>JAIOJX010000027.1:51477106-54425856 GCA_022376925.1 Tragulus kanchil | reverse complement strand
AAAAGAACAAATTGACAATAAAACAATAATAGTAGGAGGCTTTAACACTCCTCTCACACTAATGGACAGATCATCAAAACAGAACATTGATAAAGAAACACTAGCATTACACGACGCACTTAAGAGTTGCACCTCATTGATATCCTCAGGACCTTCCATTCAAAAGCAGAAGAATACAATTTCTTCTCAAGTGCTCATGGAACATTCTCCAGGAGAGACCTCATCTTGGGCCACAAATCAAACCTCAGTCAATTCAAGAAAACTGTAATCATATCCACCATCTTCTCTGACCACAATGCCTTCAGACTAGAGATCAACTACAGGAAAAAAAAAAAAACTAAAAACAGAAGCACATGGACATTAAACAGCACATACCAAAAAAAAAAAAAAAAACAAAACAAAAAAACAACTGATCACAGAGCAAATCAAAGGAGATATAAAAAAAAAAATCCTAAAAGAAAATGACAATGAACACATGACAGTGCAAAATCTATGGGATACTGCAAAAGCAGTGCTAAGAGGGAAACTTATAGCAGTACAATCCTACCTAAAGAAGCAAGAAAAATATCAAACAGGCAACCTAACCCTACGCTTAAAACAACTGGATATAGAACAAAAACAAACCAAAGCCAGCAGAAGAAGAGAAATCATAAAGATCAGAGCAGACATAAATGAAAAAAAATGAAAGAAGCAGTAGTATGGATAAATAAAACTAGAAGCTGGTTCTTCAAAAAGATAAACAAAATTGACAAGACACTGGCCAGACTCATCATGAAAAAAAAAGACAGAAGAACCAGATCAACAAAATCAAAAATGAAAAAGGAAAGATTACAACAGACAATGCAAAAATCCAAAGGAAAAGCTAATGGATATTATGAACAACTATATGGCAACAAACTGGACAACCTGGAGGAAATGGACAGTTCATTGGAGAAGATTAATCTCCCAAAAATGAATCAGGGAGAAATAGAATCTATGAACAATCCAATCACAGGTTCAGAAATGGAATTTATGATTAAAAACCTACCCAAAAATGAAAGCCCTGGGCCGATGGTTTCACAAGTGAATTCTACCAAACATGAAAGAAAAGCTAATGCCTGTCCTTCTAAAACTCTTTCAAAAAATTGCAAAGGAAAGAAAACTTCCAAACACATTTTTTGATGTCACCATCACACTGATAACCAAAACCAGGCAAAGACAACACATAAAAAGAAAATTATAGACCAATCTCACTGATGAATTTAGACACAAAAATCCCTAACAAAATCCTATCAAAAAGAATTTAACATCACATCAAAAGCTCATACATCATGACCAAGTCAAGTTCATCCCAGGCATGAAACAATTGTTCAATATCCACAAATCAAACAGTGTGATACACCTTATGAACCAACTGAGAGATAAACATCACATGATAATCTCAGTAGTTGTAGAAAAAGCCTTCAACAATGTACAACATCCATTTATGATTGAAACTTCTCAAAAAATGGGCATAGAAAGAACCTATCTCAACATAGGGAAAGCCATATATGAGAAGCCCACAGCGAGCATTATTCTCTATGGTGAAAACTGAAAGCGTTCCCTCTAAGATGAGGAATAAGACAGGAGTATCCACTTTCACCACTATTATTCAACGTAGGCCTGAAAGTTCTAGCAATATTAATAGGAGAAGAGAAAGAAATAAAAGGAATCCAGAATGGAAAGAAAGAAGTAAAACTCTCTCTATTCGCAGATGACATTATATTATACACAGAAAATCCCAAAGACACTATTACAAAATTACTAGAGCTAATCAACGAATTCAGCAAAGTCACTGGATACAAAATCAATATACAGAAATCACTGGCATTCCTGTATACAAGCAATGAAAAAACAGAAAATGAAATCAAAGAGGTAATTCCCTTCACCATCTCAACCAAAAGAATCAAATATCTAGGAATAAACCTACCCAAAGAAACAAAAGAACTGTACACTGAAAATTACAAGACACTCATGAGAAAAATTAAAGACTTAGACAGATGGAGAGATATTGCTGGGTCGGAAAAATCAATATTGTGAAAATGACCATACTACCAAATATAATCTACAGATTCAATGTGATCCCTATCAAACTACCAATGACATTCCTCACAGAACTAGACCAGAGAATAACATAGTTCATAAGGAAACACAAAATACCTCGAATAGCCAAAACTATCCTGAGAAAGAAAAACAGAGCTGGAGGAATCAGCCTCCCTAACTTCAGACACTACTACAAAGCAACTGTCATCAAGACAGTATGGTACTGGCATGAAAACAGAAATACAGACCAATGGAACAAGATAGAGAACCCAGAGATAGCCCACGCACCTATGGATGCCTTATTTTTGACAAAAGAGTCGAACATTTAGAATGGGTCAAAGACAGTCTCTTCAACAAACGGTGCTAGGAAGATTGGCCAGCTACATGCACAACGATGAACTTGGAACATTCCCTGACTCCATACACAAAGATCAACTGAAAAACTGGATTAAAGACCTAAACGTAAGACCAGAAACCCTAAAACTCTTAGAGGAGAATAGGGGCAAAACTCTCAAGGACATGAATCAAAGTAAGGTCTTCCATGACCTGCTTACTAGAATAGCGGATCGAAAAACAAAAATTAACATGTGGGACCTAATGAAACTTAAAAGCTTTTGTACAGCAAAAGAAACTGCCAAAAAGCTGTACAGACAACCCACAGAATGGCAGAAAATCATAGCAAATTAAATAACAGACAAAGAATAAATCTCCAAAATCTACAAGCAACTGACATAACTCAACACTGGAAAAATGAACAACCCAATCAAAAAATGGGAAAAGGAAGAAATACAGATCGCCAAAAAGCACATGAAACGATGCTCAACCTCGCTTATAATTAGAGAAATTCACATCAAAACTACAATGAGATATCACCTCACACCCATCAGAATGGCCATCATCCACAAATAGACAGACAATAAATGCTGGAGAGGGTGCAGAGGAAGGCAACCCTCTTTCATTGCTGGTGAGAATGTAAATTGGTACAGTCACTATGGAAGACATTATGGAGTTTCCTTAAAAAACTAAAAAGTGAAGCACAATAAGACTCAGCACACCCACTATTCAGCTTATACACAGATGAAATCAAAACTGAAAGAAGCACCTGTACCCCAACGTTCATTGCAGCTCTCTATACAATAGCCAGAACATGGAAGCAACCCAGATGTCCATTGATGAACGAATGGATCCAAAAGCTCTGGTACATATATACAATGGAATACTACTCAACTTTTAAAAGAAAGGCAGAAGACTCAGTCCTAATGAAGTGGCTGGCTCTAGAACCTATCATAAAAAGTGAAGTCAGTCAAAATGAGAAAGACAAATACAGTATACTACCACACATATATGGAATCTATTAGGACGGTCTTGATAACACACGCAGGGAACTCATGGAAAAACTGACAGAGCATAGACATAGGGACATTGTGGAGAAGAAATAGGGAGGGGGAGGCATGGAGGGAGTATCATGGAAACCTCTGTCATGTGTGGAAATGATAGTTATTATCATTGTGCTAAGGGAATAGGAGTGCTTACAATGGCTTGGGGTGAAGGTCTGGAGGGGTGGGATTGGGGGGAACGGGGGGGGTGGGGACCTTGGATATGCATATGACTGATCTGGGAACATACATGTCTGTGAACAACAAAACTGTGTAAAACCTTTAAAATAAAGAATAATTTTTTTTTAATTTGTACTTATTTTATTTATTCGTTTTTAATTTGATTTTTTGCTTGTACAGAGTTGTGTTCTTTACAGATATGTATAATCACAGATTGGATATATGTTTATCCCATTCCCCCCATCCCACCTCAGGCTGTCACAGTTTGCCTGTCATGCAATTGTTATCTCTTTTACAAAATGAACACCCAATCAAAAATGGGAAAAGGAAGAAATACAGATCGCAAACCCAAAAATGCTCAACCTCGCTTATAATTAGAAATGCACATCAAAACTACAATGAGATATCACCTCACACCCATCAGAATGGCCATCATCCACAAATAGACAGACAATAAATGCTGGAGAGGGTGCAGAGGAAGGCAACCCTCTTTCATTGCTGGTGAGAATGTAAATTGGTACAGTCACTATGGAAGACATTATGGAGTTTCCTTAAAAAACTAAAAAGTGAAGCACAATAAGACTCAGCACACCCACTATTCAGCTTATACACAGATGAAATCAAAACTGAAAGAAGCACCTGTACCCCAACGTTCATTGCAGCTCTCTATACAATAGCCAGAACATGGAAGCAACCCAGATGTCCATTGATGAACGAATGGATCCAAAAGCTCTGGTACATATATACAATGGAATACTACTCAACTTTTAAAAGAAAGGCAGAAGACTCAGTCCTAATGAAGTGGCTGGCTCTAGAACCTATCATAAAAAGTGAAGTCAGTCAAAATGAGAAAGACAAATACAGTATACTACCACACATATATGGAATCTATTAGGACGGTCTTGATAACACACGCAGGGAACTCATGGAAAAACTGACAGAGCATAGACATAGGGACATTGTGGAGAAGAAATAGGGAGGGGGAGGCATGGAGGGAGTATCATGGAAACCTCTGTCATGTGTGGAAATGATAGTTATTATCATTGTGCTAAGGGAATAGGAGTGCTTACAATGGCTTGGGGTGAAGGTCTGGAGGGGTGGGATTGGGGGGAACTGGAGGGGTGGGGACCTTGGATATGCATATGACTGATCTGGGAACATACATGTCTGTGAACAACAAAACTGTGTAAAACCTTTAAAATAAAGAATAATTTTTTTTTAATTTGTACTTATTTTATTTATTCGTTTTTAATTTGATTTTTTGCTTGTACAGAGTTGTGTTCTTTACAGATATGTATAATCACAGATTGGATATATGTTTATCCCATTCCCCCCATCCCACCCCTCCAGGCTGTCACATGGCTCCCATTTAAGATCCCTTAGTCCCACAGTGCAATGACAATTGTTATCTCTTTTACATATGATAGTATAGGGTTCCATGCTGCTCTTTCCATGTCTCTCACCTACTCTGTCCTATCTTCAATGTCCATAAGTCTGTTTTCTATGATTGTATTTCCATCGATGCTCTGTGCGAGTATTTATCAGTATGATCTTACTAGATTCCATATATATGTGTTAGTATACTGGACTTGTCTTTTTTCTGATTTACTTCACGTTTTATAATAGGTTCTAGATTCATGCACCGCATTAGAACTGATTATTCTGAATTGCTTTTTGTGGCTGAGACGTACTTCATGTATACATGTAACACAGTTTCTTTATTCATTCATTCGTCGATGGACATCTAGGTTGCTTCCATATTCTAGCTATTGTATAGAGTGTTGCAAGGAACATTGGGGTCCAGATGTTTCTTTCAATTTTGATTTCATCAGGGTATAAGCCTAATAGTGAGATTACTGGGTCATATGGTGCTTCTATTCTTAGCTTTTTAAGGAATCGCCATACTGTCTTTCATAGTGGTTGTATCCATTTACATTTCCAGCAACAATTCAAGAGTGTTCCCTTTCCTCCGCACCCTATCCAGCATTCATTGTCTGTAGATTTTTTTTTTTTTTATGATGGCCATTCTGATGGGTGTGAGGTGATATCTCATTGTAGTTTTGATTTGCATTTCTCTAATAATAAACGAAGTTGAGTACCGTTTCATGTGTGTTTTGTCTATCTATATGTCTTCTTTTGAGCGATGTCTACTTACATATTTTTCACATTTTTTGACTGCTTTGGTGCTTTTTTTTTTTTTTTGGTGTTGTGTTGTCTGAGCTGTTTGTGTATTCTGGAGATTAATTCTTTGTCAGTTGATTAATTTGCTATTATTTTCTCACATTCTGTGGGGTGTCTGTTTAACTTGTTTGTAGTTTCTTTTGCTGTCCAAAATCTTTAAAGTTTCATTAGGTCCCACCTGTTTATTTTTGTTTTTATTACTGTTATTCAAGTGGGCGGGTCATAGAAGATCTTGCTTTGATTTATCTCATTGAGGAGTTTGTCTATATTCTCCTGTAAGGGTTTTACAGTTTCTATTCTTATATTTAGGTCTTTAATCCATTTTGAGTTTATGTGTATGGTATCAGGGAATGTTCCAACTTAATTTTTTTTTCATGTATCTGTCCAATTTACCCAGCAACATTTGTTGAAGAGGCTTTCTTTGTCCCATTTTATATTTTTCACCTCCTTTGTCAAAAGCACGGTACCCATATGTGCATGGGTTAACCTCTGGCTTCTCTATATTCTTCCATTGGTCAATATTTCTATTTTTTATAAAAGTACCACACTGTCTTGATGACTGTTGCTTTTTAGCATAGTCTAAAATTAGGTAGGCTGCTCGCTTCAGCACCATTCTTTCTCAGGGTAGCTTTGGCTATCTGGGATCTTTTGTGTTTATATATGAACTGTGCTATTTTTGGTCCAGTTATGTGAAAAAGAATGTCATTGATAATTTGATTGGGATTGCATTGTATCTGTAGATAATACTTTGTAGTATGGTCATTTTCATGATATTGATTCTTCCTACCCAGAAACATGCAATATGTTTCCATCTGTTTATGTCATCTTAAATTTCTTTCATCAGTGTCTTGTAACTTACTGTGTACAGTTCTTTAGTCTCTTTAGGTAGGTTTATCCATAGATATTTTATTCTTTTTTTATTGCAATAGCAAATGGGAGTGCATCCTTGATTTCTTTTACTGATTTTTCATTGTTTGTATATAGGAATGTGCATGGTTTCTGTGTATTGTTTTCCTATCCTGCTACTTTGTTGATAAGATCTAGTAGGTTCCTAATAGTGTCTTTTGGGTCTTCTATATATAGTATATGTCATCTACAAATAGAGAGAGTTTTAGTTCTTTTCTGATCTGGCTTCCTTTCATTTTATTTTTCTTTTCTTATTGTTTTAGCTAGAACTACCAGAACTGTGTTAATTATTAGTGGAGAAAGTGGGGACCCCCCTCTTGTTCCTGATCTTAGAGGGAATGATTTCAGTTTTCCACCATTGAGAATAATGTTTGCTGTGGGCTTCTAACATATGAGTTTCACTCTGTTGAGTTAGGTTCCTTCTATGCCCATTGTAGAGTTTTTATTGTAAATGGATATTGAATGTTTTCAAAGGCTTTTTCTGCATCCATTGAGATTACCATATGATTTTTGTCTTTCAGTTTGTTGATATGGTGTATCACACTGATTGATTG
The DNA here is from genome assembly GCA_022376925.1 of Tragulus kanchil. Lineage (NCBI taxonomy): Eukaryota > Metazoa > Chordata > Mammalia > Artiodactyla > Tragulidae > Tragulus > Tragulus kanchil. The sequence goes on along the minus strand of JAIOJX010000027.1, from coordinate 54,418,598 downwards.
GCAGATATTGAAGAAACCTTGCATGCCTACTGATAAACCCAACTTAATCATGATGTATGAGTTTTTTGATGTGTTGCTGAATTCTGTTTGCTAGAATGTTGTTGATGATCTTTGCATCTAAATTTGTCAATGATGTTGGCCTATACTTTTCTTTTTCTATGTTGTCTTTGCCTGGTTTTGATATCAGGGTGATGGTGGCCTTGTAGTATGTGTTTGGAGGTGGTCCTTCTTGAGCAGTTTTTTTAAAAGTGTCTTAGAAGGATAAACATTAGCTCTTCTTTAAACTTTTGGTAAAATTCACCTGTAAAGTGATCCAGCACTGAGGTTTTATTTCGGTAGATTTTGCTTTTTAATGACAGATTCGATTTCAGAGCTTTTAATTGGGTTGTTCATAATTTATATTTCTTCCTACCCAGAAACATGCAATATGTTTCCATCTGTTTATGTCATCTTAAATTTCTTTCATCAGTGTCTTGTAACTTACTGTGTACAGTTCTTTAGTCTCTTTAGGTAGGTTTATCCATAGATATTTTATTCTTTTTTTATTGCAATAGCAAATGGGAGTGCATCCTTGATTTCTTTTACTGATTTTTCATTGTTTGTATATAGGAATGTGCATGGTTTCTGTGTATTGTTTTCCTATCCTGCTACTTTGTTGATAAGATCTAGTAGGTTCCTAATAGTGTCTTTTGGGTCTTCTATATATAGTATATGTCATCTACAAATAGAGAGAGTTTTAGTTCTTTTCTGATCTGGCTTCCTTTCATTTTATTTTTCTTTTCTTATTGTTTTAGCTAGAACTACCAGAACTGTGTTAATTATTAGTGGAGAAAGTGGGGACCCCTCTCTTGTTCCTGATCTTAGAGGGAATGATTTCAGTTTTCCACCATTGAGAATAATGTTTGCTGTGGGCTTCTAACATATGAGTTTCACTCTGTTGAGTTAGGTTCCTTCTATGCCCATTGTAGAGTTTTTATTGTAAATGGATATTGAATGTTTTCAAAGGCTTTTTCTGCATCCATTGAGATTACCATATGATTTTTGTCTTTCAGTTTGTTGATATGGTGTATCACACTGATTGATTGGCAGATATTGAAGAAACCTTGCATGCCTACTGATAAACCCAACTTAATCATGATGTATGAGTTTTTTGATGTGTTGCTGAATTCTGTTTGCTAGAATGTTGTTGATGATCTTTGCATCTAAATTTGTCAATGATGTTGGCCTATACTTTTCTTTTTCTATGTTGTCTTTGCCTGGTTTTGATATCAGGGTGATGGTGGCCTTGTAGTATGTGTTTGGAGGTGGTCCTTCTTGAGCAGTTTTTTTAAAAGTGTCTTAGAAGGATAAACATTAGCTCTTCTTTAAACTTTTGGTAAAATTCACCTGTAAAGTGATCCAGCACTGAGGTTTTATTTCGGTAGATTTTTGCTTTTTTAATGACAGATTCGATTTCAGAGCTTTTAATTGGGTTGTTCATAATTTATATTTCTTCCTGATTCAGCTTTGGAAGAAAGAACTTCCCTAAGAATATGTCCCTTTCTTCCAGGTAGTCTAGTTTGTTTCCATATAGTTGTTCATAATAGCCTCTTGTAATTCATTGGATTTCTGTATTGTTTGTTGTAACCTCTCCTTTTTCATTTCTGTTTTCATTTGTCTGGTTCGTGTCTTTTCTTTTTTCCTTGTTGAGTCTGGCTAGATGTTTGCTGGTTTTGTTTATCTTTGCAAAGAACCAGTTTTTCTTCTTCTTCTTTTTTTAATATTAAACACCATTTGTTTTATTTTTTTCTCATTTATTTCTGCTCTGGTCTTTATGATTTATCTTATTCTGTTAGCATTAGTGTTTGTTTTTCTTCTCCTAGTTCTCTTAAGTGTATGTTTAGGTTGCCTTTTTGATGTTTTTCTCTTGTTTCTTGAAATAGCATTGTATTTCTATAAGCTTCTCTCTTAGCAGTGCTTTTGCAGTGTCCCATAGGTTTTGCACTGTCATGTGTTCATTGTCATTTTCTTCTGTTTTGATTTTCTTTTAATTTGTTAGGTAATCTGTTTGCTTTTTATTTATGCATTGTTTTATCTCCATGTGCTTGTGTTTTTAGCAGTCCTTTTCTTGTAATTGATATCTAGTCTCATAGCACTGTGGTCAGAAAAGACGGTTGATACAATTTTAATTTTGTTGAATTTATTGAGGCTTGATGTGGCCCAAAATGTGGATTATCCTGGAGAATGTTACACGTGCACTTGAGAAGAAAGTTTATTCCTCTGCATTTGGGAGCAAGGTCCTAAAGAAATCAATGAGATCTATCTAATCTAATGTTTCATTTAAGGGTTGTGTTTCCTTAATGATTTTTCTTGATTATCTGTCCATTCACTAAAGAGGGGTGCTAAGGTCTCCTATGGTTATTGTGTTATATTCAGTTTATTCATTTATTGCTTTATTTATTTATTTATTTTGGGGAGGGGTGGGGTAGGGTGAGGAGGGAGGGGAGTAGGTGGGCTACTTCTATTGGTCTTTCATTTGTCTATTTTCATCCATCTTTGTTCTTTGGCCTGTGTGGGCCTCCCATTTTGGTGGCCTCTGTTTTCGCAGAGCACCGACTCTGGGCACAGGAGTTCCAGAGCTCCGGCTCGGTAAATGGACACGTGGGTCCAGCCACTCCGCGGCACATGGCATCTTCCCAGGCCAGGGATCAAACCAGCATCCCTTACACTGCAAGGCAGTGTCCTTACCCACTGGACCACCAGGGAAGCCCTCCATTTATTTCTTAAGGTGTTCACCTTATTTATTTGGGTGCTCATGTGTTGGGTGCATAGATATTTATGATTGCTATGTCTTCCTATTGGGTTGATCCCTTGATCATTATGTAGTGCCCTGCCTTGTCTCTTATAATCTTCTTTATTTAAAAATCTATTTTGTCTTATATGAGGATTATTGCTCTGGATTTCTTTTGATTTCCATTTGCATGGAATATATTTTTCAATCTTCTCAGTTTCAGTCTGGAAGTGCCTTAAGATTTGAAGTGGGTTTGTTGTACGCAGATTTATGTGGGTCATGTTTTTCTGTCCATTCAGTCAATCTGTGTCTTTTGGTTAGGGCATTTAATGCACTTATATTTAAAGCAATTTTGTTAATATAAATGATCCTTTTTTCATCTTCTTAGATGTTGTTATGGGTTTGATTTGTAAATCATTTTCTTCTTCTCTTGTATTTTTAATCCATATAAGTCCCTTTAGCCCTTGTTGTAAGGCTTGTTTGGTGGTACAAGATTCTCTTAATTTTTGTTTGTCTGGAAAGCTTTCAATTTCTCTATCAATTTTGAATGAGATCCTTGCTGGGTAGAGTATTCTTTGTTGCAGATTGTTCTCTTCCAGTGCTTTACAAATGTCTTGCCTTTCCCTTGTGGCTTGCAGAGTTTCGGCTAAAACATCAGCTGTTAAACATATGGGGTTTCATTTGTATGTCACTAGTTGTTTTTCCCTTGCTGATGTAAGTATTCTGTATTTGTGTTAGTCTGTGTTAGCTCAATTAATATTTGTTTTGACATGATTCTCCTAGGGTTTACCCTGTATGGATCTCTTCGGGCTTCTTGGAGTTGATTGACTTTTTTTTTTTTTTTTAATTCTTTATTTTGAAGGTTTTACAGAGTTTTGTTGTTCACAGACATGTATGTTCCCAGATCAGTCATATGCATATCCAAGGTCCCCACCCCTCCAGTTCCCCCCATGCCACCCCTCCAGACCATCACCCAATGTCATTTTGAGCACTCCTATTCCCTTAGCACAATGACAAGTGCTAACTTTTCCACACAAAAGATAGTATTTTTTGGGATTTCCCCCACTGGACCACCAGGAAGCCCTCCATTTATTTCTTAAGGTGTTCACCTTATTTATTTGGGTGCTCATGTGTTGGGTGCATAGATATTTATGATTGCTATGTCTTCCTATTGGGTTGATCCCTTGATCATCATGTAGTGTCCTGCCTTGTCTCTTTTATTCTTCTTTATTTAAAATCTATTTTGTCTTATATGAGGATTATTGCTCTGGATTTCTTTTGATTTCCATTTGCATGGAATATATTTTTCAATCTTCTCAGTTTCAGTCTGGAAGTGCCTTAAGATTTGAAGTGGGTTTGTTGTACGCAGATTTATGTGGGTCATGTTTTTCTGTCCATTCAGTCAATCTGTGTCTTTTGGTTAGGGCATTTAATGCACTTATATTTAAAGCAATTTTGTTAATATAAATGATCCTTTTTTCATCTTCTTAGATGTTGTTATGGGTTTGATTTGTAAATCATTTTCTTCTTCTCTTGTATTTTTAATCCATATAAGTCCCTTTAGCCCTTGTTGTAAGGCTTGTTTGGTGGTACAAGATTCTCTTAATTTTTGTTTGTCTGGAAAGCTTTCAATTTCTCTATCAATTTTGAATGAGATCCTTGCTGGGTAGAGTATTCTTTGTTGCAGATTGTTCTCTTCCAGTGCTTTACAAATGTCTTGCCTTTCCCTTCTGGCTTGCAGAGTTTCGGCTAAAACATCAGCTGTTAAACATATGGGGTTTCATTTGTATGTCACTAGTTGTTTTTCCCTTGCTGATGTAAGTATTCTGTATTTGTGTTAGTCTGTGTTAGCTCAATTAATATTTGTTTTGACATGATTCTCCTAGGGTTTACCCTGTATGGATCTCTTCGGGCTTCTTGGAGTTGATTGACTTTTTTTTTTTTTTTTAATTCTTTATTTTGAAGGTTTTACAGAGTTTTGTTGTTCACAGACATGTATGTTCCCAGATCAGTCATATGCATATCCAAGGTCCCCACCCCTCCAGTTCCCCCCATGCCACCCCTCCAGACCATCACCCAATGTCATTTTGAGCACTCCTATTCCCTTAGCACAATGACAAGTGCTAACTTTTCCACACATGATAGTATAGGATTCCATGTTATTTTCTCTATGTGTGCCTGGCCCTATGTCTTCCCCACAATGTCCCTATGTCTATGCTTTGTCTGTTTTTCCATGAGTACACTGTGTGTGTTATGAAGGTTGTCCTACTAGATTCCAAATATGTGTGTTAGTATACTGCATTTGTCTTTCCCTTTTGGACTTACTTCACTTTTTATGATAGGTTCTAGAGCCAGCCACTTCATTAGGACTGAGTCTTCTGCCTTTCTTTTAACAGCTGAGTAGTATTCCATTGGATATATGTACCAGAGCTTCTGGATCCATTCATTCGTCGATGGGCATCTGGGTTGCTTCCATGTTCCGGCTATTGTATAGAGAACTGCAATGAACATTGGGGTACAGGTGCTTCTTTCAGTTTTGATTTCATCAGGATATACGTCTAAGAGTGGGATTGCTGGGTCATAGGGTGCTTCTATTTTTAGTTTTTTAAGAAATGTCCGTACTGTCTACCATAGAGGCTGTATCAATTGACATTGCCACCAGCAATGCAAGAGGGTTCCCTTTTCTCCGCACCCTCTCCAGCATTTATTGTCTGCAGATTTGTTGATGATGACCATTCTGACGGGTGTGAGGTGATATCTCATTGTAGTTTTAATTTGCATTTCTCTAATAATAAATGAGGTGGAGCATCATTTCCTGTACTTTTGGGCCATCTGTATGTCCTCTTTGAAGAGGCGTCTCTTTAGATCTTTTTCCCATTTTTCGATTGGGTTGTTCGTTTTCCCTTTGCTGAGTTGTTTGAATTGTTTGTAGATTTTGGAGATTAATTCTTTGTCTGTTGTTTCATTTGTTATGATTTTCTCCCACTCTGTGGGGTGTCTGTTCAGCTTTTTTGCAATTTCTTTGGCTATACAAAAGCTTTTTAAGTTTCATGAGGTCCCACATGTTCATTTTTCTTTTCAGTTTCGCTATTTTAGTGGGTGGGTCAGAGAAGATCTTGCTTTGATGTCCTTGAGGGTTTTGCCTATATTCTCTTCTAAGAGTTTGATGGTTTCTGGTCTTACATTTAGGTCTTTAATCCATTTTGAGTTGATCTTAGTGTATGGTGTCAGGGAATGTTCCAACTTCATTTTTTTGCATGTAACTGTCCAATTCTCCAAGCACCACTTGTTGAAGAGGCTGTCTTTGTCCCATTTTATAGTTTCTCCGCTTTTATCAAAATTAAGGTACCCATAGGTGCGTGGGTTTATCTCTGGGTTCTCTATCTTTTTCCCTTGGTCCATAGATCTGTTTTTGTGCCAGTACCATACTGTCTTGATGACTGTTGATTTGTAGTAGAGTCTGAAGTTAGGGAGGCTGATTCCTCCAGTTCTGTTTTTCTCTCTCAGGATTGCTTTGGCTATTCGAGGTCTTTTGTGTTTCCATATGAACTGTGTTATTTTTTGGTCTAGTTCTGTGACAAATGTCAATGGTAGTTGAATAGGTATTGCATTGAATCTGTAGATCATATTTGGTAGTATGGTCATTTTCACAATATTGATTCCTCCGGCCCAGAAACATGGAATATCTCTCCATCTGTTTAAGTCTTCTTTAATTTCGCTCATGAGTGTCTTGTAATTTTCTGTGTACACTTCTTTTTTACTTTGGGTAGGTTTATTCCTAGATATTTGATTCTTTTGGTTGCAATGGTGAACGGGACTGCCTTTTTGATTTCGTTTTATGATTTTTCCTTGTTTGTGTATAAGTATGCCAGTGATTTCTGTGTGTTGACATTGTATCCTGTGACTTGACTGAATTTGTTGATTAGCTCTAGTAGCTTTGAAATAGAATCTTTGGGATTTTCTATGTATAATATCATGTCGTCTGCAAAAAGAGAGAGCTTGACTTCTTCCTTTCCAATCTGGATTCCTTTTATGTCTTTCTCTTCTCTTATTGCTGTTGCTAACACTTCCAGGATTATGTTGAATAGTATTGGTGAAAGTGGCCATCCCTGTCTTGTTGCTGATGCTTTCAGTTTTTCACCGTTGAGGATAAAGTTCGCTGTGGGCTTCTCATAGATGGCTTTCACTATGTGGAGATATGTTCCTTCTATGCCCATTTTCTGAAGAGTTTTTTTATCATAAATGGGTGTTGTACTTTGTTGAAGGGTTTTTCTGCATCTATTGAGATGATCATGTGATTTTTGTCTCTCAGTTTTTTGATATGGTGTATCACATTGATTGATTTTCAGATGTTGAAGAATCCTTGCATGCCTGGGTTGAACCCAACTTGATCATGATGCATGAGTTTTTTGATGTGTCGTTGAATTCTGTTTGCTAGGATTTTGTTGAGGATCTTGGCATCTAAGTTCATCAGTGAATTTGGCCTATAGTTTTTCTTTTTCCTTTTGTCTTTGCCTGGTTTATGTGTCAGCGTGATGGTGGCCTCGTAGAATGTGTTTGGAAGTGTTCCTTCCTGTGCAATTTTTTGGAAGAGTTTTAGAAGGACAGGCATTAGCTCTTCTTTAAATGTTTGGTAGAATTCGGCTGTGAAGCCATCTGGCACTGGGCTTCGATTTTTGGGTAGATTTTTAATCACAGTTTCTATTTCTGTGCTTGTCAGTGGATTTTTCAAAGTTTCTGTTTCTTCCTGGTTCAGTCTTGGGAGATTAACCTTCCCCAAGAAATTGTCCATGTCTTTCAGGTTGTCCAGTTTGTTGCCATAGAGTTGCTCATAATAGTCTCTTAGAATCCTTGGGATTTCTGCATGATCTTTTGTAATCTCTCCTTTTTCTTTTTTGTTTTTGTTGATCTTTTTCTTCTCTCTCTTTTTCTTTATTAGTCTGGCTATTGGGTTGTCAATTGAGTTGACCTTTTCCCCTTTTCATGATCTTTGTAATTCTCTTCGGTTGTGTATAAGTATGCCAGTGATTTCTGTGTGTTGACATTGTATCCTGTGACTTGACTGAATTTGTTGATTAGCTCTAGTAGCTTTGAAATAGAATCTTTGGGATTTTCTATGTATAATATCATGTCGTCTGCAAAAAGAGAGCTTGACTTCTTCCTTTCCAATCTGGATTCCTTTTATGTCTTTCTCTTCTCTTATTGCTGTTGCTAACACTTCCAGGATTATGTTGAATAGTATTGGTGAAAGTGGCCATCCCTGTCTTGTTGCTGATGCTTTCAGTTTTTCACCGTTGAGGATAAAGTTCGCTGTGGGCTTCTCATAGATGGCTTTCACTATGTGGAGATATGTTCCTTCTATGCCCATTTTCTGAAGAGTTTTTTATCATAAATGGGTGTTGTACTTTGTTGAAGGGTTTTTCTGCATCTATTGAGATGATCATGTGATTTTTGTCTCTCAGTTTTTTGATATGGTGTATCACATTGATTGATTTTCAGATGTTGAAGAATCCTTGCATGCCTGGGTTGAACCCAACTTGATCATGATGCATGAGTTTTTTGATGTGTCGTTGAATTCTGTTTGCTAGGATTTTGTTGAGGATCTTGGCATCTAAGTTCATCAGTGAATTTGGCCTATAGTTTTTCTTTTTCCTTTTGTCTTTGCCTGGTTTATGTGTCAGCGTGATGGTGGCCTCGTAGAATGTGTTTGGAAGTGTTCCTTCCTGTGCAATTTTTTGGAAGAGTTTTAGAAGGACAGGCATTAGCTCTTCTTTAAATGTTTGGTAGAATTCGGCTGTGAAGCCATCTGGCACTGGGCTTCGATTTTTGGGTAGATTTTTAATCACAGTTTCTATTTCTGTGCTTGTCAGTGGATTTTTCAAAGTTTCTGTTTCTTCCTGGTTCAGTCTTGGGAGATTAACCTTCCCCAAGAAATTGTCCATGTCTTTCAGGTTGTCCAGTTTGTTGCCATAGAGTTGCTCATAATAGTCTCTTAGAATCCTTGGGATTTCTGCATGATCTTTTGTAATCTCTCCTTTTTCGTTTTTGATTTTGTTGATCTGGTTCTTCTCTCTCTTTTTCTTGATTAGTCTGGCCATTGGGTTGTCAATTGTGTTTACCTTTTCGAAGAACCAGCCTTTTGTTTTATTTATCATTACTGTTGTTTCTTTCATTTCTTTCTCATTTATTTCTGCTCTGATCCTTATGATTTCTCTTCTGCTGGCTTTGGGGTGTTTTTTTTTTTTTTGTCTCCAATTGTTTTAAGCATAGGATTAGGTCATCTGCTTTATATTTTCCTAGTTTCTTGAGGTGGGATTGTATTGCTATAAATTTCCCTCTTAGAACTGCTTTTGTGGCATCCCATAAGTTTTTCACAGGTGTATTTTCATTTTTATTTTCTTCTAGGAATTTTTAAATTTCTCCTTTGATTTCCTCAGTGATCAGTTGATTGTTTAGGTATGTATTGTTTAATCTGCTCATGTTTGTGTTTTTAGGGTTTTTTTTCCTTTAGTTGATCTCTAGTCTCATTGCATTGTGGTCCAAGAAGATGGCTGATATAATTTCAGCTTTCTTAACTTGATTGAGGTTTGATTTGTGCCCCAAGATGTGGCCTAAGTTGGAGAATGTTACGTGAGCACTTGAGAAGAATGTGCATTCTTCTGCTTTTGGATGGAAAGTCCTAAAGATATTGATGAGGTCCATCTTTTCTAGTGTGGCATTTAAGGCCTGTGTTTCTTTATTAATTTTCTGTTTGGATGATCTGTCCATTAGTGTGAGAGCACTGTTAAAGTCTCCTACTATTACTGTGTTATTGTTGATTTCTTCTTTTATGTTTGAAAGTATCTGTCTTATGTATTGTGGTGCCCCTGTGTTGGGTGCATAAGTATTTCTGACTGTTATGTCTTCCTCTTGGATAGATCCCTTAATCTTGATGTTGTGACCTGCCTTGTCTCTTAGAATCTTCTTCACTTTAAAATCTATTTTGTCTGATATGAGGATTGCTACTCCAGCTTTCTTTTGATTTCCATTTGCATGGAATATCTGTTTCCATCCTCTCAATTTGAGTCTGAGTGTCTCTAGGTCTGAAGTGGGTCTCTTGTAAACAGTATATATATGGGACTTATTTCTGGATCCATTCAGCCAGTCTGTGTCATTTGATTGGAGCATTTCATCCATTGACATTCAAAGTAATTACTGATATGAATGTTCCTATTGTCATCTTCTTAGAAGTTTGTGGTTTGATTTGTAGGACTTCTCCTACTCTTGTATTTATTGGCCATATCAGGCCCTTTAACACTTACTGTGGGGCTGGTTTTGTGGTACAGAATACTTTTAGTTTTTGTCTGTCTGAGAAGCTTTTGATTCTCCATAAATTCAGAATGAGATTCTTACTGGGTAGAGAATTCTTGGTTGGAGGTTATTCTCGTTTAGCCCTTTAAATGTGTCTTGCCATTCTCTTCTGGCCTGTAGGGTTTCTGTTGAAACACCCGCAGTTAGATGTATGGAGTTTCCTTTGCAAGTTATTTGTTGTTTGCTTCTAGCTGCTTTTAGTAATCTGTCTTTATATTTAGTTTGCATTAGTTTGATGAGAATATGCCTTGGTGTGTTTCTTCTTGGTTATATCCTGTATGTAACTCTTTGTGCTCCTTGTACTTGGTTGACTATTTCCTTTCCCATGCTGGGAAAGTTTTTCACTATGACCTCTTCAAGAATTTTTGCATAACCTTTCTTCCCATCTTCTTCCTCTGGAACTCCTATAATTCTAATGTTGGTGCATTTGTATTGTCTCATAGGTCTCTGAGGCTATCCTCAGTTCTTTCCATTCTTTTGGCTTTGTTCTGTTCTTCAGCACTTATTTCCACCCTTCTGTCTTCCAGCTCACTTATCCATTCTTCTCCCTCCGTTACTCTACTGTTGAGATCTTCTATAGTATTTTTGAGTTCAGCAATTGAGTTGGTGGTCTCTATTTGCTTATTTTTCATTTCCTCCATGCCTTTTCTCAGTGCAGTAATTTCCTCTAAAATTCTGTTTTTGGTGTTTTGCATCCTTATTAGTATAGCTTTTCTGAATTCTCTTTCAGATAATTTGTCTATCTCCTCATCTTTCATTTGAAACTCTACTTATCTTGATCCTTCATTTGTGCAGTGCTTCTTTGTCATTTCATTATTAGGTTAATTTTTGTTTCTTTGTGTGTGTCTATGTGTGTGGAGTTCTTTTCCCCACCTGGCTTCTTGGTTGTATTCTCCCTTCCTTTGGGTTCCTGTCCTTGTCAAAGGGTTCAGTGGTTTGTGTCTTGGGTGGTGTTAGGTCTTGTTTACAGGTGAAGAATCTCTAGTGTTGCATGTTCTTTGATAGTGTGGGTTCTTGGAATCAGGGCTCCCGCTCTGAGGATCCTTGGTTTGATGATTGGTCAGGGGGTGTAGGCTCTATGTCTAGTTTGTTATGGTGTTCTGTGATATTAGTTCAAATACTAGCATCTGAAGAACAAAAGGTGCATCTCAGTCATCAAATTTTGGCTGTCTGAGAAGCTTTTGATTCTCCATAAATTCAGAATGAGATTCTTACTGGGTAGAGAATTCTTGGTTGGAGGTTATTCTCGTTTAGCCCTTTAAATGTGTCTTGCCATTCTCTTCTGGCCTGTAGGGTTTCTGTTGAAACACCCGCAGTTAGATGTATGGAGTTTCCTTTGCAAGTTATTTGTTGTTTGCTTCTAGCTGCTTTTAGTAATCTGTCTTTATATTTAGTTTGCATTAGTTTGATGAGAATATGCCTTGGTGTGTTTCTTCTTGGTTATATCCTGTATGTAACTCTTTGTGCTCCTTGTACTTGGTTGACTATTTCCTTTCCCATGCTGGGAAAGTTTTTCACTATGACCTCTTCAAGAATTTTTGCATAACCTTTCTTCCCATCTTCTTCCTCTGGAACTCCTATAATTCTAATGTTGGTGCATTTGTATTGTCTCATAGGTCTCTGAGGCTATCCTCAGTTCTTTCCATTCTTTTGGCTTTGTTCTGTTCTTCAGCACTTATTTCCACCCTTCTGTCTTCCAGCTCACTTATCCATTCTTCTCCCTCCGTTACTCTACTGTTGAGATCTTCTATAGTATTTTTGAGTTCAGCAATTGAGTTGGTGGTCTCTATTTGCTTATTTTTCATTTCCTCCATGCCTTTTCTCAGTGCAGTAATTTCCTCTAAAATTCTGTTTTTGGTGTTTTGCATCCTTATTAGTATAGCTTTTCTGAATTCTCTTTCAGATAATTTGTCTATCTCCTCATCTTTCATTTGAAACTCTACTTATCTTGATCCTTCATTTGTGCAGTGCTTCTTTGTCATTTCATTATTAGGTTAATTTTTGTTTCTTTGTGTGTGTCTATGTGTGTGGAGTTCTTTTCCCCACCTGGCTTCTTGGTTGTATTCTCCCTTCCTTTGGGTTCCTGTCCTTGTCAAAGGGTTCAGTGGTTTGTGTCTTGGGTGGTGTTAGGTCTTGTTTACAGGTGAAGAATCTCTAGTGTTGCATGTTCTTTGATAGTGTGGGTTCTTGGAATCAGGGCTCCCGCTCTGAGGATCCTTGGTTTGATGATTGGTCAGGGGGTGTAGGCTCTATGTCTAGTTTGTTATGGTGTTCTGTGATATTAGTTCAAATACTAGCATCTGAAGAACAAAAGGTGCATCCCTGACGGGTGACAGTCATAAAAGCATGCAGATGTTTTCTAACATAGTCATCAAATATACATACATACACAGTAATAACCATATCAGCAGTCTTACAGAAATAAATCATAGGAAACTTTTCTGGCAAATGACACAATCACAGATGATACTTGCCCGTGAAGCTCTGAATTAATTAAAATCGTGCCTGGAAAAATAGATCCTAGGCAAGGTCCTGGCTTGGACTATTTCATTGAAAGTAATTTTTAGCTAAGACTTGTGTTGTGGGTTAGGAGGAGGAGAGTGTATGGGTAATGAGAAGGAATAGATTCGTCTTGGAAGGATTTTATAGGGTTATGTAGCCAAGATTAGTGTGTTGTATTTTTTAGTGCATCTGGAAGAGAATGGAGACAGGAAGGTAGGAAATATTTACCTTGAGGATGGTGGTAGATAGGAGAAAGTTTTACATTTATAACTTAGAGGGATGAAGCAGTGGCAAAGAGGTAAGAGAATTTGAGTTTTCTACGAAATAAAATTTTTAAAAAAGTAAATATTAAAAATTTTAAAAAAGAAATTAAAAATTAAAAAGGGAGGAAAAACTTAATAAGAAGAGACCAAAGGGGAAGACAAAAACCCAAACCTGACTGTTCAATCAAATAAACGGACCATCCACAACAAATAAACAAACAAAAAATCTAAATACTGTCCCTGGTTTTTATCCTCTCATCTGTCTGGTGGAAGTCAATCTGCTCTCAATGGTGTTGTCTTGATGATGCAGCCTTTCCTTTATGGCTCTGATTGCTATGGTTTCTGTTTTCAGCAAAATAATGGCTTTGCTGCAAGCTTAGGTGCTGGCTGGGGCGGAGGGCTGATCCCAGTCCGTCGGGCCGGGCCCCTCGGCGTGCGCAGTCCCGTGTTGGAGGGGCCTCCTCAGCTCTACGCTGCGGGTGTAACTATGGGGGTGCACAGGCTCCTCCAACACTGGCGTGTGCGAACTGCCAGTTCCGCCTTCAAGTCTCAAAGGCAGGCACAAGCTTCTCCATCTGGCTCGAGCCCGGTCCCTGGTCAGCAATCTATGGGCGACTTCCCCTTCAGCTAGTCCCACACTAGGAGTGTTTGAACTCACCCGGTGCCAGGCGGAAAGTCGAGGTTTTCGCCCAGGCGAGCGTTGCAGTTTTAACGCTGGGCACTCCCTTCTGACTCCAGGTTTCTAGGCAGCACTCTGCGGGGAACTTCTCAATTGCATTCTGCCTGGCCCTGCTCCAGTATCCTATCTTCGCAGTGTTTTAATTTCTGCCGAGATCCGGGCAGATTCTTGGAATTTTTTCGCTGAGCACTGCCCTCTCTCCCCCGACATTCCACTCAGGTCCCCTTTTAGGGCACTTGCTGGCATGCTCTCCATCAGTCCTGTCTGGCGTGGGGGTTAGAATAGAGGGTTCTCAGAACAGTAGCTCTGGGAAAGTTCTGGCTGTTCACTCTTCTACTCTCGCAGACCTAAGGAGTTCTTCTGTTGTCTAGCAGCTGGTTTGTTCGTGGTGTTTTATTTCTTGATTAATTCTGGTGATTCTGTTGGGGAGCTGGTGAAATCTTCCCCTCATTCCTCCGCCATCTTGGCTCCCCCTCTCGATTGACTTTTTTTTCCATATGTTGGGGATGTGTCAACCTATAATCTTTTCAAAATTTTTCTCATATCCTCTCTCTCTCTCTCTCTTTTTTTTTTCTTCTTGATTCCCTATAATCTGAATGTTGGTGCTTTTGATATTATCCCAGAGGTCTGTGGAACTATCCTCAGCTCGTTTCATTCTTTGAGCTTTGTTCTGTTTTTCAGCCATTATTTCCACCATTCTATCTTCCAGCTCACTTATCTGGATTTTTGCCTCATATATTCTGGTCTCGATTTCTTCTAGAGTGTTTTGAACTTCAGCAATATTTTTTTTTTGTCTCTATTTGTTGTTACTTAAGTTCAGCAATTGAATTCTTTGTCCCTGATATTTTTAAATTTCTTGTGTTTCTTTTTTCTGTGTTTCAGTTGATTCTTGCACTTTCTCTAATATTCTATTTTTGTAGTTTTGGATCATAAGTACTATCATTCTTCTTAATTCTCTTTTAGAAAGTGTGTCTAATTCCTCTTCTTTTATTTGGACATGTGTTTGTAGACTGTTCCTTCATATACACGGTATTTCTCTGCCTTTTCATAGTTATTATTAATTTTTTGACTATGTTTGATGTTTCCTTTTCCCAGACTTCAAGTTAGATCTGTGGGTGATTGGTTTTGTATTTTTGTCATGTTTTTTGTTTGGATAAGCATTATTCTCAGGTTTATGCTGGTGATTAAGTGGTGTCAGGAATTGCATACTAGTGCTTGCTTTTGTGGGTGTTCTTTGTGTTTATGTTCTCTATTGTTAGGCATTCTCTGGTAGTGTAGGGTTTTGGAGTCATTGTTCCTTCTCTGATGCCTTTGCTCTTGATGCCTGACAAAGGGTTGGAGGATCCACTGCTGGTTTCTTGTGGCATTAGATGGTATTAAACATATACGCACAAGTGAGAAACAGAAGGAGTATCTTTAACAATTGGCAATTAAAACATCATGCAAATACTGTCTAACATACTGGATATACACCCAAACATATACAGCCATAACATAACCCAATAAGTCCAAAAAGAGAAGAAGAAGAAAAAAATACACTAAAATATGTAAACCCAGTAAATAGGAGAAATCAAGACTGGTCTACACCAGTTTAGATATGAAATAAATAAAGCAAAACCTGGAGATCAATGTTAGGGTAGGGTTCCAATGAGGAATAAGGCAATGAAAACAGTCTATGAAATATTATAGGGAAAAGGATGAAGAGAAAGGAAGAATTGAAAAGAAATATAGAGCAATTTATGGGGGGGAGGTGGAGCTAAGATGGGAGCATAGAAGTACGTGCACTCATCTCTCCTGCAAAATCGCCTGAATTGCAACGAGTTCCTGAAAAACCATTGACAGGAGGAGGTTGGATCTGATCACAAAAAAAGATATTCCATATCGAAGAACAAAGGAGAAGACACAACAATTAGGTGGGAAGGGCACAATTGTGCTTTTAAAAGTCAAGCCTCATACCTGTCAGAGAGACTGGGTGGGCCAAATACACAAAGCCTGTTGCAGATCAAGACCCAGGAAAGGAGCAGTGATGCACACACGGACTGAGACAGACCTGCTTTTGAGGGTCCAAGTGCCCCATTGAGCTAGAAGTGCCCTTGAGCAGTCCTCGGAAGGACAGCACTCAATTTCCTTTGAAGGAGGTTACCATTAACCCAATCATAGAGCCGCCGAGTAGGACTGGAAACTCTGTGTGAACCGTGATCCGGGAGAGGGTAATAGCGATCCTTTATGAGACTGAGCCAGACTCACCTCTGAGTAATCTGACATTACCCACAGTGGTAGGGGTCGACGGTGGCCTGCAGCAGGGTCAGGGTCACTGTGAAAGTGCTTCTCATAGAGCTTGTGGGCATAAATCCATTGTGAGAGAGACGCCATTTTCCCTACTGTAGTTTGGCTGCTGATCAAACTACAGGAAGGGAATTTAGCTTCACCCAGCAACAAAAAGGGATCTGGATTAAGGATTAAGAACTCCCAGGGCCAGCCTGGGTGGGCCTTTTAGTTCTGGGATAGGCCAAAATAAACAAGCAGTAAAAGACATCTTCAGATCCAACCACTGCCAGGGACACAAAAAAGACTAATAATGGCTGAATAGTCAGCAAGAGACAGAAGAACATGAACACTATTTTCATGTTTTGTCAGGAGCTGGAGTTACTGCTGGATTTTTAAAATTTCTTTTTTTAAGTGATTTTTTCTCTTTTTTCTAAACCCCATCAGCTCTCCTATCCCACTTTTTTTATATGTGTTTGTTTGTTTATTCCCTCCAGTGAATTCTACTGAAGTCACTAATCTTATCAGTAAGACTGAATATATTTAAGTTTACATTTTTTTTTTACCTTTTAAACTGCACATTTTATTTTGATGTAAACTTCTGGTTCCACATTGGCCTTTTATTGTTGAATTGAGGTTTTGTTTGTTTTTACTTTTTATGATTTGTTTTTCTATATTTTTCTATATACTTATCACTTTTTTAATTTTTAAATGTTTGTAGTTATTACTACTTCTTCTATAACTCTTTGCTTGCTTTCTTGGATGCTCATTTCCTACAGCACTAAACTCTAATACATACAAATCTTTATCTCCCTATATTTAACCTTGCAGTATTATTCTATATTTCTCTTTCAGACTCTTTCTCTATTTCCCTTTTCCCACCATATTTCTTAGTCTGTTCTATCCTCATTGCCTTATCCCCAATGAGGACCCTGCTCTAGCATTATCTCCTTTCTCATTTTTTTCCTTTTTTCCCACCATATATTTCCTTGGAAGGAGCTTACCATTAACGCAATCATAGAGCCGCCGAGTAGGACTGGAAACTCTGTGTGAACCGTGATCCGGGAGAGGGTAATAGCGATCCTTTATGAGACTGAGCCAGACTCACCTCTGAGTAATCTGACATTACCCACAGTGGTAGGGGTCGACGGTGGCCTGCAGCAGGGTCAGGGTCACTGTGAAAGTGCTTCTCATAGAGCTTGTGGGCATAAATCCATTGTGAGAGAGACGCCATTTTCCCTACTGTAGTTTGGCTGCTGATCAAACTACAGGAAGGGAATTTAGCTTCACCCAGCAACAAAAAGGGATCTGGATTAAGGATTAAGAACTCCCAGGGCCAGCCTGGGTGGGCCTTTTAGTTCTGGGATAGGCCAAAATAAACAAGCAGTAAAAGACATCTTCAGATCCAACCACTGCCAGGGACACAAAAAAGACTAATAATGGCTGAATAGTCAGCAAGAGACAGAAGAACATGAACACTATTTTCATGTTTTGTCAGGAGCTGGAGTTACTGCTGGATTTTTAAAATTTCTTTTTTTAAGTGATTTTTTCTCTTTTTTCTAAACCCCATCAGCTCTCCTATCCCACTTTTTTTATATGTGTTTGTTTGTTTATTCCCTCCAGTGAATTCTACTGAAGTCACTAATCTTATCAGTAAGACTGAATATATTTAAGTTTACATTTTTTTTTTACCTTTTAAACTGCACATTTTATTTTGATGTAAACTTCTGGTTCCACATTGGCCTTTTATTGTTGAATTGAGGTTTTGTTTGTTTTTACTTTTTATGATTTGTTTTTCTATATTTTTCTATATACTTATCACTTTTTTAATTTTTAAATGTTTGTAGTTATTACTACTTCTTCTATAACTCTTTGCTTGCTTTCTTGGATGCTCATTTCCTACAGCACTAAACTCTAATACATACAAATCTTTATCTCCCTATATTTAACCTTGCAGTATTATTCTATATTTCTCTTTCAGACTCCCTTTCTCTATTTCCCTTTTCCCACCATATTTCTTAGTCTGTTCTATCCTCATTGCCTTATCCCCAATGAGGACCCTGCTCTAGCATTATTCTCCAATTTGTGCTCTTGTTAGTTTGGTTATTAACTGGGGGATACCATTCTTGGTTTTCTCTATTCGCCATGCTAACATATAATACTGTATTTTTGATTGGAATGTTAGGGTTCTGTTACAGCTGTATATGTTTGTGTGTATAATTCAATACGCTAGCTAGTACTTGCATAATATTTTAATCGCCATTTGTCAAAGGTATACCTTCTGTTTCTCATTTCCATATGCATGATTTAATAGCATTTAATGCCATAACAATCCAGCCATGAAATCTTCATTCCCTGATCAGCCAACAAGCCCGGGAATTTAGGGAGGGAGTACTAACTCCAAAACTCTACAATACTGTAGAACGCCTTCCACTAGAGAGCATTAAACAGTGAGAATTCCAACAAAGGCAGACAGTTTTATGCAAGTCCTGACATCACCCAACCACTAGCATCACCCAGAATAAGACACCTCATCCAAACAACAAATACCGATGGACGTAACTCAAAGTCTGGGAAAGGGAAACCCCAGAGATAATTATTTAAAAAATTAATAATGATGAAACAGCAGAAAAATTCCACACAAGTGAAGGAACAATCTACAAACACACAAGTTCAAATAAATGAAGAGGATATAGCCAAACTTTCTGAAAGCAAATTCAGAATAATGATAGTAAAGATGAACCAAAACATTGAAAACAGAATTTTAGAAAAATTGCAAGAGGCAACCAGCACACTGAAAAAAGAAATACAAGAACTCAAAAAACAACATACAGAGACAAACAACTCAATTGCTGAACTTAAAAAACAAGAATCTTTAGAAAAATTGCTGGAAGATAGAATGGAGGGCAACAGAATCAAGCACAAACGAAAAATGAATATTACTACTTCTTCTATAACTCTTTGCTTGCTTTCTTGGATGCTCATTTCCTACAGCACTAAACTCTAATACATACAAATCTTTATCTCCCTATATTTAACCTTGCAGTATTATTCTATATTTCTCTTTCAGACTCCCTTTCTCTATTTCCCTTTTCCCACCATATTTCTTAGTCTGTTCTATCCTCATTGCCTTATCCCCAATGAGGACCCTGCTCTAGCATTATTCTCCAATTTGTGCTCTTGTTAGTTTGGTTATTAACTGGGGGATACCATTCTTGGTTTTCTCTATTCGCCATGCTAACATATAATACTGTATTTTTGATTGGAATGTTAGGGTTCTGTTACAGCTGTATATGTTTGTGTGTATAATTCAATACGCTAGCTAGTACTTGCATAATATTTTAATCGCCATTTGTCAAAGGTATACCTTCTGTTTCTCATTTCCATATGCATGATTTAATAGCATTTAATGCCATAACAATCCAGCCATGAAATCTTCATTCCCTGATCAGCCAACAAGCCCGGGAATTTAGGAGGAGTACTAACTCCAAAACTCTACAATACTGTAGAACGCCTTCCACTAGAGAGCATTAAACAGTGAGAATTCCAACAAAGGCAGACAGTTTTATGCAAGTCCTGACATCACCCAACCACTAGCATCACCCAGAATAAGACACCTCATCCAAACAACAAATACCGATGGACGTAACTCAAAGTCTGGGAAAGGGAAACCCCAGAGATAATTATTTAAAAAATTAATAATGATGAAACAGCAGAAAAATTCCACACAAGTGAAGGAACAATCTACAAACACACAAGTTCAAATAAATGAAGAGGATATAGCCAAACTTTCTGAAAGCAAATTCAGAATAATGATAGTAAAGATGAACCAAAACATTGAAAACAGAATTTTAGAAAAATTGCAAGAGGCAACCAGCACACTGAAAAAAGAAATACAAGAACTCAAAAAACAACATACAGAGACAAACAACTCAATTGCTGAACTTAAAAAAAAAACTGTAGAAGGAATCAAGAGCAAAGTATCTGAGAAAGAAGACTGGATAAGTGAGCTGGAAGATAGAATGGAGGGAATAAAAGCTGAAGAACAGAATCAAGCACAAACAATGAAAAGAGCAGATGATAGCCTCAAAGACCTCAGGGATAATATCAAACACAGCAACATTCGAATCATAGGGGTTCCAGAAGAAGAAGAAAAAAAGAAAGGATATGAGAAAAATTTTGAAGAGATTATCGTTGAAAATTTCCCCAACATGGGAAAAGAGAGTCAATCAAGTCCAAGGAGCACAAAGAATATCATACAGAATAAACACATGAAGACACATATCAATTTTAACACAAATTAAACACAAAGACAGAATTCTAAAAACAACAAGGGAAAAACAATTAGTGATATACAAGGGGAAGCCCATATGTTTAACAGCTGATCTTTCAAGAGAAACACGGCAGGCCAGAGGGAATGACAAGACACACTGAAGCGCTGAATCAGAGTAATCTGCAGTCAAGAATCCTCTACCCTTCAAGTATCTCATTCAAAATTGATGGAGAATTCAAAAGCTTTACAGTAAGCAAAAATTATAAGAATTTAATAATGCCAAACCAGCCTGACAGCAAATGACAAAGGGACTTGTATAGACAACAAGTATAAGAGAAGAAGAAGAAGATTCACAAAACAAAGCCATCATAACATTTAAGAAGATGACGATAATATCATTTGTATCAATAATTACTTTGAATGTAAATGGATTAAATGACCCAACAAAAAGACACAGACTGGCTAATGGATCCAAAAAGAAGTCCCATATGTATGGTGCCTACAGGAAACTTACTTCAGAACTAGGGACACTCATAGACTGAAAGTGAGAGGATGGAAAAAGATATTCCATACAAATGTAGATCAAAAGAAAGCTGCAGTAGCAATCCTCATATCAGACAAAACAGACCTTAAAATAAAGAAGATTACAAGATACAAGGCAGGTTACTACATAATGATCAAGGGATAGATACAAGAGGGAGACACAACAGTCATAAACATCTACACACCCAACTTAGGAGCACTCTGACACCTAAGACAAACACTTTCACACATAAAAGAAGAAATCGACAATAACACAGTAATGGTAGAAGACTTTAACACTCCTCTCACACCAATGGACAGATCATCCAAACAGAAAATTAATAGAGAAACAGAAGCCTTAAATGCCACACTAGAAGAGATGGACCTCATGGATATCTTTAGGACCTTCCGTCCAAAACCAGAAGAATACATTTTCTTCTCAAGTGCTCGTGGAACATTCTCCAGGATAAACCATATCTTGGGCCACAAATCAAATCTTATTCAACTCAAGAAAATTGAAACTAAATAAACCATCTTCTCTGACCACAATGCAACGAAACTAGATATCAACTACATTGGAAAAAAACCCGCTGAAAACAACTGGATGGAGATTAAACAACACATACTTAAAAAACAAACTGATTACCAAGCAAATCAAAGGAGAAATGAAACAATTCCTAGAAGAATATGACAATGAACACACAACAGTGCAAAATATATGGAATACCGTAAAAGAACTTCTAAGTGAAAACTTTATAGCAATACAATCCTACCTCAAGAAACTAGAAAAATATCAAATAGATGACCTAATGCTACTCTTAAAACAACTGGAGAAAGGAGAACAAAAACACCACAAAGTCAGCAGAAGAGTAATCATAAAGATCAGAGCAGAAATAAATGAAAAAGAAATGAAAGAAACAATAGTAAAGATAAATAAAACAAAAAGCTGGTTTTTCGAAAAGGTAAATACAATTAACAAACCACTGGCCAAACTCATCAAGAGAAAAAGAGAGAAGAATCAGATCAACAAAATTAAAACTGAAAAAAGAGAGGTTACAACAGATAATGCAGAAATCCAAAGAATTATAAGAGACTATTAGGAGCAAATCTATGGCAACAAACTGGACAACCTGGAAGAAACGGACAGTTCCTTAGAGAAGATTAATCTCCCAAAACTCAACCAGGAAGAAATAGAAACTACGAAAAACCAAATCACAAGCTCAGAAATCGAATTTGTGATTAAAAATCTACCCAAAAATAAGAACTCAGGGCCAGATGGCTTCACAGTTGAATTCTACCAAACAATTAAAGAAGAGCTAATGCCTGTTTTTCTAAAACTCTTCCAAAATATTACACAGAAAGGAACACTTCCAAAGACATTTAACGAGGCCGCCATCACCCTGATACCAAATCCAGGCCAAACAACACAAAAAAACGAAACTATAGGCCAATTTCACTGATGAACTTAGATGCCAAGACCTTCAACAAAATCCTAGTGAGCAGAATTCAACAACACATCAAAAAACTCATACATCACGATCAAGTCGGGTTCATAACAGGCATGCAAGGATTCTTCAATACTCGCAAATCAATCAATATGATACACCATATCAACAAATTGAGAGACAAAAATCACATGATCATCTCAATAGATGCAGAAAAAGCCTTTGACAAAATACAGCATCCATTTATGATAAAAACTCTTCAGAAAAATGGACATAGAAGAAATCTATCTCAACATAGTGAAAGCCGTACAAGAGAATCTCACAGCGAATATTATCGTCAATGGTGAAAAACTGAAAGCATTCCCTCTAAGATCAGTAAAAAGACTGGGGTGTCCCCTTTAACCAATATTATTCAACGTAGTCCTGGAAATTCTGGAAACAGCAGTAAGAGAAGAAAAAAAATTTTTTTAATAAATCCAGATTGGAAAGGAAGAAGTCAAGTTCTCTTTTTTTGCAGATGACATGATATTATACATAGAAAATCCCAAAGGCACTATTACAAAACTACTAGAGCTAACCAGCAAATTCAGCAAAGTCGCAGGATACAAAATCAGTACACAGAAATCACTGGCATTCCTATACACAAACAATGAAAAATCAGAAAACGAAATAAAAAAGGCAATCCCTTTCACTATTTCAACCAAAAGGATAAAATATCTAGAAATAACCCTACCCAAAGAAACAAAAGAACTGTACACTGAAAATTACAAGACACTCATGAGAGAAATTAAAGACTTAAACAGATGGAGAGATATTCCATATTCCTGGGTCAGAAAAATCAATATTGTGAAAATGACCATGCTGCCAAATGTCATCTATAGATTCAACGCAATCCCTATCCAACTAGCAATGATATTCTTCACATAACTAGACCAAAAAATAACACAGTTCATACAGAAACACAAAAGACCTCGAATAGCCAGGGCAATCCTGAGGAAGAAGAACAGAGCTGAAGGGATCAGACTCCCTAACTTTGGACTGTACTATAAAGCAACAGTCATCAAGACAGTATGGTACTGACACAAAAACAGAAACATAGAATAGTGGAACAAGATAGAGAACCCAGAGATAAACCTCGAACCTATGGGTACCTTATTTTTAACGAGGGAGGTGAACATATAAAATGGGACAAAGACAACCTCTTCAACAAACTGTGCTGGGAACATTGGACAGCCACATGAAAAAAAAAAAAAAATTCTGTTGGAACATTTCCCTGACACAATACACAAAGATCAACTCAAAATGGATTAAAGACCTAAATGTAAGGCCAGAAACCATCAAACTCTTAGATGAGAATAGGGGCAAAATCCTCAAGGACATAAATCAAAGCAAGATCATCTCTGATCCCCTGCTACTAGAAGAGCAGAACTGAAAAGAATAATTAACATGTGGGACCTAATGAAACTTGGAAGCTTTTGTACAGCAAATGAAACTGCAAAAATCTGCACAGACAATTTACAGAATGGGAGAAAATCATAGCAAATGAAATAACAGACAAAGAATTAATCTCCAAAGTCTACAAGCAACTCAGACAACTCAGCACCAGAAAAATGAACAACCCAATCGAAAAATGGGAAAAGGACCTAAACAGACACCTCTGCAAAGAGGACATACAGATGGCCCAAAAACACAGGAAACGATGCTCAACTTTGCTTTAAAAAATCTACGAGATACAAAATCAGTACACAGAAATCACTGGCATTCCTATACACAAACAATGAAAAATCAGAAAACGAAATAAAAAAGGCAATCCCTTTCACTATTTCAACCAAAAGGATAAAATATCTAGAAATAACCCTACCCAAAGAAACAAAAGAACTGTACACTGAAAATTACAAGACACTCATGAGAGAAATTAAAGACTTAAACAGATGGAGAGATATTCCATATTCCTGGGTCAGAAAAATCAATATTGTGAAAATGACCATGCTGCCAAATGTCATCTATAGATTCAACGCAATCCCTATCCAACTAGCAATGATATTCTTCACATAACTAGACCAAAAAATAACACAGTTCATACAGAAACACAAAAGACCTCGAATAGCCAGGGCAATCCTGAGGAAGAAGAACAGAGCTGAAGGGATCAGACTCCCTAACTTTGGACTGTACTATAAAGCAACAGTCATCAAGACAGTATGGTACTGACACAAAAACAGAAACATAGAATAGTGGAACAAGATAGAGAACCCAGAGATAAACCTCGAACCTATGGGTACCTTATTTTTAACGAGGGAGGTGAACATATAAAATGGGACAAAGACAACCTCTTCAACAAACTGTGCTGGGAACATTGGACAGCCACATGAAAAAAAAAAAAAAATTCTGTTGGAACATTTCCCTGACACAATACACAAAGATCAACTCAAAATGGATTAAAGACCTAAATGTAAGGCCAGAAACCATCAAACTCTTAGATGAGAATAGGGGCAAAATCCTCAAGGACATAAATCAAAGCAAGATCATCTCTGATCCCCTGCTACTAGAAGAGCAGAACTGAAAAGAATAATTAACATGTGGGACCTAATGAAACTTGGAAGCTTTTGTACAGCAAATGAAACTGCAAAAATCTGCACAGACAATTTACAGAATGGGAGAAAATCATAGCAAATGAAATAACAGACAAAGAATTAATCTCCAAAGTCTACAAGCAACTCAGACAACTCAGCACCAGAAAAATGAACAACCCAATCGAAAAATGGGAAAAGGACCTAAACAGACACCTCTGCAAAGAGGACATACAGATGGCCCAAAAACACAGGAAACGATGCTCAACTTTGCTTATAATTAGAGAAATGCACATTAAAACTACAACGAGATAACACCTCACACCCGTCAGAATGGACATCATCAACAAGTCTACATACAATAAATTCTGGAGAGGGTGCAGAGAAAAGGAAAAACTCTTGCAATGCTGGTGGGAATGTAAATTGATACAGCCTTTATGGAAGACAGTATGGAGATTTCTTAGAAAAGTAGAACTAGAAGCACCATATGACCCAGCAATTCCACTCTTAGGCTTATAGCCAGATGAAATCAAATCTGAAAGAAGCACCTGTACCCCCACATTCATTGCAGCTCTCTATAGAGTAGCTAGAACTTGAAAGCAACCCAGGTGCCCATCCCCGAATGAATGGATAAAGAAGCCTTGGTATATATATACAATGGAATACTACACAGCTGTAAAAAGAAATGCAGAAGAATCAGTCCTTATGAGGTGGCTGGCTCTAGAACCCATCATAAAAAGTGAAGTCAGTGAAAAAGAGAAGGACGAGTACAATATACTAACATGTATATATGAAATCTAGTAGGATGGCAATGATAACACATGCAGTGAAGCATTGGAAAAACAGACATGGACAGTAGACACATGGATATTGTGGGGAATGAACAGTGGGTGGGAGGAGTAAAGGAAGTAGTGTAAAAACCTGTACTATCATATGTGAAAAACATAGCTATAGTATTTGCTTTATGAGAAAAGGGGATCCTGCAAGGATGCTGTGTGACGGTCTGGAGGGGTGGGATGGGGAGGATATACATATGACCAATCTGGCAACATACATATCTGTAAACAATAAAACTCTTTAAAAGTTCAAAGTGAAATAAAAGTTTTTTTAAAAAAAGAAAAATAAATAAATATAGGAAAGTAAATATTTGTATCCATTAAAGTTTAGTGCAATAGGAAAAGAATGTCAGAAGCAGCAAAGGAATACCAGAAAAAATAATAATACATATAAAAGATTTAAAAATTTAAGCTGAAATAGAGAGTGATATAGAAAAATGAAACAAAATAATAAAAACAAAAGCCCCGCAGGACCTCAAAATGTCAATGTAGAATCAGAAGTATATAATCAAATTAAAATCTGTGGTTTAAAAGAAAGGAAAACATAAAAATTGTAGAGTCTTGAATGTATTCAATTTTACAGATAAGACTGATGGCTACAATAGCAGAGTGCAATGGAGGGATAAAAAATGGTCAGGGGAGGAGAAAATAAAATAAAGAAAAGAAAAGAAAACCAAAAAGGAAATAAATACAGCGATAAATACAGCGTCAGTCAAAACATAGGCATTGTGAGTGTTTTTGTTTTCGAACTCTTCTGTCCCTTGCTGAGTATTCAAGAATTATGTTCTGATCAGTCTTTTTCTTGTCTCTGGCAGCAGTCAAATCTGAAGGCCTTTTTTACTATTTTTCTGTATTTACAACTGTTCTAGCACTAAAAGACCCACCCTAGCTGTGGCGGGTCAGGCTTTTAATCATTAGCCCCATTACCTTTTTTGCTGGGTGGAGCTAAATTCCTTCACTGTAGTTTAACCTGCAGCCAAACTATGTTAGGGGTAATGGCATCTCTGTCAAAAAGGATCTATTCCCTCACGTTCTATCAGAGGCATTGCCACAGTGTCTCTGAGTCCACTGTAGGCCACCGTTGACCCCCACCACTGCAGGAGACTTCAGAATACTCAGAGGTGACTCTGGCTTAGTTTCATGTGGGGTCACTGTTCCTTTCTCCCAAATCCCACTTTACACAGAGCCCCCATCTCTGTTTGGTGGCTCTGTGACTGTTAATTATGACCTCCTTCAAGAGGAATTAAGTGCAATGTTGTCTTTCTGAGGACTGCTCTAGGCCACTTCTAACCCAAGGAGGCATTTGTACCCTCAAACACAGGTATGGTTCAGTCTCTGGTGGGAGTCAGTGCTCCTTTCCTGGTCTTTCTTTGTGTGCTTCACCTACCCAGTCTCTCTGGTGGATTTGAAGCTTGATTTTTTAAAGTGTGATTGTGCCCCTCCTACTGTCTTGTTGCTACTTCTCCTTTGCTCTTGAATGTGCGGTATCTTTTTTGTGGTCAGATCCAACCTCCTCTTGTCGATGACTTTTCAGGAGCTAATTGCAATTCTGGCATTTTCACAGGAGCAGATGAATGCATGCCTTTCTATTCTGCCATCTTAGCTCCACTCTGTCAAGTGTCTCATTGTTTTATTTCCCAACATAGGTTGAAACTCAGGCCCTGAACTCCTCTTTACTAGAGAAATGGTGAGTTGCAGGCTCAACATGAGGTTCCCATGTGCTGATTACTTGTAGTGTCTCTGTGTACATATGTGTGCAATATGTAGCACTCCCTCTCAGACTTTCTGATGTGACTTCTTGGGGTTTCCAAATAACCACCAACATCCACCAGGAAGGCAAAAGAAAGCTAGAGCATTCTTCAGGTTAAGGGTCTTGACTTGTACAGACTCTCCTTTTCTGTTCCTAATGGACAATGGTTTATAAGTCCAGGACCAAAAGTCATTATATAGATTCACCCAAAGTCTAAGTCAGACATTGGATTTTTAATTATTTGGGGATGTGAAGGTATCAATTGTCTACCTTATTGTGTTCCTACTTTAGAATTTCTGAAGAATTATGAGCTGTTACTCAGAATGACCTCTCTCACAATGACTTCTCTCCTCTCACACTGACTGAATGGTTTGAAAAGTACTCTTCTTGTCATTGACTAGTGGACAGGACTAATGGTTGGATTTTAGGTATAGTCAGAAGGAAGAAGGAACATATAACTGGCCATTTCTTGATGTAAGGTAATAAGAGGCAGAAAGGCATAAGATGCAATCATAAGAGGAAAACTAGAATCCTTCTTTAACTGAGCCCCCATCTCTGTTTGGTGGCTCTGTAATTATGACCTCCTTCAAGAGGAATTAAGTGCAATGTTGTCTTTCTGAGGACTGCTCTAGGCCACTTCTAACCCAAGGAGGCATTTGTACCCTCAAACACAGGTATGGTTCAGTCTCTGGTGGGAGTCAGTGCTCCTTTCCTGGTCTTTCTTTGTGTGCTTCACCTACCCAGTCTCTCTGGTGGATTTGAAGCTTGATTTTTTAAAGTGTGATTGTGCCCCTCCTACTGTCTTGTTGCTACTTCTCCTTTGCTCTTGAATGTGCGGTATCTTTTTTGTGGTCAGATCCAACCTCCTCTTGTCGATGACTTTTCAGGAGCTAATTGCAATTCTGGCATTTTCACAGGAGCAGATGAATGCATGCCTTTCTATTCTGCCATCTTAGCTCCACTCTGTCAAGTGTCTCATTGTTTTATTTCCCAACATAGGTTGAAACTCAGGCCCTGAACTCCTCTTTACTAGAGAAATGGTGAGTTGCAGGCTCAACATGAGGTTCCCATGTGCTGATTACTTGTAGTGTCTCTGTGTACATATGTGTGCAATATGTAGCACTCCCTCTCAGACTTTCTGATGTGACTTCTTGGGGTTTCCAAATAACCACCAACATCCACCAGGAAGGCAAAAAGAAAGCTAGAGCATTCTTCAGGTTAAGGGTCTTGACTTGTACAGACTCTCCTTTTCTGTTCCTAATGGACAATGGTTTATAAGTCCAGGACCAAAAGTCATTATATAGATTCACCCAAAGTCTAAGTCAGACATTGGATTTTTAATTATTTGGGGATGTGAAGGTATCAATTGTCTACCTTATTGTGTTCCTACTTTAGAATTTCTGAAGAATTATGAGCTGTTACTCAGAATGACCTCTCTCACAATGACTTCTCTCCTCTCACACTGACTGAATGGTTTGAAAAGTACTCTTCTTGTCATTGACTAGTGGACAGGACTAATGGTTGGATTTTAGGTATAGTCAGAAGGAAGAAGGAACATATAACTGGCCATTTCTTGATGTAAGGTAATAAGAGGCAGAAAGGCATAAGATGCAATCATAAGAGGAAAACTAGAATCCTTCTTTGGCTGAACCCATCAATGTCTTACTAGTTAGGCCAGATTCAATCTCCTTGGAATTTGAATTATAAGTGAAGTTAAATATAGATGGAACATGATTCAGACAAGATAATTTGAGGGTGGTACTCAAAAAGTCTAAGTCCTAGATCCTTGGTGCTGGCCCTATGTTTTTGACTTTATTATGGCCTTTGATTATCATTTCAAAAAGTGACTTTAATCCTTAAATTAGCAAAAGTGGCTTTCTGCTGCTTGTAACCCAGGAAAAATTAGTGCCCCAATATATAGAGAGGGCAATGGCATGCCTAAGGAGAAAAATGTGAGTCTCTCTCTCCCTCTCTCTTTGCATATGCACGCATTTGTGCTGGTGTAAGCACTGATGAGCTTCTTAAACCTCGACAAAGTTTACTTATGACTTATCAGTTTGAAGGGTAAATTGTGATATTATCTGTTAGCCTCCTTTTTGTCTCAAAGAAAAATAGTTCTATAGTGGAATGAGTGCATATTTTGCAATGAAAGAAAAATGGGTTTGATTGCCAGTTCTGTGATTTGTGAACCTCTGGGTAAGTTGTATATCCTCTTACTTTCTTTACCTGTAAAATTGGAACAATAACAGCTATCCTCTCATTGGGTGGTATGAGAGATAAATAAGGTGACGTTTATAAAGGACCCAGTATTGTGACTTTCACTAGAACAAATAATCCCATTCCTTCTTCTGGAGTTCTCTGAAAGATGAATTGGCATCTTCACCATCATGATTATTTTACATTGTTGAACCTTGTCAGGATATTAGATGAGATTATACTCAGGTGGATGAATAGAAACTCTCTGTGGTTTCAAACTTAGGAAATATAACTATAAATGTGATACCCACTCTCACTAAGATAATGCACCTAAGTGGTGATGGGAGAAGCTAAGCTTAGATGTAAGCAAAAGTATGCTCAGATACAAAGAGTAAAAGGAGTATACAGACAGAAGACATATTCAGAAAATAGATTACATCTATATTTATATAGGAAAGTTGCAGTTTGCAGCCTGAGAAGAGAGTGGGCAGATAAGAATGAGAATTTACAGATCCGTTTGTACTTTGTGATCCTGGCTACATAAGTGCTCATTATTCTGAGAATGAAAAAGCAGAATAGTCTGTTAGCACAAGAGCCCTTCACTCAAATTCTTACTATTTTATGGGCTCTAGCTTCTCAGCAATCATAGTTCTTACAGCTTTACATTATCTCATTGTTATTTCATTGTAGGGAAAGGTACAAATTTAATTGGATAAGGAAACAAGTACGGCAGATTCCAAGTAATTTCACTCAGAATTGTGTGTGTGTGTGTGTGTGTGTGTGCTTTCCTTGACTCAATAAATCCTATTCATAACAATGTAAAAAATAGTTCTATTTTATTTCTCTTGCTCTTCACCTGAAGACAGTCCCCTGGGCCACATCATTCAGGGATTTTCTCTCCAGATTTGATCTAGCAAATGCCAGTTCCTTGAAACATTTTCAGAGGAATTTGGTTGGAGTGGGGAGAGTTCCGGGCCATAGTATATGATGGTGGTGGAGGGAAATGCATTTGGGCAAGAAACTGTGTCCAAAGAAAGGATGTCTAGAATATTCACAGTTCCTTCTTTTGTATCAAAAAACGTCACACTTATTCAAAGGGGGGGGAAAAGAGAGAGAGAGAAAAAAATGCCAATACTATTCCTTTGGATCCTTTACCTGTCTTCTCCTTTTCCCCCTCTCCTTCCAGGAATGAATTCGTGGCTGGTGAACATAACAGAGCTGCCCAACTCAAGTGATGTGAGTATCATGCTTAAATTCCTCACCGCTTACTACATGTATAAACTTGGAAACCTCATTTTGCTGTATTAGCTGCAATTTCTTCCATATTGTCTGCAGAGGAATATTTTGAACATATGCTATTTCCCTCACTGAAGTGTAGGCCTCCATAAATGTTGAACTTAATATAAAATTTGTTCCCTTATAAACCTTTCAAAGCTTGCTGCTGAGAACTTGGTTTTGAATTTGACAGAGCCCAATGTTCACCAAGTTCTTAGTGAGCACTGCACTTGCTTATCAAGTTTTTGCCCTTTCAGCTTTGACAGTGCAGGCATGGCATGGGGATCTTAAGTAGAATGTGAACATGGAAAATTAATTACATTGTTATGGGAATAATCTATGAAATTGAAGCTACCATATTTCAAAACTTACTTCAGGGAGGAAGGCTTCTGTACATTTTTTTCTTTTTTTTTTTTTTAAATACAACATTGTGAACTGGAAGTAGTGGGCAGTTCCAGAATGGTCACAGCATTTCCTCCGATCTCATTCTAGTCTCTTTTATTCTTTCTGAATACTCATCTAAGGATGCTACATATCAACATGTGTGCAAGACTACATTATGTGAGAAGAGGAATTTGATGAATTATGAAAGTATCATACAAGACTGGAGAGAGTTCAGGATAAATGAGATTTGAATAAAATAAATGCCACCAAAACTCCCACATAAATGGTACATGACATTGCCTGCGAATTGAGGCATAATGCCATGAAACTTTAAACTCCCAGATGGCTCTCCCCCTTTTTCTATACATGTTGTCTTCACAAAACTTATGAAATAACCGTATCACTTATCACTAAACTAAGATGACAGACTATTGCTGAACACCAGACTGGGAAGTTGAGTCACTGGGGATTTAAAGGCAAGATCTATGTTGTATTTCACCCTGCAGTCTCAAAACTTAATACAAAATTTGGAAACAGTAGGTGTCAATAATTATTTCTTGAATGTTTCTGAATACAAAGGATAGCTGTCTCTGTGTAAGATAGATTAAAATCCTTTTGAAAAAATCTATTCTTTATAATTTAAGAGGTTAAGTTTGTACGATGGAGACGGACCTAGATTTTCCAGCATTTTAAGGAAGTGATGAGGTGGGTATAGAGACTAAATTGACTAGAGCTGGATTTTGAGCTTTTAAATAGTGTATGTGATCTCTGAGATCTGGTTTTCCACTATTGAGGTAAATGTGATAGAAGTTATAGCAATAATAATAAAATCAATTATATCTTCATAACATTATTTCAAAGATTGAGCTAATTATGATGCACCCAGGTCACAAAAAGCACTATGCCAATGCTTTCTCATGCTGATGCTGCCTCAACTCTTTTAGAGATTTGCTCAGATTTCACTAGTCCAACTTTTTGCTCCAACATCAAGGCCAGTTCTAACCCTATGATTATGTAACTTTTTTTTTTTTTTTACACTTTACAAACACCTATCCATCAGAACAGATGTGGATGTCCTTTTAATCCAGGTCTATTCTGTATTATTTGAAAGTTTAATTGAAGAAATGTGGAATAGGGATGCATAGTCACCATCTCAGTTCATATAAGTAATATCTCTGCTAAATCTTAGGCTTCACAACCTATGAAGTAAAGGCTTCTCATGAAGTTCGGTCCCCACCTGATGAGATAGACAGTGAAGAAGAGGTTGAAAAAATAAAATTAGACCAACAACAGTAACTCAAAGACGGTTTCTAATTATAATATCATACAACTAGAACTAAGATTGAAAAAAAAAAAGGACTATTGCCTGATTGAGGCATAATGCCATGAAACTTTAAACTCCCAGATGGCTCTCCCCCTTTTTCTATACATGTTGTCTTCACAAAACTTATGAAATAACCGTATCACTTATCACTAAACTAAGATGACAGACTATTGCTGAACACCAGACTGGGAAGTTGAGTCACTGGGGATTTAAAGGCAAGATCTATGTTGTATTTCACCCTGCAGTCTCAAAACTTAATACAAAATTTGGAAACAGTAGGTGTCAATAATTATTTCTTGAATGTTTCTGAATACAAAGGATAGCTGTCTCTGTGTAAGATAGATTAAAATCCTTTTGAAAAAATCTATTCTTTATAATTTAAGAGGTTAAGTTTGTACGATGGAGACGGACCTAGATTTTCCAGCATTTTAAGGAAGTGATGAGGTGGGTATAGAGACTAAATTGACTAGAGCTGGATTTTGAGCTTTTAAATAGTGTATGTGATCTCTGAGATCTGGTTTTCCACTATTGAGGTAAATGTGATAGAAGTTATAGCAATAATAATAAAATCAATTATATCTTCATAACATTATTTCAAAGATTGAGCTAATTATGATGCACCCAGGTCACAAAAAGCACTATGCCAATGCTTTCTCATGCTGATGCTGCCTCAACTCTTTTAGAGATTTGCTCAGATTTCACTAGTCCAACTTTTTGCTCCAACATCAAGGCCAGTTCTAACCCTATGATTATGTAACTTTTTTTTTTTTTTTACACTTTACAAACACCTATCCATCAGAACAGATGTGGATGTCCTTTTAATCCAGGTCTATTCTGTATTATTTGAAAGTTTAATTGAAGAAATGTGGAATAGGGATGCATAGTCACCATCTCAGTTCATATAAGTAATATCTCTGCTAAATCTTAGGCTTCACAACCTATGAAGTAAAGGCTTCTCATGAAGTTCGGTCCCCACCTGATGAGATAGACAGTGAAGAAGAGGTTGAAAAAATAAAATTAGACCAACAACAGTAACTCAAAGACGGTTTCTAATTATAATATCAGACCAAATGGGAAAATTGTCCATTGTATAGCATGTTGAAGGAATGAATCAAATCTGGGCATATATTTATTCAGGCTATCCCAGAATATGTCTTTGATGAGAGAACTTGAATTGTGATAAGCAAGACCAGGGTTATAGCTAAAAAATGAGTTCCAAATGTTACATTCAAAGTGTGATGCTAGGGATGAAATCAGATGATGAACCATAAATGTGATATAAAGAGGTTCATCAGCAGCATGAATTCATTCTAAAATAAAGAACAATGTTAAGAACCAAGAGCATAAATGGACACTAAGTGCTATCAATGCTTGGAATGTAGTGTGGAGACAAGCAGGCTGCCTGGAAACACCACACAGGCCTGGAAATGATGCCCACTGACTGATCTTATGGGTATCTTCTATAGGAAATATATCACTTTAAGGAAGTAACTAGTCATAATTTCAAAAACTTACCTTTTTTAGGTCTCTAGGGAAGCTTTTGAAACTCAATAAATTCATCTTCCTTTGATGTGAGGAAAGCAGAATCAGACTGCAATCTTTTTTCTTTCTTTCTTTTTTAACCTGCCTGCCATTCATTCAGAGTGATTGCTGATCCTTTTGCCGATCCTGAAATCAAAGCTCTTTATGTCTTATGAATGTGTTGGTGTGATGCTCTTTAGACTGCTGCTTAAAGCTGTTTTTCCCCTCTTCCCCCTTCCCCTATCTGTATTCATATTTGTTGATCAAATGTGTGCTGCTTATTAGCCGGGTACTGTTATAGCTAGAAAGCTATTGCTCTGGGCACCTGCATAAGAACCCAAGGGCCTTGACATCCTCAGCTCCCAACAGGACTCCAGTAATGCATGAGCCTAGGCTATAGCAGCAGCAGATCAACAAGCTTGAGTAGTAACCAAGAGTATGAGGCAATCTGAAAGTCTGGAATTTGCAGGTGGATAGAATTTAAAAGTGTGAGAGATTTTATAGGCAGCCACTCAAAAAGAAAGAGCTTTCAGTGTTTTAATCATTTTGGTACATCATACTTGCAGGGCAATAGGCACATCCACTCTCACATTTTTATAATGATATAATATGAAAGCATATTGTTATAATCAAGGGCATCCCAAAACTTATGTTCAGATTATCTGGGCCTGCCTCTTTTTTTCTTTTTTTTTTTTTTTCCTATTTAAGGAAATTGTCTTCCCTATACAAGTTTAGGAAGGTCTAGTTAAGGGATGCTCTTTTAAATAATGTATCAGGAATGAGTTTTTCTCAGTAAACAGTAGCCATTGCCCAGTGCCCACCCCCTCACCCCCCCAAAAAAAAGAAGTGCAGGATAGACTAACATCTGCATTTTTTGGATGATGCAAGAGAAGTTCAACAGCTTCTGAATAAAATGCCTTTCCATATTTCTGCATTTGCCTATAGAATTTTCACTCACCCTGAATTTGGGAACCCCAAAACTAATATGTTGGGGGTAGAAGATTATGAGTAAAATTTTCCTCTCACTTTTTTTTTCTCAGACTATGTTCAAAAAATTAAATAAATTGTCTTGTTTAGGTTTTAGAGAAGAGACAAAGTAGAGCAGGCCTCCGATCTTGCTTCTAATATGCCTGGACACTCCCCTAACTGTGAGTGACTATGAGTGACTGCTTGCTGTCAGTGCAAAGCTTGTGGCAACATAGATAAGATAAGGGACAAATTTTGAGATCGATGAGTAGTTGGAGGGGCTTGGTTGGCCAGGTTTAAAAACATTCCAAGTTTTACAAGATAAAACTAATAAAATTAACAACATTAACATGAAACCAGAGCTTCTGTTTACTTACAGATTGATGATGATACCAGTTTGCATCCTGGGATAATAAGTGGAGCCCTGAACTGCAATTTTTGAAGTTTCACCCAAGAACCGCAATTGTTTCTCTTTTTTAGGAGCTAAAGAGACACATTTATTATCTCATTTCTTATGGATCAAAAATACAGATACTTATTGCCTGGATTATTTGCAAGCCTGTAATTAAGGAGTCTTCTAGGACTGTGGTCCCACCTCATAGCTTGATTGCAGAAAGAGCCTCTTTCAAGTTCACATGATGGTTAACAGGATTCAGGTCCTTCAGGCTAGAGGATTGAGGTCCTCTGTTTCCTGTCAGTTGTTGACCCAAGTCTGCTCCCGATTCCTAGATGTTTTTTGGCCAGAAGCCATTCCCAATTCCTTGATGAACGGACCTCCACTACATGATGACTTCTCACTACATCAAACACAGTTGAAGTATCCCAGGATGACAATTTCCATTCTTATTGCAAAGAACAGCAGTTGTTGAAATCTTGCCCATGTGGCGTCTCAAGGATGAAAGAACAAGGTGAACAAGGAGGGTTTTGGAATGCAGGAACTGGTAAACCAGACCCTTATTGTCCTTCCTTCCCCAATGCTGTATTCATTACTTTTGTCCCACCCAGTATACTGTACCACATTCAGTTAGTAAATGACCTATAGGACCCTCTTCCCACCCCTTGAACCCTGACTAGAAAAACAGATCAAAGATCTCTGTTCAAGGTCAGTTCTCCCTTGAGTGAGCCCTCTCTTATAACAACATTTCCCAGTCTAATAAACTTTGCTCTCCTCTCCTTCTGCCTCACGTCTGGAAATTCCACAGCACATATAGAGGACTTGCTGTCTGGGACCTTTTTTCAGTCAGGACTTCTGACGTGCTATGTTGTGGGACTTCCCATCACTGTTTGAGTCTAGATGTTGGTCAAAACCCAATTTGGTGATATATCTTCTGCTATTTCTATTTCTCTTTTCTTATAATGTTGGTATATTGAAAGTAAGCTAGATAATTTTCTAATATATATTGGTATTATTTATTTGTATAGAACAAGTGGCTTATTTTGTTAACAAATCCTTTGAACCTGAGATGAAAGCATAAACTTTCAGTGAAATATTAATTGTCACTGTGAACTGGATTGATGCTTTTGTAATGTAGAAAAACAATCACCTACTCTCTTAAGTAATGGAGGTTTATAACTGAAAATACAACATGAGAGAAAATATTTCCCTTCCTGGTTTGAGAATTAAAGTAAACTGCCTATCACAAATGATTCAGGTAAAATTCTATCTCCTTTATGGAATCCCTCTTTTAAACATCTCTGTGCCTCCCCAGGGTCCAGTACATTGGTATTAGCTTACTGGTTACTCAAGGAAATACCATTGAAGATGAAGGGCATGATAATAACTAGTAATAGTGAGTTCGGGTTGTTAAAACCCTAGGGGTTTCTGCTCCCGATTCCTAGATGTTTTTTGGCCAGAAGCCATTCCCAATTCCTTGATGAACGGACCTCCACTACATGATGACTTCTCACTACATCAAACACAGTTGAAGTATCCCAGGATGACAATTTCCATTCTTATTGCAAAGAACAGCAGTTGTTGAAATCTTGCCCATGTGGCGTCTCAAGGATGAAAGAACAAGGTGAACAAGGAGGGTTTTGGAATGCAGGAACTGGTAAACCAGACCCTTATTGTCCTTCCTTCCCCAATGCTGTATTCATTACTTTTGTCCCACCCAGTATACTGTACCACATTCAGTTAGTAAATGACCTATAGGACCCTCTTCCCACCCCTTGAACCCTGACTAGAAAAACAGATCAAAGATCTCTGTTCAAGGTCAGTTCTCCCTTGAGTGAGCCCTCTCTTATAACAACATTTCCCAGTCTAATAAACTTTGCTCTCCTCTCCTTCTGCCTCACGTCTGGAAATTCCACAGCACATATAGAGGACTTGCTGTCTGGGACCTTTTTTCAGTCAGGACTTCTGACGTGCTATGTTGTGGGACTTCCCATCACTGTTTGAGTCTAGATGTTGGTCAAAACCCAATTTGGTGATATATCTTCTGCTATTTCTATTTCTCTTTTCTTATAATGTTGGTATATTGAAAGTAAGCTAGATAATTTTCTAATATATATTGGTATTATTTATTTGTATAGAACAAGTGGCTTATTTTGTTAACAAATCCTTTGAACCTGAGATGAAAGCATAAACTTTCAGTGAAATATTAATTGTCACTGTGAACTGGATTGATGCTTTTGTAATGTAGAAAAACAATCACCTACTCTCTTAAGTAATGGAGGTTTATAACTGAAAATACAACATGAGAGAAAATATTTCCCTTCCTGGTTTGAGAATTAAAGTAAACTGCCTATCACAAATGATTCAGGTAAAATTCTATCTCCTTTATGGAATCCCTCTTTTAAACATCTCTGTGCCTCCCCAGGGTCCAGTACATTGGTATTAGCTTACTGGTTACTCAAGGAAATACCATTGAAGATGAAGGGCATGATAATAACTAGTAATAGTGACTAGTTGGAGTGTCTCCTGGGAGCCTGCACTGACGGGAGCAGTTTTGTAGTCATTATCTCTAGTCTTCATTGAAGAGTGAAGTCCTTGTCTAAGACCACAAAGCTAGTAAATGGCAAATTTTTAATTTGATCTCATGTGCCTGGATTCCAAAGGCACTGCTTTGTATAGAAACTTTGGTAGTTCCTGCATGTGGCAGAACACATGTTAGTATAGCTTGGCAATGTACTCTTATTTCCATCTGTGTAGGCCAAGGATCACAAGTGTGCCAGAGTCCCTTTGAAAAAGATTTTGAGTAACTTATCATGAGAAAGGCCCAGTAAACCATCCTATTTTCTTGGGCTTCCAAGTGCTCTAGCTTGAAACTTTAATAGAATGCATATCTTCCCACTTTCTAGAAAGTTTGATTCTCAAGATTTCTTTTGTAAGAACCATGCTTCTCAGGAGAGGAAGCATGCACTGCTGACCAGCATGTAATCAAAGTTAGGTGAGTTTACTACTAACCCTCTCTATGGTAAAGCCAGTAGTGAGCCCTCCTGGGTGTCCTCACTCCTATGTAGCAAATGGAAGTGGGTACATGGAGGCACCCTGTAGCCACTTGCTGACTGATAGGCAAACAATTTTTTTTTTTTTTTTTTTTTTTAGTTTCTGTCTCCTCCCAGCATCAAAGAAGGTACATTTGCTCATTGAGAGGGATCATTTTTTCTCTAACAACATTTTGTGTTTTTTTCTGTATTCATCCTGATACCTGTCCCTCAGGTTTAAGTAGGAGGTAGACGCTGATGGTCAGCTGTATCTGGTTCAGAGCTTGTTCCCATGGTCTTTGCTCATGTATTTGTTCATTCATCCACTCATTAACTATGTAGTATCTATCCTCTGCAGAGCACCATATCTTTTACTGGAGATAAGGAGTTAAGAAAGACAGTGACCTTGAAAAATCTTAGATGTGAAAAGACTCTCTGGATACAGAAAACTGTGGTATGCAACAAGTACACATTTACAGATCTTGTAGAACCCTGAGAAAATTAAGCCTGTCTGGAAGTGCCTATAGTTACGCTGGCAAAGCAGGCAAACAGAGAAGTCTTCAGAGATGTGTTGGCCATCTGACCTGAATTTTGAAAAAGAAATAGGATTTGACAGGCCTATAAGCAGGGCAAGAGAGCTGAGTCTCCTGGGTAGGGGAACAGCATATACAAAGGCCTGAAGATGCAAGAGTACATGTTGTTGTCAGAGAAGTGATCAAAAAATACTTTTTGTTCTCTCTTTATGTAAATGTAAAGCATCCTCTAGTCCCATTTTATGTAAGAAGTGGACCTCGACCACCCTAAGAACACCCTGAATATCCATTGAAATAACTGATAGTAAAGTTGAAGCTCCAGTATTTTGGCCATCTGATGTGAAAAGTCGACTCATTGAAAAAGACCCTGGTGTTGAGAAAAATTAAAGACAAAAGGAAAAGAGAGTGGCAGAGTATGAGATGTTTAGCTAACATCACTGTCTCAATGGACATGATCTTGAGCAAACTCCAGGAGACAGTGGAGGACAGGCAGCCTGGAGTGATGAAGCCAATGGTTCACAAAGAGTCAGTCATGACTTAGCTACTGAACAACAAAAACAACAAGGAAATACTCAGACTCTTTTTAAAATAATCATGTAGAATTATTTGTCAGCATTTATTTATCTAGTACCTTGTATTGCTACTTAACTTTTTAAGGTTTGTCTCTTTTTTCCTGACTGTACTGCTGGTATTATCCTACATATATTCTGAAGAATATCCTATATGTGTTCTGTTGCCAAGCATAGTACAGAGTGCTTAGAAATATTTAATGTAGACTTTGAATGAGTCAGACAGGACTTGAAAAGCTTTTTAAGAGATCTGACCTCATGTGACTGATGAGAGGCCTACAAAGATGAAATGAATTGGCAACATTTATGAAACCATTTGATCGGAGCAGAACTGAGGTCTTCTTATTCTTAGGTAATAGTCTGACTGTTCCATCAGCTGTTTCCTTATTGAATAGCTGGGTGGATGTATGTATGGATGGATGGGTGAATGAATGGGTGGATATCATGGTGCTTGATAGATGTCAACTGCACCTTTGTCTTAATGTTGCCCACTCTTCAGACATTTGCTAAGCCTCATTACCCTTCATCCTGGTGCCACCACACTATCATGTCAGAGAGGAGTTTACATTTCCAGAAGCTGAGATTCTTCATCAGTGAATCAATCTTCCACTTGAGCCTCCCAAGGGAAACTCACAGAGCAGCTGGCATTTATAAACTGAAAGAGGAAGAGAACATAACCTCCTGTTTTAAAAATTTCGGAAAGAAAACCCTTCCTCTTGTGTATGGCAAGTGTTTTCAGGGTAATAATCAGCTCTGGAGTATAAGTATTCCACACATTCTTAATAAACTCATATTAATAGGATTCACCAAGATGATGATTTTATGTAAGAAGTGGACCTCGACCACCCTAAGAACACCCTGAATATCCATTGAAATAACTGATAGTAAAGTTGAAGCTCCAGTATT
The DNA here is from genome assembly GCA_022376925.1 of Tragulus kanchil. Classification (NCBI taxonomy): domain Eukaryota; kingdom Metazoa; phylum Chordata; class Mammalia; order Artiodactyla; family Tragulidae; genus Tragulus; species Tragulus kanchil. Next base: position 54,378,276 of record JAIOJX010000027.1, on the reverse strand, counting down.
TTGGCCATCTGATGTGAAAAGTCGACTCATTGAAAAAGACCCTGGTGTTGAGAAAAATTAAAGACAAAAGGAAAAGAGAGTGGCAGAGTATGAGATGTTTAGCTAACATCACTGTCTCAATGGACATGATCTTGAGCAAACTCCAGGAGACAGTGGAGGACAGGCAGCCTGGAGTGATGAAGCCAATGGTTCACAAAGAGTCAGTCATGACTTAGCTACTGAACAACAAAAACAACAAGGAAATACTCAGACTCTTTTTAAAATAATCATGTAGAATTATTTGTCAGCATTTATTTATCTAGTACCTTGTATTGCTACTTAACTTTTTAAGGTTTGTCTCTTTTTTCCTGACTGTACTGCTGGTATTATCCTACATATATTCTGAAGAATATCCTATATGTGTTCTGTTGCCAAGCATAGTACAGAGTGCTTAGAAATATTTAATGTAGACTTTGAATGAGTCAGACAGGACTTGAAAAGCTTTTTAAGAGATCTGACCTCATGTGACTGATGAGAGGCCTACAAAGATGAAATGAATTGGCAACATTTATGAAACCATTTGATCGGAGCAGAACTGAGGTCTTCTTATTCTTAGGTAATAGTCTGACTGTTCCATCAGCTGTTTCCTTATTGAATAGCTGGGTGGATGTATGTATGGATGGATGGGTGAATGAATGGGTGGATATCATGGTGCTTGATAGATGTCAACTGCACCTTTGTCTTAATGTTGCCCACTCTTCAGACATTTGCTAAGCCTCATTACCCTTCATCCTGGTGCCACCACACTATCATGTCAGAGAGGAGTTTACATTTCCAGAAGCTGAGATTCTTCATCAGTGAATCAATCTTCCACTTGAGCCTCCCAAGGGAAACTCACAGAGCAGCTGGCATTTATAAACTGAAAGAGGAAGAGAACATAACCTCCTGTTTTAAAAATTTCGGAAAGAAAACCCTTCCTCTTGTGTATGGCAAGTGTTTTCAGGGTAATAATCAGCTCTGGAGTATAAGTATTCCACACATTCTTAATAAACTCATATTAATAGGATTCACCAAGATGATGATTTTAAAAATAAAATAACTTAAGTTTTCTTTTCTCAGGGTTTCTGAGTAGCAGAATGTTTATGAACAGAGTTGGCTTCAGTGATGCACAGTAGTGTCTTGGTGCTATATAATGGCTTTTACTGGTCCTGGACTAAGCTATCATTTTTAGCAGTTATGCCCTAGGAAATGAGGTCTTTCCCATATTTCAAATATCAAAATAGAATAATCATGAAACTCCCTTATATTTGTAAAGAGCTGTCTGCAAAATACTTTGCATTTGGTAAACCATTTTAGTTTCTTCATTTTATAAACACTATCATTACTGATTTGACTGTGTATCCACTGTAATATTTATTAAATATTTACTGAGATTTTATTTTATTTTATTCTTTTCATGCTAGATATTCTCAATTTCATTTTTACTGCAAATCTTTGACCATAAAATTTGGTAATGTTTATTTTCCAAATAAAATATTTTGCACTTTATCTGTACTCAAGTTATCTCTTCTTTAAAAAAAAAAAAAAAACTTTTATTTTATTTTTAACTTTTACAGAGTTTTTTTGTTTACAGATATGTATGTTCTCAGATTATTTATATGTATAGCCCCTACCATCCCACCCCTCCAAACCATTATACAGCACCCGTGAAGGATCTGCTTTTCTCACAGAACAATGACAATAAGCATTTTCTTCACATATGATAGTACAGGCCTTCAAGCTACTTTCTTTATGCCTCTCACTGACTGTTCCTTCCCCACAATGTCCATATGTCCACTGTCCATGTCTGTCTTTCCGTCACTTCACTGCATGTGGATCATCACCATCCTACTAAATTCCATATCTATGTGTTGGTATTTTGTACTTGGCCTTCTCTTTCTGACTGACTTTACTTTTTATGATATGTTCTAGAGCCAGCCAACACATTAGGGCTGGTTCTTCTGCACTTTTAACAGCTGAGTAGTATTCCATTGTATATATGTACCAGACCTTCTGTATCCATTCATTCATCAATAGACATCTAGGTTGCTTCCCTGTTCTAGCTATTGTATAGAGAGCTGCAATGAGCATTGTAGTACAGGTGCTTCTTTCGGATTTAATTTCATCAGAGTATAAGCCTAAGAGTGGGATTGCTGGGTCGTATGGTGCTTCTAGTTTTAGATTTTAAAGAAATCACCAGACTGTCTTCCATAGAGGCTGTATCAATTTACATCCCCACTAGCAATGCAGGAGTATTCCCTTTTCTCTGCACCCTCTCCAGCATTTATTGTCTGTCGATTTGTGGATGATGGCCATTCTGATGGGTGTGAGGTGATTTTTTATTGTAGCTTTCATTGGCATTTCTCTAATTATAAGGGGAGTTGAGCATTGTTTCATGTGCTTTTGGGCCATCTGTATGTCCTCTTTGCAGAGGCGTCTCTTTAGATCTTTTTCCCATTTTTTGATTGGGTTGTTCATTTTCCCTTTGCTGAGTTGTCTGAGTTGCTTGTAGATTTTGGAGATTAATTCTGTCTGTTGTTTCATTTGCTATGATTTTCTCCCACTCTGTGGGCTGTCTGTTCAGCTTTTCTGTAATTTCTTTTGCTGTACAAAACCTTCTAAGTTTCATTAGGTCCCACATGTTCATTTGGTCTAGTTCTGTCTGTGAAGAAGGTCATTGGTAGTTTGATAGGGATCGTATTGAATCTATAGATGACATTTGGTAGTATGGTCATTTTCACAATGTTGATTCTTCTGACCTAGGAACATGGAATATCTCTCTATCTGTTTAAGTCTTCTTTAATGTCTCTCATGAGTTTCTTGTAATTTTCAGTGTACAGTTTTTTGTTTCTTTGGGTAGGTTAATTCCTAGATATTTGATTCTTTTGGTTGCAATGGTGAAGGGGATTGCCTCTTTGATTTTGTTTTCTGATTTTTCAATGTATGTGTATATGAATGCCAGTGATTTCTGTGTGTTGATTTTGTATCCTGCAACTTTGCTGAATTCACTGATTAGCTCTAGCAGCTTTGTAATAGTGTTTTTGAGATTTTCTATGTATAATATCATGTCATCTGCAAAAAGAGAGAGCTTGACTTCTTCCTTTCCAATCTGGATTCCTTTTATGTCTTTCTCTTCTCTTATTGCTGTTGCTAACACTTCCAGGATTATGTTGAATAGTAGTGGTGAAAGTGGACATCCCTGTCTTGTTGCTGATCTTAGAGGAATGCTTTCAGTTTTTCACCATTGAGCAAGGATTGCTGGGTCGTATGGTGCTTCTAGTTTTAGATTTTAAAGAAATCACCAGACTGTCTTCCATAGAGGCTGTATCAATTTACATCCCCACTAGCAATGCAGGAGTATTCCCTTTTCTCTGCACCCTCTCCAGCATTTATTGTCTGTCGATTTGTGGATGATGGCCATTCTGATGGGTGTGAGGTGATTTTTTATTGTAGCTTTCATTGGCATTTCTCTAATTATAAGGGGAGTTGAGCATTGTTTCATGTGCTTTTGGGCCATCTGTATGTCCTCTTTGCAGAGGCGTCTCTTTAGATCTTTTTCCCATTTTTTGATTGGGTTGTTCATTTTCCCTTTGCTGAGTTGTCTGAGTTGCTTGTAGATTTTGGAGATTAATTCTGTCTGTTGTTTCATTTGCTATGATTTTCTCCCACTCTGTGGGCTGTCTGTTCAGCTTTTCTGTAATTTCTTTTGCTGTACAAAACCTTCTAAGTTTCATTAGGTCCCACATGTTCATTTGGTCTAGTTCTGTCTGTGAAGAAGGTCATTGGTAGTTTGATAGGGATCGTATTGAATCTATAGATGACATTTGGTAGTATGGTCATTTTCACAATGTTGATTCTTCTGACCTAGGAACATGGAATATCTCTCTATCTGTTTAAGTCTTCTTTAATGTCTCTCATGAGTTTCTTGTAATTTTCAGTGTACAGTTTTTTGTTTCTTTGGGTAGGTTAATTCCTAGATATTTGATTCTTTTGGTTGCAATGGTGAAGGGGATTGCCTCTTTGATTTTGTTTTCTGATTTTTCAATGTATGTGTATATGAATGCCAGTGATTTCTGTGTGTTGATTTTGTATCCTGCAACTTTGCTGAATTCACTGATTAGCTCTAGCAGCTTTGTAATAGTGTTTTTGAGATTTTCTATGTATAATATCATGTCATCTGCAAAAAGAGAGAGCTTGACTTCTTCCTTTCCAATCTGGATTCCTTTTATGTCTTTCTCTTCTCTTATTGCTGTTGCTAACACTTCCAGGATTATGTTGAATAGTAGTGGTGAAAGTGGACATCCCTGTCTTGTTGCTGATCTTAGAGGGAATGCTTTCAGTTTTTCACCATTGAGGATAATGGTAGCTCTGGGCTTCTCATATATGGCTTTTATTATGTTGAGATAGGTTCCTTCTATGCCCATTTTCTGAAGAGATTTTATCATAAATGGATGTTGGACTTTGTCAAAGACTGTTTCTGCATCTATTGAGATGACCATGTGATTTTTGTGTCTCAATTTGTTGATATGGTGTATCACATTGATTGATTTGTGGATATTGAAGAATCCTTGCATGCCTGGGCTGAACCCGATTGATCATGTGTTGATCATGTGTTGAATTCTGTTTGCTAGGATTTTGCTGAGGATTTTGGTGTCTAAATTCATCAGTGAAATTGGCCTATGATTTTCTTTTTGTGTGTTGTCTTTGCCTGCTTTGGTATCAGGGTGAATGCAGCCTCATAGAATGTGTTTAGAAGTGTTCCTTTCTGTGCAATTTTTTGGAAGAGTTTTAGAAGGACAGGCATTAACTCTTCTTTAAATGTTTGGTAGAATTCTCCTGTGAAGCCATCTGGCCCTAGGCTTTTATTTTGGGGAAGATTTTTAATCACAAATTCGATTTCTGAACTTGTTATTGGCTTATCCATAGTTTCTATTTCTTCCTGGTTGAGTCTTGGAAGATTAATCTTCTCAAAAAACTGCTCATTTCTTCCAGGTTGTCCAGTTTGTTGCCATAGAGTTCTTCATAATTGTCTCTTATAATCCTTTGGATTTCTGCATTATCTGTTGTAATCTCTCCTTTTTCAATTTTGATTTTGGTGGTCTGGTTCTTCACTCTATTCTTGATGACTCTGGCCAGTGGTTTGTCGATTTTATTTACCTTTTCGAAGAACCAGCTTTTTGTTTTATTTATCTTTACTATTGTTTTTTTTTTTTTTTTCATGTACTTCTGCTCTGATCTTGATGATTTCTCTTCTTCTGCTTGCTTTGGGGTGTTTTTGTTCTTCTTTTTCAAGTTGTTTTAAGCATAAGGTTAGGTCGCCTCTTTAAGATTTTCCCAGTTTCTTGAGGTGGGATTGAATTGCTATAAACTTCCCTCTTAGAACTCCTTTTGCAGTATCCCATAGGTTTTGCACTTTCGTGTTTTCATTGTCGTTTTCTTCTAGGATTTTTTTTTTATTTCTCTTTTGATTTGCTCAGTAATCAGTTGGTTTTGAAGGTATGTGTTGTTTAATCTCCATGTGTTTGCGTTTTTAGCAGTTTGATTTTTTGTTTTCCTGTAATTGATGTCTAGTCTGATTGCATTGTGGTCAGAGAAGATGGCTGATATAATTTCAGTTTTCTTGAATTGACTGAGGTTTGATTTGTGGCCCAAGATGTGGTCTATCCTGGAGAATGTTCCATGAGCACTTGACTAGAAAGTATATTCTTCTGCTTTTGGATGGAAGGTCCTAAAGATATCCATGAGGTCCATCTCTTCTAGTGTGGCATTTAAGGTTTCTGTTTCTTTATTAATTTTCTGTTTGGATGATCTGCCCATTGGTGTGAGAGGAGTGTTAAAGTCTCCTACTATGATTGTGTTATTGTCAATGCCTTCTTTTATGTCTGAAAGTGTTTGTCTTATATATTGCAGTGCTCCTGTGTTGGGTGCATATATATTTATGATTGTTATGTCTTCCTCTTGGATTGATTCCTTGATCATTACGTTGTATCCTGCCGTGTCTATTCTAATCTTTATTTTGAGGTCTATTTTGTCAAAGTTTCAGCTTTTTAAAATTTCCAAAAACTGCTCATTTCTTCCAGGTTGTCCAGTTTGTTGCCATAGAGTTCTTCATAATTGTCTCTTATAATCCTTTGGATTTCTGCATTATCTGTTGTAATCTCTCCTTTTTCAATTTTGATTTTGGTGGTCTGGTTCTTCACTCTATTCTTGATGACTCTGGCCAGTGGTTTGTCGATTTTATTTACCTTTTCGAAGAACCAGCTTTTTGTTTTATTTATCTTTACTATTGTTTTTTTTTTTTTTTTCATGTACTTCTGCTCTGATCTTGATGATTTCTCTTCTTCTGCTTGCTTTGGGGTGTTTTTGTTCTTCTTTTTCAAGTTGTTTTAAGCATAAGGTTAGGTCGCCTCTTTAAGATTTTCCCAGTTTCTTGAGGTGGGATTGAATTGCTATAAATTTCCCCTCTTAGAACTCCTTTTGCAGTATCCCATAGGTTTTGCACTTTCGTGTTTTCATTGTCGTTTTCTTCTAGGATTTTTTTTTTATTTCTCTTTTGATTTGCTCAGTAATCAGTTGGTTTTGAAGGTATGTGTTGTTTAATCTCCATGTGTTTGCGTTTTTAGCAGTTTGATTTTTTGTTTTCCTGTAATTGATGTCTAGTCTGATTGCATTGTGGTCAGAGAAGATGGCTGATATAATTTCAGTTTTCTTGAATTGACTGAGGTTTGATTTGTGGCCCAAGATGTGGTCTATCCTGGAGAATGTTCCATGAGCACTTGACTAGAAAGTATATTCTTCTGCTTTTGGATGGAAGGTCCTAAAGATATCCATGAGGTCCATCTCTTCTAGTGTGGCATTTAAGGTTTCTGTTTCTTTATTAATTTTCTGTTTGGATGATCTGCCCATTGGTGTGAGAGGAGTGTTAAAGTCTCCTACTATGATTGTGTTATTGTCAATGCCTTCTTTTATGTCTGAAAGTGTTTGTCTTATATATTGCAGTGCTCCTGTGTTGGGTGCATATATATTTATGATTGTTATGTCTTCCTCTTGGATTGATTCCTTGATCATTACGTTGTATCCTGCCGTGTCTATTCTAATCTTTATTTTGAGGTCTATTTTGTCTGATATGAGACTTGCTACTCCAGCTTTTTTAAAATTTCCATTTGTATGAAATATCTTTTTCTGTCCTCTCACTTTCAATCTGTAAGTGTCCCTAGGTCTGACGTGAGTTACCTGGAGGCAGCATATGTATGGGTCGTGTTTTTGAATCCATTTAGTCAGTCTGTGTCTTTTGGTGGGGGCATGTATTCCATTTACATTTAAAGTAATTATTGATACAAATGAGCCTACTGTCATCCTCTTAGATATTATGACGGCTTTATTTTCCAGATCTTCTTCTTCTCTTATATTTGTTGTCTATAGAAGTCCCTTTAACACTTGTTGTAAGGCTGGTTTGGTGTGATAAATTCTTTTAATTTTTGCTTATCTGTCAAGCTTTTGATTTCTCCATCAATTTTGAAGGAGATCCATGCAGGGTAGAGAATTCTTGGTTACAGATTATTCTCTTTTAGCCGTTTAAATGTATCCTGCCATTCCCTTCCAGCCTGCAGAGTTTCTGTTGAAAGATCAGCTGTTAAACGTATGGGCTTTCCCTTGTCTGTCACTAGTTGCTTTTCCCCTTGCTGCTTTTAGAATTCTTAGTGTTTCATTTTTTTTTAAAAGATTTTTTAATTTATTTTTGGCGGGGGTCTGGTTGGGGAGGGAGGGGAGCGGGCGGGCCACTTATATTGGTCTTTCATTCCTCTATCTTCATCCATCTTTGTTCTTTGGCTCCTGTGGGCCTCCCATCGTGGTGGCATCTGTCGCTGAAGAGCTCCGGCTCTGGGCACATGCACTCCAGAGCTCTGGCTCAGTAATTGGACATATTGGTCCAGCCACTCTGCGGCACGTGGGATCTTCGCAGGCCATGGATCAAACCGGCCCCCCTTGCACTGCAAGGCAGTGTCCTTACCCACTGGACCACCAGGGGAAGCCCAGTGTTTCATTTTTGTTAACTTCATTAATATGTGTCTTGGTGTGTTTCTTCTTGGCTTTATTCTGTATCGTACTCTTTTTGCGCTTCTTGGACTTGATTGACTATTTCTTTTCCCATGTTGGGGAAATTTTCAACTATAATCTCTTCAAAAATTTTCTCATAACTTTTCTTTTTTTCTTCTTCTTCTGGAACCCCTATAATTCAAATATTGGTGCGTTTGATACTATCCCAGAAGGCTCTGAGGCTAACCTCTTCTCTTTTCATTCTTTGAGCTAGATTCTGTTTTTCAGCAGTTACTTCCGCCATTCTATCTTCCAGCTCACTTATCTGGTCTTCTGTCTCAGATACTCTGTTCTTGATTCCTTCTACAGTGTTTTTAAGTTCAGCAATTGAGTTGTTTGTCTCTGTTACTTTTTTTGTAAGTTCTTGTATTTCTTTATTCAGTGTGTTAGTTGTGTCTTGCAATTTCTCAAACATTCTGTTTTCAGTGTCTTTGATCACCTTTACTATCATTCTTCTAAAATCACTTTCAGAATGTTCATCCAAATCCTCTTCGTTGATGTGATCTTGTGTGTTTGTAGATTGTTCCTTCACTTGTGTGGTATTTCTCTGCCATTTCATTGTTATTATTAATTTTTTAACTAACTCTGTTTGAGGTTTCCTTTTCTCAGACTTTGAGTTACATCTGTCGGTGTTTGTTGTTTGGATGGGGCTTCTTATTCTGGGTGACGCTGGTCATTGGTGATGTCAGGACTTGCATACAAGTGCCTACCTTTGTTGGTGTTCTCACTGTTTATTGCTCTCTAGTGGTAGGTGTTCTCTAATATTGTAGAATTGTGGAGTCAGTGCTTCCCCCCTAAAGCCCCTGGGCTTGTTTCCTGACCAAGGAATGAAGATTTCACGGCTGTTTTGTTATGGCATTAAATGATATTGAAGCATATATACGCTAATGAGAAACAAAAATTCAAATGAAAAAAAAGCCAGCCACTCTGCGGCACGTGGGATCTTCGCAGGCCATGGATCAAACCGGCCCCCCTTGCACTGCAAGGCAGTGTCCTTACCCACTGGACCACCAGGGGAAGCCCAGTGTTTCATTTTTGTTAACTTCATTAATATGTGTCTTGGTGTGTTTCTTCTTGGCTTTATTCTGTATCGTACTCTTTTTGCGCTTCTTGGACTTGATTGACTATTTCTTTTCCCATGTTGGGGAAATTTTCAACTATAATCTCTTCAAAAATTTTCTCATAACTTTTCTTTTTTTCTTCTTCTTCTGGAACCCCTATAATTCAAATATTGGTGCGTTTGATACTATCCCAGAAGGCTCTGAGGCTAACCTCTTCTCTTTTCATTCTTTGAGCTAGATTCTGTTTTTCAGCAGTTACTTCCGCCATTCTATCTTCCAGCTCACTTATCTGGTCTTCTGTCTCAGATACTCTGTTCTTGATTCCTTCTACAGTGTTTTTAAGTTCAGCAATTGAGTTGTTTGTCTCTGTTACTTTTTTTGTAAGTTCTTGTATTTCTTTATTCAGTGTGTTAGTTGTGTCTTGCAATTTCTCAAACATTCTGTTTTCAGTGTCTTTGATCACCTTTACTATCATTCTTCTAAAATCACTTTCAGAATGTTCATCCAAATCCTCTTCGTTGATGTGATCTTGTGTGTTTGTAGATTGTTCCTTCACTTGTGTGGTATTTCTCTGCCATTTCATTGTTATTATTAATTTTTTAACTAACTCTGTTTGAGGTTTCCTTTTCTCAGACTTTGAGTTACATCTGTCGGTGTTTGTTGTTTGGATGGGGCTTCTTATTCTGGGTGACGCTGGTCATTGGTGATGTCAGGACTTGCATACAAGTGCCTACCTTTGTTGGTGTTCTCACTGTTTATTGCTCTCTAGTGGTAGGTGTTCTCTAATATTGTAGAATTGTGGAGTCAGTGCTTCCCCCCTAAAGCCCCTGGGCTTGTTTCCTGACCAAGGAATGAAGATTTCACGGCTGTTTTGTTATGGCATTAAATGATATTGAAGCATATATACGCTAATGAGAAACAGAAGATATACCTTTGACAAATGGCAAATAAAATATTATGCAAATAACATCTGGCATATTGAATTATACACATAAACATATACAGCTGTAACATAACTTAAGCATTCCAACCAAAAATACAGTACAATACATTAGCACAGTGAATAGAGAAAACCAAGAATGATATCCCCCAGTTAATAACCAAACTAAGTAGAGCACCAATTGTAGAATAATGCTAGAGCAGGGTCCCCATTGTGGATACGGCAATGAGGACAGAACAGACTAAGATATATGGTGGGAAAGGGGAAAAAGAGAGAGGGAGGTTAGAAGAAAAATACAGAAAAATACTGCAAAGTTAAATATAGGGAGATAAAGATTTGTATGTATTAGAGTTTAGTGCTGTAGGAAAGAAGCATCAGGGAAAGCAAAGAGGTATAGAGGAAGTAGTAGTACAAATAAAAGAATTTAATAATTAAAACAGAGATAAGTATATAGAAAAATATAGAAAAACAAAGCAAAAGCAATAAAAACAAACAAAGCCCTCACAAGAGCTTTAAAAGGCCATGTGGAACCAGAAGCTTATACCAAAATAAAATGTGTGGTTTTAAAAGGAAAAAAATGTAAACTTGAATATATTCAGTCTTACTGATAAGTAGCTTCAATAGAGTTTAATGGAGGAAATAAACACACCCAAACTTTCACACCCCTCAAAAAAAAATTGGGGGGGAGCGCTGAGGGGATTTGGATAAAAGGCAAAAAAATAATTAAAAACAAAACAAAAAAAGCAGTAAAAAAACGAATAAGAAATAAAATGAAATTTTAAAAATCCAGCAGTAACTCCAACTTCAGACAAAACGTGAAAATAGTGTTTTTGTTCTTCTGTCTTTTGCTGACTATTCAGGAATTATCAGTCTTTTCCTTGCCTCTGGCAGTGGTTGGATCTGAAGACCTCTTTGACTGCTTGTTTATTTCGGCCTATTCCAGAACTAAAAGTCCTGCCTAGGCTGGCCCTTGGAGTTTATGCCTTTTCTAATATTGTAGAATTGTGGAGTCAGTGCTTCCTAAAGCCCCTGGGCTTGTTTCCTGACCAAGGAATGAAGATTTCACGGCTGTTTTGTTATGGCATTAAATGATATTGAAGCATATATACGCTAATGAGAAACAGAAGATATACCTTTGACAAATGGCAAATAAAATATTATGCAAATAACATCTGGCATATTGAATTATACACATAAACATATACAGCTGTAACATAACTTAAGCATTCCAACCAAAAATACAGTACAATACATTAGCACAGTGAATAGAGAAAACCAAGAATGATATCCCCCAGTTAATAACCAAACTAAGTAGAGCACCAATTGTAGAATAATGCTAGAGCAGGGTCCCCATTGTGGATACGGCAATGAGGACAGAACAGACTAAGATATATGGTGGGAAAGGGGAAAAAGAGAGAGGGAGGTTAGAAGAAAAATACAGAAAAATACTGCAAAGTTAAATATAGGGAGATAAAGATTTGTATGTATTAGAGTTTAGTGCTGTAGGAAAGAAGCATCAGGGAAAGCAAAGAGGTATAGAGGAAGTAGTAGTACAAATAAAAGAATTTAATAATTAAAACAGAGATAAGTATATAGAAAAATATAGAAAAACAAAGCAAAAGCAATAAAAACAAACAAAGCCCTCACAAGAGCTTTAAAAGGCCATGTGGAACCAGAAGCTTATACCAAAATAAAATGTGTGGTTTTAAAAGGAAAAAAATGTAAACTTGAATATATTCAGTCTTACTGATAAGTAGCTTCAATAGAGTTTAATGGAGGAAATAAACACACCCAAACTTTCACACCCCTCAAAAAAAAATTGGGGGGGAGCGCTGAGGGGATTTGGATAAAAGGCAAAAAAATAATTAAAAACAAAACAAAAAAAGCAGTAAAAAAACGAATAAGAAATAAAATGAAATTTTAAAAATCCAGCAGTAACTCCAACTTCAGACAAAACGTGAAAATAGTGTTTTTGTTCTTCTGTCTTTTGCTGACTATTCAGGAATTATCAGTCTTTTCCTTGCCTCTGGCAGTGGTTGGATCTGAAGACCTCTTTGACTGCTTGTTTATTTCGGCCTATTCCAGAACTAAAAGTCCTGCCTAGGCTGGCCCTTGGAGTTTCTTAATCCAAATCCCTTTTCTTTCTGGGTGGAGCTAAGTGCCCTCCCTGTAGTTTGACCAGCAGCCAAACTACAGTAGGGAAAATGGTGTCTCTCTCACAAATGATTTATTCCCACACTCTCTATGGGAAGCACTTCCGCAGTGACCCCGACCCTGCTGCAAGTCACCGTCAACCCCCGCCACTGCTGGAGATGTCAGATTTCTCAGAGGTGAGTCTGGCTCAGTCTCCTGCAGGATCATTATTCCCCTCTCTTGGATCACATTGCACACAGAGTTTCCAGTCCTACTTGGCAGCTCCCGTTTAATGGTAACCTCCTTCAAAGGGAACTGAGTGGCGTCCTTCCTAGGACTGCTCAAAGGCACTTCTACCTCTAGGGGGTACTTGGGCCCTCCAAAGAAGGTCTGGCTCAGTCCCTTGTGGGCGTCACCGCTCCTTTCCCGGGTCCTGATCTGCAACAGGCTTTGCGCCTTTGGTCCACCTGGTCTCTCTGGCTAGTATGAGGTCTAACTTTTAAAAGCACGATTCCGCCCTTCCTACCATCTTGTTGCGACTTCTTCTTTGTTCTTTGATGTCGGGTATCTTTCTGTGATCAGATCCAACCTCTTCCTGTCAATGGTTTCCCAGGAACTCGTTGCAATTCAGGTGATTTTGCAGGAGTGATGAGTGCACGTCCTTCTATGCCATCATCTTAGCTCCACCCCTCTTACTGAGATTTTAGTACCACTTTAAACAGTAGGGGCAAAGCAGTAAAGAGAACACAGTGGCCCTAATATTGCAGAATTTTTAAAAAAACTTTTTATTTGGGAATAATAGTGTATTTTCTGAAGAGTTGTGAGGATAATACGGAGTTTGCATGTCTTTCATCTGTCTTCTCTTAGTACTGTACAATTGTCATAATTTTATTAAAACTATGAAAATAGCATTGGTATAAAGCTATTAACAAAACTAAAGCCTCTTTTCAGATTCTACCAGTTTTTCTACTACTGACCTTTTCCTTTTCGAGGTCCAATGCAGGATCCCACATTCATTTAGTTGTAATCTCCACTCAGTATCCTCCAGTCTGAAATAATCCTTTTCTTTCTGGGTGGAGCTAAGTGCCTCCTGTAGTTTCACCAGCAGCCAAACTACAGTAGGGAAAATGGTGTCTCTCTCACAAATGATTTATTCCCACACTCTCTATGGGAAGCACTTCCGCAGTGACCCCGACCCTGCTGCAAGTCACCGTCAACCCCCGCCACTGCTGGAGATGTCAGATTTCTCAGAGGTGAGTCTGGCTCAGTCTCCTGCAGGATCATTATTCCCCTCTCTTGGATCACATTGCACACAGAGTTTCCAGTCCTACTTGGCAGCTCCCGTTTAATGGTAACCTCCTTCAAAGGGAACTGAGTGGCGTCCTTCCTAGGACTGCTCAAAGGCACTTCTACCTCTAGGGGGTACTTGGGCCCTCCAAAGAAGGTCTGGCTCAGTCCCTTGTGGGCGTCACCGCTCCTTTCCCGGGTCCTGATCTGCAACAGGCTTTGCGCCTTTGGTCCACCTGGTCTCTCTGGCTAGTATGAGGTCTAACTTTTAAAAGCACGATTCCGCCCTTCCTACCATCTTGTTGCGACTTCTTCTTTGTTCTTTGATGTCGGGTATCTTTCTGTGATCAGATCCAACCTCTTCCTGTCAATGGTTTCCCAGGAACTCGTTGCAATTCAGGTGATTTTGCAGGAGTGATGAGTGCACGTCCTTCTATGCCATCATCTTAGCTCCACCCCTCTTACTGAGATTTTAGTACCACTTTAAACAGTAGGGGCAAAGCAGTAAAGAGAACACAGTGGCCCTAATATTGCAGAATTTTTAAAAAAACTTTTTATTTGGGAATAATAGTGTATTTTCTGAAGAGTTGTGAGGATAATACGGAGTTTGCATGTCTTTCATCTGTCTTCTCTTAGTACTGTACAATTGTCATAATTTTATTAAAACTATGAAAATAGCATTGGTATAAAGCTATTAACAAAACTAAAGCCTCTTTTCAGATTCTACCAGTTTTTCTACTACTGACCTTTTCCTTTTCGAGGTCCAATGCAGGATCCCACATTCATTTAGTTGTAATCTCCACTCAGTATCCTCCAGTCTGAAATAATTCTTTAGTCCTTCCTTGTTTTTCACCATATTTTATATACGGTTTCTCAGTTTGGGGTTGAGTGCTGTGTTCCCATGGTTGTATTGGCATTATTAATTTTTGGTTGCAAAAATCACAAAGATAATGTGCCCTCCTTGTCATGTCTCAGGGGTAGCTGATACCCACATGACTTTCCTGCTGATACTATTCTGATCACTTGTTTTGGATTTCTCTTCTCTGAAGTTATTATTTTCCCCTTTCATTTCTCTATTATTTGGAAGTATATCTCCAAACCTTCCACCACTCAAAACGTGGGGGATTTTAGTGGAGCTTGCCTTTTAATATACATATATATATATATATATATATATATATATATATATATATATATATTTGGCTGCACTAGGTCTTAGATGTAGCACTTGGGATCTTCACTTTTTGTTGCAGGATGCAGGATATTTAGCTGCTATTGGAAACACTTAGATGTGGCAAATGCGGTCTAGTTCCCTGACCAGTGGTTGAACCCAGGCCCTTTGTATTGAGAATGTGTAGTCTTAGCCACTAATCCACCAGGAAAGTTCCAGGTGGACTTGCTTTTTAATAAAAACAGATAGGAAGCTTCAAGTAAATGGGCAAAAAATAATAATAATAATAATAAATGTTGGCTCAAAAACAATGATTTAAGAATTAAAACAGTCAGCAATTGCAGTTGAGATCGAATAACAGGGAGAAAGAATTGAAGAAGCTGGATATCTAAGGAAGATGATGCTTCCAATGCAGGGAAAACACTGGCATTATCCCACGTGTCATTCATGCCCAATTCTTTTTCACCAAGAGGGAATGTCAAAGCTCTCCCGCAGGCCCACAAAACCTCCACTATCTGCCCTCCCACCTCTACCTCTCTGACATCATTCCTCTTCTACTCTACCCCACTGATGACCTCGATGTCCTTGAAGTGTACCAAGCATATTCCATATCCAGGTTTCAACACTGACTGTTTACTCTAGGGAAATTCTCTTCTCCAGCACTCATGTTCATCCTCTTTACCTCCTTTAAAATTTGGCTGACACGTCATCTTTTTAGTGATGTCTACTTTGACCTTCTTATTAAAAATCTCCACTCAGTATCCTCCAGTCTGAAATAATTCTTTAGTCCTTCCTTGTTTTTCACCATATTTTATATACGGTTTCTCAGTTTGGGGTTGAGTGCTGTGTTCCCATGGTTGTATTGGCATTATTAATTTTTGGTTGCAAAAATCACAAAGATAATGTGCCCTCCTTGTCATGTCTCAGGGGTAGCTGATACCCACATGACTTTCCTGCTGATACTATTCTGATCACTTGTTTTGGATTTCTCTTCTCTGAAGTTATTATTTTCCCCTTTCATTTCTCTATTATTTGGAAGTATATCTCCAAACCTTCCACC
Organism: Tragulus kanchil; assembly: GCA_022376925.1. NCBI lineage: Eukaryota > Metazoa > Chordata > Mammalia > Artiodactyla > Tragulidae > Tragulus > Tragulus kanchil. The sequence goes on along the minus strand of JAIOJX010000027.1, from coordinate 54,362,509 downwards.
ACTCAAAACGTGGGGGATTTTAGTGGAGCTTGCCTTTTAATATACATATATATATATATATATATATATATATATATATATATATATATATTTGGCTGCACTAGGTCTTAGATGTAGCACTTGGGATCTTCACTTTTTGTTGCAGGATGCAGGATATTTAGCTGCTATTGGAAACACTTAGATGTGGCAAATGCGGTCTAGTTCCCTGACCAGTGGTTGAACCCAGGCCCTTTGTATTGAGAATGTGTAGTCTTAGCCACTAATCCACCAGGAAAGTTCCAGGTGGACTTGCTTTTTAATAAAAACAGATAGGAAGCTTCAAGTAAATGGGCAAAAAATAATAATAATAATAATAAATGTTGGCTCAAAAACAATGATTTAAGAATTAAAACAGTCAGCAATTGCAGTTGAGATCGAATAACAGGGAGAAAGAATTGAAGAAGCTGGATATCTAAGGAAGATGATGCTTCCAATGCAGGGAAAACACTGGCATTATCCCACGTGTCATTCATGCCCAATTCTTTTTCACCAAGAGGGAATGTCAAAGCTCTCCCGCAGGCCCACAAAACCTCCACTATCTGCCCTCCCACCTCTACCTCTCTGACATCATTCCTCTTCTACTCTACCCCACTGATGACCTCGATGTCCTTGAAGTGTACCAAGCATATTCCATATCCAGGTTTCAACACTGACTGTTTACTCTAGGGAAATTCTCTTCTCCAGCACTCATGTTCATCCTCTTTACCTCCTTTAAAATTTGGCTGACACGTCATCTTTTTAGTGATGTCTACTTTGACCTTCTTATTAAAAATAACAGGGAGCAGTCACTTCTGATGTCTCCTAGCTGCCTCATCTTCTTTCTTTTCATGCATCACCTTTAACTTGCAACACACACATACACATAACACGACATACCCAAGACCATTGAGTGAGTAGGTACTCCTATCACTTGTTATATCAGCATTGAGTTAGAAGGAAGTCTTTCATAAAATCACATCTTGGGCACTTTCTTTAGTTGATAAGAAAGTATACAACTGTGACTGTTTAATTTCTACCTCCTTATTGTTGTCTTTTTTTTTTTTTTGATATCTATCATTGTCAGGTTTGCAGGTTTACTCTTTCCTTGCTCTAGACACTGCATACAGTTCAGGCAATAGTACATTCTGTTGCTCTGTCTTCATTTGCTTCTTACTGGAGAGGTATCTGCATCATGTTCCCTCAAGTCTATATATGAAGAACATATTTTGAGGAGAAACCTACATTTTGAGAGGAAGTTTCCAGTATTTCTGAAGAAAATAGAATCCAGGAATTCTAAAGCTTCTTTTACAGTCATTTTTTGGTTCACTTTTTGCCCATCAATAAATACCTAATCCTTGCAGCCCTCCATCGAGGCCTACCAGCAAGATAGACAAAGTTGACCATTTAGTAGCTATCATATGATGGTAGAGAAAGGGTAACTGCAAAGACCAGGAAAGCAACTTGAGAACTTTGGTTGGCATGTGTTGCACTGTATCATTTCATTTCTGCTAAACCTATCACAATCTGTTTTCTCTAATTATGCTTATATTGAAACGATATTTATTTCCCCAAAACATAAAAGTTAAGTCAACCCAAATGATCAGATAAGGGAATATAAGACTTGAATAGACATGTCTCTCAAATGACCAATAAATCGGGACAGAGAATCAGTAAGGCATAAATTGGTACCATTATCATTCCCATTTTACAGATGAGAAAACTAAGGGAAAGACTGATTAGTAAATCACCAAAAGCTAGTACCAGCAGTGGAGGAAAGACTCATGTTCAAGGAATCCGGATGTGCTCATAACCCCATGCCAGTGACCTCAGTGCAGAGAAACCAACTCGCCTCTGTTTTACTACTGCACACAGTGCTTTATCCTAGCACAGAACTAACTCATCAAGGACTATAAATATCTCCTTACTAGAATGGAATCTCCCGAAAGACATGGATTGTGCATTATTCATATTTGACCGTAAAGGCTAGCAAAAAAGGACCATTGAGTGAGTAGGTACTCCTATCACTTGTTATATCAGCATTGAGTTAGAAGGAAGTCTTTCATAAAATCACATCTTGGGCACTTTCTTTAGTTGATAAGAAAGTATACAACTGTGACTGTTTAATTTCTACCTCCTTATTGTTGTCTTTTTTTTTTTTTTTGATATCTATCATTGTCAGGTTTGCAGGTTTACTCTTTCCTTGCTCTAGACACTGCATACAGTTCAGGCAATAGTACATTCTGTTGCTCTGTCTTCATTTGCTTCTTACTGGAGAGGTATCTGCATCATGTTCCCTCAAGTCTATATATGAAGAACATATTTTGAGGAGAAACCTACATTTTGAGAGGAAGTTTCCAGTATTTCTGAAGAAAATAGAATCCAGGAATTCTAAAGCTTCTTTTACAGTCATTTTTTGGTTCACTTTTTGCCCATCAATAAATACCTAATCCTTGCAGCCCTCCATCGAGGCCTACCAGCAAGATAGACAAAGTTGACCATTTAGTAGCTATCATATGATGGTAGAGAAAGGGTAACTGCAAAGACCAGGAAAGCAACTTGAGAACTTTGGTTGGCATGTGTTGCACTGTATCATTTCATTTCTGCTAAACCTATCACAATCTGTTTTCTCTAATTATGCTTATATTGAAACGATATTTATTTCCCCAAAACATAAAAGTTAAGTCAACCCAAATGATCAGATAAGGGAATATAAGACTTGAATAGACATGTCTCTCAAATGACCAATAAATCGGGACAGAGAATCAGTAAGGCATAAATTGGTACCATTATCATTCCCATTTTACAGATGAGAAAACTAAGGGAAAGACTGATTAGTAAATCACCAAAAGCTAGTACCAGCAGTGGAGGAAAGACTCATGTTCAAGGAATCCGGATGTGCTCATAACCCCATGCCAGTGACCTCAGTGCAGAGAAAAACCAACTCGCCTCTGTTTTACTACTGCACACAGTGCTTTATCCTAGCACAGAACTAACTCATCAAGGACTATAAATATCTCCTTACTAGAATGGAATCTCCCGAAAGACATGGATTGTGCATTATTCATATTTGACCGTAAAGGCTAGCAAAAAATTCACCCAGCAGAAACTCAAATATTTGTCTATGAGGAATAAATATTTGTTATGCAGAGTTTTTGGAGTATTCATTATTTGGATTAGTCATTATATTTCCTTGATGAACAAATTATTATGCATATCAGTCAAGAATATATTCCCCTGAGTCAAGATGGCAGAAGAATAAGACTGTGATATTGCCAGCTCCCCAACAAATTCATCAAAAACTCATCAAGATATGGAATGATACCTACAAGCCTCACGGCAACAACAGAAGACCCCAGGCTTCCAGGGGATAGGCCAGGGTCCCTGGAATAAGATAGGAAAAGGATAGAGGCATAAAAAGGAAAAACAAGAGACAGAAGACTGTGGGGCAAAAGCCTGCTCCCTGAGAAAGGGAGAGAGTCGTGAAGCAGGGAGAGATTCTCTGCTCCAGGAAGCTCCTTCACAGGTGGGACCAAGGGGAATCTGTGGACTCTTGGACAGTGGGGAACTACAGAGAAAACTGCACTTCTCAACCCATAAACAGCTCACAGACTGAGAGTGAATCCTATTTCTTCCCCACCCCCCATCCCAGTGTAGCTCAGATGGAGGGCCAGGGAAAACAAGAACTCTGGAAAACCTTTCACATATATGGCAGCACAGATGGCCACCCAGAATACTGAGAGCAGCCTGAAGAAGATTACTTGTAGGCCCACTAGCTCTTTCTTTGAGTGTCTCCTGAGTGTCTCTTGTGGAGGCACAAATCAGCAGGGATCTACAACCATCCCTGGAAGCACGTCACCTGACACAAGTCCTCTTGAGGGAGGTCATCTTTGTTCAGACTATAGTGTCCCTTAGTGGACCGAGGAAACAGACTCTAGAGGGCACAACCAAAATGTTGTGTACACAACGATCCTGGAGAAAGGAGCAGTGACATAAGACTGAGCCTTGCATACTTGGTGCTTCCAGAGACCCTGCAACCCAAGTCACTACGCCTCCTTCGTACTCAATCTTCACTGGGACAAAGCTGTCACAGACTAGAAAAACCCCTAAATAGCACCATCTCCCTGTAACAATAGCTGGTGGTGTGCCTGCATAACCAACACTATCAGGATCCCCATGATCCAAGAAAACATGCCTCCTCCATTCACCAGACTCACTGTGGCAAAATAAGAGTGTAATTCAAAAATCTTAAAAACTTGAATATATTCAATAATACTAATAAAATACTGTTAGCGACTAGAAAAGTCCTGTGTCTGAGCAAGAGGAGGAAGTTCAGTTATGTGGGGCTCTTTGCTATCTTTTGGACTGCCACCTGCCAGGTTTCTCTGTCTGGGGAACTCTACAGACAGGAAAGCTGGAGCAGATTGGGAGAGCACTTACAGAGTACCACACTTTCATCTATCCTACCTGCCAGCTACTCTGAATAACTGGTTTTTCCAGGCCTTGAGACTTAAGCAATTGCACCACTTCCACACCTAGCCTTCACTAGGGAAGGTCCAAGATCTCTAGGGAAGCCTTTGGGGCAAACTTTGGTGGACAGCCCACATGCAGAGGTGAAAATAAATCACAACTGAAATCCAGGGGTAGGGTGGCTAAAGAAGAGAACACAAAATCTTCCCATTAGCTATATAAACTGCTGATTAAAATAACATAATCGACTAGGCACACTCAGGGTCTGCGGAATATATAAAAGGACAATGGCAGTTCCCACAAAAGAAAACACATTATTTTCAGCAGCTCTGGGCACTTGAGGCAAGAACACACAGGAGTAGGACCAGATTAGAGTCTGATCTGCCCCCAAAGAAGGTCCAGAGACTAGTCCAGTGGTGAAGGGCATCCAAGGCAGGAAAGGTTGGCTGTTGTACACAACAAGAGAAAGGATGCTGCCAGCAAAGACAATATATATATATATATATATTGTATATATATGTATATATATGTGTATATATATATATATATATATATATATATATATACATATACACACATCAATATATTTTTATATTTTTTATATTTAGACTGTTCTAGAGTTGCTTCTGGAGATTGCTTCCCCTTCTTTACTTCTTCCTCTGCTGTTATAGTTGTTAATTTTATTAGTATTATTGAATATATTCAAGTTTTTAAGATTTTTGAATTACACTCTTATTTTGCTTATATACTTCTACTTTTACATTGGACTTTTGTGGTCCTTTGGGGCTTTTATTTTTGTTTTTGTTTTATTTTGTGTATGTTTTTCTCTCTCTTTGTTTTAACTGTTAATTTTTTATATCTTTTATTAGTTGTTATAAAATTACTTGTTTGTTTGCTTTCTCTACTGTTCTTTTCCTGTTGTACTAAAATTTAATAATATAAACCATTTTATCTAACTCTAATGTTGTATTACTATTTTATCTTTCTTCTCTATATATCCTTTCTCTTCTTTCTGCTCCTCCTAATATTTGTTAGTTTTGCTTTCACTCTTTCATCCCCAGTTGGGACCTTGCTCTAGTTGTATTTTCCAGTTTGAACTTTAGATAGTTTGGTTCTAAACTGATGGCTATCATTTTTGGTTTCCTCTGTTTGCTGTGTCAAAGTATTGTACTTAATTTATTTGGACTCTACGGGATTTGTTACAGATGTATATGGACGTGTGTTTATTCCACTATGTTAGATAATATTTGCACCATTAAAAAACAAAAAAACTTTTATTTATTTACTTGTGCTGGTGCTGGCTATTCATTGGCTGTGGGCTTAGTTACTCTGTGGCATGTGGGATCTTCCCAGATGAGGGATTGAACCCATGTCTCCTGCATTGGCAGATGGGTTCTTATTCGCTGAGTCACCAGGGAAGCCCTGCATGATTTTTAAAATTACCATTTATCAGGAGTGAAACTTTTCTTCCTCATTTGGGCATATTTGTCTTAATACCATTGAATGTCATGGTAAACCAGCCTTGGAATTTCCATTCCCTAGCCAGAGATCAAACCTTGGAACTTTGGAGAGAGAGCGCTGACTCAAAAATCCTACACTATCAGAAAATGCTTAACACTAGGCAGTATCAAACAGCTAGAGTGCCTACAAAGGCAAATGCTTGTATACAAGCCCCAACATCACCCAACTGCCAGTAGCACCCTGTGCAAGACACTCAATTCAAAAAAACAACAAGACAAAAATATAAAACCAATCATCAGCTGACAGAATTACCACCTGACTCACTCCTGTCCATCAAAGGGAAATACGTAAATAAAAACTCACTTCCTCCCACAGCCTACATGAAGGTTACAGAAAACACTGGACCAAACTTATAAGGGCAGAAATTAAAAGGAAAAAAGAATTCAACCTCAGAGCCTGGAAATAGGAGACCTCAAACACAATAAATTCAAAAGTAACAATAATAGTGAAAAAGCAGAGAAATTCTGTATAAATGAAGAATCCTAGAAAGAATCAAGTCCAAATGAATGAAGAGGAACTAGACAAATTATCTGAAAGAGAATTCAGAAAAATGATAGTAAAGGTAATCCAAACCCTCAAAAATAGAGTGGAGAAAATGCAAGAATCGACTAACACATTGAAAAAAAAAGTAAAAATACAAGAAATTAAGAATAAACAAACAGAGACCAAAAACACAATTACTGAACTTAAAAATATGCTGGAAGGAATCGATATTAGAACTTCTAAATTAGAAGAATAGATAAGTGAGCTGGAATATAGAATGATGGAAATAAATGCTGATAAACAGAACAAAGCACAAAGGATAAAAAGAACTGAGAGACATGCGTCAGAGACATCTGGGTATATCAAATGCACCAACATTAGAAATATAGGGATCCCAGAAGAAGAAGAGAATAAGACAGGGCATAAGAAAATTGTTGAAAAGATTATAGTTGAAAACTTCCCAATCATGGGAAAGGAAATAGTCAACCAAGTCCAAGAATCACGAAGAGTCCCATACAGTATAAACCTTAAAAGAAACAAGTCAAGACACATAATAAAACAAATTAAACACACAAAAAGAATATTTGAAAAACAAAACCTCCCGCATGGGCTTCAGCTGAGTCACCAGGAACCCTCAAAAACCTTTGGAAATTTTTTTGGAGAAAGAGCAGCCCTGACTCAAAAAATCCTACACTATCAGAAAATGCTTAACACTAGGCAGTATCAAACAGCTAGAGTGCCTACAAAGGCAAATGCTTGTATACAAGCCCCAACATCACCCAACTGCCAGTAGCACCCTGTGCAAGACACTCAATTCAAAAAAACAACAAGACAAAAATATAAAACCAATCATCAGCTGACAGAATTACCACCTGACTCACTCCTGTCCATCAAAGGGAAATACGTAAATAAAAACTCACTTCCTCCCACAGCCTACATGAAGGTTACAGAAAACACTGGACCAAACTTATAAGGGCAGAAATTAAAAGGAAAAAAGAATTCAACCTCAGAGCCTGGAAATAGGAGACCTCAAACACAATAAATTCAAAAGTAACAATAATAGTGAAAAAGCAGAGAAATTCTGTATAAATGAAGAATCCTAGAAAGAATCAAGTCCAAATGAATGAAGAGGAACTAGACAAATTATCTGAAAGAGAATTCAGAAAAATGATAGTAAAGGTAATCCAAACCCTCAAAAATAGAGTGGAGAAAATGCAAGAATCGACTAACACATTGAAAAAAAAAGTAAAAATACAAGAAATTAAGAATAAACAAACAGAGACCAAAAACACAATTACTGAACTTAAAAATATGCTGGAAGGAATCGATATTAGAACTTCTAAATTAGAAGAATAGATAAGTGAGCTGGAATATAGAATGATGGAAATAAATGCTGATAAACAGAACAAAGCACAAAGGATAAAAAGAACTGAGAGACATGCGTCAGAGACATCTGGGTATATCAAATGCACCAACATTAGAAATATAGGGATCCCAGAAGAAGAAGAGAATAAGACAGGGCATAAGAAAATTGTTGAAAAGATTATAGTTGAAAACTTCCCAATCATGGGAAAGGAAATAGTCAACCAAGTCCAAGAATCACGAAGAGTCCCATACAGTATAAACCTTAAAAGAAACAAGTCAAGACACATAATAAAACAAATTAAACACACAAAAAGAATATTAAAAACAACAATGGAAAAGCACCAAGTGACATACAGGGAGACCTCCCATACATATAACAGATGATCTTTCATCAGAAACCATGCAGGTCAGAAGGGAATGGCAGGACATATCTAAAGTACTGAATGAAAAAATTCTACAACCAAAGTTGCTCTCTCCAGCAAGGATCTCATTCAAAGGATTTTGTTGGCAAAATCAAAATCCTTATAGACAAGCAAAAATTAAGAGAATTTTGTACCATCAAACCAGCCTTACAGCAAATATTAAAGGGACTTATGTAGACAGCAAATACAAGAGAAGAAGAAGATCTACAAAACAAACAACAAATATTTAAGAAGATGACAATAGGAATATCTGTATCATTAATTACTTTAAAGATAAATGAACTAAATGCTCCAAACAAAAGACACAGACTGGTTGAATGGATAAAAGAACAAGATCCTTATATATGTTGTTTAAAAGAAACCCAGTTTAGACACGTACAGATTGAAAGTGAGAGGATAGAAAAAAATATTCCATAAAAATGGAAATCAAAAGAGGACTCAAGTAGCAATCTTTATATCAAACAAAACAGACCTTATAAGAAAGAATATAACAAGAGATAAGGCAGGACACTACATGATGATCAAGAAATCTATTCAAGAGGAAAATAGAAGAATTATAAATATCTATGCATCCAACATAGGAGCACCTCAATAAATAAAGCAAGCACTATCAAACATAAAAAAGAAACTGACAGTAATCCAATAATAGTAGGAGACTTTAACACTCCACTTACACCAATGGACAGATCATTGAAACAGTAAATTAATGATAATAATAATAATAATAATAATAATAATAATAAAAACCTTAAATGAACCATTAGACAAGATGAATCTCATCGATAATTTCAAGACTTGCTATCCAAATGCAGAAGAATAAAATTTCTTCTCAAGTGTACATGGAACATTTTTCCAAGATAGACCACATCTTGTGTCACAAATCAAACTTCAGTAAATTTAATAAAATTGAAATCTTATCAACGATCATTTCTGACCACAATGCTATGAGACTAGATACCAATTACAAGAAAAAAAAAAAACATAAACACATGGAGATTAAATAATACACTGCTAAATAATGAACAGATTATGGAAGAAATCAAGAGGGAAATTTAAAAAATCCTAGAAGGAAATTACAATGAAAATATGACAGCTTGAAACCTATGGGATGCAGCAAAAGCAGTTGTAAGAAGAAATTTTATAGCAAAAAAATCCTACCAAAAAAAAAAGAAAAGCATCATATAAACAACCTAAACGTACACTTGAAACAACTGGAAAATGAACAAAAAGAAAAAGAAATAAAACAAAGTTAGCAGAAGAAAATAAACCATAAAGTTCAGAGCAGAAATAATTGAAGGAATCAAAAGGGAATATTAATAAAATCAAAAGCTGGTTCTTTTAAAATATAAAATAGACAAACTTTTAGATGAACTCATCAAGAAAAAGAGAGTAATATTCCATTGTATATATGTACCACAGCTTTATCCATTCATCTGTCGATGGATGTCTAGGTTGCTTCCATGTTTTAGCTATGTATAAAGTACTGCAGTAAACAATGGGTTACAGGTGTATCTTTCAATCTTGATTTCCTCAGGATTTATGCCTCATAGTGGGATTGCTGGTTCATATAATGGTTCTATTTCCAGCTTTTTGAGAAATCTCCATACTGTCTTCCACAGTGGTTGTATCAACATACATTCCCATGAACAATGCAAGAGGAATTCCTTTTTGCCACACCCTCTCCAGCATTAATTATCTGTAGATATTTTGATGATGGACATTCTGACTGGTGTAAGGTGATATCTCATAATGAGTGATGTTGAGCATCTATTCATGTGTGTGTTGGTCATGTGTATGTCTTCTTGGGAAAAATGTCTGTTTAGGTATTTTTGTAATTTTTGGTTGGGTTGTTTCTTTTTTTTTTATTTTTGATGTTGAGTAGTCTGAGCTGCTTGCACATTTTAGAAATTAATTCTTTGTCAGTTGTTTCATTTGCTATTCTTTTCTCCCATTCTGAGGATTCTGTTTGCGCAAAAGCTTTTAAGTATGATAAGGTCCCAATTGTTAATTTTTGTCTTTATTTCCATTACTCTAGGATGCAGGCCATTAAATATCCTGCTTTGATTTATCTCATTGTATGCTACCTATGTTTTCCTCTAAGAGTCTTTTTTTGATTTCCAGTATTACAGTTAGCTATTTAACCCATTTTTAGTTTATTTTTGTGCACGGTGTTAGGTAGTGTTCCAACTTCGTTTCTTTATGCATAACTGTCCAGTTTTCCATGCAGCACTTACTGAAGAGGCTGTTTTTGCCCCAAGACGCTGTGGTACATATACATAACACAATATTACTCAATATTACTCCAATGTTCATTGCAAGGACTCTATACAATAGCTAGAACATGGAAGCAACCTAGTTGTTCATTGATGAATGAATGGATGGAGAAGTTCTGGTACATATATACGATGGAATACTACTCAGCTGTTAAAAGAAATGCAGAAGAATCAGTCATAATGAGGTGGATGGATCTAGAACCTATTATACAAAGTGAAGTATGTCAAAATAAAAGGATAGACACAGTATACTAACACACATATATATGGAATCTAGTAAAATTTTACCGATAAGTACACATGCAGAAAAGCAATGGAGAAACAGACAGAAAGATTTGACAAAAAAAAGAGTTTTAGCAGTGTGTAAACAATGGGTTACAGGTGTATCTTTCAATCTTGATTTCCTCAGGATTTATGCCTCATAGTGGGATTGCTGGTTCATATAATGGTTCTATTTCCAGCTTTTTGAGAAATCTCCATACTGTCTTCCACAGTGGTTGTATCAACATACATTCCCATGAACAATGCAAGAGGAATTCCTTTTTGCCACACCCTCTCCAGCATTAATTATCTGTAGATATTTTGATGATGGACATTCTGACTGGTGTAAGGTGATATCTCATAATGAGTGATGTTGAGCATCTATTCATGTGTGTGTTGGTCATGTGTATGTCTTCTTGGGAAAAATGTCTGTTTAGGTATTTTTGTAATTTTTGGTTGGGTTGTTTCTTTTTTTTTTATTTTTGATGTTGAGTAGTCTGAGCTGCTTGCACATTTTAGAAATTAATTCTTTGTCAGTTGTTTCATTTGCTATTCTTTTCTCCCATTCTGAGGATTCTGTTTGCGCAAAAGCTTTTAAGTATGATAAGGTCCCAATTGTTAATTTTTGTCTTTATTTCCATTACTCTAGGATGCAGGCCATTAAATATCCTGCTTTGATTTATCTCATTGTATGCTACCTATGTTTTCCTCTAAGAGTCTTTTTTTGATTTCCAGTATTACAGTTAGCTATTTAACCCATTTTTAGTTTATTTTTGTGCACGGTGTTAGGTAGTGTTCCAACTTCGTTTCTTTATGCATAACTGTCCAGTTTTCCATGCAGCACTTACTGAAGAGGCTGTTTTTGCCCCAAGACGCTGTGGTACATATACATAACACAATATTACTCAATATTACTCCAATGTTCATTGCAAGGACTCTATACAATAGCTAGAACATGGAAGCAACCTAGTTGTTCATTGATGAATGAATGGATGGAGAAGTTCTGGTACATATATACGATGGAATACTACTCAGCTGTTAAAAGAAATGCAGAAGAATCAGTCATAATGAGGTGGATGGATCTAGAACCTATTATACAAAGTGAAGTATGTCAAAATAAAAGGATAGACACAGTATACTAACACACATATATATGGAATCTAGTAAAATTTTACCGATAAGTACACATGCAGAAAAGCAATGGAGAAACAGACAGAGAACAGATCTTTGGACACTGAGGGAAGGGAAAAGTAGATAAGAGGTTTGGTTGGAGTAATATGGAGACCTGTACTATCATCTGCAAAAGAGATGGCCATTATAAATGCACCATGGAACTAAGAGATCTATCTCACATGGGTGCTAGGCAACAACCTGGAGGGGTGGGATGGGGGGGCAGTGAGAGGGAGGCTCATATGGGAGGGATCAAAGACATGCCTATGACAGATTTGGGATTATATAGAGCTGAAAAAAAACAACTCTGTATGAACAAAAAATTAAAAATAAATAAGTTTGAATCAATTCTAATGGGGTGAAGTATACAGAGTGAAGTATGTCAGAGAAAGAAAGATAAATGTTGTATACTGACACACACATATGGAATTTAGAAAGATTGCACTGATAAATGAATATTCAGAGCAGCAATGAAGAGACAGACACAGAGAACAGTTTTATGAATATTGAGACTAGGGAGGAAAATATGCTGTGGGCCTAGGCAATCACAAGCAGGGACTCTGTGGTCATCTAGAGGAGTATGGGGAGAAGGTTTGGGATGTGGGGGACATATGTATATCTATGGGGGATTCAGGTTGATCTCTGTTAAAAGTAAAAAGAACAAAAAAAGAGAAAAATCAAATCAACAAAATTACAAATGAAAAAGGAGATGGTACAACAGACAATGCAGAAACACAAAGTATTATAAGACCATCATGAACAAAAATATAGCAATAAAATTGACAACCTAGAAGAAATAGGCAGATTCTTAATAAGTTGAATCATCAAAGGCCAAACCAGGAAGAAAAATATTTTATGAACAATCCAATTACAAGCACTGAAATCAACTGTCAGCAAAAATCTAACCAAAAAATAAAAGCCTAGGACAAGATGGCTTCATAGATGAATTGTATCAATCATTCAGAGAAGTGCTACTATGTATTCTTCTAAAACTCTTTCAAAAAATGCAACAGAAAGGAACACATCCACACTCATTCTGTGAGGTCACCATCACCCAGATAGCAAAACCAGGCAAAGGCAACACACAAAAAAGAAAATAACAGGCCAATATCATTGATGAACTTAGATGCAGATCCTTAACAAAATTCTGTAAAACAGAATTCAGCAATGTACTAAAAATCTCATAACCAATGATCAAGTTGGGCATATTCCAGGCATGCAACTAATCTTCAATATCCACAAATCAATCAATGTGATGGACCATATTAACGTATTGAAAAGTAAAAATCAAATGATAATTTCAATAGGTACAAAAACATTTGACAAAATAAAGCACCCATTTATGATGAAAGCTCTTCAAAACATGGCCATAGAAGGAACCAAACTCAATACAGAGAAAGTCGTGTATAATAAGCTCATAGCAAACATTAATCTCATTGGTGAAAACTGAAAGCATTTCCTCTAAGATCAGGAACAAGACAGTGGTGTCTACTCTCACCAATACTACTCAACATAGTCTTGGAAGTCCTAGCTATGGTAGTTAGCAAAGAAAAGAAAATTAAAAAAGAATCCAGATTGGAAAAGAAAATGCTCACTGTTTTCTTATGACACGTTACTATGCAGATAAAACCCTAAAAATACTATCTGAAAATTGCTTGAGCTAGTCAGTGAATTTAGCAAAGTCATAAGATACTAAATCAACACAGAAATCACTTGCATTCCTACATACTAACAATGAAAAATTAGAAAGAGAAATCAAGGAAGCAATCCCATTCACCATTGCGACCAACAGAATAAGACATCTAAGAATAAGCCTATCTAAAGGGACAAAAGAACTGTACAAAGAAAATTATAAGACACTGATGAAAGCAATCAAAGATGACGTAAACAGAGAGATATTCTATTTTCCTGGGCTCGAAGAATCAGTATCGTGAAACTGACTATACTACCAAACGTAATCTACAGATTCAATGCAATCCCCATCAAATTACCAATGACTGTTTCACAGAACTAGAACATAAATATCACAATTTGTATGGAAATATAAAAGTCCCTGCATAGCCAAAGTAGCCTTCAGAAGGAATGGGGCTGGAGAGATCAACCTTTCTAACCTCAAATTGTAGCACAAAGCAATAGTCATGACACATGGACTGGAAAACTCTTTCAAAAAATGCAACAGAAAGGAACACATCCACACTCATTCTGTGAGGTCACCATCACCCAGATAGCAAAACCAGGCAAAGGCAACACACAAAAAAGAAAATAACAGGCCAATATCATTGATGAACTTAGATGCAGATCCTTAACAAAATTCTGTAAAACAGAATTCAGCAATGTACTAAAAATCTCATAACCAATGATCAAGTTGGGCATATTCCAGGCATGCAACTAATCTTCAATATCCACAAATCAATCAATGTGATGGACCATATTAACGTATTGAAAAGTAAAAATCAAATGATAATTTCAATAGGTACAAAAACATTTGACAAAATAAAGCACCCATTTATGATGAAAGCTCTTCAAAACATGGCCATAGAAGGAACCAAACTCAATACAGAGAAAGTCGTGTATAATAAGCTCATAGCAAACATTAATCTCATTGGTGAAAACTGAAAGCATTTCCTCTAAGATCAGGAACAAGACAGTGGTGTCTACTCTCACCAATACTACTCAACATAGTCTTGGAAGTCCTAGCTATGGTAGTTAGCAAAGAAAAGAAAATTAAAAAAGAATCCAGATTGGAAAAGAAAATGCTCACTGTTTTCTTATGACACGTTACTATGCAGATAAAACCCTAAAAATACTATCTGAAAATTGCTTGAGCTAGTCAGTGAATTTAGCAAAGTCATAAGATACTAAATCAACACAGAAATCACTTGCATTCCTACATACTAACAATGAAAAATTAGAAAGAGAAATCAAGGAAGCAATCCCATTCACCATTGCGACCAACAGAATAAGACATCTAAGAATAAGCCTATCTAAAGGGACAAAAGAACTGTACAAAGAAAATTATAAGACACTGATGAAAGCAATCAAAGATGACGTAAACAGAGA
This sequence comes from Tragulus kanchil, assembly GCA_022376925.1. Classification (NCBI taxonomy): domain Eukaryota; kingdom Metazoa; phylum Chordata; class Mammalia; order Artiodactyla; family Tragulidae; genus Tragulus; species Tragulus kanchil. Next base: position 54,347,469 of record JAIOJX010000027.1, on the reverse strand, counting down.
GATATTCTATTTTCCTGGGCTCGAAGAATCAGTATCGTGAAACTGACTATACTACCAAACGTAATCTACAGATTCAATGCAATCCCCATCAAATTACCAATGACTGTTTCACAGAACTAGAACATAAATATCACAATTTGTATGGAAATATAAAAGTCCCTGCATAGCCAAAGTAGCCTTCAGAAGGAATGGGGCTGGAGAGATCAACCTTTCTAACCTCAAATTGTAGCACAAAGCAATAGTCATCAAGACAGCATGGTACTGGCACAAAAACAGAAACATAGACCAATGTAACAAGATAGAGAGCCCAGAGATAAAGCCACACACTTATCGGTACCTTATTTTTGGCAAAAGAAGGAAGAGTATACAACGGACAAAGACACTCTTCAATAAGTGGTGCTGGAAACCTGGACAGTTACATGTAAAAGAATGAAGTTTGAACACTTCTTCACACTATGCACAAAGACAAGCTCAAAATGGATTAAAAACCTAAATGTAAGTCCAGGAACTACAAAACTCGCTGTTGTTTGGGGGGAAAACATAGGCAAATACTCGATAACATGAATCAAAGCAAGATCTCCTATGACTCACCACCTAGAGCAATGAAAATAAAGACAATGGTAAACAAGTGAGACCAAATTAAACTTAAAACTTTTTACACAGCAAAGGAATCTATAAAGAAGGTGAAAAGACAACACTAAGAATGAGGGGAAGTAATAGCAAATGAAACAATTGACGAATAATTAATTTCCAAAATATACAAGCAGCTCATATAACTGAATACCAAAAAAAAAAAAAAACTGGAAAAAAGGCCTAAACAGACATCTCTCCAAAGGACATATAAATATGGCCAGTAAACATATCAGAAGATGCTCATTGTTAGACAAATACAAATCAAAACTACAATGAGATGTTACCTCATACAAGTCTGTATGACCATCATCATAAAGTCTAAAAACAATAAATATTGGAGAGGGTGTGAAGAAAAGGAAACCCTCTTGCATTGTCAGTTTCAATGTAAATTGATACAACCACTATGGAAGACAGTATGGAAAGTCCTTAAAAAAACTAGGGTTAGAACCTCCATATGACCCAGAAATCCCACTACTAGTCATATACCAGAGAAAATCAAGACTGAAAAAGATACATGTACCACATTGTTCATTGCAATACTGTTTACAATAGCTAGAATATGGATGAAACCTAGATGTCCATTGACAGATGAACAGATAAAGCTGTGGTTCATATATATAATGGAATATTACTCACCAATAAAACAGAATGAAATTGAGTCAGTTCTAACTAGGTGGATGAATCCAGAGTCTATTATAAAGAGTCATATCAGTCAGAAAAAGATACATATTGCATATTGCATAATGCATATATTTGGAATATAGAAAGATGGTGCTGATGAATTTGTTTGCAGTGTAACAATGAAGAAACATACATAGGGAACAGATGTGTAGACACTGAGGGGAGGCAGGAGAGAGTGAGATGTATGGAAAGAGCGACATGAAAGCTTACATTACCATATATAAAAGAGATAACCAATGGGAATTTGCTGTAAGACTCAGGAAGCTCAAAAAGCGGCTCTGTAATAACCTGGAAGAGTCAGATGGAGAGGGAGGTGGGAGGGAAATGCAAGAGGGAGAGGAACTATGCATGCCTATGCATGATTTATATTGATGGTTGGCAGTAAACAACAAAACTTTGTAAACCTATTACCTTTCAGTTAAAAAATAAAATAAATTTAAAAATAAATTGTAACTCTTATCCTATAACCGAAAGAGTGATTTACCTGACTGATGTGGCCTGAGTCTGTGTGGGTTGATCTTGGACACAGTAATACTCACCATTAATGGTGGCACATGATGACTTTTCCGTTCTATGGAAATCGAGGCTATTTAGTTGCCTGATATTACTTTACTATAAGTTTGAGTTTATATAACAAATAAGACTCATTCTACTAGAAGGGAGAATTATGGAAGCCATGTGGGCACTTGTGACATAAAGGAGGCTGATTACCCAGGTGGAGCAAATGCAAATAAAGATATGCATATAAATTGAAGGTTTAGCTTTGAAATAATTTTTTCCTTGGTGATAAACCTCACAGTAATGAAAAATTGATCAGCTACCCTAGGCTATGGAAAGTCCTTAAAAAAACTAGGGTTAGAACCTCCATATGACCCAGAAATCCCACTACTAGTCATATACCAGAGAAAATCAAGACTGAAAAAGATACATGTACCACATTGTTCATTGCAATACTGTTTACAATAGCTAGAATATGGATGAAACCTAGATGTCCATTGACAGATGAACAGATAAAGCTGTGGTTCATATATATAATGGAATATTACTCACCAATAAAACAGAATGAAATTGAGTCAGTTCTAACTAGGTGGATGAATCCAGAGTCTATTATAAAGAGTCATATCAGTCAGAAAAAGATACATATTGCATATTGCATAATGCATATATTTGGAATATAGAAAGATGGTGCTGATGAATTTGTTTGCAGTGTAACAATGAAGAAACATACATAGGGAACAGATGTGTAGACACTGAGGGGAGGCAGGAGAGAGTGAGATGTATGGAAAGAGCGACATGAAAGCTTACATTACCATATATAAAAGAGATAACCAATGGGAATTTGCTGTAAGACTCAGGAAGCTCAAAAAGCGGCTCTGTAATAACCTGGAAGAGTCAGATGGAGAGGGAGGTGGGAGGGAAATGCAAGAGGGAGAGGAACTATGCATGCCTATGCATGATTTATATTGATGGTTGGCAGTAAACAACAAAACTTTGTAAACCTATTACCTTTCAGTTAAAAAATAAAATAAATTTAAAAATAAATTGTAACTCTTATCCTATAACCGAAAGAGTGATTTACCTGACTGATGTGGCCTGAGTCTGTGTGGGTTGATCTTGGACACAGTAATACTCACCATTAATGGTGGCACATGATGACTTTTCCGTTCTATGGAAATCGAGGCTATTTAGTTGCCTGATATTACTTTACTATAAGTTTGAGTTTATATAACAAATAAGACTCATTCTACTAGAAGGGAGAATTATGGAAGCCATGTGGGCACTTGTGACATAAAGGAGGCTGATTACCCAGGTGGAGCAAATGCAAATAAAGATATGCATATAAATTGAAGGTTTAGCTTTGAAATAATGTTCTGGTGATATCTTAGCCCATTAATTACAAGAGAACTGCACCAGTGTCTCAGGAGGAAATTTGGAGTCTCATGAGGGACTTCACTGGAAAATTTTGAAGCTGATTATGACCTATGTATAATGTTTATTTTATAGTCTATATATAGCCTATTATAACTCATTATAACCTATATATGAGCTCATTATAATCTATATCAACTTGCAAAAGACAGATAGAAAAAGGAGACACAGATATTATTTCATAGATTTGAGAGAAATCTTTCCATATCATCCCACCTTGGATATAAATAGGCATTCAGTCCTATTAACTGGCATTTACTATTACTGCTTCAATAACTCCACATACCTCCCCAGAGAAGGCTTGTCCATTGAGGAGGTGCTCTGATCCTTGGCTATCTTCACTTCCAAAATGTAACCGAATCTCCTCCAGCCGGTGGCTGTATGTCATAGGTCCTCCTGATATGTTGACCAAGTGCTCCTTGTCCAGACGCAAGGACACATGTCTTCCAGTGTTGTACATAGTCCCACTGACCTGTAAGGCAATGGGCAACACATCAAAAAAGGCTGCCCTCCCGTTTCTCACTGTTTCTGACTCAATTCAGTATGGGGTTTACAGCAATTATTTTTCTTCATTTTGATGGGAATACACTAAGGTAATTTTACATGTGTAGTAGAGAGTGATGGCCTTCCAGAGGGCATTCGTGGCCTACATGGACTCTATGGCAATTTCTGCGAGGTATAAGCAACATTATCATTTATAAATCTGAGGTATAAATTCAAAGGAGACCTCATCAACTGTGACTAATATTTTGGAGACTGCAACTTATAAACAACTGTCTTCTTACTATAAATATTTGTAATATAAGGATGTTGCAAATGTTCAGTCTATGGAAATCGAGGCTATTTAGTTGCCTGATATTACTTTACTATAAGTTTGAGTTTATATAACAAATAAGACTCATTCTACTAGAAGGGAGAATTATGGAAGCCATGTGGGCACTTGTGACATAAAGGAGGCTGATTACCCAGGTGGAGCAAATGCAAATAAAGATATGCATATAAATTGAAGGTTTAGCTTTGAAATAATGTTCTGGTGATATCTTAGCCCATTAATTACAAGAGAACTGCACCAGTGTCTCAGGAGGAAATTTGGAGTCTCATGAGGGACTTCACTGGAAAATTTTGAAGCTGATTATGACCTATGTATAATGTTTATTTTATAGTCTATATATAGCCTATTATAACTCATTATAACCTATATATGAGCTCATTATAATCTATATCAACTTGCAAAAGACAGATAGAAAAAGGAGACACAGATATTATTTCATAGATTTGAGAGAAATCTTTCCATATCATCCCACCTTGGATATAAATAGGCATTCAGTCCTATTAACTGGCATTTACTATTACTGCTTCAATAACTCCACATACCTCCCCAGAGAAGGCTTGTCCATTGAGGAGGTGCTCTGATCCTTGGCTATCTTCACTTCCAAAATGTAACCGAATCTCCTCCAGCCGGTGGCTGTATGTCATAGGTCCTCCTGATATGTTGACCAAGTGCTCCTTGTCCAGACGCAAGGACACATGTCTTCCAGTGTTGTACATAGTCCCACTGACCTGTAAGGCAATGGGCAACACATCAAAAAAGGCTGCCCTCCCGTTTCTCACTGTTTCTGACTCAATTCAGTATGGGGTTTACAGCAATTATTTTTCTTCATTTTGATGGGAATACACTAAGGTAATTTTACATGTGTAGTAGAGAGTGATGGCCTTCCAGAGGGCATTCGTGGCCTACATGGACTCTATGGCAATTTCTGCGAGGTATAAGCAACATTATCATTTATAAATCTGAGGTATAAATTCAAAGGAGACCTCATCAACTGTGACTAATATTTTGGAGACTGCAACTTATAAACAACTGTCTTCTTACTATAAATATTTGTAATATAAGGATGTTGCAAATGTTCAGTCATTAGGTGTGAGAAATTGAAGAAGAGACTATTAAGGATGTGAAGCTATAAAAGCTAAAAGAGAGACATGCAAGCTAAAATGAGTAACTAGAACTGAACTAGTCAGTGACTGAGGCTTACATCTGAAATCTAAAGCATTCAGTCTGGTGTGTCTTGGTTTAGGTCCTTCTCTTAGCCTGAAGAATCAGAGCTCTGAACCATTCTTGCAGCTCATGGTCTCAATGCTAAGCTAAAGAGATTCGTACAAACTTCTTATTTCACAGATCCATATTTTATCTTCCTTCAGGCCTTGGAAACTGTTAACCTTACTACTTAGGATTCTTAGGATTTCTTTTACTTCTTTCTCCTTGAGCTTGATCCTCAGTTGCATTTTCTTGATTATAATCTTAACACTTCTCAACATTTGATTCTAAAACACTAGTTCTTGCCTTTGATTCTTATTGCCTTAGTCTCCTGGGTTGACTTAGATCTAGAAGCAGATTGAAATCTTAAGGGAAACTTTGAATGGGTCTGAATGAAATGTTTCTGGGCTTGTGGTTGCTGAGCTACTTGGATTTTCTTCCTGCTTGCTCTGACTCTGTTGGGCTTAGTCCTAGGTCATTTTAAGGGATTCATGTAACTTCTGACAATTTCATTAAATATGGTTTTTATATATTTGCATTAACCTTATCTGCTCCTACAGCTTCCTGAAAGTAGTCTTCCAGTGTTGTACATAGTCCCACTGACCTGTAAGGCAATGGGCAACACATCAAAAAGGCTGCCTCCCGTTTCTCACTGTTTCTGACTCAATTCAGTATGGGGTTTACAGCAATTATTTTTCTTCATTTTGATGGGAATACACTAAGGTAATTTTACATGTGTAGTAGAGAGTGATGGCCTTCCAGAGGGCATTCGTGGCCTACATGGACTCTATGGCAATTTCTGCGAGGTATAAGCAACATTATCATTTATAAATCTGAGGTATAAATTCAAAGGAGACCTCATCAACTGTGACTAATATTTTGGAGACTGCAACTTATAAACAACTGTCTTCTTACTATAAATATTTGTAATATAAGGATGTTGCAAATGTTCAGTCATTAGGTGTGAGAAATTGAAGAAGAGACTATTAAGGATGTGAAGCTATAAAAGCTAAAAGAGAGACATGCAAGCTAAAATGAGTAACTAGAACTGAACTAGTCAGTGACTGAGGCTTACATCTGAAATCTAAAGCATTCAGTCTGGTGTGTCTTGGTTTAGGTCCTTCTCTTAGCCTGAAGAATCAGAGCTCTGAACCATTCTTGCAGCTCATGGTCTCAATGCTAAGCTAAAGAGATTCGTACAAACTTCTTATTTCACAGATCCATATTTTATCTTCCTTCAGGCCTTGGAAACTGTTAACCTTACTACTTAGGATTCTTAGGATTTCTTTTACTTCTTTCTCCTTGAGCTTGATCCTCAGTTGCATTTTCTTGATTATAATCTTAACACTTCTCAACATTTGATTCTAAAACACTAGTTCTTGCCTTTGATTCTTATTGCCTTAGTCTCCTGGGTTGACTTAGATCTAGAAGCAGATTGAAATCTTAAGGGAAACTTTGAATGGGTCTGAATGAAATGTTTCTGGGCTTGTGGTTGCTGAGCTACTTGGATTTTCTTCCTGCTTGCTCTGACTCTGTTGGGCTTAGTCCTAGGTCATTTTAAGGGATTCATGTAACTTCTGACAATTTCATTAAATATGGTTTTTATATATTTGCATTAACCTTATCTGCTCCTACAGCTTCCTGAAAGTAGTCTTGTGAATGATTAGTTAGTTTAGTATTGTAGATTTCTCATTGTGGTAGAGACAGAAGTACTTATAAAACATTTCATTGGCTTGTTATTATACTATCTTCTATAAGGTAGGTCTCATGTGACTAATGTTGGCCATAGTCTGTGAGCAGACATGACAAGGGTCACTTCCAGGGTGAAACAGTGAAAAGCTGATGCACAATTCTCCAATTGCTTTCTTCCTTTGCTACATCATCCAAGGGGTAATGTGGAAATACGTAAATGTGGTGTAGTTACAAAGTAGATTCTGTGTCAGTTTGTATCCCTAGCAGATTATCTACAGATTGCAAAAATGGCTAGAATTCTTATTCTCCCAGTAAATACACTATTTACAACTTGACGCTGTAGCTGCTCACATCATGATAGGATGAGTTTGTGTCTCCACCCCTTGAATCTGGACTGGTCTTACCATTTGCTGGATACAACATGCTAATTCTAAGAGTAGGTCTCTAGAGACCTTGCATGTGTCCTTCTTTTCAGAAACTTGAGATCAAACAAACCTGATCTAACCTGCTGGAGAATAATACCAGAGTGAGGAAAACAATCCCAGGAGAAGTTGGTCATTCTAGACTGGCCATTCCATAGCTGATTCACCAATTAACTGGCTTAGTTTGGCCTAAAGCAGAAGAATTTACCACAGAACATAACCTCCCATAGCCTGGAGAACTAAAAAATAAATAAATAAATAAATAAATAAGGTTGTGCTCAGTACCTAAGCATTGAGATAATTTGTTATAGAGTCAAAAATAACTGGGCTTCCCCTGGTGGTCCAGTGGGTAGGGACACCGCCTTGCAGTGCAAGGGGCACCAGTTCGATGCCTGGCCTGGGAAAATCCCACGTGTCATGGAGCGGCTGGACTGATGTGTCCAATTACCGAGCCGGAGCGCTGGAGCACATGCGCCCAGAGCTGGTGCTCTGTGACAACAGAGGCCACTGCGATGGGAGGCCCACATGGGCCAAAGAACAAAGATGGATGAAAATAGATAAATGAAAGACCAATAGAAGTGGCCCACCCGCTCCCCTCCCTCCCTAACGTGACCCCCGCCCAAAATAAATAAATAAATAAATCTTTAAAAAAATGACTAATATATATTAAGTTAATTATCTTTGTCTTGTGAGTCTGAAACTATCAACAAAAACTCTAGACAGTCTAGAGTAGCTGAACTAGAAATTACTTGTATTAGCTGATATTCAGTTTGTTAAACAGCTGGAAAAATCTTACTAGAGCAAGAGAAGAAAACAAGATATGCCAACAGTAAAAGAAGAAACCATGCAGAGAGAGAGAGAATTGGAGAGACTATCTACTTTACCTTTAGAAACGCTTTGCACATCTTTTTCCCAGTTTCTTCATGAGACCCAGGCTGTACTTACTCTGATACTTTACATCTTACAAAGGGATTTATATTTTCTTAAGTTATCTCTTCCTTGTAATCAAAAGATTCATATCAAAGACTCTATTCCTGTTCTCCAATCTCAAGTTAATGTATATTTAGTCAATGTAACATAATGAGAGCTTGCTTATTTTCTTGTTCTTCAAGGTTCTCTTTGCAATTGAATCTGTGTTTGACACTGCATTCTTTAAGCAAAATTTATCTTTTCTATTTATTAAGATAATACCCTGTGTATTATACATTAATTGGAAGATATAGAAAAGCTCAAGAAAATAAAAATCAACCACTATTCCACAGTCAACCATTAATCACCACTAATACTTTGATATATAATTCTTTTTTTTTTTTTTTTTCCCAGTGGGCCCTCTGGGAGTCTGCATACCAACCACACAAGTGGTCACACATGTGGCTGTTTGAAGCCGGTCTTAAAGGTCAAGGGGCTGTCCTAGCTCCTTTAGGTCCAGAACTCGGGAGCCCTCACCCTGCACTGCTCCCAGGGGCAGCCCTGCCTTTGCAGAGTGAGCATCCAGACAATTAAGAGAAGTCCAAAGAGCTGGCCTCCAACAGGCAGCAAGTCTAGTGGAGTTTTTAGAAGCAGATGATTTCACTTTCAAGTAACAAGACCAAGGAGAAGGGTGGGACACCCAGTTCTCCTCTCTCTTCACGGTCTCTTTTGAGGTACTGAGGAGATCAATGTGAAGGACAAAAGGGATAAAATAATACTTGTTAGTTGTATCTGATTTCCTTACCTTATCTTTTTTATTTTTTAAAAAAAATTTTAAACCTTTATTTTACTTTTAACTTTTACAGTTTTGTTGTTTACAGATATGGATGTTCCCAGATTAGTCATATGTATATTGCCCCCTCACCCCTCCCAACTATCACACAGCACCCCTGAATGATCCCCTTTTCTCACAGAGCAATGACTATAGCTATTTTCTTCACTTATGATAGTACAGGCCTTCACTCATTGACATATAAGCCCATATTTTAATGAGAAAATTTGTATATGTAATAAATGATTTTCACAAGGACTATACATGTATCTACATATGTATCTCTGTATCTAATATATTATATACAACTGTCATGTATAATAATTTAATATGTTTATTACACATAATTCTATATTAATATATAAATGATATGTAGCAAACAAATGTTAGCCATAGCCTACATAGGCTATTCCTGTTCTCCAATCTCAAGTTAATGTATATTTAGTCAATGTAACATAATGAGAGCTTGCTTATTTTCTTGTTCTTCAAGGTTCTCTTTGCAATTGAATCTGTGTTTGACACTGCATTCTTTAAGCAAAATTTATCTTTTCTATTTATTAAGATAATACCCTGTGTATTATACATTAATTGGAAGATATAGAAAAGCTCAAGAAAATAAAAATCAACCACTATTCCACAGTCAACCATTAATCACCACTAATACTTTGATATATAATTCTTTTTTTTTTTTTTTTTCCCAGTGGGCCCTCTGGGAGTCTGCATACCAACCACACAAGTGGTCACACATGTGGCTGTTTGAAGCCGGTCTTAAAGGTCAAGGGGCTGTCCTAGCTCCTTTAGGTCCAGAACTCGGGAGCCCTCACCCTGCACTGCTCCCAGGGGCAGCCCTGCCTTTGCAGAGTGAGCATCCAGACAATTAAGAGAAGTCCAAAGAGCTGGCCTCCAACAGGCAGCAAGTCTAGTGGAGTTTTTAGAAGCAGATGATTTCACTTTCAAGTAACAAGACCAAGGAGAAGGGTGGGACACCCAGTTCTCCTCTCTCTTCACGGTCTCTTTTGAGGTACTGAGGAGATCAATGTGAAGGACAAAAGGGATAAAATAATACTTGTTAGTTGTATCTGATTTCCTTACCTTATCTTTTTTATTTTTTAAAAAAAATTTTAAACCTTTATTTTACTTTTAACTTTTACAGTTTTGTTGTTTACAGATATGGATGTTCCCAGATTAGTCATATGTATATTGCCCCCTCACCCCTCCCAACTATCACACAGCACCCCTGAATGATCCCCTTTTCTCACAGAGCAATGACTATAGCTATTTTCTTCACTTATGATAGTACAGGCCTTCACTCATTGACATATAAGCCCATATTTTAATGAGAAAATTTGTATATGTAATAAATGATTTTCACAAGGACTATACATGTATCTACATATGTATCTCTGTATCTAATATATTATATACAACTGTCATGTATAATAATTTAATATGTTTATTACACATAATTCTATATTAATATATAAATGATATGTAGCAAACAAATGTTAGCCATAGCCACATGAACATTTCTAGGCTATTAACCTAGAATATACAACCTATAATATTTTCAGGCTATTACCCTGCAGCAATATTACTTTGAAATGCTTCATAATATTCTTCTGTAAAAATGTATGACTTATTGTTGAGTCTTTACAGCCCCTTCATTTTTTCACTATTGTTAAAAATATTTCAATGACATATAAAAGAACAAGCTAGTGGTTACCAATGGGGAGAGGGAAGAAAAAAAAGAGATTCATACAGGATTATATGAAATCATTTTTGTGAAACATTTGAAACACTACAGAATTTAAAGAATCATTCAAAAATGATGCTGCAATGAACATCCTTATGGAAAAACATTTGTACATGTTCAGAGACATTTCATTAGTCAAACTCTGGGTCAAATGGTGTACGCATTATTACTGTGCTTATTGTCTACTGCCAAATCCATCTGCTGTTGAGAGTAGCTTACACAAAGTATGACTGGACCTCAAATTCTCTTCAAATGACCTTAATTCAATTAGAAGCATTGATGCAACACCTTTTGTATGCAAGTTGTGTAACCGGAGCTATTTCAAATTCATATAAGATACACACTCTATTCAAATAAAGAAGTATATTGGACTTCCCTGCACATCTAAAGATCTTCTCAATGTGTCTGTCTAACCTTCCTAAGAAAATGATTGCCCACTGAAGCAAAGCAAGGATTATGTTCTATGTGTTTCTGACATTCCAAGTACTTAAAAAATTACTGGCGTATAGTAGAGACAAAAACAAAGAACTTCTAATTCAAAAGATATCCAATTTTCCTCTTGGTTACTTGGGTAGTTCAGTTAATTACTTGAAGCATCCATCTCCTTAGAAGTAAAATAGAGATAACAGAATTTCTTCCATGAAAATGAGGGATAAAAAGTATAAGATGTAAAGAATAAATGCAAAAATGACAGCAATAAATCTCTTCTTATCAGTATTACTCTAAATGAAGATGAATACCACTTATATGTGGTACCTACAGGAATTAAAATCATGGAGATAGAAAGCAGAGCAGGAGTTGGGAGTGGAGGGGCAGAGAGAAATTGGAGTTATTATTTAATGAGCATAGATAGAGTTACAGTATTGCAAGATGAAAACAGTTCTGAAGAGGAATGGTGGTTGTGCATAATACTGATGAAATGTACAAGTGAAAATGGTTAAGGTGTGATATTTACATATATAAAAATTGAGGAAAATTCCTTCATAAGCTTGTTATGAGATTCAATACCTGTAATGATGAAACATTTTCATTCTTTCCCTTCCTTACTTTTGACAACGGATACCTACCTGATGTTGAGGAAACTGTGTTGAACTTATCCACTTTCCGCAGCCCAGTGAGATATACTGCTGCTTTCTAAAAGTCACAATGAAAACTTTTACCAACTTCTGCATTGCCATGATTCACTTGTTCTCATTTCAGATTTTATAGCTTCACATATGGAAAGTATCCAAGATCACTTTGAAGGCTATGGAGAAAACCTGAAACCAGGGTAACCAGGAATAAACTAGTGCTCCTTGTGGTTCTCCACACTATAATTCTCTTCAAATGACCTTAATTCAATTAGAAGCATTGATGCAACACCTTTGTATGCAAGTTGTGCAACCGGAGCTATTTCAAATTCATATAAGATACACACTCTATTCAAATAAAGAAGTATATTGGACTTCCCTGCACATCTAAAGATCTTCTCAATGTGTCTGTCTAACCTTCCTAAGAAAATGATTGCCCACTGAAGCAAAGCAAGGATTATGTTCTATGTGTTTCTGACATTCCAAGTACTTAAAAAATTACTGGCGTATAGTAGAGACAAAAACAAAGAACTTCTAATTCAAAAGATATCCAATTTTCCTCTTGGTTACTTGGGTAGTTCAGTTAATTACTTGAAGCATCCATCTCCTTAGAAGTAAAATAGAGATAACAGAATTTCTTCCATGAAAATGAGGGATAAAAAGTATAAGATGTAAAGAATAAATGCAAAAATGACAGCAATAAATCTCTTCTTATCAGTATTACTCTAAATGAAGATGAATACCACTTATATGTGGTACCTACAGGAATTAAAATCATGGAGATAGAAAGCAGAGCAGGAGTTGGGAGTGGAGGGGCAGAGAGAAATTGGAGTTATTATTTAATGAGCATAGATAGAGTTACAGTATTGCAAGATGAAAACAGTTCTGAAGAGGAATGGTGGTTGTGCATAATACTGATGAAATGTACAAGTGAAAATGGTTAAGGTGTGATATTTACATATATAAAAATTGAGGAAAATTCCTTCATAAGCTTGTTATGAGATTCAATACCTGTAATGATGAAACATTTTCATTCTTTCCCTTCCTTACTTTTGACAACGGATACCTACCTGATGTTGAGGAAACTGTGTTGAACTTATCCACTTTCCGCAGCCCAGTGAGATATACTGCTGCTTTCTAAAAGTCACAATGAAAACTTTTACCAACTTCTGCATTGCCATGATTCACTTGTTCTCATTTCAGATTTTATAGCTTCACATATGGAAAGTATCCAAGATCACTTTGAAGGCTATGGAGAAAACCTGAAACCAGGGTAACCAGGAATAAACTAGTGCTCCTTGTGGTTCTCCTACACTATACTTCCAGACTCCTTCTGCTTCCATGGCTCCATCTTCATTCATTCATCTGGCTTTGTGCTAGGATCTGAGGACAGTGTGGGTGAGTAAAGTTATAGGAGTAGTCCATGCCCTCAAGGAGCTCATAATCTCCATTATGTAGAGATCAGAACAGGGGAAGGAGGTTATGGGGAGTCCATCTGAAATTCTATCACTTTCCTATGCATTCTTATAATTAGAGGCAATGTTCCTTATTCCCCCATCCTTCTCCCAGACAGTGAAATCTATATAATGTATATATAATGTATGTAAAGTACACACTACTTTATATTAATCAAATTGACAAAGAGTGTAGCCAATGTAATGGTTTATTGCACTTTAATTTAAAAATAAAGGTTTGACAACATTATATATGATATCTAATGGTGCACCTGAACTGTAGTAATTAACATTGCAGCAGTGTTCTCTTACCTGTAATGCTAATTTACATTGCATCCAATGAACTACTTAGGTGTATAGCACGTTGGAAAAAATGTATTGTGTAGACCAGGAAACTGAGTTCAGACCATTTGGGATATAAGTTGAGGTTGAAAGAGATATCCAGGTTGCCTCTGACTGTCTTACAGTTCTCCTTTTCATTTTATTTTAATTCACTACAAAATGAGATGACAGATGTGATGCCAATTTTGCAAGTGAGATAAGTAAGTGTGGTTTGTGAGTGCTCAATGACTAAACTCAAGTCAAATGATCTTGATGTGAGCAAATGCAAGTATCTTAGATCATTCAAATAGAAAATATGTTGGGGATGGTATTTTCATTTCTTCTCCAGGTTGTAGGGGCAAGGCTTAGACAGTTTTAGAGGTTGAAGGATTCTTCTTCAGGAAAATAGAAACCTGGAAATGGCACTGACTTCTGAAGTTCAACCCAAGAGGAGAACTGGAGAAACCTGAAAATCAGGAAAGTCCCTTGGCTTCTTCATCTGCAGACCTTTATTCTGGTTTAGAATAGATGGAGCTATATGTATTGAGGGATGCGGTAATAGAAGCTGTGAACAGATATGCCTGTTAAGGTTGTATGTCAGTTAACGTCATCTTGATAACTTGGAATGGTCTAAAAGCAGTATGCTATTATGCAATAAAAAAAAATTACCCTTTGCTTATTCATTTTGTAAAGTTGACTGTTCTCATATAACAGATACAGTGTTTTGTGGTAGAGCACAACTAACCAGGGCTTTTATCTGCCTGTGATGCAGGAGACCTGGTTTCAATCCTTGGGTCAGGAAGATCCCATGAAGAAGAAAATGGTAGCCCACTCCAGCATTCTTGTCTGGATAATTCCATGGACAGATGAGACTGATGGGTTGACAGTCCACATGGTTGCAAAGAGTTGGGCATGACTGAGCAGCTAATGCTTTCCCACTTTCTAATAAAAATAATTGACTCATTTCCTCTTTCATTCTACTGGTATTGCAGCATTAGAAGGAAATACATTCATCCAGTTTTGTTTCAAGGAGAATTTTCTTTCTTTCTTTTTTTTTTATTTGTAATTGTGCAACAATCCTATTCCTTACAGTTGGCATTTTGGTTTAATTGTTGTCAGAGATGGTGTGAAGTACAGGCTTCCCAGATGGTTCAGTGATAAAGAACCTGACTGCAATTCAGGAGACACAGGAGACAAGGGTTTGACACATGGGTCAAAAAGGTCCCCTGGAGAAGGAATTGGCAACTCACTACAGTACACTTGCCTGGGAAACCCCATCAAGAGAGAAGCCTGGTGAGCTATAGTCCATGAGGTTGTAAAGAGTCATACGTGCTTGGGCATGATTGAGCATGTATGCGCACTTGCTTCTTAATCTCTACAATTTCTTCACCACCAGACTCAGTGTGGTACTTAGATCTGTTCTCTTTACTTACTTTTTGATGGCAAGCTATGAGGTCAAGTCTGCATAAAGTGAAGATCTCCCATATGGATACCCGTTCTCCTTGGTCTCTTGGCTCCTTCAAGTCTTGAGGCAAAGAGAACAAGGAAGCCAGAGCTTAATACCACATTTCTCTGTCTTTGAAGCCTGTATTTTTAACCACTGTGAATTATTAGATAACACAACTGATTACTTAACAATGTTTTCTTCAAGTATGGATTGATAGCATAGGAAATCCACAGTGGTTGAGAATTCAGAGCACCTGGTGTTACTTATTATATTAGGATTCCCCAGAGAAACAGAATAAATACAGTATAGAAAGAAAGAAATTTATTTTAAAGAATTGGCTCATGTGATTATGGAGACTAACAGCTATAAAATCTGAGGGTTATGATGGCAGGCTAGAGGTCCAAGAAACAGATACCGCTGCATTTCAAGTTCTAAGGCCAATTTCTGCAGCATTCTTTCTTACTTGAGGAGGCCAGTCATTTTGTTCTAGTCAGACTTTCAACTGATCGGATGAGGCCCACACAAATTCTAAAGGGAAATCTGCTTTATTCAAAGTCCACTGTTTAAACTTTTACCTCATACAAAACTACTTTCATAGAAACATCCAAAATAGGGTTTGGCCAAATATCCAGGTACCATGATCCATATGAGTTAATGTATAAAATTAACCATCATAAAAAAAAATAATAAAAACAAATAAAATTAGCCATCATATATATCTCCAAATGCCATTTGTTTTCTTTACTATATCTTCTTCAGACAACTCTTAATCAGTAGTGCTGATAACAAACATAACAGGTGAATATATGTAATATATATAGCATATACATTCTGTGGGCTTGCCTAGTGGTTCAGCAGTAAAGAATCAGTCTTAAGTGCTGATCGATCTCTGGATTGGGAATGTCCCTGAAGGAGAGCTTGGAAATCCACTCCAGTATGTTTGCATGGAGAATCCTGTGGACAGAGGAGCTAAGCAGGCTATAATCCAAAATGCCTCAAGAATGTATGCACACATAATTTCTGTGCATTATATAATTTAAAAATCAACTATACTAAAACAGTTTTACAAACATCAGTCATATTGGAGGAAAAGTAACTGGTACTAATCTATGTTTGGGTCATGTAACAATTACAAAGAAAAAATTATTAATAACTTTAAATGAATTATTTTTGATAAATAGGCTAGTTGTCTGTGTGAAGAGGCTGAGCCAAACTGGAAAAAAAAAAAAAAAAAGCCCTGTTGGAGATGTGTCTGGTGGTGAAATGCTGTGTCTGGTGATCCCATGCTCTAAATATCAATATTGGAACCTGGAATGTTAAGTCCATGAATGGAGGTAAATTGCAATTGGTCAAATAGGAGATGGCAAGATTAAGCGTTGTCATCTTAGGAATCAGTGAACAAAAATGGGCCGGAATGTGTGAATTTAATTCAGATGGCCTTTATATCTACTACTGTAGACAGGAATCCCATAAACTAAATGGAGTGGCCCTCATAATCAACAAGTCCAAAATGCAGTACTTGAGTGCAGTCTCAAAAATGATAGAATGGTCTCAGTTTATTACCAAGGCAAACCATTCAATATCATAGTAATCCAAACTTGTGCCCCAACTACTAATTCTGAAGAAGCTGAAGTCTTCTTCAGCTTGTATGAAGACCTACGAAAACTTCTAGAACTAACACCCCAAAAGAAAATTTCCTTTTCATCAAAGCGGACTGAAATGCAAAAATAGGAAACCAAGAGATATCTGGAGTAACAGAAAGTTTGGCCTTGGATTAGAAAATGAACCAAGTCAAAGACTAACAGAGTTTTTTCAAGAGAATACACTGGTCATAACAAACATCCTTTTCCAACCTTACAAGAGATGACTCAACACATGGATATCACCACATAGGCAATACTGAAGTCTGATTTAATATATTCTTTGTAACCAAATAAGGAGAATCTATATATAGTCTGTAAAAAAAGAAAGAAAAAAAAAAGAAAAAAACAAGAAGTCCTGGGTCCCACTGGTTAGGTTAGAATCTTTAATGCCCATTTTCAAAGAAATTAGAAATAGCAAATGTTTGTAAATTAATTAGAGAAAAAGTCCTGGTTCTTATTCCTCATGTCACTGTATGAAAGATATTTAACGTTTATTTCTCACCATGTCCTTGACCCTATGGAATCTTGTTTATCAAGAGTTGCTGCCTTCTAGGACATACTCAAATGCCCACAGTAATCCGTGGTAACATATATAAGTGAGGTAGGTGAGGTATGATGGAAATGGTGGGGGTAACTGGGGAACACTGTGTTCCAGGTATCTCTGGAAGGATGTACAAGAAAATTCATGTGACATTTGTCTCTGGGAAATGAATGAAGCAAATCAGGATAAGGAAGGGCAGGGGTACAAAACTCTTTTTTCATTCTTGTGTTATTTGGTATTGTTTCCAATTTAAAAGTAATCAAATGGTTTTTAAAGTGAAATAAAATGCTCTGTGCCCAATCACATCAGATGCTAAATCTTGGCTGAGGTACAGTGGTTATGGTGTGAACTCAGGAGCTAGTCTAGCTTAGCTGTCCATTGAAACAGAAAGCAAAGCTACATTAGCAACCTTAAATTTCCTAGTAGTTGTATGTGGAAAAAAAAAATAAAAACAAGAAAATTAACATTAAGAACATATTTTATTCAACCCAAAATATGCAAAAGATTACTTCAACATGCAACCTATACAAAAGTATTAATGAGATGTTTTACTTTACTTTTTCATAATCTCTTTGAAATTAAGTGTGTATTTTACACTCAAAGAACATACCAATTCAGAGTTGCCACATTCCAAGTATGCAATAGCCACATGTGGCTAGTGACTACCATACTGGACAGTCTTCTTTTCCAATCTATTGTCACGGGCACTATGCTGCAGCTTACTCTAATTCCTATTCTTATTAGTTCTCACTAAGAAGAACTATGTTAAATAGATCAGAGACCTTTTACAATCATAGTGTAGTCCCCTCAGTGTCATGAGTCTTGGACTTTGACCATAAAGTGTCATGGTCTTGAGTACTGTCAAACCAAGAGTAGTTTTATTAATCATAAAACTAATAATCAGAATCAAGATTCCATTAATCAGGATTCAAATAAAGGCAAGCACAAATAATCTGACCTCAATTAAGTAAAATCAGAACTCAACCAAATGCAAACAAATGTTCTTACCCCAGAGCTGGAGAGTCTTGATCTCATATTGGGCACAGCCGATCTCCGTGAGCGAGCCTCCCGCCCCATTATTTCTCACCATGTCCTTGACCCTATGGAATCTTGTTTATCAAGAGTTGCTGCCTTCTAGGACATACTCAAATGCCCACAGTAATCCGTGGTAACATATATAAGTGAGGTAGGTGAGGTATGATGGAAATGGTGGGGGTAACTGGGGAACACTGTGTTCCAGGTATCTCTGGAAGGATGTACAAGAAAATTCATGTGACATTTGTCTCTGGGAAATGAATGAAGCAAATCAGGATAAGGAAGGGCAGGGGTACAAAACTCTTTTTTCATTCTTGTGTTATTTGGTATTGTTTCCAATTTAAAAGTAATCAAATGGTTTTTAAAGTGAAATAAAATGCTCTGTGCCCAATCACATCAGATGCTAAATCTTGGCTGAGGTACAGTGGTTATGGTGTGAACTCAGGAGCTAGTCTAGCTTAGCTGTCCATTGAAACAGAAAGCAAAGCTACATTAGCAACCTTAAATTTCCTAGTAGTTGTATGTGGAAAAAAAAAATAAAAACAAGAAAATTAACATTAAGAACATATTTTATTCAACCCAAAATATGCAAAAGATTACTTCAACATGCAACCTATACAAAAGTATTAATGAGATGTTTTACTTTACTTTTTCATAATCTCTTTGAAATTAAGTGTGTATTTTACACTCAAAGAACATACCAATTCAGAGTTGCCACATTCCAAGTATGCAATAGCCACATGTGGCTAGTGACTACCATACTGGACAGTCTTCTTTTCCAATCTATTGTCACGGGCACTATGCTGCAGCTTACTCTAATTCCTATTCTTATTAGTTCTCACTAAGAAGAACTATGTTAAATAGATCAGAGACCTTTTACAATCATAGTGTAGTCCCCTCAGTGTCATGAGTCTTGGACTTTGACCATAAAGTGTCATGGTCTTGAGTACTGTCAAACCAAGAGTAGTTTTATTAATCATAAAACTAATAATCAGAATCAAGATTCCATTAATCAGGATTCAAATAAAGGCAAGCACAAATAATCTGACCTCAATTAAGTAAAATCAGAACTCAACCAAATGCAAACAAATGTTCTTACCCCAGAGCTGGAGAGTCTTGATCTCATATTGGGCACAGCCGATCTCCGTGAGCGAGCCTCCCGCACAATCTTCCTTTACCCTTTTTATATTTTTTTCAACTAGAAATCTCAAGTTAACTCGTAATCATAAAGAAGCTTTTTATTTCTCTGGAAATGTAAAAGAAGTCATCATCGGAGCCCTCTCCTCCTCCACCAACACCTTTGTTCTCGAGGGGAAACGTTTGTTTGTAGAAAAAACATTCTTACAATTCTTAATCTACAAAGGGAACTAGAATGGTAAAAAAGCGTGTTTCATCAGAATTGAAAAGGGGTAAGAGGAAGAGGTTTTGCACTCTGCATTAGCACCTCTATCAATGTTTGCCAAAGGTAATAGTTTAAAACTGCTAATCTTATTAGTGGGGCTACTTAGGTCCAGGCTTTTATCAGCAACTAGCTACCTATTTATCCTCGGAGGAGGTTTTAGAGAAGCGAGGCTTTTAGGCAGCACTTATCATTAGTGTGAGGAGATATTTGTCTGCTTGGCCCAGATATCTTTTCTTGATATTTCCTGTGAGAAGTGAACATGCCTTCACTTGCCCATGACAATATTCTCTGTCATACTTTTGTATTAGGGACTGAGCAAACTGGACAGCTGCTGGAAATGCTAGATTCAGGAGCACTGAATACCCCAGGAATAAATTATGAATATAGTATTAGAAATTGGTATATGTTTCTCACCCACAGACACAACTCCCTATCTGAAAGATTTTCCTTTTCCTCTCCTCTTGCCTTTTTTATGATTATTATAGTAAAGTTTACGGAGAACCCATGCATGAGAGTAGACAAATGACAACTACCTGGGTTGGTGTTTAGAATCTACTGTCCTTGAAACTTAGTTATGTATGGCCTAGTGCTATTTACTAAGGATGTATGATGTTTCATAATCTATATGATAAACCTTTTATTATTCCTCCTAAGAAGCTGGTTGAAGCTGAAAATCATGAAATAAACTGAGAAGATAAATTACACAACATTAGGAAACATTTTGCTCACAGGTGTCTTTGTTGAATATAAATGGGTTAATTCCCAAATGTTGTTATTCCACTGCTTCTTCTCCTCCCAGAAATGGACAAAACTCTGTTTCCTACCTGAAAGTCTTTGATTCTATATTCATCCTTGTCTTGTCAGTTAACAACTGTGAATTTTAAATATATCATTAACCAGTTTTTATGTGTTTTGCAATTTTCAATGGCTCTTCAATGATAAAGAACATTTCCTACATCATGGAAGGAAGACTTAATGTCTTTGACCAATGAGTAAATATAATCCACAACTGAAATCCAAAGAGGCCTCATGCAGTTATTTTATTGGATCCATCACTGCTGTAGTCCCTAACAAGTGAGCGATGACTGTGAAAATAGACACCAGTTTCTAGAAACAGCATGTGTCCTTTATGGAAGCAGGCAGTAAAGGAAATTACATTTTCTGATTAGAGGGCATGTCTACATCTACTATGATGACTATATCAGCATCACTATTATCTGTCAAGTCTGTGTGTGCATGCGTTAAAACCTTGATCTTTGCTGTTGCACTAGAAGGCAGATATCATTATTGCCCTTTTGATGAAGAAATTGAGGCTCAGCAAGAGCAAATAGGTCACAGAGCTGCATGTGTCAGAGATGGTAAATGTGGAAGAACCCATACGGACTGTGTACATTGGCTTTGAGGAAGAAGAGATGACTTCTGTTCAAGAGAGCCAGTGATGTTTTCCTAGAGGTGCTGTCATTGAAATGAACATTAAGTGAGTAGGGTGTGGATGTCCAGAGGTAATTAGGATAACAAAGACCTTGGGATGGGAAAATAGGAGAAATGTAAAAGAATGGAAGAAGGTACTAGTATTCCCGGAGTGACTGAGACAGGAGCAAGGTAAGATGACATTGGTTATCTATGACCAAGATGTGATGGACTCCTAGCTAGTGCTTTACACAGGTCACCTCCTTTACTTGTTAGCAAAACCTGTGAGGTTCTCTGTCACAGATAAGGAAAACTTGGCTCTGAGAGGTTTTGGTATTTTTCAAGGCTGCATAGCCAGCAAGAAAAGGAAGAATGATTTCAGTGCATATCTCTCCCACTCTTTCCACCTAGCTTTGACTAAAAACATTTTGCTCACAGGTGTCTTTGTTGAATATAAATGGGTTAATTCCCAAATGTTGTTATTCCACTGCTTCTTCTCCTCCCAGAAATGGACAAAACTCTGTTTCCTACCTGAAAGTCTTTGATTCTATATTCATCCTTGTCTTGTCAGTTAACAACTGTGAATTTTAAATATATCATTAACCAGTTTTTAT
This sequence comes from Tragulus kanchil, assembly GCA_022376925.1. NCBI lineage: Eukaryota > Metazoa > Chordata > Mammalia > Artiodactyla > Tragulidae > Tragulus > Tragulus kanchil. The sequence continues at coordinate 54,325,646 of JAIOJX010000027.1, read as the reverse complement.
GTGTTTTGCAATTTTCAATGGCTCTTCAATGATAAAGAACATTTCCTACATCATGGAAGGAAGACTTAATGTCTTTGACCAATGAGTAAATATAATCCACAACTGAAATCCAAAGAGGCCTCATGCAGTTATTTTATTGGATCCATCACTGCTGTAGTCCCTAACAAGTGAGCGATGACTGTGAAAATAGACACCAGTTTCTAGAAACAGCATGTGTCCTTTATGGAAGCAGGCAGTAAAGGAAATTACATTTTCTGATTAGAGGGCATGTCTACATCTACTATGATGACTATATCAGCATCACTATTATCTGTCAAGTCTGTGTGTGCATGCGTTAAAACCTTGATCTTTGCTGTTGCACTAGAAGGCAGAGATCATTATTACCCTTTTGATGAAGAAATTGAGGCTCAGCAAGAGCAAATAGGTCACAGAGCTGCATGTGTCAGAGATGGTAAATGTGGAAGAACCCATACGGACTGTGTACATTGGCTTTGAGGAAGAAGAGATGACTTCTGTTCAAGAGAGCCAGTGATGTTTTCCTAGAGGTGCTGTCATTGAAATGAACATTAAGTGAGTAGGGTGTGGATGTCCAGAGGTAATTAGGATAACAAAGACCTTGGGATGGGAAAATAGGAGAAATGTAAAAGAATGGAAGAAGGTACTAGTATTCCCGGAGTGACTGAGACAGGAGCAAGGTAAGATGACATTGGTTATCTATGACCAAGATGTGATGGACTCCTAGCTAGTGCTTTACACAGGTCACCTCCTTTACTTGTTAGCAAAACCTGTGAGGTTCTCTGTCACAGATAAGGAAAACTTGGCTCTGAGAGGTTTTGGTATTTTTCAAGGCTGCATAGCCAGCAAGAAAAGGAAGAATGATTTCAGTGCATATCTCTCCCACTCTTTCCACTATGCTGTGAAACTAGCTTAGAAATGCACACTTTTCATTAAAAAACTGATGGCAGTCTGTTCTACTATACTGATTCTTCTGATTTTCCATTTTTTCTTTTATCAGAGATAGACTGGCTTTCTCTCTGCTCTGTAATGCCTATCACCATTGGCACCCCTGTTGAGCCTTTTCTACTTCTTTCACAGTCTTTAACTAACAAGAATATAATCTAAAACCAACAACCAGTAAAAGCCCCAAATAAATATCTAACTACTACTAGCTAGAATCTCATGTTTAGGATGCAAAGATAAATATTGCAATAACAAATATCTTAGGAATACCTGACTCAGTTTTATGCAACTAATATTTCATGGCTTCAAAGTATCAGTTACATTAGCTAATTTGGATCCTGAATACAGTAAAATGCCTACTAAAAGAAAGCTGTGCAGTGTGCGTGCTATGAGGGTGAAGAATCTGTTATGGATCCTAAAATTAGATCTTTGAGCATTCAGGATGGGGAAGCAAACGGTAGGTATATTTTTTTCTTTATTTTAAAGATTTTACAGAGTTTTGTCGTTCACAGACATGTATGTTCACAGATCAGTCATATGCACATCCATGGTCCCTACCCCCCCACCAATTCCTCCCTTCCCACCCATCCGGATCATCACCCCACGCAATTGTAAGCGCTCCTATTCCCTTAGCACAATGACAATAGCTATCTTTTCCACACATGACAGTATAGGTTTCCATGTTACTCCCTCCTTGCCTCCCCCTCCCTATTTCATCCCCACAATGTCCCTATGTCTATGCTCTGTCTTTTTTTCCATGAGTTCAATGCACGTGTTATCACGACCGTCCTACTAGATTCCATATTATGTGTGTCAGTATACTGTATGTGTGTTTCTCTTTTTGACTTACTTCACTTTTTATGATAGGTTCTAGAGCCAGCCACTTCATTAGGACAGAGTCTTCTGCCTTTCTTTTAACAGCTGAGTAGTATTCCATTGTATATATGTACCAGGACTTCTGTATCCATTCATTCGTCAATGGGGACATGGGTTGCTTTCAAGTTCTAGCTACTGTATAGAGAGCTGCAATGAGCGTTCGGGTACAGGTGCTTCTTTCAGTTTTGATTTCATCAGGATATACGTCTAAGAGTGGGATTGCTGGGTCATAGGGTGCTTCTATTTTTAGTTTTTTTAGGAATCTCCAGACTGTTTTCCATAGAGGCTGTATCAATTGACATTGCCACCAGCAATGCAAGAGGGTTCCCTTTTCTCCGCACTCTCTTCAGCATTTATTGTCTGCAGATTTGTTGATGATGGCCATTCTGACCGGTGTGAGGTGATATCTCATTGTAGTTTTTTTAATTTGCATTTCTCTAATAATAAGCGAGGTTAAGCATCGTTTCATGTGCTTTTGGGCCATCTGTAAGTCCTCTTTGGAGAGGCGTCTCTTTAGATCTATTCCCCATTTTTTGATTGGGCTTCTCATATATGAATTTCACTATGCTGAGATAGGTTCCTTCTATGCCCATTTATTGAAGGGTTTTTATCATAAATGGATTCTGTCCTTTGTCGAAGGCTTTTGCTGCATCTATTGAGATGATCATGTGATTTCTGTCTCTCAATTTGTAGATATGATGTATCACATTGATTGATTTGTGGATATTGAAGAATCTTTGCATGCCTGGCGCGAACCCGACTTGATCATGATGTATGAGTTTTTTGATGTGTTGTTGAATTCTGTTTTCTAGGATATTTTTGAGGTTTTTGGCATGTAGATTCATCGGTGAATTTGGTCTATAATTTATTTTTTTGTGTTGTCTTTGCCTGGCTTTGGTATCAGGGTGATGGCAGCCTCATAGAATGTGTTTGGAAATGTTCCTTCCTGAACAATTTTTTCGAAAATTTTTGAAAGGACAGACATTAGCTCTTCTTTAAATGTTTGGTAGAATTCACCTGTCAAGCCATCTGACCCTGGGGTTTAATTTTTGGGTAGATTTTTGTTCACAAATTCCATTTCTGAGCTTGTGATTAGGTTGTTCATAGATTCTATTTCTTCTTGTTGTGTCTTGGGAGATTAATCTTCTCAAATGAACTGTCCATTTCTTCCAGGTTGTCCAGTTTGTTGCCATAGAGTTGTTCATAATTGCCTCTTATAGTCCTTTGGATTTCTGCATTATCTGTTGCAATCTCTCCTTTTTCAGTTTTGATTTTGTTGTTCTGGTTCTTCTCTCTTTTTTTCTTGATGAGTCAGGCCAGTGGTTTGTCGATTTTATTTACCTTTTCAAAGAACCAACTTTTCATTTTATTTATCTTTACTATTGTTTCTTTCATTTCTTTTTCATTTATTTCTGCTGTGATCTTTATGATTACTCATCTTCTGCTGACTTTGGGGTGTTTTTGTTCTTCTTTCTCCAATTGTTTTAATTGAAGGGTTAGGTCGTCTGAGATTTTCCTAGTTTCTTGAGGTAGGATTGAATTACTATAAACTTCCTCTGAGAACTGCTTTTGTGGTATCCAATAGGTTTTGCACTGTCGTGTGTTCATTGTCGTTTTCCTTTTCTCTGAGAACTGCTTTTGTGGTTATCCATGGTTTCACTATGCTGAGATAGGTTCCTTCTATGCCCATTTATTGAAGGGTTTTATCATAAATGGATTCTGTCCTTTGTCGAAGGCTTTTGCTGCATCTATTGAGATGATCATGTGATTTCTGTCTCTCAATTTGTAGATATGATGTATCACATTGATTGATTTGTGGATATTGAAGAATCTTTGCATGCCTGGCGCGAACCCGACTTGATCATGATGTATGAGTTTTTTGATGTGTTGTTGAATTCTGTTTTCTAGGATATTTTTGAGGTTTTTGGCATGTAGATTCATCGGTGAATTTGGTCTATAATTTATTTTTTTGTGTTGTCTTTGCCTGGCTTTGGTATCAGGGTGATGGCAGCCTCATAGAATGTGTTTGGAAATGTTCCTTCCTGAACAATTTTTTCGAAAATTTTTGAAAGGACAGACATTAGCTCTTCTTTAAATGTTTGGTAGAATTCACCTGTCAAGCCATCTGACCCTGGGGTTTAATTTTTGGGTAGATTTTTGTTCACAAATTCCATTTCTGAGCTTGTGATTAGGTTGTTCATAGATTCTATTTCTTCTTGTTGTGTCTTGGGAGATTAATCTTCTCAAATGAACTGTCCATTTCTTCCAGGTTGTCCAGTTTGTTGCCATAGAGTTGTTCATAATTGCCTCTTATAGTCCTTTGGATTTCTGCATTATCTGTTGCAATCTCTCCTTTTTCAGTTTTGATTTTGTTGTTCTGGTTCTTCTCTCTTTTTTTCTTGATGAGTCAGGCCAGTGGTTTGTCGATTTTATTTACCTTTTCAAAGAACCAACTTTTCATTTTATTTATCTTTACTATTGTTTCTTTCATTTCTTTTTCATTTATTTCTGCTGTGATCTTTATGATTACTCATCTTCTGCTGACTTTGGGGTGTTTTTGTTCTTCTTTCTCCAATTGTTTTAATTGAAGGGTTAGGTCGTCTGAGATTTTCCTAGTTTCTTGAGGTAGGATTGAATTACTATAAACTTCCCTCTGAGAACTGCTTTTGTGGTATCCCATAGGTTTTGCACTGTCGTGTGTTCATTGTCGTTTTCTTCTAGGAATGTTTTAATTTCTCCTTTGGTTTGCTCAGTAATCACATTGCTTTTTAGTTGTGTGTTGTTTAATCTCCATGTGTTTGTGTTTTTAACCAATTTTTTTCCTTTAGTTGATGTCTGGTCTGATTGCATTGTGGTCAGAGAAAATGGCTGATATAATTTCAAATTTCTTGAATTGACTGAGGTTTGACTTGTGGCTCAAGATTTGGTCTATCCTAGAGAATGTTCCCTGGGCACTTGAGAAGAAAGTATATTCTTCTACTTTTGGATGGAAGGTCCTAAAGATATCCATGAGGTCAATCTCTTCCAGTGTGTCATTTAAAGCTCCTGTTTCTTTAGTAATTTTCTGTTTGGATGATCTGTCCACTGGTGTGAGAGAGGTGTTAAAGTCGTCTACTATTACTGTGCAATTGTCGATTTCTTCTTTTATGTGTGAAAGTGTTTGTCTTAGGTGTCAAGGTGCTCCTGAGTTGGGTGCATAGATATTTATGATTGCTTTGTCTTCCCTTGATCATTATGTAGTGCCCTGCCTTGTCTCTTCTAATCTTCTTTATTTTGAGGTCTATTTTGTCTAATATGAGTATTGCAACTTTAGCTTTCTTTTGATTTCCATTTGTATGGAATATCTTTTTCCATCCTCTCACTTTCAGTCTATGAGTGTCTTTACATCTGAAGTGGATTTCTTTTAGGCAGCATATGTATGGGTTGTGTTTTTGCGTGCCTTCAGCCAGTGTGTGCCTTTTGGTTGGGGCCTTCAGCCCATTCACATTCAAAGTAATTATTGATACAAATGATCCTATTGTCATCTTCTTAGATGTTATGATGGCTTTGTTTTGTGGATCTTCTTCTTCTCTTATACTTGTTGTTTATGTAAGTCCCTTTAACAATCATTGTAAGGCTGGTTTGGTGTGACTAAATTCTTTTAATTTTTGCTTATCTGTAAAGCTTTTGATTTCTCCATCCATTCTGAATGAGATCCTTGAAGTGTAAAGGATTCTTCATTGCAGATTATTCTGTTTCAGTGCTTTAAATGTGTCTTGCCGTTCCCTTCTGGCCTGCAGAGTTTCTGTTGTAAGATCAGCTATTAAACAAATGGGCTTTCCCTTGTATGTCACTAGTTGCTTTTCCTTGCTTCTTTATGAATTCTTTCTTGTGTTTAATTTGTGGTAGCTTAATTAATATCTGGCGTGGTTTGTTTCTTCTTGGGTTTAATTTTTTTTTTTGATGTCTGGTCTGATTGCATTGTGGTCAGAGAAAATGGCTGATATAATTTCAAATTTCTTGAATTGACTGAGGTTTGACTTGTGGCTCAAGATTTGGTCTATCCTAGAGAATGTTCCCTGGGCACTTGAGAAGAAAGTATATTCTTCTACTTTTGGATGGAAGGTCCTAAAGATATCCATGAGGTCAATCTCTTCCAGTGTGTCATTTAAAGCTCCTGTTTCTTTAGTAATTTTCTGTTTGGATGATCTGTCCACTGGTGTGAGAGAGGTGTTAAAGTCGTCTACTATTACTGTGCAATTGTCGATTTCTTCTTTTATGTGTGAAAGTGTTTGTCTTAGGTGTCAAGGTGCTCCTGAGTTGGGTGCATAGATATTTATGATTGCTTTGTCTTCCCTTGATCATTATGTAGTGCCCTGCCTTGTCTCTTCTAATCTTCTTTATTTTGAGGTCTATTTTGTCTAATATGAGTATTGCAACTTTAGCTTTCTTTTGATTTCCATTTGTATGGAATATCTTTTTCCATCCTCTCACTTTCAGTCTATGAGTGTCTTTACATCTGAAGTGGATTTCTTTTAGGCAGCATATGTATGGGTTGTGTTTTTGAGTGCATTCAGCCAGTGTGTGCCTTTTGGTTGGGGCCTTCAGCCCATTCACATTCAAAGTAATTATTGATACAAATGATCCTATTGTCATCTTCTTAGATGTTATGATGGCTTTGTTTTGTGGATCTTCTTCTTCTCTTATACTTGTTGTTTATGTAAGTCCCTTTAACAATCATTGTAAGGCTGGTTTGGTGTGACTAAATTCTTTTAATTTTTGCTTATCTGTAAAGCTTTTGATTTCTCCATCCATTCTGAATGAGATCCTTGAAGTGTAAAGGATTCTTCATTGCAGATTATTCTGTTTCAGTGCTTTAAATGTGTCTTGCCGTTCCCTTCTGGCCTGCAGAGTTTCTGTTGTAAGATCAGCTATTAAACAAATGGGCTTTCCCTTGTATGTCACTAGTTGCTTTTCCCTTGCTTCTTTATGAATTCTTTCTTGTGTTTAATTTGTGGTAGCTTAATTAATATCTATCGTGGTTTGTTTCTTCTTGGGTTTATTCTGTATGATACTCTTTGTGCTTCTTGAACTTGATTGACTCTTTCTTTTCCATGTTGGGGAAATTTTCAACTAGAATATCTTCAAAAATTTTCTCATAGCCTTTCTTTTCTTCTTTTTCTGGAACCCCTACAATTCAAATATTGGTGTGTTTGATATTATCCCAGAGGTTTCTGAGTCTATCCTCTTCTCCTTTCATTCTTTGAGCTTGATTCTGTTCTTCAGCATTAACTTCCATCATTCTATCTTCCAGCTGACTTATCCAGTCATTGTCTTGATACTCCACTCTTTCTTTCTTCTATAGTGTTTTTAAGTTCAGCAATTGATGTTTGTCTCTGTTTGTTGTGTTTTAAGTTATTGTATTTGCTTATTCAGTGTGCTAGTTTTTTCTTGAAATTTCTCTATAATTCTGTTTTCAGTGTTCTGGATCATCTTTACTACCATTCTTCTGAATTTGCTTTCAGAAGTCTTTCCTAATTCCACTTCGTTGATTTGAACTTGTGTGTTTGTAGATTGTTCCTTCACTTGTGTGGTATTTCTCTGCCATTTGTTATTATGGACTTTTTAACTAACTAGGTTTGGGGTTTCCCTTTCCCAGACTTTGAGTTACATCTGTTGGTATTTTTTGCTTGGAAGAGGTGTCTTAGTCTGGGTAATGCCGGTGGTTGGGTGGTGTCAGGACTTGCATACAAGTGCTAACTTTTGTTGTAGTTCTTGCTGTTTAATGCTTTCTAGTGTTAGATGTTCTCTGGTATTGTAGGGTTTTGGAATCAGTGCTCCCTCCCTAAAGCCCCTGGACTTGTTGCCAGGCCAGGGAATGAAGACTTGACTACTTGTTTGTTATGTCATTAAATGGTATTAAAACATATATACACGGATGAGAAACAGAAGGTAAACCTTTGACAAATGGCAATTAAAATATTTTGCAAATACTATCTAGCTACTGAATTATACACACAAACATAAACAGCTATAACAGAATCCAAACATTCCACAGAAAAATACAGTACAATATGTCAGCATGGCGAAGAGAGAAAACCAGGAATGATATCCACCAGTTAATAACCAAACTAACAAGAGCACAAATTGGAGAATAATGCTAGAGCAGGGTCCCAGTTGGGGATAAGGCAATGAGGACAGAACAGACTACCAAATATGGTGGGGAAAGGGAAAAAGAAAAAGGGAGGATAGAAGAGACATACAGAATAATACTGCAAATTTAAATATAGGGAGACAAAGGATTTATTATTATTATTATTATTCTTTATTCTTTATTTTAAAGGTTTCACAGAGTTTTGTTGCTCACAGACATGTATGTTCCCAGATCAGACATATGCATATCCCTGGCCCTTACCCCTCAAGTTCCCCCCATCCCACCCCTCCGGATCATCACCCCACGCAAATGTAAGCACTGACAATAGCTATCTTTTCCACACATTAGCCATGTTGTGTTTTAAGTTATTGTATTTGCTTATTCAGTGTGCTAGTTTTTCTTGAAATTTCTCTATAATTCTGTTTTCAGTGTTCTGGATCATCTTTACTACCATTCTTCTGAATTTGCTTTCAGAAGTCTTTCCTAATTCCACTTCGTTGATTTGAACTTGTGTGTTTGTAGATTGTTCCTTCACTTGTGTGGTATTTCTCTGCCATTTGTTATTATGGACTTTTTAACTAACTAGGTTTGGGGTTTCCCTTTCCCAGACTTTGAGTTACATCTGTTGGTATTTTTTGCTTGGAAGAGGTGTCTTAGTCTGGGTAATGCCGGTGGTTGGGTGGTGTCAGGACTTGCATACAAGTGCTAACTTTTGTTGTAGTTCTTGCTGTTTAATGCTTTCTAGTGTTAGATGTTCTCTGGTATTGTAGGGTTTTGGAATCAGTGCTCCCTCCCTAAAGCCCCTGGACTTGTTGCCAGGCCAGGGAATGAAGACTTGACTACTTGTTTGTTATGTCATTAAATGGTATTAAAACATATATACACGGATGAGAAACAGAAGGTAAACCTTTGACAAATGGCAATTAAAATATTTTGCAAATACTATCTAGCTACTGAATTATACACACAAACATAAACAGCTATAACAGAATCCAAACATTCCACAGAAAAATACAGTACAATATGTCAGCATGGCGAAGAGAGAAAACCAGGAATGATATCCACCAGTTAATAACCAAACTAACAAGAGCACAAATTGGAGAATAATGCTAGAGCAGGGTCCCAGTTGGGGATAAGGCAATGAGGACAGAACAGACTACCAAATATGGTGGGGAAAGGGAAAAAGAAAAAGGGAGGATAGAAGAGACATACAGAATAATACTGCAAATTTAAATATAGGGAGACAAAGGATTTATTATTATTATTATTATTCTTTATTCTTTATTTTAAAGGTTTCACAGAGTTTTGTTGCTCACAGACATGTATGTTCCCAGATCAGACATATGCATATCCCTGGCCCTTACCCCTCAAGTTCCCCCCATCCCACCCCTCCGGATCATCACCCCACGCAATTGTAAGCACTCCTATTTCCTTAGCACAATGACAATAGCTATCTTTTCCACACATGACAGTATAGGTTTCCATGTTACTCCCTCCTTGCCTCCCCCTCCCTATTTCATCCCCACAGTGTCCCTATGTCTATGCTCTGTCTGTTTTTCCATGAGTTCAATGCATGTGCTATCATGACCGTCCTACTAGATTCCATATATGTGTGTCAGTATACTGTATGTGTGTTTCTCTTTTTGACTTACTTCACTTTTTATGATAGGTTCTAGAGCCAGCCACTTCATTAGGACTGATTCTTCTGTATTGCTTTTTATAGCTGTGTAGTATTCCATTGTATATATGTACCAGGACTTCTGTATCCATTCATTCATCAATGGACATCTAGGTTGCTTCCATGTTCTGGCTATTGTATAGAAAGCTACAATGAACATTAGGGTACAGGTGCTTCTTTCAGTTTTGATTTCCTCAGGATATACATCTAAGAGTGGGATTGCTGGGTCATAGGGTGCTTCTATTTTTAGTTTTTTTAGGAATCTTCAGACTGTTTTCCATAGAGGCTGTATCAATTGACATTGCCACCAGCAATGCAAGAGGGTTTCCTTTTCTCCGCACCCTCTTCAGCATTTATTGTCTGCAGATTTGTTGATGATGGCCATTCTGACGGGTGTGAGGTGATATCTCATTGTAGTTTTAATTTGCATTTCTCTAATAATAAGGGAGGTTGAGCATCGTTTCATGTGCTTTTGGGCCATCTGTAAGTCCTCTTTGGAGAGGCGTCTCTTTAGATCTTTTTCCCATTTTTTGATTGGGTTGTTCGTTTTCCCTGTGCTGAGTTGTCTGAGTTGCTTGTAGATTTTGGAGATTAATTCTTTGTCTGTTGTTTCATTTGCTATGATTTTCTCCCACTCTGTGGGGTGTCTGTTGAGCTTTTTTGTAATTTCTTTTGCTGTACAAAAGCTTTTAAGTTTCATGAGGTCCCATATGTTCATTTTTCTTTTCAGTTCTGCTATTTTAGTAGGTGGGTCAGAGAAGATCTTGCTTTGATTGATGTCCTTGAGGGTTTTGCCTATATTCTCCTCTAAGAGTTTGATGGTTTCGGGTCTTGCATTTAGGTCTTTAATCCATTTTGAGTTGATCTTTGTGTATGGTGTCAGGGAATGTTCCAACTTCTTTTTTTTTGCATGTGGCTGTCCAATTTTAGCAGCACCACTTGTTGAAGAGGCTGTCTTTGTACCATTTTATAGTTTTGCCTCCTTTGTCAACAATAAGGTACACATGGTTGTGTGGGTTTATTGCTGCATTCTCAATCGTGTTCCATTGGTCTATAGTTCTGTTTTTGTGCCAGTACCATACCGTCTTGATGACTGTTGCTTTGTAGTAGAGTCTGAAGTTAGGGAGGCTGATCCCTCCAGCTCTGTTTTTCTTTCTCAGGATTGCTTTGGCTATTTGAGGTCTTTTGTGTTTCCATATGAACTGTGTCACTCTTTGCTCTAGTTCTGTGAAGAATGTCATTGGTAATTTAATAGGGATCACATTGAATCTGTAGATGACATTTGGTAGTATGGTCATTTTCACAATATTGATTCTTCTCACCCAGGAACATGGAATATCTCTCCATCTGTTTAAGTCTTCTTTAATTTCTTTCATGAGTCTCTTTTAATTTTCACGTTTGGGACTTATTCCTAGATATTTGATTCTCCTGTGAGGGTCTTCCAGACATTGCCACCAGCAATGCAAGAGGGTTTCCTTTTCTCCGCACCCTCTTCAGCATTTATTGTCTGCAGATTTGTTGATGATGGCCATTCTGACGGGTGTGAGGTGATATCTCATTGTAGTTTTAATTTGCATTTCTCTAATAATAAGGGAGGTTGAGCATCGTTTCATGTGCTTTTGGGCCATCTGTAAGTCCTCTTTGGAGAGGCGTCTCTTTAGATCTTTTTCCCATTTTTTGATTGGGTTGTTCGTTTTCCCTGTGCTGAGTTGTCTGAGTTGCTTGTAGATTTTGGAGATTAATTCTTTGTCTGTTGTTTCATTTGCTATGATTTTCTCCCACTCTGTGGGGTGTCTGTTGAGCTTTTTTGTAATTTCTTTTGCTGTACAAAAGCTTTTAAGTTTCATGAGGTCCCATATGTTCATTTTTCTTTTCAGTTCTGCTATTTTAGTAGGTGGGTCAGAGAAGATCTTGCTTTGATTGATGTCCTTGAGGGTTTTGCCTATATTCTCCTCTAAGAGTTTGATGGTTTCGGGTCTTGCATTTAGGTCTTTAATCCATTTTGAGTTGATCTTTGTGTATGGTGTCAGGGAATGTTCCAACTTCTTTTTTTTTGCATGTGGCTGTCCAATTTTAGCAGCACCACTTGTTGAAGAGGCTGTCTTTGTACCATTTTATAGTTTTGCCTCCTTTGTCAACAATAAGGTACACATGGTTGTGTGGGTTTATTGCTGCATTCTCAATCGTGTTCCATTGGTCTATAGTTCTGTTTTTGTGCCAGTACCATACCGTCTTGATGACTGTTGCTTTGTAGTAGAGTCTGAAGTTAGGGAGGCTGATCCCTCCAGCTCTGTTTTTCTTTCTCAGGATTGCTTTGGCTATTTGAGGTCTTTTGTGTTTCCATATGAACTGTGTCACTCTTTGCTCTAGTTCTGTGAAGAATGTCATTGGTAATTTAATAGGGATCACATTGAATCTGTAGATGACATTTGGTAGTATGGTCATTTTCACAATATTGATTCTTCTCACCCAGGAACATGGAATATCTCTCCATCTGTTTAAGTCTTCTTTAATTTCTTTCATGAGTCTCTTATAATTTTCAGTGTACACTTTTGTTTCTTTGGGTAGGCTTATTCCTAGATATTTGATTCTCCTGGTTATGGTGGTGAAGGGGATTGCCTCTTTGATTTCTTTTTCTGATATTTCTTTGTTTGTGTATAGGAATGCAAGTGATTTCGGTGTGTTGACTTTGTATCCTGCGACTTTGCTAAATTCGCTGATTAGCTCTAGCAGCTTTGTAATACTGTCTTTGGGATTTTCTATGTATAATATCATGTAGTCTGCAAAAAGAGAGAGCTTGACTTCTTTCTTTCCAATCTGGATTCCTTTCATTTCTTTCTATCCTTTTAAGGCTGTTGCTAGAATTTCCAGGACTATGTTGAATGGTAGTGGTGAAAGTGGACATCCCTGTCTTGTTCCTGATCTTAGAGGGAATGCTTTCAGTTTTTCACCGTTGAGGATGATGTTCGCTGTGGGCTTCTCATATATGGTTTTTATTATGTTGAAACACATTCCTTCTATGCCCATTTTCTGAAGAGTTTTGATCATAAATGGATGTTATACTTTGTTGAAGGTTCTTCCTGCATCTATTGAGATGACCATGTGATTTTTGTGTCTCAATTTGTTGATATGGTGTATCACATTGATTGATTTGTGGATGCTGAAGAATCCTTGCATGCCTGGGATGAACCTGACTTGATCATGGTGTATGAGTTTTTTGATGTGTCGTTGAATTCTGTTTGCTAGGATTTTGTTGAGGATCTTGGCATCTAAGTTCATCAGAGAAATTGGTCTGTAATTTTCCTTCTTTCTGCTGTCTTTGCCTGGTTTGGGTATCAGGGTGATGGTGGCCTCGTAGAATGTGTTTGGAAGTTTTCCTTCCTGTGCAATGTTTTGAAAGGGTTTTAGAAGGACAGGCATTAGCTCTTCTAAAATAGCAGAACTGAAAAGAAAAATGAACATATGGGACCTCATGAAACTGAAAAGCTTTTGTACAGCAAAAGAAATTACAAAAAAAGCTCAACAGACACCCCACAGAGTGGGAGGAACTGAAAAGCTTTTGTAGCAGAATATCTCTCCATCTGTTTAAGTCTTCTTTAATTTCTTTCATGAGTCTCTTATAATTTTCAGTGTACACTTTTGTTTCTTTGGGTAGGCTTATTCCTAGATATTTGATTCTCCTGGTTATGGTGGTGAAGGGGATTGCCTCTTTGATTTCTTTTTCTGATATTTCTTTGTTTGTGTATAGGAATGCAAGTGATTTCGGTGTGTTGACTTTGTATCCTGCGACTTTGCTAAATTCGCTGATTAGCTCTAGCAGCTTTGTAATACTGTCTTTGGGATTTTCTATGTATAATATCATGTAGTCTGCAAAAAGAGAGAGCTTGACTTCTTTCTTTCCAATCTGGATTCCTTTCATTTCTTTCTATCCTTTTAAGGCTGTTGCTAGAATTTCCAGGACTATGTTGAATGGTAGTGGTGAAAGTGGACATCCCTGTCTTGTTCCTGATCTTAGAGGGAATGCTTTCAGTTTTTCACCGTTGAGGATGATGTTCGCTGTGGGCTTCTCATATATGGTTTTTATTATGTTGAAACACATTCCTTCTATGCCCATTTTCTGAAGAGTTTTGATCATAAATGGATGTTATACTTTGTTGAAGGTTCTTCCTGCATCTATTGAGATGACCATGTGATTTTTGTGTCTCAATTTGTTGATATGGTGTATCACATTGATTGATTTGTGGATGCTGAAGAATCCTTGCATGCCTGGGATGAACCTGACTTGATCATGGTGTATGAGTTTTTTGATGTGTCGTTGAATTCTGTTTGCTAGGATTTTGTTGAGGATCTTGGCATCTAAGTTCATCAGAGAAATTGGTCTGTAATTTTCCTTCTTTCTGCTGTCTTTGCCTGGTTTGGGTATCAGGGTGATGGTGGCCTCGTAGAATGTGTTTGGAAGTTTTCCTTCCTGTGCAATGTTTTGAAAGGGTTTTAGAAGGACAGGCATTAGCTCTTCTAAAATAGCAGAACTGAAAAGAAAAATGAACATATGGGACCTCATGAAACTGAAAAGCTTTTGTACAGCAAAAGAAATTACAAAAAAAGCTCAACAGACACCCCACAGAGTGGGAGAAAATCATAGCAAATGAAACAACAGACAAAGATTTAATCTCCAAAATCTACAAGCAAGTCAGACAACTCAGCACAGAGAAAACGAACAACCCAATCAAAAAATGGGAAAAAGATCTAAAGAGACGCCTCTCCAAAGAGGACTTACAGATGGCCCAAAAGCACATGAAACGATGCTCAACCTCCCTTATTATTAGAGAAATGCAAATTAAAACTACAATGAGATATCACCTCACACCCGTCAGAATGGCCATCATCAACAAATCTGCAGACAATAAATGCTGAAGAGGGTGCGGAGAAAAGGAAACCCTCTTGCATTGCTGGTGGCAATGTCAATTGATACAGCCTCTATGGAAAACAGTCTGAAGATTCCTAAAAAAACTAAAAATAGAAGCACCCTATGACCCAGCAATCCCACTCTTAGACGTATATCCTGATGAAATCAAAACTGAAAGAAGCACCTGTACCCGAACGCTCATTGCAGCTCTCTATACAGTAGCTAGAACTTGAAAGCAACCCATGTCCCCATTGACGAATGAATGGATACAGAAGTCCTGGTACATATATACAATGGAATACTACACAGCTATAAAAAGCAATGCAGAAGAATCAGTCCTAATGAGGTGGCTGGATCTAGAATTCATCACAAAAAGTGAAGTCAGTGAAGGACAACTACAATATACTAACACATGTATATGGAATATATTGAATCTAGTAGGACGGCGAATATAACACATGTAGTGAAGCGTTGGAAAAACAGACATGGACTGTAGACATATGGATATTGTGGGGAATGAACAGTGGGTGGGAGGAGTAAAGGAAGTAGTGTAAAAATCTGTACTATCATATGTGAAGAACATAGCTATAGTCTTTGCTCTATAACAAAAGGGGATCCTGCATGGATGCTGTGTGACAGTCTGGAGTGGTAGGTCGGGGAGGATATACATATGACTAATCTGGTAACAAACGTATCTGTAAAACAGGCATTAGCTCTTCTAAAATAGCAGAACTGAAAAGAAATGAACATATGGGACCTCATGAAACTTAAAAGCTTTTGTACAGCAAAAGAAATTACAAAAAAGCTCAACAGACACCCCACAGAGTGGGAGAAAATCATAGCAAATGAAACAACAGACAAAGATTTAATCTCCAAAATCTACAAGCAAGTCAGACAACTCAGCACAGAGAAAACGAACAACCCAATCAAAAAATGGGAAAAAGATCTAAAGAGACGCCTCTCCAAAGAGGACTTACAGATGGCCCAAAAGCACATGAAACGATGCTCAACCTCCCTTATTATTAGAGAAATGCAAATTAAAACTACAATGAGATATCACCTCACACCCGTCAGAATGGCCATCATCAACAAATCTGCAGACAATAAATGCTGAAGAGGGTGCGGAGAAAAGGAAACCCTCTTGCATTGCTGGTGGCAATGTCAATTGATACAGCCTCTATGGAAAACAGTCTGAAGATTCCTAAAAAAACTAAAAATAGAAGCACCCTATGACCCAGCAATCCCACTCTTAGACGTATATCCTGATGAAATCAAAACTGAAAGAAGCACCTGTACCCGAACGCTCATTGCAGCTCTCTATACAGTAGCTAGAACTTGAAAGCAACCCATGTCCCCATTGACGAATGAATGGATACAGAAGTCCTGGTACATATATACAATGGAATACTACACAGCTATAAAAAGCAATGCAGAAGAATCAGTCCTAATGAGGTGGCTGGATCTAGAATTCATCACAAAAAGTGAAGTCAGTGAAGGACAACTACAATATACTAACACATGTATATGGAATATATTGAATCTAGTAGGACGGCGAATATAACACATGTAGTGAAGCGTTGGAAAAACAGACATGGACTGTAGACATATGGATATTGTGGGGAATGAACAGTGGGTGGGAGGAGTAAAGGAAGTAGTGTAAAATCTGTACTATCATATGTGAAGAACATAGCTATAGTCTTTGCTCTATAACAAAAGGGGATCCTGCATGGATGCTGTGTGACAGTCTGGAGTGGTAGGTCGGGGAGGATATACATATGACTAATCTGGTAACAAACGTATCTGTAAACAACACAACTCTAAAAGTTTAAAGTAGCATAAAAACTTAAAAAAGAAGAAGATGGGAAGATAAATATCAGTTAGCTTATTTTTATTTTCTATTTATTTCTCTAAAAGCAGAGATAAAACAATATAAGAATCAGAATTATTCCCCTTGAAGGAGTTCGTATCTAAAAAGGAACTTAACTTAGAAACGTCAATTACTGTTATTTCAAATAAGCTAAAATAAATTTGTGACAAAAAAGTTTTTAATAAGTCAGAGGAATACAGTAATAATACACTAATTGTGGTGTTTACATAAGGTGAGAAATGGAATGTGCCAAATTCAACCTTATAAAAACTCTTGTCAGAGGTCCCTTATAGGCAAAATTGGCAATTCCTATTAAAGTTTCTAGTCCGTGCAATGAGATTTTCCTGATTTTACAGAAGTTGTGGGAGGCACCTTTGACAATGATTTCCTACTACATGAAAAAAAAATCTCTCCTTCCACTTTTGACATTTACCTTTCCTTGTTCTTTGACTAAATTCAACTAATACATCGGCTATTTACTATATACAAGTTCATATTACATATTCTATCATTTAATCATCATCATAACTAAATGAAGAGTGTTTAATTATTCCTGTATATTTTTACAGATGAGAAAACTGACGCTTGGGTAGGTTGAGAACTTAACCACAGTGACAACAAATAACAAGGTTAAAACTGGATATATACAATGGAATACTACACAGCTATAAAAGCAATGCAGAAGAATCAGTCCTAATGAGGTGGCTGGATCTAGAATTCATCACAAAAAGTGAAGTCAGTGAAGGACAACTACAATATACTAACACATGTATATGGAATATATTGAATCTAGTAGGACGGCGAATATAACACATGTAGTGAAGCGTTGGAAAAACAGACATGGACTGTAGACATATGGATATTGTGGGGAATGAACAGTGGGTGGGAGGAGTAAAGGAAGTAGTGTAAAAATCTGTACTATCATATGTGAAGAACATAGCTATAGTCTTTGCTCTATAACAAAAGGGGATCCTGCATGGATGCTGTGTGACAGTCTGGAGTGGTAGGTCGGGGAGGATATACATATGACTAATCTGGTAACAAACGTATCTGTAAACAACACAACTCTAAAAGTTTAAAGTAGCATAAAAACTTAAAAAAGAAGAAGATGGGAAGATAAATATCAGTTAGCTTATTTTTATTTTCTATTTATTTCTCTAAAAGCAGAGATAAAACAATATAAGAATCAGAATTATTCCCCTTGAAGGAGTTCGTATCTAAAAAGGAACTTAACTTAGAAACGTCAATTACTGTTATTTCAAATAAGCTAAAATAAATTTGTGACAAAAAAGTTTTTAATAAGTCAGAGGAATACAGTAATAATACACTAATTGTGGTGTTTACATAAGGTGAGAAATGGAATGTGCCAAATTCAACCTTATAAAAACTCTTGTCAGAGGTCCCTTATAGGCAAAATTGGCAATTCCTATTAAAGTTTCTAGTCCGTGCAATGAGATTTTCCTGATTTTACAGAAGTTGTGGGAGGCACCTTTGACAATGATTTCCTACTACATTAAAAAAAAAAATCTCTCCTTCCACTTTTGACATTTACCTTTCCTTGTTCTTTGACTAAATTCAACTAATACATCGGCTATTTACTATATACAAGTTCATATTACATATTCTATCATTTAATCATCATCATAACTAAATGAAGAGTGTTTAATTATTCCTGTATATTTTTACAGATGAGAAAACTGACGCTTGGGTAGGTTGAGAACTTAACCACAGTGACAACAAATAACAAGGGAGGGGAACTCCATATTCGTGCCTTTGTATGTATTCCATGTCTCACATTTTTTTCCCTATTTCATGTGTCTTCCATAGTGATATCTGGATTTGATCCTCTTAGATTTTTATTTTTTTTCTTTTTTTGGTGGGGGGCGGGTTGGGGAGGGAGGGGGGCGGGCGGACCACTTCTATTGGTCTTCCATTTATCTATTTTTGTCCATCTTTGCTCTTTGGCAGGTGTGGGCCTCCCATCGCGGTGGCCTCTGTTGTCGCAGAGCACCGGCTCTGGGCGCATGCACTCGAAAGCCCCAGCTTGGTAATTGGACACATCAGTCCAGCCACTCCGCGGCACTTGGGATCTTCCCAGGCCAGGGGTCAAACTGGTGCCCCTTGCACTGCAAGGCGGTGTCCTTACCCACTGGACCACCAGGGAAGCCCCCTCTTAGATTTTTAAAATAAGCTTTACATTTGGGGATAATTTAAGGTTTATAGAAATCTTGCAAAGATAGTATAGAGAGCTCTTTCATGCCCTCACCAAATTTTTTTCTAATGTTAACATACATAACCATTGCACTTGTCATAATTAAGAAATTAACATTGGTACATCACTACTGACTAAACTGTAGATTTTATTTGGATTTAAAAGATTTTCCACTTGTTCCAGTTTTTTGTTTCAAAATGTGTTCCAGGACACCAGACTGAATTCAGTGATTGTCAGTTTTAATGTATTTGTTTCAATTGCATTCAGGAGGTTGGCATAGTGATACATTTTAAAGGCTAATTATTTTTGTATGCAGTACTCACTTGCAAAGATAAACTAGATCCTTAGTTTTGTTTCTTTTTTGTTTTGTTGTTTTTGTTTTCGTAGAAGCAGTTCAGAAAATTTATTGCAAATGACACTTTCATTTGAGATAGAAATCTTGGCTTGCTTGTACCATGGAAATGAAGGTTTCAAATTGGGATTCAGCTTGCAAAAGTAACTCTCCATCATTGTCTTCTTTCAAAAAAAAATTGGCAGATTCAGAAACAATTTATTGCAAATTGAACACGTTTCATTACGTTATATTTTTACAGATGAGAAAACTGACGCTTGGGTAGGTTGAGAACTTAACCACAGTGACAACAAATAACAAGGGAGGGGAACTCCATATTCGTGCCTTTGTATGTATTCCATGTCTCACATTTTTTTCCCTATTTCATGTGTCTTCCATAGTGATATCTGGATTTGATCCTCTTAGATTTTTATTTTTTTTCTTTTTTTGGTGGGGGGCGGGTTGGGCAGGGAGGGGGCGGCGGACCACTTCTATTGGTCTTCCATTTATCTATTTTTGTCCATCTTTGCTCTTTGGCAGGTGTGGGCCTCCCATCGCGGTGGCCTCTGTTGTCGCAGAGCACCGGCTCTGGGCGCATGCACTCGAAAGCCCCAGCTTGGTAATTGGACACATCAGTCCAGCCACTCCGCGGCACTTGGGATCTTCCCAGGCCAGGGGTCAAACTGGTGCCCCTTGCACTGCAAGGCGGTGTCCTTACCCACTGGACCACCAGGGAAGCCCCCTCTTAGATTTTTAAAATAAGCTTTACATTTGGGGATAATTTAAGGCTTATAGAAATCTTGCAAAGATAGTATAGAGAGCTCTTTCATGCCCTCACCAAATTTTTTTCTAATGTTAACATACATAACCATTGCACTTGTCATAATTAAGAAATTAACATTGGTACATCACTACTGACTAAACTGTAGATTTTATTTGGATTTAAAAGATTTTCCACTTGTTCCAGTTTTTTGTTTCAAAATGTGTTCCAGGACACCAGACTGAATTCAGTGATTGTCAGTTTTAATGTATTTGTTTCAATTGCATTCAGGAGGTTGGCATAGTGATACATTTTAAAGGCTAATTATTTTTGTATGCAGTACTCACTTGCAAAGATAAACTAGATCCTTAGTTTTGTTTCTTTTTTGTTTTGTTGTTTTTGTTTTCGTAGAAGCAGTTCAGAAAATTTATTGCAAATGACACTTTCATTTGAGATAGAAATCTTGGCTTGCTTGTACCATGGAAATGAAGGTTTCAAATTGGGATTCAGCTTGCAAAAGTAACTCTCCATCATTGTCTTCTTTCAAGGACAGAAATTTTTAAATCAGATTTGGACATTGGTATTCATTGCACCAAACATTCCTGAAGTTTCCACAATTGACTATAAATAATACTTGTCATCATGTTTAAAGCATCAAATTTTCTGATGAACTGAATTTCATAAAATATTTCTCTATAGATCTTAGTTCATAACTTTTATTGAAAATTTCTGGCTGAGATTGTCCTGCAGAGGAGCTGTTGTGTACTTATATGGCAAGAGACATTGAAGAGGTCAGTGTCATTATTTCTAAATTCAGTTCCTGACACTACATGGAATTCAAACTGATCATATCAACCTTTTCTTCAGTGCAGCTATCTTAAATATATAGTAAAATATCATTAATGCTTACAGACTGTGGCTAGTACATGGCACATAACAGATATGTTATCTGTGCTTCATTTTGTCTTAGAAGAAAAGAATGTTAAATTTGTCTCAGAGCTCAACTTTGAGATCATTGCATTTACAGAAAAGAAAGGGGTATTAAGTAAAATTAATGACAGGGTAAGTTAGAAAAGAAAAAAGTCAAAGCACAGTGTTTCTATCCATACCAGGGTTCCCAGTGTTGCTCTCAAGAGTTTGCAATAGTGTGCAAGTTCTTTTTAAATTAAACAAACAAAACAAAATAAATATTATTTTCATGCTTTATAATGATAAACTGTCAGATGACATCTGTTCTTGTCATGTGTTATGGCAATTCCATGAGAAAATAATATTTGGATTGTTGTTCAGTGACTCAGTCGTGTCCAACTCTTTGTGATCCCATGGACTGCAACACACCAGGCTTCCTTTCCTGTCCTTCACTATCTCTTGCAGTTTGTTCAAACTCATGTCCACTGAGTCAATGATGCCATCCAGTCAACCCATGCTCTGTTGTCCCCTTCTCCTCCTGTCCTCAGTCTTTCCCAGCATGAGGATCTTTTCCATTGAGTTGACTCTTTCCTTCAGGTGGCCAAATATTGGAGCTTCAGCTTTAGCAACAGTCCTTTAACTGAATATTCAGAGTTAATTTCATTTAGGATTGAATGACTTGATCTCCTTGCTGTCCAAGGGACTCTCAAGAGTATTCTCCAACAACACAGTTTGCAAGCATCAGTTCTTTGGCACTCAGCCTTTTTATGGTCTAACTCTAACATCTATACATGATTATTAGAAAAAACATAGCTTTGGTTATACAGACTTTGTCAACACAGTGTGGGGTCTGCCTTTTAATATGCTGTCTAGATTTGTCATAGCTCTTCTTCCAAGGAGCATGGGTCCTTTAACCTAATGGTTGCAATTATTGTCCACAATGATTCTGGAGCCCAAGAAAAGTGTGTCACTGTTTCGATTTTTCCCCATCTATTTGCTATGAAAATGCCATGATCTTCATTGAGTTTGAAGTCAGGTTTTTCACTCTCTATTTTGCTTTCATTAAGAAACCTTTTCTTCAGTGCAGCTATCTTAAATATATAGTAAAATATCATTAATGCTTACAGACTGTGGCTAGTACATGGCACATAACAGATATGTTATCTGTGCTTCATTTTGTCTTAGAAGAAAAGAATGTTAAATTTGTCTCAGAGCTCAACTTTGAGATCATTGCATTTACAGAAAAGAAAGGGGTATTAAGTAAAATTAATGACAGGGTAAGTTAGAAAAGAAAAAAGTCAAAGCACAGTGTTTCTATCCATACCAGGGTTCCCAGTGTTGCTCTCAAGAGTTTGCAATAGTGTGCAAGTTCTTTTTAAATTAAACAAACAAAACAAAATAAATATTATTTTCATGCTTTATAATGATAAACTGTCAGATGACATCTGTTCTTGTCATGTGTTATGGCAATTCCATGAGAAAATAATATTTGGATTGTTGTTCAGTGACTCAGTCGTGTCCAACTCTTTGTGATCCCATGGACTGCAACACACCAGGCTTCCTTTCCTGTCCTTCACTATCTCTTGCAGTTTGTTCAAACTCATGTCCACTGAGTCAATGATGCCATCCAGTCAACCCATGCTCTGTTGTCCCCTTCTCCTCCTGTCCTCAGTCTTTCCCAGCATGAGGATCTTTTCCATTGAGTTGACTCTTTCCTTCAGGTGGCCAAATATTGGAGCTTCAGCTTTAGCAACAGTCCTTTAACTGAATATTCAGAGTTAATTTCATTTAGGATTGAATGACTTGATCTCCTTGCTGTCCAAGGGACTCTCAAGAGTATTCTCCAACAACACAGTTTGCAAGCATCAGTTCTTTGGCACTCAGCCTTTTTATGGTCTAACTCTAACATCTATACATGATTATTAGAAAAAACATAGCTTTGGTTATACAGACTTTGTCAACACAGTGTGGGGTCTGCCTTTTAATATGCTGTCTAGATTTGTCATAGCTCTTCTTCCAAGGAGCATGGGTCCTTTAACCTAATGGTTGCAATTATTGTCCACAATGATTCTGGAGCCCAAGAAAAGTGTGTCACTGTTTCGATTTTTCCCCATCTATTTGCTATGAAAATGCCATGATCTTCATTGAGTTTGAAGTCAGGTTTTTCACTCTCTATTTTTGCTTTCATTAAGAAACCTTTTAGTTCCTCTTTGCTTTCTGCCATTAGGATGTATCTGAGATTATTGATACTTCTCTAAGCAATCTTGACTCCAACTTATGCTTCAATTAGCCTGACATTTTGCATGATGTACTCCACACATAGATTAAATAAGCAAGGTGACAATAAACAGCCTTGACTCACTCCTTTCCAAGTTTGAACCAGTCAATTGTCCATGTCACATTGTCCTCAATGGTGAAAAGTTGAAAGTAGTCTTTCTAAGATCAGGAACAAGACAGGGGAGTCCACTAGCACCACTATATTTCAACATCATCTTGGGAGTCCTAGCTACTACAATTGGAGAAGAAAAAGAAATAAAACGAATCTAGATTGGAAAAGAAGAAATAAAACTCTCATTGTTTGCAAATCGTATGATACCATACATAGAAAACCCTAAAAATACTGTCAGAAAATTACTGGAGCTAATCAGTGAATTTACCAAAATTGCAGTAAACAAAATTAATGCACACAAATCACATATATTCCTATATTCTAACAATGAAAAATCACACAGCGAAATCAAAGAATCAATCCCATTCACCATGTAAACAAAAAGAATAAAATATCTAGGAATAAACCTACCTAAGGAGACTAAAGAACTGTATACAGAAATTTATAAGACACTGATGAAATAAACAAAGATGACATAAATAGATGGAGAGCTAGTCTATGTACTTGGAATGGAAGAATCAATACCATGAAAATGACTATATTACCAAATATAATCCACAGATTCAGTGTGTTCCCTATTAAATTCCAATGGCATTTGTCATAGAACTAGAACAACAACAAAAAAATCGCAATTGCTATGGAAACACCAAAGACCCTGGATAGCCAAAGTAGTCTTGAGCAAGAAGAATGGAGCTTGAGCAATCAACCCGCCTGGCTTCAAATTATACTACAAAGTGACAATCATGAAGACAGTATGAGATAGGCACAAAAACAAAAATACAGTGCCACTGTAACAGTTGCTTCTTGATTGCCATACAGGTTCATCATGAGGCAGGTATGGTGGTCTAGTGTTCCTATGTCTTTAAGTGGATCACACAATTTATTGTGATCCACAGAGTCAAAGGCTTTAAAGTGCTCAATGAGGCAGAAGTATGTTTTTGTTTGTTTGTTTGTTTTATTCTGAAATTCCCTTACTTTTCCTTTGGTCCAACAAATATTGGCAATTTGATCTCCACTTCCTCTACCTTTTCTAAATTCACCTTATGCATCTGGACTTTTTTGTTCATATATTGTTGAAGCCTAATTTGAAGGATTTTCATCATGACCTTACTACCATAAGAAATGATTGCAATTATGTAGTAGTTTGAGCATTCTTTGTCATTATGCTTCTTTGTGATTTGAACTAAAATTGACCATATTATGTCCTGTGACCACTGCTGAGTTTTTCAAATTTGCTGGCATACTGAGTGTAGCACTTCAAGAGCATCTTATTTTAGGATTTGAAATAACTCAACTGACTAATATTAATATTTAGCCTGTTTATATCCTTTTGCATGGATCAATGAATTTCATTGGGATAATATCCTTGGATTAGTGGGAAGCTAGTAAGAAGGGAGCACTATGGAAGAGATTTGCCTCCATTAGGCAAACCGTGTCTTTCATCCAACATTTCTTAAGCAGCTACAATGGGTTAAGCTGTGTCTTAGGACTGAAAATGTGAAGATGAACAGTTGTCTTAAGCAGCTACAATGAGGTTAAGCTGGCTGATAAACCATAATAGATGAAAAAGAGCAAAAGTCTATTGTACTTGGAATGGAAGAATCAATACCATGAAAATGACTATATTACCAAATATAATCCACAGATTCAGTGTGTTCCCTATTAAATTCCAATGGCATTTGTCATAGAACTAGAACAACAACAAAAAAATCGCAATTGCTATGGAAACACCAAAGACCCTGGATAGCCAAAGTAGTCTTGAGCAAGAAGAATGGAGCTTGAGCAATCAACCCGCCTGGCTTCAAATTATACTACAAAGTGACAATCATGAAGACAGTATGAGATAGGCACAAAAACAAAAATACAGTGCCACTGTAACAGTTGCTTCTTGATTGCCATACAGGTTCATCATGAGGCAGGTATGGTGGTCTAGTGTTCCTATGTCTTTAAGTGGATCACACAATTTATTGTGATCCACAGAGTCAAAGGCTTTAAAGTGCTCAATGAGGCAGAAGTATGTTTTTGTTTGTTTGTTTGTTTTATTCTGAAATTCCCTTACTTTTCCTTTGGTCCAACAAATATTGGCAATTTGATCTCCACTTCCTCTACCTTTTCTAAATTCACCTTATGCATCTGGACTTTTTTGTTCATATATTGTTGAAGCCTAATTTGAAGGATTTTCATCATGACCTTACTACCATAAGAAATGATTGCAATTATGTAGTAGTTTGAGCATTCTTTGTCATTATGCTTCTTTGTGATTTGAACTAAAATTGACCATATTATGTCCTGTGACCACTGCTGAGTTTTTCAAATTTGCTGGCATACTGAGTGTAGCACTTCAAGAGCATCTTATTTTAGGATTTGAAATAACTCAACTGACTAATATTAATATTTAGCCTGTTTATATCCTTTTGCATGGATCAATGAATTTCATTGGGATAATATCCTTGGATTAGTGGGAAGCTAGTAAGAAGGGAGCACTATGGAAGAGATTTGCCTCCATTAGGCAAACCGTGTCTTTCATCCAACATTTCTTAAGCAGCTACAATGGGTTAAGCTGTGTCTTAGGACTGAAAATGTGAAGATGAAGGTCAGAGTCACTGTAGGCTGGTTGAGAATTAGCAGTTAATCTATAATTACTACACATATAAGGTGTTTCATTATGGAGGTTTGCAGAGGATTCTATTGGGATACAGATATTCAACCTGCGCTGAGGTTACATTCCAATAAAACCATCATAAATAGAAAACAAATTAAGTTGAAAATCCTTCTAATACACCTAACTTAGTGAACATTGTTGCTTAGGCCCCCTACATTAAACATGCTCAGAACACTTTAATCAGCTTACAATTGGGAAAAGTAATCTAAGACAAAGCACATTTTATAATAAAGTGCTAAATATGTCTGCAATATAGTGAATACTCTATTGAAAGTGAGAAACAGAATGCTTGTCTGAGTACATAATGGTTTGTCAGTGTATTGTTTACCCTGAATGACCACTTGGTTGTCTGGGAATTGTGGCTGCTTCCCCACACAAATCTCAAAGGAGTGTCATCTCACATGTCACTAGCTTGAAAAAGAAGTAAGTTCAAAATTTCAAGTATGTTTTCTCATGAACGTACATTGCTTTTGAACCAGTGACTCTAAAGGTGGGGTAGAAGTATGTGCATTCATCATATCCTGCAAGAACAAAATTACAACAAACTGTTGAAAAATCATCAACAGTAGAATGTGGGATCCCATCAAAAAAGATATCGCACAACCAAGGGCAAAGGATAAACCACAGCAAGATCGTAAGAGGGATGCAACTGCATTTTAAAATCAAACCTTATACCTGCCAGAATCAGAGAGACAGCAAACAAATACTTGTGCACACCAAGACCCAGGGAAAGGAGTAGTTCCCTCCATATGAGACACAGCCAGACCTGCCTTTGAGTGTCTAAGTGTCTCTGACAGAGGCACAAGTCAGCTATGGCCTGAAGCAGTAGTTGGAGGCACAGCATGTGGTATAAATCTTCTTGAAGGAGCCCGCCATTAGCCACACTATAAATCCACTGAGTAGGACTGGGAGAACAGACTCTGCATGGCACAAACAATCCTTGTACACACCAGGACCCAGGAGAAAGGAGCAGTGACCTGAAAAGAAATTGAGCCAAGTTTGCCTTTGAATGTTCAGGTGTCTCTGGCAGAGGCATGGGTCGACAGTGGCTTGTGGGGTCACAAATACTGAAAATAGCAGTCCTGTTGCAGCATATGCTGGCATATGCCCCCTTAGAGAAGGTTACCATTGCCCCTACCATAGTTTGTGCCCAGACCAACCTATAGGGAGGGAACTCAGCACCACTCATTAGCAGATAATCTGATTAAATATTTATTGTACTTGGTCCTGCCCATCAGAACAAGACCAATTTGCCCCACTGTCAGTCCCTCCCATCAGGAAGCTTCCACAAAACTCTTACCCTCATCCATCAGAGGCCAGACAGGATGAAAACAACAAACACTAAAACTAACTAAGCTGATTTCATGTGTCATAGTTTTGTCTAACTTAATGAAACTATGAGCCACATGCCTTGTAGGGCTACCCAAGATGGATGGATCATGGTGGAGAGTTCTAACATAATGGTTTGTCAGTGTATTGTTTACCCTGAATGACCACTTGGTTGTCTGGGAATTGTGGCTGCTTCCCCACACAAATCTCAAAGGAGTGTCATCTCACATGTCACTAGCTTGAAAAAGAAGTAAGTTCAAAATTTCAAGTATGTTTTCTCATGAACGTACATTGCTTTTGAACCAGTGACTCTAAAGGTGGGGTAGAAGTATGTTCATTCATCATATCCTGCAAGAACAAAATTACAACAAACTGTTGAAAAATCATCAACAGTAGAATGTGGGATCCCATCAAAAAAGATATCGCACAACCAAGGGCAAAGGATAAACCACAGCAAGATCGTAAGAGGGATGCAACTGCATTTTAAAATCAAACCTTATACCTGCCAGAATCAGAGAGACAGCAAACAAATACTTGTGCACACCAAGACCCAGGGAAAGGAGTAGTTCCCTCCATATGAGACACAGCCAGACCTGCCTTTGAGTGTCTAAGTGTCTCTGACAGAGGCACAAGTCAGCTATGGCCTGAAGCAGTAGTTGGAGGCACAGCATGTGGCATAAATCTTCTTGAAGGAGCCCGCCATTAGCCACACTATAAATCCACTGAGTAGGACTGGGAGAACAGACTCTGCATGGCACAAACAATCCTTGTACACACCAGGACCCAGGAGAAAGGAGCAGTGACCTGAAAAGAAATTGAGCCAAGTTTGCCTTTGAATGTTCAGGTGTCTCTGGCAGAGGCATGGGTCGACAGTGGCTTGTGGGGTCACAAATACTGAAAATAGCAGTCCTGTTGCAGCATATGCTGGCATATGCCCCCTTAGAGAAGGTTACCATTGCCCCTACCATAGTTTGTGCCCAGACCAACCTATAGGGAGGGAACTCAGCACCACTCATTAGCAGATAATCTGATTAAATATTTATTGTACTTGGTCCTGCCCATCAGAACAAGACCAATTTGCCCCACTGTCAGTCCCTCCCATCAGGAAGCTTCCACAAAACTCTTAACCTTATCCATCAGAGGCCAGACAGGATGAAAACAACAAACACTAAAAACTAACTAAGCTGATTTCATGTGTCATAGTTTTGTCTAACTTAATGAAACTATGAGCCACATGCCTTGTAGGGCTACCCAAGATGGATGGATCATGGTGGAGAGTTCTAACAAAATGTGATTCACTGAAAAAGGGAATGGCAAACTACTTTCTTACCTTAAGTACCCCATGAGAAATATGAAAAGGCAAAAGTATATGATACTGAGAGATGAACTCTCCAGGTTGGTAGGTGCTCATGTATTACTGGAGAAGACTGAAAAAAATTCCCTCAGAAGAAATGAAAAGCCTGAGTCAAAGTGGAAACAACGCCAAATTGTGGCTACATCTGATAGTGAAAGTAAAGCTCCATGCTGTAAATAACAATATTGCATAGGAATCTGGAAAGTTATGTTCACGAATCAAGGTAAATTGGAAGTGGTCAAACAGGAGATGGCAAGACTAAACATTGTCATCTTAGGAATCAGTGAGCTAAAATAGACAGGAATGGGTGAATTTAATTCAGATAGAGACTATGTCTACTACTGTGGGCAATAACCTCTTAGAAGAAATAGAGTAACCCTCATAGTCAAAAGAGTCTAAAATGCAGAATTTGGGTACAATCTCAAAAATGACAGAATGATCTCAGTTTGTTTCCAAGGAAACCATTCAGTATCACGGTAGTCCAAGACTGTGTCCCAGCCACTAATGCTGAAGAAGCTGAAGTTGAATGGTTTTATGAAGACCTACAAGATCTCCTAGAGCTAACATAATAAAAAGAAAAACAGAGAGAGATGTCCTTTTCATCATAGGTGACTGGAATGCAAAAGCAGAATGCCAGAGGCCCGCGGCCAAGATGTCAGAGGAATGAGAGAAGGATTTCACCAGCTCCCCAACAGAATCACCAGAACTAATCAAGAAATGAAACACCACCAATAAACCAGCCTCTAGATGACAAAAGAAGTCTTCAGTTCTACAAGAGAAAGAGAGTGGGCAGCCAGAACATTCCCAGAACTCCCATTCCCAAGGTCCCATATCTCTAGACTCCCAAACCAGCCCAGGAGGAGATAGTGCTGTGAAGTGCACTGGGATAACCAAAAGCAGGGCTCAGCGTGAAAATTCCACCAGGGACAGTACTGTGACAGGGACACCAGGGAGGCCAGGTGAGCTTGTGACAGAACACTAGCAGGGGTGTGGGAAACAGAGCAAGGAAATCTCCAATGGCTCGCAGTCCAGAAGCCTAGCTCCAGCTGGATAGGCAAGCTCATGCCTGTGATTGGGGCAAGGAGTGAGGCACAGTCCTGCATCCAGCAGTGTTGGAACAGGCGAGCGCTGAAGGCTCCAATGAGCCTGTGCAGCCCTAGAGTGGTGGCAAAGAAGCCAGGCATCTGGAACAAAAAGCTCCAGTCCTGCTGGCAGCACAGCCTCAGCCAAATCACAAGGAGAAGAGCAAGTATTGAAGGCTACCAGGGGGTATGCAGTAGAGCTGCGGAACACCCGCCAGCACAGAGTCCTGAGGTGCAACCGCCACCCCACAGATGGGAACTGAGCACCCTGCCTGCCCCGGCCAGCATTAGGGGTGCAGAGAGATGGGTCAGCTGCGATGGCTACAGAAACTGTAGAGAAACCACAGCATACGGTTCTGCAAGGGTCCAGACTACAAACTTACCTGACCTTTACCAAAACCTAAGACATAAGCAGCCGCCCAGCCCACACACCAGACCCCTACCAGTACAAACTAGGGATATCTAAGACAATAGCAAGAGCAAACTAGGGGAAGGTTCACACGCAGATGAAAAGATAAAAACCAGAAATGGTTTTTACTTTACATATTTTTTTTAAAAATAATAATATATATTCATTAATTTCTTAATTTTTCAAAAAATTTAATTATTTTAATTTATTTAGTTTTATTACCACAGCTTCCTCACTCTATGTTCTAACTGTAAAATCTTTTTATATCTGCTACTATCTCCTATATAAATATTTCCTATCTTGCTGTCTCTAATGTTCTGTTCCAGCTGTACTAAACTCTACTGCACACAAAAGAAGTCTTCAGTTCTACAAGAGAAAGAGAGTGGGCAGCCAGAACATTCCCAGAACTCCCATTCCCAAGGTCCCATATCTCTAGACTCCCAAACCAGCCCAGGAGGGGATAGTGCTGTGAAGTGCACTGGGATAACCAAAAGCAGGGCTCAGCGTGAAAATTCCACCAGGGACAGTACTGTGACAGGGACACCAGGGAGGCCAGGTGAGCTTGTGACAGAACACTAGCAGGGGTGTGGGAAACAGAGCAAGGAAATCTCCAATGGCTCGCAGTCCAGAAGCCTAGCTCCAGCTGGATAGGCAAGCTCATGCCTGTGATTGGGGCAAGGAGTGAGGCACAGTCCTGCATCCAGCAGTGTTGGAACAGGCGAGCGCTGAAGGCTCCAATGAGCCTGTGCAGCCCTAGAGTGGTGGCAAAGAAGCCAGGCATCTGGAACAAAAAGCTCCAGTCCTGCTGGCAGCACAGCCTCAGCCAAATCACAAGGAGAAGAGCAAGTATTGAAGGCTACCAGGGGGTATGCAGTAGAGCTGCGGAACACCCGCCAGCACAGAGTCCTGAGGTGCAACCGCCACCCCACAGATGGGAACTGAGCACCCTGCCTGCCCCGGCCAGCATTAGGGGTGCAGAGAGATGGGTCAGCTGCGATGGCTACAGAAACTGTAGAGAAACCACAGCATACGGTTCTGCAAGGGTCCAGACTACAAACTTACCTGACCTTTACCAAAACCTAAGACATAAGCAGCCGCCCAGCCCACACACCAGACCCCTACCAGTACAAACTAGGGATATCTAAGACAATAGCAAGAGCAAACTAGGGGAAGGTTCACACGCAGATGAAAAGATAAAAACCAGAAATGGTTTTTACTTTACATATTTTTTTTAAAAATAATAATATATATTCATTAATTTCTTAATTTTTCAAAAAATTTAATTATTTTAATTTATTTATTTTTATTACCACAGCTTCCTCACTCTATGTTCTAACTGTAAAATCTTTTTATATCTGCTACTATCTCCTATATAAATATTTCCTATCTTGCTGTCTCTAATGTTCTGTTCCAGCTGTACTAAACTCTACTGCACACTAATGTTTGTTTCCTAACCCCACAAAATCCTTGCACCACGAATCTATTCCTTCCCATTACCTATACATTCTCCTCCTCCTCACCCTCAACACATGCCTTAGTTAAAACCTGCTTTCACTGCAATATCCCCAGCTGGGAAAATGCTTTTTCAAGCAGTGTTTTAATTAATGTAGAGCTTAATAGTCAGGTACCAGCTTTGATTGTCACATTAGTCAGAATAATTTCCTATGCTTTATCCCTTTAAGCCTGTTCAGTTGTGTTTATTGCTATGTATGTGTGTATATTTTTCCATTAGTTAGAAAATATTGGCATGATATTATGACTGTCATCTACAAGGGTTGTACCTTTTGTCCCCCATGTATTTATATTTGAATACTACTGAATTCCATAGCAAAACAGACATACAGCCTTCACTCCCTGACAAGAAATTAAACCAAGGATCCTTGGAGTGGAAGCCCTGACTACAAGACTACACTACTAAAGAACATACAACACCAGAGATTATTCACATGCAAACAAGACCCAACTCCACCTAAGACACAAACCACCAAGTACTTCTACAAGAACAGAAACCAAATGAAAGGGATCATTTAACCATGAAGCCAGGGGAAAAGAATTCAATCACACGCACAAAGAAAAAAATATTAACATAAAAATGAAAAAACGGAGAAACACTGAACAACTGAAGGAACAAGTCAGAGAAACACAATTACAAATGACAGAAGATGAGATAAACAAATTATTAGAAAGAGAATTAAGAAGAGCAATACTAGTAAGGATTCAAAACTCTGAAAACAGAATGTTAGAAGAAATTAGAGCACTGAGAAGAGACATGCAAGAAATAAAAATAAACGGAGACAAACAACTCAATTGCTGAACTCAAAAATACTATAGAAGGACTCAAGAATAGGGTATCAGAGGTAGAAAATGAATAAGTGAGCTGGAAGACAGCAGAATGGTGGAAATAACTGCTGAAGAAAAGAACAAAGCACAAGGAATAATAATAATAAAAAAAAAAAAAAAAACAGAGGATAGCCTCGTAGACCTATGGAACAATATCAAACGCACCAACATAGAATCATAGGGGTCCCAGAAGAAGAAGACAGAAAGAAGGGCTATGATAAATTCTTGAAGAGATTATAGTTGAAAATGTCCCCAGCATGGGAAAGGAAAAAGTCAACCAAGTCCAAGAAGCACAAAGATCCTTGCACCACGAATCTATTCCTTCCCATTACCTATACATTCTCCTCCTCCTCACCCTCAACACATGCCTTAGTTAAAACCTGCTTTCACTGCAATATCCCCAGCTGGGAAAATGCTTTTCAAGCAGTGTTTTAATTAATGTAGCTTAATAGTCAGGTACCAGCTTTGATTGTCACATTAGTCAGAATAATTTCCTATGCTTTATCCCTTTAAGCCTGTTCAGTTGTGTTTATTGCTATGTATGTGTGTATATTTTTCCATTAGTTAGAAAATATTGGCATGATATTATGACTGTCATCTACAAGGGTTGTACCTTTTGTCCCCCATGTATTTATATTTGAATACTACTGAATTCCATAGCAAAACAGACATACAGCCTTCACTCCCTGACAAGAAATTAAACCAAGGATCCTTGGAGTGGAAGCCCTGACTACAAGACTACACTACTAAAGAACATACAACACCAGAGATTATTCACATGCAAACAAGACCCAACTCCACCTAAGACACAAACCACCAAGTACTTCTACAAGAACAGAAACCAAATGAAAGGGATCATTTAACCATGAAGCCAGGGGAAAAGAATTCAATCACACGCACAAAGAAAAAAATATTAACATAAAAATGAAAAAACGGAGAAACACTGAACAACTGAAGGAACAAGTCAGAGAAACACAATTACAAATGACAGAAGATGAGATAAACAAATTATTAGAAAGAGAATTAAGAAGAGCAATACTAGTAAGGATTCAAAACTCTGAAAACAGAATGTTAGAAGAAATTAGAGCACTGAGAAGAGACATGCAAGAAATAAAAATAAACGGAGACAAACAACTCAATTGCTGAACTCAAAAATACTATAGAAGGACTCAAGAATAGGGTATCAGAGGTAGAAAATGAATAAGTGAGCTGGAAGACAGCAGAATGGTGGAAATAACTGCTGAAGAAAAGAACAAAGCACAAGGAATAATAATAATAATAAAAAAAAAAAAAACAGAGGATAGCCTCGTAGACCTATGGAACAATATCAAACGCACCAACATAGAATCATAGGGGTCCCAGAAGAAGAAGACAGAAAGAAGGGCTATGATAAATTCTTGAAGAGATTATAGTTGAAAATGTCCCCAGCATGGGAAAGGAAAAAGTCAACCAAGTCCAAGAAGCACAAAGAATCCCATACAGGATAAATTCCAGAAGAAACACACCAAGGTGCATTTTAATCAAACTAACAAAGATTAAACACAAAGAAAGAATACCTAAAGCAGCAAGGAACAACAACAACAAAAAGCCTATAAAGGAAACTTGAAACTTTTAACTGCAAATCTTTCGGCAGAAACACTGCAGGTCAGAAGAGAATGGCAGGACACATTCAAATGGATAAAAGAGAATGATCTACAGTCAAGAATTCCCTGCCCAGCTAGGATCTCATTTAGAATTGATGGAGAAGTCAAAAGCTTCACAGACAAGCAAAAGCTAAAAGAATTCTGTACCACAAAACCAGCCTTACAAGTGGTAAATCACCTGATATAGTCAATAAATACAAAAGTAGGAGAATTCCTACAAATGAAACCCCAAACAACTAAGAAGATGACAACAGGAACATTCATATCAATAATAACTTTGAATGTAAATGGACTAAATGCTCCAACCAAAAGACACAGAGTGGCTTAATGGATTCAAAAACAAGACCCACATATATATATATATATATATATATATACTGTTTAGAAAAAACCCACTTCAGACTCAAGGACACACATAGACTGAAAGTGAGAGGATGAAAAAAGATACTCCACGCAAATGGAAATCAAAAGAAAGCTGCGGTAGCAATCCTCATATCAGGTAAAATGGACTTTAAAATAAAGAAGATTACAAGAGACAATGCAGGACATTACATAATGATCAAGGGATCAATCCAAGAGTAAGACATAACAGTCAGAAATGCCTATGAACCCAACACAAGAGCACCCCAAAACATAAGACAAACACTTTCAGACATAAAAGAAGAAATCTACAATTACACAGTAATAGTGGGAATCTTTAACACTCCTCTCACACCAATGTACAGATTATTAAAACAGAAAATTAACAAAGAAACACAAGCTTTAAATGACAAACTGGAAGAGATGGACCTCATGGATATCTTTAGGACCTTCCATCCAAAAGCAGAATACACTTTTTTCTCAAGTGCTCATGGAACATTCTCCAGGGTAGACCACATCTTGGGCCACAAATCAAACCTCAGTCAATTTGAGACAACTGTAATTATGTACACCATCATCTCTGACCACAATGCAATCAGACTAGACATCAACTGCAGGAAGAAAACTGTTAAAAACAGAAACACATGGAGATAAAACAACTCATACCTAAAAAATCAAACTGATCGCTGAGCAAATAAAAGGAGAAATAGAAAAATTCCTAGAGGAAAATGACAATGAACACACAACAGTGCAAAACCTATGGGATACTGCAAAACCAGTTCTAAGATGGGAATTTATAGCAATAAAATCCTACCTCAAGAAACAAGAAAAATATCAGACAGACAACCTAAACTTACACTTAAAACAACTGGAGAAAGAACAAAAACACCCCAAAGGCAGCAGAATAAAAGAAATCGTAAAGACCAGAGCAGAAATAAATGAAAAGTACATGAAAGAAACAATCGTAAAAATAAATATATGAAATAGGTGGTTCTTTGATAAAATAAACAATACTGACAAACCCCTGGCCAGACCCATCAAGAAAAAAAGAGAGAAGAACCAGATCAACAAAATCAAAACTGAAAAAGCAGAGATTACAACAGATATGGCAGAAATCCAAAGGATTACAAGAGACTGTTATGAGCAACTATATGGCAACCAACTGGACAACATGGAGGAAATGGACAGTTTCTTAGAAAAGATTAATCTTCCAAGACTGAACCAGGAAGAAACTGAAATTATGAACAACCCAATCACAAGCTCAGAAATCGAATTTGTGATTAAAAATCTACCCAAAAATAAGAGCCTTGGGCCAGATGGCTTCACAGGTGAATTCTATCAAACATTTAAAGAGTTAACACCTGTCTTTCTAAAACTCTCCCAAAAGCTTGCACGGGAAGGAACACTTCCAAACACATTCTACAAGCCCGCCATCACCCTGATAGAAAAACCAGGCAAAGACAATACAAAAAAAGAAAATTATAGGCCAATTTCACTGATGAATTTGGATGCCAAAATCCTAGCAAACAGAATTCAAAAACATATTAAAAAAATCATCCATCATGACCAAGTCAGGTTGATTTCAGGCATGCAAGGATTCTACAATATCTGCAAATCAATTAATGTGATGCACCACTTCAACAAATTGAGAGACAAAAATCACATGATAATCTCAATAGATGCAGAATAAGCTTTTGACAAAATCCAATACCCAATTATGATAAAAACTCTACAGAAAATGAGCATAGGAAGAACTTATCTTCATATTGTGAAAGCCATATATGAGAAGTGCACAGCGAACATTATTCTCAATGGTGAAAAACTAAAAGCGTTCCCTCTAAGATTAAGAACAAGTCAAGGGTGTCCAACAAAAATCAAAACTGGAGAAATGAAATGCCTAGAGGAAAATGACAATGAACACACAACAGTGCAAAACCTATGGGATACTGCAAAACCAGTTCTAAGATGGGAATTTATAGCAATAAAATCCTACCTCAAGAAACAAGAAAAATATCAGACAGACAACCTAAACTTACACTTAAAACAACTGGAGAAAGAACAAAACACCCCAAAGGCAGCAGAATAAAAGAAATCGTAAAGACCAGAGCAGAAATAAATGAAAAGTACATGAAAGAAACAATCGTAAAAATAAATATATGAAATAGGTGGTTCTTTGATAAAATAAACAATACTGACAAACCCCTGGCCAGACCCATCAAGAAAAAAAGAGAGAAGAACCAGATCAACAAAATCAAAACTGAAAAAGCAGAGATTACAACAGATATGGCAGAAATCCAAAGGATTACAAGAGACTGTTATGAGCAACTATATGGCAACCAACTGGACAACATGGAGGAAATGGACAGTTTCTTAGAAAAGATTAATCTTCCAAGACTGAACCAGGAAGAAACTGAAATTATGAACAACCCAATCACAAGCTCAGAAATCGAATTTGTGATTAAAAATCTACCCAAAAATAAGAGCCTTGGGCCAGATGGCTTCACAGGTGAATTCTATCAAACATTTAAAGAGTTAACACCTGTCTTTCTAAAACTCTCCCAAAAGCTTGCACGGGAAGGAACACTTCCAAACACATTCTACAAGCCCGCCATCACCCTGATAGAAAAACCAGGCAAAGACAATACAAAAAAAGAAAATTATAGGCCAATTTCACTGATGAATTTGGATGCCAAAATCCTAGCAAACAGAATTCAAAAACATATTAAAAAAATCATCCATCATGACCAAGTCAGGTTGATTTCAGGCATGCAAGGATTCTACAATATCTGCAAATCAATTAATGTGATGCACCACTTCAACAAATTGAGAGACAAAAATCACATGATAATCTCAATAGATGCAGAATAAGCTTTTGACAAAATCCAATACCCAATTATGATAAAAACTCTACAGAAAATGAGCATAGGAAGAACTTATCTTCATATTGTGAAAGCCATATATGAGAAGTGCACAGCGAACATTATTCTCAATGGTGAAAAACTAAAAGCGTTCCCTCTAAGATTAAGAACAAGTCAAGGGTGTCCACTTTCTCCACGATTAATCAACATAGTCCTGATAGTTCTAGCTAAAGCAACAAGAATAGAAAAAAGAAAAAAAGAAAGGGAACCAGATCAGAAAAGAATAGGTAAAACTCTATTTGTATTTAATATGATATTATACATGTAAAACTGAAAAGACACTATTAGAAAAGTGCTAGAGCTTTCAAGGAATTCAGCAAAGTCGTGGGATACAAAATCAATACACAGAAATCACTCACATTCTTATACACAAACAATGAAAAATCATAAACAGAAGTTAAGGAGGCAATACCATTCACCATAGCAAATGAAAAATAAAATATATAGGAATAATCCTACCTAAAGAGACAAAAGAACTCTACCCAGAAAATTACAAAAAATTAATGAAACAAATGAAAGATGACCTAAATAGATGGAGAGATATTCCATTTTCCTGGGTGAGAAGAATCAATATTGTGAAAATGAGCATACTACCAAATATCATCTACAGATTCAATGCAATCCCTATCAAACTACCAATGATATTCTTCACCAAAAGAGGCCAAAAAGTAGCACAATTCATATGGAAGCATAAAAGACCACGGTTAGCCAAAGCAATCCTAAGAAAAAAAAAATGGAGATGGAAGGATCAGCCTACTGAACTTCAGACTATACTACAAAGCAATGGTCATCAAGCCAGTATGGTACTGTCCCCAAAACAGAAATAGAGACCAATGGAACATCTTTGAGAACCAAGAGGTTTACCCATGTACCTATGGATACCTTATTTTTGACAAAGGAGGCAAAAATATAAAATGGGACAAAGGCAGCCTCTTCAACAAATGATGCTGTGAGAATTGGATAGTTACATGCAAAAAATGGAGTTGAAACATTCCCTGACACCATACACAAAGATAAGTTCAAAATGGATTAATGACTTAAATGTAATAAGGGAAACCATAAAATTCTTAGTGATGAAAATATAGGCAAAACACTCAAGTATATGAATCAAAGCAAGATCTTCCAGGACCCACCTCCTTGAATAATGGAACTGAAAACAAAAAACATGTGGGACTGAATGAAACTTAAAAGCTTTTGTACAGTAAAAGACAATACAAAAAAGGTGAATAGACAGTTCACAGAATGGGCCAAAATAATAGCAAATGAAACAACAAGTAAAGAATTAATCTACAATTTCTGCAAGCAATTGACACAACTCAGCACCACAAAAATAAACAACCCAATCAAAAAAATGGCATTAAGGCATAAACAGACATTTCACCAAAGAAGACATACAGATGGCCAAAACGCACATGAAACAGTGCTCAACCTTGCTTATTATTAGAGAAATGCAAATCAAAACTACAATAAGATATCACCTCACACCAGTCAGGATGTCCATCCCCAACAAATCAACAGACAATAAATGCTGGAGAGGATGTGGAGAAAAGGGATGCATTGCATTTCTGTTGGGAACATAGATTGATACAGGCGTTTTGGAAGACAGGATGGAGACTCCTTAAAAAAATAAAACTAGAAGCACCATACGACCCAGCAATTCCACCCTTAGGCTTATTTCCTGATGAAATCAAAACTGAAAGAGGCACCTGTACTCCAATGTTCATTGCAGCACTCTATACAATAGCTAGAACATGGACGCAACCTAGATGTCTATCGACAAATGAATGGATAAAAAGACTCTGGTACATAAATACCATGGAGTATGTCTCAGCTGTAAGGCAATGTAGAAGAATCAGCCCTAATGAGGTGAATGGATCTAGAACCTATCAGAAAAACTGAAGTAAGTCAAAAAGAGAAAGACCAGTACAGTATACTAACACATATATATGGAATCTAGTAAGAGTGCAATAGTAACACACTCAGTGAAGTGAAGGAAAAACAGACATAGAGAATGGACATTTAGGGGAATGAACCATGGGTGGGAGGCATACAGGAAGTAACATAGAAACTTCTACTATCATATGTGAAAAAGATAACTATTGTCATTTAGCTGTGGGAAAAAGGGATCCTGCAGGGTTGTGGTGTGAAGGCCCGAACGTTTGGGAAGCGGGTGGGACTGGGAGAGGGTGGAGGAGGGAGGGGGGCAGGGATATACATATGACTAATCTGGGAACATACATGTCTGTAAACAACAAAACTCTGTAAAAAAATAAATAAATAAAAATATCCAAAAAAAGAAGGAAATTCTACCACTATTATAAGATGGATGTTGAGGACATTAAGTTAAACAAGCCAGTCACCAAAGAGACAAACACTGTATGAGTCCAGTCATGAAGAAGTACTTTAAGAAGTCAAAATCATAGAGAAAGTAGAAGATGGGCTTCCCTGGTGGTCCAGTGGGTAAGCAAACCACCTTGCAGTGCAGGGGATGCTGATTTGGTCCCTGGCCTGGGAAGATTCCACGAGTCACATAGCATCTTGGTATATGTGTCCAACTACCAAGCTGGAGCTCTGGAGCACATGCACACAGAACCAGTGCTCTGAGGTGAGAGGGGCCACTTTAATGGAAGGCTCACACAGGCCAAAAGAACAAAAGATAGATTGAAATAAATAATTGAATGGTCAATAGAAGTGGACAGGAAAAAAAAAAAAACAAAGAAAGTAGAAGGTGATTTCAAAGGACTGGTGGAAGGGCAAATGGCCAGTTAAGTGTAATGGGTATAACACTTCCACTTTACAAAAAAATGTTCTACCAATGTTCATTGCAGCACTCTATACAATAGCTAGAACATGGACGCAACCTAGATGTCTATCGACAAATGAATGGATAAAAAGACTCTGGTACATAAATACCATGGAGTATGTCTCAGCTGTAAGGCAATGTAGAAGAATCAGCCCTAATGAGGTGAATGGATCTAGAACCTATCAGAAAAACTGAAGTAAGTCAAAAAGAGAAAGACCAGTACAGTATACTAACACATATATATGGAATCTAGTAAGAGTGCAATAGTAACACACTCAGTGAAGTGAAGGAAAAACAGACATAGAGAATGGACATTTAGGGGAATGAACCATGGGTGGGAGGCATACAGGAAGTAACATAGAAACTTCTACTATCATATGTGAAAAAGATAACTATTGTCATTTAGCTGTGGGAAAAAGGGATCCTGCAGGGTTGTGGTGTGAAGGCCCGAACGTTTGGGAAGCGGGTGGGACTGGGAGAGGGTGGAGGAGGGAGGGGGGCAGGGATATACATATGACTAATCTGGGAACATACATGTCTGTAAACAACAAAACTCTGTAAAAATATAAAAAAAAATAAAAATATCCAAAAAAAGAAGGAAATTCTACCACTATTATAAGATGGATGTTGAGGACATTAAGTTAAACAAGCCAGTCACCAAAGAGACAAACACTGTATGAGTCCAGTCATGAAGAAGTACTTTAAGAAGTCAAAATCATAGAGAAAGTAGAAGATGGGCTTCCCTGGTGGTCCAGTGGGTAAGCAAACCACCTTGCAGTGCAGGGGATGCTGATTTGGTCCCTGGCCTGGGAAGATTCCACGAGTCACATAGCATCTTGGTATATGTGTCCAACTACCAAGCTGGAGCTCTGGAGCACATGCACACAGAACCAGTGCTCTGAGGTGAGAGGGGCCACTTTAATGGAAGGCTCACACAGGCCAAAAGAACAAAAGATAGATTGAAATAAATAATTGAATGGTCAATAGAAGTGGACAGGAAAAAAAAAAAAAAAAAACAAAGAAAGTAGAAGGTGATTTCAAAGGACTGGTGGAAGGGGCAAATGGCCAGTTAAGTGTAATGGGTATAACACTTCCACTTTACAAAAAAAAAATGTTCTACTGGTGAAAAACAAAAAAGAAAATGTGAAAAGATAGCAGGGTAAAACTTTCCTGACCTAAAACCAAAATAGCAACAAAAACAACAACTCAGCAATCCAAATTGCTTTCACTGTCTTGATCATTTAGCATTTTCTCTAAAGTCTAAACTACAATTGGTTAAGGTTTTATTGAAATGATACCAAAATAAATTAAAGGTCAAATGGAAATGAAAAATACTATAGAAGGAATAAAAAGCAGAGTACCTG
The DNA here is from genome assembly GCA_022376925.1 of Tragulus kanchil. Lineage (NCBI taxonomy): Eukaryota > Metazoa > Chordata > Mammalia > Artiodactyla > Tragulidae > Tragulus > Tragulus kanchil. Next base: position 54,284,361 of record JAIOJX010000027.1, on the reverse strand, counting down.
AGGCAGAAGACCAGATAAGTGAGCTGGAAGATAGAATGGTGGAAATAACTTCTGAAGAGCAGAATCAAGCTCAAAGAATGAAAAGAACAGAGGATGGCCTCAGCGACCTCTGGGATAATATCAAATGCATGAATATTGAAATTATAGGGGTTCCAGAAGAAGAAGAAGAAGAAGAAAGGATATGAGAAAATTTTTGAAGAGATTATAGTTGAAAATGTCCCTAACATGGAAAAAGAAATAGTCAATCAAGACCAAGAAGCACAAAGAATATCATACAGGATAAATCCGAGAAGAAACAAACGAAGACACATATTAATGAAGCTAACACAGGATTCTAAAAGCAGCAAGGGAAAAGCAGCTAGTGACATACAAGGGAAACTCCATACGTTTAACAGCTGATCTTTCAACAGAAACTCTGCAGGCTAGAAGGGAATGGCAAGACACTTTTGAAGCACTGAAACAGAATACTCTCCAGCCAAGAATACTCTACCCTTCAAGGATCTCATTCAAAATTGATGGAGAAACCAAAAGCTTTACAAATAAGCAAAATTTAAGAGAATTGAGTAACACCAAACCAGCCTTACAACAATTGTTAAAGGGACTTATATAGACAGCAAGTAGAAGAAGAAGATTTATAAAACAAATCTATCATAACATCTAAGAAGATGATGATAGGATCATTTGTATCAATAACTACTTTACATGTAAATGGACAAATGCCCCAACAAAAAGACACAAACTTGCTGAATGGATAAAAAAAAAAAAAAAAAAAAAAAACAAGAACCATACATATGCTGTCTGCAAGAAACTCACTTCAGACGTAAAGACACTCATCAACTGAAAGTGAGAGGATAGAAAAAGTTATTCCATGCAAATGGAAATCAAAAGAAAACTGAAGTAGCAATCCTTGTATCAGACAAAATAGACTTTAAAATAAAGAAGATTATAAGAGAAAAGGCAGGACACTACATAATGATCAAGGGATTGATCCAAGAGGAAGACATAGCAATCATAAATATCTATGCACCCAACACAGGAGCACACCAATACAAAAGACAAACATTTTCAGACATAAAAGAAGAACTTGACAATAACACAATTATAGTAAGAAACTTTAACACTGTTATTCAATGTAGTATTGGGTGTCCTAGTGATGATAATACGAGAATAAAATAAATAAGAGGAATCCAAATTTGAAAAGAAGAAGTAAAGCTGTCTCTGATTGTGAACATCATGATACTATCCATAGAAAAACTTAAAAATGCCACCAGAAAATTAGTAGTAAAATAACTAATATGAATTTAGTAAAGTTGCACAGTACAAGAGTAAAATACAAAAATATCTTGCATTCATACACATTAACAATGAAATATCAGAAATAGAAATTAAGGGGAAAGATCCCATTTGCAATTACAAAAAAAGAATGAAATCCCTTTGAAAAAACTTACCAAGAGAGACAGAGACTTTTCTATTAAGAAAACTGTTATGACACTAAGAAAGAAGTGAAAGATGACACAAATAAATGGAGAGATGTGTTTGGACTCAAAGAATGAATATTGAGAAAAGTACTACTAATCAAATAAATGTAGAACCATCTTTGACATAACACTTGAAGAAAGATCTTCTTTGATCCACCATCTAGAGTAATAGAAATGAGAACAAAGCAAAAGCATCCTAAATGATTAAAAAACTGTTTACATGTAAATGGACAAATGCCCCAACAAAAAGACACAAACTTGCTGAATGGATAAAAAAAAAAAAAAAAAAAAAAAACAAGAACCATACATATGCTGTCTGCAAGAAACTCACTTCAGACGTAAAGACACTCATCAACTGAAAGTGAGAGGATAGAAAAAGTTATTCCATGCAAATGGAAATCAAAAGAAAACTGAAGTAGCAATCCTTGTATCAGACAAAATAGACTTTAAAATAAAGAAGATTATAAGAGAAAAGGCAGGACACTACATAATGATCAAGGGATTGATCCAAGAGGAAGACATAGCAATCATAAATATCTATGCACCCAACACAGGAGCACACCAATACAAAAGACAAACATTTTCAGACATAAAAGAAGAACTTGACAATAACACAATTATAGTAAGAAACTTTAACACTGTTATTCAATGTAGTATTGGGTGTCCTAGTGATGATAATACGAGAATAAAATAAATAAGAGGAATCCAAATTTGAAAAGAAGAAGTAAAGCTGTCTCTGATTGTGAACATCATGATACTATCCATAGAAAAACTTAAAAATGCCACCAGAAAATTAGTAGTAAAATAACTAATATGAATTTAGTAAAGTTGCACAGTACAAGAGTAAAATACAAAAATATCTTGCATTCATACACATTAACAATGAAATATCAGAAATAGAAATTAAGGGAACGATCCCATTTGCAATTACAAAAAAAGAATGAAATCCCTTTGAAAAAACTTACCAAGAGAGACAGAGACTTTTCTATTAAGAAAACTGTTATGACACTAAGAAAGAAGTGAAAGATGACACAAATAAATGGAGAGATGTGTTTGGACTCAAAGAATGAATATTGAGAAAAGTACTACTAATCAAATAAATGTAGAACCATCTTTGACATAACACTTGAAGAAAGATCTTCTTTGATCCACCATCTAGAGTAATAGAAATGAGAACAAAGCAAAAGCATCCTAAATGATTAAAAAAAAAACTGTTTGCATGGAAATACAAACCATAAACAAAAGAAAAAGACAACCTTTAGAATGGGAGAAGATATTTTCAAATGAAGCAATTGCCAAAACATTGATATTTGAAACGTATAAACAGCACATGCAGCTCAATATCAAACAAACAATCCAACAATAAGAAATGGGGGGCTTTCCTGGTGATCCATTGGGTAAGGACACTGCTTTGCAGTGCAATGGGCACCAGTTTGATCCCTGGCCTGGGAAGATCCCACATGCACCAGAGTGGCTGGACAGATGTGTCCAATTGCCGAGCTGGAGCTCTGGAGTGCATGTGTCCAGAGCCAGTGCTCTGCGACATCAGAGGCCACTGTGATGGGAGGCCCACATGGGCCAAGGAACAAAGATGGATGAAAAATAGATAAATGAAAGGTCAATAGAAGTGGCCCGCCAACCCTCCTCCCTCCACAACCCGCTCCCCCATACCACCCCGCCACACACACACACAAAGAAATGGGCAGGGAGACAACCGAGATGGTAGGGGATTAAGACTGGGATATTGTCAACTCCCAAACAGATTCACTAGAAACTAATGAAGATGTGGAACAACGTCTACAATCCAACTCCTAGATAATAAAGAAAGACTGCAGACCTCTAGGGGTTAATCTGGGCTCCTTGAATGAGGCAGGAGAAGGATAGAGACATAAAAATTGAAAGAAGGTGATGGAGGAATGCTTGAGAGAAAGCTGAACTCTGAGGAAAGGGAGAAGATGAAAAACAGGAAGAGGCTCCTGACCAAGGAGTACCCTAACAAGGAGAGCTAAGGAAAATGGTTTATCCCTGGGGAGAGTAAAAGAAAACTCTTAGGCCTCAAATTCCCCACAGATTGAAAATGCACTGCTTGAGCACTCCTGAAGCCCCCATTCCCCAGCTCCCATAGTGACTGGAATAGAGGGCTTGGGAAGCGCAAATCAGGTGGAAAAGGATGGCCCAATGGAGAGGGGTAGCCCAGTGGGATAGGGTGATCATGCAAACACAGGAGGCCAGGGTGGGAGAGCCCAGACAGAACCAGGGATGAAGTGCACCCAGAATGGAGACGTGTGGCAGGCAGAAAGTGCCTTTTGAGCAACCAATTAGCTGTGCAGAAGCCTAGAGTGTGGCATAGAGTGCTGCACAGAGTACTGGAAACAACTTGGTGGATTCCCTGTGGCCCAAAAAGTCCAGTTATCTTGACCACCAAACCAGAGTAACTGAGTTTGCCAGGTTCCTCTCCTACTAACTTGGGTAAGGACACTGCTTTGCAGTGCAATGGGCACCAGTTTGATCCCTGGCCTGGGAAGATCCCACATGCACCAGAGTGGCTGGACAGATGTGTCCAATTGCCGAGCTGGAGCTCTGGAGTGCATGTGTCCAGAGCCAGTGCTCTGCGACATCAGAGGCCACTGTGATGGGAGGCCCACATGGGCCAAGGAACAAAGATGGATGAAAAATAGATAAATGAAAGGTCAATAGAAGTGGCCCGCCAACCCTCCTCCCTCCACAACCCGCTCCCCCATACCACCCCGCCACACACACACACAAAGAAATGGGCAGGGAGACAACCGAGATGGTAGGGGATTAAGACTGGGATATTGTCAACTCCCAAACAGATTCACTAGAAACTAATGAAGATGTGGAACAACGTCTACAATCCAACTCCTAGATAATAAAGAAAGACTGCAGACCTCTAGGGGTTAATCTGGGCTCCTTGAATGAGGCAGGAGAAGGATAGAGACATAAAAATTGAAAGAAGGTGATGGAGGAATGCTTGAGAGAAAGCTGAACTCTGAGGAAAGGGAGAAGATGAAAAACAGGAAGAGGCTCCTGACCAAGGAGTACCCTAACAAGGAGAGCTAAGGAAAATGGTTTATCCCTGGGGAGAGTAAAAGAAAACTCTTAGGCCTCAAATTCCCCACAGATTGAAAATGCACTGCTTGAGCACTCCTGAAGCCCCCATTCCCCAGCTCCCATAGTGACTGGAATAGAGGGCTTGGGAAGCGCAAATCAGGTGGAAAAGGATGGCCCAATGGAGAGGGGTAGCCCAGTGGGATAGGGTGATCATGCAAACACAGGAGGCCAGGGTGGGAGAGCCCAGACAGAACCAGGGATGAAGTGCACCCAGAATGGAGACGTGTGGCAGGCAGAAAGTGCCTTTTGAGCAACCAATTAGCTGTGCAGAAGCCTAGAGTGTGGCATAGAGTGCTGCACAGAGTACTGGAAACAACTTGGTGGATTCCCTGTGGCCCAAAAAGTCCAGTTATCTTGACCACCAAACCAGAGTAACTGAGTTTGCCAGGTTCCTCTCCTACTAACTTGAAAATCTAGTTCTCATAGGGACAAGAGATCTAAGCAACTGTTCCACTTTCACACCCGACCCACACTAAGACAGCCCCAAAGCCTCTAAGATAGCCTTAAGAGCAAACTCTGGCAAAGAATTCATGCATAGTTGAGAAGATAAATTTACAACTGAGAACAAGGGATACTGCTTTTTTGGAGGGAAGGGGTTGCTTTTATTCATTTGTTTTCTTATTTTTTTCCCAGTCTTCTCTCTTTAACTGTTAAATCTTTTCATATCTATTGTTATGCTCTTTATAACTATTTCTTTGCTTGCTATCTGTACTACTTTCGTTCTGCTGCACTAAACTTTAATATATACAAATGTTTGTTATCTACCACTACACAACACTGCAACATGATTAAATTTATCTTCATTACCTATCCACTATCCTCCTTCTCTTGCCCAACATATATCTTAGTTAAAAACTGCTTTCATTGCTGTGTCCCCAAGTGGGACCTTGCTCTAGACTTGCTTTCCAGGCCATGTTTTAATTAGCTTAGATCTTAAAGTTTGGGTAACAATTTTGATTGTGTTGTATGACAGAAAAATTTCCTGTACATTATCCCTTTTAGATTGTTCAAGTTTGGTTATAAATATGTATGTATATATATTTTTCCATTATGTTAGACAATATTTGCATGATTTTATGACTGCCATCTATCAGAAATGCATCTTTTGTCCCTCATATGCTTCTATTTCACCAAATACTACTGAGTGTCAAAGCAAACCAGACGTGAAATCTCCACTCCATGGCCAGAGATGAAACCCAGGAACGTTGGACAGGAAGCACTGACTCCAAAACCCTACACTATCAAAGAAAACCCAACACTACGGAATATTCACCTGCAAATAATACCCGGCAACATCTAACTGCTGGGCAAGACACAAACCACTGAACATTTCTGCAAGGACAGAAACCAAAAGGAAGGGAAAACTCAACCTCAAAGCCTAGAGGGAGGGGACCTCAAGCACAAAAAATCAAAAATTAAAAAAATTACGATTTCTGGAAACAACTTGGTGGATTCCCTGTGGCCCAAAAAGTCCAGTTATCTTGACCACCAAACCAGAGTAACTGAGTTTGCCAGGTTCCTCTCCTACTAACTTGAAAATCTAGTTCTCATAGGGACAAGAGATCTAAGCAACTGTTCCACTTTCACACACCCACACTAAGACAGCCCCAAAGCCTCTAAGATAGCCTTAAGAGCAAACTCTGGCAAAGAATTCATGCATAGTTGAGAAGATAAATTTACAACTGAGAACAAGGGATACTGCTTTTTTGGAGGGAAGGGGTTGCTTTTATTCATTTGTTTTCTTATTTTTTTCCCAGTCTTCTCTCTTTAACTGTTAAATCTTTTCATATCTATTGTTATGCTCTTTATAACTATTTCTTTGCTTGCTATCTGTACTACTTTCGTTCTGCTGCACTAAACTTTAATATATACAAATGTTTGTTATCTACCACTACACAACACTGCAACATGATTAAATTTATCTTCATTACCTATCCACTATCCTCCTTCTCTTGCCCAACATATATCTTAGTTAAAAACTGCTTTCATTGCTGTGTCCCCAAGTGGGACCTTGCTCTAGACTTGCTTTCCAGGCCATGTTTTAATTAGCTTAGATCTTAAAGTTTGGGTAACAATTTTGATTGTGTTGTATGACAGAAAAATTTCCTGTACATTATCCCTTTTAGATTGTTCAAGTTTGGTTATAAATATGTATGTATATATATTTTTCCATTATGTTAGACAATATTTGCATGATTTTATGACTGCCATCTATCAGAAATGCATCTTTTGTCCCTCATATGCTTCTATTTCACCAAATACTACTGAGTGTCAAAGCAAACCAGACGTGAAATCTCCACTCCATGGCCAGAGATGAAACCCAGGAACGTTGGACAGGAAGCACTGACTCCAAAACCCTACACTATCAAAGAAAACCCAACACTACGGAATATTCACCTGCAAATAATACCCGGCAACATCTAACTGCTGGGCAAGACACAAACCACTGAACATTTCTGCAAGGACAGAAACCAAAAGGAAGGGAAAACTCAACCTCAAAGCCTAGAGGGAGGGGACCTCAAGCACAAAAAATCAAAAATTAACAATAATATTGAAAAGATAGAGGAATACTGCACAAATGAAGGAATAAATGAGAGACATACAAATCCAAATCACTGAAAAGAAGCTAGACAAATTATCTGAAAGAGAAATCAGAAGAGCAATACTAAAAAGGATCGAAAACTCTGAAAATAAATTAGAAGAAATTAGCCCACTGAGAAAAGACATACAAGAAATTAAAAATAAACAGAATCAAAAATGCAATCATTGAACTTAAAAATATTATAAAAGGACTCAGCAGTAGAGTATCTGGGACAGAAGAACAGATATGTGAATTGGAAGACAGAAGGGTCGAAATAATGGCTGAAAAACAGAATAAAATATAAAGAATGAAAAGAACTGAGGTTAGTCTCAGAGACCTCTTGTATAATATCAAACACAGTAAAATTAGAAATGTAGGGGTTCCAGAAGAAGAGAGAAATAAATGGCATGAAAAAATTGTTGAAGAGATTATAGTTGAAAACATTCCCAGCATCAGAAAGGAAACAGTCAACAAAGCCCAAGAAGGACAAAGAGTTCCCTATAGGATAAACACCATGAGAAATACACCAAGACACATACTAATCAAGCTAACACAGACTAGACACAGACAGACTACTAAAAGTGACAAAGGAAAACAAAAATTAACATACAAAGGAAACTCCACATATTTCACTGTTGACCTATTAGTAGAAACCCTGCAGGCCAGAAGAGAATGGCAAGACACATTTAAGGTGCTGAAAAAGAAAAATCTACAACCAATAATAGTCTACCCAGTAAGTATTTCATTCAGAATTGGTGGAGATATCAAAAGCTTTACAGACAAGGAAAGGCTAAAAGAATTTTGTACCCCCAAACCAGTATTACAACAAGTGTTAAAATAACTTATATAACCAATAAATACAAATGTTGGAGAATATCTGCAAAACAAACCCCAAATATTTAAGAAGATGACAATAGGAACATTTGTATCAACAATTTCTTTGACTTAAATAGAATTAAAAATAGACTGGCTGAATGGATACAAAAGCAAAACCCATATACGTTTCTTTTTACAAGAAACCCACTTCTGACTTAAAGACACACATAGCCTGAAAGTGAGAGGATGGAAAAATATATTGCATGCAAATCGAAATCAAAAGGAAGCAAGAGTAGCAATCCTCATACAGGACAAACTAAAGCTTAAGTTATAATTGACAGATTACAATGGACAAGGAAGGACACTACATAATGATTCAGGGATCAATCCAAGAGGAAGCCATAACAATCATAAATATCTATGCACCCAACATAGGAGCACCTCAATACATGAGGCAAATACTTTCATACATAAAAGAAGAAATCGACAGTACAACAAAAATAAAAGGAGACTTTAACACCACTCTTACACCAATGGACAGATCATGAAAACAGAAAATTAAGAAGGAAACACAAGCCTCAAATGACACATTAGAATAAATGGATATCATTGATATCTTTAGGACCTTCCACCCAAAAGCAGAAGAATAGACTCTCCTCTAAAATGCACATGGAACATTCCCCAGAATAGACCACATCCTGAGTCACAAATCAAGCCTCAGTAAATTCAAGAAAATCGAAATTATATCAACCATCTTTTCTCACCATAATGCTATGAGACTATATATCAATCCTAAGAAAGAATGCACTGAGAACACATATACATGGAAATTAAACAATATATTTCTAAAGAACAAACATATTACCAAATAAATCAAAAGGGAAACAAAAAAAAAATCCTAGAAGAAAATGACAATGAAAGCTCAACAGCACAAAACTTATGGAATGCAGCAAAATCAGTGCTAAGAGGAAGTTTATAGTAACACAATCCCACCTTGGTAGCTATTTTATGTTTTAATGCATCTGATAAAGAACAAATAGGAAAATGAGCACAGAAAATTGGTGGAGATATCAAAAGCTTTACAGACAAGGAAAGGCTAAAAGAATTTTGTACCCCCAAACCAGTATTACAACAAGTGTTAAAATAACTTATATAACCAATAAATACAAATGTTGGAGAATATCTGCAAAACAAACCCCAAATATTTAAGAAGATGACAATAGGAACATTTGTATCAACAATTTCTTTGACTTAAATAGAATTAAAAATAGACTGGCTGAATGGATACAAAAGCAAAACCCATATACGTTTCTTTTACAAGAAACCCACTTCTGACTTAAAGACACACATAGCCTGAAAGTGAGAGGATGGAAAAATATATTGCATGCAAATCGAAATCAAAAGGAAGCAAGAGTAGCAATCCTCATACAGGACAAACTAAAGCTTAAGTTATAATTGACAGATTACAATGGACAAGGAAGGACACTACATAATGATTCAGGGATCAATCCAAGAGGAAGCCATAACAATCATAAATATCTATGCACCCAACATAGGAGCACCTCAATACATGAGGCAAATACTTTCATACATAAAAGAAGAAATCGACAGTACAACAAAAATAAAAGGAGACTTTAACACCACTCTTACACCAATGGACAGATCATGAAAACAGAAAATTAAGAAGGAAACACAAGCCTCAAATGACACATTAGAATAAATGGATATCATTGATATCTTTAGGACCTTCCACCCAAAAGCAGAAGAATAGACTCTCCTCTAAAATGCACATGGAACATTCCCCAGAATAGACCACATCCTGAGTCACAAATCAAGCCTCAGTAAATTCAAGAAAATCGAAATTATATCAACCATCTTTTCTCACCATAATGCTATGAGACTATATATCAATCCTAAGAAAGAATGCACTGAGAACACATATACATGGAAATTAAACAATATATTTCTAAAGAACAAACATATTACCAAATAAATCAAAAGGGAAACAAAAAAAAAATCCTAGAAGAAAATGACAATGAAAGCTCAACAGCACAAAACTTATGGAATGCAGCAAAATCAGTGCTAAGAGGGAAGTTTATAGTAACACAATCCCACCTTGGTAGCTATTTTATGTTTTAATGCATCTGATAAAGAAAAAAATAGGAAAATGAGCACCAGAACAAAGATATCAAATGGAGAAGCGGTCTGTCTTATGCAGATAAATGTCATAGATCATGTGTTAGTAAACTTTAGGAATGATGTATGTGTTGGCCAAACGTTACAATTACAACTACAGTAGTATCTATGTTCACGCAGCTATTTGTAACTTAAACATAATACCAAAACCCTCATCAAATTTAATCCTCAAACAATACTATATGGTATGTGTTATCACCCCCACTTTACAGGTGAGGAAGCAGAGTTTCAGAAGTTCAGGCATGTTGCCCAAGGCTGTCCATAGTTAATGAAAAAGTAACAAAAAGAATGCAGACCTGAAAGGACCTGCTTCTCTTCTGAAAGTTATGTTGTCCTTAGGATGTTCATGGAAATAATTGGTTATATAGTCAATTTGCTTTCATCTTTTGCTGTTCCATCTTCCACCCTTTTTCCATTGCCCATGCAACTGAAGCCCCAGCATGCCTCATACCTGAATCCATCTCAGTTGAACGGACAGCAAATGATGCTTCATGTTTTAAAATAAACTTGCAGTAGAGGGAGAAGCAGAGAGAATTCTGTGTCATGATCATAATTCTGCACAAATTCCTTTAGATCAATGCATATTTGGGGAAAAATTGAGAAAAAAATATGTTTCTTTTGAAAGCTATCTGGTTTTAGTTTTATGTGACAAGATGCTCTAAAATTATTTCCCTGCCCTCATTGGTTAGTCACATGATCAATACATATGAAAGCCCAGAAGTCATTGCTGGTTGAAAAATGAGAAAATAATATAGGTTATGTCAAAACTGAATAGTGACCCATGATTGGAACCATATTCATGAGAATCTTTCATTTAAAGCAGATTTAATGCAGCATTCGTTGGGTAGTCCAGAATCTCATGGAAACCAAGTTTTGCACTGTGTTTAAAATGTTTGATCAGTATAGAAATATAAAACAGTTTTTTGACTAGAAGTTAAGCTTAGAGAAATTTATTGAAATTTTTTTCTTGTATGATGAACAGTGGAAACACCACCAGCTATTGTGTAAATTAGTACACACACCCAGATGGTATATATGCAGGAAAGTCAGTTTTTTTCTCCATGCATCTTTTAGATAGATGTTTTGTGTTCCTTGTGCTTTCTTTCCTTACCACCTCATTTCTAACCTTTGTCAGCTGTTCATTCAGGGTAGGGGTATTATTTATCTACCTACTGTGTTTCTTTCCCTAGAATATGTGTTGGCCAAACGTTACAATTACAACTACAGTAGTATCTATGTTCACGCAGCTATTTGTAACTTAAACATAATACCAAAACCCTCATCAAATTTAATCCTCAAACAATACTATATGGTATGTGTTATCACCCCCACTTTACAGGTGAGGAAGCAGAGTTTCAGAAGTTCAGGCATGTTGCCCAAGGCTGTCCATAGTTAATGAAAAAGTAACAAAAAGAATGCAGACCTGAAAGGACCTGCTTCTCTTCTGAAAGTTATGTTGTCCTTAGGATGTTCATGGAAATAATTGGTTATATAGTCAATTTGCTTTCATCTTTTGCTGTTCCATCTTCCACCCTTTTTCCATTGCCCATGCAACTGAAACCCCAGCATGCCTCATACCTGAATCCATCTCAGTTGAACGGACAGCAAATGATGCTTCATGTTTTAAAATAAACTTGCAGTAGAGGGAGAAGCAGAGAAATTCTGTGTCATGATCATAATTCTGCACAAATTCCTTTAGATCAATGCATATTTGGGGAAAAATTGAGAAAAAAATATGTTTCTTTTGAAAGCTATCTGGTTTTAGTTTTATGTGACAAGATGCTCTAAAATTATTTCCCTGCCCTCATTGGTTAGTCACATGATCAATACATATGAAAGCCCAGAAGTCATTGCTGGTTGAAAAATGAGAAAATAATATAGGTTATGTCAAAACTGAATAGTGACCCATGATTGGAACCATATTCATGAGAATCTTTCATTTAAAGCAGATTTAATGCAGCATTCGTTGGGTAGTCCAGAATCTCATGGAAACCAAGTTTTGCACTGTGTTTAAAATGTTTGATCAGTATAGAAATATAAAACAGTTTTTTGACTAGAAGTTAAGCTTAGAGAAATTTATTGAAATTTTTTTCTTGTATGATGAACAGTGGAAACACCACCAGCTATTGTGTAAATTAGTACACACACCCAGATGGTATATATGCAGGAAAGTCAGTTTTTTTCTCCATGCATCTTTTAGATAGATGTTTTGTGTTCCTTGTGCTTTCTTTCCTTACCACCTCATTTCTAACCTTTGTCAGCTGTTCATTCAGGGTAGGGGTATTATTTATCTACCTACTGTGTTTCTATCTTCCCTAGAATATCTGAGCATGCTCGGATTCTGGACATCTGATGCATTTTGATGAAGATTTGCTTTACAGAGTCCTTTTATCTTTCTGCACAATAAATCAAACACCAAATCATGACTGTGGGACACATATCTGAAAAGTCAACAGATACCTGTAGTTGTTTGGAAGAAAGTTGAATTGAATTAGGCAATACAGACATTTACAAATTGAAAGAACTGTTTTTTTTGTCAGGGGTTTTGATGTATTTCTCAAGATCCAAGGAGAGAAGTTAACTACACCAGTCACGTTGAGTTTCTTGTGTACTGCAAGAGGGAAAAGGTGCATTTTTAGTTTGCTTCTGGTTCCATTGTTAACCATAATGAATATGTAAACAGGGCATTATGTTGCCTGGACACCTACAAGCATAGATGTGGTATAGAGTTAGAAGACAACTGCTGGGAGGATCATATCCATTTCATCAGTAGAAGACTGAAATCAGAAAGGTTACATGCTTGACCCAAGTTCATACAGGTGGCAGAGGTGGAAGTGGATACTAACTCTTTTCAATAGGTGTCATCCAACTGTATTGTAATAATTTAAATTTCTATGTACTGTGCCCTAACACACCATCTTTTACTAAGGCAGTATTCTTTTCTGTATACAATTAAAATTCAATTGTATGGTATATAAAAATTGACATCGGGCTTCCCCTGGTGGTCCAGTGGGTAAGGACACCACCTTGCAGTGCAAGGGGCGCCGGTTCGAGCCCTGGCCTGGGAAGATCCCACGTGCCGCGGAGCGGCTGGACTGATGTGTCCAATCACCGAGCCAGAGCTCTGGGGCGCATGCGCGCAGAGCCGGTGCTCTGCAACAACAGACGCCACCGCGATGGGAGGCCCACAGGAGCCAAAGAATGAAGACGAGTGAAAATAGAGAAATGAAAGACCAATAGCAGTGGCCCGCGCACTCCCCTCCCTCCCCAACCCGACCCCCACCCAAAGTAAATAAATAAATAAATCTAAAAAAAATTAAAATTGACATCAAATAAAAACAAACATAATGTATAATATACATACTAAATACAATAAGCATTGCTATAAATGTTTTCATTATTTCTGTCAATATTTATTTAGGTCCTTTCTGTAAGCTTTGGCATAGAGATAGTCAGAATTTACAATAATAGAGTGAAAAAATAGAGAAGAAAGTAAGGAAATAAAAAAGTAGAGATTGCAACCCCAAAAATGTGTTGATTACAGAAAAATCAAAGATATTTCCACAAAGACAAGATACTTGAAACTTTCTAAAAATTTTTAAAACAACCTTACTTTAATTAGGATTTATGGTGAAATCTCAGTTAACTTGAAAAGAATTATCCAAGTCTCTCAGTTAGTCAGAACTGGGCTGCTCACTCTGCTTTGTGGGAAAGAGACAAACCACAAATAATATAGGATATATAAGGCAGAATGGCATCTGGGAAGGACCTAGATTCAGATCCAGGTTTTCTAGAAGCCTTAGCTTTTCTGCTACTCAGCTTCATTGTTTGTAACAGGCCAATGTTATGTTTAATTGTGTGTCAGATGATACAGTGCTTGCAAGATACCCAGCTTAGAGGCTGGCACACAGTATCTGCTCTATATGTGTTCGTGCTCTTGCTCACATCTAAAACTGAACTTCTGGAAGACTTTCTTGAGTTTGATTTACACTCAGAATCGTATCTGGCATCATCTTCCTCATAAGATGAAACAGTGAGACCCAACATTCAGAATTATGTGACAGGGTCTCCGGGGTGCCACAATCATCTAATAAATATTCTATTCTCACTGATGTTTTCTACCTTTAAGAATTGAAGGTGATTGAGATTTTGTTTTATACTAGCCTAATAAAGGTGCCTTTAGATGAAGGTCTGTTTCTTAGCATTGGCTTCCTCCAGGAGGTAAAGAACCTGACTGACCTTACTAAAAATAGTTGCTCCAGAATCAGACTAATGCTGATAGAGCTCAGGGCTGATCCCAGGAAGGCTCAAAGTGTCCTCGTCAAGATGTTTACCCACACTCATGGTGGTCTGAGGGCAATAATGTGCTGGGCAATTGCAAAGCACTGGTAAGCATATATGCTAATGCTTCTGAATGTGTTAAATACTTCCTATCTCTTAAGAATTGGATTTGGAGAGTTGTGATGAGAATCTAAAGCACCAGAAATTCATGTGATAAAATCGTAGAAAGAAACCGATCTTAAAAGAGTGCACTTTATATGACTACAACTATATATGTGACATGTGCACACATGCTCAGTTGTATGTGACTCTCTGTGACCCCAAATGACTATACCTCACCAGGTTCTTCTGTGAAAGGAATTTTCCATGCAAGAATACTAGGATTGGTTGCCATTTCTTCCTCCTGGGGATCTTCCTGACCCAGAGATAGAACATTTGTCTCCTGCATTTTTTGCATTGGCAGGCAGATTCTTTATAACTTTGCCACATAAGAAGCCCAATTGTAACTATGTGACATTCTGAAAAAGGCAAAATTGGGATACAGTTATAAGATTGTGGCTACCAGAGGTGGAGTAGAAACAGATGGATAGGCAGAGAATGGAAGATTTTTAGGGGAGTGAAAATATTTTATTATATTATAATGATAAATATTGGATGCATGTCCTATACATATGTCCAAACTTGTAGAATATACAAAACTAAGAGTAAGCCCTAATTAATGCAAACTTTGGACTCTAGGTAATAATGATATGTCAATATAGGTTCAGTAGTTGCAACAAATTACTACTTTAGTGGAGGATGTTGATAAACTATATATATATAGTGGCAGAAGGTATATGGGAAATTCTGTACTTACCTAAAACTTCTCTAAAAAAGTAACATGTTTTTGGCAAAGTCTTAAATGTCAGAGCAATCTGCCTAGGTACTTTATTTTATAGAATGAGAAACTGCATCCTGGAAAGGGACACAGGTTCCCACTAATTGCAGCAGTGGGATCAGAACCTAAAGATGCTATTTATCATCCAAGTTTTTACTGCTGTCTCTGACAACCTGGCTGTTGAGTTTCTTTTCTAGAGCCATTCTTTGATCATAGGTAAAGAACCTGACTGACCTTACTAAAAATAGTTGCTCCAGAATCAGACTAATGCTGATAGAGCTCAGGGCTGATCCCAGGAAGGCTCAAAGTGTCCTCGTCAAGATGTTTACCCACACTCATGGTGGTCTGAGGGCAATAATGTGCTGGGCAATTGCAAAGCACTGGTAAGCATATATGCTAATGCTTCTGAATGTGTTAAATACTTCCTATCTCTTAAGAATTGGATTTGGAGAGTTGTGATGAGAATCTAAAGCACCAGAAATTCATGTGATAAAATCGTAGAAAGAAACCGATCTTAAAAGAGTGCACTTTATATGACTACAACTATATATGTGACATGTGCACACATGCTCAGTTGTATGTGACTCTCTGTGACCCCAAATGACTATACCTCACCAGGTTCTTCTGTGAAAGGAATTTTCCATGCAAGAATACTAGGATTGGTTGCCATTTCTTCCTCCTGGGGATCTTCCTGACCCAGAGATAGAACATTTGTCTCCTGCATTTTTTGCATTGGCA
This sequence comes from Tragulus kanchil, assembly GCA_022376925.1. NCBI lineage: Eukaryota > Metazoa > Chordata > Mammalia > Artiodactyla > Tragulidae > Tragulus > Tragulus kanchil. Next base: position 54,268,262 of record JAIOJX010000027.1, on the reverse strand, counting down.
GGCAGATTCTTTATAACTTTGCCACATAAGAAGCCCAATTGTAACTATGTGACATTCTGAAAAAGGCAAAATTGGGATACAGTTATAAGATTGTGGCTACCAGAGGTGGAGTAGAAACAGATGGATAGGCAGAGAATGGAAGATTTTTAGGGGAGTGAAAATATTTTATTATATTATAATGATAAATATTGGATGCATGTCCTATACATATGTCCAAACTTGTAGAATATACAAAACTAAGAGTAAGCCCTAATTAATGCAAACTTTGGACTCTAGGTAATAATGATATGTCAATATAGGTTCAGTAGTTGCAACAAATTACTACTTTAGTGGAGGATGTTGATAAACTATATATATATAGTGGCAGAAGGTATATGGGAAATTCTGTACTTACCTAAAACTTCTCTAAAAAAGTAACATGTTTTTGGCAAAGTCTTAAATGTCAGAGCAATCTGCCTAGGTACTTTATTTTATAGAATGAGAAACTGCATCCTGGAAAGGGACACAGGTTCCCACTAATTGCAGCAGTGGGATCAGAACCTAAAGATGCTATTTATCATCCAAGTTTTTACTGCTGTCTCTGACAACCTGGCTGTTGAGTTTCTTTTCTAGAGCCATTCTTTGATCATTTACATGAATTTGAATGTTGCAGAGGTAATGTATCTCACATATTTGCTTTTCCAGTTCCATTCTTTTTCAGAAGAGGGTACAGAGGCCCACAGAGGCGATGGGATTTGCCCAGGTTCTCATGATAGTTGATCCTAACAAGCTTACCTTTACTATCATGTACCCACTGTTATGTTAATTCCATACTCAGAAACTGTGGCTCTCTAGTTTTCAAAGAGGACCAACATGCTTCTATCACTCTCAGAAACTGTGGGTTCAAGGGACACATGTAAGGACATGCTGGGGCACCATGCAGAGAAGGCAATTCAAGTAAAAGTAAAATTTATGAGGTCTGGACCACTCTAGCTTGGGATTAAAGCTAAATTCACAATAGTTGCAAGACTGTGGCTTTTTCTCTACCTAGAGTTGGATTTCCTGAAGCATTTCAAATCTAGCATCCATGCCGAGAGAACTATTGCTTTCCCTAAAGATACCAAGGTCATTGCAATGCCAATTAACACAGCTGTTCTCATTTTTTCCTATAAAACATATAGAAGCTATGTATTTAATGAAGTATAGAATAGGTGTCTTTTAAGATGAGGATGATGATCTTGCTAGAAAATATTCAGTCATTATCCTCATCTTTAAAGACAACTTTTTATTTTTTTCCCCAGAATCCCTCTAGGTACTCTATTTTCCATTCTTCAGACCATCTGCCATCTGTGTCTGCCATAACAGCTGCCTAACAATTAGAAGTAGAAACCCAGAGAACCTTTGTACAGTTCTGGCATCAGGGAGCAGGCATACCTGTTGCAGACAGTCCCAGCTCTTGGTGGCTGACAGCCAATTTAAGCATGGGATAAATAATGAAGGCAGACAACATGAAAATAAATCTGCATTTGTCCGTACGATATGAAGTGATGTTTTTATGGATCTTCCAGATGTGTGCATGCACACAAACACACACACACGATTATTGACTTGTGGAGTAATGGTTCTAGAAGTGGCCTGAAGATCTTTTAATCCAATAGTTCTTACATTTAACTGTGCCTTCTGACCATACTAACCACCTGGGTGATTTTCAAAATTGCACATTACTGGACACCACCCTCTGATCTAGTGAATCAGTATATCTAAAGGTAAAGGAAAAATGAATCTATCTTTGAACCAACTTTTCAAATTATGTAGATGTAGTCAGATCACCATGCCTCCATGAATTAGCATTTTGTCACCAAAGATTGTAGTTCAAATATATCCTCTCTGCCACTACAATTTTCATTAAAGACAATGCAAGAGCCTTGGGAAGTAATCTGTGTTGGCGCCTTGGCAAAGCCCTGCCAGACATTGAGCTAGAAGCATATCAGTGACCTCTTATGTTTTTGCTCCTTCCTACAAAATATACTACAGACTTCCCTGGTGGCTCAGTAGTAAAGAATACAACTGCAAATGCAGGAGACATGGGTTTAGTCTCTGGGTCAGGAAGATCCCCTGATGAAGGAACTGACCACCCACTCCAGTATTCTTACCTGAGAAATCCCATGGACAGAGGATCCTGGTGGACTACAGTCCATGAAGTTGCAAAAGAGTAGGATATAACTTAGCAACTTATCACCACTAACAACACATATTGCCCTGTCTCTTATTCATGGCCAAACTCTTACTCCTATTTTTGTTGTGTTCACAACACAACATATGCACAGTTGACTAGGCTATCACATTTAGTTATCAAAAATTATTTAATCTAACCTGATCTCCTTTGGAAGCTCATTTTTCTACAGCATGAGTCTTCTAGATTAGGGACTGAAAATCTTAATAGAGACTCTGAGTCTTCAGAGATTAGCATCTGAAAATGTATGAATATTGCTGTATACACACATCTGCACTTATATTTTGGGAAAAGATTCATAACATTCATCAGATGTTTAAAAGCATCTGCCTTCTACCTAAAATGGGTAAAATCTCTAGTTTATAATATTCATGATAAGAGCTTGTTTTCCTACTGTTTTGAAGGGGGTGGCTTAGAACTTTAAAAATAAAACAAAGGAAAGAAAAGAGAAACATATCTACTTTAGGGAACTAGAAGTGGCCTGAAGATCTTTTAATCCAATAGTTCTTACATTTAACTGTGCCTTCTGACCATACTAACCACCTGGGTGATTTTCAAAATTGCACATTACTGGACACCACCCTCTGATCTAGTGAATCAGTATATCTAAAGGTAAAGGAAAAATGAATCTATCTTTGAACCAACTTTTCAAATTATGTAGATGTAGTCAGATCACCATGCCTCCATGAATTAGCATTTTGTCACCAAAGATTGTAGTTCAAATATATCCTCTCTGCCACTACAATTTTCATTAAAGACAATGCAAGAGCCTTGGGAAGTAATCTGTGTTGGCGCCTTGGCAAAGCCCTGCCAGACATTGAGCTAGAAGCATATCAGTGACCTCTTATGTTTTTGCTCCTTCCTACAAAATATACTACAGACTTCCCTGGTGGCTCAGTAGTAAAGAATACAACTGCAAATGCAGGAGACATGGGTTTAGTCTCTGGGTCAGGAAGATCCCCTGATGAAGGAACTGACCACCCACTCCAGTATTCTTACCTGAGAAATCCCATGGACAGAGGATCCTGGTGGACTACAGTCCATGAAGTTGCAAAAGAGTAGGATATAACTTAGCAACTTATCACCACTAACAACACATATTGCCCTGTCTCTTATTCATGGCCAAACTCTTACTCCTATTTTTGTTGTGTTCACAACACAACATATGCACAGTTGACTAGGCTATCACATTTAGTTATCAAAAATTATTTAATCTAACCTGATCTCCTTTGGAAGCTCATTTTTCTACAGCATGAGTCTTCTAGATTAGGGACTGAAAATCTTAATAGAGACTCTGAGTCTTCAGAGATTAGCATCTGAAAATGTATGAATATTGCTGTATACACACATCTGCACTTATATTTTGGGAAAAGATTCATAACATTCATCAGATGTTTAAAAGCATCTGCCTTCTACCTAAAATGGGTAAAATCTCTAGTTTATAATATTCATGATAAGAGCTTGTTTTCCTACTGTTTTGAAGGGGGTGGCTTAGAACTTTAAAAATAAAACAAAGGAAAGAAAAGAGAAACATATCTACTTTAGGGAACTAGGCTTAACCTACTGATTTTTAGCATATCTAGCTATGCTTAGCATAATGAAAGTTTTTGACAAAGTGTCACCATAGAGGATATGATCATAAAAGCTAGTGAAACAAGAAAAAAATAATAATTTGTCTTAAAGCTTCACTGTCACTAATGTGAAGCAAAAGTATGGTCAAGCAAAAATGTGTCAGGGAAAAGACAGGTGAAGTCAGAGAAAGTTTAAGACACAGACTTAAAAGGATAATAAGAGTAAGACCCAGTCTCCCCCTCAGCCAGCCCCTCCCGAAAGGAAATATGCACAAGCCTTTTATCCTCACCAGAAGGCAGACAGAAGAAATAAGAACTACAATCCCATTCACTCCAGGACTAATACTACAATCATAGAAAGCTCCTCAAAATGAAAAGACATAAGATTATGTCCCAGATGAAGGAACAAGATAAATCCCCAGAGAAATAACTAAATGAAGTATAGATAGTCAGCCCCTCAAGAAAAAAAAATCAAAATAATGATAGTGAAGATGATGCAGGATATTAGAAACAGTAGAGTAAATGCAAGAAATGTTTTCTATGAGCCTAGAAGAACTGAAAAACAAGCATACAGAGATGAATAATACACTAGAAGGAATAAATTGCAGAATGAATGAGGCAGAAGAACAAATAAGTGACCAGGAAAACAGAATGGTGGAAATAAATGCTGCGAAACAGAATATAGAAAACATAATGAAAAGAAATGAAGTCAGTCTAAGAGACCTCTGGGACATCATTACACACACCAGTGTTCACATTATAGGGATCCCAGAAGAAGAAGAGAGAAAAGACCTGAGAAAATATTTGAAGAGATAAAACTGGAAACTTCTCTAACATGGGAAAGGAAATAGTCATGTCCAGGAAACACAGAGCCCTAAGCAATGAGGGATCCAATGAGGGACACACTAAGACAAATGTAACAAAAATTAAAGGCAAATATAAATTATTAAGACTAACAAAGAAAAGAAAAGAAATAACATATAGGGGAAAACCCATATGGTTATCAGTCGATTTCTCAAAGAAACACTACAAACCAGAATGGAATTGAATGATATATTTCAAGTGATGAAAGCTGAGAACCTACAACCAAGAATACTCTACCCAATAAGACTTTCATATCTACTTTAGGGAACTAGGCTTAACCTACTGATTTTTAGCATATCTAGCTATGCTTAGCATAATGAAAGTTTTTGACAAAGTGTCACCATAGAGGATATGATCATAAAAGCTAGTGAAACAAGAAAAAAATAATAATTTGTCTTAAAGCTTCACTGTCACTAATGTGAAGCAAAAGTATGGTCAAGCAAAAATGTGTCAGGGAAAAGACAGGTGAAGTCAGAGAAAGTTTAAGACACAGACTTAAAAGGATAATAAGAGTAAGACCCAGTCTCCCCCTCAGCCAGCCCCTCCCGAAAGGAAATATGCACAAGCCTTTTATCCTCACCAGAAGGCAGACAGAAGAAATAAGAACTACAATCCCATTCACTCCAGGACTAATACTACAATCATAGAAAGCTCCTCAAAATGAAAAGACATAAGATTATGTCCCAGATGAAGGAACAAGATAAATCCCCAGAGAAATAACTAAATGAAGTATAGATAGTCAGCCCCTCAAGAAAAAAAAATCAAAATAATGATAGTGAAGATGATGCAGGATATTAGAAACAGTAGAGTAAATGCAAGAAATGTTTTCTATGAGCCTAGAAGAACTGAAAAACAAGCATACAGAGATGAATAATACACTAGAAGGAATAAATTGCAGAATGAATGAGGCAGAAGAACAAATAAGTGACCAGGAAAACAGAATGGTGGAAATAAATGCTGCGAAACAGAATATAGAAAACATAATGAAAAGAAATGAAGTCAGTCTAAGAGACCTCTGGGACATCATTACACACACCAGTGTTCACATTATAGGGATCCCAGAAGAAGAAGAGAGAAAAGACCTGAGAAAATATTTGAAGAGATAAAACTGGAAACTTCTCTAACATGGGAAAGGAAATAGTCATGTCCAGGAAACACAGAGCCCTAAGCAATGAGGGATCCAATGAGGGACACACTAAGACAAATGTAACAAAAATTAAAGGCAAATATAAATTATTAAGACTAACAAAGAAAAGAAAAGAAATAACATATAGGGGAAAACCCATATGGTTATCAGTCGATTTCTCAAAGAAACACTACAAACCAGAATGGAATTGAATGATATATTTCAAGTGATGAAAGCTGAGAACCTACAACCAAGAATACTCTACCCAATAAGACTTTCATTCAGATTTGGTGGATAACTCGAAAGCTTTACAGACAGGCAAAAGTTAGGAGAATTCAGCGCCACTAAATCAATTTTAAAACCAATGCTAAAGGAACTTCTCTAGACAAGAAACACAAGTGAAGGGAAATATCTCCTAAAAGCAAACCCAAAATAATTAACAGAAAGATGATAGGATCATACATATTGACAATTATCTTAAATGTAAGTGGATTAAACACACCAATAAAAAGAGATACACTGGTTGTGTGGATAAAAAACAAGACAAATATATATGTTGTCTACAGGAGACCCACTTCATACCAAATGACTCTTAAAGACTGAATGTAAGGGAATGGAAGAAGGCATTTCATGTAAATGTAAAATATAACAAAGCTGGAGTAGGAATACTCATATCATACAAGATAAACTTTAAAACAGAGACTCTTATAAGGACAAAGAAGGACACTACATAATAAGGGCTCAATTCAAGGAGAAGATTTAACAGTTTTAAATATATATGCACTCAACAGAGGAGTATCTCAATATATAAGGCAAATACTAACATATATGAGAAGAAATCAAAAACAACACAAAAATAGTGAGGGATTTGAGTCCCACTTTCATCAATAGACAGACCATCCAAACAGAAAATCAATAAGGAAACTCAGGCCTTACGTGACATTTATGACAAGTTGGACTTAATTGATATTTATAGAACATTCCATGCAAAAGCAATGGAGTACACATTTTTCTTGAGTTCACACAGAACATTCCACAGGGATGAACACATGCTGGGCCATAAAGGGTAAATTTAAAATAATCTAAATAATATTAAGCATCTTCTGTGATCATAATGCTATGAGACTAGAAATAAACTATAAGAAAACAACTTTAAGAAACACAAACGTGTTGGCTAAGAAAAATGTTAGTAAGCAACTGTTGGGTCACTGAAGAAATCAAAAAAGAAATTTAAAAAAAATGCATAAAGACAAATTAAAATGAAAGTATAATGGTCCAAAACTTATAGGATGCAGCAAAAGCAGTTCTAAGAGGGAAATTTATAGCAATATAATGTTACCTGGATAAACAAGAAAAATCTCAAATAAGCAACCTAACTTTACAACCAAAGTAACTAGTCAAAGAAGAGCAAAAGAAACTTAAGGTTAGTAGAAGGAAATAAATCATAAAAGTCAGAGCAGATGTGGTTGAAATTCTCCCAATGAACCGAAGTCTAGGACCTCATGGATTCACGGGTGAATTTTATCAAACATTTACAGAAGAGTTAAAACCTCTCCTGAAACTGTTCCAAAGTATTACAGAGGAAGGAAAACTTCCCTACTCTTTGTATGAAACCACCACCACTTTGATACCAAAACCAAAGATACCACACACAAAAATAATAATTATAGGCCAATATCACTGATGAACATAGATGAAAAAAATCCTTAACAAAAGACTAGCAATCCGTATCCAAAAATACTTTAAAAAGATCTTAAACCAGGGATGCAAGGATTCTTCAACATCCACAAATTAATCAATATGATACACCATATCAACCAATTGTAGAAACCATATGCTTATCTGAATAGATGTAGAAAATGCTTTTTCACACAATTCAGCACCCATTTATGATAAATACTCTCCAGAAAGAGGGAATAGTTGCTGCAAACCTCAACGTGATAATCTTACAGCTAGCATCATGCTCAATGGTAAAAAGCTGAAAGCATTCCCTCTAAGATCAGGAAAAGACAAGTGTGTCCACTCTCACCAATTTTATTCAATGTAGCTTTGGAAGTCCAAGCTACAGCAATCAGAGAAGAAAATGCAGTAAAGAGAAGTCACTTTGGAAAAGAAGCTAAACTGTCACTGTTTGCAATAGCATGATAATACATATAGAAGATCTTAAAGATGATATCAGAAAACTACTAGAATTCATCAATGAGTTTAGTAAAGTTGCGGGGTACAAAATTAATACATAGAAGTCTGTTGCATTTCTATACACTGATAACTGAAGATCAGAAAGAGAAATTCAAGAAGCAATTCCACTTATCTTTGCAACAAAAAGAACAAAATTGCATACGAATAATCCAACATAGGGAAACAAAGATCTGTACTCTGAAAAATATAAAGTGCTGATGAAATAAATTAAAGTAGGAAAAAACAGATGGAAAGATATACCATGTTCATGGACTGGAAGAATCAATATTGTCAAAACGGCTATACTACTCAAGGCAATCTATAGATTCAAGAAAATTCCTATCAAATTACCAAATAATTTCCAAATTATGCAAACAGCTCAGACAACTCAACACCGAAAAAACAAACAACCCAATCAAAAATGAGACAAAGGCCTAAAGAGACATCTCTCCAAAGAAGACACATAGATGGCCAAAAAAACACATGAAAAGATGATCAACATCGCTTCTTATTAGAGAAATGCAAATTAAAACTACAATGAGATATCACCTCACACCAGTCAGAATAGCCATTATCATAATATCTACAGATAGCAAATGCTGCCGAGGGTTCAGAGAAAAAGGAATACTCTTACATTGTTGGTGTGAATGTAAATTGATACAACCATTAAGGAAGACAGTATGGAGATTCCTTAAATAACTAAAAATAGAAGCACCATATGACTCAGCAATCCCATATTAGGCATATATCCTAATGAAATCAAAATTGAAAGAGACACCTGTACCCCCATGTTCATTGCAGCATTTTATGTGATAACTAGAACCAGGAAGCAACCTAGATGTCCATCGAAGAATGAATGGATAAAGAAACTATGTTACATGTATACAATGGAATATTTCTCAGTCCTAAAAGGAAATAGAGAAGAACCAGTCCTAATGAGGTGGCGGAATCTAGAACCTATTATATGAAGTTAAGTAAGTCAAAAAGAGAATGACCAACACAATATACTAACACATATATATGGAATCTAGTAAGATGGCACTGATAAATACACACACACAGCAACGATGGAAAAACAGACATAGAAAGCAGACCTATGGACATTGTTAGGAGGGAGAAGTGGGCAAGAGGTATGGAAAAGTGGAAACCAATACTATCATATGTAAAAGATATAACTATTGTCAATGCACTGTTGGACTAAGGGTGTTTTACATGAAGATCAGAAAGAGAAATTCAAGAAGCAATTCCACTTATCTTTGCAACAAAAAGAACAAAATTGCATACGAATAATCCAACATAGGGAAACAAAGATCTGTACTCTGAAAAATATAAAGTGCTGATGAAATAAATTAAAGTAGGAAAAAACAGATGGAAAGATATACCATGTTCATGGACTGGAAGAATCAATATTGTCAAAACGGCTATACTACTCAAGGCAATCTATAGATTCAAGAAAATTCCTATCAAATTACCAAATAATTTCCAAATTATGCAAACAGCTCAGACAACTCAACACCGAAAAAACAAACAACCCAATCAAAAATGAGACAAAGGCCTAAAGAGACATCTCTCCAAAGAAGACACATAGATGGCCAAAAAAACACATGAAAAGATGATCAACATCGCTTCTTATTAGAGAAATGCAAATTAAAACTACAATGAGATATCACCTCACACCAGTCAGAATAGCCATTATCATAATATCTACAGATAGCAAATGCTGCCGAGGGTTCAGAGAAAAAGGAATACTCTTACATTGTTGGTGTGAATGTAAATTGATACAACCATTAAGGAAGACAGTATGGAGATTCCTTAAATAACTAAAAATAGAAGCACCATATGACTCAGCAATCCCATATTAGGCATATATCCTAATGAAATCAAAATTGAAAGAGACACCTGTACCCCCATGTTCATTGCAGCATTTTATGTGATAACTAGAACCAGGAAGCAACCTAGATGTCCATCGAAGAATGAATGGATAAAGAAACTATGTTACATGTATACAATGGAATATTTCTCAGTCCTAAAAGGAAATAGAGAAGAACCAGTCCTAATGAGGTGGCGGAATCTAGAACCTATTATATGAAGTTAAGTAAGTCAAAAAGAGAATGACCAACACAATATACTAACACATATATATGGAATCTAGTAAGATGGCACTGATAAATACACACACACAGCAACGATGGAAAAACAGACATAGAAAGCAGACCTATGGACATTGTTAGGAGGGAGAAGTGGGCAAGAGGTATGGAAGGAATAATGTGGAAACCAATACTATCATATGTAAAAGATATAACTATTGTCAATGCACTGTTGGACTAAGGGTGTTTTACATGAAGTCTATGCGAGGCCTGGAGGGGTGGGATGAGGGGACTTGGAGGAAGGCAGAAGTGGGAGGGTTCAGGGATACACTTATGACTGATCTTGGATTATGCATATCTGTAAACAACAAAACTCTTCAAAAGCAAAATAAAAATAACTAAGAAAAAAATTACCAATGACAGTTTTCAGAGATCTAGACCAAAAGAAAAACCTCAGAATTTTTATGGAGACACAAAAGATCCCAAATAGCCAAAACAATCTTAAAAGATAAAAACTGAGCTGGAAGAATCAGGCTCCCTGACTTCAAATATACTACAAAGCTACAAGACAGGGTGGTACTGGCACAGACATATCAGATGAGATCAATGGACCAGGATAGAAACCCCAGAAATAAGTCCATGCACCTATAGTCAATTTTCTATGACATCGCACCTGGACATCACAATATAGCCAGGAAGGGTGAGATGAGGGGGACTGGGAGGGGGGAGGGTGCCAGGGATATGCATATGACTGATCTGGGAACATACATGTCTGTGAACAACAAAACTCAGTAAAAATGTTTAAAAATATAATATTAATAAATAATAATAAAAAAATTCTATGACAAAGGAGGCAAGAGTACACAATATTTGAAAGACAGTCTCATGAAAAAATGGTGTTGGGAAAAGCGTACAGCCACATGTAAAAGAATGAAATTACATCATTCCTTAACTCCATAAATAATCTCGAAATGGACTAGGGACCTAAATGTCATCCACACATGTTAAAACTCTTAGAGGAAAACATATGCAGAACACTCTCTGACATAAATCACAGAAAAATATTTTTTTAATCAATCTACCAGAATAATATAAATAAAAGCAAAAATAAACAAATGGGACCTACATGAACTAAAAAGCTTTTGCACAGCAAAGGAAGTGGTAAATAAAGCAACAGTCCACATATTGGGAGAAAACAGACATAGAAAGCAGACCTATGGACATTGTTAGGAGGGAGAAGTGGGCAAGAGGTATGGAAGGAATAATGTGGAAACCAATACTATCATATGTAAAAGATATAACTATTGTCAATGCACTGTTGGACTAAGGGTGTTTTACATGAAGTCTATGCGAGGCCTGGAGGGGTGGGATGAGGGGACTTGGAGGAAGGCAGAAGTGGGAGGGTTCAGGGATACACTTATGACTGATCTTGGATTATGCATATCTGTAAACAACAAAACTCTTCAAAAGCAAAATAAAAATAACTAAGAAAAAAATTACCAATGACAGTTTTCAGAGATCTAGACCAAAAGAAAAACCTCAGAATTTTTATGGAGACACAAAAGATCCCAAATAGCCAAAACAATCTTAAAAGATAAAAACTGAGCTGGAAGAATCAGGCTCCCTGACTTCAAATATACTACAAAGCTACAAGACAGGGTGGTACTGGCACAGACATATCAGATGAGATCAATGGACCAGGATAGAAACCCCAGAAATAAGTCCATGCACCTATAGTCAATTTTCTATGACATCGCACCTGGACATCACAATATAGCCAGGAAGGGTGAGATGAGGGGGACTGGGAGGGGGGAGGGTGCCAGGGATATGCATATGACTGATCTGGGAACATACATGTCTGTGAACAACAAAACTCAGTAAAAATGTTTAAAAATATAATATTAATAAATAATAATAAAAAAATTCTATGACAAAGGAGGCAAGAGTACACAATATTTGAAAGACAGTCTCATGAAAAAATGGTGTTGGGAAAAGCGTACAGCCACATGTAAAAGAATGAAATTACATCATTCCTTAACTCCATAAATAATCTCGAAATGGACTAGGGACCTAAATGTCATCCACACATGTTAAAACTCTTAGAGGAAAACATATGCAGAACACTCTCTGACATAAATCACAGAAAAATATTTTTTTAATCAATCTACCAGAATAATATAAATAAAAGCAAAAATAAACAAATGGGACCTACATGAACTAAAAAGCTTTTGCACAGCAAAGGAAGTGGTAAATAAAGCAACAGTCCACATATTGGGAGAAAACATTTGCAAATCATGCGACTGATGTGGAATTAGTCTTCAAAATTTACAAATAGTTTATGATGTGCAATCAGCATCAAGTCAAACAGCCCACTCAAAAAGTGGGCAGAAGACCTGAATAGATATTTCTCTAAAGATTGTCAACAGACACATGAAAAGATGTTCAAAATCACTGCTTGTTAGAGAAATAAAAATTAAAACTACAATGAGATATAACTCCACACCAATCACAATGGCTGTCACTGAAAAATCCAATAATAACCAATGATGGATAGAGTGTGTAGAGAAGTAAATCTTCCTGCACTGTTCAGGGAATGTAAGTTGCTAAAGTCGCTATGGAGAACTGTATGCAGGTTCCCTTACAAAACTAAACATAGAGCCAATTTGTGACCCTCCAATCCCACTCCTGGGTATAATCAAAGGAATAACATGGCCCAAAGAGATACATGCACCCCAATGTTCATTGAAGCACTGGACTTTGCAATGGGCAGCACATGGAAACAACCTAAATGTCCATTTACAAAGGAATAGATAGAGAAGATGTAGCATGTATATACAATGGTATATTAATCAGTCATTAAAAAGAATGAAATAAGATCATTTGCAGCAACATGGATAGACCATGGGAGTATTATACTGAGTAAAGTAAGTTAGACAGAGAAGAAACATCATATGGCATCCCTTTTAGGTGGATTCTGAAAAGAAATGATATAAATGGACTAATTTACAAAATAGAAAGAGGCTCACAGACTTCCCAAACAAACTCATGGTTTCAGGGGGAAGCAGATAGTTAAAGACTTTGGGAGAGTCATGGGCATACTGATATATTTAAAATAGATAACCAACAAAAATCTATTGTATAGCACACGGAACTCTGCTCAATCTCGTGCTAACCTGGATGGGAGGAGGGTTTAGAAGAGAAAGGATATGTGTATTTGTAACCCCGAAACAGTCTCTTCACTGTTCACCTGAAACTATCACAACATTGTTAACTGCTTATACCCTAAAGCAAACAAACAAACAAACAAACAAAAAAATGGTGTTAAATTTTTAAAAAATGTTGAGACGGGGGAATTAAACATATATTAATAAATTCCAATAAAAATAGATAATAAACCTTTTATCAGGGCAGAGCTTTGGAAAAAAATGAAGGAATAGTTTTAGTTAAAGGCATGCTAGTACACTAGAGTAACTAAAATTTATAATTAATATTTTATCTCAACTCATCACATTGCCAAACATTTTAATGCATCCAGGAAGAACATGATGATTATACAAGTTACATTGAACTGAACATCAAGGGAGAGTCAAATGCAAAAAATGGATAAATTAGTGGGAAGCGTTGCCATTCAAACTCCTAAAGTCTTTTCTGTCAAATGGACAGTGCTGGTCGCTTGGTCAATAGAGTCCAAATGTCTTTCACAGCACAGATTGAACTATATCATCACTGTATGATATTCTTTTGCCTTTCCAAATTAATTCAATATGGTCCCATGAGGTCAAAAACTTCTCTTTCAATTTTCTATCCTCAGTAGTTAAAATACAGTCTTATTTTAGTTATCTCGAACTATTCCCATAATAATACTGCAAAACAATTACAAACCCTCAGTGGCAGGTAACATTAAACATTTACTTATGAGTCTTAGGGAGTCAGATGATCTGAGCTGAATGTGTTCATGTATCTGTGGTTAACCTCAAGCCAGTTAGACAGCTTTGCCCAATTGACTGGTACTCACACCTGGCTATTGGTTACAACAACAGTCTTGATTGGGATGATGGGGCAACTTAGCCCCATATCACATCCTCTACCTCAAGAAACTGGCTTGGGTAAAATCTCCAAATGTGTCATTGGACGAAGCAAAACATATGGTTACATTCTAAGTCCAAATGACAGGGTATTAGCAAGTGCATAATTAGTTAGTGAAGTGTATGAATATAGACTGCAGTGAAGAACTGGGGCCATTAGTGTCAGTTTCCCACATTCCTAGAATATAGTAAGGACTCAAACTTTTATCACAACAGATGAATTGAATACTCTCCAAAGATATGGATATGGGCAAGAAGCATACAGAAGAGATGTTTAACATCATTAGTCATCGTTGTTTAGTCAGTCAGTTGCATCCAAATCTGTGACCCTGTGAACTCTAGCCCACCAGGTTTCACTGGCCATGAAGATATCCAGGTGAGAATACTGGAGCAGACTGCCATTTCCTTCTCCAAGGGATCTTCCCAACCCATGGGTAAAACTCTTGCCTCTTGCAAGTCTCCTGTATTGAAGGATTCATTACCATTGAGACACCTGGGGAGCCAAATCAAAACCAAAATGAGATGCTACTTCGTACCTATTATGGTGACTAGCACCAAAAAGCCAGACAATTACAAATGTCAGCAAGGATTTGGAGAAATTAGAACTCTCATAGATTGTTTGTAGGAATGTAAACTGGTGCAATCACTTTGGAAAAAATCTGGTAGTTCTTCAAAAAGTTAAACATTGAGTTGCCATTTGACCTAGAAATTCCACTTTTAGAATATACCCAACAGATGAAAGCATATGTACACACCAACTCATACACAAATGTTTATAGCATCATTTGTCATAAGAACCAAAGGGTGGAAACATTCCAAATGCTCATTAATTGATGCATGTATAAAATGTAGCATGAATGATAGTTGCTCAGCCATGTCCAATTCTTTTCAACTCCATGAAATACATAGCCTGCCAGGATCCTCTATCCATGGGACTCTCCAGGAAAGTATACTAGAGTAAGTTACCATTTCCTTCTCTAATCAAGGGCAGACTGACTGCTAAATGGTTTACCCAGCAGGGAATGACCTTTGGAAGCAGAGACATCTATGCTGGTGTACTTCCTAAAAGCCTCCACAAGCTGCCCATGGAAGAGGGCTGGAGTTTCTTTTACTTCTTGGGCAGCTCTTTTAACCTTTTCTTAGTTAACTGACATTGTGATACACCTTCTCATCCCTTCTAATACACACTGTATCATGTGCTTCCTGGCCTCTGTTCCTGCCCAGGAAAGATAATTCCAAGGTGGTTTCTGGGATCACGGCTGAACACAGAGCATAATGTTTGGGTTGGTCTCTGAGAAGTTGGTCAGCATGCCTCTGGACTGCTGTCCAAATTATGTTTTTCCTCTGAAATTCAAGAGGTACTGGGGCTGGCCAAAATTTTCATTAGTATTTTCCAGAACATCTTAGTATACAAACACAATAGAATAATTTGTCCATAAAAAGGAATTAATCAGTATACATACTACAACATGGATGGGCCTTGAAAATATCATGTTAAATGAAAGAAACCAAATACAAAAGACCACATATGATATGATTACATTTATATGAAATATCCAGAATAGGCAAATCTGTGGGGTTAGAGAGCAAATTTGGCATTGCCTAGAGCTTGGGGAAATGGAGAAGGCTTCTTGATGAGATACTTAGTTTTCTAGTCAAAAAGGATTTGGAGAAATTAGAACTCTCATAGATTGTTTGTAGGAATGTAAACTGGTGCAATCACTTTGGAAAAAATCTGGTAGTTCTTCAAAAAGTTAAACATTGAGTTGCCATTTGACCTAGAAATTCCACTTTTAGAATATACCCAACAGATGAAAGCATATGTACACACCAACTCATACACAAATGTTTATAGCATCATTTGTCATAAGAACCAAAGGGTGGAAACATTCCAAATGCTCATTAATTGATGCATGTATAAAATGTAGCATGAATGATAGTTGCTCAGCCATGTCCAATTCTTTTCAACTCCATGAAATACATAGCCTGCCAGGATCCTCTATCCATGGGACTCTCCAGGAAAGTATACTAGAGTAAGTTACCATTTCCTTCTCTAATCAAGGGCAGACTGACTGCTAAATGGTTTACCCAGCAGGGAATGACCTTTGGAAGCAGAGACATCTATGCTGGTGTACTTCCTAAAAGCCTCCACAAGCTGCCCATGGAAGAGGGCTGGAGTTTCTTTTACTTCTTGGGCAGCTCTTTTAACCTTTTCTTAGTTAACTGACATTGTGATACACCTTCTCATCCCTTCTAATACACACTGTATCATGTGCTTCCTGGCCTCTGTTCCTGCCCAGGAAAGATAATTCCAAGGTGGTTTCTGGGATCACGGCTGAACACAGAGCATAATGTTTGGGTTGGTCTCTGAGAAGTTGGTCAGCATGCCTCTGGACTGCTGTCCAAATTATGTTTTTCCTCTGAAATTCAAGAGGTACTGGGGCTGGCCAAAATTTTCATTAGTATTTTCCAGAACATCTTAGTATACAAACACAATAGAATAATTTGTCCATAAAAAGGAATTAATCAGTATACATACTACAACATGGATGGGCCTTGAAAATATCATGTTAAATGAAAGAAACCAAATACAAAAGACCACATATGATATGATTACATTTATATGAAATATCCAGAATAGGCAAATCTGTGGGGTTAGAAAGCAAATTTGGCATTGCCTAGAGCTTGGTGAAATGGAAAAGGCTTCTTAATGAGATACTTAATTGTTCTAAAATTGTGCTTCTGTAGCAAACTCTAAATATAAATGAACTATGAATTATGAAATTGAATTGGGTGCATTATATGATATCTCAATAAAGCTTCTGCCAGAAAACATAAATTAAATAACATAGCTCCTATTAAGATGCCAGTATAGGGGTTTCCTGATGGTCCAGTGGGTGAAGAGTTCACCTTGCAGTGAGAGGGGCACTTGTTCGATCCCTGGCCAGGAAAAATTCCATGTGCCGAGGAGATACTGAACAGCCATGTCCAATTACAAGCCAGCACTCTGGAGTGCATGCTCCCATAGCCAGTGCTCTGCAACTGAAGAGGTCACTGCAATGGGGGCCCATACAGGTCAAGGAATAGAGATGGATGAAAATAAATAAATAAGCAGTAAAAGAGGCAAAATTAAAAAAAAAAGTCAGTATAGCATTTGGCCATGTTAACCATTTATCAACACATCTATGATGCTGTAGATTGCAATATACACCATTATTTTATGTATAATCAAGAAATAAAAAAATATTGCCAAGTTAATTGTGACAGATAATCATTTATAATATGTATTCTGAATTCAGAAATGTTAAATTGTAGAAAAATGTGTCTTAGAATCAATAAAATATGGTTGAAGAAATGTTTGTAGCATCTGAAATTAAATATATTCAACAAAAACACAGACCTTTCTCCAAAATTCAAGTTTTAAGATCACACTTATTTCATAGATTAATGGTTATGGAGTATCCACTCATGACACTCAGTCTCCATCAGCTTCAACAATTGTGACCAAATGAAATTTCTCTGAGAAGTTGGTCAGCATGCCTCTGGACTGCTGTCCAAATTATGTTTTTCCTCTGAAATTCAAGAGGTACTGGGGCTGGCCAAAATTTTCATTAGTATTTTCCAGAACATCTTAGTATACAAACACAATAGAATAATTTGTCCATAAAAAGGAATTAATCAGTATACATACTACAACATGGATGGGCCTTGAAAATATCATGTTAAATGAAAGAAACCAAATACAAAAGACCACATATGATATGATTACATTTATATGAAATATCCAGAATAGGCAAATCTGTGGGGTTAGAAAGCAAATTTGGCATTGCCTAGAGCTTGGTGAAATGGAAAAGGCTTCTTAATGAGATACTTAATTGTTCTAAAATTGTGCTTCTGTAGCAAACTCTAAATATAAATGAACTATGAATTATGAAATTGAATTGGGTGCATTATATGATATCTCAATAAAGCTTCTGCCAGAAAACATAAATTAAATAACATAGCTCCTATTAAGATGCCAGTATAGGGGTTTCCTGATGGTCCAGTGGGTGAAGAGTTCACCTTGCAGTGAGAGGGGCACTTGTTCGATCCCTGGCCAGGAAAAATTCCATGTGCCGAGGAGATACTGAACAGCCATGTCCAATTACAAGCCAGCACTCTGGAGTGCATGCTCCCATAGCCAGTGCTCTGCAACTGAAGAGGTCACTGCAATGGGGGCCCATACAGGTCAAGGAATAGAGATGGATGAAAATAAATAAATAAGCAGTAAAAGAGGCAAAATTAAAAAAAAAAGTCAGTATAGCATTTGGCCATGTTAACCATTTATCAACACATCTATGATGCTGTAGATTGCAATATACACCATTATTTTATGTATAATCAAGAAATAAAAAAATATTGCCAAGTTAATTGTGACAGATAATCATTTATAATATGTATTCTGAATTCAGAAATGTTAAATTGTAGAAAAATGTGTCTTAGAATCAATAAAATATGGTTGAAGAAATGTTTGTAGCATCTGAAATTAAATATATTCAACAAAAACACAGACCTTTCTCCAAAATTCAAGTTTTAAGATCACACTTATTTCATAGATTAATGGTTATGGAGTATCCACTCATGACACTCAGTCTCCATCAGCTTCAACAATTGTGACCAAATGAAATTCTTATCCTCTCTAGTACAACCTGTCCTGCCAGTTTCTCTGTAGCCCTGTCCTAGGAGTCCCTAGAGTTCCTGAGTATCTCTTTATCTTTTATAGAGAAGAAGTCCTGGTCATAGAATAAGCCTACATTTCCCTCAGTGATAAGTGATCATTTCTGCATTTGAAGATATTCAGGCATCTTTAATTTCCTCCATGAAGGGATGTGATTAGGATGTGTTGTGGTGAGAGACATCTGGCTCCTGGTGACAGTTTCCACTAAGGAGGAGTGAAAAACACATACATATTCACTTTTATTTGGGTGATGAACAGTCAGAGATATTAACTGACAGAAAATAGAATGAATAAAAGTACTATCCATCCATCATTTTTTCTTTTTAAAGAATTATTTACTTATTTATTTTGGGCGGGGGTCGGGTTGGGGAGGGAGGGGAGCGGGCTGGCCACTTCTATTCGTCTTTCATTTCTCTATTTTCATCCGTCTTTGTTCCTTGGCTCCTGTGGGCCTCCCATCGTGGTGGCATCTGTCAGTGCAGACCCCTGGCTCTGGGTGCATGTGCCCCAGAATTCCGGCTTGGTAATTGGACACATCGGTCCAGCCGCTCCGCGGCACGTGGGATCTTCCCAGGCCGGGGATTGAACTGGTGCCCTTGCACTGCAAGGCAGTGTCCTTACCCACTGGGCCACCAGGGAAGCCCCTCCATCCATCTTTTGATTGTCAGTAAATCTGCAGTTCCCTTGGGAAGAATTATTGTCTCCCTCTTGAAATTCCTAGGACAGACAGGAAAATAACTTCATATAAGCAGGCTCTCTGGCACTTTCTTAATAACATAAATGCCCCCTTTCTAATTTTCATGCAAAAGGAGAAAAAAGAGGCTCTTTATTTCTATATTCCTTGTCTACACACCTTGAGTGAATTTACTAATCAAAATAGTTATTTAATTTTTTGTATTCTGAATTCAGAAATGTTAAATTGTAGAAATGTGTCTTAGAATCAATAAAATATGGTTGAAGAAATGTTTGTAGCATCTGAAATTAAATATATTCAACAAAAACACAGACCTTTCTCCAAAATTCAAGTTTTAAGATCACACTTATTTCATAGATTAATGGTTATGGAGTATCCACTCATGACACTCAGTCTCCATCAGCTTCAACAATTGTGACAAAATGAAATTCTTATCCTCTCTAGTACAACCTGTCCTGCCAGTTTCTCTGTAGCCCTGTCCTAGGAGTCCCTAGAGTTCCTGAGTATCTCTTTATCTTTTATAGAGAAGAAGTCCTGGTCATAGAATAAGCCTACATTTCCCTCAGTGATAAGTGATCATTTCTGCATTTGAAGATATTCAGGCATCTTTAATTTCCTCCATGAAGGGATGTGATTAGGATGTGTTGTGGTGAGAGACATCTGGCTCCTGGTGACAGTTTCCACTAAGGAGGAGTGAAAAACACATACATATTCACTTTTATTTGGGTGATGAACAGTCAGAGATATTAACTGACAGAAAATAGAATGAATAAAAGTACTATCCATCCATCATTTTTTCTTTTTAAAGAATTATTTACTTATTTATTTTGGGCGGGGGTCGGGTTGGGGAGGGAGGGGAGCGGGCTGGCCACTTCTATTCGTCTTTCATTTCTCTATTTTCATCCGTCTTTGTTCCTTGGCTCCTGTGGGCCTCCCATCGTGGTGGCATCTGTCAGTGCAGACCCCTGGCTCTGGGTGCATGTGCCCCAGAATTCCGGCTTGGTAATTGGACACATCGGTCCAGCCGCTCCGCGGCACGTGGGATCTTCCCAGGCCAGCGATCGAACCGGTGCCCCTTGCACTGCAAGGCAGTGTCCTTACCCACTGGGCCACCAGGGGAAGCCCCTCCATCCATCTTTTGATTGTCAGTAAATCTGCAGTTCCCCTTGGGAAGAATTATTGTCTCCCTCTTGAAATTCCTAGGACAGACAGGAAAATAACTTCATATAAGCAGGCTCTCTGGCACTTTCTTAATAACATAAATGCCCCCTTTCTAATTTTCATGCAAAAGGAGAAAAAAGAGGCTCTTTATTTCTATATTCCTTGTCTACACACCTTGAGTGAACTATAGAATGTTCTTGGAAGGAAAACTAATTAAGAAAGCATAGTGACAAGTAGCAATATTTATCTGAAATAAAGTCTAGCTCTTCTCTGGTGGTCCAGTGGGTAAAGAGTCTGCCTTGCAGTGCACGGAGCGCCAGTTCAATCCCTGGCCTGGGAAAACCCCAAGTGCTTCAGAGCAGCTGGACTGGTGTGTCCAATTACAAGCCAGCACTCTGGAGTGCATGCTCCCATAGCCAGTGCTCTGCAACTGAAGAGGCCACTGCAATGGGAGACCCAAACAGGCCGAAGAACAAAGATGGATAGAAATAAATAAATGAAAGACCATTAAAAGAGGCCAAAATTAAAAAAGAAATAAAAGCTATGTATAAAAAAAAGAAACAAAATCTAGAGAGAGCAGTGAGCAACACTGTGCATTCCATGTTTGTAATAGTTATCTTGGATATGACATTTTGTGTTGAATGATCACAGACCACAGAAATTAAAGTGACATAATAGGAAGGCATTCTAGTGCAAGACAACACATATTTTACAGAAAGTATCTAACCCAGTGGCATCAGCAACCACTAATCTTGGTGATTGAGGTCTATAGTTCTCATAACAGTATATGTACTTGAAACTTGTGAGATTCTTATTCTGAAGTCTTCATTTCAGCCCTACTGGAGACATTCCTCAAAGAAAAACCTGAAAAGACCACAATCAATTAAGCTTCAGGGAAGGATTGCAAGGTATAGTCCATAGAGTTTGCATAGTTGATATCATCTATCCTCATAGTTGTGTATCACAATTCAGAGATGGCAAATAGCTACATGCATGCCACATTGATAAGGACTCAGAAGCTGCTTCAGAATTTTAATTGGAAATGTGC
The DNA here is from genome assembly GCA_022376925.1 of Tragulus kanchil. Lineage (NCBI taxonomy): Eukaryota > Metazoa > Chordata > Mammalia > Artiodactyla > Tragulidae > Tragulus > Tragulus kanchil. Next base: position 54,246,519 of record JAIOJX010000027.1, on the reverse strand, counting down.
ACTATTTCTGATCAGCAGAGGCAGGGAGTGGACTTGTATTATGGTAGAACCAGAAGGTCTGCTATTTATACTTCTTATTAGTTTTCTTCAGGGAAACAGCATCCTAGAAGGAAAAGACTTGGAAAAAAAAAATCACACATGGTCTCAATCATGGTTTTTCTTTCTGTCACGTCAGTGAGGCAATTTATTTAATCTTTCTGAGTGTTCATTTTCTCGTTTATAAATGGGTGTAATAACAGTTCTTGAGTGAACTATAGAATGTTCTTGGAAGGAAAACTAATTAAGAAAGCATAGTGACAAGTAGCAATATTTATCTGAAATAAAGTCTAGCTCTTCTCTGGTGGTCCAGTGGGTAAAGAGTCTGCCTTGCAGTGCACGGAGCGCCAGTTCAATCCCTGGCCTGGGAAAACCCCAAGTGCTTCAGAGCAGCTGGACTGGTGTGTCCAATTACAAGCCAGCACTCTGGAGTGCATGCTCCCATAGCCAGTGCTCTGCAACTGAAGAGGCCACTGCAATGGGAGACCCAAACAGGCCGAAGAACAAAGATGGATAGAAATAAATAAATGAAAGACCATTAAAAGAGGCCAAAATTAAAAAAGAAATAAAAGCTATGTATAAAAAAAAGAAACAAAATCTAGAGAGAGCAGTGAGCAACACTGTGCATTCCATGTTTGTAATAGTTATCTTGGATATGACATTTTGTGTTGAATGATCACAGACCACAGAAATTAAAGTGACATAATAGGAAGGCATTCTAGTGCAAGACAACACATATTTTACAGAAAGTATCTAACCCAGTGGCATCAGCAACCACTAATCTTGGTGATTGAGGTCTATAGTTCTCATAACAGTATATGTACTTGAAACTTGTGAGATTCTTATTCTGAAGTCTTCATTTCAGCCCTACTGGAGACATTCCTCAAAGAAAAACCTGAAAAGACCACAATCAATTAAGCTTCAGGGAAGGATTGCAAGGTATAGTCCATAGAGTTTGCATAGTTGATATCATCTATCCTCATAGTTGTGTATCACAATTCAGAGATGGCAAATAGCTACATGCATGCCACATTGATAAGGACTCAGAAGCTGCTTCAGAATTTTAATTGGAAATGTGCACTATTTCTGATCAGCAGAGGCAGGGAGTGGACTTGTATTATGGTAGAACCAGAAGGTCTGCTATTTATACTTCTTATTAGTTTTCTTCAGGGAAACAGCATCCTAGAAGGAAAAGACTTGGAAAAAAAAAATCACACATGGTCTCAATCATGGTTTTTCTTTCTGTCACGTCAGTGAGGCAATTTATTTAATCTTTCTGAGTGTTCATTTTCTCGTTTATAAATGGGTGTAATAACAGTTCTGATTCCTTATATATTGCTTGCTTAGTCCCATAGACTTTGCATTGACTTGCTTAGTTCAAAAGGACTTTGCATATTTCAACCCATGTAATTCTCAGAAGGGTCCAGCACAGTCAACCCTTGGTATTGTAGAAGAAAGATGCCTTCAACCTGGTAAAAATTTGTCGTCCTCAGGCCAGTGCTTTTGAATTCAGCCTGCTATACTATTCAGGTTCTGCTTGGAGGAAGAACTTGTACCTGAAATTTGAAAATCCAAAAGTGCTTCCTACATGAGAAAATGGACATCTGAGGATTAATTTTAACTTGAGAGGATATTTCTAAGTCTGGATACAGTCTGAGGGCAGATGGTTAGGGTCATCCTTAGAGTGCCCCTACCAACAGTTACTGGGCAGATGATACTGGAAACTGTGATGAGAAAGGTTACTTACATTCTGTTTCCAGTATTTCAAGAGGACATGATAGCCAGCAGTCTGCATCCTTCCTTTGCCTTCTTTCAAGTAACCAAGTTATACCTGGATTTGGCTAAATGTCTTCCTATATTTAAGTCTACTATCCCTTCACCAATAACGATGAGACTGTCATCTTATTTTTCAATAAATAGATACTATTTGAAATTATTAGGTTATTTAATGAGCTAGTGGTAAACAAAAATATTGAGTTTGCCTGTGTGAACATGCTAAGTTATTCAGAGTATTTGAAAATCACTGGAGATGTAAAGTAACCAATTAAATATACTCTTCTGAGATTTCTGATTCCTTTTCAATTAGATTAGACTCTGTTTGAATCAAAAGTTTGACACTTTCTCCTATCAGAGCATGTTCAAGTTACTAGAGATTGTCTCTTTGAGAGACTGACAGTAGTACCTCTATCTTATTGGCATTGACTTTAGCAGAGAGAAAGACTTCTTGACTAGCATCGTAGAACCCTGCCAGTCATGGCCAGACACGCTTCTTGGTAAGGGATTAATGTACTGCTCCTGGTTTAAGTGGGGAATAAGCCTGTCACAGTACAAAACAGTTGTCTGCTTACTTTCCCTGACATCTCTTGAAATTGTACCAGAAATGAATAATGCTCAGATCTCTAGACTGGTAGGAAACTAGGACCATTAAACTGAAAGGGCTGTTTTATGAGGGTGAGTTTGAAGTCTGACTCTGAGAAGCTGATGAGGTTGGAGAACTCAGTCCAAGTTTTCCTGAAGCAGAAATAGCCCTGACTTCCATCCACATGAAATTGAGTCTCTGCTCTCTGAGCCTTAACTGTTCCAAAATGGCAGGCAGAACTGGTCAGTCTGTTTTTTTCTTCTCAATCTTCATATATTCAGGCCTTCAGTAGAGACTTCATTACCTTTTTTTTGTTTCTTTCCTCCTATTCCGGATGTCTATTGCTCTCTTTCAGGTATATGATCAAACCTAGCAATAAAAAAATTATTAATAGTGAAAATTCTTGGGTTTATTTTTACCATTGTGTGTGCATTTATTGGTTTGGGTGGGAAATGGCATGGAGGAATAAGCATAGAAACACTAAAATCTAGGGAAAGAAGAAATCTACACAATGTTTACTTATAAGCAGTAATTTTAGGCAAATTAGAAGCGTAAGGGGTAGTCCAGAACTGGGTTTGCTGATTAAGCATCAATTGGTGTATTAAATTTTTAAGTATAATTCAGTCAATAAATATCAGTAAACTAACTAAATTTGCTTTTCAGTGTTCTTAACTTTCACCACAAATGAAGTTGTAAGTTACTAAGCTGTAAAGAGTCTAGCATCTTTCCTTTTGTCAGTGAATAAAAAGCAAGCAAAACAAAGACAATAAAATAGATTTTCTTCCCATATTGTATGTTATATGAGACATAAAACATACAGACAAACTTCATTTTCTTGGGCTTCAAAATCGCTGTGGATGGTGACTGCAGCCATGAAATTAAAAGACACTTGATCCTTGGAAGAAAAGCTATGACAAACCTAGACAATGTATTAAAAAGTTAAACTATCTGCTCAGGATACTCTCCTACTTCCAAACCCATCTCTTTTTGTTTAATCATGGCCAGACACGCTTCTTGGTAAGGGATTAATGTACTGCTCCTGGTTTAAGTGGGGAATAAGCCTGTCACAGTACAAAACAGTTGTCTGCTTACTTTCCCTGACATCTCTTGAAATTGTACCAGAAATGAATAATGCTCAGATCTCTAGACTGGTAGGAAACTAGGACCATTAAACTGAAAGGGCTGTTTTATGAGGGTGAGTTTGAAGTCTGACTCTGAGAAGCTGATGAGGTTGGAGAACTCAGTCCAAGTTTTCCTGAAGCAGAAATAGCCCTGACTTCCATCCACATGAAATTGAGTCTCTGCTCTCTGAGCCTTAACTGTTCCAAAATGGCAGGCAGAACTGGTCAGTCTGTTTTTTTCTTCTCAATCTTCATATATTCAGGCCTTCAGTAGAGACTTCATTACCTTTTTATTGTTTCTTTCCTCCTAATCCTGATGTCTATTGCTCTCTTTCAGGTATATGATCAAACCTAGCAATAAAAAAATTATTAATAGTGAAAATTCTTGGGTTTATTTTTACCATTGTGTGTGCATTTATTGGTTTGGGTGGGAAATGGCATGGAGGAATAAGCATAGAAACACTAAAATCTAGGGAAAGAAGAAATCTACACAATGTTTACTTATAAGCAGTAATTTTAGGCAAATTAGAAGCGTAAGGGGTAGTCCAGAACTGGGTTTGCTGATTAAGCATCAATTGGTGTATTAAATTTTTAAGTATAATTCAGTCAATAAATATCAGTAAACTAACTAAATTTGCTTTTCAGTGTTCTTAACTTTCACCACAAATGAAGTTGTAAGTTACTAAGCTGTAAAGAGTCTAGCATCTTTCCTTTTGTCAGTGAATAAAAAGCAAGCAAAACAAAGACAATAAAATAGATTTTCTTCCCATATTGTATGTTATATGAGACATAAAACATACAGACAAACTTCATTTTCTTGGGCTTCAAAATCGCTGTGGATGGTGACTGCAGCCATGAAATTAAAAGACACTTGATCCTTGGAAGAAAAGCTATGACAAACCTAGACAATGTATTAAAAAGTTAAACTATCTGCTCAGGATACTCTCCTACTCCCTTCCAGTGCTTTTTTCTGGAAGTTTTCCCTATCTCTTTTTTGTTTAATAAAACTTTTGCTGCACAAAAAATAAAAAGAAGACATCACATTGCCAACAAATGTCTGTAGAGTCAAAGCTATGATTTTTCTAGTAGTCATGTATGGATGTGACAGTTGGACCATAAAGAAGGCAAAGCACCAAGAACTGATGCCTTTGTATTGTGGTGTTAGAGAAGATTGCTGAGAATCCCTTGTACTGAAAGGAGATCAAACCAACCAACCCTAAAGGAAATCGGCTCTGAATATTCATTTGAAGGAATGATGCTGAAGCTGAAGCTCCAATATTTTGGCCACCTAATGTGAAAGGATAACTCATTGGAAAAGACCCTCATGCTGGGAAGGAAAGGCAGAATGAGAAGAGGATGGCAGAGGATGAGACGGTTGGATGGCATCACTGAGTCACACATGGCCGCACATGAGTTCAAGCAAGCTTTGAGAGATGGTGAAGGACAGGGATGTCTGGCATGATTCTGTCCATGGAGTCACAGAGTTGGACAGGACAGAGTGACTGAACTGAATGACTGATATAAAACATATCTAACATGTAGTGTTACAGGGAAGAGCCAATTACGACTGAAGGTTGGGTCTGTTACTTTAACTTTTGCTTCCCCTTGCTTTTGTTCATTTAAAGTATACCATACACATAATGGCCTGCCTTGGGGAAATCTTATCCCTCTACATAAAGAGCCTTTGTACAGGACCATACCTGTGACTACAGGAAGGAAGAAATTAATATAACCCTCTCCAAGGCTTACCATTCTAGGTGATGTTTACTACAAGATTAATAACTTTCACCACAAATGAAGTTGTAAGTTACTAAGCTGTAAAGAGTCTAGCATCTTTCCTTTTGTCAGTGAATAAAAAGCAAGCAAAACAAAGACAATAAAATAGATTTTCTTCCCATATTGTATGTTATATGAGACATAAAACATACAGACAAACTTCATTTTCTTGGGCTTCAAAATCGCTGTGGATGGTGACTGCAGCCATGAAATTAAAAGACACTTGATCCTTGGAAGAAAAGCTATGACAAACCTAGACAATGTATTAAAAAGTTAAACTATCTGCTCAGGATACTCTCCTACTCCCTTCCAGTGCTTTTTTCTGGAAGTTTTCCCTATCTCTTTTTTGTTTAATAAAACTTTTGCTGCACAAAAAATAAAAAGAAGACATCACATTGCCAACAAATGTCTGTAGAGTCAAAGCTATGATTTTTCTAGTAGTCATGTATGGATGTGACAGTTGGACCATAAAGAAGGCAAAGCACCAAGAACTGATGCCTTTGTATTGTGGTGTTAGAGAAGATTGCTGAGAATCCCTTGTACTGAAAGGAGATCAAACCAACCAACCCTAAAGGAAATCGGCTCTGAATATTCATTTGAAGGAATGATGCTGAAGCTGAAGCTCCAATATTTTGGCCACCTAATGTGAAAGGATAACTCATTGGAAAAGACCCTCATGCTGGGAAGGAAAGGCAGAATGAGAAGAGGATGGCAGAGGATGAGACGGTTGGATGGCATCACTGAGTCACACATGGCCGCACATGAGTTCAAGCAAGCTTTGAGAGATGGTGAAGGACAGGGATGTCTGGCATGATTCTGTCCATGGAGTCACAGAGTTGGACAGGACAGAGTGACTGAACTGAATGACTGATATAAAACATATCTAACATGTAGTGTTACAGGGAAGAGCCAATTACGACTGAAGGTTGGGTCTGTTACTTTAACTTTTGCTTCCCCTTGCTTTTGTTCATTTAAAGTATACCATACACATAATGGCCTGCCTTGGGGAAATCTTATCCCTCTACATAAAGAGCCTTTGTACAGGACCATACCTGTGACTACAGGAAGGAAGAAATTAATATAACCCCTCTCCAAGGCTTACCATTCTAGGTGATGTTTTCAAGATTAATATCTTCTTTTACTTCATTCCCTCAAGACCAACATCTCTGTTCCATAAAAGAACCTGGCATCCATACTCAGACAAGATGGTTATTTTGAGACATTAGTCTGCCATCTTCTTGATCAGGGGGATCTCAAATAAAGTCATATTCTTTGTCTCAGTACCTCATCTCACAGAGTTATTGGCCTGTTATGCAGCAAGCAAAGCAAGTTTGTACTCAGTAGGTTGGTGCAACAATAATTGCAGTTTGGGATTGTGAATTTTAAATCATTATAACTAGTCTCAAACACATATTTATTAATTAAAATAAGAATCATTACAATCAACACATTTTTGCCAATGAGGAATACATTTGTTAGCGCCTGTAGCATAAAAATCCATGCTTCTGCATTCAACAAACTCGTGAAAATGATTTTGTGAATCCTGCTGATTGTTAAGATTCTTGAAGAACTGGTAATGGGTTGATGAGAGGTCATGTAAATATAGCAGATGAGGCAAAATTTAGTGTTGAATGTGTGATGTGAAGTCGGGCATTGTAATGGAGAAGAATTGGGTCCTTTCTGTTGACCAATTCCAACTGCAGGCATTGCTGTTTTCAGTACATTTCATCAGTTTGCTGAATATACTTCTAGGATGCAGTGGTTTTTACCACTATTCAGAACCATCAGACCACAGTGAACATGACCTGTTTTTTATTTTTATTTTTTGGTGCAAATTTGGCTTTGGTAAGATCTTCTTCTCAGTCCATCCACTGAGCTAATCATCGTGTCAGATAAAATGAAATTTTCATTGCATATCACAATCCAATCAAGAAATGGCTCATTATTGCTGCATAGAATAAGAGAAGACAACACTTCAAAGTAATTTTTTTTTTTTTTTTTGGTCAGCTCATGAGGTACCCACTTACTGAGCTTTTTCACCTTTCACAGAATTGTTGATGTTGAATTCTTGGGCGACTTTTCACATAGTTGTAAGCAGATCAGCTTTGATAATTGGTCTCATTTGGTCATTGTAAACCTCTGATAGGTAACCACTATATTCTTCACCTTCAAGGCTCTTGTCTCCTATGCAAAGCTTCTTGAACCACAACTGAACTGGGCCAAATATGTTGTTTATGCTGTGAGTTGTCTCCAGTGTTTAATGATCTATTTTGAACCCAAATAAGAAAATCACTCAAATTTACTTTTCTCTAACATCTTTTCCACAGTATAAAATAAATATAAAATAAAAAGCAAGTAATATGTCATTAAGAACAGCAACAACATCAAAAAAAAAAATGAGGTGAGAAATGCACATTAAAACAATGTTTGACCAGGGCCGTTGCTGCGGGGAATTGTGGGAGCCTCCGCGTCCCGCTCGCTTAGAGAGAGGTACCTCATTTTCCCTCTCCCTTTCCTCAAGGTGTGGAGTCAACATATCAATTGAGCAAGCCACAGTCATCGATGCCAGCTTCTTCTTGAAATGTAGGAGTTTGAAATACCTTTAAAGCATCAGTTACCGTGAATCAAAAGGAGCCATTGATTGATTTGGAGCCTTCTTCTTGAAATGCATGTTGAAAATGGAAAATGATTTTGTGAATCCTGGGTTAAGATTCTTGAAGAACTGGTAATGGGTTGATGAGAGGTCATGTAAATATAGCAGATGAGGCAAAATTTAGTGTTGAATGTGTGATGTGAAGTCGGGCATTGTAATGGAGAAGAATTGGGTCCTTTCTGTTGACCAATTCCAACTGCAGGCATTGCTGTTTTCAGTACATTTCATCAGTTTGCTGAATATACTTCTAGGATGCAGTGGTTTTTACCACTATTCAGAACCATCAGACCACAGTGAACATGACCTGTTTTTTATTTTTATTTTTTGGTGCAAATTTGGCTTTGGTAAGATCTTCTTCTCAGTCCATCCACTGAGCTAATCATCGTGTCAGATAAAATGAAATTTTCATTGCATATCACAATCCAATCAAGAAATGGCTCATTATTGCTGCATAGAATAAGAGAAGACAACACTTCAAAGTAATTTTTTTTTTTTTTTTTTTTTGGTCAGCTCATGAGGTACCCACTTACTGAGCTTTTTCACCTTTCACAGAATTGTTGATGTTGAATTCTTGGGCGACTTTTCACATAGTTGTAAGCAGATCAGCTTTGATAATTGGTCTCATTTGGTCATTGTAAACCTCTGATAGGTAACCACTATATTCTTCACCTTCAAGGCTCTTGTCTCCTATGCAAAGCTTCTTGAACCACAACTGAACTGGGCCAAATATGTTGTTTATGCTGTGAGTTGTCTCCAGTGTTTAATGATCTATTTTGAACCCAAATAAGAAAATCACTCAAATTTACTTTTCTCTAACATCTTTTCCACAGTATAAAATAAATATAAAATAAAAAGCAAGTAATATGTCATTAAGAACAGCAACAACATCAAAAAAAAAAATGAGGTGAGAAATGCACATTAAAACAATGTTTGACCAGGGCCGTTGCTGCGGGGAATTGTGGGAGCCTCCGCGTCCCGCTCGCTTAGAGAGAGGTACCTCATTTTCCCTCTCCCTTTCCTCAAGGTGTGGAGTCAACATATCAATTGAGCAAGCCACAGTCATCGATGCCAGCTTCTTCTTGAAATGTAGGAGTTTGAAATACCTTTAAAGCATCAGTTACCGTGAATCAAAAGGAGCCATTGATTGATTTGGGGGAGTTCGTCGTTTGCTTGGGTGATCCATTCATGTTGCAGCAATCTGCGAACCCAGCACCAGGAATTCTGGGAGCTCCACCCCCCTCATTTCATCTTGGGGGACCAGCAGTTGGACCAAGAGGAAGTCTGGGTGCTGGAAATGAAAACCTGCAAGGACCAAGATACATGCAGAAAGGCAGAGTGGAAACTAGCCAAGTCTTTCACATCATGAATTTCCAGCGAGGGAAAAACTTGAGATACCAACTGTTACAGCTGGTGGAACCATTTGGAGTTATTTCAAATCATCTGATTCTAAATAAAATTAATGAGGCATTTATTGAAATGGCAACCACAGAAGATGCGCAAGCTGCAGTGGATTATTACACAACCACACCAGCATTAGTATTTGGAAAGCCAGTGAGAGTTCATTTATCCCAGAAGTATAGGAGAATAAAGAAACCTGAAGGAAAGCCAGACCAGAAGTTTGATCAGAAACAAGAGCTTGGACGTGTGATACATCTCAGCAATTTACCTCACTCTGGCTATTCTGACAGTGCTGTCCTCAAGCTTGCTGAGCCTTATGGGAAAATAAAGAATTATATACTGATTAGGATGAAAAGTCAGGCCTTTATTGAAATGAAGACCAGAGAAGATGCAATGGCAATGGTTGACCACTGCTTGAAAAAAGCCCTTTGGTTTCAAGGGAGATGTGTAAAAGTTGACCTGTCTGAAAAATAAAAAAATTGTTACTCAGGATTCCCAACAGAGGCATTGACTTACTGAAAAAAAAGGTAAATCCGGAAAAGATCTTACTCTCCAGATGGCAAAGAATTTCCAAGTGATAAGAAATCCAAAACTGATGGTTCCCAGAAGACTGAAAGTACTACTGAAGATAAAGAACTAGAGGAAAAGTCAGGTGAAGATGGTGAAAAAGATACAAAGGATGACCAGGCAGAACAAGAGCCTAACATGCTTCTCGAATCTGAAGATGAGCTACTGGTAGATGAAGAAGAAGCAGCAGCATTGCTAGAAAGTGGCAGTTCAGTGGGCGATGAGACAGGTCTTGCTAATTTATGGGAAGTGGCATCTGACGGGAAAAAAGAACTTTCAGACAAAGCCGTGAAAAAGGATGCAAATGCCAGTGCTTCAGGAGCTGCAAAGAAAAAGTTTAAAAAGGTGGACAAGATCTAGGAACTTGACCAAGAAAATGAAGCAGTGTTGGAAAATGGAATTCAAAATGAGGAAAATACAGAACAAGGTGCTGAATCTGCTGAGAATGCTGAAGACCCCAACAAAGATACAAGTGAAAATGCGGATGGCCAAAATGATGAAAACAAGGAGGACTATACGATTCCAGATGAGTATAGAATTGGACTATAACAACCCAATGTTCCTGTTGGTATAGACTATGCGATGATACCTAAAACAGGGTTTTACTGTAAATTGTGTTTACTGTTTTATACAAATGAAGAAGTTGCAAAGAATGCTCATTGCAGCAGCCTTCCTCATTATCAGAAATTAAAGAAATACCTGAATAAATTGGCAAAGGAACACAGGCAGAAGAAGGAAGCTTGAGATATGCAAGAAACTTACTGATTTCAGAGAAAATAATGGTTGTTTGTTTTTAAATGTTAACCCTTTTAAAATACAATACTGGTAGTTAGGAGAAAAGTCAGGCCTTTATTGAAATGAAGACCAGAGAAGATGCAATGGCAATGGTTGACCACTGCTTGAAAAAGCCCTTTGGTTTCAAGGGAGATGTGTAAAAGTTGACCTGTCTGAAAAATAAAAAAATTGTTACTCAGGATTCCCAACAGAGGCATTGACTTACTGAAAAAAAAGGTAAATCCGGAAAAGATCTTACTCTCCAGATGGCAAAGAATTTCCAAGTGATAAGAAATCCAAAACTGATGGTTCCCAGAAGACTGAAAGTACTACTGAAGATAAAGAACAAGAGGAAAAGTCAGGTGAAGATGGTGAAAAAGATACAAAGGATGACCAGGCAGAACAAGAGCCTAACATGCTTCTCGAATCTGAAGATGAGCTACTGGTAGATGAAGAAGAAGCAGCAGCATTGCTAGAAAGTGGCAGTTCAGTGGGCGATGAGACAGGTCTTGCTAATTTATGGGAAGTGGCATCTGACGGGAAAAAAGAACTTTCAGACAAAGCCGTGAAAAAGGATGCAAATGCCAGTGCTTCAGGAGCTGCAAAGAAAAAGTTTAAAAAGGTGGACAAGATCTAGGAACTTGACCAAGAAAATGAAGCAGTGTTGGAAAATGGAATTCAAAATGAGGAAAATACAGAACAAGGTGCTGAATCTGCTGAGAATGCTGAAGACCCCAACAAAGATACAAGTGAAAATGCGGATGGCCAAAATGATGAAAACAAGGAGGACTATACGATTCCAGATGAGTATAGAATTGGACTATAACAACCCAATGTTCCTGTTGGTATAGACTATGCGATGATACCTAAAACAGGGTTTTACTGTAAATTGTGTTTACTGTTTTATACAAATGAAGAAGTTGCAAAGAATGCTCATTGCAGCAGCCTTCCTCATTATCAGAAATTAAAGAAATACCTGAATAAATTGGCAAAGGAACACAGGCAGAAGAAGGAAGCTTGAGATATGCAAGAAACTTACTGATTTCAGAGAAAATAATGGTTGTTTGTTTTTAAATGTTAACCCTTTTAAAATACAATACTGGTAGTTAGGAGAAAACTATTGTGCTCTTTTGTTTTAGTGGAAAAATAATAGATGTCTGTTCATGTGTTAAGTGTTATAGCAAAAATACATATACGGTTAAGTTAATGAAGAATTGTTTTCAACTTATCAAAATGGTAACAGACATAAATACTTTGTAGAGACTGTCTTCCTATGCTACTTAAAAGATATTTGCACCACTTAGAAAGATACATATGAAAGATATGTAGAAGCATTCAGAGAAATGAAATTTAGTAGTTACAAGCTTTGAAGATATGTCAAAACTTTCAATTCCATTAAATAAAGAACAAAACCAATTGTATTTTTATTACTTTCATCTGAAAAAAAAAACCAACAATGTGTGACATAACCACATTTATTTAAGAATTCATTCCAATATTAAAGGACAAATTTCAATGCGAAAAATTTACTTTTGCAGCAATCTAAATAGTTAAATGTAGATGCTTAGGAGTTAGGCTGTTTGGTTCAAAGCCTGACTTAGAAACTGTGATCTTGATCAAATTACTAAACCTATTCATGTCTCAGTTTGTTCATATTAATCAATATCTGTCTCAAAGAGTTATCATCAGGAACGAATAAATTGTTTCTTTAGTCAGTGCTAAGTCAGAATCTATAATGAGTTTCCAACAATTATTACTTTTATAAACTTACCTTTTCAATCCTTTTCAAAATATGAATTTCTAGAAATGGATCTTTTGAGTAGATAACTGACTTGAAGGTGCTGAATCTGCTGAGAATGCTGAAGACCCCAACAAAGATACAAGTGAAAATGCGGATGGCCAAAATGATGAAAACAAGGAGGACTATACGATTCCAGATGAGTATAGAATTGGACTATAACAACCCAATGTTCCTGTTGGTATAGACTATGCGATGATACCTAAAACAGGGTTTTACTGTAAATTGTGTTTACTGTTTTATACAAATGAAGAAGTTGCAAAGAATGCTCATTGCAGCAGCCTTCCTCATTATCAGAAATTAAAGAAATACCTGAATAAATTGGCAAAGGAACACAGGCAGAAGAAGGAAGCTTGAGATATGCAAGAAACTTACTGATTTCAGAGAAAATAATGGTTGTTTGTTTTTAAATGTTAACCCTTTTAAAATACAATACTGGTAGTTAGGAGAAAACTATTGTGCTCTTTTGTTTTAGTGGAAAAATAATAGATGTCTGTTCATGTGTTAAGTGTTATAGCAAAAATACATATACGGTTAAGTTAATGAAGAATTGTTTTCAACTTATCAAAATGGTAACAGACATAAATACTTTGTAGAGACTGTCTTCCTATGCTACTTAAAAGATATTTGCACCACTTAGAAAGATACATATGAAAGATATGTAGAAGCATTCAGAGAAATGAAATTTAGTAGTTACAAGCTTTGAAGATATGTCAAAACTTTCAATTCCATTAAATAAAGAACAAAACCAATTGTATTTTTATTACTTTCATCTGAAAAAAAAAACCAACAATGTGTGACATAACCACATTTATTTAAGAATTCATTCCAATATTAAAGGACAAATTTCAATGCGAAAAATTTACTTTTGCAGCAATCTAAATAGTTAAATGTAGATGCTTAGGAGTTAGGCTGTTTGGTTCAAAGCCTGACTTAGAAACTGTGATCTTGATCAAATTACTAAACCTATTCATGTCTCAGTTTGTTCATATTAATCAATATCTGTCTCAAAGAGTTATCATCAGGAACGAATAAATTGTTTCTTTAGTCAGTGCTAAGTCAGAATCTATAATGAGTTTCCAACAATTATTGCTTTTTATAAACTTACCTTTTCAATCCTTTTCAAAAATATGAATTTCTAGAAATGGATCTGGAGAAAGAAAAGAGAGTAACAGCCTAAATTCATTGATGATAGCATCTGCCACACTTAACATGTGACCTATTACTGCCCGTATTTCTGCTTCTGATATTCTTCTTTTGTCTCCTTCAAATATTGAGATAATTGAATATTTGCAAGTAACTAGAGTTCCTGGCTCATTTCTCCTTTTGGATCAGGTAAAAAGATTTTTTTTGTGAACAATTATGGTGGTCATGAGAAGACAAAACATTAAAACCTAAAATACCTAAGCTAGCTCTACAATAGATCAGTTTCTTACATAAGCCTTGAAAATAAAGAGGAATACAACATTGACAAGAGATTGGAGAAAAAAGGAAGAAAGGGCCTTGGTCATCTTGTTCTACGAGAAGACTTAGAGTCACAGATTGCATTCCTGACTTCATTTTTAGTCATGCTGTGGGAGGTATTGTCCCAGCATTAGATTTAAATATGTTACTTGGTTAGAATCTCATATATCACTATCTGATTAATAAAGAGCTCACATAATCTAATTAAGAGATACAAGACTACTTGGCCATAGGAAGAATTCTAGTCCTTTCTGACTGGCAGACTTGATCCGTACCAACTTGTTTACTCTTACAAAAATTAGGACAGAATAGATTTGGTATATAATGTACTCATCTTTGTACAGAGTATGATTTTACTCCCTAAAACATTAGTTGAATATCACATATACATCAAACATGGATATATGGATCAGAGTTTCCATGGAATTTTTTCTTTTTTGACAAAGTTAAATCTGCTATTTACAGCTGTTATACTTATTAATGTGAAAAACCTTTCAAGATTAATATAAAATAATGACAGTTTTGATCTCTTCTTGGCCTCTGGTATGAATTTAAATTGTAGATAACTTAGTTATTGACACAGATGAAATCTGTAACACAATTATATCAGAAGACCTAAGGTCAGTTTCTTCTTTTGAGAAATCAGATAATTAAGTTTATTAACAAAGGGCTATGCTGGCAAACCTCTTTTTTTTCACTTATGTGTTGATGATCTTAAATAACTTGCATCCAAACTGCTCAGGCATAGAAATTAGGACTTCCTTCTATGATATCACAGTCTAAGAGTCGCTGAAACTGACAAGAGGTTTTGTTTAATAATTTTTCACATAGATTTTGCTTGACTATCAACTTTAGTAAAAGTTAAAGTCACTATTGATCACAGATATCCTCCAATATCTTCAAGATCAATTAATTAGTATCATCTTTATTATGCATCTTATTTTATCATGATTCCTGTTTGAAAAGGTTAAAAGATTTTTTGTGAACAATTATGGTGGTCATGAGAAGACAAAACATTAAAACCTAAAATACCTAAGCTAGCTCTACAATAGATCAGTTTCTTACATAAGCCTTGAAAATAAAGAGGAATACAACATTGACAAGAGATTGGAGAAAAAAGGAAGAAAGGGCCTTGGTCATCTTGTTCTACGAGAAGACTTAGAGTCACAGATTGCATTCCTGACTTCATTTTAGTCATGCTGTGGGAGGTATTGTCCCAGCATTAGATTTAAATATGTTACTTGGTTAGAATCTCATATATCACTATCTGATTAATAAAGAGCTCACATAATCTAATTAAGAGATACAAGACTACTTGGCCATAGGAAGAATTCTAGTCCTTTCTGACTGGCAGACTTGATCCGTACCAACTTGTTTACTCTTACAAAAATTAGGACAGAATAGATTTGGTATATAATGTACTCATCTTTGTACAGAGTATGATTTTACTCCCTAAAACATTAGTTGAATATCACATATACATCAAACATGGATATATGGATCAGAGTTTCCATGGAATTTTTTCTTTTTTGACAAAGTTAAATCTGCTATTTACAGCTGTTATACTTATTAATGTGAAAAACCTTTCAAGATTAATATAAAATAATGACAGTTTTGATCTCTTCTTGGCCTCTGGTATGAATTTAAATTGTAGATAACTTAGTTATTGACACAGATGAAATCTGTAACACAATTATATCAGAAGACCTAAGGTCAGTTTCTTCTTTTGAGAAATCAGATAATTAAGTTTATTAACAAAGGGCTATGCTGGCAAACCTCTTTTTTTTCACTTATGTGTTGATGATCTTAAATAACTTGCATCCAAACTGCTCAGGCATAGAAATTAGGACTTCCTTCTATGATATCACAGTCTAAGAGTCGCTGAAACTGACAAGAGGTTTTGTTTAATAATTTTTCACATAGATTTTGCTTGACTATCAACTTTAGTAAAAGTTAAAGTCACTATTGATCACAGATATCCTCCAAAGCATAATTAACTCTTCAGTAGATCAATTTGTTATTAGCTATCTTTCTTATATTCATGCATCTTAATTTTCAGTCCAGGGTGACTGTAGCAACATGGACTAGCACAAACGGCTTATTTCAAGGCAGGGAACTGTGATAGGAGTACCAAAAGACAATCATATATGCAGAAAAGAAAGATAGCTACTCTCTTGCTTAGTTCTATTTATGCTCTTTACCCAAAATCTTCCCAGTTCTAGATACCCATCTGTACCTATGTGTTCTCTCTATGAACCTTGCACAGGCAGCCTGTTCAGAGTCAACTGTTGGCCTTAGTGTGAACATGATAGTTCCTTCTTATTAAAATAAACCTCTGTTTTTATCTGTATTAATCATTCCTCACCAAGATTTGGCTGAAATTCCATCTGCACTATTCTAACTTGAATGGAGCACCAAAGAGAAAAATAAATTTCCTTTCCTAGGAGATAATTATCTACAACAGTAGAAAATTAAGTTATAGACATGTAATTGAAATAGAAGAAAGAGATGCTGAAGACTTTCTTGATGATTTTTACTAATTAAATGTGTATGTACCATCACATGTTTTATATTTTATAATTTAGTTATCTTTCTGATGTTCTATTTCAGTGGATGTAAACCATCCACAATATTTCCATAGGTATGAGGCCATTTTTCTTAACCTTCTTGTGGTCATACTATCTTCTTTACTGATTTATTGAGATATAAATAACTATCATATAACATTGTTAAGTTTAAGGTGTTCTACATAGTGATCTTATATGTGTCTATATTGCAAAATGATCACCGCAATAAAGTTAGTTAACACACTCAACACCTCATATAACAATAAGATTAGAAAACTTTTTCAAAGGGCTATGCTGGCAAACCTCTTTTTTCACTTATGTGTTGATGATCTTAAATAACTTGCATCCAAACTGCTCAGGCATAGAAATTAGGACTTCCTTCTATGATATCACAGTCTAAGAGTCGCTGAAACTGACAAGAGGTTTTGTTTAATAATTTTTCACATAGATTTTGCTTGACTATCAACTTTAGTAAAAGTTAAAGTCACTATTGATCACAGATATCCTCCAAAGCATAATTAACTCTTCAGTAGATCAATTTGTTATTAGCTATCTTTCTTATATTCATGCATCTTAATTTTCAGTCCAGGGTGACTGTAGCAACATGGACTAGCACAAACGGCTTATTTCAAGGCAGGGAACTGTGATAGGAGTACCAAAAGACAATCATATATGCAGAAAAGAAAGATAGCTACTCTCTTGCTTAGTTCTATTTATGCTCTTTACCCAAAATCTTCCCAGTTCTAGATACCCATCTGTACCTATGTGTTCTCTCTATGAACCTTGCACAGGCAGCCTGTTCAGAGTCAACTGTTGGCCTTAGTGTGAACATGATAGTTCCTTCTTATTAAAATAAACCTCTGTTTTTATCTGTATTAATCATTCCTCACCAAGATTTGGCTGAAATTCCATCTGCACTATTCTAACTTGAATGGAGCACCAAAGAGAAAAATAAATTTCCTTTCCTAGGAGATAATTATCTACAACAGTAGAAAATTAAGTTATAGACATGTAATTGAAATAGAAGAAAGAGATGCTGAAGACTTTCTTGATGATTTTTACTAATTAAATGTGTATGTACCATCACATGTTTTATATTTTATAATTTAGTTATCTTTCTGATGTTCTATTTCAGTGGATGTAAACCATCCACAATATTTCCATAGGTATGAGGCCATTTTTCTTAACCTTCTTGTGGTCATACTATCTTCTTTACTGATTTATTGAGATATAAATAACTATCATATAACATTGTTAAGTTTAAGGTGTTCTACATAGTGATCTTATATGTGTCTATATTGCAAAATGATCACCGCAATAAAGTTAGTTAACACACTCAACACCTCACATAGTTACAGTTTTCTGCATAGTTGGAACTTTCAAAGTATGCCTTCTAATAACTTACACATATACAATAGGGTGTTGCTAACTACAGTCATCATGCTATATGTTATATTATCAGGCCATTTTCATCTTTTAACTGGAATTTTGCGCTTTTTGACCACTTTCACCCATTTCACCCTCACTTCTTCCACTGAGAAATGGGATATTCCTTGCCATATCAGTAAGTAAGGATATCACAGATATCAGCAATTGCAGTCCTCCAATGTGAGCCAGTGAGCCCTGAAGTCACTCAGGAGGAAGAAGAGAATCTGCCACTTAGCAGTCATAAGACAGTAACCACTCCCTACAATGAGCCATGAAGAACTGAGGATGTGTAAACAGGATACAAAATAGTTGTTAAAGTATATATCAAAGGAATGATTTCAGTGGGCCCAGACCCTTGCTTCTTCCTGTACATAGAAAGACATTAATTCCTTAACTTGGGATATCTAGCTTTCTTCAGCTTACTAAGAAAAAAAAAAAAAAAAAAAAAAACCTTTTGATGTTCAGAATACCTGCCCTTTGCTGCAAAAATTCTGTGTGAGTTGTCCTTTTACTTTCTTGTAGCAGTTCTCTCAGAGTACTTGAGATGCTGTTTCCCAGGCTTGAAGTCCTAAAAATTTCCACCAAATAAGCACAGCTCTCAACTTTGTTTATCAAGTTTTGACTGTTTTTTAATTTGACACCCTGACGACTCTGGTTCTGAGTTTGTTTTTTTAGATTGTGCATACAATTGATATTATAGAATATCTGTCTTTCTTCATCTGATTAATTTTATTTAGCTTAATATCCTCAAGTTTTATGCATTTTGTCATAAGTGGAAGTGTTTTTCTTGTTATGGTTGAATCTATATTTCACCATTTCTTTATCCATTTACCTTTTGATTGGAACTCAGGCTGTTTACATATTTCCATATTTCAACTGTTGTAAATAATACTGTGACAAACATAGCAGTGCAGTCATCTCTTCAGATGACAAAAGGCCTTGTATTATCATATAACACTGTTAAGTTTAAGGTGTTCTACATAGTGATCTTATATGTGTCTATATTGCAAAATGATCACCGCAATAAAGTTAGTTAACACACTCAACACCTCACATAGTTACAGTTTTCTGCATAGTTGGAACTTTCAAAGTATGCCTTCTAATAACTTACACATATACAATAGGGTGTTGCTAACTACAGTCATCATGCTATATGTTATATTATCAGGCCATTTTCATCTTTTAACTGGAATTTTGCGCTTTTTGACCACTTTCACCCATTTCACCCTCACTTCTTCCACTGAGAAATGGGATATTCCTTGCCATATCAGTAAGTAAGGATATCACAGATATCAGCAATTGCAGTCCTCCAATGTGAGCCAGTGAGCCCTGAAGTCACTCAGGAGGAAGAAGAGAATCTGCCACTTAGCAGTCATAAGACAGTAACCACTCCCTACAATGAGCCATGAAGAACTGAGGATGTGTAAACAGGATACAAAATAGTTGTTAAAGTATATATCAAAGGAATGATTTCAGTGGGCCCAGACCCTTGCTTCTTCCTGTACATAGAAAGACATTAATTCCTTAACTTGGGATATCTAGCTTTCTTCAGCTTACTAAGAAAAAAAAAAAAAAAAAAAAAACCTTTTGATGTTCAGAATACCTGCCCTTTGCTGCAAAAATTCTGTGTGAGTTGTCCTTTTACTTTCTTGTAGCAGTTCTCTCAGAGTACTTGAGATGCTGTTTCCCAGGCTTGAAGTCCTAAAAATTTCCACCAAATAAGCACAGCTCTCAACTTTGTTTATCAAGTTTTGACTGTTTTTTAATTTGACACCCTGACGACTCTGGTTCTGAGTTTGTTTTTTTAGATTGTGCATACAATTGATATTATAGAATATCTGTCTTTCTTCATCTGATTAATTTTATTTAGCTTAATATCCTCAAGTTTTATGCATTTTGTCATAAGTGGAAGTGTTTTTTCTTGTTATGGTTGAATCTATATTTCACCATTTCTTTATCCATTTACCTTTTGATTGGAACTCAGGCTGTTTACATATTTCCATATTTCAACTGTTGTAAATAATACTGTGACAAACATAGCAGTGCAGTCATCTCTTCAGATAGTGACAAAAGGCCTTGAAATCTTCAAATGTAAATTTTCCTACACAGAGGGTGTGAGGAAGGGGAGACGCAGTACTTTCCCATAACTCTCCATTCCAATATTCCTAGTCTCCTTTATTGAACACCTCTATTTCCTGTGTTTGTGTTATTTGCACATAACTTTTCAGGGTTGCATGACCACTAGACCTATGATCTCAGCAGTCCCTGTCAGCATTAACTGAATGATTCTCATATATATATATATATATATATATAGTTCCAGTTCTATGTTCGACATTCTGTGCATAGCATGTCATGTTAACACACCATGTTCATTGTGTTTCTGTGACTTAGAAAGGGCTTTCCCTCTATCTTCTGCTTTTCTATTTATTTGATGAATAAATTTATATTAAGAAGTTACTGTATATTTAGATGCTAGTGATTCAAAGGTGATCCAGTAAAAGACTCTGCATTTGGGAACCCTTACTGTGTGGGCTCAGGATTATTCAATCAAATTTGCAATTGAGTAAATAATATAATTACAGTGCTATGAAAGTAATCAACCAGGTAATAAGCTGTAATATTAGCTTTCAGTTGTGGCTGTACATCAGAGTCAGCTGGAGAGCTTCAAAAATATATAGATGCTTCAACCCCATCTCCAAAATTTCTAGGAATGGAGCACATCATTTATTAAAACTCTCCAAGCATTTTTTAAAACCAGTTTTATAATTTATGTTGCAATACTACAATTTGATGAGTTTTAGTAAACTACAAAGTTGTGCAACTGTCTTTACAGTTAAGTTTTAGAACATTTTCATTCATGGTAAATAGATTGGGAAAAAATGGGAACAATGACAGACTTTTTTTTCTTGGATTCCAAAATCGCTGTGGATGGTGATTGCAGCCATGAAATTAAAACATATTTTCTCTTTGGAAGAAAACTATGACACACCTAGACAGCATATTAAAAAGCAGACATCACTTTGCAAGCAAATGTCCATAGAGTCAAGGCTATGAATTTTCTGCTGGATGGTGATTGGCTGATTACTTACTGAAGTTGTAAATAATACTGTGACAAACATAGCAGTGCAGTCATCTCTTCAGATAGTGACAAAAGGCCTTGAAATCTTCAAATGTAAATTTTCCTACACAGAGGGTGTGAGGAAGGGGAGACGCAGTACTTTCCCATAACTCTCCATTCCAATATTCCTAGTCTCCTTTATTGAACACCTCTATTTCCTGTGTTTGTGTTATTTGCACATAACTTTTCAGGGTTGCATGACCACTAGACCTATGATCTCAGCAGTCCCTGTCAGCATTAACTGAATGATTCTCATATATATATATATATATATATATAGTTCCAGTTCTATGTTCGACATTCTGTGCATAGCATGTCATGTTAACACACCATGTTCATTGTGTTTCTGTGACTTAGAAAGGGCTTTCCCTCTATCTTCTGCTTTTCTATTTATTTGATGAATAAATTTATATTAAGAAGTTACTGTATATTTAGATGCTAGTGATTCAAAGGTGATCCAGTAAAAGACTCTGCATTTGGGAACCCTTACTGTGTGGGCTCAGGATTATTCAATCAAATTTGCAATTGAGTAAATAATATAATTACAGTGCTATGAAAGTAATCAACCAGGTAATAAGCTGTAATATTAGCTTTCAGTTGTGGCTGTACATCAGAGTCAGCTGGAGAGCTTCAAAAATATATAGATGCTTCAACCCCATCTCCAAAATTTCTAGGAATGGAGCACATCATTTATTAAAACTCTCCAAGCATTTTTTAAAACCAGTTTTATAATTTATGTTGCAATACTACAATTTGATGAGTTTTAGTAAACTACAAAGTTGTGCAACTGTCTTTACAGTTAAGTTTTAGAACATTTTCATTCATGGTAAATAGATTGGGAAAAAATGGGAACAATGACAGACTTTTTTTTCTTGGATTCCAAAATCGCTGTGGATGGTGATTGCAGCCATGAAATTAAAACATATTTTCTCTTTGGAAGAAAACTATGACACACCTAGACAGCATATTAAAAAGCAGACATCACTTTGCAAGCAAATGTCCATAGAGTCAAGGCTATGAATTTTCTCAGTAGTCATATATGGATGTAAGAATTGGACCATAAAAAAGGCTGAGAACTGAATAATTGATGCTTTCAGACTGTAGCTTTGGAGAAGACTCTTGAGAGTTCCTTGAACAGTAAGGCGATCAAAGCAGTTGATCCTAAAGGCAATTCACCCTAAATAATCATTGGAAGGATTAATCCTGAAGCTCTGATAGTTAGACCACGTGATGCAAAGTGTTGACTCACTGGAAAAGACCATGATGCTGGGAAAGACTGAGAGCAGGAGGAGCTGGGGTGACAGAGGATGAGATGATTGGATGGCATCATCGACATGAATTTAAGCACACTCTTGGAGATAGTGAAGGACAGGGAAACCTAACATGCTACAGTCCATGGGGTCAAGTGACAGAATAACAACAAGAATATTCCTTTCTTCCTAACTAAAAAGTAGTAATTCCTTACTCTCACTCCAAGTCTTAAGCAACCCTTGATCTGCTTTCTATAGATTTGCCTTTTTCTAGGCATTTCATTTGCCAGATAGTTTTAATGTGCATGCTGGACTGAGAAACATTAAGTCCGAATGAATAAGGTGATGACGCAGCTAAGTTAGATTGGAAAGATGGAAACAAACCATTTGTACAAGGAATGTGTAGAATAACTCTCTTGGTAGAGGGAACAGCAAAAGTTCTTCCTCCATGGATGAGGGAAATGGTTTGATGTGGTCCAGGAATAAAACAGGAAGCCACCGTGCCTAATAAGAAGGGTGGGAGCAGAGCAAGAGCCATGATTCAGATGTTCTAGTCTTTGTGGCAGGGTGAGGAGCTAGGGTTTCCTTCTGAGAGCAATGGGAGATCACTGAGGATTTTATGTAGAAGGACAATATGCTGTGATTCTCCTTTTCAAGATTCCTAGCAGCTTTGCAGAGCTGAGATCAGAGAAGGGACAAAGAGAGAAGCAGAGAGACAGGAGGTTACATCTAAGTGGCTGACTCCTAGTCCTTCTTTCTTGATTAAATGTGGCCTATTTTGGTTGGTTTTCTCCGTGTCTCTACTTTTGTTTCCAAAGAGATCTATCCATATTTTCACTGATAACCAATTGCAAGTGATTTTTAATAATTATTTATCTGTGTATCTTCCCTTTAGGTCATGCATGCTTTTGGTGGATTGCTTGACGGAGAACAACTCATCAAATAAGTAAACTAGTGAAAAAATAATAAATAATAATAAGAGAGCAAAAATAGTTATGTGTTATTTATATTTTCATTATTAGCACCTGGCATTGTGCCTGGTACATTGTAGGTACCAGGCCTCATGTTTTGAATCCCCTCAGCAAGTAGCATGATTTAATGCACAATAGAAGCAATTGCATAAATGAATCTACCTTGAGATTTGTCCATCAGCACATGGAATATAATATGAGGTAACAAAGTTAAAATGTGTATAACAAGGTATAGTTTTTAAACGTATAGTTTTCACTTACGTTTATTCTGGAAATGCTTTCTGAGTACCTACAGTTTACCAGGCATAATATGATATAAGGTTTAACAAAAGAGTAAAAGTCTCCCTGCATGGGGCTGTGTGGCATTGGTGGAAGCTGAAGATAACAGCATCATACATGAGATGGGGGTAGGTCAAGCTTCATTATTCTCATTTTATAGATTTAAAAAAGAGGACGATTGAGGTACATGCCTGAGATATGAGCTGAGATTCAAATCTGTGACTTTTGCCTGCAAATCCCTTTGCTGAATAGTGGGTCAGGTGTTTTCTTGTGGAAAGTAATGATTATGTCTGGGGTGCAAATAATATCAGACTCTTTTGAAACCTGGAGTTACAGCTGGAGGGGATATTAAGATGTATTTGGTTCAACTACTTTATTTTACAGATAAGCAAATAAAGAGCCAGGGGAAAAGAAATGACTTTCCTTCCTTGTTATGCAAGTATTTAGTTAGAAAGTCATGAATTTTCAGAGTGAAAAGTCCTCATTCATTTTATTGTTGAGAAAATTTGGATCCAGAGATGTGAAGTGATTTCCAAGAAATTATATAACTAGGAAATGGCAGAACCCCCCAAATCAAACCCAGGTCCCTTAGCTTTTGGTCCACTCTTCTCACCACTAGTTTACAATACCTGCTCATTAGAAGACACAAAAATGTCCATAGTGCCTTTAAGCATAATGGCCAAAAAGAAGATATAACAAAAATGTCCATCTATTGTGGGAGAATGGATATAATCACATGATAGAACACTATAAAGCAATGGAAAACAGTGAGCTACTGTTTCATAAAAATAAGTTAAAATATCTTAACAGATATAATAACTTTTTCTTTAAAAAAGTCATGCCAAAAGAGTCCATATTATATGATTTTACTGAAGTGAAGTTAAAGAATAGACAAAATAGTGATCAGGGTCAAGTTGCAATAGGGAACTGGTGGTTGAGAGGGAGCAAGAGGAATTTTCCAGGAATCTGGACAAATAGGTGTGTATGACCCAGTTTTAATGCAAAATGGCAATTGCATAAATGTTTTGATTTGTCCATCAGCACATGGAATATAATATGAGGTAACAAAGTTAAAATGTGTATAACAAGGTATAGTTTTTAAACGTATAGTTTTCACTTACGTTTATTCTGGAAATGCTTTCTGAGTACCTACAGTTTACCAGGCATAATATGATATAAGGTTTAACAAAAGAGTAAAAGTCTCCCTGCATGGGGCTGTGTGGCATTGGTGGAAGCTGAAGATAACAGCATCATACATGAGATGGGGGTAGGTCAAGCTTCATTATTCTCATTTTATAGATTTAAAAAAGAGGACGATTGAGGTACATGCCTGAGATATGAGCTGAGATTCAAATCTGTGACTTTTGCCTGCAAATCCCTTTGCTGAATAGTGGGTCAGGTGTTTTCTTGTGGAAAGTAATGATTATGTCTGGGGTGCAAATAATATCAGACTCTTTTGAAACCTGGAGTTACAGCTGGAGGGGATATTAAGATGTATTTGGTTCAACTACTTTATTTTACAGATAAGCAAATCAAGACCCAGGGAAATGAAATGACTTTCCTTCCTTGTTATGCAAGTATTTAGTTAGAAAGTCATGAATTTTCAGAGTGAAAAGTCCTCATTCATTTTATTGTTGAGAAAATTTGGATCCAGAGATGTGAAGTGATTTCCAAGAAATTATATAACTAGGAAATGGCAGAACCCCCCAAATCAAACCCAGGTCCCTTAGCTTTTGGTCCACTCTTCTCACCACTAGTTTACAATACCTGCTCATTAGAAGACACAAAAATGTCCATAGTGCCTTTAAGCATAATGGCCAAAAAGAAGATATAACAAAATGTCCATCTATTGTGGGAGAATGGATATAATCACATGATAGAACACTATAAAGCAATGGAAAACAGTGAGCTACTGTTTCATAAAAATAAGTTAAAATATCTTAACAGATATAATAACTTTTTCTTTAAAAAAGTCATGCCAAAAGAGTCCATATTATATGATTTTACTGAAGTGAAGTTAAAGAATAGACAAAATAGTGATCAGGGTCAAGTTGCAATAGGGAACTGGTGGTTGAGAGGGAGCAAGAGGAATTTTCCAGGAATCTGGACATAGTCTTCATTTT
This sequence comes from Tragulus kanchil, assembly GCA_022376925.1. Taxonomy (NCBI): domain Eukaryota; kingdom Metazoa; phylum Chordata; class Mammalia; order Artiodactyla; family Tragulidae; genus Tragulus; species Tragulus kanchil. The sequence goes on along the minus strand of JAIOJX010000027.1, from coordinate 54,220,834 downwards.
GGTCTGAAAGGAGGTAACACAGGTGTGAATATGACAAAAAGTTCTCAAATTGTACTTTTAAGTCTGTGCATGTATTTGGATGCAAGTTAAATCTCAACAGATTTAGTGAATGAAATAATTGAAAAAATTCCAATTGTCATCTCCATTCCTCTTTAAACAGTTCTGAGAACAGGCAGACTTAGGTGTATTAGGCTCAGGATGTTTTGTGACTAACTATACTGTTCATGGCACATGCTGTCCAGGCACAACTCTGTTTGAAAGTTGTTGGTTTCAAGACTGTAGGCAACAGAGAGTATTTAAGCTTCCTTTATATAGACCATGTGTCTCAAGCCCTTGTGTCATGGTGTTTGTAATGTCCATGACCCATTAGGAACAAGCAGAAGCTGAGCAGTTAGCAATCACGTGAAGCTTCATCTGTATTGATAGCTTCTCCCCATCAATCGCATTACCACCTGAGCTCCACTTTCGGTCAGATAAGCAATCGCATTAGGTTCTCATAGGAGCATGTATCCTACTGTAAGCTGAACACAAAAGGGATCAACAGTGCTCACTCCTAATGAGAATCATCCCAATACCATCCCTCCCCCCACCGACACAACCCTTTTGTCTTCCACAAAACTTGTTCCTGGTGCCAAAAATGTGAGGAACACTACTTTAGATTATAAATATGCCAAGATATTGTATTGTAGTAAGTACTTATTTAATGGGTTTTTATTAGTCAATTTGCTCAACTTTATTGTTATTTCCCAATTATCTCCAGAAATTATTTTTCTGATTTTTCTACCTATGTCAATGGAATCAACAAAGTTTGGATTTAATAGATTGTTTTTTGAAAAATACTTCATATACTTTGCCTTAAGGAGAAGAATTCTGTGGGCATTTTCATATTTACAGCTGAATCAGAATTTCTTGAACTTATGATTTTGTTTTGTTTCTGAGGTTGAATATCCACACAAACACCAACTGCAGCATTATTTATAATGCTGTTTATAATGCTGTTTATTATTTATAATGCTGCAGTTGCATTATTTATAATGTAAACTCATAGGAAACAAATATTCATGATAGGGAATGCTTATATGAATGATGGTGTGTTTTCTAGATGGAATATAATACATGCATTAAATTTTAGGTTAATGTTTTGAAAATCCTTTGGGTATGTTAAAGGGAAAACTAAATAAAAGTGCATATATGGCATATCTCAACTATGCAACAATATATATGTGCTTATAAAACATATATACTTGTGTCAACAGTAATTATATTTAGATAGAACTAGAATATATTGTTATTTCTACTCTGTATAGCTCTAAAATTTTCTTTAATGAATGTGTGCTATATTTATAACTTAAAAATGACATCTTAAGACAAAAATTAATTTGCAATATCTTTGAAGCATATTTTCAAATGTTTTATATTTTTAAGAGCTATCAAATACCTATAACCAGTAAACTGAGGTTTATTAAGACTTAACTCTATTAAAGTTTTCTCACAGCACTATGAGAAATAACATTAAAATATAACTACAAAAAATGGAACAAAAACAACAGGGGAAAATATGTGTAAAAACTTATGGTTTATTTTGAACTATTTCCTATTAGACACTTGATATCAGTTATCTGAAACAATTCCTATGTGAAAGTGCTTATGATTATTCCCATTTAGTTATTGCATGAATTTTTATAAACATCAAATGAGCCAGGCATTGTGTTCAAAGATGGTGATAGGGATAGGGTAAATGGACAAAGTAGGTGAAAAAAATTGTTAATCCTACTAGATGACGGTAAAGACAAAAAATACAGAAGACCCAACTGTTTCCATACTGGGAAAGGAGTACATCAAGGCTGTATATTACCACCCTGCTTATTTAACTTCTATGCTGAGTACACAATGTGAAATGCTAGTCTGGATGAAGCTCAAGCAGGAATCAAGATTTCTGGGAGAAATATCAATAAGTTCAGCCATTCAGATGATAACACCCTTATGGCCGAAAGTGAAGAAAAACTAAAAGTCTCATGATGAAGGTGAAAGAGGAGAGTGAAAAAGCTGGCCTAAAACTCAGCATTCAAAATATGTATGTCCATACATTTAATCCCATCACTTCATAGCAAATAGGTGGACAAACAATGAAAGCAGTGACATCCTTTATTATACTGAGTTCTGGAATCACTGTGATTGGTGACTGAAGCCATGAAATCAAAAGACACTTGCTCCTTGGAAGAAAAGCTATGACAAACATAGGCAGTGTGTTAAAAAGCAGAGACATCAGTTTGACAACAAAAGTCTGCCTAGTCAAAGCTATGGCTTGCCCAGTAGTCATGTATGAATTTGAGAGTTGGACCATAAAGAAGGCTGAGCACTGAAGAATCGATGCCTTGGAACTTTGGTGTTGGAGAAGACTCTTGAGAGTCTCTTGGACAGCACAGAGATCAAACCAGTCAGTCCTAAAGGAAATCAACCCTGAATATTCATTGAAACATCAGAAAATGAAATCAAAGAGGCAATCCCCTTCACCATCGCAACCAAAAGAATCAAATATCTAGGAATAAACCTAGCCAAAGAAACAAAAGAACTGTACACAGAAAATTACAAGACACTCATAGCCAAAAGCAAAGAAATTAAAGTTTTCTCACAGCACTATGAGAAATAACATTAAAATATAACTACAAAAATGGAACAAAAACAACAGGGGAAAATATGTGTAAAACTTATGGTTTATTTTGAACTATTTCCTATTAGACACTTGATATCAGTTATCTGAAACAATTCCTATGTGAAAGTGCTTATGATTATTCCCATTTAGTTATTGCATGAATTTTTATAAACATCAAATGAGCCAGGCATTGTGTTCAAAGATGGTGATAGGGATAGGGTAAATGGACAAAGTAGGTGAAAAAAATTGTTAATCCTACTAGATGACGGTAAAGACAAAAAATACAGAAGACCCAACTGTTTCCATACTGGGAAAGGAGTACATCAAGGCTGTATATTACCACCCTGCTTATTTAACTTCTATGCTGAGTACACAATGTGAAATGCTAGTCTGGATGAAGCTCAAGCAGGAATCAAGATTTCTGGGAGAAATATCAATAAGTTCAGCCATTCAGATGATAACACCCTTATGGCCGAAAGTGAAGAAAAACTAAAAGTCTCATGATGAAGGTGAAAGAGGAGAGTGAAAAAGCTGGCCTAAAACTCAGCATTCAAAATATGTATGTCCATACATTTAATCCCATCACTTCATAGCAAATAGGTGGACAAACAATGAAAGCAGTGACATCCTTTATTATACTGAGTTCTGGAATCACTGTGATTGGTGACTGAAGCCATGAAATCAAAAGACACTTGCTCCTTGGAAGAAAAGCTATGACAAACATAGGCAGTGTGTTAAAAAGCAGAGACATCAGTTTGACAACAAAAGTCTGCCTAGTCAAAGCTATGGCTTGCCCAGTAGTCATGTATGAATTTGAGAGTTGGACCATAAAGAAGGCTGAGCACTGAAGAATCGATGCCTTGGAACTTTGGTGTTGGAGAAGACTCTTGAGAGTCTCTTGGACAGCACAGAGATCAAACCAGTCAGTCCTAAAGGAAATCAACCCTGAATATTCATTGAAACATCAGAAAATGAAATCAAAGAGGCAATCCCCTTCACCATCGCAACCAAAAGAATCAAATATCTAGGAATAAACCTAGCCAAAGAAACAAAAGAACTGTACACAGAAAATTACAAGACACTCATGAGAGACATTAAAGAAGAGTTAAACAGATGTAGAAATATTCCATGTTCCTGGGTCGGAAGAATCAATATTGTGAAAATGACCATACTACCAAAAGTCATCTATAGATTCAATGCGATCCCTATCAAACTTCCAATAACATTCTTCACAGAACTAGACCAACGAATAACACAGTTCATATGGAAACACAAAAGACCTCGAATAGCCAAAGCAATCCTCAGGAAGAAGAATGGAGCTAGGGGGATCAGCCTCCCCAACTTCAGACTCTACTACAAAGCAACAGTCATCAAGACAGTATGGTACTGGCACTAAAAGAGAAATATCGACCAATGGAACAAGATAGAGAACCCAGAGATAAACCCATGCACCTATGGGTACCTTATTTTTGACAAAGGAGGCGAACATATAAAATGGGACAAAGACAGCCTCTTCAACAAATGGTGCTGGGAAAATTGGACAGCTACATGCAAGAAAATGAAGTTGGAACATACCCTGACACCATCCACAAAGATCAACTTCAAATGGATTAAAGACTTAAATATAAGGCCAGAAACCATCAAACTCTTAGAGGAGAGTATAGGCAAAACCCTCAAGGACATCAATCAATGCAAGATCTTGTCTGACCCACCTACTAGAATAGTGGAACTAAAAAGACAAATGAACATGTGGAACCTAATGAAACTTAAAAGCTTTTGTACAGCTAAAGAAAAGCTATGACAAACATAGGCAGTGTGTTAAAAGCAGAGACATCAGTTTGACAACAAAAGTCTGCCTAGTCAAAGCTATGGCTTGCCCAGTAGTCATGTATGAATTTGAGAGTTGGACCATAAAGAAGGCTGAGCACTGAAGAATCGATGCCTTGGAACTTTGGTGTTGGAGAAGACTCTTGAGAGTCTCTTGGACAGCACAGAGATCAAACCAGTCAGTCCTAAAGGAAATCAACCCTGAATATTCATTGAAACATCAGAAAATGAAATCAAAGAGGCAATCCCCTTCACCATCGCAACCCTAAAGGAATCAAATATCTAGGAATAAACCTAGCCAAAGAAACAAAAGAACTGTACACAGAAAATTACAAGACACTCATGAGAGACATTAAAGAAGAGTTAAACAGATGTAGAAATATTCCATGTTCCTGGGTCGGAAGAATCAATATTGTGAAAATGACCATACTACCAAAAGTCATCTATAGATTCAATGCGATCCCTATCAAACTTCCAATAACATTCTTCACAGAACTAGACCAACGAATAACACAGTTCATATGGAAACACAAAAGACCTCGAATAGCCAAAGCAATCCTCAGGAAGAAGAATGGAGCTAGGGGGATCAGCCTCCCCAACTTCAGACTCTACTACAAAGCAACAGTCATCAAGACAGTATGGTACTGGCACTAAAAGAGAAATATCGACCAATGGAACAAGATAGAGAACCCAGAGATAAACCCATGCACCTATGGGTACCTTATTTTTGACAAAGGAGGCGAACATATAAAATGGGACAAAGACAGCCTCTTCAACAAATGGTGCTGGGAAAATTGGACAGCTACATGCAAGAAAATGAAGTTGGAACATACCCTGACACCATCCACAAAGATCAACTTCAAATGGATTAAAGACTTAAATATAAGGCCAGAAACCATCAAACTCTTAGAGGAGAGTATAGGCAAAACCCTCAAGGACATCAATCAATGCAAGATCTTGTCTGACCCACCTACTAGAATAGTGGAACTAAAAAGACAAATGAACATGTGGAACCTAATGAAACTTAAAAGCTTTTGTACAGCTAAAGAAATTACAAAAATGCTGAACAGACAGCCCACAGAGTGGGAGAAAATCATATCAAGTGAAACAACAGACAAAGAATTCATTTCGAATATCTAAAAGCAACTCAGACAACTCAGCACTGGAAAAACGAACAACCCAATCAAAAAATGGGAAAAGGACCTAAACAGACACCTCTCCAACGATGACATACAGATGGCCCAAAAACACATGAAACGATGCTCAACTTCACTAATAATTAGAGAAATGCAAATCAAAACTACAATGAGATATCACCTCACACCCGTCAGAATGGCCATCATTCACAAATCGACAGCCAATAAATGCTGAAGAGGCTGCGGAGAAGAGGGAACACTCCTGCATTGCTGGTGGGAGTGTAAATTGATACAGCCTCTATGGAAGACAGTACGGAGATTTCTTAAAAAACTAAAAATAGAAGCACCATATGACCCAGCAATCCCACTCTTAAGCTTATACCCTGACAAAGTCAAAACTGAAAGAAGCACCTGTACCCAATGTTCATTGCAGCTCTCTATACAATAGCTAAAACATGGAAGGAACCTAGATGCCCATCGACGAACGAATGGATATAAAACTCTGGTACATATATACAATGGAATATTACACAGCTGTAAAGAGAAATGCAGAAGAATCAACCCTAATGAGGTGGCTGGATCTAGAACGTATCATAAAAAGTGAAGTCAGTCAAAAAGAGAAGGACAAATACAGTATATTAACACAAATATATGGAATCTAGTAGGATGGTGATGATGGCACACGCAGTGAAGCGACAGAAGGACAGACATGGACAGTGGACATATGGACATTGTGGGGTAGGAACAGTGGATGAGAGGCGCAAAGGAAGTAGCATGAAGGCCTGTACTATCATAAGTGAAGAAAATAGCTCTAGTCATTGCTCTGTGAGAAAAGGGGATCCTTCAGGGGTGCTGTGTGATGGTCGGGAGGGGCGGGAAGGGGGGATATACATATGACTAATCTGAGAACATACATATCTGTAAACAACAAAACTCTGTAAAAGTTAAAAGTAAAATAAAGGTTTAAAAAAAAATAAAACTCATTGAAAGAAGAAAAGACTTAAATAGTTGTGTATATTTTCCCTTTTTAATCTTGCATTGGAAAAACATATTTTTTCTTTGAAAGCCTCACAAAACTGAAAGCTAAGGATCTGACCCTTTTCCTTTTTCTAAAAAAATATGTATCTTTTTTGACACATAATATAATGATATAATGCCAGAATTAGAAGGGAGTCAAGAAGTATTTCTAAGCCAAACTATCTTTTAGTAGTTGAGAAAACCTGTGTGCTAGAAGGAAAAATGATTTACTTTGGGTGTTCCAGGAATTATGGGCTGAGACTGGAATAATTCCATGATTCCCAGGGACTGCGTTATCTGCATTACTGCATTGTCTCCTGAAGGATGGACCTATTTAGAGCATCTGATTAGGGGGATGACTATTTAAGCTTAAAAGTCATAATCATCAATGTGGTGCTTTCCTATGAGGGTAAGTGTGTAATGGTATATCTGCCATTTTGGTTTGAAGATGCTCCAGCTTTGAATGCCAGATGAAACCTTTGAATGAAAAATAAGACCTAAGGCTCACTAGTTCCAACTCTTGAACAATCTGTCTTTCCTTGCTTGAAAAAGAAGTATAATAATACAGATAGTACTCAACTTGGAAGTTTTTTGGAATTATGATGAAGAAAAATGATGTGCATTCAAGGGAGGCCATTCTTGGAATATTGAATGTTGTTCTTTTTCAGGCTAATTATATGGGGCTGAGGGGGAAGTGAGAATCTCTCATGATGCTAAGCAAGACAGCTGTTGCAGCTCCCAATCAACCATGCAGTAACTAGGGCAAAAAACCAATACACAGATAACTATTATATCTTTAGACAACCATTCTGTTTCTCACTTTCTGTACAGTTCAGTTCAGTCACTCATTCTTGTCCAACTCTTTGTGACTCGGTGGACCACGGCACTCCAGGCGTCCCTGTCCATCACCATCTCCTGGAGCTTGCTCAAACTCTTGTCCATTGACTCAGTGATGCCATCCAACCATCTCATCCTCTGTTATTCCCTTCTCCTTCCACCTTTTATTTTCCCCCAAATCAAAATCTTTTCCAATGAGTCATCTCTTCACATCAGGTGGCCAAAGAATTGGAGCTTCAGCTTCGGCATTAGTCTTTCCAATGATTATTCAGCATTGAGTTCCTTTAAGACTGAGTGATTTGATCTCCTTACTGTGCAAGGTACCCTCAAGAGTCTCCTTCAACACAGTAGTTCAAAGGCATCAATTACTCAGTATTCAATTTTCTTTATGGTCCAACTCTCATATCCATACATGACTATTGGGAAAACATAGCTTTGACTATAAAGACTACTGTTTGCGAAACAATGTCTCTGTTTTTTAATACATTGTCTAGGTTTGTCAGAGCTTTTCTTCCAAGGAGCAAGCGTCTTTTAGTTTCATGGCTGTAGTCACCATCCACAGTGATTTTTGAGCACAAGGAAATAAAGTTTGCCCCTGCTTTCCTTTTTTCCTGCATCTATTTGCCATGAAGGGATGGGACCAGATACCGTGATCTTCATTTTTTGAATGTTGAGTTTTAGGCCAGCTTTTTCAGTCTCCTCCTTTATCAAAAGGTTCTTTAGTTCCTCTTTCTGCCATAAGAGTGACAGATATTCAATAAATTATATGATATATTCAACACTTTGTTATAAAATAGTCTTTGTCTTAGATGATTGTGGCCAACTGTAAGCTAATGTGAATGTTCTGAGTATGTTACAGGTTGCTAAGAAAAAAAAGATGCTAACAAACAAGGTATTAGTAAGCATGGCTACCTGCCCACCTTTATGACTGAGAAAAGTTACATTCAAGGAAATAACTGTGGGATAGTGCTAAGATGGAGGCATAGAAGGACATGCACTCATCTCTCCTGCAAAATCGCCTGAATTGCAACAACTTGCTGAAAAGCCATCGACAGGAGAAGGCTGGATCCGATCACAAAAAAGATATCCTGCATCAAAGAGCAAAGGAGAAGCCCAGCAAGACAGTAGGAGGGGTGCAATCGCGCTTTTGAAAGTCAAACCTCATACCTGCCAGAGAGGCTGGGTGGGCCAACTACACAAAGCTTGTTGCAAATCAAGACCTGGGAAAGGAGCAGTGACCCCCACAAAGGACTGAGTCAGACCTGCTTTCGAGGGTCCAAGTGCCCCCTTAAAGTAGAGGTGCCCTTGAGCACTCCTCAGAAGGACGACACTCAATTCCCTTTGAAGGAGGTTACCATTAACCCAATCATTGAGCTGCCGAGTAGGACTGGGAACTCTGTGCTCACTGTGATTCAGGAGAGGGGAATAGCGATCCTTTATGAGACTGAGCCATACTCACCTCTGAGTAATCTGATGTCTCCTGTGGTGGCGGGGGTCGATGGGGGTCTGCAGCAGGGTCGGGGTCACTGTGGAAGTGCTTCTCATAGAGCATGTGGGAATAAATCCTTTGTGAGAGAGACGCCATTTTCCCTACTGTAGTTTGGCTGTTGATTAAACTTCAGGGGAGGAATTTAGCTCCATCCAGCAAAAAAGGGATCTGGATTAAGGATTAAGAAACTACCAGGGCCAGTCTGAGTGGGCCTTTTAGTTCTGCAATAGGCTGAAATAAACAAGCAGTAAAAGAGGCCTTCAGATCCAAAAACTGTCAGAGGCAAGAAAAAGACTGATGATTCCAGAATAGTGAGAAAGAGACAGAAAAAGATAAAAATTCGCTGTTTTCACATTTTGTCTGGAGTTGGAGTTACTGCTGGATTTTTTTTTTTAATTTCATTTTTTTTACGCTTTTTTATTTCATTTTTTTCTTTTCTATTCTTTATTTTAAAGTTTTTACAGAGCTTTGTTGTTCAAAAACATGTATGTTCCCAGATCAGTCATATGCATATCCCTGGTCCCCTCCCCCTTTCCAGGCCCCGCCATCTCACCCCTCCATGCTGTTGCATCAAGCCATTGTAAGAACTCCTATTCCCTTAGCACAATGACAATAGCTATATTATTCACATATGATAGTATATGTTTCCATATTACTCCCTCTATGTTTCCCACCCACTCTTCATTTCCCACAATGTCCATGTCTATTCTCTGTCTGTTTTTCCATGGGTTCACTGTGTGTGTTATTATTACCCACTTACTAGATTCCATCCATATGTGTTAGTATACTGTACCTGTCTTTCTCTTTTTGACTTCACTATTTATGATACATTCTAGATCCAACCACCTCATTAGGACTGATTCTTCTGCATTTGTTTTTACAGCTGAGTAGTATTCCACTGTATATATGTACCAGAGCTTCTTTATCCATTCATTTGGCGATGGGCACCCGGGTTGCTTACAAGTTCTAGCTATTGCATAGAGAGCTGCAATGGACATTGGGGTACAGGTGCTTTGTTCAGTTTTGATTTCATCTGGGTATAAAATGAACAGTGGGATTGCTGTGTCATATGGTGTTTCTGGTTTTAGTTTTCTAAGGAATCTCCATACTGTCTTCCATAGAGGCTGCACTAATTTACATTTCCACCAGCAATGCAAGAGTGTTCCTTTTTCTCTGCACCCTCTCCAGCATTTATTCTCTGTCAATTTATTGATGATGGCCATTCTGACGGGTGTGACGTGATATCTTATTGTAGTTTTGATTTGCATTTCTCTAATAATAAATGAGTTTGATCATCATTTCATGAGCTTTTGGGCCACGTGTATGTCCTTTTTTTGTGATTGGGTTGTTCATTTTTCCTGTGCTGAGTTGTCTGAGTTGCTTGTAGATTTTGGAGATTACTTCTTTGTCTGTTTTTTCATTTGCTATTATTTTCTCCGATTCTGTGGGCTGTCTGTTCACCTTTTTTTGTAATTTCTTATGCTGTATAAAAGTTTTTTAAGTTTCATTAGATCTCACATGTTCATTTTTGGTTTTAGTTCCACTATCTAGTAGGTGGGTCATGGAAGATCTTGCTTTGATTCATGTCCTTGAGTGTTATGCCTATCTTTTCCTCTAAGAGTTTGATAGTTTCTGATATTACATTTAGGTGTTTAATCCGCTAAGAGTCTATCTTATGTACGGCGTCAGGAAATGTTCCAACTTCATTTTTCTGAATGTAGCTGTCCAGTTTTCTCAGCAACATTTGTTGAAAAGGCTGTCATTTTCCAATTTTATATGTTCGCCTCCTTTGTCAAAAATAAGGTACCCATAGATGCGTGGGTTTGTCTCTGGGTTCTCCGTCTTGTTCCATGGATCTATATTTCTCTTTTTTGTGCCAGCAGCGTACTGTCTTGATGACTGTTACTTTGTAGTAGAGTCTGAAGTTAGGGAGGCTGATCCCTCCAGCTCCATACTTCTTCCTCAGGATTGCTTTGGCTATTCGAGGTGTTTTGTCTTTCCATGTGAACTGTGTTATCCTTTGATCTAGTTCTGTGAAGAATATCATTGGTAGTTTGACCGGGATCACATTGAATCTAAAGATAATATTTGGAAGTATGGACATTTTCACAATATTGATTCTTCTGACCTAGGAACATGGAATAGCTCTCATTTGTTTAAGTCTTCTTTTATTTCTCTCACGAGTGTCTTGTAATTTTCTCTGTACAGTTCTTTTGTTTCTTTGGGTAGGTTTTTTCCTAGATATTTTATTCTTTTGGTTGCAATGGAAAAGAGGGTTGCCTCTTTGCTTTCCTTTTCTGATTTTTCATTGTTTGTATATGGAAATGTCAGTCATTTCTGTGTATTGATTTAGGATCCTGCAACTTTGCTGAATTCGTTGATTAGCTCTAGTAGCTTTTTAATAGTGTCTTTGGGGTTTTCTATGAATAATATCATGTCATCTGCAAATAGAGAGAACTTTACTTGTCCTTTTCCAATCTGGATGCCTTTTATTTTTCCGATTTGCTATTATTTTCTCCGATTCTGTGGGCTGTCTGTTCACCTTTTTTTGTAATTTCTTATGCTGTATAAAAGTTTTTTAAGTTTCATTAGATCTCACATGTTCATTTTTGGTTTTAGTTCCACTATCTAGTAGGTGGGTCATGGAAGATCTTGCTTTGATTCATGTCCTTGAGTGTTATGCCTATCTTTTCCTCTAAGAGTTTGATAGTTTCTGATATTACATTTAGGTGTTTAATCCGCTAAGAGTCTATCTTATGTACGGCGTCAGGAAATGTTCCAACTTCATTTTTCTGAATGTAGCTGTCCAGTTTTCTCAGCAACATTTGTTGAAAAGGCTGTCATTTTCCAATTTTATATGTTCGCCTCCTTTGTCAAAAATAAGGTACCCATAGATGCGTGGGTTTGTCTCTGGGTTCTCCGTCTTGTTCCATTGGTCTATAGTTCTGTTTTTGTGCCAGCAGCGTACTGTCTTGATGACTGTTACTTTGTAGTAGAGTCTGAAGTTAGGGAGGCTGATCCCTCCAGCTCCATACTTCTTCCTCAGGATTGCTTTGGCTATTCGAGGTGTTTTGTCTTTCCATGTGAACTGTGTTATCCTTTGATCTAGTTCTGTGAAGAATATCATTGGTAGTTTGACCGGGATCACATTGAATCTAAAGATAATATTTGGAAGTATGGACATTTTCACAATATTGATTCTTCTGACCTAGGAACATGGAATAGCTCTCATTTGTTTAAGTCTTCTTTATTTCTCTCACGAGTGTCTTGTAATTTTCTCTGTACAGTTCTTTTGTTTCTTTGGGTAGGTTTTTTCCTAGATATTTTATTCTTTTGGTTGCAATGGAAAAGAGGGTTGCCTCTTTGCTTTCCTTTTCTGATTTTTCATTGTTTGTATATGGAAATGTCAGTCATTTCTGTGTATTGATTTAGGATCCTGCAACTTTGCTGAATTCGTTGATTAGCTCTAGTAGCTTTTTAATAGTGTCTTTGGGGTTTTCTATGAATAATATCATGTCATCTGCAAATAGAGAGAACTTTACTTGTCCTTTTCCAATCTGGATGCCTTTTATTTCTTTCTTTTCTGTTATTGCTGTTTCTAGAACTTCCAGGACTATGTTGAATAATAGTGAAATTGGACACCCCTGTCTTGTTCCTGATTTTAGAGGCAATGCTTTCAGTCTTTCACCATTGAGGATAATACTCACTGTGGGTTTCTCATATATGGTTTTCACTATGTTGAAATAGATTCCTTCTATGCCCGGTTTTTGAAGAGTTTTTACCATAAATGGATGTTATACTTTGTCAAAGGCTTTTTCTGCATCTATTGACATTATCAAATGATTTTGGACTCTCAGTTTGTTGATATGGTGTATCACATTAATTGATTTGTGGATATTGAAGAATGCTTACATGCCTGGCATGAACTCAACTTCATCATGGTGTATGATTTTTTTGATGTGTTGTTGAATTCTGTTTTATAGGATTTTGATGAGGATTTTAACATCTAAGTTCATCAGTGAAATTGGCCTATAATTTTTTTTTTTTGTATTGTCTTTGCCTGGATTTGGTATAAGGGTAATGGCAGCCTAGTAGACTGTTTTTAGGAGTATTCCTTAATTTGCAATTTTTTGAAAGAATTTGAGAAGGACGGGCATTAGCTCTTCTTTAAATGTTTGGTAGAATCCACCTGTAAAACCTTCTGGTCCTGGGCTTTTATATTTGAGTATATTTTTAATCACAAATTTGATTTCTGAGCTTGTGATTGGGTTGTTCATAGTCTCTATTTCTTCCTAGTTCAGTCTTGGGAGATTAATCTTCTCTAAGAAACTGTCCATTTCTTCCAGGTTGTCCAGTTAGTTGCTGTATAGTTGTTCTCTTTTAATCCTTTGAATTTCTGCATTATTTGTTGTAATCTCTCCTTTTTCATTTTTGATTTTTTTGATCTAATTCTGCTCTCTTTTTTTCTTGATGAGTCTAGCCAGTGGTGTGTCAGTTTCATTTATCTTTTTGAAGAACCATCTTGTCGATGTATATATCTTTTCTATTGTTTATTTCATTTCTTTTTAATTTCTTTCTGTTGTGTTGTTTATGATTTCTTTTCTTCTGCTGGCCTTGGAGTGTTTTTGTTCTTCTTTCTCCAATTGTTTTAAGCATAGAGTTAGGTCGTCCCTTTGATATGTTTCTTGTTTATTGAGGTAAGATTTTATTGCTATAAATTTGCATCTTAGAACTGGTTTTGCAGTATCCCATAGGTTTTGCACTGTCGCGTGTTCATTGTCATTTTCTTCTAGGAATTTTTGTATTTCTCCTTTGACTTGCTCTGTAATCACTTTGTTTTTTAGGTGTGTGTTGTTTAATCTCCATGTGCTCGTGTTATTAACATTTTCTTTTTTTTGCCGTAGTTGATCTGTAGTCTCATTGCATGTGGGTCCGAGAAGATGGTTGATATAATTTCAGTTTTCTTGAATTTACTGAGGTTTGATTTGTGGCCCAAGATGTGGTCTATCTTGGAGAATGTTCCATGAGCAGTGGAGAAGAAAGTGTATTCTTTTGCTTTTATAATGGATGTTACTAAAGATATCAATGTGCTCCATCTCTTTAAGTGTGGCATTAAGGCTTGTGTTTCTTTAGTAATTTTCTGTTTTGAGGGTCTGTCAATTAGTGTGAGAGGACTGTTAAAATCTCCTAGTATTGTTGTGTCATTGTTGATTTCTTCTTTTTTGTCTGAAAGTGTTTCTCTTATGTATTGGGGTGCGCCTGTGTTGGGTACATAGATATTTATGATTGTTAGTCTTCCTCTTGGATAAATCCCTTTATCATTATGTAGTGATCTGCCTTATCTCTTCTAATTTTCTTTATAATCTATTTAAAGTCTATTTTGCCCAATATGAGGATTTCTACTCCAGGTTTCTTTTGATTTCCACTTGCGTGGACTATGTTTTTCCATCCTCTCACTTTTGGTCTATGAGTTACTCTAGGTCTGAAGTTAAACAGCATGTATATGGGTCTTGCTTCTGTACCATTCAGTCAGCATGTGTCTTTTTGTTGGAGCATTTATTCTGTTTATATTCAAAGTAATTATTGATACAGATGTTTCCATTGTCATCTTCTTAGATATTTGGGGTTTGATTTGTAGCTCTTCTCCTTCTCTTGTATTTATTGGCTATATAAGGCCAATTAACAATTGTAGTAGGGTTGGTTTTATGGTCCAGAATTCTTTTAGTTTTTGCTTGTCTGTGAAGCTTTTGACTTCTCCATCAGTTCTGAATGAGATCCTTGCTGGGTAGAGAATTCTTGGTTGTAGATTATTCTCTTTTAGCCGTTTAAGTGTTTCTTGCCTTTCTCTTCTGACCTACATTGTTTCTGTTGATAGATCAGCGGTTAAACATATGGGGTTTCCTTTATATGTTATTGGTTGTTTGTTCCTTGCTGCTTTTAGTAATCTGTCTTTATATTTGGTCTGCATTAGTTTGATTTGAATGTGCCTTGGTGTGTTTCTTCTGGGGTTTATCCTGTATGGAACTAATTGTGTTTTTTGGACTTTGTTAACTATTTCCTTTTCATGCTGGAGAAGTTTTCAACTATAATATCTTCAAGAATTTTTTCATAACCTTTCTTTCCCTTTTCTTCTTCTGGGACCCCTATAATTCTAATGTTATTGTGTCTGCTATTGTCCCATAGGTCTCTAATGCTATCCTCAGTTCTTTTGATTCTTTGTGCTCTGTTCGGTTTTTCAGCAGCTATTTCCACCAATCTGTCTTCAAGCTCACTTATCCGTGCTTCCCCGCCTAAAGATATCAATGTGCTCCATCTCTTTAAGTGTGGCATTAAGGCTTGTGTTTCTTTAGTAATTTTGTTTTGAGGGTCTGTCAATTAGTGTGAGAGGACTGTTAAAATCTCCTAGTATTGTTGTGTCATTGTTGATTTCTTCTTTTTTGTCTGAAAGTGTTTCTCTTATGTATTGGGGTGCGCCTGTGTTGGGTACATAGATATTTATGATTGTTAGTCTTCCTCTTGGATAAATCCCTTTATCATTATGTAGTGATCTGCCTTATCTCTTCTAATTTTCTTTATAATCTATTTAAAGTCTATTTTGCCCAATATGAGGATTTCTACTCCAGGTTTCTTTTGATTTCCACTTGCGTGGACTATGTTTTTCCATCCTCTCACTTTTGGTCTATGAGTTACTCTAGGTCTGAAGTTAAACAGCATGTATATGGGTCTTGCTTCTGTACCATTCAGTCAGCATGTGTCTTTTTGTTGGAGCATTTATTCTGTTTATATTCAAAGTAATTATTGATACAGATGTTTCCATTGTCATCTTCTTAGATATTTGGGGTTTGATTTGTAGCTCTTCTCCTTCTCTTGTATTTATTGGCTATATAAGGCCAATTAACAATTGTAGTAGGGTTGGTTTTATGGTCCAGAATTCTTTTAGTTTTTGCTTGTCTGTGAAGCTTTTGACTTCTCCATCAGTTCTGAATGAGATCCTTGCTGGGTAGAGAATTCTTGGTTGTAGATTATTCTCTTTTAGCCGTTTAAGTGTTTCTTGCCTTTCTCTTCTGACCTACATTGTTTCTGTTGATAGATCAGTGGTTAAACATATGGGGTTTCCTTTATATGTTATTGGTTGTTTGTTCCTTGCTGCTTTTAGTAATCTGTCTTTATATTTGGTCTGCATTAGTTTGATTTGAATGTGCCTTGGTGTGTTTCTTCTGGGGTTTATCCTGTATGGAACTAATTGTGTTTTTTGGACTTTGTTAACTATTTCCTTTTCATGCTGGAGAAGTTTTCAACTATAATATCTTCAAGAATTTTTTCATAACCTTTCTTTCCCTTTTCTTCTTCTGGGACCCCTATAATTCTAATGTTATTGTGTCTGCTATTGTCCCATAGGTCTCTAATGCTATCCTCAGTTCTTTTGATTCTTTGTGCTCTGTTCGGTTTTTCAGCAGCTATTTCCACCAATCTGTCTTCAAGCTCACTTATCCGTGCTTCTGCCTCTGATACTCTACTGTTAAGACCTTCTGTAGTATTTTTGAGTTCAGCAATTGAGTTGTTTGTCTCTATTTGTTTATATTTTATTTCTTGCATGTCTTTTCGCAGTGCAATAATTTCCTCTATTTTTTTTTTGGTGTTTTGAATCCTCGATAATATCGCTCTTCTGAAGTCTCTTTCTGATAATTTGTTTATCTCATCTTCTGTCATTTGTGACAATGTTTATCTAGTTTGTTCCTTCATTTGTGCAGTGTTTCTCTGTCTTTTAATTATTAGGTTAATTTTTGTTTCTTTGTGTGTGTCTGTGTGTGTGGTGTTCTTTCCCCCCCGAGATTTTGTAGTTCAGTTTTCCCTTCCTTTTGATTTCTGTCCTTGTAGAAGGGTTCAGGTGTTTGTGTCTTGGGTGGTTTTAGATCCTGTTTGCAGGTGAATAATCTCTTGTGTTTTATGTTCTTTGAGAGTGTGGGGCTTACAAACAGGGCTTCCACTCCAAGGATTCTTGGTTTGATATCTGGCCAGGGGGTGTAGGCTCTATGTATGGTTTGCTATCGTGTTCAGTGGTATTTGTTGAAATATAAGCTTATGTGGAACAGGAGGTGCATCCCTGATGGATGACAGTCATAAAATCATGCAAATATTTTCTGACATATTAGAAATATATATATATACATACACATCAATAACCACAACTGCACAGTCTTACAGGGATCTAACATAGGAAATTTTTTCTGGCAAATGGTGAAATCAAAGATGATACCTGACCATTAAGCTCTAAATTACTTAAAATACTGCCCGGAAAAATAGATACAGGGCAAGGTCTCAGCTGGGTATATTACAATGAAAGCAGATTTTAGCTAAGACATGTGTTGGGTGTGAGAAGGAGGAGGATGTGTGGATAATGAGAAGGAATAGATTCATCTTGCAAGGATTTTGTAGGGTTAAATAACAGAGATTAGTGTTTTTTAGAGTTTGGTACAGCTGGAAGAAAGTGGTAGAGACAATAAGATAGGAAATATTTATATAGTGGATAGTAGTAGATAGGAAAAGATTTTACATTTAGAACTAGAAGGAGGAAGGAGTGGCAGAGATTAAAGAAAATTAAACATTTAAAAAATTAAACTAAAAATAATTAAAAATTATTTTAAAAATTTAAAAAGGGAAAAAAATTAAAAAGAAGAGACAAAAAACCAAAACAAAACAAACAAGCGAACAAATGAAACAAAAGAAAAGAAAAAAGGATAAATACTGTCCCTGGTTTTTATCTTCTCATCTGTGTGTCGACTTTCCACCAGTCTATTCTTGATGATATTGTCTTGGTTATGTAGTCTTTCTCTTGTACAGCTCGTTGCTATGTTTTTGGCATAATAAAGGCTTTGCTGTGAGCTCAGGTGCTGGCCTGGGCAGCAGGCTATTCCCAGTTCGTCAGGCGGGGGCCTCATGTGTGGTCTCATGTTGGAGGGGTCTCCCAGGTTCCACTGAGCACCCGCTGGTAGCCTCCAATTCCTGCTCATCTCCCGGTTTCCCCTGCCACAGCTCTCTGCTGCCGGTGGGATGGTGGCTTCCCTACTGCAGCTGTGGGGCTGCACGGACTTTTCAGCCTGCCTCCATGTGTACAATGCCGGATATGGGACCAAGTCCCTAACATCGGCGTGAAGTTCCCCTTCCAAGTGGAGCCAGGTTTTTGATCTGCAGCCTGCAGGGGATTTCACTGTTATGTTCTGTTCGCCCCTGCTAGCAGTGTCTCAGCTCACCTGGCTCCCAGAGACTCTGCACTGTCCCTGTGGGATTTTCACGCTGAGCACTGCCTTCTGTCCTCCAGGCTCACTTCCCAAGGGCTCTCTCCTGGTGCACTTCCCAGCGCTCTCTCTGCCTGCTTTTGTGTGGAGGTTGGGGTACAGGGCTCCTGGAACAGGAGCTCCTAGAAAGTTCTGGCTGTTCACTCTCTGACCCTCATAGGCATGAGGAGTGTTTTTGTCGTGTAGCGGCTGGTTTGTTGGTGTTTTTTCATTTCTTGATTAGTTCTGGTGATTTTATTGGGGACCTGGTGAAATCCTCCTCACAGTCCCCCAGCATCTTGGCACCCCACGATTTTTCCATTCTTTTTTCCATTCGTTTTTTTTTCTTTTTACCAAACACTCTCAGTCCTCCTCCCCGTTTTTGTTTTGTTTTGTTTGTTTTTCTGTTTGTTTCCTCCAGTGAATTCTACTAAAGCTACTAATCTTATCAGTAACGAAGAATGCATTCATGTTTACATTTTTTTTTTCCTTTTAAACCACACAGTTTATTTTGGTATAAGCTTCTGGTTCCACATTGGCCTTTTATGGTTGTGTTGGGGTTTTGCTTGCTTTAATTGTTTTTGGTATGTTTTTCTAAATTTTTCTATCTTATCTCTGGTTTAATTTTTAAATTTTTTATCTTAATTACTACTTCCTTTGCAACTATCTCTTTGCTATCTCTGATGCTTTTTTCCTACAGAACTAAACTCTAATACATACAAATCTTTATCTCCCTATATTTCGCTCTGCAATATTATCCTATATTTCTCTTCTATCCTCCCTTTCTCTTTTTCCCTTTCCCAACCATATTTCTTAGTCTGTCCTGTCCTCATTGCCTTATCCCTAACTGGGATCCTGTTCTAGCATTATTCTCCAATTTGTGCTTTCGTTAGTTTGGTTTTTAACTGGTGGATATCATTCTTGGTTTTCCCAATTAGCCTTGTTAACGTATTGTGCTGTATTTTCTGTTGAAATGTTTGGGTTATATTATGTCTGTATATGTTTGTATGAATAAGTCAGTATGCTTAGAGTGTATTTGCATGATATTTAAATTGCCATTTGTCAAAGATATACCTTCTGTTTCTCATTCATGTATAAATGTTTGGATACCATTTAATCCATAACAAATCAGCCATGAAATCTTCATTCCCTGGACCGGCAGCAAGCCCAGGGGCTTTAGAGATAGAACACTGACTCCAAAATTCTACAATACCAGAGAACATCTAACACTAGAGAGCATTACACAGTGAGAATTCCAACAAAGACAAGCAGTTGTATGCAAGTCCTGACATCACCCAACCTCCAGCATTACCCAGAATAAGGTGCCTCATCCAACCAACAAATACTGACTGATGTAACTCAAAGTCTGGGAAATAGAAACCCCAAAGATAGTTAAAAAATTAATAATAACAATGAGACGGCAGAGAAATACCACACAAGTGAAGGAACAATCTACAAATAAACAAGTTCAAATCAATGAAGTGGAATTAGAAAAGATTTCTGAAAGCGAATTCAGAAGAATGATAGTAAAGATGATCCAAAACACTGAAAACAGAATTACGGAGAAGTTTCAAAAAGCAACTGGCACACTGAATAAACAAATACAATAACTTAAAAAGCAGCAGAGACAAACATCTCAATTGCTGAACTTAAAAACCCAGTAGAAGGAATCAAGAGCAGAGTATCTGAGACAAATGACCGGATAAGTGAACTGGAAGGTAGAATGGTGTAAGTAACTGCTGAAAAACAGAATCAAGCTCAAGGAATGAAAAGAATAGAGGATAGACTCAGAGACCTCTGAGATAATATCAAACGCACCAGTATTCGAATTGTGGTACCTAATGAAGCTTAAAAGGTGCTGCACAGCAAAAGAAACTACAAACATGGTGAACAGATAGCTCACAGAATGGCAGAAAATAACATCAAAAGAAACAACAAAGAGCTAGTCTCCAAAATCTATAAGCAACTCAGACAACTTAACATCGGATAAATGAACAACCCAATCAAAAAATGCGAAAAGGACCTAAACAGGCACGTCTCCAAGAAGGACATACAGATAGCCAGAAAGCACATGAAACAATGCTCAACCTCACTTATTATTAGAGAAATGCAAATCAAAACTACAATGAGATATCACCTCGCACCCATCAGAATGGCCATCATCCATAAATCGACAGACAATAAATGCTGGAGAGGGTGCAGAGAAAAAGGAACACTCTTGCGTTGCTGGTGGGAATGTAAATTTGGTGCAGTCTCTATGGAAGACAGTAAGGAGTTTCCTTAGAAAACTAAAACTAGAAGCACCATACAACCCAGCAATCCCACTATTCATTGTATACCCAGATGAAATCAAAACTGAAAGAAGCACCTGTACCCCAATGTTCATTGCAGCTCTCTATACAATAGCTAGAACATGGAAGCAACCTAGATGCCCATCAACGAATGAACGGATAAAGAAGCTCTGGTAATATGTACAATGGAATACTACACAGCTGTAAGGAGAACTGCAGAATAGTCATCTCTAATGAGGTGGTTGGATCTAGAACCTATCATAAAAAATGAAATAATTCAAAAAGAGAAAGACAAATATAGTATACTAACACATACATATGGAATCTAGTAGGGTGGTAATGATAACACACTCAGTGAAGTGATGGAAAAACAGACATGGGCAGACATATGGACATTTTGTGGAAGGAACAGAGGGTGAGAGGCATAAAAACCCAGTAGAAGGAATCAAGAGCAGAGTATCTGAGACAAATGACCGGATAAGTGAACTGGAAGGTAGAATGGTGTAAGTAACTGCTGAAAAACAGAATCAAGCTCAAGGAATGAAAAGAATAGAGGATAGACTCAGAGACCTCTGAGATAATATCAAACGCACCAGTATTCGAATTGTGGTACCTAATGAAGCTTAAAAGGTGCTGCACAGCAAAAGAAACTACAAACATGGTGAACAGATAGCTCACAGAATGGCAGAAAATAACATCAAAAGAAACAACAAAGAGCTAGTCTCCAAAATCTATAAGCAACTCAGACAACTTAACATCGGATAAATGAACAACCCAATCAAAAAATGCGAAAAGGACCTAAACAGGCACGTCTCCAAGAAGGACATACAGATAGCCAGAAAGCACATGAAACAATGCTCAACCTCACTTATTATTAGAGAAATGCAAATCAAAACTACAATGAGATATCACCTCGCACCCATCAGAATGGCCATCATCCATAAATCGACAGACAATAAATGCTGGAGAGGGTGCAGAGAAAAAGGAACACTCTTGCGTTGCTGGTGGGAATGTAAATTTGGTGCAGTCTCTATGGAAGACAGTAAGGAGTTTCCTTAGAAAACTAAAACTAGAAGCACCATACAACCCAGCAATCCCACTATTCATTGTATACCCAGATGAAATCAAAACTGAAAGAAGCACCTGTACCCCAATGTTCATTGCAGCTCTCTATACAATAGCTAGAACATGGAAGCAACCTAGATGCCCATCAACGAATGAACGGATAAAGAAGCTCTGGTAATATGTACAATGGAATACTACACAGCTGTAAGGAGAACTGCAGAATAGTCATCTCTAATGAGGTGGTTGGATCTAGAACCTATCATAAAAAATGAAATAATTCAAAAAGAGAAAGACAAATATAGTATACTAACACATACATATGGAATCTAGTAGGGTGGTAATGATAACACACTCAGTGAAGTGATGGAAAAACAGACATGGGCAGACATATGGACATTTTGTGGAAGGAACAGAGGGTGAGAGGCATAAAGGAAGTAGCATGAAAAGCTATACCATCATATGTGAAAAAAAATAGCTATTGTCATTTCACTGTGAGAAAAGGGGTTTCTTCAGGGGTGCTGTGTGACAGCTTGGAGGGGTGGAATGGGGGTGGGGGAACATGCATATGACTAATCTGGGATGATACCTATCTGTAAGCAACAAAACTCTGTAAAAGTAAAAAGCAAAATAAAAGTTAACAACAACAACAAAAAGAGTTGGCTATTGATTTAATCTGCACATGTTTCCATTCAGAGGCTGCACCCTTTTGGCCACAGGATTGGTCTTCAACACTTGATGGCTTCTTTCAATCCAGGGCTACTGAAAACATTTACTGTGATTTGTCTTTAAGTATTAAGCCCGAATATGATTGATACCCAGATACCAGGCCTCTTAGCCACAGACAGACATCAGAGGCTCATTGGTTTAAAAACAATCAAGCTTTCAATGGGTCACTTTGGAGGAGGAACTTTTTTCGGACTAGCCTCATTGACAAATTCTTGATGAGCAAATGGAACAAAAACATAGTCATTTTGTGAAATCAATTAGCATATCTGCTATGTGAATATAAATTTCCAGCAGTTTTCCAAGACATCAAAGTCCTACATTCATATTTCCTCCAGGAAGAAGTGATACAGGTGTGGTCTTCCTCCTCAGTTGAGCCAGAACTTGGGGCTTGTGGCTGCTGTTACCGTTTTGTAATTTTAGTTTGAGAGCTCTGTCTAATAGAGTTTTCTCTTATCTCTTTTTTCATTTTCTTTTTTTTTCCCTTTCTTCATTTTAGATCCAAGCTCCAAAGATTTGCTCAAATCTAACTCCTTGCCAGAAGTGTATATTCTCATTATCTTTCTGTTCGTGCTTGACAATTTGCTCTATGCTGAATTCTCATTTACATATTTTTATTTAATCATTATAAGAACTTTATGAAAAGGTTTACTGCCATTATTCATATTTTATAGATGAGACTCAGAGTAGTTAACTGAATTTTCTCAAGTCTCATAGCGAGCAAGTGACACAGTCAGAATTTGAAATCCCAAAATCTGATCCCAGAACGTGAGCCCTCTATGTAACACTGACTTCAACTGTGAATGCTTAGATTGTCTTCAGTCTAAGTCAGTACTATCCCCACCTCAGTGTCCCCTTCTTCTTGGGTGACACACAGTACATACTCAATAAAAGGCACTCCCAACTGGCTCATGGTGGGCACTCAATAAATATTTGTTTCATGACTCCATGGGTTACAGACTCTTTGAAAACCATGATCATGTTTTATACATCTAGCAGTCCCAACTCTCCATATCTCATGCATACTCAGCTTAAAATTTGAATCTATTGCATTCTTTCTGAATATAAAATAAGTTCTTTCTTATATCTAGATAAAATCTCTGACTGAAAAATCTAGGAAAAAATCCTCCAGCCTGAGCCATATTTGAAAATTTATCCCTATATCCAGGTTCATATCAATCCACCTAGACAGAGCAAAGCCTGTTGATTAGAGTAAGAGAAGTCAGAAAACCTAAGTTCAAGTTACATTCTTTCACCTATTAGGTGCAATCATTAGGAATTGTCTTAAGGTTCTTAATCCTCAATTTTCTCATCTGTAAAATGTGGACAGTATCATCTGCTGACTCAGACCACCTGACAGAGCTGCCATGGGCCTTAATTTAGGCAATATTTTGCATCAGTTAGTATTCTTATTGACAAAAAGCTGAATGTATAAGTGATTCTTTTAGTAGAGCAGCTGAGCTGTTGTTAATTCATATTTCCTCCAGGAAGAAGTGATACAGGTGTGGTCTTCCTCCTCAGTTGAGCCAGAACTTGGGGCTTGTGGCTGCTGTTACCGTTTTGTAATTTTAGTTTGAGAGCTCTGTCTAATAGAGTTTTCTCTTATCTCTTTTTTCATTTTCTTTTTTTTTCCCTTTCTTCATTTTAGATCCAAGCTCCAAAGATTTGCTCAAATCTAACTCCTTGCCAGAAGTGTATATTCTCATTATCTTTCTGTTCGTGCTTGACAATTTGCTCTATGCTGAATTCTCATTTACATATTTTTATTTAATCATTATAAGAACTTTATGAAAAGGTTTACTGCCATTATTCATATTTTATAGATGAGACTCAGAGTAGTTAACTGAATTTTCTCAAGTCTCATAGCGAGCAAGTGACACAGTCAGAATTTGAAATCCCAAAATCTGATCCCAGAACGTGAGCCCTCTATGTAACACTGACTTCAACTGTGAATGCTTAGATTGTCTTCAGTCTAAGTCAGTACTATCCCCACCTCAGTGTCCCCTTCTTCTTGGGTGACACACAGTACATACTCAATAAAAGGCACTCCCAACTGGCTCATGGTGGGCACTCAATAAATATTTGTTTCATGACTCCATGGGTTACAGACTCTTTGAAAACCATGATCATGTTTTATACATCTAGCAGTCCCAACTCTCCATATCTCATGCATACTCAGCTTAAAATTTGAATCTATTGCATTCTTTCTGAATATAAAATAAGTTCTTTCTTATATCTAGATAAAATCTCTGACTGAAAAATCTAGGAAAAAATCCTCCAGCCTGAGCCATATTTGAAAATTTATCCCTATATCCAGGTTCATATCAATCCACCTAGACAGAGCAAAGCCTGTTGATTAGAGTAAGAGAAGTCAGAAAACCTAAGTTCAAGTTACATTCTTTCACCTATTAGGTGCAATCATTAGGAATTGTCTTAAGGTTCTTAATCCTCAATTTTCTCATCTGTAAAATGTGGACAGTATCATCTGCTGACTCAGACCACCTGACAGAGCTGCCATGGGCCTTAATTTAGGCAATATTTTGCATCAGTTAGTATTCTTATTGACAAAAAGCTGAATGTATAAGTGATTCTTTTAGTAGAGCAGCTGAGCTGTTGTTAATTCTGGATAGGAAAATTAGCAGAAATCTTGAGGATTAGCTTTCACAGATCAGACTACTAAATAATGAGTCTGTGGGTGAGCAATCCCTTCTGAAATTATCCATTTCTTCAAATATTTATTGTGTACTTAATGCATGCAAGCAGAAAACAATATATTCTGGATATTCGACTGCTAGTTACTGGAAATGCAAAACCATATAAGTCAGATCTCCTGCATGTTTAACAAAGCCTAGAGGGAAATAGAGACAGGTGAATCCCAATCACCATGCAGTAGATCAAGTGCTATGAAATAAACAGAGTAGGAGCACTCATGTATCATGAATATGTACCATACTTTGTAATCATTCTTACCTTCTCCATTTATGATCGGCTCTCCCCTTCCCTTGAACTTGCTAAAGAAAAAGTCAGAACATGTTACTCTTTTGCTCAAATCTTTCAATGCCTTCTTATTTCACTTACAGCAAAACCTGAAGTTTTAACAACAGGTTAGAGACATGTACAATCTGGCTCTGGACATTATCTGCTCCTAACTAAGCCATACACATCAACCTCCTTTGTTTGTCTAAACTCCTTCAAGCAGGTGCCCATCTTCGTGTTTTTATAAATACTCTGAAACAAATTATGGCCTAGAATAACCTTCTTACAGAATTTCATTTTTGCAGATATTCCTGAGTTGTATCTCCACTTTCTTCAAGCCCCTGCAAACATTTCATATTTAAAAAATCATTCTAGATTAATATATATAGAAGAGCACCCATACTCTCCCATTATTGGTTTCTGTTGCTTTTCAATCCCTAAGTTGTGTCTGACTCTCTGTGACCTCATGGACTGGAGCAAAGCCTGTGGATTAGAGTAAGAGAAGTCAGAAAACCTAAGTTCAAGTTACATTCTTTCACCTATTAGGTGCAATCATTAGGAATTGTCTTAAGGTTCTTAATCCTCAATTTTCTCATCTGTAAAATGTGGACAGTATCATCTGCTGACTCAGACCACCTGACAGAGCTGCCATGGGCCTTAATTTAGGCAATATTTTGCATCAGTTAGTATTCTTATTGACAAAAAGCTGAATGTATAAGTGATTCTTTTAGTAGAGCAGCTGAGCTGTTGTTAATTCTGGATAGGAAAATTAGCAGAAATCTTGAGGATTAGCTTTCACAGATCAGACTACTAAATAATGAGTCTGTGGGTGAGCAATCCCTTCTGAAATTATCCATTTCTTCAAATATTTATTGTGTACTTAATGCATGCAAGCAGAAAACAATATATTCTGGATATTCGACT
This sequence comes from Tragulus kanchil, assembly GCA_022376925.1. Lineage (NCBI taxonomy): Eukaryota > Metazoa > Chordata > Mammalia > Artiodactyla > Tragulidae > Tragulus > Tragulus kanchil. The sequence continues at coordinate 54,194,621 of JAIOJX010000027.1, read as the reverse complement.
GCTAGTTACTGGAAATGCAAAACCATATAAGTCAGATCTCCTGCATGTTTAACAAAGCCTAGAGGGAAATAGAGACAGGTGAATCCCAATCACCATGCAGTAGATCAAGTGCTATGAAATAAACAGAGTAGGAGCACTCATGTATCATGAATATGTACCATACTTTGTAATCATTCTTACCTTCTCCATTTATGATCGGCTCTCCCCTTCCCTTGAACTTGCTAAAGAAAAAGTCAGAACATGTTACTCTTTTGCTCAAATCTTTCAATGCCTTCTTATTTCACTTACAGCAAAACCTGAAGTTTTAACAACAGGTTAGAGACATGTACAATCTGGCTCTGGACATTATCTGCTCCTAACTAAGCCATACACATCAACCTCCTTTGTTTGTCTAAACTCCTTCAAGCAGGTGCCCATCTTCGTGTTTTTATAAATACTCTGAAACAAATTATGGCCTAGAATAACCTTCTTACAGAATTTCATTTTTGCAGATATTCCTGAGTTGTATCTCCACTTTCTTCAAGCCCCTGCAAACATTTCATATTTAAAAAATCATTCTAGATTAATATATATAGAAGAGCACCCATACTCTCCCATTATTGGTTTCTGTTGCTTTTCAATCCCTAAGTTGTGTCTGACTCTCTGTGACCTCATGGACTGGAGCAAGCCAGGCTCCCATGTCTTTCATTATCTCCTGGAGTTTGCTAAAGTTCATGTCCACTGAGTTGATAATGCTATCAACTCATTTCATCCTCTGATGTCCTCTTCTCCTTTTACCTTCTATCTTCTCCAACATCAGGTTTTTTCCAATGAGTTGTCTTCTTGTATCAGGAGGCCTAAGTATTGGATCTTCAATTTCAGCATAAGACCTTCCAATGAATACACAGGTTGATTTCTTTTAGGATTGACTTGTTTCATATCTTTGTCATTCAAGAGGCTCTCAAGAGTCTTCTTCAGCACCAAAATTCAAAAGCATCAGTTCTTTAGCGCTCAGTCTTTTTTACGGTCCAACTTACATCCAAACATGACTACTGGAAAAGCCATAGCTTTAACTATATGGACTTTGTCAACAAAGTAATGTCTCTGCTTTTTAATATGCTTTCTACATTTGTCATAGCATTCCTTCCAAGAAGTAAGACTTTATGTCATGGCCCAAGTCATTATCTACAGTGATTTTGGAGCTACAAAAATAAAATCTGTCGTTATTTCCACTTTTCCTCCTTCTACTTGCCATGAAGTGATGGAACCATATGCCATGATCTTAGTTTTTGAACGTTGAGTTTTAAGCCAACTTTTTCACTCTCGTTGTACACCTTCATCAAGAGACTTTTTAGTTCCTCTTCACTTACAAAAGCAACAGGTTAGAGACATGTACAATCTGGCTCTGGACATTATCTGCTCCTAACTAAGCCATACACATCAACCTCCTTTGTTTGTCTAAACTCCTTCAAGCAGGTGCCCATCTTCGTGTTTTTATAAATACTCTGAAACAAATTATGGCCTAGAATAACCTTCTTACAGAATTTCATTTTTGCAGATATTCCTGAGTTGTATCTCCACTTTCTTCAAGCCCCTGCAAACATTTCATATTTAAAAAATCATTCTAGATTAATATATATAGAAGAGCACCCATACTCTCCCATTATTGGTTTCTGTTGCTTTTCAATCCCTAAGTTGTGTCTGACTCTCTGTGACCTCATGGACTGGAGCAAGCCAGGCTCCCATGTCTTTCATTATCTCCTGGAGTTTGCTAAAGTTCATGTCCACTGAGTTGATAATGCTATCAACTCATTTCATCCTCTGATGTCCTCTTCTCCTTTTACCTTCTATCTTCTCCAACATCAGGTTTTTTCCAATGAGTTGTCTTCTTGTATCAGGAGGCCTAAGTATTGGATCTTCAATTTCAGCATAAGACCTTCCAATGAATACACAGGTTGATTTCTTTTAGGATTGACTTGTTTCATATCTTTGTCATTCAAGAGGCTCTCAAGAGTCTTCTTCAGCACCAAAATTCAAAAGCATCAGTTCTTTAGCGCTCAGTCTTTTTTACGGTCCAACTTACATCCAAACATGACTACTGGAAAAGCCATAGCTTTAACTATATGGACTTTGTCAACAAAGTAATGTCTCTGCTTTTTAATATGCTTTCTACATTTGTCATAGCATTCCTTCCAAGAAGTAAGACTTTATGTCATGGCCCAAGTCATTATCTACAGTGATTTTGGAGCTACAAAAATAAAATCTGTCGTTATTTCCACTTTTCCTCCTTCTACTTGCCATGAAGTGATGGAACCATATGCCATGATCTTAGTTTTTGAACGTTGAGTTTTAAGCCAACTTTTTCACTCTCGTTGTACACCTTCATCAAGAGACTTTTTAGTTCCTCTTCACTTTCCACCATTAGAGTGATATTATCTGCATTTCTAAGGTTGCTGATATTTCTGTTGGCAATTTTGATAACATCATGTCATTTATCCAGCACAGAATGTCTCATTATGTAGTCTGCATATAAGTTAAATAAGCATAGTGACAATATACACCCTTGTTGTACTCCTTTCCCAATTTTGAAACCGACAGTGTTCTATATTAGGTTCTATTTTTGCTTCTTGACCCTCATACAGGTTTTTTAGGTGACAGGTAAGCAGATCTGGTGTTCCCATCTCTTGAATAATTTTCCACACAGTTGTGATGCACAGAGTCAATGATTTCAGTATAGTCAATGAAGCAGAAGTAGATGTTTTTCTGGAATTCCTTTCCTTTTTCTATGATGTAGTGAATGTTTGCAATTCGATTTCTGGTTTCTCAGTCTTTCTTAAGCCCAGCTTGGTATATCTGAAAGTGCTTGGTTTGTGTACTCCTGAAGCCTAGCTTGAAGGAATTTAAGCAGAATCTTACTAGCACACAAAATGAGTGCAACTATAGAGTGGTTTGAACATTCTTTGGCATGGCTCTTGTTTGGGTCAGAATGAAAACTGACCTCCAGTCCTGAGGCCACTGCTGAGTTTTCCAAATTTGTTGGCATATTGGGTCTAGCACTTTAACAGCATTATCTTTAAGGATTTTCAATATCTCAGCTGGAATTCCATCACCATTATTAGCTTTGGGGCTTCCCAGGTAGCTCAGCTAGTGAGCCCAGTTTCATTCCTGGAAAAAGGAGAACCCATGGAGAAAGGATAGGCTGCCCATTCCAGTATCCTTGCTCTTCCTCAATGGCTCATACAATAAAGAATTCTGGCCTTGTCTCTGCTTTTAATATGCTTTCTACATTTGTCATAGCATTCCTTCCAAGAAGTAAGACTTTATGTCATGGCCCAAGTCATTATCTACAGTGATTTTGGAGCTACAAAAATAAAATCTGTCGTTATTTCCACTTTTCCTCCTTCTACTTGCCATGAAGTGATGGAACCATATGCCATGATCTTAGTTTTTGAACGTTGAGTTTTAAGCCAACTTTTTCACTCTCGTTGTACACCTTCATCAAGAGACTTTTTAGTTCCTCTTCACTTTCCACCATTAGAGTGATATTATCTGCATTTCTAAGGTTGCTGATATTTCTGTTGGCAATTTTGATAACATCATGTCATTTATCCAGCACAGAATGTCTCATTATGTAGTCTGCATATAAGTTAAATAAGCATAGTGACAATATACACCCTTGTTGTACTCCTTTCCCAATTTTGAAACCGACAGTGTTCTATATTAGGTTCTATTTTTGCTTCTTGACCCTCATACAGGTTTTTTAGGTGACAGGTAAGCAGATCTGGTGTTCCCATCTCTTGAATAATTTTCCACACAGTTGTGATGCACAGAGTCAATGATTTCAGTATAGTCAATGAAGCAGAAGTAGATGTTTTTCTGGAATTCCTTTCCTTTTTCTATGATGTAGTGAATGTTTGCAATTCGATTTCTGGTTTCTCAGTCTTTCTTAAGCCCAGCTTGGTATATCTGAAAGTGCTTGGTTTGTGTACTCCTGAAGCCTAGCTTGAAGGAATTTAAGCAGAATCTTACTAGCACACAAAATGAGTGCAACTATAGAGTGGTTTGAACATTCTTTGGCATGGCTCTTGTTTGGGTCAGAATGAAAACTGACCTCCAGTCCTGAGGCCACTGCTGAGTTTTCCAAATTTGTTGGCATATTGGGTCTAGCACTTTAACAGCATTATCTTTAAGGATTTTCAATATCTCAGCTGGAATTCCATCACCATTATTAGCTTTGGGGCTTCCCAGGTAGCTCAGCTAGTGAGCCCAGTTTCATTCCTGGAAAAAGGAGAACCCATGGAGAAAGGATAGGCTGCCCATTCCAGTATCCTTGCTCTTCCTCAATGGCTCATACAATAAAGAATCTGCCTGCAATGTAGGGAACCTGGGTTCAGTCCCTGGGTTGGGAAGATACCCTGGAGAAGTCTAGATGCCCACTACAGTATTCTTGCTCACTTTCACTTTCAATGCTTCCTAAGGCCCACTTGACTCACACTACAGGGTGTCTGGCACTAGATAAGTGACCGTATCATCATGATTATCCCAGTCATTTAGATTTATTTATTTATTTTTGTATAGTTCTTCTTTGTATTCTTGCCACCTGTTCTTAATCTCTTCTATTTCAGTTAGATCATTACTGTGCTAGTCTTTATCGCAGCCACTCTTGCATGAAATATTCACTTGATATCTCCAATTTTCTTGAAGAAATTTCTAGTCTTCCACATTCTATTGTCTTCCTCTACTTCTTTGCATTGTTCACTTAAGAAGACCTTCTCATCTCTCCTTGATACTCTCTGGAATTCTTCAATCAGTTTGATATATCTTCCCCTTTCTCTCTTGAGTTTTGGTTTTCTTCTTTCCTCAGATATTTGTAATATCTCCTCAGATACCTATTTTGCCTGATTGGATTTACTTTTTTCTCTGAGGCTAGTCATGGCCTCCTCTACAAATGTTATGAACTTCAGGCACTCTTTCTACCAGTCATAATCTCTTGTTTTTATTTCTCACCTCCACTGTAGAATCATAAAGGATTCAATTTAGGTCATACCTCAATGTCCTAGTGATTTTCTATATATTTTTCAATTTAATCCTGAATTTTGTAATAAGAATCTCAGTATCTGAGCCAGGGTCAACTCCAGTTTATTTTATTTTTAGCTGAATCTCTTGAGCCCCTCCACTTTTTGCTACAAAAGATATATAATCAATCTGATTTCAGTACTGATCATTTGGTGTTTGTGTATAGAGTCATCTCTTGTATTGTTGGTAAAGGTGTTTCCTATGAACAGCATGCTCTCCTGATGCAACTCTCTATAAGCCTTTGACCCATTGACACAACTTTATATAAACCTTTGCCTCACTTCATTTTGTACTCCAAGGCCAAAGCTGCCTGTTACTCCACGTATCTCTCTTCCTCCTTTGCATTCTGATCCCTTATGATGAAAAAGGATATCTTTTTGTGGGGTTAGTCCTAGAAGATCATGTAAGTTTTCATAAAACTGGTAAATTTAAGCTTCTTCATTATCAGTGGTTGGGGTTACTGTGATGTTAAATGGTTTGGAAATGAATTGGGATCATTCTGTTGTTTTTGAGATTGCATCGAAGTAATGCACATGAAACTCTTTTGTTGACCATGAGGGCTACACCATTTCTTCTCAGGGATTCTTGGCCATAGTGTAGATATAATGGTCATCTGAATTAAATTTGCCCATTCCCATCCATTTCAGTTCACCGATACCTAAGATGTTGATGTTCAGTGTTGCTATTTCCTGCGCGACTATCTTCAAATTGCCTTGATTCATGGACCTAACATTCCAAGTTCCTATACAATACTGTTCTTTAGAGTATTAGACTTTACTTTAAACACAAGACTCATTCATAGCTGAGTGTAGTCTCTGATTTTACTGAGTCCTTTCGTTGTTTATGGATGTATTAGCAATCCCCTCCTCTTTCCCAGTAGCATATTGGATATCTCCTCAGATACCTATTTTGCCTGATTGGATTTACTTTTTTCTCTGAGGCTAGTCATGGCCTCCTCTACAAATGTTATGAACTTCAGGCACTCTTTCTACCAGTCATAATCTCTTGTTTTTATTTCTCACCTCCACTGTAGAATCATAAAGGATTCAATTTAGGTCATACCTCAATGTCCTAGTGATTTTCTATATATTTTTCAATTTAATCCTGAATTTTGTAATAAGAATCTCAGTATCTGAGCCAGGGTCAACTCCAGTTTATTTTATTTTTAGCTGAATCTCTTGAGCCCCTCCACTTTTTGCTACAAAAGATATATAATCAATCTGATTTCAGTACTGATCATTTGGTGTTTGTGTATAGAGTCATCTCTTGTATTGTTGGTAAAAGGTGTTTCCTATGAACAGCATGCTCTCCTGATGCAACTCTCTATAAGCCTTTGACCCATTGACACAACTTTATATAAACCTTTGCCTCACTTCATTTTGTACTCCAAGGCCAAAGCTGCCTGTTACTCCACGTATCTCTCTTCCTCCTTTGCATTCTGATCCCTTATGATGAAAAAGGATATCTTTTTGTGGGGTTAGTCCTAGAAGATCATGTAAGTTTTCATAAAACTGGTAAATTTAAGCTTCTTCATTATCAGTGGTTGGGGTTACTGTGATGTTAAATGGTTTGGAAATGAATTGGGATCATTCTGTTGTTTTTGAGATTGCATCGAAGTAATGCACATGAAACTCTTTTGTTGACCATGAGGGCTACACCATTTCTTCTCAGGGATTCTTGGCCATAGTGTAGATATAATGGTCATCTGAATTAAATTTGCCCATTCCCATCCATTTCAGTTCACCGATACCTAAGATGTTGATGTTCAGTGTTGCTATTTCCTGCGCGACTATCTTCAAATTGCCTTGATTCATGGACCTAACATTCCAAGTTCCTATACAATACTGTTCTTTAGAGTATTAGACTTTACTTTAAACACAAGACTCATTCATAGCTGAGTGTAGTCTCTGATTTTACTGAGTCCTTTCGTTGTTTATGGATGTATTAGCAATCCCCCTCCTCTTTTCCCCAGTAGCATATTGGATATCTGCAGACCTGGGGAACTCATCTTCTGGTGTTACATCTTTCTGCCTTGTCATACTGCTCATGTTCATAGGATTCTCGTGGCCAGGGTACTGGAGTGATTTGCCACCACCTCCTTAAGTACTTTGTCAGATGTTTCTGCTATGACCCAGCCACCGCCATCATTCATGGCCTTGTATATAATGGCTCATATCTCTACTGAATTATGCAAGTCGCTTACTTAATTTTTCTTTTAAGTGCTTAATAATCCTAGATAAACACACACACACACACATACACACTGTTTATCTGTTCACTGTCTTCTGCCTCATAAAATAGAAGCTTTATGATGTTTGTTTCTTTCCATGATGTTTTCCTAGAACATAAAAGTATGCCTAGCATACAGTAAGAACTCGATGAATATAGATAGACTGTAAAGGGTAGTGCACCAAAAACATAGAGAAGGGGCATCTCAAAGCAGATGGGCAGAGTGAGGATCATGAGTCCCTTTTGGAAAGAAGTGTCATCTGTTCTGAGTTTTGAAGAATTAAATGACATTTGCTATACAGAGAATGAAAAAGAGTATATTCAATGGAGGATGCAAATATTATGTGCAAAGACCCTAAAGAAAGAATTAAAAAATGATATATTTCGGGAATTTTAAGTGGTTCGAGATGAAAAGAAGACCAAAATCCTTCTACCATGGTCTAAGGAAGATCATTCTGTTGTTTTTGAGATTGCATCGAAGTAATGCACATGAAACTCTTTTGTTGACCATGAGGGCTACACCATTTCTTCTCAGGGATTCTTGGCCATAGTGTAGATATAATGGTCATCTGAATTAAATTTGCCCATTCCCATCCATTTCAGTTCACCGATACCTAAGATGTTGATGTTCAGTGTTGCTATTTCCTGCGCGACTATCTTCAAATTGCCTTGATTCATGGACCTAACATTCCAAGTTCCTATACAATACTGTTCTTTAGAGTATTAGACTTTACTTTAAACACAAGACTCATTCATAGCTGAGTGTAGTCTCTGATTTTACTGAGTCCTTTCGTTGTTTATGGATGTATTAGCAATCCCCCTCCTCTTTTTCCCAGTAGCATATTGGATATCTGCAGACCTGGGGAACTCATCTTCTGGTGTTACATCTTTCTGCCTTGTCATACTGCTCATGTTCATAGGATTCTCGTGGCCAGGGTACTGGAGTGATTTGCCACCACCTCCTTAAGTACTTTGTCAGATGTTTCTGCTATGACCCAGCCACCGCCATCATTCATGGCCTTGTATATAATGGCTCATATCTCTACTGAATTATGCAAGTCGCTTACTTAATTTTTCTTTTAAGTGCTTAATAATCCTAGATAAACACACACACACACACATACACACTGTTTATCTGTTCACTGTCTTCTGCCTCATAAAATAGAAGCTTTATGATGTTTGTTTCTTTCCATGATGTTTTCCTAGAACATAAAAGTATGCCTAGCATACAGTAAGAACTCGATGAATATAGATAGACTGTAAAGGGTAGTGCACCAAAAACATAGAGAAGGGGCATCTCAAAGCAGATGGGCAGAGTGAGGATCATGAGTCCCTTTTGGAAAGAAGTGTCATCTGTTCTGAGTTTTGAAGAATTAAATGACATTTGCTATACAGAGAATGAAAAAGAGTATATTCAATGGAGGATGCAAATATTATGTGCAAAGACCCTAAAGAAAGAATTAAAAAATGATATATTTCGGGAATTTTAAGTGGTTCGAGATGAAAAGAAGACCAAAATCCTTCTACCATGGTCTAAGGAAGAGATTCAGGCATATTCCCATTGTCCTCAGCTTCTCTTGATCCCTAATAATTCATTAAAGAGATTCTACCAGCGTAAATTTTTTTTTTTTCTGATCCCTGCTTTTTCAAAACAAGGTAGCACTTTATTTTCTTTACTTTTGTTCTATTTTCCTTTGTTTTTTAAGAGGCATAAAAATGATAAAAAGGCCCAGATTAAGAAAAGAAAACTTTCATTTCTTTCTTTATGTACTGTTTTGCCAAAGCACAAATACCATAAAGTAAATTGGTGAAATGTCAGATAGCCACATTCAGATTATAGGGTCATGTAGGCCAGGCCAGGCCAGATCAGCCAACTCGTATGAAGCCAGGGGTCAGGGAAGAGGTATCTATCTATAACAAATTACAATATTTTGTTGATTTTTTTGACATGGTTGTCTTCTGCTCTGGAAAGGAATCACATCCTCTCTGGCACACCCAGTTACCAAGGAGCTGCTTTCTGGTTCTGTTCATCATTTTCACTTCTGCATCATTTATTTTCTTTCTACACTGTTCTCTCTGCAAGGGATAAAAATGAAGTTCAAGTGTGTTCACTATGGAAGGAGAGGAGGGTGAAACTTTTTTCAGATAACTGTATTTTCTGGGCCTCAAGTTCAGAACCCCCCATACTTCCAGGGCTGAACTAAGTGATGAAGATAGCTGTTAACACATTGATGCAGTATCTGTACATTTTATGGTAGAATTGTCCAGAATCCTGGAATTTCAGCTTCAAAGGTATGTCCATTGGTCCCGCTATCTCTCCAAATTTACCTTTCCCTACTTAATCAAGACAAACAATAATCATTTCCTCAGGCATTAAGATGTGCATTATGATGCACATAATTATCTACTTATGTGACATGCAGGTGCCAAAAACATAGAGAAGGGGCATCTCAAAGCAGATGGGCAGAGTGAGGATCATGAGTCCCTTTTGGAAAGAAGTGTCATCTGTTCTGAGTTTTGAAGAATTAAATGACATTTGCTATACAGAGAATGAAAAAGAGTATATTCAATGGAGGATGCAAATATTATGTGCAAAGACCCTAAAGAAAGAATTAAAAAATGATATATTTCGGGAATTTTAAGTGGTTCGAGATGAAAAGAAGACCAAAATCCTTCTACCATGGTCTAAGGAAGAGATTCAGGCATATTCCCATTGTCCTCAGCTTCTCTTGATCCCTAATAATTCATTAAAGAGATTCTACCAGCGTAAATTTTTTTTTTTTCTGATCCCTGCTTTTTCAAAACAAGGTAGCACTTTATTTTCTTTACTTTTGTTCTATTTTCCTTTGTTTTTTAAGAGGCATAAAAATGATAAAAGGCCCAGATTAAGAAAAGAAAACTTTCATTTCTTTCTTTATGTACTGTTTTGCCAAAGCACAAATACCATAAAGTAAATTGGTGAAATGTCAGATAGCCACATTCAGATTATAGGGTCATGTAGGCCAGGCCAGGCCAGATCAGCCAACTCGTATGAAGCCAGGGGTCAGGGAAGAGGTATCTATCTATAACAAATTACAATATTTTGTTGATTTTTTTGACATGGTTGTCTTCTGCTCTGGAAAGGAATCACATCCTCTCTGGCACACCCAGTTACCAAGGAGCTGCTTTCTGGTTCTGTTCATCATTTTCACTTCTGCATCATTTATTTTCTTTCTACACTGTTCTCTCTGCAAGGGATAAAAATGAAGTTCAAGTGTGTTCACTATGGAAGGAGAGGAGGGTGAAACTTTTTTCAGATAACTGTATTTTCTGGGCCTCAAGTTCAGAACCCCCCATACTTCCAGGGCTGAACTAAGTGATGAAGATAGCTGTTAACACATTGATGCAGTATCTGTACATTTTATGGTAGAATTGTCCAGAATCCTGGAATTTCAGCTTCAAAGGTATGTCCATTGGTCCCGCTATCTCTCCAAATTTACCTTTCCCTACTTAATCAAGACAAACAATAATCATTTCCTCAGGCATTAAGATGTGTTAGACATTATGATGCACATAATTATCTCCTTTGTTCTTGTCAATAGCCTTTCTCTAAACTAGTCTCACCTCTTTCTTCACCTCTGCTGCTATCACGCTCAATCACCTACCCTGTTTTATTTTTCTTCTAAGTATCTATCATAACTATGCTACATAATATTTTGTATTTATTTTTTATTGAGCATTACTTTCCCAAACTAAAATGAAAACGCTTTGAGCAACATTTTGCTTTGTTAATGATAATGGTTACACATCTAGCACATAACAGGTGCTCAATAAATATTTACTAATAGATAAATGAACAAATCCATGAATTAAGTTTTATTACTTTTCAGGAAGAAATCAACTAAAGGGGAAGATAAAATACTCAAGATAAGGCTAAGAGAAGGGCTGAATAAGTATTTGATCCCAGATTATCTGACTTCAAAGATACATTTCTTACTACATCTTTTCACACACCCTATATTCTAGCAGGACTTGTGTTAGGGTAAGGCAAGTGAGGCACTCATTCCCACACAAAATTTAAGGTGGAACATAATAATCCACTAGACAAAATACATGTTTTAGTGCTCTATGAAAAATCAAAATTATTAATGCTGAAAAACTCATAAATGAAAAAATAAATACAAGCAGAACATATACCAAATCCAATAGATGTAGAAGTAATTTAAATATCTGATGCATTTTATGTTGGGATTAACAAAACTTTAAAATTATAAATGAAGGAGCAATATTACTGATTTTACTTTTGCCTGGGGCTAACATGTGGTTCAACCCAGCACTGATCCATTTATTGTTTAATTTTTTTCTTTTTTTTTAATTTCTCTGGCCCGCTCCTCATCTACCAACCTCCCAGTTCCCTCATTCTACTTCTCCAGGCCATCACACACACAGCACCCCTGCAGGATCTGCTATTTTCACAGTACAATGACAATAGCTATCTTTTTCACATATGATAATATATAGTTTTCCATGTTACTTCCTCTATGCCTTCCATTCACTGTTCATTCCCCACAATGTGTATATGTCTGTTCTCTGTCTAGTTTTCCATGGATTCACTGCATGTATTATCTTAACATCTTACTAGATTCCATAGATATGTGTTAGTGTACTGTATTTGTCCTTTCTTTTGGGCTTCACATTTTATAATAGGCTATAGACCCAGCTACTTCATTAGGGCTGATTTTTTTGCATTTCCTTTTATAGCTGTATAGTATTCCATTCTGTATATGTAACAGGATTTTTTTTTTTTATCCATTCATTCATCAATGGACATCTATGTTGCTTCCATGTTCTAGCTATGGTGTAGAGTGCTGCAATCAACATTGGGGTACAGGTGCCTATTTCAATTTTGATTTCATCAGAGTATAAGCATAAATGTGGGGTTGCTGGGTCATATGGTGCTTCTATTTTTACTTATTTATCTCTATACTATCTTCCATAGCAGCCGCATCAATTCATATTCCCACCAGCAGTGCAAGAATGTTCACTTTTCTCTACACTCTCTTCAACACATTTTGTCTGTAGATTTTTTGATGATGGCCATTCTGGTATGAGGAGATATCTCATTGTAGTTTTGATTTACATGTCTCTAATAATAAGAGAGATTGAGCATCATTTCATGTGCTTTTTTGGCCATCTGTATGTCCTCTTTGGAGATATGTCTGTTTAGGTCCTTTTCCCATTTTTTTGATTGGGTGGTTCATTTTTCCAATGTTGAGCTGTCTGAGTTGCTTGTAGATTTTGGAGACTAATTCTTTGCATTTTATGTTGGGATTAACAAAACTTTAAAATTATAAATGAAGGAGCAATATTACTGATTTTACTTTTGCCTGGGGCTAACATGTGGTTCAACCCAGCACTGATCCATTTATTAATTTTTTTCTTTTTTTTTAATTTCTCTGGCCCGCTCCTCATCTACCAACCTCCCAGTTCCCTCATTCTACTTCTCCAGGCCATCACACACACAGCACCCCTGCAGGATCTGCTATTTTCACAGTACAATGACAATAGCTATCTTTTTCACATATGATAATATATAGTTTTCCATGTTACTTCCTCTATGCCTTCCATTCACTGTTCATTCCCCACAATGTGTATATGTCTGTTCTCTGTCTAGTTTTCCATGGATTCACTGCATGTATTATCTTAACATCTTACTAGATTCCATAGATATGTGTTAGTGTACTGTATTTGTCCTTTCTTTTGGGCTTCACATTTTATAATAGGCTATAGACCCAGCTACTTCATTAGGGCTGATTTTTTTGCATTTCCTTTTATAGCTGTATAGTATTCCATTCTGTATATGTAACAGGATTTTTTTTTTTTATCCATTCATTCATCAATGGACATCTATGTTGCTTCCATGTTCTAGCTATGGTGTAGAGTGCTGCAATCAACATTGGGGTACAGGTGCCTATTTCAATTTTGATTTCATCAGAGTATAAGCATAAATGTGGGGTTGCTGGGTCATATGGTGCTTCTATTTTTACTTATTTATCTCTATACTATCTTCCATAGCAGCCGCATCAATTCATATTCCCACCAGCAGTGCAAGAATGTTCACTTTTCTCTACACTCTCTTCAACACATTTTGTCTGTAGATTTTTTGATGATGGCCATTCTGGTATGAGGAGATATCTCATTGTAGTTTTGATTTACATGTCTCTAATAATAAGAGAGATTGAGCATCATTTCATGTGCTTTTTTGGCCATCTGTATGTCCTCTTTGGAGATATGTCTGTTTAGGTCCTTTTCCCATTTTTTTGATTGGGTGGTTCATTTTTCCAATGTTGAGCTGTCTGAGTTGCTTGTAGATTTTGGAGACTAATTCTTTGCCTGTTGTTTCATTTGCTATAATTTTCTCCCATTTTGTGGGTTGTTGGTTCACCTAGTTTGTAGTTTATTTTGCCGTACAAAGGCTTTTAAGTTTTGTTAGTTCCCACATGTCCATCTTTCTTTTTAGTTCCACTATTCTAGTAGGTGGGTTATGGAAGATCTTGCTTTGATTGATGTCATTGAGTATTTGCCTATATTCTCCTCTGAGAGTTTTATTATTTCTGGTCTTATATTTAGGTGTTTAATCCATTTTGAGTTGATCTTTGTGTATGGTGTCAGGAAATGTTCCAACTTCATTTTTCTAAATGTAACTGTCCAGTTTCTAAGCACCATTTAGTGAAGAGGTTGTCTTTGTCTTATTTTATAGTTTGGCCTCCTTTGTCAAAAATAAGGTACCCATAGGTGCATGGGTTTGTCTCTGGGTTCTCTATCTTGTTCCATTGGTCGATATTTCTGTTTTTGTACCAGTACCATACTGTCTTGATGACTGTTGCTTTGTGGTATAGTCTGAAGTTAGGGAGTTTGATCCCTCCAGCTCCATTCTTCTTTCTCAGGATTACTTCTTCTATTTGGTGTCTTTTGTGTCTCCATATGAACTATGTTATCCGTTGGTCTAGTTCTGTGAAGAATGTTATTGGTAGTTTGATAGGGATCATATTGAATCTGTAGATGATATTTGCAATTATGGTCATTTTCATGATATTGATTCTTCTGACCCAGGAACATGGAATATCTCTCCATCTGTTTATGTCTTTTTGTTTGTTTCTTTCTTTCATTAGTGTCCTGCAGTTTTCTGTGTACAGTTATTTTGTTTCTTTGTGTAGATTTGTTCCTAGATATTTTATTGTTTTGGTTGCAATGGTGAAGGGGATTAACTCTTTGATTTGTTTTTTTTGCTGATATTTATTGCTGTTGGATTCTCTAATAATAAGCGATTGAGCATCATTTCATGTGCTTTTTTGGCCATCTGTATGTCCTCTTTGGAGATATGTCTGTTTAGGTCCTTTTCCCATTTTTTTGATTGGGTGGTTCATTTTTCCAATGTTGAGCTGTCTGAGTTGCTTGTAGATTTTGGAGACTAATTCTTTGCCTGTTGTTTCATTTGCTATAATTTTCTCCCATTTTGTGGGTTGTTGGTTCACCTAGTTTGTAGTTTATTTTGCCGTACAAAGGCTTTTAAGTTTTGTTAGTTCCCACATGTCCATCTTTCTTTTTAGTTCCACTATTCTAGTAGGTGGGTTATGGAAGATCTTGCTTTGATTGATGTCATTGAGTATTTGCCTATATTCTCCTCTGAGAGTTTTATTATTTCTGGTCTTATATTTAGGTGTTTAATCCATTTTGAGTTGATCTTTGTGTATGGTGTCAGGAAATGTTCCAACTTCATTTTTCTAAATGTAACTGTCCAGTTTCTAAGCACCATTTAGTGAAGAGGTTGTCTTTGTCTTATTTTATAGTTTGGCCTCCTTTGTCAAAAATAAGGTACCCATAGGTGCATGGGTTTGTCTCTGGGTTCTCTATCTTGTTCCATTGGTCGATATTTCTGTTTTTGTACCAGTACCATACTGTCTTGATGACTGTTGCTTTGTGGTATAGTCTGAAGTTAGGGAGTTTGATCCCTCCAGCTCCATTCTTCTTTCTCAGGATTACTTCTTCTATTTGGTGTCTTTTGTGTCTCCATATGAACTATGTTATCCGTTGGTCTAGTTCTGTGAAGAATGTTATTGGTAGTTTGATAGGGATCATATTGAATCTGTAGATGATATTTGCAATTATGGTCATTTTCATGATATTGATTCTTCTGACCCAGGAACATGGAATATCTCTCCATCTGTTTATGTCTTTTTGTTTGTTTCTTTCTTTCATTAGTGTCCTGCAGTTTTCTGTGTACAGTTATTTTGTTTCTTTGTGTAGATTTGTTCCTAGATATTTTATTGTTTTGGTTGCAATGGTGAAGGGGATTAACTCTTTGATTTTGTTTTCTAATTTTTCATTGTCTGTATATAGGAATTCGAGTGATTTCTGTGTATTGATTTTGTATCTTGAAACTTTGCTGAATTCGTTGATTAACTCTAGTAGTTTTCTCATATTGTCTTTGGGGTGCTCTCTGTACAATATCATGTTGTCTGCAAATAGAGAGAGTTTTACTTCTTCTTTTCCAATCCGGATTCCTTTTATTTGTTTTTCTTCTCTTATTGCTGTTGCTAGAACGTCCAGGTATTGGTATTACTTATACTCTTTCCCTGCTCTTTAATCACAGTAGTATGTTAAATCTCTTATTCTTCAGGTGCTTTTGCTATCCAGGTCTTTCTCAAATAGTCATGGGCTTTGGGATAATGGGTCTCTTGAACCACTCTAGGCGAGAAATCGAACCAGCGTCCCTTGCACTGCAAGGCAGTGTCCCTACCCACTGGACCACCAAGGAAGCCCTGGTAGATCTCTCTTAAACCATAGTGGATTAGTTACATCGCACTTTGTAACATCTCTTGTGTCCTGTTGCTTCCAAAAATTCTGACTATCTCACCTTACTAACCAATGGCCACTGAGAAGGGTGGTTTTAACTTCACTGACCAGGAAACTAGTCCAGTTTGTCCAAACTACTGCCTCTACTTCCATGTTCTTCATTTATTGGATTATTTCACTGCCTTTCCCTTATTGTTTTGTGAACATGAGTAGAACACATAAAACTGAAAGAACTGGGACTTCCCTGCACATTCAGTGGGTAAAGAGTCTGCCTTGCAGTGCAAGGGGCACCAGTTCGATCCCTGGCCCAGGAAGATTCCACATGCTGCAGAGAACTGGACTGGTGTGTCCAATTACAAACCAGTGCCCTGGTGCACATGCACTCAGAGCTGGTCCTCTCTTGTGAGAGGCCACTGTGGTGGGAGGCCCACACAGACCCAAGAACAGAGACGCATGAAATTACATAAGTTATGAAACATGGGGTTCCCTGATGCTCCAATGGGTAAAGATTCCGCCTTGCAGTGCAAGGGGCACTGGGTTTATCCCTGGCTAGGGAATATCCCACCTGCCACAGAGAAGCTGGACCAGTGTGTTTTAGGAGCCAGGGTTCTGGAGTGCATGCTTCCAGAGCCATTGCTCTGCAAAGAGAGAGGCCACTGTGATGGGAGGCGCACACAGGCCAAAGAGTAAAGATGGATGAAAATAAATAAATGAGAAAAAATCAATGAAAATAGGCCAAAATTAAAAATATCTATATAAATAAAGAGGCTAAAGTACCCTATAAAAATGAAATACTTTTACTCTAGATCCGTTTGGTGCTCTCACATATCATGTTGTCTAAATAGAGAGAGTTTTACTTCTTCTTTTCCAATCCGGATTCCTTTTATTTGTTTTCTTCTCTTATTGCTGTTGCTAGAACGTCCAGGTATTGGTATTACTTATACTCTTTCCCTGCTCTTTAATCACAGTAGTATGTTAAATCTCTTATTCTTCAGGTGCTTTTGCTATCCAGGTCTTTCTCAAATAGTCATGGGCTTTGGGATAATGGGTCTCTTGAACCACTCTAGGCGAGAAATCGAACCAGCGTCCCTTGCACTGCAAGGCAGTGTCCCTACCCACTGGACCACCAAGGAAGCCCTGGTAGATCTCTCTTAAACCATAGTGGATTAGTTACATCGCACTTTGTAACATCTCTTGTGTCCTGTTGCTTCCAAAAATTCTGACTATCTCACCTTACTAACCAATGGCCACTGAGAAGGGTGGTTTTAACTTCACTGACCAGGAAACTAGTCCAGTTTGTCCAAACTACTGCCTCTACTTCCATGTTCTTCATTTATTGGATTATTTCACTGCCTTTCCCTTATTGTTTTGTGAACATGAGTAGAACACATAAAACTGAAAGAACTGGGACTTCCTGCACATTCAGTGGGTAAAGAGTCTGCCTTGCAGTGCAAGGGGCACCAGTTCGATCCCTGGCCCAGGAAGATTCCACATGCTGCAGAGAACTGGACTGGTGTGTCCAATTACAAACCAGTGCCCTGGTGCACATGCACTCAGAGCTGGTCCTCTCTTGTGAGAGGCCACTGTGGTGGGAGGCCCACACAGACCCAAGAACAGAGACGCATGAAATTACATAAGTTATGAAACATGGGGTTCCCTGATGCTCCAATGGGTAAAGATTCCGCCTTGCAGTGCAAGGGGCACTGGGTTTATCCCTGGCTAGGGAATATCCCACCTGCCACAGAGAAGCTGGACCAGTGTGTTTTAGGAGCCAGGGTTCTGGAGTGCATGCTTCCAGAGCCATTGCTCTGCAAAGAGAGAGGCCACTGTGATGGGAGGCGCACACAGGCCAAAGAGTAAAGATGGATGAAAATAAATAAATGAGAAAAAAAAATCAATGAAAATAGGCCAAAATTAAAAAATATCTATATAAATAAAGAGGCTAAAAAGTACCCTATAAAAAATGAAATAGTTGAATCTAATGAGAGGAAGTATGAATCTTATAATCTAACCTAATTGAAACAAAAATTGAAAGTCAGCAAGCATTCTAAGAGAAATACTTTCTGAACTTCAGTCAGAGGCTTGCTGTAGTTACCTGTTGACTATATTTCCCCATGTGAAAAGAAAAAACGCGATTAAAGGATGCACAAAAATGCTAAAGATATATTATCAAAAATTCTCTCAAAAAGTGAGGTTTGGGGGAGGAGCCAAGATGGTGGAGGAATGAGGGGAAGATTTCACCAGCTCCCCAACAGAATTACCAGAACTAATCAAGAAAAGAACCACTACCAACAAATCAGCCGCTAGACGACAGAAGAATTCCATAGGTCCGCGAGAGTAGAAGAGTGAATAGCCAGAAATTTCCCGGAGCTAGGGTTCTAAGAATCCACTATCCTAACCCCCACACCGGACCACACCGACGGAGAGCGCGCCAGCAAGTGCCCTAAAAGGGGGCCTAAGCAGAGCCTCAGGGGAGAAAGGGTAGCACTCAGCGTGAAAACTCCAAGAATCCGCCCGGATCGCGGGCAGAAATTAAGACACTGCGAAGATAGGATACTGGAGCAGCGCCGAGAAGAATGCGCTTGCTGCCTAGCAACCTCAGGTCGGACGGAACGAGACAGGAGAGCGCCCAGTGTGAGGATCGCAACGCTTGGCCGCCGGGCGAAAATCGCGATTTTCCGCCTGGCACCGGATAAATATTTCCTACCTCCCTGTCTCCACGATTCTCTCCCAGCTGCACTAAACAAAACAACACACTAATCTTGGCTACATAACCCTATAAAATCCTTCCAAGTTGAATCTATTCCTTCTCATTACCCATTCATTTTCCACCTTCTCACTAGCAACACATGTCTTAGTTAAAAATTGCTTTCAATGACGAAATAGTCCAAGCCAGGACCCTACCCAAGATCTATTTTTCCAGGCACTATTCTATTTAACTCAGAGCTTAACGGGCAAGTACCATCTTTGATTGTGTCGTTTGCCAGGAAAATTTTCTATGCTTTATCACTATAAAACTGGTTAGATGTGGTTATTGCTGTGTATGTATGTATATCTTATGACTAGGTTAGAAAACATCTCCATGCTTTTATGACTGTCACCCATTAGGGACACATCTCTTGCTCCTCAGATGCTAGTATTTGAACTAATATCACGGAAAACCATAGCAAACCAGGCATAGAGCCTACATCCCCTGACCAATCATCAAACCAAGGATCCTCGAACTAGAAGCCCTGATCCCAAGACCCCACACTATCAAAGAACATACAACACTAGAGATGAAACGACAGAGAAACACTGCACAAATGAAGGACCAAGCTAGAGAATCATAGCCTCAAATGACAGAGGAGGAGATAGACAAACTATCTGAAAGAGAATTCAGAAAAACTATTCTAATGAGGATGCAAAACACCGAAAACAGAATATTAGAGGAAATTAGTGCATTGAGAAAAGACATGCAGGAAATGAAAAATAAGCAAATAGAGACCACCAACTCCATTGCTGAACTCAAAAATACGATAGAAGGCCTCAACAGTAGACTATCTGAGGCTGAAGAACGGATAAGCATGCTGGAAGATAGACTGGTGGAAATACCTGGTGAGGAACAGAACAAAGCCGAAAGAATGAAAAGAACTGAGGAAAGCCTCAGGGACCTATTGGACAATATCAAATGCACCAACATTAGAATTATAGGAGTCCCAGTAGAAGAAGGGAAGAAAGTTTACGAAAAAATTCTTGAAGAGGTTATTGAAGAAAACTTCCCCAGCATGGGAAAGGAAATAGTCAGCCCTGTCCAAGAAGCACAAAGAGTTCCATACAGGATAAACCCTAGAAGAAACACACCAAGGCACATTCTAATCAAACTAACACAGACTAAATACAAAGAGAGATTACTAAAAGCAGCTAGAAGCAAACAACAAATAACATATAAAGGAAACCCCATACATCTAACTGCGGATCTCTCAACAGAAACCCTGCAGGCCAGAAGAGAATGGCAGGACACATTTAAACGGCTAAAAGAGAATAACCTGCAACCACGAATTCTCTACCTAGCAAGAATCTCATTCAAAATCGATGGTGAAGTCAAAAGCTTCACAGATAAACAAAAACTAAAAGAATTCTGTACCACAAAACCAGCCCTACAACAAGTGTTAAAGGGCCTGATAAAGCCAATAAATACAAGTAAAGGGTTCAAAGATTTTAGAAGGACAATAGGAACATTCGTATCAAAATTACTTTGCAATAAATGCTCCAACCTGCTAGTATTTGAACTAATATCACGGAAAACCATAGCAAACCAGGCATAGAGCCTACATCCCCTGACCAATCATCAAACCAAGGATCCTCGAACTAGAAGCCCTGATCCCAAGACCCCACACTATCAAAGAACATACAACACTAGAGATGAAACGACAGAGAAACACTGCACAAATGAAGGACCAAGCTAGAGAATCATAGCCTCAAATGACAGAGGAGGAGATAGACAAACTATCTGAAAGAGAATTCAGAAAAACTATTCTAATGAGGATGCAAAACACCGAAAACAGAATATTAGAGGAAATTAGTGCATTGAGAAAAGACATGCAGGAAATGAAAAATAAGCAAATAGAGACCACCAACTCCATTGCTGAACTCAAAAATACGATAGAAGGCCTCAACAGTAGACTATCTGAGGCTGAAGAACGGATAAGCATGCTGGAAGATAGACTGGTGGAAATACCTGGTGAGGAACAGAACAAAGCCGAAAGAATGAAAAGAACTGAGGAAAGCCTCAGGGACCTATTGGACAATATCAAATGCACCAACATTAGAATTATAGGAGTCCCAGTAGAAGAAGGGAAGAAAGTTTACGAAAAAATTCTTGAAGAGGTTATTGAAGAAAACTTCCCCAGCATGGGAAAGGAAATAGTCAGCCCTGTCCAAGAAGCACAAAGAGTTCCATACAGGATAAACCCTAGAAGAAACACACCAAGGCACATTCTAATCAAACTAACACAGACTAAATACAAAGAGAGATTACTAAAAGCAGCTAGAAGCAAACAACAAATAACATATAAAGGAAACCCCATACATCTAACTGCGGATCTCTCAACAGAAACCCTGCAGGCCAGAAGAGAATGGCAGGACACATTTAAACGGCTAAAAGAGAATAACCTGCAACCACGAATTCTCTACCTAGCAAGAATCTCATTCAAAATCGATGGTGAAGTCAAAAGCTTCACAGATAAACAAAAACTAAAAGAATTCTGTACCACAAAACCAGCCCTACAACAAGTGTTAAAGGGCCTGATAAAGCCAATAAATACAAGAGTAGGAGAAGCCTTACAAATCAAACCCCAGATTTCTAAGAAGATGACAATAGGAACATTCGTATCAAAAATTACTTTGAACGTAAGTGGATTAAATGCTCCAACCAAACGACACAGGTTGGCTGAATGGATCAAGAAACATGACCCATATATACGCTGTTTACAAGAGACCCACTTCAGACCTAGAGACACCCATAGACTGAAAGTGAGAGGCTGGAAAAAGATATTCCATGCAAATGGAAATCAAAAGAAAGCTGGAGTGGCAATCCTCATATCAGACAAAATAGATTTTAAAGTAAAGAAGATTCTAAGAGACAAGGCAGGTCACTACATCATGATTAAAGGATCCATCCAAGAGGAAGACATAACAGTCATGAACATCTACTCACCCAACACAGGGGCACCTCAATACATAAGACAGATACTTTAAGACTTAAAAGAAGAAATCAATGATAACACAATAATAGTAGGAGACTTTAACACTCCTCTCACACCAATGGATAGATCATCTAAACAGAAAATTAATAAAGAAACACAAGCCTTAAATGCCACACTAGAAAAGATGGACCTCATCGATATCTTTAGGACGTTCCATCCAAAAGCAGATGAATACACTTTCTTCTCAAGTGCTCACGGAACATTCTCCAGGATAGACCATATCTTGGGTCACAAATCTAACTTCAGTCAATTCAAGAAAACTGAAATTATATCAACCATCTTCTCGGACCACAATGCAATGAGACTAGAGATCAACCACAGGATAAAAATCACTAAAAATACAAACACATGGTGATTAAACAACACTTACCTAAAAAACCAACTGATCACTGAGGAAATCAAAGGAGAAATTTAAAAATTCCTAGAAGAAAATGACAATGAATATATGACCATGCAAAACTTACGGGACACTGCAAAAGCAGTTCTAAGGGGGAAATTTATAGCAATACAATCCCACCTCAAGAAACTAGGAAAATATGAAGCAGATGATCTAAAACTCCGCTTAAAACAATTGGAAAAAGAAGAACAGAAACATCCCAAAGCCAACAGAGGACGTGAAATTATAAAGACTAGAGCAGAAATAAATCAGAAAGAAATGAAAGAAACTATAGTTCAAATAAATAAAACAAAAAGCTGGTTCTTTGAAAAGGTAAACAAAATTGACAAGCCCCTGGCCAGACTCATCAAGAAAAAGAGGGAGAAGAACCAGATCAACAAAATCAAAAACGAAAAAGGAGAGATTACAACAGATAATGCAGAAATCCAAAGGATTCTAAGAGACTATTATGAGCAACTCTATGGCAACAAACTGGACAACCTGGAAGAAATGGACAGTTTCTTGGGGAAGATTAATCTCCCCAGACTGAGCCAGGAAGAAACAGAAACTTTGAACAACCCAATCACAAGCTCAGAAATCGAATCTGTGATTAAAAATCTAACCAAAAATAAGAGCCCAGGACCAGATGGCTTCACAGGCGAATTCTACCAAACATTTAAAGAAGAGCTAAAGCCTGTCCTTCTAAAACCCTTTCAAAAAATTGCACAGGAAGGAAAACTTCCAAACACATTCTACGAGGCCACCATCACCCTGATACCCAAACCAGGCAAAGACAACACAAAAAAGGAAAATTACAGATCAACCAAACAGAAAATTAATAAAGAAACACAAGCCTTAAATGCCACACTAGAAAAGATGGACCTCATCGATATCTTTAGGACGTTCCATCCAAAAGCAGATGAATACACTTTCTTCTCAAGTGCTCACGGAACATTCTCCAGGATAGACCATATCTTGGGTCACAAATCTAACTTCAGTCAATTCAAGAAAACTGAAATTATATCAACCATCTTCTCGGACCACAATGCAATGAGACTAGAGATCAACCACAGGATAAAAATCACTAAAAATACAAACACATGGTGATTAAACAACACTTACCTAAAAAACCAACTGATCACTGAGGAAATCAAAGGAGAAATTTAAAAATTCCTAGAAGAAAATGACAATGAATATATGACCATGCAAAACTTACGGGACACTGCAAAAGCAGTTCTAAGGGGGAAATTTATAGCAATACAATCCCACCTCAAGAAACTAGGAAAATATGAAGCAGATGATCTAAAACTCCGCTTAAAACAATTGGAAAAAGAAGAACAGAAACATCCCAAAGCCAACAGAGGACGTGAAATTATAAAGACTAGAGCAGAAATAAATCAGAAAGAAATGAAAGAAACTATAGTTCAAATAAATAAAACAAAAAGCTGGTTCTTTGAAAAGGTAAACAAAATTGACAAGCCCCTGGCCAGACTCATCAAGAAAAAGAGGGAGAAGAACCAGATCAACAAAATCAAAAACGAAAAAGGAGAGATTACAACAGATAATGCAGAAATCCAAAGGATTCTAAGAGACTATTATGAGCAACTCTATGGCAACAAACTGGACAACCTGGAAGAAATGGACAGTTTCTTGGGGAAGATTAATCTCCCCAGACTGAGCCAGGAAGAAACAGAAACTTTGAACAACCCAATCACAAGCTCAGAAATCGAATCTGTGATTAAAAATCTAACCAAAAATAAGAGCCCAGGACCAGATGGCTTCACAGGCGAATTCTACCAAACATTTAAAGAAGAGCTAAAGCCTGTCCTTCTAAAACCCTTTCAAAAAATTGCACAGGAAGGAAAACTTCCAAACACATTCTACGAGGCCACCATCACCCTGATACCCAAACCAGGCAAAGACAACACAAAAAAGGAAAATTACAGACCAATTTCTCTGATGAACTTAGATGCCAAGATCCTCAACAAAATCCTAGCAAACAGAATTCAATGACACATCAAAAAACTCATACACCATGATCAGGTAGGGTTCATCCCAGGCATGCAAGGATTCTTCAACATCTGCAAATCAATCAATGTGATACACCATATTAACAAACTGAGAGACAAAAATCACATGATCATCTCAATAGATGCAGAAAAAGCCTTTGACAAAGTACAACACCCATTCATGATACAAACTCTTCAGAAAATGGGCATAGAAGGAACCTATCTCAACATAGTGAAAGCCATATATGAGAAGCCCACAGTGAACATTGTCCTCAACAGTGAAAAACTGATAGCATTCCCTCTAAGATCAGGAACAAGACAGGGGTGTCCACTTTCACCACTATTATTCAACATAGTCCTGGAAGTTCTAGCAACAGCAATAAGAGAAGAGAAAGAAATCATAAGAATCCAGATTGGAATGGAAGAAGTCAAGTTCTCTCTTTTCGCAGATGACATGATATTATACATAGAAAATCCCAAAGACTCTATTACAAAGCTACTAGAGCTAATCAACGAATTCAGCAAAGTCACAGGATACAAAGTCAACACACAGAAATCACTGGCATTCCTATACACACACAATGAAAAATCAGAAAATGAAATCAAAGAGGCAGTCCTCTTCACCGTTGCAACCAAAAGAATCAAATATCTAGGAATAAACCTACCCAAAGAAACAAAAGAACTATAAACAGAATATTACAAGACACTCATGAAAGAAATTAAAGAAGACTTAAAAAGATGGAGAGATATTCCATGTTCCTGGGTCAGAAGAATCAATATTGTGAAAATGACCATACTACCAAATATCATCTACAGATTCAATGCAATACCTATTCAACTTCCATTGACATTTTTCACAGAACTAGACCAAAAAATAACACAGTTCATATGGAAACACAAAAGACCTCAAATAGCCAAAGCAATTCTGAGAACGAAAAACGGAGCTGGAGGGATCAGCCTTCATAACTTCAGACTCTACTACAAAGCAACAGTCATCAAGACAGTATGGTACTGGCACAAAAACAGAACTATAGACCAATGGAACAAGATAGAGAACCCAGAGATAAACCCACACACCTATGGGTACCTTATTTTTGATAAAGGAGGAGAAACTATAAAATGGGACAAAGACAGCCTCTTCAACAAGTGGTGCTGGGAGAATTGGACAGCTACATGCAAAAAAATGAAATTGGAACATTCCCTGACACCATACACTAAGACAAACTCAAAATGGATTAAAGACCTAAATGTAAGACCAGAAACCATCAAACTTTTAGAGGAGAATATAGGCAAAACCCTCAAGGACATCAATCAAAGCAAGATCTTCTCTGACCCACCAACTAAAATAGCAGAACTGAAAAGAAAAATGAACATGCGGGACCTCATGAAACTTAAAAGCTTTTGTACAGCAAAAGTAATTACAAAAAAGCTCAACAGACACCCCACAGAGTGGGAGAAAATCATAACAAATGAAACAACAGACAAAGAATTAATCTCCAAAATCTACAAGCAACTCAGACAACTCAGCACAGGGAAAACGAACAACCCAATCAAAAAATGGGAAAAAGATCTAAAGAGACGCCTCTCCAAAGAGGACATACAGAGGGCCCAAAAGCACATGAAACGATGCTCAACCTCGCTTATTATTAGAGAAATGCAAATTAAAACTACAATGAGATATCACCTCACACTCGTCAGAATGGCCATCTTCAAAAAATCTGCAGGCAATAAATGCTGGAGAGTGTGCGGAGAAAAGGGAACCCTCTTGCATTGCTGGTGGGAATGTCAATTGATACAGCCTCTATGGAAGACAGTATGGAGATTTATTAAAAAACTAAAAATAGAAGCATGCTATGACCCAGCAATCCCACTATTAGGTTTATATCCTGATGAAATCAAAACTGAAAGAAGAACCTGTACCCCAATGTTCATTGCAGCTCTCTATACAAAGCCAAAACATGGAAGCAACCTAGATGTCCATCGACGAGTGAATGGATCCAACAGCTCTGGTATATATATACAATGGAATACTACTCAGCTGTTAAAAGAAATGCAGAAGACTCAGTCCTAATGAGGTGACTGGCTCTAGAACCTATCATAAAAGTGAAGTAAGTCAAAAAGAGAAAGACAAATACAGTATACTAACACACATATATGGAATCTAGTAGGATGGTCTTGATATCACACACAGGGAACTCATGGAAAAAAAGACAGAGCACAGACATAGGGACATCGTGGCAAAGAAATAGGGAGGGGGAAGCATGGAGGAAGTAACAAGGAGACCTATACTGTTATGTGTGGAAAAGATAGCTAGTGTCATAGTGCTAAGGGAATAGGAGTGCTTACAATGGCTTGGAGCGAAGGTCTGGAGGGGTGGGTTGTGGGGATCTGGGCGGGTGGGGACCATGGATATGCATATGACTGATCTGGGAACATACATGTCTGTGAACAACAAAACTCTGTAAAACCTTTAAAATAAAGAATAAAAAAAAAAGTGAGGTTTAATCAGATTTGACACTTTTGTTTTAAACAAAATTACAAAAAAGCTCAACAGACACCCCACAGAGTGGGAGAAAATCATAACAAATGAAACAACAGACAAAGAATTAATCTCCAAAATCTACAAGCAACTCAGACAACTCAGCACAGGGAAAACGAACAACCCAATCAAAAAATGGGAAAAAGATCTAAAGAGACGCCTCTCCAAAGAGGACATACAGAGGGCCCAAAAGCACATGAAACGATGCTCAACCTCGCTTATTATTAGAGAAATGCAAATTAAAACTACAATGAGATATCACCTCACACTCGTCAGAATGGCCATCTTCAAAAAATCTGCAGGCAATAAATGCTGGAGAGGGTGCGGAGAAAAGGGAACCCTCTTGCATTGCTGGTGGGAATGTCAATTGATACAGCCTCTATGGAAGACAGTATGGAGATTTATTAAAAAACTAAAAATAGAAGCATGCTATGACCCAGCAATCCCACTATTAGGTTTATATCCTGATGAAATCAAAACTGAAAGAAGAACCTGTACCCCAATGTTCATTGCAGCTCTCTATACAAAGCCAAAACATGGAAGCAACCTAGATGTCCATCGACGAGTGAATGGATCCAACAGCTCTGGTATATATATACAATGGAATACTACTCAGCTGTTAAAAGAAATGCAGAAGACTCAGTCCTAATGAGGTGACTGGCTCTAGAACCTATCATAAAAGTGAAGTAAGTCAAAAAGAGAAAGACAAATACAGTATACTAACACACATATATGGAATCTAGTAGGATGGTCTTGATATCACACACAGGGAACTCATGGAAAAAAAGACAGAGCACAGACATAGGGACATCGTGGCAAAGAAATAGGGAGGGGGAAGCATGGAGGAAGTAACAAGGAGACCTATACTGTTATGTGTGGAAAAGATAGCTAGTGTCATAGTGCTAAGGGAATAGGAGTGCTTACAATGGCTTGGAGCGAAGGTCTGGAGGGGTGGGTTGTGGGGATCTGGGCGGGTGGGGACCATGGATATGCATATGACTGATCTGGGAACATACATGTCTGTGAACAACAAAACTCTGTAAAACCTTTAAAATAAAGAATAAAAAAAAAAGTGAGGTTTAATCAGATTTGACACTTTTGTTTTGGTTTTTCCAGAAATATCCTTAAATAACATTATAATGGTTAACCTAGATTGTATTCTATGTCTGTCAGTTTATATGTGGTAATCATGTAATCCCACTAGAAACCCTAATGAATAAGAGTTAGTATTACCTATTTTACTTTTTCTTTTATTACAAATGAGGAAACTGAAGCTCAGAGAAGCTAAGTAATTTGCCCAATGCCACATAGTTAATAAATGTGAGACAGATGATCTGAATCTAGGTGGTATGACTCCAGAATCCCAACCTAAACAACATCAAATCTTTTAAGTTATGTGTACATTGGTTAGAGTTGATATATGCTTTGCTTGTATTTATTATTGTGCTCTTAATTCTATAAGCATTACATATAGAAACAGTGCTCTTCCCATGGTTTCTCCCATAATTTGATGGCCCTGATTCTAAGGCTCAAAAAAAAAAAAAAAAAAGGCTAAATTTTAATATTGCCTTCCTTAGCAAGCTATCAATAGAAGTGATCTATCCTTCCCAAAACAATTCAGAGTACTTTATTTTTTTTTAATCTCTCAATATTAACTGTTTTTATTCTTTTTTTCCTCAACATACATGTGCTCTCTAAATTTATTGGATTAAGTGAATTTGAACTTTACATTATGCAAAATAAATACTTGTAGCAGAGGGAACAGAGGAGTGGATATGCCCAGTAGCTCTGGCTCCAGGCAGTCAGAGAATTCTGTAGATTTTCCATGACATTTCTTATAAAATTTTTGATAGGAAAGTCTTACACACATATATGAAATTTATTCGATCACACAGGGAACTCATGGAAAAAGACAGAGCACAGACATAGGGACATCGTGGCAAAGAAATAGGGAGGGGGAAGCATGGAGGAAGTAACAAGGAGACCTATACTGTTATGTGTGGAAAAGATAGCTAGTGTCATAGTGCTAAGGGAATAGGAGTGCTTACAATGGCTTGGAGCGAAGGTCTGGAGGGGTGGGTTGTGGGGATCTGGGCGGGTGGGGACCATGGATATGCATATGACTGATCTGGGAACATACATGTCTGTGAACAACAAAACTCTGTAAAACCTTTAAAATAAAGAATAAAAAAAAAAGTGAGGTTTAATCAGATTTGACACTTTTGTTTTGGTTTTTCCAGAAATATCCTTAAATAACATTATAATGGTTAACCTAGATTGTATTCTATGTCTGTCAGTTTATATGTGGTAATCATGTAATCCCACTAGAAACCCTAATGAATAAGAGTTAGTATTACCTATTTTACTTTTTCTTTTATTACAAATGAGGAAACTGAAGCTCAGAGAAGCTAAGTAATTTGCCCAATGCCACATAGTTAATAAATGTGAGACAGATGATCTGAATCTAGGTGGTATGACTCCAGAATCCCAACCTAAACAACATCAAATCTTTTAAGTTATGTGTACATTGGTTAGAGTTGATATATGCTTTGCTTGTATTTATTATTGTGCTCTTAATTCTATAAGCATTACATATAGAAACAGTGCTCTTCCCATGGTTTCTCCCATAATTTGATGGCCCTGATTCTAAGGCTCAAAAAAAAAAAAAAAAAAAAGGCTAAATTTTAATATTGCCTTCCTTAGCAAGCTATCAATAGAAGTGATCTATCCTTCCCAAAACAATTCAGAGTACTTTATTTTTTTTTAATCTCTCAATATTAACTGTTTTTATTCTTTTTTTCCTCAACATACATGTGCTCTCTAAATTTATTGGATTAAGTGAATTTGAACTTTACATTATGCAAAATAAATACTTGTAGCAGAGGGAACAGAGGAGTGGATATGCCCAGTAGCTCTGGCTCCAGGCAGTCAGAGAATTCTGTAGATTTTCCATGACATTTCTATAAAATGGATAGAAAGTCTGTGTGCATGTGTGTTAATTGTTTACTCATGTCAGACTCTTTGTGGCTCCATGGACTGTAGCTTACCCACCTCTTCTGTCCGTGTAATTATCAGGCAAAAATGCTGAAGTGGGTTGCCATTCACTTATCTAGGGGTTCTTCCTGACCTGGGAATCGAGCCTGGGTCTCCCACATTGCAGGCAGATTCTTTACTGTCTGAGTCATCAGGGGAGCCACAGAATGTATAAAGTGTCATATAAATATAGGGAAAGTGAAAGGTACTTACTACTGGAAAGTGTAATAGTAAGTGATTAATAGCATTCTTTCATAGAGAAGACCCAACTGGACACCATCAGAAAGGTGTGTCAAGCACGTGGTGAAATTCACATCAGGTTAGTTCCAGGAAATTCCACCTCCAAGTTCCAACCAGGTCTTTGAAGCTCACATATGGGGAAGACAGCTTTATCATGTGTAAAATATGAGTAATTACTTCATGGAACTATTATGACAGCAAATGAAAGATGATGTAAAGGGGCTTTATAAGCTATGAAATAATACAATCATTGTATTGTTTCATAGCTTATTGTATCTTTCTTGGGTGGATTTAATTATAACCAATCTATATTGGAAATGACAACTCACTCCAATATTTTTGTCTGAAAAAATCCCATGGACAGAACAGCGTGGTGGGATACAGTCCACAGGGTCACAAAAAATTGGACACAACTTAGCAACTAAATCAAACCATCAATCCGTGTTCTCACAACCTCCAAATTCCTCTTTGTGCTGGATACTTCACGTTATCCCTAGATCCTGCATCTACCCTTTTCCACCATCTTGGCACTGGGGCATTGAACCTTATGGTCATTATAAGCTTCCATTACTCTTTTGTTTCTGCTTTTATTTGGCCAATGCAGGAGACTCGGGCAAAGAAGGAGC
This sequence comes from Tragulus kanchil, assembly GCA_022376925.1. NCBI lineage: Eukaryota > Metazoa > Chordata > Mammalia > Artiodactyla > Tragulidae > Tragulus > Tragulus kanchil. Next base: position 54,163,932 of record JAIOJX010000027.1, on the reverse strand, counting down.
AAGAGGCCAGAACATCTATTCCATTATTTATCCCTCGCTCCCAAGGTCCCAGTTGAGTTAGTTGTGCCCTATATTGTCACTGTCTCTCTTAAATTAGCTCCCTCACCTGGTCTACTCCTTCATTTGTTCTTTCCAGTCAGAAGGCAGTGACAGTGAATGTTGAGCATGGTATACTACCTGTAATGTCTCCTACAATATGCACAGAAATTATATTCATCTTTGTTATCATTTCCTATTGGAACCCTCATTGATTCAGTTTCTCCTCAAGGTATGACATTCTTCATGAGGCTTTCTTTTGCTGTTTTGATGTTCAGTCAATCAGTCCTGTCTGGCCTGACATTTTACAACTCCATGGTCTGAATCATTCCAGGCTCCTCTGTTCTCCAATATCTCATGGAGGTGACTCAAATTCATGTCCAATGAGTTCTTCATATCATCCGACCATCTTATCTTCTGTCTCCTTCTCTTCCTATTCTCAATGTTTCCTAGAATCAGTGTATTTTCCAACAAGTCAGCTCTTCACATCAGGTTTCCAAAATATTGGAACTTTATTTTCAACACCTGTCCATCCAATGAATATTCAGGGTTGATTGCCTTTAAGATTGACTGGTTTGACCTTGCAGTCCAAAAGACTCTCAAAAAAGACTTATCCAACACCATAATTTGAAGGCATAAACTTTTGGGGAAGACAGCTATCATGTGTAAAATATGAGTAATTACTTCATGGAACTATTATGACAGCAAATGAAAGATGATGTAAAGGCTTTATAAGCTATGAAATAATACAATCATTGTATTGTTTCATAGCTTATTGTATCTTTCTTGGGTGGATTTAATTATAACCAATCTATATTGGAAATGACAACTCACTCCAATATTTTTGTCTGAAAAAATCCCATGGACAGAACAGCGTGGTGGGATACAGTCCACAGGGTCACAAAAAATTGGACACAACTTAGCAACTAAATCAAACCATCAATCCGTGTTCTCACAACCTCCAAATTCCTCTTTGTGCTGGATACTTCACGTTATCCCTAGATCCTGCATCTACCCTTTTCCACCATCTTGGCACTGGGGCATTGAACCTTATGGTCATTATAAGCTTCCATTACTCTTTTGTTTCTGCTTTTATTTGGCCAATGCAGGAGACTCGGGCAAAGAAGGAGCAAGAGGCCAGAACATCTATTCCATTATTTATCCCTCGCTCCCAAGGTCCCAGTTGAGTTAGTTGTGCCCCTATATTGTCACTGTCTCTCTTAAATTAGCTCCCTCACCTGGTCTACTCCTTCATTTGTTCTTTCCAGTCAGAAGGCAGTGACAGTGAATGTTGAGCATGGTATACTACCTGTAATGTCTCCTACAATATGCACAGAAATTATATTCATCTTTGTTATCATTTCCTATTGGAACCCTCATTGATTCAGTTTCTCCTCAAGGTATGACATTCTTCATGAGGCTTTCTTTTGCTGTTTTGATGTTCAGTCAATCAGTCCTGTCTGGCCTGACATTTTACAACTCCATGGTCTGAATCATTCCAGGCTCCTCTGTTCTCCAATATCTCATGGAGGTGACTCAAATTCATGTCCAATGAGTTCTTCATATCATCCGACCATCTTATCTTCTGTCTCCTTCTCTTCCTATTCTCAATGTTTCCTAGAATCAGTGTATTTTCCAACAAGTCAGCTCTTCACATCAGGTTTCCAAAATATTGGAACTTTATTTTCAACACCTGTCCATCCAATGAATATTCAGGGTTGATTGCCTTTAAGATTGACTGGTTTGACCTTGCAGTCCAAAAGACTCTCAAAAAAGTCTTATCCAACACCATAATTTGAAGGCATAAACTTTTTGGCACTCATCCTTCTTCATGGTTCAACTCTCACATCTGTATGTGACTCGTGGAAAAACCATAGCTTCGATTATATGAACCTTTGTTGGAAGAGTGATGTTTCTACTTTTTAATGCATTGTCTAGGTTTATAACTTGTCTTTCAAGAAACAGGCATCTTTGAAGTTTATGGCTTCAGTCATAATCCACAGTGATTTCGGAGCCCAAGAAATTAAAATCTGTCATTGTTTCTACTTTATTTGCCATGAAGTGATAGAACAAATGCCATGATCTCAGTTTTTATTCATTTTATTTTTTCAAGCAAAAGTCATTTCACCATTTATTTACAGTAAAATTTTGATCATGAACACAGAACACAAAAACTAGCAGGTTTCTAACATGACAAACAATATTAAAGTGGATAGGAACGGGGTCTTTTAAAGTCTGGAATGCTAGAAAGAAGGACTCTGTGAAGTGTGTAATCATTTGCTCTGATGATATTAATGGTAAGTCAATCATTCCTTTTTTTTTTTTTTTTTTTGTCTTCTTTCCAAGGTAATTATCCCTGGAGATGTGAGGATGTGTCACATGACTTCTTGAAATGCTTCCTCTGATTTATAACTTATCACATTTAATGTTGAGTTTTAAGCCAGGTTTTCTACTCTCCTCTTTCACCCTCAAGTCTCTTTAGTTCCTCTTCACTTCTTGCTGGTACAGTGGTATCAACTGCATATCTGAGATTTTTGATAAGTCAGCCATCTTGATTCCAGCTTGTGATTCATCCAGCCCAGCATTTTGCATGACGTACTCTGCATAATTTAAATAAGCAGGGTGACAATATACAAGCTTGTTATACTCCTTTCCCAAATTTGAACCAGTCTCTGTTTCCAATATCAGGAGGTGACTCAAATTCATGTCCAATGAGTTCTTCATATCATCCGACCATCTTATCTTCTGTCTCCTTCTCTTCCTATTCTCAATGTTTCCTAGAATCAGTGTATTTTCCAACAAGTCAGCTCTTCACATCAGGTTTCCAAAATATTGGAACTTTATTTTCAACACCTGTCCATCCAATGAATATTCAGGGTTGATTGCCTTTAAGATTGACTGGTTTGACCTTGCAGTCCAAAAGACTCTCAAAAAAGTCTTATCCAACACCATAATTTGAAGGCATAAACTTTTTGGCACTCATCCTTCTTCATGGTTCAACTCTCACATCTGTATGTGACTCGTGGAAAAACCATAGCTTCGATTATATGAACCTTTGTTGGAAGAGTGATGTTTCTACTTTTTAATGCATTGTCTAGGTTTATAACTTGTCTTTCAAGAAACAGGCATCTTTGAAGTTTATGGCTTCAGTCATAATCCACAGTGATTTCGGAGCCCAAGAAATTAAAATCTGTCATTGTTTCTACTTTATTTGCCATGAAGTGATAGAACAAATGCCATGATCTCAGTTTTTATTCATTTTATTTTTTCAAGCAAAAGTCATTTCACCATTTATTTACAGTAAAATTTTGATCATGAACACAGAACACAAAAACTAGCAGGTTTCTAACATGACAAACAATATTAAAGTGGATAGGAACGGGGTCTTTTAAAGTCTGGAATGCTAGAAAGAAGGACTCTGTGAAGTGTGTAATCATTTGCTCTGATGATATTAATGGTAAGTCAATCATTCCTTTTTTTTTTTTTTTTTTTTTGTCTTCTTTCCAAGGTAATTATCCCTGGAGATGTGAGGATGTGTCACATGACTTCTTGAAATGCTTCCTCTGATTTATAACTTATCACATTTAATGTTGAGTTTTAAGCCAGGTTTTCTACTCTCCTCTTTCACCCTCAAGTCTCTTTAGTTCCTCTTCACTTCTTGCTGGTACAGTGGTATCAACTGCATATCTGAGATTTTTGATAAGTCAGCCATCTTGATTCCAGCTTGTGATTCATCCAGCCCAGCATTTTGCATGACGTACTCTGCATAATTTAAATAAGCAGGGTGACAATATACAAGCTTGTTATACTCCTTTCCCAAATTTGAACCAGTCTGTAGTTCCATGTCTAGTTCTAAATGTTGCTTCCTGAGTTGCATACAGGTTTCTTAGGAGATTGATAAGGACCTCATAGGAAGCCCCTGTTCAATAGACAGCTTGCTCTGAACTCAAATCTCCCTTTGTTTATATTGCTTATATTTTGTTTATATTTTGCCAAAGTGAATATCATGTAATGAATATTTAGTTTAATGGATAATAGTAAGTGACATTAATCATTTGTTTCTGATTTTCTTTTTTTTCTGTTCATATCCTGATAACTTTGGAACTCACGGGTTGAACAAATTACTTCTGTCCATCAATGAACTTTTTTATTTTTTTTTAATCTGCGAGACTTTTCAGAGTCTTTATTTTTACTATTATGCATGTTACAGTAGGAGAGAACACACATGAACATGCATATGTAAAAATATGTACCTGTAAGAAGCCATCTAGTATAAATACATTATCATTTTGGAGATGTTAAAATATGAAAAATCATTCTTAGGACAGATGGAATATAATAATATACACATCTAACAATTGCTCTTATTTGAAGATCCCTTTCTGGGTAGAAAAATCTCATAGTAATAGAGCACTAAGGGGCATATTTTGGCAAATCATGGCCAATGCCTTTTACCAACCAATAACACATAACATTTGTGCATTTATTTTATTAGTGCACTTTTATCTGTACATTGATTGTTAGCTTTTGCTGCTAATCCTGTCTCCAGACATACAACTAATATCTTGGAGTGGTTGAGTGGGTTCTGTGGCAGAGGTTGGCTCACCATTGACTAAGCCAAGTCAATTCTATTTCCTCCTATACAGACAACTAACTGAATTTCTCAATCTTCCTCACTGGTGTGGCCTATGAGTTTCTTCTAATAGATTGAAGTCAGAAATAACATGCACTGCTTCCGTGTTTGACCCATGAAACTCTCCCCTTCATATTCTCTTCTCTCATATGTTGGTGCAATGACAAATTTAGAGGCCATGTGTTGAACATGCAGACATATCATTAACCAACATTTCTCAATATGCAAATTCCCTTTATGTTGAAAATCCCATTAATGCTATTTGGATTTTGACTGAGCAAGGAATACATTTTCATTTTACAAAGCCATTGAGACTTTAGGCCTCATTTGCTTCATCCTACAGCTGGTTGCTTGCATTGCATAATCTAACTCTACCCCCTTGTGACTAGGGAATGACAAGGTTTAAAAGTGTGACCTGTGGCTAGACATTGCACACAACATTAGCCTCTGTAAAATTAAGCCATGTCTCCACACCCAGCCTTCTTTCTTTGATATGTTTCCTATGCTACAACACCTGTTAGCTGCTCCCTTGATTACTCTTCCTGCTTCTTTGGGCATGTTTTTTCAAAAATTCTTGCAGAGTTGCATTTAGTCTCTCTGTGTATGTATTTGTCTCCCTCTTTTGCCACAAGTTTCATAAGACTAAGGACCTCAATGTTCATCTCCCTACTCTTAATGCCTCACATAGGAGCAGGCATTGGGTGCATATTCAAAAATATTTTATTAAGTTAATGAATTATGAGAACTCTGTTTTATCAATAAGGCATCCTGGGACCTTTCCCACATACTTAGTGTATCTCCAAGTAAGTTGCATTATTTGAACACATATAAATAAAACTAATCCAAGACTCCAAGGGGAATCAGAGTTTTGAGGAAACCACTGAAAACAAGACAAAAATTATTTCAAACACAGACTTTCCAAAATAGCTATTTTTTAGGTGAATACATTTTGTTCAGGGAATTAAATAAGATTGTATTGTTAAAATGATATTCCAAAGATCATTAGTCATAGATTAAGGCTGTGGTTTTGAAAACTATCCAGGTATGTGATATTAAATAGTTTAACATTTTTCTCTTTTGTAATATGTGAATGATAATAATACTTAGTTATTGCACAAAACTAATACATGAAAAGAGTTGAAAATAGTGTATGGTATATAGTAAGTACTTATGAGATGTTAGCTGTTTCTTTATTATTATTTCATAAGCTGGATGTTTTATTTATTGATTTAACTGAGATGTCTAGTTCTTGCTTCATTTCATGAAATAAAAGATGATCGGTGAGCTATGCTTGATTAGTCATGTCCAGCTCACTGCCTGTGTTTTCATGTCTCTACAAACTAAGAATAAGTTGTTATAATTTTAAAGTATTAAACAAAGACAAAAAGAATGTGCATTAGACCATATGTTTCCAGCAAAGCCTAAAATGTTTACTCTCTGGTCCTTTATAGAAAGCATTGGTGGATGGTAGAGGAGTAAGATGGGGAAGTCACCAGCCTGTCCACAAATACAACAAAAGTTCATCAAAATATGGAACAGCTCCTGCAAAGCGACCTCTAGGTAACAGTAGAAGACCCCAGGGCTTCAAGGGGGCAAGCTGAGCCCCCTGGAATGAGGTAGGACAAAAGATAAAGACATAAAAAGGGAAAAGAAAAAAAAGAGAACTTCATGACTAGAGCTTGTATCCTGATTGAGGGAGGGAGTCTTGAAGGAGGAAGAGATTTCATGCACTGCGAAGCTCCTTCACAGGAGAAGCTTAGTGATTTTATTGGCTTTGCTTTTCTTCTGTTTTTCATATCTTTCTTTCCATGCTGTAGCTATTCCTGAATATATGTAAATACTTTCACATACGTCTATTTTGGCTTTTTTATTTTTTCTACTTTCTTAGTTTTCTGGATTGAGTGTTAGTTAGATCTGCTTTCAATAGGTCAATATTATTTTTGGTTCCCTTTGTTAGCCAAGTCAATCTCCTGTACTCTTTTTTTCTGGAATACTTTGGTTATATCTGTGAGTGTGTAAGTGTGTGTATATGCCCCATTGTTTTCTGTAATTACCCACCTGATATTGTCTTTACCATCTATCTGGGTTCATCTTTTATTTCATGACATGTTCTGCTGTTAGTCATGGTGTGTTTGTTTTAACCCTCTTTAATCCCATAATGCACTTCCTAATGGAGTCCTGGTCTCCTGTCCCCCATAGTTATAAGCTGTGGTTTTGAAAACTATCCAGGTATGTGATATTAAATAGTTTAACATTTCTCTTTTGTAATATGTGAATGATAATAATACTTAGTTATTGCACAAAACTAATACATGAAAAGAGTTGAAAATAGTGTATGGTATATAGTAAGTACTTATGAGATGTTAGCTGTTTCTTTATTATTATTTCATAAGCTGGATGTTTTATTTATTGATTTAACTGAGATGTCTAGTTCTTGCTTCATTTCATGAAATAAAAGATGATCGGTGAGCTATGCTTGATTAGTCATGTCCAGCTCACTGCCTGTGTTTTCATGTCTCTACAAACTAAGAATAAGTTGTTATAATTTTAAAGTATTAAACAAAGACAAAAAGAATGTGCATTAGACCATATGTTTCCAGCAAAGCCTAAAATGTTTACTCTCTGGTCCTTTATAGAAAGCATTGGTGGATGGTAGAGGAGTAAGAGGGGGAAGTCACCAGCCTGTCCACAAATACAACAAAAGTTCATCAAAATATGGAACAGCTCCTGCAAAGCGACCTCTAGGTAACAGTAGAAGACCCCAGGGCTTCAAGGGGGCAAGCTGAGCCCCCTGGAATGAGGTAGGACAAAAGATAAAGACATAAAAAGGGAAAAGAAAAAAAAGAGAACTTCATGACTAGAGCTTGTATCCTGATTGAGGGAGGGAGTCTTGAAGGAGGAAGAGATTTCATGCACTGCGAAGCTCCTTCACAGGAGAAGCTTAGTGATTTTATTGGCTTTGCTTTTCTTCTGTTTTTCATATCTTTCTTTCCATGCTGTAGCTATTCCTGAATATATGTAAATACTTTCACATACGTCTATTTTGGCTTTTTTATTTCTTCTACTTTCTTAGTTTTCTGGATTGAGTGTTAGTTAGATCTGCTTTCAATAGGTCAATATTATTTTTGGTTCCCTTTGTTAGCCAAGTCAATCTCCTGTACTCTTTTTTTCTGGAATACTTTGGTTATATCTGTGAGTGTGTAAGTGTGTGTATATGCCCCATTGTTTTCTGTAATTACCCACCTGATATTGTCTTTACCATCTATCTGGGTTCATCTTTTATTTCATGACATGTTCTGCTGTTAGTCATGGTGTGTTTGTTTTAACCCTCTTTAATCCCATAATGCACTTCCTAATGGAGTCCTGGTCTCCTGTCCAAAGACGGGACCTGATTCATTGAGGTGGAAACATTAAGTCAAAGATTCTATACTGCCAGAGAACTCCTATCCTCATCCAGTATTAGTTAGTGAGTAATTCCCCAAAGGCTGACGCCAGTACACAAAGTCTGGTATCACTCAGTTGCTGACAGCATCTATTGCGGGACATTTTTTTCAAACAGGAAAAAAGGCAAAAACACAAAAACAGTCATCAGTAGACAGGAGTCCCACATACATTCCAAAATATAACACCTCATACAGCCCTGCTCATCAGAGGAAACACACACACACACACACACCTCCTTGACTGGAGCAAAAGACACCCCTAACAAAATGTCAGCACAAACCACTGAACCAACATTTCCCTTCCAGGGCAAAAATGAAAAAAAGGATGAAGAAATGCAATCTCAGAGTCATGGAAAAGGAAAATCTCAAATGAAGCAAGTTAAAGGAAAAAAAAAATATGAAAAAGAAAAAACAGAGAAATATAACATAAAAGAAAAAACAAGATAGAAACTCACAAGACAAAATAAAAAAGAGGAAATAGGCAAACTACTTGAGAAAAATTCAGAATAATGACAGTAAAACTGTTGCAAAGCCTTGAAAATAGAATGGAGAAAATACAAGAAACAAAACAATTAGTACAACTACCAAGGACATAGAGAAAATAAAAAACAAATACAGATATGAACAACACAATTACTGAGGTTAAAAATACCCTAGAAGGAATAGTACAATAGTACAATAACTGAGGCAGAGCAGATAAGTGCACTGGAAGATAGAATGATGGAAATAACTGCTGAAGAGCATAATAAAGGAAAAAGTATGAAAAGAATTGAGGATAACCTTAGTGACTTTTGTGACAATATTAAACACATCAATATTTGATTTGTAGGGGTCCAAAAGAATAAGAGAAAAACAAAGGAGCTGAGAAAAATTTTGAGGAGATTATAGTTGAAAATTTCCCTGACATGGGTAAGGATGTAGCCAATCAAGTCCAAGAAGAACAGAGGATCCCATATAGGAGAAACCCAAGGAGAAACCCATCAAGGCACATGCTAAGCAAGCTAACAGAGATTAAAAAATAAATAAATAAGAGGAAAAGACATAAGGTAAAAGCAACAAGTAACATCAAAGGAAAAATCCATACAACTAGCAGTGGATCTTTCAGCAAAAACCCTAAAGCCCTGAAAGGTATGAAAGGATATAATTAAAATACTAAAAGAAAAAAGAAATCTACAATCCAGATTACTCTATCCAGAAAGGATCTCATTCAAAAGTGATGGATAAATCAAAAGCTTTGCAGAAAAAAAAAAAAGAGAACTTAGCACCACCAAACCAGCTTTACAACAAATACTGAAGACACTTATGTAGGCAGTAAAAAACACAAATGAAAGGACTTACAAAAACAAACCCTGAACAATTAAGAAGATGTCTATAGGAGTATATGTATATGCCAATAATTACTTTGAATGTACACAGATTATGCTTCAACTCAAAGATACAGACTGGTTGCACAGGCACAAGAAACAAGACCCATATATATGCTGTCTATAAAAGAGACCCACTTCTGACCAAGAGACACATACAGCTTAGAAAAATATTTCATGCAGATAGAAAGCAAAAGAAAGCTGGCATGGCAATTCTCAATTATGGTAAAATAGACTTTAAAACAAAGAGTATTGTAAGAGATAAAGATGGACACTACATAACAACCAAGGGATCTATCCAAGAAGAAGACAAGATAATTGCAAATATTTATGCACTCTTCATAGGAACACATCAATACATAAGGCTAACACTAACAAACATACAAAGCGAAATTAATAGTAACATAATAATGGTAGGGAACTTTAACAGCCAACTTACCACAATGGGCAGATCATCAATACAGATAATAAGGAAACAAATCTTAAATGAAACATTAGGTCATATGGATCTAATTGATATCTTCTGGGCTTTCCACCCAGAAATGAAAGAATACACTTTCTTCTCAAGTTCACATGGAGTATTCTCCAGGATAGAAAACTTCTTGGACCACAAACCATGTCTCAGTAAGTTTAAGAAAGTTAAAATTTTATGCAACATCTTCTCTGACCACAATGATATGAGACTAAATATCAGTTACAGGAAAGAAACTGCAAAAAGAAAAAAAGATACAAGCACAATACTTTTCTAAAGATGAGTTTATTAAAGAAATAAGAAGGGAAAACAAAAGATTCCTAGAAAATAATGACAACAAAAACATAACAATCAAAAACTTGAGGGAGGGGGCTAATGGTGGAGGAATGAGAGGAGGATTTCACCAGTTTCCCAACAGAATCACCAGAACTAAGCAAGAAATCACACAGCACCAAGAGACCAGCCTCTAGAAGACAAAAGAAGTTCTCAGTTCTACAAGGGACGGAGAGCCAGCAGCCCAAAATTTCCCGGAACTCCGACAGATTCCGGAGCTCCTGTGCCTCAGCACCCACATTGGACTGGGTGGCGAGAGTGCTGGGAAGTGCACTTGGATGACAGAATGCAACCCTCAAGTTGAGAATCCTGATGGGGTAAGTACTATGGCACTAACGTGCCAGGTGAGTGTGAGACTGAACACTAGTAGGGAGTGGGAAACAGAATGGAAAATCAGTCACTGGGAGTAACTAGACGACAGGCACAAGAAACAAGACCCATATATATGCTGTCTATAAAAGAGACCCACTTCTGACCAAGAGACACATACAGCTTAGAAAAATATTTCATGCAGATAGAAAGCAAAAGAAAGCTGGCATGGCAATTCTCAATTATGGTAAAATAGACTTTAAAACAAAGAGTATTGTAAGAGATAAAGATGGACACTACATAACAACCAAGGGATCTATCCAAGAAGAAGACAAGATAATTGCAAATATTTATGCACTCTTCATAGGAACACATCAATACATAAGGCTAACACTAACAAACATACAAAGCGAAATTAATAGTAACATAATAATGGTAGGGAACTTTAACAGCCAACTTACCACAATGGGCAGATCATCAATACAGATAATAAGGAAACAAATCTTAAATGAAACATTAGGTCATATGGATCTAATTGATATCTTCTGGGCTTTCCACCCAGAAATGAAAGAATACACTTTCTTCTCAAGTTCACATGGAGTATTCTCCAGGATAGAAAACTTCTTGGACCACAAACCATGTCTCAGTAAGTTTAAGAAAGTTAAAATTTTATGCAACATCTTCTCTGACCACAATGATATGAGACTAAATATCAGTTACAGGAAAGAAACTGCAAAAAGAAAAAAAGATACAAGCACAATACTTTTCTAAAGATGAGTTTATTAAAGAAATAAGAAGGGAAAACAAAAGATTCCTAGAAAATAATGACAACAAAAACATAACAATCAAAAACTTGAGGGAGGGGGCTAATGGTGGAGGAATGAGAGGAGGATTTCACCAGTTTCCCAACAGAATCACCAGAACTAAGCAAGAAATCACACAGCACCAAGAGACCAGCCTCTAGAAGACAAAAGAAGTTCTCAGTTCTACAAGGGACGGAGAGCCAGCAGCCCAAAATTTCCCGGAACTCCGACAGATTCCGGAGCTCCTGTGCCTCAGCACCCACATTGGACTGGGTGGCGAGAGTGCTGGGAAGTGCACTTGGATGACAGAATGCAACCCTCAAGTTGAGAATCCTGATGGGGTAAGTACTATGGCACTAACGTGCCAGGTGAGTGTGAGACTGAACACTAGTAGGGAGTGGGAAACAGAATGGAAAATCTCCTGCGGGTCACAGTCGAGAAACCCAGCTCGAGCTGGACAAGGAAAGGAGTGTACTGGCTGCTGAAACTAGCCTGTGCAGAGCCAGACTTGGCACAAGGAAACCAGGCATCCAGGACGAGATCCGGGGCAAGAAACATTCAGTTCCACCAGCAGCAAGGGTCATGTCAGAGGTGCTGGGAATGGAGCAGAGACTGAAAGCTACCAGGCAGTATGCAATAGAACCAGGGAATCTCTTCCAGAACAGAGACAGGGGAACAACCTCCAACCACCCAATGGACTGGGGATCACCCGCCCTGCCTTATCTCAGCCAGCATCAGGGACTGAGAGACAGTGGTCAGAGAGTGTTTGCTGAAAGCAAAACAGAAATCAGAGCAACTGGTTCTGTGAGAGCCTTGACAGCAGAAAAACACCTGACCCTCACTGAAATCTAAGACATAAACAGCCATCCAGCCTCTCCACACAACCCCAATCAATACGGACTAGGGAAATCTGGGACAGCATCCAGAGCAAACTGGTGGAAGATTCAGATGAAGATGAGTAGATAAAAACCAGGAACAGTAATTTAAAAAAATTTAATAATGAAAAAATTAATTTTTTTTCTTTTTCTTTTTCTCATATCACAGCTTCCTCTCCCTATGCTTTAACTGTAAAATCTTTTTATATCTACAACTATCCTCTCTGTAAATATTTCCTACCTTGTTGTCTCTAATATTATCTGACAGCTGTTTTCTAAATTCTGTACTAACCCTAAGTGTCTTAATTAATTTAGAGCTTAGGGTCAGAAAAACGACTTTCCTTAACCTTCTTTTTTTTCACCAGAACTAAGCAAGAAATCACACAGCACCAAGAGACCAGCCTCTAGAAGACAAAAGAAGTTCTCAGTTCTACAAGGGACGGAGAGCCAGCAGCCCAAAATTTCCCGGAACTCCGACAGATTCCGGAGCTCCTGTGCCTCAGCACCCACATTGGACTGGGTGGCGAGAGTGCTGGGAAGTGCACTTGGATGACAGAATGCAACCCTCAAGTTGAGAATCCTGATGGGGTAAGTACTATGGCACTAACGTGCCAGGTGAGTGTGAGACTGAACACTAGTAGGGAGTGGGAAACAGAATGGAAAATCTCCTGCGGGTCACAGTCGAGAAACCCAGCTCGAGCTGGACAAGGAAAGGAGTGTACTGGCTGCTGAAACTAGCCTGTGCAGAGCCAGACTTGGCACAAGGAAACCAGGCATCCAGGACGAGATCCGGGGCAAGAAACATTCAGTTCCACCAGCAGCAAGGGTCATGTCAGAGGTGCTGGGAATGGAGCAGAGACTGAAAGCTACCAGGCAGTATGCAATAGAACCAGGGAATCTCTTCCAGAACAGAGACAGGGGAACAACCTCCAACCACCCAATGGACTGGGGATCACCCGCCCTGCCTTATCTCAGCCAGCATCAGGGACTGAGAGACAGTGGTCAGAGAGTGTTTGCTGAAAGCAAAACAGAAATCAGAGCAACTGGTTCTGTGAGAGCCTTGACAGCAGAAAAACACCTGACCCTCACTGAAATCTAAGACATAAACAGCCATCCAGCCTCTCCACACAACCCCAATCAATACGGACTAGGGAAATCTGGGACAGCATCCAGAGCAAACTGGTGGAAGATTCAGATGAAGATGAGTAGATAAAAACCAGGAACAGTAATTTAAAAAAAAAATTTAATAATGAAAAAATTAATTTTTTTTCTTTTTCTTTTTCTCATATCACAGCTTCCTCTCCCTATGCTTTAACTGTAAAATCTTTTTATATCTACAACTATCCTCTCTGTAAATATTTCCTACCTTGTTGTCTCTAATATTATCTGACAGCTGTACTAAACTCTACTACATACTAATTTCTGTTACCTAACCCTACCAGTGTCTTAATTAATTTAGAGCTTAAGGGTCAGGTACCAACTTTGATTGTGCCATCTGACAGAAAAAAAATCCTGTACTTTATCCTTTTAAGACTCTTCAGTTTTGTTTATTGATGTATATGTATGTATATCTTTCATATTTCATGATTTTATGACTGTCAACTACCAGGGATGCACCTTTTGTCCCTCATATGCCTTTGTTTGAATGAATACCACCAAACACCATAGCAAACTAGACATAGAGCATACACCCCCTGGCCAGAGATCAAACCAAGTATTCTTGGAGTTGAAGCCCTGACTCCAAGACCCTACACTCACTATACTATCAAAGAAGCATATAAGACGAGAGATTAATCACCTGGAAACAAGACCCAACACCACCTAAGACACAAACCACCAAACACTTCTACAAGGACAGAAATCAAAAGGAAGGGAGAATATAACCATGCAGCCAAGGGGAAAAAGAGCTCCATCACACAGACACACACAAAGTAACATAAAATTAACATAATAATGGAAAGACAGAGAAACACTGCACAAATGAAGGAATAAATAAGAGAAACTCAGTTACAAATGACAGAAGATGAGATAGACCCACTATGGGAAAGAGAATTCAGAAGAGTGATACAATTGAGGATCCAAAACTCCGAAAACAAAATATTAGAGGAAATTAGTGCACTGAGAAGAGACATGCAAGAAATAAAAAATAAACAAATAGAGATAAACAACTCAATTCCTGAACTTTAGGGTAGAAAGACTCAAAAGTAGAGTATCAGAGGCAGAAGAAAAAATAAGTGAGCTGGAAGACAGATTGGTGGAAATAACTGCTGAAGAACAGAACAAAGAACAAAGAATAAGAAGAACTGAGGATAGCCTCAGAGACCTAAGGGACAATAGCAAATGCATCAACACTAGAATCATAGGGATCCCAGAAGTAAAAGAGGGAAAGAAAGGCTATGAAAAAACTCTTGAAGATATTATAGTTGAAAACTTCTCCAGCCTGGGAAAGGAAACAGTCAACAAAGTCCAAAAAAGCACAATGAGCTCCATACAGTATAATGTCCAGAAGAAACACACTGAGGCACATTCTAATCAAGCAAACACTGACTAAATATAAGGACAGAATACTTAAAGAAGCAAGGAACAAACAACAAATAACATACAAAGGGAACCCCGTATGTTTTACGACTGATACCGCAATAGAAGCCATGCAGGTCAGTAGAGAATGGCAAGATACATTCAAATGGATAAAAGAGAATAACCTACAACCAAGAATTCTTTACCATCAAGGATCTCATTCAAAATTGATGGAGAAGTCAAAAGATTTGCAGAAAAGCAAAAGCTAAAAGAATTCTGTACCATGAAACCAACCCTACAACAACTGTTAAGGTCATGATATAGAGAGTAAATGCAAGAGCAGAAGTCCTACAAATCAAACCCCAAATGTCAAAGAAGATGACAATAGGAATATTCATATCAATAATTACTTTGAATGTAAGGAGAGATTAATCAAAAGACCCAACACCACCTAAGACACAAACCACCAAACACTTCTACAAGGACAGAAATCAAAAGGAAGGGAGAATATAACCATGCAGCCAAGGGGAAAAAGAGCTCCATCACACAGACACACACAAAGTAACATAAAATTAACATAATAATGGAAAGACAGAGAAACACTGCACAAATGAAGGAATAAATAAGAGAAACTCAGTTACAAATGACAGAAGATGAGATAGACCCACTATGGGAAAGAGAATTCAGAAGAGTGATACAATTGAGGATCCAAAACTCCGAAAACAAAATATTAGAGGAAATTAGTGCACTGAGAAGAGACATGCAAGAAATAAAAAATAAACAAATAGAGATAAACAACTCAATTCCTGAACTTTAGGGTAGAAAGACTCAAAAGTAGAGTATCAGAGGCAGAAGAAAAAATAAGTGAGCTGGAAGACAGATTGGTGGAAATAACTGCTGAAGAACAGAACAAAGAACAAAGAATAAGAAGAACTGAGGATAGCCTCAGAGACCTAAGGGACAATAGCAAATGCATCAACACTAGAATCATAGGGATCCCAGAAGTAAAAGAGGGAAAGAAAGGCTATGAAAAAACTCTTGAAGATATTATAGTTGAAAACTTCTCCAGCCTGGGAAAGGAAACAGTCAACAAAGTCCAAAAAAGCACAATGAGCTCCATACAGTATAATGTCCAGAAGAAACACACTGAGGCACATTCTAATCAAGCAAACACTGACTAAATATAAGGACAGAATACTTAAAGAAGCAAGGAACAAACAACAAATAACATACAAAGGGAACCCCGTATGTTTTACGACTGATACCGCAATAGAAGCCATGCAGGTCAGTAGAGAATGGCAAGATACATTCAAATGGATAAAAGAGAATAACCTACAACCAAGAATTCTTTACCATCAAGGATCTCATTCAAAATTGATGGAGAAGTCAAAAGATTTGCAGAAAAGCAAAAGCTAAAAGAATTCTGTACCATGAAACCAACCCTACAACAACTGTTAAGGTCATGATATAGAGAGTAAATGCAAGAGCAGAAGTCCTACAAATCAAACCCCAAATGTCAAAGAAGATGACAATAGGAATATTCATATCAATAATTACTTTGAATGTAAGTAGAGTAAGTGCTCCAACCAAAAGACACAGATTGGCTGAATGGATTCAAAAACAAGATCCACACATGTGCTGTGTACAAGAAACCCACTTCAAACCTAAAGACACATATAGACTAAAAGTGAGAGAATGGAAAAAGATATTCCATGCAAATGTAAATGATAAGGAAGCTGGAATAGCAAGTCTCATATCAGACAAAATAGACTTTAAAATAAAGATTATGAGAAACAAAGCAGGTCATTACATCATGATCAAGGCATCAATCTAAGAGGAAGAAATTAACAGTCATAAATACCTATGAACCCAAAACAGGAGCAACTTAGTATTTCAGTCAATCACTTTCAAGAAGAAATAAAGTAAATGAAGAAATCAACAATAACACAGTAATAGCAGGAGACTTTAACATTCCTCTCACACCAATGGACAGATCATCCACACAGAAACTTAATAAAGAAGCACAAGCCTTAAATGCCACACTAGAAGAGATGGACCTCATAGATATCTTTAGGACGTTCCATCCAAAAGCAGAAGACACTTTCTTCTCAAGTGCTCATGGAACATTCTCCAGGATAGACCACATCTTGGGCCATAAATTAAACGTCAGTAATTCAAGACAACTGTAATTATATCCACCATCTTCTCTGATCACAATGCAATCATACAAGACATCAACCACGCGGGGGTGGGGGGGTGGATAACAAACACTAAAAACACGAGTACATGGAGATTAAACAACACATACCTAAAAAATAAAATGATTGAGCAAATTAATGGAGAAATAAAATGGAAACCTAGAAGAAAATGACAATGAACACATGACAGTGCAAAACCTATGGGACACTGCAATACCAGTTCTAAGACAGAAATTTATAGCAATACAATCCTATCTCAAAAAACAACCAAGAATTCTTTACCATCAAGGATCTCATTCAAAATTGATGGAGAAGTCAAAAGATTTGCAGAAAAGCAAAAGCTAAAAGAATTCTGTACCATGAAACCAACCCTACAACAACTGTTAAGGTCATGATATAGAGAGTAAATGCAAGAGCAGAAGTCCTACAAATCAAACCCCAAATGTCAAAGAAGATGACAATAGGAATATTCATATCAATAATTACTTTGAATGTAAGTAGAGTAAGTGCTCCAACCAAAAGACACAGATTGGCTGAATGGATTCAAAAACAAGATCCACACATGTGCTGTGTACAAGAAACCCACTTCAAACCTAAAGACACATATAGACTAAAAGTGAGAGAATGGAAAAAGATATTCCATGCAAATGTAAATGATAAGGAAGCTGGAATAGCAAGTCTCATATCAGACAAAATAGACTTTAAAATAAAGATTATGAGAAACAAAGCAGGTCATTACATCATGATCAAGGCATCAATCTAAGAGGAAGAAATTAACAGTCATAAATACCTATGAACCCAAAACAGGAGCAACTTAGTATTTCAGTCAATCACTTTCAAGAAGAAATAAAGTAAATGAAGAAATCAACAATAACACAGTAATAGCAGGAGACTTTAACATTCCTCTCACACCAATGGACAGATCATCCACACAGAAACTTAATAAAGAAGCACAAGCCTTAAATGCCACACTAGAAGAGATGGACCTCATAGATATCTTTAGGACGTTCCATCCAAAAGCAGAAGACACTTTCTTCTCAAGTGCTCATGGAACATTCTCCAGGATAGACCACATCTTGGGCCATAAATTAAACGTCAGTAATTCAAGACAACTGTAATTATATCCACCATCTTCTCTGATCACAATGCAATCATACAAGACATCAACCACGCGGGGGTGGGGGGGTGGATAACAAACACTAAAAACACGAGTACATGGAGATTAAACAACACATACCTAAAAAATAAAATGATTGAGCAAATTAATGGAGAAATAAAATGGAAACCTAGAAGAAAATGACAATGAACACATGACAGTGCAAAACCTATGGGACACTGCAATACCAGTTCTAAGACAGAAATTTATAGCAATACAATCCTATCTCAAAAAAACAGAAAAATATCGAACAGATGGCCTAACCCTATGATTAAAACAATTGGAGAAAGAAGAACAAAGACACCAAAAGCCAGCAGAAGTAGAGACATCATAAAGATCAGAGCAGAAATAAATGAAAAAGAAATGAAAGAAACAATAGTAAAGATAAATAAATTGAAAAGATGGTTTTTTGAAAAGATAAACAAAATTGACAAACTTCTGGCCAGACTCATCAAGAAAAAAAGAAAGAAGAACCATATCAACAAAATCAAAACTAAAAAAGGAGAGATTACAACACAAAATGCAGAAATCCAAAGGATTATAAGAGACTATTATGAACAACTCTATGGCAACAAACTGCACAACCTGGAAGAAATGGACAGTTTCTTGGGGAAGATTAATCTCCCAAGACTGAGCCAGGAAGAAATAGAAGCAATGAACAACCCAATCACAAGCTCAGAAATCAACTTTGTGACCAAAAATCTACCCAAAAATAAAAACCCAGGTCCAGATGACTTCAGAGGTGAATTCTACCAAATATTTAGAGAAGAGCTAATGCCTGTCTTTCTAAAACTCTGCCAAAAAACTGCACAGGAAGGAAAACATCAAAGCACATCCTATTAGGCCACCATCACCCTGATACCAAAGCCAGGCAAAGACAACACAAAAAAACAAAATTATAGGCCAACTTCACTGATGATTTTTGATGCCAAAATCCTCAACAAAACCCTAGCAAACAGAATTCAATGACACATCAAAGAGCTCATATATCATGGTCAAGTCGGGTTCATTCTAGGCAAGCAAGGTTTCTTCAATATCTGAAAATCAATCAATGTGATACACCATATCAACAAATTGAGAGACAAAAATCACATGATAATCTCAATAGATGCATAAATAGCCTTTGACAAATTCCAACACACATTTATGATTAACACATTTTGAAAAATGTGTATAGAAGAAACCTATCTCAACATAGTGAAAGCCATATATGAGAAGCCCACATTATTCTCAATGGTAAAAAACTAAAAGCATTCCCTCTAAGATCAGGAACAAGACAGGGTTGTCCAGTTTAAGCACTATTATTCTGCATAGTCTTTGAAGTTCTAGCAACAGCAATAAGAGAAGAGAAAGAAATCAAAGGAATCCAGATTGGAAAAGAAGAATTAAAGCTCTCTCTTTTTGCAGACGACATGATATTATACATAGAAAACCCCAAAGGCACTCTTACAAAACTACTAGAGCTAACCAACGAATTTAACAAAGTTGTGGGATACAAAAATCAATACACAGAAATCACTGGCATTCCTATACACAAACAATGAAAAATCAGAAAGTGAAATCAAATAGGCAATCCTCTTCACCATTGCAACCAAGAGAATAAAATGTCTAGGAAAAAACCTACCCAGAGAAACAAAAGAACTGTATCCAGAAAATTACAGGACACTAAAGAAAGAAATTAAAGAAGACTTAAACAGATGGGGAAATGTTCCATGTTCTTGGGTCAGAAGGATCTTGTGATATTGTGAAAATGACCATCTTGTGATATTGTGAAAATGACCATACTATTAAATATCATCTATAGATTCAATGTGACCCCTATCAAATCACCAATGACATTCTTCAAAGAACCACACCAAAAAAAACCACACTTCATATGGAAATACCAAAGGCCCCAGATAGCCAAAACAATCTGAGAAAGAAGAATGGAGCTGGTGGGATTAGCCGCCCTAACTTCAGACTATACTAAAAAGTAACAGTCATCAAGACAGCATGGTACTGTCGCAAAAACAGAAATATAGACCAATGTAACAAGATAGAGAACCCAGAGATATACCCACACACGTATGGTTACTTATTTTTGCCAAAGAAGTGAAAGTATAAAATGGGACAAATACAGTCTCTTCAACAAGGGGTGCTGGGAAAATTAGATAGCAACATGTGTAAAATTGAACTTGGAACATTTCCTGACACCATGCACAGAGATTAACTCAAAATGGATTGAAGACCTAAATGTAAGAAAAGAAACCATAAGATGCTTGGAGGATAACATAGGCAAAACACTCAATGACATAAATCAAAGCAAGATCTTCTATGACCTGTCCTCAATAATAATGTAAATATAAATAAAATAACCATATGGGACCTAATGAAACATTAAATCTTTTTCACAGCAAAAGAAATGACAAACAAAGCTAACAGACAACCCAGAGAACGGGATAAAAATGATAACAAGGGAAACAATCGACAAAGAATTAATTTCCAAAATATACAATCAACACAGACAACTCAACACTGAAAAAACAAAGAACCCAATCAAAGAAATGGTAAAAGGTCCTAAAGAGACATGTCTCCATAGAAGACATACAGATGGCCAAAAAACATATGAAAAGATAATCAACGTTGCTTCTTATTAGAGAAATGCAAATCAAAACTACAAGTAGATATCACCTCATGCCAGTCAGAATAGTCATCATCAAAAAATCTACAGATAATGAATACTGGAATGGGTGCAGAGAAAAAAGGGCCATCCTTGTAGTGGTGGGGGGAATGTAAACTGATACAGCCTCTATGGAAGACAGTATTGGGATTTCTTAAAGAAATAAAAATATAAGCACCATATGACCCAGCAATCCCACTATTAGGTTTGTACTCTGATGAAATCAAAATTGAAAGAGACACCTGTACCCCAATGTTCATTGCAGCTCTCTATACAATAGCTAGGACCTGGAAACAACCAAGATGTTCATCGACGAAAGAATGGTAAAGAAGTTATGGTACATAAATGCAATGGAATATTTCTCAACTGTAAAAAGAAATGCAAAAGAATCAGTTCTCATGTTGTGAATAAACCTAGAACCTATTATACAAAGTGAAATAAGTTAAAAAGAGAAGGACAAATACAGTATACTAATACAGTATACTATGGGATCTATTAAGACGTCACTTATAAATACACCCACAAAGCAGTGACAGAAAAACAGACATAGAGAATAGAACTATGGACGTTGAGAGGATGGAAGGGTGGGTGCAAGATATGGGGGGATTAACATGAAAACCTATATTATCTTATGTAAAAGAGATAACTATTGTCAGTGCATTGTGGGACTAAGGGATCTTCCATTGGGTATATGTCCTGGAGGGGTGGGATGGGGTGACTGGGAGGAGCACTGGGGGCAGGGATATACCAATGACTGATCTGAAGTGAGGGCCATAAGATGCTTGGAGGATAACATAGGCAAAACACTCAATGACATAAATCAAAGCAAGATCTTCTATGACCTGTCCTCAATAATAATGTAAATATAAATAAAATAACCATATGGGACCTAATGAAACATTAAATCTTTTTCACAGCAAAAGAAATGACAAACAAAGCTAACAGACAACCCAGAGAACGGGATAAAAATGATAACAAGGGAAACAATCGACAAAGAATTAATTTCCAAAATATACAATCAACACAGACAACTCAACACTGAAAAAACAAAGAACCCAATCAAAGAAATGGTAAAAGGTCCTAAAGAGACATGTCTCCATAGAAGACATACAGATGGCCAAAAAACATATGAAAAGATAATCAACGTTGCTTCTTATTAGAGAAATGCAAATCAAAACTACAAGTAGATATCACCTCATGCCAGTCAGAATAGTCATCATCAAAAAATCTACAGATAATGAATACTGGAATGGGTGCAGAGAAAAAGGACCATCCTTGTATTGTTGGGGGGAATGTAAACTGATACAGCCTCTATGGAAGACAGTATTGGGATTTCTTAAAGAAATAAAAATATAAGCACCATATGACCCAGCAATCCCACTATTAGGTTTGTACTCTGATGAAATCAAAATTGAAAGAGACACCTGTACCCCAATGTTCATTGCAGCTCTCTATACAATAGCTAGGACCTGGAAACAACCAAGATGTTCATCGACGAAAGAATGGTAAAGAAGTTATGGTACATAAATGCAATGGAATATTTCTCAACTGTAAAAAGAAATGCAAAAGAATCAGTTCTCATGTTGTGAATAAACCTAGAACCTATTATACAAAGTGAAATAAGTTAAAAAGAGAAGGACAAATACAGTATACTAATACAGTATACTATGGGATCTATTAAGACGTCACTTATAAATACACCCACAAAGCAGTGACAGAAAAACAGACATAGAGAATAGAACTATGGACGTTGAGAGGATGGAAGGGTGGGTGCAAGATATGGGGGGATTAACATGAAAACCTATATTATCTTATGTAAAAGAGATAACTATTGTCAGTGCATTGTGGGACTAAGGGATCTTCCATTGGGTATATGCGATGTCCTGGAGGGGTGGGATGGGGTGACTGGGAGGGGAGCACTGCAGGGAGGGTCAGGGATATACCAATGACTGATCTGGGCTATACATATCTGTAGACAACAAAACTCTATAAAAGCAAGATAAAAATAACTAAGTTATTTTTAAAAAGACATACATGGACACCTTACCATTGACAAAATATAAGAATATACATTGGAGAAAGGAGAGTCTCTTCAATAAATGGTCCTGGAATAACTGGACAACTACATGCAAAAGAATGAAACTACAACACTTCCTAACACCACACATGAAAATAAACTCGAAATGGATTAAAGATCTAAACATAAAACTAGATCCTACAAAACATTTAGAAGAAAACTGGCAGAATACTGTATGAACAAAATCATAGCAAGATCCTTTATATCCTGCATACTAGAGTAATTGAAATAAAAACAAAATTATATAAATGGGACCTGATTAAACTTAAAACCCTTTGCACAGCAAGGAAAACTATAAACATGGTGAAAAGTCAACCCTCAGAATTGGAGAAAATAATGAAACTGACAAGATTAACTTACAAGATACATAAGCAGTACATATATCTCAATACCCCCAAAAAATGAACAACCCAAAGAAAAAGTGGGTAAAAGAACTAAACAGTCATTTCTCCAAAGAAGACATGTAGATGGATAAGACATTCAGACATTCATATATATACTTTCTGCTCTGTTCCATTATTATATGTGTGACAATGGAACAGGGTAGAAAGGTCAGAGATAAGTCCAGTCACCTATGGTCAACATATCTTTGACAAAAAAAGACAAGAATATACCATGGAGGAAAGAAAATTTCTTCACCACTTATTGTGGTGCTGGGAAAACAAGACAGATACATTTAAAAGAGTGAAGTTAATATACTCCCTAACACCATATATAAAAATAAAATGAAATGGATTAAAGATCTGAAGGTAAGGCTGGACACTATAAATTTTAGAGGGAAACTGGCAGAATCTTCTCTAACATAAATCACAAGATTTTCTTTGATCCACCTCCTAAAGCTATGAAAATAAAAACAAATTAAACAAAATACATAAGGTCTAATTAAAATTAAAATATTTTTCACAGCAATGGAACTTCTTATAAACAAATTGAAAAGACAATCCTCAAAGTGGAAGAAAATGTTTGCAAATGAAGAGACTGACAAGAGGTCAATTTATAAAACACACAAACGACTCGTGCAGCTTAATATAAAAAAAAAAAAGCAACCCAATTGTAAAATGGGTAGAGGATCTATATAGACATTTCTCCAAAGAAGACATAAATATGGTAAAAAGCACATGAAAACATATGCAGCATCACTAATTCTAGAGAAATACAGATCAAAAGTACACTGAGTTATCATCTAACACTGGTCAGAATGACCATTATTAAAAAAAAATCTATTAACAATAACTGCTACATGCAGTGTGTAGAAAAGGGAACTTCTGACACTGCTTGTGGGATTGTAAATTGGCATAATCACTACGGAGAGCAGTTTAACAAAAAAAGGAAAGAAAAAGCATTAAAAAAAATAAAAGAAACTACAAATAGAGCTACCATGTGATTCAGCAATCCCATTCCTCAGTATATATCCAGACGAAACCATAATTCAGAGAAATGCATGCACTCCAAAATTCACTGCAGCACTTTTTACAATAGCCAAGGCATGAAAACAATCCTAAGTATTCATCAACAGAGGAATAGATGATGAAGATGTGTTACATGTATACAACGGAATGCCACTCAGAGATTAAAAAAAAACAACAACCAAACAATGCCAGTTGCATTCACATGTGTAGACCCAGAAACTGTCATACTGAATGAGGTAAATCAGAGAAAGACAAACATGTGATATTGCTTATATGTGGAATCTAAAATATGGTGCAAATAAACTTATTTACAAAACAGAGTCACAAATGTAGAAAATAAACTTATGGTTATAGTTCTCAGATGTAGGTGGTGGAATGGGCTTCCAAAGTGGCTAAAGAATCTACCTCCCAATGCAGGAGATGCAGAAAATGCAGAACATATATATTCAATCACTGGGTCTGGAAAAATCCCCTGTAGGAGAAAATGACAACCCACTCCAGTATCCTTGCCTGGAAAACTGCATGGGCTGAGGAGCCTGAGGGGCTACAGTCCATGGGGTTGTATTAATTTGACACAATTGAGCAACAAAAATTTTCCTTTTCACATCTGAGGAATACATAGTAATAAGGATCTATTGTATAGCATGAGGAACTCTTATCAATACTCTGAAATGGTCTACATGAGAAAAGAATCTAATAAAAGAGAGGAGACAATATGTGCTTATATATAATTGATTCATATTGCTGTAAACATGAAACTAATGCCATATGGTAAATCATCTGTCTGTTCAGTTCAGTCACTCAGTTGAATCTCTTCATGAACCCAAGGACTGCAGCATGCCAGCCTTCTTTGTCCTTTATCATCTCCAAGAGCTTGCTGAAACTCATGACCATTGAGTCAGTGATGCCATCCAACCATTTTGTCCTCTGTCATCCCCTTCTCCTTCTGGCTTCTATCTTTCCCAGCACCAAGGTCTTTTCCAATGAGTCATTTATTTGCATCATGTGGCCCAAAATATTGTAGCTTCAACTTCAGAGCAGTTTAACAAAAAAAGGAAAGAAAAAGCATTAAAAAAAATAAAAGAAACTACAAATAGAGCTACCATGTGATTCAGCAATCCCATTCCTCAGTATATATCCAGACGAAACCATAATTCAGAGAAATGCATGCACTCCAAAATTCACTGCAGCACTTTTTACAATAGCCAAGGCATGAAAACAATCCTAAGTATTCATCAACAGAGGAATAGATGATGAAGATGTGTTACATGTATACAACGGAATGCCACTCAGAGATTAAAAAAAAACAACAACCAAACAATGCCAGTTGCATTCACATGTGTAGACCCAGAAACTGTCATACTGAATGAGGTAAATCAGAGAAAGACAAACATGTGATATTGCTTATATGTGGAATCTAAAATATGGTGCAAATAAACTTATTTACAAAACAGAGTCACAAATGTAGAAAATAAACTTATGGTTATAGTTCTCAGATGTAGGTGGTGGAATGGGCTTCCAAAGTGGCTAAAGAATCTACCTCCCAATGCAGGAGATGCAGAAAATGCAGAACATATATATTCAATCACTGGGTCTGGAAAAATCCCCTGTAGGAGAAAATGACAACCCACTCCAGTATCCTTGCCTGGAAAACTGCATGGGCTGAGGAGCCTGAGGGGCTACAGTCCATGGGGTTGTATTAATTTGACACAATTGAGCAACAAAAATTTTCCTTTTCACATCTGAGGAATACATAGTAATAAGGATCTATTGTATAGCATGAGGAACTCTTATCAATACTCTGAAATGGTCTACATGAGAAAAGAATCTAATAAAAGAGAGGAGACAATATGTGCTTATATATAATTGATTCATATTGCTGTAAACATGAAACTAATGCCATATGGTAAATCATCTGTCTGTTCAGTTCAGTCACTCAGTTGAATCTCTTCATGAACCCAAGGACTGCAGCATGCCAGCCTTCTTTGTCCTTTATCATCTCCAAGAGCTTGCTGAAACTCATGACCATTGAGTCAGTGATGCCATCCAACCATTTTGTCCTCTGTCATCCCCTTCTCCTTCTGGCTTCTATCTTTCCCAGCACCAAGGTCTTTTCCAATGAGTCATTTATTTGCATCATGTGGCCCAAAATATTGTAGCTTCAACTTCAGCATAGATCCTTCTATGAATATTCAGGGATGACTGTTTTGATCTCATTGCAACTCAAGGGACACTCAAGAGTCTTCTTCAGCATCACAGTTAGAAGGCATCAGTTCCTTGGTGCTCAGCCTTCTTTATGGTTCAATTCTCACATCCATATATAACTACTGGAAAAAAAACCAAAGCTTTGACTATATGGACCTTGTTGGCAAAATGATGTCTGTTTGTAAAAGCACTGTCTAGGTATGTCATAATTTTTCTTCTAAAGAGTAAGCATCTTTTCATTTCATGGCTGAAGTCACTGTCCACAGTGATGTCTGTAATTGTTTCCATTACCTATCCATGTATTTGCCATGAAGTCATGGGACCAGATGCCATGATCTTCAGTTTTTGAATGCTGAGTTTTAACCCAGCATTTTCCACTCTTTTCTTTTATGTTCACGAGGCTCTTTAGTTCCTCTTCACTTTGTCCCATAAGGGTGGTATTATCAATCAACTGTACTCCAGAAAAAATTTAAAAATGAAATGCTCCTGTTTTACAGAGTATTATGTGTTTCAAGAAAATATTTCTGAGGTCCATCCTAGCCTTACAATTCTATGGTTCCATCCTTTGTAGTTTCTGTTATCCTTATACATGAATAATTTATGATCTGTTAATGCAAATCAGGTACGATTCTTGAAAACTTTAGTTTACCTCATAAATTGACTTTTGCACAGGCTTGAGCAATCAGGGTTGGGCCCCAGGCATTCCAGATATAGAAAGCTTACACTCCACTTCAGGGAGGTGGACAGCATGCAACCTCTCTACTTAGTTTACACCTGATGTACAGAAGGAAACCAACAAAGAATATTTCACTGATATTGGTTTAAGAGATGATGGCATGTGCCTGTCTCACACTAGTAGCTATTTGAGACTTGTCATTGCCCCATATCCACTGTATATTTTGGTTGTATTTTATATTTCAAGATAAAGGATAGAGAAAATAAAAGTTGTATTCCCAGACTCCTTTGCAACTAAAGCATAAATCTGAGACTTGGCTTCTGACAACTGGTTGAACCCATGTAAGATTGGGGTTCAAAAGTGGACAATTTGAAGAGGTATCCAGTTTTGGACTCTAACTATGCTGGTGATCACTGTGATGTAGGCTTCTACTTCTTCAGAGCTTTCAGAATTCAGGCATGAGCAGTTTTGGAGATGAGGGGTATCGACTATGACCATGATGTTTCTACTAAAACAGTTCCCCTAACACGGTTAGACATTATTTTTATCTATGTGTTTTCAAAGTCCAACTCACTGGTCCTCCTGCAGAGTCTGTAAGCCAACAAACTACTTTTTCCCCTTAATTCATTGGGTTTTACACAAACCAGCCACAGCAGATGCTGTGACTTTGCAATTTAGAACCCTAACCAGCTCTGTCAAGTGACAAGCAATAGGTGATTATAGGGTCACAACATCAGCTTAGAATATCATTAAAGGTTTCAGTATCTATCTTTCCAAGTTTTATGTATTCACTTTTTCTCTTAAGGTTGTTTCAATGGCTCCCAAAATCATATCTTCAATGTTTGTTGTTTCAAGTTGAAAATAAATGAATGGACAGAAAAGAAGCTTTCTTTTGTTCCTTAAATTGTTTTTATATTAAAGATGAAATATTTTCTAGAAACTTATCCATGTCTCCCCCTGCCATTTTTTTTTTTTTTTTTTACCTACGAGAACTGAGCTGTAAGAGTAACAGTAACTGCAAAGGGGGCCTCTGATCAAAAAAAATAAAATAACCAAAATAAACATAGACCAACCTTGATTTGAGCAATCAGGGTTGGGCCCCAGGCATTCCAGATATAGAAAGCTTACACTCCACTTCAGGGAGGTGGACAGCATGCAACCTCTCTACTTAGTTTACACCTGATGTACAGAAGGAAACCAACAAAGAATATTTCACTGATATTGGTTTAAGAGATGATGGCATGTGCCTGTCTCACACTAGTAGCTATTTGAGACTTGTCATTGCCCCATATCCACTGTATATTTTGGTTGTATTTTATATTTCAAGATAAAGGATAGAGAAAATAAAAGTTGTATTCCCAGACTCCTTTGCAACTAAAGCATAAATCTGAGACTTGGCTTCTGACAACTGGTTGAACCCATGTAAGATTGGGGTTCAAAAGTGGACAATTTGAAGAGGTATCCAGTTTTGGACTCTAACTATGCTGGTGATCACTGTGATGTAGGCTTCTACTTCTTCAGAGCTTTCAGAATTCAGGCATGAGCAGTTTTGGAGATGAGGGGTATCGACTATGACCATGATGTTTCTACTAAAACAGTTCCCCTAACACGGTTAGACATTATTTTTATCTATGTGTTTTCAAAGTCCAACTCACTGGTCCTCCTGCAGAGTCTGTAAGCCAACAAACTACTTTTTCCCCTTAATTCATTGGGTTTTACACAAACCAGCCACAGCAGATGCTGTGACTTTGAAATTTTAGAACCCTAACCAGCTCTGTCAAGTGACAAGCAATAGGTGATTATAGGGTCACAACATCAGCTTAGAATATCATTAAAGGTTTCAGTATCTATCTTTCCAAGTTTTATGTATTCACTTTTTCTCTTAAGGTTGTTTCAATGGCTCCCAAAATCATATCTTCAATGTTTGTTGTTTCAAGTTGAAAATAAATGAATGGACAGAAAAGAAGCTTTCTTTTGTTCCTTAAATTGTTTTTATATTAAAGATGAAATATTTTCTAGAAACTTATCCATGTCTCCCCCTGCCATTTTTTTTTTTTTTTTACCTACGAGAACTGAGCTGTAAGAGTAACAGTAACTGCAAAGGGAGCATCTGATCAAAATAAATAGAATAACCAACATAAACATAGACCAACCTTGATTTAGTGTCAGAATCTAGAATACCTAGATTCTATGATCAAGAAAGAAAGGGTTGGTTCCTTGATCGACCACTGAAATCTACCACAATTACATTCCAAGTTTATTCTCCTCTTGACCAGAACTGGCGAAGGAATCTATTCTTTTTCTGCTTTCCATTTTCCCCAGCACAACTTCTTGATGCTTCAGAAGTTTCCAATGGTTCCACTGTCAGAAAGATTGGCATTTGAGTCATGTTTCTATCATTTGTCCAGTTTGACCTGGGCAAGGGCTTTCTAACTTCTCTTGCATCAATAGAATGGAGGCAGCAACAGTGTTATCTTAAGGGTTTTTGGAAGCTATAGTAACATACAATTCTTTGCAGATCATGAAAAAAAAAATTTAGAAGCAGGGGAAATATTAATGTGAAATGATCTGACATATAACCCTTCTGGAGATGGTCACTTGACAATGTTTAACCTCGTGATTTTAGAACAGATAGATTCATACTAACCATAAGTGATAAGTTTTCCAAATTTGTGTTTACAAGTGTGTTATAAAAATGGTATACACATTGTCTCCTTTGATAGTCATAAAATCTCTGTGAATGGTTGGAATTCAACATTTAAAGATGCTCATGATGTACATGAAGGTACATTTGGTAAGCAGCACGGGCAGAATTTATCACCAGGTCTATGTGGTCTCTTTTCATTTTACATTGGCACATGGAAACTGAGCAGCAAGGTCAACAGCAGATTGCTTGATAGCCATTGAGGATTAATCTGAAGAACTCAGGAGCACTATTCTGCTGTCTTTAAATGCCAGCAGGACTGGTTTATAGAATAGTGATTTTGTTTATAATTTTATTTCCAGAGATTGAAGTCAAGTGTCATATTACTAGAGAGAAATTATGAGCAGCATATGAAGTAATATGCAGTATGACCTAAGCAACAGCACAATGAGTGATGTTGGTGAAAAGCAGATTTCTGTTACTAGAGGTAATCAAGCAGCACTGGTCTTCTGTAGAGATAGTTTGTACTTTGGATGGAGGCAGGGAAATATAAATTATTATGAGGATATTTTTAGTTCTGAGATCCATGATTTTATGAGAGAGAAGGATGGGGCAATACCAATCTCATGAGAAGCTCTGGAATGGGTAGAATCTACCTTTTCAGCAGGGTCAAAATTCAAAGTTGATTAACTTACACAGGAATCTTGGTCAGTTTTGATTTCTCTGCGATTCTCTTCATTTCTCTGAACCTCTACTGATAAATGACAGTACAGTCCTTCAGGTATCCAGGTTTCTCTTTTGGCATTACTAAGAAAGGCTTGTCCTGAAATGAAAGTAGGCTGATTGTTCTCACTGGTGGGTCTCAGTAATGCCACCACCCAAGATGCCAAGAGAAGGCAATGTGTCTTGTCCTTCTCCTGTCAGCACACTTTCCTTCAGCATTACATATCAAGAGTTTACTCTTTATAAACCTTTGATGCATCTTTAAAGCTTTTACCCTCAGAATTGTTTCTTTCTTTCTACCTCTGTTTTGTTCTCTCCAACAAGCTTTTCAAAATCCCAATTCAGGTGAAAACCTCTGAGCTCTGCAATGAGAGAGGCCACTGCAATGAGAGGCCCACACAGGCCAAAGAACAAAGATGGAAGAAAACAAATGGATAAAAAAAAAAATCAGTGAAAAACCCAAAATTAAAAAAAAAATGAGTTATTTAGAATTAAGCAAAGAAAACCCACTAAATTTAATAAACGCCTAGCACTTCTGATTAATCTTTATCACCAGGTCTATGTGGTCTCTTTTCATTTTACATTGGCACATGGAAACTGAGCAGCAAGGTCAACAGCAGATTGCTTGATAGCCATTGAGGATTAATCTGAAGAACTCAGGAGCACTATTCTGCTGTCTTTAAATGCCAGCAGGACTGGTTTATAGAATAGTGATTTTGTTTATAATTTTATTTCCAGAGATTGAAGTCAAGTGTCATATTACTAGAGAGAAATTATGAGCAGCATATGAAGTAATATGCAGTATGACCTAAGCAACAGCACAATGAGTGATGTTGGTGAAAAGCGAGGTTTCTGTTACTAGAGGTAATCAAGCAGCACTGGTCTTCTGTAGAGATAGTTTGTACTTTGGATGGAGGCAGGGAAATATAAATTATTATGAGGATATTTTTAGTTCTGAGATCCATGATTTTATGAGAGAGAAGGATGGGGCAATACCAATCTCATGAGAAGCTCTGGAATGGGTAGAATCTACCTTTTCAGCAGGGTCAAAATTCAAAGTTGATTAACTTACACAGGAATCTTGGTCAGTTTTGATTTCTCTGCGATTCTCTTCATTTCTCTGAACCTCTACTGATAAATGACAGTACAGTCCTTCAGGTATCCAGGTTTCTCTTTTGGCATTACTAAGAAAGGCTTGTCCTGAAATGAAAGTAGGCTGATTGTTCTCACTGGTGGGTCTCAGTAATGCCACCACCCAAGATGCCAAGAGAAGGCAATGTGTCTTGTCCTTCTCCTGTCAGCACACTTTCCTTCAGCATTACATATCAAGAGTTTACTCTTTATAAACCTTTGATGCATCTTTAAAGCTTTTACCCTCAGAATTGTTTCTTTCTTTCTACCTCTGTTTTGTTCTCTCCAACAAGCTTTTCAAAATCCCAATTCAGGTGAAAACCTCTGAGCTCTGCAATGAGAGAGGCCACTGCAATGAGAGGCCCACACAGGCCAAAGAACAAAGATGGAAGAAAACAAATGGATAAAAAAAAAAATCAGTGAAAAACCCAAAATTAAAAAAAAAATGAGTTATTTAGAATTAAGCAAAGAAAACCCACTGAATTTAATAAACGCCTAGCACTTCTGATTAATCTTTAAGCTATACTTGTAAAACAGATCTGTGTTCCAATCTCAGACTAATTATCTTACCATTCTGAAAGGCAGGACTGTCTGCCAGAGATTTGAAAAAAAAAGAAAGCTGTGTAGTAATCTCATCTTGGAATTTGGCTTTGTAAAATCTTCATTGATAGACAGATGTCCTGATTATATATTCAAAGACAACTGTTCTCTAACAAAAAATCTAACAAGAATCAGCTAAGAGAAAGTTAATATAATGCAGGGCAAAATAATATTTTGCCATGTTTACATTAATTTATCTTTGTTATTCATACTAATGGACTTCCTCTATGTCTCAGTGGTAAAAGGATCTCTGGGTCAAGTAGGTCCCTAGAGGAGGGCATGGCAACCCACTCCAGTATTCTTGCCTAGAGAGTCCCATGGACAGAGAAACCTTGTGGGCTTCAGTCCATAGAGTTGCAAAGAGTGAGACACAAATGAAATGAGAGAGCACACATTAATCTTAACGATTTTTTGGTGTGCTACCTTGGCAGAATTGTGGTTTATAATTTAACTTCCACTACTGAACACAGAGAAGCTACTAGAGTCACCATAATGATGAAAGAACAGCAGTAGTAAAACCATGGAAATGAATTCAAAAATGATCTATGTTATTTTATTTTCCTATTTGTAGTCCATTAAATCAGTTTTCTCACAGTGATCAAGTGAAAATTAAAGCACTTCTGAGAAAAGCTTGGAGCTCAGCATCATTAGTGGAAGAGAAATGCATGAACCTGACTGCAGAAATCAACAGAACACAACTTAATCTGCATCTATATTGATTTTGGATGCTCAGAGGAAGGCTTAAAATTGAGCAAATCTTTTTAATGCATATTATTTTCCTTTGAAAAGTAATATGTGTACATGAGAATGATTTGGAGGTTATCTCAAACTTAATTTCATAAAGTGAAATTGCACATAGCACTTTCCAAGTTTTAATGGAAAAATGGGAAAAGAGTGGATATTCTTCAAGAGGCTGTCTCCTTGTTTGGATTCTCTGTCCATGCTTCCCAAAAGCGTTATACATACAATGGCAATTACTAAGAAGAAAGAGATACTGCTTACTGTCCAAACTATCATTATAAAATTGGGCCTCTGGTATTTCAATTTTTTTTTAACTTCAGGTTCAGAGAGACCAGCAGAATCTACAAATTAGGATGGGCAACAGCATCATGGACTGTCTGCCAGAGATTTGAAAAAGAAAGCTGTGTAGTAATCTCATCTTGGAATTTGGCTTTGTAAAATCTTCATTGATAGACAGATGTCCTGATTATATATTCAAAGACAACTGTTCTCTAACAAAAAATCTAACAAGAATCAGCTAAGAGAAAGTTAATATAATGCAGGGCAAAATAATATTTTGCCATGTTTACATTAATTTATCTTTGTTATTCATACTAATGGACTTCCTCTATGTCTCAGTGGTAAAAGGATCTCTGGGTCAAGTAGGTCCCCTAGAGGAGGGCATGGCAACCCACTCCAGTATTCTTGCCTAGAGAGTCCCATGGACAGAGAAACCTTGTGGGCTTCAGTCCATAGAGTTGCAAAGAGTGAGACACAAATGAAATGAGAGAGCACACATTAATCTTAACGATTTTTTGGTGTGCTACCTTGGCAGAATTGTGGTTTATAATTTAACTTCCACTACTGAACACAGAGAAGCTACTAGAGTCACCATAATGATGAAAGAACAGCAGTAGTAAAACCATGGAAATGAATTCAAAAATGATCTATGTTATTTTATTTTCCTATTTGTAGTCCATTAAATCAGTTTTCTCACAGTGATCAAGTGAAAATTAAAGCACTTCTGAGAAAAGCTTGGAGCTCAGCATCATTAGTGGAAGAGAAATGCATGAACCTGACTGCAGAAATCAACAGAACACAACTTAATCTGCATCTATATTGATTTTGGATGCTCAGAGGAAGGCTTAAAATTGAGCAAATCTTTTTAATGCATATTATTTTCCTTTGAAAAGTAATATGTGTACATGAGAATGATTTGGAGGTTATCTCAAACTTAATTTCGTAAAGTGAAATTGCACATAGCACTTTCCAAGTTTTAAGGGAAAAAATGGGAAAAGAGTGGATATTCTTCAAGAGGCTGTCTCCTTGTTTGGATTCTCTGTCCATGCTTCCCAAAAGCGTTATACATACAATGGCAATTACTAAGAAGAAAGAGATACTGCTTACTGTCCAAACTATCATTATAAAATTGGGCCTCTGGTATTTCAATTTTTTTTTAACTTCAGGTTCAGAGAGACCAGCAGAATCTACAAATTAGGATGGGCAACAGCATCATTTGTTTACCATTGTACATGATCTCCCATCTTTGTGGAGAGGGAGTCCTGCTATATGAGGCAGGTGGCAAAGACACTAAGGCTATGATGTCTGAGAGGCTTGAATTCTTGATTCCTTGACTTGAACTCTTGAGTTCTTGAGAAAGTTACTTAAATTAGCTGAGCTCCAGTCAGCTCCTCAACTGCTAAAATGATCTGTTGAAACTCACTTCTCATATGGTTAGGGAGGAATGAAAGATGATTATTTATGGGGACTGGACATAACAGAAATCACTTCAATGCATTCAAAAGCAAATTTTACTGGGGAAATTTAAAAGCAGTGGGTGAGCAAAATTAGTTCCCCAATTTTCCTTTATGTAGAGAACTCTCCAGGAGCTAAGCTGGCTGGACACGGTGCAAGGTTGTTCTCTGGGATTAGGGCACCCTATTACTCTATTCTTTTCTAGGTAGAGTCTGAGAGGGTTCTGAAAAGAGTGGCAAAAACAATTTGAACTTGCATCCCAGTTATCCAAAGCAAACATGCTGCAGCTGGTCACAAGTTCTTCAGGGGAGTTGTTTATTCCTCTAACTTGTGGTATGGCTAAAGTTGTGGAACCCCTACCACTTGTAGAGATAATAGTCAACCACCAATGATGACATGTGGAATCTTTGAAGAGAAGGTGGCAAGGTTTCAATTGAAGTTGAAGCTGTGACCTGAACTATATGTATGAGAAGAGAGGCTACTTTGCTTTGATGAATGTATTAATATCTTGAAAGTCAAAGTTTGTTTTAGGGTTCCTAAAAAGTGAAACTATGCTCCAGTGACAATAACTGCACTTCTTAAATATTCTAGGAATCTATGGCCTATTATTTATGATATGCTCCAGACTTTTCTCCTTAGCCTCATTATGAACATAGGCACTAAGAGCAAACAAGCATAGGGTAAAATGTAATTATATTTTTAAAAACGGCCTTTTTATTGCTAACTATTTTTATACAAATAAACATTTTCCATTCTACCTGTTAGGCACCAGGAAATGCAGCAATTGGAGTGTGTTAAGACTACCAACAATAATTCCAAACAGTTACTGAGTTTTACCTCAGGAAGATAATATGCTAATTACTTCACATGTTTTATATAAAAAGTAAATCTAACACTTGCCTTGGAATTAAGTATTGAGGTAGTTATTTAACAAACTGAATGGGCAATGCTAGCATTAAGTACTATGTGACTAACAGACAAATGCTATTGGAACACAAAGAAAGATATGAGGAAGATAAGAGATATTTGAGCTAGAAAGTTGAGTAAGAATTAGCTAGATAAGGATGGAAGAAAAAGCACAAACAAAGACAGGTTGGTAGCATTGATGATGGTGGTCGTCCAAACATAATGGAGAAAACAGAAAATAGAGGATGGGTAGAAAGGGAAAAAATAAACAAGATTTACAAGATATAAACTTCCATCTACCATCTGCTCCCATAGAAACATGCTTGGGGCAGGGTGAGCAAAATTAGTTCCCCAATTTTCCTTTATGTAGAGAACTCTCCAGGAGCTAAGCTGGCTGGACACGGTGCAAGGTTGTTCTCTGGGATTAGGGCACCCTATTACTCTATTCTTTTCTAGGTAGAGTCTGAGAGGGTTCTGAAAAGAGTGGCAAAAACAATTTGAACTTGCATCCCAGTTATCCAAAGCAAACATGCTGCAGCTGGTCACAAGTTCTTCAGGGGAGTTGTTTATTCCTCTAACTTGTGGTATGGCTAAAGTTGTGGAACCCCTACCACTTGTAGAGATAATAGTCAACCACCAATGATGACATGTGGAATCTTTGAAGAGAAGGTGGCAAGGTTTCAATTGAAGTTGAAGCTGTGACCTGAACTATATGTATGAGAAGAGAGGCTACTTTGCTTTGATGAATGTATTAATATCTTGAAAGTCAAAGTTTGTTTTAGGGTTCCTAAAAAGTGAAACTATGCTCCAGTGACAATAACTGCACTTCTTAAATATTCTAGGAATCTATGGCCTATTATTTATGATATGCTCCAGACTTTTCTCCTTAGCCTCATTATGAACATAGGCACTAAGAGCAAACAAGCATAGGGTAAAATGTAATTATATTTTTAAAAACGGCCTTTTTATTGCTAACTATTTTTATACAAATAAACATTTTCCATTCTACCTGTTAGGCACCAGGAAATGCAGCAATTGGAGTGTGTTAAGACTACCAACAATAATTCCAAACAGTTACTGAGTTTTACCTCAGGAAGATAATATGCTAATTACTTCACATGTTTTATATAAAAAGTAAATCTAACACTTGCCTTGGAATTAAGTATTGAGGTAGTTATTTAACAAACTGAATGGGCAATGCTAGCATTAAGTACTATGTGACTAACAGACAAATGCTATTGGAACACAAAGAAAGATATGAGGAAGATAAGAGATATTTGAGCTAGAAAGTTGAGTAAGAATTAGCTAGATAAGGATGGAAGAAAAAGCACAAACAAAGACAGGTTGGTAGCATTGATGATGGTGGTCGTCCAAACATAATGGAGAAAACAGAAAATAGAGGATGGGTAGAAAGGGAAAAAATAAACAAGATTTACAAGATATAAACTTCCATCTACCATAAACATGTCTCCCAGTGCTAGTTTTAAACACATTTTCCACTTATTTACATGGAAGGGACCCTGAGAAGCAAATATAAGTAGGACTACTACAACTTCTGTTGACATCAAAAAGTAAGGCATTCTTTCCATAGGATGAAATTTGGCTCTTTACCTCTCTTCTGCTATTATTGCTGGCCAAGATAAATGCACTATAGAGGGAAAATATCATTACTTCTCCTGGGATTTCCCAAAAGATTTTATAACTCCTTTGTAAATCCAGTGGCATGCTTCATGTAAAATCACTTTCCAAAAAGCACCAGCAAGCAGCATACAGGAAAATATGGTGTAAAAAAGTAAAAGACATCCTTTGCAATCAAAGTTCCCAGTGTAGAGACAGCCTCAGCCAAGTAGTCTAAAAACAGAGATGTGTTAACTAGAATACAGGGTATATGGCACATGGGGAGACCAGGTCTTCTTCACACTAGCTTGCAGGGAGCCCACCTTATTATCTTGCTAACATCCATTTCCACAAGCTAGTGAAATAGAGTTGAGAAAAATATGTATACTTATTCATTCACTTGAAGCATAACGTAGAGTGCCTGTGCCAATTTCTGTGGACATCATCGTCAAGGATCTCTCAGTGTGTGAGGAAAATGTACATGTGAAAGATAATTGTATATGTGCCACATGTCAAGAATCAGTAGTAGCACAGAGAACTGAAATAACTGGTAGGCTGAGATTTGCAAAGGCGGGATATGGTTTTGCAAAATCCTCCCCAAAAGTGAATATATGTGAGTATGAATGACAGAGCAGCTTGTCTTTCGTTTTAATTTTAATTGTATATACTTAGTTTCTGGCACTGTAGCATTTTACCCAGAGAAAACAGAAAAGGATAATGAAGGAGGGAAGAGGAATATGAGGGACTAGAAAGTGAAATGTTCTGTGAATGTCTATATTTTTGTCATAAACGGTGTACATGCACACCAGTTTGAGGTCAAATCACACAAACACATTCAATACTTAAGGAAAATTCTTCAAAGTAGCACTGAAAGAACAGAAGTAGAAGCCTTTGAATATTTTTCCTTGCAAATAGAATTTCTAGAAATTATGTGTCACTACATATAGCATTCCCTGGTGGTTCAGATGGTAAAGAATTCTCCTGCAGTGTGGGAGACCAGGTTTTGATCCCTGCTTTGGGAAGATGCCCTGGAGAAGGAAACAACAACCAACTCCAATATTCTTACATGGAGAATTCCATGGACAGCAGAGTCTGGCAGGCTACAATCTATGGGGTTGCAAATAGTCATACAGGATTGACTGAGTTTCACTTCATACTTCTTAGAGCATTATCATCACAAGTGATATGGAAATAGGATTCTAAACTAACTATTACAGTAGGTTTGAGGAGGTCATATCTCACATTTCTGTCTACCCTTTGAGAGATGATATAAAAATTGTTTAATTCATATGACACCCTATAGCATTATATATGAAAAGTTATATTCATTCCATCATGTGGCTTTGGTGTTTAGAAATTGTGGCTTGGTGCTGAGAAATTCTATTTCATAGGTCTTACAGCTGATATGTCAAAACTTTGTTATCCAAAAGCATATGTTTATCCACTAGCATATGTTTATCCACTATATAATGCTGTCCTGAATACAGTGAACATCATTATTCAAAGAAATAGTGTCTTTTATGTGTACATAATCAACTTGAGAATGTAAGTTTTTTATTATATGTAAAATATGTCTCAGTTTAGTTCAGACACTCAGTCATGTCTATTTGGGACTCCATGGACTGCAGTACAACAGGTTTCTCTGTCCTTGACCATCATCTGGAGCCTGCTCAAACTCATGTCCATTGACTAAATGATGCCATTCCACCATCTTGTCTTTTCCCGGGATATGGTTTTGCAAAATCCTCCCCAAAAGTGAATATATGTGAGTATGAATGACAGAGCAGCTTGTCTTTCGTTTTAATTTTAATTGTATATACTTAGTTTCTGGCACTGTAGCATTTTACCCAGAGAAAACAGAAAAGGATAATGAAGGAGGGAAGAGGAATATGAGGGACTAGAAAGTGAAATGTTCTGTGAATGTCTATATTTTTGTCATAAACGGTGTACATGCACACCAGTTTGAGGTCAAATCACACAAACACATTCAATACTTAAGGAAAATTCTTCAAAGTAGCACTGAAAGAACAGAAGTAGAAGCCTTTGAATATTTTTCCTTGCAAATAGAATTTCTAGAAATTATGTGTCACTACATATAGCATTCCCTGGTGGTTCAGATGGTAAAGAATTCTCCTGCAGTGTGGGAGACCAGGTTTTGATCCCTGCTTTGGGAAGATGCCCTGGAGAAGGAAACAACAACCAACTCCAATATTCTTACATGGAGAATTCCATGGACAGCAGAGTCTGGCAGGCTACAATCTATGGGGTTGCAAATAGTCATACAGGATTGACTGAGTTTCACTTCATACTTCTTAGAGCATTATCATCACAAGTGATATGGAAATAGGATTCTAAACTAACTATTACAGTAGGTTTGAGGAGGTCATATCTCACATTTCTGTCTACCCTTTGAGAGATGATATAAAAATTGTTTAATTCATATGACACCCTATAGCATTATATATGAAAAGTTATATTCATTCCATCATGTGGCTTTGGTGTTTAGAAATTGTGGCTTGGTGCTGAGAAATTCTATTTCATAGGTCTTACAGCTGATATGTCAAAACTTTGTTATCCAAAAGCATATGTTTATCCACTAGCATATGTTTATCCACTATATAATGCTGTCCTGAATACAGTGAACATCATTATTCAAAGAAATAGTGTCTTTTATGTGTACATAATCAACTTGAGAATGTAAGTTTTTTATTATATGTAAAATATGTCTCAGTTTAGTTCAGACACTCAGTCATGTCTATTTGGGACTCCATGGACTGCAGTACAACAGGTTTCTCTGTCCTTGACCATCATCTGGAGCCTGCTCAAACTCATGTCCATTGACTAAATGATGCCATTCCACCATCTTGTCCTCTGTTGTCCCCTTTTCCTTTTGCCTTCTATTTTTTTCAATATTAGGGTCTTTTACAATGAGTTGTCTCTTCATATCAGGTGACCAAACCATTGGATTTTAGCTTCAACAATAGGCCTTCCAATGAATATTCAGGGATAATTTGCTTTAGAATTGACTACTTTGGTTTTCTTGCAGTTCAAGAGATTCTCAAGAGTCTTCTTCAACACCACATTTTTCTTCAGTGCTCAGCCTTCTGTTTTTTTTCTCTCTTTTTTTAAGTTAGGGAATATTTGTTTCACAATGTTGCATTAGCTTCAACTCTACAGTGAGGAGGAGGGGGCCAAGATGACAGAGGAATGAGGGGAAAATTTCACCAACTCCCCAGCAGAATCACCAGAACTAATCAAGAAATGAAACACCACCAACAAACCAGCCTCTAGACGACAGAAGAACTCCTTAGGTCTGCGACGGCCGAAGAGTGAAGAGACAGAACTTTCCAGGAGCTACTGTTGTGAGAACCATCTACCCTAACCCCCACGCTGAACTGGACTGACGGTGAGTGGGCTAGCAAGTGCCCTAAAAGGGGGCCTGAGTGGAGCCTCGGGGTAGAGAAGGCAGTGCTCAGCGCGAATATTCCAAGAATCCACCTGGATCGCTGGGAAAAATTAAGACACTGCGAAGATAAGATACTGGAGTGGGACCGGGCAGAACACAATTAGGAAGTCCCCTTGGGGAGCTGCCTAGGGGCCTGGATAGAGCAGAACAGGGAGTGCCCGCCACGAAAATCGAGCCACTTGGCTGGGCGAAAATTGCGACTTTCTGCCTGGCAGCATGTAAGTTCAAAAACTCCTGGTGAGGGGCTTGCTGAATGGACAGGGGAAGTTGCCCATGGATTGCTGACCAGGGACTGGGTTCGAACCAGACGGGAAAACTCGTGCCTGCCTTTAAGACTTGGACGTAACTCGTGCCTGGGGCCTTGTACACCCGTAGCCGAGGAAGTCATGTCTATTTGGGACTCCATGGACTGCAGTACAACAGGTTTCTCTGTCCTTGACCATCATCTGGAGCCTGCTCAAACTCATGTCCATTGACTAAATGATGCCATTCCACCATCTTGTCCTCTGTTGTCCCCTTTTCCTTTTGCCTTCTATTTTTTTCAATATTAGGGTCTTTTACAATGAGTTGTCTCTTCATATCAGGTGACCAAACCATTGGATTTTAGCTTCAACAATAGGCCTTCCAATGAATATTCAGGGATAATTTGCTTTAGAATTGACTACTTTGGTTTTCTTGCAGTTCAAGAGATTCTCAAGAGTCTTCTTCAACACCACATTTTTCTTCAGTGCTCAGCCTTCTGTTTTTTTTCTCTCTCTCTCTTTTTTTAAGTTAGGGAATATTTGTTTCACAATGTTGCATTAGCTTCAACTCTACAGTGAGGAGGAGGGGGCCAAGATGACAGAGGAATGAGGGGAAAATTTCACCAACTCCCCAGCAGAATCACCAGAACTAATCAAGAAATGAAACACCACCAACAAACCAGCCTCTAGACGACAGAAGAACTCCTTAGGTCTGCGACGGCCGAAGAGTGAAGAGACAGAACTTTCCAGGAGCTACTGTTGTGAGAACCATCTACCCTAACCCCCACGCTGAACTGGACTGACGGTGAGTGGGCTAGCAAGTGCCATAAAAGGGCGCCTGAGTGGAGCCTCGGAGTAGAGAACGCAGTGGTAAGCCCGAATATTCCAAGAATCCACCTGGATCGCTGGGAAAAATTAAGACACTGCGAAGATAAGATACTGGAGTGGGACCGGGCAGAACACAATTAGGAAGTCCCCTTGGGGAGCTGCCTAGGGGCCTGGATAGAGCAGAACAGGGAGTGCCCGCCACGAAAATCGAGCCACTTGGCTGGGCGAAAATTGCGACTTTCTGCCTGGCAGCATGTAAGTTCAAAAACTCCTGGTGAGGGGCTTGCTGAATGGACAGGGGAAGTTGCCCATGGATTGCTGACCAGGGACTGGGTTCGAACCAGACGGGAAAACTCGTGCCTGCCTTTAAGACTTGGACGTGTAACTGGCAGTGCATGCGCACCAGTGGTGGAGGAGCCCGTGCACCCCCATAGCTACACCCGTAGCCGAGGAAGTCAGGAGAAGGGCAGGTATTGGAGGCTATGGGAGGGTGCGCGGTAGAGCTGGGGCACCCCTCTCAAATACGGGACTGTGCACGCCGCGGTCCACGGCCCCATGGACTGGGATCAGCCCGCTGCCCCCGGGTTTGCACCTGAGCTTGCAGCAAAGCCTTCGTTGTGTCAAAAACAAAAACAGAAACCATAGCAACCGGTGCTGTAAGGGAAAGTCTATATCATCAAGACAACACCATTGAGAGCAGATTGGCTTCCACCAGAAAGATGAGAGGATAAAACCCAGGGAAAGTATTTAGCTTTTTTTGTTGGTTTATTTGTTGTAGATGGTTCTGTTTATTTGATTGATCGGTCAGGTTTGGCTTTTTCTCTTTTTTTTTTAGTGTCTCTTCTTATTAAGTTTTTCTTCCCGTTTTAATTTCTTCTTTTTTCATTTTTAATGTTTTAATATTTTTTAATTTTAATTCTTGAAAAATTCTAATTTCCTTTCCTCTTTACCACCGATTCCTCCCTCTATATTCTAAATGTAAAATTTTCTCCTATCTTCCACTATACTCTAGATAAATATTTCCTACCTTCCTGTCTCCACTATTCTCTTCCAGCTGCACTAAACAATACAACACATTAATATTGACTATGCAACCCTATAAAATCCTTCCAAGACGAATCTGTTCCTTCTCCCAAAATTTTACCCAATCGCAAGAAGAAATCCACCTGGATCGCTGGGAAAAATTAAGACACTGCGAAGATAAGATACTGGAGTGGGACCGGGCAGAACACAATTAGGAAGTCCCCTTGGGGAGCTGCCTAGGGGCCTGGATAGAGCAGAACAGGGAGTGCCCGCCACGAAAATCGAGCCACTTGGCTGGGCGAAAATTGCGACTTTCTGCCTGGCAGCATGTAAGTT
Organism: Tragulus kanchil; assembly: GCA_022376925.1. Taxonomy (NCBI): domain Eukaryota; kingdom Metazoa; phylum Chordata; class Mammalia; order Artiodactyla; family Tragulidae; genus Tragulus; species Tragulus kanchil. The sequence continues at coordinate 54,120,776 of JAIOJX010000027.1, read as the reverse complement.
CAAAAACTCCTGGTGAGGGGCTTGCTGAATGGACAGGGGAAGTTGCCCATGGATTGCTGACCAGGGACTGGGTTCGAACCAGACGGGAAAACTCGTGCCTGCCTTTAAGACTTGGACGTGTAACTGGCAGTGCATGCGCACCAGTGGTGGAGGAGCCCGTGCACCCCCATAGCTACACCCGTAGCCGAGGAAGTCAGGAGAAGGGCAGGTATTGGAGGCTATGGGAGGGTGCGCGGTAGAGCTGGGGCACCCCTCTCAAATACGGGACTGTGCACGCCGCGGTCCACGGCCCCATGGACTGGGATCAGCCCGCTGCCCCGGTTAGCACCTGAGCTTGCAGCAAAGCCTTCGTTGTGTCAAAAACAAAAACAGAAACCATAGCAACCGGTGCTGTAAGGGAAAGTCTATATCATCAAGACAACACCATTGAGAGCAGATTGGCTTCCACCAGAAAGATGAGAGGATAAAACCCAGGGAAAGTATTTAGCTTTTTTTGTTGGTTTATTTGTTGTAGACGGTTCTGTTTATTTGATTGATCGGTCAGGTTTGGCTTTTTCTCTTTTTTTTTTAGTGTCTCTTCTTATTAAGTTTTTCTTCCCGTTTTAATTTCTTCTTTTTTCATTTTTAATGTTTTAATATTTTTTAATTTTAATTCTTGAAAAATTCTAATTTCCTTTCCTCTTTACCACCGATTCCTCCCTCTATATTCTAAATGTAAAATTTTCTCCTATCTTCCACTATACTCTAGATAAATATTTCCTACCTTCCTGTCTCCACTATTCTCTTCCAGCTGCACTAAACAATACAACACATTAATATTGACTATGCAACCCTATAAAATCCTTCCAAGACGAATCTGTTCCTTCTCATTACCCAAACACTCTCCTCCTCCTCACCCCCAATACATGTCTTAGGTAAAAATTGCTTTCAATGAAATAGTCCAAGCCAGGACCTTGCCCCGGATCTATTCTTCCAGGCACTATTTTAATTAATTCAGAGCTTAACGGGCAACCATCATCTGTGATTGTGTTGTTTGCCAGAAAAATTTCCTATGCTTTATGTCTGTAAGACTGGATAGATGTGGTTATTTCTGTGTATGTATGCATATCTGATGACTATGTTAGAAAACATCTACATGCTTTTATGACTGTCACTCATCAGGGACACACCTCTTGTTCGTCAGATGCTAGTATTTGAATTAATATCACGGAACACCACAGCAAATCAGATATAGAGCCTGACAAATCACCAAACCAAGGATCCTTGGAGTGGAAGCCCTGATTCCAAGACCCCACACTATCAAAGAACATGCAACACTAGAGACTATTCACCTGTAAACAAGATCTAACATCACCCAAGACACAAACCACTGAACCTTACTAGAAGGACAAAAACCCAAAGGAAGGGAGAACTCAGCCAAGAAGCGTAGTGGGGAAAAGAACTCCACACACACAGACACACACAAAGAAACAAAAACTAACCTAATAATGAAATGACAGAGAAACACTGCACAAATGAAGGAACAAGCTAGAGAAACACAGCTTGAAATGACAGAGGAGAAGACAGACAAATATCTGAAAGAGAATTCAGAAAAGTTATACTAATGAGGATGCAAAACATCAAAGACAGAATATTAGAGGAAATTAGTGCATTGAGAAGACATATGCAAGAAATGAAAAGTAAGCAAATAGAGACCACCAACTCAATTGCTGAACTCAAAAATACTACAGAAGGTCTCAACAGTAGAGTATCAGAGGCAAAAGAAAGGATAAGTGAGCTGGAAGACAGAAGGGTGGAAATAAGTGCTGAAGAACAGAACAAAGCACAAAGAATTAAAAGAACTGAGGATAGCCTTAGAGACCTATGGGACAATGGCAAACACACCAGCATTAAAATTATAGGAGTTTCAGAGGAAGAAGAGGGGAAGAAAGTCTATGAAAAAATTCTTGAAGAGGTTATAGTTGAAAACTTCCCCAGCATGGGAAAGGAAATAGTCTACCAAGTCCAAGAAACACAAAGGGTTCCATACAGGAGAAATCCCAGAAGAAACACACCAAGGCACATTCTAATCAAACTAATGCAGAGAAAATATAAAGACAATTACTAAAAGCAGCTAGGAGCAAACAACAAATAACATATAAAGGAAACCCCATACGTCTAACTGTGGATCTCTCAACAGAAACCCTTCAGGCCAGAAGAGAATGGAAAGACACATTTAAAGGGCGAAAAGAGAATAACCTCCAACCAAGAATTCTCTACCCAACAAGAATCTCATTCAAAATTGATCAAGAAGTCAAAAGCTTCACAGACAAGCAAAAACTGAAAGAATTGTGTACTACAAAACCAGCCCTACAAGAAGTGGTAAAGGACCTGATCTAGCCAATAAATGCAAGAGTAGGAGAAGTCCTAAAATCAAACCCCAGACTTCTAAGAAGATGACAATAGGAACATTCGTATCAATAATTATTTTGACTGTCAATGGACTAAATGCTCCAACCAAACGACAGAGGCTGGCTGAATGGATCCAGAAACATGACTCATATATATGCTGTTTACAAGAGATCCATTTCAGGCCTAGAGACACTCATAGACTGAAAGTGAGAGGCTGGAAAAAGATATTCCATGCAAATGGAAATCAAAAGAAAGCTGGAGTACCAATCTTCATATCAGACAAAATAGATTTTAAAGTAAAGAACATTCTAAGAGACAACGCAGGTCAATACATCACCATGATTAAGGGATGTAACCAAGAGAAAGATATAACAGTCATGAATATCTACGCACAAAACACGGGGACACCTCAATACATAAGACAGATACTTTCAGACTTAAAAGAAGAAATCAATAAGAACACAGTAATAGTAGGAGACTTTAACACTTCTCTCACACCAATGGACAGATCATCCAAACAGAAAATTAATAAAGAAACACAAGCCTTAAATGCCACACTAGAAAAGATGGACCTCATCGATATCTTTAGGACGTTCCATTCAAAAGCAGAAGACACACCAGATTGCATCATGAAAAATTCTTGAAGAGGTTATAGTTGAAAACTTCCCCAGCATGGGAAAGGAAATAGTCTACCAAGTCCAAGAAACACAAAGGGTTCCATACAGGAGAAATCCCAGAAGAAACACACCAAGACACATTCTAATCAAACTAATGCAGAGAAAATATAAAGACAATTACTAAAAGCAGCTAGGAGCAAACAACAAATAACATATAAAGGAAACCCCATACGTCTAACTGTGGATCTCTCAACAGAAACCCTTCAGGCCAGAAGAGAATGGAAAGACACATTTAAAGGGCGAAAAGAGAATAACCTCCAACCAAGAATTCTCTACCCAACAAGAATCTCATTCAAAATTGATCAAGAAGTCAAAAGCTTCACAGACAAGCAAAAACTGAAAGAATTGTGTACTACAAAACCAGCCCTACAAGAAGTGGTAAAGGACCTGATCTAGCCAATAAATGCAAGAGTAGGAGAAGTCCTAAAAATCAAACCCCAGACTTCTAAGAAGATGACAATAGGAACATTCGTATCAATAATTATTTTGACTGTCAATGGACTAAATGCTCCAACCAAACGACAGAGGCTGGCTGAATGGATCCAGAAACATGACTCATATATATGCTGTTTACAAGAGATCCATTTCAGGCCTAGAGACACTCATAGACTGAAAGTGAGAGGCTGGAAAAAGATATTCCATGCAAATGGAAATCAAAAGAAAGCTGGAGTACCAATCTTCATATCAGACAAAATAGATTTTAAAGTAAAGAACATTCTAAGAGACAACGCAGGTCAATACATCACCATGATTAAGGGATGTAACCAAGAGAAAGATATAACAGTCATGAATATCTACGCACAAAACACGGGGACACCTCAATACATAAGACAGATACTTTCAGACTTAAAAGAAGAAATCAATAAGAACACAGTAATAGTAGGAGACTTTAACACTTCTCTCACACCAATGGACAGATCATCCAAACAGAAAATTAATAAAGAAACACAAGCCTTAAATGCCACACTAGAAAAGATGGACCTCATCGATATCTTTAGGACGTTCCATTCAAAAGCAGAAGAATACACTTTCTTCGCAAGTGCTCACGGAACATTCTCCAGGATAGACCACATCTTGGGCCGCAAATCTAACTTCAGTCAATTCAAGAAAACTGAAATTATATCAACCATCTTCTCGGACCACAAATGCAATAAGACTAGAGAGTAACTAGAGGGAAAAAAAAAAAAAAAAACAAACGCTAAAAACACAAACACACGGAGATTACACAACCCATACTTAAAAAACCAACTGATCACTGATAAAATCAAATGAGAAATTTAAAAATTCCTGGAAGAAAATGGCAATGAACACAGGAGAGTGTGAAACCTATGGGATACTGCAAAAGCTGTTCTAAGAACAAAGTTAATAGCAATAAAATCCTACCTCAAGAAACTAGGAAAATATGAAGAAGGTGACCTAAACCTATGCGTAAAACAGTTGGAGAAAGAAGAACAAAAACAAGACAAAGCCAGCAGAAGATGAGAAATTATAAAGACTAGAGCAGAAATAAATCAGAAAGAAATGAAAGAAACTATAGTACGGATAAATAAAACAAAAAGCTGGTTCTTTGAAAAGGTAAACAAAATGGAAAAGCCTCTGGCCAGACTCATCAAGAGAAAGAGAGAGAAGAACCAGATCAACAAAATCAAAAACGAAAAAGGAGAGATTACAAGAAACAATGCAGAAATCCAAAAGACTCTAAGAGATTATTTTAAACAACTGCATGGCAACAAACTGGACAACCTGGAAAAAATGGACAGTTTCTTAGGGAAGATTTATCTCTCAAGGGTGAGCCAGGAAGAAACAGAAACTTTGAACAACCCAATCACAAGCTCAGAAATCGAATTTGTGATTAAAAATCTACCCAAAAATACAAGCCCAGGGCCAGATGACTTCACAGTCGAATTCTACCAAACATTTAAAGAGCTAATACCAGTCCTTCTAAAACTCTTTCAAAAAATTGCACAGGAAGGAAAAATTCCAAACACATTCTATGAGGCCACCACCACCCTGATACCAAAACCGGGCAAAGACAACACAAAAAAGGAAAACTATAGGCCAATTTCTCTGATGAACTGAGATGCCAAGATCCTCAACAAAATCCTAGCAAACAGAATTCAACGACACATCAAAAAACTCATACATCATGATCAAGTCGGGTTCATCCCAGGCATGCAAGGTTTCTTCAACATCCGCAAATCAATCCACGTGATACACCATATCAACAAATTCAGAGTCCAAAATCGCATGATCATCTCCATATATGCAGAAAAATCCTTCGATAAAGTACAACATACATTTTTGAAAAAAACTCTACAGAAAATGGGCATAGAAGGAACCTATCTCAACATAATAAAAGCCGTATATGAGAAGCCCACAGTGAACATTGTCCTCAACGGTGAAAAACCGATAGCATTCCCTCTAAGATCAGGAACAAGACAGAAATGTTCACTTTCACCACTATTATTCAACATAATCCTTGAAGTTCTAGCAACAGCAATAAGAGAAGAGAAAGAAATCAAAGGAATCCAGATTGGAAAGGAAGAAGTCAAGCTCCCTCTTTTTGCACACAACATGATATTATACATAGAAAATCCCAAAGACTCTATTACAAAGCTACTAGAGCTAATCACCAAATTCAGCAAAGTCGCAGGATACAAAGTCAACACACAGAAATCACTGGCATTCCTATACACACACAATGAAAAATCAGAAAATGAAATCAAATAGGAAATCCCCTTCACCACTGCAACCAAAAGAATCAAATATCTAGGAAGAAACCTACCCAAAGAAACAAAAGAAGTGTACACAGGAAATTACAAGACACTCATGAGAGAAATTAAACAAGACTTAAACAAATGGAAAGACATTCCATGTTCCTGGGTCGGAAGAATCAATATTGTGAAAATAACCATACTACCAAATATCATCTACAGATTCAATGCAATACCTATTCAACTAGCAATGATATTCTTCACAGAACTAGACCAAAGAATAACACAGTTCATATGGAAACACAAAAGACCTCCAGTAGCCAAAACAATCCTGAGAAACAAAAACGGAGCCGGAGGGATCAGCCTTCCTAACTTCAGACTCTACTACAAAGCAACAGTCATCAATACCAGTCCTTCTAAAACTCTTTCAAAAAATTGCACAGGAAGGAAAAATTCCAAACACATTCTATGAGGCCACCACCACCCTGATACCAAAACCGGGCAAAGACAACACAAAAAAGGAAAACTATAGGCCAATTTCTCTGATGAACTGAGATGCCAAGATCCTCAACAAAATCCTAGCAAACAGAATTCAACGACACATCAAAAAACTCATACATCATGATCAAGTCGGGTTCATCCCAGGCATGCAAGGTTTCTTCAACATCCGCAAATCAATCCACGTGATACACCATATCAACAAATTCAGAGTCCAAAATCGCATGATCATCTCCATATATGCAGAAAAATCCTTCGATAAAGTACAACATACATTTTTGAAAAAAACTCTACAGAAAATGGGCATAGAAGGAACCTATCTCAACATAATAAAAGCCGTATATGAGAAGCCCACAGTGAACATTGTCCTCAACGGTGAAAAACCGATAGCATTCCCTCTAAGATCAGGAACAAGACAGAAATGTTCACTTTCACCACTATTATTCAACATAATCCTTGAAGTTCTAGCAACAGCAATAAGAGAAGAGAAAGAAATCAAAGGAATCCAGATTGGAAAGGAAGAAGTCAAGCTCCCTCTTTTTGCACACAACATGATATTATACATAGAAAATCCCAAAGACTCTATTACAAAGCTACTAGAGCTAATCACCAAATTCAGCAAAGTCGCAGGATACAAAGTCAACACACAGAAATCACTGGCATTCCTATACACACACAATGAAAAATCAGAAAATGAAATCAAATAGGAAATCCCCTTCACCACTGCAACCAAAAGAATCAAATATCTAGGAAGAAACCTACCCAAAGAAACAAAAGAAGTGTACACAGGAAATTACAAGACACTCATGAGAGAAATTAAACAAGACTTAAACAAATGGAAAGACATTCCATGTTCCTGGGTCGGAAGAATCAATATTGTGAAAATAACCATACTACCAAATATCATCTACAGATTCAATGCAATACCTATTCAACTAGCAATGATATTCTTCACAGAACTAGACCAAAGAATAACACAGTTCATATGGAAACACAAAAGACCTCCAGTAGCCAAAACAATCCTGAGAAACAAAAACGGAGCCGGAGGGATCAGCCTTCCTAACTTCAGACTCTACTACAAAGCAACAGTCATCAAGACAGTATGGTACTGGCACAAAAACAGAACTATAGACCAATGGAACAAGATCGAGAACCCAGAGATAAACCCACACACCTATGGGTACCTTATTTTTGATAAAGGAGGAGAAACTATAAAATGGGACAAAGACAGCCTCTTTAACAAATGATGCTGGGAAAACTGAACAGCTACATGCAAAAAAATGAAGTTGGAACATTCCCTGACACCATACACTAAGACAAACTCAAAATAGATTAAAGACCTAAATGTAAGACCAGAAACCATCAAACTTTTAGAGGAGAATATAGGCAAAACCCTCAAGGACATCAATCAAAGCAGGATCTTCTCTGACCCACCTACTAAAATAGACGAACTGAAAAGAAAAATGAACATGCGGGACCTCATGAAACTTAAAAGCTTTTGTACAGTAAAACAATTTATGCAAATGCGGAACAGACACCCCACAGAGTGGGAAAAAAATCATAGCAACTGAAACAACTGACAAAGAGTTAATCTCCAAAATCTACAAGCAACTCAGACAACTCAGCACCAGAAAAACAAACATCCCAATCAAAAAATGGGAAAAAGATCTAAAGAGATGCCTCTCCAAAGAAGACATACAGATGGCCCAAAAGCACAGGAAACGATGCTCAATCTCGCTTATTACTAGAGAAATGCAAATTAAAACTACAATGAGATATCACCTCAAACCCGTCAGAATGGGTGTCATCAACAAATCGACAGACAATAAATGCTGGAGAGAATGCAAAGAAAAGGGAACCCTCTTGCACTGCTAGTGGGAGTGTAAACTGATACAGCCTCTATGGAAAACAGTATGGAGATTCCTTAAAAAAAATAAAAATAGAAACACCCTATGACCCAGCAATCCCACTCTTAGCTTATATTGTGAAAATAACCATACTACCAAATATCATCTACAGATTCAATGCAATACCTATTCAACTAGCAATGATATTCTTCACAGAACTAGACCAAAGAATAACACAGTTCATATGGAAACACAAAAGACCTCCAGTAGCCAAAACAATCCTGAGAAACAAAAACGGAGCCGGAGGGATCAGCCTTCCTAACTTCAGACTCTACTACAAAGCAACAGTCATCAAGACAGTATGGTACTGGCACAAAAACAGAACTATAGACCAATGGAACAAGATCGAGAACCCAGAGATAAACCCACACACCTATGGGTACCTTATTTTTGATAAAGGAGGAGAAACTATAAAATGGGACAAAGACAGCCTCTTTAACAAATGATGCTGGGAAAACTGAACAGCTACATGCAAAAAAATGAAGTTGGAACATTCCCTGACACCATACACTAAGACAAACTCAAAATAGATTAAAGACCTAAATGTAAGACCAGAAACCATCAAACTTTTAGAGGAGAATATAGGCAAAACCCTCAAGGACATCAATCAAAGCAGGATCTTCTCTGACCCACCTACTAAAATAGACGAACTGAAAAGAAAAATGAACATGCGGGACCTCATGAAACTTAAAAGCTTTTGTACAGTAAAACAATTTATGCAAATGCGGAACAGACACCCCACAGAGTGGGAAAAAAATCATAGCAACTGAAACAACTGACAAAGAGTTAATCTCCAAAATCTACAAGCAACTCAGACAACTCAGCACCAGAAAAACAAACATCCCAATCAAAAAATGGGAAAAAGATCTAAAGAGATGCCTCTCCAAAGAAGACATACAGATGGCCCAAAAGCACAGGAAACGATGCTCAATCTCGCTTATTACTAGAGAAATGCAAATTAAAACTACAATGAGATATCACCTCAAACCCGTCAGAATGGGTGTCATCAACAAATCGACAGACAATAAATGCTGGAGAGAATGCAAAGAAAAGGGAACCCTCTTGCACTGCTAGTGGGAGTGTAAACTGATACAGCCTCTATGGAAAACAGTATGGAGATTCCTTAAAAAAAATAAAAATAGAAACACCCTATGACCCAGCAATCCCACTCTTAGGCTTATATTCTGATGAAATTAAAACTGAAAGAAACACCTGTACCTCAATGTTCATTGCAGCTCTCTATACAATAGCCAGAACATGGAAGCAACCTAGATGTCCATCGACGAATGAATGGATACAGAAGCCCTGGTACATATATACAATGGAATACTACTCAGTTGTTAAAGGCAGAAGACTCAGTTCTAATGAGCTGGCTCTAGAACCTATCATAAAAAGTGAAGTAAGTCAAAAAGAGAAAGACACATACAGTACTAACACACATATATGGAATCTAGTAGGATGGTCTTGATCACACACACAGTGAACTCATGGAAAAACAGACAGAGCATAGACATAGGGACATTGTGGGGAAGAAATAGGGAGGGGTAGGCATGGAGGGAATAACATGGAAAGCTATACTCTCATGTGTGAAAAAGAAAGCTATTGTCATTGGGCTAAGTGAATAGGAGTGCTCACAATTGCGTGGGGGTGATGATCCGGAGAGGTGGGATGGGGAGAACTGAGAAGGGTGGGGACCAGGGAAATGCATATGACTGATCTGGGAACATACATGACTGTGAACAACAAAACTCTGTAAAATCTTTAAAATAAAGTGTTTAAAAAAACTGTGCAGCAAAGTTATCATTATACATTTTTACAGAGTTTTGTTATTTACAGGTACACATAATTCCCAGTCATAGGCATATCCATGACACTCTCCTAACCTCTCCGGTCCCCAGAGGTTCCTTTGACTGAAACAACTGACAAAGAGTTAATCTCCAAAATCTACAAGCAACTCAGACAACTCAGCACCAGAAAAACAAACATCCCAATCAAAAAATGGGAAAAAGATCTAAAGAGATGCCTCTCCAAAGAAGACATACAGATGGCCCAAAAGCACAGGAAACGATGCTCAATCTCGCTTATTACTAGAGAAATGCAAATTAAAACTACAATGAGATATCACCTCAAACCCGTCAGAATGGGTGTCATCAACAAATCGACAGACAATAAATGCTGGAGAGAATGCAAAGAAAAGGGAACCCTCTTGCACTGCTAGTGGGAGTGTAAACTGATACAGCCTCTATGGAAAACAGTATGGAGATTCCTTAAAAAAAATAAAAATAGAAACACCCTATGACCCAGCAATCCCACTCTTAGGCTTATATTCTGATGAAATTAAAACTGAAAGAAACACCTGTACCTCAATGTTCATTGCAGCTCTCTATACAATAGCCAGAACATGGAAGCAACCTAGATGTCCATCGACGAATGAATGGATACAGAAGCCCTGGTACATATATACAATGGAATACTACTCAGTTGTTAAAGGCAGAAGACTCAGTTCTAATGAGCTGGCTCTAGAACCTATCATAAAAAGTGAAGTAAGTCAAAAAGAGAAAGACACATACAGTACTAACACACATATATGGAATCTAGTAGGATGGTCTTGATCACACACACAGTGAACTCATGGAAAAACAGACAGAGCATAGACATAGGGACACTGTGGGGAAGAAATAGGGAGGGGTAGGCATGGAGGGAATAACATGGAAAGCTATACTCTCATGTGTGAAAAAGAAAGCTATTGTCATTGGGCTAAGTGAATAGGAGTGCTCACAATTGCGTGGGGGTGATGATCCGGAGAGGTGGGATGGGGAGAACTGAGAAGGGTGGGGACCAGGGAAATGCATATGACTGATCTGGGAACATACATGACTGTGAACAACAAAACTCTGTAAAATCTTTAAAATAAAGTGTTTAAAAAAACTGTGCAGCAAAGTTATCATTATACATTTTTACAGAGTTTTGTTATTTACAGGTACACATAATTCCCAGTCATAGGCATATCCATGACACCTCTCTCCTAAGCCCTCCTTCCCTCTCCCCGCTTCCCATGCCCTACAGATTGATGTTTGTTCCCCATGTAGGTTCCTTTGTTCTTACAGCTTATTCACTGTGGTTATCTCTCTTACATATGATAGTGTAGGTCTCCTTCTTACTCTTTCCATATGTCTTGTTTGATTTTCCCTCCCGTCAATGACCATAAGTCCATTCTGTAAGTCTGTTTCTCCATCACTGTTTTGTGTGTGCATTTTTCGGTACCATCTTGCTAGATTCCATATATATCTGTTAATATACTATATATGCCCTTTTATTTTTGATTTTTCATTGTACAATAGGTTGTAGCTTCATCCACCTCATTAGGACTGATTATTCTGTATTTCTTTTTAGAGCTGAAAAATATTCCATTGTACATATGTACCATAGTTTCTTCATCCTATCATTTGTCGATCAACATCTAGGTGGCTTCCATGTTCTATCTATTGTATAGGGTGATGCAGTGAACATTGGGGTACAAGTATCCCTTTCAATTTTGATTCCATCAGGATATATGCCTAATAATGGAATTGCTGGGTCATACGATGCTTCTATTCTTTGTTTTTTAAGGTATCTCCATACTGTCTTCCATAGTGGTTGTATCAATTTACATTCCCACCAACAATGCAGAGTATTCCCTTTCAGCATTTATTTTTTATTAAATCGTGGCCATTCTGACTGGTGTGAGGTGATATCTCATTGTAGTTTTGATTTGCATTTCTTGGGTACTTAACCTTCTTTATGGTGCACCTCTCAAATCCATACATGACTTTTCAAAAAGCATAACTTTGACTATATGGACTTTTGTAGGAAAGATGATGTGTCCACTTTTTAATATGCTGCCTAAGTTTATCATAGTTTTTCTTCCAAGGAGAAAGTGTCTTTTCACTTAATGGCTGTAGTCACCATATGCAGTGATTTTGGAGCCAAAGAAAGTAAAGTCTATCCTATTTCCATTTTTTACTCATCGATTTGTCATGAAGTGAAGAGACCAGATGCTACAATTTTTGTTTTTTTAATATTGAGTTTTAGGCCAGTATTTTCACTCTCCTCTTTAGTTTCTCTTTACTTCTGCAGTAAGGGTGGCATCATCTGCTTATTTGAGGTTATTGATATTTCTCCTGGCAATCTTGATTCCAGCTTGCGGCTTCATCCAGACGAGCATTTCTCATGATGTACTCTGTATATAAGTTTAATAGCCAGGGTGACAATATATAGCCTTGAAGTACTCCTTTCCCGATTTGATATCAGTTGTTCCATGTCTGATTCTAACTGTTGATTCTTGTCTTGCATACAGGTTATGAAGGAAGCAGATATGGTGTGTAAGATATCTATATGAGTGTTATTATGATCATTTGTCATTATGTCATTGTCATTGAAAACTTTTCATTGCCTACAACTTCTTTTTTTTAATTTTGATTTTATTTTTACTTTTACCGATTTGTTGTTTATAGATATGTATTATCCCCGATTAGTTATATGCATATCCCCCCCATCCCACTCCTCTAGGCCCCTGCAGGATCCCCTTTTCTCACAGCACAACGACAAAGCTTTTTTTTTTTTTCTTTCATATGACAGTAGCTTCTTCAGTTTTTTAAAAATCTGGTTCAATTGAAGGCTAGATTGTTATAGTTTCTAATCAGTTAATTATTTAATAGAAATGAAACATGACCTCTGTGGTTTAGGATAATAATTTTCTCTCCTTATCAAGGGCAAATCTGTATAGTGAAATAAGCAATAAATTGTCAGACTCTTGACACCCTGCTTTACTGTCTAGCATAAAGCTTTTGACTGTGTGGATCATAACAAACTGAAAAATTCTTAAAGAGATGGGAATACCAGACCATCTTACTGCCTTCTGGAAGGGATCAAAGCAAATTTGACTATATGGACTTTGGGGAAAAGGAAAAAGTTTTGTTTTGTTTTTTTTCCACTTTTAATATGCTGCCTAAGTTTATCATAGTTTTTCTTCCAAGGAGAAAGTGTCTTTTCACTTAATGGCTGTAGTCACCATATGCAGTGATTTTGGAGCCAAAGAAAGTAAAGTCTATCCTATTTCCATTTTTTACTCATCGATTTGTCATGAAGTGAAGAGACCAGATGCTACAATTTTTGTTTTTTTAATATTGAGTTTTAGGCCAGTATTTTCACTCTCCTCTTTAGTTTCTCTTTACTTCTGCAGTAAGGGTGGCATCATCTGCTTATTTGAGGTTACTGATATTTCTCCTGGCAATCTTGATTCCAGCTTGCGGCTTCATCCAGACGAGCATTTCTCATGATGTACTCTGTATATAAGTTTAATAGCCAGGGTGACAATATATAGCCTTGAAGTACTCCTTTCCCGATTTGATATCAGTTGTTCCATGTCTGATTCTAACTGTTGATTCTTGTCTTGCATACAGGTTATGAAGGAAGCAGATATGGTGTGTAAGATATCTATATGAGTGTTATTATGATCATTTGTCATTATGTCATTGTCATTGAAAACTTTTCATTGCCTACAACTTCTTTTTTTTAATTTTGATTTTATTTTTACTTTTACCGATTTGTTGTTTATAGATATGTATTATCCCCGATTAGTTATATGCATATCCCCCCCATCCCACTCCTCTAGGCCCCTGCAGGATCCCCTTTTCTCACAGCACAACGACAAAGCTTTTTTTTTTTTTCTTTCATATGACAGTAGCTTCTTCAGTTTTTTAAAAATCTGGTTCAATTGAAGGCTAGATTGTTATAGTTTCTAATCAGTTAATTATTTAATAGAAATGAAACATGACCTCTGTGGTTTAGGATAATAATTTTCTCTCCTTATCAAGGGCAAATCTGTATAGTGAAATAAGCAATAAATTGTCAGACTCTTGACACCCTGCTTTACTGTCTAGCATAAAGCTTTTGACTGTGTGGATCATAACAAACTGAAAAATTCTTAAAGAGATGGGAATACCAGACCATCTTACTGCCTTCTGAGAAGCCAGCATGCAGGTTAAGAAGGAACAGTTGGAACCACACACGGAGGAACAGAGTTTCAAAATTGGCAAAGGAGTACATCAAGACTGTATATTGTCACCCTTCATGTTTAACTTATGCAGATAATACATCATGTTAAATGCTGGGCTGGAATCAAGATTGTCATGATAAATACCAATAACCTCAGATATGCAGATGATACCATCCTAATGGTAGAAAATGAAGAGGAACTAAAGAACCAATTGATGAAAGTGAAAGGGGAGAGTGAAAAGTCTAGCTTGAAATGCAACATTCAAAAAATGTAGATCATGGAAAATAAATGGAGAAACAATGGGAACTGTGGCAGTCTTTATGTTCTTGAACTCCAAAATCGCTACAAACAGTGATTGCAGCCATGAAATAAAAAGAGCCTTGCTCCTTGGAAGAGAAGCTATGACAAATAGTGCATTAAAAAACAGAGACATGGGCTTCCCTGGTGGTCCAATTGGTATAGAATCCGCCTTGCAGTGGAGGGGGTGCTGGTTTCATCTCTGTTCCAGGAAGATCCAAAGTTCTGCAGAGTGGCTGGACTGGTGTGTCCAGTTACAAGCCAGCGCTCTGGAGTGCATGCACCCAGAGTTGGTGCTCTGCACTGAGAAAGACCATTGCAGTTGGAGGTCCACAAAGTCCAAAGAATAAGCATGGATGACAAATAAATGAATGGTAAACCAACAAAAGAGGCCACAATTAAAAAAAAAAAAAAACAGACAAAATTCTTCTGATAAAAGTTGGTAGAGTCAAAGCTACAGGTTTTTGACTAGTAGTGTATGGATGTGAAAGGTGGATCATAAAGAAGGATGAGATGAGACAGTTGTATGGCATCTTCAACTCAACAGACATGAGTTTGAGCAAACTGGGAGATGGTGAAACACAGAGAAGTCTGGTGTTCTACAGATCATGGGTTCTGACCCGATTGAGCAACTGAACAATGAAGAACACAATCCTGAAAGTGATATTTATTACCTCGGATTTAAAATTTGGAATGCAAGTGCCTTGAAGCATTTTATCCTCTCAGTATATAATTAATTGCCTTGTTTAAAACTCTTGTTAGGTAGGTAGTGCAAGTATTATAATATTTATCTTACATTCATCCATTAATTCATTCACTTAATAAATACTTATTAACCTATTTAAATTAGCCTTGATTAACAGAAGAAGAAAATGGAATCATCAAGAACTTTGGGTATAATTTGTCACCCTTCATGTTTAACTTATGCAGATAATACATCATGTTAAATGCTGGGCTGGAATCAAGATTGTCATGATAAATACCAATAACCTCAGATATGCAGATGATACCATCCTAATGGTAGAAAATGAAGAGGAACTAAAGAACCAATTGATGAAAGTGAAAGGGGAGAGTGAAAAGTCTAGCTTGAAATGCAACATTCAAAAAATGTAGATCATGGAAAATAAATGGAGAAACAATGGGAACTGTGGCAGTCTTTATGTTCTTGAACTCCAAAATCGCTACAAACAGTGATTGCAGCCATGAAATAAAAAGAGCCTTGCTCCTTGGAAGAGAAGCTATGACAAATAGTGCATTAAAAAACAGAGACATGGGCTTCCCTGGTGGTCCAATTGGTATAGAATCCGCCTTGCAGTGGAGGGGGTGCTGGTTTCATCTCTGTTCCAGGAAGATCCAAAGTTCTGCAGAGTGGCTGGACTGGTGTGTCCAGTTACAAGCCAGCGCTCTGGAGTGCATGCACCCAGAGTTGGTGCTCTGCACTGAGAAAGACCATTGCAGTTGGAGGTCCACAAAGTCCAAAGAATAAGCATGGATGACAAATAAATGAATGGTAAACCAACAAAAGAGGCCACAATTAAAAAAAAAAAAAAACAGACAAAATCATTCTGATAAAAGTTGGTAGAGTCAAAGCTACAGGTTTTTGACTAGTAGTGTATGGATGTGAAAGGTGGATCATAAAGAAGGATGAGATGAGACAGTTGTATGGCATCTTCAACTCAACAGACATGAGTTTGAGCAAACTGGGAGATGGTGAAACACAGAGAAGTCTGGTGTTCTACAGATCATGGGTTCTGACCCGATTGAGCAACTGAACAATGAAGAACACAATCCTGAAAGTGATATTTATTACCTCGGATTTAAAATTTGGAATGCAAGTGCCTTGAAGCATTTTATCCTCTCAGTATATAATTAATTGCCTTGTTTAAAACTCTTGTTAGGTAGGTAGTGCAAGTATTATAATATTTATCTTACATTCATCCATTAATTCATTCACTTAATAAATACTTATTAACCTATTTAAAAAATTTAAGCCCTCTGAGTTAACAGAAGAAGAAAATGACAGAGTGGAATCAGGGATCCTGGATTCTGAATCTGGGGCATTTTTCAATAAATTATCTTGCTTGAGTCTTGGTTTTAATCTAGATCTTTAACATATACATTCATGTAGTCTTAGCTAATTTATTGTAGGAAAGATCCCGATGGAAATAGTACCATCTAAATAAATTCCCATTTAGCTTCAACCCCCCAAGAAAATATGACTTTTGAAATTGCTCTAGTCTTCAGAAAATCCTGATTAATGCATTCAGTAGCTTTTGCTGTAGCTCAATTACAGGAGATGAAAGTGAAAAACTAAGGTCATTCAGTTGTGTTGGACTCTTTTCAACCCAAGAATACTGGAGTGGGTAGCCTTTACTTTCTCCCCAGGGATCTTCGCAACCTACTGATTGAACACATGTCTCCCACATTGCAGGTAAATTTTTTACTGTCTGAATCACCAGGGAAGCCTGAGGATGGAACTGCATAACTGCTGTAAGGAACTGAGTGCAGCTATTATTCAGAGAAAATGTGCCTCATTTCTTATTTTATTTGAAGACTAATAATTATTTTCTGGAATTACTTAATGCATTATCAAAATTCCACTGAAATTCAATGAGACATTTGTTGAGTCTCAAAGAGCAAGTAGCACAAAGCAAGTGCCCCACCTCCATTACATAGCAAACACCTCTACATATGTAACCTGTACTTCTCAACAGTAACTTTTGGGGGATACACAATTTTTCTCAAGGGAGTCTCTATATTAGCTCTCTAGCACCTTATGTGATCCTGTTTTTACCTAACCCTTTTTCTGCCTTTTGTTCTTTTTACTTGTATGGCATCTTCAACTCAACAGACATGAGTTTGAGCAAACTGGGAGATGGTGAAACACAGAGAAGTCTGGTGTTCTACAGATCATGGGTTCTGACCCGATTGAGCAACTGAACAATGAAGAACACAATCCTGAAAGTGATATTTATTACCTCGGATTTAAAATTTGGAATGCAAGTGCCTTGAAGCATTTTATCCTCTCAGTATATAATTAATTGCCTTGTTTAAAACTCTTGTTAGGTAGGTAGTGCAAGTATTATAATATTTATCTTACATTCATCCATTAATTCATTCACTTAATAAATACTTATTAACCTATTTAAAAAATTTAAGCCCTCTGAGTTAACAGAAGAAGAAAATGACAGAGTGGAATCAGGGATCCTGGATTCTGAATCTGGGGCATTTTTCAATAAATTATCTTGCTTGAGTCTTGGTTTTAATCTAGATCTTTAACATATACATTCATGTAGTCTTAGCTAATTTATTGTAGGAAAGATCCCGATGGAAATAGTACCATCTAAATAAATTCCCATTTAGCTTCAACCCCCCAAGAAAATATGACTTTTGAAATTGCTCTAGTCTTCAGAAAATCCTGATTAATGCATTCAGTAGCTTTTGCTGTAGCTCAATTACAGGAGATGAAAGTGAAAAACTAAGGTCATTCAGTTGTGTTGGACTCTTTTCAACCCAAGAATACTGGAGTGGGTAGCCTTTACTTTCTCCCCAGGGATCTTCGCAACCTACTGATTGAACACATGTCTCCCACATTGCAGGTAAATTTTTTACTGTCTGAATCACCAGGGAAGCCTGAGGATGGAACTGCATAACTGCTGTAAGGAACTGAGTGCAGCTATTATTCAGAGAAAATGTGCCTCATTTCTTATTTTATTTGAAGACTAATAATTATTTTCTGGAATTACTTAATGCATTATCAAAATTCCACTGAAATTCAATGAGACATTTGTTGAGTCTCAAAGAGCAAGTAGCACAAAGCAAGTGCCCCACCTCCATTACATAGCAAACACCTCTACATATGTAACCTGTACTTCTCAACAGTAACTTTTGGGGGATACACAATTTTTCTCAAGGGAGTCTCTATATTAGCTCTCTAGCACCTTATGTGATCCTGTTTTTACCTAACCCTTTTCCTTCCCATCTATCACCATTGTGCTCTTTATAGGCTTCTAAGAATAATAAAGTTGTTTTAATTTCTTATTTTGCCTATAAAATTGTGTACATGCATTCTAAAACCAGAGATCTTATTCTATTAGCATTCGTAATCTTGATGCTTAAAAGAGTAACTGGCAATAAAACAGGGCGTCAACAATGTTAGGGGAGGCACAAGTGCAGGAAATCAAGATTCGTAGACCTTGGTTAATTTCATATTACTTGCTGAGTAAAAAAAGCAAGAAGCAACAGACTCTGAATATATCTTATGCATTCATACCATGTGCAGAATGATGCAGTTTAAAAAGGTCTGTTTTAGATTCATTCACCTCATTAGAACTGATTCTTTTTCATTTCTTTTCACAGCTGAGAAACATTCCATTGTATACATATATTATAGTTTCTTTGTCCATTCATTCATCGATGGACACCTAGGCTGCTTCCATGTTCTAGCTATTGTATAGAGAGCTGCAATGGACATTGGGATACAGGTGTCTCTTTCAATTTTGATGTCATGAGGCTATAAGCGTAATAATAGGATTGCTGCATCTTATGGTGCTTCTATTCGTAGTTTTTTAAAGGAATCTCCACACAATCTTCCATAGTGGTTGTATCAATTTACATTCCCACCAACAATACAGGAGTGTTCCCTTTTCTCCGCACCCTCTCCAGCATTTATTATCTGTAGATTTTTTGATGATGGTCATTGTTACTGGTGTGAGGTGATATCTCATTGTAGTTTTGATTTGCATTTTCTAATAAGAAGTGACGTTGATCATCTTTTCACATGCTTTTTGTCCATCTGTATGTCTTCTTTGGAGAGATGTCTCTGTAGATCTTTTTCACATTTTTGATTGGGTTGTTTGTTTTTTCAGTGTTGAGTTGTCTGAACTGCTTGTGTATTTTGGAAATTAGCCACTTGTTGGTTGTTTCATTTTCTATGATTTTCTCACTTTCTGTGAGTTGTCTGTTCACCTTGTTTGTTGTTTCTTTCGTTATTCAACAGCTTCTAAGTTTCGTTGGGCCCCACATGTTGTTTTTTGTCTGTTTGTTTTTTATTTCTGCTATTCTAGAGGGCGGGTCATAGAAGATCTTGCTTTGATTTATGTCATTGAGTGTTTTGTCTGTATTCTCCTCTAAGAGTTTGATGGTTTCTGTTCTTTCATTTAGGTCTTTAACCCATTTTGAGTTTATCTTTGTGTTTGGAGTTAGGGAATGTGAATTTGGAACCTAATATACAAAAAGAAGTAAGTCAAAGTGAGAAGGATAATTACAATGTACTAACACATATTATGGAATCTAATAAGATCGTACTGACAAATATACATGCAGAGCAGTGGTTAAAGACCAGAGATAGAGAACAGACTTATGGACATTGGGGTGAGGGAAGAGGGGTGAGAAGTTTGGATAGAGTAACATGGAAACCTATAGTATCATATGTAAAAGAGATAGCTATTGTCAATGTGCTGTGGTACTAAGGGATCTTACATGGGGGCTTTGCAACAGTGTGGAAATGGGATGGTGGAGTGGGAGAGCGAACAGGAAGGAGGGCTCAAGGATATATATATGATTAATCTGGTACTATCCTCATCTGCAAACAACAAAACTCTGTAAAACCAAAAAGCAAAATAAAAATAATTAATTAATAACAGAAAAAGTTGTGTCTTTTAGAAGAGGGTAAGCTAATATGTAAATAGTAAAAAATCATTGATTTGTTCATGAGATATTAGGTAAGTTGCTCCTGTTGTTCAGACATGAGTTAATGACTAGGCACAAAAAGGAATGACAGGGCTATGGAGGGTTTTATAGGCTGGACTATAATCAACTAACTTAAGTAAACCAGAAGACTGAATATAAAATAAAAATGAAACATAAAAAAAATTGGAAAAGTTTGAAAGTGGTACAAAATAGAGGTCTAACAGAGGGATTTCAACTGAAAATCAATTATGGGGATTAGCAAAACATAGCTAAGTAATGAGCCATTGGGTCCCTACTATTTAGATGGAGTGTCAGTAGGGTGGTATCCTTCTTGTACAGTATAGTTTTTCCTTCACACTAACCATGAATTTATTTTACAGATTAAAAACCTGGGATAATGGAGATAAAGTAAATACAGTGTAATGGTTAAAAAGCCATTTGGTGTCTCACAGAACTGCATTTGAATACCAAATCCAAAACTTAACTGTGTAGTCTTGGAGAAAAAATGCTAAGTCTCAGAATTTTTGCCTGCATCCTTATCCTTAGGCTTAGACATATCATTTTAACTTTTGAAATTTAGATGTATATCAGAATTATCTTGGGAAAATTTTTTAAAAAATACAAATATCCAGATATTGTTTTTTTTTCCCAATGCTTCAAATGTGTTTCTTATGAGCATCCTTGCTTAAGCACTGGAATATATTATCATGTTTTACCTTTATTTCCTTGTTTCATTTTTTTATATCATATGCAATACTCCCATTTCATTGAGTTTATATTTTCCAATTTATGCATTTCTTTTTTGCTGTTCTTTCTCAAGCTTTTTCAAGTATAGTAGAAGAGATTTGCATACATATGTATATATATATGTGCATTTAATATATGAGAATAGGTATGTATTAAAAATTATGAATTTTTAGCTATTTAAAAATTATGATGTTTTGAATCCATTTGCTTGACTTAGTATGAATAGAATATTATATTTCTAATTTATTTTCACTCAAAACTTGATATAGTTCAATGTATGTTAGGATCTAGCATTACTGCTAAAAGTCCAGAAAATTTATTTTAGTGATTTTAAAAAGTTGAATGAGGATTTAAATTCCTAATCCAATTCTGAAAATATAAAAAAATAATATGCTGTAAAAAATAAAACAAAACAAATAGAGAATTAACATGAGATAAGGTAATATTAAGTAGAATGCATATTTTGTTGAAATCTCACAAAATTTTTTGTATGTTCTTTATTTGTTTTCATACATTATTTAAATCTCCACTTTGAGTTTAGTTGCATTCAATAGCTTAGCTACATGCAACGAATTCTGGTAAATTCGTTTTAATTTTTATTTTATTACAAATATTTTCTGATATCTCTTCTTATGACTTAGACACACCCAATTGCAAAACATAGCTAAGTAATGAGCCATTGGGTCCCTACTATTTAGATGGAGTGTCAGTAGGGTGGTATCCTTCTTGTACAGTATAGTTTTTCCTTCACACTAACCATGAATTTATTTTACAGATTAAAAACCTGGGATAATGGAGATAAAGTAAATACAGTGTAATGGTTAAAAAGCCATTTGGTGTCTCACAGAACTGCATTTGAATACCAAATCCAAAACTTAACTGTGTAGTCTTGGAGAAAAAATGCTAAGTCTCAGAATTTTTGCCTGCATCCTTATCCTTAGGCTTAGACATATCATTTTAACTTTTGAAATTTAGATGTATATCAGAATTATCTTGGAAATTTTTTAAAAAATACAAATATCCAGATATTGTTTTTTTTTCCCAATGCTTCAAATGTGTTTCTTATGAGCATCCTTGCTTAAGCACTGGAATATATTATCATGTTTTACCTTTATTTCCTTGTTTCATTTTTTTATATCATATGCAACACTCCCATTTCATTGAGTTTATATTTTCCAATTTATGCATTTCTTTTTTGCTGTTCTTTCTCAAGCTTTTTCAAGTATAGTAGAAGAGATTTGCATACATATGTATATATATATGTGCATTTAATATATGAGAATAGGTATGTATTAAAAATTATGAATTTTTAGCTATTTAAAAATTATGATGTTTTGAATCCATTTGCTTGACTTAGTATGAATAGAATATTATATTTCTAATTTATTTTCACTCAAAACTTGATATAGTTCAATGTATGTTAGGATCTAGCATTACTGCTAAAAGTCCAGAAAATTTATTTTAGTGATTTTAAAAAGTTGAATGAGGATTTAAATTCCTAATCCAATTCTGAAAATATAAAAAAATAATATGCTGTAAAAAATAAAACAAAACAAATAGAGAATTAACATGAGATAAGGTAATATTAAGTAGAATGCATATTTTGTTGAAATCTCACAAAATTTTTTGTATGTTCTTTATTTGTTTTCATACATTATTTAAATCTCCACTTTGAGTTTAGTTGCATTCAATAGCTTCAGCTACATGCAACGAATTCTGGTAAATTCGTTTTTAATTTTTATTTTATTACAAATATTTTCTGATATCTCTTCTTATGACTTAGACACACCCATAATTTGAATGTAGACATTCAATTTCTAAATAAATGGGATCTTTTTTCATTTAGATGCTTTCTTTCCTCTCTGTAGTCACTGTCTGTGCTTTTTTTCCCCCTGTAATCTCTAACTTTACTGAGACTATCAATGACTAACTCAAAGATCTCTCTTGGTAAATGTCACATTGAACTTAAAACATGTGGGCTACATTCAAATATATTTTGATGGTGATTTCTAACATAATTCCATAGTAATAAGAGAACAAACTCTCTATGATTTCAATGCCTTTAGACCATAAAGGTTTTCAGTCTTGTTTTCTGTCCCTGGATATATTCCAGTGTCTCCTAATTTATAGTCTATGGAAACTTAAATAGAATTTATGTCCTAGTGTTGTGTGAAAACTGTATAAATCTTAATCATGTTGAATTTTTTCATAGTGCTCTTCAGGTCTAGTACATTTGCTCCAACTCAAATCTGAATTTACTTAAAAAAATAATTATAGGGCTTCCCCTGGTGGTCCAGTGGCTAAGGACACCGCCTTGCAGTGCAAGGGGCGCCAGTTCGCTCCCTGACCTGGGAAGATCCCACGTGCTGCGGAGCGGCTAGACCTGTGTGTCCAATTGCTGAGCCAGAGCTCTGGAGCGCATGTGCCCAGAGCCAGAGGTCTGCAATGACAGACACCACCGCGATGGGAGGCCCACAGGAGGCAAAGAACAAAGACGGATGAAAATAGAGAAGTGAAAGACCAATAGAAGTGGCCTGCCCACTCCCACCCCTCCCCAGCCCGAGCCCCGCCCAAAATAAATATAAATAAATAAATTTTTAAAAATAATAATTATAATGTACAGTGGAACTAGATGCAACCTTGTTCTGTATTTTCTGCCTCTTTTATATGTTATCATATTTTCATAATTTAAAACATAAATAGAAAATATTACATCAACAAATCAGTTAGTAATTTAAGTTTAAGCATTTAGTCTGGAACCATTAAACCTGACTTTCTATCCAAAGATAGGCTTTCAGTTTTTACAAACATTGCTTCTTGGCCTTTCATCTAAGATCAAGTGTAGTTTTTACAATCAAATCTATGAAAGTGAAGTAAAAGTTTGTTTCTGTTGCAGATAAATGAGCAGAGCAATATCTGCAAATGGGTTATTTCCAGAGGATGAGCAAGAGGGATCCTTATAACACAGCCTTGCTAAGTTATCTGCAAATGGTACATTCTATGATAACACTTATTTCTGAAAATCCACTGTGTATGCAATAAAGATGGAATTGATGGAGACACAAAGTGTGCAGCCAGATTCATCCAGTGTTAAGCTAGAGTGAAAAGTATAAATCAACTGCAGAATTAATTAACCATGGAAACATCTGCAACAGCTGATGCCAGTCTGTTCCTTGAAGTCAACAAGGGAACTCCAAGCACTTAACACATTCTAAGCTGTTAGGTTGACAATCGGGTCGCTTGCTTTGGGGAGGAGCTATTCTCTTTAGGACAGGTGGTGACTCACGATGACTGGCTAACATATGGCTCAGAAAACTTCTCTAATTGACAGTCCTATAAACATATAATCTTTGAACAAATCATTGAATTTGTAAGACATGACAAAATTTCATTTATTTTGTTGCCTTTGAACACTGGGTCAAGATTTTTAATGAAAAAAAAACATTTGCAGTGCAAGGGCGCCAGTTCGCTCCCTGACCTGGGAAGATCCCACGTGCTGCGGAGTGGCTAGACCTGTGTGTCCAATTGCTGAGCCAGAGCTCTGGAGCGCATGTGCCCAGAGCCAGAGGTCTGCAATGACAGACACCACCGCGATGGGAGGCCCACAGGAGGCAAAGAACAAAGACGGATGAAAATAGAGAAGTGAAAGACCAATAGAAGTGGCCTGCCCACTCCCACCCCTCCCCAGCCCGAGCCCCGCCCAAAATAAATATAAATAAATAAATTTTTAAAAATAATAATTATAATGTACAGTGGAACTAGATGCAACCTTGTTCTGTATTTTCTGCCTCTTTTATATGTTATCATATTTTCATAATTTAAAACATAAATAGAAAATATTACATCAACAAATCAGTTAGTAATTTAAGTTTAAGCATTTAGTCTGGAACCATTAAACCTGACTTTCTATCCAAAGATAGGCTTTCAGTTTTTACAAACATTGCTTCTTGGCCTTTCATCTAAGATCAAGTGTAGTTTTTACAATCAAATCTATGAAAGTGAAGTAAAAGTTTGTTTCTGTTGCAGATAAATGAGCAGAGCAATATCTGCAAATGGGTTATTTCCAGAGGATGAGCAAGAGGGATCCTTATAACACAGCCTTGCTAAGTTATCTGCAAATGGTACATTCTATGATAACACTTATTTCTGAAAATCCACTGTGTATGCAATAAAGATGGAATTGATGGAGACACAAAGTGTGCAGCCAGATTCATCCAGTGTTAAGCTAGAGTGAAAAGTATAAATCAACTGCAGAATTAATTAACCATGGAAACATCTGCAACAGCTGATGCCAGTCTGTTCCTTGAAGTCAACAAGGGAACTCCAAGCACTTAACACATTCTAAGCTGTTAGGTTGACAATCGGGTCGCTTGCTTTGGGGAGGAGCTATTCTCTTTAGGACAGGTGGTGACTCACGATGACTGGCTAACATATGGCTCAGAAAACTTCTCTAATTGACAGTCCTATAAACATATAATCTTTGAACAAATCATTGAATTTGTAAGACATGACAAAATTTCATTTATTTTGTTGCCTTTGAACACTGGGTCAAGATTTTTAATGAACCTTTCAAAAAGCAAATTCCAGACCTCTGCTACAGGGAAGGTTAAGCTAGGATCGTCCAATATTGATTTATTTTTCTGCCCACAGGAAGACTCTCTTAGAACCATGACATTGAACTAGCGTCTAGTTATTTAAAATGACATAAGCTTATACTCAGTAAAGAAATTCCTGATACAATTCAGTCCTACAACAATATATTGAATTAATTCTATGCAATTTTTTCACAATATTGCTTTATAAAAGATTGAAAGATCTTAATGAAATATTTATTTTGATGACAAATGATATTGTAGAAGGAAAGAAAATGTCAGAGAGTCTTTGTTGCCTGAGTTTTTATAACTGAAGCCTCTACTTACAAGAAAGACTGTCACAATTATATGAACATATTACTGATTTACTGCTTATAAAAATCAGTCCATAGAGTCTCAGAACTGGACATGAATAAGCAACTAAACTAAATTAACACTTATATTTACAAACAGTTATTTTTCAATGTAAGTAAAATATGCTTATTTTGATATTTTTCATTATAAAATTCAAGATATTTTCATCCATTTTTCAAAAGGAAATGTAGTCTCCATTTTAAAATTTCAATTTGAATGGCCTTTTCATGTATTTGTTATTGGTAAATGAGATGAAACTTTGGAAAAGATTCTGATTTTACTGGGCCACATTACTACATATGAGACTAGAAAAGCCTATTATAAAGGACATCTAGTGTTGAAGCACAACTTTATCCTTGTGGTATTTTTGAAATATGTCCAGCACTTTTTGTATATTTTCTTTAAAAGGAAGAGTTTAATTTACCTGTTCTTGAGCATGGATTAGTTAAAGACTTGATTCGAACAGATAGAATAAAAGAGAAGTGATGATCAGTGTACTGCGTTGAAAATACTCCTCCTCACAAAAGAAAATTCATGTCCACTCAGAACCTCAGAATGTGACCTTGTTTGGACATAAAATCTTTGCAGATATAATCAGTTAAGATGAAGTCAGAGTAGATTAGGATAGACCTTCATCCAATATCTAGTATCATATAAGAAAACAGACATACAGAGAGAACACACTCAGCCATATTAGGAAGGAGGCAGAGACTGGGATTGTCAGAAATGTTGGCAGCTACAAATTGGAAACTATGAAAAGACAAGGAAGGAATTATCCCCTAGATTCTTCAGAGATAGCATGACCCTACTGACATCTTGAGTTTGGAGTTCTCACCTGCAGAAATGTGAGAAAATATGTTTTAAGCCACCCAGTTTGAGATACTTTTCTATGATATCTCTAGGAGACTAACATCGAGTACCTTTGCAACCTACATCATGCAAGGCACTGGAGCTTTCTCTTTGTTCCCTCTCTTTCTTGGATCCCTCACTCCAGGGAATACTAACTGCCATGTCATGAAGATGCTCAAGCAATCTACAGAGGGGCCCTTATGCTAAGGAGCCGAGGTCTGCTGTGAAAGGCCATATGGGTAAGTTACCCTTAGAGTGAACCTTCCGGGCCCAGTCAATCCTTCACATGACTGCAGTTTCTGCCAATATCCTGACTGCAGTTCTCTGAGAAACGCTCAGTCAAAGCTGAATTAAGTTGAATTCCAAATTTATGATCCACAGAAACTGATAATTAATAATCACTTCAAGTCACTGAGTCTTGGCATACATTTTTATGTATAAAAAAACAGGAAATATCTGTGTTCCCTCAGATCTAATTTTCCTGCCTCCAAAGTTACTGGGCTTCTCAGGTGGCCCTAGTGGTAAAGA
Organism: Tragulus kanchil; assembly: GCA_022376925.1. Lineage (NCBI taxonomy): Eukaryota > Metazoa > Chordata > Mammalia > Artiodactyla > Tragulidae > Tragulus > Tragulus kanchil. The sequence goes on along the minus strand of JAIOJX010000027.1, from coordinate 54,093,494 downwards.
ACCACCTGCCCATATAGGAGACACAAGAGACATCTAGTGTTGAAGCACAACTTTATCCTTGTGGTATTTTTGAAATATGTCCAGCACTTTTTGTATATTTTCTTTAAAAGGAAGAGTTTAATTTACCTGTTCTTGAGCATGGATTAGTTAAAGACTTGATTCGAACAGATAGAATAAAAGAGAAGTGATGATCAGTGTACTGCGTTGAAAATACTCCTCCTCACAAAAGAAAATTCATGTCCACTCAGAACCTCAGAATGTGACCTTGTTTGGACATAAAATCTTTGCAGATATAATCAGTTAAGATGAAGTCAGAGTAGATTAGGATAGACCTTCATCCAATATCTAGTATCATATAAGAAAACAGACATACAGAGAGAACACACTCAGCCATATTAGGAAGGAGGCAGAGACTGGGATTGTCAGAAATGTTGGCAGCTACAAATTGGAAACTATGAAAAGACAAGGAAGGAATTATCCCCTAGATTCTTCAGAGATAGCATGACCCTACTGACATCTTGAGTTTGGAGTTCTCACCTGCAGAAATGTGAGAAAATATGTTTTAAGCCACCCAGTTTGAGATACTTTTCTATGATATCTCTAGGAGACTAACATCGAGTACCTTTGCAACCTACATCATGCAAGGCACTGGAGCTTTCTCTTTGTTCCCTCTCTTTCTTGGATCCCTCACTCCAGGGAATACTAACTGCCATGTCATGAAGATGCTCAAGCAATCTACAGAGGGGCCCTTATGCTAAGGAGCCGAGGTCTGCTGTGAAAGGCCATATGGGTAAGTTACCCTTAGAGTGAACCTTCCGGGCCCAGTCAATCCTTCACATGACTGCAGTTTCTGCCAATATCCTGACTGCAGTTCTCTGAGAAACGCTCAGTCAAAGCTGAATTAAGTTGAATTCCAAATTTATGATCCACAGAAACTGATAATTAATAATCACTTCAAGTCACTGAGTCTTGGCATACATTTTTATGTATAAAAAAACAGGAAATATCTGTGTTCCCTCAGATCTAATTTTCCTGCCTCCAAAGTTACTGGGCTTCTCAGGTGGCCCTAGTGGTAAAGAACCACCTGCCCATATAGGAGACACAAGAGACACGGGTTTGATCCCTGGATTGGGAAAATACCCTGGAGTCAACCCACTCCAGTATTCTCACCTGGAGAATCCCATGGACAGAGGCACCTGGCAGGCTAGTCGATAGGGTCACAAAGAGTTGGACATGACTGAAGTGGCTTAACATGCACACAAAGTTCTTGAAAATGCAACTACAATCAAAATGCATTTAGAATTTAATAGAGATTTCTTCTCTCAAGGCTATTATAATTTTCTATAACTTTGCTTCCACGACTGATTCACCTTCTATTTCTGATTTTAAAAATGTGCCCTTCTTTCTACCAGAGAACTCACTAATAAAGCTCCATCATCTCTGAGATGTGAAGATTCTAAACAAAGAATGGCTGCCACATTCATAAATAAGATTTATTAGCTCTATTACCTCAGTTATTTTGAAAATCATTTGAAGTGTCTCGTAATCTCCTTGGAAAATGTCTTAAAAGGAGATTCCAGGGTAGGGTTGGTAGGGTGGTAGCTGGAATAAGCTTGGAACTCTTGTGTCCCCCAACACCTTCTTCTGTGCATTTCACACCTGAAGTAGAAGTCTCTTGTTAAAGAGTCTAGAGCTGCTAGAGCCCTAGTGAGTGCCACAGAGGGGAGACACGAGAGCCCTGAAGAGGAGACGACAGAGCCCTGGTGTGCAGCAGAGAGAGGAGAAGTCAAAGCCCCAGCACATGGCACAGAAAGGAGACATCAGAACCCTGGCATGCGGTGCTGAGAGGAGATGCCAGAGCCCTGGCAAGGAGACGCCAGAGCTCTGATGTAGGCATCACAGCCCACAGCCCACCCCTTCCAAAACAGACCCAAAAAACTACTGGGACAGCAACAGAAACAAACTCTAACAGATGATTCACACATAGATGAGAATGCAAGCTCACGGATGAGAACCAGAAATAAGAATGCACCCTTTGGCCCTCATACATTATACTGGACCTAATACAACTGAATGCCCATAAATCTCCTGTCCCTTGCCAAAGATCAAAAACCAAGAACATCAGAGAGAAAACAGTGAATCCAAGAGTAAGCATAAAAAGTCAAAAGTAGCAATAATAATGAAAAGACAGCAAAAACTGCTCAAATGACAAATCCAATTGACCGAAAAATAGACAAACAATCAGAAAGAGAATTCAGAAGAGTAATACTAACGATGATCCAAAACTCTGAAAACAGAATAATAGAATTGATGCACTGAATAAAGACCTGCAAGGAAATAAAAAATCACACAAAAAAAGAGATAAGCAACTCGATTGTGAACTTGAGTACACTATGGAAGGACACATTAGTAGAATATCTGAGGCAGAAGAATGGATAAGCGAGTTGGAAGACAGAAAGGTGTAAATAACTATGGAGGAACAGAAAAATAAACAAAGAATAAAAAGAATTTAGGATAGTCTCAGAAACCTCCAGGATAATATGAAATGAACCAGCATTTGAGTAACAGGAGTCCCAGAAGAACAAGAAAAAAAGAAAGGATATGAAAAAAATTTGGAACAGAGTGCAATTGAAAACTTCCTCCGCATCGGAAAGGAAATAGACAATCAAGTCCAAGAAGCACAAAAAGTCCCTTAAAGGACAGACCCTAGGAGGAACACACTAAGACACATATTAATCAAGCTAACACAGACCAAACACAAAGATACAATACTCAAAGCAGCAAAAGACAAAAAAACAAGTAACATACAAGGAAAATTCTATATGTTTAACTGTTGACCTCTCAGCAGCTACCCTGCAGGCAGAGAGAGAATGGCAAGGCACATTTAAACCTCTGAAATAGAAAAATCTGCAGCCAATGATAATCTACCCAGCAAGGATCTCATTCAAAATTGATGGAGAAATCAAAAGCTTTACAGGTAAGGAAAAATAAAGAGAATTTAGTAACACAAAACCAGTTATACAACAAGTGATAAAGGGAATTTTATAGGCAACAAGTATAAGAGAAGAGGAAGATCTACAAAACAAACCCATAATTACATTTCAGATGACAATACTATCGTTTATATCAATAATCACTTTAAATGTAAGTGGATTAAATGTCCCAACCAAAAGACACAGACTGGCTGATTGGATACAAAAATAAGACCCAGACATATTCTGCCTACAAGAAACTCACTTCAGACCTAGAGACACTCATAGACTAAATACTAAAAGTGAGAGGATGGAAAATGATGTTCCATCCAAATGGAAATCAAAAGAAATCTGCAGTAGCAATCTTCGTATCAGACAAAATAGAGCTTAAAATATAGATTATAAGTGACAAGACAGGACACTACATAATGATCAAGGGATCGGTTCAAGAAGAGGATATAACAATCATAAATGTCTATGCATTCAGCACAGGAGCAGCCCAATACATAAGACAAACACTTTCAGGCATTAAAAAAAAATTTACAATGACAGAATAATAGTAGGAGAATTCAACACTCCACTTACACAAATGGACAGATCATCAAAATACAACATTAATAAAGAAACACAAGCTTTAAATGCCACACTAGAAGAGATGAACCTCATGGATATCTTTAGGACCTTCCATCCAAAAGCAGAAGGATACACTTTCGTCTCAAGTGCTCATGGAACATTCTCTAGGATAGACCACATCTTGGGACACAAATCAAACCTCAGTCAATTCAAGAAAATTGAACTTATATCAGTCAACTTCTCTGACCACAATGCAATGAGACTAGATAGCAACTACAGGAAAAGGACCGTTAAAAACACAAACACATTGAGATAAAACACAACATACCTATAAAACAAACTGATTACTGAATGAATCAAAGGAGAAATAAAAAATTCCTGGAAGAAAATGACAATGAATGCACGACAGTTTAAAACCTACGTGACACTGCAAAAGCAGAGCTATGAGGGAAGTTTATAGCAATACAATCCTTCCTCAAGAAACAAGAAAATTAGCAAAAAGACAACCTAACTCTACACTTAAATAACTGGAAAAAGAAGAACAAAAATACCTAAAGTTAGCAAAAGAAGGTAAATTACAAATATCAGAGCAGAAATAAATGAAAAAAGAAATGAAAGGGGCTTCTATGGTGGTCCAGTGGGCAAGGACATCACCTTGCAATGCAAGTGGTGCCAGTTCGATCCCTGGCCTGCTAAGATCCCACATACCACCAAGTGGCTGGACCGATGTGTCCAACTACCAAGCTAGAGCTCTGAAGCACATGCACCCAGAGCCGGTGCTCTGCAATGAGAGAGGCCACTGCAATGGGAGGCTCACACAGGCCAAAGAACAAAGCTAAATAAATGAAAGACCAATAGAAGTAGCCAAAAAAAAAAAAAAAAAAAAGGAAATGAAAGAAAAAATAGTAAAGATAAATAAATAAAAGGAAAAGCTTGTTGTTTGAGAAAACAAACAAATTAGACTAATTGCTGGCCAGACTTATCAGGAAGAGAGAAGAAACAGATCGACAAAATCAGAAATGAAACAGGTGAGGTTACAACAGACAATACAGAATTGCAAAGGATTATAAAGGACTATTATTAACAGTTATAGAGGTACAAACTGGACAACTTGGAAGAAATGGACATTTTCCTAGAGAAGTTTTATCTTCCAAGACTGAACCAGGAAAGAATAGAAATTATAAACAACCCAAGTACAAGTTCAAAAATTGAATTTGTAATACAAAATCTACCCAAAAATAAAAGCCCAGGACCACATCTTGGGACACAAATCAAACCTCAGTCAATTCAAGAAAATTGAACTTATATCAGTCAACTTCTCTGACCACAATGCAATGAGACTAGATAGCAACTACAGGAAAAGGACCGTTAAAAACACAAACACATTGAGATAAAACACAACATACCTATAAAACAAACTGATTACTGAATGAATCAAAGGAGAAATAAAAAATTCCTGGAAGAAAATGACAATGAATGCACGACAGTTTAAAACCTACGTGACACTGCAAAAGCAGAGCTATGAGGGAAGTTTATAGCAATACAATCCTTCCTCAAGAAACAAGAAAATTAGCAAAAAGACAACCTAACTCTACACTTAAATAACTGGAAAAAGAAGAACAAAAATACCTAAAGTTAGCAAAAGAAGGTAAATTACAAATATCAGAGCAGAAATAAATGAAAAAAGAAATGAAAGGGGCTTCTATGGTGGTCCAGTGGGCAAGGACATCACCTTGCAATGCAAGTGGTGCCAGTTCGATCCCTGGCCTGCTAAGATCCCACATACCACCAAGTGGCTGGACCGATGTGTCCAACTACCAAGCTAGAGCTCTGAAGCACATGCACCCAGAGCCGGTGCTCTGCAATGAGAGAGGCCACTGCAATGGGAGGCTCACACAGGCCAAAGAACAAAGCTAAATAAATGAAAGACCAATAGAAGTAGCCAAAAAAAAAAAAAAAAAAGGAAATGAAAGAAAAAATAGTAAAGATAAATAAATAAAAGGAAAAGCTTGTTGTTTGAGAAAACAAACAAATTAGACTAATTGCTGGCCAGACTTATCAGGAAGAGAGAAGAAACAGATCGACAAAATCAGAAATGAAACAGGTGAGGTTACAACAGACAATACAGAATTGCAAAGGATTATAAAGGACTATTATTAACAGTTATAGAGGTACAAACTGGACAACTTGGAAGAAATGGACATTTTCCTAGAGAAGTTTTATCTTCCAAGACTGAACCAGGAAAGAATAGAAATTATAAACAACCCAAGTACAAGTTCAAAAATTGAATTTGTAATACAAAATCTACCCAAAAATAAAAGCCCAGGACCAGATGGCTTCACAGGTGAATTCTATCAAACATTTATTGAAGAACTAATGCCTATCATTCTAACACTGATACTAAAACCAGGCAAAGACATCACAAAAAAAGACAAAACAAAGCAAAACAAAAATTTCAGGCTAATATCTCTGATTAAGATGCCAAAATTCTTTAAAAATTTCTAGTAGACAGAATTCAAAACCACATCAAAAAACTAATATCATGACCAAGATTGGTTTATCCCAGGCATGCAAGGATTCTTCAATATCCACAAATCAATTAATGTGATACACCATATCAACAAATTGAAAAACAAAAATCACATGATAATCTCAATAGATGTGAAAAAGCCTCTGAGAAAACACAGCACCCATTTATGATAAAAACTCTTATTAAGTGGGCATAGAAGGAACCTATCTTAACATACTGAAAGTCATACATTAGAAGCCCACAGCGAACATTATCCTCCATGGTGAAAAACTGAAAGCATTCCCTCTAAGATCAGGAACACGATATGGGTGCCCATTTTCACCACTATTATTCAACATAGCCCTGGAGGTTTCAATTATAGCAATAAGAGAAGGAAAATAAAGGAATCCAGATGGGGAAAGAAGCAAAACTCAATTTTCAGGTGACATGATTCTTCACATACAAAACCCCAAAGACGCTATTAGAAAACTACTAGAGTTAATCAACAATTTCAACAAAGTTGCAGGATACAAAATCAATACACAGAAATCACTAATATTCCCATGCAGGAACAATGAAAAATCAGAAAAAGAAATCAAGGATGCAATCCCGTTCACCATTGCAAAAAAATTAAAATAATAAAAGAATAGAATATTGAGGGATAAACTTACCTAAAGAGATAAAAGAACTGTACAGAGGAAACTACAAGACACTAAAAAAAGAAATCAAAGATGACATAAACAGATGGAGAGATATTCCATATTCCTGGGTCAGAAGAATCCACATTGTGAAAATGATTATGCTACCAAATATCATTTACAGATTCAATGCAATCTCTATCAAATTATCAATGACATTCTTCACAGAACTAGAACAAAAAATAACACAGTTCATTGGGAAACACAAAAAACCCTGAATAACCAAGGCAATTCTGTGAAAAAAGAATGTAGCTGGAGGGATAAGCCTTCCTAAATCCAGATTATACTACACAACAACAGTCATCAATACAGCATGGTACCAGCACAAAAACAGACATATAGACCAATGCAACAAGAGAGAGAACCCAGAGATAAATCCATGCACATATGGTTACCTTATTTTTGACAAAGTAGTCGGAAAGATACAATGGGACAGAAGCAGCCTCTTCAACAAGTGGTTCTGGGAAAGTTGGACAGCTACACAGAAAAAAAAAAAAAAAGAAGTTCGAACACTCTCTAACACCATACATAGATATAAACTCAGAATGGATTGAAGACCTACATGTAAGAACAGAAACCATAAGACTCTTGGAGGAAAATATAGGCAAAACACTCAATGACGTAAATCAAAGCAAGATCTTCTATGACCCACTCTCTAGAATAACAGAAATGAAAACAAAAATAAACATGTAGGACCTAATGAATCTTAAAAGCTTCTGGGAAGAAAAGAAACTACAAACAAGGTGAACACATAACCCACAGAATGGGAGAAAATCATAGTAAATGAAATAGCAGACAAAAAATTGATCTTCAAAATATACAAGCAACTCAGATAGCTCAGTACAGAAAAAAGCAAACAACCCAATTTAAAAATGGGTAAGGGGAAAAGAATAAGGAATATTCTTCACATACAAAACCCCAAAGACGCTATTAGAAAACTACTAGAGTTAATCAACAATTTCAACAAAGTTGCAGGATACAAAATCAATACACAGAAATCACTAATATTCCCATGCAGGAACAATGAAAATCAGAAAAAGAAATCAAGGCGGCAACCCCGTTCACCAGTGCAAAAAATGAAAATAATAAAAGAATAGAATATTGAGGGATAAACTTACCTAAAGAGATAAAAGAACTGTACAGAGGAAACTACAAGACACTAAAAAAAGAAATCAAAGATGACATAAACAGATGGAGAGATATTCCATATTCCTGGGTCAGAAGAATCCACATTGTGAAAATGATTATGCTACCAAATATCATTTACAGATTCAATGCAATCTCTATCAAATTATCAATGACATTCTTCACAGAACTAGAACAAAAAATAACACAGTTCATTGGGAAACACAAAAAACCCTGAATAACCAAGGCAATTCTGTGAAAAAAGAATGTAGCTGGAGGGATAAGCCTTCCTAAATCCAGATTATACTACACAACAACAGTCATCAATACAGCATGGTACCAGCACAAAAACAGACATATAGACCAATGCAACAAGAGAGAGAACCCAGAGATAAATCCATGCACATATGGTTACCTTATTTTTGACAAAGTAGTCGGAAAGATACAATGGGACAGAAGCAGCCTCTTCAACAAGTGGTTCTGGGAAAGTTGGACAGCTACACAGAAAAAAAAAAAAAAAGAAGTTCGAACACTCTCTAACACCATACATAGATATAAACTCAGAATGGATTGAAGACCTACATGTAAGAACAGAAACCATAAGACTCTTGGAGGAAAATATAGGCAAAACACTCAATGACGTAAATCAAAGCAAGATCTTCTATGACCCACTCTCTAGAATAACAGAAATGAAAACAAAAATAAACATGTAGGACCTAATGAATCTTAAAAGCTTCTGGGAAGAAAAAGAAACTACAAACAAGGTGAACACATAACCCACAGAATGGGAGAAAATCATAGTAAATGAAATAGCAGACAAAAAATTGATCTTCAAAATATACAAGCAACTCAGATAGCTCAGTACAGAAAAAAGCAAACAACCCAATTTAAAAATGGGTAAAGGGCCTAAAAAGACATTTATCCAAGATATACAGATGGCGAAAAAAACATGAAAAGATGCTCAAAGTCACTTATTATCAGAGAAATGTAAATCAAAACTGCAATGAGACATCACCTCACACCAGTCAGAATTGCAGTCATCAAAAATCTACAGATAATAAATGCTAGAGAGGGTATGGAGGAAAGGGAACACTCCTGCATTGTTGGTGGGAATGTAAATGGATACAATCACTATGGAAAAGAGTATAGAGATGCCTCAAAAAATTAAGAATAGAAGCACCATTTTACCCAGCAGTCTCACTATTAGGCTTATACCCTGATGAAATCAAAATTGAAAGAGACATCTGGACCACAATGTTCATTGCAACACTCTATACAATGACTAGAACATGGCAGCACCTAGATGCCCATGGACAAATGAATGGATAAAGAAGATCTGGCACATATATACAATGGAATATTTCACAGCAGCTAAATGAAATGCAGAAGATTCAGTCTTAATCAGATGGATGAATTTAGAAACTATTATACACAGTGAAGTAAGTCAAAAAGTGAAGGACAAATACAGTATACTAACACATATATATGAAATCAAGTAAGTTTGTACTGATAAATAGACATGCATTCCATCAGTGGAAATACAGCCATAGAGAACAGACTTATGGACACTGGGGAGAGGGAAGAGTGGGTGAGAGACATGGAAAGAGTAACAAGGAATCCTATACTATCTTGTTTAAAAAAGATAACTACTGATGATGCGCTATGGGGCTAAGTAATCCTGTTTGAGGTATGTGATGGCCTAGAGGGGTGGGATGGGGGGGTAATGTGATATACATATGAATAATCTGGAATTATCCAAAACACTCAACAAAAAGGTCTTCTATGAACTCTAGAATAACAGAAATGAAAACAAAAATAAACATGTAGGACCTAATGAATCTTAAAAGCTTCTGGGAAGAAAAAGAAACTACAAACAAGGTGAACACATAACCCACAGAATGGGAGAAAATCATAGTAAATGAAATAGCAGACAAAAAATTGATCTTCAAAATATACAAGCAACTCAGATAGCTCAGTACAGAAAAAAGCAAACAACCCAATTTAAAAATGGGTAAAGGGCCTAAAAAGACATTTATCCAAGATATACAGATGGCGAAAAAAACATGAAAAGATGCTCAAAGTCACTTATTATCAGAGAAATGTAAATCAAAACTGCAATGAGACATCACCTCACACCAGTCAGAATTGCAGTCATCAAAAATCTACAGATAATAAATGCTAGAGAGGGTATGGAGGAAAGGGAACACTCCTGCATTGTTGGTGGGAATGTAAATGGATACAATCACTATGGAAAAGAGTATAGAGATGCCTCAAAAAATTAAGAATAGAAGCACCATTTTACCCAGCAGTCTCACTATTAGGCTTATACCCTGATGAAATCAAAATTGAAAGAGACATCTGGACCACAATGTTCATTGCAACACTCTATACAATGACTAGAACATGGCAGCACCTAGATGCCCATGGACAAATGAATGGATAAAGAAGATCTGGCACATATATACAATGGAATATTTCACAGCAGCTAAATGAAATGCAGAAGATTCAGTCTTAATCAGATGGATGAATTTAGAAACTATTATACACAGTGAAGTAAGTCAAAAAGTGAAGGACAAATACAGTATACTAACACATATATATGAAATCAAGTAAGTTTGTACTGATAAATAGACATGCATTCCATCAGTGGAAATACAGCCATAGAGAACAGACTTATGGACACTGGGGAGAGGGAAGAGTGGGTGAGAGACATGGAAAGAGTAACAAGGAATCCTATACTATCTTGTTTAAAAAAGATAACTACTGATGATGCGCTATGGGGCTAAGTAATCCTGTTTGAGGTATGTGATGGCCTAGAGGGGTGGGATGGGGGGGTAATGTGATATACATATGAATAATCTGGAATTATCCATATCTGTAAACAACAAAACTGTAAAATCAAAAAAGCAAAAAATAAAAAATAAAACCTTGTGATTGTGGGGGAAAAAAAATCCAACACTCATGTTCTATTCAATAAGTTCTAGCGGATGTTCAAAGGATTAAATGTCATCTCAGGTCTCTGGTCTTCCTGATTCCTCAGAAAGTTCAATGAAGGTTGTCTTGCTTTTCTGGTAGCTTTGCCCTTGAGTATTCAAAGGAGGGAGTAGATTCCTGAGAACCGAGTAGAGAGCTCCAATAAGGGTGTGACACAGGTCTACATAGTCAGCCATCAGTCATTGCCTAATACACCAGATTCATCCAGTCCATGACATGTACGATGAACAGGATCTCGGGTCCCAAGCTACAAGCTAAAATAAGATAAGGATCAATCACTGTGCATCAGGGAGACAACTCCATAGAAATATCATCACATGTAACATGGTGAGGACCATTATGCAAATATATACACAAACTGATAGGAAACAAGTGCAGATGAGGTATCTGTCAAATGTTTTTTTACTCCAGAATATATATCTGCCTGCAGGTTCATTCACCATTGGAAGTTCGATGGGAACGCCAATGTGGTAACTGCACCCATTCACTGTTGAAGGAGAGGGAGAGGAAGAACAGGCGAGAAGAAATAAATTCACTTACATTGCAGTCTCAGCACCATAGGTTCATACCCCAAGGATGAAAGAACACACTAAAGATTATCTACATATGGAAATTATGTGCTGGGGTTGCCTGTGATCAGAAATGCTAGAAAACCTTATATACCAAGTACTATACAGTGTTCTTAGTTCTTTAGAAGTATTAGTTCATTAAATTCTCCTAATAACCTAAAAAGGTAGGTATTATTACTATCCCTACTTTATGAAGGAATTGAGACAAAATAAGGGACAAAGTTGGATTCAAACCTGCAAAATCTATTTTCAAGCAATGTCACTCTGTATTAGTCTATCTTTACTAAAGCTAATTTGGAATTTTGATAAAATTTGACACAGGCAGAATTTTAAAATTTCAATCAAATCATACAGGACTAACACTATTGAGCTTGCTGTTACAACATAAGGCTAGCTTGTGTCTGTATGTATGATAAAGAGTAAATGAGGGGGAGACAGAGTTAGTTGCTATGTGTTGAGTGACCATTCTCAAAAATAGTTAGGAAGTCAATGCTGATTTGGATCAATGCATCATTGTGTATACTATAAGTATATATAAAATTTAATGTAATACTTTGGAATGCAATTAATTAGGTGAGTTCATAATTTCCCAGCAGAGTAGGCAGATTGGTTGAATGTGGAATGGTATGGACTCTTTCACTTCAGCTCAGTTAAGTTGCAAAATTGTGTCTGACTCTTCTCAACCCCATGGACTGCAACACACCAGGCTTCTCTGACCTTCACCATCTCCGGAAGTTAGCTCAAACTCATGTCCATTGACTCAATTATGCCTTCCAACCACCTAGTCCTTTGTCATCTAATATTGTATAATAAACCTATCACATGTAACATGGTGAGGACCATTATGCAAATATATACACAAACTGATAGGAAACAAGTGCAGATGAGGTATCTGTCAAATGTTTTTTTACTCCAGAATATATATCTGCCTGCAGGTTCATTCACCATTGGAAGTTCGATGGGAACGCCAATGTGGTAACTGCACCCATTCACTGTTGAAGGAGAGGGAGAGGAAGAACAGGCGAGAAGAAATAAATTCACTTACATTGCAGTCTCAGCACCATAGGTTCATACCCCAAGGATGAAAGAACACACTAAAGATTATCTACATATGGAAATTATGTGCTGGGGTTGCCTGTGATCAGAAATGCTAGAAAACCTTATATACCAAGTACTATACAGTGTTCTTAGTTCTTTAGAAGTATTAGTTCATTAAATTCTCCTAATAACCTAAAAAGGTAGGTATTATTACTATCCCTACTTTATGAAGGAATTGAGACAAAATAAGGGACAAAGTTGGATTCAAACCTGCAAAATCTATTTTCAAGCAATGTCACTCTGTATTAGTCTATCTTTACTAAAGCTAATTTGGAATTTTGATAAAATTTGACACAGGCAGAATTTTAAAATTTCAATCAAATCATACAGGACTAACACTATTGAGCTTGCTGTTACAACATAAGGCTAGCTTGTGTCTGTATGTATGATAAAGAGTAAATGAGGGGGAGACAGAGTTAGTTGCTATGTGTTGAGTGACCATTCTCAAAAATAGTTAGGAAGTCAATGCTGATTTGGATCAATGCATCATTGTGTATACTATAAGTATATATAAAATTTAATGTAATACTTTGGAATGCAATTAATTAGGTGAGTTCATAATTTCCCAGCAGAGTAGGCAGATTGGTTGAATGTGGAATGGTATGGACTCTTTCACTTCAGCTCAGTTAAGTTGCAAAATTGTGTCTGACTCTTCTCAACCCCATGGACTGCAACACACCAGGCTTCTCTGACCTTCACCATCTCCGGAAGTTAGCTCAAACTCATGTCCATTGACTCAATTATGCCTTCCAACCACCTAGTCCTTTGTCATCTAATATTGTATAATAAACCTATGACACGTCGGGTGTAAGTTAGTGAATCTCTGCAGCTCATCATAGACTTTATATGGAACCTGCTAAAGAAAATAAATTCTGAGTCTCATATCAGCTATAATGCATCATTCCTCGCCTCCTTAATCCATGGCTCCAAATAATTTTGCAAGTAGATAAACTTCTTAAGCCATTCAAGAATAATATGATCAGAAGACTAATACTGCAATCTCTTCTCTTTTGGAGAAATCTCTCCTGAGCACAAACGAAGCAGTCTATTTCCTAAGTACCCTTTAATTTTCTGGTAGTTTAAAGTTTATTTTATTGCAGGAATGAGATCACCTTTCAATGAACTGAGGCAAGTGAATGGATTTCTGGTTGCTGATATCTATAAAATGCCAAAACTCTTTTCACATATATCACTACATTGCATCCTAAACTCTGTGATCCATGAGGCACTTCTTTTGGGCAGTATAAAATCTATGAAGTTGCTGTGCCCCTTCCAATTGTTGGCACATTCCTATGGCTGTCATCTTGGGAGGCAATAGTAACTTCATACATATAATCTTGCTGCTTCATATAATGGCTGGAATCTTGAACTGAATGTGTTATTTAATTAAATATTATATTTGTAAAGCATTCTAAAGTAAACAAATGCAGCTGCTTCTGGCTGGAGACAGGCATTCTAGAGGTTCCTGTAGCCCCAGATTCTGGCTAGCACTCCTTGGGAGCTACAAGCTAAGAAAAGCTAAGAAAATGAGGATCTCAATCAGATCTGATTCATTTATGAGCCTCTAGGAAGACAAAATTGCCTCCTCAAATCTCAGTCATACCTTGGGTCCTAATACCATGAGTTTGAGGCTTTCTGTGAGTTTACATAATTTCCCAGCAGAGTAGGCAGATTGGTTGAATGTGGAATGGTATGGACTCTTTCACTTCAGCTCAGTTAAGTTGCAAAATTGTGTCTGACTCTTCTCAACCCCATGGACTGCAACACACCAGGCTTCTCTGACCTTCACCATCTCCGGAAGTTAGCTCAAACTCATGTCCATTGACTCAATTATGCCTTCCAACCACCTAGTCCTTTGTCATCTAATATTGTATAATAAACCTATGACACGTCGGGTGTAAGTTAGTGAATCTCTGCAGCTCATCATAGACTTTATATGGAACCTGCTAAAGAAAATAAATTCTGAGTCTCATATCAGCTATAATGCATCATTCCTCGCCTCCTTAATCCATGGCTCCAAATAATTTTGCAAGTAGATAAACTTCTTAAGCCATTCAAGAATAATATGATCAGAAGACTAATACTGCAATCTCTTCTCTTTTGGAGAAATCTCTCCTGAGCACAAACGAAGCAGTCTATTTCCTAAGTACCCTTTAATTTTCTGGTAGTTTAAAGTTTATTTTATTGCAGGAATGAGATCACCTTTCAATGAACTGAGGCAAGTGAATGGATTTCTGGTTGCTGATATCTATAAAATGCCAAAACTCTTTTCACATATATCACTACATTGCATCCTAAACTCTGTGATCCATGAGGCACTTCTTTTGGGCAGTATAAAATCTATGAAGTTGCTGTGCCCCTTCCAATTGTTGGCACATTCCTATGGCTGTCATCTTGGGAGGCAATAGTAACTTCATACATATAATCTTGCTGCTTCATATAATGGCTGGAATCTTGAACTGAATGTGTTATTTAATTAAATATTATATTTGTAAAGCATTCTAAAGTAAACAAATGCAGCTGCTTCTGGCTGGAGACAGGCATTCTAGAGGTTCCTGTAGCCCCAGATTCTGGCTAGCACTCCTTGGGAGCTACAAGCTAAGAAAAGCTAAGAAAATGAGGATCTCAATCAGATCTGATTCATTTATGAGCCTCTAGGAAGACAAAATTGCCTCCTCAAATCTCAGTCATACTGCCTATAATGGAGATCACAATAATAACTTCCTGATAAGAGGCTTTTGTAGGCTTTCTGTGAGTTTACATAAATAAAAATGTATTCCTATAATGCAAAAGAATCTTTATTACTGCTACTGTTTTGTTCCATGAAACAAAGGCTAAGGGAAAACAAGTAAGCCATTGGTGTTGTATACCAAAAGAAGAGCCAAAGTATTCATGATCATTATAAGCAATTCTTTCGTGTAATATTTTCTTTTTTAAAATCAAGACTAATGAAGAAATACAAGATTCAGAATCAAAAATTAAACTTAAGCAAAAGCAGAATCTGGGCCTTCATCTGGTTTACACAACTCATGGCTTTACCCAAATCTATACTCTGCTGGATCCTGTATGATTATTTAAAACATTGTATGAAAATATTATCTATCTTGATTTATAACCTTTTTTTAAAATTTGCACCTGAGACCAGTGCCTCACTTTGTTAATCCTAGGCCCAATTTTGGTTACATTTTTGAGATTAGGCTGATTATTTCTAATTGTTCATAGATTGGTTTGATGTTAATTTTCATTTCACCCTCATTCAACCAGAACTTGATCTCTGCCAAGTGCTGTGTAAGGCACTAGGGATACACATTGCTAAGACACAGCACACAGGACACTGATGCACACAGACATGAGCCATGCATTCTATAGAGTGTTGGAAATGCATCCATTTATTAATTCATCCCACAATGTTCAGTGAGTACATTCTATGTATGTATCAGGTATCACAGGAAATTCAGGAAGGAAACTATCATTTCTATGCGGGTCAGTATTTCCTTGTGTCAATAAAAACACTCATTTATAGTGGTCTACCAAAACAAGGAAAACATCCTAAAGAAAAAGAAATACAACAGGGCAATAAATCCTCATCAGGAAAAAAGAGAAGAAAGAAGAGAGGAAGAAAGAGACGCAACAAGAAAAGGAGGAAGAGAATGATATACCCAACTAAATTCAGAGTTCCAGAATATTAGCAAGGATAAATGTGAAGACCTTGTTAAATGAACAATGTAAAGAAGTAGAGAAAAACAATAAAATTGGAAAGACTAGAAATAGCTTCAAGAAAATTGGAAACATCAAGGGAATTTTTCATGCAAGGATAGCCATTATAAAAGAGAGGAAAGATATGGACATAGCACAAGCAAAGGAGATTAAGAGGTAGAGTCTGGGGGAAGAGGTGAAGCGTCCGCACTGCTCCCCGGAAAGGCAGGGAGGTGGAGCACCGGTGCAGAGAGGTGGAGCATCGATGTGCCTGATAAGACAGATTCAATTCTAGTATGGCATCAGAAACATACTCTAGCAGATGATTCACACACTGATGAGACTATAAACTCATGACTGAGAACCAGGAAGAGAGGTTTCTTTTCCTTTTCTTTGTTTTACTATGTTTGTTTTGTTGTTGTTGTTGTTGCTTTGTCCGGTTTTCTACTTTCTTTTCTTCATTAACCACAATTCTCTCTTCGCTTTAACTCTTATAATATCTATTGCTAAGCTCTTTATAACTATTCATTTTCTTGATATCTCTACTATATTAAATCTTACTATATACAAATCTTGGCTATCTATCCCTACATAACCCTGCAACACGACCCCATTTCTCCTCATTACCTAGCCATTCTCCTCCTTACTTTCCCCAATATATTTGCTAGTGAATAAATGCTTTAATTACCATTTCTTCAGCTGGGATATTGTTCTGATTTTGTCATCCAGGATGTGCTTCAATTAGATAAGCTCTTAACAGTTGAGTATCAGCTTTGGTCTCATTGTTTACCAGAATAATCCCCTGTGTGTTATCCTTTTTATACCATCTGGATTTGGTTATGGATATGCATGTATGTATGTCTTTCCATTATGTTTGATAATAGTGGCACAATTTTACAATTGCCAGTTATCAAGGATATACCTTTTGTCTCTCATATGTTTATATTTGGCCTAATACCACCAAATGTCATAACAAATCAGAAGGGGAACCTCAACACACTGACCAACTATCAAACCTGGGAATGCGAGAAAAAGGGAAAAAAAAAAGAGAGGAAGAAAAAAGACGCAACAAGAAAAGGAGGAAGAGAATGATATACCCAACTAAATTCAGAGTTCCAGAATATTAGCAAGGATAAATGTGAAGACCTTGTTAAATGAACAATGTAAAGAAGTAGAGAAAAACAATAAAATTGGAAAGACTAGAAATAGCTTCAAGAAAATTGGAAACATCAAGGGAATTTTTCATGCAAGGATAGCCATTATAAAAGAGAGGAAAGATATGGACATAGCACAAGCAAAGGAGATTAAGAGGTAGAGTCTGGGGGAAGAGGTGAAGCGTCCGCACTGCTCCCCGGAAAGGCAGGGAGGTGGAGCACCGGTGCAGAGAGGTGGAGCATCGATGTGCCTGATAAGACAGATTCAATTCTAGTATGGCATCAGAAACATACTCTAGCAGATGATTCACACACTGATGAGACTATAAACTCATGACTGAGAACCAGGAAGAGAGGTTTCTTTTCCTTTTCTTTGTTTTACTATGTTTGTTTTGTTGTTGTTGTTGTTGCTTTGTCCGGTTTTCTACTTTCTTTTCTTCATTAACCACAATTCTCTCTCTTCGCTTTAACTCTTATAATATCTATTGCTAAGCTCTTTATAACTATTCATTTTCTTGATATCTCTACTATATTAAATCTTACTATATACAAATCTTGGCTATCTATCCCTACATAACCCTGCAACACGACCCCATTTCTCCTCATTACCTAGCCATTCTCCTCCTTACTTTCCCCAATATATTTGCTAGTGAATAAATGCTTTAATTACCATTTCTTCAGCTGGGATATTGTTCTGATTTTGTCATCCAGGATGTGCTTCAATTAGATAAGCTCTTAACAGTTGAGTATCAGCTTTGGTCTCATTGTTTACCAGAATAATCCCCTGTGTGTTATCCTTTTTATACCATCTGGATTTGGTTATGGATATGCATGTATGTATGTCTTTCCATTATGTTTGATAATAGTGGCACAATTTTACAATTGCCAGTTATCAAGGATATACCTTTTGTCTCTCATATGTTTATATTTGGCCTAATACCACCAAATGTCATAACAAATCAGAAGGGGAACCTCAACACACTGACCAACTATCAAACCTGGGAATGCTGGAGAGAAAACACTGACGGTTGTTTGTACATAGGTATACTATACCATAATTAGAATTTTAGCATCGTTGAAATTGAGATGTTTCTTATAGTCAATGATGTGTGATTGTTTAATTGTCAATATATATCTTAAATAATGGTACATATTACTATCTTACCAATGTAAAGTTAAAAGTATATGACAGTTCAAATTTTATAAAGTGTTTTCCCATAAAATAATAAGAGCTAATATATATAGAATGCCTACTGTGTGTCAGGCATTGTGGGCTTGTTGTGTTCTATTAATTAATTTATCCCCTCCCCATATTGACTTCCAGCTGGCATCATTCCCATTTGATAGAAGATGAAACTAAGATAAAGTGATTTTATCAATATAACAAAGAAGCAGGATGCAAAGCTATAACCACACCAAGATACCTTTAATACAAAGCTGAAATTCTTTCCTCTTATCCTCCTATTGAATTTTACTCTTAGTCTCTTCTAGAGTTAAATGGGTGGCAAGATGAGCAGCATGAGAGCACAAGCTCTCAAGTCACCTTGTACAAGTTACTCAACCATCTTATCTGTAAAATGTGGATGGAAATAGCACCTTTCCATAGGTAGTTGTGAGGATTAAGTGAAATTAACTATATAATGCATTGATCCAGGGGGCTTATGCACTAGAGGTTAAGTAAATGGGAGTGATATTAACCAAAACTTCAGAAGTAGTGACTTGGCTGAAATAGAGACATCTATTTGGGGCTTGTTAGAATTACAGTCTGGAAGACACATTCAAGACATACTTGAGTTATGATCCACTGGACTGGGAGAGGTTTATAAATGCAAAGAACTGCAAGATTACAGAAATTGTTTGTCAAGACATAGATGTGGAGCTGACAGGACCTAAGGGTGTTTTTTTTTTTTTTTTTTTTTTTTTAAAGCAAGGGCTGGTTCAGTTTCAAAATGATTACATAGTTGCAAGGTATAGTAAGACAACAGAATAAAAATAATAAACTATCTCTCAAGCACTGAATGCTGTTACTGTTCATTCACCAACTCGTGTCCTACTCTTTGTGACCCCATGGTCTATGGCATGTCAAGCTTCCCTGTCCCTCAACATCTCTTGGAGTTTGCCCAAGTGCATGTTCATTGAATTGGTGATTCCATACAATCATCTCATCCTCTGTCACCCTCTTCTCCTTCTGACGGTTGTTTGTACATAGGTATACTATACCATAATTAGAATTTTAGCATCGTTGAAATTGAGATGTTTCTTATAGTCAATGATGTGTGATTGTTTAATTGTCAATATATATCTTAAATAATGGTACATATTACTATCTTACCAATGTAAAGTTAAAAGTATATGACAGTTCAAATTTTATAAAGTGTTTTCCCATAAAATAATAAGAGCTAATATATATAGAATGCCTACTGTGTGTCAGGCATTGTGGGCTTGTTGTGTTCTATTAATTAATTTATCCCTCCCATATTGACTTCCAGCTGGCATCATTCCCATTTGATAGAAGATGAAACTAAGATAAAGTGATTTTATCAATATAACAAAGAAGCAGGATGCAAAGCTATAACCACACCAAGATACCTTTAATACAAAGCTGAAATTCTTTCCTCTTATCCTCCTATTGAATTTTACTCTTAGTCTCTTCTAGAGTTAAATGGGTGGCAAGATGAGCAGCATGAGAGCACAAGCTCTCAAGTCACCTTGTACAAGTTACTCAACCATCTTATCTGTAAAATGTGGATGGAAATAGCACCTTTCCATAGGTAGTTGTGAGGATTAAGTGAAATTAACTATATAATGCATTGATCCAGGGGGCTTATGCACTAGAGGTTAAGTAAATGGGAGTGATATTAACCAAAACTTCAGAAGTAGTGACTTGGCTGAAATAGAGACATCTATTTGGGGCTTGTTAGAATTACAGTCTGGAAGACACATTCAAGACATACTTGAGTTATGATCCACTGGACTGGGAGAGGTTTATAAATGCAAAGAACTGCAAGATTACAGAAATTGTTTGTCAAGACATAGATGTGGAGCTGACAGGACCTAAGGGTGTTTTTTTTTTTTTTTTTTTTTTTAAAGCAAGGGCTGGTTCAGTTTCAAAATGATTACATAGTTGCAAGGTATAGTAAGACAACAGAATAAAAATAATAAACTATCTCTCAAGCACTGAATGCTGTTACTGTTCATTCACCAACTCGTGTCCTACTCTTTGTGACCCCATGGTCTATGGCATGTCAAGCTTCCCTGTCCCTCAACATCTCTTGGAGTTTGCCCAAGTGCATGTTCATTGAATTGGTGATTCCATACAATCATCTCATCCTCTGTCACCCTCTTCTCCTTCTGCCTTCAATCTTTCCCATCATCAGGGGCTTTTTCCATGAGGTGGCTGCTTGCAGCATGTAGCCAAAGTATCAGAGCACATGCCTTCTGAGTGCTTTACATGTATTAATCCATTTCTTCCTCAGAAAAGCCCTATGAGGTACATACTTCTAATACTATTTACAAGTGAGGAAGTTGAGACAAGCCTGAACAGCTTGAAAATGGTAATGCTAATTTGAAATCAAGTTTATTTGGCTCCATTTGTGGCTTCTTCCACCTGTGCACAATTTTCTCCTCCATCCAGGAAAACAGCTACTCTGTAATGTAGCTTCAGAGTGCATCATTTATATCGCAGCTTACAGAGTGGAGTTTTGCAGTTTATAGCCTATGGAACTGTATAGAGATAATAAGATGGGTATTATTATACTCATTTGAGAGATAAGAAGATTGAGATTTGGGGGACCAGCTGACATCTCCAAGGGCATAACTGCAGTAAGTGGCTTGTTTTAGAACTGGATGGATCTGCTGCCTCTGAGAATCATGCTCTTTGTAGATCCCCATGCTACCTCCATTTTGCTCCTCATAAGCTACTTTCAGAGCACAAGGAAGGGGTATTTGTGATGTCCAAGACCCCTGTTTTCATAAGGCTTCTATCCAATGCAGTATCTGTTGTCTATGTGCCCTTGCTTATGTAGCTCAACATTTCTTGGTGTCAATTCTTTCATTTGTTAAATGAGAAGAGTGGTATCTGACTGAGAGTTGTGGAGAAGTTGAAATGAGATAATGTAATGTGCTTTGCAGGCACCTGGCCCATTGTAGATGGTCAAGAAATTTTAGTCTATACCCCAGCCACTTTCCCCTATAAAATGAATAAGAGCAGGCTTGCATTTGGTGATTGTACTTGTTTTGTCCTATACAAGTTTGATAGATTATTCCAAGTCCATTCAATAAACATGGATTAGAGCAATGTTTGTCCATGTTTCTCTACTTTATATATATAATGACTTTATATATGGAGTCATAAAACTTAGGAGAGATTTATGCATATGACATGCTGCATGTTTTCATATAAATATTTTGCCAGGAAACCTGGTAATACACTGATGCATGTGAGCAGTCTTCTAAAGTTATTTCTCATACATCTCTCTATTTGCATGGGAAGTCACATTTTATGGTTTAACTTTTGCTTTCATGACACAGCCTCAATTTACATCTTATTTATTAATTTTTTAGCACACTTAGAAGTTCCTTGCTTATTGCACATATGTTTATCTTACACTTGAAGCAATTCTTTAGGTCCATGTTTCATCAGGGAGATTTTGTTTTTGTTTTTGTTTTTAAATTTTATTGAAGCATAGTTGCTTTACAATGACATGTTTAACTTCTGCTGCACAGCAAAGAGACTAAGGTATGCATGCATATTTTATTTTTCACATTGTTTTCCATTATGATATATCTCAGGATATTGAATAGAGTTCCCTGTGTCATACAGTAGGACCCTGTTGTTTATCCATCCTATATACGGTACTTTGAAAAAACAGATCTAGTTTATTAAAGGAGTTCTATGTCTAATTTCACATTTTCCTTTCTCAAAGAGGAACCTTTACTATTCTTTCCATATTATATAAGGGAATTTTTTTCCTATTAAGATTATTCTTAATGGTCAGGAGTAAATATGAGTGCCCATATCTCCTCAAGTGATTGAAGCGATATGAGCCTGGTGGATTTGTGATGTCCAAGACCCCTGTTTTCATAAGGCTTCTATCCAATGCAGTATCTGTTGTCTATGTGCCCTTGCTTATGTAGCTCAACATTTCTTGGTGTCAATTCTTTCATTTGTTAAATGAGAAGAGTGGTATCTGACTGAGAGTTGTGGAGAAGTTGAAATGAGATAATGTAATGTGCTTTGCAGGCACCTGGCCCATTGTAGATGGTCAAGAAATTTTAGTCTATACCCCAGCCACTTTCCCCTATAAAATGAATAAGAGCAGGCTTGCATTTGGTGATTGTACTTGTTTTGTCCTATACAAGTTTGATAGATTATTCCAAGTCCATTCAATAAACATGGATTAGAGCAATGTTTGTCCATGTTTCTCTACTTTATATATATAATGACTTTATATATGGAGTCATAAAACTTAGGAGAGATTTATGCATATGACATGCTGCATGTTTTCATATAAATATTTTGCCAGGAAACCTGGTAATACACTGATGCATGTGAGCAGTCTTCTAAAGTTATTTCTCATACATCTCTCTATTTGCATGGGAAGTCACATTTTATGGTTTAACTTTTGCTTTCATGACACAGCCTCAATTTACATCTTATTTATTAATTTTTTAGCACACTTAGAAGTTCCTTGCTTATTGCACATATGTTTATCTTACACTTGAAGCAATTCTTTAGGTCCATGTTTCATCAGGGAGATTTTGTTTTTGTTTTTGTTTTTAAATTTTATTGAAGCATAGTTGCTTTACAATGACATGTTTAACTTCTGCTGCACAGCAAAGAGACTAAGGTATGCATGCATATTTTATTTTTCACATTGTTTTCCATTATGATATATCTCAGGATATTGAATAGAGTTCCCTGTGTCATACAGTAGGACCCTGTTGTTTATCCATCCTATATACGGTACTTTGAAAAAACAGATCTAGTTTATTAAAGGAGTTCTATGTCTAATTTCACATTTTCCTTTCTCAAAGAGGAACCTTTACTATTCTTTCCATATTATATAAGGGAATTTTTTTCCTATTAAGATTATTCTTAATGATCAGGAGTAAATATGAGTGCCCATATCTCCTCAAGTGATTGAAGCGAATGATCTTAATTTAGGTAAAATGTCAGGAACTGATCCTTGTAGGAAAAAGGTATGCATTGGAAGAAAAGGAACACATATGAGCAGAGAGAAATAGATAACAGAAATATTGTGCATCTCATGATAGCAAAGTATAGTCTGATACAGAATTAAGACAAAACTTTCTCTTTGGCTAGGGAAAACTTTCCTATATGTGGAAATCCTTTTCCTAGAAAAGATTACCAAGGTTTCTTTGGACCAAGTCCTGTGCAAGCTGTGTGTCATAATTCCTTGAACAAAATGATATTTTATACTTGTATGATTACTTGTAAAAAGCAAATCAACACCCCTCTCCCCCCAAAAAATAACCAACAGTCAAGTATTTGCCATTTGTATATGAAATTAAAGCTTCTATGTTTGAATATTAAATTTTCAAGAGAATATATCTAGATTTTAACATGGCCAGTAGAACCAATGACCATTTAATTTATTTGGTAGTTGAACAAAAACTATTGCTGAAGGTTATTTTATTTATTTATTAACAATATCTGTATAATTGTATTTTTCCAAAAAAAATTCTAAGATAATTCGGCTATGCATCTGGATTTTTAAAAAAGTGATTGCAAGTTTTTCTATTATGTGAGACTTTTAGTGATACCGAATTCTGTTATTTTCTGTTGATACAATAAAATTAAGCAAGTAAACACAATCACAACAGTAAAATATGTTATTATTTTTCACAATCAATAACCGTACCAAAAAAAAAGGTAATTACAGGTGCAAGCCATAGCGGGAACATGATCACCCCAACAATCTAAATTGATTGCAAGCAACTTGCTGGTTAAGTCGAGTGATGTGATCAGTGGAAGTACATTACATGCACATGTTCTCATCACCCTGTCTATATGTGTTTTGTTGGTTCATTTAAATCATTTAAAGTTAAGGTAATTACTGGTATGAATAATACTATTGCCATTTAGTTAATTGCTTGAATTTATTTTGTGTAGGTCTTTTCCTTCTCTTTTCTGCTTCAGAAGTTCCTTTAACATTTGTGGTAAAGCTGGTTTAGTGATTCTGAACTCTCTTAGCTTTTGTTTTCCAAGAAAGCTTTTGATTTCTCTGTTAAATCTGAAGAATCTTTCTGTGTAGAGTATTCCTGGTTGTAGGTTCTGACCTTTCATCAATTTAAATATTTCCGAAACGTAAAGTTTCTATTGAGAAGTCAACTGATAACCTTATAGGAGTTCCCGTTTATGTTGTCAGCTTTTCCTTGTTGCTTTTGATTTTATATTTATTTTTTGTCAGTTTGATTATTATGTAACTCAGTGTGTTCCTCTTTGTGTTTATCCTGTCTGGGACTCTCTGTTTCCCGGGCTTGGTGACTATTTCCTTTCTCATGTTAGGAAAGTTTTCAGCTATTGTTTCTTCAAATATTTTCTCAAGTCTTTTCTCCCTCTCTCTTCTCCTCCTGGGACCCAGATAATGCAAGCTTGGTGTATTTAATGTTCCAGAGGCCTCTTGGACTGTCTTCTTTTTTTTCCTTCTTTTTCTCTATATTCTGTGATGAGGCCATGATTTAAACCATCTCCCCCCACCCCCATATCATTTACCCGTTCCTGTGTTATTGATTCCTTTTAGTGAATGGTTATGTTTGCAAAAAATTAATAAATGAGTAAACTGTGTGGACCACAACAGACTGAGGAAAATTCCTAAGGAGAAGTAAATGCCAGATTATCTTACCTGCCTCCTGAGAAACCTGTAGGTAGGTCAAGAAATAACAGTTAGAACCAGACATGGAACAATGAACTAGTTCAAAATTGGGGAAGGAGTATGTCAAGGCTGTATATTGTGATCCTGCTTATTTAACTTCTATGTAGAGTACAACAATAACCGTACTATTGGCCATGTGATCAAAAAGTTGCAAGCAACTTGTGGTTAAGTCGAGTGATGTGATCAGTGGAAGTACATTACATGCACATGTTCTCATCACCCTGTCTATATGTGTTTTGTTGGTTCATTTAAATCATTTAAAGTTAAGGTAATTACTGGTATGAATAATACTATTGCCATTTAGTTAATTGCTTGAATTTATTTTGTGTAGGTCTTTTCCTTCTCTTTTCTGCTTCAGAAGTTCCTTTAACATTTGTGGTAAAGCTGGTTTAGTGATTCTGAACTCTCTTAGCTTTTGTTTTCCAAGAAAGCTTTTGATTTCTCTGTTAAATCTGAAGAATCTTTCTGTGTAGAGTATTCCTGGTTGTAGGTTCTGACCTTTCATCAATTTAAATATTTCCGAAACGTAGAGTTTCTATTGAGAAGTCAACTGATAACCTTATAGGAGTTCCCGTTTATGTTGTCAGCTTTTCCTTGTTGCTTTTGATTTTATATTTATTTTTTGTCAGTTTGATTATTATGTAACTCAGTGTGTTCCTCTTTGTGTTTATCCTGTCTGGGACTCTCTGTTTCCCGGGCTTGGTGACTATTTCCTTTCTCATGTTAGGAAAGTTTTCAGCTATTGTTTCTTCAAATATTTTCTCAAGTCTTTTCTCCCTCTCTCTTCTCCTCCTGGGACCCAGATAATGCAAGCTTGGTGTATTTAATGTTCCAGAGGCCTCTTGGACTGTCTTCTTTTTTTTCCTTCTTTTTCTCTATATTCTGTGATGAGGCCATGATTTAAACCATCTCCCCCCACCCCCATATCATTTACCCGTTCCTGTGTTATTGATTCCTTTTAGTGAATGGTTATGTTTGCAAAAAATTAATAAATGAGTAAACTGTGTGGACCACAACAGACTGAGGAAAATTCCTAAGGAGAAGTAAATGCCAGATTATCTTACCTGCCTCCTGAGAAACCTGTAGGTAGGTCAAGAAATAACAGTTAGAACCAGACATGGAACAATGAACTAGTTCAAAATTGGGGAAGGAGTATGTCAAGGCTGTATATTGTGATCCTGCTTATTTAACTTCTATGTAGAGTACAACATGAAAAATGCCAGGCTAGGTGAATCACAAGCTGAAATCAAAATTGTCAGGAGAAATATCAATAACCAAATATGCAGATAGCACCACCTTTATGGCAGAAAGAAAAGAGGAACTAAGAAGCCTCTTGATGACGGTGAAAGAAGAGAGTGGAAAAGTTGGCTTAAAATTCAACATTGAAAAGCTTAAGATCATGGAATCTGGTTCCATCACTTCTTTTCAAATAAATGGGTAAAAAATGAAAACAGTGACAGATTTTATTTTCTTGGACTTGAAATTACTGTGGATGGTAACTGCAGCCACAAAATTTAAAGTTGGTTGCTCTTTGGAAGAAAAGCTATGATAAGCCTGGACAGCATATTAACAAGTGGAGACATCACCTTGTTTATAGTCAAAGCTATGATTTTTCCAACAGTCATGTACAGATGTGAGAGTTGGACCATAAAGAAGGCTGAAGGCTGAATAATTGATTCTTTCAAACTGTGGTACTGGGTATAACTTTTGAGAGTCCCTTGGGTTGCAAGATCAAATCAGTCAATCCTAAAGGAAATCAACCCTGAATACTCATTGGAAAAACTGATGCTAGCTGCTGTTTGATTCTGATTCTTCTTCTGTCTGCCCTCTGGTGAATGAGGCTAAGATGTTTGTATACACTTTCTAATGAGAGGGACTGGTAGTGGAAAACTAGGTGTTGATTGGGGGCCCCCCGATGAGTGTGCACTATGCTTTCTCTATATTTTTTCCCTTGGACTGTCTTCTTTAATTTCCTTCTTTTTCTCTATATTCTGTGATGAGGCCATGATTTAAACCATCTCCCCCCACCCCCATATCATTTACCCGTTCCTGTGTTATTGATTCCTTTTAGTGAATGGTTATGTTTGCAAAAAATTAATAAATGAGTAAACTGTGTGGACCACAACAGACTGAGGAAAATTCCTAAGGAGAAGTAAATGCCAGATTATCTTACCTGCCTCCTGAGAAACCTGTAGGTAGGTCAAGAAATAACAGTTAGAACCAGACATGGAACAATGAACTAGTTCAAAATTGGGGAAGGAGTATGTCAAGGCTGTATATTGTGATCCTGCTTATTTAACTTCTATGTAGAGTACAACATGAAAAATGCCAGGCTAGGTGAATCACAAGCTGAAATCAAAATTGTCAGGAGAAATATCAATAACCAAATATGCAGATAGCACCACCTTTATGGCAGAAAGAAAAGAGGAACTAAGAAGCCTCTTGATGACGGTGAAAGAAGAGAGTGGAAAAGTTGGCTTAAAATTCAACATTGAAAAGCTTAAGATCATGGAATCTGGTTCCATCACTTCTTTTCAAATAAATGGGTAAAAAATGAAAACAGTGACAGATTTTATTTTCTTGGACTTGAAATTACTGTGGATGGTAACTGCAGCCACAAAATTTAAAGTTGGTTGCTCTTTGGAAGAAAAGCTATGATAAGCCTGGACAGCATATTAACAAGTGGAGACATCACCTTGTTTATAGTCAAAGCTATGATTTTTCCAACAGTCATGTACAGATGTGAGAGTTGGACCATAAAGAAGGCTGAAGGCTGAATAATTGATTCTTTCAAACTGTGGTACTGGGTATAACTTTTGAGAGTCCCTTGGGTTGCAAGATCAAATCAGTCAATCCTAAAGGAAATCAACCCTGAATACTCATTGGAAAAACTGATGCTAGCTGCTGTTTGATTCTGATTCTTCTTCTGTCTGCCCTCTGGTGAATGAGGCTAAGATGTTTGTATACACTTTCTAATGAGAGGGACTGGTAGTGGGAAAACTAGGTGTTGATTGGGCGGGCAGCACTGTGCTCTATAAAACTTTAATCCAATTATCTACTGATAGGTAGTGTTGCACTCCCTCCTTGTTGTTTGGCCTGTGGGAACTCAGCTCTGGATGTGCAATCTCTATGGTAGGGTTAATGGCAACCTCCAAAAGGACTCAGTCCAAGGGGCCCCTTCCAAGGACTGCTGCTCCCAGTTCCCTTATCCCCATGGCAAGTCACTTGTGATCCATATTTCCACAAGACTTGTGATCCATACTTCCACACCACCAACACACAATAGCAGGTAATGCAGGTTCAGTTTGTTAATAAGCTATTTCTAAAGACCCCAGTTTGGCATCTTTCCTGGAGAAGTCAGTCCATTTGTTACTGTCTTGTAGAAATGGATTTGAATTATTCACGTACCATATACAACTTGTTTATGGGGTATTGATGCAAAAGAGTCTGTGCCAGTCTTTGTGTGGTCAGAGATCTTGGCTTCATAGCTCCCATAAAAATCTTACTACATCTTCCGCAAGTGATATTCAGTGCCTGAAGTTGACTCAAACTTTCTACCCTGCACTTCCACCAAATTCTGAAACAAAATGGAAAGGAAGGAAATGTGCATCTGAGTATCTCCTATAATCCAGACTCAAAACATTTTGTAGATCTATAATCTTCCTAAGGACGTACAAGGCTGGTGATATTAACCTTATTAGAGGGAATTTCTTCAGAGAGATTAAGTAAATTGACCTAGGTCACACATAGCTCCACCTATAGCTAATAAGTGGTGAAGCCAAGCCTCAAACTTAGATCTGTTACTTTCAAATTCTGATTCTCTTCATTGCACCAAGCCCAGAAGCATCCAAGCAAACAAAGGAATTACAGGTGGACAGAGTGTAACTTATCACCTTCATCTAAGTTAGAGGAATTCTATAGTCTGAATAGTCATTTTATAAATAATTATTTATTGAATATCTGTTATGTGGTAGGCACTGTAGTAGTTGCTGCATTTGAAGTAGTTACAGCAATGAATTCCAGAAGGATTTCCCAACATCTTCCTAAGGGTTATTGTTCAGTCACTAACTCGTGTCTGACTCCTTGCAACCCGGTGGACTATAGATGCCAGCCTCCTCTGTTCTCCACTGTCTGCCAGAGTATGTTCAAATTCATGTTAATTGAGTTGGATATGCTATCTAATCATCCCATCCTCTGTCACCCCCTTCTACTTTGTCTTCAGTCTTTTCAAGCATCAGTGTTTTTTGCAATGAGTCAGCTCTTCAAATCAAGTAGTCAAGTTTTGGGGCTTTGGCTTCAGCATCAGGTCTTCCAATGAATATTCAGGGTTGATTTCCTTTAAGCTTGTCTGTTTGATCTCCTTGTAGCCTAATGGACTCACAAGAGTCTTTTCCAGGACCACAATTTGAAACCATCAGTTGTTCAGTGCTCAGCCTCCTTTATGGTCCAAATCTCACATCCATACATGACTATAGAGAAAACCATAGCCTTGACCATATGGATCTTTGTTGGCTAAGTGGTGTCTCTGGCTTTTAATAATGTTTAGGCTTTGTGATGACTCAAATGGTAAAAAATATGCCTGCAATTAGGGAGACCTGGCTTCAATCCCTGGTTCGGGAAGATTCCCTGTAGATGGGAATGACTACCTACTCAAGTACTTTTGCTTGGAGAATGCCATGGACAGAGGATCCTGGCAGGCTACAGTCCATGGGGTCTCATAGAATTGAACATGACTGAGCTTAGCTGGAATTCCATCACCTGCAACAACTTTGTTTATAGTAATGCTTCCCAAGGCCCACTTGACTTCACACTCCAAGATGTCTGGCTCTAGGAGAGTGACCACATCATCATGGTTATTAACTTTTTTTTGTATAGTTCTATTGTATATTCCTGCTGCCTCTTTTTAATATCTTTCAGCACATTCACTTTCATCTAGATTTTCCTTCTTAATTTCATGACTGACACCACTGTCTCCAATGATTTTGGGACTCAAGGGAATTTGGTTTTTGTCATCATTTCTCCCTTTCCCTTTACTATTGGCTATGAATTGATGGGACTGGATATCATCACCTTATTTTTTTTTAATGTTGATCTTCAAGCCAGCTTTTTTCACTCTCCTCTTTCACCATTATCAAGAGTCTTTTTAGTTCCTCTTCACTTTCTGCCATTAGGATGGTATCTATATATCTGAGGTTGTTGATATTTTCCCCAGCCATCTTGATTCCAGCTTGTGATTTATTCCAATTGGCATTTCACATAATGTACTATGCATATAAGTTAAATAAGTAGGTTACAATATGTAGCAGTGGTGCATTCCTTTCCTAATTTTGAACTAGTCCATTGTTCCACATCCAGTTCAACCTGTTGTTTCTTGACCCTCATAAGGCTTCACACAAAACAGATAAGGTAGTCTAATACTGATATATCTTGAAGAATTTTCCACATATTTTATGACTCACATAGCAAAGATTTTAGAGTAGTCAATAAAGTAGCAGTAGATGTTTTTCTGGAGCTCCCTTGCTTTCTCCATGACATAATGAATGTCGGAAATTTTATCTCTAGCTCCTGTGCCTTTTTGAAATCCAGCTTGTACATCTGCAAGTGGTGTCTCTGGCTTTTAATAATGTTTAGGCTTTGTGATGACTCAAATGGTAAAAAATATGCCTGCAATTAGGGAGACCTGGCTTCAATCCCTGGTTCGGGAAGATTCCCTGTAGATGGGAATGACTACCTACTCAAGTACTTTTGCTTGGAGAATGCCATGGACAGAGGATCCTGGCAGGCTACAGTCCATGGGGTCTCATAGAATTGAACATGACTGAGCTTAGCTGGAATTCCATCACCTGCAACAACTTTGTTTATAGTAATGCTTCCCAAGGCCCACTTGACTTCACACTCCAAGATGTCTGGCTCTAGGAGAGTGACCACATCATCATGGTTATTAACTTTTTTTTGTATAGTTCTATTGTATATTCCTGCTGCCTCTTTTTAATATCTTTCAGCACATTCACTTTCATCTAGATTTTCCTTCTTAATTTCATGACTGACACCACTTTCTCTAATGATTTTGGGACTAAAGGGAATTTGGTTTTTGTCATCATTTCTCCCTTTCCCTTTACTATTGGCTATGAATTGATGGGACTGGATATCATCACCTTATTTTTTTTTAATGTTGATCTTCAAGCCAGCTTTTTTCACTCTCCTCTTTCACCATTATCAAGAGTCTTTTTAGTTCCTCTTCACTTTCTGCCATTAGGATGGTATCTATATATCTGAGGTTGTTGATATTTTCCCCAGCCATCTTGATTCCAGCTTGTGATTTATTCCAATTGGCATTTCACATAATGTACTATGCATATAAGTTAAATAAGTAGGTTACAATATGTAGCAGTGGTGCATTCCTTTCCTAATTTTGAACTAGTCCATTGTTCCACATCCAGTTCAACCTGTTGTTTCTTGACCCTCATAAGGCTTCACACAAAACAGATAAGGTAGTCTAATACTGATATATCTTGAAGAATTTTCCACATATTTTATGACTCACATAGCAAAGATTTTAGAGTAGTCAATAAAGTAGCAGTAGATGTTTTTCTGGAGCTCCCTTGCTTTCTCCATGACATAATGAATGTCGGAAATTTTATCTCTAGCTCCTGTGCCTTTTTGAAATCCAGCTTGTACATCTGTAAGTTCTTAGTTCACTTAACAATGAAAGCTAGTTGAAGGATTTTGAGTATATATATATATATATATATATATATATATACTTACTAGCATGAAAAATGAGAGCAATTTTATGGTAATTTGAACACTCTTTGGCATTGCACTTCTTTGGGATTGGAGTGAAAACTGATACTCCAGTCTTGTGGCCACTATAGAGTTTTCCAAATTTGCTGCCATATTGACTATAGCACTGTAAGAGCATCAACTCTAGGATTTTAAATTGGTTAGCTTGAATTCCATCACCTCCACTAGTTTTTTACATAGAAATGCTTACTAGGGCCCGCTTGATTTCACAGTCCAGAATATCTGGCTCTAGGTGAGTGACCACAATTGTGTGGATATTCTGATCATTAGGACATTTTTGCATAGCTATTCTGTGTATTCTTTCTGCCTCTCTTTATTATTAGTATTTTTATTTTATTTTTGCTTTTTCAGTTTTGTTTATATATATGTATAATTTCAGATTAGTCATATGTATATCTCTGACCCCTCTCTACTCTATCCCCCTCCCAGTACCCCCATCCCACCCCTCCAGGCTCCATGCAGGATCCCTTACTCCCACAGCTCAATGACAATAGATATCTCTTTTACATATGATAGGATAGGTGTCTATGTTACTCTATTCACACCTCCTACCCACTGTTCATTCCTAACAATGTTCATATGTCAGTGCTCTATGTCTGTTTTTCCATCACTTCTCTGCATGTGTTATCATTAGTATATTACTAAATTCCATATATATGTGTTACTATACTGTACTTGTCGTTCTCTTTTTGATTTACTTCAATTTGTAAAGTAGGTTCTAGATTCATCCACCTTATAAGGACGGATTCTTCTGTATTATTTTTTTGGAGGTGAGAAGTATTCCATTATGTATATGTACCAGAGCTTTCTTATCCATTAGTTCACCAATGGATTAATCAATTAAAAAAAAGAGAGAAGAATGATATAAAAAAATCAAAAATGAAAAAGGAGAGATTACAACACAAGATGTAGAAGTACAAAGGATTATAAGAGACTATCAGGAACAAATATATGGGAAAAAAGTGGACAACTTGGAAGAAATGTACAGTTTCTTAAAGAAGTTCAATCTTCCAAGACTGAACAACGAAGAAGTAGAAATTATGGACAACCCAATCACAAGCTCAGAAATCAGATTTGTGATCAGAAAGCTACCCAAAAGTAAAAGCTTGGGGCCATACAGATACACAGGTGAATTCTACCAAACATTTAAAGAATAGCTAACGCCTAGCCTTCTGAAATTCCTTCAAGCAATTGCACAAGAAGGAACACTTCCAAACACATTCTATGAGGTCACCATCACCTTGATACCAAAACCAGGCAAAGAAAACAAAAAATAGAAAATAATAGACCAACTGATGAATTTGGCTGTAAAAATCCGCAACAAAATCCTAGCCAGCAGAATTCAATAACACACAAAAAATTTCATGCACCATGATCAAGTTGGATCCATCCCAGGTATGCAAGGATTCTTCAATATCTGCTAATCAATTAATGTGATCCACCGTATCAACAAATTGAGAGAAAAAAACAGCATGATAATCTCAATAGATGAATAAAAAGTCCTGAACAAATTCCAACACCCATTTATGATAAAATTCTTCAAAAAATGAACATAGAAGGAATCTATCTCAGCATAGTGAAAATCATATATGATAAGCCCACAGAGAACCCTATTCTCAGTGGTGAAAAATTGAAAGCATTCCCTGTAAGATCAGGAAAAAGACATCGGTATCCACTTTCACCACTCTTATTCAACATACTCCTGGAAGTTCTAGCAATAACAAAAAAGAAGAAAAATAATAAAAGGAATTCAGATTGGAAAAGAAGAAGTAAAATTCTCTTTATTGCAGATGACATGATATTATACATAGAAAACCCCAAAGACACTATTACAAAACTACTAGAGCTAATCAATGAATTCAGCAGAGTTGCGGGATACAAAATCAATACACAGAAATCACTGGCATTCCTATATACAAACAATGACAATCAGGAAATGAAATCAAAGAGGCAATCCCATTCACCACTGCAACCAAGAGAATAAAGTATCTAGGAAAAAACCTACCCAAAGAAACAAAAAAAACCTGTAGAAGTACAAAGGATTATAAGAGACTATCAGGAACAAATATATGGGAAAAAAGTGGACAACTTGGAAGAAATGTACAGTTTCTTAAAGAAGTTCAATCTTCCAAGACTGAACAACGAAGAAGTAGAAATTATGGACAACCCAATCACAAGCTCAGAAATCAGATTTGTGATCAGAAAGCTACCCAAAAGTAAAAGCTTGGGGCCATACAGATACACAGGTGAATTCTACCAAACATTTAAAGAATAGCTAACGCCTAGCCTTCTGAAATTCCTTCAAGCAATTGCACAAGAAGGAACACTTCCAAACACATTCTATGAGGTCACCATCACCTTGATACCAAAACCAGGCAAAGAAAACAAAAAATAGAAAATAATAGACCAACTGATGAATTTGGCTGTAAAAATCCGCAACAAAATCCTAGCCAGCAGAATTCAATAACACACAAAAAATTTCATGCACCATGATCAAGTTGGATCCATCCCAGGTATGCAAGGATTCTTCAATATCTGCTAATCAATTAATGTGATCCACCGTATCAACAAATTGAGAGAAAAAAACAGCATGATAATCTCAATAGATGAATAAAAAGTCCTGAACAAATTCCAACACCCATTTATGATAAAATTCTTCAAAAAATGAACATAGAAGGAATCTATCTCAGCATAGTGAAAATCATATATGATAAGCCCACAGAGAACCCTATTCTCAGTGGTGAAAAATTGAAAGCATTCCCTGTAAGATCAGGAAAAAGACATCGGTATCCACTTTCACCACTCTTATTCAACATACTCCTGGAAGTTCTAGCAATAACAAAAAAGAAGAAAAATAATAAAAGGAATTCAGATTGGAAAAGAAGAAGTAAAATTCTCTTTATTGCAGATGACATGATATTATACATAGAAAACCCCAAAGACACTATTACAAAACTACTAGAGCTAATCAATGAATTCAGCAGAGTTGCGGGATACAAAATCAATACACAGAAATCACTGGCATTCCTATATACAAACAATGACAATCAGGAAATGAAATCAAAGAGGCAATCCCATTCACCACTGCAACCAAGAGAATAAAGTATCTAGGAAAAAACCTACCCAAAGAAACAAAAGAACTGTATACAGAAAATTACAAGACACTGATGAAAGAAATTACAGAAGACCTAAAAAGATGGAGAGATATTCTGTGTTCCTGGGTCGAAAGATTCAACACTGTGAAAATGATCATACTACCAAATATCATCTACTGATTCAATGAAATCCCTATCAAATCACCAATGACATTCTTCACAGAACTAGATCAAGGAATAACACAGTTCATAAGGAAACGCAAAAGACCCCGAATAGACAAAGCAATCCTGAGAATGAAAAATAGAGCTGGAGCGATCAGTCTTCCTAAATTCAGACTATACTACAAAGTAAGAGTCATCAAGACAGTGTGATACTGGCCAAAACAAACAAAACAAACAAACAAACAAACAAATAAAAAAACAGAAATATAGATCAATGGAACAAGATAGAGAACTGAGAGATAAACCCGCGCACTTATGGATACCTTATTTTTGACAAAGGGCGTGAAAATATAAAATGGAAAAAAGACATCCTCTTCAAAAAATTGTGCTGGGAAAATTGGACAGCTACATGAAAAAAAAAAAAAAAATGAAGTTGGAGCATTCCCTGACACCATACAGAGAAAACTCAAACTGGATTAAACATCTAAATGTAAGGCCAAAAACCCTAAAACTCTTAGAGGAGAATATAGGCAAAACACTCAAGGACAGAAATTAAAGAACGATCTTCTCTGACCCATCTAATAGAACAGCAGAAAAAACAAAAATGAGCATGTGAGACCTAATGAAAATTAAAAGCTTTTGTACAACAAAAGAAACTGCAAAAAATGTGAACAGACAACCCACAGAATGGGAGGAAATCATAGCAAATTGAATAACAGACAAAGAATTAATCTCCAAAATCTACAAGCAACTCAGACAACTCAACACCAGAAAAAAGAACAACCTAATCAAAAAATGGGAAAAAGACCTAAAAAGACATTTCACCAAACAGGACATACAGATGGCCATAAAACAAGTGAAATGATGCTCAACCTCACTTATTATTAGAATAATGCAAAGCAAAACTACAATGAGATATCACCTCACACCAGTTAGAATAGCCATCATCAAAAAATTTACAGACAGGGCTTCCCTGGTGGTCTTGTGGCTAAGGATACCGCCTTGCTGTGCAAGAGGTGCTGGTTGAACCCCTGGCCTGGGAATATCCCAAGTGCTGTGGAGCAGCTGCACCAATGTATCCAACTACTGAGCCAGTGCTCGGAGGCACATGTGCCCAGAACCGGTGCTCTGCAGCGACAGAGGCCACCGGGATGAGAGGCATACACAGGCCAAAGAACAAAGATAAATAAATGAAAGATCAGTAGAAGTGGCCAAAAAAATCTACAGACAATAAATGCTGAAGAAGGTGTGGAGAAAAGGGACCGCTTGCATTGCCAGTGGGAATATAGTTTGATAAAGCCACTATGGAAGACTGTATGGAGATTCCTTGAAAAACTAAAAATAGAAGCATCA
Source organism: Tragulus kanchil (assembly GCA_022376925.1). NCBI lineage: Eukaryota > Metazoa > Chordata > Mammalia > Artiodactyla > Tragulidae > Tragulus > Tragulus kanchil. The sequence goes on along the minus strand of JAIOJX010000027.1, from coordinate 54,056,794 downwards.
TACAACCCAGCAATCCCACTCTTAGGCTTATTGCACTGATGAAATCAAAACTGAAAGAGGCACTTTTATCCCAATGTTCATTGCAGCATTCCATACAATAGCTAGAACATGGAAACAACCTATATATCCATCGACACACGAATGGATAAAAATCCTCTGGTACATATATACAATGAAGTACTAGTCAATTGTAAAAGAAATGCAGAAGAATCAGTCCTAATGAGGTGGATCGATCTAGAAACTATTATAAAAAATGAAGTCAAAAAGAGAAAGACAAGTATAGTATACTAACACATATATGTGGAATCTAGTAAGATGGTAATAACACAGGCCATGAAACGCTGGAAAAACAGACATAGAGAACTGACATATGGACATTGTGGGAAATGAACAGGGAGTGGGAGGCATAGAGGGAGTAACATGAAACCTATACTATCATATGTGAGAAAGATAGCTATTGTCATTGCGCTGTGGGAACAAAGGATGCTGCAGAGGCACTGTGAGATGGCCTGCACGGGTGGGATTGGGGGGGGTGGTTGGGACGGGGTGGAGGAGAGATGGAGGGCAAGGAACACGCAAACATACAGATGAAAAGTAATATGCTCAACCTCACGTATTATTAGAATAATGCAAAGCAAAACTACAATGAGATATCACCTCACACCAGTTAGAATAGCCATCATCAAAAAATTTACAGACAGGGCTTCCCTGGTGGTCTTGTGGCTAAGGATACCGCCTTGCTGTGCAAGAGGTGCTGGTTGAACCCCTGGCCTGGGAATATCCCAAGTGCTGTGGAGCAGCTGCACCAATGTATCCAACTACTGAGCCAGTGCTCGGAGGCACATGTGCCCAGAACCGGTGCTCTGCAGCGACAGAGGCCACCGGGATGAGAGGCATACACAGGCCAAAGAACAAAGATAAATAAATGAAAGATCAGTAGAAGTGGCCAAAAAAATCTACAGACAATAAATGCTGAAGAAGGTGTGGAGAAAAGGGACCGCTTGCATTGCCAGTGGGAATATAGTTTGATAAAGCCACTATGGAAGACTGTATGGAGATTCCTTGAAAAACTAAAAATAGAAGCATCATACAACCCAGCAATCCCACTCTTAGGCTTATTGCACTGATGAAATCAAAACTGAAAGAGGCACTTTTATCCCAATGTTCATTGCAGCATTCCATACAATAGCTAGAACATGGAAACAACCTATATATCCATCGACACACGAATGGATAAAAATCCTCTGGTACATATATACAATGAAGTACTAGTCAATTGTAAAAAGAAATGCAGAAGAATCAGTCCTAATGAGGTGGATCGATCTAGAAACTATTATAAAAAATGAAGTCAAAAAGAGAAAGACAAGTATAGTATACTAACACATATATGTGGAATCTAGTAAGATGGTAATAACACAGGCCATGAAACGCTGGAAAAACAGACATAGAGAACTGACATATGGACATTGTGGGAAATGAACAGGGAGTGGGAGGCATAGAGGGAGTAACATGAAACCTATACTATCATATGTGAGAAAGATAGCTATTGTCATTGCGCTGTGGGAACAAAGGATGCTGCAGAGGCACTGTGAGATGGCCTGCACGGGTGGGATTGGGGGGGGTGGTTGGGACGGGGGTGGAGGAGAGATGAGGGCAAGGAACACGCATATGACTAATCTGGGATTATATGTATCTGTAAACAACAAAACACTGTAAAGTCAAAAGTAAAATAAAAATTTTAAAAATAAATAGGACTTCCCTGGTGGCCCAGTGGGTAAGGACACCGCCTTGCAGTGCAAGGGGCACTGGTTCGATCCTTGGCCTGGGAAGATTCCATGTGCCACGAAGCAGCTGGACCGATGTGTCCAATTACCGATCCGGAGCTCTGGAGCACATGTGCCCAGAGCCGGCGCTCTGCAACAACAGAGGCCACCATGATGGGAGGCCCACATGGGCCAAAGAACAAAGGTGGATGAAAATAGATAAATGAAAGACAAATACAAGTGGCCCGCCTGCTCCTCTTCCTCCCAACCAGCGCCCACCCCCCCAACCCCCGGCAAGAAAAATAAATAAATAAATGTGTGTTGTTGTTGTTTTTTAAAGATTTATTTATTTATTTACTTATTTTGGGCGGGGGTCGGGTTGGGAAGGGAGGGGAGCGGGTGGGCCACTTCTATTGGTCTTCCATTTCTCTATTTTTCATCCATCTTTGTTCTTTGGCTCCTGCGGGCCTCCCATCGCGGTGGCATCTGTTGTCGCAGAGCGCCAGCTTTGGGCGCATGCGCTCCAGAGCTCCGGGTCGGTAATTGGACACATCTGTCCAGCCGCTTCGTGGCACATGGGATCTTCCCAGGCCAGGGATCGAACTGGCGCCCCTTGCACTGCAAGGCGGTGTCCTTATCCACTGGACCACCAGGGGAAGCCCTAAATGTGGTTTTTCTTATCAAAAGTCAGAGTAATGTGATTGACTATGGAGAGCGTGCAATGGTGAGTCAGGAGATTGCTGTACTGGTCCACATCAGGCTACAAACTACAGAAAGTGAATTGTGCCAGGGAGAGAGCAAGTTAACTTACTTCTTATTTATCAGAATTGAATTTCTTTACATTGTTTCTTCTTTATATGGACTTATTTTTTTTCTGCCCCTTTCTGCACCCATCTTTGGGTGAAATGTTCCCTCAGTGTTTCCAATTTCCTGAGATTAGCTTATGGGAGAACATGAAACTATATATATTGTAAACAACAAAACACTGTAGAAGTGGGATTGGGTGGTTGGGACGGGGTGGAGGAGAGATGAGGGCAAGGAACACGCATATGACTAATCTGGGATTATATGTATCTGTAAACAACAAAACACTGTAAAGTCAAAAGTAAAATAAAATTTTAAAAAGGACTTCCTGGTGGCCCAGTGGTAGGACACCGCCTTGCAGTGCAAGGGCACTGGTTCGATCCTTGGCCTGGGAAGATTCCATGTGCCACGAAGCAGCTGGACCGATGTGTCCAATTACCGATCCGGAGCTCTGGAGCACATGTGCCCAGAGCCGGCGCTCTGCAACAACAGAGGCCACCATGATGGGAGGCCCACATGGGCCAAAGAACAAAGGTGGATGAAAATAGATAAATGAAAGACAAATACAAGTGGCCCGCCTGCTCCTCTTCCTCCCAACCAGCGCCCACCCCCCCAACCCCCGGCAAGAAAAATAAATAAATAAATGTGTGTTGTTGTTGTTTTTTAAAGATTTATTTATTTATTTACTTATTTTGGGCGGGGTGGGGTTGGAGAGGGGGGGGAGCGGGTGGGCCACTTCTATTGGTCTTCCATTTCTCTATTTTTCATCCATCTTTGTTCTTTGGCTCCTGCGGGCCTCCCATCGCGGTGGCATCTGTTGTCGCAGAGCGCCAGCTTTGGGCGCATGCGCTCCAGAGCTCCGGGTCGGTAATTGGACACATCTGTCCAGCCGCTTCGTGGCACATGGGATCTTCCCAGGCCAGGGATCGAACTGGCGCCCCTTGCACTGCAAGGCGGTGTCCTTATCCACTGGACCACCAGGGGAAGCCCTAAATGTGGTTTTTCTTATCAAAAGTCAGAGTAATGTGATTGACTATGGAGAGCGTGCAATGGTGAGTCAGGAGATTGCTGTACTGGTCCACATCAGGCTACAAACTACAGAAAGTGAATTGTGCCAGGGAGAGAGCAAGTTAACTTACTTCTTATTTATCAGAATTGAATTTCTTTACATTGTTTCTTCTTTATATGGACTTATTTTTTTTCTGCCCCTTTCTGCACCCATCTTTGGGTGAAATGTTCCCTCAGTGTTTCCAATTTCCTGAGAGATATCTTTAGTCTTTCCCTTTTGTTGTCTTCTGATTTTATGAGCTGTTCATTCAAGAAGACCTTCTTGTATCTCTTTGGTAGTCTTTGGAACTCTGTATTTAATTGGATGTGCCTTTCCCCTTTCCCCTTGACTTTTGCATCCCTTCTTTCTTCAGCTATCTGTAAAGCTTCCTCATGTATTCATTTAGCTTCTTGCTTTCCTTTTTCCTTGGGGTGGTTTTGTTCACTGCCTCCTGTACAATATTATGGACCTCCATCTATAGTTTTTCAGCCACATTGTTAACTAGATCTAATCTTTTGAGTCTAGTTGTCACCTCCACTGCATATTCATAGGTGATCTGATTTAAGTCATATTTGGCTGGTCTGGCAGTTTCTCCCACTGTCTTTAGTGGAAAAGCTCAGATTTTGCTATGAGAAGCTGATTATTTGAGCCACAGTTCAGCTCCAGGTCCTGTTTTTGTTGTCTATATACAGCTTCTCCATCATTGGCTATAAATAATGTAATTAATTTAGTCAAGACTATGGTCTTCCCAGTGGTCACATACAATTGCTAGAGCTGAACCATAAAGAACATGGAACACTAAAGAATTGATGCTTTTGAACTGTGGTGCTAAAGAAGACTCTCGAGTGCCCCTTAAATACAAAGGAGGTTAAATCAGTCAATCTTAAGGGAAAGAAACCATGAATATTCATTGCAAGGTATTAAAGCTTAAGCTACAGTACTTTGGTCATCTGATGTGAACAACTGACTCCTTGGAAAAGTCTCTGAAGCTGAGAAAGATTGAGGGCAGAAGGAGGAGAAGACGTCAGAGTTCTGCTCTGAGTGTACGACAGCCCTGATTACAATGAAAATGAACTTTGGATAAACTTCAAAAGTCAGAGTAATGTGATTGACTATGGAGAGCGTGCAATGGTGAGTCAGGAGATTGCTGTACTGGTCCACATCAGGCTACAAACTACAGAAAGTGAATTGTGCCAGGGAGAGAGCAAGTTAACTTACTTCTTATTTATCAGAATTGAATTTCTTTACATTGTTTCTTCTTTATATGGACTTATTTTTTTTCTGCCCCTTTCTGCACCCATCTTTGGGTGAAATGTTCCCTCAGTGTTTCCAATTTCCTGAGAGATATCTTTAGTCTTTCCCTTTTGTTGTCTTCTGATTTTATGAGCTGTTCATTCAAGAAGACCTTCTTGTATCTCTTTGGTAGTCTTTGGAACTCTGTATTTAATTGGATGTGCCTTTCCCCTTTCCCCTTGACTTTTGCATCCCTTCTTTCTTCAGCTATCTGTAAAGCTTCCTCATGTATTCATTTAGCTTCTTGCTTTCCTTTTTCCTTGGGGTGGTTTTGTTCACTGCCTCCTGTACAATATTATGGACCTCCATCTATAGTTTTTCAGCCACATTGTTAACTAGATCTAATCTTTTGAGTCTAGTTGTCACCTCCACTGCATATTCATAGGTGATCTGATTTAAGTCATATTTGGCTGGTCTGGCAGTTTCTCCCACTGTCTTTAGTGGAAAAGCTCAGATTTTGCTATGAGAAGCTGATTATTTGAGCCACAGTTCAGCTCCAGGTCCTGTTTTTGTTGTCTATATACAGCTTCTCCATCATTGGCTATAAATAATGTAATTAATTTAGTCAAGACTATGGTCTTCCCAGTGGTCACATACAATTGCTAGAGCTGAACCATAAAGAACATGGAACACTAAAGAATTGATGCTTTTGAACTGTGGTGCTAAAGAAGACTCTCGAGTGCCCCTTAAATACAAAGGAGGTTAAATCAGTCAATCTTAAGGGAAAGAAACCATGAATATTCATTGCAAGGTATTAAAGCTTAAGCTACAGTACTTTGGTCATCTGATGTGAACAACTGACTCCTTGGAAAAGTCTCTGAAGCTGAGAAAGATTGAGGGCAGAAGGAGGAGAAGACGTCAGAGTTCTGCTCTGAGTGTACGACAGCCCTGATTACAATGAAAATGAACTTTGGATAAACTTCAGGAGATGGTGAGGAACAGGGAGACCTGGAGTGATGAATCCATGAGGATGCAAAGAGTTAGACTCAACTGATTGACTAAACACACACACACATCCCATTTAACTCTTAGGCTCTATTCAAATCCCATTCCTGGAAAGGTTTTCTCTTGTGATCTATTGAGATACCTTGGGCTTAGCACTTACCAAACATTAATTTTTTAATGGCATCTCCTTTTAGGAAACCCAGCACTGACTCCATGAAATTAGTCCTTCCTATTAGGAAGCATCCAATTATGGAGGGGCTCAGGCACAGGTACACTTGCAATTCTCTTTGCTTGACTAGTCCAAAAGGCCTCATTTGAAGCCTTCTCTTTTCTTCCTTTCCTGAAACACTTATCAAATTAAGTGGCTGGTAATATGATTACAAGCAATGAGAGACTCAGTCAATTGTGCAATATATATTTTGATGCTACAGAAGAGGTGGCTGTGACATTCGATGCAGCAGGTCTGCAAAGATAACTGAATCTGTTAGTTAATCAGTTATGTCCAACTCTTTGCGATCCCATGAACTATAGCATGACATGTTCCTGTGTCCATTGTATTTCTCAGGCAAGAATACTGAAAGGTGTGAATAGGCACTCTTTAGCATCTGAGGGGAGAATACTGGATAACTGATTGAGGTAAAGAACTGACTGGTGAAGGATGATTGGCTAATATCCATAGCTACTGATATGAGAAATAATCTGGGTCACATAATATTGAATACGACTAGTCACACACACACAAATATTGGTGGCAGTGGTTTAGTTGCTAAGTTGTGTCTGACTTTTTGTGACCCATGGACCCTAGCTAATAGGATTTCCCAATCAAGAATACTAAAGTGGATTGTAATTTCCTTCTCCTGTGGATCTTCCTTACCAAAGTATTGAACCTGCATTTCCTGCATTGTCAGGAGGATTCTTTACTGCTGAGGCACTGGGGAAAGTCACTGTTCTCAGTGTTAGCAGTCCCAAATAATTATCAGTAACCCTGAACTTAGAGAACTAGCACCAAGTGAATTTTTTCTACCTCCTAGATTTCACCCACATTATAAACTTGGTAAACATATAAAGGTAATATATGCCAATGTCAGTAAAGCAGATATTGATTTCTTTCCTTCATTAAATTATCATTGGGAGTATTTAGGATATAATCCTAGGAATAGCTAATCTAATCAATTGAGGGCTCAGGCAAAAAGGGTTTTCTTGTGATCTATTGAGATACCTTGGGCTTAGCACTTACCAAACATTAATTTTTAATGGCATCTCCTTTAGGAAACCCAGCACTGACTCCATGAAATTAGTCCTTCCTATTAGGAAGCATCCAATTATGGAGGGCTCAGGCACAGGTACACTTGCAATTCTCTTTGCTTGACTAGTCCAAAAGGCCTCATTTGAAGCCTTCTCTTTCTTCCTTTCCTGAAACACTTATCAAATTAAGTGGCTGGTAATATGATTACAAGCAATGAGAGACTCAGTCAATTGTGCAATATATATTTTGATGCTACAGAAGAGGTGGCTGTGACATTCGATGCAGCAGGTCTGCAAAGATAACTGAATCTGTTAGTTAATCAGTTATGTCCAACTCTTTGCGATCCCATGAACTATAGCATGACATGTTCCTGTGTCCATTGTATTTCTCAGGCAAGAATACTGAAAGGTGTGAATAGGCACTCTTTAGCATCTGAGGGGAGAATACTGGATAACTGATTGAGGTAAAGAACTGACTGGTGAAGGATGATTGGCTAATATCCATAGCTACTGATATGAGAAATAATCTGGGTCACATAATATTGAATACGACTAGTCACACACACACAAATATTGGTGGCAGTGGTTTAGTTGCTAAGTTGTGTCTGACTTTTTGTGACCCATGGACCCTAGCTAATAGGATTTCCCAATCAAGAATACTAAAGTGGATTGTAATTTCCTTCTCCTGTGGATCTTCCTTACCAAAGTATTGAACCTGCATTTCCTGCATTGTCAGGAGGATTCTTTACTGCTGAGGCACTGGGGAAAGTCACTGTTCTCAGTGTTAGCAGTCCCAAATAATTATCAGTAACCCTGAACTTAGAGAACTAGCACCAAGTGAATTTTTTCTACCTCCTAGATTTCACCCACATTATAAACTTGGTAAACATATAAAGGTAATATATGCCAATGTCAGTAAAGCAGATATTGATTTCTTTCCTTCATTAAATTATCATTGGGAGTATTTAGGATATAATCCCTAGGAATAGCTAATCTAATAAATTGAAAATAGGAGAAAGAAAAGTGTTATCAAAAACTATTGAACTAAATACTTGATTCATTTCTGTTCCTCACTACTTGTGAGCTATTGGTGTTGATCTCTTAGTGAATCTAGGATAGACACTGTACTTTTTGAAATTTTAACAGAAAACACCTCTCATGCCACATATGTGTAAATACTTTTTTAAAGTAAAATAAACTATTATACTATTTCCTGAGAAGTTGTTAATAGAAACCATTATCATTAACTTTGGAGATACAGGAAAATAGAATTGGCAGTTACACCTTTTTCCTGTTTTGTCATATAAAATTAGCATGAATAAAAAGAAGACTACTTATGTTCATTCTAGCCCAGAGAAGAAAGAGCTTGAGGAAAACAAAGCGGGCTTAAGTCTTAAGTTTCTCCGTATCCAGAGCTCTCAAGTAGATGAGGAATATAACGTGTTTTTAGTGGTCCAAGATAGGAGAAAAAAAGTAACTTTGGTCATTGTGCTAAGGCAATAGGAGTGTCTACAATCACTTGGGATGATGGTCCGGAGGGGTGGGAAGGGGGGAACTGGATGTGTGGGGGGGATCCAGGGATATACATATGAATGATCTGGGAACATACATGTCGGTGAACAACAAAACTCTGTAAAATCTTTAAAATAAAGAATTACTTAAAAAAAAGTAACTTTGCTTAAAATAAACAGAGACTTTATAAAAGTGAGGAATATACAAACACTTACTGCTTAGGGTAAATGTGAATTCCCTATCAGGTGGGAAATGGAAGGTGGGAAGCCAACAGAAACAGGTATCTGTTAAAATAGAAAATTTGTTTTTTCAGCAGCAATGGGAACGATTGTTAAGTTCCTCTCAAATCCAGTGATATTTAATGTTCTGACTTTAGTCTAAGTTTACTAAATTCTCAGGTTAAAATAGTAAATGAGGATGTGTGAGAGAGAGCAAAAATCTTGGACAGATGAAAATCCTAAGGTTAGAAAGGCATTAGAACAAAAATTACACCTGTGAAACAAGTACCGTTTTTTTCCCCCTTCTTGTTATATTTTAAACTTGCTGAATTGGAAAACTGAGAAATAGGCCACATTTTGTGGTGTGTGTGTGTGTGACGATTTGGATCAACTTTCTACATATCAACTTTATATGCTGTTGTTTCAAAGGCAACTCTTGGCATAGCAAAGAAAGAACATAATTAAAAATTCATGGAAAAAATTTTAAAAGCTGTTGTCAATGTAGAAAAAGACTTTGAAAATTAGCCAATTAATCTGGATTATTTTTGTTTATCCATATCTAGAGACTTGATTTACATAAAATAAGTCAAATGTGAACAATGAACACAAAGAGAAAATAAGCACTGAATCTAAGATCGTTTGTGTATATTATTAGACACTTCAAAGGCTCATACTGAAAGAGGAATCACTAAAACCTACATCTGATAAGAACTCCAGAACTTTGACCTTCTTAATTGATAGTGGGATTTGCCATATGAAGCAGGAGCTCAAACTCAGTTCTCTGTGACAATATAGTGTTCTGTTTGTGGTGGAGGGGAACTGGATGTGGGGATCCAGGGATATACATATGAATGATCTGGGAACATACATGTCGGTGAACAACAAAACTCTGTAAAATCTTTAAAATAAAGAATTACTTAAAAAAAAGTAACTTTGCTTAAAATAAACAGAGACTTTATAAAAGTGAGGAATATACAAACACTTACTGCTTAGGGTAAATGTGAATTCCCTATCAGGTGGGAAATGGAAGGTGGGAAGCCAACAGAAACAGGTATCTGTTAAAATAGAAAATTTGTTTTTTCAGCAGCAATGGGAACGATTGTTAAGTTCCTCTCAAATCCAGTGATATTTAATGTTCTGACTTTAGTCTAAGTTTACTAAATTCTCAGGTTAAAATAGTAAATGAGGATGTGTGAGAGAGAGCAAAAATCTTGGACAGATGAAAATCCTAAGGTTAGAAAGGCATTAGAACAAAAATTACACCTGTGAAACAAGTACCGTTTTTTTCCCCCTTCTTGTTATATTTTAAACTTGCTGAATTGGAAAACTGAGAAATAGGCCACATTTTGTGGTGTGTGTGTGTGTGACGATTTGGATCAACTTTCTACATATCAACTTTATATGCTGTTGTTTCAAAGGCAACTCTTGGCATAGCAAAGAAAGAACATAATTAAAAATTCATGGAAAAAATTTTAAAAGCTGTTGTCAATGTAGAAAAAGACTTTGAAAATTAGCCAATTAATCTGGATTATTTTTGTTTATCCATATCTAGAGACTTGATTTACATAAAATAAGTCAAATGTGAACAATGAACACAAAGAGAAAATAAGCACTGAATCTAAGATCGTTTGTGTATATTATTAGACACTTCAAAGGCTCATACTGAAAGAGGAATCACTAAAACCTACATCTGATAAGAACTCCAGAACTTTGACCTTCTTAATTGATAGTGGGAATTTGCCATATGAAGCAGGGAGCTCAAACTCAGTTCTCTGTGACAATATAGTGTTCTGTTTGTGGTGGGAGGGGGAAGTCAGGAGGTAGGTTCAAGAGGAAGGGGAAATATGTATATCAATGGATGATTCATGATGGTCTGTGGCAGAAACCAACACAATATTGCAAAGCATTTACTCTCCAATTAAAAAATGAATAAAATAAAAAATAAATAAAAATTTATAAAAACAAGCTGAAAGGATGCTGCAAGGCTAGTGTGAAATGGAGTATTTCCTACCACATCAATTAAAAAGAATTTCACAGACGTTAGCTATTCTGACCATTTAGATATGCATTTCTTAGCCTAGAGAATGCCAGGAAAAACAGTGTCCACTATCCAACAACCATTGAGCTTCCAGTACTCCCTAGTGTAAGCACTGAAGAGCTTGGTGAGGGAAAAGGCACATAATGATGGCCCCTGAGAGCTGAGATGCATATGAAAGGAATGGTTTCAGTAAGCCCAGAGTCTTGCATCTTCCTATACATAGAAAAACACTAAATCTCTTAACTTGAAATATCTGGTTTTCCTTAATTGATAATAATTTTGATATTCAGTCTACCCACCCCTTGCTGCAAATTTCTATATCACCTGACTCCTCCACCTCCTCTGAACAGTCTTTGCAGGGTTGCTTGAGATGCTATGTCCAGGACTTGAAATCCTAAAAATTCCCACAAAATAAAACATAACTCTCAACTTCTGAGTTGTGACTATTTGCTTAACATGACAGTTCAGGTGATCGATGAAGAAGGACCCAGAGCAGATTCCTCTCCTCTGCCTGAACTCCATGATGATCTGGAACCTGGTACTAGTAGAGGCCTCATAGCAAAGAAAGAACATAATTAAAAATTCATGGAAGGATTTCGTTAGCCAATTAATCTGGATTATTTTTTATATTACTTGATTTACATAAAATAAGTCAAATGTGAACAATGAACACAAAGAGAAAATAAGCACTGAATCTAAGATCGTTTGTGTATATTATTAGACACTTCAAAGGCTCATACTGAAAGAGGAATCACTAAAACCTACATCTGATAAGAACTCCAGAACTTTGACCTTCTTAATTGATAGTGGGAATTTGCCATATGAAGCAGGGAGCTCAAACTCAGTTCTCTGTGACAATATAGTGTTCTGTTTGTGGTGGGAGGGGGAAGTCAGGAGGTAGGTTCAAGAGGAAGGGGAAATATGTATATCAATGGATGATTCATGATGGTCTGTGGCAGAAACCAACACAATATTGCAAAGCATTTACTCTCCAATTAAAAAATGAATAAAATAAAAAATAAATAAAAATTTATAAAAACAAGCTGAAAGGATGCTGCAAGGCTAGTGTGAAATGGAGTATTTCCTACCACATCAATTAAAAAGAATTTCACAGACGTTAGCTATTCTGACCATTTAGATATGCATTTCTTAGCCTAGAGAATGCCAGAAAAAACAGTGTCCACTATCCAACAACCATTGAGCTTCCAGTACTCCCTAGTGTAAGCACTGAAGAGCTTGGTGAGGGAAAAGGCACATAATGATGGCCCCTGAGAGCTGAGATGCATATGAAAGGAATGGTTTCAGTAAGCCCAGAGTCTTGCATCTTCCTATACATAGAAAAACACTAAATCTCTTAACTTGAAATATCTGGTTTTCCTTAATTGATAATAATTTTGATATTCAGTCTACCCACCCCTTGCTGCAAATTTCTATATCACCTGACTCCTCCACCTCCTCTGAACAGTCTTTGCAGGGTTGCTTGAGATGCTATGTCCAGGACTTGAAATCCTAAAAATTCCCACAAAATAAAACATAACTCTCAACTTCTGAGTTGTGACTATTTGCTTAACATGACAGTTCAGGTGATCGATGAAGAAGGACCCAGAGCAGATTCCTCTCCTCTGCCTGAACTCCATGATGATCTGGAACCTGGTACTAGTAGAGGCCTCATGTTCCCATCTGCCTTCTCAAGAAGTCCAGACAGATTCAAGTGAGTTTTTCCTTATTCTTGGATATCCCATATTAGTTGATGAGCCTGAATTGTATTTGTTGGGAAAAAAAGTAATCCTTGAAACTTGGGTTGCTAAGTTTAAACACCAAGTCCTCAGTGTAGAAAGCACTGGGAAGATTTTGCTTGAGCAAGTATAGAGAAATAGCAACTAGCCAAGATGGCAGTGGTCAAGCTCTCTCCTCACATGTTCTATAAACAATAACTTTACATGGTTGTATAACAGCTGAGATCATTTATAACAATGTACATGTGCATCAATGATGTAATCACTTGGCCAATTGCTGCCTTTGTTCTGTATTCCTATATAATAAGCACCACCTGAAAATCCCTTGTGGTTGTGTTAACCACTGCAAATAAAGCATGTCTTCCTTGCTGCTACATCAACCATTAGAGCAAAAAATGTTTGAAGCTGCTATGGCTCCTTGTATTTTCTTCAAGCATTCCTGTCTGTGCTTTGCCCACCCTGTGTTCAGTGGTCAATAAACAACTGGTGTAGTTGGCAGGATACCCAGCAGGTAGGAGAACCTCAGGCTCCAATGAATGGAGGAAACCAGTATCCACTGCATAGCATGTGGTACCTGGTGGCCATACTTCTTGGTACAGGCCTTGGTTGAAGACTGAGAAGCAACGGATTGGTCAACAATTAGCCTTGAAAAGGTATTACCGGTGGTGAGTTCTGGTTTGCTGAAAAAAGCAGCATGTACTCCTGCTGGCATTGTAGGGTGGATTTTCCTGACTGCTCTGAAGGCTAATATAGTCAATGCCCACTGTGATTTCTGTGCAAGTCTTCCTTAATTAAATAATAATTTTGATATTCAGTCTACCCACCCCTTGCTGCAAATTTCTATATCACCTGACTCCTCCACCTCCTCTGAACAGTCTTTGCAGGGTTGCTTGAGATGCTATGTCCAGGACTTGAAATCCTAAAAATTCCCACAAAATAAAACATAACTCTCAACTTCTGAGTTGTGACTATTTGCTTAACATGACAGTTCAGGTGATCGATGAAGAAGGACCCAGAGCAGATTCCTCTCCTCTGCCTGAACTCCATGATGATCTGGAACCTGGTACTAGTAGAGGCCTCATGTTCCCATCTGCCTTCTCAAGAAGTCCAGACAGATTCAAGTGAGTTTTTCCTTATTCTTGGATATCCCATATTAGTTGATGAGCCTGAATTGTATTTGTTGGGAAAAAAAGTAATCCTTGAAACTTGGGTTGCTAAGTTTAAACACCAAGTCCTCAGTGTAGAAAGCACTGGGAAGATTTTGCTTGAGCAAGTATAGAGAAATAGCAACTAGCCAAGATGGCAGTGGTCAAGCTCTCTCCTCACATGTTCTATAAACAATAACTTTACATGGTTGTATAACAGCTGAGATCATTTATAACAATGTACATGTGCATCAATGATGTAATCACTTGGCCAATTGCTGCCTTTGTTCTGTATTCCTATATAATAAGCACCACCTGAAAATCCCTTGTGGTTGTGTTAACCACTGCAAATAAAGCATGTCTTCCTTGCTGCTACATCAACCATTAGAGCAAAAAATGTTTGAAGCTGCTATGGCTCCTTGTATTTTCTTCAAGCATTCCTGTCTGTGCTTTGCCCACCCTGTGTTCAGTGGTCAATAAACAACTGGTGTAGTTGGCAGGATACCCAGCAGGTAGGAGAACCTCAGGCTCCAATGAATGGAGGAAACCAGTATCCACTGCATAGCATGTGGTACCTGGTGGCCATACTTCTTGGTACAGGCCTTGGTTGAAGACTGAGAAGCAACGGATTGGTCAACAATTAGCCTTGAAAAGGTATTACCGGTGGTGAGTTCTGGTTTGCTGAAAAAAGCAGCATGTACTCCTGCTGGCATTGTAGGGTGGATTTTCCTGACTGCTCTGAAGGCTAATATAGTCAATGCCCACTGTGATGCTGTGCAAGTGCATGAACTACAGATAAGGGAGGAAGTACTACAACAGTGCATATATGTGCTGGAGCAAAATATGCCTAGTTTGATGAATCCAGCACCTTGGACAATAAAGTAATAAGGGATGGTGATGACGAACATTATGAGACCAGGGATCCCTGCTTGTTAGCAAGGTCTGTTGTGTAACAGGAGGTGAAATATGAGCAACCATTGGGGGACATCCCAAAGGGGCCTCCCAATGTAACTGAGTATTTACTGACCATATACCCAGGTGGAATTGCTCCACTTGAATAATCAATTTCAGCAGAAGCAAGAGGAAGCATTGCCAGCTTGACTTTCGTAACTCTGGGACGCAGGGATGGATGGTATTGTTTGCTCTGAGGCCAAAATATAATGGTTGGCATCTACAGCCACTAACCTTTCATTGAGACAGTGAGTACAGAGCACAAGGCAACTCAGGCAGGGGACACCTAACCAAACATACACTCTGATGGAATGAATTAATACTGCCATCTGCTCCATATGGACGAATGTGGGAGAACTCCCAGACACTGTAAGAGACGTACTTTTGATAAGGTAATACAAGTTGTGAGAAATTATGCATGAAACAGTTTATATCTACCTTAACTACTCAAGGGCCAGATGATGAGCATTTTATAGGTGGCATGTGAGATGTCATTTTGAACAATGCCACTTCTACATTTTTCAGGTTATTAACTGCTATTCTTGTGCCTTATATGGGCTGTCCTATGTTCAAGGTGATTCTGATGATGGCAAGCTTGGGAGAGGTAGAGGGAAGGTGGCAAGCAAAAAAAAAAAAAAAAAATCAGAGCCACAGTGAGATCCTGGTCTTATTTTTGAAATCCTGGCTCCGACTAAGATTTCACAAGGACAGACAGTGAACTGCACTTGACCATGGAAGATAAAGCACCCCGTATGTGGTGAGTGGGTATGTCAACTTTGCCCGGTGGTGAGTTCTGGTTTGCTGAAAAAAGCAGCATGTACTCCTGCTGGCATTGTAGGGTGGATTTTCCTGACTGCTCTGAAGGCTAATATAGTCAATGCCCACTGTGATGCTGTGCAAGTGCATGAACTACAGATAAGGGAGGAAGTACTACAACAGTGCATATATGTGCTGGAGCAAAATATGCCTAGTTTGATGAATCCAGCACCTTGGACAATAAAGTAATAAGGGATGGTGATGACGAACATTATGAGACCAGGGATCCCTGCTTGTTAGCAAGGTCTGTTGTGTAACAGGAGGTGAAATATGAGCAACCATTGGGGGACATCCCAAAGGGGCCTCCCAATGTAACTGAGTATTTACTGACCATATACCCAGGTGGAATTGCTCCACTTGAATAATCAATTTCAGCAGAAGCAAGAGGAAGCATTGCCAGCTTGACTTTCGTAACTCTGGGACGCAGGGATGGATGGTATTGTTTGCTCTGAGGCCAAAATATAATGGTTGGCATCTACAGCCACTAACCTTTCATTGAGACAGTGAGTACAGAGCACAAGGCAACTCAGGCAGGGGACACCTAACCAAACATACACTCTGATGGAATGAATTAATACTGCCATCTGCTCCATATGGACGAATGTGGGAGAACTCCCAGACACTGTAAGAGACGTACTTTTGATAAGGTAATACAAGTTGTGAGAAATTATGCATGAAACAGTTTATATCTACCTTAACTACTCAAGGGCCAGATGATGAGCATTTTATAGGTGGCATGTGAGATGTCATTTTGAACAATGCCACTTCTACATTTTTCAGGTTATTAACTGCTATTCTTGTGCCTTATATGGGCTGTCCTATGTTCAAGGTGATTCTGATGATGGCAAGCTTGGGAGAGGTAGAGGGAAGGTGGCAAGCAAAAAAAAAAAAAAAAAAATCAGAGCCACAGTGAGATCCTGGTCTTATTTTTGAAATCCTGGCTCCGACTAAGATTTCACAAGGACAGACAGTGAACTGCACTTGACCATGGAAGATAAAGCACCCCGTATGTGGTGAGTGGGTCTTCTAACCCATTGTGGACAAGGACTGCAATATGAGCTCCAGGTTGCACACTGTGCAATGAGCGCCTGGCTACCTCATGAGCTAGTCACCTGTCCAGTACCTGATATTGGGTTTTGCTATGCATTGGAGGTTTAACTTGCGTCCCAGTAATTTGTTGTTGTGATATGTGGGTCCAAGGGTCACTGTTACTCACCGTGGGGGGATTGCAAAAAATAAACTGTGTGAGAGACCCTGAAGAGGTGAAATGTAGAGAAATAGCAATTAGCCAAGATGGCAGTGGTGAGGCTCCCTCACCCTATGTTCTGTAAAGAATGACTTTATGTAGTTATGTAACAGCTGAGATCATTTATAAAACTGCACACATAATGATGTAATCGCTTGGCCACATGTTACCTATGTTCTATATGCCTATGTAAGAACCATTTGAAAAGTTCTTTCAGCTGCACTAGGGCTGGTGTCAGTCATAAGAGAATAAACTATATCTGTCATGCTGCTATTTCAGCCATTAACAAATAAAGCGTGTTTGTGATTCCTACGGCTACTTACATATTCTTCCAGCTTCCTTGCTTGTGCATTGCCTACCCTGACATCAACTAGATAGAAGAGAACCCTCAGTTATAAGGCACTGAGAAGACTTAGTTTTGATACTGGGTGGTTAGTCTCAGTTTAGAAACTGGAAGGACTTGCTTAGTTAAATGCTGAGTAAGGTGGACTAAAGTTGTTAGAGGGGAAAACTGACCTGCCATTTTTCCTTCAATTGGCTACCTTAATAGAGTTTGTTGAAATAAGACTGAAATCTTAGATTTTCTGAGCTCTGAAGAATGGATTCTCTCATTGTGGCCTGCAACAGCTTTCTAAAGCAACTGAGAAACTTGCAGGAGTGGTAGAGGCTAGATGGCATAGGAAAACCCACTCATATGATTAACAGGCTGATTAACCAGGGATGCTCATACGAATTGGTCATACCATGATCAGAGCATCTGTGGAAGACTTATTCTCCACTGGGAGACCCACAGCATGCAAGATGGTGCTAAAACAACTCTGGGGCAAAAGCAAAGAAATCAAGCTCCCAAACAGGATATACTAGTCCACCACACAATCATCAATAGCAATTTTATCTCAACAAGTTAACTACAAAGTAGGAAATGAATGTTTCAAAATAAAAGAAAAAGGAATGACAGACTGCTAGTACCCCACATGGGTAAATGTATGTGCAAAACTTACAAGTGTTTATTTGAACTAAACTTAGAGAAAACCTTGCCCTGCAGTAGTTGGGTTTTGCTATGCATTGGAGGTTTAACTTGCGTCCCAGTAATTTGTTGTTGTGATATGTGGGTCCAAGGGTCACTGTTACTCACCGTGGGGGGATTGCAAAAAATAAACTGTGTGAGAGACCCTGAAGAGGTGAAATGTAGAGAAATAGCAATTAGCCAAGATGGCAGTGGTGAGGCTCCCTCACCCTATGTTCTGTAAAGAATGACTTTATGTAGTTATGTAACAGCTGAGATCATTTATAAAACTGCACACATAATGATGTAATCGCTTGGCCACATGTTACCTATGTTCTATATGCCTATGTAAGAACCATTTGAAAAGTTCTTTCAGCTGCACTAGGGCTGGTGTCAGTCATAAGAGAATAAACTATATCTGTCATGCTGCTATTTCAGCCATTAACAAATAAAGCGTGTTTGTGATTCCTACGGCTACTTACATATTCTTCCAGCTTCCTTGCTTGTGCATTGCCTACCCTGACATCAACTAGATAGAAGAGAACCCTCAGTTATAAGGCACTGAGAAGACTTAGTTTTGATACTGGGTGGTTAGTCTCAGTTTAGAAACTGGAAGGACTTGCTTAGTTAAATGCTGAGTAAGGTGGACTAAAGTTGTTAGAGGGAAGACTGACCTGCCATTTTTCCTTCAATTGGCTACCTTAATAGAGTTTGTTGAAATAAGACTGAAATCTTAGATTTTCTGAGCTCTGAAGAATGGATTCTCTCATTGTGGCCTGCAACAGCTTTCTAAAGCAACTGAGAAACTTGCAGGAGTGGTAGAGGCTAGATGGCATAGGAAAACCCACTCATATGATTAACAGGCTGATTAACCAGGGATGCTCATACGAATTGGTCATACCATGATCAGAGCATCTGTGGAAGACTTATTCTCCACTGGGAGACCCACAGCATGCAAGATGGTGCTAAAACAACTCTGGGGCAAAAGCAAAGAAATCAAGCTCCCAAACAGGATATACTAGTCCACCACACAATCATCAATAGCAATTTTATCTCAACAAGTTAACTACAAAGTAGGAAATGAATGTTTCAAAATAAAAGAAAAAGGAATGACAGACTGCTAGTACCCCACATGGGTAAATGTATGTGCAAAACTTACAAGTGTTTATTTGAACTAAACTTAGAGAAAACCTTGCCCTGGAAATTGAAGGGGTTCTTTCATTGTATATGCAGTTGAACTTAAAAGCTGCTTGGTAAAACATTAAACAAAAGCCTTCAAGTGTATGCTCACATTTCTGTCTTTGAGATGTAAATTTTCTATCTGATCTTCTTAGGTCATTCTGTGTTTGTGTTTGGTTTTTCGTGTTTTTGAAAACTTGGCCTTGAAAGTAAAGCCCTCTGAATTTAGGTTACATTCTCCCACACACTCTTATGGAGAGATCTTTTGTATTCCAATAGTTTGAATCTCTGTTGAGATGGATTTTGTGTGCTAGGTCACTTCAGTCATGTCCAACTCTTTACAACCCTATGGACTGTAGCCTGCCAGGCTCTTCTGTCCATGGGATTCTCCAGGCAAGAATACTGAAGCTAGTTGCCAGGCCCTTCTCCAGAGATACATTTTACTGGTGGCCAAATGATAGATCATTTTTAATATTAGAGAACCCAACAAATTATTCAATTCAGAATTTTCTCATTGTAAACAGCTGTTTTATTTGGTACTATAAAACAAAAGTCAAATTAAAGGTGAGAAAATTATAATAATTAACCTAAAAGCTTTTCCACATTTTTAAAACAAGTAAGGAAAAGATGGTTAGGGAGGCTACATCTGTGGTCTTTGCTTCAACTCAGTGGGTCTTACAAATGCTAGTAAGAACATTTGTATAATTATAATGTAAACTGGAAAAACCTGTAAGGAAAGTCTGGCTATAATTTCCAGCAAGGTAAATTTTAAAAGGAGCTATCTCAAATGAAAAAAAAAAATTCTTTGAATGGTTATTTGAAGTGGTATAAATAGAATAGACATTTATGTGGTTAAATAAGATTTGGTATTACTATACTACCTAAGGGAGAAAGTGAAAGTGAAGTCACTTGCTAAAACAACTCTGGGGCAAAAGCAAAGAAATCAAGCTCCCAAACAGGATATACTAGTCCACCACACAATCATCAATAGCAATTTTATCTCAACAAGTTAACTACAAAGTAGGAAATGAATGTTTCAAAATAAAAGAAAAAGGAATGACAGACTGCTAGTACCCCACATGGGTAAATGTATGTGCAAAACTTACAAGTGTTTATTTGAACTAAACTTAGAGAAAACCTTGCCCTGGAAATTGAAGGGGTTCTTTCATTGTATATGCAGTTGAACTTAAAAGCTGCTTGGTAAAACATTAAACAAAAGCCTTCAAGTGTATGCTCACATTTCTGTCTTTGAGATGTAAATTTTCTATCTGATCTTCTTAGGTCATTCTGTGTTTGTGTTTGGTTTTTCGTGTTTTTGAAAACTTGGCCTTGAAAGTAAAGCCCTCTGAATTTAGGTTACATTCTCCCACACACTCTTATGGAGAGATCTTTTGTATTCCAATAGTTTGAATCTCTGTTGAGATGGATTTTGTGTGCTAGGTCACTTCAGTCATGTCCAACTCTTTACAACCCTATGGACTGTAGCCTGCCAGGCTCTTCTGTCCATGGGATTCTCCAGGCAAGAATACTGAAGCTAGTTGCCAGGCCCTTCTCCAGAGATACATTTTACTGGTGGCCAAATGATAGATCATTTTTAATATTAGAGAACCCAACAAATTATTCAATTCAGAATTTTCTCATTGTAAACAGCTGTTTTATTTGGTACTATAAAACAAAAGTCAAATTAAAGGTGAGAAAATTATAATAATTAACCTAAAAGCTTTTCCACATTTTTAAAACAAGTAAGGAAAAGATGGTTAGGGAGGCTACATCTGTGGTCTTTGCTTCAACTCAGTGGGTCTTACAAATGCTAGTAAGAACATTTGTATAATTATAATGTAAACTGGAAAAACCTGTAAGGAAAGTCTGGCTATAATTTCCAGCAAGGTAAATTTTAAAAGGAGCTATCTCAAATGAAAAAAAAAAATTCTTTGAATGGTTATTTGAAGTGGTATAAATAGAATAGACATTTATGTGGTTAAATAAGATTTGGTATTACTATACTACCTAAGGGAGAAAGTGAAAGTGAAGTCACTTAGTCAGACTGTGACCCATGGAGGAGCCATGCAATTCTCCAGGCCAGAATACTGGAGTGGGTAACCTTTCCCTTCTCCAGGGGATCTTCCCAATCCAGGGATCAATAAGGCTAAATGGATCAAAAATGACCTCATACTAGTCCCCAGCATTAAAAAGCAGATAAAATTGTTCTTTGTATCCCAAATTTTAAATAAATAAATAAATAAATATAAATATATATATATATGTGTATATATATATATATATATATATATATATATATATGACACTGCAAACATTTACACTGACATATCTGACAAGCAATTAATTATTTGGAACAGTTAAGCCAAGGGGCCTCACCTTCTTGAGTCAACTACACACTGGGGATTCCAGAGTTGTTTTTTTATATATATATATATATATATATATATATATATATATATGTATATATATATAAAGTAGCTAAAATACACAGGGAAGAAAAAAAAAAAAGCCTTCTAAAACCCCTTCTCTAAGACAAAAGATTGTTGATACGATCCTAATGAAAATTGACAACTACAAATTCACACTTACCAATTACACTGCCAATGACTAATCAATAAGGGCATTTGCCATCCACCACTGTGGACACTGAACCCTGTGTTGTGACAGCTGCTGACTCTCACACCCCATGAGGGAGTTCAGGGTGGAATGAGGCACTCTGATCCAGTGGATCTGATGATACAGGTCTTTTGGCAGGCAGATGATTTTAGGAAGAGATTTTATGATCTCAATCCTTGCATCTCCTCATACCTAGAAAAGCACAAAATCCCTTCATGCTAACAATGGATCCTTGTGATTAACCAGAAACCACCTTTGTAAAATGAGTGTTTAATGATATTGAGACTCCCCTTCATCAAAAACATATATATTGATTTTCCTCCTGTTGATTCTTTGAAGCAGTTTCTCAGAGCTATCTGAGTTTCTGTCTCACAGGCTGTAGTCCTAATTGTGTCCCAATACAACTTAACTTGCAACTCTCAAGTTGTTCATCTTTTTTAGTTGGCAAAGTCAGTTTAAAGGTATAAAAGCTAACAGAGTTTAGACAAAAGTATATAAAATTGACGTATTTAATAGGGCTTTACATAAGATAGCTACAGTTCTTGTTTCATTATATTGTGGGATAGACAAGGCATACAGAGTCTCACTGTTGAAAACTCCCACAGAGTAACTTGGCAGAACTGTGACACCTACAGTCCATGGTGTCACAAAGAGTCACACACAACATAGTGAATTAGAACACATAATGAAATATATACATTAATATATATATAACCATACAGAGGAAACCAATAGACTACTTAAGCCATACAAATATGTAAAAACTGAGAACTAACTATGCAATGGCTAATAAAAATAAAAGTAGTGATCTTGCTTCAGTTTAATTTGTAAACATAGAAAGATCTTTGCCGAATGTTTCATGTAAACATTAAAAGGCATGATAAATTAAACTCTAAAGTTCTAGAACATGCAATTCATACAATAAATTTCAGTTTAGTAATAAATCTCATCACAAAATTTGTTAACTTCAGGTGACAGAACTAGAACTGTTCTTTGGAAACTAAAAACAATATTCAATATTGAGTTGATACCTGATAATAATGTTTAAAGATTGTTGATCTAATTAATATAATGCATGCAATTAAGTTTATTGTACCAAGTTTTAATAAATAAATCTTAACTAGATATTTTAGAATAAAAATAGCTCAATATAATAAACCTTAGAGTAAATTAAACTAGGAGTGAAATAGAATGGATGAGTATGGGCAAATTTAATTCATACAATCATTATATCTACTAATGGGGCAAGAATTCCTTAGAAGAAATGTAGCAGCCCTCAAAGTCAACAAAAGAATCTGAAATGCAGTAGGTGAGTGCAATCTCAAAAATTAGAATATGATCTCTGTCTCAATATCACTAATGCAAGTCTATGCTCCAATCATAATGCCAAAGAAGTTGAAGATCAATGATTCTATGAAGAACACAAGACTTTCTAGAACTAACATCAAAAAAGGTGTCCTATTCATCATAGGGAGCTGAAATGCAAAAATAGAAAGTCAAGAGATACCTATAGTAACAGTCAAGTTTGGTTTTGGATTAGAAAATGGAGCAGGGCAAAGGCTAGCAGGGTTTTTCCAAGGGAACACACTGATCATAGGAAACACCCTCTTCCAACAACACAAGAGAAAATTAATTCTACAAATGTGCATAATCAAATGGGCAATACCAAAATCAGATGGATTACATTCTATGCAGCCAAAGATGGAAACACTTTATACCAGTAAGCAAAAACCAGACGGGATGCTGACTGTGGTTCAGATCATGAACTTCTTATTGCAAAATTCAGAATTAAATTGAAGAAAGTAAGGAAAATCTCTATGCCATTAAGGAATGACCTAAATCAAATGCCTTATGATTATACAGTGAAAGTGACAAAGGGGGCTTCCCTGGTGGTCAAGTGGGTAAGGACACCGCCTTGCAGTGCAAGCATCAGTTCGATCCTAGCCTGGGAAGATCCCACGTGCTGATAAATTAAACTCTAAAGTTCTAGAACATGCAATTCATACAATAAATTTCAGTTTAGTAATAAATCTCATCACAAAATTTGTTAACTTCAGGTGACAGAACTAGAACTGTTCTTTGGAAACTAAAAACAATATTCAATATTGAGTTGATACCTGATAATAATGTTTAAAGATTGTTGATCTAATTAATATAATGCATGCAATTAAGTTTATTGTACCAAGTTTTAATAAATAAATCTTAACTAGATATTTTAGAATAAAAATAGCTCAATATAATAAACCTTAGAGTAAATTAAACTAGGAGTGAAATAGAATGGATGAGTATGGGCAAATTTAATTCATACAATCATTATATCTACTAATGGGGCAAGAATTCCTTAGAAGAAATGTAGCAGCCCTCAAAGTCAACAAAAGAATCTGAAATGCAGTAGGTGAGTGCAATCTCAAAAATTAGAATATGATCTCTGTCTCAATATCACTAATGCAAGTCTATGCTCCAATCATAATGCCAAAGAAGTTGAAGATCAATGATTCTATGAAGAACACAAGACTTTCTAGAACTAACATCAAAAAAGGTGTCCTATTCATCATAGGGAGCTGAAATGCAAAAATAGAAAGTCAAGAGATACCTATAGTAACAGTCAAGTTTGGTTTTGGATTAGAAAATGGAGCAGGGCAAAGGCTAGCAGGGTTTTTCCAAGGGAACACACTGATCATAGGAAACACCCTCTTCCAACAACACAAGAGAAAATTAATTCTACAAATGTGCATAATCAAATGGGCAATACCAAAATCAGATGGATTACATTCTATGCAGCCAAAGATGGAAACACTTTATACCAGTAAGCAAAAACCAGACGGGATGCTGACTGTGGTTCAGATCATGAACTTCTTATTGCAAAATTCAGAATTAAATTGAAGAAAGTAAGGAAAATCTCTATGCCATTAAGGAATGACCTAAATCAAATGCCTTATGATTATACAGTGAAAGTGACAAAGGGGGCTTCCCTGGTGGTCAAGTGGGTAAGGACACCGCCTTGCAGTGCAAGGGGCATCAGTTCGATCCCTAGCCTGGGAAGATCCCACGTGCTGCAGAGCGGCTGGACCGATGTGTCCAATTACTGAGCCGGAGCTCTGGAGCACATGCGCCCAGAGCCAGTACTCTGCAACAACAGAGGCCACTGCGATGGGAGGTCCACACGGGCCAAAGAACAAAGATGGATGCAAATAGACAAATGAAAGACCAATATAAGTAGCCCACCTGCTACCCTCCCGCCCCACCCCACCCCCCCAAAATAAATAAATAAATAAATCTTAAAAAAAAAAAAAGAATGTGACAAAGGGATTTGAGGGATTCAATC
Organism: Tragulus kanchil; assembly: GCA_022376925.1. NCBI lineage: Eukaryota > Metazoa > Chordata > Mammalia > Artiodactyla > Tragulidae > Tragulus > Tragulus kanchil. The sequence goes on along the minus strand of JAIOJX010000027.1, from coordinate 54,031,908 downwards.
TGATAAAGTGTCTGAAAATGATGGGTAGAAGTTAATATAGTACAAGAGGCAGTGATCAAAACCATCCCAAAGGAAAATAAATGCAAAAAGACAAAATGGTTGTCTGAGGAGGCTTTACATATAGCTGAGAGAAGAGAAGTAAAAGGCAAAGGAGCAAAGACAGGTTATACCCAACTGAATGCAGAGTTCCAGAGAATAGCAAAGAAAGATAAGAAAGCCTTCCTAAGAGAACAATGCAAGTAAATAGAACAAATCAATAGAACTTGAAAGGCTAAGGTTCTTAAGAAAATTAGAGTTACCAAGGGAATATTTCATGCAAATTTGGACACTCTGAAGGACATAAACGGTATGGACTCAACAGAAACAAAAGATATTAAGAAGAGGTGATAGGCATACAAAGAAGAACTGTAAAATAAGATCTTAATGACCCAGACAACGATGATTGGCACTAAACAACAGGAAGAGGCTAGAAGCATCTCTAAAAAACCTAAAAAATTTTGCAAAAATGGCAATACCAAAATCAGATGGATTACATTCTATGCAGCCAAAGATGGAAACACTTTATACCAGTAAGCAAAAACCAGACGGGATGCTGACTGTGGTTCAGATCATGAACTTCTTATTGCAAAATTCAGAATTAAATTGAAGAAAGTAAGGAAAATCTCTATGCCATTAAGGAATGACCTAAATCAAATGCCTTATGATTATACAGTGAAAGTGACAAAGGGGGCTTCCCTGGTGGTCAAGTGGGTAAGGACACCGCCTTGCAGTGCAAGGGGCATCAGTTCGATCCCTAGCCTGGGAAGATCCCACGTGCTGCAGAGCGGCTGGACCGATGTGTCCAATTACTGAGCCGGAGCTCTGGAGCACATGCGCCCAGAGCCAGTACTCTGCAACAACAGAGGCCACTGCGATGGGAGGTCCACACGGGCCAAAGAACAAAGATGGATGCAAATAGACAAATGAAAGACCAATATAAGTAGCCCACCTGCTACCCTCCCGCCCCACCCCACCCCCCCAAAATAAATAAATAAATAAATCTTAAAAAAAAAAAAAGAATGTGACAAAGGGATTTGAGGGATTCAATCTGATAAAGTGTCTGAAAATGATGGGTAGAAGTTAATATAGTACAAGAGGCAGTGATCAAAACCATCCCAAAGGAAAATAAATGCAAAAAGACAAAATGGTTGTCTGAGGAGGCTTTACATATAGCTGAGAGAAGAGAAGTAAAAGGCAAAGGAGCAAAGACAGGTTATACCCAACTGAATGCAGAGTTCCAGAGAATAGCAAAGAAAGATAAGAAAGCCTTCCTAAGAGAACAATGCAAGTAAATAGAACAAATCAATAGAACTTGAAAGGCTAAGGTTCTTAAGAAAATTAGAGTTACCAAGGGAATATTTCATGCAAATTTGGACACTCTGAAGGACATAAACGGTATGGACTCAACAGAAACAAAAGATATTAAGAAGAGGTGATAGGCATACAAAGAAGAACTGTAAAATAAGATCTTAATGACCCAGACAACCATGATGGTGTGACCACTCAAATAGACAAGACATCCTACAGTGTGAAGTAGAATGGGCCTCAGGAAGCATCTCTAAGAACAAAGCTAGCAGAGGTGATAAAATTCCAACCGAGCCACTTCAAATCCTAAAAGATAATGCTATTAAAATTTTGCTTTCAATATGCAAGTGAATTTGAAAAACTCAGAAGTGGCCACAGGAGTGGAAAAGATCAGTTTTCATTCCAACCCCAAAGAAGGGCAATGTCAAAGAATATGCAAACTACAACACAATTGCACTGATTTCATATGCTACCAAAGTCATCCTCAAAACTGTTCAAGCTAGGCTTCAACAGTATGTGACCCAAGAAATTTCAGATATATAAGCTGGGTTTAGAAAAGGCAGAGGAACCAGAGATCATATTGACAACAATCTTAAAATAATGGAAAAAACAAGATAATTTTTAAAAATCTACCTTTACTTCATTGAATATGAATATGCTTAAATCTTTGGCTTTGTGGATCACAACAAATTGTGAAAAATTGTTCAAGAGATGGGAATACCAGGCCATCTTATTTGTCTTCAGAGAAACCTATATGAAGGTAAAGAAACAGCAGTCAGAATTAGATATGGAAGGATTGACTGGTTCCAGATTGGGAAAGATGTATATCAAGGATGCATATTTTAGCCCTACTTAGTTAACTTCAGTGGAGAATATATCATGCAAAATGCTGGACTGGATGAAGGACAAGCAGGAACCAAGTTTGCCAAAGAAATATCAATGAACTCAGATATGTGGATATACCACCCTTAGATAGAAAGTGAAGAGAAACTAAAAAGTCTTTTGAGGAAGGCAAAAGAGGAAAATGACAAGCTGACTTAAACTCAGCACTCAAAAAAGGAAGCTCATGGCATTTGGTCCCATTATTTAATGCGAAATATATGGGCAAACAATGGAAACAATGACAGATCTCATATTCATGGGCTCTGAAATCATTGTGGATTGTAACTGCAGCCACAAAATTAAAAGACATTTGTTCCCTGGAAGAAAAGTCGTGAAAAGCATAGACAGCATATTAAAATGACAAAACATTACTTTGCAGGCAAAATTCTGTCTAGTCAATGTTATGGTTTTCCCAGTAGTCATGCACAGATGTGAGAGTTAAATTAGACTGAGAGCTGAAGAACTGATGCTTTTGAACTGTGATATTGGACGCAAGGAGATCAATCCAGTCAATCCTAAAGGTAATCTACCCTGAATATTCATTGGAAGAAATACTTTGGCCACCTGATGCAAGAAGACAGCTCATTGGAAAAGACCCTGACGGTGGGAAAGTTTGAAGGCAGGAGGAGAAGAGGACAACAGAGGATGAAACGATTGGATGACTTCACTGGCTCAATGAGCAAGAGTTTGAGCAAACTCTGGGAGATGATAAAGGATAGGGAAACCTGGTGTACTCCAGGGTCTCAATGAGGCAGACACGGCTGAGCAACCAATTGACTGACAACAAATGAAATAAGAACTTTTGAATTAAATATATAAAATAATTATATTTTTGAAAATTATATTTAAAGTGATTTTTCCACATGTTAAATAAAGTTTTAGGGCTCTGTTAATTTAAGTGATAAAAAAATTATTAAATAGCTGAAAGATACTGAAGTATTAATTCCTAAATTTAAAAAGAATAGTTATTTGGGAATATTAATGAAAATGTTTATTATCACCTGAGATATTCTCTTCAAGAGAACAAATATTTTTAAAAATTATCACTGGTGTTTATGTTTACCAATGTATACGATGTCAATATAAAAACAGTTCATAATTGTTTACTTCTTAGAATTATTAACAATTAAGGATTTTAGAATTAAATATTTTAATTCAAACATCCAATTGCAGTGATTAAGAATAAAATGTAACATTTCAGATTTCAGTAAGAAGTAAGGTGTAGGTTTTCAGTAAAGAAGTTATGACAGGTGGCAGCAGACAGGTGGAACACCGGCACAGAGAGACAGGGCATCAGTGAGAGGTAATACCTGGAGTGCTCATAGAAACATGGCACAGGGATAGAGGCATAGTGGATAAACCAGAGAAATCAGTATTTCAAGGACCCCACTCCCCAGAAATATATCTGGCTCTCACTGAAACCTGAAACACAAGCAGCTGTTATACCACTACAACTGGCTTCTGATAAGACAAACTTCAGAGACAAACTCTAGAGGATGATTCATACAGAGAGGAGAAAATAAAGCTCAAAACTAAGGACCAGGAGTAGGTTTATTATTTTTTTCTTTGTTTTGATATTTTTGTTTGTTGGTTGGTTTTTTAATGCCTTTGTCCTGCTTTCTATTTATTTTTTGATATTTTTTATTAACACAAATTTTCTTTCCCTTTGCTTTAACTCTTATAATTTATAATATATACTGCCAATTTCTTTATAACTATTCCTTTTCCTTGATTTCTTTACTGTTTTCTCCCAAACGATTGGATGACTTCACTGGCTCAATGAGCAAGAGTTTGAGCAAACTCTGGGAGATGATAAAGGATAGGGAAACCTGGTGTACTCCAGGGTCTCAATGAGGCAGACACGGCTGAGCAACCAATTGACTGACAACAAATGAAATAAGAACTTTTGAATTAAATATATAAAATAATTATATTTTTGAAAATTATATTTAAAGTGATTTTTCCACATGTTAAATAAAGTTTTAGGGCTCTGTTAATTTAAGTGATAAAAAAATTATTAAATAGCTGAAAGATACTGAAGTATTAATTCCTAAATTTAAAAAGAATAGTTATTTGGGAATATTAATGAAAATGTTTATTATCACCTGAGATATTCTCTTCAAGAGAACAAATATTTTTAAAAATTATCACTGGTGTTTATGTTTACCAATGTATACGATGTCAATATAAAAACAGTTCATAATTGTTTACTTCTTAGAATTATTAACAATTAAGGATTTTAGAATTAAATATTTTAATTCAAACATCCAATTGCAGTGATTAAGAATAAAATGTAACATTTCAGATTTCAGTAAGAAGTAAGGTGTAGGTTTTCAGTAAAGAAGTTATGACAGGTGGCAGCAGACAGGTGGAACACCGGCACAGAGAGACAGGGCATCAGTGAGAGGTAATACCTGGAGTGCTCATAGAAACATGGCACAGGGATAGAGGCATAGTGGATAAACCAGAGAAATCAGTATTTCAAGGACCCCACTCCCCAGAAATATATCTGGCTCTCACTGAAACCTGAAACACAAGCAGCTGTTATACCACTACAACTGGCTTCTGATAAGACAAACTTCAGAGACAAACTCTAGAGGATGATTCATACAGAGAGGAGAAAATAAAGCTCAAAACTAAGGACCAGGAGTAGGTTTATTATTTTTTTCTTTGTTTTGATATTTTTGTTTGTTGGTTGGTTTTTTAATGCCTTTGTCCTGCTTTCTATTTATTTTTTGATATTTTTTATTAACACAAATTTTCTTTCCCTTTGCTTTAACTCTTATAATTTATAATATATACTGCCAATTTCTTTATAACTATTCCTTTTCCTTGATTTCTTTACTGTTTTCTCCCTGCCATACTAAATCTTATTATATACAAATCTTCCTTGTCTATCCCTGCATAACCCTGCAACACGACTCCATTTCTCCTCATTACCTATCCATTCTCCTCCTTCCCTTCCCCATTATATGTGCTAGTGAATAACTGCTTTAATACCATTTCTCTAGCTGCAATATTGTACCAGTTTTGTTATCCAGAATGTGTTTCAACTAGTTTAGATCTTAACAGCTGGATATCAGTTTTTGTTTCATCATTTGAAACAATAGTCTCCTGTATATTATCCTTTTTAGACCATCCAGATGTGGTTATGGATACGAATGTATGTTGTCTTTCCATTATGCTTGATAATATTGGCATGATTTTATAATTGTCAGTTAATAGAGATATGCCTTTTGTCTCCATACATTTATATTTCACCTAAAACTCTGAATGACAAAATAAATTAGAGGTGAAATCTCAATACAAATCTCTTGGGTTTGGCAAGATATCAGACCCAGGAACCTCGGAGTGAAATCACTAACTCCAGGAATCAATCGTAACAAAATGAAAATGTGACATAATAATGAAAGGACAGAGAAACACTACACAAATAAAGGAACAAAATATAAACATACAAACCCAAATGACCAAAGAATAGACAAACAATCAGAAAGAGAATTCAGAAGAGTAATAGTAATGATGATCCAAAACTCCAAAAACAGAATAATAGAATTGACACAATGGAGAAAGAATTACAGGAAAATTAAAAAAAAAAAAAAAGACTAAAAGAAACAAACAGGTCAACTGATAAACTTAAAAAACAACAGATAGAGACAAACAACTCAATTGCTGTACTTAAAAATATTATGGAAGGACTCAATGGAATAACCGAGGCAGAAGAATGGATAAGTCAGCTGGAAGACAGAATGGTGGAAATATCAGCTGAAGAACAGAAAAAAGAGCAAAGAATGAAAAGAACTGAGGATAGTCTCAGAGACCTCTGGGACAATATCAAACACACCAAATATTTTATACACAAATTTTCTTTCTTTGCTTTAACTCTTATAATTTATAATATATACTGCCAATTTCTTTATAACTATTCCTTTTCCTTGATTTCTTTACTGTTTTCTCCCTGCCATACTAAATCTTATTATATACAAATCTTCCTTGTCTATCCCTGCATAACCCTGCAACACGACTCCATTTCTCCTCATTACCTATCCATTCTCCTCCTTCCCTTCCCCATTATATGTGCTAGTGAATAACTGCTTTAATACCATTTCTCTAGCTGCAATATTGTACCAGTTTTGTTATCCAGAATGTGTTTCAACTAGTTTAGATCTTAACAGCTGGATATCAGTTTTTGTTTCATCATTTGAAACAATAGTCTCCTGTATATTATCCTTTTTAGACCATCCAGATGTGGTTATGGATACGAATGTATGTTGTCTTTCCATTATGCTTGATAATATTGGCATGATTTTATAATTGTCAGTTAATAGAGATATGCCTTTTGTCTCCATACATTTATATTTCACCTAAAACTCTGAATGACAAAATAAATTAGAGGTGAAATCTCAATACAAATCTCTTGGGTTTGGCAAGATATCAGACCCAGGAACCTCGGAGTGAAATCACTAACTCCAGGAATCAATCGTAACAAAATGAAAATGTGACATAATAATGAAAGGACAGAGAAACACTACACAAATAAAGGAACAAAATATAAACATACAAACCCAAATGACCAAAGAATAGACAAACAATCAGAAAGAGAATTCAGAAGAGTAATAGTAATGATGATCCAAAACTCCAAAAACAGAATAATAGAATTGACACAATGGAGAAAGAATTACAGGAAAATTAAAAAAAAAAAAAAAGACTAAAAGAAACAAACAGGTCAACTGATAAACTTAAAAAACAACAGATAGAGACAAACAACTCAATTGCTGTACTTAAAAATATTATGGAAGGACTCAATGGAATAACCGAGGCAGAAGAATGGATAAGTCAGCTGGAAGACAGAATGGTGGAAATATCAGCTGAGGAACAAAAAAAAGAGCAAAGAATGAAAAGAACTGAGGATAGCCTCAGAGACCTCTGGGATAATATCAAACACACCAACATATGAATAATAGGTATAGCAGAAGAAGAAGAGAAAAAGAAAGGATATAAAAAATATTTTGAAGAGAGTAGAATTGAAAACTTCTACAAGATGGGAAAGTAAATAGCCAATCAAGTCCAAGAAGAGTAAAGAGACTCATACAGAACAAATCCTAGAAGAAAAACATGTTTACCTGCTGATCTTTCAGCAGAAACCCTAAAGACCAGAAGAGAATGGCATGACACTTTAAGAGAACAGGAAGAGAAAATTCTACAACCAAGAATACTCTACCTGGCAAGGATATCATTCAAAATTGAAGTAGAAATCAAAAGCTTGAGAAACAAGCAAAAACTAAGAGAATTCAGTACCAAGAAATAAGTTTTCCAACAAGTGTTAAAGGAACTAATATGGACAACAAATTCAGGAGAAGAAAAAAATCTACAAAACTAACCAATCATACCATTTAAGAAGACGGCATTAGGATCATTTCTATCAATAATTACCTTAATGTAAACAGAGCAAATGCCCCAACCAAATGACAGAGACTGGCTAAATGAATAGAAAAACAAGACTCATACATATACTGCCTTCAAGAAACCCCTTTCAAATCTAAGACACCTATAGACTGAAAGTGAAATGATGGAAAAATACATTCCGTGCAAATGGAAATCAAAAGAAAGCCAGAGTAGCAATCCTCATATCAGACAAAATAGACTTTAAAATAAAGACGATTACAAGAGACAGTGCAGGACACTATCTAATGATCAAGGGAATCAGAAGAGTAATAGTAATGATGATCCAAAACTCCAAAAACAGAATAATAGAATTGACACAATGGAGAAAGAATTACAGGAAAATTAAAAAAAAAAAAAAAGACTAAAAGAAACAAACAGGTCAACTGATAAACTTAAAAAACAACAGATAGAGACAAACAACTCAATTGCTGTACTTAAAAATATTATGGAAGGACTCAATGGAATAACCGAGGCAGAAGAATGGATAAGTCAGCTGGAAGACAGAATGGTGGAAATATCAGCTGAGGAACAAAAAAAAGAGCAAAGAATGAAAAGAACTGAGGATAGCCTCAGAGACCTCTGGGATAATATCAAACACACCAACATATGAATAATAGGTATAGCAGAAGAAGAAGAGAAAAAGAAAGGATATAAAAAATATTTTGAAGAGAGTAGAATTGAAAACTTCTACAAGATGGGAAAGTAAATAGCCAATCAAGTCCAAGAAGAGTAAAGAGACTCATACAGAACAAATCCTAGAAGAAAAACATGTTTACCTGCTGATCTTTCAGCAGAAACCCTAAAGACCAGAAGAGAATGGCATGACACTTTAAGAGAACAGGAAGAGAAAATTCTACAACCAAGAATACTCTACCTGGCAAGGATATCATTCAAAATTGAAGTAGAAATCAAAAGCTTTAAAAACAAGCAAAAACTAAGAGAATTCAGTACCAAGAAATAAGCTTTCCAACAAGTGTTAAAGGAACTAATATGGACAACAAATTCAGGAGAAGAAAAAAATCTACAAAACTAACCAATCATACCATTTAAGAAGACGGCATTAGGATCATTTCTATCAATAATTACCTTAATGTAAACAGAGCAAATGCCCCAACCAAATGACAGAGACTGGCTAAATGAATAGAAAAACAAGACTCATACATATACTGCCTTCAAGAAACCCCTTTCAAATCTAAGACACCTATAGACTGAAAGTGAAATGATGGAAAAATACATTCCGTGCAAATGGAAATCAAAAGAAAGCCAGAGTAGCAATCCTCATATCAGACAAAATAGACTTTAAAATAAAGACGATTACAAGAGACAGTGCAGGACACTATCTAATGATCAAGGGATCGATCTCAGAAGAGGAAATAAAAATCATAAATATTTATGTACCCAACGCAGGAGCACAATAATACATAAGAAAAACACGTTCAGACATAAAAGAAGAAATTGATAATAGCACAATAATCCTAGGAGACTTTAACACCCCTCTTACACAAATGTACAGATCATCAAAACAGAAAATCAGTAAGGAAACATAAGCCTTAAATGACACATTAGAAGAGATGGATCTCATTGATATCTTTAGGACTTTCCAACCAAAAGCAGAAGACTACACTTTCTTCTCACGTACACATGGAACGTTCTCTAGGATAGATCACATCTTGGGCACAAATCAAGCCTCAGTAAATTCAGGATAATCGAAATTATATCAACAGTCTTTTCTGACCACAATGTTATATGACTAGATATCAACTACAAGAAGTAAAAAATGATCAAAACTCAAACACATGGAGATTAAAAAACAAACACCTAAAAATCAAACAAACTACTGAAGAAATCAAAAGAGAAATAAAACAAATTTCCAAGAAAAAAAAATGATAATGAAACTCGACAGAGCAAAACCTATGGAATACAAAGAGGGAAGTTTTTAACGATACAATCCTACCACAAGGAACAAGAAAAACATCAAAAAGATAACCTAACTCTACACTTAAAACAAGTGGAAAAAGAAGAACAATTAAATCCTAAAGTTAGCAGAAGAAGAGAAACCATGAAGTTCAGAGCAGAAATAACTGAAAAATAAAGAAACAATAGTAAGTATATATAAAATGAAAAGCAGTTTTGTCAAAAAGATAAACAAAATCAACAAATGGCTAGCCAGAACCATCAAGAAAAAAAGAGAGAAGTACCAAATCTTCAATATCCATTTAAGAAGACGGCATTAGGATCATTTCTATCAATAATTACCTTAAGAACAAATAAATGACAGAGACTGGCTAAATGAATAGAAAAACAAGTCATACATATACTGCCTTCAAGAAACCCCTTTCAAATCTAAGACACCTATAGACTGAAAGTGAAATGATGGAAAAATACATTCCGTGCAAATGGAAATCAAAAGAAAGCCAGAGTAGCAATCCTCATATCAGACAAAATAGACTTTAAAATAAAGACGATTACAAGAGACAGTGCAGGACACTATCTAATGATCAAGGGATCGATCTCAGAAGAGGAAATAAAAATCATAAATATTTATGTACCCAACGCAGGAGCACAATAATACATAAGAAAAACACGTTCAGACATAAAAGAAGAAATTGATAATAGCACAATAATCCTAGGAGACTTTAACACCCCTCTTACACAAATGTACAGATCATCAAAACAGAAAATCAGTAAGGAAACATAAGCCTTAAATGACACATTAGAAGAGATGGATCTCATTGATATCTTTAGGACTTTCCAACCAAAAGCAGAAGACTACACTTTCTTCTCACGTACACATGGAACGTTCTCTAGGATAGACCACATCTTGGGCACAAATCAAGCCTCAGTAAATTCAGGATAATCGAAATTATATCAACAGTCTTTTCTGACCACAATGTTATATGACTAGATATCAACTACAAGAAGTAAAAAATGATCAAAACTCAAACACATGGAGATTAAAAAACAAACACCTAAAAATCAAACAAACTACTGAAGAAATCAAAAGAGAAATAAAACAAATTTCCAAGAAAAAAAAATGATAATGAAACTCGACAGAGCAAAACCTATGGAATACAAAGAGGGAAGTTTTTAACGATACAATCCTACCACAAGGAACAAGAAAAACATCAAAAAGATAACCTAACTCTACACTTAAAACAAGTGGAAAAAGAAGAACAATTAAATCCTAAAGTTAGCAGAAGAAGAGAAACCATGAAGTTCAGAGCAGAAATAACTGAAAAATAAAGAAACAATAGTAAGTATATATAAAATGAAAAGCAGTTTTGTCAAAAAGATAAACAAAATCAACAAATGGCTAGCCAGAACCATCAAGAAAAAAAGAGAGAAGTACCAGAAATAAAAAAGGAGAGGTTACAACAGATAGTACAGAAATACAGAGGATTATAAGAGACTATTATGAACAACTTTACGGCAATGAACTGGACAACTTGTAAGAAAAAAACATTTTCTTAGAGAAGTTTAATCTTCCAAGACTGAACCAGGAAGATTTAGATACTGTGAAGAACACAATTGCAAGCTCGGAAATGGAATCAGTGACCAAAAACCTACCCAAAAATAAAAGCCCAGGACCAGATGGTTTTGCAGGTGAATTCTATAAAACTTAAATAAAAGCTGATGCTTGTCCATCTAAAATTCTTTCAAAAAATTGCACAGGATGGGGAGAGCCAAGATGATGGAGGAATGAGAGGAGGATTTCACCAGTTCCCCAATAGAATCGCCAGAACTAATCAAGAAATGAAATAACCACCAACAAACCGGCCTTTAGATTACAAAAGAACTCCTAAGATCTACAAGGGTTGGAGAGCAAGCATCCAGAACTTTCCCGGAGGTCCCGTACTGAGGGCCCAGTACCCCAACCCTCACACTGGACTGGGCAGAGAGAGTGGTGGGAAGTGCGCTGGGAGGACAGAAGGCAGTGCTCAGCGTGAAAATCCCACCGAGACAGTTCAGGGATGCCAGGCGTCAGGTGAAGTAAGACGATGCTAATGGCCATGTGCAGAACAGAACTGGGAAATCCCCCAGTGCTGCTGCAAAGAAACCGGGCACCACGCAGGAGGAGTCTTAGTCCCTTTGGCAGCAGAAATCGAGGGCAGAAGATACCGGGAGAAAAGAAGGCATTGAAGGCTACCAGGCGATGCACAGTGGAACCAGGCAGCCGATACAATCCTACCACAAGGAACAAAAAAAACATCAAAAAGATAACCTAACTCTACACTTAAAACAAGTGGAAAAAGAAGAACAATTAAATCCTAAAGTTAGCAGAAGAAGAGAAACCATGAAGTTCAGAGCAGAAATAACTAAAAAATAAAGAAACAATAGTAAGTATATATAAAATGAAAAGCAGTTTTGTCAAAAAGATAAACAAAATCAACAAATGGCTAGCCAGAACCATCAAGAAAAAAAGAGAGAAGTACCAGAAATAAAAAAGGAGAGGTTACAACAGATAGTACAGAAATACAGAGGATTATAAGAGACTATTATGAACAACTTTACGGCAATGAACTGGACAACTTGTAAGAAAAAAACATTTTCTTAGAGAAGTTTAATCTTCCAAGACTGAACCAGGAAGATTTAGATACTGTGAAGAACACAATTGCAAGCTCGGAAATGGAATCAGTGACCAAAAACCTACCCAAAAATAAAAGCCCAGGACCAGATGGTTTTGCAGGTGAATTCTATAAAACTTAAATAAAAGCTGATGCTTGTCCATCTAAAATTCTTTCAAAAAATTGCACAGGATGGGGAGAGCCAAGATGATGGAGGAATGAGAGGAGGATTTCACCAGTTCCCCAATAGAATCGCCAGAACTAATCAAGAAATGAAATAACCACCAACAAACCGGCCTTTAGATTACAAAAGAACTCCTAAGATCTACAAGGGTTGGAGAGCAAGCATCCAGAACTTTCCCGGAGGTCCCGTACTGAGGGCCCAGTACCCCAACCCTCACACTGGACTGGGCAGAGAGAGTGGTGGGAAGTGCGCTGGGAGGACAGAAGGCAGTGCTCAGCGTGAAAATCCCACCGAGACAGTTCAGGGATGCCAGGCGTCAGGTGAAGTAAGACGATGCTAATGGCCATGTGCAGAACAGAACTGGGAAATCCCCCAGTGCTGCTGCAAAGAAACCGGGCACCACGCAGGAGGAGTCTTAGTCCCTTTGGCAGCAGAAATCGAGGGCAGAAGATACCGGGAGAAAAGAAGGCATTGAAGGCTACCAGGCGATGCACAGTGGAACCAGGCAGCCCCCTCCAACATGGGGCCTGGAGGTGTGGCACCCACCCTATAGACTGGGAACTGCCCGCCACACTCGCCTCAGCCAGCATCTGAGCTATGTGCAACCCCTTGTTTTGCTGAAAGCAAAACAGTAACGAGAACAACCAGCTCTGTAAGGACCCTGACTACAAAAAAGCCCTGACCCTCACTGAAATCTAAGATATAAGCAGGTGTCAAGGTCCCACAACCGACCCCCACAAGTACAGACTAGGGAAATCTGAGACAGCATCAAGAGCAAACTAGTGGAAGGTCCACACGCAGACGAGAAGATAAAAACCAGGGACAGTGTTTACACGTGTTTGTGTGTGTCTGTGTGTTTGTTTTGGTTTTTGTCTTTTCTTTTTAATATTTTTTTAATTTTAATTTTTCTCTAAACTTTTACTTTTTTTTTTTTGCCACTGCTTCCACTCTCTGTGCTCTAACTGTAAAATCTTTTTATATCTACTACTATCCTCGCTGTAAATATTTACTATCTACCTGTCTCTACTATTTTCTTTCAGCTCTATTAAACTATACTACACACTAATCTTTGTTACCTAACCTGAGAAAATCATTGCAACACCAATCTATTCCTTCTCATTAGCCATACACTTCCCTCCATCTCACTCCCAACATGTCTTAGTTAAAAACTACTTTCATTATAATATTCTTAGCCAGGATCTTGTTCTGGATTTGTTTTTCCAAGCAGTATGTTAATTAACTTAGAGCTTAACGGTCAGGTACCAACAATGATTGTGATATTTGCCAGAAAAAACTCCTATACTTAATCCCTGTAAGACTGTAAAGTTGTGGTTAATGATGGGTATGTATGTATATTTTTTCCCCTATGTTAGAAAAAATCTGCATGCTTTTATGACTGTCACCCATCAGGGATGTACCTCTTGTTCCTCATATGCTAGCATTTGAACTAATATCACTGGACAGCATAGCAAACCAAACACCAGACATAGTGCTTACACCCACTGACCAGACATCAAACCAAGGATCCCTGGAGTGGAAACCCTGATTCCTAGACCCTGCAATATCAAAGATCATAGAACACTAGAGATCATTCACCTGAAAACAAGACCTAACACCACCCAAGACACAAACCACTGAATCCTTCCACAAGGACAGAAATCAAAAGGAAAGGAGAATTCAACCAAGAAGCCTGGTGAGAGGTAAAAACTCCACACATAGACACACACAAAGAAACAATATCAAAACCAAGAACCCCTTGTTTTGCTGAAAGCTCCCTGTAAGGACCCTGACTACAAAAAAGCCCTGACCCTCACTGAAATCTAAGATATAAGCAGGTGTCAAGGTCCCACAACCGACCCCCACAAGTACAGACTAGGGAAATCTGAGACAGCATCAAGAGCAAACTAGTGGAAGGTCCACACGCAGACGAGAAGATAAAAACCAGGGACAGTGTTTACACGTGTTTGTGTGTGTCTGTGTGTTTGTTTTGGTTTTTGTCTTTTCTTTTTAATATTTTTTTAATTTTAATTTTTCTCTAAACTTTTACTTTTTTTTTTTTGCCACTGCTTCCACTCTCTGTGCTCTAACTGTAAAATCTTTTTATATCTACTACTATCCTCGCTGTAAATATTTACTATCTACCTGTCTCTACTATTTTCTTTCAGCTCTATTAAACTATACTACACACTAATCTTTGTTACCTAACCTGAGAAAATCATTGCAACACCAATCTATTCCTTCTCATTAGCCATACACTTCCCTCCATCTCACTCCCAACATGTCTTAGTTAAAAACTACTTTCATTATAATATTCTTAGCCAGGATCTTGTTCTGGATTTGTTTTTCCAAGCAGTATGTTAATTAACTTAGAGCTTAACGGTCAGGTACCAACAATGATTGTGATATTTGCCAGAAAAAACTCCTATACTTAATCCCTGTAAGACTGTAAAGTTGTGGTTAATGATGGGTATGTATGTATATTTTTCCACTATGTTAGAAAAAATCTGCATGCTTTTATGACTGTCACCCATCAGGGATGTACCTCTTGTTCCTCATATGCTAGCATTTGAACTAATATCACTGGACAGCATAGCAAACCAAACACCAGACATAGTGCTTACACCCACTGACCAGACATCAAACCAAGGATCCCTGGAGTGGAAACCCTGATTCCTAGACCCTGCAATATCAAAGATCATAGAACACTAGAGATCATTCACCTGAAAACAAGACCTAACACCACCCAAGACACAAACCACTGAATCCTTCCACAAGGACAGAAATCAAAAGGAAAGGAGAATTCAACCAAGAAGCCTGGTGAGAGGTAAAAACTCCACACACATAGACACACACAAAGAAACAAAAATTAACCTAATAATGAAAAGACAGAGAAACACTGCACAAATGAAGGAACAAACTAGAGAAACACAGTTACAGATGACAGAAGAGGAGATAGACAAATTATCTGAAAGAGAGTTCAGAAGATCGATACTAATGAGGATTCAAAACACCAAAAACAGTATATTAGAGGAAATTAGTGCACTGAGAAGAGACATGTGAGAAATGAAAACTAAGCAAATAGACACAAACAACTCAATTGTTGAACTTAAAAATACTATAGAAGGTTTCAACTGTAGAGTATTGGAGGCAGAAGAATGGATAAGTGAGCCGGAAGACAGAATGGTGGAAATAAATGCTGAAGAAAAGAACAGAGCACAAAGAACCATAAGAACTGAGGATAGCCTCAGAGACATATGGAACAATATCAAACCCACCAACATTAGAATTCTAGGAGTCCCAGAAGAGGAAGGGGGGGAGATAGGCTATGAAAAAATTCTTGAAGAGATTGTAGTTGAAAACGTCCCCAGCATGGGAAAGGAAATAGTCAACCAGATCAAAGAAGCACAAAGAATTCCATAAAGGATAAACCCTAGAAGAAACACTCCAAGGCACATTCCAATCATGCAAACACAGACTAAATATAAAGAGAGAATACTTAAAGGAGCAAGAAAAATCAACAAATAATGTATAAAGAACCCCATAAGTTTAACCACTGATCTATCAACAGAAATACTGCAGTCCTGAAGACAATGGCAGGACACATTTAAATGGATAAAAGAGAATAACCTGCAACCAAGAATTCTCTACCCAGCTAGGATCTCATTCAGAATTGATGGAGAAGTCCAAAGCTTCACAGACAAGCAAAAGCTCAAAGAATTTTGTACCGTGAAACCAGCCTTACAACAAGTGCTAAATGGTCTGATATAGAAAATAAATACAAGAGGAAAAGTCCTACAAATCAAACCCTAAACATCTAAGAAGATGACAATAGGAACATTTGTATCAATAATTAATTTGAAAGCAAACAGACTAGATGCTCCAACCAAATGACACAGGCTGGCTGAATGGATATAGAAGCAGGACCCATATATATGCTGTTTAGAAGAAACCCGCTTCAGACCTCGAGACACTCATAGACTGAAAGTGAGAGGATGGGAAAAGATAGTTTACACAAATGGAAATCAAAAGAAAGCCGGACTAGCAATCCTCAAGTCAGACAAAAAAGACTTTAAAATAAACAATATTTAAAAAGACAAAGCAGGTCACTACATCATGCTTAAAGGATCTATCCAAGAGGAAGACATAACAATCATAAATATCTATGCATCCAACACAGGAGCACCCCAATACATAAGACAAACACTTTGTGACATAAAAGGAGAAATCAACAATAACACAATCTTCTCTGAGAACAATGCAATGAGATTATATATCAATTATAAGAAGAAAACCGCTAAAAGAACAAACACATAGAGATCAAACAACACATACCTAAGAAACAAATTGATTACCGAGCAAATCAAAGGAGAAATACAAAGAAATCCCAGAAGAAAATAACAATGAACACACGACAGTGCAAAAACCATGGGATACCGCAAAAGCAGTTCTAAGACGGAAATTTACAGCAGTACAATCCTACCTTAAGAAACAAGAAAAATATCAAACAGACGATTTAATCCTACGCTTAGAACTAATGTAGAAAGAAGAACGATAATACCCCAAAGTGAACAAAAGAAGAGAAATCATACAGATCAAAGGATAAATAAATGAAAAAGAACAAAACAATAGCAAGGATAAATAAAATTAGAAACTGATTCTTTGAAAAGATAAACAAAATTGACAAGCCACTGGCTAGATTCATCAAGGAAAAAAGAGAGAAGAACCAGATCAACAAAATGAAAAATGAAAAAGGAGAGATTACAACAGATAATGCAGAAATCCAAAGGATTATAAGAGACTATTATGAACAACTATATGGCAACCAACGGGACAACCTGGGAGAAATAGACAGTTCCTTGGAAAATCCTCATCTTCCAAGATTGAACCAGGAAGAAATAGAAACCATGAACAACCCAATCACAAATTCAGAAATGGAATTTGTGACTAAAAATTGACCCCATAATAAAAGCCCAAGGCCAGATGGCTTCACAGGTGAATTCTCCCAAACATTTTAAAAAGAGCTAACACCTGTCTTTCTAAAACTCTTCCAAAAAATTGCACAGGAAGGAAAACATCAAAACACATCCTATGAGGCCACCACCACCCAGATAACAAAACCAGACAAAGAGAACACAGAAAAATAAAATTATAGACCAATTTCACTGATGAATTTGGATGCCAAAATCCTCAGCAAAATACTAGCAAACAGAATTCAACGACACATCAAAAACCTCATACACCATGATCAAGTCGGGTTCATCCCAGGCATGCAAGGATTCTTCAATATCCACAAATCAATCAATGTGATACACCATATCAACAAATTGAGGGGCCAAAATCACATGATAATCTCAATAGATGGGAAAAAAAAGCATTCAACATAGTACAGCATCCATTTATGAAAAAAAATCTTCAAAAAATGGGTATAGAAGGCACTTTTCACAACATACTGAAAGCCATATATGAGAAGACCACAGCGAACATTATCCTTAATGGTGAAAAACTGAAAGCATTCCCTCTAAGATCAGGAATAAGACAGCGGTGTCCACTTTCACCACTATTATTCAACATAGTTCTGAAAGTTCCAACAACAGCAGTAAGAGAACAAAAAGAAATAAAAGGAATCTGGACTGGAAAAGAAGAAGTAAAAGTCTCTCTATTTGCAAATGACATGATATTATACATAAAAAACCCCAAGGACACTGTCAGAAAACTACTAGAACTAATCAACAAATTCAACAGAGTCACGGGATTCAAAATCAATATACAGAATTTACTGGTATTCCTATATGCAAATAATGAAAAATCAGAAAATGAAATCAAAGAGGCAATCCCCTTCACCATTGCTACCAAGACATTAAAACATCTAGGAATAAACCTACCCAAAGAAACAAAAGAACTGTACTCAGAAAATTACAGGACACTAATGAGAGAAATTAAAGAAGACTTAAACAAATGGAGAGATATTCCATGTTCCTGGAGTGAAAGAATCAATATTGTGAAAATGAACATAGTACCAAATATCATCTACATATTCATTGTGATCCCTATCAAACTACCAATGAAATTCTGCACCAAATTACACCAAAGAATAACACAGTTCATATGGTAACACAAAAGACCTTGAATAGCCAAGGCGATCTTAAAAAGAAAAATAGAGCTGGAGGAATCAGCCTTCCTAATTTCAGACTATACTACAAAGTAACAGTCTTCAAGACAGTATGGTTCTGGCACAAAAACAGAAATATCGACCAATGGGACAAGATTGAGAACCCTGAGATAAACCCACACACCTATGAGTACCTTATTTTTGACAAAGGAGGCCAAAATATTAAATGGGAAAAAGACAGCCTCTTGAACAAATGCTGCTGGGAAAATTGGACAGTTACATGCAAAAAGATGAAGTTGGAACATTCCCTGACACCATACACAAGGAGAAACTGAAAATGGGTTAAACACCTGAATATAAGATCAGAAAGCATCAAACTCTTAGAGGAGAATATAGGCAATTCACTCAGGGACATAAATTAAAGCAAGATCCTCTATGACCCACTTACTAGAATAACAGAACTAAAAAGAAAAATGAAAATGTGAGACCAAATGAAACTTAAAATCTTTTGTACAGCAAAAGAAATTACAAAAAAGCTGGACAGACACCCCACAGAGTGGGAGAAAATCATTACAAATGAAATAACAGACAAAGAATTAATCTCCAAAATCTACAAGTGACTCAGACAACTCAGCACTGGAAAAATGAACAGCCTAATTAAAAAATGGGAAAAATGCCTAAACAGACACCTCTCCAAAGAGGACATACAGATGGCCCAAAAGCACATGAAACGATGGTCAACCTCGCTTATTATTAGGGAAATGCAAATCAAAACTATAGTGAGATAGCACATCACAGCAGTCAGAATGGCAATCATCAGGAAATCTAGAGACAATAAGTGCTGGAGAGAGTGCGAAGAACATGGATCACTCTTGTATTGCTGGTGGGAATATAAATTGATACAGCTACTATGGAAGACAGGATGGAGATTCCTTAAAAAACTAAAAATGGAAGCACAATATGACCCAGATACCCCACCATTAGGCTTATATTGTGATGAAATCAAAACTGAAAGAAGCACCTACACCCCAATCTTGACTGTAGAACTCTATACGATAACTAGAACATGGAAACAACCTAGATGTCCATCGACAAATGAATGGATAAAGAATCACTGGCATATATATATATATACATATATATATATATATTGGAATACTACTCAGCTGTAAAAAGAAATGCTTAAGAATCCGTTCTAATTCGGTGGCTGGATCTAGAACCTATCATAAAAAGTGAAGTAAGCCAAAAAGAGAAAGACAAGTACAGTATACTAACACACATATATGGAATCTAGTAAGTGTGTAATGATAACACATGCAATGAACCGATAGAA
The DNA here is from genome assembly GCA_022376925.1 of Tragulus kanchil. Taxonomy (NCBI): domain Eukaryota; kingdom Metazoa; phylum Chordata; class Mammalia; order Artiodactyla; family Tragulidae; genus Tragulus; species Tragulus kanchil. The sequence goes on along the minus strand of JAIOJX010000027.1, from coordinate 54,012,046 downwards.
AAACAGACTTAGAGAGTAGACATGGAAAGTGTGGGGTATGAACAGTGGGTGGGAGGCATAGACAGAGTATCATAGAAACCTATACTATCATATGTGAAAAAGGGCTTCCCCTGGTGGTCCACTGGGTAAGGATACCACCTTGCAGTGCAAGGGGTGCTGGTTTGAGCCCTGGCCTGGGAAGATCCCACGTGCCGCGGAGCAGCTGGACTGATGTGTCCAATTACCGAGCCGGAGCTCTGGAGTGCATGCACCCAGAGCCAGTGCTCTGCAACGACAGTGGCCACCGCGATGGGAGGCCCACAGGAGCCAAAGAATGAAGATGAATGAAAATAGAGAAATAAAAAAGACTAATAGAAGTGGCCCGCCCACTCGCCTCCCTCCCCAACCCGACCCCCGCCCAAAGTAAATAAATAAATAAAATAAATAAATCTTTTCATATGTGAAAAAAATAGCTATTGTCATTGCCCTGTGGGAATAGGAGTTCCTACAAGGACTCAGTGCAACAGCCTGGAGCGGTGAGATGAGGGGACTAGGAGGAGCGAGGGGACCAGGGATATGTATATTACTGATCTGGGAATATACATGTCTGTGAACAACAAAACTCTGTAAAAATCTTTAAAAAAATAAAGAAATAAAAAGAAGGATAAAGAATAGATACATGTATGCTTGCAAGCTAACTCTTTGTGACCCAATGGACTGTAACCTGCAGGGCTCTTCTATCCATGGAATCCACCAGTCAAGAATACGGGAGTAGGTTGCAGTGTACTTCTCCAGAGGATCTTCCTGACCCAAAGATACCCCACCATTAGGCTTATATTGTGATGAAATCAAAACTGAAAGAAGCACCTACACCCCAATCTTGACTGTAGAACTCTATACGATAACTAGAACATGGAAACAACCTAGATGTCCATCGACAAATGAATGGATAAAGAATCACTGGCATATATATATATATATATACATATATATATATATATTGGAATACTACTCAGCTGTAAAAAGAAATGCTTAAGAATCCGTTCTAATTCGGTGGCTGGATCTAGAACCTATCATAAAAAGTGAAGTAAGCCAAAAAGAGAAAGACAAGTACAGTATACTAACACACATATATGGAATCTAGTAAGTGTGTAATGATAACACATGCAATGAACCGATAGAAAAACAGACTTAGAGAGTAGACATGGAAAGTGTGGGGTATGAACAGTGGGTGGGAGGCATAGACAGAGTATCATAGAAACCTATACTATCATATGTGAAAAAGGGCTTCCCCTGGTGGTCCACTGGGTAAGGATACCACCTTGCAGTGCAAGGGGTGCTGGTTTGAGCCCTGGCCTGGGAAGATCCCACGTGCCGCGGAGCAGCTGGACTGATGTGTCCAATTACCGAGCCGGAGCTCTGGAGTGCATGCACCCAGAGCCAGTGCTCTGCAACGACAGTGGCCACCGCGATGGGAGGCCCACAGGAGCCAAAGAATGAAGATGAATGAAAATAGAGAAATAAAAAAGACTAATAGAAGTGGCCCGCCCACTCGCCTCCCTCCCCAACCCGACCCCCGCCCAAAGTAAATAAATAAATAAAATAAATAAATCTTTTCATATGTGAAAAAAATAGCTATTGTCATTGCCCTGTGGGAATAGGAGTTCCTACAAGGACTCAGTGCAACAGCCTGGAGCGGTGAGATGAGGGGACTAGGAGGAGCGAGGGGACCAGGGATATGTATATTACTGATCTGGGAATATACATGTCTGTGAACAACAAAACTCTGTAAAAATCTTTAAAAAAATAAAGAAATAAAAAGAAGGATAAAGAATAGATACATGTATGCTTGCAAGCTAACTCTTTGTGACCCAATGGACTGTAACCTGCAGGGCTCTTCTATCCATGGAATCCACCAGTCAAGAATACGGGAGTAGGTTGCAGTGTACTTCTCCAGAGGATCTTCCTGACCCAGGGATGGAACCTGTGTCTCTTATATCTCCTGTATTGGCAGCCAGGTTCTTTACCACTAGAACCACCTGGGAAGCCTAGATAGATGTATATATACATATTAGTATATAACTGAATCACTTTGTTATACACTTGAAACCAACACAACCTTGCTAATCTGTATTTTATGCTCTATATAAAAAACTTTTAAAAAAGTTGTCACAGGAAGGAACACTTCCAAACAAATTCTATGAGTCCACCATTACCCTGATACCAAAACCAATCAAAGACAACACAACAAAAGAAAATTATAAACCAATTTAATTGATTAATTTAGTCGCAAAAATCCTCAACAAAATCCTCACAAACAGAATTCAACAACACATCATGATCAAGTTGGTTTTCTCCTAGGTATGCAAGGATTCTTCAATGTCTTTAAGTCAAGCATTGTGATGTATCATATCAAGAAATTGAAAGACAACAATCACATGAAAATTTCAATAGATACAGAACAAGTCTTTGACAAAATTCAACAGCTACTTACGATAAAAAAAAAAAAAACTCTTCAAAAAATTTGCATAGAAGGAACCTACCTCAACAGAATGAAAGCAGTGTATAAAAAGCATACAGTGAACATCATTCTCAATGGTGAAAAACTGACAGCATTTCGTCTAAGATCAAGAAAAAGAGGGATATCCACTTTCACCACCATTGTGCAACATATTCCTGAAAGTTCAAGATACAGCAATATGAGAAGAAAAAGAAATAAAAGGGATCCAGGTGGAAAAGAATTAACTTTCTCTTTTTGCTGATGACAAGATATTTTACGTAGAAAACCCCAAAGACACTTTTAGAAAAACAGTAGAGCTAATCAACGAATTCAGGAAAGTTGCTAGATACAAAATCAATACACAGAAATCACTCTCATTCCTATATACGAACAATGAAAAAGCGAAAAGACAAGTAAAAGATGCAATCCAATTCACCATTGCAACCAAAATATCTAGGAATAAAAGTACCTAATGAAACAAAAGAACTGTATACAGAAAATTACAAGACATTAGTAAAAAAAAAAAAAAAGAAAAGAAAGAAAGACGACATAAATACATGGGTGGATATTCCATGTCCCTTGGTAGGAAGAGTCAATATTGTGAAAATGACCATACTACCATATACCATGTGCAGATTCAATGAGACCAATATCCAGTTACCAATGACATTTTTCATAAAACTAGATTTAAAAATAGTACAAAGAAAATGGAACACTCAAGATCCCATATAGCCAAAGAAATCCTGAGAAAGAAAGATAGAACAGTAGGGATCAGCCTCCCTATTTTCAGACTATACTATAAGGCAACCGTCATCAACACAGTATGGTACTGGCAGCAAAACAGAAATATAGACCAATGGAACAAGATAGAGAACCCAAAGACAAACCCACACATCTATGGAAACCTTATTTTGACAAAGGAGGTAAAAACATAAATTGGAACAAAGACAGCCTCCTCACAAACAGAATTCAACAACACATCATGATCAAGTTGGTTTTCGCCTAGGTATGCAAGGATTCTTCAATGTCTTTAAGTCAAGCATTGTGATGTATCATATCAAGAAATTGAAAGACAACAATCACATGAAAATTTCAATAGATACAGAACAAGTCTTTGACAAAATTCAACAGCTACTTACGATAAAAAAAAAAAAAAAACTCTTCAAAAAATTTGCATAGAAGGAACCTACCTCAACAGAATGAAAGCAGTGTATAAAAAGCATACAGTGAACATCATTCTCAATGGTGAAAAACTGACAGCATTTCGTCTAAGATCAAGAAAAAGAGGGATATCCACTTTCACCACCATTGTGCAACATATTCCTGAAAGTTCAAGATACAGCAATATGAGAAGAAAAAGAAATAAAAGGGATCCAGGTGGAAAAAGAATTAACTTTCTCTTTTTGCTGATGACAAGATATTTTACGTAGAAAACCCCAAAGACACTTTTAGAAAAACAGTAGAGCTAATCAACGAATTCAGGAAAGTTGCTAGATACAAAATCAATACACAGAAATCACTCTCATTCCTATATACGAACAATGAAAAAGCGAAAAGACAAGTAAAAGATGCAATCCAATTCACCATTGCAACCAAAATATCTAGGAATAAAAGTACCTAACGAAACAAAAGAACTGTATACAGAAAATTACAAGACATTAGTAAAAAAAAAAAAAAAGAAAAGAAAGAAAGACGACATAAATACATGGGTGGATATTCCATGTCCCTTGGTAGGAAGAGTCAATATTGTGAAAATGACCATACTACCATATACCATGTGCAGATTCAATGAGACCAATATCCAGTTACCAATGACATTTTTCATAAAACTAGATTTAAAAATAGTACAAAGAAAATGGAACACTCAAGATCCCATATAGCCAAAGAAATCCTGAGAAAGAAAGATAGAACAGTAGGGATCAGCCTCCCTATTTTCAGACTATACTATAAGGCAACCGTCATCAACACAGTATGGTACTGGCAGCAAAACAGAAATATAGACCAATGGAACAAGATAGAGAACCCAAAGACAAACCCACACATCTATGGAAACCTTATTTTTGACAAAGGAGGTAAAAACATAAATTGGAACAAAGACAGCCTCTTCAACAAATGGTGTTTGGAAAATTGGAAAGCAACATTCAAAAAAATTAAGTTGGAACATTCCCTAACACCATACACAGATATAATATCAAAATGGATTAAAGATCTAAATGTAGGACCAGAAATCATAAAACACTAAGAGAAGAAAATAGGCAAAGCACTCGATGACATAAATCAAAGTAAGATTTTCTAAGACCCACCCATTAGAATAACAGAAATAAACATGGGGGACCTAGTGAACCTTTAAAGCTTTTGCAAAGCAGAAGAAATAACAAACAAGGTCAACTGACAACCCACAGAATGGGAGAAAATAAGAACAAATGAAAAAACAAAGAATGAATTAATCTCCAAAATCTAGAGAGGGTGTGGAGAAAAGGGAACACTTTTGCATTGTTGGTGGGAATGCAAATTGATAAAACCACTATGGAGCATAGTATGGAGATCCCTCGAAAAACCAAGAACAGAAACACCCACTGTTAGGATCCTACTATTAGGCTTATACCCTGATGAAAACAACTTTGAAAGAGACACCTGTACCCCAATGTTCACTGAAGCACTCTATGCTATAGCTAGAACATGGAAGCGACCTAGATGTACATTGATGAATGAATGGATGAGAAAGCTCTGGTACACATATACAATGGAGTATTACTCAGCTGTAAAAAGAAATGCATTTGAATCATTCCTAACGAGGTGGGTGAATCTAGAACCTATTATACCAAGTGGAGTAAGTCAAAAAGAGACAAATACAATATAGTGATACATATATATGGAATCTAGTAAGATGGTAATAACACACAGAGAAACAATGGAAAACAGAGGTAGAGAACAGACTTAGGGACATTGTGGGGAGTGAACAGTGTGTTAGAGTCATGGAAAAAGTAATATGCACACCTATACTATCATACGGCATATCTTTAACATTTTTCAACCACTCAAGATCCCATATAGCCAAAGAAATCCTGAGAAAGAAAGATAGAACAGTAGGGATCAGCCTCCTATTTTCAGACTATACTATAAGGCAACCGTCATCAACACAGTATGGTACTGGCAGCAAAACAGAAATATAGACCAATGGAACAAGATAGAGAACCCAAAGACAAACCCACACATCTATGGAAACCTTATTTTGACAAAGGAGGTAAAAACATAAATTGGAACAAAGACAGCCTCTTCAACAAATGGTGTTTGGAAAATTGGAAAGCAACATTCAAAAAAATTAAGTTGGAACATTCCCTAACACCATACACAGATATAATATCAAAATGGATTAAAGATCTAAATGTAGGACCAGAAATCATAAAACACTAAGAGAAGAAAATAGGCAAAGCACTCGATGACATAAATCAAAGTAAGATTTTCTAAGACCCACCCATTAGAATAACAGAAATAAACATGGGGGACCTAGTGAACCTTTAAAGCTTTTGCAAAGCAGAAGAAATAACAAACAAGGTCAACTGACAACCCACAGAATGGGAGAAAATAAGAACAAATGAAAAAACAAAGAATGAATTAATCTCCAAAATCTAGAGAGGGTGTGGAGAAAAGGGAACACTTTTGCATTGTTGGTGGGAATGCAAATTGATAAAACCACTATGGAGCATAGTATGGAGATCCCTCGAAAAACCAAGAACAGAAACACCCACTGTTAGGATCCTACTATTAGGCTTATACCCTGATGAAAACAACTTTGAAAGAGACACCTGTACCCCAATGTTCACTGAAGCACTCTATGCTATAGCTAGAACATGGAAGCGACCTAGATGTACATTGATGAATGAATGGATGAGAAAGCTCTGGTACACATATACAATGGAGTATTACTCAGCTGTAAAAAGAAATGCATTTGAATCATTCCTAACGAGGTGGGTGAATCTAGAACCTATTATACCAAGTGGAGTAAGTCAAAAAGAGACAAATACAATATAGTGATACATATATATGGAATCTAGTAAGATGGTAATAACACACAGAGAAACAATGGAAAACAGAGGTAGAGAACAGACTTAGGGACATTGTGGGGAGTGAACAGTGTGTTAGAGTCATGGAAAAAGTAATATGCACACCTATACTATCATACGGAAAGCATATATCTATTATCAATGTGCTATGGGAACAAGGGATCCTACATGAGAGTTATAGGATGGCCTGGCGGGGTTGGATTGGCGGGGAACTGGGAATGAGGCAAAGAAGGGAAGGTTCGGAGATATATATATATGATTAATCTGGGATTATACATATCTGTAAACAGGAAAACTCTGTAAATGCAAAAAGTAAAGTAATAAAGAAGAAGTTATGATGAATGGAATTTTATTTTATTGAGGAAACAGAAATAGTGACCAGTGAATTTTATTAGGATGGAAAATGAGAAATGGTCTGGATACAGGAAGTGATGAAAGATTGTGAAGAGGAGCCCTGAGGAAAAGGGTTTTATACATAGTTAAGACTGACTGATTTTGGACTGTACTTGACTAGGTACATGTCTGGAATTTGGTTTTGCTCTGTTGAAAGTGCTCCTTTTTGATGACAAACTGTGTGAATTCCTGGACCCTTAACTGATATGTATTTGTTTTCTTTGGTTGTCTTATGACTGGTTAAATGAGTGTTGTTGCAGTGGCCTATAATCCTGTTACATTTTAAAACCTTCTTGATGTTTCTAACAAATTTGCAAATATCAAAAAATAACTAGGCTCTTTTGTTCTCCAGCTGACTCTGGGATAGATGCTTGGAAGAAACAACTTTGAGACATCTGAGAGAAGAATGTTAAACTAAGTTTATTTGGCATTTTTAATTCAGAAACATTGTAAAATGATTGGTGATAATCTTTTGAGCTGTAATTTATGGATAAATGTCATTCATGTAGATCCTAACAAATTATATATGGAAACCATAACATCTTATATGCCCTGATACAATGTTATCAGTCATAATGCTAGTGATTATCCTAAAATGTTATATGTTATGGAAATATCCATGTTTCCTCCTAATTTCATTGTAGTCAAATGTTTAATGTTTCTATTTTTAAATTTTGTCCTTTTTAGACTCTCATAATTATATACTGCCTTTACAAAATGAAGATTTTTCAGAAGATTCATAAAAATAACTTTATACAAATGTGTTTCTGATAGCTTTTAGGTAATGTCACTGAACTGAGTAACAAATATCAAAATGTAATAAAAAACTACCTGCATGATGCAGATCAATGGGAATCAATTACATTGGACTGAATAGACTAATAAATATGATTTATAACTGACTTTAAAAAACATAATATCAGGCTTCCCCTGGTGGTCCAGTGGGTAAGGACACCGCCTTGCAGTGCAAGGGGCACCGGTTCGAGCCCTGGCCTGGGAAGATCCCACGTGCCACGGAGCGGCTCGACTCCTGTGTCCAATCACCGAGCCGGAGCTCTGGAGCGCATGCGCCCAGAGCCAGTGCTCTGCAACGACAGATGCCACCGCGATGGGAGGCCCACAGGAGCCAAAGAATGAAGACGAATGAAAATAGAGAAATGAAAGACCAATAGAAGTGGCCCGCCCACTCGCCTCCCTCCCCAACCCGACCCCCGCCCAAAGTAAATAAATAAATAAATCTTTAAAAAAAAAAAAACAAAGCAAAACAAAAAAAAGATACTATCTTATATCTATTTATTTTCACTAAATTTTTTTTCTGTTATGCTGTGACCTACAACAATTTGATGAAGTATGCCTTTGTAAACAAACATGACATATTTGTCTTTTTCTAACTACCTGATCCTGTCAAAATTTGGCTTCTCCAGCTGGCTCTCCTTTGAACTTCATGGTTTACTGCAGCTGGATTACATCCAGTTAAATTAATAGTTGTTTAATTAACATTTAATTATGAACTAATAATTTTTTAATTTGAACTAGTAATTATATTAATTTATTATTTGTTTACAAACTGTTTATGCTTATTGTCTCTCTGACACACTATGACTTTTTCAGAATTAGTAGATGCAATACTTATATCTATTTTATAAAAATTTTTTGTCTCTTACAGTGTGTAGCCACCAGTCCTCTCAAAAATGAAATGTTGACTAGACAACTTTAATTGAGCAGGTATATAGTTCTATATACAATAAATAGTAATAGTGTGATTCCAGTTATGGGAAGAAGCAACAAGAGAAATATTTCCTGAATCCTAATAGGCTCAAAATTGAGGATCCATAGAATATTTTATTATATATAAATTGATATAATTCAGAAATTAACACCTGGAGTGACCTTCACTTGGTCTGAGATGAATCTCCCAGTGCCATGGGATGAAAAAAAAATGGTCATGAAATATCTCCTAAATAGTGATCGAATTTCTTACCATGGTTAAGGACTGTGAAATGGAATATTTTCTTTCATTTTAAGGAAGGATGTCACAGTCATCAGTTATCTGACCCCCCAAATATGAATTTCTGAGTCTGAAACATGCCATGGAAAAGCAATGCCTGCTATCTGGCAGTCATTGAGCTGCCAATGCTCCCTATTATGAGCTCTGAGAATCTCATGGGGCAAAAGATGTAGGGTAATGGCTCCAGATAGCTGGGATGTATATGAGAGGAATGGTTTCAGTAAGCTCTTGCGTCTTCCTATACATAGAAAAGTGGTAAATTCCTTAACTTTAGATATCTGTTTTGTTTTTTTAATTAACAATAATATTGTGATGTTCAGACTACCTGCCCCTTCTGAAGCTTCTATAGAAATAAACTCCTCCCCCAACCTCAGAACCGTTATCTCAAGTTAACTCGAGATGCTGTCTTTAAATCTGAAGCCCTAAAATTCCCACCAAATACAATATAACTTAAAATTTAGGTTGTGACTTTACTTTTTTAAGTCAACATTGGAAAGTTTTTGAAGCAGGACTGAAAAACTTCTTGCATGTTCTACCACACATAGCAACTACCCTCTTTCTACTGATACTGTTTCTTTTTTTAATTCACTCTCTCACGCATATCCAGGATCAACAAATGGAAAACACAGAGAGGTAAATTCTCATGTAGGCTTACTTCCATGAATATTTGTGGGGAAAGAGTGAGAGCAAGCTCTCTCATATTTCTTCTAGTATGTCCACTAGCCCAACCTTAAGGGCTCCATCCTCATGTACTCATCTAGTCCTAATTACTTACCAAAGGTCCCACCTCCAAATACCATCTTATTGGTGGTTAGAGCTTCAACATAGGGAATTTGAAAGGAAAATAAACAGTGAGCTCTTAATAGAAACCAAAGTGTTAATTAAATATATACCAACTTATTAGTTGTGTGAGTTTGGACAAATTGTATACCTAAGTCTAACAGACATCACTAGAAAACAGAAAGCCCCAAAAAAGTTTCCTAACAAAGTTGTGGGGATTAAATGAGTCAATGAACATAAAGCACTTTCACATATAAGTAGTCCAAGAAATTTTCAATGTTACTATTTTTTCTATTATTATTATTATTATCAGATAATACAGGATGATTGAGTGTTGTTGTTCCTATATGCTTCTGTTTTTGCCTTGATTTAGTAATTACTATTTGTCCTAGAATTTAACTCAAATTTCACTTTGTCCTGAAGGTTACTTCTGATTATTTATCCTCAGTGAATGGAATAGTACCTACTTTGCTCCCTATGACTAAGACTAAATTTATTGTTGCAGAGAAGAGTCAATTCTCACTTCAAGCTGCTTGCTTTTCACTGCTTTTTTTTCCTTATAATCACACAGTATGGGTTCCAGACTGGGATGTATATGAGAGGAATGGTTTCAGTAAGCTCTTGCGTCTTCCTATACATAGAAAAGTGGTAAATTCCTTAACTTTAGATATCTGTTTTGTTTTTAATTAACAATAATATTGTGATGTTCAGACTACCTGCCCTTCTGAAGCTTCTATAGAAATAAACTCCTCCCCCAACCTCAGAACCGTTATCTCAAGTTAACTCGAGATGCTGTCTTTAAATCTGAAGCCCTAAAATTCCCACCAAATACAATATAACTTAAAATTTAGGTTGTGACTTTACTTTTTTAAGTCAACATTGGAAAGTTTTTGAAGCAGGACTGAAAAACTTCTTGCATGTTCTACCACACATAGCAACTACCCTCTTTCTACTGATACTGTTTCTTTTTTTAATTCACTCTCTCACGCATATCCAGGATCAACAAATGGAAAACACAGAGAGGTAAATTCTCATGTAGGCTTACTTCCATGAATATTTGTGGGGAAAGAGTGAGAGCAAGCTCTCTCATATTTCTTCTAGTATGTCCACTAGCCCAACCTTAAGGGCTCCATCCTCATGTACTCATCTAGTCCTAATTACTTACCAAAGGTCCCACCTCCAAATACCATCTTATTGGTGGTTAGAGCTTCAACATAGGGAATTTGAAAGGAAAATAAACAGTGAGCTCTTAATAGAAACCAAAGTGTTAATTAAATATATACCAACTTATTAGTTGTGTGAGTTTGGACAAATTGTATACCTAAGTCTAACAGACATCACTAGAAAACAGAAAGCCCCAAAAAAGTTTCCTAACAAAGTTGTGGGGATTAAATGAGTCAATGAACATAAAGCACTTTCACATATAAGTAGTCCAAGAAATTTTCAATGTTACTATTTTTGCTATTATTATTATTATTATCAGATAATACAGGATGATTGAGTGTTGTTGTTCCTATATGCTTCTGTTTTTGCCTTGATTTAGTAATTACTATTTGTCCTAGAATTTAACTCAAATTTCACTTTGTCCTGAAGGTTACTTCTGATTATTTATCCTCAGTGAATGGAATAGTACCTACTTTGCTCCCTATGACTAAGACTAAATTTATTGTTGCAGAGAAGAGTCAATTCTCACTTCAAGCTGCTTGCTTTTCACTGCTTTTTTTTTTTTTCCTTATAATCACACATAATGGCCTGCCTCAGAGAGTTCCACTCTGCCTAACTCTTAAAACTGATGTGTCTGGGCTTCCCCTGGTGGTCCAGTGGATAAGGACACTGCCTTGCAGTGCAAGGGGCACCGGTTCGATCCCTGGCCTGGGAAGATCCCATGTGCCGTGGAGCAGCTGGACCGATGTGTCCAATTATCGAGCCGGAGCTCTGCGACAACAGAGGCCACTGTGATGGGAGGCCCACAGGAGCCAAAGAACAAAGATGGATTAAAATGGAGAAATGAAAGACCAATAGAAGTGGCCCACCTGCTCCCCTCCCTCCCCAACCCGACCCTCACCCCCCAAAAAAAAAACTGATGTGTCTTTATTCAGATCACAGGGGAATAATCTGACCCAATCCACCAGTGAATGGCTGTATGAAAGAAGAAATTAACACATCCCTTTCAGAAGACTAGACATCCAGGAAATAATCTGTAAGATTGATGACCCTTTATATTTCCTCACTGTCTCTCCCTCTCCATTCTGCCTTTTTTACTTTATTTTGTCACCCCCCTCCGTTTCCCCTTGTTCTTTAATTAAAACAACCTGGAAGCCAGATTCAGATAACATGGTCATTTTGAGACATTCATCTTCCATTTCAATTAAATATATACCAACTTATTAGTTGTGTGAGTTTGGACAAATTGTATACCTAAGTCTAACAGACATCACTAGAAAACAGAAAGCCCCAAAAAAGTTTCCTAACAAAGTTGTGGGGATTAAATGAGTCAATGAACATAAAGCACTTTCACATATAAGTAGTCCAAGAAATTTTCAATGTTACTATTTTGCTATTATTATTATTATTATCAGATAATACAGGATGATTGAGTGTTGTTGTTCCTATATGCTTCTGTTTTTGCCTTGATTTAGTAATTACTATTTGTCCTAGAATTTAACTCAAATTTCACTTTGTCCTGAAGGTTACTTCTGATTATTTATCCTCAGTGAATGGAATAGTACCTACTTTGCTCCCTATGACTAAGACTAAATTTATTGTTGCAGAGAAGAGTCAATTCTCACTTCAAGCTGCTTGCTTTTCACTGCTTTTTTTTTTTTTCCTTATAATCACACATAATGGCCTGCCTCAGAGAGTTCCACTCTGCCTAACTCTTAAAACTGATGTGTCTGGGCTTCCCCTGGTGGTCCAGTGGATAAGGACACTGCCTTGCAGTGCAAGGGGCACCGGTTCGATCCCTGGCCTGGGAAGATCCCATGTGCCGTGGAGCAGCTGGACCGATGTGTCCAATTATCGAGCCGGAGCTCTGCGACAACAGAGGCCACTGTGATGGGAGGCCCACAGGAGCCAAAGAACAAAGATGGATTAAAATGGAGAAATGAAAGACCAATAGAAGTGGCCCACCTGCTCCCCTCCCTCCCCAACCCGACCCTCACCCCCCAAAAAAAAAACTGATGTGTCTTTATTCAGATCACAGGGGAATAATCTGACCCAATCCACCAGTGAATGGCTGTATGAAAGAAGAAATTAACACATCCCTTTCAGAAGACTAGACATCCAGGAAATAATCTGTAAGATTGATGACCCTTTATATTTCCTCACTGTCTCTCCCTCTCCATTCTGCCTTTTTTACTTTATTTTGTCACCTCCTCCGTCTCTGTTCTATAAAACAACCTGGAAGCCAGATTCAGATAACATGGTCATTTTGAGACATTCATCTTCCATTTCACTAGTCAGCAGGCTTTCTGAATAAAGTTGTATTCCTTACCTCAATACCTTGTTTCTCAGATTTATTGGCCTGTCATATGGCAAGCTGGGTAAACTTGGACTCAATAACATTGAGAGCAAAGAAGTTACTCACTGCACTGTGAATATGATTTTTTTTCATTACTCTATCTAGACTCTGAGCTACTTGATTTACCCTCACTTCTGACAAGCTGGCTAGAAATTCAGGGGTCCATATGGACTCCCTCAGGCTTGATAATTCAGTAGCACAACTCACAGAATTCAGGAAAATGTTGCATTTATTACTAGAATACAAATCAGAACCAACCAAAGAAGTGACATATAAAGTGAAGTCTGGGAGGGTTCCAAACAAGAAGCTTTTATCACTGTCAGGGAGGCATTATCTTCATGGCACATCAGTCTGAGTCAACACACAATGTACACCCAACAAGGAAAACTTGTTCCAGTTTTGATGCCCCTCCCTCCTTTTTTTTTTTTTGCTGAGGCTTCCTTATGCCTCTGTGACTGAACCCTTGGTGTATGGTTGGATTCAATTTTGAGCTTTTCTTTCCTCTATAGGTAATATGAGGTGTCTCAAAGCCTCAAACTTTTTATCACATGATTGGTTTTCTGACTTTGACAACTCCTGTCCTGAGTCATCTCGTTAACACAAATTATAAGGTGTGTGGTCTAAAAGGTCCAATATGAATAACAAAAGCACTCTTATTACTTGAGAAATTCCAAGGGTTTAATTATAATCTCCCCCAAAACAGGGTCAAAGGTCAGCCAAATTCTTTATTTCACAGAAGCAAAGATCATGCACTCTTGATTGTTTAGTAGAGTATATGGTAGGTGGTCAGTAAATATTTGCTAAATCAATGATAATAAATGATTTACTGAAGGAATAAGAGAGGTCAAAACAAGGCCATCATTTTAATCCAGGAAATAATCTGAAATTGATGACCCTTTATATTTCCTCACTGTCTCTCCTCTCCATTCTGCCTTTTTTACTTTATTTTGTCACCTCCTCCGTCTCTGTTCTATAAAACAACCTGGAAGCCAGATTCAGATAACATGGTCATTTTGAGACATTCATCTTCCATTTCACTAGTCAGCAGGCTTTCTGAATAAAGTTGTATTCCTTACCTCAATACCTTGTTTCTCAGATTTATTGGCCTGTCATATGGCAAGCTGGGTAAACTTGGACTCAATAACATTGAGAGCAAAGAAGTTACTCACTGCACTGTGAATATGATTTTTTTTCATTACTCTATCTAGACTCTGAGCTACTTGATTTACCCTCACTTCTGACAAGCTGGCTAGAAATTCAGGGGTCCATATGGACTCCCTCAGGCTTGATAATTCAGTAGCACAACTCACAGAATTCAGGAAAATGTTGCATTTATTACTAGAATACAAATCAGAACCAACCAAAGAAGTGACATATAAAGTGAAGTCTGGGAGGGTTCCAAACAAGAAGCTTTTATCACTGTCAGGGAGGCATTATCTTCATGGCACATCAGTCTGAGTCAACACACAATGTACACCCAACAAGGAAAACTTGTTCCAGTTTTGATGCCCCTCCCTCCTTTTTTTTTTTTTGCTGAGGCTTCCTTATGCCTCTGTGACTGAACCCTTGGTGTATGGTTGGATTCAATTTTGAGCTTTTCTTTCCTCTATAGGTAATATGAGGTGTCTCAAAGCCTCAAACTTTTTATCACATGATTGGTTTTCTGACTTTGACAACTCCTGTCCTGAGTCATCTCGTTAACACAAATTATAAGGTGTGTGGTCTAAAAGGTCCAATATGAATAACAAAAGCACTCTTATTACTTGAGAAATTCCAAGGGTTTAATTATAATCTCCCCCAAAACAGGGTCAAAGGTCAGCCAAATTCTTTATTTCACAGAAGCAAAGATCATGCACTCTTGATTGTTTAGTAGAGTATATGGTAGGTGGTCAGTAAATATTTGCTAAATCAATGATAATAAATGATTTACTGAAGGAATAAGAGAGGTCAAAACAAGGCCATCATTTTAAGCATTTGGCAAGAGAGAGCTGGTCATTTATTTTGATTTTGAGGGCATTTTTATTTCTGGCATATGAAGCCCTCACATCCCTTATTCTATTCTCTCCTGTACCTTCTCCTATTTTCACTGAGTTCTTCCAACTAACATCTAATTTCTTATTACTATTAAAGAGGCTCTAAGTTCCTATGTAAAACTCCGCCCTTGCACTTCCCACCTTACCAATGAGATTCCACAGTATTGATTGCTGAGGAAGGAGGAAAACTGCAAGAAAATCAAATTTTTCTCTCAGTAGCCAAAGCGCCTTGATGCATGGGAGCTTTCTAATTCTGATGTTCATTCCCCTCCACATTATATTAATGTCAGTTACATTGCCACTCCAGTATTAATATCAGTCAAATCAATAAACAGTCTGTAGCCTTGGTGCTTAGTGCCTGTCAGATTGAAGCATTCAGGTGGAGGTGCTAACACAAACAGATATTTCAGGTACTAAGGGGAATATTGACTCTTAAGAGAGGTCTGAGGAGCAGTTTGGTTCAACAATTATTGAGTGTTTAGTATGCTACAACCTGGGAATATAATAAGAAGATACAATCTCTTGCCTTGAAAAACCTAATGTCTAGGGGATTATGGAAACCCAATAGAAACTCTTTGAGATCCTTATGTCATCTTCTGAGATGTGACTAGCCTATTTAAAATCCAAATTATTTCACTGAACCCTGCAATTTCTCTTCTCACCTCCTAACTTTACTTTTCTCCATGACATTCATCACCACATTAAATATTTGCCTATTTATGTATTTCCTTGCTTCTTTCCACTATAATGTAAGCTCCATGAAGACGAGAATTTTTTGTCTGTTTTCACTCAAGACTGCATCTCCAGAGTGAGGTCTGCTGTTAATTGCAAGGAAATGGCCTGATGGGATGTGGGGGAGGAGATTTGCAGTGGCAAGTAACTTTGGAGGAAAGTTGGATAGCCAGGAGGCAAGGCAATACTGCTGAGTCATGTGCAGGGGGTGAAGCCATCACTGTAGCCTCTCGTTCCCCACATGTCAACACTAACAGCTGACCAATAGACAAAGATCCCAGAGAAGGTGGCCCTTTATGTGATCAAAGTCTCAAGAGATAGAGAAGGACTCCAGCTGTGGGATATTCCCTGTTAGTGACTGGTGTACTGAATAACAGAGAAGGACCAGCTAAAGAGGCCCTTTGAATGTAAACTGTCAGAGGTTACAAAAAGATTTGAATAGTGCCATAGCCCCTGTGGCTGAAGTCAACAGCATTCCTGCACATTTAGTGTTGTCAGAGTCCACAAGATTCAAGCAGATGTGCCACCTCCACACAATTCTCACTGGGACAGAGCTGTCAGAACCTTGAAAAAACCCTAAGAGTGTCACATCTCTGGTGCCATTGGCTGCCAGCTACCTTGCAGACCTGGTATTGTCACAGTTCCTGTGATCCTAACATCTGCACCACATTGACATTTGGTACTCACTGGGGCAGAACCAAGTCCTTCAGGTAGACTCATGAGCAAATTCCTGTGGATGATCCACTTGCAAAGATGGACATTAAACCACAGTTGAACCCCAGGGGTTTCAGTGGGGGCAATGTGGCTAAAGAAGAGGATCAAAAACCTTCCCACCAGGTATATAAGTGGCAAATTAAATACACACAATCAACTAGGCAGACTTTGTGTCTATGGAATATATAAATTGACTATAAGAATTCTCACAAAATAAAATGAATTTGTTCTGGCACCTATAGTCATGGGTGGCAGGAACACATACAGTAGTACTAAATTAGAGTCTGCTTAAATTAGATCGCATCCCAATGAACCCTTATGTCATCTTCTGAGATGTGACTAGCCTATTTAAAATCCAAATTATTTCACTGAACCCTGCACCTTCCATAACTTTACTTTTCTCCATGACATTCATCACCACATTAAATATTTGCCTATTTATGTATTTCCTTGCTTCTTTCCACTATAATGTAAGCTCCATGAAGACGAGAATTTTTTGTCTGTTTTCACTCAAGACTGCATCTCCAGAGTGAGGTCTGCTGTTAATTGCAAGGAAATGGCCTGATGGGATGTGGGGGAGGAGATTTGCAGTGGCAAGTAACTTTGGAGGAAAGTTGGATAGCCAGGAGGCAAGGCAATACTGCTGAGTCATGTGCAGGGGGTGAAGCCATCACTGTAGCCTCTCGTTCCCCACATGTCAACACTAACAGCTGACCAATAGACAAAGATCCCAGAGAAGGTGGCCCTTTATGTGATCAAAGTCTCAAGAGATAGAGAAGGACTCCAGCTGTGGGATATTCCCTGTTAGTGACTGGTGTACTGAATAACAGAGAAGGACCAGCTAAAGAGGCCCTTTGAATGTAAACTGTCAGAGGTTACAAAAAGATTTGAATAGTGCCATAGCCCCTGTGGCTGAAGTCAACAGCATTCCTGCACATTTAGTGTTGTCAGAGTCCACAAGATTCAAGCAGATGTGCCACCTCCACACAATTCTCACTGGGACAGAGCTGTCAGAACCTTGAAAAACCCTAAGAGTGTCACATCTCTGGTGCCATTGGCTGCCAGCTACCTTGCAGACCTGGTATTGTCACAGTTCCTGTGATCCTAACATCTGCACCACATTGACATTTGGTACTCACTGGGGCAGAACCAAGTCCTTCAGGTAGACTCATGAGCAAATTCCTGTGGATGATCCACTTGCAAAGATGGACATTAAACCACAGTTGAACCCCAGGGGTTTCAGTGGGGGCAATGTGGCTAAAGAAGAGGATCAAAAACCTTCCCACCAGGTATATAAGTGGCAAATTAAATACACACAATCAACTAGGCAGACTTTGTGTCTATGGAATATATAAATTGACTATAAGAATTCTCACAAAATAAAATGAATTTGTTCTGGCACCTATAGTCATGGGTGGCAGGAACACATAGCAGTAGTACTAAATTAGAGTCTGCATTGTCCCAACAGTAGATGCAGAGTACAGTTCAGTATTGGAGGGAATCTTAGGAGATGGAGGTGAACTGTGACTCACATTCACCACGTTGGTTTTGTTAATTTTCTTTATTCCCCAGTTGGCACTTTACTTTGGTTTGTTTTTCTGGTTTATGTTTAGCTAATTTTGTTCTTAATTGGTTTAATTATTTTTGGCTTCCTTTTCTTGTTGGATCGCTGTCTTGTACCCCCTTTTTTTTTTTTTCCCGGCCTTTGTTTTATGTGTGTCTGTGTGTATGAGTGTGTTTATGTTCCTTTTTTTTTTTTTTTCCTTATAGTATGTCGAATTCTGTATTTTCAGTTAGTTTGGAGTTTGTCTTTTGTTTCTTATTTAGTTTTCTTTTTTGTTTCTTTATGTTTGTTTTAAACCTACTTTAATGCTGTGAAAAACAGCCTGTGGAATCTCAGTTTCCCAGTCAGAGATTAGGCCTGAGCCTTTGGGGTAGGAACAATGAGTCCAGGACCCAAGAATGCAAGAAAATTCCTAATACAAGGGAGTATTAAATAGCAATAACTCTCATAAAGGACTCCACCCTACAAGACGACCCAACTTTCATTAACACCCAGTGCAGGATACTGCACGCAAACAACAAGAAAGACAAAACACAAAACCTATCGTCAGAAGTCAGGATTCCCAACGACACCCCAAAACATGCACCTCATGCAGTCCTGCCCATCAGAGGGAGGAGGAAACTCACTTCCTCCCACCATAAGGCAGACACAGGTCACTTCACATGCTACCTTGCAGACCTGGTATTGTCACAGTTCCTGTGATCCTAACATCTGCACCACATTGACATTTGGTACTCACTGGGGCAAACCAAGTCCTTCAGGTAGACTCATGAGCAAATTCCTGTGGATGATCCACTTGCAAAGATGGACATTAAACCACAGTTGAACCCCAGGGGTTTCAGTGGGGGCAATGTGGCTAAAGAAGAGGATCAAAAACCTTCCCACCAGGTATATAAGTGGCAAATTAAATACACACAATCAACTAGGCAGACTTTGTGTCTATGGAATATATAAATTGACTATAAGAATTCTCACAAAATAAAATGAATTTGTTCTGGCACCTATAGTCATGGGTGGCAGGAACACATAGCAGTAGTACTAAATTAGAGTCTGCATTGTCCCAACAGTAGATGCAGAGTACAGTTCAGTATTGGAGGGAATCTTAGGAGATGGAGGTGAACTGTGACTCACATTCACCACGTTGGTTTTGTTAATTTTCTTTATTCCCCAGTTGGCACTTTACTTTGGTTTGTTTTTCTGGTTTATGTTTAGCTAATTTTGTTCTTAATTGGTTTAATTATTTTTGGCTTCCTTTTCTTGTTGGATCGCTGTCTTGTACCCCCTTTTTTTTTTTTTCCCGGCCTTTGTTTTATGTGTGTCTGTGTGTATGAGTGTGTTTATGTTCCTTTTTTTTTTTTTTTCCTTATAGTATGTCGAATTCTGTATTTTCAGTTAGTTTGGAGTTTGTCTTTTGTTTCTTATTTAGTTTTCTTTTTTGTTTCTTTATGTTTGTTTTAAACCTACTTTAATGCTGTGAAAAACAGCCTGTGGAATCTCAGTTTCCCAGTCAGAGATTAGGCCTGAGCCTTTGGGGTAGGAACAATGAGTCCAGGACCCAAGAATGCAAGAAAATTCCTAATACAAGGGAGTATTAAATAGCAATAACTCTCATAAAGGACTCCACCCTACAAGACGACCCAACTTTCATTAACACCCAGTGCAGGATACTGCACGCAAACAACAAGAAAGACAAAACACAAAACCTATCGTCAGAAGTCAGGATTCCCAACGACACCCCAAAACATGCACCTCATGCAGTCCTGCCCATCAGAGGGAGGAGGAAACTCACTTCCTCCCACCATAAGGCAGACACAGGTCACTTCCAGCATGAACCATACACAAGTGACTAGACCAACCTTAATTGCCAACTATACAAACAAAAAATAAGAAGGAACTTGATGCTAAGGCCTGGGTAAAGGAGACTGCAAAAATAGAAACTTAGAAGAAAAAAAAAAGAAAAGACAAAAATATTGTGCAAATGAAAGAACAAGGCATAAACTCAAAATAAATAAATGAACAAAGGATTAATTGCTTAATAAATAAACAAAGAGGATTTAGGAAAGCTACCTAAAAAGGAAACCAAAGTACCAATAGTAAAGATGATCCTAATCTTTGAAAATGGAATGGAGAAAATTCAAGAATCAGTTACATTTAACAATCAATACATTTAACAAGGACCCAAAAGAAATAAAGAATAAGTAAACAGAGAATAACAACACATTACTGAAATTCAAAATGCCCTAGAAGGAATCAATAGCAGAATAAGTGAAGCAGAACAACGGATAAGTGAGCTTGAAGATAGAATGGAAGAAATAACAGCTGAAGAGCAGAATAAAGGGAAAAAAGAATGAAAATAATTGAGGGCAGTCTCAGAGATCTCTGGAGCAATATAAAATACACCAACATTTGAATAATATCTGATCTCAAAAGAAGAAAAAAAAAGAAAAAAAGATTCTGAGAAACTGTTTGAAGGGATTACAGTCAAAAATGTCCCCAACTCAGGAAAGGAAATAGTGAATCAAATCCAAGAAGTGTAGAAAGTCCCACAAAGGGTAAATCCAAGGATAAACACACCAAGAGACATACTAATAAAATTAGGAAATACTGAACACAATGAAATAATATTGAAAACACCAAAGAAAATGCAATAAGTAAAATAAAAGGGAAACCCCATATTGTTAACAGTTGAGTTGATCTTTCAGCAGAAATTCTGCAGTACAGAAAGGAGCTGCAGGATTTATTTAAAATACTGCAAGATAAAACTCTACAACCAAGATTACTCTGCCTGGCAAGATCTCATTCAAATTTGATAGAGAAATCAAAAGTTTACACGCAAGAAAAGTTAATTACTTTAAATGTAAATGGGTTAAATGCTCCAACAAAAAGACAGACTGGCTGAATGTATATAAAAATAAAACTCAGATGTATGCCATCAACAGAATGATCCACTTCAGACCCAGACTGAAGGTAAAATCATGGGAAAGATATTCCGTGCAAATAGAATAAGAAGAGAAGCAGAGTGACAACTCTCATATCAAACAAAATAGACCTTGAAATGAAAAATGTTACAAGAGATAAGGAAGGGCACTACATAATGGCCAAGGAATCAATCCAAGAAAAAGACAGAACAATCATAAATATTTATGTATCCAGCCTAGGAGCACCTCAATACATAAGGTAAACACTAACAGACAAAAAAGGAGAAATTTACAGTAACACGTTAATAGCAGATTTTAACATCCCACTTACACCAATGGAGAGGTCATCAAAGCAGAAAATACATAAGGAAATATAACTCTTAAATGACACACTAGAACAAATGGATTTAATTGACCATTAGGACACTGTATCCAAATAACAAAGATACACTTTCTTATCTGCACAGCTTGAAGATAGAATGGAAGAAATAACAGCTGAAGAGCAGAATAAAGGGAAAAAAGAATGAAAATAATTGAGGGCAGTCTCAGAGATCTCTGGAGCAATATAAAATACACCAACATTTGAATAATATCTGATCTCAAAAGAAGAAAAAAAAAGAAAAAAAGATTCTGAGAAACTGTTTGAAGGGATTACAGTCAAAAATGTCCCCAACTCAGGAAAGGAAATAGTGAATCAAATCCAAGAAGTGTAGAAAGTCCCACAAAGGGTAAATCCAAGGATAAACACACCAAGAGACATACTAATAAAATTAGGAAATACTGAACACAATGAAATAATATTGAAAACACCAAAGAAAATGCAATAAGTAAAATAAAAGGGAAACCCCATATTGTTAACAGTTGAGTTGATCTTTCAGCAGAAATTCTGCAGTACAGAAAGGAGCTGCAGGATTTATTTAAAATACTGCAAGATAAAACTCTACAACCAAGATTACTCTGCCTGGCAAGATCTCATTCAAATTTGATAGAGAAATCAAAAGTTTACACGCAAGAAAAGTTAATTACTTTAAATGTAAATGGGTTAAATGCTCCAACAAAAAGACAGACTGGCTGAATGTATATAAAAATAAAACTCAGATGTATGCCATCAACAGAATGATCCACTTCAGACCCAGACTGAAGGTAAAATCATGGGAAAGATATTCCGTGCAAATAGAATAAGAAGAGAAGCAGAGTGACAACTCTCATATCAAACAAAATAGACCTTGAAATGAAAAATGTTACAAGAGATAAGGAAGGGCACTACATAATGGCCAAGGAATCAATCCAAGAAAAAGACAGAACAATCATAAATATTTATGTATCCAGCCTAGGAGCACCTCAATACATAAGGTAAACACTAACAGACAAAAAAGGAGAAATTTACAGTAACACGTTAATAGCAGATTTTAACATCCCACTTACACCAATGGAGAGGTCATCAAAGCAGAAAATACATAAGGAAATATAACTCTTAAATGACACACTAGAACAAATGGATTTAATTGACCATTAGGACACTGTATCCAAATAACAAAGATACACTTTCTTATCAGTGCACATGGAACATTCTGCAGGATAGATCATATCTTGGGTGATAAATAATGCCTCAGTAAATTTAAGAAAACAAATGATATGAAATTTCTTTTCTGACTAGAACACTACAAGGCTAGATGTCAATTACAGGAGGAAAGTGTGGAAAACAGAAAGACATGGAGATTAGACAATACATTCCTAAATATTGAAAAAGTTCCCGTATAAATGAAAAGAAATCAAAACATTCCTAGAAACAAATGCTAAAGAAAACACAATGACACAAACCTATTGGATGTAGCAAAAGCAGCTGTAAGACGAAAGTTTTATAGCAATACAGTCTTACCTCAACAAACATGAAAAACATCAAATAGAAAACCAGACTTTACATCTAAAGCAACTGGAAAAAGAAAAAAAAAAAAAAAAAAAAAAACAAGATTAGTAGAAGGGAATAAATCATAAAGATCAGAGCAGAAATGCATGAAAAAGAAATGAATGAAACAACAATAAAGATTAGTAAACTAAAAGGTGATTTTTGAGAAGATAAAATTGACAAATATTCAAGACTCATCAAGAAAAATAGGGAGAAGAATCACATCAACAAAATGAAAACAGGAAAAGAGAGATTACAAAAGACAATGAAAAATATAAAAGATTATAAGAGACTATTATGAGTAACTATATGCAAATAAAATGGATAAAATGGAAAAAATGAGCAGACTTTTGAGAAAATTTAATCTTCTAAGACTGAACCAGGAAGAAACATAAATTATTAACAAATGAATTACAGGCACTTAAATTGAAACTGTGATTTTAAAAATCTCCCGAAAAACGAAAGCCCAAGGCTAGATGGCTTCACAGATGAATTCTATCAAACATTTAGAGAAGAGCTAATGGCTCTCCTTAAGCTGTTACAAAATTGCAGGGAAGAAATATTTTCAGATTCATTGTACGAACCCCTATCCATAGCTCTTCAGGCATTTTGTCTATCAGATCTAAACACTAACAGACAAAAAAGGAGAAATTTACAGTAACACGTTAATAGCAGATTTTAACATCCCACTTACACCAATGGAGAGGTCATCAAAGCAGAAAATACATAGGGAAAAACAAAACCTAGAACAAATGGATTTAATTGACCATTAGGACACTGTATCCAAATAACAAAGATACACTTTCTTATCAGTGCACATGGAACATTCTGCAGGATAGATCATATCTTGGGTGATAAATAATGCCTCAGTAAATTTAAGAAAACAAATGATATGAAATTTCTTTTCTGACTAGAACACTACAAGGCTAGATGTCAATTACAGGAGGAAAGTGTGGAAAACAGAAAGACATGGAGATTAGACAATACATTCCTAAATATTGAAAAAGTTCCCGTATAAATGAAAAGAAATCAAAACATTCCTAGAAACAAATGCTAAAGAAAACACAATGACACAAACCTATTGGATGTAGCAAAAGCAGCTGTAAGACGAAAGTTTTATAGCAATACAGTCTTACCTCAACAAACATGAAAAACATCAAATAGAAAACCAGACTTTACATCTAAAGCAACTGGAAAAAGAAAAAAAAAAAAAAAAAAAAAAACAAGATTAGTAGAAGGGAATAAATCATAAAGATCAGAGCAGAAATGCATGAAAAAGAAATGAATGAAACAACAATAAAGATTAGTAAACTAAAAGGTGATTTTTGAGAAGATAAAATTGACAAATATTCAAGACTCATCAAGAAAAATAGGGAGAAGAATCACATCAACAAAATGAAAACAGGAAAAGAGAGATTACAAAAGACAATGAAAAATATAAAAGATTATAAGAGACTATTATGAGTAACTATATGCAAATAAAATGGATAAAATGGAAAAAATGAGCAGACTTTTGAGAAAATTTAATCTTCTAAGACTGAACCAGGAAGAAACATAAATTATTAACAAATGAATTACAGGCACTTAAATTGAAACTGTGATTTTAAAAATCTCCCGAAAAACGAAAGCCCAAGGCTAGATGGCTTCACAGATGAATTCTATCAAACATTTAGAGAAGAGCTAATGGCTCTCCTTAAGCTGTTACAAAATTGCAGGGGAAGAAATATTTTCAGATTCATTGTACGAACCCCTATCCATAGCTCTTCAGGCATTTTGTCTATCAGATCTAATCTCTTCAATCTATTCATCACCTCTTCTGCATAATCACCTCCACTGTATAATGAAGGGCTTCCCTGGTGGCTCAGATGGTAAAGAATCTTCCTGCAATGTGGGAGACCTGGGTTTGATCTCTGCGTTGGGAAGATCCCCTGGAGAAGAGAAAGGCTACCCACTATAGTATTTTTGCCTGGAGAATTCCATGGCTCATTCATAGGTTGCAAAGAGTTGTACACAACTGAACAACTTTCATGTCACTGTATAATCATAAGGTATTTGATTTAGGTCATATCTGAATGGCTTATTGGTTTTCCCTAAGTTTTTCAAATTAAGCCTGAATTTTGCAATATGATAGTCATGATTTGAGCCACAGTCACCTTCCAATCTTGTTTTTGCAGACTTTATAAAACTCCTCCATCTTTGGCTGCAAAGAATAAGATGAATCTGATTTTTGTATTGACCATCTGGTGATGTCACATGTAAAGTTGTCTCGTGTTGCTCAAAGAGGGGGTTTGCTATGACCAGTGCATTCTCTTACTGAAACTCTGTTAGTTTTTGTCCTACTGTATTCTGTCCTCCAAAGCTGAATTTGCCTATTATTTCAGGTATGTTTTGCCATCCAACTTTTGCATACCAGTCCCCTATAATGAAGGACATCTTTCTTTGATGCTAATTCTGGAAGGTCTTGTGGGTTTTAATAGAATCATTCAACTTCAGCTTCTTCAGCATTAGTGGTTGGGACAGAGACTTGGATTACTGTGATATGGTTTGCCTTGAAAATGAACTGAGATCATTCTGTCATTGTTGAGATTGCACCCAAATACTGCATATCACACTTCTGTTTTTTTACTATAATGGTTACTCCATTTCTTCTAAGGGATTCATGTCCATAGGCATAATGATCATCTGAATTAGATTCACCCATTCCTGTCCATTTAAGTTCATCCTAAAATGTTGATGTTTGCTCTTGCCATCTCCTGTTTGACCACATCCAATTTGCTTTGACTCCATGAACCTAACATTCCAGGTTCCTATGCAATACTGCTCTTTACAGTATTAAGGTTACTTTGACTACCAGACACATCCCAAACTAGGCTTCCTTTCTGCTTTGGGTCAGCCTCTTAGTTTTTTTCTGGAGCTATTTATCTGCTCTTCACCAGTAGCACTTTGGACACCTACCAACATAGACGGCTCTTCTGTGTCATATCTTTTTGCCTTTTCATACTGTTCATGGTGTTCTAAAGGCAAGGATACTTAAGTGGTTTTCCATTCACTTCTCCATCGGGCCATATTTTTTTTTATGTTCTGATTAGCATGGGCATGCCTTTCAGCTGCTTCTCATAGCTATAGGACATTTTTGGCACCATAATTGTCCCACTGCTTGTCCTCTAGAGTGTGTAAAGCTTCACCTACTACTAGATGTTGGTCAAAATGCCACTGCAGCGTCTGGACAAAGGCACTGATTGGAGTTATTGGCAGGAATCTATCGATTTTGGAGGATGCCCAGGAGTGGAGGACTCCTTGAGCTCTCTATTGTTGCCAGCTGTCCTTGGGCCAATGCTGCCCAGGATCCTCAAGAAGTACAGGGTGCTCCATCTTCTTTGCTGCTGTGGGTGCCCTCAGGCCAATCCACAATGGAATATTACTCAGTCATAAAAAAGGAACAGATTTGAGTTAATGGTAATGACATGGATGAACCTAGAGTCTATTTCACAGAGGAAAGTAAGTCAGAAACAGAAAAGCAAATATATTTTAACACATATATATGGAATCCTGAAAGGTTTTACTGATGAACCTGTTTTCAGGGAATCAGTGGAGACACAAGTATAGATCACAGACTTGTGGACACAGAGAAGGGTAGGACAAATGGAGAGTAAACATGAAAACATACACACTACCATATGTAAAGCAATCAGTGGGAATTTATTGCTTATCTTGGGGAGCTCAAACTCGTGTTCTGTTGACAAAGTAAATGGTTGAATAGAGTGGGAAGTGAAAGGAAGTTTCAGAAGGAAAGGTGTATACCTAAACCTATGGCTGATTCATATTGATGTATGGCAGAAACCAACATAATACCATAAACTAATTACACTTAATTAAGAAAATACATGCTGATCTGTGAGGCTGGGACTATGCATCCCTTTGTACCATTGACTACCAGACACATCCCAAACTAGGCTTCCTTTCTGCTTTGGGTCAGCCTCTTAGTTTTTTTCTGGAGCTATTTATCTGCTCTTCACCAGTAGCACTTTGGACACCTACCAACATAGACGGCTCTTCTGTGTCATATCTTTTTGCCTTTTCATACTGTTCATGGTGTTCTAAAGGCAAGGATACTTAAGTGGTTTTCCATTCACTTCTCCATCGGGCCATATTTTTTTTTATGTTCTGATTAGCATGGGCATGCCTTTCAGCTGCTTCTCATAGCTATAGGACATTTTTGGCACCATAATTGTCCCACTGCTTGTCCTCTAGAGTGTGTAAAGCTTCACCTACTACTAGATGTTGGTCAAAATGCCACTGCAGCGTCTGGACAAAGGCACTGATTGGAGTTATTGGCAGGAATCTATCGATTTTGGAGGATGCCCAGGAGTGGAGGACTCCTTGAGCTCTCTATTGTTGCCAGCTGTCCTTGGGCCAATGCTGCCCAGGATCCTCAAGAAGTACAGGGTGCTCCATCTTCTTTGCTGCTGTGGGTGCCCTCAGGCCAATCCACAATGGAATATTACTCAGTCATAAAAAAGGAACAGATTTGAGTTAATGGTAATGACATGGATGAACCTAGAGTCTATTTCACAGAGGAAAGTAAGTCAGAAACAGAAAAGCAAATATATTTTAACACATATATATGGAATCCTGAAAGGTTTTACTGATGAACCTGTTTTCAGGGAATCAGTGGAGACACAAGTATAGATCACAGACTTGTGGACACAGAGAAGGGTAGGACAAATGGAGAGTAAACATGAAAACATACACACTACCATATGTAAAGCAATCAGTGGGAATTTATTGCTTATCTTGGGGAGCTCAAACTCGTGTTCTGTTGACAAAGTAAATGGTTGAATAGAGTGGGAAGTGAAAGGAAGTTTCAGAAGGAAAGGTGTATACCTAAACCTATGGCTGATTCATATTGATGTATGGCAGAAACCAACATAATACCATAAACTAATTACACTTAATTAAGAAAATACATGCTGATCTGTGAGGCTGGGACTATGCATCCCTTTGTACCATTCACTAAACACTGAACAGGACAGATATAAAAATCCTGCAGTCAATGACCAACTGGCTTCCCTCATCCCAATGTGGAATGTTTCCCTGGACACTTACAGTCATGAGAAATCAAAGGAACAAAATTAGGGAGGAAAAGTAATAGCTACGGCCAAATAAACAAAGGTAATGTCTCAAAATTTTCCGTCATATCCTGTTAGTTATTGATTGCTCCAGTAAGCCCATCTCAACTGTTATTAATCCTTACTTGATTCCTCCTGTTTCAAGACACTCATTCTCTAGATCTGAGACAAGGAAGTCCAGTGAGGCACTAGGTAAGGCCCCTTGAGGCACTTCTCTAAAAGGGAGAGGGTTCTAAAATTAATACACTCTCTTCATGATTAGCTTAAAAGTACACTGGAGCTCATATAACTGGCATCTCCACATGATTATTCTCCCTCCTCCTCCTGGAAACTTGTTTCAACTCCATTTCTCTCTTTTATTCTCTTTATCTGGCTTTTTCCAAGACTGGACCATATTTCCAGCATATCTCCAGCTACTAGGTTTCTCTGAACTTACAGAAGAAGCAGGATCATTGTGCCTTCTGCACGCTGAAAATCATACAAATGACACGCAGGATACCCCCTGAAATTTAAGACTATCAGATTATCCTTTAGACACAACAGGATGGCATCCTGTTTTGTTCATTATTTTTCAGCCTGCATGAAACCACCATTAAAAGGGCCAGGGACAGAGCGTAGAACTGATCCTAGGATATTTTCTAACATAGTGGCAATGCATATGATGTGTACTTTTTAAAGTTTACTAGAAATGTAATCTCTTTTAATGGATTTTATATCCCATGAAAAAATACTGACAATATTTGTAATGCATGTTGATTAGTAAAATTGTTAGTAGAAAAAGAAAATTTGAATATAATAGTAAGATGCATAGTTCTAAAAATAGTCCCATTGATTAAAAAGTTAAAACTCAGAAATGCCTGGAATGTACTCAGCTGATAGTATGAAAAATGACAAAATGGTTTAATACCATAAACTAATTCCACTTAATTAAGAAAATACATGCTGATCTGTGAGGCTGGGACTATGCATCCCTTTGTACCATTCACTAAACACTGAACAGGACAGATATAAAAATCCTGCAGTCAATGACCAACTGGCTTCCCTCATCCCAATGTGGAATGTTTCCCTGGACACTTACAGTCATGAGAAATCAAAGGAACAAAATTAGGGAGGAAAAGTAATAGCTACGGCCAAATAAACAAAGGTAATGTCTCAAAATTTTCCGTCATATCCTGTTAGTTATTGATTGCTCCAGTAAGCCCATCTCAACTGTTATTAATCCTTACTTGATTCCTCCTGTTTCAAGACACTCATTCTCTAGATCTGAGACAAGGAAGTCCAGTGAGGCACTAGGTAAGGCCCCTTGAGGCACTTCTCTAAAAGGGAGAGGGTTCTAAAATTAATACACTCTCTTCATGATTAGCTTAAAAGTACACTGGAGCTCATATAACTGGCATCTCCACATGATTATTCTCCCTCCTCCTCCTGGAAACTTGTTTCAACTCCATTTCTCTCTTTTATTCTCTTTATCTGGCTTTTTCCAAGACTGGACCATATTTCCAGCATATCTCCAGCTACTAGGTTTCTCTGAACTTACAGAAGAAGCAGGATCATTGTGCCTTCTGCACGCTGAAAATCATACAAATGACACGCAGGATACCCCCTGAAATTTAAGACTATCAGATTATCCTTTAGACACAACAGGATGGCATCCTGTTTTGTTCATTTATTTTTCAGCCTGCATGAAACCACCATTAAAAGGGCCAGGGACAGAGCGTAGAACTGATCCTAGGATATTTTCTAACATAGTGGCAATGCATATGATGTGTACTTTTTAAAGTTTACTAGAAATGTAATCTCTTTTAATGGATTTTATATCCCATGAAAAAATACTGACAATATTTGTAATGCATGTTGATTAGTAAAATTGTTAGTAGAAAAAAAGAAAATTTGAATATAATAGTAAGATGCATAGTTCTAAAAATAGTCCCATTGATTAAAAAGTTAAAACTCAGAAATGCCTGGAATGTACTCAGCTGAAGTAGCCCCAGTATGAAAAATGACAAAATGGTTTATTTCTGATTGTTTGGCAGTAATAGAGACATGTGTCCTTGGCTTACCCATATTACTAGGGAAAAAAAGGTCTGTTAAATTGAGACTACTAACCATTTGGTTAAGAAATGAGTCAATGTGTTTACATAGAACATATCTTTCTTTGGGGGATGGGGTGCGTTGGGGAGGGAGGGGAGCGGGCGGGCCACTTCTATTTGTCTTTCATTTATCTATTTTCATCCATCTTTGTTCTTTGGCCCCGTGTGGGCCTCCCATCGTGGTGGCCTAAGCACCGGCTCTGGGCACATGAGCTCCAGAGCTCCAGCTCGGTAATTGGACACATCGGTCCAACCGCTCCGTGGCACATGGGATCTTCCTAGGCCAGGGATTGAGCTGGCACCCCTTGCACTGCAAGGCACTGTCCTTATCCACTGTACCACCAGGGAAGTTCCATAGAATATATTTTAACTACACATTTACACATTAACACTGAACATTGATACAGAATTGATTAGCAAGTGTAACTGCAGTAAGATGCTCTCTGCTCCTGGGAACAGTGACCTGTGGCATATGGAGGGTAAAAAGTATAATTTGCAAGGACATGAGATTCCCGATATTAAGATCGGATCTGTAAGAACCCAAGTTGAAATGAAAATAACATACCTATTGAATGAGAACCTAGAGTGTAATAGTTAAGAGCATGGACATTAAAAGGAGACAGATCTGACTTCAAGATTAATTTTATCATGTATTCATTTCTTGACACCCAGCAAGTTCCTTAAAGTCTCTGTCTCTGTCTCTTCTACAATAAGTGAGAATGCCAGTTGTATTTACTTCTTTAGGTGATTTTGAGGATTTAAAGAGACAATGCAAGTAAAGCAAAGTTTGTGTCTCTCATATTGTAGGTGCTCAAAACAAACAAACCAAAAACTAGTTCCAACAGTTTGCCAGAAGCTCCAGTTACTGGAAGGCAGCTATCCAGTGGTCCACTGAAGCTAAGTCAAGCAATGGATGAGATACACTTTTTTTTCCCGTTTGGACTGGCCATCTTAAAACTCAGAAATGCCTGGAATGTACTCAGCTGAAGTAGCCCCAGTATGAAAAATGACAAAATGGTTTATTTCTGATTGTTTGGCAGTAATAGAGACATGTGTCCTTGGCTTACCCATATTACTAGGGAAAAAAAGGTCTGTTAAATTGAGACTACTAACCATTTGGTTAAGAAATGAGTCAATGTGTTTACATAGAACATATCTTTCTTTGGGGGATGGGGTGCGTTGGGGAGGGAGGGGAGCGGGCGGGCCACTTCTATTTGTCTTTCATTTATCTATTTTCATCCATCTTTGTTCTTTGGCCCCGTGTGGGCCTCCCATCGTGGTGGCCTAAGCACCGGCTCTGGGCACATGAGCTCCAGAGCTCCAGCTCGGTAATTGGACACATCGGTCCAACCGCTCCGTGGCACATGGGATCTTCCTAGGCCAGGGATTGAGCTGGCACCTTGCACTGCAAGGCACTGTCCTTATCCACTGTACCACCAGGGAAGTTCCATAGAATATATTTTAACTACACATTTACACATTAACACTGAACATTGATACAGAATTGATTAGCAAGTGTAACTGCAGTAAGATGCTCTCTGCTCCTGGGAACAGTGACCTGTGGCATATGGAGGGTAAAAAGTATAATTTGCAAGGACATGAGATTCCCGATATTAAGATCGGATCTGTAAGAACCCAAGTTGAAATGAAAATAACATACCTATTGAATGAGAACCTAGAGTGTAATAGTTAAGAGCATGGACATTAAAAGGAGACAGATCTGACTTCAAGATTAATTTTATCATGTATTCATTTCTTGACACCCAGCAAGTTCCTTAAAGTCTCTGTCTCTGTCTCTTCTACAATAAGTGAGAATGCCAGTTGTATTTACTTCTTTAGGTGATTTTGAGGATTTAAAGAGACAATGCAAGTAAAGCAAAGTTTGTGTCTCTCATATTGTAGGTGCTCAAAAACAAACAAACCAAAAACTAGTTCCAACAGTTTGCCAGAAGCTCCAGTTACTGGAAGGCAGCTATCCAGTGGTCCACTGAAGCTAAGTCAAGCAATGGATGAGATACACTTTTGTGACTGATAAGATTCAGATTTAGAGGCAACTGGCCATCAGTGGTACCCCAGTGCAAATTCTGAAGTTCTGCCCAGTGAACTCAACCTGCAAGTAGTAAGGAAAATCATCTCAGAATGGGAAATTTAAAAGTGAAGTGTCAATGGTGCCTAATTATTTCCAACAAATTCCTAAAGCCTTTCAATGCAAATGTTGCATAATTGTTTAAGGATGATCCACAGTTTCGACATTATTTAGCCTTTTAAATCAAAATAATAGCTGAGTTTCCTTTAAACAATTCTATTAAGATTCAAATAAAACAGGTGGATGATGTGGGAGAAAATAGTTATGGAAAGATATTGTACTTCGTATATCTGTTGCATCTGGGAAAGCATTAATCTTATCTGTTTCTCTTTTCCTCTCTTTTTTAGTAAACATTAATCCACACAGATTGTGAAACATGGTAATTTCTGCTACTAGCTGCAGAGAGAAAATTTTAATGAAATGGAAATTTAATGGATTTTACATAAAGTGCTAGAGTCTCTTCTATAGTTTCTCATTATGCTCAAATTATTTTTACTGTGTGGCTTATAAATTGTGGCACTGCTCCCAGAAAAAACTGTCCTACTATTCAAAAGGTGCTTATGGCCTAAAACATCAATCTCCTCTTCCACCTAGTATGAAGGTAGCTAGGTCCCAAGTAAAAGGAACTAAAGTGGCTAAGATTATGAGTTTCCCGTATTTACTTGAACCCAAGTTGAAATGAAAATAACATACCTATTGAATGAGAACCTAGAGTGTAATAGTTAAGAGCATGGACATTAAAAGGAGACAGATCTGACTTCAAGATTAATTTTATCATGTATTCATTTCTTGACACCCAGCAAGTTCCTTAAAGTCTCTGTCTCTGTCTCTTCTACAATAAGTGAGAATGCCAGTTGTATTTACTTCTTTAGGTGATTTTGAGGATTTAAAGAGACAATGCAAGTAAAGCAAAGTTTGTGTCTCTCATATTGTAGGTGCTCAAAAACAAACAAACCAAAAACTAGTTCCAACAGTTTGCCAGAAGCTCCAGTTACTGGAAGGCAGCTATCCAGTGGTCCACTGAAGCTAAGTCAAGCAATGGATGAGATACACTTTTGTGACTGATAAGATTCAGATTTAGAGGCAACTGGCCATCAGTGGTACCCCAGTGCAAATTCTGAAGTTCTGCCCAGTGAACTCAACCTGCAAGTAGTAAGGAAAATCATCTCAGAATGGGAAATTTAAAAGTGAAGTGTCAATGGTGCCTAATTATTTCCAACAAATTCCTAAAGCCTTTCAATGCAAATGTTGCATAATTGTTTAAGGATGATCCACAGTTTCGACATTATTTAGCCTTTTAAATCAAAATAATAGCTGAGTTTCCTTTAAACAATTCTATTAAGATTCAAATAAAACAGGTGGATGATGTGGGAGAAAATAGTTATGGAAAGATATTGTACTTCGTATATCTGTTGCATCTGGGAAAGCATTAATCTTATCTGTTTCTCTTTTCCTCTCTTTTTTAGTAAACATTAATCCACACAGATTGTGAAACATGGTAATTTCTGCTACTAGCTGCAGAGAGAAAATTTTAATGAAATGGAAATTTAATGGATTTTACATAAAGTGCTAGAGTCTCTTCTATAGTTTCTCATTATGCTCAAATTATTTTTACTGTGTGGCTTATAAATTGTGGCACTGCTCCCAGAAAAAACTGTCCTACTATTCAAAAGGTGCTTATGGCCTAAAACATCAATCTCCTCTTCCACCTAGTATGAAGGTAGCTAGGTCCCAAGTAAAAGGAACTAAAGTGGCTAAGATTATGAGATTAAATGTTGAATTGAATTTGAATTTATTCTACACTATAAAATATCTCTACACAATCCTTGTCTAGCTTTTGTTGTTATACCTCCAACTCTTCTGACTTCCCTTTTAATAAATTAAACAGGACTGTTTCCTTGGTTTATCTACTTCTCTAATCTGCAACTACAAGATTTGTTTTGTCTTTTTTTTCAATTTTTCCTGACCCACCATCACTCAACCTAACCATCTGGTATTTTGCCATCTCCTGTTTGACCTAAAGACCTTCCCTCACAAACATTTTCTTTTTCTGTTTACAAACAGCATGTTTTCTCTGTTGTACATGGCTCCATGTTTTATATATTCACTCACCCTCCTCAGTTCTTGCCCAAGAGGACTGATGCTGAACACTTATGATCATTCTCAAAGAAATCTTATAGGAAGGAATTCCAAGTTATCTATGAAGCCTAAGACTTTTTTTTTTTTTTAGAAATGGTTTATTTTCTATCCAAAAATTTTCCATTTTTAGAATTTGTGGAAGAACAGCTTAAGACCACTCAGTGGTTGTGCCTACCCACTCAGTGGCCTGAGCAGTGAGAGCAACAGACCAGTCTTCACTGGCAGGTTGAGCACTCCAGTCCTCAGTGGGGAACTGCTGAATAGGTATGGAAGGCACCTGCACCGTTTCAGACCAGTTCGCCACCTTAGGTTGAGTAGCAGTGAATTCCAGAGCTGGAACAGTTCATTTGCCCTGAAATTCCTCCTTGGTCATAGCCTTCTCAGATGCCGCCTGCTCTTCCTTTTCAATCTCTTCAGGATCTCTGTAGAAATAGAGATCAGGCATGACCTCCCACGGGTGTCTTATCTGTTTCTCTTTTCCTCTCCTTTTTAGTAAACATTAATCCACACAGATTGTGAAACATGGTAATTTCTGCTACTAGCTGCAGAGAGAAAATTTTAATGAAATGGAAATTTAATGGATTTTACATAAAGTGCTAGAGTCTCTTCTATAGTTTCTCATTATGCTCAAATTATTTTTACTGTGTGGCTTATAAATTGTGGCACTGCTCCCAGAAAAAACTGTCCTACTATTCAAAAGGTGCTTATGGCCTAAAACATCAATCTCCTCTTCCACCTAGTATGAAGGTAGCTAGGTCCCAAGTAAAAGGAACTAAAGTGGCTAAGATTATGAGATTAAATGTTGAATTGAATTTGAATTTATTCTACACTATAAAATATCTCTACACAATCCTTGTCTAGCTTTTGTTGTTATACCTCCAACTCTTCTGACTTCCCTTTTAATAAATTAAACAGGACTGTTTCCTTGGTTTATCTACTTCTCTAATCTGCAACTACAAGATTTGTTTTGTCTTTTTTTTTTTTTTTCAATTTTTCCTGACCCACCATCACTCAACCTAACCATCTGGTATTTTGCCATCTCCTGTTTGACCTAAAGACCTTCCCTCACAAACATTTTCTTTTTCTGTTTACAAACAGCATGTTTTCTCTGTTGTACATGGCTCCATGTTTTATATATTCACTCACCCTCCTCAGTTCTTGCCCAAGAGGACTGATGCTGAACACTTATGATCATTCTCAAAGAAATCTTATAGGAAGGAATTCCAAGTTATCTATGAAGCCTAAGACTTTTTTTTTTTTTTAGAAATGGTTTATTTTCTATCCAAAAATTTTCCATTTTTAGAATTTGTGGAAGAACAGCTTAAGACCACTCAGTGGTTGTGCCTACCCACTCAGTGGCCTGAGCAGTGAGAGCAACAGACCAGTCTTCACTGGCAGGTTGAGCACTCCAGTCCTCAGTGGGGAACTGCTGAATAGGTATGGAAGGCACCTGCACCGTTTCAGACCAGTTCGCCACCTTAGGTTGAGTAGCAGTGAATTCCAGAGCTGGAACAGTTCATTTGCCCTGAAATTCCTCCTTGGTCATAGCCTTCTCAGATGCCGCCTGCTCTTCCTTTTCAATCTCTTCAGGATCTCTGTAGAAATAGAGATCAGGCATGACCTCCCACGGGTGTTCTCGGGAGATGGTGCCACACATGTGCAGGACTTCCTGGGCCAGCATCCACCACATGAGACCCACCAAGTGAGCTCCCTTGTTGTTCCATGGGATGGCAGTGTCCACATAGCTCAGGGGAGAGTCTGTGTTACACAGAGCAATGGCTGGCAGGTTAATGTTTGAGGCTTCTGTGAGAGGCTGGTGGTGAGGCCTGGGGTCAGTAACCACAAGAAGTCTTGGCTCCCTGAAGGCTGCCTGGATATGGAGTGAAGC
This sequence comes from Tragulus kanchil, assembly GCA_022376925.1. Lineage (NCBI taxonomy): Eukaryota > Metazoa > Chordata > Mammalia > Artiodactyla > Tragulidae > Tragulus > Tragulus kanchil. The sequence continues at coordinate 53,975,603 of JAIOJX010000027.1, read as the reverse complement.
GGCCAGCAATAGGAGTGGCTCCTGTGGCAGCAGCAAACTTCAGCACAGCTCGCTGGCCAGTATTCCTGGAGGGTATGACACTGACATGAGCTGGATTTTCAATGGCAACAATAGCCCAAGCTGCCAGCAGAAGCTTCTCCCAGGTTCTCTTCAGATTTATGATGTAGATGTCATCGCTTTTCCTTTTGTAGATGTACTGTTCCATCTGGAAGTTCTGGTTGGTGCCACCTAAGTGAGTTCCTGCTGAAACGAATTTGAGAACATCCTCCTCCTTCATTTGTAGGACATCAAACATCGTGAAAGTTTCCCTTTTAACTTATGATGGGAATCAAGAACAACGCCGTATGGACCCGTCTCTGGGTAGTGCTGAAAGCAAGCCTAAGACTTTTATCAAAAAACTACACATACAGGGGGCTTCCCTGGTGGTACAGTGGGTAAGGACACCACCTTGCAGTGCAAGGGGCGCTGGTTTGATCACTGGCCTGGGAAGATCCCACATGCCGTGGAGCAGCTGGACCGATGTGTCCAATTACTGAGCCCAAGATCTGGAGTGCATGCACCCAGAACCGGTTCTCTGCAATAGCAGAAGTCACCGCGATGGGAGGATCACACGGGCCAAAGAACAAAGATGAATGAAAATGGACAAATGAAAGACCAATAGAAGTGGCCCGCCTGCTCCACTCCCTCCCCACCCCACCTCCGCCAAAATAAATAAATAAATAAACCTTTAAAAAATTAAAAACTACACATACAGAAACTCTCTCTCTCTCTCTCTCTCTCTCTCTCTCTATATATATATATATATATATATATATATATATATATATACAAAATTGAAAGTCAAATAATGTTTAAGTTGTGCCAATAACTTTTAACAGGGGCACATTACTTACGAAAAAGACTTATACTCCTTTAAATTCATTCAAAATATAGTGACACAAAATGATACTGATGCTTATAATACTGTAGCTTTTAAACCTAAAATACAAAGGCCAAAAAAAAAAAACAACAAAAAAGGAAAGATAAAGATGGATTAAAAACCTTCCCGAAAAATCAAAGCCCAGGGCCAGATGAATTCACAGTTGAATTCCACCAAACATTTAAAGAAGAGCTAATGCCTGTCCTTCTAAAATTCCTCGAAAAAATTGCACAGGAAGGGAAAGTTCAAAACACATTCTATGAGGCTGCCATCACTCTGAAAAAAAAAAAAATCAAGCAAAGACAACACAGAAAAGACAACTGTAGACCAATTTCACTGACGAATTTGGATGCTAAAATCCTAGCAAACAGAATTCAATAACATATCAAATATTTCATATATCATGATCAGGCTGGATTTATCCCAGGTATGCAAGTATTTTTCAACACCCAAAAATCAGTCAATGTGATACACCATATCAACAAACTGGGAGACAAAAATCACATGATCTCAATAGATGCAGAAAAAGCCATTAAAAAAATCCAGCACCTATTTATGACAAAAATTCTTCAAAAATTGGGCTTAAAAGGAACCTATCTCAACAGAGTGAAAGCCATATATGAGAAACCCACAGTGAACATTATCCTCAATGGTGAAAAACTGAAAGCATTCCCTCTAAGATCAGGAACAGGACAGGAATGTCCAGTTTAACCACTATTATTCAACATAGTCCTGGATGTTCTAGCAACAGCAGTAAGAGAACAAAAAGAAATAAAAGAAATCCAGATTGGAAAAGAAGAAGTAAAACCCTCTTTATTTGCAGAAGACATGACATACATAGAAAACCCCAAAGACACTATTATAAAACTACTGGACCTAATTAACGAATTCAGCAAAGTTGCAGGATACAAAATCAATATACAGAAATCACTGGCATTCCTACATACAATGAAAAACCAGGCCAAAAAAAAAAGAGAAGCAATCAGAGATTCAATCCCTTTCACCATTGAAACCAAAAGAATTCAATGTCTAGGAATAAACCTACTGAAAAGAAACAAAAGAACTGGAGGGTGCAGCTAAGACGGCAGCGTAGAAAGACATGCACTCTTCTTCCCTGCAAAATCACCTAAATTGCAATGAGTTCCTGAAAAAACATCAACAGGAGGAGTTTGGATCTGATCACAAAAATTTACCCCACATTGAAGAATCAAGGAGAAGTCCCAACAAGATGGTAGGAACTGGGCAATCATGCTTTTAAAAGTCAAACCTCATACCCACTAGAGAGGCCGGGTGGGCCAAAGACACAAAGCCTGTTGCAGATCAAGACCTGGGAAATGAGTCGTGTCACCCACAAGGGACTGAGCCAGACCTGCTTTGGAGGGTCCAAGTGCCCCTTTGCACTAGAAGTGCCCTTGGGCTGTCCTCGGAAGGACACCGTTCAGTTCCCTTTGAAGGAGGTTACCATTAACCCGATCATAGAGCCACCTAGTAGGACTGGAAACTCTGTGCGCACTGTGATCCAGGAGAGGGGAATAGCGATCCTGCATGAGACTGAGCCAGACTCACCTCTGTGTAATCTGACGTCTCCCACAGTGGTGGGGGTCGACGATGGCCTGCATTAGGGTCAGGGTCACTGCAGAAGTGCTTCCCATAGAGAGTGTGGGAATAAATCCTTTATGAAAGAGACTCCATTGTGCTTACTGTAGTTTGGCTGCTGCTCAAGGTACAGGGCTGCTGGTCAAAATACAGAGAGGGAATTTAGCTCCACCGTGCAAGAAAAGGGATTTGGATTAAGGATTAAGGAACTCCCAGGGCCAGGCTAGATGGACCTTTTAGTTCTGGAATAGGCAGAAATAAACAAGCAGTCAAAGAGGTCTTCAGATCCAGCCACTGCCAGAGGCAAGAAAAAGATGGATAATTCCTGAATTGTCAGCAAGTGACAGAAGAGCATAAACACTATTTTCACGTTTTGTCTGAAGCTTGAGTTACTGCTGGATTTTTAAATTTCCGATGACATACATAGAAAACCCCAAACAAACTATTATAAAACTACTGGACCTAATTAACGAATTCAGCAAAGTTGCAGGATACAAAATCAATATACAGAAATCACTGGCATTCCTACATACAATGAAAAACCAGGCCAAAAAAAAAAGAGAAGCAATCAGAGATTCAATCCCTTTCACCATTGAAACCAAAAGAATTCAATGTCTAGGAATAAACCTACTGAAAAGAAACAAAAGAACTGGAGGGTGCAGCTAAGACGGCAGCGTAGAAAGACATGCACTCTTCTTCCCTGCAAAATCACCTAAATTGCAATGAGTTCCTGAAAAAACATCAACAGGAGGAGTTTGGATCTGATCACAAAAATTTACCCCACATTGAAGAATCAAGGAGAAGTCCCAACAAGATGGTAGGAACTGGGCAATCATGCTTTTAAAAGTCAAACCTCATACCCACTAGAGAGGCCGGGTGGGCCAAAGACACAAAGCCTGTTGCAGATCAAGACCTGGGAAATGAGTCGTGTCACCCACAAGGGACTGAGCCAGACCTGCTTTGGAGGGTCCAAGTGCCCCTTTGCACTAGAAGTGCCCTTGGGCTGTCCTCGGAAGGACACCGTTCAGTTCCCTTTGAAGGAGGTTACCATTAACCCGATCATAGAGCCACCTAGTAGGACTGGAAACTCTGTGCGCACTGTGATCCAGGAGAGGGGAATAGCGATCCTGCATGAGACTGAGCCAGACTCACCTCTGTGTAATCTGACGTCTCCCACAGTGGTGGGGGTCGACGATGGCCTGCATTAGGGTCAGGGTCACTGCAGAAGTGCTTCCCATAGAGAGTGTGGGAATAAATCCTTTATGAAAGAGACTCCATTGTGCTTACTGTAGTTTGGCTGCTGCTCAAGGTACAGGGCTGCTGGTCAAAATACAGAGAGGGAATTTAGCTCCACCGTGCAAGAAAAGGGATTTGGATTAAGGATTAAGGAACTCCCAGGGCCAGGCTAGATGGACCTTTTAGTTCTGGAATAGGCAGAAATAAACAAGCAGTCAAAGAGGTCTTCAGATCCAGCCACTGCCAGAGGCAAGAAAAAGATGGATAATTCCTGAATTGTCAGCAAGTGACAGAAGAGCATAAACACTATTTTCACGTTTTGTCTGAAGCTTGAGTTACTGCTGGATTTTTAAATTTCCGTTTTATTTCTTATTCTTGTTTACTGCTTTCTTAGTTTGTTGTTTTTTTTTTAATTGCTGTTTTCCCTTTTTTCCAAAACCCCTCAGTGCCCTCCCACTTTTTTTTAAATTTGTTTGTTTGTTTTGGGTTGGGTGAGTGTGGGTGTCTTTATTTCCTCCATTGAATTCTATTGAAACTACTAATTTTATCAGTAAGACTAAATATATTCAGGATTACATAATTTTTTTTTTCTTATTCCTTTTAAACCACACATTTTATTTTGGTATAAACTTCTGGTTCCACATTGGCATTTTAAGGTTCTGTGGGAGTTTTGCTTGTTTTTATTGTTTTTAATTAGTTTTTCTATATTTTTCTATACACTTATCTCTGTTTTAAATTTAAATTTTTTTTAATTTGTACTAATACTTCCCTCTATAATTCTTTGCTTTCTCCGATGCTCCTTTCCTACAGCACTAAACTCTAATATATACAAATCTTTATCTCCCTTTGTTTAACTTTGCAGAATTTTTCTATATTTCTCTTCTATCCTCCATTTCTCTTTTTCCCTTTTCCCACCATATTTCTTAGTCTATCCTGTCCTCATTGCCTTATCCCCAACAGGGACCTTGCTCTAGCATTATTCTCCAGTTTGTTCTCTAGTTAGTTTTGTGATTAACTGGTGGACATTTTTCTTGGTTTCTCTATTCACTGTGCTATCGTATTGTACTGTATGTTTCATTGGAATGTTTGGGTTCTGTTACAGCTGTGTATCTTTGTGTGTATAATTCAGTAGGCTAGATAGTATTTTTTGAAGTTAGGATTTTACTAGGCTGCTGCTCAAGGTACTGCTGGTCAAAATACAGAGAGGGAATTTAGCTCCACCGTGCAAGAAAAGGGATTTGGATTAAGGATTAAGGAACTCCCAGGGCCAGGCTAGATGGACCTTTTAGTTCTGGAATAGGCAGAAATAAACAAGCAGTCAAAGAGGTCTTCAGATCCAGCCACTGCCAGAGGCAAGAAAAAGATGGATAATTCCTGAATTGTCAGCAAGTGACAGAAGAGCATAAACACTATTTTCACGTTTTGTCTGAAGCTTGAGTTACTGCTGGATTTTTAAATTTCCGTTTTATTTCTTATTCTTGTTTACTGCTTTCTTAGTTTGTTGTTTTTTTTTTTAATTGCTGTTTTCCCTTTTTTCCAAAACCCCTCAGTGCCCTCCCACTTTTTTTTAAATTTGTTTGTTTGTTTTGGGTTGGGTGAGTGTGGGTGTCTTTATTTCCTCCATTGAATTCTATTGAAACTACTAATTTTATCAGTAAGACTAAATATATTCAGGATTACATAATTTTTTTTTTCTTATTCCTTTTAAACCACACATTTTATTTTGGTATAAACTTCTGGTTCCACATTGGCATTTTAAGGTTCTGTGGGAGTTTTGCTTGTTTTTATTGTTTTTAATTAGTTTTTCTATATTTTTCTATACACTTATCTCTGTTTTAAATTTAAATTTTTTTTAATTTGTACTAATACTTCCCTCTATAATTCTTTGCTTTCTCCGATGCTCCTTTCCTACAGCACTAAACTCTAATATATACAAATCTTTATCTCCCTTTGTTTAACTTTGCAGAATTTTTCTATATTTCTCTTCTATCCTCCATTTCTCTTTTTCCCTTTTCCCACCATATTTCTTAGTCTATCCTGTCCTCATTGCCTTATCCCCAACAGGGACCTTGCTCTAGCATTATTCTCCAGTTTGTTCTCTAGTTAGTTTTGTGATTAACTGGTGGACATTTTTCTTGGTTTTCTCTATTCACTGTGCTATCGTATTGTACTGTATGTTTCATTGGAATGTTTGGGTTCTGTTACAGCTGTGTATCTTTGTGTGTATAATTCAGTAGGCTAGATAGTATTTGCAAAATATTTTAATTGCCACTTGTCAAAGGTATACCTTTTGCTTCTAATTCGTGTACATATGTTTTAATATCATTTAATGCCATAACAAACCAGCCGTGAAATCTTCACTTCCTGTTCATGCAACAAGCCAAGTGGCTTTAGGGAGGGATCACTGACTCCAAAACTCTACAGTACCAGAGAACGCCTAACACTAGAGAGCTATAAACAGTGAGAACACCAACAAAGGCAAGCACTTGTATGCAAGTCCTGACATAAACCAATGACCAGCATCAATCAGAATAAGAAGCCCCATCCAAAAAACAAAAACTGACAGATGTAACTCAAAGTCTGGGAAAAGGAAACCCCAAACAGAATTAGTTAAAAAATTAATAATAACAATGAAATAGCATAGAAATATCACACAAGTGAAGGAACAATCTACAAATACACAAGGTCAAATCAATGAAGAGAATTTGGATGAACTTTCTGAAAGTGATTTCAGAAGAATGATACTAAAGATGATCAAAGACACTGAAAACAGAATGTTAGAGAAATTGCAAGACACAACTAACACACTGAATAAAGAAATACAAGAACTTACAAAAAAAAACCAAATAACAAGAGAGAAAAAACTCAATTGCTGAACTTAAAAACACTGTAGAAGGAAGCAAGAGCAGAGTATCAGAGACAGAAGATGGGGAAGTGAGCTGGAAGATAGAATGGTGGAAGTAACTGCTGAAAAAAACAGAATCAAGCTCAAAGAATGAAAAGAGGAGAGGATAGACTCAGAGACCTCTGAGATAATATCAAATGCACCAATATTCGAATGATAGGAGTTTCAGAAGAAGAAGAAGAAAAAAGAAAAGTTATGAGAAATTTTCTGAAAAGATTACAGTTGAAAATTTCCCCAACATGGGAAAATAAATTGTCAAGCAAGTCCAAGAAGCACAAAGAGTACCATATAGAATCAATCCGAGAATAAACACACCCAGACAAATATCAATGAAGCTAACACAAATGAAACAAAAAGACAGAATTCTAAAACCAGCAAGGGGAAAAGCAACTAGTGACAGACAAGGGAAAGCCCATACATTTAACAGCTGATTGTTCAACAGAAACTCTGCAGGCCAGAAGAGAATGGCAAGACACATTGAAACGGCTAAAAGAGAATAAGCTCCAACCAAGAATACTCTACCCAGCAAGAATCTCATTCAGAATTGATGGTGAAGTCAAAAGCTTCATAAAAAAACAAAAAGCCAAAACTAAAAAAGCCAAGTGGCTTTAGGGAGGATCACTGACTCAAAACAGTACCAGAGAACGCCTAACACTAGAGAGCTATAAACAGTGAGAACACCAACAAAGGCAAGCACTTGTATGCAAGTCCTGACATAAACCAATGACCAGCATCAATCAGAATAAGAAGCCCCATCCAAAAAACAAAAACTGACAGATGTAACTCAAAGTCTGGGAAAAGGAAACCCCAAACAGAATTAGTTAAAAAATTAATAATAACAATGAAATAGCATAGAAATATCACACAAGTGAAGGAACAATCTACAAATACACAAGGTCAAATCAATGAAGAGAATTTGGATGAACTTTCTGAAAGTGATTTCAGAAGAATGATACTAAAGATGATCAAAGACACTGAAAACAGAATGTTAGAGAAATTGCAAGACACAACTAACACACTGAATAAAGAAATACAAGAACTTACAAAAAAAAACCAAATAACAAGAGAGAAAAAACTCAATTGCTGAACTTAAAAACACTGTAGAAGGAAGCAAGAGCAGAGTATCAGAGACAGAAGATGGGGAAGTGAGCTGGAAGATAGAATGGTGGAAGTAACTGCTGAAAAAAACAGAATCAAGCTCAAAGAATGAAAAGAGGAGAGGATAGACTCAGAGACCTCTGAGATAATATCAAATGCACCAATATTCGAATGATAGGAGTTTCAGAAGAAGAAGAAGAAAAAAGAAAAGTTATGAGAAATTTTCTGAAAAGATTACAGTTGAAAATTTCCCCAACATGGGAAAATAAATTGTCAAGCAAGTCCAAGAAGCACAAAGAGTACCATATAGAATCAATCCGAGAATAAACACACCCAGACAAATATCAATGAAGCTAACACAAATGAAACAAAAAGACAGAATTCTAAAACCAGCAAGGGGAAAAGCAACTAGTGACAGACAAGGGAAAGCCCATACATTTAACAGCTGATTGTTCAACAGAAACTCTGCAGGCCAGAAGAGAATGGCAAGACACATTGAAACGGCTAAAAGAGAATAAGCTCCAACCAAGAATACTCTACCCAGCAAGAATCTCATTCAGAATTGATGGTGAAGTCAAAAGCTTCATAGACAAGCAAAAACTAAAAGAATTCTGTACCACAAAACCAGCCCTACAACAAGTGTTAAAGGACCTGATCTAGCCAATAAATACAAGAGTATGAGAAGTCTCACAAATCAAACCGCAAACTTCTAAGAAGATGACAATAGGAACATTTGTATCAATAATTACTTTGAATGTAAATGGATCAAATGCTACAACCAAACGACACAGGCTGGCTGAATGGATCCAGAAACATGACCCATATATATGCTGTTTACAAGAGACCCACTTCAGACCTAGACACATTCATAGACTGAAAGTGAGAGGCTGGAAAAAGATATTCCATGCAAATGGAAATCAAAAGAAAGCTGGAGTAGCAATTCTCATATCAGATAAAATAGACTTTAAAGTAAAGAAGATTCTAAGAGACAAGGCAAGTCACTACATCACCATGATAAAGGGATCTATCCAAGACGAAGACATAACAGTCATGAATATCTATGCACCCAACACAGGGGCACCTCAATACATAAGACAGATACTTTCAGACTTAAAAGAAGAAATCAATAAGAACACAATACCAGTAGGAGACTTTAACACTCCTCTCACACCAATGGATAGAACATCCAAACAGAAAATTAATAAAGAAACACAAGCCTTAATTGCCACACTAGGAAAGATGGACCTCATCGATATCTTTAGGATGTTCCATTCAAAAGCCGAAGAATACACTTTCTTCTCAAGTGCTCACGGCACATTCCTCAGGATAGACCACATCTTGGGCCACAAATCTAACCTCAGTCAATTCAAGAAAACCAAAATTATATCAACCATCTTCTCAGACCACAAGACAATGAGACAGGAGAATAACTAGAGGAAAAAAAAACGCCAAAAACACAAACACATGGAGATTAAACAACACACACCTAAAAAACCAACAAATTACTGAGGAAATCAAAGGAGAAACTAAAAAATTCCTAGAAGAAAATGATAAGTAACGTACACCCGTGCAAAACCTATGGGATACCGCAAAAGCAGTTCTAAGAGGGAAATTTATATCAATACAATCCCAACTCAAGAAACTAGGAAAATATGAAGCAGATGACTTAACCCTCCACTTAAAACAACTGGAAAAGGAAGAACAAAAGCATCCCAAAGCCAGCAGAAGAAGAGAAATTATAAAACTAGAACAGAAATAAATGAGAAAGAAATGAAAGAAACTATAGTAAAGATAAAAAAAACCAAAAAGCTGGTTCTTCGAAAAGGTGAACAAAATTGAAAAGCCACTGGACAGACTCATCAAGAGAAAGAGAGAGAAGAATCAGATCAACAAAATCAAAAACTAAAAAAGAGCTTCTGTGTCCATTCGTTAGTCAATAGACATTTAGGTTCTTTCCAAGTTCTGGCTATTGTATAGAATGTGGCAATGAACATAGGGATACATGTGCTTCTTTCAGTTTTGATTTCATCAGGATATAAGCCTAATAGTGAGATTGCTGGGTCATAGGGTGCTTCTATTTTTAGTTTTTTAAGGAATCTTCATACTGTCTACCATAGAGCCTATATCAATTGACATTCCCACCAGCAATGCAAGAGGGTTCCCTTTTCTCCGCACCCTCTCCAGCATCTATTGTCTGCAGATTTTTTGATGATGGCCATTCTGACGGGTGTGAGGTGATATCTCATTGTAGTTTAAATTTGCATTTCTCCAATAATAAGTGAGGTTGAGCATCGTTTCATGTGCTTTTGGTCCATCTGTATGTTCTCTTTGAAGAAGCAACTCTTTAGATCTTTTTTCCCATTTTTTGATTTTTTTTTCCTGTGCGAGTTGTCTGAGTTAGAAACACAACCTTAATTGAAGGAAAGATGGACCTCATCGATATCTTTAGGATGTTCCATTCAAAAGCCGAAGAATACACTTTCTTCTCAAGTGCTCACGGCACATTCCTCAGGATAGACCACATCTTGGGCCACAAATCTAACCTCAGTCAATTCAAGAAAACCAAAATTATATCAACCATCTTCTCAGACCACAAGACAATGAGACAGGAGAATAACTAGAGGAAAAAAAAACGCCAAAAACACAAACACATGGAGATTAAACAACACACACCTAAAAAACCAACAAATTACTGAGGAAATCAAAGGAGAAACTAAAAAATTCCTAGAAGAAAATGATAAGTAACGTACACCCGTGCAAAACCTATGGGATACCGCAAAAGCAGTTCTAAGAGGGAAATTTATATCAATACAATCCCAACTCAAGAAACTAGGAAAATATGAAGCAGATGACTTAACCCTCCACTTAAAACAACTGGAAAAGGAAGAACAAAAGCATCCCAAAGCCAGCAGAAGAAGAGAAATTATAAAACTAGAACAGAAATAAATGAGAAAGAAATGAAAGAAACTATAGTAAAGATAAAAAACCAAAAAAGCTGGTTCTTCGAAAAGGTGAACAAAATTGAAAAGCCACTGGACAGACTCATCAAGAGAAAGAGAGAGAAGAATCAGATCAACAAAATCAAAAACTAAAAAAGAGCTTCTGTGTCCATTCGTTAGTCAATAGACATTTAGGTTCTTTCCAAGTTCTGGCCATTGTATAGAATGTGGCAATGAACATAGGGATACATGTGCTTCTTTCAGTTTTGATTTCATCAGGATATAAGCCTAATAGTGAGATTGCTGGGTCATAGGGTGCTTCTATTTTTAGTTTTTTAAGGAATCTTCATACTGTCTACCATAGAGCCTATATCAATTGACATTCCCACCAGCAATGCAAGAGGGTTCCCTTTTCTCCGCACCCTCTCCAGCATCTATTGTCTGCAGATTTTTTGATGATGGCCATTCTGACGGGTGTGAGGTGATATCTCATTGTAGTTTAAATTTGCATTTCTCCAATAATAAGTGAGGTTGAGCATCGTTTCATGTGCTTTTGGTCCATCTGTATGTTCTCTTTGAAGAAGCAACTCTTTAGATCTTTTTTCCCATTTTTTGATTGGGTTGTTCGTTTTTCCTGTGCCGAGTTGTCTGAGTTGCTTGTAGATCTTGGAGATTAATTCTTTGTCTGTTTCATTTGTTATGATTTTCTCCCACTCTGTGGGGTGTCTGTTGAGCTTTTTTGTAATTTCTTTTGCTGTACAAAAGCTTTTAAGTTTCATGAGGTCCCACATGACGAATGAATGGATACAGAAGCTCTGGTACATGTATACAATGGACTACTACTCAGCTGTTAAAAGAAAGGCAGAAGACTCAGTCCTAATGAAGTGGCTGGCTCTAGAACCTATCATAAAAAGTGAAGTAAGTCAAAAAGAGAAAGACAAATACAGCATACTAACACACATATATGGAATCTAGTAGGACAGTCTTGATAACATGTGCATTGAAGTCATGGAAAAACAGACAGAGCATAGACATAGGGACATTGTTGGGAAGAAATAGGGAGGGGGAGGCAAGGAGGGAGCAACATGGAAACCTATACTGTCCTGTGGGGAAAAGATAGCTAGTGTCATTGTGCTAAGGGAATAGGAGTACCTACAATCACTTGGGGCGATGGTCTGGAGGGGTGGGAGGAGGGAAACTGGGTGGGGGGAGGGTCCATGGACATGCATATGAATGATCTGGGAACATACATGTTGGTGAACAACAAAACTCTATAAAATACTTAAAATAAAGAGTAATAATAATAATAATAAAATGGAAAAGCAGAGATTACAATAGATAATGCAGCAATCCAAAGGATTCTAAGAGACTATTATGAGCAACTCTATGGCAACAAACTGGACAACCTGGAAAAAATGGACAATTTCTTGGGGAATATCAATCTCCCAAGACTGAGACAGGAAAAAACAGAAACTTTGAACAACCGAATCACAAGCTCAGAAATCGAACTTGCAATTAAAAATCTATCAAAAATAAAAGCCCAGGGCCAGATGACTTCACAGCCGAATTCTATCAAACATTTAAAGAAGAGCTAATGCCTGTCCTTCTAAAACTCTTTCAAAAAATTGCACAGGAGGGCTTCCCTGGTCGTCCAGTGGGTAAGGACACCGCCTTGCAGTGCAAGAGGCACCAGTTCGATCCCTGGCCTGGGAAGATCCCACGTGCTGTGGAGCAGCTGGAGTGATGTGTCCAATTACCGAGCCAGAGCTCTGGAGCGCATGCGCCCAGAGCAAGTGCTCTGCGAAAGCAGAGGCCACCGCGATGGGAGGCCCACAGGAGCCAAAGAACAAAGACGGATGAAAATAGACAAATGAAAGACCAATAGAAGCGGCCCTCCCACCTTCTCCCTCCCCAACCTGCCCCTCCAAAAAATAAATAAATAAATGTTTAAAAAAAAATTGCACAGGAAGGAAAATTTCCAAACACATTCTCCGAGGCCACCGTCACCCTGATAACCAAACAAGGCAAAGACAACACAAAAAAGGAAAATTACAGACGAGTTTCTCTGATGAAGTTAGATGCAAAGATCCTCAACATAATTAGAGCAAACAGAATTCAAGGACACATCAAAAAACTCATACATCATGATCAAGTCAGGTTCATCCCAGGCAAGCAAGGATTCTTCAACATCTGCAAATCAATGTGATACACCGTATCGACAAATTGAGGGATAAAAATCACATGATCATCTCAATAGATGCAGAAAAAGCCTTCAACAAAGTACAACGTCCATTTATGATAAAAACTCTTCAGAAAATGGGTATGGAAGGAACCTATCTCAACATAGTGAAAGCCATATATGAGAAGCCCACAGCGAACATTATCCTCAACAGTGAAAACCTAAAAGCATTCCCTCTAAGATCAGGAACAAGACAGGGGTGTCCACTTTCACCACTACTATTCAACATAGTCCTGGAAGTTTTAGCAACAGCAATATCAGAAGAGAAAGAAATCAAAGGAATCCAGATTGGAAAGGAAGAAGTCAAGCTCTCTCTTTTTGCAGACGACATGATATTATGCATAGAAAATTCCAAAAACACTATTACAAATCAATTAGAGCTAATCAACGAATTCAGCAAAGTCGCAGGATAGAAAATCAATACAGACAAATCACTGGCATTCCTATACACAAACAATAAAAAAATCAGAAAATGTAATCAAAGAGGCAATCCCCTTCACTACTGCAACCAAAAGAATCAAATATCTAGAAATAAACCTACCCAAAGAAACAAAAGAAGTGTACACAGAAAATTATAAGAGACTCATGAGAGAAATTAAAGAAGACTTAAAAAGATGGAGAGATATTCCATGTTCCTGGGTCAGAAGAATCAATATTGTGAAAATGACCATACTACCAAATATCATCTACAGATTCAATGCAATACCTATTCAACTACCATTGACATTTTTCACAGAACTAGACCAAAGAATAACACAGTTCATATGGAAACACAAAAGACCTCGAATAGCCAAAGCAATCCTGAGAAATAAAAACGGAGCTGGAGGAGTCAGCCTTCCTAACTTCAGACTCTACTACAAAGCAACAGGTCACCCTGATAACCAAACAAGGCAAAGACAACACAAAAAAGGAAAATTACAGACGAGTTTCTCTGATGAACTTAGATGCCAAGATCCTCAACATAATTAGAGCAAACAGAATTCAAGGACACATCAAAAAACTCATACATCATGATCAAGTCAGGTTCATCCCAGGCAAGCAAGGATTCTTCAACATCTGCAAATCAATGTGATACACCGTATCGACAAATTGAGGGATAAAAATCACATGATCATCTCAATAGATGCAGAAAAAGCCTTCAACAAAGTACAACGTCCATTTATGATAAAAACTCTTCAGAAAATGGGTATGGAAGGAACCTATCTCAACATAGTGAAAGCCATATATGAGAAGCCCACAGCGAACATTATCCTCAACAGTGAAAACCTAAAAGCATTCCCTCTAAGATCAGGAACAAGACAGGGGTGTCCACTTTCACCACTACTATTCAACATAGTCCTGGAAGTTTTAGCAACAGCAATATCAGAAGAGAAAGAAATCAAAGGAATCCAGATTGGAAAGGAAGAAGTCAAGCTCTCTCTTTTTGCAGACGACATGATATTATGCATAGAAAATTCCAAAAACACTATTACAAATCAATTAGAGCTAATCAACGAATTCAGCAAAGTCGCAGGATAGAAAATCAATACAGACAAATCACTGGCATTCCTATACACAAACAATAAAAAAATCAGAAAATGTAATCAAAGAGGCAATCCCCTTCACTACTGCAACCAAAAGAATCAAATATCTAGAAATAAACCTACCCAAAGAAACAAAAGAAGTGTACACAGAAAATTATAAGAGACTCATGAGAGAAATTAAAGAAGACTTAAAAAGATGGAGAGATATTCCATGTTCCTGGGTCAGAAGAATCAATATTGTGAAAATGACCATACTACCAAATATCATCTACAGATTCAATGCAATACCTATTCAACTACCATTGACATTTTTCACAGAACTAGACCAAAGAATAACACAGTTCATATGGAAACACAAAAGACCTCGAATAGCCAAAGCAATCCTGAGAAATAAAAACGGAGCTGGAGGAGTCAGCCTTCCTAACTTCAGACTCTACTACAAAGCAACAGTCATCAAGACAGTATGGTACTGGCACAAAAACAGAACTATAGACCAATGGAACAAGATAGAGAACCCAGAGATAAACCCACGCATGTATGGGTAGCTTATTTTTGACAAAGAAGGAGAAACTATAAAATGGAACAAAGACAGCCTCTTCAAAATGTGGTGCTGGGAAAATTGGACAGCTACATGCAAAAAAATAAATTTGGAACATTCCCTGACACCATACACTAAGATCAACTCAAAATGGATTAAAGACCTAAATGTAAGACCAGAAACCATCAAACTCTTAGAGGAGAATATAGCAAAACCCTCAAGGACATCAATCAAAGCAAGATCTTCTCTGACCCACCAACTAAAATAGCTAAAAAGAAAAGAAAAATGAACATATGGGACCTCATGAAACTTAAAAGCTTTTGTACAGCAAAAGAAATTACAAAAAAGCTCAACAGACACCCCACAGAGTGGGAGAAAATCATAACAAATGAAACAACAGATAAAGAATTAATCTCCAAAATCTACAAGCAACTCAGACAACTCAGCACTGGAAAAATGAACAGCCCAATCAGAAAATCGGAAAAAAATTCTAAAGAGACGCCTCTCCAAAAAGGACATTCAGTGGCCCAAAAGCACATGAAACGATGCTCAACTTCACTTATTATTAGAGAAATGCAAATTAAAACTACAATGAGATATCATCTCACACCGGTCAGAATGGCCATCATCAAAAAATCTGCAGACAATAAATGCTGGAGAGGCTGCGGAGAAAAGGGAACACTCCTGCATTGCTGGTGGGAGTGTAAATTGATACAGCCTCTATGGAAGACAGTCTGGAGATTTCTTAAAAAACTAAAAATAGAAGCACCATACAACCCAGCAATCCCACTATTAGGCTTATATCCTGATGAAATCAAATCTGAAAGAAGCACCTGTACCCCAATGTTCCTGGATCGGAAGAATCAATATTGTGAAAATGACCATACTACCAAATATCATCTACAGATTCAATGCAATACCTATTCAACTACCATTGACATTTTTCACAGAACTAGACCAAAGAATAACACAGTTCATATGGAAACACAAAAGACCTCGAATAGCCAAAGCAATCCTGAGAAATAAAAACGGAGCTGGAGGAGTCAGCCTTCCTAACTTCAGACTCTACTACAAAGCAACAGTCATCAAGACAGTATGGTACTGGCACAAAAACAGAACTATAGACCAATGGAACAAGATAGAGAACCCAGAGATAAACCCACGCATGTATGGGTAGCTTATTTTTGACAAAGAAGGAGAAACTATAAAATGGAACAAAGACAGCCTCTTCAAAATGTGGTGCTGGGAAAATTGGACAGCTACATGCAAAAAAATAAATTTGGAACATTCCCTGACACCATACACTAAGATCAACTCAAAATGGATTAAAGACCTAAATGTAAGACCAGAAACCATCAAACTCTTAGAGGAGAATATAGCAAAACCCTCAAGGACATCAATCAAAGCAAGATCTTCTCTGACCCACCAACTAAAATAGCGAAAAAGAAAAGAAAAATGAACATATGGGACCTCATGAAACTTAAAAGCTTTTGTACAGCAAAAGAAATTACAAAAAAGCTCAACAGACACCCCACAGAGTGGGAGAAAATCATAACAAATGAAACAACAGATAAAGAATTAATCTCCAAAATCTACAAGCAACTCAGACAACTCAGCACTGGAAAAATGAACAGCCCAATCAGAAAATCGGAAAAAAATTCTAAAGAGACGCCTCTCCAAAAAGGACATTCAGTGGCCCAAAAGCACATGAAACGATGCTCAACTTCACTTATTATTAGAGAAATGCAAATTAAAACTACAATGAGATATCATCTCACACCGGTCAGAATGGCCATCATCAAAAAATCTGCAGACAATAAATGCTAGAGAGGATGTAAAGAAAAGGGAACCCTCTTGCATTGCTGGTGGGAATGTCAATTGATATAGGCTCTATGGTAGACAGTATGAAGATTCCTTAAAAAACTAAAAATGAACGCACCCTATGACCCAGCAATCCCACTATTAGGCTTATATCCTGATGAAATCAAAACTGAAAGAAGCACCTGTACCCCATAGTTCACTGCAACTCTCTATACAATAGCCAGGACATGGAAGCTACCCAGATGTCCATCGACAAATGAATGGATACAGAAGCCCTGGTACATATATACAATGGAATACTTCTCAGCTGTTAAAAGAAAGGCAGAAGATTCAGTCCTAATGAAGTGGCTGGCTCTAGAACCTATCATAAAAAGTGAAGTAAGTCAAAAAGAGAAAGACAAATACAGTAAACTAACACACATATATGGAATCTAGTAGGGCGGTCTTGATAACACGTGCATTGAAGTCATGGAAAAACAGACAGAGCATAGACATAGGGACATTGTGAGGACGAAATAGGGAGGGGGAAGCATGGAGGTAGTAGCATGGAAACCTATACTGTCAGGGATGGGAAAGATAGCTATTGTCATAGAGCTAAGGAAATAGGAGTGCTTACAATGGCTTGGGGCGATGGTCCAGAGGGGTGGGATGGGTGAAACTGGGGGAGGGGGTGGTGCAGATCAGGGAAATGCACACGACTGATCTGGGAACATACATGTCTGTGAACAACAAAACTCTGTAAAACCTTTAAAACAAAGAATAATAAGTAAATAGATAAAGATCAGAGCGGAAATAAATGAGTAAGAAACAAAAGAAACAATAGTGAAGATAAATAAAACAAAAAGCTGGTTCTTCGAAAAGGCAAATAAAATCGACAAACCACTGGCCAGACTCATCAAGAAAAATAGAGTGAAGAACCAGATCAATAAAATCAAAACTGAAAAAGGAGAGATTGCAACAGATAATGTAGAAATCCAAAGGATTATAGGAGACTATTAGGAACAACTCTATGGCAACAAACTGGACAACCTGGAAGAAGTGGACAGTTCCTTAGAGAAGATTAGTCTCCCAAGACTCAACCAGGAAGAAACAGAAACTATGAACAACCTAATCACAAGCCCAGAAATTGACTTTGTGACCAAAAATCTACCCAATAATAAAAGCCCAGGGCCAGATGGCTTCACAGGTGAATTCTACCAAACATTTAAAGTGCTAATACCTGTCTTTCTAAAACGCTTACAAAAAATTTCACAGGAAGGAACACTTCCAAACACATTCTACGGGGCCACCATCACCCTGATACCAAAGTCAGGCAAAGACAATACCAAAAAAGAAAAGTATAGGTCAGTTTCTCTGAAGAATTTTGATGGCGAAATCCTCAACAAAATCCTAACAAACAGAACTCAATAACACATCAAAAAGCTCAAGCAGGGCTTCCCCTGGTGGCCCAGTTTGTAAGGACGATGCCTTGCAGTGCAAGGGGTGCTGGTTCGATCCCTGGCCTGAGAAGATTCCACGTGCCGCCGAGCGACTGGACTGATGTGTCCAATCACCGAGTCGGAGCTCTGGGGCGCATGCGCCCAGCTGTGCGAAGACAGAGGCCCCCGCAATGGGAGGCCCACAGGAGCCAAAGAACAAAGATGGATGAAAATAGAGAAATGAAAGGCCTATGGAAGTGCCCCGCCCATCCCCCTCCCTCCCCACCCCAACCCCAAAAAGATAAATAAATAAAAAATAAATGTTAAAAAAAAAAAAAAGCTCATACATCATGATCAAGTCAGGTTCATCCCAGGCATGCAAGGATTCATCAATATCCACAAATCAATCAATGTGATACACCATATTAACAAATTGAGAGACAAAAATCACATGATCATCTCAATAGATGCAGAAACAGCATTCGACAAAGTACAACATCCATTTAGGATAAAAACTCTTCAGAAAATGGGCATAGAAGGAACCTATCTCAACATAGTGAAAACCATATATGAGAAGCCCAAAGTGAACATTATCCTCAACGGTGAAAAACTGAATGCATTTCCTCTAAGATCAGGAACAAGACAAGGGTTTCCACTTTCACCACTATTGTTCAACATAGGTGTGAAATTTCTAACAACAGCAATAAAAAGAAAGAAATAAAAGGAATCCAATAAAAAGAAGAGAAAGAAATAAAAGGAACCTAATCACAAGCCCAGAAATTGACTTTGTGACCAAAAATCTACCCAATAATAAAAGCCCAGGGCCAGATGGCTTCACAGGTGAATTCTACCAAACATTTAAAGTGCTAATACCTGTCTTTCTAAAACGCTTACAAAAAATTTCACAGGAAGGAACACTTCCAAACACATTCTACGGGGCCACCATCACCCTGATACCAAAGTCAGGCAAAGACAATACCAAAAAAGAAAAGTATAGGTCAGTTTCTCTGAAGAATTTTGATGGCGAAATCCTCAACAAAATCCTAACAAACAGAACTCAATAGCACATCAAAAAGCTCAAGCAGGGCTTCCCCTGGTGGCCCAGTTTGTAAGGACGATGCCTTGCAGTGCAAGGGGTGCTGGTTCGATCCCTGGCCTGAGAAGATTCCACGTGCCGCCGAGCGACTGGACTGATGTGTCCAATCACCGAGTCGGAGCTCTGGGGCGCATGCGCCCAGCTGTGCGAAGACAGAGGCCCCCGCAATGGGAGGCCCACAGGAGCCAAAGAACAAAGATGGATGAAAATAGAGAAATGAAAGGCCTATGGAAGTGCCCCGCCCATCCCCCTCCCTCCCCACCCCAACCCCAAAAAGATAAATAAATAAAAAATAAATGTTAAAAAAAAAAAAAAGCTCATACATCATGATCAAGTCAGGTTCATCCCAGGCATGCAAGGATTCATCAATATCCACAAATCAATCAATGTGATACACCATATTAACAAATTGAGAGACAAAAATCACATGATCATCTCAATAGATGCAGAAACAGCATTCGACAAAGTACAACATCCATTTAGGATAAAAACTCTTCAGAAAATGGGCATAGAAGGAACCTATCTCAACATAGTGAAAACCATATATGAGAAGCCCAAAGTGAACATTATCCTCAACGGTGAAAAACTGAATGCATTTCCTCTAAGATCAGGAACAAGACAAGGGTTTCCACTTTCACCACTATTGTTCAACATAGGTGTGAAATTTCTAACAACAGCAATAAGAGAAGAGAAAGAAATAAAAGGAATCCAGATTGGAAAGGAAGAAATCGAACTCTCTCTATCCGCAGACAATGTAATATTATACATAGAAAATTCCAAACAGACTATTATGAAACTACTAGAGCTAATCAACGAATTCAGCAAAGTCGCAGGATACAAAGTAAACACACAGAAATCACTGGCATTCTTATACACAAACAATGAAAAGAGGCAATTACCTTCACCATTGAAACCAAAAAAATCAAATATCTAGGAATAAACCTACCCAAAGAAACAAAAGAACTGTACACTGAAAATTACAAGACACTCATGAGAGAAATTAAAGAAGACTTAAACAGATAGATATTCCATATTCCTGGGTCAGAACAATCAATATTGTGAAAATGACCATACTAACAAATATAATCTGTAGATTTAATGCAGTCCCTTTCAAACTACCAACGACATTTTTCACAGATCTAGACCAAAGAATAACACAGTTCATAAGGAAGCACAAAAGACCTCGAATAGCTGACGCAATCCTGAGGAAGAAGAATGGAGCTGCAGGGATCAGCCTTCCTAACTTCAGACTATGCTACAAAGCAACAGTCATCAAGACAGTATGGTGCTGGCACAAAAACAGAACTATAGATCAATGGAACAAGGTAGAGAACCCACAGATAAACCCACACACCTATGGGTACCTTATTTTTGACAATGGAGGCAAAACTATAAAATGGAACAAGACAACCTTTTCAACAAGTGGTGCTGGGAAAATTGGACAGCTACATGCCAAAATATGAAGTTGTTACATTCCCTGAAACCATACACAAAGATCAAGTCAAAATGGACTAAACACCTAAATGCTAGACCGAAACTCATCAGACTCTTAGAGGAGAATATAGGCAAAATGCTCAAGGACATAAATCAAAGGAAGATCTTCTCTGACCCACCTATGAGAATAGTGAAACTGAAAAGAAAAATTAACATGTGGGACCTCATGAAACTTAGAAGATCTTGTACAGCAGAAAAACTACAAAAAAAGCTGAACAGACAAGCCACAGAATGGGAGAAAATCATAGCAAATGAAACAACAGACAAAGAATTAATCTCCAAAATCTACAAGCGACTCACTCAGCTCAGCACCAGAAAAATGAACAACCCAATCACAAAATGGGAAAAGGACCTAAACAGACACCTCTCCAAAGAGGACATACAGATGGCCCAAATACACATAAAACAATGCTCAATTTTGCTTATAGTTAGAGAAATGATAATCAAAGTACAATGAATTATCACCTAACACCCGTCAGAATGGCCATCATCCGCAAATTGACAGAAAATAAGGCTGCGGAGAAAAGGCAACACTCCTGCATTGCTGGTGGGAATGTCAATTGATACAGCCTCTATGGAAGACAGTATGGAGATTTCTTTAAAAACTAAAATTAGAAGCACCATACGACCCAGAAATCCCACTCTTAGGCTTATACCCTGACGAAACTAAATCCGAAAGAAGCACCTGTACCCGAATGTTCCTTGCAGCTATCTATACAATAGTTGGAACATGGAAGCAACCTAGATGCCCATCGATGGACGAACGGATCCAAAAACTCTGGTACATGTATACAATGAAATACTACACAGTTGTAAAAAGAAATGCAGAAGAATCAGCCCTAATGAGGTGGCAGGATGTAGAAGCTATCATAAAATGTGAAGTTAGTCAGAAAGAGAAGGACAAGTACAATATACTAACACATATATATGGAATCTAGTAGGATGGTGATGATGGCACATGCAGTGAAGTGATGGAAAAGACAGACATGGACAATAGACATATGGACATTCTGGGGAAGTAACAGTGGGTGAGAAGCATAAAGGAAGTAGCATGAAGGATTGTACTATCATATGTGAAGAAAATTGTTATAGTCATTGTTCTGAGCAAAGCAGATCCTTCAGGGGTGCTATATGACAGTCTGGAGGGGTCAGATCTGGGGTATATACATATGACTAGTCTGGGAACACACATATCTGTAGACAAGGAAACTCTGTAAAAGTTAAAAGTAAAATGAAAGTTTTTTTTTTTTTTTAAAAGAAAAACAAAAGAACTGTTCACAGAAAATTACAAGACACTCATGAAAGAAATTAAAGAAGACTTAAACAAATGGAGAGATATTCCCTGTTCCTGGGTTGGAAGAATCAATATTATGAAAATGACCATGCTCCCAAATATCAACTACAGATTCAATGTGATCCCTGTGAAACTACCAATGACATTCTTCACAGAATCGGACTGAAGAATAACACAGCTCATATGGAAACACAAAAGATCTAGATAGCCAAAGCAATCCTGAGGAGGAAGAATGGAGCTGGAGGGATCAGCCTCCCTAACTTCAGACTCTACTACAAAGCAGCAGTCATCACGACAGTATGGTACTGGTATGAAAACAGAAATATAGATCAATGGAACAAGATAGAGAACCCAGAGATAAACCCACGTACCTATGGGTACCTTATTTTTGACATAGGATGTGAACATATAAAATGGGACAAAGACAGCCTCTTCAACAAACGGTGCTGGGTAAATTGGACAGTTATATGCAAAAAAATGAAGTTGGAACATTCCCTGACACCATACACAAAGATAAACTCAAAATGGATTAAACACCTAAATATAAGACCAGAAAGCCTAAAATTCTTAAAAGAGAACATAAGCAAACCACTCAGGGACATAATTGAAACAAGATCTTCCATGACATGCCCTGCTGAATAGCGGAAATAAAAACAAAAATAAACCTGTGGAATCTAATGAAACTTAAAAGCTCCTGCACAGCAAAAGAAACGACAAGCAATGTGAACAGACAGCCCATAAAAATGGGAGAAAATTATAGCAAATGAAACAATAGGCAATATCTCCAAAATCTACAAGCAACTCAGACAACTCAGCACTACAGAAATTAACAACCCAATCAAAAAATGGGAAAAAGTTCTAAAGAGACACCTCTCCAAAGAGGGCATATAGACGGCCAAAATCACATGAAATGATGCTCAAACTTGCTTATTATTAGAGAAATGCAAATCAAAACTGCAATAAGATATCACCTCACACTCATCAGAATGACCATCATCAACAAATCGACAGAGAATAAATGCTGGAGGGGGTGAGGAGAAAAAAGGGAAACCCCCTTGTATTTCTGGTGGGAATGTAAATTGACACTCATGAAAGAAATTAAAGAAGACTTAAACAAATGGAGAGATATTCCCTGTTCCTGGGTTGGAAGAATCAATATTATGAAAATGACCATGCTCCCAAATATCAACTACAGATTCAATGTGATCCCTGTGAAACTACCAATGACATTCTTCACAGAATCGGACTGAAGAATAACACAGCTCATATGGAAACACAAAAGATCTAGATAGCCAAAGCAATCCTGAGGAGGAAGAATGGAGCTGGAGGGATCAGCCTCCCTAACTTCAGACTCTACTACAAAGCAGCAGTCATCACGACAGTATGGTACTGGTATGAAAACAGAAATATAGATCAATGGAACAAGATAGAGAACCCAGAGATAAACCCACGTACCTATGGGTACCTTATTTTTGACATAGGATGTGAACATATAAAATGGGACAAAGACAGCCTCTTCAACAAACGGTGCTGGGTAAATTGGACAGTTATATGCAAAAAAATGAAGTTGGAACATTCCCTGACACCATACACAAAGATAAACTCAAAATGGATTAAACACCTAAATATAAGACCAGAAAGCCTAAAATTCTTAAAAGAGAACATAAGCAAACCACTCAGGGACATAATTGAAACAAGATCTTCCATGACATGCCCTGCTGAATAGCGGAAATAAAAACAAAAATAAACCTGTGGAATCTAATGAAACTTAAAAGCTCCTGCACAGCAAAAGAAACGACAAGCAATGTGAACAGACAGCCCATAAAAATGGGAGAAAATTATAGCAAATGAAACAATAGGCAATATCTCCAAAATCTACAAGCAACTCAGACAACTCAGCACTACAGAAATTAACAACCCAATCAAAAAATGGGAAAAAGTTCTAAAGAGACACCTCTCCAAAGAGGGCATATAGACGGCCAAAATCACATGAAATGATGCTCAAACTTGCTTATTATTAGAGAAATGCAAATCAAAACTGCAATAAGATATCACCTCACACTCATCAGAATGACCATCATCAACAAATCGACAGAGAATAAATGCTGGAGGGGGTGAGGAGAAAAAGGAACCCTCTTGTATTTCTGGTGGGAATGTAAATTGATACAGCCTCTATGGAAGACAGTATAACGATTCCTTAAAAAACTAAAACTACAAGCACCCGATGACCCAGCAATCCCACTATTAGGCTTATACCCTGATGAAATCAAAATTTAAAGAGGCACCTGTACCCGAATGTTCATTGCAGCTCTCTATACAATAGCCAGAACATGGAAGCAACCTAGATGCCCATAGATGGACGAATAGATACAAAAGCCGTGGTACCTATATAGAATGGAGTACTTCTCACCCCTGAAAAGAAATGCAGAAGAATCAGCCCTAAATAGTTGGATGGATCTAGAACCTATTACACAAAGTGGAGTAAGTCAAAAAGAGAAAAACAAGTACAGTATACTAACACATACGATGGCCATGATAACACACAGTGAAGCGATAGAAAAAGAGACATAGAGAACAGATATATAGAGATTAAGGGAAATGAACAGTGGGTTGGAGGCATAGAGGAAGTAACCTGGAAACTTATACGATCACATGTGAAAAATATAACTTTTGTCATTTCGCTGTGAGAATAGGGGATCCTGCAGGGGCATGGTGGGACAGCCTGGAGAGGTGATATGGGAGGTGGGGTGATGGAGGAGGAAGGCGGCCAGGGATATTTATATGACTAATCTGAGAACATACATATTTGTAAAGAACAAAACTCTGTAAAAATATAAAGAAATAAAAATTATTTTATAAAATAAAGAAAGATAAGGATGTAAAACTCTAGAATTTATTAACAGTTTCCCCAAAAATGGGAGAAAATTATAGCAAATGAAACAATAGGCAATATCTCCAAAATCTACAAGCAACTCAGACAACTCAGCACTACAGAAATTAACAACCCAATCAAAAAATGGGAAAAAGTTCTAAAGAGACACCTCTCCAAAGAGGGCATATAGACGGCCAAAATCACATGAAATGATGCTCAAACTTGCTTATTATTAGAGAAATGCAAATCAAAACTGCAATAAGATATCACCTCACACTCATCAGAATGACCATCATCAACAAATCGACAGAGAATAAATGCTGGAGGGGGTGAGGAGAAAAAGGAACCCTCTTGTATTTCTGGTGGGAATGTAAATTGATACAGCCTCTATGGAAGACAGTATAACGATTCCTTAAAAAACTAAAACTACAAGCACCCGATGACCCAGCAATCCCACTATTAGGCTTATACCCTGATGAAATCAAAATTTAAAGAGGCACCTGTACCCGAATGTTCATTGCAGCTCTCTATACAATAGCCAGAACATGGAAGCAACCTAGATGCCCATAGATGGACGAATAGATACAAAAGCCGTGGTACCTATATAGAATGGAGTACTTCTCACCCCTGAAAAGAAATGCAGAAGAATCAGCCCTAAATAGTTGGATGGATCTAGAACCTATTACACAAAGTGGAGTAAGTCAAAAAGAGAAAAACAAGTACAGTATACTAACACATACGATGGCCATGATAACACACAGTGAAGCGATAGAAAAAGAGACATAGAGAACAGATATATAGAGATTAAGGGAAATGAACAGTGGGTTGGAGGCATAGAGGAAGTAACCTGGAAACTTATACGATCACATGTGAAAAATATAACTTTTGTCATTTCGCTGTGAGAATAGGGGATCCTGCAGGGGCATGGTGGGACAGCCTGGAGAGGTGATATGGGAGGTGGGGTGATGGAGGAGGAAGGCGGCCAGGGATATTTATATGACTAATCTGAGAACATACATATTTGTAAAGAACAAAACTCTGTAAAAATATAAAGAAATAAAAATTATTTTATAAAATAAAGAAAGATAAGGATGTAAAACTCTAGAATTTATTAACAGTTTCCCCAAAACTGAGAGGGAAGAATGTTCAGGTGTTATCCAAAATGAAGCCCCAGATCCTCCTATCCATATCGTTCTTTAAATTAATATTTATTTAGACCATTCCATTGCTGGATGAACTTTCAGAATTCTAGGATCTGATCTACCATGACTATGTTCTGTCTTACACTGTTGGAAATTGGAATTCAGAAGAAAATTGTCACATGGAATTAAATTCAATGATATGGTTATGGCAATGTCTGACTATATATATACAATTAGCAGCCCCTTCAAGAGACTGCCCTGCTGATCCAGGAATCACCACTAGCTTCTCTTGAGACATAGCTTTATAGTTCATACTATGCTATTTTGCCCATCATGAAAGGGCTGGCAGTCCACAGATCACTTGATAGCAGAATCACACTCTGATGTGACTTGAAAAAATAATTTTTTGTAAGTTAATGTGCACTTCCCATGGCCATGCTATCACTAAAACACTAGGTCCTTGCTGTCATTAAAACACTAAGTCAAATCAAATAAGTTCATCAAGGTGCTATAAAATATGCATGCAAAAAATGGATGTGATTCTGAGAATAAAAAATAAATCAGCTGTTTTTTAGGATGGCGAAAATCAAACACAATATGAATCCAATGTATTATATATGCTGTAAGCACATATATATTATACATGAAAACTTACTGATATACTCAGAGAAACACAAATTGATAAAGGTGTTTATATCATAGACGCATTTTCTATCAAGGAGGAATTGGGACATTGACTGAAAGAAGGCTTTAGCCTCTAGTCAATGACTTTGCCAAGGACATCTCTCTGGAAAATAATTTTCGTGGAGAGCAGGTATATCACTGGAAAGATGATTCACAAATAGAAAATACAAAGAGACTATACTTATATCATGAAATAAGTTTATCAGATAGCTCTAAGATGTTCTAAATGGATTTTTTGCTTTCCTCTACAACCGCGTTTTTAATCTCAGATCATGGAGAAAAATGTGACTCCAACCTTTGGACCAAATAATCAATGAGTTGAAAGGTAAATATCCTTCCTTCTCTCCTTCCTATTTTCTTGTCCTCTGTCCCTTCCTCCTCTTCTTAAATTCCTGCCCATTACTCTCTCCAAG
Source organism: Tragulus kanchil (assembly GCA_022376925.1). NCBI lineage: Eukaryota > Metazoa > Chordata > Mammalia > Artiodactyla > Tragulidae > Tragulus > Tragulus kanchil. The sequence continues at coordinate 53,948,376 of JAIOJX010000027.1, read as the reverse complement.
ATTTTTTTTTTTGAAAAGTGCATCAGATTCTCCTATGTACATAGTGTTAGCAATGTCAGCATTCCTAGTGAGAATTTGCTTATAGAAGCAGAGTTGAAGATACAAATGAGCCACCATACCTGCTCTTAGAGAGCTCACCATCATGTGTAGGCAATTAATGATAATGCCAGTAAGAAGGAAACATGCAGTTTAAAAGATAATATAAGCAAAACAAAGAATGACGAATTTCAATTCCAAAGAATTTAGGAAAATATATTGTACAAGATAGCATTTGAACTTTGGTATAATTTTCATCACTATGGGAATAGCAAAAATCATTTCCAGCTAGGATATAGCATGTGAAAGACCTGGAGAAGTGAAAAGATGTGGTTACACTCAATCTTCTCTATGAAGGTCTGTGGCATTTCTGGTGCTCACATGAGTTTAAGAAATTAAAATACCTCCTCCTCCTTTTAACAAAAATTATAGAAACCTGTCCAAAGAATGACTTGGAACCTTATTCATAGAGTTTTTTCAGCTTCATCACTTACCTATGCCTCTTACAAAGTATCTTGAATTCCTAAAACTTCAATTTCATTGCTAGCGTTTGCTAACCCAAGAGCATAATACCAGAGTATTAAAAAATAGCATCTAAATCATTGTGCCCTCAGACACTATGGAACCCATCCTGCTAGGGTCATGCTAAATTTACCATTTTACACTTCAAAGACTTCTTTGTTATTCCCTGCTATCTTCCTATCTACCTTCTATCAGAATACCTCCAACATTTAAGATAACTCAATGCATGTCAGAAATTCAAATATAAAAACGAATTTAGAGGAGCCGCTGGAACCCGCCGCCGCGAGGAGCCTCTGGAACCCGCCGCGCGACGCCGCGAGGAGCCGCGGACGCAGCGAGGAGAGTCGCGGCGTGGGAAGGTTCAGCCACTCCAACTGGAGGGCTTGCTGAACGGAGAGGGGAAGTCGTCCACGCGTTGCTGACCAGGGACCGGGCACGAACTGGACGGGAAAGATCGCGTCCACCATTGGGACTTAGACACGTAACCGGCAGTGCGCGTGTGCCAGTGGCGGAGGAGCCTGCGCACCCCTAGAGCTGCAGCAGCAGCGGAGGAAGCCGGGGAAAGAGCAGGGATTGGAGACTACAGGCGGGTGCGTGGTCGAGCCGGGGAGCCGCCCTCCAACACGGGACTGCGAGCGCCGAGGCCTCCGCCCGACTGACTGGGATCAGCCCACCGTCCCGGCCAGCACCCAGTATGGCAGCAAAGCCCTCATTTGGCTGAACAGAAAAACAGAAACCACAGCTCTTAGAGAGCTCACCATCATGTGTAGGCAATTAATGATAATGCCAGTAAGAAGGAAGCATGCAGTTTAAAAGATAATATAAGCAAAACAAAGAATGACAATTTCAATTCCAAAGAATTTAGGAAAATATATTGTACAAGATAGCATTTGAACTTTGGTATAATTTTCATCACTATGGGAATAGCAAAAATCATTTCCAGCTAGGATATAGCATGTGAAAGACCTGGAGAAGTGAAAAGATGTGGTTACACTCAATCTTCTCTATGAAGGTCTGTGGCATTTCTGGTGCTCACATGAGTTTAAGAAATTAAAATACCTCCTCCTCCTTTTAACAAAAATTATAGAAACCTGTCCAAAGAATGACTTGGAACCTTATTCATAGAGTTTTTTCAGCTTCATCACTTACCTATGCCTCTTACAAAGTATCTTGAATTCCTAAAACTTCAATTTCATTGCTAGCGTTTGCTAACCCAAGAGCATAATACCAGAGTATTAAAAAATAGCATCTAAATCATTGTGCCCTCAGACACTATGGAACCCATCCTGCTAGGGTCATGCTAAATTTACCATTTTACACTTCAAAGACTTCTTTGTTATTCCCTGCTATCTTCCTATCTACCTTCTATCAGAATACCTCCAACATTTAAGATAACTCAATGCATGTCAGAAATTCAAATATAAAAACGAATTTAGAGGAGCCGCTGGAACCCGCCGCCGCGAGGAGCCTCTGGAACCCGCCGCGCGACGCCGCGAGGAGCCGCGGACGCAGCGAGGAGAGTCGCGGCGTGGGAAGGTTCAGCCACTCCAACTGGAGGGCTTGCTGAACGGAGAGGGGAAGTCGTCCACGCGTTGCTGACCAGGGACCGGGCACGAACTGGACGGGAAAGATCGCGTCCACCATTGGGACTTAGACACGTAACCGGCAGTGCGCGTGTGCCAGTGGCGGAGGAGCCTGCGCACCCCTAGAGCTGCAGCAGCAGCGGAGGAAGCCGGGGAAAGAGCAGGGATTGGAGACTACAGGCGGGTGCGTGGTCGAGCCGGGGAGCCGCCCTCCAACACGGGACTGCGAGCGCCGAGGCCTCCGCCCGACTGACTGGGATCAGCCCACCGTCCCGGCCAGCACCCAGTATGGCAGCAAAGCCCTCATTTGGCTGAACAGAAAAACAGAAACCACAGCAACCGGCACTATAAGGGAAAGACTACGCCATCAAGACACCACCATCAAGAGCAGATTGGTTTCCAACAGGCAGATGAGAAGATAAAAACCAAGGACAGTATTTACCTTTTTTTTTTTTTTTTTCTTTCCTTTTCTTCTGCTTCTTTGTGGTGGACTATTTTGCTTATTCAATTGATTGGTCTGGTTTGGGGTTTATTAGTTTCTTTGTTTATTGGGATTTTTTTTTTTGTAGTTGTTTTCATTCGTTTGATTTGTTTTCTGTGTTTTTTCTTTGTTTTTCGGTCTCTTATTAATTTTTTCTGCTCTTTTTAATTTTTAACTTTTTTTTGACTTTTATTGTATTTTTTTTAACTTTAATTTTAATTCTTGAAAACCTCTAATTCTCTTTTCTCGTTCCTCTTTCCCACTGCTTTCTAAATTAAAACATTTTTCCTAGCTACCAATATCCTCTAGATAAATTATTTCCTATCTTCCTGTCTCCACTATTCACTTCCAAATATACTAAACAATGCACACACTAATCTTTGCTACCTAATCCTATAAAATACTTCCAAGACGAATCTTTTCCTTTTTATTACTTATAGACTCTCCTCCTTGTCACCCCGAACACATGTCCTAATTTAAAATTGCTCTCATTGTAATTATCCAAGCCAGGACCTTGTGCTAGATCTGTTATTCAGGAACTATTTCAATCAATTCAAAGCTCAATGGGCAAGTATCATCTGTGACGGCATGAATTGCTAGAAAGATTTCCTGTGCCTTATCTCTGTAAAACTGGTCAGTTGTGGGGATTGCTGTATATGTATGTATATCTTACGATTATGTTAGAAAACATCTGCATGCTTTTATGACTGTCACCCATCAGGGATGCACCTCTTGTTCCTCAGATGCTAGTATGTAAACTAGTATCACGGAACACCATAGCAAACCAGACATAGAGCCTACACCCCCTGATCAATCATCAAACCAAGGATCCGCAAAGCAGAAGCCCTGATTCCAAGACTCCACACTATCAAAGAACATACAACACTACACATTATTCACCTGTAAACAAGGTCTAACACCACGCAAGACACAAACCACTGAACCCTTCTACAAGGACAGAAACCCAAAGGAAGGGAGAATTCAACCAAGAAGCATGGTGGGAATAAGAACTCCATACACACAGACACACACAAAGAAACAAAAATTAACCTAATAATGAAACGTCAGAGAAACACTGTACAAATGAAGGACCAAACTAGAGAAACACCACTTCAAATGACAGAGGAGGAGATAGACAAATTATCTGAAAGAGAATTCAGAAAATCTATACTAATGCGAATGCCAAACACCGAAAATAGAATATTAGAGGAAATTAGTGCATTGAGAAGAGACATGCAAGAAATGAAAAGTAAGCAAATGGAGACAACTAACTCAATTGCTGAACTCAAAAATACTATAGAAGGTCTCAACAGTAGAGTATCAGAGGCTGAAGAACGGATAAGTCAGCTGGAAGACAGAATGGTGGAAATAAGTGCTGAAGAACAGAACAAAGCCCAAAGAATTAAAAGAACTGAGGATAGCCTCAGAGACCTATGGGACAATATCAAATGCACCAACATTAGAATTATAGGAGTTCCAGAAGAAGAAGAGGAGAAGAAAGACTACGAAAAAATTCTTGAAGAGGTTATAGTTGAAAACTTCCCCAGCATGGGAAAGGAGATAGTCAACCAAGTCCAGGAAGCACAAAGAGTTCCATACAGGAGAAACCCCAGAAGAAACACACCAAGGCACATCCTAATCAAATTAACGCACACTAAATATAAAGACAGATTACTAAAGGCAGCTAGGAGCAAACAACAAATAACATATAAAGGAAAGCCCATACGTCTAACTGCGGATCTCTCAACAGAAACTCTACAGGCCAGAAGAGAATGACAAGATACATTTAAATGGCTAAAAGAGAACAACCTCCAACCAAGAATTCTCTACCAAGCAAGAATCTCATTCAAAATCGATGGTGAAGTCAAAAGCTTCACAGACAAGCAAAAATTGAAAGAATTCTGTACCACAAAACCAGCCCTACAACAAGTGGTAAATGGCCTGATATAGCCAATAAATACAAGAGTATGATAAGTCTCACAAATCAAACCCCAAATTTCTAAGAAGATGACAATAGAAACATCCATATCAATAATTACTTTGAACGTAAATGGACTAAATGCTCCAAACAAATGACACAGGCTGGCTGAATGGATCCAGAAGCAAGACCCATATATATGCTGTTTACAAGAGACCCACTTCGGACCTAGAGACACTCATAGACTGAAAGTGAGAGGCTGGAAAAAGATATTCCATGCAAATGGAAATCAAAAGAAAGCTGGAGTAGCAATCCTCATATCAGGCAAAACAGACTTTAAAGTAAAGAAGATTCTAAGAGACAAGGCAGGTCACTACGTCATGATTAAGGGATCTATCCAAAAGGAAGATATAACAGTCATGAATATCTACGCACCCAACACAGGGGCACCTCAATACATAAGACAGGTACTTTCAGACTTAAAAGAAGAATTCAACAATAACACAATAATAGTAGGAGACTTTAACACTCCTCTCACACCAATGGACAGATGAAGAAAACAGAAAATTAATAAAGAAACACAAGCCTTAAATGTCAGACTGGAAAAGATGGACCTCATCGATATCTTTAGGACGTTCCATCCAAAAGCAGAAGAATACACTTTCTACTCAAGTGCTCACGGAACATTCTCCAAGATAGACCACATCTTGGGCCACAAATCTAACCTCAGTCAGTTCAAGAAAACTGAAATTATATCAACCATCTTCTCGGACCACAATGCAATGAGACTGGTGATCAACTACCAGAAAAAAAACCCTAAAAACAGGAGCACATGGAGATTAAACAATACATACCTAAAAAACCAACTGATCATTGAGGAAATCAAAGGAGAAATTAAACAATTCCTAGAAGAAAATGACAATCAACACACAACCGTGCAAAACCTATGGGATACTGCCAAAGTTCTAAGAGGGAAATTTATAGCAATACAATCCCACCTCAAGAAACTAGGAAAATATAAAGCAGATGACCTAACACTCCACTTAAAACAGTTGGAGAAAAAAGAACAAAAGCATCTCAAAGCCAGCAGAAGAAGAGAAATCATAAAGACCAGAGCAGAAATAAATGAGAAAGAAACCAAAGAAATAATAGTAAAGATAAATAAAACAAAAAGCTGGTTCTTTGAAAAGGCAAACAAAATTGACAAGCCACTGGCCAGACTCATTAAGAAAAAGAGAGAGAAGAACCAGATCAACAAAATCAAAAACGAAAAAGGAGAGATTACAACAGAAATCCAAAGGATTCTAAGAGACTATTATGAGTAACTCTATGGCAACTCTATGGCAACAAACTGGACAACCTGGAAGAAATGGACAGTTTCTTGGGGAAGATTAATCTCCCAAGACTGAGCCAGGAAGAAACAGAAACTTTGAACAACCCAATCACAAGCTCAGAAATCGAATTTGTTATTAAAAATCTACCCCAAAATAAAAGCCCAGGGCCAGATGGCTTCACAGCCGAATTCTAAAAAACATTTAAAGAAGAGCTAATGCCTATCCTTCTAAAACTCTTCCAAACAATTGCACAGGAAGGAAAACTTCCAAACACATTCTACGAGGTCACCATCACCCTGATACCCAAACCAGGCAAAGACAACACAAAAAAGGAAAACCATAGGCGAATTTCACTGAAGAACTTAGATGCCAAGATCCTCAACAAAATCCTAGCAAACAGAATCCAACGACACATCAAAAAACTCATACATCATGATCAAGTCGTGTTCATCCCAGGCATGCAAGGATTCTTCAACATACGCAAATCAATCAATGTGATACACCATATCAACAAGTTGAAAGACAAAAATCACATGATCATTTCAATAGATGCAGAAAAAGCCTTCGACAAAGTACAACATCCATTTATGATAAAAACTCTTCAGAAAATGGGCATAGAAGGAACCTATCTCTACATACTGAAAGCCATATTAGAGAAGCCCACAGAGAACATTATTGTTAATGGTGAAAAACTGAAAGCATTCCCTCTAAGATCAGGAACAAGACAGGGGTGCCCACTTTCACAACTACTATTCAACATAGTCCTGGAAGTCCTAGCAATAGCAATAAGAGAAGAGAAAGAAATCAAAGGTATCCAGATTGGAAAGGAAGAAGTCAAGCTCTCTGTTTTTGCAGACGACATGATATTATACATAGAAAATCCCAAAGTCACGGTTACAAAGCTACTAGAGTTAATCAATGAATTCAGCAAAGTCGCAGGATACAAAGTCAACACACAGAAATCACTGGCATTCCTATACACAAACAATGAAAAATCAGAAAATGAAATCAAAGAGGCAATCCCCTTCACCAATGCGACCAAAAGAATCAAATATCTAGGAATAAACCTGCCGAAAGAAACAAAAGAATTGTACACAGAAAATTACAAGACACTCATGAGAGACATTAAAGAAGACTTAAACAGATGGAGAGATATTCCATGTTCCTGGATCGGAAGAATCAATACTGTGAAAATGGCCATACTACCAAATATCATCTACAGATTCAATGCAATACCTATTCAACTTCCATTGACATTTTTCACAGAACAAGACCAAATAATAACACATTTCACATGGAAACACAGAAAACCTCAAATAGCGAAAGCAATCCTGAGGAAGAAGAATGGAGTTGGAGGGATCAGCCTCCCTAACTTCAGACTCTACTACAAAGCAACAGTTATCAAGACAGTATGGTACTGGCACAAAAACAGAACTATAGATCAATGGAACAAGATTGAGAACCCAGAGATCAACCCACGCACCTATGGGTACCTTATTTTTGACAAAGGAGGAGAAACTATAAAATGGGACAAAGACAGCCTCTTCAACAAATGGTGCTGGGAAAATTGGACAGCTACAATCAAAAACCTGAAGTTGGAACATTCCCTGACCCCATACACAAAGATCAACTCAAAATGGATTAAAGACCTAAATGTAAGACCAGAAACCATCAAACTCTTAGAGGAGAATATAGGCAAAACCCTCAAGGACATCAATCAAAGCAAGATCTTCTCTGACCCACCTACTAAAATAGTGGAACTGAAAAGAAAAGTCAACACGTGGGACCTCATGAAACTTAAAAGCTTTTGTACAGCAAAAGAAATCACCAAAAAGTTGAACAGACACCCCACAGAATGGGAGAAAATTATAACAAATGAAACAACAAAGAATTAATCTCCAAAATCTACAAGCAACTCAGACAACTCAGCACAGGGAAAATAAGCAGCCCAATCAAAAAATGGGAAAAAAATCTAAAGAGACGCTTCTCCAAAGAGGACATACAGATGGCCCAAAAATACATGAAACGATGCTCAACCTCACTTATTATCAGAGAAATGCAAATTAAAACCACAATGAGATACCACCTCACACCCATCAGAATGGCCATCATCAACAAATCGACAGACAATAAATGCTGGAGAGGGTGCGGAGAAAAGGGAACCCTCTTGCATTGCTGGTGGGAATGTAAATTAATACAACCTCTATGGAAGACAATATGGAGATTCCTTAAAAAACTAAAAATAGAAGCACCCTATGACCCAGCAATCCCACTATTAGGCCTATATCCTGATGAAATCAAAACTGAAAGAAGCACCTGTACCCCAATGTTCATTGCAGCTCTCTATACAATAGCCAGATCATGGAAGCAACCTAGATGTCCCTCGACACTTGAATGGATCCAGAAGCTCTTGTACATATATACAATGGAATACTACTCAGCTGTTAAAAGAAATGCAGAAGACTCAGTCCTAATGAGGTGGCTGGCTCTAGAACCTATCATAAAAGTGAAGTAAGTCAAAAAGAGAAAGACAAGTATAGTATACTAACTCATATATTTGGGATCTAGTAAGATGGTCATGATAACATACGCAGTGAACTCATTAAAAAACAGAGAATAGACATAAAGGCATTGTGGAGACCGAACAGTGGGAGGGAGGCATGGAGGGAGTAACATGGAAGGCTATACCTTCATGTGTGGATAAGATAGCTATTGTCATTGTGCTAGGGTTATAGGAGTACCTACAACCACTTGCGGCGATGCACAAAGATCAACTCAAAATGGATTAAAGACCTAAATGTAAGACCAGAAACCATCAAACTCTTAGAGGAGAATATAGGCAAAACCCTCAAGGACATCAATCAAAGCAAGATCTTCTCTGACCCACCTACTAAAATAGTGGAACTGAAAAGAAAAGTCAACACGTGGGACCTCATGAAACTTAAAAGCTTTTGTACAGCAAAAGAAATCACCAAAAAGTTGAACAGACACCCCACAGAATGGGAGAAAATTATAACAAATGAAACAACAAAGAATTAATCTCCAAAATCTACAAGCAACTCAGACAACTCAGCACAGGGAAAATAAGCAGCCCAATCAAAAAATGGGAAAAAAATCTAAAGAGACGCTTCTCCAAAGAGGACATACAGATGGCCCAAAAATACATGAAACGATGCTCAACCTCACTTATTATCAGAGAAATGCAAATTAAAACCACAATGAGATACCACCTCACACCCATCAGAATGGCCATCATCAACAAATCGACAGACAATAAATGCTGGAGAGGGTGCGGAGAAAAGGGAACCCTCTTGCATTGCTGGTGGGAATGTAAATTAATACAACCTCTATGGAAGACAATATGGAGATTCCTTAAAAAACTAAAAATAGAAGCACCCTATGACCCAGCAATCCCACTATTAGGCCTATATCCTGATGAAATCAAAACTGAAAGAAGCACCTGTACCCCAATGTTCATTGCAGCTCTCTATACAATAGCCAGATCATGGAAGCAACCTAGATGTCCCTCGACACTTGAATGGATCCAGAAGCTCTTGTACATATATACAATGGAATACTACTCAGCTGTTAAAAGAAATGCAGAAGACTCAGTCCTAATGAGGTGGCTGGCTCTAGAACCTATCATAAAAGTGAAGTAAGTCAAAAAGAGAAAGACAAGTATAGTATACTAACTCATATATTTGGGATCTAGTAAGATGGTCATGATAACATACGCAGTGAACTCATTAAAAAACAGAGAATAGACATAAAGGCATTGTGGAGACCGAACAGTGGGAGGGAGGCATGGAGGGAGTAACATGGAAGGCTATACCTTCATGTGTGGATAAGATAGCTATTGTCATTGTGCTAGGGTTATAGGAGTACCTACAACCACTTGCGGCGATGGTCTGGAGGGATGGGAGGGGGGGGAACTGGGTGGGGGGAGGGTCCAGGGATATGCATATGAATGATCTGGGAACATACATGTAAAAGAAAAAAAAAGCAAGTAAAAAATTACAAATACAAAAAAAAAAAAAAAACGAATTTAATTTTCTTGCTAGGATATCCTGAGTTCTGAACAATAAACACTGTTTTTGGTGCTATCTGGATCTAGCTCATTCTGGATTTGCAAGAGTCAGTTGTTAGGTAGACTGTCTGTGAGCTCATTAATATTATATTTGTACCTTGGGATGGATTAGAGTGTGAATATTTATACTATGAAAACTGGCAAAGACCCCAAGCTTATGAATCTTATTTTTGGAGAGCTATTTGTTAATTTTTAACCAGCACCATACTGAGTATTTTGCTTTTAAAGATTCTGCAAATATTCATATCAATTGGCTATAGCACACAAATGGCTTTCAGTGGATTATCACCTTTTTCTATAAACCAGTGGAATGTTGGTAGTTATCTTATCAGTCCACAAACTTTACTGAAGGACTGTATTACGATGAGTACTGGGGAGAAAACAAGATGGGAAGCAGACAGCATGGTCATGTTTTCTCTCATCCGTACATCAATTTATCTATCTACACATTTGGTACATTGTTGATCAATGGCTCAGTCATATCCATCTCTTTATGACTCAATGGACTGAAGCATGACAAGCTTGCCTGTTCTTTACTATTTGTTGGAGTTCACTTATATTCATGTCCACTGAATTGGTGATGCCATCAAAACAGCTCAACCTCTGTCCTCCCCTCTTCTTCTGCCTTCAATCTTCCCTGCCTTCAATCTGGTCTTTCTCAATGAGTTGGCTGCTAATATCAAGTGTCGAATAATATTGGAGCATTACCTTTAGTATGAATGAATATTCAGGGTTGAATTCCTTTAGGACTGTCTAGTTTGATCTCCTTGATGCCCAGGGGACTCTCAAGAGCCTTTTCTAATCCCACAGTTCAAAACCATCAGTTATTCAGCATTCGGCCTTCTTTATGATCCAACTCTCACATCTGTACATGACTACTGGAAAACCACAGCTATGACTATAAGGACATTCATCAAGCCTAGCTTGATGGATTTTAAGCATGAATGACCTTGCTAGCATGTGAAATGAGTGCAGTGGTGCTGTAGTTTGAACATTCTTTGTTTGTCATTTCCCTTCTTTGAGGCTGGAATGAAAATTGATCTTTTCCAGTTCAGTGGCCATTGCTGAGTTTTCCAAATTTGCTGGCATAATGAGTGCTATATTTTAACAGCATGATCTTTCAGAATTTTAAATAATTCTGCTAGAATTCTATCAGCTTCATTAGCTTTGTCTGTAGTCATGCTTCCTAAAGCCCACTTGACTTCACACTCTAGGATGTGTGACTCTAGGTGAGTGACAACACCATTGCGGCTATCTAGGTCATTAAGATTTTTAGCACAGTTCTTCTGTATATTCATGCCACCAGTTTTTAATATCTTCTGTCTCTGTTATGTCCATACTGTTTCTGTCATTTGTTGTGCCCAAAATATTCCCTTGGTATCTCTGATTTTTTTTTTTTTTTGAAGAGCTCTCTATTCTTTACAGTTCTATTGTTTTCTACTCTGTCTTTGCAGTTTTCACTTGAGAAGGGTTTTTTGCTCTACTTGCTATTCTTTAGAACACTGTACTGCAGTGAGTATATCTTTCCTTGTGTTGTTAGAAAAAAGAAACTTGCTATAACCAATGAGTTCTCTTGACAAATCTGTTAGCCATTGCCATACTTCATTTTGTACTCCAAGATCAAGCTTGCCTGTTACTCCAGGTATCGTTTGACTTTCTACTTTGCATTCCAATCCCCTATGATGAAAAATACTTGTTTTTCAGTGATAGAAGATCTTGTTCTTCACAGACCTGTCTAGTTTCAGCTTTTTCCTCATTAGTTCTTGGGGCATAGTCTCAGATCACTGAGATATTGAGTGATTTGCCTTGGAAATAAACAGAGATCATTCTGATCTTTCTGAGGTTACACCCAAGTGCTGCATTTTGAACTTTATTGTTGAAAATGAGAGTCAACTAATTTTTCTAAGAAATTCTTGCCCACAGTTGTAGATATCATAATCATCTGAATTAAACTTACCCATTTCCATTCATTTTAGTTCACTGATTCCTAAAATGTCCATGTTCATTCTTGGGATTTCCTGTTTGACCACCTCTAATTTACCTTGATTTATGGACTTAACATTTCAAGTTTCTGTGTAATATTGTTCTTTAGAGCATCATACTTATATTTCACTATTAGACATATCCACAATTTTTCTTTTGACTCAATTTCTTCATTCTTCCTGGAGATATATCTTGTTATAAATATCTAACTTCTCTGATCTTTTCTTCATAAGGAGTAGCATTCATATTTCAGAATTTTAAATAATTCTGCTAGAATTCTATCAGCTTCATTAGCTTTGTCTGTAGTCATGCTTCCTAAAGCCCACTTGACTTCACACTCTAGGATGTGTGACTCTAGGTGAGTGACAACACCATTGCGGCTATCTAGGTCATTAAGATTTTTAGCACAGTTCTTCTGTATATTCATGCCACCAGTTTTTAATATCTTCTGTCTCTGTTATGTCCATACTGTTTCTGTCATTTGTTGTGCCCAAAATATTCCCTTGGTATCTCTGATTTTTTTTTTTTTGAAGAGCTCTCTATTCTTTACAGTTCTATTGTTTTCTACTCTGTCTTTGCAGTTTTCACTTGAGAAGGGTTTTTTGCTCTACTTGCTATTCTTTAGAACACTGTACTGCAGTGAGTATATCTTTCCTTGTGTTGTTAGAAAAAAGAAACTTGCTATAACCAATGAGTTCTCTTGACAAATCTGTTAGCCATTGCCATACTTCATTTTGTACTCCAAGATCAAGCTTGCCTGTTACTCCAGGTATCGTTTGACTTTCTACTTTGCATTCCAATCCCCTATGATGAAAAATACTTGTTTTTCAGTGATAGAAGATCTTGTTCTTCACAGACCTGTCTAGTTTCAGCTTTTTCCTCATTAGTTCTTGGGGCATAGTCTCAGATCACTGAGATATTGAGTGATTTGCCTTGGAAATAAACAGAGATCATTCTGATCTTTCTGAGGTTACACCCAAGTGCTGCATTTTGAACTTTATTGTTGAAAATGAGAGTCAACTAATTTTTCTAAGAAATTCTTGCCCACAGTTGTAGATATCATAATCATCTGAATTAAACTTACCCATTTCCATTCATTTTAGTTCACTGATTCCTAAAATGTCCATGTTCATTCTTGGGATTTCCTGTTTGACCACCTCTAATTTACCTTGATTTATGGACTTAACATTTCAAGTTTCTGTGTAATATTGTTCTTTAGAGCATCATACTTATATTTCACTATTAGACATATCCACAATTTTTCTTTTGACTCAATTTCTTCATTCTTCCTGGAGATATATCTTGTTATAAATATCTAACTTCTCTGATCTTTTTCTTCATAAGGAGTAGCATTCATATTTCACAGTATGTAGTGAATTAGGTGTTTGTTACTCAGAATCTTTCTAGTCTCAGTATTACAGAAACTACAAGGCAAAAACTACACTTTTTAGACATTCCTGCATCGAGCATTCAGAAGTGAATTATATTATACCAATAAGATGCACCTGTGTGAATGCAGATGCAACCCAGAGACCAATTTTTTTATATCTTGTCTTATATTTTTATTAAGTATGGTTGTGAAGACACTGGGCTTTTCTATAGCTGAGTTCCACTGCTCATGATAGCCTGTGAGGATTTTTCAGAGGCAATTGTTCTGGATGCAGTGAGTCTGTGATTTCACTCTTTCTGACTGTAGCAGCAAGATCAGCTCCCCTGGTGTCTACAATGATGTTCTCTGACTCACTTCTGAAAGCTGAGCCTATAGTCCTCCTCCAGCCATGCTAGTGATGTTTCAAGTTATGTTAACTAACTTTGAATGACCAAAGAGCTATTTGTGTTCTGCAACTGAACTGTGACTGATGAACAAAGTTTGGGGGTGGGGGTTGGATTTTACAGGAGCATAGGACAGTGAGTCTAAAATATCTAGTAATGTGTCTGGCATGAAATAATCTCTTAATAAATGTGTATCTCCTTTTCTTTTCATATTCATCAACCTTCCTTTCTCTATGGAAGAAAAAAGATCCAGATCACAATGGCTTGCAATTAGCATAATTTGTTTTATGGCCTTTCTATGCATACTGTGAGATAAATATATATGCATTCTTGGAAAGCCATAACACTTTTGTTGTTGTTGTTGTTGTTATTGTTGTTGTTGTTGTTTTTTAGTTTCACAAAATTGGCTGATTTTATACAGCACTTATACCTTTTAGTCCACAAGTATATTATTAAATGTTGGAGAGCATCTAATACAACCATTTCTACATAACTAGGAAATCAATTTCTAAGAAAGAAAGATTTTACAGACCCCATCTTTTATACCCACCTCAACAGTCTACCTCGAAAGAGGATAAAGCCAATGATTTTCCTCACAAGGGCTCACGACTAATGTCACTTTGCTATCAAAACCTATATTTGTGATCCATCATGAGTCTTCAGACAAGATTCAAATATTCCCAAAGAAAGAAGCTCAGTGCAAGTTGTGACTACCTAGTCAGCAGTAGCGAGTACTGCATTCAAAACCATCTTATCCCAGGAATTGAATAATGTCAGCCACATTCATTGACATTTCCTCCACTGTAGTATTGTAGGAAGTTTTAGTGTCGTGAAGAATCCTCTTGTCTTCTTCTCTAACAAAGTTTATAGGCAAACCTTTCCTCCAAAATTGACCCCCTCTGCCAATTCTGTGAATATAATTTTCACAATTGGTAGGTAGTTCATAGTTTATAGCCAATGACACTTGTTGCACATCAATCTCATGAACCAACAAGTCAGTAGTGATCAGAACATGGCTTGACCCTGCTTGAAATTCCCTCAGAATAACAGCTCTTTCATTCTGGTCCATGTCACCATGCAGAGCAGTAACTGTGAAGTTCTGAGCATGCATTTTCTCTGTAAGCAGTCTACCTTGCACCTTGTTTTGAGAAAATAACAGCTTCTGTAATTGTCAGGGTCTCATACAAGTTACAAAGTGTGTCCAACTTCCATTCTTTTCTTTTCATATTCATCAACCTTCCTTTCTCTATGGAAGAAAAAAGATCCAGATCACAATGGCTTGCAATTAGCATAATTTGTTTTATGGCCTTTCTATGCATACTGTGAGATAAATATATATGCATTCTTGGAAAGCCATAACACTTTTGTTGTTGTTGTTGTTGTTGTTATTGTTGTTGTTGTTGTTTTTTAGTTTCACAAAATTGGCTGATTTTATACAGCACTTATACCTTTTAGTCCACAAGTATATTATTAAATGTTGGAGAGCATCTAATACAACCATTTCTACATAACTAGGAAATCAATTTCTAAGAAAGAAAGATTTTACAGACCCCATCTTTTATACCCACCTCAACAGTCTACCTCGAAAGAGGATAAAGCCAATGATTTTCCTCACAAGGGCTCACGACTAATGTCACTTTGCTATCAAAACCTATATTTGTGATCCATCATGAGTCTTCAGACAAGATTCAAATATTCCCAAAGAAAGAAGCTCAGTGCAAGTTGTGACTACCTAGTCAGCAGTAGCGAGTACTGCATTCAAAACCATCTTATCCCAGGAATTGAATAATGTCAGCCACATTCATTGACATTTCCTCCACTGTAGTATTGTAGGAAGTTTTAGTGTCGTGAAGAATCCTCTTGTCTTCTTCTCTAACAAAGTTTATAGGCAAACCTTTCCTCCAAAATTGACCCCCTCTGCCAATTCTGTGAATATAATTTTCACAATTGGTAGGTAGTTCATAGTTTATAGCCAATGACACTTGTTGCACATCAATCTCATGAACCAACAAGTCAGTAGTGATCAGAACATGGCTTGACCCTGCTTGAAATTCCCTCAGAATAACAGCTCTTTCATTCTGGTCCATGTCACCATGCAGAGCAGTAACTGTGAAGTTCTGAGCATGCATTTTCTCTGTAAGCAGTCTACCTTGCACCTTGTTTTGAGAAAAATAACAGCTTCTGTAATTGTCAGGGTCTCATACAAGTTACAAAGTGTGTCCAACTTCCATTCTTTTCTTTTAACATTAATATAAAACTTTGATTCCATCAAGGGTCAATTCTTCCTTTATCACCAAAAATCAAATCGGATCTTTGATGAATTTTTTGGTCATTTCCAACACCTCTGTTGGCATTGTGGCAGAAAGCAACAGCACCTTAATACTTGTATTTGATTTCTTGAAAATCTCATAGATTTGATTCGTAAACCCTCGGCTCAGCATTTCATCTGCTTCATCCAAAACAAATATTTTGATCCATTTTGGAGAAAGGTATCTTCTGTTTAACATATCAAACACTCTCCCTAGTGTATTAACAAAAATATGTGGTGCTTCAGCCTGCAGTTTTTGCATTTCATTTCTAACATTTGTCCCACCAATGTAGGCATGACAAGTTGCTCCCATATAGTCTTCAAATGCCAGAATTACCTTTTGGATATGTTCAGCCACTTGTCTGGTAGGGGCCAATAATAGTGCTAGGGTCTCCTTGAACTCAATCTCCAACTGTTGCAGGATGGAAATAGCAAATGTGGCTGTCTTGTCAGTACCTAACTGAGCTTAAGCAATCATATCATACCCTTTAATACATGGAATAATTGCTCTTTGCTGAGTCACTGATGGCTTCTCAAAGCCATAAGCATATACACCCTGAAGGAGAGACTGCTTTAAGTTCATATCACCAAAGTTATCAACAATCTCATTCCAGTTGCTCTCAATGATCCATTCCCTCCGGGCCTCCATGTTCTCTATTATAATTTGTGGAACTACCAGACATGATCCAAAGAACCATTTAGTGGCTGACTGAAAAGCCCAGAACAGTTTTATAAGTCTGTTTTCATATATGGAAATCCTCAAAGGATTCTAAACAATTTTGCAGGACTGTGGCTTTTGTGGATCAAACTACACAGAAGCTGCTGAACTTGCGATTTAAGGCCATTCCTTTTATAAACTGGCAGAAAATGTCATGGATTGGAAAAGTATTCTTTGCTCTCCAATAATCAGCTTTAAGTTCACTTATGATTAGTCCTAGAAAATTTAGTGTCCTCAAAATATCTATTAATTCCAATTTTAAAACTTCCATCTTAGCATCTACTTGGGAGTAATTATCTTCAAATATCTTCCTGTGGTCTTATACTTAGGCTCTGGACAAGTTATTGTCTAAGCAATAATAATTGTTTTAGGAATTAAAATATCAGGGAATGAAAAGAGCTGATTAAAATGGTCTCTGACCACATGCACCAAAAGTCAAATCAGATTCTTTCTTTTAACATTAATATAAAACTTTGATTCCATCAGGTAATTCGTTTAAACTTTCCAACACCTCTGTTGGCATTGTGGCAGAAAGCAACAGCACCTTAATACTTGTATTTGATTTCTTGAAAATCTCATAGATTTGATTCGTAAACCCTCGGCTCAGCATTTCATCTGCTTCATCCAAAACAAATATTTTGATCCATTTTGGAGAAAGGTATCTTCTGTTTAACATATCAAACACTCTCCCTAGTGTATTAACAAAAATATGTGGTGCTTCAGCCTGCAGTTTTTGCATTTCATTTCTAACATTTGTCCCACCAATGTAGGCATGACAAGTTGCTCCCATATAGTCTTCAAATGCCAGAATTACCTTTTGGATATGTTCAGCCACTTGTCTGGTAGGGGCCAATAATAGTGCTAGGGTCTCCTTGAACTCAATCTCCAACTGTTGCAGGATGGAAATAGCAAATGTGGCTGTCTTGTCAGTACCTAACTGAGCTTAAGCAATCATATCATACCCTTTAATACATGGAATAATTGCTCTTTGCTGAGTCACTGATGGCTTCTCAAAGCCATAAGCATATACACCCTGAAGGAGAGACTGCTTTAAGTTCATATCACCAAAGTTATCAACAATCTCATTCCAGTTGCTCTCAATGATCCATTCCCTCCGGGCCTCCATGTTCTCTATTATAATTTGTGGAACTACCAGACATGATCCAAAGAACCATTTAGTGGCTGACTGAAAAGCCCAGAACAGTTTTATAAGTCTGTTTTCATATATGGAAATCCTCAAAGGATTCTAAACAATTTTGCAGGACTGTGGCTTTTGTGGATCAAACTACACAGAAGCTGCTGAACTTGCGATTTAAGGCCATTCCTTTTATAAACTGGCAGAAAATGTCATGGATTGGAAAAGTATTCTTTGCTCTCCAATAATCAGCTTTAAGTTCACTTATGATTAGTCCTAGAAAATTTAGTGTCCTCAAAATATCTATTAATTCCAATTTTAAAACTTCCATCTTAGCATCTACTTGGGAGTAATTATCTTCAAATATCTTCCTGTGGTCTTATACTTAGGCTCTGGACAAGTTATTGTCTAAGCAATAATAATTGTTTTAGGAATTAAAATATCAGGGAATGAAAAGAGCTGATTAAAATGGTCTCTGACCACATGCACCAAAAAAGTCAAATCAGACACAGTTGGATTTTTGAATATCACCTCATTATTAATAAGGTGTATTACATTAATGTGGTAAAATTTATATTTCCATACTGAAAACATGGATATTCAACTCTTCTTTCTTTTGCTTATGGTACCTTTGGCAACTGCTTACCATTAGAGCTAAGAATTGTAAGAGTATTATAAACTGAAGGCCTGACATAATAAAATATAAATGTGAATTGAAATAACACTATACAATGAAGCTTGGTGCTTCTCTCACTCTTACACCTTGCCTACTATACCTAAAGATGCTGCATCTTGAACTGGATGCCAGGATGTTGACAGGTATTCACATTTAGTCTTGGGCATCCTGTATGAGTTAGGGCAAGAGGTAGTCAGAGTGAGGGTATTTGTTTTAATCTGTGTCTGGATTTTAGAGGAGAGTATACAAATTACCAGGAATAGACATACCACTCACAACATTCAACACAATGGAACAACAAATACCTTTGATCCAAAAAGTCATTTAACCTGTGTTCATAGTTCATTGTCCTTTCACGTGAAGACAGCTTTATATAATAGAGAAGACTGCTGTATGGATCAACTTTCTACTGCTTACTCCATCACCTTCGCCTTAATGATTCATAACCTTGTCATGGCTAAGGTCATGCCTCTTACGACAGTGTAGAATCACCCAAGACAGATGGGTCATAATGAAGAGTTCTGACAAAATGTGGTCCACTGGAGAAGGGAATGGCAAGTCACTCTAGTATTCTTGGCATGTGAAACGCATGAACATTATGAAAAGGCAAAAATATGACACTATAAAATGAGCTCTCCTGGTCAGAAAGTGTCCAATATGATACTGGGGAAGAATGGAGAACAGTTGCAAATAGCTCTAGAAATAATGTAGCAGCTGGTTCAAAATGGAAATGATGCTTGATGACATGTATCCGGTGGTGAAAATAAAAACTTATGCTGTAAAGAACAATACTGCATAGGAATCGAGAATCTTAGCTCTATAAAAGATAAATTGGATGGGGTCAAGCAGGAGATGGAAAGAGTGAACATCAAATATCTTCCTGTGGTCTTATACTTAGGCTCTGGACAAGTTATTGTCTAAGCAATAATAATTGTTTTAGGAATTAAAATATCAGGGAATGAAAAGAGCTGATTAAAATGGTCTCTGACCACATGCACCAAAAAAGTCAAATCAGACACAGTTGGATTTTTGAATATCACCTCATTATTAATAAGGTGTATTACATTAATGTGGTAAAATTTATATTTCCATACTGAAAACATGGATATTCAACTCTTCTTTCTTTTGCTTATGGTACCTTTGGCAACTGCTTACCATTAGAGCTAAGAATTGTAAGAGTATTATAAACTGAAGGCCTGACATAATAAAATATAAATGTGAATTGAAATAACACTATACAATGAAGCTTGGTGCTTCTCTCACTCTTACACCTTGCCTACTATACCTAAAGATGCTGCATCTTGAACTGGATGCCAGGATGTTGACAGGTATTCACATTTAGTCTTGGGCATGCTGTATGAGTTAGGGCAAGAGGGAGTCAGAGCGAGGGCATTTGTTCTAATCTGTGTCTGGATTTTAGAGGAGAGTATACAAATTACCAGGAATAGACATACCACTCACAACATTCAACACAATGGAACAACAAATACCTTTGATCCAAAAAGTCATTTAACCTGTGTTCATAGTTCATTGTCCTTTCACGTGAAGACAGCTTTATATAATAGAGAAGACTGCTGTATGGATCAACTTTCTACTGCTTACTCCATCACCTTCGCCTTAATGATTCATAACCTTGTCATGGCTAAGGTCATGCCTCTTACGACAGTGTAGAATCACCCAAGACAGATGGGTCATAATGAAGAGTTCTGACAAAATGTGGTCCACTGGAGAAGGGAATGGCAAGTCACTCTAGTATTCTTGGCATGTGAAACGCATGAACATTATGAAAAGGCAAAAATATGACACTATAAAATGAGCTCTCCTGGTCAGAAAGTGTCCAATATGATACTGGGGAAGAATGGAGAACAGTTGCAAATAGCTCTAGAAATAATGTAGCAGCTGGTTCAAAATGGAAATGATGCTTGATGACATGTATCCGGTGGTGAAAATAAAAACTTATGCTGTAAAGAACAATACTGCATAGGAATCGAGAATCTTAGCTCTATAAAAGATAAATTGGATGGGGTCAAGCAGGAGATGGAAAGAGTGAACATCAGTAACTTAGTAATCAGTGAACTAAAATAGGTGGAAATGGGTAAGTTTATATTTTAGATGACCATTATATCTACTATTGTGGGCAAGGATAACTTAGAAAAATGGAGCAGGCGTCATAGTCAGAAAAAAAAAAAAAGATTCTGAAACGCAGCACCTGGGTTCAACCTCAAAAATAATAGAATGATCTAGGTTTGTTTCTGAAGCAAACCATTCATCATCAGAGAAACCCAAGTCTATACCCCGACCACTGATGACTAAGAAGCTGAAGTTAACCTGTTCTATGAAGACATATGAGACCTTCTAGTATTGACACCAAAAAAAGGATGTACTTTTCTTCATCAGGGATTTGAATGCAAAAGTAGGAAGGCAAGAAGTGCCTGCGGTAACAGGAAAGTTTAACCTTGGAATACAAAATGAAGCAAGGCAAAGTCTAAAAGAGTTTTGTCAAGAAAACACACTGGTCATAGAAATTATCTTTTTTGAACAAAGCAAGAGATAACTCTACACACTGATATCAACAAATGATCAATGCAAAAATTAGGACAATTATATTTTTTGCAGTCAAAGATGGAGAAATTTTGAACAATAAGCAAAAACAAAAACTGTAGCTGAATGTGGCTCCTTATTGCAAAATTCAGGCTTAAAATGTAAAAAAAAAAAAAAAGAGAGAGCGAGAAAACCACTAGACCTTATAAGTATGACCTAAATCAAACCCTTTATGATTCTACAGTGGAGGTGATGAATAGATTCAGGTGATTAGATCTGGTAGACTGAGTGCCTGAATAACTATGGACAGAGATTAATAACACTGTACAGGAAGCCATTAACAAAAACCATCGGAAAAAAAAAAGAAAGAAATGCAAGAAGGCAAAATGGTAGTCTGAGGAGGCTTTAAAAATAACTGAGGATAGAAGAGAAGCAACAAGAAAGGAAGGGCAAGATGCACTTACCTGAATGCAAAGTTCCAGAGACTAGCAAGGAGAGATAAAAGGCCTTCATTAATGAACAATGTTAAAAAAAAAAAAAAAATAGGAAAACAAAGAATAAAAAATACTGAAAAAAAAATACTCTTCAAAAAAATTGGAAATATCAAGGAAATATCTCATGCAGAGATGTGCAGAATAAAGGACAGAAATATTAAGGAACTATCAGAGGCAGAAGAAATTAAGAAAAGGTGACAAAAAATATATAGAAGAATCATTCAAAGAAAGTCTTGATGACTGGAATAATCAAGATGATGTGGTCACTCACCCAGGGCCAGACCTCGTGGAATATTAAGTCAAATGGGCTTTAAGAAGCATTACTACAAATCTAGCTAGTAGAGGTGATTTCAAATTCTAAATGATAATGATGCTGTTAACATGCTGCACTTCAATCAGTGGCCACAGGACTAGAGAAAGATAAGTTTTGATTTCAATCCCAAAGAATGACAGTGATAAAGAATGTTCAAACTATTGCAAAACTATCCCCATTTCACGTGCTAGTAAGGATATTCTCAAAGTCCCTCAAGTCAGATTTTTGCAGTATGTGAACTGAAAAGCTTCCAGATTTATAAACTGGATTTAGAAAAGGCAGAAGAAACAGAAATCAAATTGCCAACATTCATTGTGTCTCTAAGAAAGCAAGGGGGTTTCAGAAACACATTTCCTTCTGCTTCATTGATCATCCTAAAATTTTTCACTGTGTGGATCATAACAAACTGGAAAATTCTTAAAAATATATGAATACCAGGACATTGAACTTGTATCCTGAGACTCTTGTATGAGGGTTTGGAAATAACAGTAAGAACCAGATATGGAGCAAAAAGCTGATTCAAATTTGGGAAAGGAGTATGACAAAGCTATATATTGTCACCATAGTTATTAAACTTATGTGCAAAGAACATCATGCAATGTGATGTGCTAGATGAATCACAAGCTGGAAACAAGACTGCCAGTAGAATACAAATAATCTCAGATATACAGATAATACCACTCTACTTGCAGAAAGTGAAGATGAATTAAAGATTCTCTTGATGAGGGTGAAAGAGGAGAGTGGAAAATCTGGCTTAAAACTCATCTTTCAAAAACATCCTATGGACAGAGGAGTCTTGTGGGCTGCAGTCCACAGGGTTGTAAAATAGTTGGATACAGCCTAGTGACCAAATCAACTGTATTAATTTCCTAAGATTACTGACAATATGTGCCACAAATTAGATGATTTAAAACTACAAAAATCTTTGGTCTTGTAGTTCTTGAGGCCAGAGATCTGAAGACAAAGCATGGCAGGGCTGATGCCCTTCAGTGGCTCCAAGGGGGAATCTGTTCTAAGTTTCTTCCTAGATTGTGGTGATTGACCTCAGTAGTCGGTGTTTCTTGGATTACTGATGAATCACTGTACTTTCTACCTCCATCATCACATGACCTTCTTACCAGAACAATAGTCACTGAATTTAGGGCTCACCTTAATTCATTATTGCCTTATTCTTAATTGATTAAATGTTTGCTGTTAACATGCTGACTTCAATGTGGCCACAGGACTAGAGAAAGATAAGTTTTGATTTCAATCCCAAAGAATGACAGTGATAAAGAATGTTCAAACTATTGCAAAACTATCCCCATTTCACGTGCTAGTAAGGATATTCTCAAAGTCCCTCAAGTCAGATTTTTGCAGTATGTGAACTGAAAAGCTTCCAGATTTATAAACTGGATTTAGAAAAGGCAGAAGAAACAGAAATCAAATTGCCAACATTCATTGTGTCTCTAAGAAAGCAAGGGGGTTTCAGAAACACATTTCCTTCTGCTTCATTGATCATCCTAAAATTTTTCACTGTGTGGATCATAACAAACTGGAAAATTCTTAAAAATATATGAATACCAGGACATTGAACTTGTATCCTGAGACTCTTGTATGAGGGTTTGGAAATAACAGTAAGAACCAGATATGGAGCAAAAAGCTGATTCAAATTTGGGAAAGGAGTATGACAAAGCTATATATTGTCACCATAGTTATTAAACTTATGTGCAAAGAACATCATGCAATGTGATGTGCTAGATGAATCACAAGCTGGAAACAAGACTGCCAGTAGAATACAAATAATCTCAGATATACAGATAATACCACTCTACTTGCAGAAAGTGAAGATGAATTAAAGATTCTCTTGATGAGGGTGAAAGAGGAGAGTGGAAAATCTGGCTTAAAACTCATCTTTCAAAAACATCCTATGGACAGAGGAGTCTTGTGGGCTGCAGTCCACAGGGTTGTAAAATAGTTGGATACAGCCTAGTGACCAAATCAACTGTATTAATTTCCTAAGATTACTGACAATATGTGCCACAAATTAGATGATTTAAAACTACAAAAATCTTTGGTCTTGTAGTTCTTGAGGCCAGAGATCTGAAGACAAAGCATGGCAGGGCTGATGCCCTTCAGTGGCTCCAAGGGAGAATCTGTTCTAAGTTTCTTCCTAGATTGTGGTGATTGACCTCAGTAGTCGGTGTTTCTTGGATTACTGATGAATCACTGTACTTTCTACCTCCATCATCACATGACCTTCTTACCAGAACAATAGTCACTGAATTTAGGGCTCACCTTAATTCATTATTGCCTTATTCTTAATTGATTACATTTACAAAGATTACTTCTAAATCAGTTTACATACACAAGCCCCAAAAGTTAAAACTTTTGGGAAAATGACTCAACCCAAGGCACAATTTAACTTACAGCATATTTTACTGAGCTTGTTTTATTTTCTTTCTCTTTACACAACAATTCAAATGCTAAGTAACTATTTTTTTTCAACTTATTTTCCAAGTGTTATCCTCACAGGGACTAGAATTAGGCCTGGATTATTGAATAACTGATATTTCCCTGCTGATTCCCAATGATGAGAGGATAAAGGTAAAACCAATGGATACGGTATTCATCAGTTTAGTTTAGTTCAGTCACTCAGTCATGTTCAACTCTTTTTGACCCCATGGGCTGTGGCAAGCCAGACTATCCTTCCCTTCATTTCCCAGAGCTTCCTCAAACTCATGCTCACCAAGTCAGTGATGCCATCCAACCATCTCATCCTCTGTCACCCAATTTTTTCTCCTGCTCTCAATTTTTCCCAGTATCTGGGTGTTTCCCAATGAGTCAGCACTTTGCATTAGTTAGTCAATGTATTGAAACTTCAGCTTCAACATCAGTCTTTTCATTGAATATTCACGGTTGATTTCCTTTAGGATTGACTGGTTTGATCTCCATGCACTTCAAGGAGCACTCATGATTCTTCTACAGCACCACAATTCAAAGGTATCAATTTTTTAGTGTTCAGTCTTCTTTATGGTTCAATTCTTGTATCATACATGACTACTGGAAAAACCATAAGTTTGACTATATGGACCTCTGTCAGAAGAGTGATGTCTCTGCTTTTTTATACGGTGTATAGTTTTGTCATAGCTTTCCTTCCAATGAACAAGTGCATTTTAATTGCTTGGTTGCAGTTACCATGTAGGGTGATTTGGAGCCCAAGAAAATAAAATCTGTCTCTTTTTCCCTGTTCTTCCTCTTCTGTTTGCCATGAAGTGATGGTGTGATCTTCATGTTTTAAATGTCGGGTTTTTTTTTTTTTTTTTTTTTAATAATTATAATCATTTAATGAATGTTCCGAACATTCCCTTCATGGGGCTACAGGTGAGTTCCATGAGGATGGAAGCTGATGTGTATCCATACCCACCCACACGACAGCATGATTAGCAGCAGTTTCCAGAAATCCGACACCACCCAGGAAGATGCAGCAAGTAACAGGATGCTCACTCAAAGAGTTCTTTGGGATTCTTACTCTCCTCCCCACCCCTACTCCCCTACCCCTCTCCAGGGTATGGATGCTCAGGATGAGGAGCGGGTGGGGAGGTCCCATCCCACCTGTGCAAAGAGGCGCGCTGAGAACCCCACACTTCGGCTGCAGTAAGATGACCCAGAGGCACAGGTCTGCTCAATAAATAAGTACTTCCCAGAAGCCATCCTGGGGCTGGTGGGCTCAGGGTTTCCAAGCCAACCCCAGACATGGCCAGGCCACTGGCTACGTGCTGCACACCAGCATGTCTGCAAAGGGTCCCAGAAGGGTCTTGTTGAAGATGCAGCGGATCCACACCAGGTAGGTTGTGAAGGGCTTGATGTTCTCCATGAAGGTATAGTTCTGCAGGGCCAGGATGTAAGGCACATAGGTGTTCTCCCCCTGCTCCTGGAGCCACACCTCATACTTCACCTCCCTCACCTTTAGGTACTTGAGGTTCCAGGGGATCTGCCAGGAGACAGTGAGGCGGGCCTCCTAGGCGCCCTGCACCGATGCCTGGCACCGCGCCTCCCGCACCTTGCCGGGGTACAGGCTGATTGTCCACTTCGGCTTCCTCGGCCCTGGCCAGCCCTTCACCACGTGCTGTATGGTTTGGATGAGTGATGGGATGTCCACCTTGGTGTCCTGGTAGATTTGGAAGAGCCACTCGGGGTTCCAGCAACAGAGGTGACGGGGGACCTCCCGGCTTTGCAGGATGCGGGCCTGCTCCGCTCGGTCCAGGTGGGTGATGCCCCCCTGGTCCCAGGGCCACTCCGGGTGCGTGACTGTGTTCTCTGGCATGGTGTTCCGCCAAGCTACGTACTGGAGGTCCATGCCGGGCAGCGCGGCCAGCGTCTTGTAGGGGGTGTAGTGGTCAGGGTTGACAGCATAGGGAAAGAGCTCCACCACAGCTGCCCCGCGGGGCAGGAAGAGGGCCATAACAGGCGGGGCCCCGTGCATGCTGACTAGCACGGAGGCGTTGCTGACCAGCTGGACCACATCTGCAAAGGCATGGTCCTCTAAGGACAAGGTCACCGTCTTCATCTGGAACTCCTGGGCTAGGGCCAGCAGCAACTCTGCCTCATTCAGGATGAGTCTGTTCTGGGTGCAGCTGAACACCAGGATGTATTCTTCCGCCAGAGGGCCCCCTGCATGGCTCACATTCAACTTCTCCATCAGGAACCGGGCGAACAGCCGGATCTCGTTGCCGGAGACCAGGATGTTGGCCTTTGGGCCCTGAGGCTGGACGAAGCCGTACTGGTACCAGGTGGTGACCTTGGAGAGGCCCACGAAGGCATGAGAGAAGCAGAGTAGCTGGCCTAGGACCTTCAAGTGCGCCCGCAGGAGGGGCTTCTTGGGGCTGAGCAACTTGTAGAGATTGAAGTGGGCGCCCTTGCTCCAGCCCTCCGTGAAGAAGAGCCAGGCCTCGCGGGCCAGGCCTGGGAACTGCCGCAGGGTGTAGAAGATGGGCAGCAGGTCGTCGTGGAAGATGTGCATTAGGTTGTCGGGGTTGAAGCGGTTGGCAGTGAGGGCCACGTCAGGCACGAACACGGGCTTGGGCATGAAGCACAGGGCGGCAGCCGGCAGCTCCATGAAGTTGAAGTACTGGGTATTGTGGTCCTCCATGGTGGACAAGTCGAGCGGGGCTGTCGAGTTTTAAGCAAGGTTTTTCACTCCTCTTTCACTGTCATCAAGAGACTCTTTAGTTCCTCTTTGGTTTCTGTGATTAGAGAGGTTTCATCTGCATATCCAAGGTTTTTGTTATTTCTCCTGGCATCCAGTTTGTGATTCATGTAGCCTGACATTTCATATGATGCTCTTTCTGTATAAGTTAAATAAGCAGGGTGAAAATATAGACCCCAATATACTCCTTTCCCAATTATGAACCAGTTCATTGTTCCATATCTGCTTTTAACTATTGCTTCTTAAGCAGCATACAGATTTCTCAGGAGACAGGTAAGGTGATCTGCTATTATTCCCATCTATTTACAAATTTTCCAGTTTATTGTGATCCACACAATTAAAAACTTTAGTGTAGTCAATGAGGCAGATGTTTTTCTGAAATTTTCTTGCTTTTTCTATGGTTCAATGAAAGTTACCAAATTGAACTCTGGTTCCTGTGGCTTTTCTCAATCCAACTTGCACATCTCACTTCATATACTACTGAAGTTCTTGGTTCATGTACTACTGATATGTATAGTGAAAGATTCTGAGCATTACCTTGGTAGTATGCCCCCACACTTAGAGGATCAAAAAAGAAATCCTATCAATTGCTTTATAACAAACTGTCTCAAAATTTGATGTCTCAAAATAATGATTTATAATTATTATTCATAATTCTTTAGACTGCCTAGATTTATCTGGGAGGGTTCTCCTTGGTCTCTTTCATGAGGTTGCAGTCTGGGACTAGTGTCATATGAATACTATCTTGGGAAAATTCCAAAACTGGCAGCTGATTTAAGAAGTCGATGACTGGTAGCTCATCTAAGCCTTTCAACCAGAGTACCTACACATGATCTCTCCAGACAGCTTCAGCTTCTTGGACAAAGTAGTTGGGTTCTGAGATGGAAATCACTAGGAGAGAGCATTAAGGGACCCAGGCAAAGGTAGCAAGGATTCCTAGAACTTAGTCTTGAAGGTCATGATGCAATATCACTTCTTACTCCATTCTGTTGGTCACATGGCATCAGTCAAGAATCAAGTGCACCAGCACCTGAGTAAAAAAAAAAACAAAAAACAAATACTACTGGGAAGCATGGTGCATTAGGCAGAGGGTGCAGTGAGGGTAGGGAGCTGGGGTGGGGGGATCCTTTGAAGATTAGCCTCCACACTTGTCTTTAGTTAAACATCTCTGCTCAGGGGAGCATTTTTACCCTTACTACATTAGTGATGGATCAATTTGCCATTTTACCACAAATTTCTATTGGAAGAGTCACCTACATGTATGAAAATGAGTTTACTATCAAAGATAACAAAACATATTCCTTGCTAAAGCTTCTGTGAATGAACTTTTTCTAGGTGGGGACCCACTGGATACCTCCATCCTTTGAAATGAATTTGATTATACTCCCAATCCTTAGGCAGAAAGGGAGTTGGAGTTTCCCAGCTATTAAACAATCTTGGAGGAATAAGCTGGTGTGGATGGAAGGTTTATATTGAATCTTTGGACAACTCAGTTCCCATAGTTTCCTCAGTTGTAAAACAGGAGAAAGCAACTAGAGGATTTTTAGGGTATCTTCACTTCTGATGTTCCATTAATGTGCCCATGCCTTTAATTCTGCAAGTATTTTCACAGAACTGAAATTTTTAAACAATTTTTATTGGGGTATATTTGTTTCACAATGTCTCATTAGTTTCATGTGTACACCAAAGTTATTGTTATCCATTTTTATGAAGTTTTTCTTGATTTCAGGTATACATAATCCCTGAACAGATATAGGAACTGAAATAGTTATAAATATAATTTATGATTATTTAAATATATATTTTCTAAGTCATCTATCTCTTTTTGTCTTTTGGTTCATTATTGACAACAGAGCAGTGAGGGTGAGTAGAATTGTAGTTATGCTGCAACATCAGGCAGAGTAAAATAAAGACTATGAAGTCAACAGATGCCTAGTTTTGCATATGAGCTCTAAGTTGCTTGAGAGTAAGGCCTGTTCCAGTCTGCTCAGCTTCTCTGATCTTTAGCTTTCTCATTTATAAAAATAAATAAATAAATAAAATAATGATTTTGTTGGAAGGATTAAAATGATCTGACCTTTAGGATTCTATCCTAAGTCTTTCTACCTGTGGGCCATTAATGTTTGTTTTTGCCTTTTTTAACGTAACTTGAAAGGCTTAATTGTTATGGTGTATCTATAAGCTTTCAGTTGCCACTAATTGTTCTGGGAAATAGTCAAAGAATAAAAATAGATGTAAAAAATAAGTGAGTGAACAGTAATTCAAAGCAAAACCAAATCTGAACTCAAACCACAGTTTCAAACCAATCAAAAATATTTATTGGATGCTAGCATTTGTAAGATATTGTACTAAGCTGTACAGAAAACAAGAGTCAGATTTTGTCTTTGCATTCAAGCTTCTTTCAGTCTACTTATCCTATGATTGTTGAACTTGGAGCTGGTTGAAGTAATGATAGTGGCACAGATCAATCTGCCTGTCAAAGAGAGAAGTGAAAATTGTTTCCGCTAAGTGCATTGCAAATTACTTGGAAACAATCCTATAAACCAGTGACCAAAAACAAAGCTATTCCTCCTCATTCCCAGGTTTTCATAAGCATGTCAAGAAGACTTTGAAAATACGTACTTCTGCAAAAGAAGACAGTTTCAAATGACAAAGATTCAAATAACAATAGGAACAAATAAGAGATAGCAATGATTGTCTTTGGTATCTAACGCAAAGAGAAAGAACCCAAACAAAGATACCAAAGATAACCCACTGGGAAAAATACCGTATGGAGACTGAGGTAGTGTTTGTGCATGTACTAGGCTTTTAGGAGCGTACAAAATGGTAAATGAGACAGATAACTAAATAAGTATAATTTAAGTGAGAAAGTGATAAGGATTATAAAAAGTCAAAGATCTGAGGAATGAGAAATGACACTAGTCAAGAAATACAAGAAAAACGGGGAAGAAGTCATACTTCAGCTTACGCTTGAAGAAGAGGTGGGGACAGTAAGTACTTTGGTTTAAATGAATAATAGAATTTGGAAACGAAAGAAGTAAGAAGTAAAGTAAAGAAGGTTGAAACCAGACTTCAGAGAATTCTTAAGTCTAACTAAAACTTCATAGTTTACATTAACTGTCAATGGCAGAGAAACATAACAGACAGTGGTCTGAACAGAAGGGTGTTTATCCTATGTAATGATAAGTCAGCCTTCAAGCAGTCCAGTCTGTATAGTGGCTCAATTATGCCATTGGATACCCAGGCTCTTTTCATTTGTCCCACGCTGTCATTCTTTATATGTGGCTTCTGTTCTCATATTTGACCCTAGTGGTCATAATATCTCTATTCCACCTGTAGTCTCATGTTTGCTTTACAAGAAAAAAGAAAGGTTGAAGGGCAAGTTCCAACTAAGACTTTCACTGAAATTTCTCTAGAAATATGTCATATTATCCATAACTGCAGGGGAAAGGGTGAAAATTTCTGAGTATTTTACATTTCCTTCCTTTGTGGTAAAGAAAACTAAAGAAAAAAATACTCATGAGTCCCTACTGAGTAAGTAGCCAGTTAATTGTGACTAGCATACTGATGATTTTTGAGCAGAGG
The DNA here is from genome assembly GCA_022376925.1 of Tragulus kanchil. Classification (NCBI taxonomy): domain Eukaryota; kingdom Metazoa; phylum Chordata; class Mammalia; order Artiodactyla; family Tragulidae; genus Tragulus; species Tragulus kanchil. Next base: position 53,917,701 of record JAIOJX010000027.1, on the reverse strand, counting down.
GATAATAAAACTAAAACTACGTCTTGATAATTCATTTCATTGCAATCCATTACTATATATGGAGAGAATAGTGGCAAAAAAAAAAAGATGTCAACTCTAGGGTGCAGACAGATTATGTGATGGAGTCTTGATAGTGTATTAGTAAGTGCTGAACTTGAATTCAGGCTGGTGACTTCTAAGCTTTTTTCCCCACATCTCTCGAAACTGATTCTAAGGATTTTAACCTCATGATTGGGAGCCTATATAGACCTTAACAGAACCATGTCTCATATAGAGTCAGGTGCATAAATACTGAAGCAAAGAAGTCAATTGTTCATTTATTCCTTGAACACTGTTTGAATTAAACACTCTTAAGATAGAGTGCAACAAAATGTAAAGAATGAGAGTTCAGAAAAAGGTGGAGATGGTCTCAAATCCCAGCTATTCTGCTTTTCAGTGGTACAGTTTTTGGGAAGATACATCAAGCCTTTGACTTTCCATATCTTTATATATATAATGAGAAGATGAATAACAGTGATAGATAAGATAATGTCACTATGGCAAATGTAGAGCCATCATGGGTTAATTGAATCTGTATTCTCAAATTTCTTCTCCTAGCTAAATCCAGTCAGGGTGGTTGCTAAGGATTACAGATTTCTTCTTTTCTAAGAAGTAAAGTAAAGAGGTTGAAACCAGACTTCAGAGAATTCTTAAGTCTAACTAAAACTTCATAGTTTACATTAACTGTCAATGGCAGAGAAACATAACAGACAGTGGTCTGAACAGAAGGGTGTTTATCCTATGTAATGATAAGTCAGCCTTCAAGCAGTCCAGTCTGTATAGTGGCTCAATTATGCCATTGGATACCCAGGCTCTTTTCATTTGTCCCACGCTGTCATTCTTTATATGTGGCTTCTGTTCTCATATTTGACCCTAGTGGTCATAATATCTCTATTCCACCTGTAGTCTCATGTTTGCTTTACAAGAAAAAAGAAAGGTTGAAGGGCAAGTTCCAACTAAGACTTTCACTGAAATTTCTCTAGAAATATGTCATATTATCCATAACTGCAGGGAAGGCTGAAAATTTCTGAGTATTTTACATTTCCTTCCTTTGTGGTAAAGAAAACTAAAGAAAAAAATACTCATGAGTCCCTACTGAGTAAGTAGCCAGTTAATTGTGACTAGCATACTGATGATTTTTGAGCAGAGGGATAATAAAACTAAAACTACGTCTTGATAATTCATTTCATTGCAATCCATTACTATATATGGAGAGAATAGTGGCAAAAAAAAAAAGATGTCAACTCTAGGGTGCAGACAGATTATGTGATGGAGTCTTGATAGTGTATTAGTAAGTGCTGAACTTGAATTCAGGCTGGTGACTTCTAAGCTTTTTCCACACATCTCTCGAAACTGATTCTAAGGATTTTAACCTCATGATTGGGAGCCTATATAGACCTTAACAGAACCATGTCTCATATAGAGTCAGGTGCATAAATACTGAAGCAAAGAAGTCAATTGTTCATTTATTCCTTGAACACTGTTTGAATTAAACACTCTTAAGATAGAGTGCAACAAAATGTAAAGAATGAGAGTTCAGAAAAAGGTGGAGATGGTCTCAAATCCCAGCTATTCTGCTTTTCAGTGGTACAGTTTTTGGGAAGATACATCAAGCCTTTGACTTTCCATATCTTTATATATATAATGAGAAGATGAATAACAGTGATAGATAAGATAATGTCACTATGGCAAATGTAGAGCCATCATGGGTTAATTGAATCTGTATTCTCAAATTTCTTCTCCTAGCTAAATCCAGTCAGGGTGGTTGCTAAGTTGTCATTCTCACAGATTTCTTCTTTTTCTACTTATCTCTTTCTGATAGAGGACATGATACTTGAAGCGTTTGTAGTCATCCTACCACAATAAGGAGAAGGCCATGAGAATACTAGAATCTTCATTATGAGCAACATGAAACAGATGGACCAATACTAGCAACTGTCAGCTCCAGACTTCTCACTAGTTGACAAAAATGAGTTGCTTATTTATGATACTATGGTTTAATTTTATAATACTTTCAGTTAAAGTCCCTTATATTTGATATAGTATATAAAACATTTTGTACCTAGTTGACATTTAATAAATCATTTGCATTATTTACTCTATTGCTATTATTACCATTGTAAGAGGTAGGTAACATTAAACTACACACTAGATGAACATATAGATAGATAGATAGATAATAGTTAAAATTCAGGCGGAAATTTGTGAAAAAAATGAAAACAGAGTCACAACAAAGGACTGAGGATAACATAAAGTCATGTGATTCTTCAGAGGCATAAAATGCCTGTGTAGATGTGGAGAAATCTGAGCTATAAATCCAAATTTGTGGTCATAGTAAAGAATTCTATTAGATTCAGAAACAGAGAGCACATGGAGTGGATGAAGGAGGAAAGCATTTCTACTGGAGAAATCTGAGCAATGACTAAGGAATTAGTGTTCCAATGCTAGAAGATGAATTTTCTGGCTCTGATTTAACTTTATTCTTCATGAGCTTGGAGAAAATCACACCAGCAAGGAAAAACTCTGGTTTCTTAAAAGGAATTTAAAAATCAGGGCTTCTCTGGTGGTCCAGTGGGTAAAGAGTCCACCTTGCAGTGCCAGGGGAAAATCCCAGGTGCCACAGAGTGGCTGGACGGGTGTGTCCAATTATGATTCAGTGTTCTGTAGCACATGCACCAGAGCTAGTGCTGTGCAACAAGAGAAGACACTGTGATGGGAGGCCAACACATGCCAAAGAATAAAGATGGATGAAAAATAAATGTTGATTTAGAGTCAAAAATAAAAAACATCAAAAATAAGAAAAGCTAAGGTCCATGGAAATGAACTCACTAAACTTTAGAATTTTCTACCAACTACTGAATGAGTTAAATTATTAATCTATAAAGTGTGTTAAATGCTCGTATTTGCATGAACCTAAAGTTCAAAATTGAATCCTATCAACAGTAGATACCAAGAAGAACATGAAGCTATTTAAAAAGGCAACAACACAAAACTTCAGTGCATAACATAGTTCTAGACATATATATGTGTGTTAAATAGATGAATGATCAAATAATATAGGGTCCTTCAGACAAAATCAGATATTTTATACTCATGAGGTCAAAAGATAAAAATTCCTATCAAACTATTTAGCATATTTAAATATCATTTTATGTATTTGTATATTTTCAAAAATATTTGTTATAATTTATAAAACACCCACACAAATGCAATAAACAGTCTACAGAAGAATGTTACAGTTCAAGATAGTTGACTATGCATTTCTTCTGACTCATGTTCCATTAAATGATACAAGGTATACACAAGTAAAAATAAAATGATAACATCACTGGAAAAGTATAGAGAACTTGTCATTGGAAGATAATTCTATTCAGGAATTTCTGAGAAACATAAGGCAGATGGCAAGAGATCACCTACTAAGAATCTTAACAAGTCAAATATCTCATAATACAAAATGGGGAAAAGAAGGTACCAAGAATATATGAGTTTTCCCAGCAAAATTCTGAAGGAACTTCAAGATCAGGGAACAGGTAAAAGTTGAAAGATAACTGAATAAAGAACCATGAAAACCTGAGCCATTCAAAATGTTAATGAAGTATTTGTTTTTTTCTGGGTTGTTCAGAATCAGAATTATTGAAAATTAAAGATATTGTATAAGTAAATTTTATGCCTGTCTCTGAGATCTGGAAAAGAAGACAGAAACTCTCTCAGAAGGCAAAATGAAAACCCTCAGATATTGTTTTTAAAAAGAAAGAGATAAATGATATGGTACACAGAATAACCCTTCCAAAGATGCTCATATGTAATCTCGAAAAATGGTGAATTTGTTTCCTTCCATGGCAAATAAACTTTGCAGATATGATTAAGGATATTGAGATGGGGACACTGTTTTGGATTATTCACATGAGTTCAATGTAATCAAAAGGCCCTCATAAGTGAAACAGCAAGGAAGGAATATCAAAGCCAGAGAGAGATTTAAAGATGTTATGCTGTCAATTTTGAGGATAAAGGGAGAAGCAATGAACCAAGGAATGCAGATGGCTTCTAGAAGCTGGAGAAGGCAAATGAGAGATTTCTCCCTTTGGGCCTCCAGATAAATGTCACTCTGCTGACCACTTGATCTTAGCCCAGTGAAGCCCACTTCAAACTTCAAATCTCCAGGATAAAACTATTGTTCTGTTTGTTCCAGCAGCAACAGAGAATTAATAGACAAGAGAATAGATTCAGCAGACACAATAGCTAAAAATTCCTATCAAACTATTTAGCATATTTAAATATCATTTTATGTATTTGTATATTTTCAAAAATATTTGTTATAATTTATAAAACACCCACACAAATGCAATAAACAGTCTACAGAAGAATGTTACAGTTCAAGATAGTTGACTATGCATTTCTTCTGACTCATGTTCCATTAAATGATACAAGGTATACACAAGTAAAAATAAAATGATAACATCACTGGAAAAGTATAGAGAACTTGTCATTGGAAGATAATTCTATTCAGGAATTTCTGAGAAACATAAGGCAGATGGCAAGAGATCACCTACTAAGAATCTTAACAAGTCAAATATCTCATAATACAAAATGGGGAAAAGAAGGTACCAAGAATATATGAGTTTTCCCAGCAAAATTCTGAAGGAACTTCAAGATCAGGGAACAGGTAAAAGTTGAAAGATAACTGAATAAAGAACCATGAAAACCTGAGCCATTCAAAATGTTAATGAAGTATTTGTTTTTTTCTGGGTTGTTCAGAATCAGAATTATTGAAAATTAAAGATATTGTATAAGTAAATTTTATGCCTGTCTCTGAGATCTGGAAAAGAAGACAGAAACTCTCTCAGAAGGCAAAATGAAAACCCTCAGATATTGTTTTTAAAAAGAAAGAGATAAATGATATGGTACACAGAATAACCCTTCCAAAGATGCTCATATGTAATCTCGAAAAATGGTGAATTTGTTTCCTTCCATGGCAAATAAACTTTGCAGATATGATTAAGGATATTGAGATGGGGACACTGTTTTGGATTATTCACATGAGTTCAATGTAATCAAAAGGCCCTCATAAGTGAAACAGCAAGGAAGGAATATCAAAGCCAGAGAGAGATTTAAAGATGTTATGCTGTCAATTTTGAGGATAAAGGGAGAAGCAATGAACCAAGGAATGCAGATGGCTTCTAGAAGCTGGAGAAGGCAAATGAGAGATTTCTCCCTTTGGGCCTCCAGATAAATGTCACTCTGCTGACCACTTGATCTTAGCCCAGTGAAGCCCACTTCAAACTTCAAATCTCCAGGATAAAACTATTGTTCTGTTTGTTCCAGCAGCAACAGAGAATTAATAGACAAGAGAATAGATTCAGCAGACACAATAGCTATATAGGAAGAATAAAAGAAACATATATGCTAAGTGAGTAGGATGTAAGGAAAAAAACAATAGAAAAATGTATCTGATCTGAAAAGGGACCTAAGTTTTAGAGAAAAAGGTCAGCTGAGTGTTTTATGGAAATTTTGTAAAAGATTGGGACCCGCAAGCATAAAAAAAATGATCCTATAAGCTTCAAGAGGAATATATATAATATATATATATTATATATATAAGGTTATGTATTATATATATAAGGTTGGTGTAAAGAAACTGTTAACATTCTCATCTCTGAGTCTATTATTTATTTGTGCTAAGTAATTTAATTTTCACTACAAAAGGGCCATGTACTCTACCATTTATTTTACATATATGCATGAGGAAATAGAGTCACAATGAAGTTAAAAATTCACACAGATATTTGGAGGAGCCAAGATGGAGGAGGAATGAGGGGAAGATTTCACCAGCTCCCCAACAGAATCACCAGAACTAATCAAGAAAAGAACCACCACCAACAAACCAGCCGCTAGAAGACAGAAGAATTCCATAGGTCCGTGAGAGTAGAAGAGTGAATAGCCAGAAATTTCCTGGAGCTAGGGTTCTAAGAATCCTCTGTCCTAACCACCACGCCGGACCGCACCTACGGAGAGCGCGCCAGCAAGTACCCTAAAAGGGGGCCTAAGCAGAGCCTCGGGGGAGAAAGGGCAGCACTCAGTGTGAAAACTCCAAGAATCCGCCCGGATTGCCGGCAGAAATTAAGACACTGCGAAGATAGGATACCGGAGCAGGGCTGAGCAGAACGCGCTTGCTGCCTAGCAACCTCAGGCCAGACGGAACTAGACGGGAGGGAGCGAGCGCCCAGTGTGAAGATCGCAAGGCTCGAGAAAGTCAAATCTGAACCAAGGAATCATGGCTTCTAGAAGCTGGAGAAGGCAAATGAGAGATTTCTCCCTTTGGGCCTCCAGATAAATGTCACTCTGCTGACCACTTGATCTTAGCCCAGTGAAGCCCACTTCAAACTTCAAATCTCCAGGATAAAACTATTGTTCTGTTTGTTCCAGCAGCAACAGAGAATTAATAGACAAGAGAATAGATTCAGCAGACACAATAGCTATATAGGAAGAATAAAAGAAACATATATGCTAAGTGAGTAGGATGTAAGGAAAAAAACAATAGAAAAATGTATCTGATCTGAAAAGGGACCTAAGTTTTAGAGAAAAAGGTCAGCTGAGTGTTTTATGGAAATTTTGTAAAAGATTGGGACCCGCAAGCATAAAAAAAATGATCCTATAAGCTTCAAGAGGAATATATATAATATATATATATTATATATATAAGGTTATGTATTATATATATAAGGTTGGTGTAAAGAAACTGTTAACATTCTCATCTCTGAGTCTATTATTTATTTGTGCTAAGTAATTTAATTTTCACTACAAAAGGGCCATGTACTCTACCATTTATTTTACATATATGCATGAGGAAATAGAGTCACAATGAAGTTAAAAATTCACACAGATATTTGGAGGAGCCAAGATGGAGGAGGAATGAGGGGAAGATTTCACCAGCTCCCCAACAGAATCACCAGAACTAATAAAGAAAAGAACCACCACCAACAAACCAGCCGCTAGAAGACAGAAGAATTCCATAGGTCCGTGAGAGTAGAAGAGTGAATAGCCAGAAATTTCCTGGAGCTAGGGTTCTAAGAATCCTCTGTCCTAACCACCACGCCGGACCGCACCTACGGAGAGCGCGCCAGCAAGTACCCTAAAAGGGGGCCTAAGCAGAGCCTCGGGGGAGAAAGGGCAGCACTCAGCATGAAAACTGCAAGAATCTGCCCGGATCGCCGGCAGAAATTAAGACACTGCGAAGATAGGATACCGGAGCAGGGCTGAGCAGAACGCGCTTGCTGCCTAGCGACCTCAGGCCAGACTGAACGAGATGGGAGAGAGCGCCCAGTGTGAGGATCGCAAGGCTCGGCCGCCGGGAGAAAATTGCGACTTTCCGCCTGGCACTGGGTGAGTTCAAACACTCCTAGTGGGGGACTGGCTGAAGGGGAAGTCGCCCACAGATTGCTGACCAGGGACCGGGCTCGAGCCAGACGGGGAACCTTGTGCCTGCCTTTGGGACTTGGAGGCCCAACCGGCAGTGCGCAGGCCAGTGGCGGAGGAGCCTCTGTACCCCCATAGCTGCACCCCCATAGCTACACCTGCAGCGGAGGAAGTTGGGAGAAGGGCAGGTATCAGAGGCTACCTGCAGGTCGGCTGCAGAGCCAGGACGCCCCCGCCCAACACGGGATTGCGCACGCGCCACGGTCCCCCGCCCAAAGGACTGGGATCAGCCCGAGCCCCCGCCCAACCCCGGACAGCACTTTTCGCGCCCCCCCCCACCCCACACACACTGGGATCAGCCCGCGCCCCTGCCCAACCCGGGACAAAGAGCGCAAAGCGGTCCCCCGCCCAAAGGACAGAGATCAGCCTGCCGTCCCCGTCAGCACCTGAGCTTGCAGACCGGTGCCATAAGGAAAAGGCTGCATCATCAAGACAACACCATCGAGAGCAGACTGGCTTCCAGACAGATGAGAGGATAAAAACCAGGGACAGTATTTAGCTTTTTTTGTTTATCTGTTGCGGACGGTTCTGCTTATTCGTTTGATTGGTCAGGTTTGGGCTTTTCTTTTTCCCTCTCTCTCTCTTTGATCTCTTCTTATTAAGTTTCTCCTCCCTTTTTTTAAAATTTTTAATTATTAATTTTTTTATTATTATTTTTTTATTTTTAATTCTTGAGCTTCTAATTTTCTTTCCTCTTTCCCACTCCTTCCTCCCTCTATGTTCTAAATCTAAAACTTTCTCCTATATACCACTACCCCCTAGATAAATATTTCCTACCTTCCTGTCTCCACTATTCTCTCCCAGCTGCACTAAACAAAACAACACACTAATCTTGGCTACATAACCCTATAAAATCCTTCCAAGTTGAATCTATTCCTTCTAATTACCCATACATTTTCCACCTTCACATCCCCAACACATGTCTTAGTTAAAAATTGCTTTCAATGACGAAATAGTCCAAGCCAGGACCTTACCCAAGATCTATTTTTCCAGGCACTATTCTAATTAACTCAGAGCTTAATGGGCAAGTACCATCTTTGATTGTGTCGTTTGCCAGGAAAATTTCCTATGCTTTGTCACTGTAAGACTGGTTAGATGTGGTTATTGCTGTATATGTATGTATATCTTATGACTAGGATAGAAAACATCTCCATGCTTTTATGACTGTCACCCATTAGGGACACACCTCTTGCTCCTCAGATGCTAGTATTTGAACTAATATCATGGAACACCATAGCAAACCAGGCATAAAGCGTACATCCCCTGACCAATCATCAAACCAAGGATCCTCGAACTAGAAGCCCTGATCCGAAGACCCCACACTATCAAAGAACATACAGCACTAGAGACGAAACGACAGAGAAACAGTGCACAAATGAAGGACCAAGCTAGAGAATCACAGCCTCAAATGACAGAGGAGGAGATAGACAAATTATCTGAAAGAGAATTCGGAAAAACTATTCTAATGAGGAAGCAAAACACCGAAAACAGAGTATTAGAGGAAATTAGTGCACTGAGAAAAGATATACAGGAAATGAAAAATAAGCAAATAGCGAACGCCAACTCAATTGCTGAACTCAAAAATATGATAGAAGGCCTCAACAGTAGACTATCTGAGGCTGAAGAACGGATAAGCATGCTGGAAGACAGAATGGTGGAAATACCTGGTGAGGAACAGAACAAAGCCGAAAGAATGAAAAGAACTGAGGATAGCCTCACAGGAAAAAAAATTTAGTAGGAAAAGGGGAGAAAGTTTACGAAAAATTCTTGAGCTTCTAATTTTCTTTCCTCTTTCCCACTCCTTCCTCCCTCTATGTTCTAAATCTAAAACTTTCTCCTATATACCACTACCCCCTAGATAAATATTTCCTACCTTCCTGTCTCCACTATTCTCTCCCAGCTGCACTAAACAAAACAACACACTAATCTTGGCTACATAACCCTATAAAATCCTTCCAAGTTGAATCTATTCCTTCTAATTACCCATACATTTTCCACCTTCACATCCCCAACACATGTCTTAGTTAAAAATTGCTTTCAATGACGAAATAGTCCAAGCCAGGACCTTACCCAAGATCTATTTTTCCAGGCACTATTCTAATTAACTCAGAGCTTAATGGGCAAGTACCATCTTTGATTGTGTCGTTTGCCAGGAAAATTTCCTATGCTTTGTCACTGTAAGACTGGTTAGATGTGGTTATTGCTGTATATGTATGTATATCTTATGACTAGGATAGAAAACATCTCCATGCTTTTATGACTGTCACCCATTAGGGACACACCTCTTGCTCCTCAGATGCTAGTATTTGAACTAATATCATGGAACACCATAGCAAACCAGGCATAAAGCGTACATCCCCTGACCAATCATCAAACCAAGGATCCTCGAACTAGAAGCCCTGATCCGAAGACCCCACACTATCAAAGAACATACAGCACTAGAGACGAAACGACAGAGAAACAGTGCACAAATGAAGGACCAAGCTAGAGAATCACAGCCTCAAATGACAGAGGAGGAGATAGACAAATTATCTGAAAGAGAATTCGGAAAAACTATTCTAATGAGGAAGCAAAACACCGAAAACAGAGTATTAGAGGAAATTAGTGCACTGAGAAAAGATATACAGGAAATGAAAAATAAGCAAATAGCGAACGCCAACTCAATTGCTGAACTCAAAAATATGATAGAAGGCCTCAACAGTAGACTATCTGAGGCTGAAGAACGGATAAGCATGCTGGAAGACAGAATGGTGGAAATAACTGGTGAGGAACAGAACAAAGCCGAAAGAATGAAAAGAACTGAGGATAGCCTCACAGACTTATGGGACAATTTCAACACACCAACATTAGAATTATAGGAGTCCCAGAGGAAGAAGAAAGGAAGAAAGTTTACGAAAAAATTCTTGAAGAGGTTATTCTAGAAAACTTCCCCAGCATGGGAAAGGAAATAGTCAGCCATGTCCAAGAAGCACAAAGAGTTCAATACAGGATAAACCCCAGAAGAAACACACCAAGGCACATTCTAATCAAATTAACACAGACTAAATACAAAGAGAGATTACTAAAAGCAGCTAGAAGCAAACAACAAATAACATATAAAGGAAACCCCATACGTCTAACTGCGGATCTCTCAACAGAAACCCTGCAGGCCAGAAGAGAATGGCAGGACACATTTAAACGGCTAAAAGAGAATAACCTCCAACCACAAATCCTCTACTCAGCAAAAATCTCATTCAGAATCGATGGAGAAGTCAAAATCTTCTCAGACAGACAAAAACTAAAAGAATACTGTACCACAAAACCAGTCCGACAACAAGTGCTAAAGGGCCTGATCTAGCCAATAAAAAAAAAGAGTAGAAGAAGTCCTAAAATATCAAACCCCAGACTTCTAAGAAGATGACAATAGGAACATTCGTATCAATAATTACTTTGAACGTAAATGGATTAAATGCTCCAACCAAACGACACAGGTTGGCTGAATGGATCAAGAAACATGACCCATATATGTGCTGTTTACAAGAGACCCAGACTTCAGACGTGGAGACACTCATAGACTGAAAGTGAAGGGCTGGAAAAAGATATTCCATGCAAATGGAAATCAAAAGAAAGCTGGAGTACCAATCCCTATATCAGACAAAATAGATTTTAAAGTAAAGAACATTCTAAGAGACAACGCAGGTCAATACATCACCATGATTAAGGGATCTAACCAAGAGGAAGATATAACAGTCATGAATATCTACGTACAGAACATGGGGGCACCTCAATACATAAGACAGATACTTTCAGACTTAAAAGAAGAACGGATAAGCTGGAAGACAGAATGGTGGAAATACCTGGTGAGGAACAGAACAAAGCCGAAAGAATGAAAAGAACTGAGGATAGCCTCACAGACTTATGGGACAATTTCAACACACCAACATTAGAATTATAGGAGTCCCAGAGGAAGAAGAAAGGAAGAAAGTTTACGAAAAAATTCTTGAAGAGGTTATTCTAGAAAACTTCCCCAGCATGGGAAAGGAAATAGTCAGCCATGTCCAAGAAGCACAAAGAGTTCAATACAGGATAAACCCCAGAAGAAACACACCAAGGCACATTCTAATCAAATTAACACAGACTAAATACAAAGAGAGATTACTAAAAGCAGCTAGAAGCAAACAACAAATAACATATAAAGGAAACCCCATACGTCTAACTGCGGATCTCTCAACAGAAACCCTGCAGGCCAGAAGAGAATGGCAGGACACATTTAAACGGCTAAAAGAGAATAACCTCCAACCACAAATCCTCTACTCAGCAAAAATCTCATTCAGAATCGATGGAGAAGTCAAAATCTTCTCAGACAGACAAAAACTAAAAGAATACTGTACCACAAAACCAGTCCGACAACAAGTGCTAAAGGGCCTGATCTAGCCAATAAAAAAAAAGAGTAGAAGAAGTCCTAAAATATCAAACCCCAGACTTCTAAGAAGATGACAATAGGAACATTCGTATCAATAATTACTTTGAACGTAAATGGATTAAATGCTCCAACCAAACGACACAGGTTGGCTGAATGGATCAAGAAACATGACCCATATATGTGCTGTTTACAAGAGACCCAGACTTCAGACGTGGAGACACTCATAGACTGAAAGTGAAGGGCTGGAAAAAGATATTCCATGCAAATGGAAATCAAAAGAAAGCTGGAGTACCAATCCCTATATCAGACAAAATAGATTTTAAAGTAAAGAACATTCTAAGAGACAACGCAGGTCAATACATCACCATGATTAAGGGATCTAACCAAGAGGAAGATATAACAGTCATGAATATCTACGTACAGAACATGGGGGCACCTCAATACATAAGACAGATACTTTCAGACTTAAAAGAAGAAATCAATAAGAACACAGTAATAGTAGGAGACTTTAACACTCCTCTCACACCAATGGATAGATCATCTAAACAGAAAATTAATAAAGAAACACAAGCCTTAAATGTCAGACTGGAAAAGATGGACCTCATCGATATCTTTAGGACGTTCCATCCAAAAGCAGAAGAATACACTTTCTTCTCAAGTGCTCACGGAACATTCTCCAAGATAGACCACATCTTGGGCTACCAATCTAACCTCAGTCAATTCAAGAAAACTGAAATTATATCAACCATCTTCTCGGACCACAATGCAATGAGACTAGAGATCAATCACAGGAAAAAAAACCGCTAAAAATACAAACACATGGCGATTAAACAACACTTACATAAAAAACCAACTGATCACTGAGGAAATCAAAGGAGAAATTTAAAAATTCCTAGAAGAAAATGACAATGAATACCCGACCGTGCAAAACTTATGGGATACTGCAAAAGCAGTCCTAAGGGGGAAATTTATAGCAATACAATCCCACCTCAAGAAACTAGGGAAATATAAAGCAGATGACCTAACACTCCACTTAAAACAATTGGAAAAAGAAGAGCAGAAACATCACAAAGCCAGCAGAAGACGTGAAATTATAAAGACTAGAGCAGAAATAAATCAGAAAGAAATGAAAGAAACTATAATTCGAATAAATAAAACAAAAAGCTGGTTCTTTGAAAAGGTAAACAAAATTGACAAGCCTCTAGCGAGACTCATCAAGAAAAAGAGGGAGAAGAACCAGATCAACAAAATCAAAAACGAAAAAGGAGAGATTACAACAGATAATGCAGAAATCCAAAGGATTCTAAGAGACTATTATGAGCAGCTCTATGGCAACAAACTGGACAACCTGGAAGAAATGGACAGTTTCTTGGGAAAGATCAATCTCCCAAGACTGAGCCAGGAAGAAACAGAAACTTTAAACAACCCAATCACAAGCTCAGAAATAGAATCTGTGATTTTAAAGTAAAGAACATTCTAAGAGACAACGCAGGTCAATACATCACCATGATTAAGGGATCTAACCAAGAGGAAGATATAACAGTCATGAATATCTACGTACAGAACATGGGGGCACCTCAATACATAAGACAGATACTTTCAGACTTAAAAGAAGAAATCAATAAGAACACAGTAATAGTAGGAGACTTTAACACTCCTCTCACACCAATGGATAGATCATCTAAACAGAAAATTAATAAAGAAACACAAGCCTTAAATGTCAGACTGGAAAAGATGGACCTCATCGATATCTTTAGGACGTTCCATCCAAAAGCAGAAGAATACACTTTCTTCTCAAGTGCTCACGGAACATTCTCCAAGATAGACCACATCTTGGGCTACCAATCTAACCTCAGTCAATTCAAGAAAACTGAAATTATATCAACCATCTTCTCGGACCACAATGCAATGAGACTAGAGATCAATCACAGGAAAAAAAAACCGCTAAAAATACAAACACATGGCGATTAAACAACACTTACATAAAAAACCAACTGATCACTGAGGAAATCAAAGGAGAAATTTAAAAATTCCTAGAAGAAAATGACAATGAATACCCGACCGTGCAAAACTTATGGGATACTGCAAAAGCAGTCCTAAGGGGGAAATTTATAGCAATACAATCCCACCTCAAGAAACTAGGGAAATATAAAGCAGATGACCTAACACTCCACTTAAAACAATTGGAAAAAGAAGAGCAGAAACATCACAAAGCCAGCAGAAGACGTGAAATTATAAAGACTAGAGCAGAAATAAATCAGAAAGAAATGAAAGAAACTATAATTCGAATAAATAAAACAAAAAGCTGGTTCTTTGAAAAGGTAAACAAAATTGACAAGCCTCTAGCGAGACTCATCAAGAAAAAGAGGGAGAAGAACCAGATCAACAAAATCAAAAACGAAAAAGGAGAGATTACAACAGATAATGCAGAAATCCAAAGGATTCTAAGAGACTATTATGAGCAGCTCTATGGCAACAAACTGGACAACCTGGAAGAAATGGACAGTTTCTTGGGAAAGATCAATCTCCCAAGACTGAGCCAGGAAGAAACAGAAACTTTAAACAACCCAATCACAAGCTCAGAAATAGAATCTGTGATTAAAAATTTACCCAAAAATAAAAGCCCAGGGCCAGATGGCTTCACAGCCGAATTCTACCAAACATTTAAAGAAGAGCTAATGCCTGTCCTTCTAAAACTCTTTCAAACAATTGCACAGGAAGGAAAACTTCCAAACACATTCTACGAGGCCACCATCAACCTGATACCCAAACCAGGCAAGGACAACACAAAAAAAGGAAAACTATAGGCCAATTTCACTGATGAACTTAGATGCCAAGATTCTCAACAAAATCCTAGCAAACAGAATTCAACAACACATCAAAAAATTCATACACCATGATCAGGTAGGGTTCATCCCAGGCATGCAAGGATTCTTCAACATCTGCAAATCAATCAATGTGATACACCATATTAACAAACTGAGAAACAAAAATCACATGATCATCTCAATAGATGCAGAAAACGCCTTCGACAAAGTACAACACCCATTCATGATAAAAACTCTTCAGAAAATGGGCATAGAAGGAACCTATCTCAACATAGTGAAAGCCATATATGAGAAGCCCACAGTGAACATTGTCCTCAACAGTGAAAAACTGAAAGCATTCCCTCTAAGATCAGGAACAAGACAGGGGTGTCCACTTTCACCACTACTATTCAACATAGTCCTGGAAGTTCTAGCAACAGCAAAAAGAGAAGAGAAAGAAATCAAAGGAATCCAGATTGGAAAAGAAGAAGTCAAGCTCTCTGTTTTTGCAGACGACATGATATTATACATAGAAAATCCCAAAGACTCTATTAGAAAGCTACTAGAGCTAATCAGTGAATTCAACAAAGTCGCAGGATACAAAGTCAACACACAGAAATCACTGGCATTCCTATACGAAAATAACGAAAAATCAAAAAATGAGATCAAAGAGGCAATCCCCTTCACCATTGCAACCAAAAGAATCAAGTATCCAGGAATAAACCTACCCAAAGAAACATAAGCACTGTACATAGAAAATTACAAGACACTCATGAAAGAAATTAAATAAGACTTAAACAGATGGAGAGATATTCCATGTTCCTGGGTCAGAAGAATCAATATTGTGAAAATGACCATACTACCAAATATCATCTACAGATTCAATGCAATACCTATTCAACTTCCATTGACTTTTTTCACAGAACTAGACCAAAAAATAACACAGTTCATATGGAAACACAAAAGACCTCAAATAGCCAAAGCAATTCTGAGAATGAAAAACGGAGCTGGAGGGATCGGCCTCCCTAACTTCAGACTCTACTACAAAGCAACAGTTATCAAGACAGTATGGTACTGGCACAAAAACAGAACTATAGACCAATGGAACAAGATCGAGAACCCAGAGATAAACCCACACACCTATGGGTACCTTATTTTTGATAAAGGAGGAGAAACTATAAAATGGGACAAAGACAGCCTCTTCAACAAGTGGTGCTGGGAGAATTTGACAGCTACATGCAAAAAAATGAAGTTGGAACATTCCCTGACACCATACACTAAGATCAACTCAAAATGGATTAAAAACCTAAATGTAAGACCGGAAACCATCAAACTCTTAGAGGGAGAATATAGCAAAACCCTCAAGGACATTAATCAAAGCAAGATCTTCTCTGACCCACCAACTAAAATAGCAGAACTGAAAAGAAAAATGAACATATGGGACCTCATGAAACTTAAAAGCTTTTGTACAGCAAAAGAAATTACAAAAAAGCTCAACAGACACCCCACAGAGTGGGGGAAAATCATAATAAATGAAACAACAGACAAAGAATTAATCTCCAAAATCTACAAGCAACTCAGACAACTCAGCACAGGGAAAACGAACAACCCAATCAAAAAATGAGAATAAGATCTAAAGAGACGCCTCTCCAAAGAGGACATACAGATGGCCCAAAAATACATGAAACGATGCTCAACCTCGCTTATTATTAGAGAAATGCAAATTAAAACTACAATGAGATATCACCTCACACCCGTCAGAATGGCCATCATCAAAAAATCTGCAGACAATAAATGCTGGAGAGTGTGCGGAGAAAAGGGAACCCTCTTGCATTGCTGGTGAGAATGTCAATTGATACAGCCTCTATGGAAGACAGTATGGAGATTCCTTAAAAAACTAAAAATAGAAGCACGCTATGACCCAGCAATCCCACTATTAGGTTTATATCCTGATGAAACCAAAACTGATAGAAGCACCTGTACCCCAATGTTCATTGCAGCTCTCTATACAAGAGCCAAAACATGGAAGCAGCCTAGTTGTCCATTGACGAATGAATGGATCCAGAAGCTCTCGTACATATATACAATGGAATACTACTCAGCTGTTAAAAGAAATGCAGAAGACTCAGTCCTAATGAAGTGGCTGGCTCTAGAACCTACCATAAAAGTGAAGTAAGTCAAAAAGAGAAAGACAAATACAGTATACTAACACACATATATGGAATCTAGTAGGACGGTCTTGATATCACACACAGGGAACTCATGGAAAAAAAAAAAAAACAGAGCATAGACATGTGGATATCATGGCGAAGAAATAGGGAGGGGGAAGCATGGAGGAAGTAACAAGGAAACGTATAGTGTTATGTGTGGAAAAGATAGCTAGTGTCATAGTGCTAAGGGAATAGGAGTGCTTACAATGACATGGGACGAAGGTCTGGAGGGGTGGGATGGGTGGTTCTGGGCGGGTGGGGACCATGGATATGCATATGACTGATCTGGGAACATACATATCTGTGAACAACAAAACTCTCTAAAATCTTTAAAATAAAGAAAAAAAAATTCACGCAGACGTTAAGTAGTAGAAATGGATATAAAACACGTTGCTCATTTCTGAAACCTGTGACATTAGAACTTTCCACCTAAAATCCAGAAAGCTGGACGACAATGAAAAATGCCTACCAAAGGCCTTAGGAAATATATTTTGAAGTTTAAGTCCTATCAGTGTGTAGCAGTAAGGGGATAACATTCTTATATATATAAGAACTCAGAGATTTTACTATCCACAGAGAGTTTCTGAAAAATCCTTCATAAAAGATAAACTTTCTTGCTGTACTTTAGCAAAATAAAGCTACGAAACAGAAATACATAGCGTACCAACAAAATGAGAAATGATATTCATAACGCTGAGTTGTTCTGTGCTGTGCTAAGTGATTTCCATCATGTTTGACTCTGCAACCCTATAAACTATAGCCCACCAGTCTCCTCTTTATATGGAATTCTCTAGACAAGAATACTGGAGTGAGTTGCTATACTTTGCACCAGGTGGTCTTCCCAACCCAAGGATCAAATTGACAGCTTGTACATCTCCTGCACTGGCAGTTGAGTTCTTTACCATTACTACTGCCTGGGAAGCTGAAAACTGAGTTAATACTAAGTAATTGTTGAAAATATGGCAGTGAAAATTAATGGAACTCTTAAGCAGCTATTCATAACACAGAAGAGGCACAAAGTGAAGTAAGTCAAAAAGAGAAAGACAAATACAGTATACTAACACACATATATGGAATCTAGTAGGACGGTCTTGATATCACACACAGGGAACTCATGGAAAAAAAAAAAAACAGAGCATAGACATGTGGATATCATGGCGAAGAAATAGGGAGGGGGAAGCATGGAGGAAGTAACAAGGAAACGTATAGTGTTATGTGTGGAAAAGATAGCTAGTGTCATAGTGCTAAGGGAATAGGAGTGCTTACAATGACATGGGACGAAGGTCTGGAGGGGTGGGATGGGTGGTTCTGGGCGGGTGGGGACCATGGATATGCATATGACTGATCTGGGAACATACATATCTGTGAACAACAAAACTCTCTAAAATCTTTAAAATAAAGAAAAAAAAATTCACGCAGACGTTAAGTAGTAGAAATGGATATAAAACACGTTGCTCATTTCTGAAACCTGTGACATTAGAACTTTCCACCTAAAATCCAGAAAGCTGGACGACAATGAAAAATGCCTGCCAAAGGCCTTAGGAAATATATTTTGAAGTTTAAGTCCTATCAGTGTGTAGCAGTAAGGGGATAACATTCTTATATATATAAGAACTCAGAGATTTTACTATCCACAGAGAGTTTCTGAAAAATCCTTCATAAAAGATAAACTTTCTTGCTGTACTTTAGCAAAATAAAGCTACGAAACAGAAATACATAGCGTACCAACAAAATGAGAAATGATATTCATAACGCTGAGTTGTTCTGTGCTGTGCTAAGTGATTTCCATCATGTTTGACTCTGCAACCCTATAAACTATAGCCCACCAGTCTCCTCTTTATATGGAATTCTCTAGACAAGAATACTGGAGTGAGTTGCTATACTTTGCACCAGGTGGTCTTCCCAACCCAAGGATCAAATTGACAGCTTGTACATCTCCTGCACTGGCAGTTGAGTTCTTTACCATTACTACTGCCTGGGAAGCTGAAAACTGAGTTAATACTAAGTAATTGTTGAAAATATGGCAGTGAAAATTAATGGAACTCTTAAGCAGCTATTCATAACACAGAAGAGGCACAAAGTAAAAAATCAATAATCGGAAGCAAAAATTCAAGGTAATTTTAATAGCAGATAGGAGATAGTAAGGAAGAAATAAAGGAAAGATGTAAAATACCTAGTTTCACAACTCTTATTTTGAATAACATGGTTGTAGCTACTGCTTCACTTTTGCAGAGAAAGGAAAATAATTTCTCTTTGTGAAGAGTTTAAGGATAACCACTAGAAAAGCAAAAATGTAAAGCTGAAAATTTAAACAACTGAATGCATATTGAAAAAAAAATAACCCAGAAAATACGATAAAGCATGAACAACATGAGATAACAAACATAGCATACATAATGGCTAGATATTAGTTGATTTTTTTTACTTAAGACACTTCCATGGAGTGCTGGAAACAAAACAATATTGTCATACCTGTTTAAAGAAAAAAACAAAACCACATAAAGTTAAATATAAAGTAATTGACTTTGATTTATGAGGTCAATGTCAGCATAATAACTACTTGGGAGTTGTATACAATCTAGAATTCAAGTCAAAAGGCATTATTATCCAAAAAAAGTATAATTTATATTGATAAAAACATACATTCTAATAATATGACATCCACAAATGTTAATACTGAGAAAAGTACATTTCAAAATTAAAGATAGCAAAAGAAGGATTTCATTAAAAAAAGTACTGATGGATTTTTACCTGAATTATGTAAACACCAAAGTTAGTATACAGGGAATTTAAATAATATAAATAACAGTCTATAAAGAATGAGGCCAAGATAGGACAGAGTAGGAAGTCAGGGAGAGATGGAAAGAAGTAAAAGAATGAGGGTAGAAAAAGCATGAGCAAACAAAGGGATGGTAAAAACACTGGGCTTTGTTCCAAACATTCTAAGACTGTACACCCTTTCCAGTTGACTATGAAATATTTACAAAAAATGATCAATCGTGTATTAGACTACAAGGAAACTCTCAAAAAGTACATGCACTCTCAAGTGTTACATATTACATTTGACAACAGTGCAATTATAACAGTAGCAAATGTAACAGTGAAGAAAAATGAAAATCTTTTGATATTTTAAGGAGCCATATAAATAAAACTTCAGATAAAGATGAAATAAAAATTGACCTTGCAGACTTCTTAGAAACGAAGAAAAATGAGAACACTATAAAGCCTGAAACATTAAAGTCATAAAGACTGGCATGTTTGGTGACAAAAAAAATAAGTCTTTTATGTAGAAAAATCCATTGATTGGATAAAAGACAGAGGAGAAAAATATTTGCAGTCCAGTTAATAACAGCTTAGCACTCATAACATACAAAAAGAACCTATAAGGAGGGAAAAAGGCAATAAAGAGATGACAACTTGTCCTGAGAGAAATATAATTGCCCAATTAACATTGAAACAGATATTTATATTAGTTATGGGAGAAATGCAGGTTGACTTGAGTTCTCCTCCATTATATTGGAAAAAAATGTGTTTGTTAATAATGAGTTTGTTTAGGATGTGGGGTAAAAGAATTCATATAATTTTGACTGGTGTTTAAACTGGGTCTTTCTTTTTTGGAGAACATTTAGAAGTACTTAACAAAAATTTAAAAACACAAATCTTTCAAAAAAGCAAGACTACTTCTAGGAATCTATCATGGAAGGATACTCAATGTATGGTTATTTGAGGAGAGAAAAATTGAAGATACCTTGAATTCTGAAAATAGAATGATCAAGTGAATTACAATCTGGCTATGCAACAGTATACTAAGCAACTTTTTAAAATAATGCAATAAATTTTGGTGAAATACCATGTAAAAGTATACTGATGAATTAAGAAAAGCATGCATGTGCATGTGTGAACATACACACGTATACACAAATGTATGCATGTTTATATATACATATGTTATTTGTATATGACTATGTGTATGAAAAAGTCTGAAAGGGTACACACTGCTGAACTATCAACAATGACTTTCTCTGGAGAGGGACAATTGGGACTTATTACAATTTGTTGTTGTTGTTTTACCTAAATATGTGATATTATTTTTGAAATTCCAGAAAGTAAAACACTTATTTAAAACAATTTAATTATGGTGCCAGTAGATCGTGCAGCAGTGAGTTGCTGCCAGAGCTGGCCCGGAGAGGCACAGCGCTGACCTGGTGAGGCACAGCACCAGGTGGAATCTCCACACATTGGCCAAAGACCAAACCTAGGAATCCTGAGAGAAAACAGACTAAAAGACTCAAACATAAAATATCCAAAAAGACACAATAATGAAAAGACAGAGAAATACCACAAAATGAAGGAACAAATTATGAATATACAGACCCAAATGAAAGAAGAAATGGAGAACCATAATAAAAAGAATTCATAAGAGTGATAGTTAGGATGATTCAAAGCTCCAAAAATAGAACAATAGAAAGAATTGACACATGGGAGAAAGACATGCAGGAAATTAAGAAAAAATTAACACAAACAGCTCAATAGATGAACTTAAAAATGTTATGGAAGGACTCGATAGTAGAGTATCCAACACAGAAGAACAGATAAGTAAGCTGGGAGACAAAATGGTGGAAATAATTGCTGAAGAAAAGAACAAAGCACAAAAAATGAAAAGAATGGAGGACAGTCTCAGAGACTTCTGCGACAATATCAAATGGACTGACATTTGAAAAATAAGAATCCTAGAAGAAGAAGGGAAAAAGAAAAGATATGAAAAAACTTTTGAAGTGATTATAGCAGAAAACTTCCCCAATGTGGGAAAGGAAATAATCATTCAGGTCCAAGAAGCACAAAGAATCCAGTACAGGATAAATCCTAGGAGAAACACACCAAAACACATATTAATCAAGTGAATACAGACTAAACACAAAGGCAGAATACTTAGAGCAGCAAGGAAAACAACTGGGAATATACCAGGAAATCCTATACATATAACAGCTGACCTCTCAACAAAAAAATAATGATGTGCATGTGTGAACATACACACGTATACACAAATGTATGCATGTTTATATATACATATGTTATTTGTATATGACTATGTGTATGAAAAAGTCTGAAAGGGTACACACTGCTGAACTATCAACAATGACTTTCTCTGGAGAGGGACAATTGGGACTTATTACAATTTGTTGTTGTTGTTTTACCTAAATATGTGATATTATTTTTGAAATTCCAGAAAGTAAAACACTTATTTAAAACAATTTAATTATGGTGCCAGTAGATCGTGCAGCAGTGAGTTGCTGCCAGAGCTGGCCCGGAGAGGCACAGCGCTGACCTGGTGAGGCACAGCACCAGGTGGAATCTCCACACATTGGCCAAAGACCAAACCTAGGAATCCTGAGAGAAAACAGACTAAAAGACTCAAACATAAAATATCCAAAAAGACACAATAATGAAAAGACAGAGAAATACCACAAAATGAAGGAACAAATTATGAATATACAGACCCAAATGAAAGAAGAAATGGAGAACCATAATAAAAAGAATTCATAAGAGTGATAGTTAGGATGATTCAAAGCTCCAAAAATAGAACAATAGAAAGAATTGACACATGGGAGAAAGACATGCAGGAAATTAAGAAAAAATTAACACAAACAGCTCAATAGATGAACTTAAAAATGTTATGGAAGGACTCGATAGTAGAGTATCCAACACAGAAGAACAGATAAGTAAGCTGGGAGACAAAATGGTGGAAATAATTGCTGAAGAAAAGAACAAAGCACAAAAAATGAAAAGAATGGAGGACAGTCTCAGAGACTTCTGCGACAATATCAAATGGACTGACATTTGAAAAATAAGAATCCTAGAAGAAGAAGGGAAAAAGAAAAGATATGAAAAAACTTTTGAAGTGATTATAGCAGAAAACTTCCCCAATGTGGGAAAGGAAATAATCATTCAGGTCCAAGAAGCACAAAGAATCCAGTACAGGATAAATCCTAGGAGAAACACACCAAAACACATATTAATCAAGTGAATACAGACTAAACACAAAGGCAGAATACTTAGAGCAGCAAGGGAAAAACAACTGGGAATATACCAGGGAAATCCTATACATATAACAGCTGACCTCTCAACAGAAACTATGCAAGGGTGTCCTTCAAAATTAGTGGAGAAATAAAAAGATTTACAGACAAGAAAAAACAGAGAATTTAGTAACAACCAAACAGCCTTACAACAAATGTTAAAGGAACTTATATAGGCACCAAGTATAAGAGAAGAAGAAGATCTACAAAACAAAGCCATCGTAAGATCTTAGAAGATGACAATAGGATCATTTGTATCAATAGTTACCTAAAATTGAAATGGATTAAATGGCCCAACCAAAAGACACAGACTGGCTGAACAGATTCAAAAACACAACGCATACATATGCTGTCTACAAGAAACTCACTTCTGACCTAGGGACACCCATAGACCAAAAGTAAGAGAGTGGAAAAATATATTCCATGCAAATGGAAATCAAAAGAATTCTGGAGTAGCAATCCTCATATCAGGCAAAATAGATCTTAAAATATGGAAGATTACAAGAGACAAGCCAAGTCACTACATAATGATCAAGGGATTGATCCAACAGAAAGACGTAACAATCATAAATATATATGAACCCAACACAGGAGCACTCCAATACATAAGACAAACAATTTCAGACATAAAAGAAGACATCAACAATAACACAATCATAGTAGGACACTTTAACACTCCTCTCACACCAATGGACAGATCATCAAAACAGAATATTAATAAAGAAGCACAAGCCTTAAATGACACATGAGAAGAGATGGACCTCATTGATATCTTTAGGACCTTCCATTCAAAAGCAGAAGAGTACACATTCTTCTCAGGTGCTCATGGAACAGTCTCCAGGATAGACCACATCTTGGGCCACAAAACAAACCTCGGTAAATTCAAGACAATTGAAATTATATCAACAATCTTCTCTGAACACAATGTAGACTATATATCAATTATAAGAACAAAACTGCTAAAAACACAAGCACATGGAGATTAAATAACACATACTGTAAAACATATTAATCAAGTGAATACAGACTAAACACAAAGGCAGAATACTTAGAGCAGCAAGGAAAACAACTGGGAATATACCAGGGAAATCCTATACATATAACAGCTGACCTCTCAACAGAAACTATGCAAGGGTGTCCTTCAAAATTAGTGGAGAAATAAAAAGATTTACAGACAAGAAAAAACAGAGAATTTAGTAACAACCAAACAGCCTTACAACAAATGTTAAAGGAACTTATATAGGCACCAAGTATAAGAGAAGAAGAAGATCTACAAAACAAAGCCATCGTAAGATCTTAGAAGATGACAATAGGATCATTTGTATCAATAGTTACCTAAAATTGAAATGGATTAAATGGCCCAACCAAAAGACACAGACTGGCTGAACAGATTCAAAAACACAACGCATACATATGCTGTCTACAAGAAACTCACTTCTGACCTAGGGACACCCATAGACCAAAAGTAAGAGAGTGGAAAAATATATTCCATGCAAATGGAAATCAAAAGAATTCTGGAGTAGCAATCCTCATATCAGGCAAAATAGATCTTAAAATATGGAAGATTACAAGAGACAAGCCAAGTCACTACATAATGATCAAGGGATTGATCCAACAGAAAGACGTAACAATCATAAATATATATGAACCCAACACAGGAGCACTCCAATACATAAGACAAACAATTTCAGACATAAAAGAAGACATCAACAATAACACAATCATAGTAGGACACTTTAACACTCCTCTCACACCAATGGACAGATCATCAAAACAGAATATTAATAAAGAAGCACAAGCCTTAAATGACACATGAGAAGAGATGGACCTCATTGATATCTTTAGGACCTTCCATTCAAAAGCAGAAGAGTACACATTCTTCTCAGGTGCTCATGGAACAGTCTCCAGGATAGACCACATCTTGGGCCACAAAACAAACCTCGGTAAATTCAAGACAATTGAAATTATATCAACAATCTTCTCTGAACACAATGTAGACTATATATCAATTATAAGAACAAAACTGCTAAAAACACAAGCACATGGAGATTAAATAACACATACTGTAAAAACAAACTTATTCCCAAACATATCAAAGGAGATACAAAACAAAATTCCTAGAAGAAAACAACAATGAGCACACAACAGTGCAAAGTATGTGAGATACCACAAAAGCAGTCCTAAGAGGGAACTTTATAGCAATACAATCCTACCTCAGGAAACAGGAAAAATATCAAACAGATGACTTAACCCTATGTTTAAAACAACTGGAGAAAGAAGAACAAACACTCCAAAGTTAGCAAAGAAGGCAAATTACAAAGATCAGAGCAGAGATAAATCATAAAGAAACCAAAGAAACAATAGCAAAGATAAATAAAACAAGAAGCTGGTTCTTCAAAAAGGTAAACAAAATCGACAAACCACTGGTCAGACTCATCAAGAAAAAAAAAAAAAAAAACAGAGAAGATCCAGATCAAGAAAATCAAAAAAGAAAAAGGAGAGATTACAACAAATAATGCAGAAATACAAAGGATTATAAGAGACTATTATGAAAAACTATATGGCAATAAACTGGACAGTTTCTTGGAGAAGATTAATCTCCAAAGGCTGAACTAGGAAGAAATAGAAACTATGAACAACCCAATCAGAAGCTTATAAATCAAATTTGTGATTAAAAATCTACCCAAAAATAAAAGCTCAGGGCCAGATGGCTTCCCTGGTAAATTTCACCATACATTTAAAGAAGAGCTAATGCCTGTCCTTCTCAAACTCATCCAAAAAATTGCATGGGAAGGAACACTTCAAAACAGTCTACAAGGCCGCCATCACCCTGAGAATAAAACCAGGCAAAGAAAACACAAAGAAAGAAAATTATAGGCTAGTTTCACTGAAGAATTTGGATGGCAAAATCCTTAACAAAATCCTAGCAAACAGAATTCAACAACACATCAAAAAACTTATACATTATGACCAACTCAGGTTCTTTCCAGACATGGAAAGATTCTTAAATATCTGCAAATCAATCAATGTGATACACCATATCACCAAGTTGAGAGAAAAAAATCACACAATAATCTCAGTAGATAAAGAAAAAGGAGAAAAATTTAGATTCTTAAATATCCTGCAAATCAATCAAAGGAGATACAAAACAAAATTCCTAGAAGAAAACAACAATGAACACACAACAGTGCAAAGTATGTGAGATACCACAAAAGCAGTCCTAAGAGGGAACTTTATAGCAATACAATCCTACCTCAGGAAACAGGAAAAATATCAAACAGATGACTTAACCCTATGTTTAAAACAACTGGAGAAAGAAGAACAAACACTCCAAAGTTAGCAAAGAAGGCAAATTACAAAGATCAGAGCAGAGATAAATCATAAAGAAACCAAAGAAACAATAGCAAAGATAAATAAAACAAGAAGCTGGTTCTTCAAAAAGGTAAACAAAATCGACAAACCACTGGTCAGACTCATCAAGAAAAAAAAAAAAAAAAACAGAGAAGATCCAGATCAAGAAAATCAAAAAAGAAAAAGGAGAGATTACAACAAATAATGCAGAAATACAAAGGATTATAAGAGACTATTATGAAAAACTATATGGCAATAAACTGGACAGTTTCTTGGAGAAGATTAATCTCCAAAGGCTGAACTAGGAAGAAATAGAAACTATGAACAACCCAATCAGAAGCTTATAAATCAAATTTGTGATTAAAAATCTACCCAAAAATAAAAGCTCAGGGCCAGATGGCTTCCCTGGTAAATTTCACCATACATTTAAAGAAGAGCTAATGCCTGTCCTTCTCAAACTCATCCAAAAAATTGCATGGGAAGGAACACTTCAAAACAGTCTACAAGGCCGCCATCACCCTGAGAATAAAACCAGGCAAAGAAAACACAAAGAAAGAAAATTATAGGCTAGTTTCACTGAAGAATTTGGATGGCAAAATCCTTAACAAAATCCTAGCAAACAGAATTCAACAACACATCAAAAAACTTATACATTATGACCAACTCAGGTTCTTTCCAGACATGGAAAGATTCTTAAATATCTGCAAATCAATCAATGTGATACACCATATCACCAAGTTGAGAGAAAAAAATCACACAATAATCTCAGTAGATAAAGAAAAAGCATTTGACAAAATCCAACAACATTTATGATAAAAATTCTTCAGAAAATGGGCATAGAAGGAACCTACCTCACCATAGTGAAAGCCATATATAAGAAGACCACAGTGAACATAATTGTCAATGATGAAAAACTGAAAGCATTCTCTGTAAGGTCAGGAACAAGAGAAGGGTGTCCATTTTCACCACTATTATTCAACATAGTCCTGGAAGTTCTAGCACCAGGAATAAGAGAGAAAAAGAAAATGAAAGAAATCCCAACTGGAAAAGAAGAAGTAAATCTCTATTCGCAGATGACATGATATTATATAATGAAAAACCCCAAAGGCCCAATTACAAATCTACTTGAACTAATCAACGAATGCAGCAAAGTTGCCAGATATGAAATCAATATGCATAAATCACTTGCATTCCTATATACAAACAATGAAAAATCAGAAAATGAAATCAAAGAGGCAATGTCATTCACCATTACAGCCAAACGAATGAAATATATAGGAATAAATTTAGCCAAAACAACAAAAGAACTGTACACAGAAAATTACATGACTCTAGTGAAAGAAATTAAAGATGACTTAAACAGATGCAGAGATATTCCACATTCTTGGGTTGGAGGAATCAATATTGTGAAAATGACCATACTACCAAATATCATCTACAGATTCAATGCGATCCCTATCAGACTACCAATGACATTCTTCTTCACAAACTGGACCAAAGAATAGCACTGTTCATAAGGAAACCTCGAATAGCCAAAATAATCCTTAGAAAGAAAAACGGAGCTGGAGGGATCAGCTTTCCTAACTTCAGACTATGCTACAAAGTAACAGTCATCAAGGCAGTATAGTACTGGCATAAAAACAGAAATATAGATCAATGGAACAAGATAGAGAACCCAGAGGTAAATCCACATACCTATGGGTAACTTAGTTTTGACAAAGGAGATGAAAATCTAAAATGGGACAAGGACAGCCACTTCAACAAATGGTGCTGGGAAAACTGGACAGCTACATGCAAAAAAATGAAGTTGGAACATTCCCTAACATCATACACAAAGATAAGCTCAAAATGGATTAAATGCCTAAATGTAAGACGAGAAACTCTAAAACTCTTAGAGGAGAATATAGGCAAAACATTCAATAGCATAAATCACAGTAAGATCTTCTATGACCCACCTATGACAATAGTGGAACTAAAAACAAAAATTAACATGTAGGCCCTAATGAAACTTAAAAGCTTTTGAATAGCAAAAGCAATGACTAAAAAGTGAACAGACAACCCACAGAATGTGGAAATAATAGCAAATGAAATAATAGACAAAGAATTAATCTCTAGAATCTACAAGCAACTCACACAACTCAGCACTGGAAAAATGAACAACCCAGTGAAAAAATGGGAAAGGGACCTTAAGAGTCATCTCTCCAAAGAAGACATACAGATGACCATAAAAACCATGAAAGGATGCTCAAACTCACTTATTATTAGTGAAATGTAAATCAAAACTACAATGAGATATCACCTCACACCAGTCAGAATGGCCATCATCAAAAAAATCAATAGACAATAAATGCTGGAGAGGGTGCGGGAACAGGGAACACTCTTGCATTGCTCGTGGGAATGTAGGTTGACACAGCCACTATGGAAGACAGGATGGAGATTCCTTAAAAAACTGAAAATCGAAGCACCATATGATCCATCAATCCTACTATTAGGCTTATACCCTGAAGAAATCAAAATTGAAAGAAACACCTATACCCCAATGTTGATTGCAGCACTCTGTACAATACCTGGAACATGAAAGCAATCTAGATGTCCTTAGGCAAATGAATGGATAAAAAAACTCTGGTACATATATGCAGTGGAGTACTACTCAGCTGTAAAAAAAAAAAATGCAGAAGAATCAGTCCTAATGAGAAGAATGAATTTAGAAACTATTTTAAAAAGTGATGTAAGTCAAAAAAAGAAAGACAATTATAGTATACTAACACATATATATGGAATCTAGATAAATGGTAATGATAGCACATGCACTGAAGCATTTTAGAAACAAACATAGAGAATTGACATATGGACATTGAGGGGAATGAACTGGGTGTGGGAGGCGTAAAGGGTGTAACATGGAAACCTATACTATCATATGTAAAAAAAGACAGCTATTGTCATTGTGGTGTGGGAATAGGAGATCCTGCAGGGGCACTGTGAGATGGCCTGGAGGGATGGGAAGTTGTGGAAGACTAGTGAAGGGATGGAGGAGGGATGAGAGCCATGGATATACATATGACTAATCTGGGATTATACATATCTAGAAACAATAATACACTGTAAAAGTAAAAAGTAAAATAAAATTTTTAAAAAACTATTTGATTAATTAAAGTGGAAGAGGACACAGTGAGTAGATGAGTCCACATTAATCCTGGTTTAGGTGGGCTATAAAAAGAACTGAGCCTCCTAGTGGTCAAAGCAAGAAGGAAAACATAACAAATATAGCGGTCACAGAAACCATGATAACCATGCAAAACAGCTGCTATATTCTCTAAAAGCATCATTTCCCCAGGTACTCGGCTTAACATAAATTTCTCCGGTGCTTTATATGATGCATTGATGCAAATGACTTCAAGATTCTACCCATGATAAATACCATGATTAATGTGCAAGCCTGTCTTTGAAACTGACTAGTCATTTATTAGTTTAGACCCAAGAAGGAGCAAAGTCTTTCTTTTATGCATTGCTCGTGGGAATGTAGGTTGACACAGCCACTATGGAAGACAGGATGGAGATTCCTTAAAAAACTGAAAATCGAAGCACCATATGATCCATCAATCCTACTATTAGGCTTATACCCTGAAGAAATCAAAATTGAAAGAAACACCTATACCCCAATGTTGATTGCAGCACTCTGTACAATACCTGGAACATGAAAGCAATCTAGATGTCCTTAGGCAAATGAATGGATAAAAAAACTCTGGTACATATATGCAGTGGAGTACTACTCAGCTGTAAAAAAAAAAAATGCAGAAGAATCAGTCCTAATGAGAAGAATGAATTTAGAAACTATTTTAAAAAGTGATGTAAGTCAAAAAAAGAAAGACAATTATAGTATACTAACACATATATATGGAATCTAGATAAATGGTAATGATAGCACATGCACTGAAGCATTTTAGAAACAAACATAGAGAATTGACATATGGACATTGAGGGGAATGAACTGGGTGTGGGAGGCGTAAAGGGTGTAACATGGAAACCTATACTATCATATGTAAAAAAAGACAGCTATTGTCATTGTGGTGTGGGAATAGGAGATCCTGCAGGGGCACTGTGAGATGGCCTGGAGGGATGGGAAGTTGTGGAAGACTAGTGAAGGGATGGAGGAGGGATGAGAGCCATGGATATACATATGACTAATCTGGGATTATACATATCTAGAAACAATAATACACTGTAAAAGTAAAAAGTAAAATAAAATTTTTAAAAAACTATTTGATTAATTAAAGTGGAAGAGGACACAGTGAGTAGATGAGTCCACATTAATCCTGGTTTAGGTGGGCTATAAAAAGAACTGAGCCTCCTAGTGGTCAAAGCAAGAAGGAAAACATAACAAATATAGCGGTCACAGAAACCATGATAACCATGCAAAACAGCTGCTATATTCTCTAAAAGCATCATTTCCCCAGGTACTCGGCTTAACATAAATTTCTCCGGTGCTTTATATGATGCATTGATGCAAATGACTTCAAGATTCTACCCATGATAAATACCATGATTAATGTGCAAGCCTGTCTTTGAAACTGACTAGTCATTTATTAGTTTAGACCCAAGAAGGAGCAAAGTCCTCCTTCTTTGAGAAAATATTAGTGAGTTCAGCTAAGTTTCTTCAGAAAGAAACATCTGTAAGAAGAGCATCATTGGAAAAATCACTACCCAAATGTTCAAAGTGAAGAATAGGGGAATTAATGGACAGGGGACAGTCATGTTCAGCCACAGATTCCATCCACAAGGATTGAAGCTCTTAAACCAAAGCCAAAGCCATAACCAGAGGACATGGAAATGCAGAAAATGTCTCTAATTTATGTGTGTCTAAATCGCTCGGTCATGCACAACTATTTGAGACACCATGGACTGTAAGGCCACCAGGCTTATCTTTCGTTGGGATTCTCTGAGTGAGTTGTCATTCCCTTCTCTAGGACATCTTCCTGGCCCAAGCATTGAACCTGGGCATCCTACATTAAAGGGGAATTTTTTTTTAACCAATTGAGCCACAAAATAAGCTTATTAATATTTTACTTTAGTTCAGTCACTCAGTCGCATGTGACTCTCTGTGACCCCATGGACTGCAGTGTGCCAGGATTCCCTGTGCTTCACAATCTCCTGAAGTCTGCTCAAACTCATGTCCATAGATTCAGCTATGTCATTCAACCAGCTTTTCCTTTGTTGTCTCCTTCTCCTTTGTGTCTTCTATTTTTCCCAACATCAGGTTGTTTTCCAATGAGTCGTTTCTTTGCATCAGGTGGCCGAAGTGTTGGAGCTTCAACTTCAAAATCAGTGCTCCCAATGAATATTCAGGTTGATTTCCTTTAGGATTGACTGGTTTGATATCCTTTCAATTCAAGGGACTCTTAAGAGCCTTCTCCAAGTTCAAAGATAACAATTTTACAGCACTCAGCCTTCTTTACAGTCCAACTCTCACATCCATGGATGACTACCAGGAAAACCACAGCTTTGACTGTACAGACTTTTAACAGCAAAGTGACATTTCTCCTTTTAAATACACTGCCTAGGTTTGTCATAACTTTTCTCCCAAGAAGCAAGCATCTTTCAATTTCATGATTACAGTCACCATTCGCAGTGATTTTGGAGCTCAAGAAAATAAAGTTTGTCACTCTTTCCTTTGTTTGCCTGGTTATTTGCCATGAAGTGATGGAACTGGATGCCATTATCATAGTTTTTAGAATGTTGAGCTTTAGGCCAGCCTTTTCACTCTCCTCTTTCACTCTCATCAAGAGAATCTTTAGTTCCTCCTCACTTTCTGCCATAAGGGTGATGCCATATGCATAGCTGAGATTATTCTTATTTTTCCCAGAAACCTAAATTCCAGCTTCATACCTACATATATGTAAATAGAGATTCCAAGTTTCCAACTCTGGGTTGGCAAGATCCCCTGAAGAAGGACAAAGCAACCCACTCCATTATTTTTTCCTGGGGAATACCATGGACAGAGGAGCCTGACAGGGTCACAAAGAGTCAGTCACAACTAAGCACATATACATATGAGTAAAAAGGAACAAATAATATGTTTGTGTTGTCAAGTACAAATATATTATTCAGCAGATAACACAATGCATTTGCCCAAGCATTAAACTCTCTACATTAAAGGGAATTTTTAACCAATTGAGCCACAAAATAAGCTTATAATATTTTACTTTAGTTCAGTCACTCAGTCGCATGTGACTCTCTGTGACCCCATGGACTTCCTCTGTGCTTCACAATCTCCTGAAGTCTGCTCAAACTCATGTCCATAGATTCAGCTATGTCATTCAACCAGCTTTTCCTTTGTTGTCTCCTTCTCCTTTGTGTCTTCTATTTTTCCCAACATCAGGTTGTTTTCCAATGAGTCGTTTCTTTGCATCAGGTGGCCGAAGTGTTGGAGCTTCAACTTCAAAATCAGTGCTCCCAATGAATATTCAGGTTGATTTCCTTTAGGATTGACTGGTTTGATATCCTTTCAATTCAAGGGACTCTTAAGAGCCTTCTCCAAGTTCAAAGATAACAATTTTACAGCACTCAGCCTTCTTTACAGTCCAACTCTCACATCCATGGATGACTACCAGGAAAACCACAGCTTTGACTGTACAGACTTTTAACAGCAAAGTGACATTTCTCCTTTTAAATACACTGCCTAGGTTTGTCATAACTTTTCTCCCAAGAAGCAAGCATCTTTCAATTTCATGATTACAGTCACCATTCGCAGTGATTTTGGAGCTCAAGAAAATAAAGTTTGTCACTCTTTCCTTTGTTTGCCTGGTTATTTGCCATGAAGTGATGGAACTGGATGCCATTATCATAGTTTTTAGAATGTTGAGCTTTAGGCCAGCCTTTTCACTCTCCTCTTTCACTCTCATCAAGAGAATCTTTAGTTCCTCCTCACTTTCTGCCATAAGGGTGATGCCATATGCATAGCTGAGATTATTCTTATTTTTCCCAGAAACCTAAATTCCAGCTTCATACCTACATATATGTAAATAGAGATTCCAAGTTTCCAACTCTGGGTTGGCAAGATCCCCTGAAGAAGGACAAAGCAACCCACTCCATTATTTTTTCCTGGGGAATACCATGGACAGAGGAGCCTGACAGGGTCACAAAGAGTCAGTCACAACTAAGCACATATACATATGAGTAAAAAGGAACAAATAATATGTTTGTGTTGTCAAGTACAAATATATTATTCAGCAGATAACACAATGCACTTAGGAAAAAAAATGAGACCAACAATTCAGACAAAGGGACTTCTCTTCTCTTAGGATGTCTTGTCCTTAGTCTATTAAAAAGGTGGTAAGGAAAAGTGTGTTTCATGCCAAGGTGATGTGAAATGTTTGCCTTGCCTTGTTTTAGGATGGGATGTCGTTATTATTTTTAATGTCACATTTTTTCCTTTGCTTTCCCAATATGAAAATCGAATTTGCAGCTTCATGAAGCACTCAATTACCTTTTCAATATTAATTCAATAATACTGTGCGATAGACTGTGAGCAATTATCAATGCAATCTGGAAATACTGTCTTCCTACCTCTGCTACCTTCTAGTCATTAAATATAGTCCTTTCTTCTCACACCACAAAGGGAATGACATCATTGTGATGACTGTTTCCAATCTAGGTAGACAAGAACATTTCAAATGCTATTGGATTGGTTGGACTACCAGTAGAATCCTAATCTCGCCTATATTTTTCCTGCATTCTTGGGTTATTGAGTAGTTACAGTGTTGTCATCTTTATTATATAAAAACACATGTAGTAGACATTCTAAGTAAGTCATCAACAGGTAGTAGAAATTCTAAAGAAGTGTAAAAGAGAAATGTGTGGCTACTGTTTAGTAAGAGCTTATACTTTTAGCAGTCATAATATCTTTGGAGAAATCAGAGAACCAGATCACATAATTATAGAGAATAATAACAGTAATAAAATAATAGAAGTAATACTTATAGTAATTTGATGTAATTATGGAAATACTAAAATTAAAAAAAGAAATAGCTGCATTTAATGAGTCTTTGTTATTTTTCCATATTTTTGCTAAATGATTTATTAGTGTTGCTTATTTAATTCTCACAGCCATCCCATGAGGTACAGATGACAAAACAGGTTTACAGAGGTTCAGAAATTTCAAGGCACAAAGCTATTAAACAGTAGGTTTAATATTTAAACCAAGATCTGTCTGAGAGTATTGTACATTTTTTTTTACACTTTCCACACCAGCAAAAATAGTCAGAGAACACCAAGCTCATGAAATGCATTTTTGTATTAAGTTAAAATTCTAAAGCTAACATATTGGATACTTGGGTCACCAATTACAAATATTTCCTTCCGTTGCCCTTGCCTATAACCACTGGCAAGGGAGAAAAAAAAAAAAAAAAACACCCTAAAAAGAAGTCTAGTTAAATCAAGCAGCAACATCTATTCTTTACAAATTGGTTACCTTTATGGTCGAAAAAATTATGGTCTTTATGAGTGTCTGATATACAAAAAGAAATTTGGGGGCTTCCCTGGTAGTCTGGTGGGTGGGGGATCCATCTTGCAGTCTAGGATGCGCTGGTTTGGTCCCTGGCCTGGGGAGATCATACATGCTGTGGATCGGCTAGACTGGTGTGTCCATTTGTGGGCCAGCACTCTGGAACACTTGTGCCCAGAGCCAGTGCTCTGCAGCGAGGGGACCTCTGCATTGGGGGTGGGGGCGGGGCGCGTGGGCTGGAGAGTGGGGATGGATAAAGATAAATAGGTGAAAGACCAATAGAGGAGGCCAAAAGAAAGAAAGAAATTCAATGCATAATTGCAAAAAAGAACCCTGATTGTTTTCCCTTCAGTGTTTCTAGGTCATAGGGTAACACACATAGTGTTCTCTTTCTCAGTCGGTATGTAATAAAAACCACTCATATCATAAATCTCCCCTAGAGAGCTCGTCTGGACTTCCAATGTACTGCTAATGGTAAAGAACCTGCCTTTCAATGCAGAAAACATAATAAACCTGGGCTTTATCCCTGGGTCAGGAAGATCCTCTGGAAGATGGCATGACAACCCATTATAGTATTCTTTCCTGGAGAATTCCATGGACAGAGAACACTGGTGGTCTATGGTCCACAGGGCTGCAAAGAGTCGGACACAACTGAACAACTGAGCATATACGCACACAT
This sequence comes from Tragulus kanchil, assembly GCA_022376925.1. Taxonomy (NCBI): domain Eukaryota; kingdom Metazoa; phylum Chordata; class Mammalia; order Artiodactyla; family Tragulidae; genus Tragulus; species Tragulus kanchil. Next base: position 53,882,166 of record JAIOJX010000027.1, on the reverse strand, counting down.
GCAGACCTATCACAAACACCCTATGCCACACCATGGGTGTGCTGTATATACATCTGGCTAGGTCATGCATTAAAGAACAACAGAGCAATTAAAGATCGAGCCACAATAGTGTACTGTGTGGAGATTCCTTAAAATATTGGTTTCATTTTTTTACAACTTAAAACCCCCACCAGCAAAATAGTCAGAGAACACCAAGCTCATGAAATGCATTTTTGTATTAAGTTAAAATTCTAAAGCTAACATATTGGATACTTGGGTCACCAATTACAAATATTTCCTTCCGTTGCCCTTGCCTATAACCACTGGCAAGGGAGAAAAAAAAAAAAAAAAACACCCTAAAAAGAAGTCTAGTTAAATCAAGCAGCAACATCTATTCTTTACAAATTGGTTACCTTTATGGTCGAAAAAATTATGGTCTTTATGAGTGTCTGATATACAAAAAGAAATTTGGGGCTTCCCTGGTAGTCTGGTGGGTGGGGGATCCATCTTGCAGTCTAGGATGCGCTGGTTTGGTCCCTGGCCTGGGGAGATCATACATGCTGTGGATCGGCTAGACTGGTGTGTCCATTTGTGGGCCAGCACTCTGGAACACTTGTGCCCAGAGCCAGTGCTCTGCAGCGAGGGGACCTCTGCATTGGGGGTGGGGGCGGGGCGCGTGGGCTGGAGAGTGGGGATGGATAAAGATAAATAGGTGAAAGACCAATAGAGGAGGCCAAAAGAAAGAAAGAAATTCAATGCATAATTGCAAAAAAGAACCCTGATTGTTTTCCCTTCAGTATTTCTAGGTCATAGGGTAACACACATAGTGTTCTCTTTCTCAGTCGGTATGTAATAAAAACCACTCATATCATAAATCTCCCCTAGAGAGCTCGTCTGGACTTCCAATGTACTGCTAATGGTAAAGAACCTGCCTTTCAATGCAGAAAACATAATAAACCTGGGCTTTATCCCTGGGTCAGGAAGATCCTCTGGAAGATGGCATGACAACCCATTATAGTATTCTTTCCTGGAGAATTCCATGGACAGAGAACACTGGTGGTCTATGGTCCACAGGGCTGCAAAGAGTCGGACACAACTGAACAACTGAGCATATACGCACACATGCAGACCTATCACAAACACCCTATGCCACACCATGGGTGTGCTGTATATGCTACATCTGGCTAGGTCATGCATTAAAGAACAACAGAGCAATTAAAGATCGAGCCACAATAGTGTACTGTGTGGAGATTCCTTAAAATATAGGAATAAATCTACGATATGTCTGAGTAATCCCACTATTAAAGTTGGTTGATTCTCAAAGATTAGTTTTTGTGTACTTTTTTTCTTGCTTATTTTCTTTTTTTATTGATTATCGAAGACCTTGCTATTTTTTACTATGGAAAAACACAGAACTTTACTTTAAATAAATAATCAATGTGGATTTTCCTGGAAATGATGAACTAGGCAATATTTATTCTCAAAAGGACTTTTAGAAGCTACAGGAAACATAGGTTACATGTTGTTCTTCATCAGGTAAAAAGTCATTTACTAATTCTTATTCTTAGAGCCTCTACTTATTAGTTCACCAAAAAAACAACAGACTTCTCAGAAATAGAACAATTTCTCAATGATTCAAAAAAATGAGGAAATGTCACCTCCAGTGTCCATAGTTCTTTCCTCAGTAACTTTATTTTCAACTTTTTCACTTGTTCCTCAAGAGCCTTACTGGATTAAGACATTAAGTCTTATTAATGCCTATGTTACAGAAAATCAGGGACAATAAAAATAGTGACTTATCAATACCACACAATAAGCTAGTTAATATGTAACAATGGACTCTAATCTCAGCTGTTAATTCATTTCTATCTTCAATGACAATAGCTATCTATGCAGAATTCAGGGAAGAAAAGCATATCAAGCTATGAGCTACCTAAAATAGTAATGATGAAGGTACTGTGCAATGCTTATTCTACCTCTGTTATGTTACAACTCTTGACAAAAATCACATGAATAACAGTTGTATTACATTCTTTTCTTTAGCCATTCATTCAAACTCATTGATTATATGTCAAGTATTAATACTATTAACATCTTGGGAAATTGGTGATGGTGGCCTTCAGGCAGCCTATAGTGGGAAAGAGACATAATGAGGTTTCCAAGACCTTAGAAGATGGACATGCTGCTCCTCACTCATCTGCTTTTTCATCCAACAAATAATCACCAAGTTCCTTCTTATTGCTGTGCTTTGTTTTGCATTTATCTTGATGATAAAGATCAAGTAAAGAACACTTGATCTTTTTCTTCAAGGATTATCATCTAATGGAGATGACAGACTGAATCAAGCAGACTTAAAAGAGATTTATACTAAAACACAAATGTGATGAATGTGGCAAAGGGTAGTTAATTAGTGTTAGAAAAAGCATATTATAATAGTTTCAAGTATAGAACATAGTGATTCAATAATTTATAATTATAAACTTTAAAAGTGATTACAAAAAAAAAAAAAGTCTTGGGCTTCCTTATGGTCCAGTGGGTAAAGAATCCACCTTGCAGTGCAAGGGGCACCAGCTCGATCCTTGGCTCGGGAAGATCTCATGTGCCACGGAGGGGTTGGACTGATGCATCTAATTATGAGCTGGCACTCTGTAGCTCGTGCCCCCAGAGCCAGTGCTCTGCAATCAGAGAGGCCACTGCAATGGGAGGACCACACAGGCCAAGGAATAAATATGGGTGGAAGTGAATAGATAAAGGACTAATAAAAGAGACCAAAATTTAAAAACAAAACAAAAAAAGAGCTTCAAAAATCTCACAATATAAATGCACTTTTGGGTCAATGAAGAAAACAATGGAGTAGTAGGTCTTGGATTTAATCTCTTCCCACAAACTCAGCAATAATGCATCTACAAATGGAAACATCTCACAGAGGACCTGCTAAACACTAACAGAGTACCTCACTCACCTAAAAGGACAAGGAAGATCCCTGTGCAACCAAGCAGAATGAAGGAAAGAGGAAAGGGAAGACAAGAGGAGAGGAAATAAGATGGGAGTGGCACTCCTGGGTAAGGGGAGCTGGAACGGAGGAGAGGTTCCCACTTAGGAGGAAGCCCTTCCACTCATAGGGAAATCAGACCCACAACCACTAAGCCCAAAACCACTAAGCCCACAACCACAACATTAACATAAGATTAGCCAGAGAATGGTCTCCAGCCTTCAAGATTAGATGAGTCATCCCATTGCAAAATAGTCTTCTCCATAAGTGAATAAAGTTAGTTTCAGAGTAGATCTTTATCATGGCAAACATTTTAGGATCATGCTGCTCCTCACTCATCTGCTTTTTCATCCAACAAATAATCACCAAGTTCCTTCTTATTGCTGTGCTTTGTTTTGCATTTATCTTGATGATAAAGATCAAGTAAAGAACACTTGATCTTTTTCTTCAAGGATTATCATCTAATGGAGATGACAGACTGAATCAAGCAGACTTAAAAGAGATTTATACTAAAACACAAATGTGATGAATGTGGCAAAGGGTAGTTAATTAGTGTTAGAAAAAGCATATTATAATAGTTTCAAGTATAGAACATAGTGATTCAATAATTTATAATTATAAACTTTAAAAGTGATTACAAAAAAAAAAAAAAGTCTTGGGCTTCCTTATGGTCCAGTGGGTAAAGAATCCACCTTGCAGTGCAAGGGGCACCAGCTCGATCCTTGGCTCGGGAAGATCTCATGTGCCACGGAGGGGTTGGACTGATGCATCTAATTATGAGCTGGCACTCTGTAGCTCGTGCCCCCAGAGCCAGTGCTCTGCAATCAGAGAGGCCACTGCAATGGGAGGACCACACAGGCCAAGGAATAAATATGGGTGGAAGTGAATAGATAAAGGACTAATAAAAGAGACCAAAATTTAAAAACAAAACAAAAAAAGAGCTTCAAAAATCTCACAATATAAATGCACTTTTGGGTCAATGAAGAAAACAATGGAGTAGTAGGTCTTGGATTTAATCTCTTCCCACAAACTCAGCAATAATGCATCTACAAATGGAAACATCTCACAGAGGACCTGCTAAACACTAACAGAGTACCTCACTCACCTAAAAGGACAAGGAAGATCCCTGTGCAACCAAGCAGAATGAAGGAAAGAGGAAAGGGAAGACAAGAGGAGAGGAAATAAGATGGGAGTGGCACTCCTGGGTAAGGGGAGCTGGAACGGAGGAGAGGTTCCCACTTAGGAGGAAGCCCTTCCACTCATAGGGAAATCAGACCCACAACCACTAAGCCCAAAACCACTAAGCCCACAACCACAACATTAACATAAGATTAGCCAGAGAATGGTCTCCAGCCTTCAAGATTAGATGAGTCATCCCATTGCAAAATAGTCTTCTCCATAAGTGAATAAAGTTAGTTTCAGAGTAGATCTTTATCATGGCAAACATTTTAGGCTCAAAAATGTTTGTTCTCCCCCTCCTCCTACTCCTCCTCCTTGGAAACCGATGGACTCCTTACCTACTAAGTCTTCACTTTCACCCCTTTCACGTGAACAGACCTGATCCCCTCCCCCTACACCCTGAGATGTGTGCTCATGAGTGCACAAGGAGGACTGGTAGCTGGAACTTGGAGGTGGGAGAACAAATTCAGGGAGAGGATTGCTATTGTCTAGGAGGTGACAGCCTGAGGGTGGGAGTGCACAGGTCTGCTTTTTCTACAATTCTTTCAGAGAAAGCCCTGACTTCCAGAGAAGCAAAGTGTCTTTGTTGAGTGACACAAAAAGTCAGGGCCACAATTTCAGATTCTCTTCTGTCATAGGCCAGTGCATCCATGGGCACCAGACAGCGCTCATGCTGGAGTGACTTGAAATCCCTGGTCATCACTTCCTATTCTCCATCCTGCTTAGGAGGGTCACTTTCCCCAGTCACTGCCTTGGCTGCCTCCTGAGTGACAAGCTTGCAAATACTAATAACCACCCAAGCACTATTCTCCCTTGACAGTCCATGCACCCTGATTGTTGTCTTCACCTCCTCCTCCCTGACAGCCATGTGTGCACCAGAAGCCTTGAAAATAGATGCCAATGGGTGGCCCACATGAAGAGGAGGGCTATAAAAAAAAAAAAGAAAGAAAGACAGCCACGGTCTAAGGGCTATGTGACTATGGAAGAAGAGTTGAAATCTCTCCTCACGACTGCAGAAAACATGTAGTAAATTCAATGGTGTAAATTCAGCACCTGAAAAAGCATCTGAATGGACAGAAAGTGCTCTTGCACCTAAGGTAGGCCTACCTTTGGCAACTGTGAGCTCTGTGGACGTGTACACATGGAGTTTGTGTCAGGCTAGTGTCTGAGCTGCCTCCACAGCTTCCACAGTGGATACACGTGCAGGAAAACTGCAGTTCTGGGACATGATTTCAGTGGATCTGAGCCAGTGACATGGTAAAAACAAGGCCTGAGAGTCACCAGGGTCAACTGCTGGCATACCTATTAGTAAGGCGGGACTGGGAGGAGAACCAACAACAGCATACTTTGTGAGCCTGTACAACAAGTGAAAGGTAGCACAGAGAGCATAATCACAGATGAACAGCTCCAGAAGATGAGTACTCAGTGTCTTCTCTCCAAATAGGAGTGTTCCAATATCACCTACCTTCTGTGGCAGATCAGAAACACAGCTAAGAAACAGATCCTGGAAGCATATATTGCAACAACTATGGAGTAGATCCTTTCCATATCAGAGCAGTAGCACACACTGAGAAAACAGGAGGTCCTGCTCAATATCTAGAACAGTTTTTGGTCACCACATCATCAGTCAAACCCCATATCAATGGGGTAATGGTCATAAACTGAGGAAATAAGTGGCAATCATCCAGAATAAAAACAGCCCTCACACACAAAAAAATAAATACACACAGGCTACACAGGGATATTCCCACATAAAAATAGCCCTGTAAGTCAGTCTGAAGGTCTGGCATTGGAAGGATGAACTCCCTTAGCATTTAGCCTTGAAGGCCAGCAGGGCTTGAGTGCAGGAGCTACAAGAGCTTGGGAAAACAGAGAATCCAGTCTTGGAGAGTTTGCCCACAAAGTCTCTTACACACCAGAACCCAGGAAAAAGCAGTAGCTTCATAGGAACCTGGGCTGGACACACATGGGGGTCCTGCCGACCCATAAAAAACAAATAAAAAAACAAAATAATTAAAAATTAAAAAAAAAAGAATGAAGGCTCATTTGAGAAGATACAAGAAATATTTGAGAAGATACAAGAAATGATTAACAAAGAACTAGAAGAACTAAAGAACAAACAAAGATGAACAATACAACTGAAATGAAAAATACACTAGGAATAATCAATAGCAGAATAATGAATCAGAAGGACAGATAAGTGAACTTGAAGATAGAAAGGTGAAAATAGCTCCCATGGAAAATAAGAAAAAAGAATAAATTAAAAAAATAAAAATAAAAAGAGCCCCAGAGTCATCTGAGACAATGTTAAATATATAAACATTCACATTATAGGGATCCTAGAAGAAGACAAGAAGAAGCAAGAACTTGAGAAAATATTTGAAGAGATTATAGTTGAAAACTTCCCTAATATAGAAAAGGAAATAGTCACCCAAGTCCACAAAGCAGAGTGTGCATGCAGGATAGAACAAAGGAGGAATACAATGAAACACATATCAATCAAACTAAAAATTGAATACAAAGAAAATATTAAAAAGCGACAAACAATATATAAGGGTATGCCCATAATGTTATCAGTTGCTTTTTTAGCAGAAACTCTGCCAACCAGAAGACAGAGGCACTATATATTTCAAGTGATGAATGGAAGGTAGAAAAAAGACCTACAAAAACAAACTCAAGACAATAAAATCCAGAATAAAAACAGCCCTCACACACAAAAAATAAATACACACAAGTCAAACCCCATATCAATGGGGTAATGGTCATAAACTGAGGAAATAAGTGGCAATCATCCAGAATAAAAACAGCCCTCACACACAAAAAAATAAATACACACAGGCTACACAGGATATTCCCACATAAAAATAGCCCTGTAAGTCAGTCTGAAGGTCTGGCATTGGAAGGATGAACTCCCTTAGCATTTAGCCTTGAAGGCCAGCAGGGCTTGAGTGCAGGAGCTACAAGAGCTTGGGAAAACAGAGAATCCAGTCTTGGAGAGTTTGCCCACAAAGTCTCTTACACACCAGAACCCAGGAAAAAGCAGTAGCTTCATAGGAACCTGGGCTGGACACACATGGGGGTCCTGCCGACCCATAAAAAACAAATAAAAAAACAAAATAATTAAAAATTAAAAAAAAAAGAATGAAGGCTCATTTGAGAAGATACAAGAAATATTTGAGAAGATACAAGAAATGATTAACAAAGAACTAGAAGAACTAAAGAACAAACAAAGATGAACAATACAACTGAAATGAAAAATACACTAGGAATAATCAATAGCAGAATAATGAATCAGAAGGACAGATAAGTGAACTTGAAGATAGAAAGGTGAAAATAGCTCCCATGGAAAATAAGAAAAAAGAATAAATTAAAAAAATAAAAATAAAAAGAGCCCCAGAGTCATCTGAGACAATGTTAAATATATAAACATTCACATTATAGGGATCCTAGAAGAAGACAAGAAGAAGCAAGAACTTGAGAAAATATTTGAAGAGATTATAGTTGAAAACTTCCCTAATATAGAAAAGGAAATAGTCACCCAAGTCCACAAAGCAGAGTGTGCATGCAGGATAGAACAAAGGAGGAATACAATGAAACACATATCAATCAAACTAAAAATTGAATACAAAGAAAATATTAAAAAGCGACAAACAATATATAAGGGTATGCCCATAATGTTATCAGTTGCTTTTTTAGCAGAAACTCTGCCAACCAGAAGACAGAGGCACTATATATTTCAAGTGATGAATGGAAGGTAGAAAAAAGACCTACAAAAACAAACTCAAAACAATTAAAATTGGCAATAGGTACATACATACCAATAATTACCCTAAATATAAATGCATTAAATGTTCCAGTTGAAAGACTCATACTAGCTGAATGGATTTAAAACAAGATCTGTATATATGCTATCTACAAGAAATCCATCTCAGACCTAGGGACACTTAGAGTCTTAAAGAGGGGAAATGAAATAAACAAATTCCACAGAAATGGATATCAAAATAAGCCTGGGGGCTTCCCCTGGTAGTCCAGTGCGTAAGGACACCTCCTTGCAGTGCAAGCGGCACCGGTTTGATCCCTGGTCTGGGAGGATCCAAAGTGCCACGGAGCGGCTTGATTGATGTGTCCAATTACCAAGCTGGAGCTCTGGTGCACGTGTGCCCAGAGCTGGTACTCTGCAACAAAAGAGGTCACTGCGATGGGAGGCCCACAGGAGCCAAAAAACAAAAACGGATGAAAATAGAGAAATGAAAGACCAATAGAAATGGCCCGTCCATCCCCCTTCCTCCCCACCCCACCCCTCAAAACGTAAATAAATAAAAAATTCAAAATAAGCCTGGGATAATAATGCTCAGATCAGTCAAAATAGACAAAGAAAGGCACTGAATAATTATTAAGTAATCAATCAAAGTATAAAACAGTTATAATTATTTATGCACTGAACATTTCAATATATAAGCAAATGGCAACAGCCATAAAAGGCAAATCAACAGTAAAACAAAAATAATGGGGATTTTAGCACTCCATTGATACCAATGAAAATCTAAACAGCAAATTAATAAGGAAAAAACTTAACATTCAGACTTGAGAAAATATTTGAAGAGATTATAGTTGAAAACTTCCCTAATATAGAAAAGGAAATAGTCACCCAAGTCCACAAAGCAGAGTGTGCATGCAGGATAGAACAAAGGAGGAATACAATGAAACACATATCAATCAAACTAAAAATTGAATACAAAGAAAATATTAAAAAGCGACAAACAATATATAAGGGTATGCCCATAATGTTATCAGTTGCTTTTTTAGCAGAAACTCTGCCAACCAGAAGACAGAGGCACTATATATTTCAAGTGATGAATGGAAGGTAGAAAAAAGACCTACAAAAACAAACTCAAAACAATTAAAATTGGCAATAGGTACATACATACCAATAATTACCCTAAATATAAATGCATTAAATGTTCCAGTTGAAAGACTCATACTAGCTGAATGGATTTAAAACAAGATCTGTATATATGCTATCTACAAGAAATCCATCTCAGACCTAGGGACACTTAGAGTCTTAAAGAGGGGAAATGAAATAAACAAATTCCACAGAAATGGATATCAAAATAAGCCTGGGGGCTTCCCCTGGTAGTCCAGTGCGTAAGGACACCTCCTTGCAGTGCAAGCGGCACCGGTTTGATCCCTGGTCTGGGAGGATCCAAAGTGCCACGGAGCGGCTTGATTGATGTGTCCAATTACCAAGCTGGAGCTCTGGTGCACGTGTGCCCAGAGCTGGTACTCTGCAACAAAAGAGGTCACTGCGATGGGAGGCCCACAGGAGCCAAAAAACAAAAACGGATGAAAATAGAGAAATGAAAGACCAATAGAAATGGCCCGTCCATCCCCCTTCCTCCCCACCCCACCCCTCAAAACGTAAATAAATAAAAAATTCAAAATAAGCCTGGGATAATAATGCTCAGATCAGTCAAAATAGACAAAGAAAGGCACTGAATAATTATTAAGTAATCAATCAAAGTATAAAACAGTTATAATTATTTATGCACTGAACATTTCAATATATAAGCAAATGGCAACAGCCATAAAAGGCAAATCAACAGTAAAACAAAAATAATGGGGGATTTTTAGCACTCCATTGATACCAATGAAAATCTAAACAGCAAATTAATAAGGAAACATAAACCTTAAATGACATATCAGATCACATAAACCTAATTGATATTTATAGGATGTTTCATCCAAAAGCAGCAGAATAAAATTTCTCTTCAGGTGGAAATGGAATAGTCTTGAGGATAGAACATACTAAGGTCAGAAATCAAGCCTCCATGAATTTAATAAAATTGAAATATTATCAAGCATCTTCTTGAATCCAACACTATGATATTAGGAGCTAATTAATAGGGAAAAAAAACTGTAAAAATTATAAACACAAAGAGTCTAGACAATATCTTATTACACAACTAATGAATCATTGAATAACTGAAAGAGAAAACAAAACAAACAACAACAAAACACTAGAGAGAAACAACCGTGAAAACATAATGGTTCGGAACCTATGGGACAAGGCAAAAGAATTTCTAAAGTCAGGGTGAGGATGCAAGATGGCAGAAGAGTGAGATAGGGAGATCACCAGTTCCCAACAAATTCATGAAAACCTCATCAAGATAAGATACAACTCCTGGGCTTCCCTGGTGGTCCAGTGGTTAAGGACACCACCTTGCAGTGCAAGGGGTGCCGGTTCAATTCCGAGCCTGGGAAGATCCCATGTGCCTCAGAGTGGCTGGACTGATGTGTCCAGCTATTGAGCCAGACTCCAGAGCTGGTGCTCTGCGACGAATGAGGCCACAGCAATGGAAGGCCCACATAGGCCAAACAACACAGATAAATCAATGAAAAACCAATAGAAGTGGCCAAAAGAGAAAAAAAAAAAAAAGAAACAACTTCTACAGGCCAGCCCCTAGGCAACAACAGAAAACCCCAGTTCTCCAGAGGGTAAACTGGGCTCCCTTAAATGAGGTAGGAAAAGGATAAAAACATAAAAAGGGAAAAGAAAAGACTGAGGATTGCAGGAGGCCTGCACCCCTATGGAGGAAAGAGACTCCCTGCAAACTATGGACTTGGAGAGCAAAGTGATAAAGACAAGGCTTTCACATCAGCTCTTTCTACCACCCCCCATGCCCACCCCATATATAAGCAAATGGCAACAGCCATAAAAAATCAACAGCAAAATAATGGGGATTTTTAGCACTCCATTGATACCAATGAAAATCTAAACAGCAAATTAATAAGGAAACATAAACCTTAAATGACATATCAGATCACATAAACCTAATTGATATTTATAGGATGTTTCATCCAAAAGCAGCAGAATAAAATTTCTCTTCAGGTGGAAATGGAATAGTCTTGAGGATAGAACATACTAAGGTCAGAAATCAAGCCTCCATGAATTTAATAAAATTGAAATATTATCAAGCATCTTCTTGAATCCAACACTATGATATTAGGAGCTAATTAATAGGGAAAAAAAACTGTAAAAATTATAAACACAAAGAGTCTAGACAATATCTTATTACACAACTAATGAATCATTGAATAACTGAAAGAGAAAACAAAACAAACAACAACAAAACACTAGAGAGAAACAACCGTGAAAACATAATGGTTCGGAACCTATGGGACAAGGCAAAAGAATTTCTAAAGTCAGGGTGAGGATGCAAGATGGCAGAAGAGTGAGATAGGGAGATCACCAGTTCCCAACAAATTCATGAAAACCTCATCAAGATAAGATACAACTCCTGGGCTTCCCTGGTGGTCCAGTGGTTAAGGACACCACCTTGCAGTGCAAGGGGTGCCGGTTCAATTCCGAGCCTGGGAAGATCCCATGTGCCTCAGAGTGGCTGGACTGATGTGTCCAGCTATTGAGCCAGACTCCAGAGCTGGTGCTCTGCGACGAATGAGGCCACAGCAATGGAAGGCCCACATAGGCCAAACAACACAGATAAATCAATGAAAAACCAATAGAAGTGGCCAAAAGAGAAAAAAAAAAAAAAGAAACAACTTCTACAGGCCAGCCCCTAGGCAACAACAGAAAACCCCAGTTCTCCAGAGGGTAAACTGGGCTCCCTTAAATGAGGTAGGAAAAGGATAAAAACATAAAAAGGGAAAAGAAAAGACTGAGGATTGCAGGAGGCCTGCACCCCTATGGAGGAAAGAGACTCCCTGCAAACTATGGACTTGGAGAGCAAAGTGATAAAGACAAGGCTTTCACATCAGCTCTTTCTACCACCCCCCATGCCCACCCCACTACTTCCACCTCAAGGCAGCTCTGGTAAGGTCAGAGGGAGGGACTGGGAAGAAAAGAGTACAGGAAAGATTTGAAGGAATCCTATAAGACAGCACAGAGGGTGGCCAAGAAGACTGAGGGAAGCCTGGAGAAAATTGCCCTCAGACCCCCAAGTCCTGCCTTTGAGAATCTCCTGAATATCTCTGATGGAGACATGTGACTAATGCAGGAAGTGAAATTAGACAAAGCCCTAATAATGCAGTACCCCCTGTAACAATAGCAGCCTGTCACTGGCACAACCAGCACAGCAAGGATCCCAAGGGTCCAAGAAACTGGTCCACCTTCATTCACCATCCCCTCTGGGACAGAGTTGCCAGAGACTAGGAAAAGTCCTGCATCCCTGTGGGAGAAGACAGTTCAGTTCCATGAGATTTTTTGAGATCCTTTGAACTGTGGCCTGCCAGGGTCCTCTGTCGGGGAAAATCTCCAGAGTGGAAGGCTGGAGTGGATAGCCATTCCCTCATAGAGCACAACATTCCCAGGTATACTAGCAGCTGGCTAATCCTAATAACTGGTTCTTCCAAGGCCCTGCAATTTAAGCAGCTATGCCACTCCCACTGCTGGCCCTAACTAGGGCAGGCATAAGATTTCTAGGGCAGCCTCAGCAGCAAACCCTGTAGGATGACCCACGCACAGAGGTGAAGACAAAATCACAACTGAAACCGAGGGACAGGGTGACAAAAGAAGAAGACCCAAAAACCGCCCACTAGTGGCATATTCTACAGACTAAAACCAAACGATCAACTAGGCAGACTAGTCTATGGAATATATAAAAGGATGACAGTAGCTACAAAAGAAACACACTAGTTCTGACAGCTGTGGACATTAGAGGCAGCAAGACACAGGAGTAGGGTCATATTAGATCTTATCTGAACCCATAGTAGAAGTAGAGACCAGCCTAGTGGTGGAGGGAATCCTAGGCACACAAGGTAGATTGTCATTCACAGCAAGGGAAAACACTCTTCTGGCAGAGACTCAAAAAAAAAAAAAATATATATATATATATATATACACATGTATATATATATACATATTTAGACTTGTTTTGCAGTTGCTTCTAGAGATTTTTTTTTCTTTAGTTATTTTTTTCCACCTCTTATTCCTCAGTTGTACCTGAAAATTTTATTGGAACAATTATATATATTCTTTTTTCTTAATCACAGTTTTATTTTGGTTATACACTTTTGCTTCTATATTTGCCTCTGGTGGACACGTGGAGTTTTTGTTTCTCTATAAGCTTTTCTTTTATATATGTTATTGCTTATTAACTTTCCTACAATTATTCCTTTGCCTTCTCTACTGTTCTTACCCTGATGTAATAAACTTTAATATATATAATCTTCTTTATCTAGCTCTATTTAACCTTGTATTACTAGTCTTTCTTCTATATCTAACATTTCCCTTCTTTATTTTCTTCATATATTTGTTAGTTACTGTTTGCTTTCATTTATTTATTCCCAGTTGGGATCTCGCTCTAGTTTTTGTTTTTCAGTTTATGATTTAGCTAGTTTGGTTCTTACCTGGTGGATACCATTTTTGGTTCCCTAGGTTAGCCTGGACATACTTTATTTATTTACTTTGGATTGTTTAGGTTTTGCTATAAATGTGCATCTATCTATGTATATTCCAATATGTTAGATAATATTTGAATGATTTTTAATTACCATTTGTCAGTAGTGTGCCTTTTGTTCCTCATTTGTGCATAATTGTTTTAATTCCACTAAATGCTGCAACCAATCAGACATGGAATCTCCATTTCCTGGCCAGAGATAAAACTCTGGAACCTAGGAGAGGGAACACTTACTCTAAGGCCTTACACCACCCAAGAATGCCTAACATTAGGAATATAGAAAAGGATGACAGTAGCTACAAAAGAAACACACTAGTTCTGACAGCTGTGGACATTAGAGGCAGCAAGACACAGGAGTAGGGTCATATTAGATCTTATCTGAACCCATAGTAGAAGTAGAGACCAGCCTAGTGGTGGAGGGAATCCTAGGCACACAAGGTAGATTGTCATTCACAGCAAGGGAAAACACTCTTCTGGCAGAGACTCAAAAAAAAAAAAAATATATATATATATATATATACACATGTATATATATATACATATTTAGACTTGTTTTGCAGTTGCTTCTAGAGATTTTTTTTTCTTTAGTTATTTTTTTCCACCTCTTATTCCTCAGTTGTACCTGAAAATTTTATTGGAACAATTATATATATTCTTTTTTCTTAATCACAGTTTTATTTTGGTTATACACTTTTGCTTCTATATTTGCCTCTGGTGGACACGTGGAGTTTTTGTTTCTCTATAAGCTTTTCTTTTATATATGTTATTGCTTATTAACTTTCCTACAATTATTCCTTTGCCTTCTCTACTGTTCTTACCCTGATGTAATAAACTTTAATATATATAATCTTCTTTATCTAGCTCTATTTAACCTTGTATTACTAGTCTTTCTTCTATATCTAACATTTCCCTTCTTTATTTTCTTCATATATTTGTTAGTTACTGTTTGCTTTCATTTATTTATTCCCAGTTGGGATCTCGCTCTAGTTTTTGTTTTTCAGTTTATGATTTAGCTAGTTTGGTTCTTACCTGGTGGATACCATTTTTGGTTCCCTAGGTTAGCCTGGACATACTTTATTTATTTACTTTGGATTGTTTAGGTTTTGCTATAAATGTGCATCTATCTATGTATATTCCAATATGTTAGATAATATTTGAATGATTTTTAATTACCATTTGTCAGTAGTGTGCCTTTTGTTCCTCATTTGTGCATAATTGTTTTAATTCCACTAAATGCTGCAACCAATCAGACATGGAATCTCCATTTCCTGGCCAGAGATAAAACTCTGGAACCTAGGAGAGGGAACACTTACTCTAAGGCCTTACACCACCCAAGAATGCCTAACATTAGGAAATATTAAACAGTGAGAACTCCCACTAAGGCAAACACTTGTATATGAGATCTCGCACCACTCAACTGCCACTAGCATCCTGTGCAAGAGACTCCATCCAAACAACAAACAAGAAAAAATGCAAACCCAATCATCAGCGGACAGGATTACCACCTAATTGAAGCATGCCCCTCAGAGCAAAAAATAAATGTATTGATAAATAAAAACTTACCTCTTTCCACACCCTATGTGAAGCATACACAAAACACTGGATTAACCTTCCAAAGGCAGAAATGAAAAGGAAGAAAGAATACAGTCTTGAAGAATGGGGAAAACAACCTGAAACAGAATAATTTATAAACTAATAATGAGGACTCAGATAAACACTGCACAAATGAAAGAACAACCAAAAAACACACAAGTTTAAATGAATAACAAGGAATTAGACAAAGTATCTGAAACAGAATCCAGAAAAATGATAGTAAAGGCAATCCAAAGCCTAGAAAATAGAATAGAGAAGACAAAAGAATCAACAGCACAACAAAGAAAGAAGTACAATAAATTTAAGAACAAACAGAAACAAACAACTCAATTTATGAACTTACAAATACTCTAGAAGGAATCAATAGTAAGGTATCTGAGGCAGAACAATGGATAAATGAGCTAGAAAATAAAATGGAAGAAACAGTTGCTGAAGAACGACATAAAGTACAAAGAATGAAAAGAACTGAGAATAGTCTCAGAGACCTCCAGGGTAATGTCAAACACACCAACATTTGAACTATAGGGGTCCTTTGGTTTTACCTGGTGGATACCATTTTTGGTTCCCTAGGTTAGCCTGGACATACTTTATTTATTTACTTTGGATTGTTTAGGTTTTGCTATAAATGTGCATCTATCTATGTATATTCCAATATGTTAGATAATATTTGAATGATTTTAATTACCATTTGTCAGTAGTGTGCCTTTTGTTCCTCATTTGTGCATAATTGTTTTAATTCCACTAAATGCTGCAACCAATCAGACATGGAATCTCCATTTCCTGGCCAGAGATAAAACTCTGGAACCTAGGAGAGGGAACACTTACTCTAAGGCCTTACACCACCCAAGAATGCCTAACATTAGGAAATATTAAACAGTGAGAACTCCCACTAAGGCAAACACTTGTATATGAGATCTCGCACCACTCAACTGCCACTAGCATCCTGTGCAAGAGACTCCATCCAAACAACAAACAAGAAAAAATGCAAACCCAATCATCAGCGGACAGGATTACCACCTAATTGAAGCATGCCCCTCAGAGCAAAAAATAAATGTATTGATAAATAAAAACTTACCTCTTTCCACACCCTATGTGAAGCATACACAAAACACTGGATTAACCTTCCAAAGGCAGAAATGAAAAGGAAGAAAGAATACAGTCTTGAAGAATGGGGAAAACAACCTGAAACAGAATAATTTATAAACTAATAATGAGGACTCAGATAAACACTGCACAAATGAAAGAACAACCAAAAAACACACAAGTTTAAATGAATAACAAGGAATTAGACAAAGTATCTGAAACAGAATCCAGAAAAATGATAGTAAAGGCAATCCAAAGCCTAGAAAATAGAATAGAGAAGACAAAAGAATCAACAGCACAACAAAGAAAGAAGTACAATAAATTTAAGAACAAACAGAAACAAACAACTCAATTTATGAACTTACAAATACTCTAGAAGGAATCAATAGTAAGGTATCTGAGGCAGAACAATGGATAAATGAGCTAGAAAATAAAATGGAAGAAACAGTTGCTGAAGAACGACATAAAGTACAAAGAATGAAAAGAACTGAGAATAGTCTCAGAGACCTCCAGGGTAATGTCAAACACACCAACATTTGAACTATAGGGGTCCCAGAAAAAGAAGAGAAAAAGAAGGGGTATCAGAAAATTTTTAAAAGATTGTAGTTGAAGTATCCTCAGCATGGAAAAGGAAATAGTCAACCAAATCCAAGAAGCACAAAGAGTCTCATACAGAATAAACCCTAGGAGAAACATGACAAGACACATAAGATGAAGTTAACATAGATGAAACACAAAGAATATTAAAAGAAGCAAAGGAAAAGCAACAAATGAAAGACAAGGGAGACCCCATATGCTTAACAGATGACCTTTCAGCAGAAGCTTTGCAGGCCAGGGGAATGGCATGGCATATTTAAAGTACTGAAAGGGAAAAACCTATAACAAAGACTGCTGTACCCAGCAAGGATCTCATTCAAAATTGATGGAGAAATCAAATACTTTACACACAAGCAAAAGTTAAAAGAATTTAGTACCATCAAACCATCCTTACAACAAAAGTAAAAGGGACTTATATAGTCAGTAAACGCAAGAAGAGAAAGATCTACAAAACAAACTGCAGTTAAGAAGACGACAATAGGAATGTATATATCAATAGTTACTTTAAATGCAAATGTATTAAATGTTCCAAACAAAAGACACAGACTGACTGAATGGATACAAAAATAAGACCTGTATGTATGCTGTTTATAAGAAAACTGCATCAAACCCAAAGATACATATGGACTGAAATTGAAAAAATGGAAAAATATATTCCATACAAATAGAAATCAAAAGAAAGTTTGAGTAACAATCCTTATATCAGACAAAAGAGACCTTGAAATAAAGAAGATTATAAGACACAAGACAGGACACTACATAATAATCAATCCAAGAAGAAGACATAACATTTATAAACATCTATACACCTAACATAGGACCACCTCAATACATAAGAAAAATAGTTTCAGACATCAAAGAAGAAATTGACAGCAACAGAATAATAGTAGGAGTCTTTAACACTCTACTTACACCAGTGGATAGATCACCAAAATAGAAAATTAATAAGGAAGCAAAGTCTTAAATGACAGATTAGATGAGATGGATCACATTGATATCTATGGGAAATTCCATCCAAATGAAGAAGAGTACAATTTCTTCTCAAGTGCACATGGAACATTCTCCAAGATAGAATACATTGTGGGTCACAAATCAAGCCTGAATAAATTTGAGAAAATTTAAATTATGTCAAACATCTTTCTGACCACAATGGTGTATGACTAGATATCAAATACAAGAAAAAGACTGTATATAGCACAAACATATGGAGACTAAAAAATGTTTTCGAAAATAATAAACAGATTGCTGTGCAAATCAAAAGGGAAATGCAAAAACTAGAGGGAAATGAAAATGAAAGCACAATAACTCAAAACCTACAGGATTCAGCAAAAGAAGTTCCAAGAGGGAAGTTTATAACACTGCAATCCTACCTTAAGAAACAAGAAAAAACATGCAAGAGAAAACCTAAATATACACTAAAAATTACTGGAGAAAGGACAACAGAAAAATCGAAAGTTAGCAGAAGAAAAGAAATCATAAAGATCATAGCAAAAAGACATGAAAAAGAAATGAAACAATAGTAAAGATTAATAAAACCAAAAGGTGATTCTTGCAAAGCATAAACAAAGTTTCCAGTCTCTGGCCAGACTCATGAAGAAAAAAAGACAGAAGAATTAAATCAACAAAACTAGAAATAAAAAAAAGGATGTTACAGCAGATGATGCAGAAATAGAAAAAATTATGTGACTATTATGAACAGCTATATGGCAATAAAATGGACAACCTTGAAAAATGGACAGATTCTTAGTAAAGTTCAATCATCTAAGACTACACCAGGAAGAAAAAAAATATGAACAAACCAATCACAAGCAGTGAAATTTGTCTTGGATCAAAACTCTCCTCACAAATAAGAGTCCAGGGCCAGATGACTTCACATGTGAATTCTACCAAACATTTAGGGAAGAACTAACACCTATTCTTCTAAGACTCTTTCAAAAAAATAGCAGAGGAAGGAACACTTTCAAACTCATTATACAAGGCCATCATCACCCTGATACTAAAACCAGGCAATGATAGCACGAAAGAAAAAAATTACAGGAAAATATCACTGATGAACATAGATGCAGAAATACCCAACCAAATTCTAGTAAATAGAATTTAACAACACATTAAAAAGCTCATACATCATGATCAATTTGTGTTTATTCCATGCATGCAAGGATTATTCAATATCCATGAATCAATCAATGTAATATGCCATACTAAAAAAAAAAAATTGAAAGATAAAAATCATATGATAACATCAATAAATGCAGGAAAAGCCTTTGACAAAATGAAAAACCCATTTATGAAAAGAACCCTTTAAAAATGGGCATAGAAGTAAGTTACCTCTGCATAGTGAAAGCCATATATGATAATCCCACAGCAAACATTATATTCAATGGTAAAAAACTGAAATCATTCTCTCTAGTATCAGAAATAAGACAGGGGTGTCCATTCTCACCACTGTTATTTAACAAAGTCTTGGAAGTCCCAGTACAGCAATTAATGAAAAAAAAGGAATATAGATTGAAAAAGAAGACATAAAATTCTCACTGTTTGCAGATGACATGCTTCTTTACATAGAGAACCCTAAATATACTACCAGAAAATTAATAAAGCTAAACAGCGAATTTAGCAAAATCACAAGATACAAAATAAATACACAGAAATTACTTGCATTCTTATAGACCAACACTGAAAAATCAGAAAGTTAAATCAAGGAAGCAATCTCATTCATGATTGCAACAAAAAGCATAAAGTATCTAAGAAAAAGTCTATCAATGGAGAGAGAAGAACTGGGCATAGAAAATTATAAGACATTGATGAAAGAAATCAAAGATGACATAAAAGATGGAATGATATTCCATGTTTCTCGATTGGAAGAATGTATATAATGAAACTAACTATACTACCAAAAGTAACCTACAGATTCATTGCAATAACTATCGAATTGCCAATGGCATTTTTTTTCATAGAACTAAAACATAAATATCACAATCCATATGAAACACAAAAGGCCCTGGATAGCCAAAGCAATCTTGAGAAAGAAGAGTGAAGTTAGAAAAATCAACCTTCCTGACCTCAAATTATGCTACAAAGCTACAGTATCAAGACAGTATGATACTGAGACAAAAATAGAAGTATAGACCAATGGGAGAAGATACAGAGTCCAGAAATAAACCCAGACACATGTGCATGCCATATAATTTTATCTTATTTTCTTTTTAACAGAGTTTTATATTTTACTGCCACACATTGACCTGAAACCTCTGTAGGTATACATACACCTTCCCTCAAATCTCCCCTCAATCTATCTCTGCATCCCACCCCTCCAGGTTGCCAGATAGCCCCTATTTGAGAAACCCTAGTCCCACAGCACATTGCACAAACTTACCCCAATGTCCATAAGACTGTTCTCCATGTCTGCCTCTACATTGCAGCTCTTCCTCTTCATTTATCCACACCATCTTTCTAGATTTCATACAAATGTATCAGAATTCAGTATTTATCTTTCTCTCACTTACCTACTTCACTCTGTATGATAGGATCTAGATTCATCTACCTCATTAGAACTGATTCAAATAACTGGATTGAATTAAACTTAAACGCACAACAAAAGAAACTCCAAACAAGGTGAAATGACAACTCTTAGAGTGGGAGAAAATAATAGCAAATGAAACAACCAACAAAGCATTAATTTCCAAAATATACAAGTATATCATACAACTCAACACCAAAAAAAATAAATGGGAGAATGACCTAAACAGACATCTCTCCAAAGAAGACATACAGATGGCCAACAGATGCTCAGCAACACTCATCATTAGTGAAATGGAAATCAAAACTACAATGAGATAGCACCTCACACCAGTGAGACTAACTATCGTCAAAAATTCTACAAACAGGGGAAGGAGTGGAGCTAAGATGGCAGCGTAGAAGGATGTGCACTCATCTCTCCTGCAATATCACCTGAACTGCAACAAGTTCCTGAAAAACTATAGACAAGAGGAGATAGGATCCGATCACAAAAGATACCCCACATCCAAGAACAAAGGAGGAGCTGCAACAAGACAGTAAGAGGGGTGCAATTATGCTTTTAAAAGTAAAACTTCATACCCACAAGAGAGGCTGGGTGGGCCAAATATGCAAAGCATGTTGCAAATCAAGACCCAGGAAAGAAGCACTGACCCCCACAAGGGACTGAGCCAGACCTGCTTTAGAGGGTACAAGTGCCTCCTTAAGCTAGAAGGAGGAATTTAAGCTTAAGGAACTTAAGCTTGAGCAGTCCTTGGAAAGAGGGCACTCAATTCTCTTTGAAGAAGGTTATCATTGACCTGATCATAGAGCTGTCAAGTAGGACTGGAGACTATGTGTGCAAGAGATCTGGAAGAGGGGAATAGGGATCCCGCATGAGACTGAGCCAGACTCACCTCTGAGCATTCTGAAGTCTCCAGCTTGGCCGGGGGGTTGATGGTAGACTGCAGCAGGGTGGGGGACACTGCAGAAGTGCTTCTCATAAAGCATGTAGGAATAAATCCTTTGTGAGAGAGGCTCAATTACCCCTTCTGCAGTTTGGTTGCAGGTCAAACTACAGGGAGGGAACTCAGCTTCACCCAGCAACAAAGCTATCTGGATTAATGATTAACAAACTACCAGGGCCAGCTTGGGCGGGCCTTTTAGTTCTGGAATAGGCGGAAGTAAACAAGCAATGAAAGAGGCCTTAAGATCCAACCATTGCCAGAGGCAAGACACAGACTGATAATTCCTTAACAGTCAGCAAGAGACAGAAGAACATAAACATACACTATTCTCAAGTTTTGACTGAAACTGGATTTACCGCTTGATTTTTTTTTATTATTTCATTATATTTTTTATTCTTTTTTATTGCTTTTTTTCTGTTCTTATTTTTTCACTTGTTTTTCCTTTTTTCCTCATTCCCTTAGCACCACCTCTCCACATTTGTTCTTTTTTGTTGTTGTTGTTTCCCCCATTGAATTCTATTGAAGCTAAAATTCTTATCAATAAGACTGAATATATTCAAATTTACATATATTTTTTTAAATGACACATTTTATTTTGGTATAAAACTCTGGTTTTACATTGGCCTTTTTTGGTTCTGTGGGTGTTTTCCTTGTTTTTATTGTTTTTGCTTTGTTTTTCTACATTTTTCTAATTTTAAAATTTTTTATATGTATTATGACTTCCCCTACAACTATTTCTTTGCTTTCTCTGATGCTCTTTTCCTACAGTACTAAATGCTAATACATACAAATCTTTATCTCCCTATATTTAACTTTGCATTATTATTTTATATTTTTCTTCTAGCCTCCCTCTCTCTTTTTGCCTTTTCCCACCATATTTCTTAATCTGTTTTGTCCTGATTGCCTTATTTCTATTTAAGACCCTGCTCTAGAATTATTCTATAATTTGTGCTCTAGTTAGTTTGCTTAAGTGGTGGATATCATTCTATGTGTTCTCTATTTTCAGTGTTAACATATTGTGCTATATTTTTCTGTTGGAATGTTTAGGTTATATTATGGCTGTATATGTTTGTGTGTAAAATTCAGTATGCTAGATAGCATTTGCTTGATATTTTAATTGCCATTTGTCAAAGATATACCTTCAGTTTATCATTCGCATATAAATGTTTTAATACCATTTAATGCCATAACAAAATAGCAATGAAATCTTCATTTCCTGGACATGCAACAAGCCCAGGGGCTTTAGGGAGGGAGCACTGACTCCAAAACCATACAATACCAGAGAACACCTAACATTAGAGAGCATTAAACAGCGAGAACTCCAACAAAGGCAAGCAGTTGTACGCAAGTCCTGACATCACCCAATTATCAGCATCCTCCAGACTAAGATGCTTCATCCAAACAACAAACACCAACAGATGCAACTCAAAGTCTCGGAAAAGGAAACCGCAAACATAGTTAGTTAAAAAATTAATAGTGACAAAGAAATGACAGAGAAATATCATATAAGTGAAGGAACAATCTATAAACACACAAGTCCAACTGCACCACCTATCTGACAGAAAATTCAGAAGAATGATAGTAACAATTATCCAAAACACTGAAAACAGAATTTTAGAGAAATTGTAAGAAAGAACTAACACACTGAATAAAGAAATACAAGAACTCAAAAAACAACAAAGAGAGACAAACATTGCAATTACTGAACTTAAAAACACTAGAGAAGGAATTAAGAGCAGAGTATCTGAGGCAGAAGACCAAATAAGTGAGTTGGAAGATAGAATGGTGGAAGTAAAGGATGAAGAACAGAATCAAGCTCAAAGAATGAAAAGAGCAGAGGATAGACTCAGAGATCTTTGGCATAATGTGAAATGCACCAATATTTGAATTATAGGGGTTCCAGAAAAAAGGAGAAAGAAAGAAAGGATATGAGAAAATTTCTGAAGAGATTGCAGTTGAATATTTCCCCAACGTGGGAAAAGAAAGAGTCAATCAAGCCCACCATATTTCTTAATCTGTTTTGTCCTGATTGCCTTATTTCTATTTAAGACCCTGCTCTAGAATTATTCTATAATTTGTGCTCTAGTTAGTTTGCTTAAGTGGTGGATATCATTCTATGTGTTCTCTATTTTCAGTGTTAACATATTGTGCTATATTTTTCTGTTGGAATGTTTAGGTTATATTATGGCTGTATATGTTTGTGTGTAAAATTCAGTATGCTAGATAGCATTTGCTTGATATTTTAATTGCCATTTGTCAAAGATATACCTTCAGTTTATCATTCGCATATAAATGTTTTAATACCATTTAATGCCATAACAAAATAGCAATGAAATCTTCATTTCCTGGACATGCAACAAGCCCAGGGGCTTTAGGGAGGGAGCACTGACTCCAAAACCATACAATACCAGAGAACACCTAACATTAGAGAGCATTAAACAGCGAGAACTCCAACAAAGGCAAGCAGTTGTACGCAAGTCCTGACATCACCCAATTATCAGCATCCTCCAGACTAAGATGCTTCATCCAAACAACAAACACCAACAGATGCAACTCAAAGTCTCGGAAAAGGAAACCGCAAACATAGTTAGTTAAAAAATTAATAGTGACAAAGAAATGACAGAGAAATATCATATAAGTGAAGGAACAATCTATAAACACACAAGTCCAACTGCACCACCTATCTGACAGAAAATTCAGAAGAATGATAGTAACAATTATCCAAAACACTGAAAACAGAATTTTAGAGAAATTGTAAGAAAGAACTAACACACTGAATAAAGAAATACAAGAACTCAAAAAACAACAAAGAGAGACAAACATTGCAATTACTGAACTTAAAAACACTAGAGAAGGAATTAAGAGCAGAGTATCTGAGGCAGAAGACCAAATAAGTGAGTTGGAAGATAGAATGGTGGAAGTAAAGGATGAAGAACAGAATCAAGCTCAAAGAATGAAAAGAGCAGAGGATAGACTCAGAGATCTTTGGCATAATGTGAAATGCACCAATATTTGAATTATAGGGGTTCCAGAAAAAAGGAGAAAGAAAGAAAGGATATGAGAAAATTTCTGAAGAGATTGCAGTTGAATATTTCCCCAACGTGGGAAAAGAAAGAGTCAATCAAGCCCAAGAAATGCAAAGAGTACCATACAGAACAAAGTCAAGGAGAAACACACCAAGACACTTACTAATTAAGCTAACACAAATTAAACAGAAAGACAGAATTCTAAAAGCAGCAAGTGAAAAGTAACTAGTGACATACAAGGGAAACTGCATATGTTTAACAGCTAATCTTTCAAAAGAAACTATGCAGCCCAGAAGAGAATGGCAAGACACATTTAAAGCACTGAAAGAGAAAAATCTACAAACGAGAATACTCTACCTGGCAAGGGTGTTCTTCAAAATTGATGGAGAAATAAAAAGCTTTACAGATAAGAAAAAACTAAGAGAATTTAGTAACACCCAAACAGCCTTACAACAAGTGTTAAAGGGACTTATATAGGCAACAAGTATAAGAGAAGAAGAACATCTAGAAACAAAGCCATCATAAGATCTAAGAAGATGACAATAGGATCATTTGTATCAATAATTACCTAAAATGGAAATGGACTAAATGGCCTAACCAAAAGACACAGACTGGCTGAACAACCTATACATATGCTGTCTACAAGAAACTCACTTCTGACCTAGGGATACTCATAGACTGAAAGCAAGAGGGTGGAAAAATATATTCCATGCAAATGGAAATCAAAAGAATTCTGGAGTAGCAATCCTCATATCAAACAAAATAGACCTCAAAATAAAGATTATAAGAGACAAGGCAGGACAGTACATAATGATCAAGGGATTGATCCAAGAGGAAGATGTAACAATCATAAATATATATGCACCCAACACAGAAGCACCACAATACATAAGAAAAACACTTTCAGACATAAAAGAAGAAATTCACAATGACACAACAAAAGTAGGACATTTTACACTCCTCTCACACCAATGGACAGATCATCCCAACAAAAAAATAAATAAGGAAACACAAGTCTTGAATGACACACTAGAAGAGATGGACCTCATTGATATCTTTAGGACCATCCATTCAAAAGCAGAAAAGTACACATTCTCCTCAAATGCTCATGGAACAGTCTCCAGGATAGACCACATCTTGGGCCACAAAACAAACCTCGGTAAATTCAAGACAATTGAAATTATATCAACACATTTCTCTGAACACAATACAATCAGACTAGATGTGAATTATAAGAAGAAAACCGCTAAAAACACAAGCACACGGAGATTAAACAACACATAGTGAAAAGTAACTAGTGACATACAAGGGAAACTGCATATGTTTAACAGCTAATCTTTCAAAAGAAACTATGCAGCCCAGAAGAGAATGGCAAGACACATTTAAAGCACTGAAAGAGAAAAATCTACAAACGAGAATACTCTACCTGGCAAGGGTGTTCTTCAAAATTGATGGAGAAATAAAAAGCTTTACAGATAAGAAAAAACTAAGAGAATTTAGTAACACCCAAACAGCCTTACAACAAGTGTTAAAGGGACTTATATAGGCAACAAGTATAAGAGAAGAAGAACATCTAGAAACAAAGCCATCATAAGATCTAAGAAGATGACAATAGGATCATTTGTATCAATAATTACCTAAAATGGAAATGGACTAAATGGCCTAACCAAAAGACACAGACTGGCTGAACAACCTATACATATGCTGTCTACAAGAAACTCACTTCTGACCTAGGGATACTCATAGACTGAAAGCAAGAGGGTGGAAAAATATATTCCATGCAAATGGAAATCAAAAGAATTCTGGAGTAGCAATCCTCATATCAAACAAAATAGACCTCAAAATAAAGATTATAAGAGACAAGGCAGGACAGTACATAATGATCAAGGGATTGATCCAAGAGGAAGATGTAACAATCATAAATATATATGCACCCAACACAGAAGCACCACAATACATAAGAAAAACACTTTCAGACATAAAAGAAGAAATTCACAATGACACAACAAAAGTAGGACATTTTACACTCCTCTCACACCAATGGACAGATCATCCCAACAAAAAAATAAATAAGGAAACACAAGTCTTGAATGACACACTAGAAGAGATGGACCTCATTGATATCTTTAGGACCATCCATTCAAAAGCAGAAAAGTACACATTCTCCTCAAATGCTCATGGAACAGTCTCCAGGATAGACCACATCTTGGGCCACAAAACAAACCTCGGTAAATTCAAGACAATTGAAATTATATCAACACATTTCTCTGAACACAATACAATCAGACTAGATGTGAATTATAAGAAGAAAACCGCTAAAAACACAAGCACACGGAGATTAAACAACACATACTGAAAAAACAAACTTATTCCCAAACATATCAACGGAGATACAAAACACAATTTCTAGAAGAAAACGACAATGAGCACACGACAGTGCTAAATATGTGGGATACCACAAAAGCAGTCTTAAGAGGGAACTTTATAGAGATACAATCCTACCTCAGGAAACAAGAAAAATATCAAACAGGCGACCTAAACCTATGCTTAAAACAACTGGAGAAAGAAGAACAAAAACACCCCAAAGTGAACAAAAGAAGGCAACTTACAGAGATCAAAGTAGAGATAAATCAAAAAAAAAAAAAAAAAAAACAAACCAAAGAAACAATAGTAAAGATAAATAGAAAAGCTGGTTCTTCAAAAAAGTAAACAAAATTGATAAACCACTGGCCAGACTTATCAAGAAAAATGAGAGAAGAACCAGATCAATAAAATCAAAATGAAAATGGAGACATTACAACAGATAATGCAGAAATCCAAATGATTATAAGAGACTATTATTATGAACAACTATATGTCAACAAAGTGGATAACCTGGAAGAAATGGACAGTTTCTTGGAGAAGAGTAATCTCCCAAGACTGAACCAGGAATAAATATAAACTATGATGAACGAATCACAAGTTCAGAAATCGAATTTGTGATCAAAAACTTACCCAAAAAATAAGAACCCAGGGCTGGATGGCTTTACAGGTGAATTCTACCAAACATTTATAGAAGACATAATGCCTATCTTTCTCAAACTCTTCCAAAATATTGCACAACAAGGAACACTTCCAATCATTGTTCTGCAAGGCTGCCATAACAAGGATACCAAAACCAGAGGCAAAGACAACACAGAAAAAGAAAATCATAGACCAATTTCACTGATGAATTTAGATGCCAATATCTTCAACATAATCCTGCAAAAAGCAGAAAAGTACACATTCTCCTCAAATGCTCATGGAACAGTCTCCAGGATAGACCACATCTTGGGCCACAAAACAAACCTCGGTAAATTCAAGACAATTGAAATTATATCAACACATTTCTCTGAACACAATACAATCAGACTAGATGTGAATTATAAGAAGAAAACCGCTAAAAACACAAGCACACGGAGATTAAACAACACATACTGAAAAAACAAACTTATTCCCAAACATATCAACGGAGATACAAAACACAATTTCTAGAAGAAAACGACAATGAGCACACGACAGTGCTAAATATGTGGGATACCACAAAAGCAGTCTTAAGAGGGAACTTTATAGAGATACAATCCTACCTCAGGAAACAAGAAAAATATCAAACAGGCGACCTAAACCTATGCTTAAAACAACTGGAGAAAGAAGAACAAAAACACCCCAAAGTGAACAAAAGAAGGCAACTTACAGAGATCAAAGTAGAGATAAATCAAAAAAAAAAAAAAAAAAAACAAACCAAAGAAACAATAGTAAAGATAAATAGAAAAGCTGGTTCTTCAAAAAAGTAAACAAAATTGATAAACCACTGGCCAGACTTATCAAGAAAAATGAGAGAAGAACCAGATCAATAAAATCAAAATGAAAATGGAGACATTACAACAGATAATGCAGAAATCCAAATGATTATAAGAGACTATTATTATGAACAACTATATGTCAACAAAGTGGATAACCTGGAAGAAATGGACAGTTTCTTGGAGAAGAGTAATCTCCCAAGACTGAACCAGGAATAAATATAAACTATGATGAACGAATCACAAGTTCAGAAATCGAATTTGTGATCAAAAACTTACCCAAAAAATAAGAACCCAGGGCTGGATGGCTTTACAGGTGAATTCTACCAAACATTTATAGAAGACATAATGCCTATCTTTCTCAAACTCTTCCAAAATATTGCACAACAAGGAACACTTCCAATCATTGTTCTGCAAGGCTGCCATAACAAGGATACCAAAACCAGAGGCAAAGACAACACAGAAAAAGAAAATCATAGACCAATTTCACTGATGAATTTAGATGCCAATATCTTCAACATAATCCTGCCAAACAGATTTCAACATCACATCAAAATCTCATACATCATGACAAAGTCGGGTTCATTCCAGGCAAGCAAGGATTCTTCAATATTCACGAATCAATCAATGTGATACACCATATCAACAAATTGAAAAACAAAAATCACATCGTCATCTTGATAGATGCAGAAAAATCATTCAACAAAGTACAACACCTATTTATGATTAAAAAAAAAAAAAAAAAAGCCCTCTTCAAAAAATGTGCATGGAAGGATCCTATCTCGACATAGTGAAAGACATATATGAGAAGCCCACAGCGAACATTATCCTCCATGGTAAAAAGCTGAAAGCATTCCCCCTAAGATCAGGAACAAGAAAATGGGTTGTACTTTCACCAGTAATATTTAACATATTCCTAGAAGTTCTAGCAACAGCAATAAGAGAAGAAAAGGAAGTGAAAGGAACCCAGATTGGAAAAGAAGAAGCAAAACTCTCTTATTTGAAGATCACATCATATAATATAGAGACACCCCCACTAGAGACACTATTACAAAATTACTAGAGCTAATCAACAAATTCATCAGAGTCACAGGATACAAAATCAATACACAGAAATCACTTGCATTACTATACACAAACAATGAAAAATCAGAAAATGAAATCAAAGAGGCAATTCTCTTCACTATCATAACCAAGAGAATGCAATATCTAGGAATAAACATACCCAAAGAAACAAAAGAACTGTACACTAAATCGAATTTGTGATCAAAAACTTACCCAAAAAATAAGAACCCAGGGCTGGATGGCTTTACAGGTGAATTCTACCAAACATTTATAGAAGACATAATGCCTATCTTTCTCAAACTCTTCCAAAATATTGCACAACAAGGAACACTTCCAATCATTGTTCTGCAAGGCTGCCATAACAAGGATACCAAAACCAGAGGCAAAGACAACACAGAAAAAGAAAATCATAGACCAATTTCACTGATGAATTTAGATGCCAATATCTTCAACATAATCCTGCCAAACAGATTTCAACATCACATCAAAATCTCATACATCATGACAAAGTCGGGTTCATTCCAGGCAAGCAAGGATTCTTCAATATTCACGAATCAATCAATGTGATACACCATATCAACAAATTGAAAAACAAAAATCACATCGTCATCTTGATAGATGCAGAAAAATCATTCAACAAAGTACAACACCTATTTATGATTAAAAAAAAAAAAAAAAAAGCCCTCTTCAAAAAATGTGCATGGAAGGATCCTATCTCGACATAGTGAAAGACATATATGAGAAGCCCACAGCGAACATTATCCTCCATGGTAAAAAGCTGAAAGCATTCCCCCTAAGATCAGGAACAAGAAAATGGGTTGTACTTTCACCAGTAATATTTAACATATTCCTAGAAGTTCTAGCAACAGCAATAAGAGAAGAAAAGGAAGTGAAAGGAACCCAGATTGGAAAAGAAGAAGCAAAACTCTCTTATTTGAAGATCACATCATATAATATAGAGACACCCCCACTAGAGACACTATTACAAAATTACTAGAGCTAATCAACAAATTCATCAGAGTCACAGGATACAAAATCAATACACAGAAATCACTTGCATTACTATACACAAACAATGAAAAATCAGAAAATGAAATCAAAGAGGCAATTCTCTTCACTATCATAACCAAGAGAATGCAATATCTAGGAATAAACATACCCAAAGAAACAAAAGAACTGTACACTGAAAATTACAAGACACTTATGAAAGAAATTAAAGAAGACTTAAACAGATTGAGAGATATTCCGTGTTCCTGGGTCAGAAGAATCAATACTGTGAAAACAACCATACTGTCTAATATCATCTACATATTCAATGTGATCCCTATCAAACTACCAATGACATCCTTCACAAAACTAGACCAAACAATAACACAGTTCATATGGAAAAACAATAGACCCTGAATAGCCAAAGAAATCCTGAAAAAGAAGAATAGAACTGGAAGGATCAGCTTCCCTATCTTCAGACTATTTTACAAAGCAATGACCATCAAGACAGTATGGTACTGGCACGAAAACAGAAATATAGACTAATGGAAAAAGATAGAGAACCCCGAGATAAACTCATGCACCTATGGATAACTTCTTTTTGACAAAGGGGGTGAAAATATAAAATGGAACAAAGACATCTTCTTCAAAAAATGGTGTTGGGAAAATTGGACAGCTACATGAAAAAAAAAAAAAAATGAAGTTGGAGCATTCCCTGACACCATACACAAAGAGAAACTCAAAATGGATTAAACACCTAAATGTAAGACCAGAAACTATCAAACTCCTAGGTAAAAATATAGGTAAACCACTCAGGGCTCTAAATCAAAGCAAGATCGCCCATGACCCACCTACTAGAATAGTGGAAGTAAAAACAAAAATTAACATGTGGGACCTAATGAAACCTAAAGTCTTTTCTACAGCAGAATAAACTAAAAAAGAGCTGAAAAGACAACCCACAGAATGGGAGAAAATCATGGCAAATGAAATAACAAAGAATTAATCTCCAAAATCTACAAACAACTCAGACTACTAAGCACCTGAAAAATGAACAACCCAATTAAAAAAATGAGAAAAGGACCTAAACAGACCCCTCTTCAAAGAGGACATACAGATGGCAAAAAAAAAAAAAAAAAAAAACACATGAAACAATGCTCAAACTCGCTTATTATTAGCAACATGCAAATCAAAACTACAGTGAGATATCACCTCACACTTGTCCAAATGGCTATCATCAAGAAATCTATAGACAATAAGTGCTGGAGAGGGTGCAGAGAACAGGAACACTCTTGCATTGCTGGTGGAAATGTAAATTGACACAGCCTCTATGGAAGACAGTATGGAGATTCCTTAGAAAACTAAAACTAGAAGAACCATATGACCCAGCAATCCTACTATTAGACTTATACCTTGATGAAATCAAAACTGAAAGAGGTGCCTGTACCTCAATGTTGATTGCAGAACTCTATATAATTGCTGGAACATGGAAGTCGCCTAGATGTCCATTGACAAATGAATGGGCTAAAAAGTTCTGGTGCATATATACAGTGGAATACTACACAGCTGCAAGGAGATATGCAGAAGAATCAGTCCCAATGAGGTGGCTGGAACTAGAATCTATCATAAAAAATGAACTAAGCTAAAAAAAAAGTAGGAAAAGTAGAATATACTAACACCTATCTATGGAATCTAGTAGGATAGCCATGATAACACATGCAGTGAAGTGATGGAAAAACAGACATGGAGAGTAGACATATGGACATTATGGGGAATGAAAATATAAAAAGGAAAAAAGACATCTTCTACAAAAAATGGTGTTGGGAAAATTGGACAGCTACATAAAAAAAAAAAAATGAAGTTGGAGCATTCCCTGACACCATACACAAAGAGAAACTCAAAATGGATTAAACACCTAAATGTAAGACCAGAAACTATCAAACTCCTAGGTAAAAATATAGGTAAACCACTCAGGGCTCTAAATCAAAGCAAGATCGCCCATGACCCACCTACTAGAATAGTGGAAGTAAAAACAAAAATTAACATGTGGGACCTAATGAAACCTAAAGTCTTTTCTACAGCAGAATAAACTAAAAAAGAGCTGAAAAGACAACCCACAGAATGGGAGAAAATCATGGCAAATGAAATAACAAAGAATTAATCTCCAAAATCTACAAACAACTCAGACTACTAAGCACCTGAAAAATGAACAACCCAATTAAAAAAATGAGAAAAGGACCTAAACAGACCCCTCTTCAAAGAGGACATACAGATGGCAAAAAAAAAAAAAAAAAAAACACATGAAACAATGCTCAAACTCGCTTATTATTAGCAACATGCAAATCAAAACTACAGTGAGATATCACCTCACACTTGTCCAAATGGCTATCATCAAGAAATCTATAGACAATAAGTGCTGGAGAGGGTGCAGAGAACAGGAACACTCTTGCATTGCTGGTGGAAATGTAAATTGACACAGCCTCTATGGAAGACAGTATGGAGATTCCTTAGAAAACTAAAACTAGAAGAACCATATGACCCAGCAATCCTACTATTAGACTTATACCTTGATGAAATCAAAACTGAAAGAGGTGCCTGTACCTCAATGTTGATTGCAGAACTCTATATAATTGCTGGAACATGGAAGTCGCCTAGATGTCCATTGACAAATGAATGGGCTAAAAAGTTCTGGTGCATATATACAGTGGAATACTACACAGCTGCAAGGAGATATGCAGAAGAATCAGTCCCAATGAGGTGGCTGGAACTAGAATCTATCATAAAAAATGAACTAAGCTAAAAAAAAAGTAGGAAAAGTAGAATATACTAACACCTATCTATGGAATCTAGTAGGATAGCCATGATAACACATGCAGTGAAGTGATGGAAAAACAGACATGGAGAGTAGACATATGGACATTATGGGGAATGAACAATGGGTGGAAGGCGTAAGCAGCATGAAAACCTGTACTGTCATACATGAAGAAAATAGCTATACTCATTGCTCTGTGAGAAAAGGGGATTCTGCAGGGGTACTTTGTGATGGTCTGGAAGGGTAGGATGGGGGGAATATATATATATGAGTAATCTGGGAACATACATATCTGTAAACAAAAGAACTCTGTAAAAGTTAAAATAAAATAAATTTTTTAAAAAAAGTGAAGTCAAAAAGAGAAGCACAAGTACAACATACTAACACACATATATGGAATCCAGTAGGATGGTAATGATAACACACACAGTGAAGCGTGGAAAAAACAGACATGGAGAGTAGACATATGGACATTATGGGGAATGAACAATGGGTGGAAGGCGTAAGCAGCATGAAAACCTGTACTGTCATACATGAAGAAAATAGCTATACTCATTGCTCTGTGAGAAAAGGAGATTCTGCAGGGGTACTTTGTGATGGTCTGGAGGGGTAGGATGGGGGGAATATATATATGAGTAATCTGGGAACATACATATCTGTAAACAAAAGAACTCTGTAAAAGTTAAAATAAAATAAATTTAAAAAAAAAAAGTGAAGTAAGTCAAAAAAAGAAGCACAAGTACAACATACTAACACACATATATGGAATCCAGTAGGATGGTAATGATAACACACACAGTGAAGCGTGGAAAAAACAGACATGGAGAGTAGACATATGGACATTATGGGGAATGAACAATGGGTGGAAGGCGTAAGCAGCATGAAAACCTGTACTGTCATACATGAAGAAAATAGCTATACTCATTGCTCTGTGAGAAAAGGAGATTCTGCAGGGGTACTTTGTGATGGTCTGGAGGGGTAGGATGGGGGGAATATATATATGAGTAATCTGGGAACATACATATCTGTAAACAAAAGAACTCTGTAAAAGTTAAAATAAAATAAATTTAAAAAAAAAAAGTGAAGTAAGTCAAAAAAAGAAGCACAAGTACAACATACTAACACACATATATGGAATCCAATAGGATGGTAATGATAACACACACAGTGAAGCATGGAAAAAACAGACATGGAGAGTAGACATATCAGCATTGTGGGAAATGAACAATGGGTGGAAGGAGTAAAGGAAGTAGCATGAAAACAATTACCATCATAGATGAAAAAAGGTACAAAACTATTTTCATTGTGCTATGAGAAAATGGGATCGTTCTGGGGCACTGTGTGACAGCCTGGAGGGGTGGGATGGAAGGTATATATATATGACTAATATGGGATCATACATATCTGTAAACAACAGAACTCTGTAAAATAAAAAGTAAAATAAAAATTAAATTAAATTTCTACAAACAATAAATGATGGAGAGGGAGTGGAGAAAAGGGAACCCTCTTGCACTCTTGGTGGGAATGTGAACTGATACAGCCACTATGGAAGACAGTATGGAGATTCCTCAAAAAACTAGGAATAGAACCACCATAAGACCCAGGAATCGTACTATTAGGCATATAACCTGAGGAATGCAAAATTGAAAGAAAGATATGTACCCTCATTGTTATTTGTAACACTATTTACAATAGTTAGAACATGAAAGCAACCTAGGTGTCCACTGATAGATGAATGGATGAAGAAGTTATGATACATATATACAATGGGTACCTTATATTTGACAAAGGATGAAAGAATATTAAATCAGACAAAGGCAGCTTCTTCAACAAGTGGTGGTGGGAAAACTGGACAGCTGTATGTAAAAGGATGAAGCTGGAAAACTTCCTAACACCATACACAAAAATCAACTCAAAATGAATTAAAGACCTAAATGTACAATCAGAAACCATAAAGCTCTTAGAGGAAAACATAGGTAGAATACTCGATGACATAAATTAAAGCAAGATCTTCTATGACCCTCTCTCTAGAGGAATGAAAACAAAAAGAAAAATGTGGGACTTACAGAAACTTAAGTGCTTTGCAGATCAAAAGAAACACTGTGAAAAGACAACCCTCAGAATGGGAGAAAACAATGGCAAATGAAACATTTGACATAGAATTACTTTCCAAAAAAATTAAATAATCAAAAAATTGGGAAGAGGGTTTCCCCTGGTGGTCCAGCGGTAAGGACACCGTCTTGCAGAGCAAGGCGCCGGTTCGATCCCTGGCCTGGGAAGATCCCACGTGCCGAGGGAGCTGATGGTAATGATAACACACACAGTGAAGCGTGGAAAAAACAGACATGGAGAGTAGACATATCAGCATTGTGGGAAATGAACAATGGGTGGAAGGAGTAAAGGAAGTAGCATGAAAACAATTACCATCATAGATGAAAAAAGGTACAAAACTATTTTCATTGTGCTATGAGAAAATGGGATCGTTCTGGGGCACTGTGTGACAGCCTGGAGGGGTGGGATGGAAGGTATATATATATGACTAATATGGGATCATACATATCTGTAAACAACAGAACTCTGTAAAATAAAAAGTAAAATAAAAATTAAATTAAATTTCTACAAACAATAAATGATGGAGAGGGAGTGGAGAAAAGGGAACCCTCTTGCACTCTTGGTGGGAATGTGAACTGATACAGCCACTATGGAAGACAGTATGGAGATTCCTCAAAAAACTAGGAATAGAACCACCATAAGACCCAGGAATCGTACTATTAGGCATATAACCTGAGGAATGCAAAATTGAAAGAAAGATATGTACCCTCATTGTTATTTGTAACACTATTTACAATAGTTAGAACATGAAAGCAACCTAGGTGTCCACTGATAGATGAATGGATGAAGAAGTTATGATACATATATACAATGGGTACCTTATATTTGACAAAGGATGAAAGAATATTAAATCAGACAAAGGCAGCTTCTTCAACAAGTGGTGGTGGGAAAACTGGACAGCTGTATGTAAAAGGATGAAGCTGGAAAACTTCCTAACACCATACACAAAAATCAACTCAAAATGAATTAAAGACCTAAATGTACAATCAGAAACCATAAAGCTCTTAGAGGAAAACATAGGTAGAATACTCGATGACATAAATTAAAGCAAGATCTTCTATGACCCTCTCTCTAGAGGAATGAAAACAAAAAGAAAAATGTGGGACTTACAGAAACTTAAGTGCTTTGCAGATCAAAAGAAACACTGTGAAAAGACAACCCTCAGAATGGGAGAAAACAATGGCAAATGAAACATTTGACATAGAATTACTTTCCAAAAAAATTAAATAATCAAAAAATTGGGAAGAGGGTTTCCCCTGGTGGTCCAGCGGGTAAGGACACCGTCTTGCAGAGCAAGGGGCGCCGGTTCGATCCCTGGCCTGGGAAGATCCCACGTGCCGAGGAGCGGCTAGACTGATGTGTCCAATTGCCAAGCCGGAGCTTTGGCGTGCATACGCCCAGAGCCGGCACTCTGCGATGACAGAGGCCACAACGATGGGAGGCCCAGAGAAGCTGAAGAACAAAGACGGATGAAAATAGATAAATGAAAGACCAATAGAGGTGGCCTGCCCATCCCCCTCCCTCCCAACCCCCCCCCCAAAAAAAAAGATAAATAAAATAAATGTTAAAAATAAAAAATTGGGAAGAAAACCTGGAGACATCTCTCCAAAGAAGACATATCAACAGACATATGAAAAGATGCTCAACGTTGTTCAATGTTAGAGAAACGTAAATCAAAACTATAATGAGATATCACCTCACACCAGTCAGAATGGCCATCATCAAAGAATGTACAAGTAATAAATGTTGGAGAGGGCATGGTGAAAAGGAAATCCTCTTGTGCTGTTGTTGGTGTCAATGTAAATTGATACAGCCACTATGGGATACATTACAGAGATTCTTTAATAAACTACAAATAAAAACAACATATGACCCATCAATCCCACTACTAGGCATATACTCAAAGGAAATCAAATTTGAAAAATACACTTGTACACCATGGTTCTTTGCAGGACTATTTACAGTGGCTAGAACATGGAAGCAACCTAGATGTCCATCGACGGATGAATGGATAAAGAAGCTGTGGTATATATATATAATGGAATATTACTCATCCATATAAATAAATTCATTTGAGTCAGTTCGAACGAGATACATGAGCCTATTGTACAGAGTTAAGTAAGTTGGGAAGAGACTTATAACTATTGTATACCAACAAATGTATATCAAATCCAGAAAGATGTTACTGATAAATGTGTATGCAGCCAGAAAGATGGTTTACTTACAGAAACTTAAGTGCTTGCAGATCAAAAGAAACACTGTGGAAAAAAACAAACCCTCAGAATGGGAGAAAACAATGGCAAATGAAACATTTGACATAGAATTACTTTCCAAAAAAATTAAATAATCAAAAAATTGGGAAGAGGGTTTCCCCTGGTGGTCCAGCGGGTAAGGACACCGTCTTGCAGAGCAAGGGGCGCCGGTTCGATCCCTGGCCTGGGAAGATCCCACGTGCCGAGGAGCGGCTAGACTGATGTGTCCAATTGCCAAGCCGGAGCTTTGGCGTGCATACGCCCAGAGCCGGCACTCTGCGATGACAGAGGCCACAACGATGGGAGGCCCAGAGAAGCTGAAGAACAAAGACGGATGAAAATAGATAAATGAAAGACCAATAGAGGTGGCCTGCCCATCCCCCTCCCTCCCAACCCCCCCCCCAAAAAAAAAGATAAATAAAATAAATGTTAAAAATAAAAAATTGGGAAGAAAACCTGGAGACATCTCTCCAAAGAAGACATATCAACAGACATATGAAAAGATGCTCAACGTTGTTCAATGTTAGAGAAACGTAAATCAAAACTATAATGAGATATCACCTCACACCAGTCAGAATGGCCATCATCAAAGAATGTACAAGTAATAAATGTTGGAGAGGGCATGGTGAAAAGGAAATCCTCTTGTGCTGTTGTTGGTGTCAATGTAAATTGATACAGCCACTATGGGATACATTACAGAGATTCTTTAATAAACTACAAATAAAAACAACATATGACCCATCAATCCCACTACTAGGCATATACTCAAAGGAAATCAAATTTGAAAAATACACTTGTACACCATGGTTCTTTGCAGGACTATTTACAGTGGCTAGAACATGGAAGCAACCTAGATGTCCATCGACGGATGAATGGATAAAGAAGCTGTGGTATATATATATAATGGAATATTACTCATCCATATAAATAAATTCATTTGAGTCAGTTCGAACGAGATACATGAGCCTATTATACAGAGTTAAGTAAGTTGGGAAGAGACTTATAACTATTGTATACCAACAAATGTATATCAAATCCAGAAAGATGTTACTGATAAATGTGTATGCAGAGCAGAAATGTAAAGAGAGACATAGAGAACAGATTTATAGACATTGGGGAGAGGGAGGAAAGGGAAAGATGTATGGAAAGAGTGACATGGAAACTTACATTACCAGATGTAAAGTAGATAACTAATGGTAATCTGCTGTAAGACTGAGGTAACTCAAATAAGGCCTCTGTAACAACCTAGAGGAGTGGAATGGGGAGGGAGATGGGAGAGAAATTCAAAAGGGAGGGGACATATGTATACCTATGGCTGATTCATGTTGATAGGTGGTGGTAAACACCAAAACTCCATGAAAGTAAAAAGCAAATTAACTAATTCATTTAAAAAGGTAAAATAAAATAAAAAGAATTTCTAAAGATTGAAGTTTAGAGCAATACAGTGTTAACCTCAGGAAAAGAGAAATATCTCAAACACCATTACCTCAAACTTAAAACAGCTAACATGAGAAGAACAAACAAAACACAAAGTTAATAGAAATAACAAAATTATAAAGACCAGAGCAAAATTAAATTAAATAAAGATAAAATAATAGCGAATATCAAGCAAACTCAAAGCTGATTTTATTTTTATTTTTGAGAGGACAATATAAGTGTATAAACCTTTAACCTGACTCATCAAGATACAAAAGATGACTGAAATCAATAAAATTCAAAGTGAAAAACTGACACATTAGAAATGCAAAGGATCATAGGAATAGTATATGCAAGCATATGACAATAAACTGGATGACCTAGAAGAAATCAAAAAATTCTCAGAAAAGTACAATTTTTAAAAACTGAACCAGGACAAAATAGAACACATGAACAGATTTATCACAAGTACTAAATTGAAATTGTGATTTAAAAACTTTCAACAAGGGACTTCCCTGGTGGTCCAGTGGGTAAGGATAGCACCTTGAAGCACAAGGGGAGTCGGTCCAACCCCTGGCCTGGAAAGATCCCATGTGCCACCTAGCAGCTGGACCGATGTGTCCAACTACCAAGCCAGAGCTCTGGAGCAGAGGTGCCCAGAGCCAGTGCTCTGTGATGAGCGAGACCACTGCAATTGGAGGCCCACACAGGCCAAAGAACAAAGATGGATGAAAATAAATAAATGAAAGACCAAGAAAAGTGGCCAAGAAAACCTTTCAACAAATCAAAGTCCAAGACCAGACACCTTGCCAGGAAAATGTTACTAAATATTTTAAAAAGCTAACTTTTTTTTCTTCCTGAAACTCTTAGAAAAATTTGCAGAGGCATAAACACTCTAAAAATAATTTTATGAGGCCACCAGTGCCATGAAACCAAAAGCAGATTTATCTTAAAACAAGAAAATTACAGGGCAAGTGTCACTGATGAACACAGATTCAAAAATCCACACACACAAAACTGCTACCAACAAGACTTTAAAAGGATCATAAACCATGGAATAAAAATCAAATGGTCATCTCAATAGATGCAGGAGAAGCTTTTGACAAAAATAAGTATCTCTTTATGACAATGTCAACAACAACAACAGAAAAGTATATATCAAAAATGTGGTCATAGAGAGAATCTACCTCAACATAATAAAAATCATATGTGATAAACCCATGGCAAACATCATTGTCCCAGTGGAGAAAAGTTGAGAGCATTTCTGTCAAGGTTAGGAACAAAACAAGGAAGTCCACTATCAACACTTTTATTCAATATACTTTTGGAAGCCCTAGACATAGCAATCAGAGAAGAAAGAAGAAGTAAAATGAATCAAAACTGGAAAAGAAGTAAAACTGCTCCTGTTTGCAGATAACATACTATTCATAGGAAATTTAAATGAAGCTCCCAGAAAACTGCTAACATTCCTCAATGAATTTGGTAAAGTTTCAGATACAAAGTTAATAATAATAATTTTAAAAAACCTTGAATTCTTATGTACTAACTATGAAAGGTCAGAAAGAGATACTAAAGAAACAATTTAATCACATGAAAAATAATAAAATGTCCAGAAATAAACCTATAAACAGCAAAATAAAAAGCAGAGGCATCAATTTGCCAGCAAAAATCTGTATAGTTAAAGCTATAGTCTTTCCAGTAGTCATATATGGATGGGAAAGTTGGACCCTAAAGAAGGCTCAGCATCAAAGAATTAATACTTTCAAATGGCGGTGTTGGAGAAGGCTTTTGAGAGTCCCCTATACTGCGTGGAGATCAAACCAGTCCATCCTAAAGGAAATCAACCCTGAGTATTCAATGGAAAAACCAATGCTTAAGATGAATCTCTAGTATTTTGGCCACCCGATGTGAAGTGCTGACCCACAGGAAAAGACCCTGATGCTGGGAAGTATTGAATGCAGGAGGAGAAGGAGATGACACAAGACAAGATGTTTGGATGGTGTCACTGTATCAATGGACATGAGTTTGACTGGGCTTCAGGAAATGGTGAAAGGCAGGAAAGCATGGTGTGCAACAGTCCATGGAGTCACAGAATTGGACATGACTGAGAGACTTACCAACAAGAAACAAAAACCTGTGCTCAGAAAACTAAATGAGGCTGATGAAAGAAATTAAAGAGGACATAAATGTATGTGTTATTCACTCAGCTGTGTCTGATTCTTTGCAACTCCTTGGATTGTGGCCCAGCAGGTTCCTCTGTCTATTGTATTAGCTGAGAAGAGTACTAGAGTGAGTTTCCATTCCCTTATCCAAGGAATCTTCCCAACCCAGGGATAGAACCCAGGTATCCTGCATTGCAGATAGATTCTCCACCATCTGAGTCACCAGAGAAGCCCATAACATAAACAGTTGGAGAGATATACCATGCTGTTGGATTGGAAGAATGAATATTGTGAAAATGACTATACTATCCAAAGCAATTTACTGATTAAAAACAATCTGTATCACCAATGCTATTTTTCACAGAATTAGACCAAAACTACAATTTGTATGGAAATAGAAAAAGCTCCCATTAGACAAAGCACTCAAAAAAAAAAAAAAAAAAAAGCACAAGAAGCTGGAGGAATATGACTCCTTTATTTCAGACAACACTATAAA
The DNA here is from genome assembly GCA_022376925.1 of Tragulus kanchil. Taxonomy (NCBI): domain Eukaryota; kingdom Metazoa; phylum Chordata; class Mammalia; order Artiodactyla; family Tragulidae; genus Tragulus; species Tragulus kanchil. Next base: position 53,840,721 of record JAIOJX010000027.1, on the reverse strand, counting down.
ACTACAGTAATCAAAACAGTTTTATACTGGTACTAAAACAGAAATATAGATCAGTAGAAAAGGATAGAAACCCAGGAATAAGTCCACACATCTATAATCACCATATATTTACAATGGAGGCAAGGATATAGCAATGGAGAAAAGATACCTTTTCAATGAGTGAGTCTTAAAAATCTGTATAAAGATGGAAAACATAGGCTCTACACTCTCTGACCTAAACACAGCAAGAAAAAATTTCATCCATTTTTTTAGAGTAATGAAAACAAAAACTAAAATAAACAAGTGGGATCTAATTAAATTTAGAATCTTTTGCATAGTAAAGGAAAGCATATACCAAACTCAAAGACAACCCTCAGAATGGGAGAAAATATTTGGAAATGACCTAACATGTAAGCTAATTCTTCAAATACAGAGGTCATGGAACTTAGCATGAAAATAAGGGGAATTCAACCTACTCCAAAAAATCCAAAAACTAAACAGAACTACCATAAGATTCCACACCTGGGCATACATCAGGAGAAACATGCACCCCAATATTTATGGAAGTAATATTTAAATTAGCCAGGAAATGAAAGCAACCAATCAACAGAGGAATGGATAAAGAACAATTGATTATATATTTACAATAGAATATTCCTCAGGCATAAAATAAGAATGAAATAATGCTATTTGCAGCAACATAGATGGACCTAGAGATTGTCATAATGAGTGAAGCAAATCGGAGAAAGATAATATGTGATAATATGGTACAGCTTATATGTGAACTCTAAAAATATAGTGCAATAAATCTATGTACAAAGCATAAATAGAATCACCAATATAGAAAATGAAGTTATGGTTACCAGGAGGAACAAAGGGAAAATAAACTGGGAGATCAGGATTGATATATACACACTATTAAGTATAAAATAGATGACAAGTATTGACCTACAGTACTGCGTAAGGAACACTACTCAATACTCTGAAATAACCCATATTGGAAAGGAAATAGTCTATATCTAAAAAAGAGTGCATATATGTATAATTCATTCACTTTGCTGTTCAGCTGAAACTAACACAACATTGTTAACCACCTATAAGCCAATAAATTCTTCTAGAAAAGTTAAACATATAATACTGAAAGAAAAAAATGTATTTCTGTACTTCTCTAATCATCTTATCAGACAATCTGAACTAACCTTTTGTTCAACACAGTACATGCAGCAAGTTCTATCTCAGTTTCCTTATTTACTACTTGTTTATATGACAGGGTCAGTTCATTCTCTAATTAATATACAATCCCTGTTTACGTCTATTACTGGAAGGCTTGATGAAAGTGTCTCTATCCTAGTCTCCTTCCAATTCTCATGGCTTTAGGAGGCAATTAATGTAATACACACCACAGGGACTTGGTGTTCTTTGCCTACTGAGCAAGTTTTAGATCCTGGTTCTTCTACTTTCTAGTTGAATATGCTTGGATGAAACGCTTCATCCCTCTAGGCTTCATGTTACTCATAGAGACTTAAAACATTAAAAAACAACTGTTACATGTTCCCAAACACTGCAGTATTCTTGCCGGAAAAATCCCATGGACAGAGGAACCTGGCAGGCTACAGTTCATCGGGTTGTAAAGAGTCAGACACAACTAAGCACTAACACTTTCAACCTTCCAAGAATACTGCTTTGTTTGTTTCTATTTTCACCATTAGATAATCATAAGAAGCACAAGGAACACAACAACTAAAGATGCAAAAAGTTCTTTATTTCATTTCTTTAAGCAAGTAAGTGTTGAAGATTTGTTCTAAGGTTGGAAATAAAAAAGTTACTCGTCAGTGCCCCAGCAATTGCAATTGACTTTCCCCTGTGGCACTGAGAAAACTGCAGAATTGGAAAATGGAGTATATGTATACCTGTATATGGAGTTAGAACTATCTGGTCAAGTAGTTCATACCAGGTGTCAAATGGGGATAATTCCACTCAATCTCTCTGACTTCTTATGAATATTAATTAATAAAAGATCTAAAAGCATGGGATGCAGAGCAAACTATCAATCACTATTAAGTTGGGCAGACATATTTTTATTTTAGCAAATGGTATGAAATGCTTGTATAACTAAAAATAGCAAACTTTAAATTCATCACATAACTTAATTCCTGTATTGACCTACATATGAAAAAGAAAAAAAGGGGTATTATCTGAAAAAACATTCACTTTGCTGTTCAGCTGAAACTAACACAACATTGTTAACCACCTATAAGCCAATAAATTCTTCTAGAAAAGTTAAACATATAATACTGAAAGAAAAAAATGTATTTCTGTACTTCTCTAATCATCTTATCAGACAATCTGAACTAACCTTTTGTTCAACACAGTACATGCAGCAAGTTCTATCTCAGTTTCCTTATTTACTACTTGTTTATATGACAGGGTCAGTTCATTCTCTAATTAATATACAATCCCTGTTTACGTCTATTACTGGAAGGCTTGATGAAAGTGTCTCTATCCTAGTCTCCTTCCAATTCTCATGGCTTTAGGAGGCAATTAATGTAATACACACCACAGGGACTTGGTGTTCTTTGCCTACTGAGCAAGTTTTAGATCCTGGTTCTTCTACTTTCTAGTTGAATATGCTTGGATGAAACGCTTCATCCCTCTAGGCTTCATGTTACTCATAGAGACTTAAAACATTAAAAAACAACTGTTACATGTTCCCAAACACTGCAGTATTCTTGCCGGAAAAATCCCATGGACAGAGGAACCTGGCAGGCTACAGTTCATCGGGTTGTAAAGAGTCAGACACAACTAAGCACTAACACTTTCAACCTTCCAAGAATACTGCTTTGTTTGTTTCTATTTTCACCATTAGATAATCATAAGAAGCACAAGGAACACAACAACTAAAGATGCAAAAAGTTCTTTATTTCATTTCTTTAAGCAAGTAAGTGTTGAAGATTTGTTCTAAGGTTGGAAATAAAAAAGTTACTCGTCAGTGCCCCAGCAATTGCAATTGACTTTCCCCTGTGGCACTGAGAAAACTGCAGAATTGGAAAATGGAGTATATGTATACCTGTATATGGAGTTAGAACTATCTGGTCAAGTAGTTCATACCAGGTGTCAAATGGGGATAATTCCACTCAATCTCTCTGACTTCTTATGAATATTAATTAATAAAAGATCTAAAAGCATGGGATGCAGAGCAAACTATCAATCACTATTAAGTTGGGCAGACATATTTTTTATCTTTCAGCAAATGGTATGAAATGCTTGTATAACTAAAAAATAGCATTTCTATCATTCCGTGGCCTTTCTTCTTACTTGTTTAAGATTAATGGTCCATCTCCATAAGCAGTGCATTTTCCATAACTTAATTCCTTTGTTCCTCTCTCCATCACATTCACCTGACACACTCTATAGTTGCTTGGACCTAGCTCTATGCCCAACTTGCTTCTGCCCCAACTCAAAAAAACTTGTATTAAAATCTATCTATCTATCTATCTATCTATCTAACTATATTTTCATTTGTACCATAATTCTCAAGTGTGTTCCTCAGCACTGTGTGGAAATCATTCCATATCACTTTGGTCAATTTACAATTGCATATTCAGGGATGCCAATTTTATATCATCTCCTCACCCTCCTCCAAACTTCAATGCAACTGAAAATTGATTTGGATCAGATACATTTTACTGAACTGAAAATATGTTTTAAAAATCGCATAACAACAAAAAATATTAAAACATAAACAACTTGTGAATGATTTTTAGCTCCATCTATCATTCTCTTCTTTCCCAATAAGTTTTAGAGAGAAGGAGCTCTAAATTTGCTTTTATTTTTAAAATTTGTTTCACATCAAGATTTTGCTCTAAGATGCTCTGATGAAAAATGAAATATATATTGACTATTTGTGTTAGTCTGTTACATAGTCCATCCCACTCTGTTTGTACACATTACAACAATGATTTGAATCTTTGGCACAACCTTACAGAAAATTTAGTTCTTTAACATGACATTAGGATCTTACCTCACATTACTTTTACATCCTTATCTCATCAACTCCTTTTCAGTTTCTGTGCTTCAGCCTTGCCTTGGGACCAAAAGTTCTTTACATTTCAGCAAGTAAGTGTTGAAGATTTGTTCTAAGGTTGGAAATAAAAAAGTTACTCGTCAGTGCCCCAGCAATTGCAATTGACTTTCCCCTGTGGCACTGAGAAAACTGCAGAATTGGAAAATGGAGTATATGTATACCTGTATATGGAGTTAGAACTATCTGGTCAAGTAGTTCATACCAGGTGTCAAATGGGGATAATTCCACTCAATCTCTCTGACTTCTTATGAATATTAATTAATAAAAGATCTAAAAGCATGGGATGCAGAGCAAACTATCAATCACTATTAAGTTGGGCAGACATATTTTTTATCTTTCAGCAAATGGTATGAAATGCTTGTATAACTAAAAAATAGCATTTCTATCATTCCGTGGCCTTTCTTCTTACTTGTTTAAGATTAATGGTCCATCTCCATAAGCAGTGCATTTTCCATAACTTAATTCCTTTGTTCCTCTCTCTCCATCACATTCACCTGACACACTCTATAGTTGCTTGGACCTAGCTCTATGCCCAACTTGCTTCTGCCCCAACTCAAAAAAACTTGTATTAAAATCTATCTATCTATCTATCTATCTATCTAACTATATTTTCATTTGTACCATAATTCTCAAGTGTGTTCCTCAGCACTGTGTGGAAATCATTCCATATCACTTTGGTCAATTTACAATTGCATATTCAGGGATGCCAATTTTATATCATCTCCTCACCCTCCTCCAAACTTCAATGCAACTGAAAATTGATTTGGATCAGATACATTTTACTGAACTGAAAATATGTTTTAAAAATCGCATAACAACAAAAAATATTAAAACATAAACAACTTGTGAATGATTTTTAGCTCCATCTATCATTCTCTTCTTTCCCAATAAGTTTTAGAGAGAAGGAGCTCTAAATTTGCTTTTATTTTTAAAATTTGTTTCACATCAAGATTTTGCTCTAAGATGCTCTGATGAAAAATGAAATATATATTGACTATTTGTGTTAGTCTGTTACATAGTCCATCCCACTCTGTTTGTACACATTACAACAATGATTTGAATCTTTGGCACAACCTTACAGAAAATTTAGTTCTTTAACATGACATTAGGATCTTACCTCACATTACTTTTACATCCTTATCTCATCAACTCCTTTTCAGTTTCTGTGCTTCAGCCTTGCTGGCCATCTTTCAGGAAGTCTCTGTACCTGAAATTACGTGCCAACCTTCCATGTGCTTTGTGTGTGTGTGTATGTGATTATTTTTTCATTTTTCACTTTGCCTGGAATACAGTTATTCCATCTATAACCCTCGCCAAGAAGACAGAATGATTGAATACTCAAATTCGCTCTTTTTATATACTGGCCAGGGAACATATATATGCTTATGCAAGCTTGAATGATTCAACTGTTTTAGAAAAAGCCATATGTAGAAAGCAATTCAAGTTCCCCTTAGAATTTCCAAAAATAAAACTGCAAATGGAACAGTAATTAAGGCAGGTTACTTTACTATAGAATCAGAACAATAAACTATATGAACTTATATAAGACCTTTTTACAAAAATGCTTCCCAAGTTAAGTTTAAAATAGCACATAAACATCATTTAGCTAAAAAGCATCAATAACACACAAGATCTTTTAAAACTTGCCTTGTGACCTGAATCAAAATCATAAACTATGCTTTAATGGACCATTTGACTTTTCTATATATGTGTAAAAATTGTGTGATTAAAAAAAAAAATCCTGGGCTTCCCCTGGTGGTCCAGTGGGTAAGGACACCGCCTTGCAGTGCAAGGGGCGCCGGTTCGAGCCCTGGCCTGGGAAGATCCCACGTGCCGCGGAGCGGCTGGACTGATGTGTCCAATCAACGAGCCAGAGCTCTGGAGCGCATGTGGCCAGAGCCGGTTCTCTGCAACGACAGACGCCACCGCGATGGGAGGTCCACAGGAGCCAAAGAACGAAGACGAATGAAAATAGAGAAATGAAAAACCAATAGAAGTGGCCCGCCCACTCCCCTCCCTCACCAACCCGACCCCCGCCCAAAGTAAATAAATAAATAAATCTTTAAAAAAAAAAATTCCACTATCATAACACAAAAAGATTACTTACAAACTTGTGGTAATTAAGGTGAACAGACTGCATAAGGGGTGTAGAAAGCAGACACCAAGGAGCCCAAACCCTGGAGAATCAGTTACTATTAATAGCGAAAGTTATCCACATTTTTACCCCAGTTTCTTGTACAAAAATAATTTTCCATTTATCTTGTGGCACAATAGCTAAATCACCTTCAAACTGAATTTTATGTATGCTTTTTCCCAGCTTGAACAATAATACTCAACAGTACTAGGTAACAAAAGAAACACTGGATTTCATTTATGAGAAGACTCCATGGACATTATGCTCTTTTAAAAATTAAGGAAGAGTTTATCATGGGAGAAGAAGAGGAAAGGGAGGATGTTGGCATGAGAATATGAATCATAGTTCAGCATTTCTATGCAGGAGCTAGCTTCTTAGCCCATAAGTCCTACTAAGATTACTTATTGATTTTCTTATAAATTATATATGATAACTGTTTTTTTTTTTTCCTTCCCAGTATGATAAACATCTGATTTTACTTTTGATAAAAATATTTTCACTCTGTTGAGGTTAAAAGAAGTCCTAGTTAACAGGTTTCTGAGAGGAAGAATCTTCCTAGTATGATATTCAGAGTAGGACCTTCCTGTATGGGCTAGCAAGGAAACCTCAGGAAACCTCCAGGAGTACAAAGAAGTAATTAGAAGCATGAGGGCTTGACTAGATAGAGAAAAATCACGATTTAAGCACATTTACATTTGTTGGCTATCGACCTGAAGTCTGTGATATTACTCATGGGTAGAAAGACAAACTCATCACAGAGATCTTGACTGGAAATTGGGCTTTCAGAATAACCATCTCTCCTTATCCTCAACTTTATAATAAAAGCAACATGGCCACTTACCTTCCTGCCACCAGTGTTGATGCGAAGGGGTGTCAGAAAGGGATCAAAGATCATATGACTAGTCTCTATGTTGACTGGTGACTGCCGTTTCCCCACAGAGCAAAGATTCCATGCTGAGTTCACTAGTCCCCAGAAAGAAGGAACTAGAAACAGGAAAAAGGAAGTAGAATCAAATTGTGTAGAGGCTTGGGAAACAATGTAACAAGCACTACGGCAAAGAAAATCATAAAATCAAAGACAGACATTCAATGTTTCCCACTCAAACCCCTATGACAGTTACTATTAATAGCGAAAGTTATCCACATTTTTACCCCAGTTTCTTGTACAAAAATAATTTTCCATTTATCTTGTGGCACAATAGCTAAATCACCTTCAAACTGAATTTTATGTATGCTTTTTCCCAGCTTGAACAATAATACTCAACAGTACTAGGTAACAAAAGAAACACTGGATTTCATTTATGAGAAGACTCCATGGACATTATGCTCTTTTAAAAATTAAGGAAGAGTTTATCATGGGAGAAGAAGAGGAAAGGGAGGATGTTGGCATGAGAATATGAATCATAGTTCAGCATTTCTATGCAGGAGCTAGCTTCTTAGCCCATAAGTCCTACTAAGATTACTTATTGATTTTCTTATAAATTATATATGATAACTGTTTTTTTTTTTTCCTTCCCAGTATGATAAACATCTGATTTTACTTTTGATAAAAATATTTTCACTCTGTTGAGGTTAAAAGAAGTCCTAGTTAACAGGTTTCTGAGAGGAAGAATCTTCCTAGTATGATATTCAGAGTAGGACCTTCCTGTATGGGCTAGCAAGGAAACCTCAGGAAACCTCCAGGGAGTACAAAGAAGTAATTAGAAGCATGAGGGCTTGACTAGATAGAGAAAAATCACGATTTAAGCACATTTACATTTGTTGGCTATCGACCTGAAGTCTGTGATATTACTCATGGGTAGAAAGACAAACTCATCACAGAGATCTTGACTGGAAATTGGGCTTTCAGAATAACCATCTCTCCTTATCCTCAACTTTATAATAAAAGCAACATGGCCACTTACCTTCCTGCCACCAGTGTTGATGCGAAGGGGTGTCAGAAAGGGATCAAAGATCATATGACTAGTCTCTATGTTGACTGGTGACTGCCGTTTCCCCACAGAGCAAAGATTCCATGCTGAGTTCACTAGTCCCCAGAAAGAAGGAACTAGAAACAGGAAAAAGGAAGTAGAATCAAATTGTGTAGAGGGCTTGGGAAACAATGTAACAAGCACTACGGCAAAGAAAATCATAAAATCAAAGACAGACATTCAATGTTTCCCACTCATAGGTATCCTTGGCTGTCACTATGACAGTTTCCTGTCCTGAATCTTGGTCAGTCTCTCTAAGTCTTACCCTTATGATGTCTTAAGATCGGATTTTATAATTTCAGAACCATTGATCTTTTAGCCACTTTGATAATAAACACAGTTACCATTAATATATTAATAGAGATGGCATAGACTAGCCACATCATCTTTTCATACTGAAGTGCATTAAACATTAAGCAACTCCTGTGTTTGACAGGAATGATACTGGAATTAACCTTGTTCTAGAAAGTAGCATTCAGCATATAGAAAACATATAATCACACATACATTCAACATATACATTACTCAGGGTTTTCAAGACAAAACTGAGGGAGCAAATTATTTTATGTCTCCCTAATCAATGTCAGGAGGCTGTCCAGCTGTCTCACTGGGAAAAAATTGATCTGCCAATGCAGGAGATGCAGGGTCAATCCCAGAGTCAAGAAGATCCTGCAGAGGAGGAGATAGAAATTCACTCTAATGTTCTTGCCTGTAGAATTCATGGACACAAGAGACTTGAGGGCTACAGTCTATAGGTTTGCTAAGACTTGGATGCAACTGAATAACTGAGTACATGCACACACAATGACTGCCGGACAGCAGCTTGGCAACTTGATTTAATGTACCAGCAGCTGATTAATATACTCACTGATAAGCAGAAAAAGATGGTGTTGAGTGCTGAGTGAAAATATTCAAAAGGAAATCATCCAATTTTCTTCAATGTCATATTAAAATAAATCTATTAAATACATTTATTAAAATAAATCTATTAAAATAAGTTTCTGGGCAAATTCCAGTCCTATTTTGCTTTTTTTAAGAAAGCAGTACAGTAGGGTAGCCTACTATTTATACATCAGTGAAGATCAGAGACCTTATCTCCAACATTTGCTCAGTTGTGTCTGACTCTTTGAGACCCCATGCATGGCAGTCCACCAAGCTCCTTGGTCCATGGGATTTTCCAGGAAAGAATGCTGGAATGTGGTGCCATAGTCATTATTACCTTGGTTCACTAGTCCCCAGAAAGAAGGAACTAGAAACAGGAAAAGGAAGTAGAATCAATTTTAGAGGGCTTGGGAAACAATGTAACAAGCACTACGGCAAAGAAAATCATAAAATCAAAGACAGACATTCAATGTTTCCCACTCATAGGTATCCTTGGCTGTCACTATGACAGTTTCCTGTCCTGAATCTTGGTCAGTCTCTCTAAGTCTTACCCTTATGATGTCTTAAGATCGGATTTTATAATTTCAGAACCATTGATCTTTTAGCCACTTTGATAATAAACACAGTTACCATTAATATATTAATAGAGATGGCATAGACTAGCCACATCATCTTTTCATACTGAAGTGCATTAAACATTAAGCAACTCCTGTGTTTGACAGGAATGATACTGGAATTAACCTTGTTCTAGAAAGTAGCATTCAGCATATAGAAAACATATAATCACACATACATTCAACATATACATTACTCAGGGTTTTCAAGACAAAACTGAGGGAGCAAATTATTTTATGTCTCCCTAATCAATGTCAGGAGGCTTTCCAGGTGTCTCACTGGAAATAATTGATCTGCCAATGCAGGAGATGCAGGGTCAATCCCAGAGTCAAGAAGATCCTGCAGAGGAGGAGATAGAAATTCACTCTAATGTTCTTGCCTGTAGAATTCATGGACACAAGAGACTTGAGGGCTACAGTCTATAGGTTTGCTAAGACTTGGATGCAACTGAATAACTGAGTACATGCACACACAATGACTGCCGGACAGCAGCTTGGCAACTTGATTTAATGTACCAGCAGCTGATTAATATACTCACTGATAAGCAGAAAAAGATGGTGTTGAGTGCTGAGTGAAAATATTCAAAAGGAAATCATCCAATTTTCTTCAATGTCATATTAAAATAAATCTATTAAATACATTTATTAAAATAAATCTATTAAAATAAGTTTCTGGGCAAATTCCAGTCCTATTTTGCTTTTTTTAAGAAAGCAGTACAGTAGGGTAGCCTACTATTTATACATCAGTGAAGATCAGAGACCTTATCTCCAACATTTGCTCAGTTGTGTCTGACTCTTTGAGACCCCATGCATGGCAGTCCACCAAGCTCCTTGGTCCATGGGATTTTCCAGGAAAGAATGCTGGAATGTGGTGCCATAGTCATTTATATCTTGAGCCTTGGTTGGTTTCTATGCTCTCATATATAGGCTGAATATTAGCCTCCTCCAAACATGTGTACATCTTCACCCAAGAACCTCTGAATATGTTACCTTAGGCTGTAAAATATAATTCATTTCAAATACTCCCATAAAAACTATTAATAAAAGTAATCCAAACTTATAAATGCTGTTGTGCTTCATTAATAAACTTCACATCCCAAAAGTACTCTCATAAAAACACAAACAACAAAAATTTTATGTGACCATCTGATTTGCTTTTATTGGGCATGACATTCTTTATGACAAATAGTTTCATGGTCTTAACACCCACTTCATTATTGAGGCCTATGTATCAGCTTCTAACCACCTGCTTAGACAATTAATTTCTAATTTCATGAAATAATTTAATTTCATAGCTGCAGATGGTGACTACAGCCATGAAATTAAAAGGCGCTTGCTCCTCGGAAGGAAAGCTATGGCAAACCTAGACAACATTTTCAAAAGCAGAGACATCACTTTGCTGAAAAAAGTCCATATAGTCAAAGCTATGATTTTCCCAGCACTCATGTATGGATGTACGAGTAGGACTATAAAGATGGCTGATTGCTGAAGAATCGATGCTTCTGGACTTTGGTGTTGCAGAAGGCTCTCAAGAATCTCTTGGACTGCAAGGAGATCAAACCAGCCAATCCTAAAAGAAATCAACATTGAACAGTCATTGGAAAGACTGATGCTGAAGCTGAAGCTCCAATACGTTAGCCATCTGATGTGAAGAGGATACTCATTGGAAAAGATCCTAATGTTGGGAATAATAGAAGGCAAAAGGACAGAGGATTAGGTGGTTGTATTTCATCACTGAGTCAATGGGCATGAGTTTGAGCAAGCTCCAGAAGACGGTGAAGGACCGGGAAGTCTGGAGTAATGCAGTCCATGAGGTTACAAACAGTCAGACACAACTGAACTAGACAATCAAGAGCTCTTTCTTACTGGATTGCTCATTTTTAATCAGCTAAAAATTAATAACCATTGAGAAACAGAAGCTAACTTAGAGGTCATACAATTAAAAGGACAATATGAACTTAAGGTCGTATAGGTAGGGGAAGTCCTCAATCCACACACAGACAGAGAGAGGCAGGGAAGGTCACAGTAAGCACAAGTACCCAGGTCTCAAGACTCAAAATGCTCAAAATCCCTCCCTCCCTAGTAGGCTTCATACATGAGGAGATGATCAGAATCAGTGTTTCATTATTAACTTGTTATGGCCATTGTAAGATTTTTGCTACTATTTATCTTTTGGCAAAGCAAGAGTAACAGTAATGCCTAGACTCCAGTGAAAGTAAATTTCAAATGCAAAATTTCAAACCAATTGCTTTAAATATCAAACATCCCAAAGAATGTTAGGACTTTTAAAAAACCATTCAACTGTAGTTGGGTAGAAAACGACTTCAATTCAAGCAAGAGAATATAAGCTCCGTCTTCAGAGATTCAAGACTAGGGAAATGTTATAGGAAGAAAACTGTGAAAACAGAAGCACGAGGTGCCCATATTTATTAGACCATGGACATCAGCCTGTAGACTTTACCTGAAGATTAAGACCGAGGAAATGAAATAAGGTTTCACAATTTAGAGTAAAACAGAACAACTCTCCCTCTCCCAATTTGTGCACAATTCTCAGTTATCTCCAGGAATCTAATACTCAACTATGATTCATGTTTTTGGTCCTTCAGGATCAAAACCTCACATCACGCTTGGGAACAAAAGTGGGTTTGTAGAATGCTATGGTGTTATTTCTTTTTCCAAAGGTAGAGAATCATTGCTGAATTATTTTTCTAACTCCCATGGTTTCCCCAATCAAATTTCTAATGTTCTGTCATTTTTAAAAAGCATCAGTTATATATTAGCTACAATGGTGTATTTTTCTAGCTAGACTGATATAACTTACTGCTGAAAAAAAAGCATGAATGCAAATAAAGTAAAATAGAGTGAGAATGTTCTGTCAAAATTTTAAAAAGCAAAAAAACCCCGTTATATTTATATCCATTGAACTAGACAATCAAGAGCTCTTTCTTACTGGATTGCTCATTTTTAATCAGCTAAAAATTAATAACCATTGAGAAACAGAAGCTAACTTAGAGGTCATACAATTAAAAGGACAATATGAACTTAAGGTCGTATAGGTAGGGGAAGTCCTCAATCCACACACAGACAGAGAGAGGCAGGGAAGGTCACAGTAAGCACAAGTACCCAGGTCTCAAGACTCAAAATGCTCAAAATCCCTCCCTCCCTAGTAGGCTTCATACATGAGGAGATGATCAGAATCAGTGTTTCATTATTAACTTGTTATGGCCATTGTAAGATTTTTGCTACTATTTATCTTTTGGCAAAGCAAGAGTAACAGTAATGCCTAGACTCCAGTGAAAGTAAATTTCAAATGCAAAATTTCAAACCAATTGCTTTAAATATCAAACATCCCAAAGAATGTTAGGACTTTTAAAAAACCATTCAACTGTAGTTGGGTAGAAAACGACTTCAATTCAAGCAAGAGAATATAAGCTCCGTCTTCAGAGATTCAAGACTAGGGAAATGTTATAGGAAGAAAACTGTGAAAACAGAAGCACGAGGTGCCCATATTTATTAGACCATGGACATCAGCCTGTAGACTTTACCTGAAGATTAAGACCGAGGAAATGAAATAAGGTTTCACAATTTAGAGTAAAACAGAACAACTCTCCCTCTCCCAATTTGTGCACAATTCTCAGTTATCTCCAGGAATCTAATACTCAACTATGATTCATGTTTTTGGTCCTTCAGGATCAAAACCTCACATCACGCTTGGGAACAAAAGTGGGTTTGTAGAATGCTATGGTGTTATTTCTTTTTCCAAAGGTAGAGAATCATTGCTGAATTATTTTTCTAACTCCCATGGTTTCCCCAATCAAATTTCTAATGTTCTGTCATTTTTAAAAAGCATCAGTTATATATTAGCTACAATGGTGTATTTTTCTAGCTAGACTGATATAACTTACTGCTGAAAAAAAAGCATGAATGCAAATAAAGTAAAATAGAGTGAGAATTACTCTGATTAGTGGAAAACCTGTCTGAAATGTTTGAATGGCATCATCTCTAGAATCCTTTGCACACAGCCTTTTAGTTTACATATAAATTAGAACACACACCAGACTTGGATATTTTTGCAAATTAGCTTTCACAGAGTCTAAACAAATGGAACTTAACTAGTGCATCACAGCTATTCATTATCTTGCCAAAATTTTACCCTGTGGTAATGCTGTCATTGTGACCATAAACTACAAATCCCAGTGCTCTCTTGGCTCTGAGCTATTCAGGATGCTCAGTGACTCATGATCTCAGTTGCTTTAAATATGAGTCCTGGAAAACTCAAAGTAAAACCTATCAACTGCTTTTACAAAAACAAATGAAACAAAAAGCTAAACTTTAGTGTATTAATGCATCATGGTAACCCTAGACAAAACCAAAGACTCACAAAAAATAAACAATATGAGAGAGCAACGAACTAGAGGAATGAATACTGATACTGAGTTAAAATTTATCTTGATGACATTTTTATCCTAGTAGAAAAGCTACAAAATCTGCTTGAGATTTTAGGCATCCTCTTTATTAAGTTGTTCCAAACCGTCATTTGTCACCTTGGCAGCATTTGCAGATACCTTGCTGTTATAGCAGGAATTTTCATACTTGGAATTACTTTATGCAATTAATGTGAATCGTTAAATATTATGAAAATAAAACAAACGATTAAAAAGTATTTACTGACAGTCTATGATGTGCCAAAGGTTATGCTTGGTACTGAGAATTCATGCATCAAATATTTGCTGATGACCTACTCTATGTGCCAGGCGCTATCAGCCGTTCTGGGTAGTCGTTAATGAATAAAGCAGGTATGGTTCCTGATTTCATAGATTTTTGAATGTTTTTGGTCCTTCAGTTCACATCACGCTTGGGAACAAAAGTGGGTTTGTAGAATGCTATGGTGTTATTTCTTTTTCCAAAGGTAGAGAATCATTGCTGAATTATTTTTCTAACTCCCATGGTTTCCCCAATCAAATTTCTAATGTTCTGTCATTTTTAAAAAGCATCAGTTATATATTAGCTACATGGTGTATTTTTCTAGCTAGACTGATATAACTTACTGCTGAAAAAAAAGCATGAATGCAAATAAAGTAAAATAGAGTGAGAATTACTCTGATTAGTGGAAAACCTGTCTGAAATGTTTGAATGGCATCATCTCTAGAATCCTTTGCACACAGCCTTTTAGTTTACATATAAATTAGAACACACACCAGACTTGGATATTTTTGCAAATTAGCTTTCACAGAGTCTAAACAAATGGAACTTAACTAGTGCATCACAGCTATTCATTATCTTGCCAAAATTTTACCCTGTGGTAATGCTGTCATTGTGACCATAAACTACAAATCCCAGTGCTCTCTTGGCTCTGAGCTATTCAGGATGCTCAGTGACTCATGATCTCAGTTGCTTTAAATATGAGTCCTGGAAAACTCAAAGTAAAACCTATCAACTGCTTTTACAAAAACAAATGAAACAAAAAGCTAAACTTTAGTGTATTAATGCATCATGGTAACCCTAGACAAAACCAAAGACTCACAAAAAATAAACAATATGAGAGAGCAACGAACTAGAGGAATGAATACTGATACTGAGTTAAAATTTATCTTGATGACATTTTTATCCTAGTAGAAAAGCTACAAAATCTGCTTGAGATTTTAGGCATCCTCTTTATTAAGTTGTTCCAAACCGTCATTTGTCACCTTGGCAGCATTTGCAGATACCTTGCTGTTATAGCAGGAATTTTCATACTTGGAATTACTTTATGCAATTAATGTGAATCGTTAAATATTATGAAAATAAAACAAACGATTAAAAAGTATTTACTGACAGTCTATGATGTGCCAAAGGTTATGCTTGGTACTGAGAATTCATGCAGCAAATATTTGCTGATGACCTACTCTATGTGCCAGGCACTATCATCAGTTCTGGGTAGTCAGTAATGAATAAAGCAGGTATGGTTCCTGATTTCATAGATTTTTCAATCTAATGGGGAATATGGGTTATATTGTTCCTCTTATTGTTTATCTCCAAGTTTATATAGTCATATATGTGCAATTAGAATTATTTGTAAGTATGTTCTAGAAACAAAACTGTAATGAATTATAGAATAGAGTATGGATAGGGGAGATAACCTAGGCAGAATGGTTAGGAATAATTTCTTTGGAAGTAGCATCAAGCAGACTCTAAAAGGACTGAGAACAGTCACTCTCGAAGAATAGCTGGGGAGAGGGTGTTCAAGGCAGAGAAGAGGTATAGGTCTTAGCAGAGAAGAGCCAGATGTGTTCAAACTGTGGAGAGTTAACCTGAATTTCATGAGCCAGATGAGACAAAAAAAAAAAAGAAGGGAAGATATGAAGTGAGGTTGGCCAGGGCTACCAGGGACAGAGACTTTCACTTTAATGTATTAGCAAGAAGCTGAGAATGTGGGCCAAGGGACTGATCTGATTCATGAATTAAACATATGTATCTACTTTGGTTGGAATACAACCAAGAGTGAATATGAGTTACCTTGGAGTAGTTATAAAAAGGAAAATAACTGGTTTCTAAGAAGCAGTTGGATTTTTATGAGAACTTAATCCTATTGCTTTGTGTTTTTAAAATATTACCTTGAAGGCACAGCAAATTAAATGTTTTAAAAACTATTTTCTTCAACATATGTTTTTGTTTCCTATAATAATAGGCATTACAATAATCTTGAACGAAGTTTCTAAGCAAGACATTCTGCTTGAGATTTTATGCATCCTCTTTATTAAGTTGTTCCAAACCGTCATTTGTCACCTTGGCAGCATTTGCAGATACCTTGCTGTTATAGCAGGAATTTTCATACTTGGAATTACTTTATGCAATTAATGTGAATCGTTAAATATTATGAAAATAAAACAAACGATTAAAAAGTATTTACTGACAGTCTATGATGTGCCAAAGGTTATGCTTGGTACTGAGAATTCATGCAGCAAATATTTGCTGATGACCTACTCTATGTGCCAGGCACTATCATCAGTTCTGGGTAGTCAGTAATGAATAAAGCAGGTATGGTTCCTGATTTCATAGATTTTTCAATCTAATGGGGAATATGGGTTATATTGTTCCTCTTATTGTTTATCTCCAAGTTTATATAGTCATATATGTGCAATTAGAATTATTTGTAAGTATGTTCTAGAAACAAAACTGTAATGAATTATAGAATAGAGTATGGATAGGGGAGATAACCTAGGCAGAATGGTTAGGAATAATTTCTTTGGAAGTAGCATCAAGCAGACTCTAAAAGGACTGAGAACAGTCACTCTCGAAGAATAGCTGGGGAGAGGGTGTTCAAGGCAGAGAAGAGGTATAGGTCTTAGCAGAGAAGAGCCAGATGTGTTCAAACTGTGGAGAGTTAACCTGAATTTCATGAGCCAGATGAGACAAAAAAAAAAAGAAGGGAAGATATGAAGTGAGGTTGGCCAGGGCTACCAGGGACAGAGACTTTCACTTTAATGTATTAGCAAGAAGCTGAGAATGTGGGCCAAGGGACTGATCTGATTCATGAATTAAACATATGTATCTACTTTGGTTGGAATACAACCAAGAGTGAATATGAGTTACCTTGGAGTAGTTATAAAAAGGAAAATAACTGGTTTCTAAGAAGCAGTTGGATTTTTATGAGAACTTAATCCTATTGCTTTGTGTTTTTAAAATATTACCTTGAAGGCACAGCAAATTAAATGTTTTAAAAAACTATTTTCTTCAACATATGTTCCTTTATAATAGAATTTTCCTATAATCCAACTAGGGCATTACAAGTAATCATTTGAAGCAAGGAATGTTTTCATGAAGGCATTCAGCTAAGAAAATCCACTCTTGCTTTCAAGCAGTAAAGTAAGTCCTCAACTTTTCAGCCAAAGGAAAGTAAATGAAACTTGGAAAAATGAATACTGGCATAAAATATACTTTTCATGAATTAAATCCTACAAGTAAGGCTTCCACTTCAATATAGCAATCTCTACATTAGGGTTTTTATAAGAATATATTTTAAATAAGAACTTGTATCTTTTCTTTGCTTTTTCCTCACCAGAGCTGATTTACTGTCCCTTTCCCTATTCACAACAGTAACAAATCTCCACTTTGAGCAATTATTAATAAGTATGTTTGCAATACTCATCGCTGTAGGCTTCTGACCTGATTCATGTTTTAAATTTATATCATAGGGGAAATTAGCTTTGAATAACTGCTTCCTGCTGAACTTTTCTTCCATTTTTGGAATGCTGATTCATATTACGTGGAAGGCTTCCCATTGTCTCACTTGGGAGATTCTAAAGAGTTGGAGACTTCCCTGGTAGCTTAGGTTTCCCTGGTGGCTCAGACAGTAAGGCATCTACCAGCAGTAGGACCTGAGTTAAATTCCTGGGTAGGGAAGATCCCCTAAAGAAGGAATGGCAATCCACTCCAATATTTTTGCCTGGGAAACCATGGACAGAGAAGCCTGGCATGCTACAGTCCATGCTGTTGCAAAGAGTAGGAAATGACTGTGTAACTGAATAACAACAAAAGGTTGGAAATATTCTGTGGTTATTCAGTTGCCCAGTCATGTCTGACCTTTTTTAATCTCATGGACTTCAGCACTCCAGGTCTCCCTGCCCCTCAGCATCTCTCAAAGGCATAGAAATATTCTACTTAATACCAAATAATTAGCTTTTGCATTCATCTAGAAATTAATGGGACATCTCCAATGAGCCAGAGTTTTGTTTTTTAATGTCCCCACTCTAATGGACATCTCTAATGATGGGAACACAGACAAGCTAACAAATCATGTTATAATAAAACACGCTATAATTAGGTGTGTGAATCCTAAAGTCTAAATGGAGACAGGAAAGTAAATTGACCTTGACCTTTCCCTAAAGCGCTGGCATCAGAAGAGACATTTGAATTTTTCCTTAAAATATGAACAGAAGCTGCAAGCCATGAAAGTCTTATGACTAGTTAAAACACAAGAGTTTTCCTAGAAACTGAGAGAAATTATTGCTGGATTTGCACAACTAGTATGCAGAGAGATTTTAAGCCATTGAATCGTTTGAATTCTCCAATTTGGAGAGCTTTTGTTATATAGGAGAAAGACCATGAAATACCATATCTTTACTAGGTGATGGGGAATAGAAGAAGTTTTCACATGCCCACAAAACCCAACCTGTATTCAGAGTAAAAAGCAGTGGATTGGCCACTTAATTTCATACTTTTAATGGGTCATATACAGTTAATTATTGGATCTATAACTGTCAGCATCTGAATGAAAAGAGGGAGTGAACAGTGATATGGCTCATCCTAGGTGGTTTTATTGCCAAAGAAAATATTTTTGTAATAATTTTAATTTAACTTTTAGAAGTTGTTGGATTAAGTGTGTGTACAGCAGCTTTGAACTTTTCTTCCATTTTGGAATGCTGATTCATATTACGTGGAAGGCTTCCCATTGTCTCACTTGGGAGATTCTAAAGAGTTGGAGACTTCCCTGGTAGCTTAGGTTTCCCTGGTGGCTCAGACAGTAAGGCATCTACCAGCAGTAGGACCTGAGTTAAATTCCTGGGTAGGGAAGATCCCCTAAAGAAGGAATGGCAATCCACTCCAATATTTTTGCCTGGGAAACCATGGACAGAGAAGCCTGGCATGCTACAGTCCATGCTGTTGCAAAGAGTAGGAAATGACTGTGTAACTGAATAACAACAAAAGGTTGGAAATATTCTGTGGTTATTCAGTTGCCCAGTCATGTCTGACCTTTTTTAATCTCATGGACTTCAGCACTCCAGGTCTCCCTGCCCTCAGCATCTCTCAAAGGCATAGAAATATTCTACTTAATACCAAATAATTAGCTTTTGCATTCATCTAGAAATTAATGGGACATCTCCAATGAGCCAGAGTTTTGTTTTTTAATGTCCCCACTCTAATGGACATCTCTAATGATGGGAACACAGACAAGCTAACAAATCATGTTATAATAAAACACGCTATAATTAGGTGTGTGAATCCTAAAGTCTAAATGGAGACAGGAAAGTAAATTGACCTTGACCTTTCCCTAAAGCGCTGGCATCAGAAGAGACATTTGAATTTTTCCTTAAAATATGAACAGAAGCTGCAAGCCATGAAAGTCTTATGACTAGTTAAAACACAAGAGTTTTCCTAGAAACTGAGAGAAATTATTGCTGGATTTGCACAACTAGTATGCAGAGAGATTTTAAGCCATTGAATCGTTTGAATTCTCCAATTTGGAGAGCTTTTGTTATATAGGAGAAAGACCATGAAATACCATATCTTTACTAGGTGATGGGGAATAGAAGAAGTTTTCACATGCCCACAAAACCCAACCTGTATTCAGAGTAAAAAGCAGTGGATTGGCCACTTAATTTCATACTTTTAATGGGTCATATACAGTTAATTATTGGATCTATAACTGTCAGCATCTGAATGAAAAGAGGGAGTGAACAGTGATATGGCTCATCCTAGGTGGTTTTATTGCCAAAGAAAATATTTTTGTAATAATTTTAATTTAACTTTTAGAAGTTGTTGGATTAAGTGTGTGTACAGCAGCTTTATCCCCCTGTTTGGGAGTGATTCTAATATGATAACTGACTTGCATCCCTGCAAAGACATCAACGGAGGGTTAAGTAAAAGTAAGGAACCAGATACTTTTCATTTGCTGACTACTCACCATAATAAGCTCTGTGCTATGCACTGGATATATCTTATTTTGATTAATACTCCCTACAATTCTGTGAGATAATATTATTGTTAAATTTGTGGACGAGAAATATAAGACTTAAAGAGGTTATGTGACTTTCCAAGATCACTTAGCTGGTAATTTGCTGCTGCTGCTGTATAATCATGTCCAAATCTTTTCCAACCTAGCCCACTAAACTCCTCTGCCCAATGTGATTTCTCAGGCAAGAATACTTGAGTGGATTGTCATAAATAAGGGGGAAGAATTTGAGATTACTTCTTTTATCTAAAATGAAGAAATAATCAGACAGACAAAGGAATGGAAGTAGTTCATGTGTAGTAGCATGTGAAGACAATACACAGGGGTACAAAGCAAGAGATAATCAACTCACTCTCTTTCTTCCAATGACACTCCTGAGGCAATTGATATGATCAGTTTATTAGATATCATTCAACATCTTTCACTGTTCTCATAGAAACACATTCAAATACATATACTCATAGAAGTTCTATTTATAAGAATCACTTTTGTTTATACTCCCCCTTTTTTTTTATTTAATGTATCTTACGAAGCTGCAAGCCATGAAAGTCTTATGACTAGTTAAAACACAAGAGTTTTCCTAGAAACTGAGAGAAATTATTGCTGGATTTGCACAACTAGTATGCAGAGAGATTTTAAGCCATTGAATCGTTTGAATTCTCCAATTTGGAGAGCTTTTGTTATATAGGAGAAAGACCATGAAATACCATATCTTTACTAGGTGATGGGGAATAGAAGAAGTTTTCACATGCCCACAAAACCCAACCTGTATTCAGAGTAAAAAGCAGTGGATTGGCCACTTAATTTCATACTTTTAATGGGTCATATACAGTTAATTATTGGATCTATAACTGTCAGCATCTGAATGAAAAGAGGGAGTGAACAGTGATATGGCTCATCCTAGGTGGTTTTATTGCCAAAGAAAATATTTTTGTAATAATTTTAATTTAACTTTTAGAAGTTGTTGGATTAAGTGTGTGTACAGCAGCTTTATCCCCCTGTTTGGGAGTGATTCTAATATGATAACTGACTTGCATCCCTGCAAAGACATCAACGGAGGGTTAAGTAAAAGTAAGGAACCAGATACTTTTCATTTGCTGACTACTCACCATAATAAGCTCTGTGCTATGCACTGGATATATCTTATTTTGATTAATACTCCCTACAATTCTGT
The DNA here is from genome assembly GCA_022376925.1 of Tragulus kanchil. Taxonomy (NCBI): domain Eukaryota; kingdom Metazoa; phylum Chordata; class Mammalia; order Artiodactyla; family Tragulidae; genus Tragulus; species Tragulus kanchil. The sequence goes on along the minus strand of JAIOJX010000027.1, from coordinate 53,819,173 downwards.
GAGATAATATTATTGTTAAATTTGTGGACGAGAAATATAAGACTTAAAGAGGTTATGTGACTTTCCAAGATCACTTAGCTGGTAATTTGCTGCTGCTGCTGTATAATCATGTCCAAATCTTTTCCAACCTAGCCCACTAAACTCCTCTGCCCAATGTGATTTCTCAGGCAAGAATACTTGAGTGGATTGTCATAAATAAGGGAGAAGAATTTGAGATTACTTCTTTTATCTAAAATGAAGAAATAATCAGACAGACAAAGGAATGGAAGTAGTTCATGTGTAGTAGCATGTGAAGACAATACACAGGGGTACAAAGCAAGAGATAATCAACTCACTCTCTTTCTTCCAATGACACTCCTGAGGCAATTGATATGATCAGTTTATTAGATATCATTCAACATCTTTCACTGTTCTCATAGAAACACATTCAAATACATATACTCATAGAGAAGTTCTATTTATAAGAATCACTTTTGTTTTAAGTAACACTATACCATGAATGTCCTTCATGTCAGTCCTTGGTAGAACCACTCATTCCTGTGTAAGGCTACAGAGCTTCCAAAATTTGAATGTATCTTACTTTTCTTAATCATTTCCTAAATGAAACCCATTAAGGTTATTTCCAACTCATTTTACTATGAAAATCAATGTTGCAATAAATAGCTCCAAACATATTTTTTCTGTTAGTAGTATTGTAGCCAAAATATGTTATTCTGCAGTCACTAAATCAAGTCAAACTCTTTGCAACCCCATGGACTGCAGCACACCAAGCTCCCGCGTCCTCCGTAGCTCCTGGAGTTTGCTCGAATTCATGTCCATTGAGTCAGTTGTGCTATCTAACCATCTCATCCTCTGCTGCACCCTTCTTTTGCTTTCTATATTTTTCCAATCAAAATATGCACATTCTTTATTTTAATAGATGCTCCCTGGTAACTTTAAAGGATACTAACAGTGTCCATGAATATTTGTCTTCATATCAGCTACGTATAGTATGTCAATTTCTCCATATTCTCCATGACCCTGGACGCTATTGGTTGTTTATTCTGAGGCGAGGGTTGAATATTTGGGTTTTTACATTTTTAATTAAAGGATAATTACTTTACAACGTTATGATTTTTGCCATACATCAATATGAATTGGTTCTATGGCCAACATATATATATATATATGGCCCCTCCCTCTTGAACCTTCATCTCACCCTCCTCCCCATCCCAACCCTCTAAGTTGTCATATAGGCTGGTTTTGTGTTCCCTGTCTCATATGCTAAACTTCCAGTGGCTATATATTTTACATATGGTAATGTATATATTTAAATGTTATTCTTTCAAATCATCCCACCAGTTCCTTCCCCAACTGTGTCTAAATGTCTCTTCTTTCTGTTGGCATCACCTTTGCTGCTTTGTGAAGACAATACACAGGGTACAAAGCAAGAGATAATCAACTCACTCTCTTTCTTCCAATGACACTCCTGAGGCAATTGATATGATCAGTTTATTAGATATCATTCAACATCTTTCACTGTTCTCATAGAAACACATTCAAATACATATACTCATAGAGAAGTTCTATTTATAAGAATCACTTTTGTTTTAAGTAACACTATACCATGAATGTCCTTCATGTCAGTCCTTGGTAGAACCACTCATTCCTGTGTAAGGCTACAGAGCTTCCAAAATTTGAATGTATCTTACTTTTCTTAATCATTTCCTAAATGAAACCCATTAAGGTTATTTCCAACTCATTTTACTATGAAAATCAATGTTGCAATAAATAGCTCCAAACATATTTTTTCTGTTAGTAGTATTGTAGCCAAAATATGTTATTCTGCAGTCACTAAATCAAGTCAAACTCTTTGCAACCCCATGGACTGCAGCACACCAAGCTCCCGCGTCCTCCGTAGCTCCTGGAGTTTGCTCGAATTCATGTCCATTGAGTCAGTTGTGCTATCTAACCATCTCATCCTCTGCTGCACCCTTCTTTTGCTTTCTATATTTTTCCAATCAAAATATGCACATTCTTTATTTTAATAGATGCTCCCTGGTAACTTTAAAGGATACTAACAGTGTCCATGAATATTTGTCTTCATATCAGCTACGTATAGTATGTCAATTTCTCCATATTCTCCATGACCCTGGACGCTATTGGTTGTTTATTCTGAGGCGAGGGTTGAATATTTGGGTTTTTACATTTTTAATTAAAGGATAATTACTTTACAACGTTATGATTTTTGCCATACATCAATATGAATTGGTTCTATGGCCAACATATATATATATATATGGCCCCTCCCTCTTGAACCTTCATCTCACCCTCCTCCCCATCCCAACCCTCTAAGTTGTCATATAGGCTGGTTTTGTGTTCCCTGTCTCATATGCTAAACTTCCAGTGGCTATATATTTTACATATGGTAATGTATATATTTAAATGTTATTCTTTCAAATCATCCCACCAGTTCCTTCCCCAACTGTGTCTAAATGTCTCTTCTTTCTGTTGGCATCACCTTTGCTGCTTTATAGTAGGATCATCAGTGCTATCTTTCTAGATTCTATATATGTGTGTTAATATGCCATGATATTTGTCTTTCTCTTTCTGACTTCACTCTATATAATAAGCTCTATTTATTTGCCTATTTGTTTCTGGCAGTCTAACAGGAAACACACAATTTCAATGATTTAATTTACATTTCTTAACTACTGCCAAGTTTGAGTATCTTTTCATATGTGCATTAACTATTTGCATTTTTTGGTCATATTTTCATGTATTTTTATCTGAGCTATTTCTGTTTTCACCTGGGTTTTTCCTATCATTTGAATCCTAGAAATGTTATCCCTCTGTAATATGCTAGAAACATTTTCTCCTGGCCTAGTGTCTAGCTCTAAGCTCACTTTTGATACTTGGTTATCTAGAGATTTTTAAATTTTATACAGTTGGATTTATCCATCTTTTTGTGAAAAAATTGTCTTCTCTATCATTTAATGTTGCATAGTAAACTAAACAGTACATAAGTATTTTTCTTAATGTTAATATTTCTTGCTATAATTTCTATAATTTTATCTTAAAAATCTATCAGAATTTAATTTTAATATACTATGACACAAGAGTTACTGCTTTTTCACAGATATAAAGTGAAGAATACCATTACTATTAATTAAATAAATCATCTTTTGTGACCAAATTGAGTGTTACCCATCTATATTAAGTTTTCATATACATTAGATTATTTCCAATATATCTCAATTATACAATTGTACAACTTACAATTATATTCACATATTAGTGAGATATTGTTTTGAGCATTTAAGGTCATTTACGATATCAGGCTTCCTGCTCTCTTTCCTTGCTGCCTCTAAATGATCATAAATATTTCAGGAAATGTTGCTAGGATTAGTGACTCTAGATTTTTAACTCTTATTAAATTCTGAAAAATTTACCAACATGCTACTAGAAAGCAGTCGCCTACAAATTCAAACATCTGGTGAAACACTTCTAAAATCCTGTAAAACATGTACATATCTCAGAATACGATGCCTTTTATCCATATATCTTTAAGCATGTAAATTTCTTTCTCTCCCTCTAATTCTTACTCTCTCTTTATGTATATACAAAATTATGTATTACACAAATGTCAAAAGTAGGAAAATTGTGAGAGTCCTGATGCCCAGATGTGTGCAAAAATCAGTAACTGCTTGCAACTTAGTATATTCACATTTGTATATTCTTACAGAAATATCCAGCTGTTCCAGTCTGCTTTGATTTTGACAGGTATTTCTTTACCATTTGAAAAAATAAGGGCTCAATTATCTTCATAATTCATAATGCAGCAAAAATAATCTTCATGCCATTACTGAATCTTTGGGCACAGACACAGTAGAATCAGTCACTAAGTAAGGAACTGATAGGTCTTTTGATCTTTTTGCAATTCTGCACTGGAATGGGTTGTCTAATAAGCCTGTGTGTATTTTCAGTTGAGATGATAGATTAGCTTCTATAACATAGTGACTTCTGCTAACACATTTGACTTCTGTTCTTAACATTCCTATTTGACTTTTGCATCAGCATGCTTCCTATTAGCAACCAAGAAAAATGCATAAATGTCACTAACTCTTAATGTTAATATTTCTTGCTATAATTTCTATAATTTTATCTTAAAATCTATCAGAATTTAATTTTAATATACTATGACACAAGAGTTACTGCTTTTTCACAGATATAAAGTGAAGAATACCATTACTATTAATTAAATAAATCATCTTTTGTGACCAAATTGAGTGTTACCCATCTATATTAAGTTTTCATATACATTAGATTATTTCCAATATATCTCAATTATACAATTGTACAACTTACAATTATATTCACATATTAGTGAGATATTGTTTTGAGCATTTAAGGTCATTTACGATATCAGGCTTCCTGCTCTCTTTCCTTGCTGCCTCTAAATGATCATAAATATTTCAGGAAATGTTGCTAGGATTAGTGACTCTAGATTTTTAACTCTTATTAAATTCTGAAAAATTTACCAACATGCTACTAGAAAGCAGTCGCCTACAAATTCAAACATCTGGTGAAACACTTCTAAAATCCTGTAAAACATGTACATATCTCAGAATACGATGCCTTTTATCCATATATCTTTAAGCATGTAAATTTCTTTCTCTCCCTCTAATTCTTACTCTCTCTTTATGTATATACAAAATTATGTATTACACAAATGTCAAAAGTAGGAAAATTGTGAGAGTCCTGATGCCCAGATGTGTGCAAAAATCAGTAACTGCTTGCAACTTAGTATATTCACATTTGTATATTCTTACAGAAATATCCAGCTGTTCCAGTCTGCTTTGATTTTGACAGGTATTTCTTTACCATTTGAAAAAATAAGGGCTCAATTATCTTCATAATTCATAATGCAGCAAAAATAATCTTCATGCCATTACTGAATCTTTGGGCACAGACACAGTAGAATCAGTCACTAAGTAAGGAACTGATAGGTCTTTTTGATCTTTTTGCAATTCTGCACTGGAATGGGTTGTCTAATAAGCCTGTGTGTATTTTCAGTTGAGATGATAGATTAGCTTCTATAACATAGTGACTTCTGCTAACACATTTGACTTCTGTTCTTAACATTCCTATTTGACTTTTGCATCAGCATGCTTCCTATTAGCAACCAAGAAAAAATGCATAAATGTCACTAACTGTAGGTCTCTATCATCCCCCAAAACTGTATCACAGGTCAAATCTGGGTGAGTTCTTTGCTTTGAAATGATTCTTGTCCATCTTAGGTATCACTAGCCTTATCCAGGTTCCAAATGACATATACTTCAGTTTTTGCCAACTCTAGGAGAACATTCTACATCACAAACAAAATGAGAGCTGAGGATTTTTTGATGATAACCTTTCTGACTGGTGTGAAGTGATACCTCATGTGGCTTTGACTTGCATTTCTCTGATAAGGAGTGATATTGAACATCTTTTCCTGTGCTTTTTGGTCATCTATATGTCTTCTCTGGAGAGAAGTCTCTTTGGCCTTTTTTCCCTATTTTTTTGGTTGCATTGCTTTTTATTTTTTTGGTTTTGAGTTGGATGAGCTGCTTGTATACTTTCAAAATTAATTCTTTGTCGGTTGCTCCATTTGCCATAATTTTCTGCCATTCTGAGCGTTGTCTTTTCACCTTGTTTGTAGTTTCTTTTGCTGTGAAAAAGCTTTTAAGTTTAATCAAGTCCCACGAGTTTATTTTGGTTTTTATTTCCATTACTCTAGAGGGTGGGTCATAGAAGGTCTTACTTTGATTTATGTCATTTGCCTATGTTTTTGTCTAAGAGTTTTATGGTTTCTGGTCTTACATTTAGGTCTTCAATTCATTTTGAGTTTATCTTTGTGTGTTGGAGAGGGTTGGAGAAAAAAGGAACACTCCTGAATTGTTGGTGGGAATGTAAACTGATACAGTCACTATGGAGGACAATATGGAGATGTCTTAAAAAGCAAAGAATAGAAGCACCATATGATCCAGCAATCACGCTATTAAGCGTATACCCAGAAGAAAATCAAAAGAGACATATGTACCCTAATATTCATTGCAGCACTTTTTACATAGCTGGAACATGGAAACAAGCTAGATCAACAAATGAATTGATAAAGAAGCTATGATACATATATGAAATGGAATATTTTTCAGCCAATAAAAAGGAACTGATAGGTCTTTTGATCTTTTGCAATTCTGCACTGGAATGGGTTGTCTAATAAGCCTGTGTGTATTTTCAGTTGAGATGATAGATTAGCTTCTATAACATAGTGACTTCTGCTAACACATTTGACTTCTGTTCTTAACATTCCTATTTGACTTTTGCATCAGCATGCTTCCTATTAGCAACCAAGAAAAAATGCATAAATGTCACTAACTGTAGGTCTCTATCATCCCCCAAAACTGTATCACAGGTCAAATCTGGGTGAGTTCTTTGCTTTGAAATGATTCTTGTCCATCTTAGGTATCACTAGCCTTATCCAGGTTCCAAATGACATATACTTCAGTTTTTGCCAACTCTAGGAGAACATTCTACATCACAAACAAAATGAGAGCTGAGGATTTTTTGATGATAACCTTTCTGACTGGTGTGAAGTGATACCTCATGTGGCTTTGACTTGCATTTCTCTGATAAGGAGTGATATTGAACATCTTTTCCTGTGCTTTTTGGTCATCTATATGTCTTCTCTGGAGAGAAGTCTCTTTGGCCTTTTTTCCCTATTTTTTTGGTTGCATTGCTTTTTATTTTTTTGGTTTTGAGTTGGATGAGCTGCTTGTATACTTTCAAAATTAATTCTTTGTCGGTTGCTCCATTTGCCATAATTTTCTGCCATTCTGAGCGTTGTCTTTTCACCTTGTTTGTAGTTTCTTTTGCTGTGAAAAAGCTTTTAAGTTTAATCAAGTCCCACGAGTTTATTTTGGTTTTTATTTCCATTACTCTAGAGGGTGGGTCATAGAAGGTCTTACTTTGATTTATGTCATTTGCCTATGTTTTTGTCTAAGAGTTTTATGGTTTCTGGTCTTACATTTAGGTCTTCAATTCATTTTGAGTTTATCTTTGTGTGTTGGAGAGGGTTGGAGAAAAAAGGAACACTCCTGAATTGTTGGTGGGAATGTAAACTGATACAGTCACTATGGAGGACAATATGGAGATGTCTTAAAAAGCAAAGAATAGAAGCACCATATGATCCAGCAATCACGCTATTAAGCGTATACCCAGAAGAAAATCAAAAGAGACATATGTACCCTAATATTCATTGCAGCACTTTTTACATAGCTGGAACATGGAAACAAGCTAGATCAACAAATGAATTGATAAAGAAGCTATGATACATATATGAAATGGAATATTTTTCAGCCAAAAAAAGAAATACACTTGATTCAGTCTTAATGAGATGAATGAACTTAGAACCTATTATACAAAATGAAGACAGACAAAAAGAGAAGGGCGAATATGATATTAGTTCACATATATACGAAATCTAGAATGATAGCACTGATAAATGCATATGCAGAGCTGCAGTGGAGAAACAGACATACAGAACAGATTCATGGTCATTAGGGCCAGGGAGGACTGGATGAGAAGTTTGGAAAAAGTAATATGCAAACCTACACTACCATATATAAAAGGAACCATCATTGTGGATATGCTATAAGCCTAAGGGAAACTATATGGGGGCTGTGCAACAGCCTGGAGGGGTGGGATGAGGAAGGACTAGGAAGGGGGTTTAGGAGGGAGGGGTCAAGAGTACACCTATGCATAATTTGTATTTATGTATAGCTGTAAACAACACAAATTTGCAAAAGTAAGATTTTTTAAAAATATATAAAAAGAAGGGGAAAAATGAGAGCTGAGTGTACAAGGAAGACCCATGACTGGAAATCGGGCTACATCAGTGGTCCACAACACAATGTAGTATACAGGAAAGTCACTATTATATTACTTAAGACATGTGCTATCTTCAGGCTAAACCCGTTTCTATGCCAACATTACAGTCAGTTCACATTCCAATGTTTTTTACTTTGATTTTTTGTGAAAAAGCTTTTAAGTTTAATCAAGTCCCACGAGTTTATTTTGTTTTATTTCCATTACTCTAGAGGGTGGGTCATAGAAGGTCTTACTTTGATTTATGTCATTTGCCTATGTTTTTGTCTAAGAGTTTTATGGTTTCTGGTCTTACATTTAGGTCTTCAATTCATTTTGAGTTTATCTTTGTGTGTTGGAGAGGGTTGGAGAAAAAAGGAACACTCCTGAATTGTTGGTGGGAATGTAAACTGATACAGTCACTATGGAGGACAATATGGAGATGTCTTAAAAAGCAAAGAATAGAAGCACCATATGATCCAGCAATCACGCTATTAAGCGTATACCCAGAAGAAAATCAAAAGAGACATATGTACCCTAATATTCATTGCAGCACTTTTTACATAGCTGGAACATGGAAACAAGCTAGATCAACAAATGAATTGATAAAGAAGCTATGATACATATATGAAATGGAATATTTTTCAGCCAAAAAAAGAAATACACTTGATTCAGTCTTAATGAGATGAATGAACTTAGAACCTATTATACAAAATGAAGACAGACAAAAAGAGAAGGGCGAATATGATATTAGTTCACATATATACGAAATCTAGAATGATAGCACTGATAAATGCATATGCAGAGCTGCAGTGGAGAAACAGACATACAGAACAGATTCATGGTCATTAGGGCCAGGGAGGACTGGATGAGAAGTTTGGAAAAAGTAATATGCAAACCTACACTACCATATATAAAAGGAACCATCATTGTGGATATGCTATAAGCCTAAGGGAAACTATATGGGGGCTGTGCAACAGCCTGGAGGGGTGGGATGAGGAAGGACTAGGAAGGGGGTTTAGGAGGGAGGGGTCAAGAGTACACCTATGCATAATTTGTATTTATGTATAGCTGTAAACAACACAAATTTGCAAAAGTAAGATTTTTTAAAAATATATAAAAAGAAGGGGAAAAATGAGAGCTGAGTGTACAAGGAAGACCCATGACTGGAAATCGGGCTACATCAGTGGTCCACAACACAATGTAGTATACAGGAAAGTCACTATTATATTACTTAAGACATGTGCTATCTTCAGGCCTAGAACTCTGTTTCTATGCCAACATTACACAGTCAGTTCACATTCCAATGCTTGGCACACTCAAGAAGTCAGCAACTACTTTTCAGGACAGACAGAATGAAAGCCACTCACAGAAGATTAACCAAAATCATCACAAGGATCACAGTTTGGGATAACTCAATGAAACTATGAGCCGTGTCTTGTGGGGCCATGCAAGACTGATAGACAGGGTGGAGAGATCTGAGAAAATGTGGTCCAGTGGAGAAAAGAATGGCAAAACACTTCAGCATTCTTGCCGTGAGAATCCCATGTACATTATGAAAAGGTAAAATGAGATGACACTGAAAGATGAACCTTCCTGATCAGTAGGTGTCTAATACACTACTGGAGACAAATATCTCCTGAATGTGTGAAAAACTTGAGCCACTGTGGAAAGGATGGCCAGCCAGTTATGGATGTTTCTGTTGGTGAAAGTAAAATCTGATACTGCAAGAACATTATTGCACAGGAACCTGGAATGTTAGGTCCATGAATTAAGATAAATAGGAAGTAGTCAAACAGGAGATGGAGTGAACATTGATATTTTAGGAATCAGTGAACTAAAACGGATAGGAATAGGAAAATTTAATTCAGATGACCATTATATCTACTAATGTCGGAAAGAATTCCTTAGAATAAATGAGGTTGCTCTTATAGTCAATAAGAGCCTCACATACTATACTTGGCTGGAACTTTAAAAGTAACAGAATGATCCCTGTTAATTTCCAAGGAAAACCATTCCATATCACATTAATCCAAGTTTATGCACCAATCACTAAGGTCAGAGAAGTTTAAATTGAAAGATTTTCTGAAGATGTACAAGATGTCCTAGAACTAATATGAGAAAAAGGAGTCCTTTTCAACTTTGGGGGCTGGACTGCAAAAATATGAAGTCAAGAGATACTTTAAGTAACATGTAACTTTGGCATTTGAGTTAAACGTGAAGCAGGGCAAAGGGCTTATAGAGTTTTGCCAAGAAAATACACTGGTCAGCAAACACCCTCCTCTAACATCACAAGAGATGACTCTACACAGAGACATCACCAGATGGTCAATACAGAAATCGGATTGATTATATTCTTTGCAGCCAGAAATGGATAAGCTCTATACAGTTAGCAAAAAAAAAAAAAAAGACCAGGAGCTGACTGTGGCTCATATCATTAAATCCTTGTTGAAAAATTCAGACTTAAGTTGAAGAAAATACAGAAAGTCATGACGCCATTCAATTATGACCTAACTCATATCCCTTGTGATTATGCAGTGAAAGTGACAAAGAGATTAAAGGAATTAGATATAATAGACAGAGTGTCAGAAACACTACTGGAGACAAATATCTCCTGAATGTGTGAAAAACTTGAGCCACTGTGGAAAGGATGGCCAGCCAGTTATGGATGTTTCTGTTGGTGAAAGTAAAATCTGATACTGCAAGAACATTATTGCACAGGAACCTGGAATGTTAGGTCCATGAATTAAGATAAATAGGAAGTAGTCAAACAGGAGATGGAGTGAACATTGATATTTTAGGAATCAGTGAACTAAAACGGATAGGAATAGGAAAATTTAATTCAGATGACCATTATATCTACTAATGTCGGAAAGAATTCCTTAGAATAAATGAGGTTGCTCTTATAGTCAATAAGAGCCTCACATACTATACTTGGCTGGAACTTTAAAAGTAACAGAATGATCCCTGTTAATTTCCAAGGAAAACCATTCCATATCACATTAATCCAAGTTTATGCACCAATCACTAAGGTCAGAGAAGTTTAAATTGAAAGATTTTCTGAAGATGTACAAGATGTCCTAGAACTAATATGAGAAAAAGGAGTCCTTTTCAACTTTGGGGGCTGGACTGCAAAAATATGAAGTCAAGAGATACTTTAAGTAACATGTAACTTTGGCATTTGAGTTAAACGTGAAGCAGGGCAAAGGGCTTATAGAGTTTTGCCAAGAAAATACACTGGTCAGCAAACACCCTCCTCTAACATCACAAGAGATGACTCTACACAGAGACATCACCAGATGGTCAATACAGAAATCGGATTGATTATATTCTTTGCAGCCAGAAATGGATAAGCTCTATACAGTTAGCAAAAAAAAAAAAAAAGACCAGGAGCTGACTGTGGCTCATATCATTAAATCCTTGTTGAAAAATTCAGACTTAAGTTGAAGAAAATACAGAAAGTCATGACGCCATTCAATTATGACCTAACTCATATCCCTTGTGATTATGCAGTGAAAGTGACAAAGAGATTAAAGGAATTAGATATAATAGACAGAGTGTCAGAAACACTATGGATGGAGGTTCCAAACCCTGTACAGAAGGTGGTGATGAAAACTATCTCCAATAAAAAGTAAATGCAAGAAGCAAAATGGTTATCTGAGGTCTTAAAAATAGCTGAGAAAATAGGAGATATGGAAATCATGGAAAAAGAAAGATATACCAGTCTAAATGCAGAGTTCCAGAGAATAGCTAGGAGAGATAAAAAAAGTCCTTAGTGAACAATGAAAATAGAATAGAGCAATAGAAGGGGAAAAACTAGAGACCTCTCCAAAAAAGTACAGGTACCAGGGAACATTTCATGGAAAGCTGGACAGAACAAAGGAACAAAAACTTATGGACCTAACAGAAACAGAGAAATTAAGAAAAAATGTCGAGAATGTATCAGGCCATCAACAAGATGATGGAGGAATGGGAGGAGGATTACACCTGCTCCTCAACAGAATCACCAGAACTAATCAAGAAATGAAACACCACTAACAGAGCAGCCTCTAGACAACAAAAGAAGTCCTCAGGTCTACAGGGGACAGAAAGCAAACAGCCTGAACTTTCCCCAAGCTCCTGTCCTGGAGCTCCCATCCCTTAGCTCCTACATCTGACTGGGCGGAGAGAGCACTGGGAAGTGTTCCAGGATGAAACACGGTGCTCAGTGTGAGAATCTCATTGGTGATAGTACTGTGACAAGGATGTGCAAGTAGGTGAGCTTGAGACTGAACACCAGCGGGACATGGGAAACAGAACAGGGAAATCTCCCACGGGTGGCAGTCCAGCAGCCCGGCTCCAGGCTGACAGAGAAGCTCCTGCCCGCGATTAGGGCAAAGAGTGAGGCTTGGTTCTGCATCCAGGAGTTCCGAGACAGGTGTCCTGGTGGCATGAACGAGCCCACTCAGCCCAAGAGCTGTAGCAAAGATGCCGGGCAGCCATGACGGGAAGCGTCAGTCCCACCAATAGCAGAGCTGCGACAGAAAAACCGGGAAAAGAGCTGAGATAGAAGGCTACCAGAGTGTATGCAATAAAACTGGGGAATCCCCTTCAGCAGAGTGTCAGAAACACTATGGATGGAGGTTCCAAATGTACAGAAGGTGGTGATGAAAACTATCTCCAATAAAAAGTAAATGCAAGAAGCAAAATGGTTATCTGAGGTCTTAAAAATAGCTGAGAAAATAGGAGATATGGAAATCATGGAAAAAGAAAGATATACCAGTCTAAATGCAGAGTTCCAGAGAATAGCTAGGAGAGATAAAAAAGTCCTTAGTGAACAATGAAAATAGAATAGAGCAATAGAAGGGGAAAAACTAGAGACCTCTCCAAAAAAGTACAGGTACCAGGGAACATTTCATGGAAAGCTGGACAGAACAAAGGAACAAAAACTTATGGACCTAACAGAAACAGAGAAATTAAGAAAAAATGTCGAGAATGTATCAGGCCATCAACAAGATGATGGAGGAATGGGAGGAGGATTACACCTGCTCCTCAACAGAATCACCAGAACTAATCAAGAAATGAAACACCACTAACAGAGCAGCCTCTAGACAACAAAAGAAGTCCTCAGGTCTACAGGGGACAGAAAGCAAACAGCCTGAACTTTCCCCAAGCTCCTGTCCTGGAGCTCCCATCCCTTAGCTCCTACATCTGACTGGGCGGAGAGAGCACTGGGAAGTGTTCCAGGATGAAACACGGTGCTCAGTGTGAGAATCTCATTGGTGATAGTACTGTGACAAGGATGTGCAAGTAGGTGAGCTTGAGACTGAACACCAGCGGGACATGGGAAACAGAACAGGGAAATCTCCCACGGGTGGCAGTCCAGCAGCCCGGCTCCAGGCTGACAGAGAAGCTCCTGCCCGCGATTAGGGCAAAGAGTGAGGCTTGGTTCTGCATCCAGGAGTTCCGAGACAGGTGTCCTGGTGGCATGAACGAGCCCACTCAGCCCAAGAGCTGTAGCAAAGATGCCGGGCAGCCATGACGGGAAGCGTCAGTCCCACCAATAGCAGAGCTGCGACAGAAAAACCGGGAAAAGAGCTGAGATAGAAGGCTACCAGAGTGTATGCAATAAAACTGGGGAATCCCCTTCAGCAGAGTTCAGAGGCTCAACCACTGCCCAATCCATGGGGACTGCCCGCTACACCCCCAGCCAGCATCAGAGGTGGAGAACAGAGCTCAGCTGCACTGACTGCAGGGACTTTGGTACAGAGAACTGCTGAGAGCAAAACAGACAAACTGGAGAAACCAGAGGAACTGATACTGCAAAGGTCCAAGCTACAAACTTAAAACCCGACCCTCACTAAAATCTAAAACATAAGAAGTCACCCAGCCCCCACACCCAACCCCCAACAGTACCAATGAGGGAAATCTGGGACAGCATCAAGAGAAAACTGGTGGAAGATTCACATGCAGATGAGAAGATAGAAACCAAGAACACTATTTTCTTATGTTTTATTTATTATTATTTTTTGTGGGGTTTTTTTCTTTTCTCTCTTTTCTTTTTATTCTATTTTTTATCTTTTATTTTTGTTATTTTATTATCATTTTTTAAACAACAGCTCTCTCTCTCTCTATGCTCTAACTTTAAAATCTTTTTATATTTACTAATATCCTCTCTATAAATATTCCCTATTCTACTCTCTCTACTGTTCTCTTCCAGCTGTACTAAACTCTATTCTATACTAAACTTTGTTACCTAACCCTACAAAACCATTGCAACATGAATCTATTCCTTCTCATTATTTGTCCACTCTCCTTCTTCTCACCCCCATCACATGTCATAGTTAAAAAATGTTTTCATTGCAATATCCCCAGCCAGAAACTTGCTGTGGATCCGTTTTTCCAGGCAGTGTTTTAATTAACTTAATGATCAGGTACCAACTGTAATTGTGCCGTTTGTGAGGAAAATTCCCTGTACTTTATCCCTTTGAGACTGTTCATACTTTGTGTTTATGGCTGACAGAGAAGCTCCTGCCCGCGATTAGGGCAAAGAGTGAGGCTTGGTTCTGCATCCAGGAGTTCGAGACAGGTGTCCTGGTGGCATGAACGAGCCCACTCAGCCCAAGAGCTGTAGCAAAGATGCCGGGCAGCCATGACGGGAAGCGTCAGTCCCACCAATAGCAGAGCTGCGACAGAAAAACCGGGAAAAGAGCTGAGATAGAAGGCTACCAGAGTGTATGCAATAAAACTGGGGAATCCCCTTCAGCAGAGTTCAGAGGCTCAACCACTGCCCAATCCATGGGGACTGCCCGCTACACCCCCAGCCAGCATCAGAGGTGGAGAACAGAGCTCAGCTGCACTGACTGCAGGGACTTTGGTACAGAGAACTGCTGAGAGCAAAACAGACAAACTGGAGAAACCAGAGGAACTGATACTGCAAAGGTCCAAGCTACAAACTTAAAACCCGACCCTCACTAAAATCTAAAACATAAGAAGTCACCCAGCCCCCACACCCAACCCCCAACAGTACCAATGAGGGAAATCTGGGACAGCATCAAGAGAAAACTGGTGGAAGATTCACATGCAGATGAGAAGATAGAAACCAAGAACACTATTTTCTTATGTTTTATTTATTATTATTTTTTGTGGGGTTTTTTTCTTTTCTCTCTTTTCTTTTTATTCTATTTTTTATCTTTTATTTTTGTTATTTTATTATCATTTTTTAAACAACAGCTCTCTCTCTCTCTATGCTCTAACTTTAAAATCTTTTTATATTTACTAATATCCTCTCTATAAATATTCCCTATTCTACTCTCTCTACTGTTCTCTTCCAGCTGTACTAAACTCTATTCTATACTAAACTTTGTTACCTAACCCTACAAAACCATTGCAACATGAATCTATTCCTTCTCATTATTTGTCCACTCTCCTTCTTCTCACCCCCATCACATGTCATAGTTAAAAAATGTTTTCATTGCAATATCCCCAGCCAGAAACTTGCTGTGGATCCGTTTTTCCAGGCAGTGTTTTAATTAACTTAATGATCAGGTACCAACTGTAATTGTGCCGTTTGTGAGGAAAATTCCCTGTACTTTATCCCTTTGAGACTGTTCAGTTGTGTTTATTGATGGGTATGTATGTATATTTTTCCATTATGTTAAGAAATATTTGCATGATTTTATGATTGCCATCTACTAGAGATGTACATTTTGTCCCTCATGTGTTCATATTTGAACTAATTCCACTGAACCGCATAGCAAATCAGACAAAGAGTCTACACTCCCCACCCAGAGATAAAACCAAGGAACCTTGGAGTGAAAACCGTAATTCCAAGACCCTACAAAAAACACTAGAGATAATTTGCATGTAAACAGGACCCAACAGCACCTAAGACACAAAGCATTGAACATTTCTACAAGGACAGAAACCAAAACGAAGCGAGAAATCAACCATGGAGACTGGGAAAAAGACGTCAATCACACACACACATACACACACACAGAAAGAGACAAAAATTAACACAAAAATGAAAAGACAGAGAAGCACCACACAAATGAAAGAACAAATCAGAGAAACACAATTACAAATGACAAAAGATGAGCTAGACAAAATAACTGAAAGAGAATTCAGAAGAGAGATACTAGTGAGGATACAAAAACTCCGATAAGAGAATATTAGAGGAAATTAATTCACAGAGAAGAGACTTGGAAGAAATGAAAAATAAACGGAGATAAACAATTCAATTGCTTAACTGAGAAATACTATAGAAGGACTCAAGCGTAGAGTATAAGAGGCAGAAAATGGACAAGTGAGCTGGAAGACAGAATGATGGAAATAACTGCTGAAGAACAGAATAAAGCACAAAGAATAAAAAGAATGGAGGGAGGGCTTCCCTGGTGGTCCAGTGGGTAGGGACCACCTTGCAGTGCAAGGGGCTCCGGTTCGATCCCTGGCCTGCAAAGATCCCATGTGCTATGGAGTGGGTGGACCAATGTGTACAATTACTGAGCCAGAGCTCTGGAGCACATGTGCCCAGAGCCAGTGCTCTGAGACAACAGAGGCCACTGCAATGGGAGGCCCACATGGGCCAAATAACAAAGATGAATGAAAACAAATAAATGAAAGACCAATAGAAGTGGACCATTTGGCCCCCTCCCTGCCCAAACTGCCCCCCACTCAAAAAAAAAGAAAAAAAGAATGAAGGATATCCTCAGAGATCTATGGGACAGCATCAAATGCAGCAACATTAGAATGCTAGTGGTCACAGAAGAAGACGGAAAGAAAGGTTATGAAAAAATTCTTGAAGAGATTATAGTTGAAAACTTCCCCAGCATGGGAAAGGAAATAGTCAACAAAGTACAAAAAAGCACAATGAGTTCCATACAGCATAAACCCCAGAAGAAACATACCAAGGTATATTCTAATCAAGCAAATGCAGACTGAATATAAGGACAGAATATTTTAAAGCATAAAGGAACAAACAACAGATAACATGCAAAGGAAGCCCCATATGTTTAACCAGTGATGTTTCATCAGAAACACTGCAGGCCAGAAGACAATGACAGGACACCTTTAAATGGCTAAAAGTGAGTAACCTCCAACCAAGAACTATCTACCTGGCAAGGATCACATTCACAATTGATGGAGAAGTTGAAAAATCTACAGACAAGTAAAAACTAAAAAAAAAAAAAAAAATTGTACCATGAAACTAACCTTACAACAAGTGTTAAATGGCCTGATATAGAAAATAATTACAAGAGTAGAAGTCCTACAAACCAAACCCCAAACATCTAAGAAGATGACAATAGAAACATTCATATCAATAATTACTTTGAATGTAAACAGACTAAAAGCTCCAACTGAAAGACACAGACTGGCTGAATGGATGCAAAAGCAAGACCTAAGTATATGATGCTTACAAGAAACACACTACAGACCTAAGACACAAAGACTGAAAGTGAGAGGATGGAAAAAGATATTCCATGCAAATGGAAATCAAAAGAAAGCCCGAGTAGCAATCCTAATATCTGACAAAATAGACTTCAAAATAAAGAAGATTAGAAGAGACAAGGCAGGACACTACAAAATGATCAAGGGATCAATCCAAGAGGAAGACATAGCAATCACAAATATTTATGAACCCAACACATGAGCATCCCGATACATAAAACAAACATTTTGAGAAATAAAAGAGGAAATTGACAATAACACAATAAGAGTAGAAGAGTTTAACACTCCTCTCACTCCAGTGGACAGATCATCAAACCAGAAAATTAATAAAGAAACACAAGCCTTAAATGCCACACTCAAAGAGAAGGACCTCATCGATATCCTTAGGACCTTCCATCCAAAAACAGAAGAAGACACTTTCTTCTCAAGTGTTCATGGAACATCCTCCAGGATAGACCACATCTCGGGACACAAATCAAACCTCAGCAAATTCAAGAAAATTGAAATTATATCAACTATCTTCTTTGAACACAGTGCAATCAGATCAGACATCAACTGCAGAAAAAAAAAAAACGCTAAAAACACAAGCACATGGAGATTAAACAACACATACATAAACAAACAAACAAACAAACAAAATTCCTGAACAAATCAATGGGGAAAAAAAATTCCTGAAAGAAAATGACAATGAACACAAGACAGTTCAAAATCTATGGGACAAAAGCAGTTCTAAGAGGGAAACTTACAGCAATACAATCCTACCTCAAGAGAAAAAAAAAAATGACAATCTAACTCTACATTTAAAACAACTGGAGAAAGAAGCACAAAAAATCTCCAAATTTGAGAGAAGAAAAGAAAACTTAAAGATCAGAGGAGAAATAAATGAAAAGAAACTGAAGAAACAATAGTAAAGATAAATATGATGAGAAGCTGGTTCTTTGAAATGAGAAACAAAATTGACAAACCACTAGCCAGACTCATCAAGAAAAAACAGAGAAGAACCAGGTCAACAAAATCAAAAATTAAAAGACAGATATTATAACATATAATGCACAAATGCTAAAGATTATAAGAGACCACTATGAACAACTATATGGCAAAAAACTGGACAACCTGGAAGAAGCGGATAGTTTCTTAGAGAAGATTAATCTCCCAAGATTCAACCAGTAAGAAATGGAAACTATGAACAACCCAATCACAAGCTCAGAAATCAAATTTGTGATTAAAAATCTACTCAAATATAAAACCCCAGGGCGAGATGGCTTCACAAGTGAACTCTACCAAACATTTAAAGAAGAGCTGAAGCCTGTCCTTTTAAAACTCTTTCAAAATATTGCACAGGGAGGAACCCATCCAAACACATGCTATGAGGCCACCATCACAATGATAGCAAAACCACGCAAAGATAGCACCAAAAAAAAAAATAGAAAATTATAGGCCAATTTCACTAATGAACTTAGGTGTCAGAATCCTCAACAAAAGTGACACAAAAAGATTTCAATAACACATTAGAGAAGGACCTCATCGATATCCTTAGGACCTTCCATCCAAAAACAGAAGAAGACACTTTCTTCTCAAGTGTTCATGGAACATCCTCCAGGATAGACCACATCTCGGGACACAAATCAAACCTCAGCAAATTCAAGAAAATTGAAATTATATCAACTATCTTCTTTGAACACAGTGCAATCAGATCAGACATCAACTGCAGAAAAAAAAAAAACGCTAAAAACACAAGCACATGGAGATTAAACAACACATACATAAACAAACAAACAAACAAACAAAATTCCTGAACAAATCAATGGGGAAAAAAAATTCCTGAAAGAAAATGACAATGAACACAAGACAGTTCAAAATCTATGGGACAAAAGCAGTTCTAAGAGGGAAACTTATAGCAATACAATCCTACCTCAAGAGAAAAAAAAAAATGACAATCTAACTCTACATTTAAAACAACTGGAGAAAGAAGCACAAAAAATCTCCAAATTTGAGAGAAGAAAAGAAAACTTAAAGATCAGAGGAGAAATAAATGAAAAGAAACTGAAGAAACAATAGTAAAGATAAATATGATGAGAAGCTGGTTCTTTGAAATGAGAAACAAAATTGACAAACCACTAGCCAGACTCATCAAGAAAAAACAGAGAAGAACCAGGTCAACAAAATCAAAAATTAAAAGACAGATATTATAACATATAATGCACAAATGCTAAAGATTATAAGAGACCACTATGAACAACTATATGGCAAAAAACTGGACAACCTGGAAGAAGCGGATAGTTTCTTAGAGAAGATTAATCTCCCAAGATTCAACCAGTAAGAAATGGAAACTATGAACAACCCAATCACAAGCTCAGAAATCAAATTTGTGATTAAAAATCTACTCAAATATAAAACCCCAGGGCGAGATGGCTTCACAAGTGAACTCTACCAAACATTTAAAGAAGAGCTGAAGCCTGTCCTTTTAAAACTCTTTCAAAATATTGCACAGGGAGGAACCCATCCAAACACATGCTATGAGGCCACCATCACAATGATAGCAAAACCACGCAAAGATAGCACCAAAAAAAAATAGAAAATTATAGGCCAATTTCACTAATGAACTTAGGTGTCAGAATCCTCAACAAAAGTGACACAAAAAGATTTCAATAACACATTTAGAAACTCATTCATCCCAAGTATGCAAGGATTTTTCAATATCCGCAAATCAATCAATGTGATAAACCATATCAACAAATTGAGAAAACAAAATCATTTGATAATCTCAATAGATGCAGAAAAAGCCTTCAACAAAGTACAGCATCAATTTATCATTAAAAAAAAAAAAAAAACCCTCTTCAAAAAATAGGCATAGAAGGATCCTATCTCCACATAGCAAAAGCCATATATGAGAAGCCCACAGAGAATATTATCCTCAATGGTGAAAAGCTGAAAGCATTCCTAAGAACAGCAACAAGAGAAGGGGGTCCACTTTCACCACTATTATTCAACATAGTCCTGGATGGTCTAGCAACAGCAATAAGAGAAGAAAAAGAAATAAAAGGAATCCAGATTGGAAAAGAAGACGTAAAATTCTCTCTGTTTGCAGATGAAATAATATTATACAGAGAAAACCTCAAAGGCGCTATTACAAAACTACTAGAGCTAATCAACAAATTCAGCAAAGTAGCAGGATATAAAATCAATACTCAGAAATCACTCGCACTTCTATATGCAAACAATCAAACATGAGAAAATGAAATCAAAGATGCAATCTCTTTCACCACTGCAAGCAAAAGAATGAAATATCTAGGAATACACCTACCCAAAGAAACAAAAGAACTGTATACTGAAAATTACAAGACGCTCCTGAAAGAAATTAAAGAAGACTTAAACAGATGGAGAGATATTCCATGTTCCTGGGTTGGAAGGATCAATATTGTGAAAATGACCATACTGTCAAATATCATCTACAGATTCAATGTGATCCCTATCAAACTACCAATGACATTCTTCACCAAACTACACCAAAGTATAACACAGTTCATATGGAAACACAATAGACCTTGAATAGCCAGAGCAATCCTGAGAAAGAATGGAACTTTAGGGATCAGCCTTCCTAACTTCAGACTCTACTACAAAGCAATAGTCATCAAGACAGTATGGTACTGACATAAAATCAGAAATATAGACCAATGGAACAAGATAGAGAGCTCAGAGATAAACCCACACACCTATGTATACCTTATTTTTGACAAAGGAGGCAACATAAAATGGGGAAAAGACAACCTCTTCAACAAATGGTGCTGGGAAAATTGGACAGCTACATGTGGAAAAATGAAGTTGCAACATTCCCTGATAAACCATATCAACAAATTGAGAAAACAAAATCATTTGATAATCTCAATAGATGCAGAAAAAGCCTTCAACAAAGTACAGCATCAATTTATCATTAAAAAAAAAAAAAAAACCCTCTTCAAAAAATAGGCATAGAAGGATCCTATCTCCACATAGCAAAAGCCATATATGAGAAGCCCACAGAGAATATTATCCTCAATGGTGAAAAGCTGAAAGCATTCCTAAGAACAGCAACAAGAGAAGGGGTCCACTTTCACCACTATTATTCAACATAGTCCTGGATGGTCTAGCAACAGCAATAAGAGAAGAAAAAGAAATAAAAGGAATCCAGATTGGAAAAGAAGACGTAAAATTCTCTCTGTTTGCAGATGAAATAATATTATACAGAGAAAACCTCAAAGGCGCTATTACAAAACTACTAGAGCTAATCAACAAATTCAGCAAAGTAGCAGGATATAAAATCAATACTCAGAAATCACTCGCACTTCTATATGCAAACAATCAAACATGAGAAAATGAAATCAAAGATGCAATCTCTTTCACCACTGCAAGCAAAAGAATGAAATATCTAGGAATACACCTACCCAAAGAAACAAAAGAACTGTATACTGAAAATTACAAGACGCTCCTGAAAGAAATTAAAGAAGACTTAAACAGATGGAGAGATATTCCATGTTCCTGGGTTGGAAGGATCAATATTGTGAAAATGACCATACTGTCAAATATCATCTACAGATTCAATGTGATCCCTATCAAACTACCAATGACATTCTTCACCAAACTACACCAAAGTATAACACAGTTCATATGGAAACACAATAGACCTTGAATAGCCAGAGCAATCCTGAGAAAGAATGGAACTTTAGGGATCAGCCTTCCTAACTTCAGACTCTACTACAAAGCAATAGTCATCAAGACAGTATGGTACTGACATAAAATCAGAAATATAGACCAATGGAACAAGATAGAGAGCTCAGAGATAAACCCACACACCTATGTATACCTTATTTTTGACAAAGGAGGCAACATAAAATGGGGAAAAGACAACCTCTTCAACAAATGGTGCTGGGAAAATTGGACAGCTACATGTGGAAAAATGAAGTTGCAACATTCCCTGACACCATACACAAAATGGATTAAAGTCCTAAATGTAAGACGAGGAATCATCAAACACTTAGAGGAGAATATAGGTAAAACACTCAAGGACATAAACAAAAACTAGATCTTCTATGACCCACCTACTAGAATAGTGGAACTAAAAAGAAAAATTAACACGTGGGACCTAACAAACCTTAAAAACTTTTGTACAGCAAAAGAAACTGCAGAAAAGGTGGACAGGCAGCTACAGAATGGGAGACAATAAAAGCAAACGAATAACAGAGAAAGAATAAATCTCCAAAATCTAGAAGCAACTCACACAACTCAGCACTGGGAAAATGAACAACCCAATCAAAAAAAGGGGGAAAGACCTAACTCTCCATGAGGACATTCAGATGACCAAAAAGCACATGAAACGGTGCTCAACCTCACTTATAATTAGAGAAATGCAAATCAAAACTGCAATGAGATATCACCTCACACCAGTCAGAATGACCATCATCAAGAAATCTACAGACAATAAATATTGGAGAGGGTGTGGAGAACAGGGAGCACTGTTGCACTGATGATGAGTATATAAATTGATACAGCTGCTCACGAAGATAGTATGGGGATGCCTTAAAAAACTAAAAATAGAAGCACCATACAACCGAGCAATCTCATTTTTAGTCTTATACACTGATGAATTCAAAATTGAGGGTCACCTCTACCCCAATGTTCATTGCAGCTCTCTATACATTACCTAGAACATGGAAGCAACCTAGATTTCCACTGACGAGTGAATGGATAAAGAAGCACTGGTACATATATACAATGAAGTACTAGTCAATTGCAAAAACAAATGCAGAAGAATCAGTCCTAATGAGGTGGATGGATCTAGAACCTATCTTAAAAAGTGAAGTAAGTCAAAAGAGAAAGACAAGTACAGTATAGTAACACATATATATGGAATCTAGTAAAATGGTAAAGATAACACACACAGAGAATCAATGGACAAACAGACTTAAAGAATAGACAAATGGTGCTGGGAAAATTGGACAGCTACATGTGGAAAAATGAAGTTGCAACATTCCCTGACACCATACACAAAATGGATTAAAGTCCTAAATGTAAGACGAGGAATCATCAAACACTTAGAGGAGAATATAGGTAAAACACTCAAGGACATAAACAAAAACTAGATCTTCTATGACCCACCTACTAGAATAGTGGAACTAAAAAGAAAAATTAACACGTGGGACCTAACAAACCTTAAAAACTTTTGTACAGCAAAAGAAACTGCAGAAAAGGTGGACAGGCAGCTACAGAATGGGAGACAATAAAAGCAAACGAATAACAGAGAAAGAATAAATCTCCAAAATCTAGAAGCAACTCACACAACTCAGCACTGGGAAAATGAACAACCCAATCAAAAAAAGGGGGAAAGACCTAACTCTCCATGAGGACATTCAGATGACCAAAAAGCACATGAAACGGTGCTCAACCTCACTTATAATTAGAGAAATGCAAATCAAAACTGCAATGAGATATCACCTCACACCAGTCAGAATGACCATCATCAAGAAATCTACAGACAATAAATATTGGAGAGGGTGTGGAGAACAGGGAGCACTGTTGCACTGATGATGAGTATATAAATTGATACAGCTGCTCACGAAGATAGTATGGGGATGCCTTAAAAAACTAAAAATAGAAGCACCATACAACCGAGCAATCTCATTTTTAGTCTTATACACTGATGAATTCAAAATTGAGGGTCACCTCTACCCCAATGTTCATTGCAGCTCTCTATACATTACCTAGAACATGGAAGCAACCTAGATTTCCACTGACGAGTGAATGGATAAAGAAGCACTGGTACATATATACAATGAAGTACTAGTCAATTGCAAAAAGAAATGCAGAAGAATCAGTCCTAATGAGGTGGATGGATCTAGAACCTATCTTAAAAAGTGAAGTAAGTCAAAAAGAGAAAGACAAGTACAGTATAGTAACACATATATATGGAATCTAGTAAAATGGTAAAGATAACACACACAGAGAATCAATGGACAAACAGACTTAAAGAATAGACATATGGACCTTGTGGGAAATGAACAGTGAGTGGGAGACATTGAGAGAGCAACCTGGAAACCTATGCTATCATATGTGGAAAAAGTATGTATTATCATTGACCTGCAGAAACAGGAGCTCTTACAAGGGTTCGGTGGGACAGTCTGGAGGGATAGGCTAGGTGGAGTGGGAGGGGGAAGGGAACAGGTATATGCATATGACTCATCTTGAAAGATAAATTTCTGTGACAAACAACACTCTGCAAAAATTAAAAAAAAAAAGTTCCTAAATGAAAAATCTTAAGTAAATAGCCTAACATTACAACTAAAGCAACCAAAAAAAAAAAAATAAGAACAAATAAAACCCAAACTTAGTAAAAGGGAAGAAATTATAAATATCAGAGCCTAAATAAAGGAAATAAAAACAAAATAATAGAAAAAGATCAGTGACACCAAAAGCTGACCCTTTAAAATGGTAAACAAAATCACTAAAATTTTAGCTGGAATAATCAGGAAAAAGGAAAAAATTCAAATCAACTAAATTACAGAAGGAAAAATTACAGCCGACACTACAAATGTGTAAAAGATGATAAGAGACTGCTTCAAGCCGATAGTACATGCTATGCATGATAAGTCACTTCAGTTGTGTCTTACTCTATGCAAGGCTATGGAATGTAGCCCACCCGGTTCCTCTATTCATAGGATTCTCCAAATAAGAATACTGGAGAGAGTTTTCGTCCTCAACTCAAGGGCATATTCCCCACCCAGGGATCGAATCCATGTCTCTTACATCTCTGCATTGGCAAACAAGTTTCTTACCACTAAAGCCACCTCAGAAGTCAAAATGCCAATAAAATGGATGGGATAGAAGAAACGGACAAATTCTTAGAAAGGGGAAATTTCATGACTGAATTAGGAAGAAACAAAATATAACAGAACAACTACAGGTACTGAAATTTAAGATCACAGACTTCCATAACGGCAATCCAATCTCCCCTAGAATGAGGTAAAGCAAAGGATAAAGATTGAGAAAAAAAAAAAAGAAGAAGAAGAATTTCAAAACTAGGATTTGCACCTCACAGAATGAGTTGTGAAAGAGGAAACTTTTTTCAGTATATTCAGAAACCCCATCATGGGTTCGAGGGAGCTTCAGAAACACGAAGGAAGTGCAGCAATGGGTGCATTGAAGATAAAATGGAGAGAATCCACTGAAGGATTCATTGCTGAACAGTACCTCTCAGATAGGGAAACAGAAGTAAATTATAAATGAAAAATCTTACAAGGGTTCGTGGGACAGTCTGGAGGGATAGGCTAGGTGGAGTGGGAGGGGGAAGGGAACAGGTATATGCATATGACTCATCTTGAAAGATAAATTTCTGTGACAAACAACACTCTGCAAAAATTAAAAAAAAAAAAGTTCCTAAATGAAAAATCTTAAGTAAATAGCCTAACATTACAACTAAAGCAACCAAAAAAAAAAAAATAAGAACAAATAAAACCCAAACTTAGTAAAAGGGAAGAAATTATAAATATCAGAGCCTAAATAAAGGAAATAAAAACAAAATAATAGAAAAAGATCAGTGACACCAAAAGCTGACCCTTTAAAATGGTAAACAAAATCACTAAAATTTTAGCTGGAATAATCGGGAAAAAAGGAAAAAATTCAAATCAACTAAATTACAGAAGGAAAAATTACAGCCGACACTACAAATGTGTAAAAGATGATAAGAGACTGCTTCAAGCCGATAGTACATGCTATGCATGATAAGTCACTTCAGTTGTGTCTTACTCTATGCAAGGCTATGGAATGTAGCCCACCCGGTTCCTCTATTCATAGGATTCTCCAAATAAGAATACTGGAGAGAGTTTTCGTCCTCAACTCAAGGGCATATTCCCCACCCAGGGATCGAATCCATGTCTCTTACATCTCTGCATTGGCAAACAAGTTTCTTACCACTAAAGCCACCTCAGAAGTCAAAATGCCAATAAAATGGATGGGATAGAAGAAACGGACAAATTCTTAGAAAGGGGAAATTTCATGACTGAATTAGGAAGAAACAAAATATAACAGAACAACTACAGGTACTGAAATTTAAGATCACAGACTTCCATAACGGCAATCCAATCTCCCCTAGAATGAGGTAAAGCAAAGGATAAAGATTGAGAAAAAAAAAAAAGAAGAAGAAGAAGAATTTCAAAACTAGGATTTGCACCTCACAGAATGAGTTGTGAAAGAGGAAACTTTTTTCAGTATATTCAGAAACCCCATCATGGGTTCGAGGGAGCTTCAGAAACACGAAGGAAGTGCAGCAATGGGTGCATTGAAGATAAAATGGAGAGAATCCACTGAAGGATTCATTGCTGAACAGTACCTCTCAGTTTAAATGCAACTCTCATGTGCCCACAAAAGAGAGTGGAGGCAAGATGCTAAGGTTCAGTCTTGGATGTGAAGCTCTAGGGGGTTGGCTGCTGTAAGGATACTCTGAGGGTCTAGTACAAGACAGCTGGGCATCTCACAGAATCTAGGACACTCTAACTTCACCATTGGCCACCAAAATCAGCAAAGTACGTATGAACACTAGTGGCAGAATTATGTATGACTGCAGTTTACAATCCCAGAGAGAGAAACCACTAACTAACCACTGCCAAATCAGCTACCACCAGTCTGTGAGCAGACATAGGCTATTGTCCACGCCTTGATGGGTACCTAAGAAGCCTGGCTTCTCCTAGGGACACATGTTGTGCTAAGCTTCTTCAGTCATGTTCACTCTTTGCGATGGTAATCTGCCAGATTCTTCTGTCCATGGAATTTTCTAGGCAAGAACACTGGGCTGAATTGCTGTGCCATCATCCAGGGGATCTTCCCAAATCAGAGACTGAACCTGTATCTAAATGTCTCCTGCAGCTGCAGATGAAATCAGTTAAATACCTTCAAAAAGCCTGAGACTCTGGCCTTTAGGTGAAACTGTGGACTTTGGGAGGAAATGAAAGCTGGAATAAGATCAGATCTGAGATTAAGCTGATCTCACACTGCCCACAACAAGTCCAGAAATATTGGAGGACTTTCTGAGTAGGCATATTGAGTAGAATACACTGTGTGGAGTGGAAAAACAGAGGAATCATGAGGGTAATTCTTAGAAAGGGGAAATTTCATGACTGAATTAGGAAGAAACAAAATATAACAGAACAACTACAGGTACTGAAATTTAAGATCACAGACTTCCATAACGGCAATCCAATCTCCCCTAGAATGAGGTAAAGCAAAGGATAAAGATTGAGAAAAAAAAAAAAGAAGAAGAAGAAGAATTTCAAAACTAGGATTTGCACCTCACAGAATGAGTTGTGAAAGAGGAAACTTTTTTCAGTATATTCAGAAACCCCATCATGGGTTCGAGGGAGCTTCAGAAACACGAAGGAAGTGCAGCAATGGGTGCATTGAAGATAAAATGGAGAGAATCCACTGAAGGATTCATTGCTGAACAGTACCTCTCAGTTTAAATGCAACTCTCATGTGCCCACAAAAGAGAGTGGAGGCAAGATGCTAAGGTTCAGTCTTGGATGTGAAGCTCTAGGGGGTTGGCTGCTGTAAGGATACTCTGAGGGTCTAGTACAAGACAGCTGGGCATCTCACAGAATCTAGGACACTCTAACTTCACCATTGGCCACCAAAATCAGCAAAGTACGTATGAACACTAGTGGCAGAATTATGTATGACTGCAGTTTACAATCCCAGAGAGAGAAACCACTAACTAACCACTGCCAAATCAGCTACCACCAGTCTGTGAGCAGACATAGGCTATTGTCCACGCCTTGATGGGTACCTAAGAAGCCTGGCTTCTCCTAGGGACACATGTTGTGCTAAGCTTCTTCAGTCATGTTCACTCTTTGCGATGGTAATCTGCCAGATTCTTCTGTCCATGGAATTTTCTAGGCAAGAACACTGGGCTGAATTGCTGTGCCATCATCCAGGGGATCTTCCCAAATCAGAGACTGAACCTGTATCTAAATGTCTCCTGCAGCTGCAGATGAAATCAGTTAAATACCTTCAAAAAGCCTGAGACTCTGGCCTTTAGGTGAAACTGTGGACTTTGGGAGGAAATGAAAGCTGGAATAAGATCAGATCTGAGATTAAGCTGATCTCACACTGCCCACAACAAGTCCAGAAATATTGGAGGACTTTCTGAGTAGGCATATTGAGTAGAATACACTGTGTGGAGTGGAAAAACAGAGGAATCATGAGGGTAATCCTCTTACTATCACTCAGTATATGTTTATCTCACTTTTTTCTTTTTAAAATTGTTCAAATGTTCTTATTTACATATTATGCTTTTTTCATATTTATAACCAACTATTTCTTGTCTAAAAACATCTTATTTCCAAATAAATTCATTTTATTTCCTATTTTTATGGTACCCTTTAGGTATATTACATTTTTTCCATGGGGTTGATTTTGTATTCTTGCTAATCTAGTGCTTAGTATTCATTTTCACTTTATTGGGATCATTTATAGGTTTAACTGCTCTCTTCATCTTGACTTTATTTTTATCCTTTTATTTTCTTCTCCTTTTTCTATTTGTAAGGGTGTGAGTTTCTTCATACATTCTGGGCTGTGAAGTGTCACATTCAACAGTAGTTTTAGGGTTTTGTTTTCTGTGCTGTGTGACCTGGGAAGTCTTAGTACTACAGTGAGGGGTCAGGGTCAGGCCTGAACCAATGAGGTTGGAGAACCAAATACAGGATATTAGATCACCAGAGAACTCTGACCCAATGGAACATTAATTAGTGAAACATCTCAAAAAGGTCTCCATCTCAATGTTAACATCAAGCCCCATGCAAAGGCCACCAACCTCCACTGCCAGATTCACCATGCCAATCCTTCATCAAAACAGAAGCACAACCTTGCACATTAGCAGACAGATTGCCCATAGCCATACATACCCCAAGGCACACTATTGGATGAGGCACTGCACTTCAGATGGACAAGACCCAGATTCATCCACCAGAACACAGGCACAGGTCCCATCAACCAGGAAAGCTTCACAAAGCACTGGTCCAACTCCATTTACAGGAGGTAGACTCCAAAGTTAAGAGGAATTCCACCTCCCTGCCTGTTGAAAGGAGATCCCAAACACACTAAATTAAGCAAAATGAAAATACAGACAGATATGTAGCAGATGAAGGAACATGCTTAAAAACCCTAAGACCAATCAAATAAAGAGGAAACAGGCAATTTACTTGAAAAAAATTCAGAGTAATGATAGTAAAGACTATCCAAAATTTTGAAAAAAAAAATGAAGGCACATGTAAATAGATTGGAGGCATGAATCAAAAAGAAACAAGAAATATTTAATAAGAACATAGATAAAATAAACAGTATACGATCATCAATGAACAGCAAAAGATCTGAGATTAAAAATAGACTAGACTGAAACAATAGCAGAATAACTAAGGCAGAAGATGGATAAGTGAATTGGAAGACAGAACGGTAGAAATAACTGAAACAAAGCAGAATTAAATAAAAAAAGAGGACGGTCTAAGAGACCTATGTGACAATATTAAATTCACCAACATTCAAATTTTAGGGGTACCAGAAGAAAAATATAAAAATGCAATGGTAAAATAAGTCAGGAGATTATACTTTAAAACTTCCTGAAAGGAAATATCCACCTGGGTCCAGGAAGTTCAGAGAGTCCCATACAGGATAAACCCAAGGGGAAACATGCCAACACACATATTTGTCAAACTAACAAGAATTCAACACATAGGAAAACAATATTAAAAGCAACAAACAACATACAGGGGATTCCTATAAGGCTAATGGCTGGTCATTCAACAGAATCTCTGCAGCCCAAAAGGGAGTGACAGGATACAGTTAAAAGTAATGAAAGGAAAAAAGCTAAAATGAAGATTACTCTATATAGCAAGGATCTCATCGAAATTCAATGGTGAAGTCAAAAGCTTGACAAACATGCAAAAATTAATAGAATTCAGCACCAACAAATCAGCTTTACAACAAATAATAAAGGAAATTCTCTAGACAGGAACTGCAAAATATGGAAGAGACCTACAAGCCCAAAATTATAAAGTAAAATGTAATAAAATTATATATATATGTATACATATATGTATATATAAATATATATATATATGTAATTACCTTAAATGTAAATGGATTATATATTCCAACCAAAATCACAGATTGGTAGAATGGATACAAACCAAGACCCCTACATATGCTGTCTACAAAAGACCCACCTCAGACCTAGAGGTACATACAGAGAGAAATTGAGGGGCCAAAAATTATATTCCTTACAAATGGAAATTAAAAGAAGTTGGAGTAGCAATACTCATATCAAATAGACTTTAAAATAAAGACCATTACAAAAGACAAGGGAATCAAAGAAGAAGCTAGAACAATTATAAATGTATGTGGATCCAACATAGCAGTACCTAAGTACATAAAAATAGACTAGACTGAAAATGCAGAATAACTAAGGCAGAAGATGGATAAGTGAATTGGAAGACAGAACGGTAGAAATAACTGAAACAAAGCAGAATTAAATAAAAAAAGAGGACGGTCTAAGAGACCTATGTGACAATATTAAATTCACCAACATTCAAATTTTAGGGGTACCAGAAGAAAAATATAAAAATGCAATGGTAAAATAAGTCAGGAGATTATACTTTAAAACTTCCTGAAAGGAAATATCCACCTGGGTCCAGGAAGTTCAGAGAGTCCCATACAGGATAAACCCAAGGGGAAACATGCCAACACACATATTTGTCAAACTAACAAGAATTCAACACATAGGAAAACAATATTAAAAGCAACAAACAACATACAGGGGATTCCTATAAGGCTAATGGCTGGTCATTCAACAGAATCTCTGCAGCCCAAAAGGGAGTGACAGGATACAGTTAAAAGTAATGAAAGGAAAAAAGCTAAAATGAAGATTACTCTATATAGCAAGGATCTCATCGAAATTCAATGGTGAAGTCAAAAGCTTGACAAACATGCAAAAATTAATAGAATTCAGCACCAACAAATCAGCTTTACAACAAATAATAAAGGAAATTCTCTAGACAGGAACTGCAAAATATGGAAGAGACCTACAAGCCCAAAATTATAAAGTAAAATGTAATAAAATTATATATATATGTATACATATATGTATATATAAATATATATATATATGTAATTACCTTAAATGTAAATGGATTATATATTCCAACCAAAATCACAGATTGGTAGAATGGATACAAACCAAGACCCCTACATATGCTGTCTACAAAAGACCCACCTCAGACCTAGAGGTACATACAGAGAGAAATTGAGGGGCCAAAAATTATATTCCTTACAAATGGAAATTAAAAGAAGTTGGAGTAGCAATACTCATATCAAATAGACTTTAAAATAAAGACCATTACAAAAGACAAGGGAATCAAAGAAGAAGCTAGAACAATTATAAATGTATGTGGATCCAACATAGCAGTACCTAAGTACATAAAAATAGACAGTTACTGAGCCCATCAGTAAATTCAATGAAGTGTCAAGAGACAAAATCAATATGGAGAAATCACTCACACTCCTATATAAAAACACTGAAAAATCAGATAAAGAAATCAAGGAAGCAATCCCATTCACCATTGCAACAAAAATAAAATATCTAGAAGTAAATCTACTGAAGTAGACAAAAATAACTGCATACAGGGCTTCCATGGGGCTTGAGTGGGTAAGGAGTCCTCCTTGCAGTGCAATGGGGGCTGGTTTGATCCCTGGTCTGCGAGAATCCCATGTGCCACAGACCTGTGTGTTTAATTACTAGCCAGTTCTCTGGAGCACATGCGCCCAGAGCCAGTGTTCTGCAAGGAAAGAGGCCAAAGAATAAAGATGGATGAAAATAAGTAAATAAATAATAATAATAAAAAACAATAAAAGGGGCCAAAATTAAAAAAAAAAAAAAGAAAAAAAAAACCGCTGTACACAGAAAATTATAAGACACAAATGAAAGAAATCAAAGATGACATAAACAAATGGAGAGATACTCCATGTTCCTGGGCTGGAAGAATTAACATCATGAAAATGAACATACTACCAAATAACATCTATAGTCTCACTACTATCTCTATCAAACTTTAAATGACATTCTTCACAAAACTAGAACAACAACAAAAAAAGCACAGTTTATATGGAAACACAAAAGAACCCAGATACTCAAAACCATCTTCAGATAGAAGAATAAAGTTGGAGGGATCAACCTTCCTAACTTCAGATTATACTACAAAGCAACAGTCGTCAAGACAGTATGGTACTGGCACAAAAACAGAAATATAGACTAATAGAACAAGATAGAGAGACCAGTGAGAAAACCATGTGCATATGGGTACCTTAATTTTGGTTAAGGAGGCAAAAATATACAATGGGGCAAAGACAGCCTCTTCAGCAAATGGTGCTGTGAAACATGGGCAGCTTTATGTAAAAAATGAAATTAGAACATTCCCTAACATTATACACAAAGATAAACTATGACATAAGAGTTTCTGCTTTTTCCCATTTATAAAGTGAAGATAAAGTCAAAATGGGTTAAAGACCTAAGTGTAAGACCAGGAACCATGAAACTCTCAGAGGAAATCATAGACAGAACACTCGATGACAGAAATCAAAGCAAGATCTTCTGTGACTTGTCCTTTAGAGTAACAATAAAACAAAAAACAAAAATAAACAAGAAGGACCTAATTAAATTTAAAATCTTTTTTGCAGCAATAGAAACTATTAAAAATGTAACACCATAACCCTCAGAATGGGAGAAAATAATAGAAAATGAAACAACTGACAAAAAATTAATTTCCAAAATGTACAAGCAGCACATACAACTCAACACCAAATAAACAAACAACCCAATCAAAAAATGGGAGAAAGACTTAAAGACATACAGATGTCCAAAAAGCACATGAAATGATGCTCAACCTCACTTATTATTAGAGAAATGAAAATCAAAACTACAATGAGATATCACCTCACACCAGTCAGAATGGTCATCATCAAAGAATCCACAGATAATAAATGCTGGAGATCGTGTGGTAAAAAGGCAAACTCTTGCACTGTCCGCGGGAATGTAAATTGATACAGCCATTATGGAGGACAGTATGGAGGCTCCTTACAATAAACAAACAAACAAACAAACAAACTAGGAATAGAACCACCGTATGACCCAGCACTCCCACTATTAGGCATATATCCTGATGAAATCAAAATTGAAAGAGACACTTGAACCCCATTGTTTGCTGTAGCATTATTTACAATAGCTAGAACATGCAAGCAGCCTAGATGTCCAGCAACAAATAAATGGATAAAAGTTATGGTACATATAGAAAATGGTATACTTCTCAATCATAAAATGAAATGCAATTGAATCAAAACTAATGAGGTGGATGAATTTAGGAGCTGTTATACTGAGTGAAGTAAGTAAAAAAGAAGAAAAATATAGCATATTAACACGTATATATGGAGTCTAGAATGATGTCACTGATAAATGCACATGCATAGCACCAATGGTGAAACAGACATAGAGAATAGACTTATGGACATTGGGTCAAGGGAAGAGTGGGTGTGAGGTATGGAAAAAGTAATAGATATCAACACTATCATATGCAAAAGAGACAACCATTGTGAATATGCTGTATGATTAATGGAATCTACATGGAGGCTATGCAGCAACCTAGAGGGCCGTGATGTGGAGGGAGTGGGAGGGGTGTTCAGGTGACTGATTTAAGTTTAGGTATATCTCTAAGCAACAGAATGCTATAAAAGTAAAATAAAAATAATTAATAAAAATTTAAAAAATAAAAGGCAAATACGAATAACTATTACATGGGAAATCAACAGTAGCACAATAATAGTGAGGAACTTTAATATCCCATTCACACCAATAGCAAGATCATCCAGACAGAAAATTAATAAGGAAACACATGTTTTAAAAGATACATTGGACTACTTGAACCTAATTGATACATGCAGGGAATTTCATTTCAAAACAGTAGATTTTACTTTTTTTCTCAAGTGCACATGCAACATTCTCCATGATAGATCACATCTTAGTTCACAAATCAAGCTTTGGTAAAATTAAAAGGAAAATTGAAATAATTTCAAACATTTTTTTCTAACTGCAACTCTATAAGGTTAGATATCAACTACAAGGGAAAGAAGTTTATAAAAAGCTCAAGCATATGGAGGCTAACAACACACTTCTGAATAACCAAAAGGCACCTGAAGCAATTAAAGAGAAGATTTAAAATACCTAAAAACAAAATATAATAAAAACATGACAACTCAAAACTTATGAATACACCAAAAGCAGTATGAACAGGGAAGTTTATAGCATTATAAGCCTACCTCTCAAAACAAGAAAAACTTCAAACAAATAATTTAACCTTAATAGGAAAAATATAGCATATTAACATATATATGGAGTCTAGAAATGTTTTTGAAATGCAATTGAATCAAAAATAATGAGGTGGATGAATTTAGGAGCTGTTATACTGAGTGAAGTAAGTAAAAAAGAAGAAAAATATAGCATATTAACACGTATATATGGAGTCTAGAATGATGTCACTGATAAATGCACATGCATAGCACCAATGGTGAAACAGACATAGAGAATAGACTTATGGACATTGGGTCAAGGGAAGAGTGGGTGTGAGGTATGGAAAAAGTAATAGATATCAACACTATCATATGCAAAAGAGACAACCATTGTGAATATGCTGTATGATTAATGGAATCTACATGGAGGCTATGCAGCAACCTAGAGGGCCGTGATGTGGAGGGAGTGGGAGGGGTGTTCAGGTGACTGATTTAAGTTTAGGTATATCTCTAAGCAACAGAATGCTATAAAAGTAAAATAAAAATAATTAATAAAAATTTAAAAAATAAAAGGCAAATACGAATAACTATTACATGGGAAATCAACAGTAGCACAATAATAGTGAGGAACTTTAATATCCCATTCACACCAATAGCAAGATCATCCAGACAGAAAATTAATAAGGAAACACATGTTTTAAAAGATACATTGGACTACTTGAACCTAATTGATACATGCAGGGAATTTCATTTCAAAACAGTAGATTTTACTTTTTTTCTCAAGTGCACATGCAACATTCTCCATGATAGATCACATCTTAGTTCACAAATCAAGCTTTGGTAAAATTAAAAGGAAAATTGAAATAATTTCAAACATTTTTTTCTAACTGCAACTCTATAAGGTTAGATATCAACTACAAGGGAAAGAAGTTTATAAAAAGCTCAAGCATATGGAGGCTAACAACACACTTCTGAATAACCAAAAGGCACCTGAAGCAATTAAAGAGAAGATTTAAAAATACCTAAAAACAAAATATAATAAAAACATGACAACTCAAAACTTATGAATACACCAAAAGCAGTATGAACAGGGAAGTTTATAGCATTATAAGCCTACCTCTCAAAACAAGAAAAACTTCAAACAAATAATTTAACCTTACACCTAAAAGCAACTAGAAAAAGAAATAAATAGCCTCAAACTTGGTAAAATAAAAGAAATCTTAAAGATCAGAGCAGAAGTAAATGAACAAGACATAAAGTAGACTATAGCAAAGGTAAACACAAGTAAAAGCTGGTTTGTGGAGAAGATAAACAACATAGACAAACCATTAACCAGACTCATGCAAATAAGGGAGAAGACTCAAATCAATATAATTAGAAATGTAAAAGGAGAAGTTATTATAGTCAATGCATAAATAAAAAGGATCTTAAGAGACTACTACAAATGATTATATGTCAGCAAAATTGACAAACTCAATGAAATGGAGGAATTCTTAGAAAAGTAAAACCTTCCAAAGCTGAACCAATGAAAAATAGAAAATAAGAACAGACCAATCACAAGCTCAGAAATTTGAAATCTAAACAAAGATATTCTAACAAATAAAATCCAAGAGCAGATGACTACACAGGTGAATTCTATCAAAAGTTTAAAGAGCTAAAACATAGCCTACTCAAAATCCTTCAAAAAATTGCAAGCATGGGAAAACTCCAAATTCATTCTACAAGGCCACAGTCACCCTGAAATCAAAAGTAAACAAAAATGCCACAAAAATTAATTTATAGCATAGCATCACTGAAGAACATAAATGCAAAATTATCAACATAAATATAGCAAAGAAAATCTAATAACACATTAAAAGGCTCATAACATAATGATCAAGTAGGCTTTACCCCAGGAATGCAAAAATTCTTCATATATGCAAATAAATCAATGTGGTACATCATATTAACACAATGAAACATAAAAATATGATCATCTAAATAGATATAAAGAAATCTTTTGAAAGAATTCAATGCCCATTTATGATAAGAACTGTCCAGAAAGTAGGCACAGAAGGAACATGTGTGCTCATGTCTACTCACTTCATGCCTGGCTCTTGAAACCCCATGGACTAGAGCCTGACAAGCTCCTCTCTCCCTGGGATACTTCAGACAAGACTACTGGAGTGGGTTGCCATGCCCTCCTCCAGGGGCTCTTCCTCACCCAGGGATCAAACCTGTGTCTCTTCACCCCAGGGTTAAACAAAATAAAAAATTTAAAAAGGGCCTACCTCTCAAAACAAGAAAAACTTCAAACAAATAATTTAACCTTACACCTAAAAGCAACTAGAAAAAGAAATAAATAGCCTCAAACTTGGTAAAATAAAAGAAATCTTAAAGATCAGAGCAGAAGTAAATGAACAAGACATAAAGTAGACTATAGCAAAGGTAAACACAAGTAAAAGCTGGTTTGTGGAGAAGATAAACAACATAGACAAACCATTAACCAGACTCATGCAAATAAGGGAGAAGACTCAAATCAATATAATTAGAAATGTAAAAGGAGAAGTTATTATAGTCAATGCATAAATAAAAAGGATCTTAAGAGACTACTACAAATGATTATATGTCAGCAAAATTGACAAACTCAATGAAATGGAGGAATTCTTAGAAAAGTAAAACCTTCCAAAGCTGAACCAATGAAAAATAGAAAATAAGAACAGACCAATCACAAGCTCAGAAATTTGAAATCTAAACAAAGATATTCTAACAAATAAAATCCAAGAGCAGATGACTACACAGGTGAATTCTATCAAAAGTTTAAAGAGCTAAAACATAGCCTACTCAAAATCCTTCAAAAAATTGCAAGCATGGGAAAACTCCAAATTCATTCTACAAGGCCACAGTCACCCTGAAATCAAAAGTAAACAAAAATGCCACAAAAATTAATTTATAGCATAGCATCACTGAAGAACATAAATGCAAAATTATCAACATAAATATAGCAAAGAAAATCTAATAACACATTAAAAGGCTCATAACATAATGATCAAGTAGGCTTTACCCCAGGAATGCAAAAATTCTTCATATATGCAAATAAATCAATGTGGTACATCATATTAACACAATGAAACATAAAAATATGATCATCTAAATAGATATAAAGAAATCTTTTGAAAGAATTCAATGCCCATTTATGATAAGAACTGTCCAGAAAGTAGGCACAGAAGGAACATGTGTGCTCATGTCTACTCACTTCATGCCTGGCTCTTGAAACCCCATGGACTAGAGCCTGACAAGCTCCTCTCTCCCTGGGATACTTCAGACAAGACTACTGGAGTGGGTTGCCATGCCCTCCTCCAGGGGCTCTTCCTCACCCAGGGATCAAACCTGTGTCTCTTACATCTGCCTGCCTTTGGAGCAGGGTTCTGTATAACTAGTGTTAGCTGGGAAAAGGCCATATGTGACAAAATCACAGCAAACATAATTCTCAATAGTGAAAAACTGAAAGTATTTCCTCTAAGATCAGCAAAAAGGCAAGGGTGCTAACTCTTACCATTATTATTCAACATAGTTTTGAAAGTCCTAACCACTTCAATCATAGAACAAAAAGAAAGAAAAAAAAATTCAGATTGGAAAAGAAGTAAAATTCACACTGTCTGCGGGTGACATTATACTATACATGCACCATCCTAAAGATGTCATCTGAAAATTATTACAGCTAATCAATGTGTAAAGTCAATGGATATACAATTAATACAAAGACGTATCTTGGATTTTTAAATGTTGTCAATAAAAAATATGGCTTCCCAGGTAACACTAGCGGTAAAGAATTTGCCTGCCAATGCAGGAGACATCAAGGCACAGGTTAAATCCCTGGATCAGGAAGGCCCCCTGGAGAAGGGCATGGAAACCCACTCACCTATTCTAGCCTGAAGAATCCTATGGACAGAGGAGTGTGGTGGGCTGCAGTCCAGAGGGTTGCACAGAGTCAGACATGATTGAAGAGACTTAGCACACAGGCAACAATGGAAATCAGAAAGAGAAATTAAAGAAATGATTCCATTCACAACTGTAACAAAAGAATAAAACACCTGTAACAAAAAAAAACGAATAAAACAAACTAGAAAATCTAATAACACATTAAAAGGCTCATAACATAATGATCAAGTAGGCTTTACCCCAGGAATGCAAAATTCTTCATATATGCAAATAAATCAATGTGGTACATCATATTAACACAATGAAACATAAAAATATGATCATCTAAATAGATATAAAGAAATCTTTTGAAAGAATTCAATGCCCATTTATGATAAGAACTGTCCAGAAAGTAGGCACAGAAGGAACATGTGTGCTCATGTCTACTCACTTCATGCCTGGCTCTTGAAACCCCATGGACTAGAGCCTGACAAGCTCCTCTCTCCCTGGGATACTTCAGACAAGACTACTGGAGTGGGTTGCCATGCCCTCCTCCAGGGGCTCTTCCTCACCCAGGGATCAAACCTGTGTCTCTTACATCTGCCTGCCTTTGGAGCAGGGTTCTGTATAACTAGTGTTAGCTGGGAAAAGGCCATATGTGACAAAATCACAGCAAACATAATTCTCAATAGTGAAAAACTGAAAGTATTTCCTCTAAGATCAGCAAAAAGGCAAGGGTGCTAACTCTTACCATTATTATTCAACATAGTTTTGAAAGTCCTAACCACTTCAATCATAGAACAAAAAGAAAGAAAAAAAAATTCAGATTGGAAAAGAAGTAAAATTCACACTGTCTGCGGGTGACATTATACTATACATGCACCATCCTAAAGATGTCATCTGAAAATTATTACAGCTAATCAATGTGTAAAGTCAATGGATATACAATTAATACAAAGACGTATCTTGGATTTTTAAATGTTGTCAATAAAAAATATGGCTTCCCAGGTAACACTAGCGGTAAAGAATTTGCCTGCCAATGCAGGAGACATCAAGGCACAGGTTAAATCCCTGGATCAGGAAGGCCCCCTGGAGAAGGGCATGGAAACCCACTCACCTATTCTAGCCTGAAGAATCCTATGGACAGAGGAGTGTGGTGGGCTGCAGTCCAGAGGGTTGCACAGAGTCAGACATGATTGAAGAGACTTAGCACACAGGCAACAATGGAAATCAGAAAGAGAAATTAAAGAAATGATTCCATTCACAACTGTAACAAAAAGAATAAAACACCTAAGAATAGACCTACCTAAGTAAATTATGAATGAGTAAACCGAATAAACTGAATGCATAAACCATAAGACGCTAATTCGTTTTAAAAAATGACACAAACAGATGGAGAGAATTAGCATGTTCTTGGATCAGAAGAATCAGTATTTTAAAATGACTATTTTACTGAAAACGATCTACAGATTCAATGTAATCCCTGTGAAAATACAAATGGCATTTTTCACATAAGTAGAGCAAAATATTTCACAGTTTTTATGGAAATACAAAAGACCCCACATAGCCAAACAATCTTAAGAAAGAAAAAACAGAGCTGGAGGAATCAAACTTCCTGACTTCAGACTAGTACTATGAAGCTATAGTCATCAAGATAGTATGGTCCTTCCACACACACACACACACACACACAAAAGAAATGAAATATAGATCAATGGAACAAGATAGAAACCTCAGAGATAAGCCCACGAAACTATGGGCACCTTATCTTTGATAAAAGACTCAAAAATATCCAATGGGGAAAAAATAACCTCTGTATTAATTGATTCTGGAAAAACTGGACAGCTACATGTAATAAAATGAGACTGGAACACCTCCTAACACCATATACAAAGGCAAACTCAAAATGGATTAAATAATTAAATATAAGGTGTGAAATTATAAAGCTTCTAGAGAAAAGCATTGGCAGCACACTCTTTGACACAAATCATAGCAAAGAACTCTATTACCAACTTCCTAGGATAATGGAAATAAAAATACAAACAAAGTGGGATGTAATTAAGCTTAAAAGGTTTTGAACACAAAGGAATCTATAAACAAGGTGAACATGAAACTCTCAGAATGGGAAAATATAATATGAAATGAAACAAGTGACAAAAGATTAATCTTCAAAATATGTAAGCAGCCCATAGCCTGAAGAATCCGGTTAAATCCCTGGATCAGAGGCCCCTGGAGAAGGGCATGGAAACCCACTCACCTATTCTAGCCTGAAGAATCCTATGGACAGAGGTGTGGTGGGCTGCAGTCCAGAGGGTTGCACAGAGTCAGACATGATTGAAGAGACTTAGCACACAGGCAACAATGGAAATCAGAAAGAGAAATTAAAGAAATGATTCCATTCACAACTGTAACAAAAAGAATAAAACACCTAAGAATAGACCTACCTAAGTAAATTATGAATGAGTAAACCGAATAAACTGAATGCATAAACCATAAGACGCTAATTCGTTTTAAAAAATGACACAAACAGATGGAGAGAATTAGCATGTTCTTGGATCAGAAGAATCAGTATTTTAAAATGACTATTTTACTGAAAACGATCTACAGATTCAATGTAATCCCTGTGAAAATACAAATGGCATTTTTCACATAAGTAGAGCAAAATATTTCACAGTTTTTATGGAAATACAAAAGACCCCACATAGCCAAACAATCTTAAGAAAGAAAAAACAGAGCTGGAGGAATCAAACTTCCTGACTTCAGACTAGTACTATGAAGCTATAGTCATCAAGATAGTATGGTCCTTCCACACACACACACACACACACACAAAAGAAATGAAATATAGATCAATGGAACAAGATAGAAACCTCAGAGATAAGCCCACGAAACTATGGGCACCTTATCTTTGATAAAAGACTCAAAAATATCCAATGGGGAAAAAATAACCTCTGTATTAATTGATTCTGGAAAAACTGGACAGCTACATGTAATAAAATGAGACTGGAACACCTCCTAACACCATATACAAAGGCAAACTCAAAATGGATTAAATAATTAAATATAAGGTGTGAAATT
This sequence comes from Tragulus kanchil, assembly GCA_022376925.1. Lineage (NCBI taxonomy): Eukaryota > Metazoa > Chordata > Mammalia > Artiodactyla > Tragulidae > Tragulus > Tragulus kanchil. Next base: position 53,777,533 of record JAIOJX010000027.1, on the reverse strand, counting down.
ATAAAGCTTCTAGAGAAAAGCATTGGCAGCACACTCTTTGACACAAATCATAGCAAAGAACTCTATTACCAACTTCCTAGGATAATGGAAATAAAAATACAAACAAAGTGGGATGTAATTAAGCTTAAAAGGTTTTGAACACAAAGGAATCTATAAACAAGGTGAACATGAAACTCTCAGAATGGGAAAATATAATATGAAATGAAACAAGTGACAAAAGATTAATCTTCAAAATATGTAAGCAGCCCATGCAGCTCAACACCAGAAAAATAAACTAACAAATCAAAAAGTGGGTAGAATATCTAAACAGACATTTCTCTATTGAAAGCAAACAGATGGCTGATAAAAAATGCTCAACATTATTCATTATTAGAAAAATGCAAATCAAAACTTCCATGAAGTATCACCAGTCAGAATGGCCATCATCAATAAATCTGGACATATGTATGCCTATAGCTAATTCATGTTGATATTTGTCAGAAAACAGCAAAATTGTGTAAAGCAATTATACTTTACTTAAAAATAAATAAATTTAAAAACCTGGAAATAATAAATGTTGTAGAGATTGTGGTGAAAATGGAACCTTTTGGCACTTTTGGAGGGAATGTAAATTGATATAGCCACTATGGATAACACTATCGAGATTTCTTCAAAAAACTAGAAATAAAAAGACTACCATATAACCCAACAATTCCACTGTGGGATATATACCCTGAGGATATCATTACTTGAAAAGACACATGTAACACATTTTTCATTGCCACACTATTTACCATAGCTAGGATATGCAAACAACCAATATGTACATCAACAGATGAATGGATAAATAAGATGTGCTACAAATATACAATGGAATATTACCAGCCTTATAAAAGAACATATTTGAAACAATTCTAATGAGGTGAATGAACCTAGAGCCAATTATACAGAGAAGAAAGTCAGAAGGAGGAAAACCAAATAACATTTTTAACACATATATATGGATCTAGAAAGATGGTACTGACAGCACACAGAAGCAATGAATGGAGGCTCAGAGAACAGATCTGTGGATACAGTGGGGAAAGAAGATGGGGGACACATTTAGAGACTAACATTGAAAAATGTACATAACTATATAGTAAACAGCCAGTAGGGGGTTGCTATATGACCCAAAGAGCTCAAAGTTGGTGTTCTGCTACAACATAGAGGGATGGGATGGGATGGGAGGTGGGAGAAAGGCTCAGGAGAGGAGATATATATATATACATATATATATATATATGTATATATATATATATCTATCTATACACACACACTTCATGTTTGTTTATTGGCAGAAACTAACAGAATATTGTGAACCAATTATCCTCCAATTAAAAGTAAATACATCTACTAAAAACAAACAGGGAAAGATAAGTTGTGGAACATATATGTGATGGAATGTTATTTGACCACTAAAAGGAATGAAGTAATTCCATTTGCAGCAAGAAGAATATACCTATAGATCATTATACTAAGTGAAGTAAGTCAGACAGAGAAAGACAAATATCAAATGACACAGGAATTAAAACAAAATTTATAAATGAATTGTTTACAAAAGAGAGGATCACAGATGCAGAAAACAAACTTGTCGTCACCAGGGGAAAAGAAGGGAGGGATGATTTGGGGTATTGGGATTGATATATACAGACTATTAATATAAATAATAATGATATACTCTATAACACATGAAACTCCATTAAATACTCTGTAATGACCTGTATGCGCAAGGAAAAGAAAATGGATAACACTATCGAGATTTCTTCAAAAAACTAGAAATAAAAAGACTACCATATAACCCAACAATTCCACTGTGGGATATATACCCTGAGGATATCATTACTTGAAAAGACACATGTAACACATTTTTCATTGCCACACTATTTACCATAGCTAGGATATGCAAACAACCAATATGTACATCAACAGATGAATGGATAAATAAGATGTGCTACAAATATACAATGGAATATTACCAGCCTTATAAAAGAACATATTTGAAACAATTCTAATGAGGTGAATGAACCTAGAGCCAATTATACAGAGAAGAAAGTCAGAAGGAGGAAAACCAAATAACATTTTTAACACATATATATGGATCTAGAAAGATGGTACTGACAGCACACAGAAGCAATGAATGGAGGCTCAGAGAACAGATCTGTGGATACAGTGGGGAAAGAAGATGGGGGACACATTTAGAGACTAACATTGAAAAATGTACATAACTATATAGTAAACAGCCAGTAGGGGGTTGCTATATGACCCAAAGAGCTCAAAGTTGGTGTTCTGCTACAACATAGAGGGATGGGATGGGATGGGAGGTGGGAGAAAGGCTCAGGAGAGGAGATATATATATATACATATATATATATATATGTATATATATATATATCTATCTATACACACACACTTCATGTTTGTTTATTGGCAGAAACTAACAGAATATTGTGAACCAATTATCCTCCAATTAAAAGTAAATACATCTACTAAAAACAAACAGGGAAAGATAAGTTGTGGAACATATATGTGATGGAATGTTATTTGACCACTAAAAGGAATGAAGTAATTCCATTTGCAGCAAGAAGAATATACCTATAGATCATTATACTAAGTGAAGTAAGTCAGACAGAGAAAGACAAATATCAAATGACACAGGAATTAAAACAAAATTTATAAATGAATTGTTTACAAAAGAGAGGATCACAGATGCAGAAAACAAACTTGTCGTCACCAGGGGAAAAGAAGGGAGGGATGATTTGGGGTATTGGGATTGATATATACAGACTATTAATATAAATAATAATGATATACTCTATAACACATGAAACTCCATTAAATACTCTGTAATGACCTGTATGCGCAAGGAAATTTAGAAAGATTGGATATATGTTTACATATAAATTATTCAGTTTTTTATATCTGAAACTAACATAATACTATAAATCAAGCATACTCCAATAAAATTATTAAACTATTTCCTAGAGAGATTTAACTTGAACAATCACTTCATGAATTATCTTTTATAGGTCGAGGCCCTGTAATCAGGTTCTGTGCTATGTTTAAGTTTTTGAAGTAGAAGTGCTTACTTCTACTTAGGAAATGATATTAATAAATTCGAAAAACATTAAAAAATTCCACCAGGCATAATTAGATGTGGAATTATGTGGCATCTAAACAGCTTTTCTAGAAACCTAGACTTAACCAGTAAAGGATGACTTATGGAGGGACTAGAATTTAAATTAGCAATATATGACTCGATAGGAGAAGTTCAAGAGAAAAAAGAAAAAAAAAGTGAAACCTAAAATTTCAAACTCATAGAACTGTAGAACAGAACAGCAGCTGTAGAATGAGGACATGTAAGCTGAAGAGTACACACATACATTTATAAGACAGATTCTGGGTAATCTGCAGCATGATGATTATAGATAACACTTCTATATTGCATACTTTAAACAACATAGATCTTAAGGATTTTAACCTCAGAAATAAAAGGTAACCATGTAGATGTGTTAATTAATTAGATCTGTAATCAATTTACAGTATATACATATATCAAATCATGTCATTGTCCACTTTAAAAATCCTGTTGTAAAACCTAAATGTATATAACTTTTATCTGGCACTTATACCACAGTGAAGTCTGAGGGAAAAGGAGTCAAAAGTAGGACTGTGAACAGTGTTTTTGAGAGAATGGAAATGAAGCTGAATGATGTGCATCTACTCAGTCTACAAACTATTTATGTACTGCAATAAGACAGGCACTGGAGAGAAAATAAGATGGGAAACAAACAGCATGATCCTATTTTCTCATTCATCCTTTTATCTGCCTTCACATTTGATAAGTTGTTGTTTAGTCACTCAGTCATGTTTGAATCTTTGTGACCCAATGCACTACAGCATGCAAGCTTCCCTGTCCTTCACTATCTCCTGGATTTTGCTCAAACTCATGTCCATTAAATTAGTGACGCTATCCAAACATCTAAATGCCTATCCTCCCCTTCTCGTGCCTTCAGTCTTCCCAGCAAATGGTCATTTCCAATGAGTTGGCTATTCATATCAGGTGTCAAAGTATTAGAACTTCATCTTTAGTATTAATTCCTCCAATGAATATTCAATATTGATTTCCTTTAGGATTGACTTCTTTGACTCCTCGATGTCCAAAGGACTCTCAAGAGACTTCTCCAGCATCTCAGTTCAAAAACAGCAATTCTTCAGCACTCACACTGCTTTGTGGTCTGGTTCTGATACCTGTACATAAGTACTGGAAAAATCGTAGCTTTGACTGTACATACCTTTGCTAGCAAAGTGATGTGTCTGTTTTTTATACACTGCCTGAGTTTATCATAGCTTTTCTTCCAAGGAGCAAGCATCTTTTAAATTCGTGGCTACAATCACTATCCCCAGTGATTTTTTTAGCCAAAGAAAATAAAATGTGTCACTGTTTCTAATTTTTGCCCATCTATTTGCCATGAAGTGATGGGACTGGTTGTCACATTCTTAGTTTTTTGAGTGCTGAGTTTTAAGCCAGCATTTTCACTCTTTTCTTTCACTTTCATCAAGAGACTCTTTAGTTCCTCTTCATTTTCTGCCATTAGGGTAGTTTCATCTGCCCAGTTGAGATTATTGATATTTCCCCCTGAAATTTTGTTCCTAGTTTGCGCTTCATCCAGTCCAGAATTTCGCATGATGTACTCTGCATATAAGTTAAGTGACAAGGATTACAACACGCAGCTCTGACACACTTCTTTCTCAAATTTAGACCAGGCCATTGTTCCATGTCTGGTTCTAACTTTTCCTTCTACACTTGCATACAGGTTTCTCAGGAGGAAGTTAAGGTTCTTTGGTATTCCCATCTCTTTAAGAATTGTCAACAGTTTGTTGTGATTCACACAGTTAAATGCTTTAGCATAATCAATGAAGTAGTAGATGTTTGTCTAGAATTCCCTTGCTGTTTCTGTGATCCAATGGATCTCTGGTTCTTCTGCCTTTCCTAATTCAGAATGACTTTTGGAAATTGTTGTTTCATGTACTTTTGAAGCCTAGCCTGAATGGTTTTGAGCATGATCTTTCTATCCTGTGAAATGAGTGTGACAGTGTGGTAGCTTGAATATTCTTTGGCAGTGCCCATCTTTGGAATTGGAATGAAAACTGATATTTCCAGTCCTTTGACCACTAGTGAGTTTTTCAAACATGCTGGCATATATAGTGTAGCACATTAAATGCTTCATCTTTGAGGATTTGAAATAACTCAGCTAGAATTTCACCACCTCCACTAGTTTTGTTTGTAGTAATGAATCCTAATGTAGATTTGACTTCACACTGCAGAATGTCTGTGTCATCAGGATAATCTTTGAAGAGCTCTTCTCTGTATTCTTGCCATTTCTTCTTTGTCTTCTTCTTATTTTTACCTTTCATTTTAACAGAGTTTAGTTGTTTACAGATAAATATAATCCCAGATCAGTCATATGTATATCCCTGGCCCCCTTCCTCCCCCTCACCTTTTTCATTCCCATCAAGGAATTGATTTTTAGCCAAAGAAAATAAAATGTGTCACTGTTTCTAATTTTTGCCCATCTATTTGCCATGAAGTGATGGGACTGGTTGTCACATTCTTAGTTTTTTGAGTGCTGAGTTTTAAGCCAGCATTTTCACTCTTTTCTTTCACTTTCATCAAGAGACTCTTTAGTTCCTCTTCATTTTCTGCCATTAGGGTAGTTTCATCTGCCCAGTTGAGATTATTGATATTTCCCCCTGAAATTTTGTTCCTAGTTTGCGCTTCATCCAGTCCAGAATTTCGCATGATGTACTCTGCATATAAGTTAAGTGACAAGGATTACAACACGCAGCTCTGACACACTTCTTTCTCAAATTTAGACCAGGCCATTGTTCCATGTCTGGTTCTAACTTTTCCTTCTACACTTGCATACAGGTTTCTCAGGAGGAAGTTAAGGTTCTTTGGTATTCCCATCTCTTTAAGAATTGTCAACAGTTTGTTGTGATTCACACAGTTAAATGCTTTAGCATAATCAATGAAGTAGTAGATGTTTGTCTAGAATTCCCTTGCTGTTTCTGTGATCCAATGGATCTCTGGTTCTTCTGCCTTTCCTAATTCAGAATGACTTTTGGAAATTGTTGTTTCATGTACTTTTGAAGCCTAGCCTGAATGGTTTTGAGCATGATCTTTCTATCCTGTGAAATGAGTGTGACAGTGTGGTAGCTTGAATATTCTTTGGCAGTGCCCATCTTTGGAATTGGAATGAAAACTGATATTTCCAGTCCTTTGACCACTAGTGAGTTTTTCAAACATGCTGGCATATATAGTGTAGCACATTAAATGCTTCATCTTTGAGGATTTGAAATAACTCAGCTAGAATTTCACCACCTCCACTAGTTTTGTTTGTAGTAATGAATCCTAATGTAGATTTGACTTCACACTGCAGAATGTCTGTGTCATCAGGATAATCTTTGAAGAGCTCTTCTCTGTATTCTTGCCATTTCTTCTTTGTCTTCTTCTTATTTTTACCTTTCATTTTAACAGAGTTTAGTTGTTTACAGATAAATATAATCCCAGATCAGTCATATGTATATCCCTGGCCCCCTCCCTCCTCCACCCTCATCCCAACCCTCTCCCCATCTCACCCGTCCAGGCTGTTTCACAGCACTCCTGCAGAATGCCCTATTCCCAAAGCTCAATTGCAATAGCTATCTTTTTCACATATGATAGCATAGGTTTCCAGGTTGCTCTCTCAATGTCTCCCACTCACTGTTCATTTCCCACAAGGTCCATATGTCTATTCTTTAAGTCTGTTTGTCCATTGATTCTCTGTGTGTGTTATCTTTACCATTTTACTAGATTCCATATATATGTGTTACTATACTGTACTTGTCTTTCTCTTTTTGACTTACTTCACTTTTTAAGATAGGTTCTAGATCCATCCACCTCATTAGGACTGATTCTTCTGCATTTCTTTTTGCAATTGACTAGTACTTCATTGTATATATGTACCAGTGCTTCTTTATCCATTCACTCGTCAGTGGAAATCTAGGTTGCTTCCATGTTCTAGGTAATGTATAGAGAGCTGCAATGAACATTGGGGTAGAGGTGACCCTCAATTTTGAATTCATCAGTGTATAAGACTAAAAATGAGATTGCTCGGTTGTATGGTGCTTCTATTTTTAGTTTTTTAAGGCATCCCCATACTATCTTCGTGAGCAGCTGTATCAATTTATATACTCATCATCAGTGCAACAGTGCTCCCTGTTCTCCACACCCTCTCCAATATTTATTGTCTGTAGATTTCTTGATGATGGTCATTCTGACTGGTGTGAGGTGATATCTCATTGCAGTTTTGATTTGCATTTCTCTAATTATAAGTGAGGTTGAGCACCGTTTCATGTGCTTTTTGGTCATCTGAATGTCCTCATGGAGAGTTAGGTCTTTCCCCCTTTTTTTGATTGGGTTGTTCATTTTCCCAGTGCTGAGTTGTGTGAGTTGCTTCTAGATTTTGGAGATTTATTCTTTCTCTGTTATTCGTTTGCTTTTATTGTCTCCCATTCTGTAGCTGCCTGTCCACCTTTTCTGCAGTTTCTTTTGCTGTACAAAAGTTTTTAAGGTTTGTTAGGTCCCACGTGTTAATTTTTCTTTTTAGTTCCACTATTCTAGTAGGTGGGTCATAGAAGATCTAGTTTTTGTTTATGTCCTTGAGTGTTTTACCTATATTCTCCTCTAAGTGTTTGATGATTCCTCGTCTTACATTTAGGACTTTAATCCATTTTGTGTATGGTGTCAGGGAATGTTGCAACTTCATTTTTCCACATGTAGCTGTCCAATTTTCCCAGCACCATTTGTTGAAGAGGTTGTCTTTTCCCCATTTTATGTTGCCTCCTTTGTCAGAAATAAGGTATACATAGGTGTGTGGGTTTATCTCTGAGCTCTCTATCTTGTTCCATTGGTCTATATTTCTGATTTTATGTCAGTACCATACTGTCTTGATGACTATTGCTTTGTAGTAGAGTCTGAAGTTAGGAAGGCTGATCCCTAAAGTTCCATTCTTTCTCAGGATTGCTCTGGCTATTCAAGGTCTATTGTGTTTCCATATGAACTGTGTTATACTTTGGTGTAGTTTGGTGAAGAATGTCATTGGTAGTTTGATAGGGATCACATTGAATCTGTAGATGATATTTGACAGTATGGTCATTTTCACAATATTGATCCTTCCAACCCAGGAACATGGTATAAGACTAAAAATGAGATTGCTCGGTTGTATGGTGCTTCTATTTTTAGTTTTTTAAGGCATCCCCATACTATCTTCGTGAGCAGCTGTATCAATTTATATACTCATCATCAGTGCAACAGTGCTCCCTGTTCTCCACACCCTCTCCAATATTTATTGTCTGTAGATTTCTTGATGATGGTCATTCTGACTGGTGTGAGGTGATATCTCATTGCAGTTTTGATTTGCATTTCTCTAATTATAAGTGAGGTTGAGCACCGTTTCATGTGCTTTTTGGTCATCTGAATGTCCTCATGGAGAGTTAGGTCTTTCCCCCTTTTTTTGATTGGGTTGTTCATTTTCCCAGTGCTGAGTTGTGTGAGTTGCTTCTAGATTTTGGAGATTTATTCTTTCTCTGTTATTCGTTTGCTTTTATTGTCTCCCATTCTGTAGCTGCCTGTCCACCTTTTCTGCAGTTTCTTTTGCTGTACAAAAGTTTTTAAGGTTTGTTAGGTCCCACGTGTTAATTTTTCTTTTTAGTTCCACTATTCTAGTAGGTGGGTCATAGAAGATCTTGCTTTCATTTATGTCCTTGAGTGTTTTACCTATATTCTCCTCTAAGTGTTTGATGATTCCTCGTCTTACATTTAGGACTTTAATCCATTTTGTGTATGGTGTCAGGGAATGTTGCAACTTCATTTTTCCACATGTAGCTGTCCAATTTTCCCAGCACCATTTGTTGAAGAGGTTGTCTTTTCCCCATTTTATGTTGCCTCCTTTGTCAGAAATAAGGTATACATAGGTGTGTGGGTTTATCTCTGAGCTCTCTATCTTGTTCCATTGGTCTATATTTCTGATTTTATGTCAGTACCATACTGTCTTGATGACTATTGCTTTGTAGTAGAGTCTGAAGTTAGGAAGGCTGATCCCTAAAGTTCCATTCTTTCTCAGGATTGCTCTGGCTATTCAAGGTCTATTGTGTTTCCATATGAACTGTGTTATACTTTGGTGTAGTTTGGTGAAGAATGTCATTGGTAGTTTGATAGGGATCACATTGAATCTGTAGATGATATTTGACAGTATGGTCATTTTCACAATATTGATCCTTCCAACCCAGGAACATGGAATATCTCTCCATCTGTTTAAGTCTTCTTTAATTTCTTTCAGGAGCGTCTTGTAATTTTCAGTATACAGTTCTTTTGTTTCTTTGGGTAGGTGTATTCCTAGATATTTCATTCTTTTGCTTGCAGTGGTGAAAGAGATTGCATCTTTGATTTCATTTTCTCATGTTTGATTGTTTGCATATAGAAGTGCGAGTGATTTCTGAGTATTGATTTTATATCCTGCTACTTTGCTGAATTTGTTGATTAGCTCTAGTAGTTTTGTAATAGCGCCTTTGAGGTTTTCTCTGTATAATATTATTTCATCTGCAAACAGAGAGAATTTTACGTCTTCTTTTCCAATCTGGATTCCTTTTATTTCTTTTTCTTCTCTTATTGCTGTTGCTAGACCATCCAGGACTATGTTGAATAATAGTGGTGAAAGTGGACCCCTTCTCTTGTTGCTGTTCTTAGGAATGCTTTCAGCTTTTCACCATTGAGGATAATATTCTCTGTGGGCTTCTCATATATGGCTTTTGCTATGTGGAGATAGGATCCTTCTATGCCTATTTTTTGAAGAGGGTTTTTTTTTTTTTTTTAATGATAAATTGATGCTGTACTTTGTTGAAGGCTTTTTCTGCATCTATTGAGATTATCAAATGATTTTGTTTTCTCAATTTGTTGATATGGTTTATCACATTGATTGATTTGCGGATATTGAAATCCTTGCATACTTGGGATGAATGAGTTTCAATTAACTGACTTGTGTATGAAGTTTTGCATCTGCGATGAAAAAAGTTTTTTTGAATCTTGTTCCATTGGTCTATATTTCTGATTTTATGTCAGTACCATACTGTCTTGATGACTATTGCTTTGTAGTAGAGTCTGAAGTTAGGAAGGCTGATCCCTAAAGTTCCATTCTTTCTCAGGATTGCTCTGGCTATTCAAGGTCTATTGTGTTTCCATATGAACTGTGTTATACTTTGGTGTAGTTTGGTGAAGAATGTCATTGGTAGTTTGATAGGGATCACATTGAATCTGTAGATGATATTTGACAGTATGGTCATTTTCACAATATTGATCCTTCCAACCCAGGAACATGGAATATCTCTCCATCTGTTTAAGTCTTCTTTAATTTCTTTCAGGAGCGTCTTGTAATTTTCAGTATACAGTTCTTTTGTTTCTTTGGGTAGGTGTATTCCTAGATATTTCATTCTTTTGCTTGCAGTGGTGAAAGAGATTGCATCTTTGATTTCATTTTCTCATGTTTGATTGTTTGCATATAGAAGTGCAGTGATTTCTGAGTATTGATTTTATATCCTGCTACTTTGCTGAATTTGTTGATTAGCTCTAGTAGTTTTGTAATAGCGCCTTTGAGGTTTTCTCTGTATAATATTATTTCATCTGCAAACAGAGAGAATTTTACGTCTTCTTTTCCAATCTGGATTCCTTTTATTTCTTTTTCTTCTCTTATTGCTGTTGCTAGACCATCCAGGACTATGTTGAATAATAGTGGTGAAAGTGGACCCCCTTCTCTTGTTGCTGTTCTTAGGAATGCTTTCAGCTTTTCACCATTGAGGATAATATTCTCTGTGGGCTTCTCATATATGGCTTTTGCTATGTGGAGATAGGATCCTTCTATGCCTATTTTTTGAAGAGGGTTTTTTTTTTTTTTTTAATGATAAATTGATGCTGTACTTTGTTGAAGGCTTTTTCTGCATCTATTGAGATTATCAAATGATTTTGTTTTCTCAATTTGTTGATATGGTTTATCACATTGATTGATTTGCGGATATTGAAAAATCCTTGCATACTTGGGATGAATGAGTTTCACATTAACTGACTTGTGAATAATGAAGAATTCTTGCATGCCTGCGATGAACCCAACTTAATCATGATGTATGAGTTTTAATTCTGTTGTCTGGGATTTTGTTGAGGATTTTGTCATCCAAGTTCATCAGTGAAATTGGTCTATAATTTTCTTCTTTTGTGTTTTCTTTGCCTAGTTTTGGTATCAGGGTGATGGTGGCCTCGTGGAATGTGTTCGAAAGTTTTCCCTCCTATGCTATTTTTTGAGTTTTAGAAAGACAGGCACTAGCTCTTCTTTAAATGTTTGGTAGAGGGCTTCCCAGGTGGTCCAGTGGGTACTGACACCAAGGGGCGACGGTTCAATCCCTGGCCTGGGAAGACCCCACGTGCTGTGGAGCGGCTGGACCGATGTGTCCAATTCCCGAGCCAGAGCTCTGGAGTGCATGCGCCCAGAGCCAGTGCTCTGTGACAACAGAGGTCACCGCGATGGGAGACACGGGCCAAAGAATGAAGATGGATATAAACAGACAAAATGAAAGACCAATAGACGTGGCCCACCTGCTCCCCTCTCTCCCCACACTACCCCCCCAAAATAAATAAATAAATCTTTAAAAAAAATTAAAAAATAAATGTTTGGTAGAATTCACCTGTGAAGCCATCTGGTCCTGGGCTTTTTATTCTTGGGTAAATTTTGTATCATAAGGACGATTTCTGAGCTTGTGATTGGGTTGTTCATAGTTTCTATTTCTTCCTGGTTGAGTCTTGGGAGATTAATCTTCTTAAGGAAATGGTCAATTTCTTCCAGGTTGTCCAGTTTTTTGCTATAGAGTTGTTCACAATAGTCTATTATAATTCTCCGTACTTCTGCATTATCTATTGTAATGTCTCCCTTTTCCGTTTTGATTTTGTTGATCTGGTTCTTCTCTCTTTTTTCTGTGATGAGTCTGGCCAGTGGTTTGTCAATTTTGTTTATCTTTTTGAAAAACCAGCTTTTTGTTCTATTTATCTTTACTATTGCTTCTTTTGTTTCTTTTTCATTTATTTCTGCTCTGATCTTTATGATTTCTCTTCTGCTCATTTTGGAGTGTTGTTGCTCTTCTTTCTCCAATTGTTTTAAACATAGTGTTAGATCATCTGTTTGATATTTTTCTGGTTTTTTTGTTTTTTTTTTTGAGGTAGGATTGTATTGTGATAAATTTCCCTCTTAAAATTGCTTTTGCAGTATGCCACAGGTTTTGCACTGTCATATGTTCATTTTTGTTTTGTTCTAGGAATTTTTTTTTTATTTCGCTTTATTTTACTTGCTATTTAGTTTGTTTTTTAGGTATGTGTTCTTTAATAGCTATGTACTTGTATTTTTGCCATTTCTTTTTTTTTCTTCCCTGCAGTTGATCTCTAGTCTCATTGCATTGTGGTCACAGAAGATGGTTGATATAATTTCAATTTTCTTGAATTTGCTGAGGCTTGATTTGTGGACCAAGATGTAGTCTAGCCTGGAAAACACTCCATGAGCATTTGAGAAGAAAGTGTCTTCTTCTACTTTTAGCTACAAGGTCCTAAAGATATTCAACAGGTCCATTTCTCCGAGTGTGTCATTTAAGGCTTATCAATTTTTTATTAATCTTCTGTTTGGATGATCTGTCCTTTTGTGTGAGAGGAGTGTTAAACTCTCCTACTATTATTGTGTTACTGTTAATTTCCTCTTTTATTTCTGAAAGTGTTTGTCTTATGTATAGGGATGCTCCTGTGTTGGGTGCATAGATGTCCCTGACTTTTGTGTCTTCATCTTGGATAGATCCCTTGATCATTATGTAGTGGCCTGCCTTGTCTCTTATAATCTTCTTTGTTTTAAAGTCTATTTTGTCTAACATGAGGATTGCTACTACAGATTTCTTTTGATTTCCATTTGCGTGGGATATCCTTTTCCATCCTCTCACTTTTAGTCTATGAGTCTCTCTAGGTCAGAAGTGGGTTTCTTGTAAATAGCATATATATGGGCCTGCTTCTGTATCCATTCAGCCAGTCTGCGTCTTTTGGTTGGAGCACTTAGTCTGTTAACATTCAAATTAATTATTGACATGAATGTTCTTGTTGTCATCTTCTTATATGTTTGGGGTTTGATTTGTAGGACTTCTCCTATTCTTGTATTTATTGGCTATATCAGGCTCTTTCACACTTGTTCTAGGGCTGGTTTCATGGTATAAAATTCTTTTAGCTTTTGCTTGTTTATGAAGCTTTAACTTCTCTCAATTCTGAATGAGATACTTGCTGGGTAGAGAATTCTTGGTTGTAGATTGTTCTCTTTTAGCCTTGTAAATGTGTCCTGCCATTCTCTTCTGACCTGGTGGATTTCTGTTGAAAGGTCAGTGGTTAAGCATATGGGGTTTCCTTTAAAAATTATTTGTTGTTTTTTTCCTAGCTGTTTTAAGTATTCTGTCTTTATGTTTAGTCTGTGTTAGCTTGATTAGAATGTGCCTTGGAGTGTTTCTTTTGCAGTTTACCTTGTGAGGAATCCTTTGTGCTTCTTGGACTTAGTTGACTATTTCCTTTCGCATGCTGGGGAAGTTTCTAACTATAACGTCTTCAAGAATTTTTTCATAGCCTTTCTTTCACTCTTCTTCTTCTGGGACTCCTAGAATTCTAACATTGGTGCGTTTGACATTGTCCCAAAGGTCTCTGATTCTATCCTCAGTTCTTTTGCTTCTTTGTGCTTTGTTCTGTTCTTCAGCATTTATTTCCATCATTCTGTCTTCCAGTTCACATATCCTTTCTTCTGCCTCTGATACTGTTGATACCACCTCTGATCTACTGTTGAGACCTTCTATAGTATTTTTAAGTTCAGCAATTCAGTTGTTTGTCTCTTTTTGTTTATTCTTCATTTTGTGCATGTCTCTTCTCAGTACACTAATTTCCTCTAGTATTCTGTTTTCATTTTTTTTGAATCCTCAATATTATCACTCTTCTGAATTGTCTTTCCAATAATTTTTCTATCTCATCTTCTGTCATTTGTAACTATAATTCTCTGCTTTGTTCTTTCATTTGTGCAGTGTTTCTCTGCCTTTTCATTATTTTGTTAATTTTTGTTTCTTTGTGTATGTCTGTGTGATGCAGGTCTTTCCCACCCCCACCTCCCCATGCCCCCAGGCTTCATGGTTGTATTTTCCTTTCCTTTGGTTTCTGTCCTTGTAGAATGGGTCAGTGTTTTGTGTCTTACGTGGTGTTAGGTCCTGTTTTCAGGTGGATAATCTCTAGTGTTGTGTGTTCTTTGATACTGTAGGGTCTTGGAGTCAGGGCTTCCACACCAACAATCCTTGGTTCCATCTCTGGCCAGGGAGTGTGGGCTCTATGTCTGAGTTGCTATGGTGTTTATTGGTATTAGTTCCAATTTAAGCATATGAGGAACAAGAGGTGCAACCCTGATAGATGACAGTCATCAAATCATGCAAATGTTTTCTAACATAATGGAAAAATATACATACATACTCATCAATAACCACAACTGAACAGTCTTACAGGGATAAAGGATAGGAAATTTTTCTGGCAAAGGGCGCAATCAAAGTTGTTACCTGACCGTTAAGCTATAAGTTATTTAAAATATTGTGGAAAAACAGATTCAGGCCAAGGTCCTGGCTGGGAATATTATAATGAAAACAGTTTTTAACTATGACATGTGTTGGGGGTGAGAATGAGGAAAGTGTATGGGTAATGAGAAGGAATAGATTTGTCTTTATAAGGTTAGGTAACAAAGATTAATGTGCAGTAAAGCTTAGTACATCTGGAAGAGAATAGTAGAGACAGGAAGATAGGAAATATTTATGTAGATGATAGTAGTAGGCATAAAAAGATTTTACAGTTAGAACATAGAGAGAGGAAACAGTGACAAAATGTTTAAAAGTTTAAAAAACTTGAAATAAAAAAATAAAAATTTAAAAAGAAAATTAGAAAGAAAAGGCAAAGCAAGAGGAAAAGAAAAGAAAAATAAAAAGAAAGGAAAAAGGAACAAACAAAAACAAGGGTAAATACTGTCCCTGGTCTTTATCTTCTCATCTGCCTGTGGACCTGCCACCAGTTTGCTCTTGATCATGTCTTTCCAGGCTTCCCTAGTCTGTACTGTTAGGGATCTGGTGTGGGGCCTGGATGGCTGTTTATGTCTTATGTTCAGACAGCTCAGCTGCTGGCCAGTGCAGATGCACTGGTCAGTTCCCAGTCTATTGGATGGGGGCCACGCCTCTGGACCTTGTGCTGGAGAGGGCTCCCCAGTTCCACTATACACCTCCTGGTAGCCTTCAATCCCTGTGCTTCTCCCGGTTTCCTCTGCCATGGCTCTCCGCTGTCTGTGGGACTGCGCCTACTCATTCCGGGTGCCCGGCTTCTTTGCTGCAGATCTGGGGCTGTGCAGGCTGCGCAATCTGTTGGTGTATGTGCATTGCTGGATACGGAACTAAGCCCCAACCTCAGGCAGGAGCTTCCCATCTGGCTTGAGCCAGGCTTTTGGGCTGCAACCCACAGGGCCAGATGTCCCGCTAACATTGTCTCAGCTCACCTGGCACCTGACGACCCTGTACTGTCCCAGTAGGATTATGACACTGAGTGCCACCTTCCGTCCTCCTGGCACACTTCCCAGAGCTCTCTCCGCCTGGTCCAGTGTTAGGGTTTAGGACTAGGGAAGATTTTAAGGGCGCAATCAAAGTTGTTAACCGTTAAGCTATAAGTTATTTAAAATATTGTGGAAAAACAGATTCAGGCCAAGGTCCTGGCTGGGAATATTATAATGAAAACAGTTTTTAACTATGACATGTGTTGGGGGTGAGAATGAGGAAAGTGTATGGGTAATGAGAAGGAATAGATTTGTCTTTATAAGGTTAGGTAACAAAGATTAATGTGCAGTAAAGCTTAGTACATCTGGAAGAGAATAGTAGAGACAGGAAGATAGGAAATATTTATGTAGATGATAGTAGTAGGCATAAAAAGATTTTACAGTTAGAACATAGAGAGAGGAAACAGTGACAAAATGTTTAAAAGTTTAAAAAACTTGAAATAAAAAAATAAAAATTTAAAAAGAAAATTAGAAAGAAAAGGCAAAGCAAGAGGAAAAGAAAAGAAAAATAAAAAGAAAGGAAAAAGGAACAAACAAAAACAAGGGTAAATACTGTCCCTGGTCTTTATCTTCTCATCTGCCTGTGGACCTGCCACCAGTTTGCTCTTGATCATGTCTTTCCAGGCTTCCCTAGTCTGTACTGTTAGGGATCTGGTGTGGGGCCTGGATGGCTGTTTATGTCTTATGTTCAGACAGCTCAGCTGCTGGCCAGTGCAGATGCACTGGTCAGTTCCCAGTCTATTGGATGGGGGCCACGCCTCTGGACCTTGTGCTGGAGAGGGCTCCCCAGTTCCACTATACACCTCCTGGTAGCCTTCAATCCCTGTGCTTCTCCCGGTTTCCTCTGCCATGGCTCTCCGCTGTCTGTGGGACTGCGCCTACTCATTCCGGGTGCCCGGCTTCTTTGCTGCAGATCTGGGGCTGTGCAGGCTGCGCAATCTGTTGGTGTATGTGCATTGCTGGATACGGAACTAAGCCCCAACCTCAGGCAGGAGCTTCCCCATCTGGCTTGAGCCAGGCTTTTGGGCTGCAACCCACAGGGCCAGATGTCCCCGCTAACATTGTCTCAGCTCACCTGGCACCTGACGACCCTGTACTGTCCCAGTAGGATTATGACACTGAGTGCCACCTTCCGTCCTCCTGGCACACTTCCCAGAGCTCTCTCCGCCTGGTCCAGTGTTAGGGTTCGGATATGAGGCTCTCAATACAGGAGCTCCAGGAGAGTTCTAGCTGCTCACTCTCTGACCCTTGCAGACCTGAGGAGTTCTTTTGTCGTCTAGAGGTTGGTTTGTTGGTGGTGTTTCATTTCTTGATTAATTCTGGTGGCTCTATTGGGGAGCTAGTGAAATCCTCCTCTCATTCCTCTGCCATCTTGGACCCCCTCCTCCCTCATTTAGGAACTTTTAAAGAAAAGCATTTGGGATTGAAGAGAAAAGAGCAGTGACATGAATATGGTGATATTTTGACTCACCATCTTGCACTCTAATATATGCTCACCCCTAAGAAGCTCTTTGAGGCTCCACTAAAATGTCTTGCCTACAATGGTTTCATTGTCTATAATATCCTTCCCAATACTCTGTGCAAAGAGCAGCTTCTCATCTTTAAAGATTAAGGTCAAAAAAGAAAGGGATAAATAAGCAGACTTGTTAAGGAGGTCAATAGTTTCCAAGGAGGAGAAGAAGGAGGGGGAAAAACATTTTATAGCCTAAATGTTTGCCATCATAAAGATTCACTCTGAAGCTAACTTTATTGACTTATAGATACAAAGTCTTTTACATTGGAATGTCTTATCTAGTCTTGATGGCCAGAGGCCATCCTCTGGCTAATCATATGTTAATATTGTGGTAATAGGTCTAGTAAGACCTTCATAGCCCTAAAATGTTATTTTGATCAATAGCTAATATTCAACTGAAAAATACAAAATGACCTAAACTAGCTAAAGAGGAGGGTGCTCTTCTATCCCCCTTCCAGTGCCTATTGTTGGAAGTATTTTCTATACCTTTTTCTCCTTTAATAAAACTTTTGCTGCAAAAAGCTCTGAGTGATCAAACCCAAGTCTTTGATCTCAAAGTGAAATTTTCTCCTTTGGAGGTCATGAATCTGACACCATTCACCATAAGCTATAATCTATCAAAGAGGTCCCTATAGGAAGCTTTCCCCATCTGTTACTTCTTCTAATATTCACTCTTTTGATTGATCACAAAACCCACCTTTGTGCAACTGGGGCACTCTTTTATTTTAATATTAATGCATCTTGTAATTTTGTACATGTCTGTCTCCATAAAAATAGGGAAAAAATATTTGAAGACAATATATGTCTCTAAATCACCATTGTTACATTTAGTGTCCACTATATAATAAATTCACAGGTAATGTTTTATCTAAAAAATGAATAAAACCATAATCAAGATGATATACACTAGTGGTAAAAGAGACAAAATGTTAGGCATATTGAGGACTACATTTTACTGAGCATCCATTTTGTGACAGTAGACATTTATTCAGGATATCTTAATGTCTGATCACCTTTCCCAGATGAAGTGGCAAGGTAAGATCTGAACTTCTGGATATTGTCTTATTTATCTAGATTGTGAAATATGAATGACAGATACAATGAGAACTTGATAGCGTTCTTATCAAATGCAAAAAATCCAAAGTTGAGGGACAAACTGGAATGAAGACCAAAGAATGGTTCAAAATGCAAATCAAAGTAGATGAGTGATCCAATTTGCAATAGGCAATAAAAAGTGAAATGAAGGAATTTCATGAGTCAGGCAGTAATGAAACACAGGAGGATTTTATTTATTTCGATGTCGATGGGCATGTATGCTTGGAGTTTTCAAGAGTATAGCCCACAGCAAACATTTAACACATTAGCCTAAATGTTTGCCATCATAAAGATTCACTCTGAAGCTAACTTTATTGACTTATAGATACAAAGTCTTTTACATTGGAATGTCTTATCTAGTCTTGATGGCCAGAGGCCATCCTCTGGCTAATCATATGTTAATATTGTGGTAATAGGTCTAGTAAGACCTTCATAGCCCTAAAATGTTATTTTGATCAATAGCTAATATTCAACTGAAAAATACAAAATGACCTAAACTAGCTAAAGAGGAGGGTGCTCTTCTATCCCCCTTCCAGTGCCTATTGTTGGAAGTATTTTCTATACCTTTTTCTCCTTTAATAAAACTTTTGCTGCAAAAAGCTCTGAGTGATCAAACCCAAGTCTTTGATCTCAAAGTGAAATTTTCTCCTTTGGAGGTCATGAATCTGACACCATTCACCATAAGCTATAATCTATCAAAGAGGTCCCTATAGGAAGCTTTCCCCATCTGTTACTTCTTCTAATATTCACTCTTTTGATTGATCACAAAACCCACCTTTGTGCAACTGGGGCACTCTTTTATTTTAATATTAATGCATCTTGTAATTTTGTACATGTCTGTCTCCATAAAAATAGGGAAAAATATTTGAAGACAATATATGTCTCTAAATCACCATTGTTACATTTAGTGTCCACTATATAATAAATTCACAGGTAATGTTTTATCTAAAAAATGAATAAAACCATAATCAAGATGATATACACTAGTGGTAAAAGAGACAAAATGTTAGGCATATTGAGGACTACATTTTACTGAGCATCCATTTTGTGACAGTAGACATTTATTCAGGATATCTTAATGTCTGATCACCTTTCCCAGATGAAGTGGCAAGGTAAGATCTGAACTTCTGGATATTGTCTTATTTATCTAGATTGTGAAATATGAATGACAGATACAATGAGAACTTGATAGCGTTCTTATCAAATGCAAAAAATCCAAAGTTGAGGGACAAACTGGAATGAAGACCAAAGAATGGTTCAAAATGCAAATCAAAGTAGATGAGTGATCCAATTTGCAATAGGCAATAAAAAGTGAAATGAAGGAATTTCATGAGTCAGGCAGTAATGAAACACAGGAGGATTTTATTTATTTCGATGTCGATGGGCATGTATGCTTGGAGTTTTCAAGAGTATAGCCCACAGCAAACATTTGACACATCCTTGCATTAATCACAGAAGGTATATTGAATGCTTCATCAATTGACAGTACTGGAAAATGAAGTAAAGTGGTACCACCACAGAAGACCATGACATTGGCCAATATAGCTTTAGAACACAAAAGAATGTCTACTGGAGCTGATACTTATGTTTCCATTTTTAAAGTCATTTCTCATTTTCACAAAGCACTGTGAAAAAGACAAAAATGATACTAAAAGTTTAAGTACTTTGTAAACTGTTATAAACTCAATTTCTTAATTATCATGTTTAAATTATAACATGCTTACAATGACTAGCACTTTCTTGGTCAGTATGATCTCCTTATTGCAGTACAATTTTGTTTTTCTAGCAGTACAACTCAGGTTCACATAGTAAATACAAGTAATAGATTTTGTTGTAACTCTTGCTCAAAAATATGGCATGAAGTCTGGCCTTTTTATCTAGTTTAAGAAAAAGTGACAGTGTTAACAATCTTAACTCCAATTTAGGCCTCTCCAGGAGATCCACAGCAACACAATAAAAGAAATCCGTGCTGATCTAAGTGAAGCATTCTTTTTGAAACTGGTCTAGCTTAAAACACTCTCTAAAATCAAGGACTTAGAACATTAAAGTCCAAAATATTGTTTAAATAGCGAGAACCCGAACTTTCCTTACTATTGTTGTCAACTCCCTGGTTTTACCTGAGAAGAGCCTCAAGTGTCTAGAGGAAACAACAGTTTACCATGAGAGGAAACTAAAAAGAGCATTTGCATTTTAAAAGCCCAGATGCCACTTGCACTGTTGGTGGCACTGTAAATTGATACAGCCACTGTGGCAGACAGTACGGAGAGTCCTTAGAAAACTAGGAATAAAACTATCATACAACCCGACAATCCCACCACTGTCCATATACCCTGAGAAAACCACACTTGAAAAAGGTACATGTGCCCCAGTGTTCACTGCAACATTATTTGCAATAGCTATGACATGGAAACAACTTAGATGCCCATTGATAGAGGAATAGATAAAGAAGCTATAATACATATATACAATGGGATATTACTCCTCAACAGCAGAGGTGGCTGAACCTAGAACCTATTATACAGAGAGAAAGTGAAAGTGTTAGTCATCCTTGCATTGAATTGCTTCATCAATTGACAGTACTGGAAAATGAAGTAAAGTGGTACCACCACAGAAGACCATGACATTGGCCAATATAGCTTTAGAACACAAAAGAATGTCTACTGGAGCTGATACTTATGTTTCCATTTTTAAAGTCATTTCTCATTTTCACAAAGCACTGTGAAAAAGACAAAAATGATACTAAAAGTTTAAGTACTTTGTAAACTGTTATAAACTCAATTTCTTAATTATCATGTTTAAATTATAACATGCTTACAATGACTAGCACTTTCTTGGTCAGTATGATCTCCTTATTGCAGTACAATTTTGTTTTTCTAGCAGTACAACTCAGGTTCACATAGTAAATACAAGTAATAGATTTTGTTGTAACTCTTGCTCAAAAATATGGCATGAAGTCTGGCCTTTTTATCTAGTTTAAGAAAAGTGACAGTGTTAACAATCTTAACTCCAATTTAGGCCTCTCCAGGAGATCCACAGCAACACAATAAAAGAAATCCGTGCTGATCTAAGTGAAGCATTCTTTTTGAAACTGGTCTAGCTTAAAACACTCTCTAAAATCAAGGACTTAGAACATTAAAGTCCAAAATATTGTTTAAATAGCGAGAACCCGAACTTTCCTTACTATTGTTGTCAACTCCCTGGTTTTACCTGAGAAGAGCCTCAAGTGTCTAGAGGAAACAACAGTTTACCATGAGAGGAAACTAAAAAGAGCATTTGCATTTTAAAAGCCCAGATGCCACTTGCACTGTTGGTGGCACTGTAAATTGATACAGCCACTGTGGCAGACAGTACGGAGAGTCCTTAGAAAACTAGGAATAAAACTATCATACAACCCGACAATCCCACCACTGTCCATATACCCTGAGAAAACCACACTTGAAAAAGGTACATGTGCCCCAGTGTTCACTGCAACATTATTTGCAATAGCTATGACATGGAAACAACTTAGATGCCCATTGATAGAGGAATAGATAAAGAAGCTATAATACATATATACAATGGGATATTACTCAAACATAAAACGAAATACATTTGAGTCAGTGCTAATGAGGTGGCTGAACCTAGAACCTATTATACAGAGAGAAAGTGAAAGTGTTAGTCATTCAGTTCTGTCTGACTCTTTGTGACCCCAGGCTCCTTTATTCATGGGATTCATTCATACAAAGTGAAGTAAGTCAAAAAGAGAAAAATGAATATTGTATATTAATACATATATATGTAATCTAGAAAGATGTTACTGCTGAACCCCTATTTGCAGGGCAGGAGTGGAGATGAGGACAAAGAGATCAGACTTATGGACTGGGAGGTTGTGGGGAGCAATAAGGAAGGAGAGGGTGGAATGAATGGAGAGAATATCATGTAAAATAGATAACCATTGGAAATTTGCGATATGACTTTCAAGTCAAACCAAGGCTCTATGACCTAGAGTGATGGGATGAGGGGAGAGATAGGAGGGAGGGTCAAGAGGGAAGGGACATATGTATACCTATGAATTATTAATGTCATTGTATGGCAGAAACAAGTACAATATTTTAACACAATTATCCTTCAGTGAAAAATAAATACATTAAAAAAAAAAAAAAGCCCAGATGCCTAGGAAATTCAGCTATGGCTGATCAGAAATATAATCAGCAGTGAACAGGTTCTTAAAAGCTTCCTGTGTAAACACCCTGAGCCTTAACTCCAAGTTCCTGACACCACTACCTAGTTTTATCTATGTATTGGAATATCAACGAAGTCATAACTTCTGGAACACTTTAAGGTTTCTAAAGCTTTTTTTTTTTTTTTCAACACACACATTCCATTATTCTCTTATATAACTGTATACAAGTTCATCAACAATTTGGCAGTTCACCAAAAATCTCCACCCTAATTCTGGGTCACTAAATATAAGAATATATACCCCCTTCTCTCAGAAGGAGGCAATTCTTTACATTTATTTGATATTCTAGAAAGTTGAAAGCAAAACATATATCCAAAAGTTATCAGAGGTGATAAATTACTGATAGTTATGAACATATACCAATGCAGCCTCCGGATAATGATGAAGTGATAATATCGTAGAATAGCAAGAAGCTATAAGCATAGGAAACATTCAATTAATATTGGTTCAGTGAATAAATGAGTAGATTAATGTTTGAAAAGAATCACAGAAAGAAGGTTAAAGAGTCAAAGGTCCTTATAGGCTTCTATAGATGAAGAACTGTATGAATGGTTTATTAAGTGCTAATTCAATTTTGAACTCTGTACCAGTTTAATCCTTAAAACAGTCCTATCATGTGAATGTCTCCATTTAACAG
Organism: Tragulus kanchil; assembly: GCA_022376925.1. Classification (NCBI taxonomy): domain Eukaryota; kingdom Metazoa; phylum Chordata; class Mammalia; order Artiodactyla; family Tragulidae; genus Tragulus; species Tragulus kanchil. Next base: position 53,754,329 of record JAIOJX010000027.1, on the reverse strand, counting down.
GTGAGGAAACTGAGGCACGGGGAGATTGTGTCATAGCCAGTAAGAAGTCAGGCCTGGATTCAACTGTAGGCAATCTGGCTCTAAAACCTGTGCCCCTTAAATTCCATGTGATCTTATACACCTTGATTCTTAATCATTACATAAACATTCAAAACAAATGTCCAAATAGTTCAAGGGGCCTCACACCAGATATTTTGTTTAAATAAAACTACTTGCGACCTAGGGATTTGCATTATTAACTAGCAGCCCTGGTGCTTCCAATGCAGGTTGTTCATAGACAATAAAAATTGCAAAAAAAAAAAAAAAAAATCAGCTTAAATTTAACATATATTGGGGGAAAGTTGGTCTCCTAAATTTATAGCTATGTGATCTGAATGATTATCAATGTAGAAAAGTGTGCCAACCAAAGGGCTGATAAGAAAGAATAAAACAGAGAAAGAAACATTCACATTTTGCTTCCTGTCACATGAGAGAGGTGTTTCTTGGTTAGTTCAACACTATTTTACCAGAACTCATCATAGCCTTCAGTTTTATCTATGTATTGGAATATCAACGAAGTCATAACTTCTGGAACACTTTAAGGTTTCTAAAGCTTTTTTTTTTTTTTTCAACACACACATTCCATTATTCTCTTATATAACTGTATACAAGTTCATCAACAATTTGGCAGTTCACCAAAAATCTCCACCCTAATTCTGGGTCACTAAATATAAGAATATATACCCCCTTCTCTCAGAAGGAGGCAATTCTTTACATTTATTTGATATTCTAGAAAGTTGAAAGCAAAACATATATCCAAAAGTTATCAGAGGTGATAAATTACTGATAGTTATGAACATATACCAATGCAGCCTCCGGATAATGATGAAGTGATAATATCGTAGAATAGCAAGAAGCTATAAGCATAGGAAACATTCAATTAATATTGGTTCAGTGAATAAATGAGTAGATTAATGTTTGAAAAGAATCACAGAAAGAAGGTTAAAGAGTCAAAGGTCCTTATAGGCTTCTATAGATGAAGAACTGTATGAATGGTTTATTAAGTGCTAATTCAATTTTGAACTCTGTACCAGTTTAATCCTTAAAACAGTCCTATCATGTGAATGTCTCCATTTAACAGGTGAGGAAACTGAGGCACGGGGAGATTGTGTCATAGCCAGTAAGAAGTCAGGCCTGGATTCAACTGTAGGCAATCTGGCTCTAAAACCTGTGCCCCTTAAATTCCATGTGATCTTATACACCTTGATTCTTAATCATTACATAAACATTCAAAACAAATGTCCAAATAGTTCAAGGGGCCTCACACCAGATATTTTGTTTAAATAAAACTACTTGCGACCTAGGGATTTGCATTATTAACTAGCAGCCCTGGTGCTTCCAATGCAGGTTGTTCATAGACAATAAAAATTGCAAAAAAAAAAAAATCAGCTTAAATTTAACATATATTGGGGGAAAGTTGGTCTCCTAAATTTATAGCTATGTGATCTGAATGATTATCAATGTAGAAAAGTGTGCCAACCAAAGGGCTGATAAGAAAGAATAAAACAGAGAAAGAAACATTCACATTTTGCTTCCTGTCACATGAGAGAGGTGTTTCTTGGTTAGTTCAACACTATTTTACCAGAACTCATCATAGCCTTCAGTTTTATCCATCTTTTTTGTTGTTGTTCTAATTTCTTTTCCACCAAGCAAATTTCAGATAAACATTTCCAAATATCTGACTGTCAAAAAAGAAAAATAACTCGGTTATTGGGGGCAGGGTTTGGGGAGGGAGTTTCCAAATTTTCCCATCATAAATTAGATTAGAAGATGATTTATTCATCACCGTGTGCTTTTTTTCATGAGACTCAGCCGGCTTCAAAGGCTACATGATCTGTGAATATACCAAGAATATCTCATTTCTTGATTTGAGAATCTGTGCATCAGACCTTGTGCCATAAGGGTTTGATAGACATGTGGTTTCTGATATGCATTGCCAAAACCAAGCTCCACCTTTCACTTTACCAGAAGAGAGACTATACTTATTAATAGCATTGCTTTAGAATCCACAATCTATATTTAAAATCAAAAAATAAAGTCTGAATAGGTTTTCACCGAATATAATTGATAATAATGGAGCACTGAAAACAACCAAAGTGCAACAAGAGTAGGGAAAAGCTGTAATAAATAAGGTGCATCCACATGGAGAGTATTTGTGTAGGTATTAACATAAATTTTATACAAATATTGCTGCAAATACATAAAATGTACAATGAGCAGGAAAACAACCAAAAATTGGATAGAAGTTATCTCTGGATTATAGATTATAGATGAAAATTGGTGTATATGCACGTATGTACATATGCCCTTAGCTTTCCACAATGAGCAGGCTGTACTGCTCATTTGGGCTAATTTTTAACCTTTCCAAGAATTATTTTCTGTTAAACAGAATTACTGTTCTATAACATGATTAAAGAAAGACTGTTTCCTTGCACCCGCTTTCTAAATTTCTTGGTTGACTGAAATGATCTGGGCACCTTCCTTTGTGAGAATGAAGAGAAACCACAGACATACTTACAGTTGCCAAACAGGAAACAGGAGAAATCTCAGTACATTGAGTAAAAATTATTTCCTTTCATTCCTACCCTTAGACATAAGAAGTTAATAGAGTTATAGCTAATTGCCTTGTTTTAATCCTAATTGGTTAACACATCTATTCCAATCTCGATAAAAACCAAAGAGGTTTCCTTTCCTTCTCTGAATTCTGTTGTATACCAAACTTCTCCTATATCCCTTCTTATAATATCTCATAATAGTGGCAGAAACGTAATATATTTGTAACTTATTATGTGATCATGGAATATTAATTGATTGATGAATGAATGAGGAATCCTGACCATAGATGCTGATTAAATGCTACCATATCACACTGATGGAATCTTTTTCTTATTTTTGCTCTCATAGGCACAGTAATGGGTTTTCCAGATGGCACTAATAGTAAAGATCCCACCGATCCACCACCGATCCATGCAGGAGGCATAAGAGACAAGGGTTTCATCCCTGGGTAGGGTAGATCTTCTGGAGGAGGGTATGGAAACCAACTCCAATGATTTTGCCTGGAGTATCTCATGGGCAGAGGAGCTTGATGGGCTACAGTTCATAGGCTCACAAAGAGTAGGACAAAACTGAAGAGACTTAGCACGCAAGTACACAAACTTACATATACTCATGTATATCTGTCAGTGAGAATAATTTGGATATCTTAGTGAAAATGTAAAAGATTAATAAACAAAAAGTAAAACAGTAAAATGAAATGATTCATGTTTTCCTTACCATAAATAGAACAGATCTTTTCTACCTATCCTTTAAAATATGATTATTTATGTATTTCTGTATATTAAACCCAGTTTGTTCCACAGAGAGCTTGGACATCTTTTTACAACGCCAGAATTTGAATTTAAGATGCATTTCCACATGGAAAAAAATAAGTCCAAAATTAGATGTTCTGAATGGCCTTTTTCTGTGGGTGGTAACGGACAGGAAGAAATATCCTAGGTTTCTATAGAGTGGTAACTAGGAGGACCTCAGAAAATACTATAGAGATTCACCTTCCTTTGTGAGAATGAAGAGAAACCACAGACATACTTACAGTTGCCAAACAGGAAACAGGAGAAATCTCAGTACATTGAGTAAAAATTATTTCCTTTCATTCCTACCCTTAGACATAAGAAGTTAATAGAGTTATAGCTAATTGCCTTGTTTTAATCCTAATTGGTTAACACATCTATTCCAATCTCGATAAAAACCAAAGAGGTTTCCTTTCCTTCTCTGAATTCTGTTGTATACCAAACTTCTCCTATATCCCTTCTTATAATATCTCATAATAGTGGCAGAAACGTAATATATTTGTAACTTATTATGTGATCATGGAATATTAATTGATTGATGAATGAATGAGGAATCCTGACCATAGATGCTGATTAAATGCTACCATATCACACTGATGGAATCTTTTTCTTATTTTTGCTCTCATAGGCACAGTAATGGGTTTTCCAGATGGCACTAATAGTAAAGATCCCACCGATCCACCACCGATCCATGCAGGAGGCATAAGAGACAAGGGTTTCATCCCTGGGTAGGGTAGATCTTCTGGAGGAGGGTATGGAAACCAACTCCAATGATCTTGCCTGGAGTATCTCATGGGCAGAGGAGCTTGATGGGCTACAGTTCATAGGCTCACAAAGAGTAGGACAAAACTGAAGAGACTTAGCACGCAAGTACACAAACTTACATATACTCATGTATATCTGTCAGTGAGAATAATTTGGATATCTTAGTGAAAATGTAAAAGATTAATAAACAAAAAGTAAAACAGTAAAATGAAATGATTCATGTTTTCCTTACCATAAATAGAACAGATCTTTTCTACCTATCCTTTAAAATATGATTATTTATGTATTTCTGTATATTAAACCCAGTTTGTTCCACAGAGAGCTTGGACATCTTTTTACAACGCCAGAATTTGAATTTAAGATGCATTTCCACATGGAAAAAAATAAGTCCAAAATTAGATGTTCTGAATGGCCTTTTTCTGTGGGTGGTAACGGACAGGAAGAAATATCCTAGGTTTCTATAGAGTGGTAACTAGGAGGACCTCAGAAAATACTATAGAGATTCACCTACTAAGGTTTGTAAACAGAGCATATACTATTATTGGTGTAGACATGGCTTTGTGGATCTCTTTGCAGATTATATTAGTGCTGTGAAAATATTCCTATGCAAATGTAAAGTCACATTAGTTACAGAGAAATTAGTTTTGTAGCAAATAAGCAGATGATTAATGTCACTTAAGATGACACCATAGTGTGAATTCTTAATGTTAAGACAGGGGTCCTCTTTTGAACTAGATTAAAATTGTGTACACATGTTTTAACAATACAGCACTTTGCTGCATAAAGTCATTACCTATTTTTGGCTGAAAACATCCTGTGCTTTTTGTCAAGTCCCTCAAGGCAATGTCACTTGTAGACACCATGGTGACTACCTATCATAGCTTGGTAATCATGAGATGATGCAGAAAGTGTCTGTGATGACATATTTCAACATCTCTGAGAAATTGTAAACATTTTGGTTGCAAATCCCTACAAAATAACATAGCATGACTTACTTTTAATTGTATAAGAGTCTGTGTCCAGAAAAAATAAGAAACATATCTTTTCCAAAGATAGTGGGAAGGCTTAAGAAATTCTAGGAAAAAGAAAAGGGTTGTGGGGTTTAGACTAAACACACACATCTAGAATTATTCTTGGCGTTTTTTGGGCACATAATAAACAGATCCATCTTTTTGCTAGTGGTGATCTGGGATAACTGTCCAACAGAATTTTAAATAGAGGGAACCCCAGAAACTAAGACCTGACGTTAAGCACAATAGAATTTATTCTAATACGGGGACTGAGCAAAAACCCCAATAATGCTGGGGCTTCACATGAGACACCCATCTGTGTGAAGGTCTTTTGGCTTACAAGGTGCTCCTCTATACTCTGCCTGTGGTACTTCTTCTGGACCTCAATAGCCTCTTTTGTGATTTACCATTTCTCTTCTATAAATAATGCTTACAGGGAGACTTAAAGTGAAACATGAAGGACCCAGTCCTTTGGTTAGCATCCTGTTCCTCTTAGCATTACCTCAGGAATGGTGCTTTACTATAGAAATAGCATTTGTTTACACTTTGTGGTTTTCTCTCAAACACTTTTAGAACCAGCTTCATCACACTCTCTTTGAGATACCAAAACCAACTAGCTGGCAGCACTCGCCAGAGGTCTGGAGTACCAGTTCTCCAAAATCTCTTCTGAGCACCTAATTCACAGTAGCAAGCCCTGCTCAGAGACTTTGTTTGCCTCCTGTGCTAGGCTTCTAACTGTTCATTGCATCTTTCTGTTCTCCCAGTCCTAGGTTACAAGGTTTTCTCTTTTTTTTTTTTCCTGTTATTATTACGCCTATGACACACTAGGGTTACTTTTTCCCCTTTCCAACTGTCTGATTAAACAATTATGTTTTATTAAATTTTCCCTGTTGGAATTATTATATGATTGGTATTTTCTTGGCTGAGTCCTAATTTATACTTCTTACTTAAAATGGATTTGCACAGAGTTTTCTTATATTATTGATATTATATATTTTAGAAGATATATTATTATGCTAAAACTGTAAAGGTAATAGGCATTTGTTAAAAATGAAGAACATAATTGATCAATATAACTGTCCTGAAAGATGTCCATGATACACTGAGTGATAAAAACAAATGCTTTTAAAATTGACAAGCATTTGTTATATAACTTGAGAAAAAAAAAATGAGACGCTGTCATCTCTAAGAGAATATTTTATTATTCCTATTAAAGATATTGTAACAGGAATAATAATATTCATGGGGCACTATAAGATATATCTTTGACCCTATTTAGTTGAAATTGCAATAACTCTAAAACAGTAAAGGTGCAATTTTGGATATTTTTCCACAAGTTGAAACTGTAAACATTTATATAATATATATGATTTAAAGGTATGCATGCTACCACTTTTAAAATTTTACTTTTTTGGGTAAATATAACTAAAACTAAGCTACATTAAAATTCACAGCTGAGAATAATTAGCATTAAATTTAATTATAGTCTCACACTTCTATTTTCAAGCCCATTCATGAATTAATTTTAAGTCTGAGCCTCTGACTTCAATCAGGCTGTGAGTTCCTGTCAGAAAATGATAGTGTTTGAATATTTGCACTTATGTTTAAAATTTCTACATTTTGATTTCTTCGTCAAAATTTCAACTTACAGCTGTGTGCATGAGGCTCTAAGATAGATGCAAGAAGGTTGTCTTTGAATGTGGCCAAGATCACACATTAATATATGTTTATTTAGCGCACAAGTCAAAAGAGAATTCTTTATTAAGAGGCTTGACCTTCAACACATGATAAAGAGTGAGGAAATCATGATGTCGGGAAGGCAAGTGCTAAACAGGAACTTTATGAGGCCTGAGTTCAAGGTCATGTTCAAGGAACTTGGGTTTTGACAAGAAGAGCAGTTGCCTCTTGAGTCCTAGGTACAAGGTTTTCTTTTTTTTTCCTGTTATTATTACGCTTCTGACACACTAGGGTTAACTTTTCCCCTTTCCAACTGTCTGATTAAACAATTATGTTTTATTAAATTTTCCCTGTTGGAATTATTATATGATTGGTATTTTCTTGGCTGAGTCCTAATTTATACTTCTTACTTAAAATGGATTTGCACAGAGTTTTCTTATATTATTGATATTATATATTTTAGAAGATATATTATTATGCTAAAACTGTAAAGGTAATAGGCATTTGTTAAAAATGAAGAACATAATTGATCAATATAACTGTCCTGAAAGATGTCCATGATACACTGAGTGATAAAAACAAATGCTTTTAAAATTGACAAGCATTTGTTATATAACTTGAGAAAAAAAAAATGAGACGCTGTCATCTCTAAGAGAATATTTTATTATTCCTATTAAAGATATTGTAACAGGAATAATAATATTCATGGGGCACTATAAGATATATCTTTGACCCTATTTAGTTGAAATTGCAATAACTCTAAAACAGTAAAGGTGCAATTTTGGATATTTTTCCACAAGTTGAAACTGTAAACATTTATATAATATATATGATTTAAAGGTATGCATGCTACCACTTTTAAAATTTTACTTTTTGGCTAAATATAACTAAAACTAAGCTACATTAAAATTCACAGCTGAGAATAATTAGCATTAAATTTAATTATAGTCTCACACTTCTATTTTCAAGCCCATTCATGAATTAATTTTAAGTCTGAGCCTCTGACTTCAATCAGGCTGTGAGTTCCTGTCAGAAAATGATAGTGTTTGAATATTTGCACTTATGTTTAAAATTTCTACATTTTGATTTCTTCGTCAAAATTTCAACTTACAGCTGTGTGCATGAGGCTCTAAGATAGATGCAAGAAGGTTGTCTTTGAATGTGGCCAAGATCACACATTAATATATGTTTATTTAGCGCACAAGTCAAAAGAGAATTCTTTATTAAGAGGCTTGACCTTCAACACATGATAAAGAGTGAGGAAATCATGATGTCGGGAAGGCAAGTGCTAAACAGGAACTTTAGGAGTCCTGAGTTCAAGGTCATGTTCTTTAGTGTAAGGTTGAGCTAATCGTACTATGTGAAAATGGGTCTTAGACAAGAAGAGCATTGTTGCCTCTTTGAAACTTTTATATGTCATTACAATAATGTGTTTATTTACCTGCAACATCTTAAAGCAACGCGTGCATGTGGGTTAATATGTCGCTTCAGTCATGTCCAACTCCTTGCAACCCTATGGGTGTCTTCCAGGCTCCTCTGTTCATGGAATTTACTTCTACAGGAGATCTTCCTGACCCAGGGATCCAACCTGTATCTCTTATATCTCCCGCTTTGGAAGACGGTTCTTTACCACTAGCAACATCTGGGAAGAAACTCAGTGGTTCCCCAAATTTTGGGTAGTGAAAAAACAATGCTCAGCATGAAATTTCCATTATAATTATGCTTTCCAAAGAATAATTCATAAATTAATATAATGCACCATTTAAGAAACAATTTTCATTAAAATATCTATTAATAAATTAGATTAATAAACTTTATATTATTTTGTGTATTGGGTATTTCTAAACAAGTATATGCTAAATAAAGTCCTCCCTCATTCATCTGCACCCATGCCAACCTCCTTGAGTGATCACTGACCCTGCAAAACATGTTCTTAGGTCATAGTCTCTCTTCTTGGTCCCTCCCGTTAAGTTAGACACTTGTTTCACAATCTCACTTACTTCAGATCTTTGCTCAAATATTACTTTATCGTGACCACCCTGTTTAAATTTGAATGTGACCACCCTGTTTAAATTTAAAATCCTTCCCCTTCTCTTCTTTGCGCTACTTCTCTCCCTTCTCATTTTTGTCTTATTACTCTCCCCAAGCACTTGTCTGTAGATATTCTCTATTTACCCTAGGGATACTACTCCCCTCTTCTCTACATTTTTCTCTACCCTGGGAATCTGTCCTGCATGGATTACATCTACCAGGATGTAATCCTTGAGTTTTGAAAATTGGAGGCACAAGCAAGAAGGCGAGAAAGGAGAGAGAACTGGGCATTTATCTCTTCAGCATCTATCTCTGCAGGGTCATGGATTGGAAAATGGCTGCTTTCCTCTCCCAAAGCCACACAACGTGTTGGGTGTTTTTCTATCTCTTCAGCTATTGGGATGATTTGGAACATTGCCTGCAGCCATGGGGGAGGTAGTTTCCAACTCTTTGTAGTCCCTGGGGACTTCATCATTTCTTCTTAATTTCCCTTAAATCCTGATCTTCCTGACCCAATGGTAACTCTGGTGTCTTCTGCATCTCCTGCATCTCCTTCATAGGCAGCCACATTCTTTATCACTGAGCTACCTGGGAAAACTTAAACTCTGCCTAGATCTCAAGACATAGCTCTTCAGTAAACTTGCCTAAATTACTTTTGAGTGTGCATACTGTTTCTTTCAAGGACTCTGAAAAACAATATTTATACTGAGAATCTTTTTTCTCTCATTAGAATGCAAGATTCATGAGGGAAGTGATATTTTCATTTATTTTACTACTGCTATTCATTGTCACATCCTTGGACCCTAGCTCATCAGATGCATTTAAGTAGTTGCCAAATAAACAGGTGAATAATATTCCCCTCCTGGGTTCCTATGGTTGTCTTGCATATTCCATTTTGGAAATTATTAACTTAAGAGTCAAATATATATTCTTCTTTGCCTGACTTAACTATTGGATTAATTTGGCATAACTCTCATATAATATAAAAATATAAAATATTATATGATATAATATATATAATGTATATTTTTTAAGTCATAAAAATTGTAATTTAGTATCTAATCCCTATGGAAGATCATACTTGATTCCCACAAGACTCCTATAGTAATGGCTCCAACAGATACAGAGTCAGTCATGGGAAAGACTTTATTAATTCATCTTTCTGTGGTGTCTTTGAACTCAAGATTTGTTTTTCTCCCTTTTGATCTCTGCTTTAAAATCTTGTCTTCCTTTCTTTCAATAAGGAAGAGAGGAATTGCCTAAGGGGAGGTGGAGCCAAGATGGCAGAGGAATGAGGGGAAGATTTCACTGACTCCCAAACAGAATCACCAGAACTAATCAAGAAATGAAACACCACCAACAAACCAGCCGCTAGACGACAGAACTCCATAGATCAGCGAGAGTAGAAGAGTGAACAGCCAGAACTTTCCCAGAGCTACTGTTCTGAGAACGCTTCTATGCTAACCCCCACGGCAGACCGCATCGACAGACAGCGCACCAGTAAGTGCCCTAAAAGGGATCCTGAGCAGATTGTCGAGGGGGAGAGAGTGCAGTGCTCAGGGTGAAAATTCCTAGAATCCGCCCGGATTGCTGGCAGAAATTAAGACACTGTGAAGATAGGATACTGGAGCAGGACGAGGCGGAACACAATTGGGAAGTTCCCCGCAGATTGCTGCCTAGAGACCTGGAGCCAGAAGGGAGCGCCCAGTGTGAAAATCATGCAGCATGGCTGGGCGAAAATTGCGACTCTCCAACTGGCACCGGGTAAGTTCAAACACTCCTAGTGGGGGGCTTGCTAAACAAAGAGGGGTAGTTGCCCACGGATTGCTGACCAGGGACCAGGCTCGAGCCGGATGGGAGAGCTTGTGGCTGCCTTTGGGACTTGGACGCGTAACTGGCAGTGGCGAAGGAGCCTGTGCACCCACATAGCTACACCTGCAGCGGAGGAAGCCAGGAGAAGGGCCAGTATTGGAGGCTACCGGGGGGTGCGTGGCAAAGCCAGGGCGCCCCCCCCCCCCCCTCAACTGGGATCAGTTCGCTGCCCCAGCCAGCACCTGAGCCTGGAACAAAGCCATTATTTGGCTAAAAGACTATACCAACTGCTCCCTTAAGGGAAAGCCTACATCATCAAGACAACACCATCGAGAGCAGATTGGCTTCTACAATACAGATGGGAGGATGAAAGCCAGGGAGACAGTATTTAGCTTTTTTTGTTGGTTTATTTGCTGTGGATGGTTTTGTTTCTTTGATTGATTGATCAGGTTTGGTTTTATTTATTTATTTATTTTTGGTCTCTTCTTATTAAATTTTTCTTCCCTTTTTAATTTCTTTGTTTTTGATTTTAATTTTTTAGTTTAATTTTTGGAAACTTCTAATTTTATTTCTTCTTCGCCACTGCTTCCTCCCTCTATGTTCTAAATGTCAAACTTTCTCCTATCTACCACTATCCTCTAGATAAATTTTTCCTACCTTCCTGTCTACACTATTTTCTTCCAGCTGCACTAAACAATAGAACACACTAATCTTGGCGATCAGCGATAGAGAGTGACAGCCAGAACTTTCCCAGAGCTACTGTTCTGAGAACGCTTCTATGCTAACCCCACGGCAGACCGCATCGACAGACAGCGCACCAGTAAGTGCCCTAAAAGGGATCCTGAGCAGATTGTCGAGGGGGAGAGAGTGCAGTGCTCAGGGTGAAAATTCCTAGAATCCGCCCGGATTGCTGGCAGAAATTAAGACACTGTGAAGATAGGATACTGGAGCAGGACGAGGCGGAACACAATTGGGAAGTTCCCCGCAGATTGCTGCCTAGAGACCTGGAGCCAGAAGGGAGCGCCCAGTGTGAAAATCATGCAGCATGGCTGGGCGAAAATTGCGACTCTCCAACTGGCACCGGGTAAGTTCAAACACTCCTAGTGGGGGGCTTGCTAAACAAAGAGGGGTAGTTGCCCACGGATTGCTGACCAGGGACCAGGCTCGAGCCGGATGGGAGAGCTTGTGGCTGCCTTTGGGACTTGGACGCGTAACTGGCAGTGGCGAAGGAGCCTGTGCACCCACATAGCTACACCTGCAGCGGAGGAAGCCAGGAGAAGGGCCAGTATTGGAGGCTACCGGGGGGTGCGTGGCAAAGCCAGGGCGCCCCCCCCCCCCCTCAACTGGGATCAGTTCGCCGCCCCAGCCAGCACCTGAGCCTGGAACAAAGCCATTATTTGGCTAAAAGACTATACCAACTGCTCCCTTAAGGGAAAGCCTACATCATCAAGACAACACCATCGAGAGCAGATTGGCTTCTACAATACAGATGGGAGGATGAAAGCCAGGGAGACAGTATTTAGCTTTTTTTGTTGGTTTATTTGCTGTGGATGGTTTTGTTTCTTTGATTGATTGATCAGGTTTGGTTTTATTTATTTATTTATTTTTGGTCTCTTCTTATTAAATTTTTCTTCCCTTTTTAATTTCTTTGTTTTTGATTTTAATTTTTTAGTTTAATTTTTGGAAACTTCTAATTTTATTTCTTCTTCGCCACTGCTTCCTCCCTCTATGTTCTAAATGTCAAACTTTCTCCTATCTACCACTATCCTCTAGATAAATTTTTCCTACCTTCCTGTCTACACTATTTTCTTCCAGCTGCACTAAACAATAGAACACACTAATCTTGGCTATGTAACCCTATAAATTTCTTCCAAGTCGAATCTATTCCTTCTCATTACCCATACACTCTCCTCCTCCTCACCCATAACACATGTCTTAGCTAAAAATTGCTTTCAATGAAATAGTCCAAGCCAGGACCTTGCCTAGGATCTGTTTTTCCAGGCACTATTTTAATTAATTCAGAGCTTAACGGGCAAGTATCATCTTTGATTGTGTCGTTTGCCAGAAATTCTTCCTATGTTTTATTTTGGTAAGACAGGTTAGATGTGGTTACTGCTGTATATATATGTATATCTTATGACTCTGTTAGAAAACACCTACATGCTTTTATGACTGGCAATCATCAGGGATACACCTTTTGGTCCCCACATGCTAGCATTTGAACTAATATCACAGAACACCATAGCAATCCAGACATAGAGCCTACACCCCCTGACCAATCATCAAACCAAGGATCCTCAGAGTGGAAGCCCTGATTACAAGACCCCACACTATCAAAGAAGACACAACACTAGAGATTGTTCACCAGTAAACAGGACCTAACACCACCCATGACACAAACCATTGAACCCTTCTGGACGGACAGGAACCCAAAGGAAGGGAGAATTCAAACAAGAAGCCTGGTGGGGAAAAGAACTCCATATATACAGACACACACAAGGAAACAAAAACTAACCTAATAATGAACCAATAGAGAAACACTGCACAAATGAAGGACCAAGCTAGAGAAACACAGCTTCAAGTGAAAGTGGAGGAGATAGACAAATTATCTGAAAGAGAATTCAAAAAACCTATACTAATGAAGATGCGAAAAAAGAATATTAGAGGAAATAAGTGCATTGAGAAAAGACATGCAGGAAATGAAAAATAAGCAAATAGGGACCACCAACTCAATTGCTGAACTCAAAAATACTATAGAAGGTCTCAACAGTAGAGTATCAGAGGCAAAAGAATGGATAAGTGAGCTGGAAGATAGAATGGTGAAAATGTGTGCTGAAGAACAGAACAAAGCTGAAAGAATTATAAGAACTGAGAATAGCATCAAAGACCTATGGGACAATATCAAACGCATCAACATTAGAATTATAGGAGTTCCAGAAGAAGAAGAGGGGAAGAAAGGCTACAAAAAAATTCCTGAAGAGGTTATAGTTGAAATTTTCCCCAGCATGGGAAAGGAAATAGTCAACCAAGTCCAAGAATCACAAAGAGTTCCATACAGGATAAACCCCAGAAGAAACACACCAAGGCACATTCTAATCAAACTAATGCAGACTAAATATAAAGACAGATTACTAAAAGCAGCTAGGAGCAAACAGCAAATAACATATAGAGGAAACCCCATATGTTTAACTGCAGATATTTGAACAAAAACGCTGCAGGCCAGAAGACAATGGCAAGACACACTGGAACGGCGAAAAGAGAATAACTTCTAACCAAGAATTCTCTACCCAGAAAGAATCTCATTCAAAATTGATGGAGAAGTCAAAAGCTTCACAGACAAGCAAAAAATAAAAGAATCCTGTACCACAAAACCAGCCCTACAACAAGTGGTAAAGGGCCTGATATAGCCAATAAATACAAGAGTACGAGAATATCTACAAATCAAACCCCAGACTTCTAAGAAGATGACAATAGAAATATTTGTATCAATAATTGCTTTGAATGTCAATGGATTAAATGCTATAACCAAACGACACAGGCTGGCTGAACGGATCCAGAAACATGACCCATAGATATGTGTTTACAAGAGACCCACTTCAGACCTAGACACACTCATAGACTGAAAGTGAGAGGCTGGAAAAATATATTCCATGCAAATAGAAATCAAAAAAAAGCTTGAGTACCAATCCTCATATCAGCAAAATAGATTTTAAAGTAAAGAAGATTCTAAGAGACAAGGCAGATCACTACATCACCATGATTAAGGGATCTATCCAAGAGGAAGACATAACAGTACTGAATATCTACGCACCCAACACGGGGGCACCTCAATACATAAGACAGATACTTTCAGACTTAAAAGAAGAAATCAATAAGAACTGAGATAACAAGACCTATGGGACAATATCAAACTGGAAGATAGAATGGTGAAAATGTGTGCTGAAGAACAGAACAAAGCTGAAAGAATTATAAGAACTGAGAATAGCATCAAAGACCTATGGGACAATATCAAACGCATCAACATTAGAATTATAGGAGTTCCAGAAGAAGAAGAGGGGAAGAAAGGCTACAAAAAAATTCCTGAAGAGGTTATAGTTGAAATTTTCCCCAGCATGGGAAAGGAAATAGTCAACCAAGTCCAAGAATCACAAAGAGTTCCATACAGGATAAACCCCAGAAGAAACACACCAAGGCACATTCTAATCAAACTAATGCAGACTAAATATAAAGACAGATTACTAAAAGCAGCTAGGAGCAAACAGCAAATAACATATAGAGGAAACCCCATATGTTTAACTGCAGATATTTGAACAAAAACGCTGCAGGCCAGAAGACAATGGCAAGACACACTGAACGGCGAAAGAGAATAACTTCTAACCAAGAATTCTCTACCCAGAAAGAATCTCATTCAAAATTGATGGAGAAGTCAAAAGCTTCACAGACAAGCAAAAAATAAAAGAATCCTGTACCACAAAACCAGCCCTACAACAAGTGGTAAAGGGCCTGATATAGCCAATAAATACAAGAGTACGAGAATATCTACAAATCAAACCCCAGACTTCTAAGAAGATGACAATAGAAATATTTGTATCAATAATTGCTTTGAATGTCAATGGATTAAATGCTATAACCAAACGACACAGGCTGGCTGAACGGATCCAGAAACATGACCCATAGATATGCTGTTTACAAGAGACCCACTTCAGACCTAGACACACTCATAGACTGAAAGTGAGAGGCTGGAAAAATATATTCCATGCAAATAGAAATCAAAAAAAAGCTTGAGTACCAATCCTCATATCAGCAAAATAGATTTTAAAGTAAAGAAGATTCTAAGAGACAAGGCAGATCACTACATCACCATGATTAAGGGATCTATCCAAGAGGAAGACATAACAGTACTGAATATCTACGCACCCAACACGGGGGCACCTCAATACATAAGACAGATACTTTCAGACTTAAAAGAAGAAATCAATAAGAACACAATAATAGTAGGAGACTATGAAACTCTGCTAACACCAATGGATAGATCATCAAATCAGAAAATTAATAAAGAAACACAAGCCTTAAATACCACACTAGAAAAGATAGACCTCATCGGTATCTTTAGGACTTTCCATTCAAAAGCAGAAGAATACACTTTCTTCTCAAGTGCTCACGGAACATTCTCCAGGATAGAACATATCTTGGGCCACAAATTTAACCTCACTCAATTCAGGAAAACTGAAATATCAACCATCATCTCGGACCACAATGTGATGAGACTAGACATCAAGTACATGAAAAAAACCCACTAAAAACACAAACAATTGGAGATTAAGCACCACATACCTAAAAGACCAACTGATTACTGAGGAAATCAAAGGAAACATTTAAAATTTTCTAGAAGAAAATGACAATGAAGAAAGGACCATGCAAAACCTATGTGATATGGCAAAAGCAGTTCTAAGAGGGAAATTTATAGCAATACAATCCCACCTTAAGAAACTAGGAAAATATGAAGCAGATGACCTAACCCTCCACTTAAAACAATTGGAGAAAGAAGAACAGAAACATCCCAAAGCCAGTAGAGGAAGAGAAATTATAAAGTTCAGAGCAGAAATAAATGAGAACGAAATGAAAGAAACTATAGTACGGAAAAATAAAACAAAAAGATGGTTCTTTGAAAAGGTAAACAAAATTGACAAGCCCCTGGCCAGCTTCTAAGAAGATGACAATAGAAATATTTGAAAAGAAACCAAACCCTTAACAAAACCCATAGATATGCTGTTTACAAGAGACCCACTTCAGACCTAGACACACTCATAGACTGAAAGTGAGAGGCTGGAAAAATATATTCCATGCAAATAGAAATCAAAAAAAAGCTTGAGTACCAATCCTCATATCAGCAAAATAGATTTTAAAGTAAAGAAGATTCTAAGAGACAAGGCAGATCACTACATCACCATGATTAAGGGATCTATCCAAGAGGAAGACATAACAGTACTGAATATCTACGCACCCAACACGGGGGCACCTCAATACATAAGACAGATACTTTCAGACTTAAAAGAAGAAATCAATAAGAACACAATAATAGTAGGAGACTATGAAACTCTGCTAACACCAATGGATAGATCATCAAATCAGAAAATTAATAAAGAAACACAAGCCTTAAATACCACACTAGAAAAGATAGACCTCATCGGTATCTTTAGGACTTTCCATTCAAAAGCAGAAGAATACACTTTCTTCTCAAGTGCTCACGGAACATTCTCCAGGATAGAACATATCTTGGGCCACAAATTTAACCTCACTCAATTCAGGAAAACTGAAATATCAACCATCATCTCGGACCACAATGTGATGAGACTAGACATCAAGTACATGAAAAAAACCCACTAAAAACACAAACAATTGGAGATTAAGCACCACATACCTAAAAGACCAACTGATTACTGAGGAAATCAAAGGAAACATTTAAAATTTTCTAGAAGAAAATGACAATGAAGAAAGGACCATGCAAAACCTATGTGATATGGCAAAAGCAGTTCTAAGAGGGAAATTTATAGCAATACAATCCCACCTTAAGAAACTAGGAAAATATGAAGCAGATGACCTAACCCTCCACTTAAAACAATTCGAGAAAGAAGAACAGAAACATCCCAAAGCCAGTAGAGGAAGAGAAATTATAAAGTTCAGAGCAGAAATAAATGAGAACGAAATGAAAGAAACTATAGTACGGAAAAATAAAACAAAAAGATGGTTCTTTGAAAAGGTAAACAAAATTGACAAGCCCCTGGCCAGACTCATCAAGAGAAAGAGAGTAGAACCAGATCAACAAAATCAAAAATGAAAAAGAAGAGATAACAACAGATAATGCAGAAATCCAAAGGATTCTAAGGGACTATTACGAGCAACTCTGTGGCAACAAACTGGACAACCTAGAAGAAATGCACAGTTTCTTGGGAAAGATCAATCTCCCTAGACTGAGCCAGGAAGAAACAGAAACTTTGAACAACCATATCACAAGCTCAGAAATCGAATTTGTGATTAAAAATATGCCCAAAAAAAAAGGCCAGGGCCAAATGGCTTCACAGGTGAATTCTGCCAAACATTTAAAGAAGAGCTAATACCTGTCGTTCTAAAATTCATTCAAAAAATTGCACAGGAAGGAAAACTTCCAAACACATTCTCCGAGGCCACCATCACCCTAATACCCAAACCAGGCAAAGACAACACAAAAAAGGAAAATTACAGACCAATTTCTCTGATGAACTTAGATGCCAAGATCCTCAACAAAATCCTAGCAAACAGAATTCAAGCACACATCAAAAAGTTCATACATAATGATCAAGTCGGGTTCATCCCAGGCATGCAAGGGTTCTTCAACATCTGCAAATGAATCAATGTGATGCACCATATCAAGAAATTGAGGGACAAAAATCACATGATCATCTCAATAGATGCAGAAAAAGCCTTCCACAAAATACAACATCTATTTATGATAAAAAACCTCTTCAGAAAATGGGCATAGAAGGAACCTATCTCAACACAGTGAAAACCATATATGAGAAGAACACAGCGACCATTATTCTCAACGGTGAAAAACTGAAAGCATTCCCTCTAAGATCAGGAACAAGACAGAGGTGTCCACTTTCACCACTACTATTTAACACAGTCCTGGAAGTTCTAGCAACAGCAATATCAGAAGAGAAAGAAATCAAAGGAATCCAGATTGGAAAGGAAGAAGTCAAGCTCTCTCTTTTTGCGAATGACATGATATTACACATAGAAAATCCCAAAGACATGGTTACACAGCTACTAGAGCTAATCAACGAATTCAGCAAAGTCGCAGGATAGAAGTCAACACACAGAAATCACTGGCATTCCTATAAACAAATAACGAAAAATCAGAAAATGAAATCAAAAAGGCAATCTGCTTCACCATTGCAACCAAAAGAATCAAATATCTAGGAATAAACCTGCCCAAAGAAACAAAAGAATTGCACACAGAAAATTACAAGACAATCATGTGAGAAACTAAGGAAGACTTAAACAGATGGAGAGATATTCCATGTTCCTGGAGCAGAAGAATCAATATTGTGAAAATGACCATAATACCAAATATCACCTACAGATTCAATGCAATACCTATTCAACTACCATTGACATTTTTCACAGAGCTAGACCAAAGAATGACACAGTTCATATTGAAAGACAAAAGACCTCGAATAGCCAAAGCAATCCTGAGAAAGAAAAACAGAGCTGGAGGAGTCAGCCTTCCTAACTTCAGACTCTACTACAAAGCAACAGTTATCAAGACAGTATGGTACTGGCACAAAAACAGAACTATAGACCAATGGAACAAGATCAAGAACCCAGAGATAAACCTACGCAGCTATGGGTAGCTTATTTTTGACAAAGGAGGCCAAACTATAAAATGGGACAAAGACAGTCTCTTCAACAAACGGTGCTGGGAAAATTGGACAGCTACATGCAAAAATATGAAGTTGGGACATTCCCTGAAACCATACACTAAGATCAACTCAAAATGGATTAAAGATCTAAATGTAAGACCAGAACCCATCAAACTCTTAGAGGAGAATATAAGCAAAACACTCAAGGACATAAATCAAACCAAGATCTCCTCTGACACACCTACTAGAATAGCGGAACTAAAAAGACAAATGAACATGTCACACCTAATGAAACTTAAAAGCTTTTGTACAGCAAAAGAATCAAAAGCTGGAAAACAAAGAAATACGAAAGCATTCCCTCTAAGATCAGGAACAAGACAGAGGTGTCCACTTTCACCACTACTATTTAACACAGTCCTGGAAGTTCTAGCAACAGCAATATCAGAAGAGAAAGAAATCAAAGGAATCCAGATTGGAAAGGAAGAAGTCAAGCTCTCTCTTTTTGCGAATGACATGATATTACACATAGAAAATCCCAAAGACATGGTTACACAGCTACTAGAGCTAATCAACGAATTCAGCAAAGTCGCAGGATAGAAGTCAACACACAGAAATCACTGGCATTCCTATAAACAAATAACGAAAAATCAGAAAATGAAATCAAAAAGGCAATCTGCTTCACCATTGCAACCAAAAGAATCAAATATCTAGGAATAAACCTGCCCAAAGAAACAAAAGAATTGCACACAGAAAATTACAAGACAATCATGTGAGAAACTAAGGAAGACTTAAACAGATGGAGAGATATTCCATGTTCCTGGAGCAGAAGAATCAATATTGTGAAAATGACCATAATACCAAATATCACCTACAGATTCAATGCAATACCTATTCAACTACCATTGACATTTTTCACAGAGCTAGACCAAAGAATGACACAGTTCATATTGAAAGACAAAAGACCTCGAATAGCCAAAGCAATCCTGAGAAAGAAAAACAGAGCTGGAGGAGTCAGCCTTCCTAACTTCAGACTCTACTACAAAGCAACAGTTATCAAGACAGTATGGTACTGGCACAAAAACAGAACTATAGACCAATGGAACAAGATCAAGAACCCAGAGATAAACCTACGCAGCTATGGGTAGCTTATTTTTGACAAAGGAGGCCAAACTATAAAATGGGACAAAGACAGTCTCTTCAACAAATGGTGCTGGGAAAATTGGACAGCTACATGCAAAAATATGAAGTTGGGACATTCCCTGAAACCATACACTAAGATCAACTCAAAATGGATTAAAGATCTAAATGTAAGACCAGAACCCATCAAACTCTTAGAGGAGAATATAAGCAAAACACTCAAGGACATAAATCAAACCAAGATCTCCTCTGACACACCTACTAGAATAGCGGAACTAAAAAGACAAATGAACATGTCACACCTAATGAAACTTAAAAGCTTTTGTACAGCAAAAGAAACTACAAAAAAGCTGAACGGAAATACCACAGAGTAGGAGAAAATCATAGCAAATGAAACAACAGACAAAGAATTAATCTCCAGAATCTACAAGCAACTCAGACAACTCAGCACTGGAAAAACGAACAACCCAATCAAAAAATGGGGAAAAGATCTAAAGAGACGCCTCTCCAAAGAGGACTTACAGATGGCCCAAAATCATATGAAATGATGCTCAACCTCACTTATTATTAGAGAAATGCAAATTAAAACTACAATCAGATATCACCTCACACCCATCAGAATGGCCATCATCAACAAATCGGCAGACAATAAATGCTGAAGGGAGTGCGGAGCAAAGGGAACCGTCTTGTATTGCTGGTGGGAATGTCAATTGATACAGCCTCTATGGAAGACAGTAGGGAGATTCCTTTAAAAAGCTAAAAATAGAAGCACCCTAAGACCCAGCAATCCTACTATTAGGCTTATGTCCTGATGAAATCAAAAATGAAAGAAGCAGCTGTACCCCAATGTTCATTGCAGCTCTCTATACAATAGCCAGAACATGGAAGCAACCTAGATGTCCATCGACGAATGAATGGATACAGAAGCCCTGGTACCTATATACAGTGGAGTACACCTCAGCTGTTAACGGAAATGCAGAAGACTCAGTCATAATAAAGCGACTGGATCTAGAGTCTATCATAAAAAGTGAAGCAAGTCAAAAAGAGAAAGACAAATACAGTATACTAACACACATATATGGAATCTAGTAGGACATTCTTGATAACACACGCAGGGAACTCATGGAAAAACAGACAGAGCATAGACATAGGGACGTTGTGGGGAAGAAAAAGGGATGGGGAAGCATGGAGGGAGTAACATGGAAAGCTATACTCTCATGTGTGAAAAAGATAGCTATTGTCATTGTTCTGAGGGAATAAGAGTGCTTACAATGGCTTGGGGCGATGGTCCGGAGGGGTGGGATGGGGGAACCTGGGAGGGGTAAGGGGACCAGGGATATCCATATGACTGATCTGGAAACATGAGTATCTATGAACAACAAAACTCTGTAAAACCTTTAAAATAAAGAATTTTAAAAAATAAGATATTAAGCAATCACATTACAAATTGAAAAATAAATAATTTGTCCAGTGCTTCCTTGAAAAGTTAGTAATGTATACCTAGAACACAAGGCTCTGGCTGTGGTTCTGGCACTTTCCTAAGCACATGACACTTCATTTAGTTTTATTTTTCCTGAAACTGAAACTCATTTGTGTTGACAAAGGGAGAATCAGAAGCAGTGACCTGTCCAGTTTGGAAAATTTGCCTCTAAACCAATGCAGCATCATACACCATCATTAGCTTGCTTTCTGAGAGTCAGTCACAATAGGAAAACAAAAACGAGAAAGCAAAGTGTGAGTACTGAAAAATAAACCTGACTGCCAGCACAGTGCCTCCCACTTCCTCTACACTTGAAAAATATTAATAAGTTTTTGTTGTTCAGCTACTCAGTCACACCTGACTTTTTGTGACCACATGTTCATTGATCTGATTATGCCATCCAAACATCTCATTCTCTGTCACCCTTTTTCTACTGCCCTCGATCCTTCTCAGCATCAGTTTCTTTTTCAGTGAGTCATCTCTTTACATCAGGTGGCCAAAGTATTGGAACTTCAGCTTGAACATCAGTTCTCCCAAGGTATATCCAGGGTTGATTTCCTTTAGGATCTCCAGATTTGATATCCTTGCTGTCCAGAGGATTCTTCATAGTCTGCTTCAGCACCACAGTTCAAAATTATGCATTCTTTGATACTCAGCATTGTTTATGGTCCCCCTCTCACAACTGTACATGACTACTGAAAAAACAATATAGTGATGATTGTATGGACTTCTGTCAGCAAAGTGACATCTCTCTGTTCTTCGGTTCTTTTTGCTTTGTTTTGTTTTGGCCACTTCTATTGGTCTTTCATTTATTTCCATCTTCGTTCTTTGGCCTACATGGACCTCCCATTGCAGTGGTCTCTCTCTCTGCAGAGCACCGGCTCTGGGCTCATGCACTCCAGAGCGCTGGGTTGGTAGTTGAACACATCTGTCCAGCAACTCCGTGGCACATGGGATATTCCCAGGCTAGGGATTGAACTGGCATTCCTTGCACTGCAAGGTGGTGTCTTTACCCATTTGGCCACCAGGGAAGCCCATGTCTCTGTTTTTTAATACACAGTCTAAACTTGTCATAGCTTTTATACCAAAGAACAAGCATCTTTTAATTTCATATCTACAGTCACCATCCACAATGATTTCAGAGCCTACACAATTAAAATCTGTTACTGTTTCCATTTTTTTCTCATTTATATGTCATGAAGTGATGAGACCAGATGCCATGATCTCAGTTTTTGTAATGTTGAGTTTTAAGCCAGATTTTTTACTCTTTTCTTTCACCTTCAAGAGGCTCTTTGGTTCCTCTTCACTTTCAGACATAAGGCTGGTGTCATCTGTGCAGCTGAGGTTGTGTCTCCTGGCATCTAGCTTGTGCTCCATCAAGCCTGGCATTCTGCATGATGTACTCTGCATAGAAGATAAATAAGCAGGGTGATGATATACAACCTTGGTGCACTCCTTTCTGGAATTTGAACCAGTTGGTTGTTCCATGCCCAGTTATAAAAGCTGCTTCTTGACCTGTGTATAGGTTTTTCAGGAGCCAGGTAAGTTGGTTTGGTATTCCCATCTCTCTAAGAATTTTCTACATTTTGGCACTATCAACAAAGTGAAAGGTTTCAGCACAGTAAATGAAGTAGGTGCTTTAAGTTTGTTTGTTTGGAATTCTCTTGCTTTTTCCATGATGCTGTCAATTTGAATTGTAATTCTTCAGACTTTTCTAAATCCAGCTTTTATGTCTAAGTGTTCTTGGTTAACATACTGTTGAAATCTAGCTTAAGGGTTTTCACGACTAACTTGCTAGCACATGAAATAAGCACAATTGTGCAGTAGTTTGAACATTCTTTGGCATTGTCCTTCTTTGAGACTGGAATGAAAACTGACCTTTTCCATTCCTTTGGCCACTGCTGAGTTTTCCCAATTTTCTGGCATATTGAATGTAGCATTTTAATAGCATAGCCTTAGGATATAAAATAGTTCAGCTAGGATTCCATCACTTCCACTAGCTTTGTTTGTAGTGACACTTCTTGAGACTCCCTTGACTTCACACTTCAGCAGGTTTTGACTTCCCCACTTTTAGACAAACTCCGATGTGCACATGGGATATTCCCAGGCTAGGGATTGAACTGGCATTCCTTGCACTGCAAGGTGGTGTCTTTACCCATTTGGCCACCAGGGAAGCCCATGTCTCTGTTTTTTAATACACAGTCTAAACTTGTCATAGCTTTTATACCAAAGAACAAGCATCTTTTAATTTCATATCTACAGTCACCATCCACAATGATTTCAGAGCCTACACAATTAAAATCTGTTACTGTTTCCATTTTTTTCTCATTTATATGTCATGAAGTGATGAGACCAGATGCCATGATCTCAGTTTTTGTAATGTTGAGTTTTAAGCCAGATTTTTTACTCTTTTCTTTCACCTTCAAGAGGCTCTTTGGTTCCTCTTCACTTTCAGACATAAGGCTGGTGTCATCTGTGCAGCTGAGGTTGTGTCTCCTGGCATCTAGCTTGTGCTCCATCAAGCCTGGCATTCTGCATGATGTACTCTGCATAGAAGATAAATAAGCAGGGTGATGATATACAACCTTGGTGCACTCCTTTCTGGAATTTGAACCAGTTGGTTGTTCCATGCCCAGTTATAAAAGCTGCTTCTTGACCTGTGTATAGGTTTTTCAGGAGCCAGGTAAGTTGGTTTGGTATTCCCATCTCTCTAAGAATTTTCTACATTTTGGCACTATCAACAAAGTGAAAGGTTTCAGCACAGTAAATGAAGTAGGTGCTTTAAGTTTGTTTGTTTGGAATTCTCTTGCTTTTTCCATGATGCTGTCAATTTGAATTGTAATTCTTCAGACTTTTCTAAATCCAGCTTTTATGTCTAAGTGTTCTTGGTTAACATACTGTTGAAATCTAGCTTAAGGGTTTTCACGACTAACTTGCTAGCACATGAAATAAGCACAATTGTGCAGTAGTTTGAACATTCTTTGGCATTGTCCTTCTTTGAGACTGGAATGAAAACTGACCTTTTCCATTCCTTTGGCCACTGCTGAGTTTTCCCAGTTTTCTGGCATATTGAATGTAGCATTTTAATAGCATAGCCTTAGGATATAAAATAGTTCAGCTAGGATTCCATCACTTCCACTAGCTTTGTTTGTAGTGACACTTCTTGAGACTCCCTTGACTTCACACTTCAGCAGGTTTTGATCCAGGTAGATGGCCACATCATCATTGTTATTCATGTCATTAACACCTTTTTTTGTACAGTTTTTCTGTGGATTCTTGCCATGTCTTCTTAATCGCTTTTACTTCTGTTAGATCCTTACGGTTTCTATGCTTTAAAGTGCCCATCTTTGCATGAATGTTCCCTGGGTATGTCTAATTTTCTTGAAGAGATCTCTAGTCTCTTCCATTCTATTTTTGTCCTCCATTCTTTTGCATTGTACACTTACGAATGCTTTCTTCTCTCTCCTTGCTATTCTTTGTAAGACTGCATTCAGACAGGTATATCTTTCCCTTTCGCCTTTCACATTTGCATGCGTTCTTTTCTCAACTATTTGTAAGGCCTCAGACAATCATTTTGCCTTCTTGCATTTCCTTTTCTTGAGGATCATTTTGGTCACCACCTCCTGTACAAATGTTATGAATCTCTGTCAATAGTTATTCAGGCACTGTGTCTATCAGATCTAATTGCTTGAATATATTTGTCACTTCCAGTGTATATTGATAAGGGATTTGATTTAGGTCATACATAAACAGCCTTCTGGTTTTCCCTACTTTCTTCCATTTAAGTTGGAATTTCACAATAAGTTGCTCATGATTTGAGCCACTGTCAGCTCCCAATCTTGTTTATTCTGACTATATATAGCTTGTTCATCTTTTGCTGCGAAGAAAATAATTAATCTGGTTTTGGTACTGACCATCTCGTAGAGCTATCTATTATGTTTTTGGAAGAAGGTGTTGCTATTACCAGTGTGTTCTCCTGGCAGAATTCTGTTAGCCTTTGTCATGCTTCATTTTTTACTCAAAGAACACGTTTGCCTGTTACTGCAGGTAACTCTTGACTTCCTAATTTTCCATTCCAATCCCCTACAATGAATATTATCTTTTTGAGGGGAGAGGATGTTTTAGTTCTGTAGGTCTTGTAGGTCTTCATAAAACTGGTTAATTTCAACTTCTTCAGCATTAGAGGTTGGGGCATGGACTTCGATTACTCTGATGTTCAATGGTTTGTCTTAAATGAACCGAGATCATTCTGTCATTTTTGAGACTGCACCAAGATACTGCATTGCATACTCCTTTGCTGACTATGAGGGCTACTCCATTTCTTCTAAGGGATTCTTGCTCAACGTAATAGATATAATGATCATTTGAAATAAATTTGTCCATTTTAGTTCACTGATTCCTAATATGTCAGTCTTATTACTGTCATCTCCTCTTTGATAGGAATCAATTTATCTTGATTAATGAACCTAATATTCTAGGTTCCTATACAATACTGTTCTTCCAGCATTAGACTTTACTTCACCAATAGACAAAGCATGATTAAAAGCTAAACTAATTATATTAGTAAAATAATTATTCATTTCTTTCTAGTCTCTTCCATTCTATTTTTGTCCTCCATTCTTTTGCATTGTACACTTACGAATGCTTTCTTCTCTCTCCTTGCTATTCTTTGTAAGACTGCATTCAGACAGGTATATCTTTCCCTTTCGCCTTTCACATTTGCATGCGTTCTTTTCTCAACTATTTGTAAGGCCTCAGACAATCATTTTGCCTTCTTGCATTTCCTTTTCTTGAGGATCATTTTGGTCACCACCTCCTGTACAAATGTTATGAATCTCTGTCAATAGTTATTCAGGCACTGTGTCTATCAGATCTAATTGCTTGAATATATTTGTCACTTCCAGTGTATATTGATAAGGGATTTGATTTAGGTCATACATAAACAGCCTTCTGGTTTTCCCTACTTTCTTCCATTTAAGTTGGAATTTCACAATAAGTTGCTCATGATTTGAGCCACTGTCAGCTCCCAATCTTGTTTATTCTGACTATATATAGCTTGTTCATCTTTTGCTGCGAAGAAAATAATTAATCTGGTTTTGGTACTGACCATCTCGTAGAGCTATCTATTATGTTTTTGGAAGAAGGTGTTGCTATTACCAGTGTGTTCTCCTGGCAGAATTCTGTTAGCCTTTGTCATGCTTCATTTTTTACTCAAAGAACACGTTTGCCTGTTACTGCAGGTAACTCTTGACTTCCTAATTTTCCATTCCAATCCCCTACAATGAATATTATCTTTTTGAGGGGAGAGGATGTTTTAGTTCTGTAGGTCTTGTAGGTCTTCATAAAACTGGTTAATTTCAACTTCTTCAGCATTAGAGGTTGGGGCATGGACTTCGATTACTCTGATGTTCAATGGTTTGTCTTAAATGAACCGAGATCATTCTGTCATTTTTGAGACTGCACCAAGATACTGCATTGCATACTCCTTTGCTGACTATGAGGGCTACTCCATTTCTTCTAAGGGATTCTTGCTCAACGTAATAGATATAATGATCATTTGAAATAAATTTGTCCATTTTAGTTCACTGATTCCTAATATGTCAGTCTTATTACTGTCATCTCCTCTTTGATAGGAATCAATTTATCTTGATTAATGAACCTAATATTCTAGGTTCCTATACAATACTGTTCTTCCAGCATTAGACTTTACTTCACCAATAGACAAAGCATGATTAAAAGCTAAACTAATTATATTAGTAAAATAATTATTCATTTACATTTAAATCTCCTATCTTTTTCAAATCCATTACTTAATTTATTCCCTGTATACTCTGTGATAGGCATTATTGGCATTTGAGAGAAAGAGAAGATAAGATTTATTAGTGAGTCATTTAAAACATTTATTGGAGTATAGTTGATTTAGCCTGATGTATTATTTTCTGCTGTACAAGAAAGTGTATCAGTGGATATCAGACATATCTACTCTATTTTCAGTTCTTTTCTTTTTATTTTTTATTTTTCTAAAGGTCATCACAGAGTAGTGAGCACTGTTCCCTGTGTCATTCAGTAGGTTCTTATTAGTTATCTTTTTGTATTGTAGTGTGTATGTAAGTTCCAGTTTCCCAATATATTCTTTCCCTTTCCCACTCAATAACCTTTAGCATTTGGGTTTTGTTCTTTTACATATGAGACTCTGTTTTCTAAATAAGTTCATTTGTACTATATATATATATATATATATATATATATATATATATATATACATATATATATATATATAAAAAGATTAGATTCCACATGTAAGTGATATCATGGCATTTGTTTTTCCCTGTCTGACTTACTTCACTTGGGTTGATAATCCCTATGTCTAATGCAAATAGCATTATTTCATACCTTTTAAAGATTATTTCATTCATTCATATATATATATATATATATATATATATATCTTTATCCATTCTTCTATCAATGGACATTTAAGTTGGCTTTCTGTTCTGAGTATTATGAATAGTGCCACAATGAACATTGGGCTGCATTTGTCTTTTGAATAACAGTTTTCTCTATATATAAACCCAAGAGTGGGATTACTGGATTATATGGAGATTCTACTTTTATTCCTTTAGGAACCTCCATACCGTTCTCCACAAATGGTTTACTAGTTTACATTTGCACCAATAATGGTAGGAAGGTTTCCTTTTCTCCATAACTTATCAGCCTTTATTGTTTGCAAACATTTTGATGATGACAGTCCTGACCAATTCATCACATTGCAGTTTTGGTTTGAATCTCTCTTATAATTAGTGATGTTGAGCATCTTTGTATGTGCCTCTTGACCATCTGTATGCATTCTTTGGATAAATGTCTATCTAGAATTCATATCCATTTTTTTCATTGGATTGTTTATTTTATTTATATTGAGCTGCATGAATTGCTTGTCTGTTTTGGAAGTTAATATCTTGTTAGTTGACTCGTTTGCAACTATTTCTCCCATTCTTTGGGTTGTCTTTTCATTTTGTTTATGGTTTCCTTTGCTGTGTTAAAAACCTTAAGTTTAATTGGATCTCATTTGCTTACTTCTTTTTTTTTGGCTTTCATTATTATAGGATGTCTGTCGAAAAATATTATGCTGTCATTTATGTCAGAGAGTGTTCTATGTTTTTTTGTTAGCAGTTTTATAGTATTTATATTTACATTTGGGTGTTTAGTCCACCAAGAGTAAATTTTCATGTTTCTAATTTTCATTAGAAAAAGTTCTAATTTCATTCTTTTATATTAACTGTCCAGTTTTCTCAGTACCGTTATTGAAGAGACTGTCTTTTTCACCATTGTGTATTATTACCACTTGTGTCTTAAATTAGGTGACTACAGGTTTATTGGTTTATCTCTACACTTGCTACACTATTCCATTGATCCATATTTCTGTTTTTATGCTAGTACCAAAATACTTGGTGACTGTAGTTTTGTAATAGACTCCAAAGTCAGGGGGCCTGCTTCCTTCAGCTTCATTTTTCTTTCTCAAAATTGCTTTAGCTATTTGGGGTCTTTTGTGTTTCCATGTTAACTATAAATTTTTTATTGTAATTCTGTGAAAAATGCTATTGATAATTTGATTTTATTCTGTGTATGGTGTTAGGGGATGTTCTAATATAGTTATTGAATTGAATCTGTAAATTCCTTTGGGTAGCATGGTCATTTTGACAATACGGATTCTTCTTATCCAAGAACATAATGTATTTTCCATTTGTTTCTTTCATCCTTGTTTTCTTTCAACAGAGTCTTATAGTCTTCTGAAAACAGCTCTTTTTACACATTAGGTAAGTTTATTTCTAAGAATTTTATTCTTTTTTAATGTGATGGTAAGTAGAACTGTTTACTTCATTTCTCATTCTAAACTTTCATTGTTAGTGTATAGAAATACAAATAATTTCTGTGTATTAATTTTGACCCTGAAAATTTAGAGAAATATTTGATGAACTTCAGCTGCTTTCCAGTAGCATTGTTGGGATCTTCTATGTACAATATCATATCATCTGCAAGTGGTGACAGTTCTACTTCTTTTCCAATTTGGACTACTTTCATTTCTTCTTATTATAGATCTCTGCACCCAGCCTTTCCTCAGTGCTTGCTGACCATCATCCCCTTTGTTTGAGGTGTGATTAATGTTGTGCTGATCAGAGTCCACACTGGATATTGAGTAGGGCCTCCCCTTTTCTCTGTGGTGCTTCTGCTCTCTCAGGCTGTGATTTGCTCACTAGTTGTAGCATTAGACGTCCCCCAACTTATTTCTTAGCTGTGTTTCTGATTTGCAGTGCAAGGTAGGTAGGATTAGAGCACTCCTAATGGGAGAGAAGCCACTGAATATTCGTTTTATGGTCAGGTTAGTTGATTAAGCAGCACTTTCCTGATGCTTCTTTTCATATTAATGTCCAGTTTTCTCAGTACCGTTATTGAAGAGACTGTCTTTCACCATTGTGTATTATTACCACTTGTGTCTTAAATTAGGTGACTACAGGTTTATTGGTTTATCTCTACACTTGCTACACTATTCCATTGATCCATATTTCTGTTTTTATGCTAGTACCAAAATACTTGGTGACTGTAGTTTTGTAATAGACTCCAAAGTCAGGGGGCCTGCTTCCTTCAGCTTCATTTTTCTTTCTCAAAATTGCTTTAGCTATTTGGGGTCTTTTGTGTTTCCATGTTAACTATAAATTTTTTATTGTAATTCTGTGAAAAATGCTATTGATAATTTGATTTTATTCTGTGTATGGTGTTAGGGGATGTTCTAATATAGTTATTGAATTGAATCTGTAAATTCCTTTGGGTAGCATGGTCATTTTGACAATACGGATTCTTCTTATCCAAGAACATAATGTATCTCTCCATTTGTTTCTTTCATCCTTGTTTTCTTTCAACAGAGTCTTATAGTCTTCTGAAAACAGCTCTTTTTACACATTAGGTAAGTTTATTTCTAAGAATTTTATTCTTTTTTAATGTGATGGTAAGTAGAACTGTTTACTTCATTTCTCATTCTAAACTTTCATTGTTAGTGTATAGAAATACAAATAATTTCTGTGTATTAATTTTGACCCTGAAAATTTAGAGAAATATTTGATGAACTTCAGCTGCTTTCCAGTAGCATTGTTGGGATCTTCTATGTACAATATCATATCATCTGCAAGTGGTGACAGTTCTACTTCTTTTCCAATTTGGACTACTTTCATTTCTTCTTATTATAGATCTCTGCACCCAGCCTTTCCTCAGTGCTTGCTGACCATCATCCCCTTTGTTTGAGGTGTGATTAATGTTGTGCTGATCAGAGTCCACACTGGATATTGAGTAGGGCCTCCCCTTTTCTCTGTGGTGCTTCTGCTCTCTCAGGCTGTGATTTGCTCACTAGTTGTAGCATTAGACGTCCCCCAACTTATTTCTTAGCTGTGTTTCTGATTTGCAGTGCAAGGTAGGTAGGATTAGAGCACTCCTAATGGGAGAGAAGCCACTGAATATTCGTTTTATGCATTTGTTCACCTTTGGGTATGTTCAGTTCTGTCACCTTTCACAAATTGTACAAAGTCTGAAATTACACTATTGTTGCCAGTGGTCTCAGCCACATGTTAACCATAGATATGCCAGCAATCAGACATGGCATCTTTCATGTGCTGTTTTTGGCCAGGCCACCAGCATAGGTCCACTGAAATCAGGTCCTCAAAATGCAGTAATCATGCATCTGTATCATCTATGCACATTATGAGTCAGGGAGCTCAAATTTTAAGCTGGTTCTACCCCCTCATGTCTGTGCCCATAAAGCTGTTAACACTAGTCCTGACTTGGTTGCAAGAGCACTAGCACTTATAATTCGTTCAGATGTTCTGCAGACTCTGGCTTTGTTTGTCCACACTGCCAAACAGGTTGAGCTCTGTCATTGCCTATAGAAATTTTTGTTATATGTACATAGTAAAGTCCATATTCCTCAGCATGGCATGCCAGGTCCTTGCAGATTTGGCTTCTGCTTCACCTCATTTTCTGCTTCACTGTTCCAGGTAACTTGTGACGCAACCACACTTGGCCACTAGTCGCTCATTAAAGATGTCACTTGTTGCTCCTGCCTTGAACATACCCTTTCTTTCTTCTTTCATCAATCAAAATTCTCTCCAAGAATCAAGGTTTAGTTCAGAATGTCCCTTCTGTGAACAATCTGGTCAGAATAATCCATTCCTTCACCTGAACTCTTTCTCTAAGTCTCAGTTCAGAGCCTCCATTTAAAGCACAGTTCTTTTGATTAGACCTAAAGACAAAGACATTTTCGAACCAAAAATCAGATTTGGGAATTTTTGAAAAAGTAATTTTGGAGTAAATTTAGATTTATAGAAAAGTTGCAGAGATAGTACAGAAAGTTCCTACTTAATTCTGAAAATATGAAATATTTTGTAGTACATATAAAGAGTCATATTTATAAACACCTACCTCACCTTCTGTCTTTACCAGAGCTCAGTATTTTGCCATCTGGATTCAGATTTTTTTTAAAGAAACATAATACATTTCTGTTATTTTCAAAGACCTCTGAGTACTTTTACCTGATCACAATCCCTCTTCTGTCTCAATATTAATCACTCTACTTATCTGGAATTTGTTAATTGTCTGGCATGATTTTATATGTTCACTACATATGTGTCTATCCAAGAATTTATACATGATGCTTGCCATGTTGTTAGACCCTTTATATATAGCATAATTCTGTATACATCAAACAGTAGTATATTTTTTGTTTATTGTGTGCATTTTGTGGGTCTAGTTCATTCATTCAATCATTTTACTATATGAATATGTAGTCATTTGTTCTACTCATTGGTAGACATTTGTTATTCCCATTTATTTTATTGTGGGCAAAGAGAAAAGCACACAAAAATGTGCACTGAGGCACTGATTTTATTATCTAAATCAGGAAGTGTGTCTGGATTATTCTATAACTATTAAACTTGTCCATTCTAGAGCATCATTCAAGTTTTGAGAGAATAAAAAGATTATTATTATCATTTTAAAATTTGAGTCATCAAAAGAATACTTTTTGGTGGGCCAGGTGAACGTCCTGGCCCCCATTGTCACTGTCCAGTTCATGCTGACATATGTCATGGTGGACTACTCTTACTTCTCCCTGTCCATGGGTGCCTGCAGCCTCCCAGAGGGGCCTGAGTCACTGCCCGGGGAAGGCCTGGTCACTCTCCACTGCTCCGAGCACCTACTCTTGGAGAAGGCTCCAAGTTATGGATCTGAGGGAATTGCCCAGAGCATCTCAGAGGGCACTTTGCTAGAATTCACCAAGGACATGGATCAGCTCCTCCAGCTAACCAAAAGACTTGAGAGTAGCCAGTGCAGGGAAGGAGAAAATCACGGTATCCCAGAGAATCAGAAAGGGAAGACCAAGAAGGCCAGCAAGCAAACCCTCCAAGATAGCTTCCTCTTGGACCACAGGTCCCTGGCTTCATTCCCTCGGGCGGATGGCCCACTTCCACGTGGGAGGGGCAGGGACCCTACAGGAATGTGCAGAGTCCCAGAAGTGAGGGGGATCAGCCGAGGGGAGCCTACAGAGAACAATTCATCCCTGAGCTGAGTAGCCAGCCCAGGCCAAGTGGAGAAGATCTCTTCCTAAAGCCCAGGCTCCAGGAACAAGATATCCAGAGGAAACCAACTTCTTTCTACACTCACATATGCAACCCATTGATCTCCCTATTGGGGGCTGTTGCATCCCTTCTCATCATGTTTGTGATCCAGTGGGTCTATACCTTGGTTAACATGGGTGTTGCTGCCACTGTGTATTTCTACATTGGTCAGACCAGTCCCGGGCTTCACCTTGGTTTAGACTCCAACTTCAGCCTTTTCAGATGGATGAGATCCCTTCTGATCCCCTCCTACAGGAGCTTGCAGTTCCCTAAGGAGCAGATCATTTGGGCACCGACCCTGGCTAGGGTGGACATGGAGATGACTCAGCTCACCCAGGAGAATGCAGACTTCACCACTCGGGATTGCTGCCACCACTCCTCCCTAATGAGCCGGGAAGAGCTGATGCCTCAGTACTAGGAACCAAGTCCTCAGTACTAGGAACTAAGTCCTTAGTACTGGACAGCCTGGAACCCTCCCTTTTTGGAGCTGCCCAGGCTGCAGTGGACCCAAATCTCAGGACCTCTGTAGAGCTGGTTCTCCTCAGTAAGAAACTCAAAGACCTGTCCTCCCCCTGTCATTTTAGACAGTAGAAATGTGCATTCTGGCCTGGAGCACCATGTCTGGCTGAGTACCCATTGCAATGGTGGTGGCCCCTGAAACATGCACCTGGGCTGAAGAACACCATGTGGACCCCAAGACTTGCAGGTGTGGAGAACCAGACCAGACAGCTTGTTCTAAGAGCCACAATAAATGATTATTTTAAACTTGAAAAAAAAAAAAAAGAATATTTTTGGCAGTGGTAAGAAGTTTCTTGTTTTGGGTTCAACAAAAATATTTTACTTCTTTAGTCTATAAAAAAGCAGAAGGGAACTCACCAGTAACTTTTAAGGAAGCACACATATAATAGAGGTCCATTTAACTTCAACAAGCTCTTCAAAATCTTAAAAATGGAAGTAGGAGATGTTGCTCATATTATTATACAAACATTTAGAATTAAGTCCTAAGGTTACCTGGAGTCTTATCTCTCTAAAGTCTAACCTCTAAAGTATATAGCATTGACCAGATTCAATCTTCCTTCAAAGAATAACTCAGAAAATACTCACATTATTTTTCCTCCAGTTTTAAATATGCATATACATAACTTTAGAGAAAAGAGGGGAGTAGACCAGCTCAACTATTTTGTGAGCTGAACTCAGCAGAACTCTGAGTTAATTTTTCAAAATAATTTTATACAAATTAGAAAAAAAATGAGAAATGTTATTGCAAGGTGCTCAGACAAGAAAATGATGCCTTGTATCAACTGAGATTCCCTGCAGCATCTGCATTTATCACTGTTTTCTTTCTGCTTATTATGAAATTATCTATATTCATAGCATAATGGTAAGATTAGAGACATGGGGTGACTAAGATAGTATTCTTATTGTAAAACATAATGTAAAGAAGGAGGCAAACATGGTTCTGTGGCTAGGCAAGAGATTTAATTAATAAAGAATAAGACAAGAAATACATTCCACATAGAGGGAGCATGGGAGTGAAGGAATAGTAAAATCTCTGCCTTTGCTGAACACTTACAAATAGTGCATTATACATGGAATCTAAATCTTAGTTTCCATGATTGTATCAATTCCACTACTATCAAGACTACATTACAGGATAAATAATACAATTTAGTTCCTCAGAATAAACAGAAAATGATGCGTGCCACGTACTAGTGAATTAGTTTCTATTGTCTAACAATGCTATGATTTCTAAAGTATTTTCTTTTTTTTTTAATAACTTTTTAAATTTATTTTTTGTGGAGGTGGGTTGAGGAGGGAGGGGGGCGGGCGGGCCACTTCTATTGGTCTTTCATTTATCTATTTTCATCCATCTTTCTTCTTTGGCCTGTGTGGGCCTCCCATCGCAGTGGCCTCTGTTGTCTCAGAGCACCGGCTCTGGGCACATGCACTCCAGAGCTCCGGCTCTGTAATTGGACACATCTGTCCAGCTGCTCCGTGGCATGTGGGATCTTCCCAGGCCAGGGATCGAACCGGTGGCCCTTGCACTGCAAGGCGGTGTCCTTACCCACTGGACCACCAGGGAAGCCCCTAAAGTATTTTCTTATACCTCTACTTTAGATGACATTCTCTGGGTGTTCCACTTCTCTGTGGCCTAATGCATTACTCAAAGCTTATCTAAGCATCACCACTCTAGGAAGCCTTTCTTACTCCCTCACCAGAAGGCTGACTCATCGTATATGCTCTTTCAGAGATGGCTGCTTTTGTCTCTGTAAAGTACAGTACTTAGCGCAGTTTGACAACCTCATAAAGTGTGTGTGTCTCTGTGACTTCTGTTCTTAGAAGACAGTAATTTGTCTAATTAATTTCTGTGATCCCCTCAACATTTGCATAGGCCAACATGTCATGACTGTTTAACACAAAGTTCATTAAATCATTTGCATACTGGAAAAGTAAACTGACATTGTGAATTAATCTGTGAAACCAAGTAGTGTCACTGCCTTAAAATTCATGTGGATATAATTCCTTGGAAAATAACTATGGGATTTTTATTGGTTTTGTTGCTTATAATTGCAACTAGGTCAGCATTACCTAAAAGTACTAGATTCAATTCCCTAAACCGGAAACCAAGTACGCTCAAAGTCATTTCCATTGAGTCAGTGGCGCCATCCAATCATCTCATCTCCCTGTGTTCCCCTTCTCTGTTCGCCGTCTATTTTTCCCAACATCAGGGTCTTTTCCGGTGACTCAGCTCTTTGTTTCATGTAGTTAAAATATTGGCACTTCAGCTTGAGTGCCAGTGTTTCCAATGAATGATCAGGGCTGATTTCCTTTAGAATTGACTGGTTTGATCTCCTTGTAGTCCAAGGGACTCTCATGGCTCTTCTCCAACACCATAGTTTGAAGGCATCAATTCTTCAGTGCTCAGTCTTCTTTATGGTCCAACTTTCACATTCAAATGTAATTACTGGGAAAAAAATTGCTTTGACTAGATGGACGTTTATCAGCAAAGTAATGTCTCTGCTTTTAAATACACTGTATAGGTTTGTCATAATGTTCCTTTCAAGGAGCAAGCTTCTTTTAATTTTATGGCTGTAGTCAATGTACACAGTGATTTTGGAGCTCAAGAAGATAAATTTGGTCACTCTTTCCATTGTTTCTCCATCTATTTGTCATGAAGTGATAGGACTGCATGCCATGATCTTCATATTTTGAATGTTGAGTTTTAAGCCATCTTTTTCACATTCCTCTTTCACCTTACCAAGAGGCTCTTTAATTTCTTTTTGCTTTATGCCATAACGGATGTGTCACCTACATATCTGAGGTAACATATTATTTATTCTAATTATTTGAAAAATGTCACAGATAATTTGATACAGATCACAGTGAATCTGTAGATTGCTTTGGATAGTATCATCATTTCAACAACTCTATAGCTAACAATATTAATCTTCCAGTCGAAGATCATGGGTATCTTTCCACTTATTGTAATTGCCTTTAATTTCCTTTATATTTAAGTTCTCAGCTTATAAGCATTTCACTTCCTTGATCAGGTTTATTTCCAAATATTTTATTTTTTTGATACAATTTTAAAGCACATTTTGTTGTTGCTGTTGCTGTTTGCTTGTTTTTACATTCTCTTTCTGCTAATTCATCAAAAGACAGGCAGCCAGCTTCTGTGTATTAGTCTGCTACATTTCTGAATTAAATGATAGGTTCTATCTTAGTAATTTTTGTCTGGTGCCTTTAGGGTTTTCTATATAGAAGATCATGTCGATTACATATAGTAATAGTTTTACCTCTTCCTTTCCAATTTGAACACATTTTCTTTCTTTTTTCCTCTGATTACCATGACTAGAAAATCTAACACTATACTTAAGAGAAGTGGTGAGAATGAGCATTTTTGTTTTATTCCAGATTTTAGCAGGAAGGCTTTCAGCTATTCAAGGTGGAGTATTATATATTCACTGTGGTTTTGTCATAAATCATAAATGATCTTTATTACATTAATGTATGCTCCCTCTATACTCAGTTTGTTAAGAACCTTTTTTTTTTTTCAATCATGAATCAATGTTGAATTTTGTCAAAATGTTTCTTTTTCTATTAAGATAGTCATTTTTCTTCTCTCTTTTCTCTTATGATTTGTGTTATACTGACTGATTTGCATATACTGAACCATATACCAGAGAACTACATTAAACCTTGTAGGATAAACCATAATGGAAAACAATACTTAAAGGAATGCATTTATGTGTATAACTGAGTTATTTTCTACACACAGAAATTAACACAACATTGTAAATCAATTATACTTTAATGCAAAAAAATTTAAATGAAGGCAAAGCAACATAATTTTGTTTGGTTCCTGTTTCAGTGACTAGGAACAGATATAGATATACTAACCTATATCTACCATTTATTAGCAACAGTAATATAAAAATGTTTATCTGAGGATTGAAAAAGTAAATAATAGTAGACGAACTGGGGAATAAATCAAAAGTATAACCAATGAGACAGTGAATTTATTGATGTTTTCTCTTTCTTTTATTATCTCTCAGCTTGGATTCCAGGGCACACAACTCCAGAACTACACATCTGATGTGGGAGGAAAAACTCTAAAAGAAACTTACAGTCTATTTTTCTACAAGAGGACTGAGAAGAAAGAGTATGTGAGTATGTGTGATGTGTGATGGAAATGGTAGAGAAATCCTTTACTTTTTTTTTTTTTGTTCATCTGGCTTAGGCATTTAAAGACAAGTCTCAGTCATAAAACTGTGCATTAGGGCTTCCCCTGGTGGTTCAGTGGGTAAGGACACCACCTTGCAGTGCAAGGGGCGCCGGTTCGATCCCTCGCCTGGGAAGATCCCATGTGCCATGGAGCGGCTGGACTAATGAGTCCAATTACCGAGTCGGAGCTCTGGAGCGCATGCGCCCAGAGCCGGGGCTCTGCAGCGACAGATGCCACCGCAATGGTAGGCCCACAGGAGCCAAAGAACAAAGACGGATGAAAATGGAGAAATAAAATACCAATAGAAGTGGCCCGCCCGCTCCCCCCCTCCCCAACCCAACCCCCACCCAAAATAAATAAATAAATAAATCTTTAAAAAAAAAAAACCAAAAACTGTGCATTAGTAAATACAGAACCTATGTAAATACTTAAAACTGAGAATTTTTTTTTTCTCTTTGAAGAAAAAAACTGAAAAACAAGGTCACTGAGGTCTAAAGTGTGTGAGTGTGTGTGTGTGTGTGTGTGTGTAAAAATTATCATTATTTTTCTTCTTCCCTTCTCTTTCTTTGCTTTGGCCCATGGTGAACCAAGTCATATGAAGTGTGAAATGGCATATGCATGCACACTGAGTCAATTATATCTAACTCTTTGCTACCCTGTAGACCTAAATACAATAAGATCCTCTGTTCATGGAATTCCCAGGTAAGAACACTGGAATGGGTTACCATTCTCCCCTCCAGGGAATCTTCCAGACACAGGGATCAAACTCAAGTCTCCTGCATTGCAGAGGTTTATTTACTGCTGAGCCACCAGTGAATCACTGTGAAATGGCATCAGAAACCTAAGGTTCTGTCTTTTCGGTCTGAAGAGCTGAAAAAGGACCCCAGGAGACTAGAGAGGGAAGAGATGCCATGTACAGGAAGGTGATAGAGAAAATGGACACCTAAATCTGTATATAAAGTCCCAGGTTTATTACTGAGTTACACATGTATTGAACCTACCCAAGAAAGTAGAGCAAATGCTGCAAGAGCTGAATTCTGATACAAAACAAAGCAATGGTTTTTTTGTTTGTTTCTTTCTTTTTCTCTGTTGAATTGTATGCATTGCTTGAATATTTTCCAAATAAATCCTTTGTCAGTTGTTTAATTTGTTATTATTTTCTCCCATTCTGAGGGTTGTCTTTTCATCTTGTTTATAGTATCATTTGCTGTGCAAAAGCTTTTAAGTTAAATTAGGTCCCACTTGTTTATTTTTTGCTTTTATTTCCATTACTCTAGAAGGCAGGGCTTGCTTTGATTTATGTCATTGAGTGTTCTAACTAAGTTGTCTTCTAAGAATTTTATCGTTGCTGGTCTTACATTTAGGTCTTTATTCCATTTTGCATTTGCCTTTGTGTATATTGTTAGGAAGTTCCAACTTTAGTCTTTTGTAGGTTGCATCCAGTTTTCCCAGCAACACTTTTTGGAAGTAACAAATACAACTCAACACCAAAAAACAAACAAAAATTCCAATCAAAAAATGGGAAAAAGACCTAAACAGACATTTCTCCAAAGAAGACACACAGACAGCTGTTTATTTTAGCACTACTTACAATAGCTAGCACACGGAAGCAGCCTAGATGTCCATTGACAGATGAATGGATAAAGAAACTGTGGTACAAATATACAATAGAATATTACTCAGCCATTAAAAGAGATGCATTGGAGGCAGTGTTAGTGAGGTGGATGAACCAAGAGCCTATCATACAGAGTGAAGCAAATCAGAAAGAGAAAGATAAATAACGTATACTAACACATTTACATGGAATATGGAAAGATAGTATTGATAAACATACATGCAGAGCAACAATGGAGAAACAGACATAGAGAACAGACTTGCAGACATTGGGGGAAGGGAGGAATGGGTGAGATGTATGAAAAGAGTATCATGGAAACTTACATTACCTTATGTAAAATAGATAACCAATGGAAATCTGCCCTAATACTAAGGGAACTCAAACAGGATCTCTAACATCCTAGAGGGGTGGGACGGGGAAGAGAATGGGAGGGAAATTCAAGAGGGAGAACATATATATACCTATGGCTGATGCAGATTGATGTCTGCCAGTAAACAACAAAACTCTGTAAAAAAACAAACAAGCAAATAAAGCAATAGTTGAGCACTGTGTGATTGGTGTACATGTGGAGAAGACAGAAAAGTTCTATAAATGCCTTTAAAACAAAACTGGCCTATATCTTCCTTAATTAGTGATTTTATTTTCTTTGGATAAATGCCCAAGAGTAAATATGCTAAATCATATAGTAGCTGTGGTTTCATTATTTTGTGAAATCACTATACTGTTTACCATAGTACCTGCATCATTACATTCCTTCCAACAGTGAACAGAGGCTCTTTTTTCTCCAAATCCTCACCAACAATTTTATTTACTGTCTTTTTATAATAATCATTCTGACAAATATGAGGTATCACATTGTGGGTTTGATTTGCATTTCTCTGATGATTAATTATGCTGAACACTCCTTCATGAGCCTGTTGGCCATTTGCATATGTTCTTGAGGGAAAAAAAAGTCTATTTAGATCCTCTGCACATATTTGAATCAATATTTTTTTAAGTTGAAGTCTAAGAATTCGTTGAGTATTTTGGATGTTAATATTTTATGGAATATGTCATTTGTAAATGTCTTCTCCCATTCAATGAGCAGTCTTTTCCTTTTTCCTTTTTATTTTGTATTTTGCTTCACTATGAAAAAGTTTTCTGCTTTGATATAGTCCCAACTATATTTTTGTTTCCCTTACTAGAGGAAATATATCCAAAAATATTAATAAGAAATGACATTTAAAGGCATTTTTTTCCCTTCTTCTAGAAGTTTTATGGGTTCAGGTCTTATATTTGAATCTTTAATGCATTTTGAACTTATTTTGTGTATGTTGTGATAGATTAGTCCTGTTTGATTATTTTGCATGCAGCTGTCCAGTTTTCCCAACACCATTTTTAACAGACTATCTTTTATCCATTGCTTATTTTTGCTCCTTTGCTGTAGACTAACTGCTGTCTTTTTACAATAAGTGAGGCTTAATTCTGGTTTATTCCTGTGAGTTGTGCATGTGTGTTTCATGTCAGTAACACACTGTTTTGATTTTTGTAGCTTTAGAGTATAGTTTAAAATCAGGAGATATAATGCGTTCAGTTTTGTTCATCTTCGTCATGAGTATTTTATCTATTCATATTTTTTTGTGTTTCCATAAGGGTTTTCAAATTATTTTTCTAGTTTAGAAATATTTCATTGGAATTTTGATAGAGAATATGAATGAATCTGTAGCTTGCCTTGGGTATTATGGTCATTTTAACAATGCGATTTTTTTTCCAAACCATGAGTATGGAATCTCTTTCCATCTGTTAGTGTCATTCCAGAATTATTTACAATAACAAAGATATAGAAAAGCCCATATGCCCATCAGTCAATGAATGAATAAAGAATATGCAATGAACTCTTCAAAGATAGTACCTGCATCATTACATTCCTTCCAACAGTGAACAGAGGCTCTTTTTTCTCCAAATCCTCACCAACAATTTTATTTACTGTCTTTTTATAATAATCATTCTGACAAATATGAGGTATCACATTGTGGGTTTGATTTGCATTTCTCTGATGATTAATTATGCTGAACACTCCTTCATGAGCCTGTTGGCCATTTGCATATGTTCTTGAGTGCAAAAAGTCTATTTAGATCCTCTGCACATATTTGAATCAATATTTTTTTAAGTTGAAGTCTAAGAATTCGTTGAGTATTTTGGATGTTAATATTTTATGGAATATGTCATTTGTAAATGTCTTCTCCCATTCAATGAGCAGTCTTTTCCTTTTTCCTTTTTATTTTGTATTTTGCTTCACTATGAAAAAGTTTTCTGCTTTGATATAGTCCCAACTATATTTTTGTTTCCCTTACTAGAGGAAATATATCCAAAAATATTAATAAGAAATGACATTTAAAGGC
Source organism: Tragulus kanchil (assembly GCA_022376925.1). Classification (NCBI taxonomy): domain Eukaryota; kingdom Metazoa; phylum Chordata; class Mammalia; order Artiodactyla; family Tragulidae; genus Tragulus; species Tragulus kanchil. Next base: position 53,712,250 of record JAIOJX010000027.1, on the reverse strand, counting down.
ATTTTTTTCCCTTCTTCTAGAAGTTTTATGGGTTCAGGTCTTATATTTGAATCTTTAATGCATTTTGAACTTATTTTGTGTATGTTGTGATAGATTAGTCCTGTTTGATTATTTTGCATGCAGCTGTCCAGTTTTCCCAACACCATTTTTAACAGACTATCTTTTATCCATTGCTTATTTTTGCTCCTTTGCTGTAGACTAACTGCTGTCTTTTTACAATAAGTGAGGCTTAATTCTGGTTTATTCCTGTGAGTTGTGCATGTGTGTTTCATGTCAGTAACACACTGTTTTGATTTTTGTAGCTTTAGAGTATAGTTTAAAATCAGGAGATATAATGCGTTCAGTTTTGTTCATCTTCGTCATGAGTATTTTATCTATTCATATTTTTTTGTGTTTCCATAAGGGTTTTCAAATTATTTTTCTAGTTTAGAAATATTTCATTGGAATTTTGATAGAGAATATGAATGAATCTGTAGCTTGCCTTGGGTATTATGGTCATTTTAACAATGCGATTTTTTTTCCAAACCATGAGTATGGAATCTCTTTCCATCTGTTAGTGTCATTCCAGAATTATTTACAATAACAAAGATATAGAAAAAGCCCATATGCCCATCAGTCAATGAATGAATAAAGAAGATCTAGTGTACATATATAGTATAACTCTTAAAAGAAAGAAATGTTGCTATTTGCAGCTACATGGATGGGTATTATGCCACGTTAAATAAATCAGAGAAAGACAAATACTTTATGATGCCACTTATATTGTGACATCTTAAACTCAAAACAAATGAACCAAAGTAACAAATCAGAAATAGAGTTATAGAAACAGAGAATAAACAGGTGCTTGCTAGAGGGGATGAATTGTAGGGGTGAGGGAAATTAAAGTTACAAATTTCCAGCTACAAAAGAAATGTGCAGTGTGGGGAATATAGCTAATGAATATGTCATATATTTGTTGACATATCATAACAGTACTTATCAAGGTGAAAATTTTGAGATGTAGTAAAATATAAAATTGCTACGCTGTGTAAAAGGGACTAAGAAGATGTTGGAATTCAATTATAGTTCAAAATTAAGCTTATTAAAAACAAAGATTTGTAGTTACCAGAGGTGTGGGGCAGGTGGAGGGGGAACTGGATAAAGGTAGTCAAAGACACAAATTTCTAGTTTTAAAGTAAGTACTACATATATAATGTAAAATATAATATATATAATTAACACTGCTGAATGTTATAAATGAAAATTGTTAAGAAAGTAAATCTCAAGAGAGCTAAGACTTTTCAGTATACTGAAAATATTTTTTTCTATTTCTTTAATTGTGTATATGTATGAGATCACGGAATTTCACCAAGCATTCTGGTTTATTCCTGTGAGTTGTGCATGTGTGTTTCATGTCAGTAACACACTGTTTTGTTTTTGTAGCTTTAGAGTATAGTTTAAAATCAGGAGATATAATGCGTTCAGTTTTGTTCATCTTCGTCATGAGTATTTTATCTATTCATATTTTTTTGTGTTTCCATAAGGGTTTTCAAATTATTTTTCTAGTTTAGAAATATTTCATTGGAATTTTGATAGAGAATATGAATGAATCTGTAGCTTGCCTTGGGTATTATGGTCATTTTAACAATGCGATTTTTTTTCCAAACCATGAGTATGGAATCTCTTTCCATCTGTTAGTGTCATTCCAGAATTATTTACAATAACAAAGATATAGAAAAAGCCCATATGCCCATCAGTCAATGAATGAATAAAGAAGATCTAGTGTACATATATAGTATAACTCTTAAAAGAAAGAAATGTTGCTATTTGCAGCTACATGGATGGGTATTATGCCACGTTAAATAAATCAGAGAAAGACAAATACTTTATGATGCCACTTATATTGTGACATCTTAAACTCAAAACAAATGAACCAAAGTAACAAATCAGAAATAGAGTTATAGAAACAGAGAATAAACAGGTGCTTGCTAGAGGGGATGAATTGTAGGGGTGAGGGAAATTAAAGTTACAAATTTCCAGCTACAAAAGAAATGTGCAGTGTGGGGAATATAGCTAATGAATATGTCATATATTTGTTGACATATCATAACAGTACTTATCAAGGTGAAAATTTTGAGATGTAGTAAAATATAAAATTGCTACGCTGTGTAAAAGGGACTAAGAAGATGTTGGAATTCAATTATAGTTCAAAATTAAGCTTATTAAAAACAAAGATTTGTAGTTACCAGAGGTGTGGGGCAGGTGGAGGGGGAACTGGATAAAGGTAGTCAAAGACACAAATTTCTAGTTTTAAAGTAAGTACTACATATATAATGTAAAATATAATATATATAATTAACACTGCTGAATGTTATAAATGAAAATTGTTAAGAAAGTAAATCTCAAGAGAGCTAAGACTTTTCAGTATACTGAAAATATTTTTTTCTATTTCTTTAATTGTGTATATGTATGAGATCACGGAATTTCACCAAGCATATTGTGATAATTATTTCACAGTGTATCTAAGTCAAATCATTACACTGAGATCAAGAAAAGGGAGATCAAGAAGGCAGAATAAGGGGATGTGGAGCTTCTCTCCCTTCATGAACACATCAAAAACACATCTACACAGGAAACAATTTTCACTAAAAACTAACTGCAAACTGGCAGAAAAAATCCTGAACAATCAAGTCTTTAAGAAAGATAGACAAATAAATGCATAGGAAGGAAAGCTAAGTAACTGGGTCAGGATCTATACCTTTGAAAGATATAGAGGAAAATAATAAAAAGGAGATTGCAACACATCACATCCTCAGAGGCAAAAGTCCTCATGCAAGAAGAGCAGAACAAAACACATTTAAAGGCAACAAAGCAAACTTGATCTTAACTGTTAGTGCTTCTGCTATAGCAACTTATAAGACTGTGACCATGATAGTGTGGTAATAACAAATGAGAAGAAATTTCTGCCTAACAATATGCAACAGCTCTTCTCTTCAGAGCTCCAACCCTACCTCCTGCCAAGGTGATACATGCCAGCACACCCTGAGGAAATATGTGACTGGCATTCATATCAAGACCAGTTCTCCCACCTAAGATGTCAGACACGTGTAATCTGCATAATAACATTTCAGCATAAAACAGCCCTTAAAGATCAAATAGGTAGTAATTTCACTTAAATGCATAGAGGCTGAGAAAGTCAAGCAAAATGAAAAGTGAGAGAGGTTACTTACAATTGAAATAGTAAGAGAAAACACTTGGGAAAAAATGAAACAATTAACAATTTACCAGATAATAAATTCAAAATGTCTGTAATAACAATGGCAATTGAATTAGGAAAAATTTTTGATCTAATCACTGAACATTATGACAAGGAAATGGAAAATGTACCAAAAATCTCAATCATCTTTAAAAATCTAGAATATAGAAGAGATAAATATTAGACAAAGAGATACATAAAATGTAAATGATCTGAATCATAGATTAATGTAAATTACCCAATCAAAACAATGGCCAGAAATATATAAATAAATACAAAGTGAAAGCAATTTAAGTGATCTCAGAGATAAGATTGGGCTGGTGCTCCATGATACAGAACCTACCTGCCAATGCAGAGACACCAGTTCACCCTCTGTGTTGGGAAGATTCTCTAGATTCCCTAGAAAAGGAAATGCTTCCCATGACAGTATTCCTCCCTGGAATATGTCATGCACAGAAGAGTCTGGTGGGCTACAGTCCATGAAGTTGCAAAGAGTTAAATACAAGTTAGCAATTAAACAACAAAACAACTGGATCAACTTTAAGTTTTCCCAACATTGCACTGTAGGGGTCACAGAAGGAAAACAGAGAAGATTGAAAATGTATTTAAAGGAATTATTGCTGAAAACACCCCAAACCTGAAGAAGGAAACAGATACCCAATACAGGAAGCAGAGAGAATCCCAAACAAGATGAATCAATATAGATGAACATCAAGACATATAATAATTAAAATGGCAAAAGTTAAAGATAAAAAAGAGAATCCTAAAAGCTACAGATGAAAAATAGTTATATACAAGAAAATTTCCATAAGACTATCAACTGATTTCTCTGCAGAAGTTTTGCAGGTCAGAAAGGATGGGCATAAAGTGTTGAAAGGGAAAGATCTGTGACCTAGAATACTTTGCCCAGCAAGATCAATAGGTTTACCTAAGATGTCAGACACGTGTAATCTGAAAAACATTTCAGCATAAAACAGCCCTTAAAGATCAAATAGGTAGTAATTTCACTTAAATGCATAGAGGCTGAGAAAGTCAAGCAAAATGAAAAGTGAGAGAGGTTACTTACAATTGAAATAGTAAGAGAAAACACTTGGGAAAAAATGAAACAATTAACAATTTACCAGATAATAAATTCAAAATGTCTGTAATAACAATGGCAATTGAATTAGGAAAAATTTTTGATCTAATCACTGAACATTATGACAAGGAAATGGAAAATGTACCAAAAATCTCAATCATCTTTAAAAATCTAGAATATAGAAGAGATAAATATTAGACAAAGAGATACATAAAATGTAAATGATCTGAATCATAGATTAATGTAAATTACCCAATCAAAACAATGGCCAGAAATATATAAATAAATACAAAGTGAAAGCAATTTAAGTGATCTCAGAGATAAGATTGGGCTGGTGCTCCATGATACAGAACCTACCTGCCAATGCAGAGACACCAGTTCACCCTCTGTGTTGGGAAGATTCTCTAGATTCCCTAGAAAAGGAAATGCTTCCCATGACAGTATTCCTCCCTGGAATATGTCATGCACAGAAGAGTCTGGTGGGCTACAGTCCATGAAGTTGCAAAGAGTTAAATACAAGTTAGCAATTAAACAACAAAACAACTGGATCAACTTTAAGTTTTCCCAACATTGCACTGTAGGGGTCACAGAAGGAAAACAGAGAAGATTGAAAATGTATTTAAAGGAATTATTGCTGAAAACACCCCAAACCTGAAGAAGGAAACAGATACCCAATACAGGAAGCAGAGAGAATCCCAAACAAGATGAATCAATATAGATGAACATCAAGACATATAATAATTAAAATGGCAAAAGTTAAAGATAAAAAAGAGAATCCTAAAAGCTACAGATGAAAAATAGTTATATACAAGAAAATTTCCATAAGACTATCAACTGATTTCTCTGCAGAAGTTTTGCAGGTCAGAAAGGATGGGCATAAAGTGTTGAAAGGGAAAGATCTGTGACCTAGAATACTTTGCCCAGCAAGAGTGTTATTTAGAATAGAAGGAGAGATAAAGACCTTCTCAGAGAAGCAAAAACTAAGAAAATTCATCAATACTAAATCTACCCTAAAAGGAATGTTGAAATTACTGTAAAAATTAAGTAAACCAGTGTGCAGATTTCCAGACAAAACATTGTAAAAACAAATATAACATAATCAAAAATTAAGGAATAATTATAAACATGTCAAATATGACATTGAAAACACAAAATGTGGGGAGGGGAATAAAAAAGTAGATCTCTTAGAATGTGCTTGAACTTAAATGACCATCAGTTTAAAACAGGTAGATACAGTTATAGGTCAATATATGCAAATCTCATGCTAACCACAATTCAAAAACTTACAATAGATACACAAAACTGAAAAAGAAACTACTAAAAATCATTGAACGACAAGGAAAGAAACAAACAGAATAATTGAAAAGAGAGCTACAATAAAATAAAATAAAATGAAATAAGCATGTATCAACGATCACTCTAAATGTCAATGAAATGCTCTAATCAAAATACAAGATGGTTGATTGCATTAAAAACAAACAATTGTCCAGAAAATTTCAATATGCTCCCTACAAGAGACCACTTTAGGGTAAAAGACAAACACAGGTTGAAAGTGAGGAAATATAAAAAATAAATTTAATATAAATGAAAATAAAAGGAAAGCTGTGGTAGCAAAACTCTTATCAGACAAAATGCACTTTAAAGTTGAGGCTATAGCAAAAGACAAAGTCGGGCACTTTATATAAAGAGAAAGAGACCAGTACATGAGAGGACATTACATTCATTGCATATATATATAGTCTATACAGGAGCACATAAATATATAAAGCAAATACTAATAGACATAAAGGGAGGAATTTATAAATACGCAGTACTAGTAGAAGAATTTAACACCCCACTTAGATCAATGGACAGGTCATCCAGAAAGAAAATCAAGAAAACAGGAGTGGTCTTAAATGATACAACTAACCAGCTGAATTCTACAAGATACTACATCCCCAAATAGCATGAAAAATAGTTATATACAAGAAAATTTCCATAAGACTATCAACTGATTTCTCTGCAGAAGTTTTGCAGGTCAGAAAGGATGGGCATAAAGTGTTGAAAGGGAAAGATCTGTGACCTAGAATACTTTGCCCAGCAAGAGTGTTATTTAGAATAGAAGGAGAGATAAAGACCTTCTCAGAGAAGCAAAAACTAAGAAAATTCATCAATACTAAATCTACCCTAAAAGGAATGTTGAAATTACTGTAAAAATTAAGTAAACCAGTGTGCAGATTTCCAGACAAAACATTGTAAAAACAAATATAACATAATCAAAAATTAAGGAATAATTATAAACATGTCAAATATGACATTGAAAACACAAAATGTGGGGAGGGGAATAAAAAAGTAGATCTCTTAGAATGTGCTTGAACTTAAATGACCATCAGTTTAAAACAGGTAGATACAGTTATAGGTCAATATATGCAAATCTCATGCTAACCACAATTCAAAAACTTACAATAGATACACAAAACTGAAAAAGAAACTACTAAAAATCATTGAACGACAAGGAAAGAAACAAACAGAATAATTGAAAAGAGAGCTACAATAAAATAAAATAAAATGAAATAAGCATGTATCAACGATCACTCTAAATGTCAATGAAATGCTCTAATCAAAATACAAGATGGTTGATTGCATTAAAAACAAACAATTGTCCAGAAAATTTCAATATGCTCCCTACAAGAGACCACTTTAGGGTAAAAGACAAACACAGGTTGAAAGTGAGGAAATATAAAAAATAAATTTAATATAAATGAAAATAAAAGGAAAGCTGTGGTAGCAAAACTCTTATCAGACAAAATGCACTTTAAAGTTGAGGCTATAGCAAAAGACAAAGTCGGGCACTTTATATAAAGAGAAAGAGACCAGTACATGAGAGGACATTACATTCATTGCATATATATATAGTCTATACAGGAGCACATAAATATATAAAGCAAATACTAATAGACATAAAGGGAGGAATTTATAAATACGCAGTACTAGTAGAAGAATTTAACACCCCACTTAGATCAATGGACAGGTCATCCAGAAAGAAAATCAAGAAAACAGGAGTGGTCTTAAATGATACAACTAACCAGCTGAATTCTACAAGATACTACATCCCCAAATAGCAGAGTCAACCTTCTTATGAACAGTGCATATGAACTGTTCTTCAGCATAGATAACATTGCAGGCCACAAATGAGTATTAAGAAAATTAAGAGAATAGAAAAAATGTATTCCAACAGTAACAGCATGAAACAAACAAACAAAAATAAACTACATCAAGAAAATATATAAAAGAACAAATGTGGACATTGAACATCATGCTGCTGAAAAACAAAATTAATGGCTCAATGAAGAAATGAAAGAGGAAATCAGAAATCATCTATGGACAAATCAAAATGAAACACACAGTCTATAATCTATGGAATGCAAGAAAAGTGATTATAAGATGGAAATTTGTAGCAACATATACCTTCGTCAAGAAACAAGCAAAATCCTCAAATAAATCTAACTAACCACTTAAAATATTTAGATGGAGAACAAATCCCAAAGGTAGCAGAGGAGGAAAATAATTACAACCATAGAGGAAATAAAACAGAGACCAATAAAATAATAGAAAAGGTCAATAAACTCAAGAGCTATTTTTCTGAAAAGTTAAACAAAATTGAAAAACTTTTAGCCAAGCTCATATAGCAAAAAAGAGAGAAGAAATAAAAGAGAAATAATAACTAATGTCAGAAAAATATGAAATATCAAAGTAAAATGCTACAATTATATGTCAAATGTTAAAAAACCTAGAATAAGTGAAATAATTTCTAGAAAGATACAACTTACCAATACTGAATCAAAAAGAAAAAGACATCTTGAAAAGACAAATCAGTATAGTGAAATTAAACTTGCAATAAACTTTCTGAAAGCAGAAGTCCAGGACCAAATGCCTTTTAAGAGGAATTATATGAAACATATAAAGAACAAATACACATCCTTCTCACACTATCCCTCCAAACTGGAGAGTAGCACCCCAATCTACAAGTACATTCATTGCATATATTTTCAAGGAGCACATAAATATATAAAGCAAATACTAATAGACATAAAGGAGGAATTTATAAATACGCAGTACTAGTAGAAGAATTTAACACCCCACTTAGATCAATGGACAGGTCATCCAGAAAGAAAATCAAGAAAACAGGAGTGGTCTTAAATGATACAACTAACCAGCTGAATTCTACAAGATACTACATCCCCAAATAGCAGAGTCAACCTTCTTATGAACAGTGCATATGAACTGTTCTTCAGCATAGATAACATTGCAGGCCACAAATGAGTATTAAGAAAATTAAGAGAATAGAAAAAATGTATTCCAACAGTAACAGCATGAAACAAACAAACAAAAATAAACTACATCAAGAAAATATATAAAAGAACAAATGTGGACATTGAACATCATGCTGCTGAAAAACAAAATTAATGGCTCAATGAAGAAATGAAAGAGGAAATCAGAAATCATCTATGGACAAATCAAAATGAAACACACAGTCTATAATCTATGGAATGCAAGAAAAGTGATTATAAGATGGAAATTTGTAGCAACATATACCTTCGTCAAGAAACAAGCAAAATCCTCAAATAAATCTAACTAACCACTTAAAATATTTAGATGGAGAACAAATCCCAAAGGTAGCAGAGGAGGAAAATAATTACAACCATAGAGGAAATAAAACAGAGACCAATAAAATAATAGAAAAGGTCAATAAACTCAAGAGCTATTTTTCTGAAAAGTTAAACAAAATTGAAAAACTTTTAGCCAAGCTCATATAGCAAAAAAGAGAGAAGAAATAAAAGAGAAATAATAACTAATGTCAGAAAAATATGAAATATCAAAGTAAAATGCTACAATTATATGTCAAATGTTAAAAAACCTAGAATAAGTGAAATAATTTCTAGAAAGATACAACTTACCAATACTGAATCAAAAAGAAAAAGACATCTTGAAAAGACAAATCAGTATAGTGAAATTAAACTTGCAATAAACTTTCTGAAAGCAGAAGTCCAGGACCAAATGCCTTTTAAGAGGAATTATATGAAACATATAAAGAACAAATACACATCCTTCTCACACTATCCCTCCAAACTGGAGAGGGTAGAACACTCCCAAATTCATTCTACAAGTCAGTGATTACATGTATGTATAAACAAGACAAGACACTACAAAAAAAAAAATCATAGGCCAATATCTTTGATAAACATAGATATAAAAAGCCTCAACCGAGTATTAACAAACTTAATCCAACAATATATAAAAAAGATTATACACCATGAACACGTTGGACTTATTTCAAGGAAATAAGACTGTTCCAACATTTTCAAATCAATCAATGTGGTACAGTATCTCATTAAAACAAAAAAGAATAATCATATATTTATTTCAGAAAAAGCAACGGACAGTATTCAACATCATTTATGACAAATCCCTCATCAAAGTGGGTTGCCAAGGAACAAATCTCAACATAATAAAGCCGATTTATGACAAACCTACACCTAACATCATATTCAATGGTGGAAAAGATGAAATTATTTATATTAAGAAAGAAGAGAAGGGTGGCCATTCTTACCACTTCTATTGAATGTATTATTGGATGACCTAATCACAATTATCAGGCAGGAAATATTAATAAAAGGCATCCAAATTCAAAAGGAAGAAGTTGGACTGTCACTATTTGCAGATACGTAGAGAAACCTGAAGTCTGCATCCCCAAATTGTTAAAACTACCAAATGAATTCAGTAAAATTGAAGAATGCAAGATTAATGTACAGAAATCTTTTCTCACTCTGTGTATAAATAATATCAAAAAGGGAAAATAAAGAGAAGTGGAAAAAAAACGTATTTAAAAATCTCATCAAGAGGGCAGACAGAAGAAGCAAGAAGAACCACAATCTCACAGTGAATAAAACAAAACCACATTACAGAAAGTTAACCAACATGAAAAAGCAAAAAGCTATGTTGCAGATGAACGGGCATGATAAAGTCCCTGAAGGACAACTAAATTAAGTGGAGAGGGACAACCTCCCAGAAAAAACAAAAAAACTGAGATTATTGATAGCGAGTATGATTCAGGATCTTGGGAAAAGAATGGAGGCAAAGATTGAAAAATGCAAAAAGATTCACCAAAGCCCTACAAAAACTAAAGGACAGACATAATAATACACTAGAAAGAATACATGGCAGAATAACTGAGGAAGAAGCATGAATAAATTACAGGACACAATGTTGGAAATCAGAAGAAACTAAGAACTTGAAAAACCCTACAAAAAATCATAGGCCAATATCTTTGATAAACATAGATATAAAAGCCTCAACCGAGTATTAACAAACTTAATCCAACAATATATAAAAAAGATTATACACCATGAACACGTTGGACTTATTTCAAGGAAATAAGACTGTTCCAACATTTTCAAATCAATCAATGTGGTACAGTATCTCATTAAAACAAAAAAGAATAATCATATATTTATTTCAGAAAAAGCAACGGACAGTATTCAACATCATTTATGACAAATCCCTCATCAAAGTGGGTTGCCAAGGAACAAATCTCAACATAATAAAGCCGATTTATGACAAACCTACACCTAACATCATATTCAATGGTGGAAAAGATGAAATTATTTATATTAAGAAAGAAGAGAAGGGTGGCCATTCTTACCACTTCTATTGAATGTATTATTGGATGACCTAATCACAATTATCAGGCAGGAAATATTAATAAAAGGCATCCAAATTCAAAAGGAAGAAGTTGGACTGTCACTATTTGCAGATACGTAGAGAAACCTGAAGTCTGCATCCCCAAATTGTTAAAACTACCAAATGAATTCAGTAAAATTGAAGAATGCAAGATTAATGTACAGAAATCTTTTCTCACTCTGTGTATAAATAATATCAAAAAGGGAAAATAAAGAGAAGTGGAAAAAAAACGTATTTAAAAATCTCATCAAGAGGGCAGACAGAAGAAGCAAGAAGAACCACAATCTCACAGTGAATAAAACAAAACCACATTACAGAAAGTTAACCAACATGAAAAAGCAAAAAGCTATGTTGCAGATGAACGGGCATGATAAAGTCCCTGAAGGACAACTAAATTAAGTGGAGAGGGACAACCTCCCAGAAAAAACAAAAAAACTGAGATTATTGATAGCGAGTATGATTCAGGATCTTGGGAAAAGAATGGAGGCAAAGATTGAAAAAATGCAAAAAAGATTCACCAAAGCCCTACAAAAACTAAAGGACAGACATAATAATACACTAGAAAGAATACATGGCAGAATAACTGAGGAAGAAGCATGAATAAATTACAGGACACAATGTTGGAAATCAGAGAAATAAGAATGAAAATAAATGAAGATAACCTAAGAGATCTCTTGGACAACATTAAATGCATGAACATTCACATTATGTGGGCCCCAGAAGAAAGAGAGAAAGGCCCTGAGGAACTGTTGGAAGAGATTATAACTGAAAGTTTCCCTAACACAGGAAAGTAAATAATCAACCAAATCAAGTAAATACAGGGAATACCAGGCAGGATAAATCTAAGGAAAATGACACCAAGATACATAGTAATCAAACTGACAAAAATTAAAGGCAGAGATAAAATGTTAAAAAAACAACAAGGGAAAAGTAACAAATAACATACAAGGAAACTGTCATTAGGCTATCAGCTGATTTCTCAACAGAAGCTTTACAAATCAGAAGGGAATGACATGACATATTTAAAGTGATAAAAGGGAATAAACTACAACAAAAAATGCTCTACCCAGCAAAAGTCTCCTTCACATTTGATGGGGAAAACAAAAGCTTTCCAGACCAGAAAAAGTTAAGAGAATTCAACACTATAAAACTAGCTTTACAACAAATGCTAAAGGAACTTGTCTGGGCAGAAGACAGGAAAAGCAAAAGCCCTACCTACAGAAAATAAATGCAAACAATTAATAAAGTGATAATAGGATCATATATAATAATAATTACTTTAAGTGTCAACGGATTAAATGCACCAACCAAAAGTAACAAGCTGAGTGAGCAAATGAAAACATGTGCACGTGTGAATTTCTCCATTCACAGCAGTCTGTCTGACTATCCAAAAACTATACAAAATATATATATTTACTTTATATCATTCAGTTAATCAGGTTTCCATTATTGGTTGCAATTATAATCATCTCTTAATTTTTGTCTGGATATTGATTGTGAAACCTGAAAACATCTTTAACTTTTGTGATTATGTAATTAATATTCACTTGCACTATTGCATCATGGTTAATCAACAGAAAGGATAAAGAATTCTCTATCACTAAAGTTATTATTAAATTAAAAATTAATTAATTTTTAAAATTGAGATATATATCAGAATTATCTTGGAATTTCTTGAAAACTGCATATGTCCAGGTATCACATTTTTTCCCTTTTTTCCAGAGCTCCAGATAATGTTTCTAATGAGCAATCATGTTACAAAATAACAGGACCATTTGATAAATTTTATGTTTATCGAGTTTGTTTCACTTTTTCTATTTCATATTTGGTGATCCCATGTCACTGAGTTTATATTTTCCAATTTCTCAATCTCCTCCTTTTTTATCTTCTTTCTCAAGCCTTTATCAAGCATAATAGAAAAGCTTTTGTGCATATTAGAAAACTTATGAATTTTGACTAACCAAAAAGTTTATGACATATTGATTCCATTTGGTTCACTTCATATGAATAGAAGGCTAGATTTCTAATTTAAAAAATAGATATGCAACATGCCAAAAAGGTTTGCTGTATAGCACAGGGGAAAATTTTTAGTCCGTATCTTGTAACAACCTATAATGGAAAATAATTTCAGAAAGAATGTATGTGTATATGTGTAACAGAATCATTAACACAGAAAAAAAATAATTCTTCTTTTGAAAGTCAGTAATGTTTATCCTTTTGCCAGTTTTTCTAAATGTCCTATGGACATCTAATAGCATATGAGATATACAATTTTAAATATATTTGTGTAAGATATGATTAATAAAAATAAAAATTGCATAGAAATCTATCATACTTACATTATTAATGACAACATTAAAGACTATGTTCCTGCTTTTATTTTTCTGCACTTAAGAAAATATTCTCAGAGAAATGCTAATGTTTTACAATGGTTACATATTTTCTTTTCCTTTTCAACGGATTAAATGCAACCAAAAGTAACAAGCTGAGTGAGCAAATGAAAACATGTGCACGTGTGAATTTCTCCATTCACAGCAGTCTGTCTGACTATCCAAAACTATACAAAATATATATATTTACTTTATATCATTCAGTTAATCAGGTTTCCATTATTGGTTGCAATTATAATCATCTCTTAATTTTTGTCTGGATATTGATTGTGAAACCTGAAAACATCTTTAACTTTTGTGATTATGTAATTAATATTCACTTGCACTATTGCATCATGGTTAATCAACAGAAAGGATAAAGAATTCTCTATCACTAAAGTTATTATTAAATTAAAAATTAATTAATTTTTAAAATTGAGATATATATCAGAATTATCTTGGAATTTCTTGAAAACTGCATATGTCCAGGTATCACATTTTTTCCCTTTTTTCCAGAGCTCCAGATAATGTTTCTAATGAGCAATCATGTTACAAAATAACAGGACCATTTGATAAATTTTATGTTTATCGAGTTTGTTTCACTTTTTCTATTTCATATTTGGTGATCCCATGTCACTGAGTTTATATTTTCCAATTTCTCAATCTCCTCCTTTTTTATCTTCTTTCTCAAGCCTTTATCAAGCATAATAGAAAAGCTTTTGTGCATATTAGAAAACTTATGAATTTTGACTAACCAAAAAGTTTATGACATATTGATTCCATTTGGTTCACTTCATATGAATAGAAGGCTAGATTTCTAATTTAAAAAATAGATATGCAACATGCCAAAAAGGTTTGCTGTATAGCACAGGGAAATTTATAGTCCGTATCTTGTAACAACCTATAATGGAAAATAATTTCAGAAAGAATGTATGTGTATATGTGTAACAGAATCATTAACACAGAAAAAAAATAATTCTTCTTTTGAAAGTCAGTAATGTTTATCCTTTTGCCAGTTTTTCTAAATGTCCTATGGACATCTAATAGCATATGAGATATACAATTTTAAATATATTTGTGTAAGATATGATTAATAAAAATAAAAATTGCATAGAAATCTATCATACTTACATTATTAATGACAACATTAAAGACTATGTTCCTGCTTTTATTTTTCTGCACTTAAGAAAATATTCTCAGAGAAATGCTAATGTTTTACAATGGTTACATATTTTTTTCTTTTCCCTTATATCTCTATTGATTTTTGCTTTTTGTAACATTGCTTCTTATTTGCTAAGGTGCTTTATGATGTCTATCTTTCTTGTGAATTTTACCTTTTATCATTAAAAATATTCATATTTGTTTCATTAAAATAAATAAATTAATTAAAAATAAATTATCATCAACAACAAAAAAAGAACACTTAGAAATGAAGTTAAAGCAAGAAGGTGAAATACTTATACTCTGAAAACTATAAAGTACTGATGAAGGAAACTAAGGATGATACAAAGAAATGGAAATGTACCATGTTCTCTTGGATTGGAATCACTAATATTCTTTAAATCCCCATACTACCCAAAGTGATATTCATATTCAGTGCAATCCCTATCAAAACACCCATTACAGTTTTCAAATGACTAAAAAAATCATCCTAAAGTACATATGGAACCACAAAATATTCTGATTTGTCAAAACAGCCTTGAGAATGAAGAATAAAGCTGGCGGTAGTATGCTCCCTGACTTCAGACTGTACTACCAAGACACAACTACTGACACAGAAATATACACATATATCAATGAAACTGAATGAAATATCAGAAATAAGCACACAAACTTATGGTCAATCATTCTATGACAATAGAGGCAAGAATATACCATGGAGAAAAGATAATCTTACATAAAAAGCTCATACAACTCAAAATAAGAAAACAAACAATCAAAAACTAGGCAGAAATCACAGGTAGGTATTTTTCCAAAGACATACAGATGACTAACCAGCACATGAAAATATGCTGGATATCACTAATTTTTAGAGAAATGCAATCAAAACATTGAGATATCTCCTCACACCTGTCACAATGGCTACCAACAAAATGTGTACAAGTAACAAGTGTTGGAGAGAATATGGAGAAAAAGGTAACTCTTATACACTGTTGATGGAGATGTAACTTGGAGCAGTCACTGTGGACAATAGTATGGATATTCCATCATAGTACTAAATTTAATAAAAATTTAAAAACAAAGCTACCATATGAAACAACAATTACACTCTTGTATATACATCAGGGAGAAAAAAATGAAAGCACTAATCCAAAATGATACATACACTTCAGTGTTCATAGAAGCATTGCTTATACTAGCCAAAATGTTGAAGCAAGTCTGGGGCCCATCTGTAGATGAATGGAAAAATATGTCATGTGTGTATATTAGTTCACTTGCTCAATAGTGTCTGTTTGTGACCCAATGAACTGCAGCATGACAGGGTATGTATATATAAAATGGAATATTACACAGCCATAAAGGAATAAAACAATATAGATAGCTCTAGAAAATATTATACTCCATGAAGTGAGACAGAGAAAGAAAAAATGCTGTATGATATCACTTATATATGATATCTAAAAAACAATACAAATACATGTATGTGCAGAACATATGCAGACTCACAGATATAGAAAACAAAAAGCAGAAGGATGACAGGAGGGACAAATTAGGGGCATGGTAGTAAGAAATACAAATGATTACATATATAATAATAAGCATTGGGTTATACTGTATAGGACAGGGAATTATAGTCATTGTGTGTGTGCATGTGTGTGTGTGTGTGTGCATACACACAGTCATGTCTGACTTTTTTCACCCCATAGACCATAGCCCACTGGGCTCCTCTATCCATGGGATTTTTCGGGCAAGAATACTGTAGTGTGTTGCCAGTCTTGTAATACATTTAAATGAAATCTTTAAAACACTGAGTCAATGTTCTGTACATCTGAAACTAATATTATAAATTACATGTTCTGTAAAATCACAGGTAGGTATTTTTCCAAAGACATACAGATGACTAACCAGCACATGAAAATATGCTGGATATCACTAATTTTAGAGAAATGCAATCAAAACATTGAGATATCTCCTCACACCTGTCACAATGGCTACCAACAAAATGTGTACAAGTAACAAGTGTTGAGAGAATATGGAGAAAAAGGTAACTCTTATACACTGTTGATGGAGATGTAACTTGGAGCAGTCACTGTGGACAATAGTATGGATATTCCATCATAGTACTAAATTTAATAAAAATTTAAAAACAAAGCTACCATATGAAACAACAATTACACTCTTGTATATACATCAGGGAGAAAAAAATGAAAGCACTAATCCAAAATGATACATACACTTCAGTGTTCATAGAAGCATTGCTTATACTAGCCAAAATGTTGAAGCAAGTCTGGGGCCCATCTGTAGATGAATGGAAAAATATGTCATGTGTGTATATTAGTTCACTTGCTCAATAGTGTCTGTTTGTGACCCAATGAACTGCAGCATGACAGGGTATGTATATATAAAATGGAATATTACACAGCCATAAAGGAATAAAACAATATAGATAGCTCTAGAAAATATTATACTCCATGAAGTGAGACAGAGAAAGAAAAAATGCTGTATGATATCACTTATATATGATATCTAAAAAACAATACAAATACATGTATGTGCAGAACATATGCAGACTCACAGATATAGAAAACAAAAAGCAGAAGGATGACAGGAGGGACAAATTAGGGGCATGGTAGTAAGAAATACAAATGATTACATATATAATAATAAGCATTGGGTTATACTGTATAGGACAGGGAATTATAGTCATTGTGTGTGTGCATGTGTGTGTGTGTGTGTGCATACACACAGTCATGTCTGACTTTTTTCACCCCATAGACCATAGCCCACTGGGCTCCTCTATCCATGGGATTTTTCAGGCAAGAATACTGTAGTGTGTTGCCAGTCTTGTAATACATTTAAATGAAATCTTTAAAACACTGAGTCAATGTTCTGTACATCTGAAACTAATATTATAAATTACATATATTTCAATAAAATAAATGTTTATGAAAATAATTGTAATGCACATATTAAACTTTACATTGCTATTTATTAATTTCATCTCAGTAAAACTGAAAGAAAAAAAGCTTAACTGAGATAGGAAGTAATAGTTTAGAGTAGCCAGATTGAGACTTTTGGCAAGAACCATACCATGCTAATTATCAGCTAAAACAAAATAAACCAACAAAATAAAAACAAGCAAATGAAAGGAAAGCACTCTCTAGAATATTTTAACAAAGTCATATTAATAACTTCACAGAAGTTATACAATATGAATCAAAAGTATCAGTTGTATGAAAAATCAGGAAAATCTAAATAACTCTTCACAGAAAATATGATCAAATGATACCAATATATAAGAAGACTCATATGCTGAAATTATTAGACAAAGCTTTAATAGTAACGTTTTAACAATGCTCTGCTAAGAGGGAAAAAAAAAACCACTTTGGAAATATATAGAAAGGAGATAGAATATACAAATAAGAACCAAGTGGAAATTTTAGAAATAAAATATGTGAAAACTGAAAAAAAAAAATACCGTGTGAATTCAATGGCAGAGTGGAAGTGATTGAAAAAGTCACCAAGATTAAAAATATATCAAAAGAAATTTTTCCCTGAATAAGAGAGCCAAAATTTTGAAAACAATATATAAACAGACAATATAATCACATAGGACATATTTTGCATTTGTGTCACTAAAGTCACAGATGGAAAGAAAGAAGAGATTGCTGAAGAAAAAGATACAGCTGAAATATCAAATTTGGTGAACTTTATAAACGTGCAGATTCAAGACGTTTCTTTCCAAGAGGAAGAAAATAACATTCAGAGACACCATTATTAAACTACTAGAAACTCAAGATAAAGAAAAGAATTGTAAAAGTAGCAAGTAAAGATCCCAACATTTCACGTATAGCCATTCCCTTCTCCAGAGTACCTGCTCAACATAGGATCAAACCTGGGTCTCTTGCATCATAGGCTGGCCCCCATAGCCATCATGATAAAAACTTTTTTACAATACATTTAAATGAAATCTTTAAAACACTGAGTCAATGTTCTGTACATCTGAAACTAATATTATAAATTACATATATTTCAATAAAATAAATGTTTATGAAAATAATTGTAATGCACATATTAAACTTTACATTGCTATTTATTAATTTCATCTCAGTAAAACTGAAAGAAAAAAAGCTTAACTGAGATAGGAAGTAATAGTTTAGAGTAGCCAGATTGAGACTTTTGGCAAGAACCATACCATGCTAATTATCAGCTAAAACAAAATAAACCAACAAAATAAAAACAAGCAAATGAAAGGAAAGCACTCTCTAGAATATTTTAACAAAGTCATATTAATAACTTCACAGAAGTTATACAATATGAATCAAAAGTATCAGTTGTATGAAAAATCAGGAAAATCTAAATAACTCTTCACAGAAAATATGATCAAATGATACCAATATATAAGAAGACTCATATGCTGAAATTATTAGACAAAGCTTTAATAGTAACGTTTTAACAATGCTCTGCTAAGAGGGAAAAAAAAAACCACTTTGGAAATATATAGAAAGGAGATAGAATATACAAATAAGAACCAAGTGGAAATTTTAGAAATAAAATATGTGAAAACTGAAAAAAAAAAATACCGTGTGAATTCAATGGCAGAGTGGAAGTGATTGAAAAAGTCACCAAGATTAAAAATATATCAAAAGAAATTTTTCCCTGAATAAGAGAGCCAAAATTTTGAAAACAATATATAAACAGACAATATAATCACATAGGACATATTTTGCATTTGTGTCACTAAAGTCACAGATGGAAAGAAAGAAGAGATTGCTGAAGAAAAAGATACAGCTGAAATATCAAATTTGGTGAACTTTATAAACGTGCAGATTCAAGACGTTTCTTTCCAAGAGGAAGAAAATAACATTCAGAGACACCATTATTAAACTACTAGAAACTCAAGATAAAGAAAAGAATTGTAAAAGTAGCAAGTAAAGATCCCAACATTTCACGTATAGCCATTCCCTTCTCCAGAGTACCTGCTCAACATAGGATCAAACCTGGGTCTCTTGCATCATAGGCTGGTTCTTTACCATCTGAACCACCAGGGAAGCCTCTGTACACATAGAACAATTCAAATGAAAGCAAATCTCAATGGAAATTATGAACATCAGAAGACAGTATGCAAAAAATAAAAATTAAAAATAAGTGAAAGTTTTACTTGCTCAGTCATGTGCAGCTCTTGGTAAGTGTATGGTCTGTAGCCTGCCTAGATTCTCTATTCATGGAATTTCTTAGGCATGAATACTGGAGAGGGTAGCCATTCCCTTCTCCAGCAGATCTTCACAACCCAGGAATCAAAGTCATGTCTCTTGCATTGCAGGTACATTCATTGTCATCTGAACCAGCAGGACAGTATAATAGCTTATTTAAAATGCTGAAAGCAAATATTTGTTAATTCAGAATTCTATGAACACTGAAAATATCCTTCAATAAATAAGGTGAAATTAAAACACTCTTGGTGTTGTTGGAGAGAGAATAAAAGCTAATATAGTTTATAGCAGCAAACCTGCTCTAAAAGAAACGGTAATAGAAGCTCTTCTGGCAGAAAAGAAATGATATTAAGGAAATTTTGGAATCCCAGGAATAAAATAAGATAACAATTGAGTCAATAAAAATAATCTTTTTTCCCCTAAGTTCTTCGAAATATATATAACTGTTTAAGGTAAAAGTCGTGCCATTATCTGATGAGGTTTTCAGGTTTTATAGATAAAAACTACAGCAAAAGAATGGAGCATAAATGAAGTTATATGGACATAATGCTTGTATGTTTTTCTTTAAGTATATGTCAACTTTGAAACAATGGGTTATACATATTTTAATAATGTGAACAACCAGTTTAAAAAAAGGGGGGGTATACAGACAAAAAATTAATTGAAAAAATTATATTGAATACTAAAAATTTAAATAATAAAAGAAGATATAAAAGTGAAAACAAAATAAAAATCAAAGCAAACCAATAGAAATGTAATAAAATTATAGTTCTAAACCCATTGATTGGAGTGGGAAATGACAACCCACTCCAGTATTCTTGCTTGGAGAATTCCATAGACAGACAAGCCTGGCAAAAGGTCAGATGTGATCAAGTAACTGAGAATCCAAGTCTGTCAATATTAATAATTACATTGAAGTAAATTTTCTAATCAAAATGAAAAGGCAGAAAATAAGATCTGGGGAAAAAAAGGTATTTCTCAATCATATGCTGTGTATGACAAAAAATAACCTCAAATATAATTATATACATTAAAAGTAAAATGAATGAAAAATATGCCACATAAACACTAGTAAAAATTAAACTGGAATGACTATGTTAATATCAGATAAAGTAGGCATAAGAACAAGATAATTACTGGGTACAAAGAGCATAATATAATGATGACAGAGTCAGTGCACCCTTCGATGACTCAGCTGATAGAGCAGAAGACTGTAATGATGACACGGTCAGTTTACCAAGAATAGACAACAAAGTTATGCATGTACCAAACAACAGATTTATAAAATGCACAAAATAAAAATAAAATCTGAAATTTAAACACATAGCTAAATTGTAAACACACATTTCAATAATTAATAGAAGAAATAAACAAAATTAGCAAGGCTATAGAAGTTCTGAACAAGACTCAGCTGACTTGACATGTATAGAAGATTCAACACAACAGAAGAATAATCACTATTTTCAAGTATATATGGAATATTTACCAAGATAGACAATATCTTGGATCATAAAACAGACTCTAGCCAATTTTAAGTGACTGAAAAAACACACAGTATGTCTCTGACCATAAGAAAACTAAACTGGAAACATGTTGAAAAATCTTCAAAAATTTGAAAATTAACAGCAAAAGAATGGAGCATAAATGAAGTTATATGGACATAATGCTTGTATGTTTTTCTTTAAGTATATGTCAACTTTGAAACAATGGGTTATACATATTTTAATAATGTGAACAACCAGTTTAAAAAAAGGGGGGGTATACAGACAAAAAATTAATTGAAAAAATTATATTGAATACTAAAAATTTAAATAATAAAAGAAGATATAAAAGTGAAAACAAAATAAAAATCAAAGCAAACCAATAGAAATGTAATAAAATTATAGTTCTAAACCCATTGATTGGAGTGGGAAATGACAACCCACTCCAGTATTCNTGCTTAGAGAATTCCATAGACAGACAAGCCTGGCAAAAGGTCAGATGTGATCAAGTAACTGAGAATCCAAGTCTGTCAATATTAATAATTACATTGAAGTAAATTTTCTAATCAAAATGAAAAGGCAGAAAATAAGATCTGGGGAAAAAAAGGTATTTCTCAATCATATGCTGTGTATGACAAAAAATAACCTCAAATATAATTATATACATTAAAAGTAAAATGAATGAAAAATATGCCACATAAACACTAGTAAAAATTAAACTGGAATGACTATGTTAATATCAGATAAAGTAGGCATAAGAACAAGATAATTACTGGGTACAAAGAGCATAATATAATGATGACAGAGTCAGTGCACCCTTCGATGACTCAGCTGATAGAGCAGAAGACTGTAATGATGACACGGTCAGTTTACCAAGAATAGACAACAAAGTTATGCATGTACCAAACAACAGATTTATAAAATGCACAAAATAAAAATAAAATCTGAAATTTAAACACATAGCTAAATTGTAAACACACATTTCAATAATTAATAGAAGAAATAAACAAAATTAGCAAGGCTATAGAAGTTCTGAACAAGACTCAGCTGACTTGACATGTATAGAAGATTCAACACAACAGAAGAATAATCACTATTTTCAAGTATATATGGAATATTTACCAAGATAGACAATATCTTGGATCATAAAACAGACTCTAGCCAATTTTAAGTGACTGAAAAAACACACAGTATGTCTCTGACCATAAGAAAACTAAACTGGAAACATGTTGAAAAATCTTCAAAAATTTGAAAATTAATCATTCCTTCTAAGTGCTAGTCAAAGAGGTTATCAAACAACATTTAAAATTATTTTGAACTAAATTAAAATTGTACATGTTATGGTTAGTTTTATGTAATCTGCTTGGCTTGATTTAATATACTTTATGTAGCATACTAAATAAAGTATATTATGTATACTTTATCTAGTATACCTAGCTTTATGTAGTATATCTGGCATTATTTAATCAAACATGAATCTATATGTAGCTGTGAGATATAAATGATTAACTGTGCAGTAATTTTTTATTAATCAAGAAATAAAATTGTTTGAAAGGTTAAAATAATGATATTTTAGAATGTCCCTCTAAAATATCTTCATGGAAATGCTCTGAACATATTAATGAAAAAGTATATTTTAACCATAAGAAACAACCTAGTTCTTATTTGAATTCAATTGTATATTTATTATTCAAACAAGATGATATTTATTGGATATCGTCTATGTGGCAGAGAAGACTTGGTTCTTCCCTACCATGGCTTTATTCCCTGTGTGTTTCCTTTTATACTCACATTAATATTTCACTCTGGTCACCAAATGTGTTTTGTCCTCCCCAAGTAATTCTCAGTGACACTAGGAAAGCATTCTTCAATTTAACTCCATTAGGACATTATCCTGACGTTCTATCAGATCCTACTAGTTAAGGACTTAGTCCCATAAGACTGCTCCTTCTCTATTTCAGATGTTAATCACAAGCAGCAGGTTTCCCAGTTACCCATAACTTCTGTGTGATTTGGCTAGGAATTGGAGGATCTCAAGCTTTCCATTTCAAGTTGCTCACTTTTCTAGAGAAGCTCACAGAGCTCAGGAAAATACTTTCTATGTTTACAAGTTTATTAGGAGATAAAGGATACCAATGAACAATCAAATAATGAGATACAAAGGCAAGATCTGGGAAGATGTGAGCCACAGGAGCTTCTGTTCCTGCAGACGAGTCAAAGACAAACATTATAACAAGAAATGCTCTTGGTGCCCTTATCAGTTAAAATTTTATATGGGGACTTCCTTGGTGGTTCAGTGGGTAAAGAGTCCACCTTGCAGTGCAAGGGGTGCCAATTCCATCCCTGGAATGGGAAGATCCCATATGCCATGGAGTGACTGTGCTGGTGTGTCCAGCGCTCTGGACTGCATGCACCCAGAGTCGGTGCTCTTCAGTGAGAGAACCCACAGCAATGGGACACCCGGCCAAAGAATGAAGAGGTTATCAAACAACATTTAAATTAGAAATTGTACATGTTATGGTTATTTTATGTAATCTGTGCTATTATTTATGTAGCATACTAAATAAAGTATATTATGTATACTTTATCTAGTATACCTAGCTTTATGTAGTATATCTGGCATTATTTAATCAAACATGAATCTATATGTAGCTGTGAGATATAAATGATTAACTGTGCAGTAATTTTTTATTAATCAAGAAATAAAATTGTTTGAAAGGTTAAAATAATGATATTTTAGAATGTCCCTCTAAAATATCTTCATGGAAATGCTCTGAACATATTAATGAAAAAGTATATTTTAACCATAAGAAACAACCTAGTTCTTATTTGAATTCAATTGTATATTTATTATTCAAACAAGATGATATTTATTGGATATCGTCTATGTGGCAGAGAAGACTTGGTTCTTCCCTACCATGGCTTTATTCCCTGTGTGTTTCCTTTTATACTCACATTAATATTTCACTCTGGTCACCAAATGTGTTTTGTCCTCCCCAAGTAATTCTCAGTGACACTAGGAAAGCATTCTTCAATTTAACTCCATTAGGACATTATCCTGACGTTCTATCAGATCCTACTAGTTAAGGACTTAGTCCCATAAGACTGCTCCTTCTCTATTTCAGATGTTAATCACAAGCAGCAGGTTTCCCAGTTACCCATAACTTCTGTGTGATTTGGCTAGGAATTGGAGGATCTCAAGCTTTCCATTTCAAGTTGCTCACTTTTCTAGAGAAGCTCACAGAGCTCAGGAAAATACTTTCTATGTTTACAAGTTTATTAGGAGATAAAGGATACCAATGAACAATCAAATAATGAGATACAAAGGCAAGATCTGGGAAGATGTGAGCCACAGGAGCTTCTGTTCCTGCAGACGAGTCAAAGACAAACATTATAACAAGAAATGCTCTTGGTGCCCTTATCAGTTAAAATTTTATATGGGGACTTCCTTGGTGGTTCAGTGGGTAAAGAGTCCACCTTGCAGTGCAAGGGGTGCCAATTCCATCCCTGGAATGGGAAGATCCCATATGCCATGGAGTGACTGTGCTGGTGTGTCCAGCGCTCTGGACTGCATGCACCCAGAGTCGGTGCTCTTCAGTGAGAGAACCCACAGCAATGGGACACCCACACAGGCCAAAGAATTAAGATGGATGAAAATAAATAATGAAGGACCAATTAAAGAGACCAAAATTAAAAAAAAAAAAAAAGTATTTGGGCTTTAAGAATTCTGTGCCAGGAATGGTGTATGGATATATATATGTACATGCATTTAATTATATCAGAACCAAATACTGTGTTAAGTAATGATGATTAGATCAAAAATTAAAATGAGTGACTGAATGACTCTTTAAGGAACTTCTGTGTGCATCTTAAGAGAATAAGTACAGAATAAGCCGATACGCACATTCCAGGCAGAGGAAAATGGTGTAAACAATAAAATATAAACAGAACAAGAAAAAACTGCTCTGAGGAACTACTCTTTCTACCTTTAAATTCTCCAGTGGGGACTGGATGCACTAATTGCAGTATGACAGCCCAAACAGGGAGTCACAGAGGAGGTTGTTGGTATAGTAATAAAAGTGCATGGACTAGTTGGCTAGCATAAAACACACATATCAGGCCAATCCAGATTCTGTACTCCAAATGAAATTTTTTTAGCATCTTTAATTAAGAAAAAGAAAAAAGAAACAAACACAAGACTGGGAAAATGCTGTTAACTTCCAAAATAATCAGACTGTTCTGACTTTACTTTATTTCTATTAAAATATAGTCTTCTCAAATATTATTTTATGGTATCTGGAAAGATAAATCATTCAATTTAACTATTCTGAGAGTGTGGATTAACAATATGCAGAACAGAGGGGATTTCCCAAAAACAGTCATTTCTTTGAGAGGGAAAGAAAAAGTTCCTGAAATCTTCTGGTTTTATTACTTTATTACTTTCCCACTTATGATAAACCAAGAATGGAATTCTAAAATCTTCAGTAAAAGCAATCAAGGCAGAATTAGTTTTATTTCATGCTGTATGATTTTAAAAGAAGAAAAGTGATTCTATGTTTACCCTCAGCTTTTTTTTTTTCCTTTTTGTAAAGAATGAACAGGTATTTAGTGAGCTATATTTATATTTAAATCTGTTTTGGAGATGTCTAGACATGTAAAGGGCTAGACTTAATGGAGTTTGACAGATGATAGCTTCTTGGAAATTGGACTTAAATAGAGTTTCTGAAGTTTCCATATGTGAGAAAATAAAATAGCTCTGGTCAATCAGAGTGGGAAAGTTTCACTAACTTTCCCAAGCATTCAGTTAAAATTTTATACAGGTCACAAATAAGTGTAGGGACAAACTAGCTCTAAATTGACTTTTTGATCCAGCCTAACAAAGCCTAAACAGTCTTGACAGCATAAAACTTATTCTCCAGTAAATTAATGTTTTCCAGAAAAAAAAGAAGAGGCCATGCCCATTCAATAAAAAAATAACATTTAGACTCTAAACATGAGGTAACCAACAATGTACATCATACAATAATAGATAATAACTTACTAGAAGATGTAGCAGGGAAATGTGATACATAAGAAGAAAAATAGGGGGCTTCCCTGGTGGTCCAGTGCATAAGGACACTGCCTTGCAGTGCAAGGGTTGCCAGTTTGATCCCTGGCCTGGGAAGATCTCACGTGCCAAGGAGCAGCTGGACTAATGTGTCCAATTGTCTTGATGTGCAACAAGAGAGGCCACTGGGATGGGAGGCCCACACAAGCCAAAGAACAAAGATGAATGTAAATAAATGAAAGACCAATTAAAATAGCCAAAATAATAATAATAATAATAAAATAAATGTAAATAGGAATAGACTCAGATATGAAAATGTTGGTACAATTTAGCTGACAAGGGCTATAAAAGTACTTATTCTAAATACGCCAATTAAAAAAAAAAAGATTGAGTAAATAGACAAAACATTTCAGCAACAAGTTAAAAACTACAAAGAAAAATTGAATGCAAATTGTACAATTGAAAGTTACAATAGCTGGAAAAAAAAAAGTGACCTTAACAGTTGGTGGAGACTAAAAAAGAAAATATTAGTGAACTTGAAGACAGGATTAAATGAAATGTATGAACTAAGTCTCAAAAAGCAAAAATCTGCGTGGAAAGAAATGAACAAAGCCTCATTGACCTATCGAACAATACGAATTATCTAAACTTATAACTTAAGCTCTACAAGAAAAGAGGGAACAACTTTGCAAAAACATTTCTGAAAAATTAATAGTTAAAACTTTTCAAATTTGATGAAAAATTTTAAATCACAAGTGTAAACATAAGTATATCCATTGAAGAAACAATTATAAGTAAAATTTGGGGGGAGAGTGGTCAAGATGACAGAGCGTAAGGACAATAAGCTCACCTCCTCTCAAATGAACATGAAAATCACAATTTGCAGGAAAGCCATCTTTTTTCAGTCTTTAAAAAGGCTGAAATCTACCACAAAGGAGGTAGGTAGGAGGAGTGGACTCATGATATAATTAAATCCCACACCCTCAGGGATGAGTAGCTCACAAATTGAAGAATAATTGTTACAAAGTTTTTCTCACAGGAGTGAGAATTTTAAGCCCCACAACCAGATGTACAAATAATAGATAATAACTTACTAGAAGATGTAGCAGGGAAATGTGATACATAAGAAGAAAAATAGGGGGCTTCCCTGGTGGTCCAGTGCATAAGGACACTGCCTTGCAGTGCAAGGGTTGCCAGTTTGATCCCTGGCCTGGGAAGATCTCACGTGCCAAGGAGCAGCTGGACTAATGTGTCCAATTGTCTTGATGTGCAACAAGAGAGGCCACTGGGATGGGAGGCCCACACAAGCCAAAGAACAAAGATGAATGTAAATAAATGAAAGACCAATTAAAATAGCCAAAATAATAATAATAATAATAAAATAAATGTAAATAGGAATAGACTCAGATATGAAAATGTTGGTACAATTTAGCTGACAAGGGCTATAAAAGTACTTATTCTAAATACGCCAATTAAAAAAAAAAAGATTGAGTAAATAGACAAAACATTTCAGCAACAAGTTAAAAACTACAAAGAAAAATTGAATGCAAATTGTACAATTGAAAGTTACAATAGCTGGAAAAAAAAAAGTGACCTTAACAGTTGGTGGAGACTAAAAAAGAAAATATTAGTGAACTTGAAGACAGGATTAAATGAAATGTATGAACTAAGTCTCAAAAAGCAAAAATCTGCGTGGAAAGAAATGAACAAAGCCTCATTGACCTATCGAACAATACGAATTATCTAAACTTATAACTTAAGCTCTACAAGAAAAGAGGGAACAACTTTGCAAAAACATTTCTGAAAAATTAATAGTTAAAACTTTTCAAATTTGATGAAAAATTTTAAATCACAAGTGTAAACATAAGTATATCCATTGAAGAAACAATTATAAGTAAAATTTGGGGGGAGAGTGGTCAAGATGACAGAGCGTAAGGACAATAAGCTCACCTCCTCTCAAATGAACATGAAAATCACAATTTGCAGGAAAGCCATCTTTTTTCAGTCTTTAAAAAGGCTGAAATCTACCACAAAGGAGGTAGGTAGGAGGAGTGGACTCATGATATAATTAAATCCCACACCCCTCAGGGATGAGTAGCTCACAAATTGAAGAATAATTGTTACAAAGTTTTTCTCACAGGAGTGAGAATTTTAAGCCCCACAACAGGCTACTGACCCAGCAGTCTGACTCTAGGAAGAGGAGTTCCCAGAGAATCTGACTTCCAAGGCTGGTAGAGCTTGACTGCTAGAGTTCCATAGGACTGAGCATAGACTCTTCACCCTGAAAGGACACACACAAAGTCTCATGTGCAAAAAACCAAGGTCAAAAATGGTAAATTGAAATCTGTTGGTCTTGAAGAATATTTTTGGGTAGGTGGGAGAGAGAGGGCTGCGGTGCACCTTGGGGACATAGGCACTGCTGACAGATATACTGTGGAGCATTCATCTGTGTGAGCTCTAATGGAGGCTAGCATTTTTGGTACCAAGATCTGATCCGACCTTATCCCACTGCTGGGACACCTCAGGTGAAACAACCAGCTGGGTGGGGACTCCCCATCTTTTGCACACAGGTTACAAGACCTTTTGAGCCCATAGATACATCCAGATACACCCCTAGAAGTGTCCCTGATCACCAGAGGATGTTTAGAAAGTACAATATGGGATTAACCCACAGAGGATTATCCCACAATATGTAATCAAAATGAAAAAAGATAGAAAGACAATATTAGTAGCAACAAGGGAAAAAGCAACAAATCAAATACATGGAAACTCCCATAAAATTATCAGTTGATTACTCAGGAGGAGTACTGCAGACCAAAATGGAGTGGCATGATAAACTTAAAGTGATGAAAGAGAAAACTGCAAGGCTTTTGTTCCTATTTGGTGGAGAAACTGAAAGCTTTCCAAAGAAGCACATACTAAAGGAACTCCTCTAGGCAGAAAGGAAAAAGGTCACAATTTAGAAACAAGAAAAAAAAATTATAAAATTACAAAAAAAAATACAAAGTGAGAATTTTTACTGATAAAGGCAAACAGAAACGGTAGGAAATCATCCATACAAGCTAGCATAGATGTTAAAAGACAAAAGTAGTACAATAATTTGTATCCTCAACAGGCAGTCAAAGGATATGCAAAATAATTCGATTTGAAATATAAAATCATAAGTAATTGTGAGTGGAGGAGAATACAAACACAAAGCATCTAAAATGTGCTTGAAATATAGAGATTAAAAAAAAAAAGAAAGAAAGAAAAGAAAAGATCAATGAGACAAAAGGCTGGGTCTTTGAAAAGATAAACAGAATCAATAAACCTTAGCCAGGCTCATCAAGAAAACAAAAAGGGAGAGGGCCTAAATCAATTAAATCAGAAATTAAAAAGAAGTTATAACTGAAACAACAGGATGACAGAGGATCGTGAGACTACTATGATCAACTCAATGGACAACCTAGAAGAAATGGACAAGTTTTTACAAAGGTACACTGTTCCAAGACTGAATCACGAAAAAATAGAAAATGTGAACAGATTCACTACCAGAACTGAAACTGAATTAATTTTAACCCCACCGCAAAAGTAAAAGTCCGGGAACCATCCAGTATTCTTGTCTGGGAAATTCCATGGACAGAGGAGCATGGCAACTATAGTTCATGGAATTACTAAAAGAGTAAGACACAACTTAGCAACTAAAGAAAAACACAAATGACTTCAAATGCAAAATCAATAAAATGTTTGGGGAAGAGTTAACACCTATTCTGAAACTATTCCACAAGAAAGCAGAGGAAGAAATACTCCTAAACTCACTCAATGAGGTAATCATCACTCTGATATCAAAACCAGACAAAGATGCCACAGAAAAAGAAAAATACACACTTTATAGATGCAAAAATCATCAACTAGCAAATTGACCCCAACAATACTTTAAAGAGACTATGTATCATAATTTATACTCTGTATCCCAGGGATGCAAGGATTTTTCAATATCAGTAAATTAATCAATATGATATGCCACATTAACAAATTAAAGAATAAAAACATATGATCATCTCAATCAATGCAGAAAGTGCTTTTGACAAAATCCATCACCCATTTATGATTAAAAAAAAAAAAAAAACCTCTTCAAAAAGTGGGCATACAGGGACAGGGAAGCTAACTCAACATAGTAAGGGTCATATAAAGCCAACTCATACCAAACATCATATTCAATGGTGAAAAGCTGCGAATATTTCCTCTAAGATCAGAAATAATACAAAGATGCCTACCCAAGTATTAAAAATGCCATTTTATCAGAACTAGAACAAAAATAATTTTATGAATTATATCAAAAGACAAATAATGTTGAGAAAGAAGGACAGAGATGGAGGAATCATGCTTCTGGACTTCAGAATATACTCCAGGGCTACAGTCATCAAAACAGCTAGTAAAGACATGAAACCAGTCATATAGATTAGTGGAACAACACAGAAAGCTGAGAAATAAGCGCATGTACTTATAGTTGGTTAATTCATCTATGACAACGGAGTAAAAATGAGCAATGGGGAAAAGACAGTAACTTCAACAAATGGTGCTAAAAAAACTGGGTGTAAAAGAATGACATTTAGAACATTCTTTAACACCACATGCAAAATAAGCTCAAAATGCATTAAAGACCTATACCGACATAACATTGCTGAAGGAAATTGAAGAATGCCTGGATAAATGGAATGATACACCATGCTATGGGGTAGAAGGCTCAATGTTACTAGAAAATAATTTTCATTTCAAATAGATGTAAAGATTTAATACATTTCTAAGCAAAGCCCCAGTAACAAAAAGAGTTGATTCTAATATGTATATAGATATGCAAAGAATCTAGAGCAATCTTGAGAAATAACAAATTGAAAAAACTTCAAATTTTAGTATAGTGCCAAAGTAACAATAATGATGAGGTTTTGACATAAATATCAACAACAAACAGATAAATAAATCAGAATGGAGATTCCAAAAAAAAAAAAAAAAAACATCTAAACTTTTATGTTTAGTTGAGTTTTTGCAAAGGTACTAAAGGAATACAGTGGAGCAAGGAAACTATTTCAACAAGTAGTACTGATACAATTAGATATGTATATGTGTGGTTGGAGGGGATCTCAATTTCTACTTCACACCATAAACAGAAATTTATTTTAGCTTAATCATCAACTAGTAAAAACTAGAAAAAGTTAAAGAAGAAAATATGGGATAATCTCTTCCTAAACTTAAAAATTGTACACATAAAACATTAATCATTAAAGGAAAAAAAAACAGAAAATAAATAAAATTATGAGTTAAAAAAAAAATAAAACTCTTCACAAAGTGGGCATGTTGGGAAGCTAATTCAAGACAGTAAGAGTCATATAAAGTCAACTCACAGCAAACATCATACAGACTGGAAAAATATTTTGCAAAACATACGTTTTGACAAAGGACTTTTTGTTCTGACAAAATAAAAAAGGGGTTTATCAATTGCTCATGTAAAACCAATATAAGGAAGCTCACTTGGGTTCCTATTTAATGGCACTAAGCGTTTAAAAACATAAAAACATTTTTGCTATTTAGAATATCACTGAAAGTATAAATTATTTAGACACAGATATAGTGGAACAACACAGAAAGCTGAGAAATAAGCGCATGTACTTATAGTTGGTTAATTCATCTATGACAACGGAGTAAAAATGAGCAATGGGGAAAAGACAGTAACTTCAACAAATGGTGCTAAAAAAACTGGGTGTAAAAGAATGACATTTAGAACATTCTTTAACACCACATGCAAAATAAGCTCAAAATGCATTAAAGACCTATACCGACATAACATTGCTGAAGGAAATTGAAGAATGCCTGGATAAATGGAATGATACACCATGCTATGGGGTAGAAGGCTCAATGTTACTAGAAAATAATTTTCATTTCAAATAGATGTAAAGATTTAATACATTTCTAAGCAAAGCCCCAGTAACAAAAAGAGTTGATTCTAATATGTATATAGATATGCAAAGAATCTAGAGCAATCTTGAGAAATAACAAATTGAAAAAACTTCAAATTTTAGTATAGTGCCAAAGTAACAATAATGATGAGGTTTTGACATAAATATCAACAACAAACAGATAAATAAATCAGAATGGAGATTCCAAAAAAAAAAAAAAAATCTAAACTTTTATGTTTAGTTGAGTTTTTGCAAAGGTACTAAAGGAATACAGTGGAGCAAGGAAACTATTTCAACAAGTAGTACTGATACAATTAGATATGTATATGTGTGGTTGGAGGGGATCTCAATTTCTACTTCACACCATAAACAGAAATTTATTTTAGCTTAATCATCAACTAGTAAAAACTAGAAAAAGTTAAAGAAGAAAATATGGGATAATCTCTTCCTAAACTTAAAAATTGTACACATAAAACATTAATCATTAAAGGAAAAAAAAACAGAAAATAAATAAAATTATGAGTTAAAAAAAAAATAAAACTCTTCACAAAGTGGGCATGTTGGGAAGCTAATTCAAGACAGTAAGAGTCATATAAAGTCAACTCACAGCAAACATCATACAGACTGGAAAAATATTTTGCAAAACATACGTTTTGACAAAGGACTTTTTGTTCTGACAAAATAAAAAAGGGGTTTATCAATTGCTCATGTAAAACCAATATAAGGAAGCTCACTTGGGTTCCTATTTAATGGCACTAAGCGTTTAAAAACATAAAAACATTTTTGCTATTTAGAATATCACTGAAAGTATAAATTATTTAGAGTTAAATTCAATGATATATTTAGAAATTCAACTAAAATTTTCATTTCAGTAAAATATACAGAATTATCTTGATACAATTCAATTAATGTAACCAGAATATGTAAATAACTCATTGGTATAAAACAAATAGCCCTTTTAACACCTGTGCAAAATACCTGTAGCGACTACTCAAAAGGTGATATACAAATGGACGATAAGCATATGAAAGTGTTCAGCATCATTATTATATTGACTATCATAAAGACAGCATTACTAATTATCAGGGAAATGCAAGTAAAACAAAATGGGTTACTACTATCGTTGATAGAATTAGTTCAGTTCAGTTTAGTTAGTCATGTCCTACTCCTGCACTCCCATGGACTGCAGTACACCAGGCTGCTCTGTCCTTCATCATCAACCAGAGTTTGCTCAAACTCACGCCCATTCAATTGGTGATGCCCTCCAACCATCTTGTCCTCTGCATTCCCCTTCTCCTTTTTCTTTTGATTTTTCCCAGAATCAGAATGTTTTCCAGTGATTGGTCTCTACATCAGTGGCCAAAGTGTTGGAGTTTCAGCTTCAGCATCAGTCCTTCCAATGAATACTTCGTGTTGATTGCCTTTTAGATTGACTGGTTTAATCTCACTGCATTCCAAGGGACTCTCAAAAGTCTCAAACAACACCGTTTAAAGGCAGAAATTCTTCAGTTCTCAGACTTCTTTATAGTCCAACTCTCACATCCATACATGACTACTGGAAAAAACATAGCTTTGATTGCAAGGATTTCTGTCAGCAAAGTAATACCTGTGCTTTTTAATATGCTTTCTAGGTTTGTCTTAGCATTCCTTCCAAGAAGCAAGTGTATTTTAATTCCATGGTTGCAGTCGCCATCCACAGTGATATTTTTGAGCCCAAGAAAATAAATTTTGACTCTGTTTTTATTGTTCCCTCATGTATTTGCCATGAAGTGATGGGGCTGGATGTCATGATAGTCCCTTTTTGGATGTTGTGTCTCAGGACAGCTTTTTCACTCTTCTTTTTCACCTTCACCCAGAGGCTCTTTAGTTCCTCTTCAGTTTTTTCCATAAGGGTGGTGTTACCTGCATATTTGATGTTATTGATGTTATTTCCTTTCAACATTTACTCCAGCTTTTGTTTCATCCAGACGCATTTCACATGATAAACTCCGCTTATAAGTTAATTAAGCAGAGTGACGATATAAGGCCTTGACGTACTCCTGTCCCAATTTGGAACAAATTTATTGTTCTGTGTCTGGTTCAAACTGTTAGTTTTTCACCTGCATACAAATTTTTCAGGAGACAGATAAGGTGATATGGTATTCCCATCTATTTCAGAATTTCCACAATATGTTGTGATCCAGACAGTCAAAAGCTTTAGTACATCAGTGAAGCAGAAGTAGATGTTTTCCTGGAATTGTCTTACATTTTCTGCAATCCAATAGATGTTGGCAGTTTGATCTCTGATTCCCCTGTCTTTTCTAAATAAATCTTGTACATCTGGAAATTGTCTGCTCATGTATTGTTGAAGCCTAGCTTGGAGGATTTTGTGCAAGACCTTGCGACCGTTTATAGATAAAAAAAAAGTACTGACAACCCAAATGCTGATGAGGAGATGGAGCAACTCTAATACCTATACATTGCTGGTGTAAGTATAATATAAAATGCTACAACCATTTTCAAAGAAGTTCAGGAAATTTCCTAAAATATTAACTACATACCCATGATTTGATCCAGACTTTTCACTGTTAGGTATTTCCTCAAGGAAAATAATACATGTCCATATAAAAATTTGCACACAAATGTTGAGAAAAATCTATAAACATGACATAATCATAATACAGGATATTTCAGGTGTCAGAAAACTATTGACACATGCAACAATAAAGATGAATCTCACAAACATTTTAAACAGAAGAGAGTACCTACTAAATGACTGCGTTGTATTAAGTTCTAGAAGAGATAAAGACTAGTCTGAGGAAAAGATTGGAATCAAATGAATGAATATGACAAAATAGAAATAGACTCACAGATATAGACAACTAACTAGTGGTTATCAATGAAGAAAAGGGCAGGGAGAGGAGCAAGACTGATGTAGATGATTAACAGATACAAACTACTCTATATATAAAATAAATAATATATAAGGATATTTACACAGCAAATATAGCCAATATTTTGTAATAACAGTAAATCATGTACAATCTGTACAATTATAAAAACATATCTTGTATACGTGAATCTAATATAATTTAAATCAACTATATTTTACTCTAAAAAGAAAAGAACGAAAAAGGTATCAGAACATTGGTTCTCTCTTGAGAGAGTAATTGATTGGGAACACACACAAAGAAACTTTTTTGGAGTGATGCAATTGTTCTATACACTGTTGAGGATGTGTTACATAAGTTATACTCGTCATAATTCAATGAACTTCACAGTTAAGGTATATGCATTTTATATCTAGTACATTATATCAATATTTTTAAGGCTACACATGGGATTAATGATAGAATCTAGTATTTATTTCTGCCTGACTCTAAGACATAATTTAGTTTCTTTCTTTCTCTCCCTCTTTTTTCTTCTTGTGCTGAGATATGCATCAAATGATAACAAAAATAGAAGTCTGTGACAATAATGAAATTGGTCTGACCAATTATGGATATGTCTCTTTAGTCAAAAAAAGCTCCTTTGAATGTTAAGAAAGATGAACTGAATCCATAAAATCAACTGAATCTGTCTATCATTCTTTTCCCCTAACATATAAACAGACTATTACATGCAAAGATACTAAGAACTTAGGGCATGCTTGGAAAATTGCCATTCAACTGTATAAGCAATTAAACAAATACCAAGTATACAGTTAGAATTCTAATCATGAATTTTATAAGTGACTGACAGATTATAAAAATTCCACTGAGTTTTCTGTAGGGAAACAGAAAATTAGCCAAGATGGTGTGGTCAGGCTCTTTCCCCATGACCTTATGTTCTTGCCCTACATTTTGTAAATAATGTTTATGTAACAGCTGAGATCACTTATATCATTGTGCCATGAGGTATTCATTTTGGTCACAGGTACTCAGTTGTCATGGGCCACTTTTTATGGTACTTTATGTAGGAGATTCAATATGAAAGCCATGGCTCCTTCTGCACTGGGGTTACATTAGAGCAATATCATGGTTATGTAATAGGAAGTCGTGTTATGCCTATATTATGGCTATGCTAAGGTTATGTTATTATGGCTGCTGCTATGTCTGCTGCATTAGCCAGGAGAGAAGCTGTGTTATGGCTCTCATATCATCCAGGAGAGAACTTCCAGCTCCTAGAGTCTCCTTCAACCCTCTTAGCTCACACCTTGCCTACCCTGCTCTCAGCAAACTGTGTGGACAGTGTGAATAGCAAGATGACTGATGTCAGAAACAGGATGAACAGCAATACACTTCTGTCTCCTACTTCTGACACTGAACCCTGGCGGTTTAGGTGAGCATAAAGGGAAAAAAATCATGCATAAAGAGTACAGGCACTATGTATTGCAGTGAATATTCCTTACGGTATTTAATCAGCATTCTCGGTATTCAAAATTTCATGCAACAATGAGCACAATAAAAGACAGGAATGACAGAAGTAGAAGATGTTAAGAAAAGGGGCAAGAAACCCAGGAAAAAATATTTTAAAGTCTCAGTTACCAGGATAATCACAATGGTGTTGTCACTCAACGAAAGCCAGACATACTGGAGATACGTCAAGTGGGACTTAGGAAACATTACAACAAACAAAGTTAGTGGAGGTGATGAAGTTCCAGTGGTTTAAAAAAAGGGGTGGGAAAAAATCAACTGAATCTGTCTATCATTCTTTTCCCCTAACATATAAACAGACTATTACATGCAAAGATACTAAGAACTTAGGGCATGCTTGGAAAATTGCCATTCAACTGTATAAGCAATTAAACAAATACCAAGTATACAGTTAGAATTCTAATCATGAATTTTATAAGTGACTGACAGATTATAAAAATTCCACTGAGTTTTCTGTAGGGAAACAGAAAATTAGCCAAGATGGTGTGGTCAGGCTCTTTCCCCATGACCTTATGTTCTTGCCCTACATTTTGTAAATAATGTTTATGTAACAGCTGAGATCACTTATATCATTGTGCCATGAGGTATTCATTTTGGTCACAGGTACTCAGTTGTCATGGGCCACTTTTTATGGTACTTTATGTAGGAGATTCAATATGAAAGCCATGGCTCCTTCTGCACTGGGGTTACATTAGAGCAATATCATGGTTATGTAATAGGAAGTCGTGTTATGCCTATATTATGGCTATGCTAAGGTTATGTTATTATGGCTGCTGCTATGTCTGCTGCATTAGCCAGGAGAGAAGCTGTGTTATGGCTCTCATATCATCCAGGAGA
This sequence comes from Tragulus kanchil, assembly GCA_022376925.1. NCBI lineage: Eukaryota > Metazoa > Chordata > Mammalia > Artiodactyla > Tragulidae > Tragulus > Tragulus kanchil. The sequence goes on along the minus strand of JAIOJX010000027.1, from coordinate 53,674,782 downwards.
GAACTTCCAGCTCCTAGAGTCTCCTTCAACCCTCTTAGCTCACACCTTGCCTACCCTGCTCTCAGCAAACTGTGTGGACAGTGTGAATAGCAAGATGACTGATGTCAGAAACAGGATGAACAGCAATACACTTCTGTCTCCTACTTCTGACACTGAACCCTGGCGGTTTAGGTGAGCATAAAGGGAAAAAAATCATGCATAAAGAGTACAGGCACTATGTATTGCAGTGAATATTCCTTACGGTATTTAATCAGCATTCTCGGTATTCAAAATTTCATGCAACAATGAGCACAATAAAAGACAGGAATGACAGAAGTAGAAGATGTTAAGAAAAGGGGCAAGAAACCCAGGAAAAAATATTTTAAAGTCTCAGTTACCAGGATAATCACAATGGTGTTGTCACTCAACGAAAGCCAGACATACTGGAGATACGTCAAGTGGGACTTAGGAAACATTACAACAAACAAAGTTAGTGGAGGTGATGAAGTTCCAGTTGAGCTATTTCAAATCCGAAAAGATTATGTATTAAACTGCTGCACTCAGTATGCTTTCACAATGGGAAAACTCATCAATAGCCACAGTACAGCAAAAGGTCAGTTTTCATTCCAATCTCAGAGAAAGTCTATGCCAAAGAATGTTCAAACCATCACACAACGTTTCTCATTTCACACACCAGCTATGAAATTCTCAGAATCCTTCAAATTAAGCTCCAACATTTTGTGAACTGAGAAACTTCCAGAAGCACAAAAACAAAAAAAAAAGAAAAGATAGAGGAATGAGAGATCAAATTGCCAAAGTTAGTTGGATTATAGAAAAACTAAGAGAATTCCAGAAAAAAAAAATAAAGTAAGCCCATCTGTCTCTGTTTCATTGACTATGCTAAAACGTTGACTGTTTGGATCAATATAAACTGTGAAAACTTCTTAAAGAGATGGGAACATCAGATCATCTTACCTTCCTCCTGAGAAACCTGTAGGCAGGTCAAGAGGCAACAGAGCCAGCCATGGAGAAAAAACTGGTTCAAAATCTGGAAAGGAGTATGTTAAGGCTGTATATTGTCACCCTGCTTATTTAACTTCTAAGCAAAATGCTGTGATGGATAAAGCAGAAGCTGGAATCAAAATCGCTGGGAAAAATATCAACAATCTCAGATATGGAGATTATACAGCTTCAATGGGATAAAGTGAAGAGGAACTAAAGAACCTCTTAATGATGGTGAAATGAAAGGGTGAAAAAAGCTGGATTAAATCAAATCTCAACATTCAAAAACATCTGAAAATCATGGTATCTGGCCCCATCACTTCATGGCAAGTAGATGGAGAAAATTTGAAAACAGTGACAGATTTTATTTTCTGGCCTCCAATATCCCTGCAGATGGTGAAGGCAGCTACAACATTAAAAGACACTGAAGAAAAGCTCTGATAGACCTAGACAGCATATTAAAAAGCAGAGACATTACTTTGTTGACAAATCTCCATATAGTCAAAGCCATGACTTTTCAGTAGTCAATGTACAGATGTGAGAGTCTAACCATAAAGAAGGCAGAGTGCTGAAGAAACAGTTCTTTCAAAATCTGATGCTGGCAAAGACTTTCAAGAGTCTCTTGGAGAGCAATGAGATAAAATCTATCAATCCAAAAGGAAGTCAACTCTGAATTTTCACTGGAAGGACTGATGCTGTAGCTGTAGCTCCAATACTTTGGCCACCCTATGTTAAGAACCAGCTCATTGGAAAAGACCCTGATGCTGGGAAAAACAGAGAGCAGGAGGAGAAGACATTCACAAAGGATGATATTATTAGATTGCATCATTAACTCAATGGACATGAGTGTGAGCATGCTTCAGAAGATAGCTAAGGACAGGGAAGCCTACCGTGCTATAGTTCATGGAGCTGCAAAACGTTAGACATTTCTTAGTGAGTGAACAACAACAATGAGCAGAAAATCCTCTATGTAAGTAGCTTCTCCTTGGTAACATAGAAGGGAGGCAAGTAGGGGATTCTAGTTACTGTTATCAACTCACATAGAAATCCTCCATATATTCATCTGTATACTATCAAATATTACAGAGCACTGGACTTCCCTAATGGTTCAGTTGGTAAAGTACACATCTGCCATGCAGGAGACCTAGGTTCAATGCCTGGGTGGCATAGGGCCACTGGAGAAGGAAATGACAACCCACTCCACTATTCCTGCCTACAGAATCCCGTGGACATTGGAGCCAGGCAAGCTACAGTCTATGGGTTCACAAAGATGAAAATACCTCTTAATGATGGTGAAATGAAAGGGTGAAAAAAGCTGGATTAAATCAAATCTCAACATTCAAAAACATCTGAAAATCATGGTATCTGGCCCCATCACTTCATGGCAAGTAGATGGAGAAAATTTGAAAACAGTGACAGATTTTATTTTCTGGCCTCCAATATCCCTGCAGATGGTGAAGGCAGCTACAACATTAAAAGACACTGAAGAAAAGCTCTGATAGACCTAGACAGCATATTAAAAAGCAGAGACATTACTTTGTTGACAAATCTCCATATAGTCAAAGCCATGACTTTTCAGTAGTCAATGTACAGATGTGAGAGTCTAACCATAAAGAAGGCAGAGTGCTGAAGAAACAGTTCTTTCAAAATCTGATGCTGGCAAAGACTTTCAAGAGTCTCTTGGAGAGCAATGAGATAAAATCTATCAATCCAAAAGGAAGTCAACTCTGAATTTTCACTGGAAGGACTGATGCTGTAGCTGTAGCTCCAATACTTTGGCCACCCTATGTTAAGAACCAGCTCATTGGAAAAGACCCTGATGCTGGGAAAAACAGAGAGCAGGAGGAGAAGACATTCACAAAGGATGATATTATTAGATTGCATCATTAACTCAATGGACATGAGTGTGAGCATGCTTCAGAAGATAGCTAAGGACAGGGAAGCCTACCGTGCTATAGTTCATGGAGCTGCAAAACGTTAGACATTTCTTAGTGAGTGAACAACAACAATGAGCAGAAAATCCTCTATGTAAGTAGCTTCTCCTTGGTAACATAGAAGGGAGGCAAGTAGGGGATTCTAGTTACTGTTATCAACTCACATAGAAATCCTCCATATATTCATCTGTATACTATCAAATATTACAGAGCACTGGACTTCCCTAATGGTTCAGTTGGTAAAGTACACATCTGCCATGCAGGAGACCTAGGTTCAATGCCTGGGTGGCATAGGGCCACTGGAGAAGGAAATGACAACCCACTCCACTATTCCTGCCTACAGAATCCCGTGGACATTGGAGCCAGGCAAGCTACAGTCTATGGGTTCACAAAGATTCAGATATGACTGAGCATCTAAGCAATATTAATGATTCTTCCTCACTAGAACCTCTCTGGAAATTGTTCAGACCAAGGTCTGATACCCTTGCATCTATGAGATAAATGTCTTAAGGAAAAGGAATTTAATATACTAATTCCATCCAACATTTAAGGATAAATAATTAATAAAAGAAAATACTAAAGGAGATTCCAGTTTCATATGTTCAACCCTTGCTTGGAGTAATTTTTAACTCCAAGGGCCATTCTAAGCTTCATATAGTACTCAAGATTAACTGTGTTCTTTTATTTTGTTGCCCTACTTGAAATTCTTCCCTTTTCTTTGTTGGTTAAAGTCCTACTTTTCACTCAGGACTATGCAAATACCACAACTCTCAACAACAGATAATATATCTCACCAACCCTAGGTATTTTAAATATGCTTTCTAACATCTTTATCTTTCCTAGAGAATGGGCAACATCATTAAAAAATGTACCTTGAAATACTAATCTTTGCATTCTGTGGTCAAGCTAACAGTAGGTGCTAAATAACTGTTTAGTAAAGAACAAAATGAGATGATATGACAGAGGTTTTGGAATACCATCACACTTACACATTGATTCAGTGACAATTTCATGAAAATACTTTTAGATGTTTTATATATATATATATATATATATATATATATATATATATATCATCTGTTTTATATATATATATATATATATATATATATAAAATATATATACATATATATGCATACGCATTAAACTTGAGTCTTCCTCCAGTGATAATGCCGTTTATTTGCAGAGAAATGTAGTTTTATACTTTTTTTTGTTTAATTTTGGCCTCTTTTATTGGTTATTTACTTATTTATTTTCATCCGTCTTTATTCTTTGGCCTGTGTGTACCTTCCATTGCAGTGGCTTCTCTTGTCTCAGAGCACTGGCTCTGAGCACATTCACTCCAGAGCACTGGCTTGTAATTGAACATACTGGTCCAACCGCTCCACGGCATATGGGATCTACCCAGGCCAGGGATTGAACCAGTGCCCCTTGCACTGCAAGGAAGACTCTCTACCCACTGGACCACCAGGGAAGCCCTAGTTTCATACTTTTGAGTTGACTTTGATACTGTCGTGTTTTATCTCTGGTCACCCCTAATTGACAGTGTCATTTAACCATCATGAAAAAACTTTTAAAATGCCTGTCAGTCTCCTTACCTATTTAAATTGCCTGTCAGTTCGGAAAATATACCCTTGCATCTATGAGATAAATGTCTTAAGGAAAAGGAATTTAATATACTAATTCCATCCAACATTTAAGGATAAATAATTAATAAAAGAAAATACTAAAGGAGATTCCAGTTTCATATGTTCAACCCTTGCTTGGAGTAATTTTTAACTCCAAGGGCCATTCTAAGCTTCATATAGTACTCAAGATTAACTGTGTTCTTTTATTTTGTTGCCCTACTTGAAATTCTTCCCTTTTCTTTGTTGGTTAAAGTCCTACTTTTCACTCAGGACTATGCAAATACCACAACTCTCAACAACAGATAATATATCTCACCAACCCTAGGTATTTTAAATATGCTTTCTAACATCTTTATCTTTCCTAGAGAATGGGCAACATCATTAAAAAATGTACCTTGAAATACTAATCTTTGCATTCTGTGGTCAAGCTAACAGTAGGTGCTAAATAACTGTTTAGTAAAGAACAAAATGAGATGATATGACAGAGGTTTTGGAATACCATCACACTTACACATTGATTCAGTGACAATTTCATGAAAATACTTTTAGATGTTTTATATATATATATATATATATATATATATATATATATATATATATTATGTTTTTTATATATATATATATATATATATATAAAATATATATACATATATATGCATACGCATTAAACTTGAGTCTTCCTCCAGTGATAATGCCGTTTATTTGCAGAGAAATGTAGTTTTATACTTTTTTTTGTTTAATTTTGGCCTCTTTTATTGGTTATTTACTTATTTATTTTCATCCGTCTTTATTCTTTGGCCTGTGTGTACCTTCCATTGCAGTGGCTTCTCTTGTCTCAGAGCACTGGCTCTGAGCACATTCACTCCAGAGCACTGGCTTGTAATTGAACATACTGGTCCAACCGCTCCACGGCATATGGGATCTACCCAGGCCAGGGATTGAACCAGTGCCCCTTGCACTGCAAGGAAGACTCTCTACCCACTGGACCACCAGGGAAGCCCTAGTTTCATACTTTTGAGTTGACTTTGATACTGTCGTGTTTTATCTCTGGTCACCCCTAATTGACAGTGTCATTTAACCATCATGAAACTAACTCTCCAGATTACTCATAGTTTAAATTGCCTGTCAGTTTCCTGGCCTTCTGGAAACCTGAGTATTTTTTAAACTTAATTCCTATTCAAAATATTCATAAGGGAAAGTAGTTTCTACAATTGTGAATAGCTTTCCATCCTCTCCCCAAAGAAAAATTGGGGGATTAGTGTACACAATCTTTGTCCACACAAATGAAAGAACAAACTAGAAGCATACAAACCCAAACGACCAAAGAAGAAATACACAAAGTATCAGACAGAGAATTTAAAAGAGTGACACTAAGGATGATCTAAAACTCTCAAAATAGAATAATAGAATTGATGCACTGGATTAAGACATACAAGAAATTTAAAAAAACAAGCAAACAAACAAACAAAAAACAGCAAAAAGAAACAAGCAATTCAACTGCCGAACTTAAAAATACTACTGAAGGACTCAATAGTAGAGTATCTGAGGCAGAAGAACGGGTAAATGAGTTGGAAGGTAGAATGGTGGAAATAACTGATGAAGAACAGGGAAAAGAACAAAGAATAAAAAGAGCTGAGTGTTATCACAGAGACCTCTGGGATAATATCAAACACACCAACATTCAAATAATAAGAATCCTAGAAGAAGAGAAAAAGAAAAAATATGAAAAAAAAATTGAAGAAATTATAGTTGAAAACTTCCCCAGCATGGGAAAGAAATCAGCCAATCAAGTCCAAGAATAAAAAAGAGTCCCAAGGAAAAACACACCAAGACACATACTAATCAAGCTAACACAGGCTAAATACAAAGACAGAATGCTCAAAACAGTAAAAGATAAACTATGAGCAACATACAATGGAAATCCTCTAGGTTTAACTACAGATCTCTCAACAGAAAACTGCCAGGCCAGAAGAGAATAACAAGACACATTTAAAGCAATGAAAGAGAGAGAGAGAGAGAAAAGGGCACTCTACCTGGCAAGGACTGCACTCAAAATTGATAGAGAAATGAAAAGCTTTACAGACAAGCAAAAACTAAGGAAATTCAACACCACAAAATCAGCCTTAAAAAAAGTGTTAAAGGGAATTATTTGGGCAATAAATATGAGAAGAAAAAATCTACAAAGCAAAACATATCATACCATTTAAGAAGATGACAATAGAGCCGTATGTATCAATAAGTATTTTAAATGTAAATGGATTAAATGCCCTGACCAAAAGACACAGAGTGGCTGAATTGATACAAAAACAATAACCATATATTTGCTGCCTATGAGAAACCCACTTCGGATCTAAATACACTTACAGACTTAAAGTGAGAGGATGGAAAAATATACTCCACTAAAGTGGAAATCAAAAGAAAACTGGAGTAGCGAACCTCAAATTAGACAAAATAGACCTCAAATTAAAAAAAGATTACAGAAGACAAGGCAGGACATGACATAATGGTCAAGGGATCAATACAAGTGGAAGACATGACAATCATAAGCATCTATGCATTCAGCATAGGAGCACCCCAAAACATAAGGAAAACACTTTAAGGCATAAAAGGAGAAATTGACAGTAACACAATGACAGATGACTCTAACATTCCTCTTATACCAATGGACAGATCATCAACAGAGAAAATTAATAAGGAAAAACAAGCTTTAAATGACACAATAGAGGAGAATGATCATTAATATCTTTAGGACCTTCCACCCAAGAGAAGAATAATAGTTTCCTCTCAAATGCACATGGAACATTCTATGGGACAGACCACATCTTGGACTACAAAAGAAACCTCAGTTAATTCAAGAAAATCAAAATTATATCAAACGTCTTTTCTGACCACAATTCTATGAGCCTAGACATCAATAACAAGAAAAAAAAATAAAAACATGTAGAATAAACTATGAGCAACATACAATGGAAATCCTCTAGGTTTAACTACAGATCTCTCAACAGAAAACTGCCAGGCCAGAAGAGAATAACAAGACACATTTAAAGCAATGAAAGAGAGAGAGAGAGAGAAAAGGGCACTCTACCTGGCAAGGACTGCACTCAAAATTGATAGAGAAATGAAAAGCTTTACAGACAAGCAAAAACTAAGGAAATTCAACACCACAAAATCAGCCTTAAAAAAAGTGTTAAAGGGAATTATTTGGGCAATAAATATGAGAAGAAAAAATCTACAAAGCAAAACATATCATACCATTTAAGAAGATGACAATAGAGCCGTATGTATCAATAAGTATTTTAAATGTAAATGGATTAAATGCCCTGACCAAAAGACACAGAGTGGCTGAATTGATACAAAAACAATAACCATATATTTGCTGCCTATGAGAAACCCACTTCGGATCTAAATACACTTACAGACTTAAAGTGAGAGGATGGAAAAATATACTCCACTAAAGTGGAAATCAAAAGAAAACTGGAGTAGCGAACCTCAAATTAGACAAAATAGACCTCAAATTAAAAAAAGATTACAGAAGACAAGGCAGGACATGACATAATGGTCAAGGGATCAATACAAGTGGAAGACATGACAATCATAAGCATCTATGCATTCAGCATAGGAGCACCCCAAAACATAAGGAAAACACTTTAAGGCATAAAAGGAGAAATTGACAGTAACACAATGACAGATGACTCTAACATTCCTCTTATACCAATGGACAGATCATCAACAGAGAAAATTAATAAGGAAAAACAAGCTTTAAATGACACAATAGAGGAGAATGATCATTAATATCTTTAGGACCTTCCACCCAAGAGAAGAATAATAGTTTCCTCTCAAATGCACATGGAACATTCTATGGGACAGACCACATCTTGGACTACAAAAGAAACCTCAGTTAATTCAAGAAAATCAAAATTATATCAAACGTCTTTTCTGACCACAATTCTATGAGCCTAGACATCAATAACAAGAAAAAAAAATAAAAACATGTAGACTAAAGTATGCATTCATAAAAAAAAATATTACCAGACAAATCAAAAAATAAATTTAAAAAAATTCATAAAGGAAAATGAGGATGAAAACACGACAGCACAAAATCTATGGGTTAAAGCAAAAGCAGTTCTAAAAGGGAAATTTATAGCAATACAAACCTACCTCAAGAAACTGGGAAAATATGAAGCAGACAACATAACCCTACAGTTAAAACAACTGGAGAAAGAAGAACAAAGACACCCCAAGGCCAGCCAAAGAAGAGAAATCATAAAGATCACAGCAGAAATAAATAAAAAAGAAATGAAAGGAAAAATAGTAAAGATAAGCAAAATGAGAAGCTGGTTATTCAAAAAGGTAATAGCACTGCCAGGCTCCTCAAGAAAAAAAAAGAGAAGAACCAGATCAACAAAATCAGAACTGAAAAAAAAGAGATTACAACAGATAGTGCAGAAATCCAAAGGATTATAAGAGACTATTATGAACAACTCTATGGCAACAAACTGGACAACATGGAAGAAATGGACCGTTTCTTGGAGAAGATTAATCTCCCAAGGCTGAACCAGAAAGAATTAGAAAAAATGACAATGAAGACACAAGAGTGCAAAATCTATGGGATACTGCAAAAGCAGTTCTAAGAGGGAAATTTATAGCAATACAATCCCACATCAAGAAACTAGGAAAATATGAAGCAGATGACCTAAACCTACGTTTAAAACAATTGGAGAAAGAAGAACAAAAACACCCCAAAGCCAGCAGAAGAAGAGAAATCATAAGGATCAGAGCAGAAATAAATGAGAAAGAAATGAAAGACACAATGGTAAAGATAAATAAAACAAAAAGCTGTTTCTTTGAAAACAAACAAAATTGACAAGCCACTGGCCAGACACATTAAGAAAAAGAAAGAACCAGATCAACAAAATCAAAAACGAAAAAGGAGAGATTACAACAGATAATGCAGAAATCCAAAGGATTCTAAGAGACTATTATGAACAACTCTATGGCAACAACCTGGACAACCTGGAAGAAATGGACAGTTTCTTGGGGAAGATTAATCTCCCAAGGCTGAACCAGGAAGAAACAGAAACTTTGAACAACCCCATCACAAGTTCAGAAATAGAATCTGTGATTACAAATATGCCCAAAAATGGAAGCCCAGGGCCAGATGGCTTCACAGGAGAATTCTACCAAACATTTAAAGAAGAGCCAATGCCTGTCCTTTTAAAAGTCTTCCAAAAAATTGCACAGGAAGGAACACCTTCAAACACATTCTGCGAGGCTGCCATGACCCTGACACCAAAGCCAGGCAAAGACAACACAAAAAAAAGAAAATTATAGGCCAATTTTAACGATGAATTTAGATGCCAATATCCTCAACAAAATCCTAGCAAACAGAATTGAATGGCACATCAAAAAACTCATACATCATAATCAACTTGGATTCATACCAGGGATGCAAGGTGTCTTCAATATCCACAAATCAATCAATGTGATACACCATATCAACAAACTGATGGACAAAATCACATGATCAACTCAATGGATGCAGAAAAACCTTTCGACAAAGTAGAACATCCATTTATGATAAAAACTCTTCAGGAAATGGGCATAGAAGGAACATGTCTCAGCATAGTGAAAGCCATATATTAGAAGCCCACAGCGAACATTATCTTCAGTGGTGAAAAACTGAAAGCATTCCCTCTAAGATCAGGAATAAGACAGGGGTATCCACTTTCACCACTCTTTTATGCAATGCATGGACGCAACAGTTAAAATACAATTAAAAAGAAAATATGAAGCAGATGACCTAAACCTACGTTTAAAACAGTTGGAGAAAGCAGAACAAAACACCCCAAAGCCAGCAGAAGAAGAGAAATCATAAGGATCAGAGCAGAAATAAATGAGAAAGAAATGAAAGACACAATGGTAAAGATAAATAAAACAAAAAGCTGTTTCTTTGAAAACAAACAAAATTGACAAGCCACTGGCCAGACACATTAAGAAAAAGAAAGAACCAGATCAACAAAATCAAAAACGAAAAAGGAGAGATTACAACAGATAATGCAGAAATCCAAAGGATTCTAAGAGACTATTATGAACAACTCTATGGCAACAACCTGGACAACCTGGAAGAAATGGACAGTTTCTTGGGGAAGATTAATCTCCCAAGGCTGAACCAGGAAGAAACAGAAACTTTGAACAACCCCATCACAAGTTCAGAAATAGAATCTGTGATTACAAATATGCCCAAAAATGGAAGCCCAGGGCCAGATGGCTTCACAGGAGAATTCTACCAAACATTTAAAGAAGAGCCAATGCCTGTCCTTTTAAAAGTCTTCCAAAAAATTGCACAGGAAGGAACACCTTCAAACACATTCTGCGAGGCTGCCATGACCCTGACACCAAAGCCAGGCAAAGACAACACAAAAAAAAGAAAATTATAGGCCAATTTTAACGATGAATTTAGATGCCAATATCCTCAACAAAATCCTAGCAAACAGAATTGAATGGCACATCAAAAAACTCATACATCATAATCAACTTGGATTCATACCAGGGATGCAAGGTGTCTTCAATATCCACAAATCAATCAATGTGATACACCATATCAACAAACTGATGGACAAAATCACATGATCAACTCAATGGATGCAGAAAAACCTTTCGACAAAGTAGAACATCCATTTATGATAAAAACTCTTCAGGAAATGGGCATAGAAGGAACATGTCTCAGCATAGTGAAAGCCATATATTAGAAGCCCACAGCGAACATTATCTTCAGTGGTGAAAAACTGAAAGCATTCCCTCTAAGATCAGGAATAAGACAGGGGTATCCACTTTCACCACTCTTTTTCAACATCGTCCTTGAAGTTCTAGCAACAGCAATAAGAGAAGAAAAAAAAACAAAAAGGAATCCAGACTGGAAAGGAAGAAGTCAAATTCTCTCTATTCGCAGATGACATGATATTATGCATAGACAACCCCAAAGACACTATTACAAAGCTACTAGAGCTAATCAACGAATTCAGCAAAGTCACATGACACAAAATCAATATACAGAAATCACTGGCATGCCTACACACAATGAAAAATCAGAAAATAAAATCAAAGAGGCAATCCACTTCAACATCACAACCAAACGAAACAAATATCTAAGAGTAAACCTACCCAAAGAAACAAAAGAATTGTACACAGAAAATTACAAGACACTCATGAAAGGAATTAAAGAAGACTTAAATAGATGGAGAGATATTCCATGTTCATGGGTCAGAAGAATCAATATTTTGAAAATGACCATACTACCAAATGTCATCTATAGATTCAATGCGATCCCTGTCAAACTACCAATGACATTTTTCACAGAAGTAGACCAAAGGATAACACAGTTCATATGGAAATACAAAAGACCTTGACTAGCCAAAGCAATCCTGAGGAAGAAGAATGGAGCTGGAGGGGTCAGCCTCCCTCACTTCAGACTTTACTACAAAACTACAGTCATCAAGACAGTAAGGTATTGGCACAAAAACAAAACTATAGGCCAGTGGAACGAGATAGAGAGCCCTGCGATAAAACCATGTGCATATGGGTACCTTATTTTTGACAAAGGAAACATAACTATAAAATGTGTCAAAGACAGCCTCGTCAACAAATAGTACTGGGAAAATTGGACAGCTTCATGCAAAACAAACAAACAAAAAATGAAGTTGAAACATTCCCTGACACCATACACAAAGATCAACTCAAAATGGGTTAAAGACCTAAATCTAAGACAAGAAACCATTAAACTCTTAGAAGAGAATATAGGCAAAACACACAAGGACATTAATCAAAGCAAGATCTTCTCTGAACCACCTACTAGAAGAGCAGAACTAAAAAAAAAAAAAAAATGAACATGTGGGACTAATGAAACTTAGAAGGTTTTGTACAGCAAAAGAAACTACAAAAAAGCAGCACAGACACCCCCACAGAGTGGGAGAAAACCATAGCAAATGAAACAACAGACAAAGAATTAATCTCCAACATCTACAAGCAACTCAGACAACTCAGTCAAAAAATGGGAAAAGGACCTAAATAGACACCTCTCCAAAGAGGGCATACAGATGGCCCCAAAACACATGAAACGATGCTCAAACTCGTTTCATTGGCCCCAAAACACGAAACGCTCCCCAATAGACACAAAATCAATATACAGAAATCACTGGCATGCCTACACACAATGAAAAATCAGAAAATAAAATCAAAGAGGCAATCCACTTCAACATCACAACCAAACGAAACAAATATCTAAGAGTAAACCTACCCAAAGAAACAAAAGAATTGTACACAGAAAATTACAAGACACTCATGAAAGGAATTAAAGAAGACTTAAATAGATGGAGAGATATTCCATGTTCATGGGTCAGAAGAATCAATATTTTGAAAATGACCATACTACCAAATGTCATCTATAGATTCAATGCGATCCCTGTCAAACTACCAATGACATTTTTCACAGAAGTAGACCAAAGGATAACACAGTTCATATGGAAATACAAAAGACCTTGACTAGCCAAAGCAATCCTGAGGAAGAAGAATGGAGCTGGAGGGATCAGCCTCCCTCACTTCAGACTTTACTACAAAACTACAGTCATCAAGACAGTAAGGTATTGGCACAAAAACAAAACTATAGGCCAGTGGAACGAGATAGAGAGCCCTGCGATAAAACCATGTGCATATGGGTACCTTATTTTTGACAAAGGAAACATAACTATAAAATGTGTCAAAGACAGCCTCGTCAACAAATAGTACTGGGAAAATTGGACAGCTTCATGCAAAACAAACAAACAAAAAATGAAGTTGAAACATTCCCTGACACCATACACAAAGATCAACTCAAAATGGGTTAAAGACCTAAATCTAAGACAAGAAACCATTAAACTCTTAGAAGAGAATATAGGCAAAACACACAAGGACATTAATCAAAGCAAGATCTTCTCTGAACCACCTACTAGAAGAGCAGAACTAAAAAAAAAAAAAAAATGAACATGTGGGACTAATGAAACTTAGAAGGTTTTGTACAGCAAAAGAAACTACAAAAAAGCAGCACAGACACCCCCACAGAGTGGGAGAAAACCATAGCAAATGAAACAACAGACAAAGAATTAATCTCCAACATCTACAAGCAACTCAGACAACTCAGTCAAAAAATGGGAAAAGGACCTAAATAGACACCTCTCCAAAGAGGGCATACAGATGGCCCCAAAACACATGAAACGATGCTCAAACTCGTTTTTCATTAGAGAAATGCACATTAAAACTACAATGAGGAGGGGACGAGGTCAAGATGGAGGAGGAATGACGGGAGAATTTCACACGCTCCCCAATAGAATCACCAGAGCTAATCAAGAAATGAAACACGGCCAACAAATCAGCCGCTAGACAGCAAAAGAAGTCCTTAGGTCTACAAGTGTCAAAGAGCGAACAGCCAGAACTTTCCCTGAGTTCCTGTTCTGAGAACCCTGTACCCTAACCCCCAAACGAGGCCGGCTTGGAGAGAGACTGAGAAGTGCACCGGGAGGACAGAAGGCAGTGCTCAGCAGGAAAATCCCACAAGGTCACCGGGTGCCGGGTAAGTTGAGATGCTACTAGCGGGGGCATGAGGAACATAACGGAGAAATCCCCCGCCGGTTGCTGCCCAGAGACCTGGCTCGAGTGGGACGGGGAAGCTCTCAGCCACACTTGCTGCTTGGTCCAGTATCTGGCAGTGCGCATGTGCCAGTGGCTGAAGAGTCCCTACAGCCCCAGAGCTGCGGCAGGGAAGCCGCAGCCCACAGAGGAGAGCGATGACAGAGGAAACCTGGAGAAGATCAGGGATTGGAGGCTACAAGTGGGTACACAGTGGAACCAGAGAGCCCTCCAGCATGGGACCACACGAGCGGCCCCTGACCAACGAACTGGGAACAGCCCGCCGCCCTGGCCGGCACCTGAGCTCCTGGCATAGCCTTTATTTTGTAGAAAACAAAAACAGAAACCATAGCAACCAAAGGAAAAACAAAGTCATCAAGAGCAGACTGGAGGAAGGTTCACAGGCAGATGAGAAGATAAAATAAAAACCAGGGAGAGAATTTAACCCTTTTATGGGGGGAGTCTTTTTCTTTTGGATTGCTTTGTTTGTTCGCTTGTTTCATTTGGTTTGTTCCTCTGTCTGTTGCTGTTAATTTTTTTCTCTCTTTTTTTACCTTTTAATGTTTTTTTTTTTGTTGTTTTGTCTGTTGGTTTTGGACTGTTTTGTTTATTTGCTTGGTTGGTTTGATTTGTTTCTTTGTGTCTTCCTATGAATTTTTTTCTTTTAATTTTTTTTAATTTTAATTTTTGCATACTTTTAATTTTCTTTCCACTTTGCAACTGCTTCCTCCCTCTATGTTATACATGTAAAGTCTTTTCCTATATACTACTATTCTCTATATAAATATTTCCTAAATTCCTTTCTCCACTATTCTCTTCCAGCTGCACTAAACAATACAACACACTAATCTTTGCTACCTAAGCCTACAAAATCCTTGCAAGACTAATCTATTCCTTCTCATTATCATACACGCTCCTACTCCTCACCCTCAACACATGTCTTAGGTAAACATTGCCTTCATTGTAGCATTCCAAGCTGGGACCGTGCCCTGGATCTATTTTTCCAGGATGTAGTTTAATTAATTTAGAGCCTAAGGGTCAGATACCATCTTTGTGCTATTTCCCAGAAAAATTTCCTATGCTATATCTCTGTAAGACTGTTCAGTTGTGGTTATTGATGTGTATGTATGTATAACTTTGCACTATGTTAGAAAATATCTGCATGCTTTTATGACTGTCAGCCATCAGGGATGCACTGCTTGCTCATCATGTGCTAGTATTTGAACTAATATCACTGAACATCATAGCAAACCAGACATAGAGCCTACACCCCCTGACCAATCATCAAACCAAGGATACTCAGAGTGGAAGCCCTGATTCCAATACCCTACACTATCAAAGAATACAGAGCACTAGAGACTATTCACCTGCAAATGAGACCTAACGCCACCCAAAACACAAACCACTGAACCCTTCTACAAGGACAGAAACCCAAAGGAAGGGAGAATTCAACCAAGAAGCCTGGTGGGAGAAGGAACTCCACACACACAGACATACACAAAGAAACAAAAATTAACCTAATAAGGAAGGTTCACAGGCAGATGAGAAGATAAAATAAAAACCAGGGAGAGAATTTAACCCTTTTATGGGGGGAGTCTTTTCTTTTGGATTGCTTTGTTTGTTCGCTTGTTTCATTTGGTTTGTTCCTCTGTCTGTTGCTGTTAATTTTTTTCTCTCTTTTTTTACCTTTTAATGTTTTTTTTTGTTTGTTTTGTCTGTTGGTTTTGGACTGTTTTGTTTATTTGCTTGGTTGGTTTGATTTGTTTCTTTGTGTCTTCCTATGAATTTTTTTCTTTTAATTTTTTTTAATTTTAATTTTTGCATACTTTTAATTTTCTTTCCACTTTGCAACTGCTTCCTCCCTCTATGTTATACATGTAAAGTCTTTTCCTATATACTACTATTCTCTATATAAATATTTCCTAAATTCCTTTCTCCACTATTCTCTTCCAGCTGCACTAAACAATACAACACACTAATCTTTGCTACCTAAGCCTACAAAATCCTTGCAAGACTAATCTATTCCTTCTCATTATCATACACGCTCCTACTCCTCACCCTCAACACATGTCTTAGGTAAACATTGCCTTCATTGTAGCATTCCAAGCTGGGACCGTGCCCTGGATCTATTTTTCCAGGATGTAGTTTAATTAATTTAGAGCCTAAGGGTCAGATACCATCTTTGTGCTATTTCCCAGAAAAATTTCCTATGCTATATCTCTGTAAGACTGTTCAGTTGTGGTTATTGATGTGTATGTATGTATAACTTTGCACTATGTTAGAAAATATCTGCATGCTTTTATGACTGTCAGCCATCAGGGATGCACTGCTTGCTCATCATGTGCTAGTATTTGAACTAATATCACTGAACATCATAGCAAACCAGACATAGAGCCTACACCCCCTGACCAATCATCAAACCAAGGATACTCAGAGTGGAAGCCCTGATTCCAATACCCTACACTATCAAAGAATACAGAGCACTAGAGACTATTCACCTGCAAATGAGACCTAACGCCACCCAAAACACAAACCACTGAACCCTTCTACAAGGACAGAAACCCAAAGGAAGGGAGAATTCAACCAAGAAGCCTGGTGGGAGAAGGAACTCCACACACACAGACATACACAAAGAAACAAAAATTAACCTAATAATGAAACGTCAGAGAAACACTGGACAAATGAAGGAACAAACTAGAGAAACACAGCTCCAAATGATAGAAGAGTAGATAGACAAATTATCTGAAAGAGAGTTCAGAAGAGTGATACTAATGAGGATTCAAAACACCATAAGCAGAATATTAGAGGAAATCAGTACACTGAGAAGAGACATGCAAGAAAAGAAAAATAGGCAAATAGAGACCACCAACTCAATTGCTGAACTCAAAAATACTATAGAAGGTCTCAACAGTAGAGTATCAGAAGCAGAAGAATGGATATGTGAGCTGGAAGACAGAATGGTGGTAATAAGTGCTGAAGAACAGAACAAAGCACAAAGAATCAAAAGAACTGAGGATAACCTCAGGGACCTATGGGACAATATCAAACGGATCAACATTAGAATTAAAGGAATTCCAGAAGAAGAAGAGGGGAAAAAAGACTATGAAAAAATTCTTGAAGAGGTTATAGTTGAAAACTTCCCCTGCATGGGAAAGGAAATAGTCAACCAAGTCCAAGAAGCACAAAGAGTTCCATATAGGATAAACCCCAGAAGAAACACCCAAGGCACATTCTAATTAAACTAACACAGATTAAATATAAAGAGAGAATACTTAAAGCAGCTAGGGACAAACAACAAATAACATATAAAGGAAACCCAAAATGTTTAACTGCAGATCTTTCCACAGAAACCCTGCAGGCCAGAAGAGAATGGCAGGACACATTGAAACAGCTGAAAGAGAATAACCTCAAACCAAGATTTCTCTACCCATCAAGATCTCATTCAGAATTGATGGAGAAGTCAAAAGCTTCACAGACAAACAAAAGCTAAAAGAATTCTGTACCACAAAACCAGCCCTACAGCAAGAATTAAAGGGCCTGATATAGCCAACAAATACAAAAGTAGGAGAAGTTCTACAAATCAAACCCCAAATATCTAAGAAGAAGACAATAGGAACATTTGTATCGATAATTACTTTGAGGAATCTCTAGGTGGGGCAGTGGGTAAGGACACCACCTTGCAGTGCAAGGGGCGCCAGTTGAATCCCTGGCCTGGGAAGATCCCATGTGCAGCGGAGGGGCTGGACCGATGTGTCCAATTACCGAGCCAGGACTCTGGAGTGTATGGAGACCAATGGAACAAGATTGAGAACCCAGAGATAAACTCATGCACCTATGCATGCGAAGAGTGGTACTAATGAGGATTCAAAACACCATAAGCAGAATATTAGAGGAAATCAGTACACTGAGAAGAGACATGCAAGAAAAGAAAAATAGGCAAATAGAGACCACCAACTCAATTGCTGAACTCAAAAATACTATAGAAGGTCTCAACAGTAGAGTATCAGAAGCAGAAGAATGGATATGTGAGCTGGAAGACAGAATGGTGGTAATAAGTGCTGAAGAACAGAACAAAGCACAAAGAATCAAAAGAACTGAGGATAACCTCAGGGACCTATGGGACAATATCAAACGGATCAACATTAGAATTAAAGGAATTCCAGAAGAAGAAGAGGGGAAAAAAGACTATGAAAAAATTCTTGAAGAGGTTATAGTTGAAAACTTCCCCTGCATGGGAAAGGAAATAGTCAACCAAGTCCAAGAAGCACAAAGAGTTCCATATAGGATAAACCCCAGAAGAAACACCCAAGGCACATTCTAATTAAACTAACACAGATTAAATATAAAGAGAGAATACTTAAAGCAGCTAGGGACAAACAACAAATAACATATAAAGGAAACCCAAAATGTTTAACTGCAGATCTTTCCACAGAAACCCTGCAGGCCAGAAGAGAATGGCAGGACACATTGAAACAGCTGAAAGAGAATAACCTCAAACCAAGATTTCTCTACCCATCAAGATCTCATTCAGAATTGATGGAGAAGTCAAAAGCTTCACAGACAAACAAAAGCTAAAAGAATTCTGTACCACAAAACCAGCCCTACAGCAAGAATTAAAGGGCCTGATATAGCCAACAAATACAAAAGTAGGAGAAGTTCTACAAATCAAACCCCAAATATCTAAGAAGAAGACAATAGGAACATTTGTATCGATAATTACTTTGAGGAATCTCTAGGTGGGGCAGTGGGTAAGGACACCACCTTGCAGTGCAAGGGGCGCCAGTTGAATCCCTGGCCTGGGAAGATCCCATGTGCAGCGGAGGGGCTGGACCGATGTGTCCAATTACCGAGCCAGGACTCTGGAGTGTATGGAGACCAATGGAACAAGATTGAGAACCCAGAGATAAACTCATGCACCTATGCATGCCTTATTTTTGACAGAGGAGGTGAAACTATAACATGTGACAAAGACAGCCTCTTAAACAAATGGTGCTGGGACAACTGGACAACTGCATGCAAAAAAATGAAGTTGGAACATTCCCTGATACCATACACAAAGATCAACTCAAAATGAATTAAGGACCTAAATGTAAGACCAGAAACTATCAAATCCTTAGAGGAGAATACAGGCAAAACCCTCAAGGACATAAATCAAAGCAAAATCTTCTCTGAACCACCTACTAGAAGAGTAGAACTAAAAACAAAAATGAACATGTGGACCTAATGAAACTTAAAGCTTTTGTACAGCAAAAGAAATTACAAATAAGCTGAACAGACACCCCACAGAGTGGGAGAAAATCATAGCAAATTAAATACCAGACAGAATTAATCTCAGAAATCTGCAAGCAACACAGTCATCTCAGCGATGGAAATATGAACAACCAAATCAAAAAATGGGAAAAAGACCTAAAGAGACGCCTCTCCAAAGAGGACATACAGATGGTCCAAAAGCACATGAAATGATGTTCAACGTCGCTTATTATTAGAGAAATTCAAATCAAAACTACAATGAGATATCACCTCACACCTATCAGAACGGCTGTCATCAACAAATCGACAGACGATAGATACTGGAAAGGGTGCGGAGAAAAGGGAACCCTCTTGCATTGCTGGTGGGAATGTCAATTGATACAGCTTCAATGGAAGACAGTATGGAGATTCCTTTAAAAACTAAAAATAGAAACACCATAAGACCCAGCAATCCCCCTATTAGGCTTATATCCTGATGAAACCACAACTGAAAGAAGCACCTGTACCCCAATGTTCATTGTAGCTCTCTATGCAGAACATGGAAGCAACCTAGATGTCCATTGACGAATGAATGGATAAAGAAGCTCTGGTACATATATACAATGGAATGCCTTTAAAAATGCAAGGCGCCAGTTGAATCCCTGGCCTGGGAAGATCCCATGTGCAGCGGAGGGGCTGGACCGATGTGTCCAATTACCGAGCCAGGACTCTGGAGTGTATGGAGACCAATGGAACAAGATTGAGAACCCAGAGATAAACTCATGCACCTATGCATGCCTTATTTTTGACAGAGGAGGTGAAACTATAACATGTGACAAAGACAGCCTCTTAAACAAATGGTGCTGGGACAATTGGACAACTGCATGCAAAAAAATGAAGTTGGAACATTCCCTGATACCATACACATAGATCAACTCAAAATGAATTAAGGACCTAAATGTAAGACCAGAAACTATCAAATCCTTAGAGGAGAATACAGGCAAAACCCTCAAGGACATAAATCAAAGCAAAATCTTCTCTGAACCACCTACTAGAAGAGTAGAACTAAAAACAAAAATGAACATGTGGACCTAATGAAACTTAAAGCTTTTGTACAGCAAAAGAAATTACAAATAAGCTGAACAGACACCCCACAGAGTGGGAGAAAATCATAGCAAATTAAATACCAGACAGAATTAATCTCAGAAATCTGCAAGCAACACAGTCATCTCAGCGATGGAAATATGAACAACCAAATCAAAAAATGGGAAAAAGACCTAAAGAGACGCCTCTCCAAAGAGGACATACAGATGGTCCAAAAGCACATGAAATGATGTTCAACGTCGCTTATTATTAGAGAAATTCAAATCAAAACTACAATGAGATATCACCTCACACCTATCAGAACGGCTGTCATCAACAAATCGACAGACGATAGATACTGGAAAGGGTGCGGAGAAAAGGGAACCCTCTTGCATTGCTGGTGGGAATGTCAATTGATACAGCTTCAATGGAAGACAGTATGGAGATTCCTTTAAAAACTAAAAATAGAAACACCATAAGACCCAGCAATCCCCCTATTAGGCTTATATCCTGATGAAACCACAACTGAAAGAAGCACCTGTACCCCAATGTTCATTGTAGCTCTCTATGCAGAACATGGAAGCAACCTAGATGTCCATTGACGAATGAATGGATAAAGAAGCTCTGGTACATATATACAATGGAATGCTACTCAGTTGTTAAAGGAAATGCAGAAGAATCAGCCCTAAAGAGGTGATTGGAACTAGAACCTATCATAAAATTTGAAGTTAGTCAAAAAGAGAAAGACAAGTACAGTATACTAACAGATACATATGGAATCTAATAAATGGGTGATGATAACACACGCAGTGAACCCATGGAAAAACATACAGAGAATAGACCTATGGACATTGTGGGGAATGAACGGTGGGTGGGAGGCATAGATGGAGTAACACGGAAACCTATACTGTCATGTATGAAAAAGGTAGCTATTGTCGTTGTGCTAAGGGAATAGGAATACTTACAATGGCTTGGTGCGGTGGCCGAGAGGGGTGGGATGGGGTAACCTGAGGGAAGGACCAGGGATATGCATATGACTGATCTGGGAACATGCATGTATATGAACAACAAAACTCTGTAAAACCTTTAAAATAAAGAATTTAAACACACACACACACACACACATACACACAAATGTTAGATTTAGATCACTTCAGTCTTAGAATATGTATTTATTTGTATAAATGGGAACCTATTTCATAAACTATATTTATTAGCATTTGCATAATATATATGCTTTGTGAGAATATCTGTATAAGAAAATACGACAAACATTTTTGCAGTGACATCTCTCCTTCTCACTTTAATCTCTAGGGTTGGCCAATCTTAAGTGTCCAGTTTCTCCTGGAATGCAGTGTCTGTCCTGAAGTTGTTCAAGAAAAAACAGGTTCTTTTCTTCTGTCTCTGTCAGTTGCACTGCGACACTTACAGTTGCTCAAGTGATTGTATTTTACTATTTACAATCCCACCATGAAGTCACACAAAAATCTAGTCTCAGACAGATTTCCTCCCTGAAATCAGGAAATTCTCTGGCCAAGTATGGAAGGAACATTTTATAATTCTTTTATACCTCCAATACTTTCTTCCATGAAAAAGAATCATACCTGCAAGTGTGAAGTCAAGAAGCATTTTCACCATTCTTTTGTTATTTTTGAAATGAAAGCCCTTTGAAATATGAAAAGAAGAGCTGAAATTCACCCCTCCTTGTCCTCTTTATCCTCTTGGTTGGAATTCCTCAGTTGTAGGTCAGTCAGTGAGAGATCAGAAAAACAGTAACTGCAAACTCTTAAGTTATCCAGTTTGCAGGTTGAAGGTCTAAGTGTAAGAGAGAGAATGAGGGTGTACCCTGCATTGAATGACCAGACCGGATAGCACTGATGATAACAGGAACTATACCTGTTCAATTTTGAAGTTAGTCAAAAGAAAGACAAGTACAGTATACTAACAGATACATATGGAATCTAATAAATGGGTGATGATAACACACGCAGTGAACCCATGGAAAAACATACAGAGAATAGACCTATGGACATTGTGGGGAATGAACGGTGGGTGGGAGGCATAGATGGAGTAACACGGAAACCTATACTGTCATGTATGAAAAAGGTAGCTATTGTCGTTGTGCTAAGGGAATAGGAATACTTACAATGGCTTGGTGCGGTGGCCGAGAGGGGTGGGATGGGGTAACCTGGGGGGGGGGACCAGGGATATGCATATGACTGATCTGGGAACATGCATGTATATGAACAACAAAACTCTGTAAAACCTTTAAAATAAAGAATTTAAACACACACACACACACACACATACACACAAATGTTAGATTTAGATCACTTCAGTCTTAGAATATGTATTTATTTGTATAAATGGGAACCTATTTCATAAACTATATTTATTAGCATTTGCATAATATATATGCTTTGTGAGAATATCTGTATAAGAAAATACGACAAACATTTTTGCAGTGACATCTCTCCTTCTCACTTTAATCTCTAGGGTTGGCCAATCTTAAGTGTCCAGTTTCTCCTGGAATGCAGTGTCTGTCCTGAAGTTGTTCAAGAAAAACAGGTTCTTTTCTTCTGTCTCTGTCAGTTGCACTGCGACACTTACAGTTGGTCAAGTGATTGTATTTTACTGTTTACAATGCCACGATGAAGTCACACAAAATCTAGTCTCAGACAGATTTCCTCCCTGAAATCAGGAAATTCTCTGGCCAAGTATGGAAGGAACATTTTATAATTCTTTTATACCTCCAATACTTTCTTCCATGAAAAAGAATCATACCTGCAAGTGTGAAGTCAAGAAGCATTTTCACCATTCTTTTGTTATTTTTGAAATGAAAGCCCTTTGAAATATGAAAAGAAGAGCTGAAATTCACCCCTCCTTGTCCTCTTTATCCTCTTGGTTGGAATTCCTCAGTTGTAGGTCAGTCAGTGAGAGATCAGAAAAACAGTAACTGCAAACTCTTAAGTTATCCAGTTTGCAGGTTGAAGGTCTAAGTGTAAGAGAGAGAATGAGGGTGTACCCTGCATTGAATGACCAGACCGGATAGCACTGTTGGTGGGCAAGTTGGGGAAGCGAAAGGTTAGAAACTCGAGCCTCTGGCAAGTGCAATATCACCACTCTTCTCCACTCTGGGAGGGTTGAAATTGAGTCATAAGTTGTCCATCTTGGGGCCCCCGGCGTGGCTCGCTAACCCATAGCGACCCCCTATCTGTGCCATTAGTTTAACGTAAAAGGATGTCTGTGCCCTGAACTTCTGCCCAGGCATTTGAGAAGCACAGCCTGTGCAGAAGCTGCTCAGTCACCAGCTCAAGGACATGCACACGTGTTCCCCAGGACAGAAGGCACTTCAGGGAACTTGAAGTACATGGGGATGTGAGAGGAGGGTGGGATTCAGTGGGTATAGTTCATGCCTTTCCAGCTGTGATCTGTAAATGAGGCTCTTTTTGGAAAAAAAAAAGAGTTACTTGTTATAAGAGGATCACTTTTGTTTAATTATTATTGGTACTTAATCATTTTCTATGATGAGTTTGTATTGAATTTGCACCTAGAAAAAAATATAACTAAAACATAAACTTTATTGTATATCACTAACAAAATTCACAATCTGTAAGTTAGGGGTTTTACTTCTTAATGATTTCATTCTACAGTTGAGTGTGTGTGCATTGTCGCCTCAGTCATGTCCGACTCTGTGACCCTGTAGACTGTAGCCCGCCAGGCTATCTGGGTTTTTGCTCAAGTGATTGTATTTTACTATTTACAATCCCACCATGAAGTCACAAAAATCTAGTCTCAGACAGATTTCCTCCCTGAAATCAGGAAATTCTCTGGCCAAGTATGGAAGGAACATTTTATAATTCTTTTATACCTCCAATACTTTCTTCCATGAAAAAGAATCATACCTGCAAGTGTGAAGTCAAGAAGCATTTTCACCATTCTTTTGTTATTTTTGAAATGAAAGCCCTTTGAAATATGAAAAGAAGAGCTGAAATTCACCCCTCCTTGTCCTCTTTATCCTCTTGGTTGGAATTCCTCAGTTGTAGGTCAGTCAGTGAGAGATCAGAAAAACAGTAACTGCAAACTCTTAAGTTATCCAGTTTGCAGGTTGAAGGTCTAAGTGTAAGAGAGAGAATGAGGGTGTACCCTGCATTGAATGACCAGACCGGATAGCACTGTTGGTGGGCAAGTTGGGGAAGCGAAAGGTTAGAAACTCGAGCCTCTGGCAAGTGCAATATCACCACTCTTCTCCACTCTGGGAGGGTTGAAATTGAGTCATAAGTTGTCCATCTTGGGGGCCCCTGGCGTGGCTCGCTAACCCATAGCGACCCCCTATCTGTGCCATTAGTTTAACGTAAAAGGATGTCTGTGCCCTGAACTTCTGCCCAGGCATTTGAGAAGCACAGCCTGTGCAGAAGCTGCTCAGTCACCAGCTCAAGGACATGCACACGTGTTCCCCAGGACAGAAGGCACTTCAGGGAACTTGAAGTACATGGGGATGTGAGAGGAGGGTGGGATTCAGTGGGTATAGTTCATGCCTTTCCAGCTGTGATCTGTAAATGAGGCTCTTTTTGGAAAAAAAAAAGAGTTACTTGTTATAAGAGGATCACTTTTGTTTAATTATTATTGGTACTTAATCATTTTCTATGATGAGTTTGTATTGAATTTGCACCTAGAAAAAAATATAACTAAAACATAAACTTTATTGTATATCACTAACAAAATTCACAATCTGTAAGTTAGGGGTTTTACTTCTTAATGATTTCATTCTACAGTTGAGTGTGTGTGCATTGTCGCCTCAGTCATGTCCGACTCTGTGACCCTGTAGACTGTAGCCCGCCAGGCTATCTGTACCTAAATAAACATTTATGTAAACACACACATATGCACAAATATAGAGGAGAAAAAAAAATCCATCTCCCTATTACTCAGATTTCATTTAAGTATTTACCCTTTGTTAACTCTTATTCTAATTCTGCTTTCTAAGATCTGTAAATGTTTCAGATATAGTTGTGAACTTTTCAGTCCTATTTTTCTTTCTTCTTCCTGTGAGGAAACCGTCATTTTCCTGTTCTAAATTTCATTTTTTTCTTTCTGTAAAAGTAGAGCTATAGCATTTATCTCACAGGGTTAGGTGAATGAATTAAAATATATAAGGTGGTTGACAATGAGTTAAATCACCATCATAGTTATCATTATTTTCACTATTACTTTTTTTCAGCATTTTTATCTGTCTACTCCAGCCAGTAGAATTTTGCTTTTTTGAGAACTTTTTTGGAACTTTCTTTCAAAGCCCTTTTTGGAACTTTCTTTCAAAGCCCTCTCTTTATACCCACCACTTAGCTAAGTTCCTAATATATAATCAGCTCACATAATTGTATATTAAATGAACATTATGAAGACTGGGATGATGGCCATTCATTCTTTGATTTCAGGCATAGTCTTAAAACACATTCGACATTGTCCTTTATCAGTTCTTTAATAATATACAGGCTACTGTTCATTCATCTTGAGAGAACATCAGAAATAATGATAACTCTTAATTATTTTTGTGGAAGAGAACAATCAGTTGGACATGCACACGTGTTCCCCAGGACAGAAGGCACTTCAGGGAACTTGAAGTACATGGGGATGTGAGAGGAGGGTGGGATTCAGTGGGTATAGTTCATGCCTTTCCAGCTGTGATCTGTAAATGAGGCTCTTTTTGGAAAAAAAAAAAGAGTTACTTGTTATAAGAGGATCACTTTTGTTTAATTATTATTGGTACTTAATCATTTTCTATGATGAGTTTGTATTGAATTTGCACCTAGAAAAAAATATAACTAAAACATAAACTTTATTGTATATCACTAACAAAATTCACAATCTGTAAGTTAGGGGTTTTACTTCTTAATGATTTCATTCTACAGTTGAGTGTGTGTGCATTGTCGCCTCAGTCATGTCCGACTCTGTGACCCTGTAGACTGTAGCCCGCCAGGCTATCTGTACCTAAATAAACATTTATGTAAACACACACATATGCACAAATATAGAGGAGAAAAAAAAATCCATCTCCCTATTACTCAGATTTCATTTAAGTATTTACCCTTTGTTAACTCTTATTCTAATTCTGCTTTCTAAGATCTGTAAATGTTTCAGATATAGTTGTGAACTTTTCAGTCCTATTTTTCTTTCTTCTTCCTGTGAGGAAACCGTCATTTTCCTGTTCTAAATTTCATTTTTTTCTTTCTGTAAAAGTAGAGCTATAGCATTTATCTCACAGGGTTAGGTGAATGAATTAAAATATATAAGGTGGTTGACAATGAGTTAAATCACCATCATAGTTATCATTATTTTCACTATTACTTTTTTTCAGCATTTTTATCTGTCTACTCCAGCCAGTAGAATTTTGCTTTTTTGAGAACTTTTTTGGAACTTTCTTTCAAAGCCCTTTTTGGAACTTTCTTTCAAAGCCCTCTCTTTATACCCACCACTTAGCTAAGTTCCTAATATATAATCAGCTCACATAATTGTATATTAAATGAACATTATGAAGACTGGGATGATGGCCATTCATTCTTTGATTTCAGGCATAGTCTTAAAACACATTCGACATTGTCCTTTATCAGTTCTTTAATAATATACAGGCTACTGTTCATTCATCTTGAGAGAACATCAGAAATAATGATAACTCTTAATTATTTTTGTGGCCCTAATCACTCGTCTGTTAGTATCATTTATGCTTCTCCAATTTGTGACTTCAGAAGGGAACGAGACAAAAAATTAAGGTTCTTGAAATTCAAAAGCTGATCTAAAACATGAAAAGTATTAGATAGATGTCCACCAAATATTTTCAATGTCTCAATATACTCTCAAGATGAAAGCAAGTTTTCAATTTGTTATAACCCAACTTTCTGTCTGTTATTCAAAAAAGGAGACTCTACCATTCAATATTATTTGCAATAAAATTCACCTTTGTTTACTTAATATTGACACTTGAGGAAATGGTAGCTCTTACTTGTTTCCCCCATACACTACTTAAACATTTTAGTACAAAGATCAGCATAATTAAAGAATTAGAAAACAATGAGAAGTACTCAGGATAATTTGTAATATCACTGCCCTGATGGATTGGGTTCAGATTCCAGAATTTGATTGGCAGGATTTTATTAAGTTTAGAAAGTACTTCGGTAGGTTGGGAGCTCCTTTATGAGGCTCCTGCACATTAATCCAGATTCCGATTCTCATTAATACTGATGAGTGAAGACAGTTAATTGAATTATGTATGAAGCACGGTTTATTAAATAATATTTCACTCCGCACTATAAAATTAGCTCTGCTGGGTTACCATTCACTGTTGTCTCTAACACAATGTCATAAGAACCTCTTCTCAAGCAAACACTTTGATTCTTTTCCATCTGTTAAGCTGATGCAGAATCTGTTTCCACTGGGACCAACCACTTTTCAGCGCTGACATGAGGTCATATTAGAGGACTGATATTCACAACTATTTATTAGCATCTGTGTAACTATGAGTAAAAATTCTCTCAGAGCCACACCACCAGTCTTCTGATGGTGTTATTATTTAAATCCACTGTGGGATGTGAAGAAAGATTCTAACAACATAATTGTACTCTGTCTGCATAAGGTAATACGAAGAAAATAACATTATAAACGGGATATCAGTTCAGGCATAGTCTTAAAACACATTCGACATTGTCCTTTATCAGTTCTTTAATAATATACAGGCTACTGTTCATTCATCTTGAGAGAACATCAGAAATAATGATAACTCTTAATTATTTTTGTGGCCCTAATCACTCGTCTGTTAGTATCATTTATGCTTCTCCAATTTGTGACTTCAGAAGGGAACGAGACAAAAAATTAAGGTTCTTGAAATTCAAAAGCTGATCTAAAACATGAAAAGTATTAGATAGATGTCCACCAAATATTTTCAATGTCTCAATATACTCTCAAGATGAAAGCAAGTTTTCAATTTGTTATAACCCAACTTTCTGTCTGTTATTCAAAAAAGGAGACTCTACCATTCAATATTATTTGCAATAAAATTCACCTTTGTTTACTTAATATTGACACTTGAGGAAATGGTAGCTCTTACTTGTTTCCCCCATACACTACTTAAACATTTTAGTACAAAGATCAGCATAATTAAAGAATTAGAAAACAATGAGAAGTACTCAGGATAATTTGTAATATCACTGCCCTGATGGATTGGGTTCAGATTCCAGAATTTGATTGGCAGGATTTTATTAAGTTTAGAAAGTACTTCGGTAGGTTGGGAGCTCCTTTATGAGGCTCCTGCACATTAATCCAGATTCCGATTCTCATTAATACTGATGAGTGAAGACAGTTAATTGAATTATGTATGAAGCACGGTTTATTAAATAATATTTCACTCCGCACTATAAAATTAGCTCTGCTGGGTTACCATTCACTGTTGTCTCTAACACAATGTCATAAGAACCTCTTCTCAAGCAAACACTTTGATTCTTTTCCATCTGTTAAGCTGATGCAGAATCTGTTTCCACTGGGACCAACCACTTTTCAGCGCTGACATGAGGTCATATTAGAGGACTGATATTCACAACTATTTATTAGCATCTGTGTAACTATGAGTAAAAATTCTCTCAGAGCCACACCACCAGTCTTCTGATGGTGTTATTATTTAAATCCACTGTGGGATGTGAAGAAAGATTCTAACAACATAATTGTACTCTGTCTGCATAAGGTAATACGAAGAAAATAACTCAGGATCTTCCAAATCAGCTTGGAATTTACTTTTTGAGCTGCATTATGGTTCTCCCTATATTGTATACACCTTCCTCTTCGCAGGCAATCTTGGTGTCTGTCTATATAAAAAAATCTCTCCCTGTCAACAATGCACTCAAGTCTTACCTCTCTCCTGTCCTTCTCCCTTTCTTCTTTCTTATGATTCATCTCTTTTTTATTATGAGTTTTATTAGATACCAGATGTTGTAATGGGTGCTATTTGTACAGATAGTGAGAAGAAAATGGCAAACCACTCCAGTATTTTTGCATGGGAAAGTGCATGAATGGAGACACCTGGCTAGTTACAGTCCATGGAGTCTCAAATATATATGTATATATGGGGCTATCCTGATTGCTCAGTGGTGAGAAATCTATCTGCAATGCATTAGACTTGGATTACATCATTGGGTTGGGAAGATCCCCCGTGGAGGAGGGCCTATCTACCCACGCCAGTACTTTTGCCAGACTATTCCATTGAGAAAGGAGCCTGGTGGGCTGTAATCCATGGTGTCACACAGAGTCAGATACGATTGAAGTGACTAAGCAGAATGTAGAAATAGTAAAGCTGTGGTTACCCTTTTAAAGGAGCTCACATCTAAATAGGCAGTGAACCAGGCATACAGATATTAACAACATGTGATAAGTACATAGTAGATGCATGAACAACATAGAAGAGTGACCAATCCTACTTAGAGAAGTTGAGAAGGCACTGAAATTGGAAGTAACAAATGGGATGAGTCTTAAAAGAGAAATTGACATTTTCTAGGCCATGACTCAAATAGAAAGAACAAAAATAGTACAGGATGAATTAAATGCCATGTAGATTCATCATCCATTGAAGTACTGGAATAGAGATTAGACTAATAAATAAAAAAGGGGTTTTGTTTCTTTCTATGATTTGTATAAGATTTATTGAATACAATCAACTCTCCAAGGATGATGGTGTATTACTACATGACATGGCATGATGGAAGAAATAAGGCAAGAGGCCAAATATATATGTGACCTTAGTCAACTTAATTCCTTAGTCTAGGCTTTAATTTCTTCAGATCTAATGCAATAAGTTTGGCCAGCATGCATACTACTGAAAGTATGAAGACATTCTGACTGATAGTGGGGAAGCCATATTTTAATCAAAGATTACTTAAGCATCAACTCAAACATAAAAAATTGAATGTTTTAAATGTTTATGACACCATATCCTGAAAGCAACTATCTCAGTGCATCAAGAGGAAATGTTTCATCATAGGCTAGACCAGGAATCCCTTTGTAAGACAATGTTAGTCACTGTGAACTTCCAACTCTCAGACTTTCTTTCTTTTCCTCTAAACTTTCTATACTCACCAATTTTTACTTATTATAGTTCTCAATAAAGAAGTATTACCTACATATATTAATTACTCAATAAGCTCTTCACAGCTTTATGGGGTATCTCTTCGCTTAAGACGACTGTCCATTTCTAATAGTCTGTGGATTAATCTGATTATTCAAGATGGACTGGACAATATTAATTTTCATATAGCTAAGTTCTTGGAAATTCCTTTTTTTCTACCTACCATCCTATAACTTCTGACTCTAAGGTTCTGAGACATATAATAAATTATCTTCTCATGGTTTGTAAATATTAGACCTTCAGAAGATGCCTGAATGGAACTGAATGTGACAACAACCTAGGAATCAACAAATAAACATAGCCATATAAAAAGAAAAGAGAATAAATATCAAGATCATGACTGCTACAAAAAACTATCTTTCAGGAATAAAACCAAATAAGTCAATGACATAGTAGAGAATTAAAGCACATGGTAACAAATGGGATGAGTCTTTTTGACATTTTCTAGGCCATGACTCAAATAGAAAGAACAAAAATAGTACAGGATGAATTAAATGCCATGTAGATTCATCATCCATTGAAGTACTGGAATAGAGATTAGACTAATAAATAAAAAAGGGGTTTTGTTTCTTTCTATGATTTGTATAAGATTTATTGAATACAATCAACTCTCCAAGGATGATGGTGTATTACTACATGACATGGCATGATGGAAGAAATAAGGCAAGAGGCCAAATATATATGTGACCTTAGTCAACTTAATTCCTTAGTCTAGGCTTTAATTTCTTCAGATCTAATGCAATAAGTTTGGCCAGCATGCATACTACTGAAAGTATGAAGACATTCTGACTGATAGTGGGGAAGCCATATTTTAATCAAAGATTACTTAAGCATCAACTCAAACATAAAAAATTGAATGTTTTAAATGTTTATGACACCATATCCTGAAAGCAACTATCTCAGTGCATCAAGAGGAAATGTTTCATCATAGGCTAGACCAGGAATCCCTTTGTAAGACAATGTTAGTCACTGTGAACTTCCAACTCTCAGACTTTCTTTCTTTTCCTCTAAACTTTCTATACTCACCAATTTTTACTTATTATAGTTCTCAATAAAGAAGTATTACCTACATATATTAATTACTCAATAAGCTCTTCACAGCTTTATGGGGTATCTCTTCGCTTAAGACGACTGTCCATTTCTAATAGTCTGTGGATTAATCTGATTATTCAAGATGGACTGGACAATATTAATTTTCATATAGCTAAGTTCTTGGAAATTCCTTTTTTTCTACCTACCATCCTATAACTTCTGACTCTAAGGTTCTGAGACATATAATAAATTATCTTCTCATGGTTTGTAAATATTAGACCTTCAGAAGATGCCTGAATGGAACTGAATGTGACAACAACCTAGGAATCAACAAATAAACATAGCCATATAAAAAGAAAAGAGAATAAATATCAAGATCATGACTGCTACAAAAAACTATCTTTCAGGAATAAAACCATGTAATGCATCTTATCTTTCAATCTCAAGTTCATAAAATGCCTAATACAAACAAAACAACTAAGAGAAGAGAATAAAGCCTAACACTTAGCATTTGGATTATTAGAAAAATGACATTCTTTATATAAAATTAACTGATTTTATTCTGTGCTTTGCTTATTGCAAATAAGTAAAACTTTTCAGGAAATAAAATGTCCCAAGCACAACTGTTGAATTTTCAACTAAGAAATGTGTTTATGTCATAGCCTGGCTTCAAACAATAAACTTAGGCAAGTAATGGTTTAATAAAATAACTGAAGTTAGATTATTAGAATACACTGTTCATACATTCAAAAAATTAAACCCTCAGCAGACAAAGCAAACATTTTAATTAAGGTTGTTATATCCAGTACTTACATTCAGTGATATTCTCTAACTGAAGGAATTTGGTCCAACAAAAGTGGATGTAAATGGAAAAAAAAATGTGTAGCTGAGGTTAATCCTTAAACATGCATAATATCTGACAAATCTGTGTTTTCTTTGTGCAAAGGTTTTCTGTCTATCCAGGGCTAATGATGACCCAGCTGAGACACTTAGATTTTCAGAAGTAATTTCCTGTATGATTTTTAATCTAAACCCTTTTGCATAGCTTCCTTTTAGAAATAAAACCAATCTACAGTGGCTAATATGTTACTTCACATATGGTATTTCTTCTTCCCATAGGCATACTAATTTTTCTCTTTTTTATAATAAATTCACCTAAATAATCAAAGCCATTTCTGTCAATCAACTTCCTATCATTCTCTATGGTGTCTTCAGAATACACAGTAATATTTCTAAATATATCATGTATTCACTAAAACACAACAATTAAAAACCTCGTAACAATAGTGGTTGTCCTTTATTGAATTTCTCAAATATGTCTTGCCAGCTGTGTATGACATTCAGTGAAAAATAAAGCATGTTTTGCCCTTGAAAATTACAAGTCATCCAAGAGAAGCCAGCATGTAAGCAGATGTTCACTATAGAGGAAGATATGTGTTTTAAGAGAACAAATGAGGAAGAAGCTCTTTTCAATGTGAGTGAAGTGATTCTCCCATCTCTTATTGATGGTGTCATTATCCACCTTGCACTTTGAAGTCATATCCCTCTTTTCTTCCACACTTTCATATCAAATAAAAATTTCTACTTTGGAAATACCTCTGCTATATCTTCTCAGTTCTAATGGATTGGGCCCTCAGCATCTCATGCTTGGACAACTAGAATAACACTTGCCACTATTATCTGCCCTGCAAAAGTGATTACAATTCATTTTGAACAGCACTGATTGAGAAATTGCCATTGCTTCTAATTTTTCTACAAGATCAATTTCAGTCTCTTCAACATGGTTGAGGTAACTTTTTATTTTTCTTTTCCTATTATGCCTCTTTTATTTATATTTCTTTTCACCCATATTTTTATTCTTTGACATGTGTGGACTTCCCATTGCAGTGGCCTCTCTCAGGGCAGAGCGCTGTTCTTGGTGCATGTAGTCCAAAGTGCTGGCTCATAATTGGACACAACAGTGCAGTCACTCCATGGCACACTGGGTCTTCCCTGGCCAGGGATCCAACCGGTGCCTCTTGCACTGCAAGGCAGACTCTTTATCCATTGGGTCACCAGGGAAGCCCAAAATTTGATTTTAAAGTAACAGTTGAGAACCACAATTAAACGAAGTACAAAACATTCACAAGTGGTAAACTGCCACCAAGATATCTGCTATAATTTGCTCAATTATTGTGTATGGATTTAGTACATTTCTCAAAATATCTAACTTATTCATAGCCAATAGGTGCAACATGGGGTTTCAGAACTACTAGGTGACAAAGATTGAACTATAAACTCCATCACTTCTAATTCTTCTGCATGGTTAGCTCCTGCTCATTCTTTATATTTTGGCTCTAAGTCTTCAAGAAATCTTTCTAGATATCATTCTCAGTTCAACCTTTGCTCTCATCTTCCTCATAGAATCTAATTCCTCTACAGCACTTGCTAGAACTTATCATTATATATTTGTTGCATATTTATAGTCTTTTCTGTCCAAGTTAGTAAAATTTATAATGATAGAAAACACCTTTGTTTTATTTATCCATACCTACCCAGCACTAGCCTGGAAAGAGTGAGTCTCAACATGTGGAAAATTACAAGTCATCCAAGAGAAGCCAGCATGTAAGCAGATGTTCACTATAGAGGAAGATATGTGTTTTAAGAGAACAAATGAGGAAGAAGCTCTTTTCAATGTGAGTGAAGTGATTCTCCCATCTCTTATTGATGGTGTCATTATCCACCTTGCACTTTGAAGTCATATCCCTCTTTTCTTCCACACTTTCATATCAAATAAAAATTTCTACTTTGGAAATACCTCTGCTATATCTTCTCAGTTCTAATGGATTGGGCCCTCAGCATCTCATGCTTGGACAACTAGAATAACACTTGCCACTATTATCTGCCCTGCAAAAGTGATTACAATTCATTTTGAACAGCACTGATTGAGAAATTGCCATTGCTTCTAATTTTTCTACAAGATCAATTTCAGTCTCTTCAACATGGTTGAGGTAACTTTTTATTTTTCTTTTCCCTATTATGCCTCTTTTATTTATATTTCTTTTCACCCATATTTTTATTCTTTGACATGTGTGGACTTCCCATTGCAGTGGCCTCTCTCAGGGCAGAGCGCTGTTCTTGGTGCATGTAGTCCAAAGTGCTGGCTCATAATTGGACACAACAGTGCAGTCACTCCATGGCACACTGGGTCTTCCCTGGCCAGGGATCCAACCGGTGCCTCTTGCACTGCAAGGCAGACTCTTTATCCATTGGGTCACCAGGGAAGCCCAAAATTTGATTTTAAAGTAACAGTTGAGAACCACAATTAAACGAAGTACAAAACATTCACAAGTGGTAAACTGCCACCAAGATATCTGCTATAATTTGCTCAATTATTGTGTATGGATTTAGTACATTTCTCAAAATATCTAACTTATTCATAGCCAATAGGTGCAACATGGGGTTTCAGAACTACTAGGTGACAAAGATTGAACTATAAACTCCATCACTTCTAATTCTTCTGCATGGTTAGCTCCTGCTCATTCTTTATATTTTGGCTCTAAGTCTTCAAGAAATCTTTCTAGATATCATTCTCAGTTCAACCTTTGCTCTCATCTTCCTCATAGAATCTAATTCCTCTACAGCACTTGCTAGAACTTATCATTATATATTTGTTGCATATTTATAGTCTTTTCTGTCCAAGTTAGTAAAATTTATAATGATAGAAAACACCTTTGTTTTATTTATCCATACCTACCCAGCACTAGCCTGGAAAAGAGTGAGTCTCAACATGTGTTGAAGAATAAAATTCCATGTGTGTCATGCCAGATAACATAAAATCATTAAAAGGTAGATTACATATCCATCATTATTGTAGTCTTGTTTCTGGAGAAATCAATAATTGATGAACACCTATGCACATCCAGACAGCTAAATGGTTTTCAAGAGTTTCATCTATATGACGGCCCTGTGGAAGTCCTAAGATAAATAGGGAGAAAAAAATGAAACCTTCAATCAAGCTCAGAAAATTCTTCCTAAATTCTCAGTGACTGAAATCATCCTGTGGTAGAAAAAAGTAAGACTTCTTAGGCTTTTTCCATAAAACATGATAAGTTAGGGCAATGAACAATTATTTCTAGAACTATCTATGCAGGAATAATTAAATAGTATTTGATACAATCTGGAGGAAACTCTCTAATATTTAAAATAGGATTCTCCACGAAACTCAAAGCAGGGAAATAATTTAGGACGCCCCAAACAAAACGGAATAGATTCAAGGGATGAGATCTGCTAGACAGAGTGTCTGAAGAACTATGGATGGAAGCTTGTAACATCGTACAGGAGGTGGTGGCCAAAACCATCCCCAAGAAAAGGAAATGCAAGAAGGCAAAGTGATTGTCTGAGGTGACTTTACAAATAGCTAGGAAAATAACTGAAGCAAAAGGCAAAGACGAAAGGGAAAGATATAGCCAACTGCAACAGAAAACCAAAAAAAAAAAAAAAGAAGACAAAGATGCAAGTTCAACCTTGGGGCTCTCATCTTCCATCACTGGGGTTTCAGAACTACTAGGTGACAAAGATTGAACTATAAACTCCATCACTTCTAATTCTTCTGCATGGTTAGCTCCTGCTTATTCTTTATATTTTGGCTCTAAGTCTTCAAGAAATCTTTCTAGATATCATTCTCAGTTCAACCTTTGCTCTCATCTTCCTCATAGAATCTAATTCCTCTACAGCACTTGCTAGAACTTATCATTATATATTTGTTGCATATTTATAGTCTTTTCTGTCCAAGTTAGTAAAATTTATAATGATAGAAAACACCTTTGTTTTATTTATCCATACCTACCCAGCACTAGCCTGGAAAAGAGTGAGTCTCAACATGTGTTGAAGAATAAAATTCCATGTGTGTCATGCCAGATAACATAAAATCATTAAAAGGTAGATTACATATCCATCATTATTGTAGTCTTGTTTCTGGAGAAATCAATAATTGATGAACACCTATGCACATCCAGACAGCTAAATGGTTTTCAAGAGTTTCATCTATATGACGGCCCTGTGGAAGTCCTAAGATAAATAGGGAGAAAAAAATGAAACCTTCAATCAAGCTCAGAAAATTCTTCCTAAATTCTCAGTGACTGAAATCATCCTGTGGTAGAAAAAAGTAAGACTTCTTAGGCTTTTTCCATAAAACATGATAAGTTAGGGCAATGAACAATTATTTCTAGAACTATCTATGCAGGAATAATTAAATAGTATTTGATACAATCTGGAGGAAACTCTCTAATATTTAAAATAGGATTCTCCACGAAACTCAAAGCAGGGAAATAATTTAGGACGCCCCAAACAAAACGGAATAGATTCAAGGGATGAGATCTGCTAGACAGAGTGTCTGAAGAACTATGGATGGAAGCTTGTAACATCGTACAGGAGGTGGTGGCCAAAACCATCCCCAAGAAAAGGAAATGCAAGAAGGCAAAGTGATTGTCTGAGGTGACTTTACAAATAGCTAGGAAAATAACTGAAGCAAAAGGCAAAGACGAAAGGGAAAGATATAGCCAACTGACAACAGAATTCCAGAAAATAGCAAGGAGACATAAGAAAGCCTTCTTAAGAAAACAACAAAAGAAACAGAGGAAATCAATTGAATAGGAAAGACTAGAATCTCTTCAAGAAAATTGGAAATACAAAGAGAATATTTCATGCAAAATGGGCTTATTCAAGGGCAAGGGCTTAACAGAAGCAGAAAAGATTAAGAAGACATGGCAAGAATACACAGAAGAACTGTATAAAAAAAAAATCTTAATACCCCGGATAACCACGATTATGTGATTAGCACCCTACAGCAAAACAACCTGTAGTGTGAAGTCAGGTGGGGTTTAGAAAGCATTACTATAAACAAAGATAGTGGAGGTGGTGGAATTCCAGTGGAATTATACAAAATCCTAAAAGACGATGTTCTTAAAGCACTGCACTCAACATTCTGGCAAATTTAAGCAGTGGATATAAGACTGGGGAATGTCAATTTCCATTCCAATCACAAAGAAGGCAATGCCAGAGATTATTCAAGTTACCATGCAGTTACACTCATTGCACATGGTAGCTAGATTATGCTCAAAATCCTTCAACCAAGGTTTCAGAAGTACATGAACCAAGAACTTCCAGCTGTACAAATTGGATTCAGAAAAGGCAGAGGAACCAGATATCATACAGTCAACATTGGCCAGATCATAGAAAAATCAAGGGAATTCCCAAAATTTCTACTTCATTGACTATACTAAAGCCTTTGACTTTGTGGATCACAGAGACTGTGGGAAATTCTTAAAGTGATGGGAATACCAGACCAGCTTACCTATCTCCAAATAAACCTTTAGTGGATCACAAGGAACAACAGACTGGTTAAAATTAGGAAAGGATTATGTCAAATGAATACTGATTTCTGAGGTGACAAGAGATGAGATCTGCTAGACAGAGTGTCTGAAGAACTATGGATGGAAGCTTGTAACATCGTACAGGAGGTGGTGGCCAAAACCATCCCCAAGAAAAGGAAATGCAAGAAGGCAAAGTGATTGTCTGAGGTGACTTTACAAATAGCTAGGAAAATAACTGAAGCAAAAGGCAAAGACGAAAGGGAAAGATATAGCCAACTGACAACAGAATTCCAGAAAATAGCAAGGAGACATAAGAAAGCCTTCTTAAGAAAACAACAAAAGAAACAGAGGAAATCAATTGAATAGGAAAGACTAGAATCTCTTCAAGAAAATTGGAAATACAAAGAGAATATTTCATGCAAAATGGGCTTATTCAAGGGCAAGGGCTTAACAGAAGCAGAAAAGATTAAGAAGACATGGCAAGAATACACAGAAGAACTGTATAAAAAAAAAATCTTAATACCCCGGATAACCACGATTATGTGATTAGCACCCTACAGCAAAACAACCTGTAGTGTGAAGTCAGGTGGGGTTTAGAAAGCATTACTATAAACAAAGATAGTGGAGGTGGTGGAATTCCAGTGGAATTATACAAAATCCTAAAAGACGATGTTCTTAAAGCACTGCACTCAACATTCTGGCAAATTTAAGCAGTGGATATAAGACTGGGGAATGTCAATTTCCATTCCAATCACAAAGAAGGCAATGCCAGAGATTATTCAAGTTACCATGCAGTTACACTCATTGCACATGGTAGCTAGATTATGCTCAAAATCCTTCAACCAAGGTTTCAGAAGTACATGAACCAAGAACTTCCAGCTGTACAAATTGGATTCAGAAAAGGCAGAGGAACCAGATATCATACAGTCAACATTGGCCAGATCATAGAAAAATCAAGGGAATTCCCAAAATTTCTACTTCATTGACTATACTAAAGCCTTTGACTTTGTGGATCACAGAGACTGTGGGAAATTCTTAAAGTGATGGGAATACCAGACCAGCTTACCTATCTCCAAATAAACCTGTATGCAGGTCAAGGTGCAAAAGAACTCTACAAGGAACAACAGACTGGTTAAAATTAGGAAAGGATTATGTCAAGGCTGTATATTGTCACCCTGCTTATTTCACTTATATACAGATTACATCATGCAAAATCCAGGTTGTTTGAATCCCAGACTAGAATCAGGATTGCCTGCAGAAATATTAACAACATCAGATATGCGATAATACCACCCTAATGGCAGAAAGCAAAGAGGTACTAAACAGACTCTTAATGAAGGTGAATGAGGAAAGTGAAAAGACTGGTTTGAAACTCGACATTCAGAAAATGAAGATCATGTTCCTATCACTTCATCACAAATCGATGGGGAAAAAATTGAAACAGTGACAGATTTTATTTTCTTGGTCTCCAAAATTGCTGCAGACAGTGACTGTTGACATGATATCAAAAGACATTTGCTTCTTAGAAAAAAGCTATGGCAAGTCTAGAGAGTATTAAAAAGTGGAGACATAACTTTGTTGACAAAGGTCTGTAGTCCAAGTGTTGGCTTTTCCAGTAGTCATGTACAGATGTTATTGTGGGCAGAAGCTGGAAAATTTCTAGGGATATATTGGGCATCAGGATATAGAGAATTTAGTGAAGAAGAAAGTGATTCAGATGAGCCTCAAACCCCAGATAAAATACCAAGACTTTTTAGTCCACCCATTAGAGAGTTATGTTAGCTCTGATGAGGCTGAGAAATGGGTGCAAATGATGTTGCCTAAAGAGAGCGTGTGTGTTAACCCTAAAGGGAAAAGATTTGTTTCTAAGTGAAGTCCAAGTCTAATGAGTCGGAACTTGTCCATTAGCGATGAAGAGATTATTCAAGTTACCATGCAGTTACACTCATTGCACATGGTAGCTAGATTATGCTCAAAATCCTTCAACCAAGGTTTCAGAAGTACATGAACCAAGAACTTCCAGCTGTACAAATTGGATTCAGAAAAGGCAGAGGAACCAGATATCATACAGTCAACATTGGCCAGATCATAGAAAAATCAAGGGAATTCCCAAAATTTCTACTTCATTGACTATACTAAAGCCTTTGACTTTGTGGATCACAGAGACTGTGGGAAATTCTTAAAGTGATGGGAATACCAGACCAGCTTACCTATCTCCAAATAAACCTGTATGCAGGTCAAGGTGCAAAAGAACTCTACAAGGAACAACAGACTGGTTAAAATTAGGAAAGGATTATGTCAAGGCTGTATATTGTCACCCTGCTTATTTCACTTATATACAGATTACATCATGCAAAATCCAGGTTGTTTGAATCCCAGACTAGAATCAGGATTGCCTGCAGAAATATTAACAACATCAGATATGCGATAATACCACCCTAATGGCAGAAAGCAAAGAGGTACTAAACAGACTCTTAATGAAGGTGAATGAGGAAAGTGAAAAGACTGGTTTGAAACTCGACATTCAGAAAATGAAGATCATGTTCCTATCACTTCATCACAAATCGATGGGGAAAAAATTGAAACAGTGACAGATTTTATTTTCTTGGTCTCCAAAATTGCTGCAGACAGTGACTGTTGACATGATATCAAAAGACATTTGCTTCTTAGAAAAAAGCTATGGCAAGTCTAGAGAGTATTAAAAAGTGGAGACATAACTTTGTTGACAAAGGTCTGTAGTCCAAGTGTTGGCTTTTCCAGTAGTCATGTACAGATGTTATTGTGGGCAGAAGCTGGAAAATTTCTAGGGATATATTGGGCATCAGGATATAGAGAATTTAGTGAAGAAGAAAGTGATTCAGATGAGCCTCAAACCCCAGATAAAATACCAAGACTTTTTAGTCCACCCATTAGAGAGTTATGTTAGCTCTGATGAGGCTGAGAAATGGGTGCAAATGATGTTGCCTAAAGAGAGCGTGTGTGTTAACCCTAAAGGGAAAAGATTTGTTTCTAAGTGAAGTCCAAGTCTAATGAGTCGGAACTTGTCCATTAGCGATGAAGAATTTATGACTCACTGCCAGGCGTCTCAGCAGATTGCCGCTTGTCAGCTTTCTAAGCTCTCTGCGAAAAAAGCCGCTACTGGCAAGCAAAGCCTAAAAGCTGCAGGCAGATCAAAGAAACCCTAATGGCAACACTCCAGTCTTATCTATTTGCTTTTCTAAGAATAAGTTAGTTTAACTCCTAGGTTGTTGGTCTGCATGTCATAGAAAACTGTAACAGTTTCCTTTTTCTTTAGGTCATAAATTCAAGTAAGATTAAGAGATAGTTTACCTTTTTAAATGCATATGAGTTTAGAATATGAATAGAAGCAGAAATAGAACTGTATGCAATGATAATTAGATTTAGCATCCTTTCCTGTTAAACTTCAAAAGTTTGCAATGATTTATGAGACAGTGTAATGAATTGAAAGAAGATAAGAGGATGGCAGGGCACAGGACAGTTCTCCATGTGAGCATTTAACTGGGCCATTAGCTCTTTTTGCCACGCAGAAAAGTAGTGTGGGGACAAATGACAACGGGACTTTCCTATAAAAGGGGGTAGAATAGATTGGGCGGGTGTGCACTCACTGAACTCAGCTATGTCTGAGGTGAGGGGGCCTCCAGCTATGGGGTAAGATTTTTCTGTTATCTTGTTGATTGAGTTCTGAAATAATGTTATAGTTCCGAAATAACTGTAGAATTCTGAAATGATTCTGAAATTCTGAAACAGTTTAAGGCTTTATATGGCTACTAAGTTCTGAATTATTTCTGAAATAATCTTGCAGCCTTGAATTGTTGCTGTTTTAGTTCTGAACTTTAACTTTGATGTAACGTACTGATGCTAATTACTATGATTTACTGATTTACTACTACTGACTTGATGCTCTTTATGTTAATTAATCTAATCTTGGCTTGAACTCCACGCCTTTTTACTGTTGAAGTTCTATTCTCTTAAATTAAAAGGATCTACTTTGTATAGGTTGAAGTTTACAGAGGCAATTAAGTGTCTCCTTGCTTCTATTAATCCGAAATAAGTAACTATACATTGCCCAAGACAATGCATGGTTGGGTCACAAGAAGATTGAGCACTGAAGAATTGATGCGTTCAAATTGTGGTGCTGAAGGAGACTCTTTTGAGTCCTTTAGGCAGCAAGCAAGGAGATCAAACTAGTCAAGCCTAAAGAAAATCAACTTAATATATATTGGAAAGAGTGATGCTGAAACTGAAACTTCCAATACTTTTGCCACTTAATGGAAGAGCTATCTCACGGAATAAGACTCTGATTCTGGGAAAGATTCAGGGTATGAAGAGGAGGGTATGACAGAAAATGAGATTTCTGGATGGCATCACTCAGTCAAAGGATCTGAATTTGAGCAAACTCAGGGAGATAGTGAAGGACAGGGAAGCCTGAGATACTGCAGTTCATGGGGTTACAAAGAGTCAAACACAACTTAGTGACCGAACAACAATAACAAAACAAAACTAACACTATGTGGAAATGTCTCACTTAATTCCTTATAAGTACTCAGAAGAACAGAAGGGAATCATGACAGAAGGCTGACATTGTCACAAAATAAGCTTTTATAGCAATGTCAGACTGCAATTATAAACCCAAGGTCACCTTCCCAGTGTGAACCATAGGGAGAGAAGAATCGGGGGATCATGGCCACCAAGCTGGAGAGCAGCATATTGTTGAAGACAAAGCAGTTAATTGGAGGCTCAGTAGTAGTTCCTCTTGATGGGGTCGCGGGTCAAAACTTATGTTTTTCCCAGAGACTATGACTGCGCATGTTTTTTGTTTATCCACACAAATGGCTGTATCCTGGGGCATAATATTATAAACACATGTGATTACAGAAAATGAATCAACAAGAAAAGCAGTGAAATATATTTTTTTTGCTCAGCTACACGGACAGAGATTTCTCAGGTAGAGTTGCTGCTGCTGCTGCTGCTGAATCACTTCAGTCGTATTTGGCTCCATGTGACCCCACAGACTACAGCCCACCAGACTCCTCCCTCCATGGAATTCTCTGGACAAGAATACTGGAGTGGTTGTCATGCCCTCCTCCAAGGGGGCACCACCCAGGGATGGAACCTGGGTCTCTTGCATTGTAAGCAGATTCCTGACCACTGAGCCATCATGGAAGCTCCATATATATTAGTTGAGACCCCATGGACTGTAGCTCATCTGGCTTCTCCATCTGGAATTTTCTAGGAAAGAACACCAGAGTGGAATTTTCCAGGCAAGGATACCATTTCCTTCTCCACAGAGGATGTTAGTGGTAAAGAATCTGTCTGCCAATGTAGGAGACATAACAGAGGATGACCTTGCCCCTAGGCTTGGAAGATTTCCTGGAGGAGAAAATGGCAACCCACTTTAATATTCTTGCTGGAAAAATCCCATGGACAGAGGGGCCTAGTCCACTATAGTCCATGGGGTCACAAAGAGTTGGACTTCATCAGCGTCTAAGCACCAGCATATGGACAGAATGAAAATGCTATAGAGATGAAAGGCTATCCAGAAAGAATTACATATATATATAAAACCTGCCTTCTTTCACTACTATTTTTGTGGCGTGAAAGAAATGTGCTATTCCGTAGGGAAGAGGGATGAAAGGGGAGGAGAGTCATTTAGTTACTCTCTGGTTATGGCCTATCTGACACTACTGGATAATTATAGAAGTATTCTGTGACCAAAATAAGTTAAGTATAACCATAGTCCTGCTTCTGAAGTAACATTA
This sequence comes from Tragulus kanchil, assembly GCA_022376925.1. NCBI lineage: Eukaryota > Metazoa > Chordata > Mammalia > Artiodactyla > Tragulidae > Tragulus > Tragulus kanchil. The sequence goes on along the minus strand of JAIOJX010000027.1, from coordinate 53,630,943 downwards.
AGCCACACAGAATTATATATATATATATATATATATATATATATATGTGTGTGTGTGTGTGTGTGTGTGTGTGTGTGTGTGTGTCTCTCTCTCTTTCTCTCTCTCTCTCTAAGTAGATAGATAGATAGATAGATATTTGTTCTTCTCCATTTCTTCATGGAGTGAGTCAGCCAAGGATAAATTTAACTTTACTTCCTTTTAATGATTGCCCCTAGGAATTCTTATTCCATAAAACAGCAGCATCATAGAATTACATCACTAACCCTTCTTTCTCTGCCATGTTTATTCCCTTTTCCATTTTCCTTCTATCTATAAAAAGGCATGGCTCTCAACTCTGAAACTTTCACTGTGGTTTCCTTGGGTCGTCCACTTTCTGCACAGTGCATCAATTTATTTATATTTATATGTCCTAATGTATGTTTTTCAATTAGTGTCTACTGTACAATAAAACATAAAGAAAGAATACGGTATTAATATCATTCTGTGTGGCTTAATGTTACTTCAGAAGCAGGACTATGGTTATACTTAACTTATTTTGGTTACAGAATACTTCTATAATTATCCAGTAGTGTCAGATAGGCCATAACCAGAGAGTAACTAAATGACTCTCCTCCCCTTTCATCCCTCTTCCCTACGGAATAGCACATTTCTTTCACGCCACAAAAATAGTAGTGAAAGAAGGCAGGTTTTAAACTAGCCTAGTGTATTTGTCATTTGACTTTCCATTATCCAAATTATTAATAGGAATCAATGCAGTGAATAATCTAAAATCATGTTGGATTTTAAATCAATATTTTTTGAGGAATACAATATATACAGTTCCCTTGAAAATAATTTCTGTCTTATTAGGTCTTCTTGGTGCCCAAGTAGGTATCAAAAAAAAATGTGATAACATTTTTAGCATGCCAAGCATTGTTTGAGGCATTTCATAAACATTACTTCTGTAAGAACTTTATGAGGATGGCATCATGAATTAAAGCTTACACAGAAGGAATTTCTGAATTTGTAAATTCCTTCTGTGTACAAATTCAGAGGTAGCAGAGCATTGTGGAAAAATCTCAGGGCTAAGAGTTAGAAACACAAAGAGCTCAGCTTCTGTGTCATCACATACTTATGAAACTGGTGGATATATATTGGGCCTATTTAGCTATGCAAAATTGTTTACTAAGCACAAAATTGTTTCCTTTTGCTGGACAAGGTTAGTTCAGGGTCTGAGACAGAAGTTGTAGTTCAAACACTAGTTTATTTGTTGGTTTGAGTTGTTCATATGATTCAGTAGCCAAATCTGCAGCAATTTTAGTTCCTGCTGGACAGTGTATGTGTGCTTAGCTCCTTGAAGAAGAAAGGCAGCCTTTCTTACAGCCCTCCTTTGCGTTTATTCCCTTTTCCATTTTCCTTCTATCTATAAAAAGGCATGGCTCTCAACTCTGAAACTTTCACTGTGGTTTCCTTGGGTCGTCCACTTTCTGCACAGTGCATCAATTTATTTATATTTATATGTCCTAATGTATGTTTTTCAATTAGTGTCTACTGTACAATAAAACATAAAGAAAGAATACGGTATTAATATCATTCTGTGTGGCTTAATGTTACTTCAGAAGCAGGACTATGGTTATACTTAACTTATTTTGGTTACAGAATACTTCTATAATTATCCAGTAGTGTCAGATAGGCCATAACCAGAGAGTAACTAAATGACTCTCCTCCCCTTTCATCCCTCTTCCCTACGGAATAGCACATTTCTTTCACGCCACAAAAATAGTAGTGAAAGAAGGCAGGTTTTAAACTAGCCTAGTGTATTTGTCATTTGACTTTCCATTATCCAAATTATTAATAGGAATCAATGCAGTGAATAATCTAAAATCATGTTGGATTTTAAATCAATATTTTTTGAGGAATACAATATATACAGTTCCCTTGAAAATAATTTCTGTCTTATTAGGTCTTCTTGGTGCCCAAGTAGGTATCAAAAAAAAATGTGATAACATTTTTAGCATGCCAAGCATTGTTTGAGGCATTTCATAAACATTACTTCTGTAAGAACTTTATGAGGATGGCATCATGAATTAAAGCTTACACAGAAGGAATTTCTGAATTTGTAAATTCCTTCTGTGTACAAATTCAGAGGTAGCAGAGCATTGTGGAAAAATCTCAGGGCTAAGAGTTAGAAAAAAAAAGAGTTCAGCTTCTGTGTCATCACATACTTATGAAACTGGTGGATATATATTGGGCCTATTTAGCTATGCAAAATTGTTTACTAAGCACAAAATTGTTTCCTTTTGCTGGACAAGGTTAGTTCAGGGTCTGAGACAGAAGTTGTAGTTCAAACACTAGTTTATTTGTTGGTTTGAGTTGTTCATATGATTCAGTAGCCAAATCTGCAGCAATTTTAGTTCCTGCTGGACAGTGTATGTGTGCTTAGCTCCTTGAAGAAGAAAGGCAGCCTTTCTTACAGATGATTCCATCATGAAAACTGGAAGCTGTGTGGGCATGAGAGATTAATATGGCTTCAAGTTATCCTCATGAGCTCTACTCAACTCATTTTGTCTTTGCTTTCCCTTCTTCATATTTGTTTTTCTTTTTCCATTGTTTTAAACGTGGACTTCAGGCTCCAGTGCCAGACGCAGTAGCAGCAGCCTCACATACAGTTTTTTAACAGCTGTCACAATTGCATAAGGTTCAAATCTGTAATAATGCCTGTTGCTATAGCTTCTAGTAGGCCTGCTTCTTTGATCAAATTCTGACCTATACAGTGAACAGTTCTAAGAAATCACTTCCTCTCTTCTAATTCCCACTTCTTAATCAGTAAATATTCCTTTCTGGCTCTACGGTGAAAGTGAAGGGTGACTCAGAATTGTACTAAGAGATTTTCTTTTTGTTTACCAACATCATACATAGGTAATTTATATATGGATAATCATGAGCTATATTCAAAGATGATGTTGTGAAGATAAGAGTAGTCAGTAGTCACTACGAATTAGGTCTTGAGATACATGTGATATCCCAAGGGAGTTTTCAAGCTCTCAGCCACTTGTGTAAAGAAGTGTGCGATGACAATGAAGTTTAATAGCAATATCTGTGATTGTTGAGTGTTGTCATTTTGTGTAGGTTCAGTGAAAACAATAAATTCATACATGTGTCCAACACCTCTTTTCTTTCAAGTATTTTTACAGCTAGTACTCCCATTTGTCAAAATGCCTGCTACAGAATTGCTGCACAGAACATTTTGATAATAGATATTGAAGACCCTAGATGAAATGAGGCACATAATAGTAAATAAATGGCAATTATTATTTCTTAAATTTGCATGTCTACTTTTTTTGCTTGCTCTCTTCATTGGATTCTCAAGGTAGTTATTAAATGCCAATGTCAATCACTTTATTTAAGAGGGAATAAGCACAAAATATATAAATGATTGATCAAGGATATGACTTCCAAATGCTCATAAGGAACAATGAAGTGCTAGCTACTCAACTTTATCTGATTCTGTGACCTTATGAAATCCACCATTATCCTCTGTCCATAGAATTCTCCATGCAAAAATACTGGAGTGGGTTGCCATTTCCTTTTCAGGGAACAGGGAGAAATACCAAGTTATAGAACAAGGGCCAATAACCTGATTCACTGGTCATAATGATAAAGTTGAGAAGCAACAGAACTTTGGAGCATATATAATGAAGCATATATGAGGTAGTAGACATTGCCTACACATAGCAATTTATTTAATCCTCAACAAGAAACAAACACAAAAACTATAAAGATAATAATTTTTATTCCTTGTTAATAGGTTAAGAAACTAAAACTTAAAGATTAAGAGATACTGAATTATTTACTTTACATTATATAGCAGGTAAATAGTAAGTGGGGACTAAATCTGAACAGTAGATGGGCTACTATCTAGTAGAAGAGCTGAGAGTGGAGTGGGGTCAGTTTACCCAGCTTTAGCTTCTAACAGTGTGTCTATATACACTATTAAGTTTGTCACTAATCATATCCAACTCTTTTGTGACCCTTTGAACTGTAGCCTGTCAGGTTCTTCTGTCCATGGGACTTTTTTTTTAACTTTTATTTTACTTTTAACTTTTACAGAGATTTGTTGTTTACAGATATGTATGCTCTCAGATTAGTCATATGTATATCCCACCCCATCCCACCCCTCCAGACCTTCATACAGCACCCATGAAGGAACTGCTTTTCTCACAGAGCAATGACTATAGCTATTTTTTCACAAATTTAAAGCCTTCATGCTACTTCCAGACCTGTCATCAGCAAGAATTTTTACTGAAAAATTCATACAGAACACTTTTTTAGTTTTCAGCTAGTACTCCCATTTGTCAAAATGCCTGCTACAGAATTGCTGCACAGAACATTTTGATAATAGATATTGAAGACCCTAGATGAAATGAGGCACATAATAGTAAATAAATGGCAATTATTATTTCTTAAATTTGCATGTCTACTTTTTTTGCTTGCTCTCTTCATTGGATTCTCAAGGTAGTTATTAAATGCCAATGTCAATCACTTTATTTAAGAGGGAATAAGCACAAAATATATAAATGATTGATCAAGGATATGACTTCCAAATGCTCATAAGGAACAATGAAGTGCTAGCTACTCAACTTTATCTGATTCTGTGACCTTATGAAATCCACCATTATCCTCTGTCCATAGAATTCTCCATGCAAAAATACTGGAGTGGGTTGCCATTTCCTTTTCAGGGAACAGGGAGAAATACCAAGTTATAGAACAAGGGCCAATAACCTGATTCACTGGTCATAATGATAAAGTTGAGAAGCAACAGAACTTTGGAGCATATATAATGAAGCATATATGAGGTAGTAGACATTGCCTACACATAGCAATTTATTTAATCCTCAACAAGAAACAAACACAAAAACTATAAAGATAATAATTTTTATTCCTTGTTAATAGGTTAAGAAACTAAAACTTAAAGATTAAGAGATACTGAATTATTTACTTTACATTATATAGCAGGTAAATAGTAAGTGGGGACTAAATCTGAACAGTAGATGGGCTACTATCTAGTAGAAGAGCTGAGAGTGGAGTGGGGTCAGTTTACCCAGCTTTAGCTTCTAACAGTGTGTCTATATACACTATTAAGTTTGTCACTAATCATATCCAACTCTTTTGTGACCCTTTGAACTGTAGCCTGTCAGGTTCTTCTGTCCATGGGACTTTTTTTTTAACTTTTATTTTACTTTTAACTTTTACAGAGATTTGTTGTTTACAGATATGTATGCTCTCAGATTAGTCATATGTATATCCCACCCCAACCCACCCCTCCAGACCTTCATACAGCACCCATGAAGGAACTGCTTTTCTCACAGAGCAATGACTATAGCTATTTTTTTCACATATGATAGTACAGGCCTTCATGCTACTTCCTTTATGCCTCTCACCCACTGTTTGTCCATGGGATTTCACAGGCAAGAATATTGAAGTGGATTGCCGTTTTCTTCTCCAGAGGATCCTACTGACTCAAGGATAGTACATGCCTCATAATGTTGCTCTATACCATAACTAATGCTAATGTACTGAGAACTCATTTTGGTTAATGATCTCAACCAATAGTCCATACTCAGTCTGAGTGCTGGTGGTTATTTTATTTCTTATACCAGGGATTAAAAACCTGTATCATTTTGCCCAAATCCAGTCTGAAGCCATGTTTCCGTTATGGCTCATAAAAATGATTTTTACAGTTTAAAAGCTTTGCCAAACACACACACACACAAAGAATAAGAATATGCAACAAAGACCTATATGTCTCACAAATTCTAAAATATTTTCTATCCAGTCCTGTACAAAAAAGTTTGTCAACCTGTTGTCTTTTTTTAAAAGAGTTCTTTGTATATTTTGGATACCATTTCTTTTTAATATAATTTTATTTATTTATTTATGACTGTTCTGGATCTTTGTTGTTTGGACAGCTTTTCTCTATTTGTGGCAAGTGGAATGGGAATACTCTTTAGTTGTGGTGTACAGTTTTCTCATTGTGGTGGCTTCTCTTGTTGTGGAGTATAGGCTCTAGGGCACGTGGGCTTCAGTAGTTGTGGCACAAGGGCTCTCTAGTTGTAGCTTCCAGGTCTAGAGCACAGACTCAATAGATGTGGCACACAGGCTTAGTTGCTCTGTGACATGTGGGATCTTCCTGGAAACTTGTGTCTCCTTGTATTGACAGGCAGATTCTTTACTGCTGAGCTAACAGGAAAGCCTAACCCGTGGTCTTATATTATGTTGCTTCCTTGACCTTGAAATAAAGAATTCAAAGAGTCAGAAAGGTCACATTGGCATACTCTAAAAAAAACAGAACTTTGACCTAAAAATATGAATAGATAATGAAGGTAGAAAGAAAGGGTGATGGGAATTCCCTGGTGGTGTAGTGTTTGGGACTCCTGAGCTTCTACTGCAGAGGACCCGAGTTCAATCCCTGGTTTCAGAACTCAGATCCTGTAAGCCACAAGACTTGGCCAAGAAAAAGAAAAGAAAAGAAAGAAACAGTGAAGGAGGCAGAAGAAAGCTCTGTTTGCTGTTTTTCAGTGAAATGAATAAAGATAAATGAGAACCCAGATTTTCTGGCTGTCACAGCAACCCCATTGCTGTCCCAATGTCCCACCTTACTGTAAGTGAGTAGAGAATAAATAAGTATAGAAGAGTGGGTTTTTATAGGGATAGTCTACCTTTCATGCTTTAAAATTATTCTCCCTGACACAAATAAATAATGAACATGCAGTACACCTTAGTTCATGTATAGGTTATTTTACATGTATAATTTTTTATTTGATTCTCAGTATCCAGTTATGGACCAAAGAATCAAGTTCTCCATTTTAAGAATTAGGGGACCAAAATAAAGGAAACTGCCAGACCTTAAAAACCTTGATGTTAAAAAAAGAAAAACACCTCTGATGTCTCATGTACACTCTAGTCTCTTCCAGTTCTCTCATACGAGGCTCACAACAACTCTATATGTTGTATTGTTATGTCTTTAGTTATTGTTAAATAACATATGAGAAAGCTTAGGTGAAGAAGTACAGGTAAGACCTTACAAGCAGAAGACTTTAAAGGCGGAACTTTAACTCCAATTCTGGCTACAACCTTAGGGTGTTGCCATTATTCTAGGTAGGAAATAAGCAGATGATAGAAGATTTTACCCTACTTTTCAAAAATAAGGAAGAGAAGTTAAAGAAGGAAAGTTAGGATATCAAGATGCTTCCACTTTTCTCTTCAAATTACATTCTAGACAATTGAACAGGCTGATCTCTTCTTGACCCCTAAATATACTCTTTTTAATGTATAAACTCTGACACAGGTCACTTTTCTTCCTTGACCTTGAAATAAAGAATTCAAAGAGTCAGAAAGGTCACATTGGCATACTCTAAAAAAAACAGAACTTTGACCTAAAAATATGAATAGATAATGAAGGTAGAAAGAAAGGGTGATGGGAATTCCCTGGTGGTGTAGTGTTTGGGACTCCTGAGCTTCTACTGCAGAGGACCCGAGTTCAATCCCTGGTTTCAGAACTCAGATCCTGTAAGCCACAAGACTTGGCCAAGAAAAAGAAAAGAAAAGAAAGAAACAGTGAAGGAGGCAGAAGAAAGCTCTGTTTGCTGTTTTTCAGTGAAATGAATAAAGATAAATGAGAACCCAGATTTTCTGGCTGTCACAGCAACCCCATTGCTGTCCCAATGTCCCACCTTACTGTAAGTGAGTAGAGAATAAATAAGTATAGAAGAGTGGGTTTTTATAGGGATAGTCTACCTTTCATGCTTTAAAATTATTCTCCCTGACACAAATAAATAATGAACATGCAGTACACCTTAGTTCATGTATAGGTTATTTTACATGTATAATTTTTTATTTGATTCTCAGTATCCAGTTATGGACCAAAGAATCAAGTTCTCCATTTTAAGAATTAGGGGACCAAAATAAAGGAAACTGCCAGACCTTAAAAACCTTGATGTTAAAAAAAGAAAAACACCTCTGATGTCTCATGTACACTCTAGTCTCTTCCAGTTCTCTCATACGAGGCTCACAACAACTCTATATGTTGTATTGTTATGTCTTTAGTTATTGTTAAATAACATATGAGAAAGCTTAGGTGAAGAAGTACAGGTAAGACCTTACAAGCAGAAGACTTTAAAGGCGGAACTTTAACTCCAATTCTGGCTACAACCTTAGGGTGTTGCCATTATTCTAGGTAGGAAATAAGCAGATGATAGAAGATTTTACCCTACTTTTCAAAAATAAGGAAGAGAAGTTAAAGAAGGAAAGTTAGGATATCAAGATGCTTCCACTTTTCTCTTCAAATTACATTCTAGACAATTGAACAGGCTGATCTCTTCTTGACCCCTAAATATACTCTTTTTAATGTATAAACTCTGACACAGGTCACTTTTCTTATAAAGATACCATTAAATTCTCTTTACATTTTTCAAGATTCAACTTGAGTATCATCTCCCCCTGGAAGTCTTTATACACTACCTTTTGTACTGCGGCAACCATCGCAATTCCTCAAGGAGGCTCTCCAATTTACATGTCTTTTTCATGGTACCTTGTCTTCTTTCTATCAAGCACATACCACATTATATCATAATAGCTAGTTTAGGTATTTCTCTCTCTTGCTTTACTATCATTTTCTGGAAGGCAGAGGTTGTATTTTGTTTATGCTGTTTCTCCAAACTCGAGCATATTCCCTTATCTACAAGCGGTCAGTTGGTGCCTATTAAAGGAATGATTAGATAAAACCTTCTGTTTTCTGTTTAACAATTTTTAGCTTACAGTTTTCAACAGCAGTTGATGAAAATACACACCTGAATGCTCATTAACATACCAATGATATGGATTGGTATCCATGGATAAAACATGGATATGGGACTTGGGAACTCAGGTAGAAAATAAAATGCCCAGAGTTTACTCAAAAGGAAAATAGATCCATTTAGAAGCAATGAGTTCATTTAAGTAAAAGGTGAAAAGAGACCTCCCAACTACCCTGCTGAATTTTATCAAATTTGAATTCTGCATGTTGTCACCAAACTAATCAAATCACCATCCATTCTCTCTTCCATGTACAAGGAAATTTATTCCTAAGGGAACAAATTCTTCCCTCAAAATATTTCGAGAAGCTACTTAAAGAAAAAAAAAAAAAAAACAAAAAAAAACAAGACAATGTTTAAAAAAGTTAGCGGCCTCTTACCAGGGAAACCACTGAAAATAACAGGCATTATCTCAAAGGGTTGCTTCCTAGTTAAATTAATAAATAAAAATATCCACTTGTAATGATTTGTTGTATATCTTCATGCTGAAAACTTACTTAGCATGTGCAATGAAATTTGCCCATCTATACATATCATAAAGAATCACTGAATCAGACTTCCCTGGTGGTCCAGTGGGTAAGGACACTGTCTTGCAGTGCCAGGGGTGCCAGTTACACCCCCGGCCTGGGAAGATCCCACGTGCCGCAGACCAGGTGCACGCATGCACCCAGAGCTGGTTCTCTGCGACAAGAGAGGCCACTGGGATGGGAGGCCCACACAGGCCAAAGAGCAAAGATGGATGCAAACAAATAAATGAAAGAACAATAGAAGTGTTCAAAAATAATAATCATAATAATAATAAAGAATCACTGAATCATCTTCCTCCTTTGGTATAATTTAAAATCTTTTGTTTTTTTAGCACCAGAATAAATCTCCATGATTAGTATACAATTTTCCTATGCTATTCCTTAACAGTCAATTGTAAACATGAATTTTATACATGCACATGTATTTCAAGAGTTAATGAAACAAATTTCTCACACCATAATTTTTTCAACAAGGAGAATCAGATGCAGAAAAGCAAAACTGCCCAGTTAGCAAGGAAAACAACTGTACATTTCCAGAATAAGTGCAATATCTTGCTGAGTCTACCAAAATTGTGACCTTTATCCAATAATATAGAGAAGACATATGTACGTGTTTTCTTAGAAACTGACAGTAGAGATTCTCAGTACAACCATTCTGTGCCATAGACACTAACAAGGGAGTTAGGCTTACTGAAATAAAGTGACATCAAAATCTATAATAAAGTTATAAATTTTGCATTAATCAACATATTTGTTATTTTACATTATTTAACACTATTTTTACAAATATGTTTCAAAATTTGATAAATATTGCTTCATTTTTTCTAAGAGAATCTGAAACATGGAGAGAGAAGAAAATGGCAACCCACTACAGTATTCTTGCCTGGAAAATTCCATGGATGGAGAAGCCTGGAGAGCTACAGTCCATAGGGCCTCAAATATATATGTATATATGGCACTTCTCTGATGACTCAATGGTGAGGAATCTCTGCAATGCATGAGACCTGGGTCCCATCGCTGGGTTGGTAATATCCCCTAGAGAAGGGTATGGCAATCCACTTCAGTATTCTTCCCCAGAGAATTCTATGGACAGAGGAACCTGGCAGCCTGCAGCAGTCCATGGGATCACTCAGAGTCGGACAAAACTGAAGTGAGTAAGCAACAGCAGAGGGATGGAGAAATTAGGAGACTATCTCAGGAAACAAGAATGGGTAATGATAACCAGTATTAACTGTCAATCAATCTAATTCTTCCTTTATAAAATAACAAATAAATAATTTTAATAATAAACCTCCATTTTTGGTAAAAAACAAAGCAATGAAATACCAACTTATTTTTAGCCTTGAAGAAATTTTCTAAGTGTTCCTAGACATTCCAAAGCCAAGACAAAAGCAAGGCTCTTGAATTTCTCAGTCAAATATTAAATTGGTCTAAAAATCAAATTAAAAAAATCTTAAAATTCTAAAATACTTAAGAACTTCACTGGCATATTAACAAGTTACTCTGATATTTATAATTAAGAAAACTGGCATTCAAATCCCCAAATGTTTTTTTCCCTAAAGTATATTAATACAACAAGCAAAACTGCCCAGTTAGCAAGGAAAACAACTGTACATTTCCAGAATAAGTGCAATATCTTGCTGAGTCTACCAAAATTGTGACCTTTATCCAATAATATAGAGAAGACATATGTACGTGTTTTCTTAGAAACTGACAGTAGAGATTCTCAGTACAACCATTCTGTGCCATAGACACTAACAAGGGAGTTAGGCTTACTGAAATAAAGTGACATCAAAATCTATAATAAAGTTATAAATTTTGCATTAATCAACATATTTGTTATTTTACATTATTTAACACTATTTTTACAAATATGTTTCAAAATTTGATAAATATTGCTTCATTTTTTCTAAGAGAATCTGAAACATGGAGAGAGAAGAAAATGGCAACCCACTACAGTATTCTTGCCTGGAAAATTCCATGGATGGAGAAGCCTGGAGAGCTACAGTCCATAGGGCCTCAAATATATATGTATATATGGCACTTCTCTGATGACTCAATGGTGAGGAATCTCTGCAATGCATGAGACCTGGGTCCCATCGCTGGGTTGGTAATATCCCCTAGAGAAGGGTATGGCAATCCACTTCAGTATTCTTCCCCAGAGAATTCTATGGACAGAGGAACCTGGCAGCCTGCAGCAGTCCATGGGATCACTCAGAGTCGGACAAAACTGAAGTGAGTAAGCAACAGCAGAGGGATGGAGAAATTAGGAGACTATCTCAGGAAACAAGAATGGGTAATGATAACCAGTATTAACTGTCAATCAATCTAATTCTTCCTTTATAAAATAACAAATAAATAATTTTAATAATAAACCTCCATTTTTGGTAAAAAACAAAGCAATGAAATACCAACTTATTTTTAGCCTTGAAGAAATTTTCTAAGTGTTCCTAGACATTCCAAAGCCAAGACAAAAGCAAGGCTCTTGAATTTCTCAGTCAAATATTAAATTGGTCTAAAAATCAAATTAAAAAAAAATCTTAAAATTCTAAAATACTTAAGAACTTCACTGGCATATTAACAAGTTACTCTGATATTTATAATTAAGAAAACTGGCATTCGTAAATCCCCAAAGTTATGAATTTCTATAGTATACTTTTCCACCTCTAAAATGTGATTAAGTATTAATACAACATAATAATTTAGTTAACCCTTTAGAAACTAGTTTTATAACACATCAATAAAACCATTTGTAAATCCATAAAAATAAATTTCATTTCAAGACTGAACTCTACATTTCAAAATGTTTCTACGCTACAGTCCTAACATTAATTATGAACTTACTGAAATCTTGAGACTTTTAATCTCCACTAGGTGTCTGCAATAGAGAACTTACAAGATTCATTGAAATGAAAAGGTTGGACCACTCCCTAGCCAGTCCCTAGCCAGTCCCTAGCCAGGTGACTGGGTCCACTACCAGATACTCACTGTGTGTTTTCTACCCACTGTGTTCCTTTGGCATTATAATCATCAAAGTACTCTTTAGGTCACTTTGCTAATGGTAAAGGTGATGCGTATTCTATCTGGCCTTGAAAACTTTCTCTAAAATATATTGTTCTCTTGACCTAGTATAAGAAACAATCAGGGTCTTAAAAATTGTGGCCCATAAACAGGTTAACTTTCTACATCTGGATATGGAAGGAGAAGAGAGCAAATGAAAAGATAGGAATGATGAGGGGAAACTAACTTAAGGATTCAATGAGCAAAGAGGATGAAAAAAAGAAAAAGAAAACCATTCCTAAAGTGTAAAATTTTACCCCACACAGAGCTTCTAGGGGTCTTAGAGATAATGTTAGAATGTAGCTTTCATTTCCTGATGCAGACTCTGAAGTAATGAGCTCCAGAGAGGAAAATATGCGTAAGGCACATGCTGCCACATCCCTGATCAAGAGTGCAGTCGTCAGGGATCTTTTTCCTTATCTCTAGAAGGAAGTAGGACCTGATGTGAGTCATGCTTCTCTCTAAGCCTTCAATCCAATATTTATAGAACTAGAATGCTACAGCAATAAACCAGCAGGTCTCTATGATAGAAAGGATGAAGTCACGATGTATCAATTACTTTATTCTCTGCCTCTTAGTTTCCAACTGGCTGAACTCAGAAAGGGAATGGGGTACATTTTTGCTTACCATTATGAAATATTATAATTAAGAAAACTGGCATTCGTAAATCCCCAAAGTTATGAATTTCTATAGTATACTTTTCCACCTCTAAAATGTGATTAAGTATTAATACAACATAATAATTTAGTTAACCCTTTAGAAACTAGTTTTATAACACATCAATAAAACCATTTGTAAATCCATAAAAATAAATTTCATTTCAAGACTGAACTCTACATTTCAAAATGTTTCTACGCTACAGTCCTAACATTAATTATGAACTTACTGAAATCTTGAGACTTTTAATCTCCACTAGGTGTCTGCAATAGAGAACTTACAAGATTCATTGAAATGAAAAGGTTGGACCACTCCCTAGCCAGTCCCTAGCCAGTCCCTAGCCAGGTGACTGGGTCCACTACCAGATACTCACTGTGTGTTTTCTACCCACTGTGTTCCTTTGGCATTATAATCATCAAAGTACTCTTTAGGTCACTTTGCTAATGGTAAAGGTGATGCGTATTCTATCTGGCCTTGAAAACTTTCTCTAAAATATATTGTTCTCTTGACCTAGTATAAGAAACAATCAGGGTCTTAAAAATTGTGGCCCATAAACAGGTTAACTTTCTACATCTGGATATGGAAGGAGAAGAGAGCAAATGAAAAGATAGGAATGATGAGGGGAAACTAACTTAAGGATTCAATGAGCAAAGAGGATGAAAAAAAGAAAAAGAAAACCATTCCTAAAGTGTAAAATTTTACCCCACACAGAGCTTCTAGGGGTCTTAGAGATAATGTTAGAATGTAGCTTTCATTTCCTGATGCAGACTCTGAAGTAATGAGCTCCAGAGAGGAAAATATGCGTAAGGCACATGCTGCCACATCCCTGATCAAGAGTGCAGTCGTCAGGGATCTTTTTCCTTATCTCTAGAAGGAAGTAGGACCTGATGTGAGTCATGCTTCTCTCTAAGCCTTCAATCCAATATTTATAGAACTAGAATGCTACAGCAATAAACCAGCAGGTCTCTATGATAGAAAGGATGAAGTCACGATGTATCAATTACTTTATTCTCTGCCTCTTAGTTTCCAACTGGCTGAACTCAGAAAGGGAATGGGGTACATTTTTGCTTACAATTATGAAATATTACAATCAAAATATAACAGAAAATATAGAGAATAATATAAAGATGCCATATCACAACACACCCAGATTTAACAAATATTAACATTGGTTATTCTTTCAACAAACATACACAGATCTCTCTTTCAACAAACATACTTTCAATTTTTGTATATTGATCTTATAATCAGAAAATCTGTCAAATATTCTTTTAACAGTTTGGCTATATCATATTCAAATACTTCTTTCCTTCTTTTCTAAACCTGCTATTTTCATTTACTTTTCTTGTCTTTTTGTGGCTGTTATCTAGTAATAATTTAAATGCTAGGAGTGGCGCCACTTTTAATGAAAATACTTTAAATATATTATCCATAATTAGGGGCTTCCCAGGAGACTCAGCTATATAGAATCAACCTGCAATGCAGAAGCCATAAGAGACATGAATTTCATCCCTGGGTAAGATTCCATGGAAGAGGAAACAATAACCCACTCCTTTATGCTTACCAGGAATATTCCATGGACATAGGAACCTAGTGGGCTACATTCCACAGCATCTCAAATAGTCACACATGACTAAGCGACTGAGCACAACAGTGCTTTAGTGGCTGTGTTCCAATAGATTAAGTGCCTTTTATTTGATCTCTAATTAAAAACACATTTTATTATAATCCATAATATAGGTTAAAATGACAACATTTAAAAGATTTTTGCTGCTCATATTGAGATGACAATGTGATTTTTAAAAAAGCAGTAGAGGGTAGCTTTATTCCTAGTTTTTAAAGGAATGACCATAGGCTGTACAATTCCAAAAACAATGCAAGATAATTTCCTTTGTTTCACATCCACTCCAACATTTATCATTTGTAGATTTTTTGATGATGACCATTGTGACCACTGTGAGTGATACCTCATTGTATTTTCGATTTGGATTCCTCCAATAATGAGTGATGTTGAGACTCTTTCATGTGTATGTTGGTCATCTGTATGACTTTGGAGAAATGTCTGTTTAGGTATTCTGCCAATTGATTTTTTTTCGATTTGGGATATCCGTTTTTCCAAATTTAATGAGTGATGTTGAGATCTATGATAGAAAGGATGAAGTCACGATGTATCAATTACTTTATTCTCTGCCTCTTAGTTTCCAACTGGCTGAACTCAGAAAGGGAATGGGGTACATTTTTGCTTACAATTATGAAATATTACAATCAAAATATAACAGAAAATATAGAGAATAATATAAAGATGCCATATCACAACACACCCAGATTTAACAAATATTAACATTGGTTATTCTTTCAACAAACATACACAGATCTCTCTTTCAACAAACATACTTTCAATTTTTGTATATTGATCTTATAATCAGAAAATCTGTCAAATATTCTTTTAACAGTTTGGCTATATCATATTCAAATACTTCTTTCCTTCTTTTCTAAACCTGCTATTTTCATTTACTTTTCTTGTCTTTTTGTGGCTGTTATCTAGTAATAATTTAAATGCTAGGAGTGGCGCCACTTTTAATGAAAATACTTTAAATATATTATCCATAATTAGGGGCTTCCCAGGAGACTCAGCTATATAGAATCAACCTGCAATGCAGAAGCCATAAGAGACATGAATTTCATCCCTGGGTAAGATTCCATGGAAGAGGAAACAATAACCCACTCCTTTATGCTTACCAGGAATATTCCATGGACATAGGAACCTAGTGGGCTACATTCCACAGCATCTCAAATAGTCACACATGACTAAGCGACTGAGCACAACAGTGCTTTAGTGGCTGTGTTCCAATAGATTAAGTGCCTTTTATTTGATCTCTAATTAAAAACACATTTTATTATAATCCATAATATAGGTTAAAATGACAACATTTAAAAGATTTTTGCTGCTCATATTGAGATGACAATGTGATTTTTAAAAAAGCAGTAGAGGGTAGCTTTATTCCTAGTTTTTAAAGGAATGACCATAGGCTGTACAATTCCAAAAACAATGCAAGATAATTTCCTTTGTTTCACATCCACTCCAACATTTATCATTTGTAGATTTTTTGATGATGACCATTGTGACCACTGTGAGTGATACCTCATTGTATTTTCGATTTGGATTCCTCCAATAATGAGTGATGTTGAGACTCTTTCATGTGTATGTTGGTCATCTGTATGACTTTGGAGAAATGTCTGTTTAGGTATTCTGCCAATTTTTTGATTGGGTTGTTTATTTTTTTGATACTGAGCTGCATGCACTGTTTGTATATTTTGGAGATTAATCCTTGGTTAATTGCTTCATTTTAAATTATTTTCTCCCAGTTTGAGGGTCGGTTTTTCATCTTGTTTATAGTTATGCTATGACCCGGTAATCCCATTACTGTGTATATACTCTAAGAACAATAATCCAAAAAAGACATTTGTTCCTCACTGTTCACTATAGCAATATTTACAATAAATTTAATTTTCAATTAAAAAAATATTTTAAAAAATCAATAGTCAGGACATGGAAACAACCTAGATGTCCATCAAATGAATCGATAAGTTGTGGTACATATATATAATTGAATATTAGTTAGCTATAAAAAAAATGCAAATAAATGAACTAAGATGGATGAATTTGGAACCTGTTATAGAGTGAAGTCAGCAAGAAAAAAACAAATATATGCATTAATGCAAATATATGAAATCTAGAAAAAATGGTACTGAAGAACTAATTTTTAGGGCAGGAATAAAAACAAAGATGTAGAGAATGAACTTGTGGACACAGCAGAAGAAGGAAAGGATAGGATGAACTGAAGCAGTAGCAGTGAAAATATATGCATTACTACAAGCAAAACTGATAGCTAATGAGAAGGTGCTACATAGCACAGGGAGCTCAGTCTGATGCTATATGACAATCTAGAGGGTAATTTTAGGGCTGTGTTCCAATAGATTAAGTGCCTTTTTTTGCTTATACATTTAAACCATAATATAGGTTAAAATGACAACATTTAAAAGATTTTTGCTGCTCATATTGAGATGACAATGTGATTTTTAAAAAAGCAGTAGAGGGTAGCTTTATTCCTAGTTTTTAAAGGAATGACCATAGGCTGTACAATTCCAAAAACAATGCAAGATAATTTCCTTTGTTTCACATCCACTCCAACATTTATCATTTGTAGATTTTTTGATGATGACCATTGTGACCACTGTGAGTGATACCTCATTGTATTTTCGATTTGGATTCCTCCAATAATGAGTGATGTTGAGACTCTTTCATGTGTATGTTGGTCATCTGTATGACTTTGGAGAAATGTCTGTTTAGGTATTCTGCCAATTTTTTGATTGGGTTGTTTATTTTTTTGATACTGAGCTGCATGCACTGTTTGTATATTTTGGAGATTAATCCTTGGTTAATTGCTTCATTTTAAATTATTTTCTCCCAGTTTGAGGGTCGGCTTTTCATCTTGTTTATAGTTATGCTATGACCCGGTAATCCCATTACTGTGTATATACTCTAAGAACAATAATCCAAAAAAGACATTTGTTCCTCACTGTTCACTATAGCAATATTTACAATAAATTTAATTTTCAATTAAAAAAATATTTTAAAAAATCAATAGTCAGGACATGGAAACAACCTAGATGTCCATCAAATGAATCGATAAGTTGTGGTACATATATATAATTGAATATTAGTTAGCTATAAAAAAAATGCAAATAAATGAACTAAGATGGATGAATTTGGAACCTGTTATAGAGTGAAGTCAGCAAGAAAAAAACAAATATATGCATTAATGCAAATATATGAAATCTAGAAAAAATGGTACTGAAGAACTAATTTTTAGGGCAGGAATAAAAACAAAGATGTAGAGAATGAACTTGTGGACACAGCAGAAGAAGGAAAGGATAGGATGAACTGAAGCAGTAGCAGTGAAAATATATGCATTACTACAAGCAAAACTGATAGCTAATGAGAAGGTGCTACATAGCACAGGGAGCTCAGTCTGATGCTATATGACAATCTAGAGGGGTAAGATGGGGAGGATGGAGGTTGAAAAGGGAGGGGTTATATATATATATATATATATATATATATACTTATAACTGATTCATACTGTATAGAAGGAACCAGGTCAAAATTGTAAAATAAGCATCCTTCAATTAAAATAAAAATTAAAATAGGTCAATGTAGGGAATTTCACTGAGGTTATTTTTATATTGGTCCATTATCGCTTTTCTAGACAAAACAGTAAATACCATACAATAAATTTTAAATTTTATATTGGACTTAATTTGCTAATGCTTTAGATTTTGCATATGTGATCATAGCTGACAATAGTTTATATTCTCTTTTCTGTTTTTATCTGATTTGGGTGTCACTATTTGCTACTCTCACATGAGTTGGGCAGCATTTCTTATTTTTCTTTTTTTCATTACAGTTTGTATACATGTGAACTATTTATAGTCATAAAACCATTTATCTCTAAAATTCCCTATGAAAACATTTCAATAATGGTTATTGGCTCATTTTTAAGTATGCTTACCTATTTGTATTTTTTCTAGAAAATAATCCAGTTCCTAAATTTTTAGAGAAGTTACTAAATCTTACCATGTTTTCTTTTGTTTCTACCATTTCACAATTATAGTTATATTACTTTTTCATTATTTATACTATATATTTGTGTAATCTCTCTTATTTTTTTAATGTCTTACTTACCTACATGTAATACAAACCGACTTGTTTATTTTTCAAAAAAACAGTTTTGATTTCATTGATCATCTTTTGTTTCTTTCCTATTTCATTACTACTTGTTTCCAGAGGATTCCTTTGCAAAGTTCTGAACACTTGAGGAGTGTGGTAATGCAAGGGAGTCAGTAAAGTCAATAAAAATGTGAATATATTTCACGTGGATTTAAAATATGAGAGGGGGCTTCCCTGGTGGTCTAGTGGGTAAGGACACCGCCTTGCAGTGCAAGGGGCGCCGGTTCAATCCCTGGCCTGGGATGATCCCACGTGCTGCGGAGCAGCTGGACCAATGTGTTCAACTACCGAGCCAGAGCTCTGGAGCGCATGCGCCCAGAGCCGGTGCTCTGAGACAACAGAGGCCACCGTGATGGGAGGCCCACATGGGCCAAAGAACAAAGATGGATGAAACTAGACAAATGAAAGACCGACAGGAGTGGCCCGCCCACCCCCCCACCCCCCTGCCAAAATAAATAAACAAATAAATGTTTAATTTAAAAAATATGAGAGGAAACCGAAAATAAATGTTAAGTCATAATATTGTAAATTCTTGACTAGACAAGAATATAGAATTTGTTGTCTAGTCACTAAATCATGCCTGACACTTTTGTATCATAATGGACTATTGCCCACCAGGAAATCCGTGGGATTTCCCAAGCAAGAATATTGGAGTATGTTGCTATTTCCTTCTCAAAAATATTAAGTAAGATTTTTTTTTATTAAAAAGCTAAAGCTTTAAACAAAAATTACCAGGAAGTTGGGAGAGCAAAAAGTGTCTAATGCCAATTTGTATTCTGCAGATAACAGGAAATTTGGGTGGGATACGCTCAGCTGCTCAGTTGTATCTGATTCTTTGTAACCCCATGGATTGTAGTCTGCCAGGCTCTTCTGTCCATAGAATTTTCCAGGCAAGACTACTGGACTGAGTTTCCATTTCCTCCTCCAGGAGACCTTTCTATCCCAAAGACTGAATCCACATCTCTTGAGTCTCCTGGATTGGCAGGAGGATACTTTACCACTGAGCCACTTGGGAATCCCTTTTACATTTAATATATGTTAAAAATTTAAAGAATGACTTTGGCCAAGTCTTTCTAATTTATATGTTTATATTTTTTGTGTTACTGCCATGTGTTTTAACCAGAAGAGGGACTTAAAAATGTTAACTTACAATGCTATCTTAACTAGAAGTCAAGTAGCAGATACTCTGAATTTTCAGATCTTCCATGTCTCCTTCCCACTTAAAGAGAATTTTAAAGATATGGTCAGTCCCAAGAGTTATTAGAATTTGTAATTTGTAACCTATTAAGGTAAACATTACTAAATTAAATTTAAACATGTTTGTGATGGCTTCCTGATCTTATTTCTTACTTGTGTTTTGCACAGTCTTCCCTTCTCTGAACAGAAGAGGTGATGTCCTTTTCTGCTTTGTCCACACACTTTCACCTTCCTCCAGCTTCCCACCTGAACGTTAAACTGAGAGCTCCTAGAAGAGAGGAAGTGCTCCATATATGTGTGTGTATGTATATATATACATATATGTGTGTGTGTGTAAATGTGTATATATATATATATGTGTATATATATATATATATATATATATGTACACACACACATAAGTTTTTCTCTAGCACCTAGTACAGTTCCAAGCACAGATTATTCAATGAATGTTTGTTATACAGATAAAAATGCTTCATTTTGCCATTAATAGTAGTCTACCTAATCTCTAAAAATATGAATTGTGTCTGTGCTCAGTCATGTCCAACCGTTACAACCCCATGGACAACCAAGATCCTCTGTCAATGGACTTTCCCAGGCAAGAACGCTGGAGTTGGTTGCCATTACCTTCTCAAGGAGATCTTCCTGACTCAGGGATTGAACCCACGTTTCTTGTGGGTTGTCTATATTGGGAGACTAATACTTTACCACCAGCATCATTAGATCAAAAAACAATACAAACCTAAATTCTACTCCAAGAATCAGTCATTTTTTATTGCAAAGTCTTCATCTATACTCACAATTATAAATCATTTCTTTCATCTTTTGATCTGTAAAGTGGTTTAATATCTCTCATTTGTGTCACATTATTTTCTATGTTGTAGACCAATGCTTTCCTCACATAAACTCACTTTTATAGGCCTCTTATGGCAGGATCTAATTTGTGTTTTATGTGCAGCAAAGCAAATTATAAATATTTATTGAATATATAGTCTAAAATATAAATTTTAAGCACTGAGTTTTTCACTTCATTATTTAATCACTAGATTTACTAGGACAGCATGAAATATGCTGAGCCATGCTTTTAACATATAACTTAGTAATAAGACATCCTGCAGGTGTTAACCTTACATGTCTTTCCTAATTGACTTCTCAATACTGACTTTGTAGCAAGGATGCACAAAATTTCCTAGCTTTTGGAAGATCTCAATACCAATGGTCAAATGTAACATATATGAACATTTCTCTTCCAAATTTATGATATTGAGGTGTTTAGTTTTAGAAGGACAAGAAAGTTTAATGATTCAAAACATATTTTTAAGCAAAATGTTAAACCACCTGTATATTTTTTTATATTGTTCAGGGGGTATTTATTATTTCTTTTTTCAGAATAAAATGCATGTTTTTTTTTATTTTAATTAGATATAGTAAAGCTGATGTCACCAAATGAAGTCCTACATTCATTCCATCATATGTAAAGTTTAATTTCTGTGATCAGAAAATTGTCAATTTTCAGTAAATTTGCTGTAGGAAGCACAAGATTATTCAATGAATGTTTGTTATACAGATAAAAATGCTTCATTTTGCCATTAATAGTAGTCTACCTAATCTCTAAAAATATGAATTGTGTCTGTGCTCAGTCATGTCCAACCGTTACAACCCCATGGACAACCAAGATCCTCTGTCAATGGACTTTCCCAGGCAAGAACGCTGGAGTTGGTTGCCATTACCTTCTCAAGGAGATCTTCCTGACTCAGGGATTGAACCCACGTTTCTTGTGGGTTGTCTATATTGGGAGACTAATACTTTACCACCAGCATCATTAGATCAAAAAACAATACAAACCTAAATTCTACTCCAAGAATCAGTCATTTTTTATTGCAAAGTCTTCATCTATACTCACAATTATAAATCATTTCTTTCATCTTTTGATCTGTAAAGTGGTTTAATATCTCTCATTTGTGTCACATTATTTTCTATGTTGTAGACCAATGCTTTCCTCACATAAACTCACTTTTATAGGCCTCTTATGGCAGGATCTAATTTGTGTTTTATGTGCAGCAAAGCAAATTATAAATATTTATTGAATATATAGTCTAAAATATAAATTTTAAGCACTGAGTTTTTCACTTCATTATTTAATCACTAGATTTACTAGGACAGCATGAAATATGCTGAGCCATGCTTTTAACATATAACTTAGTAATAAGACATCCTGCAGGTGTTAACCTTACATGTCTTTCCTAATTGACTTCTCAATACTGACTTTGTAGCAAGGATGCACAAAATTTCCTAGCTTTTGGAAGATCTCAATACCAATGGTCAAATGTAACATATATGAACATTTCTCTTCCAAATTTATGATATTGAGGTGTTTAGTTTTAGAAGGACAAGAAAGTTTAATGATTCAAAACATATTTTTAAGCAAAATGTTAAACCACCTGTATATTTTTTTATATTGTTCAGGGGGTATTTATTATTTCTTTTTTCAGAATAAAATGCATGTTTTTTTTTATTTTAATTAGATATAGTAAAGCTGATGTCACCAAATGAAGTCCTACATTCATTCCATCATATGTAAAGTTTAATTTCTGTGATCAGAAAATTGTCAATTTTCAGTAAATTTGCTGTAGGAATTTTGCAAAGCAGAACAATACAAATGCATGTGTGGCACCAAGAGGACTAAGGTCCCTTTCAGTGGTCAACTACCCACCTTGGAAAGTTGCTTAAATTCAGATCTTGCAAATTGATAGCGAGGGTTTCAGAAAAGTATGGATGGTTCCTAATACTTGTTATGTACCTACCATTTATAGTATAATAGGTAGTCATTTATTTATTTATTTTGGGGGGGTGGGTTGGAGAGGGAAGGGGTAGGCGGGCCACTTCTATTGATCTTTCATTTGTCTATTTTCATCCGTCTTTGTTCTTTGGCTCTTGTGGGCCTCCCATTGCGTTGGTCTCTGTTGTCGCAGAACGCCGGCTCTGGGTGCATGTGCTCCAGGGCTCTGGCTCATTAATTGGACACATCAGTTCAGCTGCTCTGCAGCACGTGGGATCGTCCCAGGCCAGGGATCGAACCTGCGCCCCTTGCACTGCAAGGCAGTCTCCTTACCCACTGGGCCAGCAGGGAAACCCAGGTATTCATTTATTATGACAACTTATCATTCCATTTATCATGATAATGATGAGAAGTTGTCACTAAGTCAGCAATGTCTCCTCAGATTAAATAAAAATCAGAGCATCAGTCCTTAAAATTTGGACTTGAATTTCTGCTTTGATAATGCACAAAATTTCCTAGCTTTTGGAAGATCTCAATACCAATGGTCAAATGTAACATATATGAACATTTCTCTTCCAAATTTATGATATTGAGGTGTTTAGTTTTAGAAGGACAAGAAAGTTTAATGATTCAAAACATATTTTTAAGCAAAATGTTAAACCACCTGTATATTTTTTTATATTGTTCAGGGGGTATTTATTATTTCTTTTTTCAGAATAAAATGCATGTTTTTTTTATTTTAATTAGATATAGTAAAGCTGATGTCACCAAATGAAGTCCTACATTCATTCCATCATATGTAAAGTTTAATTTCTGTGATCAGAAAATTGTCAATTTTCAGTAAATTTGCTGTAGGAATTTTGCAAAGCAGAACAATACAAATGCATGTGTGGCACCAAGAGGACTAAGGTCCCTTTCAGTGGTCAACTACCCACCTTGGAAAGTTGCTTAAATTCAGATCTTGCAAATTGATAGCGAGGGTTTCAGAAAAGTATGGATGGTTCCTAATACTTGTTATGTACCTACCATTTATAGTATAATAGGTAGTCATTTATTTATTTATTTTGGGGGGGTGGGTTGGAGAGGGAAGGGGTAGGCGGGCCACTTCTATTGATCTTTCATTTGTCTATTTTCATCCGTCTTTGTTCTTTGGCTCTTGTGGGCCTCCCATTGCGTTGGTCTCTGTTGTCGCAGAACGCCGGCTCTGGGTGCATGTGCTCCAGGGCTCTGGCTCATTAATTGGACACATCAGTTCAGCTGCTCTGCAGCACGTGGGATCGTCCCAGGCCAGGGATCGAACCTGCGCCCCTTGCACTGCAAGGCAGTCTCCTTACCCACTGGGCCAGCAGGGAAACCCAGGTATTCATTTATTATGACAACTTATCATTCCATTTATCATGATAATGATGAGAAGTTGTCACTAAGTCAGCAATGTCTCCTCAGATTAAATAAAAATCAGAGCATCAGTCCTTAAAATTTGGACTTGAATTTCTGCTTTGATAATGTAGAAGTAATTTATTCCTTGGATCATGAATACTCTGGTGCAAACAGTTTGGATAATTTAAATAACTACATTCTCACTGGCTTTGGTATTAGTTCATTATAGCTGATCATGATAAAGTAGAATAGTTCATAACAAAAAGCCAAAATCTTTATTCAGTTATATTAACCAATATATAAAATATGAGGTAATTCATTAAAGCAATAGAGAGGGCTTCCCTGGTGGTCCAGCGGGTAAGGACACCGCCTTGCAGTGCAGGGGACGCCGGTTTGATCCATGGCCTGGGAAGATCCCACGTGCCGCGAAGCGGCTGGACTGATGTGTCCAATTACCGAGCCCGAGCTCTGGAGCGCATGCACCCAGAGCTGGCACTCTGCAACAACAGAGGCCACCGCGATGGGAGGCCCACAAGAGCCAAAGAACAAAGACGGATGAAAATAGATAAATGAAAGACCAATAGAAGAGGCCTGTCCACCCACTCCCTCCCCAACCCACCCCCCCAAAAAAATAAATAAATGTTAAAAAAAAAAAAAAAAAAGCAATAGAGAAAAACTGTCGACTTTGCAGAGGTACATTTAGGTTTTTCCCCTATTCTTTTCCCCCTACCCTCTATTCACCTTTCTCCCCGCCCTCATGTTTTCTCTCCTTCACTTCTTCCTCTGGCCCATGCCTCCATCCTCCCAGGTGACACAGTGGTAGGAATTTACCAGTCAATGCAAGAGACAGAAGAGAGACAAGTTCAATCCTTGGAGGAGGAATATATCAATTCAACCTAGTATTATTGCCTAGAAAGTTCCATAGGCAGATGTGCCTGGCAGGCTATATAGTTCATGAGCTTGAAAAGATTTGGACATGACTGAGCACACACACACACACACACACACACACACGACACTCCCTGCTCTGTTCTATTTCCATTTGCTCTTCTCCTTTCCTATATTTCAAGTGTTTGTAACATGAGACAGCTGATTTTACACTTCGTAATGGAAAAGTAGCAAAATACACATATTGTGCTACAAGGAACCACATATATTGTAAGTGATCAGACCCAGAAAAAGCTACAGAGGATCAGAATACAGAAAAGGGACTACAGATTTGTGGGGAAGACAGTCTTCAAGAGAGCAGAGACCAGAAGCACATGCTGATGGAGAAATGACAAAATAAGTTGTGAGCATTGTTTTCCCAGTAACTCGCTCAGAAGAATATAGCTGTGAACACAGTTTCAATGTCGTCCAGGACAAAAAAAAAAAAAAAAAAAAAAAGCAAAACAGAACTACCTATGAGGACTGACAGGACTGAAGACAAGCTCACCTCCAAGGATGAGCCAGGGGCTGTATCAGCGTGAATGTACTTGGGGTTAGGAAGAAGCCTGGCCAGATAGACCCTCAACTTTTCTGCTTCAATAGGCCATGATCTAAGTAACGTCATCATGCTGTTTATTAAAATACAGAGCTAAGCAATTTGCTATAATTTCTTTTGTAATTCTTATAAAGTTTTACAATTTTGTAATAATTATTATTTCAATTTTCCAGATGAAAAAATGGAGTACAGAGAGGAACTTGCCCTGATCCTATCACAATCCTAAATTCTCATAATAATTCTACAAGCTCAGCATTATAAATCTAATTTACAGATGAGAATATTGACATTTGGAGAGAATGAGTAACTTAACAATAGCCGCATAGATAATAAATGAAAGCCAAAATTTAAGTCCAGAAAATGTATGTTTGAAAACGTATTTTCAAATGTAAGTCCTCGAATCCAAAGAGAGGACACAGAATCATATACATGTGTATGTGACAACTTTGGTTACCATATTTCTTCCTGTGATACCAGAAGCTCCTAAATGCTAGTGGGTGTGTAAACTGAAATCTTTATTCTACTTTGTGTAATCCTTATTTCTACTTTGTGCTTTATGGAATTTTAGAGATTAAAAAGAACTTAGCTATCATTTATTCCAATATAATTACTTCATACTTGTTATTGATTATTTAATGAGAAAACACTCCAAGAGAAGTGAATCGTTCATAGTTAATCTGTGTTCAATACATTTAATAATTATTTGTTAAAGGGGCAGAGGGAAGTCAAACACAAAGAAGGCTATTCCGACCAATCCACATGTTTAGTTTCTTGATAGTACACATAATGTTTTCTGTTTAACAGTCTGATAATTTTTCAATATCAACTGAAATTTCTTTGTAAAACTGGAAGATTGAGCATGGGTAAATGTCAATATAAAAGAGAAAATGAAAATGTATTAGTTACCAAAATAATCAGCTTTAAAGTAAGGTAGATGTTAGTGCTTTTTCTGCATTGGATTGCTGCTAAAAGGAATTTCTCTTCTGTAGACAGGTAATAAGAAGAACTGGAAAAATCACGGTGTTGTTTATGTACATGCTAGAAATGTAGATAGGCATTAGTGTCATAATAGAAATCTTGCATTAAGCATGGTAAGAAGCTGCTAAGCTGAGAAATGATCAAACCTGTGAAAAGTAAAATTAAAACAATTCTGAAGAAACACGTTGATAATTACCTACACACAAAAAATCTCACAGAGGAGGGAGGTGGCTGAGATTGAGGAGGAATGAGGGGAAGATTTCACCAGCTCCCCAACAGAATCACCAGAACTAATTAAGAAATGAAACACCACCAACAAATTAGCTGTTAAACAGAAGAACTCCTTAGGTCTGCGAGGGTCGAAGAGTGAACAGCCAGAACTTTCCCAGATCTCCTGTTCTAAGAACCCTGTATCCCAACGCCCATGCCGGACCGGTGGAAAGAGTGCTAGGAAGTGTCCTAGAAAAGAGCCTGAGCAGAGCATTGGGAGGAGAGACGGCAGTGCTCCACGCGAAAATTCCCAAAATTCAGCTTGATCACTGGCAGAGTTAAGATACTGCGAGGGTGGACATGCAAAATGCAGTTGGGAAGTCCCCGGCGTGGTGCTGCCTAGAGACCTGGCTCCAGCCAGAGAGGGAGCACAGTACGTGGAAAACACGCCAATCCTCCAGACGAAAATTGGGCTGTTCAGCCGGGCGAAAACTGCACCATTCCGCCAGGAGGCGGGTAAGTTCAAACACTCCTAGTAGGGGGCTTGCTGAATGGAGAGGAAGCCAGCGGAAAGCTCCTGCCTGCGTTTGGGACTTGGCGAATAACTGGCAGTGCACGTGCACCATTAGCCTGAGAAATCCGGGCACCAAAAGAGCTGCAGCTGCAGCGGAGGAAGCCGGCAGAAGAGCATTGGCATTGGATGGCAGTGGAATGTTTAACAGTCTGAAAATTTTCAATCAGAAATTTCTTTGTAAAACTGGAAGATTGAGCATGGGTAAATGTCAATATAAAAGAGAAATGAACATGTATTAGTTACCAAAATAATCAGCTTTAAAGTAAGGTAGATGTTAGTGCTTTTTCTGCATTGGATTGCTGCTAAAAGGAATTTCTCTTCTGTAGACAGGTAATAAGAAGAACTGGAAAAATCACGGTGTTGTTTATGTACATGCTAGAAATGTAGATAGGCATTAGTGTCATAATAGAAATCTTGCATTAAGCATGGTAAGAAGCTGCTAAGCTGAGAAATGATCAAACCTGTGAAAAGTAAAATTAAAACAATTCTGAAGAAACACGTTGATAATTACCTACACACAAAAAATCTCACAGAGGAGGGAGGTGGCTGAGATTGAGGAGGAATGAGGGGAAGATTTCACCAGCTCCCCAACAGAATCACCAGAACTAATTAAGAAATGAAACACCACCAACAAATTAGCTGTTAAACAGAAGAACTCCTTAGGTCTGCGAGGGTCGAAGAGTGAACAGCCAGAACTTTCCCAGATCTCCTGTTCTAAGAACCCTGTATCCCAACGCCCATGCCGGACCGGTGGAAAGAGTGCTAGGAAGTGTCCTAGAAAAGAGCCTGAGCAGAGCATTGGGAGGAGAGACGGCAGTGCTCCACGCGAAAATTCCGAAAATTCAGCTTGATCACTGGCAGAGTTAAGATACTGCGAGGGTGGACATGCAAAATGCAGTTGGGAAGTCCCCGGCGTGGTGCTGCCTAGAGACCTGGCTCCAGCCAGAGAGGGAGCACAGTACGTGGAAAACACGCCAATCCTCCAGACGAAAATTGGGCTGTTCAGCCGGGCGAAAACTGCACCATTCCGCCAGGAGGCGGGTAAGTTCAAACACTCCTAGTAGGGGGCTTGCTGAATGGAGAGGGGAAGCCAGACGGGAAAGCTCCTGCCTGCGTTTGGGACTTGGCCGAATAACTGGCAGTGCACGTGCACCATTAGCCTGAGAAATCCGGGCACCAAAAGAGCTGCAGCTGCAGCGGAGGAAGCCGGGAGAAGAGCAGGGATTGGAGGCTATTGGTGAGTGCGCAGTGGAACCCGGGCACTTCCCTCCAGTACCGGACTGAACACACCAAGGCCCCTGCCTGAAAAACTGGGAGCAACCCACTGCCCCGACAGCACCTGAGCTCATGACATAGCCTTTGTTTTGCTGAGAACCAAAAACAGAAACCATAGCAACTAGCACTGTAAGGGAAAGACTACATCATCAAGACAATACCATCAAAAGGAGACTGGTCTCCATGAAACAGATGAGAAGATAAAAACGAGGGACAGTATTTGGCTTTTTTCATTTGTTTATTTGTTTGTGGACTGTTTTGTTTATTCGATTGATTGGTCTGGTTTGGGGTTTTTTTTGTTTTTTGGTCTCCTATTGTTAATATTTTCTCCCTTTTTAATTTTTATATTTTTTTACTTTTAATTTTTTAATTTTTTTGTTGTAATTTTTAGAAACTTTTAATTTTCTTTCGTCTTTGCCACTGCTTCCTCCCTCTAAATGCAAAATCTTTTCCTATCTACAACTGTCCTCTAGATAAATATTTCCTATCTTCCTGTCTCCACTATTTTCTTCCAGCTGCACTAAACAACACAACACACTAATCTTTCCTACCTAAACCTATAAAACCCTTCCAAGACGAATCTATCCCTTCTCATTACCCATATACTCTCCTCCTCCTCATCCCCAACACATGTCCTAGGTAAAAATTGTTCTCATTGTACTAGTCCAAGCCAGGAACTTACCCTGGATCTATTTTTCCAGGCAATATTTTAATTAATCTAGAGTTTAAGGACAGGTATCATCTTTGTTCGCGCCGTTTGCCAGAAAATTTTCCTGTGTTTGATCTCTGTAAGACTGGTCAGTTGTGGTTATTGCTGTGTATGTATGTATATCTTACGACTAATGTCAGAAAATATCTGCATGCTTTTATGACTGTCAGCCATCAGGGATGCACCTCTTGTTCCTAAGATGCCAGTATTTGAACTAATATCACAGAACACCAAAGCAAAGCAGGGTTGGGGAGGCATAACTGGCAGTGCACGTGCACCATTAGCCTGAGAATCCGGGCACCAAAAGAGCTGCAGCTGCAGCGGAGGAAGCCGGGAGAAGAGCAGGGATTGGAGGCTATTGGTGAGTGCGCAGTGGAACCCGGGCACTTCCCTCCAGTACCGGACTGAACACACCAAGGCCCCTGCCTGAAAAACTGGGAGCAACCCACTGCCCCGACAGCACCTGAGCTCATGACATAGCCTTTGTTTTGCTGAGAACCAAAACAGAAACCATAGCAACTAGCACTGTAAGGGAAAGACTACATCATCAAGACAATACCATCAAAAGGAGACTGGTCTCCATGAAACAGATGAGAAGATAAAAACGAGGGACAGTATTTGGCTTTTTTCATTTGTTTATTTGTTTGTGGACTGTTTTGTTTATTCGATTGATTGGTCTGGTTTGGGGTTTTTTTTGTTTTTTGGTCTCCTATTGTTAATATTTTCTCCCTTTTTAATTTTTATATTTTTTTACTTTTAATTTTTTAATTTTTTTGTTGTAATTTTTAGAAACTTTTAATTTTCTTTCGTCTTTGCCACTGCTTCCTCCCTCTAAATGCAAAATCTTTTCCTATCTACAACTGTCCTCTAGATAAATATTTCCTATCTTCCTGTCTCCACTATTTTCTTCCAGCTGCACTAAACAACACAACACACTAATCTTTCCTACCTAAACCTATAAAACCCTTCCAAGACGAATCTATCCCTTCTCATTACCCATATACTCTCCTCCTCCTCATCCCCAACACATGTCCTAGGTAAAAATTGTTCTCATTGTACTAGTCCAAGCCAGGAACTTACCCTGGATCTATTTTTCCAGGCAATATTTTAATTAATCTAGAGTTTAAGGACAGGTATCATCTTTGTTCGCGCCGTTTGCCAGAAAATTTTCCTGTGTTTGATCTCTGTAAGACTGGTCAGTTGTGGTTATTGCTGTGTATGTATGTATATCTTACGACTAATGTCAGAAAATATCTGCATGCTTTTATGACTGTCAGCCATCAGGGATGCACCTCTTGTTCCTAAGATGCCAGTATTTGAACTAATATCACAGAACACCAAAGCAAACCAGACATAGAGCCTACACCCCCTGATCAGACATCAAACCAAGGATCCTCGGAGTGGAAGCCCTGATTCCAAGACCCTACTCTATCAAAGAACATTCAACACTAGACATTAATCACATGCAAACAAGACCTACCACCACCCAAGACACAAACCACTGAACCCTTCTACAAGGACAGAAACTCAAAGGAAGGAAAAATTCAACCAAGAAGCCTGGTGAGAAAAGAACTTCATACACACAGACACACACAAAGAAACAAAAACTAACCTAATAATGAAAAGACAGAGAAACACTGCACAAGTGAAGGACCAAGCTAGAGAAACACAGCTACAGATGATAGAAGATGAGACAGGCAAATTATCTGAAAGAGAATACAGAAGAGGGATAGCAGTAAGGATTCAAAACACCAGAAACAGAATATTAGAGGAAATTAGTGCACTGAGAAGAGACATGGAAGAAATAAAAAATAGGCACATAGAGACAACCAACTCAATTGCTGAACTCAAAAATACTATAGAAAGTCTTAAAAGTAGAGTATCAGAAGGAGAAGAATGGATAAGTGAGCTGGAAGAAGAATGGTGGAAATAAGTGCTGAAGAACAGAACAAAGCACAAAGAATCACAAAAACTGAGTATAGCATCAAAGACCTGTGGGACAATATCAAATGAATCAACATTAAAATTCTAGAATTTCCAGAAGAAGAAGAGGGGAAAGAAGGCTATGAAAAAATTCTTGAAGAGGTTATAATGGAAAATTTCCCCAGCATAGGAAAGGAAATAGTCACATAAGTTCAAGAATCACAATGAGTTCCATACAGGATAAACATCAGAAGAAACACACCAAGGCACATTCTAATCAAACTAACGCTGACTAAATATAAAAACAGAATACTAAAAGCAGCTAGGAGCAAACAACAAATAACATGTAAAGGAAACCCCATACGTCTAACTGTGGATCATTCAACAGAAACCCTACAGACCAGGAGAGAATGGCAAGACACATTGAAACGGCTAAAAGAGAATAAACTCCAACCGAGAATTCTCTACCCAACAAGAATCTCATTCAGAATTGATGGAGAAGTCAAAAGCTTCACAGATAGACAAAAACTGAAAAAAATTCTGTACCACAAAACCAGCCCTACAACGAAAGGCCTGATATAGGAAATAAATCCAAGAGACGGAGAAGTCATACAAATCAAACCCCAGACTTCTAAGAAGATGACAATAGGAACATTCGTATCAAAATGCTGCAACCAAATGACACAGGCTGGGTGAATGGATCCAGAAACAAGACCCATATATATGCTGTTTACAAGCGAAACACCTTAGACCCAGAGACACTCATAGACTGAAAGTGAGAGGTAGGAAAAAGATATTCCACACAAATGAAAATCAAAAGAAAGCTGGAATAGCAATCCTCATATCAGACAAAACAGACTTTAAAGTAAAGAAGATTCTAAGAGACAAGACAGGTCACTACATCATGATTAAGGGATCTATCCAAGAGGCAGACATAACAGGCATGAATATCTATGCACCCAACACAGGAGCACCTCAATACACAAGACAGATACTTTCAGACGTAAAAGAAGAAAGCAATAATAACACAGCAATAGTAGGAGACTTTAACACTCCTCTCACGCCAATGGACAGATCATCCAAACAGAAAATTAATAAAGAAACACAAGCTTTAATTGCCATACTATAAGACATGGACCTCATGAATATCTTTAGGACTTTCGATACAAAAGCAGAAGAACACACTTCTTCTCAAGTGCTCACGGAACACTCGCCAGGATAGACCACATCTAGGACCACAAACCAAACCTCAGTCAATTCAAGAAAACTGAAATTATATGAACCATTTTCTCGGACCACAATGCAATCAGACTAGAGATCAACAACAGGGGGAAAAAAAAAAAGCTAAGAACAGACACATGGAGATTAAACAACACATATCTAAAAAGACAACTAATTAATGAGCAAATCAAAGGAGAAATTAAAACTTTCCTAGAAGAAAATGACAATGAAGAAACGACAGTGCAAAACATATAGGATACTGCAAAAGTAGTTCTAAGAGGTAAATTTATAGCAATACAATCCCACCACAAGAAACTATGAAAATATGAAGCAGATGACCTAACGTTACACTTAAAACAATTGGAGAAAGAAGAACAAAAACACGCCAAAGCCAGCAGAAGAAGAGAACTAAAGATCAGAGCAGAAATGAATGAGAAAGAAATGAAAGAGACAATAGTAAAGATAAATAAAACAAAAAGCTGGTTCTTCGAAAAGTTAAACAAAATTGACAAGACACTGGCCAGACTCAACAAGAGAAAGAGAGAGAAGATCCAGGTCAGCAAAATGAAAAATGAAAAAGGAGAGATTACAACAGATAATGCAGAAATCCAAAGGATTCTAAGAGACTATTATGAGCAACTCTATGGCAACAAACTGGACAACCAGGAAGAAATGGACAGTTTCTTGGGGAAGATTAATCTCCCAAGACTGAGCCAGGAAGAAAAAGAAACTCTGAACAACCGTATCACAAGCTCAGAAATTGAATTTGTGATTAAAAATCTACCCCAAAATAAAAGCCCAGGGCCAGATGGCTTCACAGCCAAATTCTACCAAGCATTTAAAGAAGAGCTAATGCCTGTCCTTCTAAAACTCTTCCAAAAAATTGCACAGGAAGGAAAACTTCCAAACACAATATATGAGGTCACCATCATCCTGATACCCAAACCAGGCAAAGACAACACAAAAAAGGAAAACTATAGGCCAATTTCACTGATGAACTTAGATGTCAAGATCATCAACAAAATCCTAGCAAAGAGAATTCAAGGAAAACTATAGGAATCTTCTCAAGTGCTCACGGAACACTCGCCAGGATAGACCACATCTAGGACCACAAACCAAACCTCAGTCAATTCAAGAAAACTGAAATTATATGAACCATTTTCTCGGACCACAATGCAATCAGACTAGAGATCAACAACAGGGGGAAAAAAAAAAAGCTAAGAACAGACACATGGAGATTAAACAACACATATCTAAAAAGACAACTAATTAATGAGCAAATCAAAGGAGAAATTAAAACTTTCCTAGAAGAAAATGACAATGAAGAAACGACAGTGCAAAACATATAGGATACTGCAAAAGTAGTTCTAAGAGGTAAATTTATAGCAATACAATCCCACCACAAGAAACTATGAAAATATGAAGCAGATGACCTAACGTTACACTTAAAACAATTGGAGAAAGAAGAACAAAAACACGCCAAAGCCAGCAGAAGAAGAGAACTAAAGATCAGAGCAGAAATGAATGAGAAAGAAATGAAAGAGACAATAGTAAAGATAAATAAAACAAAAAGCTGGTTCTTCGAAAAGTTAAACAAAATTGACAAGACACTGGCCAGACTCAACAAGAGAAAGAGAGAGAAGATCCAGGTCAGCAAAATGAAAAATGAAAAAGGAGAGATTACAACAGATAATGCAGAAATCCAAAGGATTCTAAGAGACTATTATGAGCAACTCTATGGCAACAAACTGGACAACCAGGAAGAAATGGACAGTTTCTTGGGGAAGATTAATCTCCCAAGACTGAGCCAGGAAGAAAAAGAAACTCTGAACAACCGTATCACAAGCTCAGAAATTGAATTTGTGATTAAAAATCTACCCCAAAATAAAAGCCCAGGGCCAGATGGCTTCACAGCCAAATTCTACCAAGCATTTAAAGAAGAGCTAATGCCTGTCCTTCTAAAACTCTTCCAAAAAATTGCACAGGAAGGAAAACTTCCAAACACAATATATGAGGTCACCATCATCCTGATACCCAAACCAGGCAAAGACAACACAAAAAAGGAAAACTATAGGCCAATTTCACTGATGAACTTAGATGTCAAGATCATCAACAAAATCCTAGCAAAGAGAATTCAAGGACACATCAAAAAAGATCATGATCAAGTCGGGTTCATCCCAGGCATGCAAGGATTTTTCAATATCCACAAAGCAATCAATGTGATACACCATATCAACAAACTGAGGGACAAAAATCACATGATCATCTCAATAGATGCAGAAAACGTCTTTGACAAAGTACAACATTCATTTACGATAAAAAAACTCTTCAGAAAATGGGCATAGAAGGAACCTATCTCAACATAATAAAAGCCATCTATGAGAAGCCAACAGCAAACATTATCCTCAATGGTGAAAAAATCAAATCATTCTCTTTAAGATCAGGAACAAAATAGGATTGCCCACTTTCACCACTAGTATTCAACATAGTCCTGGAAGTTATAGCAACTGCAATAAGAGCAGAGAAAGAAATCAAAGGAATCCAGATTGGAAAGGAAGAAGACAAGCTCTCTCTCTTTGCAGACGACATGATATTATACATAGACAACCCCAAAGACACTATTACAAAGCTACTAGAGCTAATCAACGAATTCAGTAAAGTAGCAGGATACAAAGTCAACACACAGAAATCACTGGCATTCCTATACACAAACAATGAAAAATCAGAAAACGAAATCAAAGAGGCAATCGCCTTCACCATTGCAAAAAAAAAGAATAAAATACCTAGTAATAAACCTACCCAAAGAAACAAAAGAATTGTACACAGAAAATTACAAGACACTCATGAAAGAAATTAAAGAAGACTTAAACAGATGGAGATATATTCCATGTTCCTAGGTCAGAGGAATCAATGTTTTGAAAATGACCGTACTACCAAATATCATCTACAGATTCAATGCAATACCTACCCAACTATCATTGATATTTTTCACAGAACTAGACCAAAGTATAACACTCAAATAGCTAAAACAATCCTGAGAAAGAAAAATGGAGCTGGAGGGATCAGCCTCCCTAATTTCAGACTCTACTACAAAGCAACAGTCATCAAGATAGTATGGTACTGACACAAAAACAGAACTATAGACCAATGGAACAAGATCAAGAACCCAGAGATAAACCCACGTACCTATGCGTACCTTATTTTTGACAAAGGAAGTGGAACCATAAAATGGGACAACGACAGCCTCTTCAACAAATGGTGCTGGGAAAATTGGACAGCTACACGCAAAAAAATGAAGATGGAACATTCCCTGACACTGCACAAAGATCAACTCAAAATGGATTAAAGACTTAAATGTAAGACCAGAAACTGTCAAACTCTTAGAGAGGAGTACAGGCAAAACTCTCAAGGACATCAATCAAAGCAAGATCTTCTCTGACCCACCTACTAGAATAGCGGAACTAAAAAGACAAATGAACATGTTGCACCTAATGAAACTTAAAAGCTTCTGTACAGTAAAAGAAATTACAAAAACACTGAACAGATAGCCCACAGATTAGGAGAAAATCATAGCAAATGAAACAACAGACAAAGAATTAATCTCCAAAATCTACACGCAACTCTCAGGCAACTCAGCATTGGAAAAACAAAAACCGAATCAAAAAATGGGAAAAGGACCTAAACAGACACCTCTCCAACGACGACATACAGATGGCCCAAAAGCACATGAAACGATGCTCAACCTCACTTATAATTAGAGAAACGCAAAATAAAACTACAATGAGATATCACCTCACACCCATCAGGATGGCCATCATCAACAAATCGACAGATAATAAATGCTGAAGAGGGTCCGGAGAAAAGGAACCGTCTTACATTGCTGGTGGGAATGTCAATTGATACAGCCTCTATAGAAGACAGTATGGAGATTCCTTAAAAAACTAAAAGTAGAAGCACCCTATGACCCAGCAATCCCACTATTAGGCTTATATCTTGATGAAACCACAACTGAAAGGAGCGCCTGTACCCCAATGTTCATTGCAGCTCTCTATGCAATAGCCAGAACATGGAAATAACCTAGATGTCCATCAACAAATGAATGGATACAGAAAATCTGGTACATATATACAATAAATACCCCTCTGCTGTTAAAAGAAATGCAGAAGACTCAGTCCTAATGAGGTGGCTGGCTCTAGAATCTATCATAAAAAGTGAAGTAAGTCAAAAAGAGAAAGACAAGTACAGTATACTAAAACATGTATATGGAATCTAGTAGGATGATCATGATAACACACGCAGTGAACTCATGGAAAAACAGACAGAGAATAGACATATGGACATTGTGGGGAAGGAACAGTGGGTGGGAGGCATAGAGGGAGTAACTTGGAAACCTATACTGTCATGTGTGAAAAAGATAGCTACTGTCATTTTTCTAAGGGAATTGGAGTGCTTACAGTGGCTTTGTGCGATGGTCCGGAGGGCTGGGATGGGGGGACCTGTGAGAGGGGAGGGAACCAGGGATATGCATATGACTAATCTAAGAACATTCATGTCTATGAACAACAAAACTCTGTAAAACCTTTAAAATAAAGAATTAAAAAAATAAAACAAAATAAAATATATAGATTCAAAAAAAAAAAGAAAAAAACTCACAGAGTAGACAGTGCTCACTAAACAGAAAGTGATTAAACCTACTGAAAGAATATGAGGAAATGAATCAACATGACAAGAATTAGAAAATAAAATGAAAGTGAGATTTTTCAATGTAAGAGATAGAAACAATATATAATCCTGAAAGTGATAACATATTTACCCCAAAAAAATGATGCAAAGGAGATGTAGAAATCATGATGGGAAACCATGTGGGGCAAATAAAATTAGATTTAAAAATCATTGAGAATATACTGAATATATAACTATAAAATTATGATTCAAGAAACAAATATGACTCAGCCAAAGAGAATTAGAAAATAGACTGAGAAAGGTATACGTTATGCAGCAGACAGAGAAAAGAATAAAATAGTAAAAAGAGAAATTCAGACACATACAGAACAGAAAGAGACAGATTATTTTCCAAGAAACACTTTTTCTTGTATATATACATACAGTTTGTTAGTTTTCTCATGTCTTTCATGATAGTATTTTACTTTCACTTTTACTTTACAGTGTCAAAAGTACTATACTAATGAAATTTAGATTTTTAATACAGGTATGTATGGTATAAGTTTGAGGATAACTAATAAAAAAAAAAGCTGTTAAAAGAAATGCAGAAGACTCAGTCCTAATGAGGTGGCTGGCTCTAGAATCTATCATAAAAAGTGAAGTAAGTCAAAAAGAAAGACAAGTACAGTATACTAAAACATGTATATGGAATCTAGTAGGATGATCATGATAACACACGCAGTGAACTCATGGAAAAACAGACAGAGAATAGACATATGGACATTGTGGGGAAGGAACAGTGGGTGGGAGGCATAGAGGGAGTAACTTGGAAACCTATACTGTCATGTGTGAAAAAGATAGCTACTGTCATTTTTCTAAGGGAATTGGAGTGCTTACAGTGGCTTTGTGCGATGGTCCGGAGGGCTGGGATGGGGGGACCTGTGAGAGGGGAGGGAACCAGGGATATGCATATGACTAATCTAAGAACATTCATGTCTATGAACAACAAAACTCTGTAAAACCTTTAAAATAAAGAATTAAAAAAATAAAACAAAATAAAATATATAGATTCAAAAAAAAAAAGAAAAAAACTCACAGAGTAGACAGTGCTCACTAAACAGAAAGTGATTAAACCTACTGAAAGAATATGAGGAAATGAATCAACATGACAAGAATTAGAAAATAAAATGAAAGTGAGATTTTTCAATGTAAGAGATAGAAACAATATATAATCCTGAAAGTGATAACATATTTACCCCAAAAAATGATGCAAAGGAGATGTAGAAATCATGATGGGAAACCATGTGGGGCAAATAAAATTAGATTTAAAAATCATTGAGAATATACTGAATATATAACTATAAAATTATGATTCAAGAAACAAATATGACTCAGCCAAAGAGAATTAGAAAATAGACTGAGAAAGGTATACGTTATGCAGCAGACAGAGAAAAGAATAAAATAGTAAAAAGAGAAATTCAGACACATACAGAACAGAAAGAGACAGATTATTTTCCAAGAAACACTTTTTCTTGTATATATACATACAGTTTGTTAGTTTTCTCATGTCTTTCATGATAGTATTTTACTTTCACTTTTACTTTACAGTGTCAAAAGTACTATACTAATGAAATTTAGATTTTTTTAATACAGGTATGTATGGTATAAGTTTGAGGATAACTATCAAATTAAGCCTATAATTCTAAAAAAAAAAAGAGGAAGCAAAGCTAAATCAAGACAAACAAAAATACAATCAAAGGCTATAAAAGTTTGGTTATATATATATATATATATATATATATATATATATAGCCATAATAAAAGAAAATGGGATTAAAATTTCATGCTATAAAAAGAACATGATGCCATATTTTATAAACCAAGTTTACAAATTTTTAAATTAATGAAATAGCAACTCCTAAATTTATATGAAAGAGTAAATGCTGAAGCAAGAAAAGTAATATGGATATATAAGGAATGATGGTACAATCTGCCAGATATCGAGACTTACACATCCTGTAGACAACTAGCCCAAGGTGACTGTAAAAAATTCATAATCACGTTTGTACATATTTCAAGTTGGAATATGATGGAAGTGATATTAAAGATCAATATACAATAAAGGATATGTTACTTAAAACTCTTTTCCGGTTGGTTCTAGTGGTATAGAACCCATCTGCCAAGGTAAGAGACATAAGAAATGCCAGTTTGATCCCTGGATAAAGAAAATCCCCTGGAAGAGGATATGGCAACCCACTCCAGTATTCTTGCCTGGGGAGTCCTATGGACAGAGGAAACTGGCAAGCCACAGTCTATCGGGTCACACAGAATCAGACATGACTGAAGTGACTTAGCCTCTATACAGACTACTTAATAATTTGTAGGGTGTCCACCGGCTGTGTGGAAAAAATGGATTCCTTTCTCATGCCACATATATAAAATACAAAATGTCCAAAATTATAAAACTTAGAAGCTGTGTTTTCTTTAAAAATCATTGAGAATATACTGAATATATAACTATAAAATTATGATTCAAGAAACAAATATGACTCAGCCAAAGAGAATTAGAAAATAGACTGAGAAAGGTATACGTTATGCAGCAGACAGAGAAAAGAATAAAATAGTAAAAAGAGAAATTCAGACACATACAGAACAGAAAGAGACAGATTATTTTCCAAGAAACACTTTTTCTTGTATATATACATACAGTTTGTTAGTTTTCTCATGTCTTTCATGATAGTATTTTACTTTCACTTTTACTTTACAGTGTCAAAAGTACTATACTAATGAAATTTAGATTTTTTTAATACAGGTATGTATGGTATAAGTTTGAGGATAACTATCAAATTAAGCCTATAATTCTAAAAAAAAAAAGAGGAAGCAAAGCTAAATCAAGACAAACAAAAATACAATCAAAGGCTATAAAAGTTTGGTTATATATATATATATATATATATATATATATATATAGCCATAATAAAAGAAAATGGGATTAAAATTTCATGCTATAAAAAGAACATGATGCCATATTTTATAAACCAAGTTTACAAATTTTTAAATTAATGAAATAGCAACTCCTAAATTTATATGAAAGAGTAAATGCTGAAGCAAGAAAAGTAATATGGATATATAAGGAATGATGGTACAATCTGCCAGATATCGAGACTTACACATCCTGTAGACAACTAGCCCAAGGTGACTGAAAAAAAAAATTCATAATCACGTTTGTACATATTTCAAGTTGGAATATGATGGAAGTGATATTAAAGATCAATATACAATAAAGGATATGTTACTTAAAACTCTTTTCCGGTTGGTTCTAGTGGTATAGAACCCATCTGCCAAGGTAAGAGACATAAGAAATGCCAGTTTGATCCCTGGATAAAGAAAATCCCCTGGAAGAGGATATGGCAACCCACTCCAGTATTCTTGCCTGGGGAGTCCTATGGACAGAGGAAACTGGCAAGCCACAGTCTATCGGGTCACACAGAATCAGACATGACTGAAGTGACTTAGCCTCTATACAGACTACTTAATAATTTGTAGGGTGTCCACCGGCTGTGTGGAAAAAATGGATTCCTTTCTCATGCCACATATATAAAATACAAAATGTCCAAAATTATAAAACTTAGAAGCTGTGTTTTTCTTTAAAAAAGTTGATGAACGTATAAATGTGCCATATTGATACTTTAAATTATCTTTATAAATAGATTGAATACTTAG
The DNA here is from genome assembly GCA_022376925.1 of Tragulus kanchil. Lineage (NCBI taxonomy): Eukaryota > Metazoa > Chordata > Mammalia > Artiodactyla > Tragulidae > Tragulus > Tragulus kanchil. The sequence goes on along the minus strand of JAIOJX010000027.1, from coordinate 53,589,966 downwards.
GCTGAGAAAAGGTATTTGCTAGGCATAACTAACATGACATAACATTAGTACCCAGAACCTTACAAACCCATAAAAACATGCAAATAACTTGCAAATAAGATCCATAGGATATTCTATCACGTAAAAAGACGTCCACTTTCCTTTCACTAGTAAACCAGAGAAATGCGTATTTAAACAAGCATGATATAGCAATTCACATTCATCAGAAAACTCTTTCTCTTAATCAAGCAAAAATTTCAAAGAAGAGAATAAATAATTGTAGTACATTCATACAAGAAATCTGAAAGATCAGATAAAATTAATAAACTATACCTATACATATAAATAGGGGTTCACATGTGGCACTAGTGATAAAGAACCCATCTGCCAATGCAAGAGACATAAGAGATGCATTTGGGATCCCTGGGATAGGAAGATCCTCTGCAGGAGGAAATGGCAGCCAACTCCATATTCTTGTCTGGAAATCCTCATGGATACATGGATATATTTTGAAAATATAATATGAATTAAAAGGCAAGTTGTAAAAGGACACAATGCAATGTGTGTGAATAGATACATGTAGCAAGAATAAAAATGATGCATTTATTTTAGTAGAATGCTTTCTTCCAGTTAAGAGGGAGAGAAAATGAGATTTAAAAGCTTTTAGCTGTATACTGTCATTTTCTGTTTTTTCTTTTTTTTTTTTTTGAGTCTCTAAAGGCAAGAAAAATGCTTACTTTGTGCTTTACTTTTTTGTTACTGATTTTTTTTTTTTAATTTTGGTAGGTGGCATCATGCTGAGGTTGGGTCATAAATCAGGTGAGTATGTAGATTTCAGCTTCTTTCAATTTTGAAGGACCACTCCTGCCTTTTTTTTTTTTTTTTTTAATTTCCATTTGTCTCACAGAGGCTAATGCAACTTGTTCTCTTTTTTGGGGGCATCTTTTTTTTTTTCATTCATTTATTTATTTTCATCCATCGTGACTCCTTGGCCCATGTCGGCCTCCCACTGCAGCAGTCCCTCTAGCTGCAGAGCATCAGCTCCAGGCACATGCTCTCCAGAATGCTGGCTTACAATTAGACACACCAGTCCAGCTGCTCTGCAGCATGTGGGGTTCTTCTAGGCCAGGGATAGAACCAGTGCCCCTTGCACTGCAAGGCGGACTCTACCTACTGGACCAGCAGGAAAGCTCCCCGCCATTTTATTATCCTGTATTTCCAGTGCACAACAGGGTGTCAGGTATTTCAACTGTCACCCATTTGACGTCACATTGATGGGGAAGAGCTAATATTAGTCTTGTCCTGTTTTTTTAACAGGTTGTATTTTTCCATTTTTGTTCTTTAAAAAAGGTATCATTTTCTTATTGCTTTTATACTCTTTAATAAAGAAGGTAATCTTGGTTGTAAAATTACAAGATTTCTATGAAATTCACTATATCATTTCGTTTTAATTTTATAGTTCATTAAATTTAAAAAGAAAGAATTCTTGATCAACTCTCATGACAAAAAGATTACTCTTTATTGCTTCAGTCATCCCGAATATTTGATGAGAAGATCCTCTGCAGGAGGAAATGGCAGCCAACTCCATATTCTTGTCTGGAAATCCTCATGGATACATGGATATATTTTGAAAATATAATATGAATTAAAAGGCAAGTTGTAAAAGGACACAATGCAATGTGTGTGAATAGATACATGTAGCAAGAATAAAAATGATGCATTTATTTTAGTAGAATGCTTTCTTCCAGTTAAGAGGGAGAGAAAATGAGATTTAAAAGCTTTTAGCTGTATACTGTCATTTTCTGTTTTTTCTTTTTTTTTTTTTTTGAGTCTCTAAAGGCAAGAAAAATGCTTACTTTGTGCTTTACTTTTTTGTTACTGATTTTTTTTTTTTAATTTTGGTAGGTGGCATCATGCTGAGGTTGGGTCATAAATCAGGTGAGTATGTAGATTTCAGCTTCTTTCAATTTTGAAGGACCACTCCTGCCTTTTTTTTTTTTTTTTTTAATTTCCATTTGTCTCACAGAGGCTAATGCAACTTGTTCTCTTTTTTGGGGGCATCTTTTTTTTTTTCATTCATTTATTTATTTTCATCCATCGTGACTCCTTGGCCCATGTCGGCCTCCCACTGCAGCAGTCCCTCTAGCTGCAGAGCATCAGCTCCAGGCACATGCTCTCCAGAATGCTGGCTTACAATTAGACACACCAGTCCAGCTGCTCTGCAGCATGTGGGGTTCTTCTAGGCCAGGGATAGAACCAGTGCCCCTTGCACTGCAAGGCGGACTCTACCTACTGGACCAGCAGGAAAGCTCCCCGCCATTTTATTATCCTGTATTTCCAGTGCACAACAGGGTGTCAGGTATTTCAACTGTCACCCATTTGACGTCACATTGATGGGGAAGAGCTAATATTAGTCTTGTCCTGTTTTTTTAACAGGTTGTATTTTTCCATTTTTGTTCTTTAAAAAAGGTATCATTTTCTTATTGCTTTTATACTCTTTAATAAAGAAGGTAATCTTGGTTGTAAAATTACAAGATTTCTATGAAATTCACTATATCATTTCGTTTTAATTTTATAGTTCATTAAATTTAAAAAGAAAGAATTCTTGATCAACTCTCATGACAAAAAGATTACTCTTTATTGCTTCAGTCATCCCGAATATTTGATGAGAAGGGTTAGTCTTTTGTTTTATTTAACCAATCACCACTAATGGCTTTCAGCAGCTGAAATCTTTTTGATGATTTTTTTTATAAGGCATAATCTAAACATATACCTTATATTTTTACATAAAGTTAGCTTTCTTTTTTAAACTGATAAACACCATACATGCAGGTAAGTGCACAGATTGCAAATGTATAGTCTAATGAATTTTCACAAATGAACAGCTCTGTGTATCTACAACCTAAAAGTTCTTAAAAGGGAATGATCTCTTCCTGGCTGTCATGGTGCTTGGCTTCTTAGGTCTAGACAACCTACGGTCCTAACAAACTAAAGGCACTCTGTAATTTTGAAATATTTAAAAAAAATTTTTTTTGTGTTATCTAGTTCTCAGCAAAAGAATCAATCTGGTAAGTTTATTTTCAATAACCAGAAGGAGAACAATCTATTTTGAGGTGATGCATAATATATTGTACCGATCCTAATCACAGACTAAACACAGAATCTGCATATTGTTCCTTAGACATACACACATATGTGAAAAAGGAACGAAATGTAAGGTATTAGGAAGTAATAATGTAAAGCCAAGTTAAAGAAAATGCAGATCTTCTGCTGTCCTGGAAGGCTCAGGAATTCCAATAAAAGCAGACAGTTTCCTATGTCTAAGGTGTCCTATATTTTGTCTTTCTTAAAATGACAATACTCATGAAATAACACTACACTACAGCCTTGCAATGGCTGAAAATAATAGATATGCAGAATATTTAGAACACTGTCTCCTTCATAATAATTGCCTAATAATTCAGGGTTATGATGACGGCACTAATTATGACTGTGCTGATGATATTCATGATTGTGGTGATGATAATTAAATGAAGATCATTATCATTATTATCAGAAAGAAGTCAGAAGATATCAGAGTACATCGTCCTGAAATTTTATTGCTGACTTTTTTTAGATAAAAGGGATACTACATATAGCTTTTAAAATATTTGTTCTACTTAAAGTAGTTGTTAACAAAGAAATATTTGTTCAATCTTAAAGTGTATTCATCACTTTGTAACAGAGCAGTGCAAAGAAAAAGAGGAAAACAATAGCATGGGAAAGACTTGAGAGCTCTATAAGAAAATCAAAGATTCTAAGGGAACATTTCATGCAAACATGGGCGCAGCAAAAGACATACATGGTATGGACCTAACAGAAGCAGAAGACATTAAGAAGAGGTGGAAGGAATACACAGAAAGTCCATACAAAAAAGATGTTGATGATCACTCACCTAAGACTAGACGTCTTAGAGTGGGAAATCAAACAGGCCCTAGGAAGTAATAATATGGACAAAGCTAGTGAAGGTGATAGCTATTTCAGCTGAGTTATTTCAGATACTAAAAGATGATGCTGTTCAAGTGCTACACAAACGTGCCAGCAGATTTGGAAAACCCAACAGTGAAAAAGGATGATTTTCATTCCAATTCCAAAGAAAAGCAGCACAAAAGAATTGCTCAAACTACTGTACCATTGCACTTATTTCACATACTACGAAAGTAATGCTCAAAATCCTTCAAAGTAGACTTCAGTAGTATGCAAACTAAAAATTTCTAGATGTACAAGTTGGATTTAGAAAAGGTAGAGGAAGCAGAGATCAAATTGCCAACACCCATTGGATCATAGAAAGAGCAAGGGAATATTAGGAAAACATCTATTTTTCCCCACTGACTACACTAAAGCCTTCCATTGTGTGGATCACAAAAAACTGGAAAATTCTAAAAGAGATGGGAATACCAGACCACCATCTTACCTGCCTCCTGCAAAACCTGTAGGCAGGTCAAGAAACAACAGTTAGAACTGCACATGGAAAAACAGACTGGTTTCAGATTGGGAAAGGAGTATGTCAGGGATGTAAATCACACTGCTTATTTAACTTCTATGCATAGTACATTATGTGAAATACCAGTTGGGATGAAGCACAAGCAGGAACAAGATTTCTGGGAGCAATATCAATAACCTGAAGTATGCAGATGACACCACCATCATGGCAGAAAGTGAAGAGTCTCATGAGGAAGGTGAAAGAGGAAAGTGAAAAAGCCGGCCTAAAATTCAACATTCAAAAAATGATCAGTTCCCATCAGCTCTTATCACTTCACAGCAAGTATATGGGCCAACAATGGAAACAGTGACAAAATAATTTCTTGGGCTCCAAAATCACTGTGGATGGTGACTGCAGCCATGAAATTAAAAGGTGCTTGCTCTTTGAAAGAAAAGGTATTGTTGCAGGCACTGTGTTGGATCTTACTCTGATACCTATTCTTACTAGTTCTCACTAGGAGGCACTATGTTAAATAGATCAGAGACTTTTTCACAGCCACAGTGTAGTTCCCTCAGAGTCATGAGCCTCTGACTTTGACAATAAAGTGTCGTGATCTTGATCTTGAGTATTGCCAAACTAAGAATGGTTTTTTAATCATAAAACATATAATAAATCAGAATCAAGATTTCATTAATCAGGATTCAAATAAAGGCAAGTACAAATAATCAGAACACAATCAAATGCAAACAGATGTTCTTACCCCAGAGCTGGAGAGTCGCAACCTCACATCAGGTATAGTCGATCTCCATGAGCAAGCCTCCTGCACAATCTTTGTTTACCCTTTTTATATTTTTTTCAACTAGAATTCTCAAATTAATTAGTAATCATAAAGAAGCTTTTTTGTTTCTCTTGAGCTGCAAAAGAAGTCATAACCAGAGCCCTTTGCTCCCCCACCAACACCATTGCTCTCAAGGGGAAACATTCTTACAATTCTTAAGTTACAAAGGGAGCTCTGAGTTGTAAAGTGCTACATTATCATTAAAAAGCAGGCAAGAGGAAAAACCTTTGTGCTCTGTATTGGGGACATAGACTGCACATCCCTTACCTGCCTCCTGCAAAACCTGTAGGCAGGTCAAGAAACAACAGTTAGAACTGCACATGGAAAAACAGACTGGTTTCAGATTGGGAAAGGAGTATGTCAGGGATGTAAATCACACTGCTTATTTAACTTCTATGCATAGTACATTATGTGAAATACCAGTTGGGATGAAGCACAAGCAGGAACAAGATTTCTGGGAGCAATATCAATAACCTGAAGTATGCAGATGACACCACCATCATGGCAGAAAGTGAAGAGTCTCATGAGGAAGGTGAAAGAGGAAAGTGAAAAAGCCGGCCTAAAATTCAACATTCAAAAAATGATCAGTTCCCATCAGCTCTTATCACTTCACAGCAAGTATATGGGCCAACAATGGAAACAGTGACAAAATAATTTCTTGGGCTCCAAAATCACTGTGGATGGTGACTGCAGCCATGAAATTAAAAGGTGCTTGCTCTTTGAAAGAAAAGGTATTGTTGCAGGCACTGTGTTGGATCTTACTCTGATACCTATTCTTACTAGTTCTCACTAGGAGGCACTATGTTAAATAGATCAGAGACTTTTTCACAGCCACAGTGTAGTTCCCTCAGAGTCATGAGCCTCTGACTTTGACAATAAAGTGTCGTGATCTTGATCTTGAGTATTGCCAAACTAAGAATGGTTTTTTAATCATAAAACATATAATAAATCAGAATCAAGATTTCATTAATCAGGATTCAAATAAAGGCAAGTACAAATAATCAGAACACAATCAAATGCAAACAGATGTTCTTACCCCAGAGCTGGAGAGTCGCAACCTCACATCAGGTATAGTCGATCTCCATGAGCAAGCCTCCTGCACAATCTTTGTTTACCCTTTTTATATTTTTTTCAACTAGAATTCTCAAATTAATTAGTAATCATAAAGAAGCTTTTTTGTTTCTCTTGAGCTGCAAAAGAAGTCATAACCAGAGCCCTTTGCTCCCCCACCAACACCATTGCTCTCAAGGGGAAACATTCTTACAATTCTTAAGTTACAAAGGGAGCTCTGAGTTGTAAAGTGCTACATTATCATTAAAAAGCAGGCAAGAGGAAAAACCTTTGTGCTCTGTATTGGTCTCAGAGAGGCGAGGCTTGCAGGCAACACTTATGCTTAGTGTGAGGAGACATTTGTCTGCTTAGCCTAGATATCTTTTCTTAATCTTTCCTGTGAGAAGAGAACATGCGTTTATTGCCCATGACACTATGGCAAAACTAGGCAGCGTATTCAAAACCAGATATTACTTTGTTGACCAAAGTCCCTCTAGTCAAAGCTATGGTTTTCCGTCTAGTCATATATGGATATGAGACCTGAACCATAGAGAAGGCTGATCACCAAAGAATTGATGCCTTTTAACTATGATGTTGGAGAAGACTCTTGAAAGTCTCTTGGACTTCAAGAAAATCAAACCTGTCGATCATAAAGGAAATCAACCTGAATATTCACTGGAAGGACTGATGTTGAGACTGAAGTTCCAATACTTTGGCCATATGATGTGAAGACACAGCTTATTGGAAAAGATCATGATGTTGTGAACAAAGGCAAAAGAAGAAGGCAGAGGATGACATGATTGGATGGCATCACTGAGTCAATGGACATGAGTTTGAATATATTTGGGGAGATGGTGAAGGACAGGGAGGTCTGGTGAGCTTCAATCCATTGGGTCATAACGAGTCAGACATGCCTGAGGGACTGAACAGAACTGAAAATAGCCATGCTCCTGATACTCCAAGCAGTCTCTAATGGTCACATGGAATGTTACAACCATAGTAACATCAAGGGAATAAAAGTAACTTATTCATTGTCAAGGAGCTCAGAAAAGGACTCAGTGTTAGATATATGGTGCAGAACTTCACAATGATTAATAAGCAAGGTCTTAAAGAAGGAATAGCAAATACTTCAGAATAGACACATTACTCATTGTAGCTCTTGCTGAAAAACACTGATTATAGCAAACAATTTCCCTTAGACTCATGCAAACAGAACTAGATGGTCTTTTGTTTTAAATACACTGCATTTTTAAAAGTGGATAATGTAAAAAAAAAATTAAAAAAAAATCTAACTGTCACTTAAACCAAAAGGGCAAAGTGCCAGAATGGGAACAGATAAAGTGAGGAGGCTGTTATTTCTATTCATGAACACCTTTCCCAACCCCATTTATCTTAGAATATCTTTTATTGTACAGAAATGAAACATGCAGAATGTACCAGTCTTTCAGAATGTGTTAAGAAACCTTGTTGAGACTACATTTTGGATCATATTTTGCTTTACAAACTGTGGGTAAAAAGGGGTATGGGCAGGCTAACACTTATGCTTAGTGTGAGGAGACATTTGTCTGCTTAGCCTAGATATCTTTTCTTAATCTTTCCTGTGAGAAGAGAACATGCGTTTATTGCCCATGACACTATGGCAAAACTAGGCAGCGTATTCAAAACCAGATATTACTTTGTTGACCAAAGTCCCTCTAGTCAAAGCTATGGTTTTCCGTCTAGTCATATATGGATATGAGACCTGAACCATAGAGAAGGCTGATCACCAAAGAATTGATGCCTTTTAACTATGATGTTGGAGAAGACTCTTGAAAGTCTCTTGGACTTCAAGAAAATCAAACCTGTCGATCATAAAGGAAATCAACCTGAATATTCACTGGAAGGACTGATGTTGAGACTGAAGTTCCAATACTTTGGCCATATGATGTGAAGACACAGCTTATTGGAAAAGATCATGATGTTGTGAACAAAGGCAAAAGAAGAAGGCAGAGGATGACATGATTGGATGGCATCACTGAGTCAATGGACATGAGTTTGAATATATTTGGGGAGATGGTGAAGGACAGGGAGGTCTGGTGAGCTTCAATCCATTGGGTCATAACAGTCAGACATGCCTGAGGGACTGAACAGAACTGAAAATAGCCATGCTCCTGATACTCCAAGCAGTCTCTAATGGTCACATGGAATGTTACAACCATAGTAACATCAAGGGAATAAAAGTAACTTATTCATTGTCAAGGAGCTCAGAAAAGGACTCAGTGTTAGATATATGGTGCAGAACTTCACAATGATTAATAAGCAAGGTCTTAAAGAAGGAATAGCAAATACTTCAGAATAGACACATTACTCATTGTAGCTCTTGCTGAAAAACACTGATTATAGCAAACAATTTCCCTTAGACTCATGCAAACAGAACTAGATGGTCTTTTGTTTTAAATACACTGCATTTTTAAAAGTGGATAATGTAAAAAAAAAATTAAAAAAAAATCTAACTGTCACTTAAACCAAAAGGGCAAAGTGCCAGAATGGGAACAGATAAAGTGAGGAGGCTGTTATTTCTATTCATGAACACCTTTCCCAACCCCATTTATCTTAGAATATCTTTTATTGTACAGAAATGAAACATGCAGAATGTACCAGTCTTTCAGAATGTGTTAAGAAACCTTGTTGAGACTACATTTTGGATCATATTTTGCTTTACAAACTGTGGGTAAAAAGGGGTATGATAAAACAGGGAAGGAGTAAGACACACACAGGAGGCAGGGGAAATAGATAAAAAGAGAAACCAAACCTGCACTAAAGTGTACTTATTTTTTTTAATCTTTTTATTTTATTGGAGTTTTTTGGTTTTTGCTAGGTGGAGCTAGTGGCAAAGAACCCACTTGCCAACACAGAAGACATGAGACACAGGTTTGTCCTTTAGGTAGGGAAGATACCCTGGAGGAGGGCACAACAGTGTTCTTGGCTGGAGAATCCCATGGACAGAGGAGCCTGAGAGGCTATGGTTCATAGGGTTACAAAGAAGACATCACTGAAGCAAATTACCATGCTACTGAAGAGGACCAGAGTGATGCCGGTGGACTGTGTAATTATGTACACTTAAGTAAAATTAAATCATCTTTATAATCAAACCACTGCTATTTTTCCAGACTTGAGGAAACCTACCCTCCTCTTTCACACAACTCTAATGGTCCTCTTTCACACAACTCCAATGGTCTTCTACTCAATGGATACCTACAGCTATCCCTCTTTCTATAGTTTAATTCTTCCAGTGATCTCCATTTTTGATAAATAAAAGCAGGTGACAAGAGAAAACCTCATTGGTGAAAGGAAATGCAGCTAACTGGCTTTCTTCTTGGAATCTCCTCGTTGGATGTCAGTTTGATTTTTGTTTGTTTATTTCTTCCTATTTGTAAAGGGAAGAGTCTCCTAAATTCTCTGTAGTCTGTCTTAACTGGGTATGTTGGGAGTCTATAATACATTGTTTCCTCTGACTTTTTTTTTTTTTTTTTTTTTAAGATTTATTTATTTATTTATTTTGGGCGGGGGATGGGTTGGGGAGGGAGGGGAGCAGGCTGGCCACTTCTATTGGTCTTTCATTTCTCTATGTTCATCCGTCTTTGTTCTTTGGCTCCTGTGGGCCTCCCATCGTGGTGGCCTCTGTCGCTGCAGAGCGCCAGCCCTGGGCGCATGTGCTCCAGAGCTCCAACTCGGTGATTAGACACATCGGTCCAGCCACTCCGCGGCACGTGGGATCTTCCCAGGCCAGGGATCAAACCAACGCCCCTTGCACTGCAAGGCGGTGTCCTTACCCACTAAACCACCAGGGGAAGCCCTGACTTTTTATACTAAACATTAAGATTGAAAATTATTCCAACCTTCTCAATTTGGCATACATTTTCAGAGTTCTTTTGCTAAAGGCTCTAGAATAGGATACTGAGATAGATGAAACTCTTTAAAAATAATTGGGAAGAGAAGACACTTACTTAAAAAACCTATGTATACAAAAGGAAACTTTGAGATAGCAAAGGAGTGGTCTTGCCACCGTGTTAAAAGAGCAAGCCACAAGTCACACCCTTTCCCTCCCCATCTGCGATTCCTACTGTGAGTTAGTACTAACCTTTTTTTAGACAATAATCTCTTCCTGGATTTGAGGCATTTATTCCATGTGATTTTCTAATAACACAGCTGTGAGAGAAATGAGGTAATTTTTCTCATGTCACAGCGTCTCTAAAAAATGGCTGGACAGAACAAGTAAAGGTCAAGGGTAATAGATAGAACCTCATTTTCCTCAGATCCCCATGCCAAGAGCCTCTGGGATCAACAAACACTGATGGGATGGGCTGACTCGGGCCCACCTGCCTTCTCCCTGGAGTCCTCTTGATGACCACCACTTAATGATGATTAACTTTTCAGAATTTGCCCTCTATTAATGAAATAATAACATCTGACTCCATGCCTCTCAGGGATGGGAATATAAATGAAGTAATCCAGGTTAGAAACAGATAAACTCATTCTAATTATGGTGCTGAAAACCCCATGAAGCATGATGGTGCTATTAACAAAGTACAGAGACTTCAGAGTTATATGGCCAAAACTTACACTACCAAATTTTAAGGAAGGAAATGTAGATGTGGAGTCAGTATTTACTATTAGATAATAGCAAAACTGATAACAAGTGTGCACTTGCTTTCAAACAAGTCTATTATATGCAAGTTCTATTAACAGAAAAAAAAGTATAACCATAAATGATTTTATCTTTATCTTTCACAGAACTATTCTGGATTGTATTTAAAAGACCCTTCTTCAATATGTTTCATGCTGTGTAGCATTTCAGTAAAATTGGAATTGAGGAATGGTGATTTACACAAAGTCTTTTAAAGATACAACTGAAGTTACCATTTGAGATTTTAGTTTCCTTACCCTGACTGCAATCCTTTAAAGATTGAAGTAGTGGTACAATAATGGAGCATAGGATTTGAGAGTTGAAAGACCTAGATCACATATCCATGGCCAAGTTCTCAACCTCTCAAGGTCTTCTCTGTTTCTCATCTATGAAATACCATATATTCCTCCCTTATTATGAAAATAATATTTGTGTCATTATTGTGAGAGCTAACCATAGGCACTTCAGTTGATCTTGAATCTAGATCTCTGAAGGAAAGCAAAAACACTGAGAAAAATGAACCACTGAAATATGATCTCAAATATTTCTAAGAAACTTCTAACTCCTTATCTATGAGGTTTAATTTTATATCCAAGCATGAAAAAACCACATGACTAAATAAAAAGAGGATTTAGTGCATGATTTATTGTATCACAATATTACATATATATTTACCTCCCACACTTTATACATACACTCTTAAAAAGATGTTTTTTGAAGTAAAAAATGTTTATTTTAAGCAAAGGCACCTGTCCAGTTCTGTAGAGTATGTAGCACTTGTTTTAAAAATTTTTTTTAAAAATATTTATTTACTTATTTTTGGGGGGAGGGGAATGGGCTGGGGAGAGAGGGGGGCAGGTGAGCCACTTCAGTTGGTCTTTCATTTATCTATTTTCATCCATCTTTGTTCTTTGGCCCGCGTGGGCCTCCCATCACAGTGGTCTCTGTTGTCGCGTAACACCGGCTCTGGGCGCATGCGCTCCAGAGCTCCGGCTCGGTAATTGGACACATCAGTCCAGCCACTCCGCAGCAGTGGGATCTTCCCAGGCCAGGGATCGAACCGGCGTCTCTTGCACTGCAAGGTGGTGTCCTTACCCACTGGACCGCCAGGGAAGCCCGAGTATGTAGTACTTTGTTGCAGATATAGACCCATGACTTACCTTTCACACCCTAAAATAGAGTCTGCCAAAAATAGGCAATGGATCTTTGGTGACAGAGGCTTCGTCCAGTTAAGCAATAAACCCTAACTGGCCAGCATGATTACAGGGATGGGTTCTTGGTAAAAAATTTGGGGGCTTCCCCTGGTGGTCCAGTGGGTAAGGACACCGCCTTGCAGTGCAAGGGGCGCCGGTTCGAGCCCTGGCCTGGGAAGATCCCACGTGCCGCGGAGCGGCTGGACTGATGTGTCTAATCACCGAGCCGGAGCTCTGGAGCGCATGCGCCCAGAGCCGGCTCTCTGCAGTGACAGACGCCACCACGACGGGAGGCCCACAGGAGCCAAAGAACAAAGATGGATGAACATAGAGAAATGAAAGACCAATAGAAGTGGCCCGCCCGCCCCCCCCCCCCCCCAGCCCGACCCCCACCCAAAATGAATAAATAAATAAATCTTTAAAAAAAAAATTTTTTTTTGATGTCATTATCCTTTCCCAGAAATGCATGGATAATTGTGGCCTTTAAAAGCAGATTTAAGAAAATGCATTTAACTTGACATTATCAGCCTTTAAAGATCATGCAGTAAGGCCTGTTGATCTTTCTGTTCTAACGATGAGTTGCAAAACTGTTGGATAACATTAATGGAATTAAGTGAAAAAGAGTGTGCACTATTGAGCTGTCTCTATGTAAGCGGAGAAAAGGGATGATCAAAAACTTTGGGTTGGAAGAAAATGTTATTTTAGGTGTCCATTTCTGTAGAGTATGTAGCACTTGTTTTAAAAATTTTTTTTAAAAATATTTATTTACTTATTTTTGGGGGGAGGGGAATGGGCTGGGGAGAGAGGGGGGCAGGTGAGCCACTTCAGTTGGTCTTTCATTTATCTATTTTCATCCATCTTTGTTCTTTGGCCCGCGTGGGCCTCCCATCACAGTGGTCTCTGTTGTCGCGTAACACCGGCTCTGGGCGCATGCGCTCCAGAGCTCCGGCTCGGTAATTGGACACATCAGTCCAGCCACTCCGCAGCAGTGGGATCTTCCCAGGCCAGGGATCGAACCGGCGTCTCTTGCACTGCAAGGTGGTGTCCTTACCCACTGGACCGCCAGGGAAGCCCGAGTATGTAGTACTTTGTTGCAGATATAGACCCATGACTTACCTTTCACACCCTAAAATAGAGTCTGCCAAAAATAGGCAATGGATCTTTGGTGACAGAGGCTTCGTCCAGTTAAGCAATAAACCCTAACTGGCCAGCATGATTACAGGGATGGGTTCTTGGTAAAAAATTTGGGGGCTTCCCCTGGTGGTCCAGTGGGTAAGGACACCGCCTTGCAGTGCAAGGGGCGCCGGTTCGAGCCCTGGCCTGGGAAGATCCCACGTGCCGCGGAGCGGCTGGACTGATGTGTCTAATCACCGAGCCGGAGCTCTGGAGCGCATGCGCCCAGAGCCGGCTCTCTGCAGTGACAGACGCCACCGCGATGGGAGGCCCACAGGAGCCAAGGAACAAAGACGGATGAACATAGAGAAATGAAAGACCAATAGAAGTGGCCCGCCCGCCCCTCTCCCTCCCCAGCCCGACCCCCACCCAAAATGAATAAATAAATAAATCTTTAAAAAAATTTTTTGATGTCATTATCCTTTCCAAGAAATGCATGGATAATTGTGGCCTTTAAAAGCAGATTTAAGAAAATGCATTTAACTTGACATTATCAGCCTTTAAAGATCATGCAGTAAGGCCTGTTGATCTTTCTGTTCTAACGATGAGTTGCAAAACTGTTGGATAACATTAATGGAATTAAGTGAAAAAGAGTGTGCACTATTGAGCTGTCTCTATGTAAGCGGAGAAAAAGGGATGATCAGAATGATGATGAAAACTTGTTTCCCCCCCCCCTATGGTAAGAGAAATTGGATGGAAGCAAAGGGGAACAATTGGGCTACATTTCTGTCTCTATTCCATATGCACAGTTCTCAGATAGGCAACTAGCAAAGGAAAATAAAATATTTGACTTATAATTAGTTGTCCAACAATGAGTCCAAATCTTTGAGATACAAAACATAAATCAAATTTGCTTAGCTATACCCAAAAATGTAAATGTCTAAACCTCTTATATATATCTATATATTTTACTAATTACCACTATATATTGAAAATGACCCTGGATTTTGTCACTAATCATATGAAGCAGTGTGTGCAAATTACCTCCATTCTGTAGCACTGAGTTTTACAAAATATTTCTTTAAGAAATCAAAAGTTTCTAATATCTTAAAGATTAAACACAATAATAATTGTAAAGTTCTTTGCATAGTTCCTAGGTAATATCATGGGTTCAGTTATTGCTAGTATCTTTCCTCTCAGTCCCCAACAACTCCTTTTGCACTAACTTGCTCAATCCAAAAACTGAATGGTATAATAAAAATTCTAGATTCATCCACCCTCATGAGGACTGATTCTTTTGCATTTCTTTTTGTGGTTGAGAAATGTTCCATTGTATATATGTACCAAAACTTCTTTATCAATTCATTCGTCAATAGACATCTAGATTGCTTCTATGTTTTAGCTATTGTATAGAGTGCTGCATAGATACAATATACTAACACACACATATACATATATGAAATCTAGTAAGAAGGTACTGATAAATACACATGCAGAAAAGCGATGGAGAAACAGACATAGAGAACAGACCTATGGACATTGTGGGGAGGGAAGAGTGGATGAGAGTTTTCAAAAGAGTATCATGGAAACCTACATTATCATATGTAAAAGAGATAACCATTGTAAATGCCCTGTGAAACTAAGGAAGCTTACATGAGGACTATGCAACAACCTGAATGAGAGGAATGGTGAAGGGATTGGGAGACAGTCAAGGGAGAACAGTCAGGGATATACCTATGAGGGATTTGCGATTATATGGAGCTGTAAACAACAAAACTCTTTAAAAGCAAATAAATAAATAAACAAACAAAAAAATTACCTAAAATTTCTTAATGGAGGGCTTTCCTGGTGGTCCATTGGGAAGGGGCACTACCTTGCAGTGCAAGGGATGCCACTTCAATCCCTGGACTGGTAGAATCCCACGTGCCACAGAGTGGCTGGACTGATGTGTGCAACTGCCGAGTCAGAGCTCTGGAGTGCATGCACCCAGAGCTGGTGCTCTGTAATGAGAAAGGCCACTGCGTTGGTAGGTCCACACAGGCCAAAGAACAACAACAGCAAAAAAAGATAGGTGAATGAAAGATCAATAAAAGTGGCCAAAAAGAGAAAAATGGAATGCTAGAGCAAATTGATAAAGTTGAAAAATATTAGAAATTGAGAATGTGTAACTCCTTTGGAATCTTTGCAATAAAAGATTTTCAGTGGAATACAGTTTTAATAGAAGGGCAGGAATTAAAATTTGCAGACACTCTGAAAAATACAGGAAGCATCATGGGCACATTAAACATCTCTAATTTCATACATGCATATAAAATGGATTAAGTTTAAAGCACTGAACATTTTGCCTTCAAACACAACAAGGAGGTCATATCAATGCACAGAATTAAATGCATAATTCTCTTCTATGTGACTTTTTTTTTTACTACTCTTAATAAATGGAAATGAGCTACAATAACTAGCAGGAGCAGGTGAACTAGCATTTCCATGCCAACCGAAAGCTATCAATATTATTGTATTGTTACTATTTTCACTTTGCAAGGCAATTTCTTTGAAGAGAAATTCCCCTTCTACATGGATTTACTTGAAAGATTTCCTTGTATAATTCTAATTCACAAGGTGCTATATCTTTCTTTCTTACTTTTTAACACATTAGAAACACAGTTGGTTGTTGTTCAGTCACTCGGTTGCGTCCAATTCTTTGCAACTCCATTGACTGCAACAAGCAGTCCACCATCTTCCCTGTCCTTTGACATCTCCCAAAACTTACCCAAAGTCATCTCTATAGAGTCAGTGATCCCATCCAACCATTGCATCCTCTGTCATCCGCCTCTCTTCCTGCCCTCAATCATTCCCAGAGTTAGGGTCTTTTCCAATGAATCATCTCTTCCTCTCATGTGGCTATCTTATTGGAGCTTCAGCTTCAGCATCAGTCCTTCCAATGAATATTCAGAGTTGATTTCATTTAGGATTTACCAGTTTGATATCTTGCTATCCAAGGTTTCCCCACTGCTTAAAGGCATAAATTTCTTGGCACTCAATCTTCTTTATGGTCCAACTCTTTTTTTAAAAAACAATTGGGGCCTCCCTGCTGGTACAGTGGGTAATGACACTGCCTTGCAGTGCAAGGGATCCCTGGCTTGGGAAGATCCCATGTGCTGAGGAGCACCTGGATCGATGTGTCCAACTACTGAGCTGGAGTTCTGGAGAGCTTGCACCCAGAACCAGTGCTCTGCGACAAGAGAGGCTGTTGAGATGGGAGAAACATACAGGCCAAAAGAACAAAGATGGATGGACATGGATGAATGAAAGATCAATAGAAGTGGCCAAAAAAATAAATAAATGAAGAAAACAATAATAATTTTTAAAATTTGGCCTCTTTTACTGGTTTTTCATTTATTTATTTTTCATCCATCTTTATTCTTTGGCTTGTGTGGGCCTCCCATTGCAGTGTCCTCTTTTGTTGCAGGGCACCAACTCTGGGCGTATGTGCTCCAGAGTGCTTACTCCTAGTTGGACACACTCACCCAGCCACTCCACAATAATGGAACCGGTGACCTTTGGATGCAAGGTGGACTCTTTACCCACTGGACCACCAGGGAAATTCTATGGTGCAACTCTTACATCCATTCATAATTACTGGAAAAACCACAGGTTTGACTATACAGACCTTTGTCAGCAAAGTTTTGTCGATGCTTTTAAAATACGCTTTCTAGATTTGTCATAGCTTTTCTTCTAAGGGACATGCATCTTTTAATTTCATGACTGCAGTCATCATCCACAGTGATTTTGGAGCCCAAGAAAATAAAGCCTATCACTGTTTTTATTGTTTCCCCGTCTATTTGCCATGAAAATATGGGACTTGGTGCCATGTTTATTTTCGGAATGTTGAGATTTAAACCAGCTTTTTCACTCTCATCTTTCACCTTCATCTAGAGGCTCTTTAGTTCCTCTTCAGTTTCTGCCATTAGGATGATGCTATGTTATATCTGAGGTTATTGATATTTCTCCCAACAATCTTTTCTTTTTTCTTTTTGTTTTTTAATTTTGGCCTCTTTTATTGATTTTTTGTTGATTTGTTTTCATCCATTTTTATTCTTTGGCCTTTGTGAGCCTCCCATTGCAGTGGCTCCTTTTGTTGCAGAGCACCAACTCTGGGCACATATGCTCCAGAATGCTGGCTCGTAATTAGACACACCCACCCAGCTGCTCCACAGCACTTGGAATCTACCCTGGTCAGTGATCGAACCGGTGCCCCTTGAATGCAAGGCAGAGTCTTTATCCACTGGACCACCATGCAAGCCCCCTATCTCAGCAATCTTGCCTCAAACTTGTGAGCCTTCCAACTTGACATTTTGGATTCTTCATAACTTCATATAACTTCATAACTTCATATAAGTTAAATAAGCCTTTATATATTCCTTTCCCAAGTTTTAACCTGTCCGTTTTTCCAGGTTGGGTTGTAACTGTTGTTTCTTAACCTGCATATAGTTTTTCACAAAGAATTATCAGAGGGCTTGCTATAAATGCAAGTTTCAGGATCCCACTCCCAGAGATCTGATTCCTCAGGTCTGGGAGTCTGTGAATTTTTATTTCCAGCAAGTTTCTAGGTGATACTGATGCTTTTGTTCCAGGGTGTATACTTGGGGAATCGCTGGCATGATTCAACTTCTTTATTTTAAACATGAGAATAATGCCAGACATATTGGATCAATAATGCCAGACATATTGACTACATTTCCTCCATGAGGTTATAAAGCCAGTAAAAGAGAAAATTAAGGCTTCAATCAAAAAGTTATGTATTCCAAAAATTTGTATGAAGCTCTAACTGTATCCTAGGTGCTATGCTGAGTTGTGGGTATAAAAAGATAAGCATGACATGGCCAACAAAGGAGACAACAGTTGACACAGTGTCTATCACTATTTTTGTAGTATAAGGAGCAAATACTGTGAAGAAATACCTGCTTCTTGAGGCATCCTAAAAGATAAATAGTGGTTAACCAGTTAAATTAAGCAAGTAAGAGAAGGAAATTCCAGGCAGAGGGAAGTTTGTGTGAGAGTTATGAGAAGCAACACAGCATCACAGACTTAACAGTAGCATTTCTGACTTTTCTTATTGTGAGTCTGTGTATATTATTTATCCTCCAAACCTCAGTATCCCTTCCAGAAATGGAAACACAAAAGATGATGAATAAGACGTTTTCCCACTCCTTTAGCTATGCTCCAGAGCACCAACTCTGGGCACATATGCTCCAGAATGCTGGCTCGTAATTAGACACACCCACCCAGCTGCTCCACAGCACTTGGAATCTACCCTGGTCAGTGATCGAACCGGTGCCCCTTGAATGCAAGGCAGAGTCTTTATCCACTGGACCACCATGCAAGCCCCCTATCTCAGCAATCTTGCCTCAAACTTGTGAGCCTTCCAACTTGACATTTTGGATTCTTCATAACTTCATATAACTTCATAACTTCATATAAGTTAAATAAGCCTTTATATATTCCTTTCCCAAGTTTTAACCTGTCCGTTTTTCCAGGTTGGGTTGTAACTGTTGTTTCTTAACCTGCATATAGTTTTTCACAAAGAATTATCAGAGGGCTTGCTATAAATGCAAGTTTCAGGATCCCACTCCCAGAGATCTGATTCCTCAGGTCTGGGAGTCTGTGAATTTTTATTTCCAGCAAGTTTCTAGGTGATACTGATGCTTTTGTTCCAGGGTGTATACTTGGGGAATCGCTGGCATGATTCAACTTCTTTATTTTAAACATGAGAATAATGCCAGACATATTGGATCAATAATGCCAGACATATTGACTACATTTCCTCCATGAGGTTATAAAGCCAGTAAAAGAGAAAATTAAGGCTTCAATCAAAAAGTTATGTATTCCAAAAATTTGTATGAAGCTCTAACTGTATCCTAGGTGCTATGCTGAGTTGTGGGTATAAAAAGATAAGCATGACATGGCCAACAAAGGAGACAACAGTTGACACAGTGTCTATCACTATTTTTGTAGTATAAGGAGCAAATACTGTGAAGAAATACCTGCTTCTTGAGGCATCCTAAAAGATAAATAGTGGTTAACCAGTTAAATTAAGCAAGTAAGAGAAGGAAATTCCAGGCAGAGGGAAGTTTGTGTGAGAGTTATGAGAAGCAACACAGCATCACAGACTTAACAGTAGCATTTCTGACTTTTTCTTATTGTGAGTCTGTGTATATTATTTATCCTCCAAACCTCAGTATCCCCTTCCAGAAATGGAAACACAAAAGAATCTATGGTACACGGTTGATGTGTGTATTATATAAGACAATTAATTTGAAGTGGTTTGGTTTAGTGTTTGAAACAATTAACCTTTAATGAACAATTGTTGTTACCATTACTGCCACAGTTCAGCAGTGTGTCAGAACACAGTGTATTCATATTCATGAACAGACATGGAGAGCAAAGTGTGGATGAAGTTATGGACTCAGGCAAGTCCGAACAATGTAGGACTATCTGCAGCAGTATGTTTTTACATGAAGGCAATGGGCAGGTAGTGAAGACGTTAGACAGAACAATGACATGCTATAGTCTGCATTATAACTGTGATAAGGGAGAATCGTAGAGATGGGAGATGTGGTAATCCAAAAGGCAGGGACAGATTTTGACAAAAATATGATCAGTTTAGTTTTGGAAATAGGCAGAAATATTCAAAAGGAACTGTCTAGAGCTCAAAAGGAAGATCTCAGTTATACAAATTTGGGATTTCTCAGTTGACAATTGGGTTCACTGAAGTGAATTCAATGATCCAGTGAAATTGTGTGGAGAGAAAAGGGTCTACATCAATACATATAGTATCAGCACTGAGAAGTGAGAGAGAAAACTCATCAAATATATTCCTACTATTTAAGACAGAAGAGTTTCAAGGAGGGTCAATACAGAATACTCAAGAGATCATGCAAGATAAGAAACAATGAGTGGCACATGGATTTAGAACTGAGAGATATAAATTTTAAATCTGCTTTATGGTTGGTGGACTACATCACAGATATTTCAAAAAAGACTATGGATTTGCATAAAGAGAGGTGAAAGGGAAAGACAGTAATTAGTCAGAGCCATGTTTTTCCATAAACAAAATCTCTCCTTCTGGGACTTCCCTGGTGGATAAGAATCTGCCTACCAATGCAGGGGACATGGGTTCAATCCTTGGTCTGGGAAGAGTCCACCTGCCACGGAGCTAGTAAGCCCATGCCCCATAACTACTGAGTCCCAGTGCTGCAATTACTGAAGTGCCTGTGCCTAGAATCCATGCTCCTCACCAAAAGATGCCACTGTAATGCCCATGCACTGAACTGAAGAGTAGACACTGCTCACTGCAATTAGAGAAAGCCCTCACAAAGTAACCAGGATTCAGAGCAACCAAATCTAATAATAAAATTAGTTTTTTTAAATAATAATAAAAACAAGCCTCTCCTTCTGAAACCTCAAGACTAATGATTTAAGTCATTTACTCCCAGTTTCTGCCCAAGGACCTGTGTGAAATTCCAAGACTTCTGTAATCTTACCTTAGATGACAACAATCCAGTCTGTCCCTCTTAACCCCAGCACTCTTCCATAAAGATTGACCTAGCCATATGAATAGTCTCTGTATTTTCCTCATACACACCACGAGTTTCCAAGCCTTTGGACCTTTGGTTGTTCTGTTTCCTCAGTCTAGAATTATTTCATATTCCCAAGATGATGATAAAATTACATGTAAGAAAATTATACCCACATATTTAGCTTGATTTCTGTGTCATATCAGAACCTTTTGTTTTACCCACCCACCATTATTCGCTGCCCAGTACTTTATTTTCTTCATAGCACTTTGCCAAAACCATACTTCATTTTTTTTTTTTAATTTACCTATTTGATCTCTGTCTCTTCTGTGGAATGTAAGCACATGCAAGTTGCAACATCACATGGTCTAGATCTGTATTCCATCCAGTTGAATCTGCTGTATTCAGGTAGCTAGTCTATAGAAAACACTTAAAAATTATTTACTTACTGGATGAAGGAAATAATGTATAATGCATAGAAATCATTTAAAAATAATTTGGAATAAGCATATGAAAATTCATAATTAATTAATGCTTATATACTAAAGTGAGATAAACAGAAGAGAAGTTCAATGAGGACACGTGGGAAAAGAGAAAGCTTATGAAAGGGAGAAGTAATTAGGTACCTACTATACACATTTATCATCAGCAACTTTTTTTCCAATAACATTATGAAGAAAGTATTAATATTCTCATTTCATGAATGGGAGCACAGAAGCTTGATCGGAGCTAGTAAGCCCATGCCCCATAACTACTGAGTCCCAGTGCTGCAATTACTGAAGTGCCTGTGCCTAGAATCCATGCTCCTCACCAAAAGATGCCACTGTAATGCCCATGCACTGAACTGAAGAGTAGACACTGCTCACTGCAATTAGAGAAAGCCCTCACAAAGTAACCAGGATTCAGAGCAACCAAATCTAATAATAAAATTAGTTTTTTTAAATAATAATAAAAACAAGCCTCTCCTTCTGAAACCTCAAGACTAATGATTTAAGTCATTTACTCCCAGTTTCTGCCCAAGGACCTGTGTGAAATTCCAAGACTTCTGCAATCTTACCTTAGATGACAACAATCCAGTCTGTCCCTCTTAACCCCAGCACTCTTCCATAAAGATTGACCTAGCCATATGAATAGTCTCTGTATTTTCCTCATACACACCACGAGTTTCCAAGCCTTTGGACCTTTGGTTGTTCTGTTTCCTCAGTCTAGAATTATTTCATATTCCCAAGATGATGATAAAATTACATGTAAGAAAATTATACCCACATATTTAGCTTGATTTCTGTGTCATATCAGAACCTTTTGTTTTACCCACCCACCATTATTCGCTGCCCAGTACTTTATTTTCTTCATAGCACTTTGCCAAAACCATACTTCATTTTTTTTTTTTAATTTACCTATTTGATCTCTGTCTCTTCTGTGGAATGTAAGCACATGCAAGTTGCAACATCACATGGTCTAGATCTGTATTCCATCCAGTTGAATCTGCTGTATTCAGGTAGCTAGTCTATAGAAAACACTTAAAAATTATTTACTTACTGGATGAAGGAAATAATGTATAATGCATAGAAATCATTTAAAAATAATTTGGAATAAGCATATGAAAATTCATAATTAATTAATGCTTATATACTAAAGTGAGATAAACAGAAGAGAAGTTCAATGAGGACACGTGGGAAAAGAGAAAGCTTATGAAAGGGAGAAGTAATTAGGTACCTACTATACACATTTATCATCAGCAACTTTTTTTCCAATAACATTATGAAGAAAGTATTAATATTCTCATTTCATGAATGGGAGCACAGAAGCTTGAATAGGTTACCGATTTGTCACCCAAATCAAATAGTTTGTAAGTGGAAGCACTGAAATAAGTTTTATTCTGCTTGTCATTGTATGACATCACATTGCCTTTATGAATTGCAATGCACAATGGGAAACTGAATTAAACATTAACGAGATATCACTAGAGACTTAGTGTTTCTTATTTGATCCAGTAAAAGGTATCAGTATAGCTAATAAAAAGCAACTAAACCCATAATTAAAAGATGACTTAATGTGTGGATAAAATGTGCAGTAAAACAACCCTGAACAAGGTTTAATAATCCAGACATTTGTCATGTATCTGACACTTAGAGATGAGTTACCTTGTTCAAGTCACTGACCTATTTTGGCTTCATCAAGAAAAGGAATCAGATCTGTCCTGTGTACCTGCTTACCTCATAGAGTTGTGACATGGAGCACAAACACAATATATTTTGCAAGCATTCTAAAAACTGAAACACATTATATGCATCAAACAGATAATTTATTCTACATTCCTTGAATTTTCCCTACACAGCACTCTTTGAAATGTTTCTCTCACAAAGTTTTTGTTTATCCTTCTCTTTTATCTTAAGTACTATTATTCAATTACAGTTAAGCTCATGTTTGTTCATTTTTTTTCTGAGCCCTGTTTAGAAATAATGTGAAAGATATAGTCTCTTTCAAGAAACACCATAAAATCAAAGTTTCACAGTAATAATTTTTTCAAGTTGCAACATCACATGGTCTAGATCTGTATTCCATCCAGTTGAATCTGCTGTATTCAGGTAGCTAGTCTATAGAAAACACTTAAAAATTATTTACTTACTGGATGAAGGAAATAATGTATAATGCATAGAAATCATTTAAAAATAATTTGGAATAAGCATATGAAAATTCATAATTAATTAATGCTTATATACTAAAGTGAGATAAACAGAAGAGAAGTTCAATGAGGACACGTGGGAAAAGAGAAAGCTTATGAAAGGGAGAAGTAATTAGGTACCTACTATACACATTTATCATCAGCAACCGTTTTTCCAATAACATTATGAAGAAAGTATTAATATTCTCATTTCATGAATGGGAGCACAGAAGCTTGAATAGGTTACCGATTTGTCACCCAAATCAAATAGTTTGTAAGTGGAAGCACTGAAATAAGTTTTATTCTGCTTGTCATTGTATGACATCACATTGCCTTTATGAATTGCAATGCACAATGGGAAACTGAATTAAACATTAACGAGATATCACTAGAGACTTAGTGTTTCTTATTTGATCCAGTAAAAGGTATCAGTATAGCTAATAAAAAGCAACTAAACCCATAATTAAAAGATGACTTAATGTGTGGATAAAATGTGCAGTAAAACAACCCTGAACAAGGTTTAATAATCCAGACATTTGTCATGTATCTGACACTTAGAGATGAGTTACCTTGTTCAAGTCACTGACCTATTTTGGCTTCATCAAGAAAAGGAATCAGATCTGTCCTGTGTACCTGCTTACCTCATAGAGTTGTGACATGGAGCACAAACACAATATATTTTGCAAGCATTCTAAAAACTGAAACACATTATATGCATCAAACAGATAATTTATTCTACATTCCTTGAATTTTCCCTACACAGCACTCTTTGAAATGTTTCTCTCACAAAGTTTTTGTTTATCCTTCTCTTTTTGTCTTAAGTACTATTATTCAATTACAGTTAAGCTCATGTTTGTTCATTTTTTTTCTGAGCCCTGTTTAGAAATAATGTGAAAGATATAGTCTCTTTCAAGAAACACCATAAATAGTACAGTATAAATTTTGTCTGGGGGTAAGGGTGGTCAGAAGGACTGTTATATGACAAGCCTACTTTGTGACAATTTAGGAATAATTTGTCTTCTCTTAGTATCACCTTCATTATCGGTAAAATGAGCTGAATTAAATGATTTCTAAAATATGCCCTAAATCTTGTATTTTATGATTCACATTCTTTAAAAATGAATACCACTTCCAACTGCATTAATAAAAGTCTAGTGTCCTTGCCATGAAAAATAATTGATCCATTTACTCTGTATTTAGAGTATTTCTTTCTCAAAATCACATATTAAGTGTAACAGTAACATATTAGAGAATGTCTAAAGAATAAAGACTAAAGTAGAGATAGGATCTGAAAGCTCTGCTCTTTGGATTTCAATCCAGATTAAAAAATGCTTAAGGAAGACCTCATAATGATCATCAGTTATTGATCATATCTTATTTTATTCATTAAGAAGGAACAGATAAAGAAGAGAAAAATAAAAGAAGAGATATTTGACTGAATGGTACAGAGACAATTCCAAATAATCAAACACTCCAATTTTAGAACAGGTCCTCCAAGAGATGCCACTGAAAAGAAATAGAACAGGGCTTCCCTAGTGGTCCAGTGGGTGGAGAGTCTGTCTTGCAGTGCAAGGGGCACTTATTCCCATGAAGTGGCTGGACCGATGTGCCCAATTATGAGCCAGCACTCTGGAGCACATGCACCCACAGCTGGTGCTCTGCATCAAGAGAGGCCATTACCTTGTTCAAGTCACTGACCTATTTTGGCTTCATCAAGAAAAGGAATCAGATCTGTCCTGTGTACCTGCTTACCTCATAGAGTTGTGACATGGAGCACAAACACAATATATTTTGCAAGCATTCTAAAACTGAAACACATTATATGCATCAAACAGATAATTTATTCTACATTCCTTGAATTTTCCCTACACAGCACTCTTTGAAATGTTTCTCTCACAAAGTTTTTGTTTATCCTTCTCTTTTTGTCTTAAGTACTATTATTCAATTACAGTTAAGCTCATGTTTGTTCATTTTTTTTCTGAGCCCTGTTTAGAAATAATGTGAAAGATATAGTCTCTTTCAAGAAACACCATAAATAGTACAGTATAAATTTTGTCTGGGGGTAAGGGTGGTCAGAAGGACTGTTATATGACAAGCCTACTTTGTGACAATTTAGGAATAATTTGTCTTCTCTTAGTATCACCTTCATTATCGGTAAAATGAGCTGAATTAAATGATTTCTAAAATATGCCCTAAATCTTGTATTTTATGATTCACATTCTTTAAAAATGAATACCACTTCCAACTGCATTAATAAAAGTCTAGTGTCCTTGCCATGAAAAATAATTGATCCATTTACTCTGTATTTAGAGTATTTCTTTCTCAAAATCACATATTAAGTGTAACAGTAACATATTAGAGAATGTCTAAAGAATAAAGACTAAAGTAGAGATAGGATCTGAAAGCTCTGCTCTTTGGATTTCAATCCAGATTAAAAAATGCTTAAGGAAGACCTCATAATGATCATCAGTTATTGATCATATCTTATTTTATTCATTAAGAAGGAACAGATAAAGAAGAGAAAAATAAAAGAAGAGATATTTGACTGAATGGTACAGAGACAATTCCAAATAATCAAACACTCCAATTTTAGAACAGGTCCTCCAAGAGATGCCACTGAAAAGAAATAGAACAGGGCTTCCCTAGTGGTCCAGTGGGTGGAGAGTCTGTCTTGCAGTGCAAGGGGCACTTATTCCCATGAAGTGGCTGGACCGATGTGCCCAATTATGAGCCAGCACTCTGGAGCACATGCACCCACAGCTGGTGCTCTGCATCAAGAGAGGCCACTGAAAAGGGAGTCCCACACAGACCAAAGAATAAAGATGGATGAAAAAAGTTTTTTAAAAATTTTAAAAAGAGACCAAAATTAAAAAAAGAAAAAAAGACATAGAGCATCTGTAAGAGGAAGCAATGGCAATGGATGTCTATCAGATAGGTTGGGAAATAATAAAGGCTGCTTTAGCATTAAGATTCCCAACCACCGCCACACATTTTCTTTTTTGAGTTATTCTCAAATGACCTTCAAAATCAAAAACTTAGAAAAACTACTCCCTTTATTCAAGAGGAAGCATGGGTTTAAAATTTCATTTAAAAACATAAAACTCTAACTTCAAATTACTATCCATTATCTGTCTATTTATGAGTACTCAGAATTTTGTTTTGCCCTAGTCATGCCTTTTGTATTAGAGCTATTTGAACTGTCAGGTCCTCTTCAATCATAATAATTTCCTTCTTATTTTGCTTTTGAAGTCTTCTCTGTATTCTCCAGATGTTAACTGTAGGTCTCAAAATAGAGAATGGATATAGAAACGTTCATTTCAGTCTAGTATGAAATGGCAGTGATCAGATTACACTCTTGCCTTAATAAGAAAAAATGGAATATACATATTGAAATGGATTTTAAACATTGGAAAATAGTTTGTACAGGATAATAATCCCTGAAAGAAGTAAAACAAATGAGTCATACAAGTACCTCAGATCATCAGTTGAAAAAGGTTTCTAAGCCAAAGACATGAGAATTCAAAATCTGGTGATTGCACTAAATTGAGAAGACAGGATTCAGAGACTGAGTGGTTGAAGTGGGTAGACATGGTGGAGCAGCTTACTGAGAGGAGGAAACTACACTAAGAGGAATCTCAAAAATACACAGTGGAGCCCTTGAGTCCTTGACTTTGTATAAATCTTAGCATTTATTGAAAGGAAACCACCCAAAGCAGGGTAAAAACACTGAAAGTAGTGGCCAGTGTGGAGAGTCTGTCTTGCAGTGCAAGGGGCACTTATTCCCATGAAGTGGCTGGACCGATGTGCCCAATTATGAGCCAGCACTCTGGAGCACATGCACCCACAGCTGGTGCTCTGCATCAAGAGAGGCCACTGAAAAGGGAGTCCCACACAGACCAAAGAATAAAGATGGATGAAAAAAGTTTTTTAAAAATTTTAAAAAGAGACCAAAATTAAAAAAAGAAAAAAAGACATAGAGCATCTGTAAGAGGAAGCAATGGCAATGGATGTCTATCAGATAGGTTGGGAAATAATAAAGGCTGCTTTAGCATTAAGATTCCCAACCACCGCCACACATTTTCTTTTTTGAGTTATTCTCAAATGACCTTCAAAATCAAAAACTTAGAAAAACTACTCCCTTTATTCAAGAGGAAGCATGGGTTTAAAATTTCATTTAAAAACATAAAACTCTAACTTCAAATTACTATCCATTATCTGTCTATTTATGAGTACTCAGAATTTTGTTTTGCCCTAGTCATGCCTTTTGTATTAGAGCTATTTGAACTGTCAGGTCCTCTTCAATCATAATAATTTCCTTCTTATTTTGCTTTTGAAGTCTTCTCTGTATTCTCCAGATGTTAACTGTAGGTCTCAAAATAGAGAATGGATATAGAAACGTTCATTTCAGTCTAGTATGAAATGGCAGTGATCAGATTACACTCTTGCCTTAATAAGAAAAAATGGAATATACATATTGAAATGGATTTTAAACATTGGAAAATAGTTTGTACAGGATAATAATCCCTGAAAGAAGTAAAACAAATGAGTCATACAAGTACCTCAGATCATCAGTTGAAAAAGGTTTCTAAGCCAAAGACATGAGAATTCAAAATCTGGTGATTGCACTAAATTGAGAAGACAGGATTCAGAGACTGAGTGGTTGAAGTGGGTAGACATGGTGGAGCAGCTTACTGAGAGGAGGAAACTACACTAAGAGGAATCTCAAAAATACACAGTGGAGCCCTTGAGTCCTTGACTTTGTATAAATCTTAGCATTTATTGAAAGGAAACCACCCAAAGCAGGGTAAAAACACTGAAAGTAGCAGTCATTACAACTTCTGAAGATAACACAAGACTGGAAATTGTTTGTGTCCCCAACATGCAAAGTGGAAATAAACAAGTAGATACAGAAGATGCACAGATAATCAGACAGAACCTAAAGAAGGGTACAGTCTTGTTAGTAGAGCTAAATTAGTCAGTAAGTAAAGACTATGCCAAAAAAGCTCTTTATTGTCAAAAATATGATTTTTTCTGGAAGTCATATATGGAATTGAAAGTTAGTCCATAACGAAGGCTGAACACCAAAGAACTGATGGTTTTAGAACTGATGGTTTTTGGTGCTGAAGTATATTCTTGGGAGTCTCTTGGAGTGCAAGGAGATCAAGCCAGTCAATACTCAAGAAAATCAACTCTGAATAATCATTGGAAGGACTGTTGCTGAGGTTGAATCTCCAATATGTTAGCCACCTAATGAGAAGAACTGACTCATTTAAAAAGGCTTTTGTGCTGGGAAAGACTGAAGGCAAAAGGAGAAGTAGGAAGCAGAGAATAAGATGGTTAGACAGTATGAACTGACCTAATGGACACGAATCTGAGAAAACTCTGGAAGATAGTGGAGGACAGAGAAGCCTAGCATGGTGTAGTCTATGGGACTGCAAAGAAGGACACATGTCTTAGCGATTGAGAAACAACAAAAGAATTTCCTAGCAAGGATACAAATGAATCAAAAGATTCAAAGTAACTAACTTCATGCTGGAATAAAATCCAGCAGTAGAAAAAGAATATTACAAAATCCAGCAGACAAAACTGCAAAATTTGCGGATACTTGCTACCCATTCAAAAATGGCAGGTCATAAAAGAAGTTGGGGGAAAAAAAAGAGAGTGAGAAAACCTATAACCTGGAGAAAAAAAATCGATCAATTGACACAAATCTAGAAAAACACTAATAGTGGGATTTATAGACAAAACAATAAAGAAGGTATTATAATTATTTTCCATGTGTTCAAGGAAGTAGAATAAAACATGAGCATGATGAAAACTGAAAGTTCTAAAAATACACAAAAGAAGTGCAGTAATTCAGAAAAAGAAAAACAAATGTCATATGATATTGCATATATATGGAGTCTAAGATTAATAGCGAGTTAAACACTACAAAGGGAAACATCCATGAACTTCAGTAAACAGCAGTGGAAATTATCAAAAATTAAGCACAGGGGGGAGGGGGCCAAGATGGCGGAGGAATGAGGGAAAGATTTCACCAGCTCCCCAACAGAATCGCCAGAACTAATCAAGAAATAAAACACCACCAACAAACCAGCCACTAAACGACAGAAGAACTCCTTACATCTGCGAGGGTCGAAGAGTGAAGGGCCATAACATTCCCGGAGCTCCTGGTCGGAGCACCTCTATCCGAAACCCCACAGTGGACTGGCAGAAAGCACGCTAGGAATAGCTCCAGG
The DNA here is from genome assembly GCA_022376925.1 of Tragulus kanchil. NCBI lineage: Eukaryota > Metazoa > Chordata > Mammalia > Artiodactyla > Tragulidae > Tragulus > Tragulus kanchil. Next base: position 53,560,187 of record JAIOJX010000027.1, on the reverse strand, counting down.
AGAGAGTCTGAAAAGAGCATTGGAGAGGGGCAGGGCGGGGGAGAGAAGGCCGCACTCAGCGTGAAAAAAAATTCCAACCAGATCAACGGCAGAAACGAAAATTGTGACTTTCCGCCAGACGAAAGCCACTCCGCGCCACACGGCGCCGCCAGACGAACACCACCATGCTGTGCCTGCCCCCACGTAAGTTCAAACACTCCTAGTGGAGAGCTTGCTGAACGGAGAAAGGAAGTAGCCAACGGGTTGCTGACCAGGGACCGGGCTCTAGTGGAAAAGCTTGTGCCAGCCTTTGGGACTTGGATGCATAACCGGCAGTGCGTGTGTGCGAGCGGTGGAGGAGCCCACACACCCCTAGAGCCTCAGCAGCAGCGGAGGAAGCCGGGAGAAGAGCAGGGATTGGAGACTACTGGCGGGTGCGTGGAAGAGCTGGGGCGCCACCCTCTGACATGGAACTGCACACGCTGAGGCTCCGGCCCGATGAACTGGCATCAGCCTGCAGCCCTGGCCAGCAACCAACCTTGCAGCAAAGCCTTCGTTTTGCTGAAAACAAAAACAGAAACCATAGTAACCGGCACTATAAGGGAAAGACTATGCCATCAAGACACCACCATTAAGAGCAGATTGGTTTCCAAGAAGCAGATGAGAAGATAAAGACCAGGAACAGTATTTAGCTTTTTTTGATTGTTTATTTCTTGTGGACTATTTTGTTTATTTGATTGATTGGTCTGGTTTGGGTTTTTGTTTGTTTGTATGTTCCGTTTGCTTTTTATTTGTTTTTAGGTCTCATTAATATTTTCTTAACTTTATAATTTTTACTTTTGGGGGGGACTTTTATTTTATTTCATTTTATTTTAATTTTAATTCTTGGAAACTTATAATTCTCTTTCCTCTGTGACACTGCTTTCTCCCTCTATGTTCTAAAAGTAAAACCTTTTCCTATCTACCAATATCCTCTAGATAAATACTTCCTATCTTCCTGTCTCCACGATTCTCTTCCAGCTGCACTAGACAATACAAATCAATAATCTTGGCTATGTAACCCTATGAAATCCTTCCAAGACGAATCTGTTCCTTCTCATTATCCATACAGTCTTCTTCTCCTCATGCCCAAAACATGTCCTAGTTAAAAATTGCTTTCAACGAAATAGTCCAAGCCAGAACATTGCCCTGGATCTATTTTTCCAGACACGATTTTAATTAATTCAGAGCTTAATGGGCAAGTATCATCTTTGATTGCATCGTTCGATAGACAGATTTCCTGTGCTTTATCTCTGTAAGAATGGTCAGTTGTGGTTATTGCTGTGTATGTATGTATATCTTAGGATAATGTTAGAAAACATCTGCATGCTTTTATGACTCTCACCCATCAGGGATGCACCTCTTGTTCCTCAGATGCTAGTATTTGAACTAATATCAGGGAACACCATAGCAAAACAGACATAGAGCCTACACCCCCTGACCAGACATCAAACCAAGGATCCTCGGAGTGGAAGCTCTGATTCCAAGACCCCACACAATAAAAGAACATACAACACTACAGATTATTCATCTGTAAACAAGAGCTAACACCATCCAAGACACAAACCACTGAACCCTTGTACAAGCACAGAAATCCAAAGGAAGGGGGAATTCAACCAAGAAGCTTGGTGGGAAAAAGAACTCCACACACACAGACACACACAAAGAAGCAAAAACTAACCTAATAATGAAACGACAGAGAAACACTGCACAAATGAAGGACCAAGCTAGAGAAACACAGCTTCAAATGACAGAGGAGGAGATAGAATAATTATCTGAAAGAGAATTCAGAAAATCTATACTAATGAGGATGCAAAACACTGAAAACAGAATAGTAGAGGAAATCAGTGCACTCTGAACTCAAAAATATAATACAAGGTCTCAACAGTAGAGTATCAGAAGCAGAAGAATGGATAAGTGAGCTGGAAGACAGAATGGTGGAAGTAAGTGCTGAAGAACAGAACAAAGCCCAAATAATCAAAAGAACTGAGGATAGCAGCAGAGACCTATGGGACAATATCAAACGCACCAACATTAGAATTATAGGAGTTCTAGAGGAAGAAGAGGGGAAGAAAGGCTATGAAAAAATTCTTGAAGAGGTTATAGTTGAAAACTTCCCCAGCATGGGGAAGGAAATAGTCAACCAAGTCCAAGAAGCACAAAGAGTGCCACACAGGATAACCCCCAGAAGAAACACACCAAGGCACATTTTAATCAAACTAACCTAGACTAAATATAAAGACAGATTACTAAAAGCAGCTAGGAGCAAACAACAAATAACATATAAAGGAAACCCCATACGTCTAACTGTGGATCTTTCAACAGAAAGCTTGCAGGCCAGAAGAGAATGGAAAGACACATTTAAACAGCTAAAAGAGAATAACCTCCAACCAGTAATTCTCTGTCCAGGAAGAATCTCATTCAGAATTGTTGGAGAAGTCAAAAGCTTCACAGACAAGCAAAAACTGAAAGAATTCTGTACCACAAAACCAGCCTTACAACAAGTGTTAAAGGGCCTGATATAGCCAATATCTCCTACAAGAGTAGGAGAAGCCGTACAAATCAAACCCCAAATTTCTAAGACGATTTCAATAGAAACATTCGTATCAATGATTACTTTGAACGTAAATGGATTAAATGCTTCAACCAAATGATACAGGCTGGCTGAACGGATCCAGAAGCAAGACCCATGTATATGCCATTTACAAGAGACCCGCTTCAGACCTGGAGACACTCATAGACTGAAAGTGACAGGTTGGAAAAAGATATTCCATGCAAATGGAAATCAACAGAAAGCTGGAGCAGCAATCCTCATATCAGACAAAATAGACTTTAAAGTAAAGAAGATTCTAAGAGACACGGCAGGTCGCTACATCATGATTAAGGGATCTATCCAAGAGGAAGACATAACAGTCATGAATATCTATGCACCCAACACTGAGACACCACAGTGCATAAGACAGATACTTTCAGACACAAAAGAAGAAATCAATAATAGCACAATAATAGTAGGAGACTTTAACACTCCTTTGACACCAATAGACAGTTCATCCAAACAGAAAAGTAATAAAGAAACACAAGCCTTAAACCCCAAACTGAAAAAGATGGACATAATCGATATCATTAGGACGTTCCACACAAAAGCAGAAGAACACAGTTTCCTCTCCAATGCTCATGGCACATTCTTCAGGATAGACCATATCTTGGGCCACAAATCTAACCTCGGTCAATTCAAGAAAACTGAAATTATATCAACCATCTTTTCCGAACACAATGCAATGAGACTAGAGATTAACTACAGGAAAAAAAGCCACTAAAAACACAAACACATGGATATTAAACAACATATACCTAAACAAACCAAATGATCACTGAGGAAATCAAAAGAGAAATTAAAAAATTCCTAGAAGAAAATGAAAATGAACACACGACAGTGCAAAACACATGGGATACTGCAAAAGCAGTTCTAAGAAGGAAATTAATAGCAATACAATCCCACCTCAAGAAACTAGGAAAATATGAAGCAGATGACCTAAAACTATGCTTAAAACAGTTGGAGAAAGAAGAACAAAAACACCCCAAAACCGCAGAAGAAGAGAACTCATAATGATTAGAGCAGAAATAAATGAGAAAGAAACGAAAGAAACAATAGTAAAGATAAATGAAAGAAAAAGCTGGTTCTTCGAAAAGGTAAACAAAATTGACAAGCCACTGGCCAGACTCATCAAGAGAAAGAGAGAGAAGAACCAGATCAACAAAATGAAAAATGAAAAAAGAAGGATTACAACAGATTATGCAGAAATGCAAAGGATTCTAAGAGACTATTATGAACAACTCTACGGCAACAAACTGGACAACTTGGAAGAAACAGTTTCTTGGGGAAGATTAATATCCCAAGGCTAACCAGGAAGAAACAGAAACTTTGAAGAGCCCCATTACAAGCTCAGAAATAGAATCTGTGATTAAAAATCTATCCAAAAATAAAAGCCCATGGCCAGATGGTTTCACGGCCGAATTCTACCAAACATTTAAAGAAGAGCTAATGCCTGCCCTTCTAAACTTCTTTCAAGAAATTTCACAGGAAGGAAAACTTCAAAACACATTCTATGAGGCTACCATCATACTGATACCCAAACCAGACAGAGAGAACACACAAAAAGAAAACTATAGGCCAATTTCACTGATGAACTTAGATGCCAAGATCCTCAACAAAATCCTAGCAAACAGATTTCAATGACACATCAAAAAACTCATACATCATGATCAAGTCGGGTTCATCCCAGGCATGCAAGGATTCTTCAACATCCGCAAATCAATCAATGTGATACACCATATCAATACATTGATGGACAAAATCACATGATCATCTCAATAGATGCAGAGAAAGCCTTCGACAAAGTATAACGTCCATTTATGATAAAAACTCTTCAGAAAATGGGCATAGAAGGAACCTATCTCAACATAGTGAAAGCCATATATGAGAAGTGCCCAGCAAACATTATCCTCAATGGTGAAAAACATAAAGCATTCCCTCTAAGATCAGGAACAAGACAGGGGCGTCCACTTTCACCACTACTATTCAACATAGTCCTGGAAGTCCTAGCAACAGCAATAAGAGAAGAGAAAGAAATCAAAGGAATCCAGATAGGAAAGGAAGAAGTCAAGCTCTCTCTTTTTGCAGATGACATGATATTATATATAGAAAACCCAAAAGACACTTCTGCAAAGCTACTAGAGGTAATCAATGAATTCAGCAAAGTTGCAGGATACAAAGTCCACACAGAGAAATCACTGGCATTCCTATACACAAACAATGAAAAATCAGAAAACAAAATCAAACAGGCAGTCCCCTTCACCATTGCAACCAAAAGAATCAAATATCTAGGAATAAACGTACACAAAGAGACAAAAGAACTGTACACAGAAAATTACAAGACACTCATGAGAGAAACTAAAGAAGACTTAAACAGATGGAGAGATATTCCATGTTCCTGAGTTGAAAGAATCAATATTATGAAAATGACCATACTACCAAATATCATCTCCAGATTCAATGCAATACCTATTCAATTTCCATTGACATTTTTCACAGAACTAGACCGCACCTATGGGTACCTTATTTTTGACAAAGGAGGAGAAACTGTAAAATGGGACAAAGACAGCCTCTTCAACAAGTGGTACTGGGAAAATTGGACAGCTACATGCAAAAAAATGAATTTGGAACATTCCCTGACACCATACACTAAGATCAACTCAAAATGGATTAAAGACCTAAATGTAAGACCAGAAACCATCAAACTCTTAGAGGAGAATATAGGCAAAACTCTCAAGGACATCAATCAAAGCAAGATCTTCTCTGACCCACCTACTAAGATAGCAGAACTGAAAAGAAAAATGAACATGTGGGACTTCATGAAACTTAAAATTTTTGTACTGCAAAAGAAATTACAAAAAATCTCAACAGACACCCCACAGAGTGGGAGAAAATCATAGCACATGAAATAACAGACAAAGAATTAATCTCCAAAATCGACAAGCAACTCAGGCAACTCAGCACAGGAAAAATAAACAACCCAAGCAAAAAGAGGGAAAAAGATCTAAAGAGAGGCCTCTCCAAAGAGGTCATACAGATGGTCCAAAAGCACAGGAAACAATGCTCAACCTTGCTTATTATTAGAGAAATGCGAATTAAAACCACAATGAGATACCAACTCACACCCGTCAGAATGGCCATCATCAACAAATCGACAGACAGTAAATGCTGGAGATGGGGGGTGGAGAAAAAGGAGCCCTCTTCTGCAAAGCTACTAGAGGTAATCAATGAATTCAGCAAAGTTGCAGGATACAAAGTCCACACAGAGAAATCACTGGCATTCCTATACACAAACAATGAAAAATCAGAAAACAAAATCAAACAGGCAGTCCCCTTCACCATTGCAACCAAAAGAATCAAATATCTAGGAATAAACGTACACAAAGAGACAAAAGAACTGTACACAGAAAATTACAAGACACTCATGAGAGAAACTAAAGAAGACTTAAACAGATGGAGAGATATTCCATGTTCCTGAGTTGAAAGAATCAATATTATGAAAATGACCATACTACCAAATATCATCTCCAGATTCAATGCAATACCTATTCAATTTCCATTGACATTTTTCACAGAACTAGACCGCACCTATGGGTACCTTATTTTTGACAAAGGAGGAGAAACTGTAAAATGGGACAAAGACAGCCTCTTCAACAAGTGGTACTGGGAAAATTGGACAGCTACATGCAAAAAAATGAATTTGGAACATTCCCTGACACCATACACTAAGATCAACTCAAAATGGATTAAAGACCTAAATGTAAGACCAGAAACCATCAAACTCTTAGAGGAGAATATAGGCAAAACTCTCAAGGACATCAATCAAAGCAAGATCTTCTCTGACCCACCTACTAAGATAGCAGAACTGAAAAGAAAAATGAACATGTGGGACTTCATGAAACTTAAAATTTTTGTACTGCAAAAGAAATTACAAAAAATCTCAACAGACACCCCACAGAGTGGGAGAAAATCATAGCACATGAAATAACAGACAAAGAATTAATCTCCAAAATCGACAAGCAACTCAGGCAACTCAGCACAGGAAAAATAAACAACCCAATCAAAAAGTGGGAAAAAGATCTAAAGAGAGGCCTCTCCAAAGAGGTCATACAGATGGTCCAAAAGCACAGGAAACAATGCTCAACCTTGCTTATTATTAGAGAAATGCGAATTAAAACCACAATGAGATACCAACTCACACCCGTCAGAATGGCCATCATCAACAAATCGACAGACAGTAAATGCTGGAGATGGGGGGTGGAGAAAAAGGAGCCCTCTTGCTAGCTCTAGAAACTATCATAAAAAGTGAAGTAAGTCAAAAAGAGAAAGACAAGTATAGTATACTAATTCATATATATGGAATCTAGTAGGACGGTCTTGATAACACACGCAGGGAACTCATGGAAAAACAGACCGAGCATAGACATAGGGACATTGTGGGGAAGAAATAGGGAGGGGGATAGGGAGGGGGAGGCGTGGAGGGAGTAACATGGAAACCTATACTGTCATGTGTAGAAAATATAGCTATTGTCATTGTGCTAAGGAAATAGGAGTGCCTACAATCACTTGTGGCGATGGTCCGGGTGTGGTGGGAGGCGGGGAACTGGGTATGGAGGGGGACTAGGTATATGCATATGACTGATCTGGGAACATACATGTCAGTGAACAACAAAACTCTGTAAAATCTTTAAAATATAGAATTAAAAATTAACAAAAAAGAATCAATAAAGGAGGCCAAAATTAAAAAATAAAATTAAAGAAGATGATGTGGTACATATATGCAATAAAATATTACTCAGCCATAAACAGAATAAGGATTACGGAAAATTATCTGAAGGGAGGCAATCATGATCCAGTTTGAAGGAGACTTAATCATTCATATGAAATCTGGAGACCAGACAACTTGATACCTTGGTCTCTAGAGAGAATTGCTGAGACTACTAGCTATTGAACAACCATTGACAAGACACCGGAACTCTCCAAAAAATGTTATCCCGCATCCGAGGACAAAGGAGAAGCCACACAAAATGCCATTCCCTTCCATCAGGAAGCTTACACAGGCCTCTTATCCCCACCGGAAGGAAGACAGAAGAAATAATCACAACAGAACTAATATCACAATCATAGAAAGCTACCAAAAATGAAGATTAAATAGGATTATATTCCTGATGAAGGAACAAGATAGATCCCAAGAAAAAAAGAACTAAATGAAGTGGAAATAGGCAACCACTCAGAAAATACTAATGATAATTCAGAATAATGATAGTGAAGATGATTCAGGATTTCAGAAATAGAATGGAGAAGATGCAAGAAATGCTTTCCAAGGATCTAGGAGAGCTAAAGAACAAACAGACAGAGGAAAAATGCACTAGAAGGAATTAATAGCAGAATCACTGAGGCACAAAAATGGATAAGTGACCTGGAACACAGAATGGTGGAAATCAATGCTGCAGAACAGAATATAGAAAAATAAATGAAGACACCCCAAGACCTCTGAGACAGCATTAAAAGCGTCAATATTCACATCAGGAGTCCCCAAAGAGAAGAGAGAAAGAGAAAGGATCCAAGAAAATACTTAAAGAGATAAGAACTAAAAACCTCCTTAACATGAGAAAGAAAATAGTCAACCATGTCCAGGAAGCACAGAGAGTCCCAAGATAAATCCAAAGAGGAACACATCAAGATATATAGTAATCAAACTGATAAAAGCCTGGGCCAAAATAGCCCCACTCATAAGATTAACAATTTCAAACTATTACCTTTAGAAAACATCTATAGAAATGCTAATGCAGAGCACAAAAACCTCTTCCTCTTACCCCTTTTCAATGCTAATGAAACATGCTTTTTGCAACTCTGGTTGCCTTGGTAACTAAGAATTGTAAGAATGTTTTTTCTATAAACAAATGTTTCCTCTCAAGAGCAAAGGTGTTGGTGGAGGAGCAAGGGTTCTGGTGATGACCTCTTTTGCATCTCTAGAGAGACAAAAAGCTTCTTCATGATTATTAATTAGCTTGAGATTTCTAGTTGGAAAAAATATAAAAAAGGGTGGGGGAGGATTGTGCTTTAGCCTCGCCCACAAAGATTGGCTGAGCCCAATGGAGTCAAGACTCTCCAGCTCTGGGGTAAGAACATCTGTTTACATTTGATTGAGTTCTGATTATTTCTGATTACTTGTGCTTGCCTTTATTTGATGATTAATAAACCCACTCTTGGTTTAACAGTACCTGAGACCACGATACTTTATTGTCGAGGTCTGAGGCTCACACCCTGAGTGGACCACGCCATGTTTGCAGAAAAGTCTCTGAGCTATTTAATATAGTTTATCTTAGCGAGAACTAGGGAGAATAGCAATCAGAGTAAGCTCCGAATACGGTGCCCAGGACAATTCACGTTATTGTATGGCAAAAACCAATGAAACATTTTAAAGCAATTTTACGTCAATTAACAAAGAAAATTAAAGTAAATAAACTCAATTAAGTGTAAACATAAAAAGAAAAAGAAAGAATATAACAAAAGACATTCAGAAGAAAATTTGATCAATTTCTGGTAAAACCAAGTAATCATGAAAGGGAGGGACATAATGATTAGTTGCGTGGGATGAATCAGATTCCAACAGGCAGGGATAGGAAATTTTGGGGATCCGTTTGAGAAGGCCAATATTCTAAATGTGTTGAGAGATGACAAACTGCTGAGCTGAGTACACTGCTTACACAGCTTAACAAGTAGTTAATTATTTTAAGATGACAGTGGTAGCTATACAGTGGGCAATTGTAACCGAGGAGCTTTGAAATTGAGGCCAAATTTCATATGGCTTTGGATGCTTGGAGAGGAATGTCAACATGGCTAAGAAATTTCAGGTCTGTAAATGTTTTTGATCTAGGCAATAACAGGATATGGTTGTGCTTGCATTACTTTTGGCAATGAGAAAGAAATTTGGTCATAGCAGGAAAAACTAAAATCCAGTTAGAAACTTATCACAATAATCTTAAAATCCTGAAATTAAGATGATAGAAGGAGTATGATGAAAGTACAGATTTATTTTGGAGTTAAAACCTATGGGTGTTAGCAATAGATTGATTTTAAGTACCAAGAATTAGAAGAAATCAAGGCCAACAAGAGAAGATATATTTTCATTCCCACATCCCATATTCACTGAAGATTGTATCTCAAGGAATGTAGGCAGAACCAGAGGATGTTGAAAAGTATATACCATAGCAGAGTACATAGAACTATGGATTTTAGAGCTAGAGCTATCTCTGTCATTTACCAGCTATGTGACCTTGAGTAAGACACACGAATGCATGTATTTCATTTTGGTGCTAATAATCACAGTGATTTCATGGGGGTGATTCTGAGAAATAAAGAAGGCAACATTTACAAAATTCCCTTCTATATGAACACTTGGAATCATGCCTGACACAAATGAAGCATAACCTAAACATTTGTTAAAACATAGAAATGCTCATATAGTTCTATAACAAGTTGTCATAGTAGGAAAAATGTCTTCCATCTCTACTCATCTCCAAAAATATAGCTTTTTCTAAGTTTTTCCTCTTCTATTTCTGAGGTACATTTACCTCTTTAGGTATCCCAATCACTCAATGGATTTAAATAACATTTGTACATTGGCAGAACAAAAACATGTATTTTAATCAGAGCTCTCTTGACAGTATGCTGCCTCTTTAATGTTTCATGAACATGTCAAAATTAACATGCCTAAAACAGAACACTGAACTCTCCAAATTCGACATCTGCAGCTCCCACAGTTTACAAATTCATATACCACTCACCAGGTTTCTCAAACTCCAAATATAAGATTCATCATTACTTTCTTTCTATTCAATACCTCTGTGTGACTTTTCATACTACCTCCAAAACATCTCCAGAGTCAGTTCACTTGCCTCCATCTCTCCTGACTCTCTCATTCTAGTCACAATTATTTTTCACCTATATTTCTATAACAGTTTTCCAAGTTGTTTCCCTAAGTCCACCCATTTTTTCCCTACTACATTATCTCCACAAAAGCTAAAATGAATATTTAAAAATGTATATCACGCATTCAATAACTCTGTCTAATGTCCTGCTTGCTTACTACTGAATACGATTTAAATATCAATTACTTGCATGGCCTACAAGCCCCTTATTCACAGTTTCTTATTTGTTTTGCATGTTCTTAGATACCTAAATGCTTTCCTGGATTTCTATATAACCTTCCTACATTTCAAGCTCTTCCTAATTTTGTTCTTATTTTTCAGTTGCTCAGTCATGCTCAACTCTTTCCAACCCCATGGACTGTAGCCCAACAGGCTGTCCCTGGGTTTTCCACCAGGCAAGAATACTGGAGTGGGTTGTCATTTCCTTCTCCAGGGAATCTTTCTGATCCAGGGATCCAACCTGTGTCTCTTATTTGGCATGTAGACACACGAATGCATGTATTTCATTTTGGTGCTAATAATCACAGTGATTTCATGGGGTGATTCTGAGAAATAAAGAAGGCAACATTTACAAAATTCCTTCTATATGAACACTTGGAATCATGCCTGACACAAATGAAGCATAACCTAAACATTTGTTAAAACATAGAAATGCTCATATAGTTCTATAACAAGTTGTCATAGTAGGAAAAATGTCTTCCATCTCTACTCATCTCCAAAAATATAGCTTTTTCTAAGTTTTTCCTCTTCTATTTCTGAGGTACATTTACCTCTTTAGGTATCCCAATCACTCAATGGATTTAAATAACATTTGTACATTGGCAGAACAAAAACATGTATTTTAATCAGAGCTCTCTTGACAGTATGCTGCCTCTTTAATGTTTCATGAACATGTCAAAATTAACATGCCTAAAACAGAACACTGAACTCTCCAAATTCGACATCTGCAGCTCCCACAGTTTACAAATTCATATACCACTCACCAGGTTTCTCAAACTCCAAATATAAGATTCATCATTACTTTCTTTCTATTCAATACCTCTGTGTGACTTTTCATACTACCTCCAAAACATCTCCAGAGTCAGTTCACTTGCCTCCATCTCTCCTGACTCTCTCATTCTAGTCACAATTATTTTTCACCTATATTTCTATAACAGTTTTCCAAGTTGTTTCCTAAGTCCACCCATTTTTTCCCTACTACATTATCTCCACAAAAGCTAAAATGAATATTTAAAAATGTATATCACGCATTCAATAACTCTGTCTAATGTCCTGCTTGCTTACTACTGAATACGATTTAAATATCAATTACTTGCATGGCCTACAAGCCCCTTATTCACAGTTTCTTATTTGTTTTGCATGTTCTTAGATACCTAAATGCTTTCCTGGATTTCTATATAACCTTCCTACATTTCAAGCTCTTCCTAATTTTGTTCTTATTTTTCAGTTGCTCAGTCATGCTCAACTCTTTCCAACCCCATGGACTGTAGCCCAACAGGCTGTCCCTGGGTTTTCCACCAGGCAAGAATACTGGAGTGGGTTGTCATTTCCTTCTCCAGGGAATCTTTCTGATCCAGGGATCCAACCTGTGTCTCTTATTTGGCATGTAGATTCTTCAACAATGAGCCACCTGGAAAGCCCCAAAATATTAATGTCTTTGTAGATTTTCAGAGAATATAAAGCATATTTATATATAATACACAATTTTATTTTTTAAAATATTTTCATTTATTTGTTTGGCTATTCTGGGTCTTAGTTGTAGCATATGTGATCAAGTTTCCTGAACAAGGACTGAACCCAGGCCCCCTGCATTGATATCTCAGAGTCCTAGCCACTGGATCATCAGGGAAGTCCTCACAATTTTATTTTTATTTATTGTTTTTTAATTAATTAATTAATTCATTTTTTACATGTGTGTTCCCAGATCATTCACATGCATATCCCTGGACCCTCCCCCCACCGAGTTCCACCCCTCCCATCCCTCCAGACCATCACCCCAAGTGGTTGTAGGTACTCCTATTCCCCTAGCACAATGACAATAACTATCTTTTCAACACATGACAGTATAGGTTTCCACGTTACTCCCTCCATGCGGCCCTCCCACTGTTCGATCTCCACAATGTCTTTATGTATATTTTCTGTTTTTTCATGAGTTCACTGCATATGTTATCATGACCATCTTACTAGATCCCATATGTATGAGTTAGTATACTACACTTGTCCTTCTCTTTTTGACATACTTCACTTTTTATGATAGGTTCTAGAGCCAGCCACCTCATTAGGACTGAGTCTTCTGCATTTCTTTTAACAGCTGAGTAGTATTCCATTGTATATACGTACCAGGGCTTCTGGATCCATTCATTTGTCGATGGACATCTAAGTTGCTTCCATGTTCTGGCTATTGTATAGCGAGCTGCAATGAACATTGGGGTACAAGTGCCTCTTTCAGTTTTGATTTCATCAGGATATAGGCCTAATAGTGGGATTGCTGGGTCATAGGGTGCTTCTATTTTTACTTTTTTAAGGAATCTCCATATTGTCTTCCACAGAGGTTGTATTAATTTACATTCCTACCAGCAATGCAAGAGGGTTTTCCCATTTCCTCTCCAGGGAATCTTTCTGATCCAGGGATCCAACCTGTGTCTCTTATTTGGCATGTAGATTCTTCAACAATGAGCCACCTGGAAAGCCCCAAAATATTAATGTCTTTGTAGATTTTCAGAGAATATAAAGCATATTTATATATAATACACAATTTTATTTTTTAAAATATTTTCATTTATTTGTTTGGCTATTCTGGGTCTTAGTTGTAGCATATGTGATCAAGTTTCCTGAACAAGGACTGAACCCAGGCCCCCTGCATTGATATCTCAGAGTCCTAGCCACTGGATCATCAGGGAAGTCCTCACAATTTTATTTTTATTTATTGTTTTTTAATTAATTAATTAATTCATTTTTTACATGTGTGTTCCCAGATCATTCACATGCATATCCCTGGACCCTCCCCCCACCGAGTTCCACCCCTCCCATCCCTCCAGACCATCACCCCAAGTGGTTGTAGGTACTCCTATTCCCCTAGCACAATGACAATAACTATCTTTTCAACACATGACAGTATAGGTTTCCACGTTACTCCCTCCATGCGGCCCTCCCACTGTTCGATCTCCACAATGTCTTTATGTATATTTTCTGTTTTTTCATGAGTTCACTGCATATGTTATCATGACCATCTTACTAGATCCCATATGTATGAGTTAGTATACTACACTTGTCCTTCTCTTTTTGACATACTTCACTTTTTATGATAGGTTCTAGAGCCAGCCACCTCATTAGGACTGAGTCTTCTGCATTTCTTTTAACAGCTGAGTAGTATTCCATTGTATATACGTACCAGGGCTTCTGGATCCATTCATTTGTCGATGGACATCTAAGTTGCTTCCATGTTCTGGCTATTGTATAGCGAGCTGCAATGAACATTGGGGTACAAGTGCCTCTTTCAGTTTTGATTTCATCAGGATATAGGCCTAATAGTGGGATTGCTGGGTCATAGGGTGCTTCTATTTTTACTTTTTTAAGGAATCTCCATATTGTCTTCCACAGAGGTTGTATTAATTTACATTCCTACCAGCAATGCAAGAGGGTTCCCTTTTCTCCATACCCTCTCCAGCATTTATTGTCTGTCGATTTGTTGATGATGGCCATTCTGACAGGTGTGAGGTGGTATCTCATTGTGGTTTTAATTTGCATTTCTCTGATAATAAGCGAGATTGAGCATCGTTTCATGTATTTTGGGGCCATCTGTATGTCCTCTTTGGAGAGGCGTCTCTTTAGATCTTTTTCCCATTTTTTGATTGGGTTGTTTATTTTTCCTGTGCTGAGTTGCCTGAGTTGCTTGTTGATTTTGGAGATTAATTCTTTGTCTGTTATTTCATTTGCTATGATTTTCTCCCACTCTGTGGGGTGTCTGTTCAACTTTTTGGTGATTTCTTTTGCTGTACAAAAGCTTTTAAGTTTCATGAGGTCCCACGTGTTGACTTTTCTTTTCAGTTCCACTATTTTAGTAGGTGGGTCAGAGAAGATCTTGCTTTGATTGATGTCCTTGAGGGTATTGCCTATATTCTCCTCTAAGAGTAGATAGTTTCTGGTCTTACATTTAGGTCTTTAATCCATTTTGAGTTGATCTTTGTGTATGGGGTCAGGGAATGTTCCAACTTCACTTTTTTGCATGTAGCTGTCCAATTTTCCCAGCACCACTTGTTGAAGAGGCTGTCTTTGTCCCATTTTATAGTTTCTCCTCCTTTGTCAAAAATAAGGTACCCATAGGTGTGTGGGTTCATCTCTAGGTTCTCAATCTTGTTCCATTGATCTATAGTTCTGTTTTTGTGCCAGTACCATACTGTCTTGATGACTGTTGCTTTGTAGTAGAATCTGAGGTTAGGGAGGCTTATCCCTCCAACTCCATTCTTCTTCCTCAGGATTGCTTTGGCTATTCGAGGTCTTCTGTGTTTCCATATGAACTGTGTTGTTCTTTGGTCTAGTTCTGTGAAAAATGTCAATGGAAGTTGAATAGGTATTGCATTGAATCTGTAGATGATATTTGGTAGTATGGTCATTTTCACAATATTGATTCTTCCGATCCAGGAACAAGGAATATCTCTCCATCTGTTTAAGTCTTCTTTAATGTTTCTCATGAGGGTCTTGTAATTTTCTGTGTGCAATTCTTTTGTTTCTTTGGGCAGGTTTATTCCTAGATATTTGATTCTTTTGGTTGCAATGGTGAAGGGGATTGCCTCTTTGATTTCATTTTCTGATTTTTCATTGTTTGTGTATAGGAATGCCAGTGATTTCTCTGTGTGGACTTTGTATCCTGCAACTTTGCTGAATTCATTGATTAGCTCTAGTAGCTTTGTAACCGTGTCTTTGGGATTTTCTATGAATAATATCATGTCGTCTGCAAAATGAGAGAGCTTGTCTTCTTCCAATCTAATCTGGATTTCTTTCATTTCTTTCTCGTCTCTTATTGCTGTTGCTAGGACTTCCAGGACTATGTTGAATAGTAGTGGTGAAAGTGGACGCCCCTGTCTTGTTCCTGATCTTAGAGGGAATGCTTTATGTTTTTCACCATTGAGGATAATGTTTGCTGTTGGCTTCTCATAGATGGCTTTTATTATATTGAGATATGTTCCTTCTATGCCCATTTTCTGAAGAGATTTGATCATAAATGGATGTTGTACTTTGTCGAAGGCTTTTTCTGCATCTATTGAAATGATCATGTGATTTTTGTCTTTCAACTTGTTGATATGGTGTATCCCGTTGATTGATTTGTGGATGTTGAAGAAGCCTTGCATGCCTGGGATGAACCCGACTTGATTATAATGTATGAGTTTTTTGACATGTCGTTGAATTCTGTTTGCTAGGATTTTGTTGAGGATCTTGGCATCTAAGTTCATCAGTGAAATTGGCCTATAGTTTTCCTTTTTTGTGTTGTCTTTGCCTGGTTTGGGTATCAGGGTGATGCTGGCCTCGTAGAATGTGTTTGGAAGTTTTCCTTCCTATGCAATTTTTTGGAAGAGTTTTAGAAGGACAGGCATTAGCTCTTCTTTAAATATTTGGTAGAATTCGGTTGTGAAGCCATCTGGTCCTGGGCTTTTATTTTGGGGCATATTTTTAATCACAAATTTGATTTCTGAGCTTGTGATTGGGTTGTTCAAAGTTTCTGTTTCTTCCTGGCTCAATCTTGGGAGATTGATCTTCCCCAAGAAACTGTCCATTTCTTCCAGGTTGTCCAGTTTGTTGCCATAGAGTTACTCATAATAGTCTCTTAGAATCCTTTGGATTTCTGTTATAATCTCTCCTTTTTCGTTTTTGATTTTGTTGATCTGGTTCTTCTCTCTCTTTTTCTTAATGAGTCTGGCCAGTGGCTTGTCAATTTTGTTTACCTTTTCAAAGAACCAGCTTTTTGTTTTATTTATCTTTACTATTGTTTCTTTTGTTTCTTTCTCATTTATTTCTGCTCTGATTTTTATGAGTTCTCTTCTTCTGCGGTTTTGGGGTGTTTTTGTTCTTCTTTCTCCAACTGTTTTAAGCGGATGGTTAGGTCATCTGCTTCATATTTTCCTAGTTTCTTGAGGTGGGATTGTATTGCTATAAATTTCCCTCTTAGAACTGCTTTTGCAGTATCCCATAGGTTTTGCACGGTCGTGTGTTCATTGTCATTTTCTTCTAGGAATTGTTTAATTTCTCCTCTGATTTCCTCACTGATCTGTTGGTTTTTTAGGTATGTATTGTGTAATCTCCATGTGTTCCTGTTTTTAGGGTTTTTTTTTCTGGTAGTTGATCTCCAGTCTCATTGCATTGTGGTCCAAGAAGATGGTTGATATAATTTCGGTTTTCTTGAACTGACTGAGGTTAGATTTGTGGCCCAAGATGTGGTCTATCCTGGAGAATGTTCCGTGAGCACTTGAGAAGAAAGTGTATTCTTCTGCTTTTGGATGGAACGTCCTAAAGATATCGATGAGGTCCATCTTTTCCAGTGTGTCATTTAAGGCTTGTGTTTCTTTATTAATTTTCTGTTTTGTTGATCTGTCCGTTGGTGTGAGAGGAGTGTTGAAGTCTCCTACTATTATTGTGTTATTGTTGATTTCTTCTTTTACGTATGAAAGTATCTGTCTTATGTACTGAGGTGCTCCTGTGTTGGGTGCGTAGATATTCATGACTGTTATGTCTTCCTCTTGGATAGATCCCTTAATCATGATGTAGTGACCTGCCGTGTCTCTTAGAATCCTTTGGATTTCTGCATTATCTGTTGTAATCTCTCCTTTTTCGTTTTTGATTTTGTTGATCTGGTTCTTCTCTCTTTTTCTTAATGAGTCTGGCCAGTGGCTTGTCAATTTTGTTTACCTTTTCAAAGAACCAGCTTTTTGTTTTATTTATCTTTACTATTGTTTCTTTTGTTTCTTTCTCATTTATTTCTGCTCTGATTTTTATGAGTTCTCTTCTTCTGCGGTTTTGTGGTGTTTTTGTTCTTCTTTCTCCAACTGTTTTAAGCGGAGGGTTAGGTCATCTGCTTCATATTTTCCTAGTTTCTTGAGGTGGGATTGTATTGCTATAAATTTCCCTCTTAGAACTGCTTTTGCAGTATCCCATAGGTTTTGCACGGTCGTGTGTTCATTGTCATTTTCTTCTAGGAATTGTTTAATTTCTCCTCTGATTTCCTCACTGATCTGTTGGTTTTTTAGGTATGTATTGTGTAATCTCCATGTGTTCCTGTTTTTAGGGTTTTTTTTTCTGGTAGTTGATCTCCAGTCTCATTGCATTGTGGTCCAAGAAGATGGTTGATATAATTTCGGTTTTCTTGAACTGACTGAGGTTAGATTTGTGGCCCAAGATGTGGTCTATCCTGGAGAATGTTCCGTGAGCACTTGAGAAGAAAGTGTATTCTTCTGCTTTTGGATGGAACGTCCTAAAGATATCGATGAGGTCCATCTTTTCCAGTGTGTCATTTAAGGCTTGTGTTTCTTTATTAATTTTCTGTTTTGTTGATCTGTCCGTTGGTGTGAGAGGAGTGTTGAAGTCTCCTACTATTATTGTGTTATTGTTGATTTCTTCTTTTACGTATGAAAGTATCTGTCTTATGTACTGAGGTGCTCCTGTGTTGGGTGCGTAGATATTCATGACTGTTATGTCTTCCTCTTGGATAGATCCCTTAATCATGATGTAGTGACCTGCCGTGTCTCTTAGAATCTTCTTTACTTTAAAGTCTATTTTGTCTGATATGAGGATTGCTACTCCAGCTTTCTTTTGATTTCCATTTGCATGGAATATCTTTTTCCAGCCTCTCACCTTCAGTCTATGAGTGTCTCTAGGTCTGAAGTGGGTCTCTTGTAAACAGCATATATATGGGTCTTGCTTCTGGATCCATTCAGCCAGCCTGTGTCGTTTGGTTGGAGCATTTAGTCCATTTACGTTCAAAGTAATTATTGATATGAATGTTCCTATTGTCATAGTCTTAGAAATTTGGGGTTTGATTTGTACGGCTTCTCCTACTCTTGTAGGAGATATTGGCTATATCAGGGCGTTTAACACTTGTTGTAGGGCTGTTTTTGTGGTACAGAATTCTTTCAGTTTTTGTCTGAGAAGTTTTTGACTTCTCCATCGATTTTGAATGAGATTCTTGCTTGGTAGAGAATTTTTGGTTGGAGGTTGTTCTCTTTTAGCCGTTTAAATGTATCTTGCCATTCTCTTCTGGCCTGTAGGGTTTCTGTTCAGAGATCCGCAGTTAAACGTATGGGGTTTCCTTTATATGTTATTTGTTGTTTGCTCCTAGCTGCTTTTACTAATCTGTCTTTATATTTAGTCTGCATTAGTTTGATTAAAATGTGCCTTGGTGTGTTCCTTCTGGGGTTTCTCCTGTAGGGAACTCTTTGTGCTTCCTGGACTTGGTTGACTATCTCCTTTCCCATGCTGGGGAAGTTTTCAACTATAACCTTTTCAAGAATTTTTTCGTAGTCTTTCTTTTCTTCTTCTTCTTCTGGAACTCCTATAATTCTAATGTTGGTGCATTTGATATTATCCCATAGGTCTCTGCTGCTATCCTCAGTTCTTTTAATTCTTTGGGCTTTGTTCTGTTCTTCAGCACTTATTTCCACCATTCTGTCTTCCAGCTGACTTATCCGTTCTTCAGCCTCTGATACTCTACTGTTGAGACCTTCTATAGTATTTTTGAGTTCAGGAATTGAGTTAGTTGTCTCCATTTGCTTACTTTTCATTTCTTCTTTTAAGTCTGAAAGTATCTGTCTTATGTACTGAGGTGCTCCTGTGTTGGGTGCGTAGATATTCATGACTGTTATGTCTTCCTCTTGGATAGATCCCTTAATCATGATGTAGTGACCTGCCGTGTCTCTTAGAATCTTCTTTACTTTAAAGTCTATTTTGTCTGATATGAGGATTGCTACTCCAGCTTTCTTTTGATTTCCATTTGCATGGAATATCTTTTTCCAGCCTCTCACCTTCAGTCTATGAGTGTCTCTAGGTCTGAAGTGGGTCTCTTGTAAACAGCATATATATGGGTCTTGCTTCTGGATCCATTCAGCCAGCCTGTGTCGTTTGGTTGGAGCATTTAGTCCATTTACGTTCAAAGTAATTATTGATATGAATGTTCCTATTGTCATAGTCTTAGAAATTTGGGGTTTGATTTGTACGGCTTCTCCTACTCTTGTAGGAGATATTGGCTATATCAGGGCGTTTAACACTTGTTGTAGGGCTGTTTTTGTGGTACAGAATTCTTTCAGTTTTTGTCTGAGAAGTTTTTGACTTCTCCATCGATTTTGAATGAGATTCTTGCTTGGTAGAGAATTTTTGGTTGGAGGTTGTTCTCTTTTAGCCGTTTAAATGTATCTTGCCATTCTCTTCTGGCCTGTAGGGTTTCTGTTCAGAGATCCGCAGTTAAACGTATGGGGTTTCCTTTATATGTTATTTGTTGTTTGCTCCTAGCTGCTTTTACTAATCTGTCTTTATATTTAGTCTGCATTAGTTTGATTAAAATGTGCCTTGGTGTGTTCCTTCTGGGGTTTCTCCTGTAGGGAACTCTTTGTGCTTCCTGGACTTGGTTGACTATCTCCTTTCCCATGCTGGGGAAGTTTTCAACTATAACCTTTTCAAGAATTTTTTCGTAGTCTTTCTTTTCTTCTTCTTCTTCTGGAACTCCTATAATTCTAATGTTGGTGCATTTGATATTATCCCATAGGTCTCTGCTGCTATCCTCAGTTCTTTTAATTCTTTGGGCTTTGTTCTGTTCTTCAGCACTTATTTCCACCATTCTGTCTTCCAGCTGACTTATCCGTTCTTCAGCCTCTGATACTCTACTGTTGAGACCTTCTATAGTATTTTTGAGTTCAGGAATTGAGTTAGTTGTCTCCATTTGCTTACTTTTCATTTCTTGCATGCCTCTTCTCAATGCACTAATTTCCTCTAATATTCTGTTTTCGGTGTTTTGCATCCTCATTAGTATAGATTTTCTGAATTATCTTTCCAATAGTTTGTCTATCGCCTCCTCTGTCATTTGAAGTGGTGTTTCTCTAGCTTGGTCCTTCATTTGTACAGTGTTTCTCTGACGTTTCATTATTAGGTTAATTTTTGTTTCTTTGTGTGTGTCTGTGTGTATGGAGTTTTTATTCCCACCAGGCTTCTTGGTTGAATTCTCCCTTCCTTTGGGTTTCTATCCTTGTAGAAGGGTTCAGTGGTTTGTGTCTTGGGTGGTGTTAGCTCTTGTTTACAGATGAATAATCTCTAGTGTTGTATGTTCTTTGATAGTGTGGGGTCTTGGAATCAGGGCTTCCAGTTCAAGGATCCTTGGTTTGATGATTGGTTAGGGGGTTTAGGCTCTATGTCTGGTTTGCTATGGTGTTCCATGATACTAGTTCACATACTAACATCTGAGGAACAAGAGGTGCATCCCCGCGCCGTGGCTCCTCGCGGCGTCCATGGCTCCTCGCAGCGTCCGCGGCTCCTCGCGGCGTCCGCGACTCCTCGCGGCCACAATTTTATTTTTATGAAAAATATTTGAAGACATAGTTTTATTGTCCTTATTTTACAAAGTGAGTAAACAGAAGTTCTGAGGAATTAGGTGAATTCCAAATATCATATATTTGGTGCATGATGGAGTGAGACACAAAGCCTAGTCTTCTGTGTGAAGTATACTTTCTACTACACAGTTTTAAATGATGGTGATAATAGGTGGTGTCATAGATGAAATGCAACATAATGCTTATTGCTTACAAGAAGTTTACTGTGTACTGTTTAGTAATAGGTTATATTCCGTTATGTTTAATCCACCAGCAACTGCCTTGTCAATCCTGTCCATCTATCATATTCCTACATATCTTTTAAGACCTATTTAAAAAGAAGTCTTCTTCTGCAAAGCCTTTTCTGACCCTTTAGGCAGAGATAGTTGCTTTATCCTTTGTCTCAGAACTCTAGTCTCACATCGCTTAGCAGGCTAAACTATAGCCTTTGATTTGATGCCTAACTCAAAACTTATCTCTGAACTCCTTAAGATCAGGAGTATTAGTTTGTTTTTTCTTGTATCTCTATTATTAAACAAGGTGTATGGCCCCAATTAGAATCAGAGTAAATTTTAATCTCTACACATTCTGATTTGGGGAAAAAAACATAACAAATGTATTTATTTATACTTCAGGGTTAGTCAGTGTAACATCACATCACTATACAGGGGAGCATGTAAACGTTAAGTTCTATTTGCTTTCTTTAAAGATTAAGGATCTGAAATCTAGAGAAACAGATCACTGGCTCCATTTCCACACATTACTTTTGAGAATATAAAAGTATTCTGTGAATGGAATGAATATTGTATTTTTTGAGTTTTTTTTCTTCTTCTTAAAACCAAAAATATTTTGTACTGGGGTATTATCAATTAACAATGTTATAATAGTTTCAGGTGAACGGTGAAGGAACTCGGCCATACATACACATGTATCCATTCTTCCCAACTCCCACCCCCATTGAGGCTATTACATAATGCTGAGAAAAGTTCCACATGCTATATAAGAGAGTTTTGTTGGTTATCCATTGTAAATATAGCAGTGTGGACATGACCTCCTCAAAGTCCTTAACTATCCCCTCATCCCTGCAACCATAAATTTATTTTCTAAGTTTGTGAGTCTCTTTCTGTTATTTTTAGAATCTACATAAAAGGGATGTCATATGATATTTCTCCTTCTTTGTCTGACTTACTTCACTCAGTATGACACTCTCTAGGTCCATCCATCTTGTTGTAAAAGGCCTTATTTAATTCTTTTAATGATTAATATTCATACATACACACACACACACACACACACACACACACACACACACACACACACACACACACACACACACACACACCACATATTCTTTATGCATTCCTCTGTCAATGGACTTTTAGGTTGTTTCCATGTCTTGGCCGCTATAAATAGTGCTGCAATGAACATAAGGATGCATCTCTTCGGGCCATGTTTTCTCTGGATGTATGCCCAGGAGTCGGATTTCAAGGTAATATAGTAGCTCTATGCTTTTTTTTTTTTTTTAAGGAAACTCCATACAGTTCTCCATAGTGGCTGTAACCATTTACATTCTCACCAACAGTGCAAGAGGGTTCCCTGCTGTCCACGGCTTCTCCAGAATTTGTCATTTGGGGAATTTCTGATGATAGCCATCTTGACTGTTAGTTTTAATTTGCATTTCTTTAATAACCAACAATTTTGAAGAACCTTTCATGTGCCTGTTGGCCATCTGTAAGTCTATATATATATATATATATATATATATATATATATATATATATATATACCAGCTGTTTTTTTAATTTTAATTTTAATGTTTACAGTTGTTTACTGTAAAAAATATGTGTTGTTAACTACCACACATCAACCTCAATCTGCCATAGGTATGCATATACCCACCCAAATCTCCCCCATCTCCCTCCCCATCCTACCCCTTCAGGTAGCCACAGAGCCCGTTTGAGATCCCCTAGTCCCACAGCATATTCCTCTCCCTCGCCCAAAAGTCCTTAAGTCTGTTCTCCATATCCTACCCTCCACTGCTGCTGTGTACATATATTTATCAGCATCATCTTTCTAGATTCCATATTTATGTCAGTATATAATATTGGTCTTTCTCTGTCTAACATACTTCACTCTGTGTGATAGGTTCTAGATTCATTCACCTCATTAGAATTGACTCAAATGCATTTCTTTTTATGACTGAGTACTACTCCATTGTATATATGTATCACAGCTTCTTTATCCATTCCTCTCTCAATGGACATCTAGGTTGCTTCCATGTTCTAGCTATTGTAAATAGTGCTGCAATGAACAATGGGGTACATGGGTCTCTTTCTATTTTGATTTCCTCAGGGTATACACCTAGTAATGGGATTGTTGGGGCATAAGGTGGTTCTATGCCTAGTTTTTTGAGGATTCTCCATAGTTTATTCCAACAGTGCAAGAAGGTTCCCATTTCTTATTGTTTGTAGATTTTTTTATGATGGCCATATTGACTGGTGTGAGGTGATATCTCATTGCAGTTAGTCATATAGCATTGTGATGGGAAATGATGATTGAAATGATATCAGTTTTCTTAACTTTACTGAGATTTGATTTGTGAACCAAGATGTGGTTTATCCTGGACAATGTTCCATGTGCACTGGAGAAGAAAGTGTATTCTTCTGTATTTGGATAGAAAGTCCTAAAAATATCAATGAGATCCACTGCTAAAATGTATCATTTAAGGCTTGTGTTTCTGTTATTAATTTTCTCTTTTGATGATCTGTCCATTGATGTAAGTGGGGAGCTAAAGTCTCTTACTATTATTGTGTTACCCTCAATTTCTTCTTTTATGTCTGACAGTGTTTGCCTTATGTATTGAGGTGCTCCCATGTTGGGCGCCTAGATATTTATAATTTGGATTGATCTCTTGATCATTATGTAGTGCCCTGCCTTATTTATTATAATCTTCTTTATTTTAAGGTCTATTTTGTCTGATATGAGGATTGCTACTCTGGCTTTTTTTTTTTCGTTTGCAAGGATTTTTTTTTTCCATCCTCTGACTTTTAGGGTGCTGCTGGTGGTTGGGTGATGCTGGATCTTGAATACAAGTCCTTGCCTTTGTAGGTGTTGTCACTGTTTAATACTCTCTAGCATTAAGCATTCTCTGGTAGTGTATGGTGTTGGAGTCAGTACTCCCTATCCAAATACCCTGGGCTTGATAACTGGTTGGGGAATTGAGATTCCATGGCTGATTTGCATGACATACTTCACTCTGTGTGATAGGTTCTAGATTCATTCACCTCATTAGAATTGACTCAAATGCATTTCTTTTTATGACTGAGTACTACTCCATTGTATATATGTATCACAGCTTCTTTATCCATTCCTCTCTCAATGGACATCTAGGTTGCTTCCATGTTCTAGCTATTGTAAATAGTGCTGCAATGAACAATGGGGTACATGGGTCTCTTTCTATTTTGATTTCCTCAGGGTATACACCTAGTAATGGGATTGTTGGGGCATAAGGTGGTTCTATGCCTAGTTTTTTGAGGATTCTCCATAGTTTATTCCAACAGTGCAAGAAGGTTCCCATTTCTTATTGTTTGTAGATTTTTTTATGATGGCCATATTGACTGGTGTGAGGTGATATCTCATTGCAGTTAGTCATATAGCATTGTGATGGGAAATGATGATTGAAATGATATCAGTTTTCTTAACTTTACTGAGATTTGATTTGTGAACCAAGATGTGGTTTATCCTGGACAATGTTCCATGTGCACTGGAGAAGAAAGTGTATTCTTCTGTATTTGGATAGAAAGTCCTAAAAATATCAATGAGATCCACTGCTAAAATGTATCATTTAAGGCTTGTGTTTCTGTTATTAATTTTCTCTTTTGATGATCTGTCCATTGATGTAAGTGGGGAGCTAAAGTCTCTTACTATTATTGTGTTACCCTCAATTTCTTCTTTTATGTCTGACAGTGTTTGCCTTATGTATTGAGGTGCTCCCATGTTGGGCGCCTAGATATTTATAATTTGGATTGATCTCTTGATCATTATGTAGTGCCCTGCCTTATTTATTATAATCTTCTTTATTTTAAGGTCTATTTTGTCTGATATGAGGATTGCTACTCTGGCTTTTTTTTTTTCGTTTGCAAGGATTTTTTTTTTCCATCCTCTGACTTTTAGGGTGCTGCTGGTGGTTGGGTGATGCTGGATCTTGAATACAAGTCCTTGCCTTTGTAGGTGTTGTCACTGTTTAATACTCTCTAGCATTAAGCATTCTCTGGTAGTGTATGGTGTTGGAGTCAGTACTCCCTATCCAAATACCCTGGGCTTGATAACTGGTTGGGGAATTGAGATTCCATGGCTGATTTGCTATGACATTAAATGATATTAAAACAAATATACAAATATGAAGAACTTAAGGTATACAAATGCCAAGCAAAATATCATGCAAATGTTATCTAAAATACTGGAATATAGACACAAACATATATAGCCATAACATAACCCAAACAGCCCAAACAAAATACAGAACAATAGATTAATGTGCTGAACAGAGGAAACGAAAAATGATGTCTACCAGTTAAGAACCAAACTAATGACCCAAACTAACAAATTGTAAAATGATGCTAGAGCAAGGTTCCAATCGGGGATTACCAATGAAAACAAAACAGACTAAGAAATATGAGGAGGGAAAGAGAGAAGAGAAAAAAAATGTAGGGCTTCACTGGTGGTCCAGTGGGTAAGGACACCGCCTTGCAGTGCAAGGGGCGCCGGTTCGAGCCCTGGCCTGGGAAGATCCCACGTGCCACAGAGCGGCTGGACCGATGTGTCCAATTACTGAGCCGAGCTCTGGAGCGCATGCACCCAGAGCCAGTGCTCTGCAACGACAGATGCCACTGTGATGGGAGGCCCACAAGAGCCAAAGAACAAAGACGGATGAAAATAGAGAAATGAAAGACCAATGGAAGTGGCCCGCCTGCTCCCCTCCCTCCCCAACCCGACTCCCACCCAAAATAAAAAAAAAAAAAAAAATGTAGAAAAGAAATATAGTATAGCAATGCAAAGCTAAATATAGAAAGATAAAGAATATTTGTATGTATGCAAGTTTAGTGCTACAGGAAAAGAACAAGAAAGCAAAGGAATAGATGTAGAAAAATAATAATGCATATAAAAATTTAAAAATTAAATAGAAATAATAATATAGAAAAATGAAACAAAAAATAAAAACAAAACCCATACAGAACCACGAAAGGCAAATATAGAAACAGAAGCATATGACCAAAACAAAATGTGCGGTTTAAAAATAAATCTTGAAAACTTAAATATATTTAATAGTACTGATAAGATTCGCAGCTAGAACAGCAAAGCGTAAAGATAAACAAAAAATGTGGTGGGAAGAGGAAAGGAAAAATAAAAAAAGAAAGAAAGAAATCCAGAAGCAACTCTAGAGCAAATGAAAATGCAAAAATAATAAATGATTTTGTTTTTATTTTTGGTACTATGCTACCAACGACCTTTGCTTTGCTGACTATGCAAGAACTATGACTCTATCAGTGTCTTTTCTTTACTCTGGCAGCAGTCGGATAAGAAGGCCTCTTTTACTTTTGCTTTTTTGTTTATTTCTTTCCTCTCTAGTTCTGTCTAAGCATTACAAGGCCCACCCCAGCTACAGTGGGTCAGACTCTTGATTCTTATTTCAGTTATCTGTTGCTGTGTGGAGCTATGTTCCCTCATTGTAGTTTGACCTGAGGCCAAACTATTGTAGGGGTGATTGCGGCCTCAAAAGGACTTATTCCTGCATGCTCCACCAGGACCACCACTACAGTGTCCCTGACCTGACCCTATAGCAGGCCACTGTCAACCCCACTAGACTTCCACCAGGAGCCCTGGCCTGGGAAGATCCCACGTGCCACAGAGCGGCTGGACCGATGTGTCCAATTACTGAGCCGAGCTCTGGAGCGCATGCACCCAGAGCCAGTGCTCTGCAACGACAGATGCCACTGTGATGGGAGGCCCACAAGAGCCAAAGAACAAAGACGGATGAAAATAGAGAAATGAAAGACCAATGGAAGTGGCCCGCCTGCTCCCCTCCCTCCCCAACCCGACTCCCACCCAAAATAAAAAAAAAAAAAAAAATGTAGAAAAGAAATATAGTATAGCAATGCAAAGCTAAATATAGAAAGATAAAGAATATTTGTATGTATGCAAGTTTAGTGCTACAGGAAAAGAACAAGAAAGCAAAGGAATAGATGTAGAAAAATAATAATGCATATAAAAATTTAAAAATTAAATAGAAATAATAATATAGAAAAATGAAACAAAAAATAAAAACAAAACCCATACAGAACCACGAAAGGCAAATATAGAAACAGAAGCATATGACCAAAACAAAATGTGCGGTTTAAAAATAAATCTTGAAAACTTAAATATATTTAATAGTACTGATAAGATTCGCAGCTAGAACAGCAAAGCGTAAAGATAAACAAAAAATGTGGTGGGAAGAGGAAAGGAAAAATAAAAAAAGAAAGAAAGAAATCCAGAAGCAACTCTAGAGCAAATGAAAATGCAAAAATAATAAATGATTTTGTTTTTATTTTTGGTACTATGCTACCAACGACCTTTGCTTTGCTGACTATGCAAGAACTATGACTCTATCAGTGTCTTTTCTTTACTCTGGCAGCAGTCGGATAAGAAGGCCTCTTTTACTTTTGCTTTTTTGTTTATTTCTTTCCTCTCTAGTTCTGTCTAAGCATTACAAGGCCCACCCCAGCTACAGTGGGTCAGACTCTTGATTCTTATTTCAGTTATCTGTTGCTGTGTGGAGCTATGTTCCCTCATTGTAGTTTGACCTGAGGCCAAACTATTGTAGGGGTGATTGCGGCCTCTCCAAAAGGACTTATTCCTGCATGCTCCACCAGGACCACCACTACAGTGTCCCTGACCTGACCCTATAGCAGGCCACTGTCAACCCCCACTACTGCTGGAGACTTCAGAACAAGAAGGCAAGTCAAAGGCAAAGTCTGGCTCAGTCTCATATGGTATTATTGTTCCTGTCTCCCAGATCTTGGTGTGCACAGAGTTTGACTTCTACCCTCCAGGGTCTTATTTCCCCAGTCTTGCTTCACAGCTCTATATGATCTGGCTAATGGTACCCTCCTTTGAGAGGACTTAAGCCCAATGCCATCTCTCTGAGGACTATTTTAGGACCTTCTAACCCAAGGAGGTCTGGCTCAGTCTCTTGTTGGGGGTGGCGATGGGGGTCACTGCTCCTTTCCCATGTTTTGGTGTATAAAATTTTTTTTTGGCCCATCCGGTCTTTCTGGCTCATTTGAGGTTTAATTTTAAAAGCATGATTGCACCCTCCCTACCATATTGTTGTAACTTCTTTGCTCTTGGATGTGGGGTATATATATATATATATATAGTCAGATCCAACTTCTTCCTGTATATGCTTTTTTAGCAGCTAGTTGCAGTTCTGGAGCTCTTGCAGCAGCAGATGAGTGTATGTCCTTCTACTTCACCATCTTGGTCTCTCTCTTATATATGTTCTTTAGAGAAACGTCTATTTGGGTCTTTTGTCTACATTTTGAGTTTGTTTTGAGTCTATTGAGTGCCATATGATGTTTGTAAATTTTGGAAACTAACCCCTTATCAGTCACATTGTTTGCAAATATTTCCTCCCAATCTGTGGGTTGTCCTTTTTGTTTTATCATGTCCTTTCCTATGGAAAGCTTTTAAGCTGAAGGAAGTTCCATTTGTTTATGAATGCTTTTTTTCTTATTACTCTGGAAGATAAATTAAAAAAAAAGATTTTGCTGTGATTTGTGTTATAGTGTTCTGTGTATGTTTTCCTCTGCAAGTTTTATAGTTTCTGGTCTAACATTTAGGTCTCTAATCCAATGTTAAAATGTTTAAGTTTCAAGGTTATTCTTTTTTTTAGTTCTGTCTAAGCATTACAAGGCCCACCCCAGCTACAGTGGGTCAGACTCTTGATTCTTATTTCAGTTATCTGTTGCTGTGTGGAGCTATGTTCCCTCATTGTAGTTTGACCTGAGGCCAAACTATTGTAGGGGTGATTGCGGCCTCTCCAAAAGGACTTATTCCTGCATGCTCCACCAGGACCACCACTACAGTGTCCCTGACCTGACCCTATAGCAGGCCACTGTCAACCCCCACTACTGCTGGAGACTTCAGAACAAGAAGGCAAGTCAAAGGCAAAGTCTGGCTCAGTCTCATATGGTATTATTGTTCCTGTCTCCCAGATCTTGGTGTGCACAGAGTTTGACTTCTACCCTCCAGGGTCTTATTTCCCCAGTCTTGCTTCACAGCTCTATATGATCTGGCTAATGGTACCCTCCTTTGAGAGGACTTAAGCCCAATGCCATCTCTCTGAGGACTATTTTAGGACCTTCTAACCCAAGGAGGTCTGGCTCAGTCTCTTGTTGGGGGTGGCGATGGGGGGGTCACTGCTCCTTTCCCATGTTTTGGTGTATAAAATTTTTGTTTGGCCCATCCGGTCTTTCTGGCTCATTTGAGGTTTAATTTTAAAAGCATGATTGCACCCTCCCTACCATATTGTTGTAACTTCTTTGCTCTTGGATGTGGGGTATATATATATATATATATAGTCAGATCCAACTTCTTCCTGTATATGCTTTTTTAGCAGCTAGTTGCAGTTCTGGAGCTCTTGCAGCAGCAGATGAGTGTATGTCCTTCTACTTCACCATCTTGGTCTCTCTCTTATATATGTTCTTTAGAGAAACGTCTATTTGGGTCTTTTGTCTACATTTTGAGTTTGTTTTGAGTCTATTGAGTGCCATATGATGTTTGTAAATTTTGGAAACTAACCCCTTATCAGTCACATTGTTTGCAAATATTTCCTCCCAATCTGTGGGTTGTCCTTTTTGTTTTATCATGTCCTTTCCTATGGAAAGCTTTTAAGCTGAAGGAAGTTCCATTTGTTTATGAATGCTTTTTTTCTTATTACTCTGGAAGATAAATTAAAAAAAAAGATTTTGCTGTGATTTGTGTTATAGTGTTCTGTGTATGTTTTCCTCTGCAAGTTTTATAGTTTCTGGTCTAACATTTAGGTCTCTAATCCATGTTAAGTTTATTGTTTTGTATGGAGCAAAGGAATGATATAACTTCAAAGTTTTCCATGTTGCCATTCAGTTTTCCCAGCATTATTTGTTGAAGAGACTGTCTTTCCAACATGGTGTAGTCTTGCCTCCTTTGTCATATATTAATTGAGTATAAGTGCATGAACTTATTTCCAGGTTCTCCATCCTGTGCCATTGACCTATATTTCTATTTTTGTGCCAGTACCATATTATCTTGATGACTATAGCTTTGGAGAACAGTCTGAAGTCAGAGAACCTGATTCCTACAACTATTTTTGTTTTTCAAGATTGCTATGACTATTCAGTTTTTTGTTCCTCCATACAAATTCTGAGATTTTTTTTGTAGATCTGTGAAAAATGCTATTGGCAATTTGATAGGGATTGCGTTGAATCTATAGATTCTCTTGGGTATTATAGTCATTTTGGCAATATTGATTCTTCTAATCCATAAACAGGAAATATCTTTCAATCTATATATTTCTTCTTCAATTTTTTTCATCAGCACCTTATAGTTTTTGTAATGCAAGTCTTTTGTCTCCTTAGGTAGGTGTATAGGTATCTTACCCATAAGGTTATCAGCTGATTTCTCAACAGAAACTCTACAAGCCAGAAGGGAATGCCACAAGATATTCCAAGTGATGAAAGGGAAGAACCTGCAACCAAGAATACTCTACCTATCAGGACCCTCACTCAGATTTGATGGAGAAATGGAAAGTTTACAGACAAGCAGAAATTAGGAGAATTCAGCACCACTAAACCAATTTTACAATAAATGGTAAAGGAACTTCTCTTGACAGGAAACACAAGAGAAGGAAAACATCTACCAGAAATAAGCACAAGATAATTAACAAGATGGTGATAAGATCTTGCATATCAATAATTACCTTAAATGTAACCAAGCGATACGTACAGAGTGAAAGTAAGGAGATGGAAGAAGCTATTTCACACAAATAGAAATCAGAAGAAAGCTGGAGTAGCAATACTTATATCAGACATGAGAGACTTCAAAACAAAGACTGCTATAAGACACAAAGAAGGACACTACATAATGATCAAGGCAATATTCCAAGAAGATGGTATAATAATTATGAATATATATGTACCTACTATAGGAGCACCTCAATATGTAAGGAAAATACCAACAAATACAAAGTAGAAATTTATAGTAACACAAAAATAGTGGGGGACTTTAATACCCCACTTTCATCAATGGACAAATTATCCAGACAGAAAATCAATAAGGAAACCCAGGCTTGAAATGACACTTTAGATGAGACCTGGACTTAATTAATATTTATACAGCATTATATCCAAAAGCAGCAGGCTATACATTATTCTCAAGTGTACACAGATCATTCTCCATGACTGACTACATGCTGGGCCACAAGACGAGACTTGGTAAATTTCTAAAAACTTAAAAATATATCAAGCATCTTTTCTGATCACAAGTTAGAAACAAACTGTGAAAAATGCTATTGGCAATTTGATAGGGATTGCGTTGAATCTATAGATTCTCTTGGGTATTATAGTCATTTTGGCAATATTGATTCTTCTAATCCATAAACAGGAAATATCTTTCAATCTATATATTTCTTCTTCAATTTTTTTCATCAGCACCTTATAGTTTTTGTAATGCAAGTCTTTTGTCTCCTTAGGTAGGTGTATAGGTATCTTACCCATAAGGTTATCAGCTGATTTCTCAACAGAAACTCTACAAGCCAGAAGGGAATGCCACAAGATATTCCAAGTGATAAAAGGGGAAGAACCTGCAACCAAGAATACTCTACCTATCAGGACCCTCACTCAGATTTGATGGAGAAATGGAAAGTTTACAGACAAGCAGAAATTAGGAGAATTCAGCACCACTAAACCAATTTTACAATAAATGGTAAAGGAACTTCTCTTGACAGGAAACACAAGAGAAGGAAAACATCTACCAGAAATAAGCACAAGATAATTAACAAGATGGTGATAAGATCTTGCATATCAATAATTACCTTAAATGTAACCAAGCGATACGTACAGAGTGAAAGTAAGGAGATGGAAGAAGCTATTTCACACAAATAGAAATCAGAAGAAAGCTGGAGTAGCAATACTTATATCAGACATGAGAGACTTCAAAACAAAGACTGCTATAAGACACAAAGAAGGACACTACATAATGATCAAGGCAATATTCCAAGAAGATGGTATAATAATTATGAATATATATGTACCTACTATAGGAGCACCTCAATATGTAAGGAAAATACCAACAAATACAAAGTAGAAATTTATAGTAACACAAAAATAGTGGGGGACTTTAATACCCCACTTTCATCAATGGACAAATTATTCAGACAGAAAATCAATAAGGAAACCCAGGCTTGAAATGACACTTTAGATGAGACCTGGACTTAATTAATATTTATACAGCATTATATCCAAAAGCAGCAGGCTATACATTATTCTCAAGTGTACACAGATCATTCTCCATGACTGACTACATGCTGGGCCACAAGACGAGACTTGGTAAATTTCTAAAAACTTAAAAATATATCAAGCATCTTTTCTGATCACAAGTTAGAAACAAACTACAAGGAAAAAAAGCTCTAAGAAACACAAACATGTGATCGCTAATCAATATGCTACTAAACAACAATTGAATCACTGAAGAAAGCAAAAAATCAATTAAAAAAAAAAAACCCAGAGGCAAACAAAAATGAAAGCACAATGGTTCAAAGCTTATGGGATTCAGCAAAAGCAGCTCTAAGAGGGAAGTTTATAGCAATACAATCTTACCTCAAGAAACAAGAAAAATCTCAAATAAACAACAACTTAACTTTATACTTAAAATAGCTAGAGAAAGAAGAACAAACAAAACCTAAGGTTAGTAGAAGGAAGGAAATCAATATTCTATTTTTTAATGCTGCTAAATATATCTCCAAACTAATCATAGCACATTAGAAGACTCTCAAAGACAAAGTTAGAAGGGGTCTTTTAAAATCATGCAGCTCAATGCACTGATTTTATACATAGAAAAATATAGACTATGAGATAATAAGCGACTTGCCTAAGATTCATGTTTGTTTAGTAGACAAAGGAAGCCAGCGAGAACTTTCCAATAATCTTCTCTGTTTTCATAGCACAAAGAAGGAAGAAGACTGGTAATGACAAAAGCAAAATCTATGGGAAGAATACAGATGTCCTCACCTATGTACACCCTGCTCAAAGAAATTCAACAGATAATAATACATAGTAAGGATTGATGGCATCCCGTAGCAGAAGGTTATTGCTTTGACCAAAAAATATGCAAGAGAATTTAAAATGAAATTCTACACTCAAACAAAAAGTTTGAAATTACTTCTGTAACAAAGAAATTAATATCAAAAAGTGAGGCATTAGGAAGGACTTGGTTTTAAAACATCTAATCTTCAGAATTTAAGGTAATAGACTTTGTTTTGTGCCACTGCTTGTGTTAATTTGTGCAGCAGCTATACAAAACTAATACAGTGATATTATGTAACACTCAACTATCCTGCATTGAAGAATGTTGGACGGTAGGTAAGCTTAGGGCCTGTGGGATCCTCTTCTCTTCAAAGGGAGACTGAATGAAGATTGTGGTAATCATAGTGGGTTCCTTGAGAGAAAACCTATATCCTGAATGAAGTTTGACATCACATTAGTAGGGCCTGTCAGCTGAAAGTAAAGCAGGAGGTCCAAAGAATAGAGGAAAGCAAACACTGAGCCTGAGCTACCTGATTTACCAAAGAAAATCAATTAAAAAAAAACCCAGAGGCAAACAAAAATGAAAGCACAATGGTTCAAAGCTTATGGGATTCAGCAAAAGCAGCTCTAAGAGGAAGTTTATAGCAATACAATCTTACCTCAAGAAACAAGAAAAATCTCAAATAAACAACAACTTAACTTTTACTTAAAATAGCTAGAGAAAGAAGAACAAACAAAACCTAAGGTTAGTAGAAGGAAGGAAATCAATATTCTATTTTTTAATGCTGCTAAATATATCTCCAAACTAATCATAGCACATTAGAAGACTCTCAAAGACAAAGTTAGAAGGGGTCTTTTAAAATCATGCAGCTCAATGCACTGATTTTATACATAGAAAAATATAGACTATGAGATAATAAGCGACTTGCCTAAGATTCATGTTTGTTTAGTAGACAAAGGAAGCCAGCGAGAACTTTCCAATAATCTTCTCTGTTTTCATAGCACAAAGAAGGAAGAAGACTGGTAATGACAAAAGCAAAATCTATGGGAAGAATACAGATGTCCTCACCTATGTACACCCTGCTCAAAGAAATTCAACAGATAATAATACATAGTAAGGATTGATGGCATCCCGTAGCAGAAGGTTATTGCTTTGACCAAAAAATATGCAAGAGAATTTAAAATGAAATTCTACACTCAAACAAAAAGTTTGAAATTACTTCTGTAACAAAGAAATTAATATCAAAAAGTGAGGCATTAGGAAGGACTTGGTTTTAAAACATCTAATCTTCAGAATTTAAGGTAATAGACTTTGTTTTGTGCCACTGCTTGTGTTAATTTGTGCAGCAGCTATACAAAACTAATACAGTGATATTATGTAACACTCAACTATCCTGCATTGAAGAATGTTGGACGGTAGGTAAGCTTAGGGCCTGTGGGATCCTCTTCTCTTCAAAGGGAGACTGAATGAAGATTGTGGTAATCATAGTGGGTTCCTTGAGAGAAAACCTATATCCTGAATGAAGTTTGACATCACATTAGTAGGGCCTGTCAGCTGAAAGTAAAGCAGGAGGTCCAAAGAATAGAGGAAAGCAAACACTGAGCCTGAGCTACCTGATAAAAGACAATGTACCAAAGACAATGGCACAATGTACCTGACAACAAAGGACTGAGAAGGGAGAGGCATTATAAGCCAGAGTCTGAGATTAGAGGATAAAAGGACCAGAGAGATAAGGCAAGGGAAATGGTTGAAAAAACAATTTAAAGAGAGATCCAGTGAGTCTCTGAGAGGTGTTGTCAAGAAGTAGCTTCTGCATACCCTCTCCTACCCAATCCACTGCTTCTTTCTTTTGTCTACATAATGGAGAACAACTCTGCTGTCCAACAGGAATGTGTGTGTGTGTGTGTGTGTGTGTGTGTGTGTGTGTGTGCTAAGTTACTTTAGTGGTGTTGGACTCTTTGTAACACTATGGACTTGAGTCTACTGGGCTCCACTGTCAATGGGATTCTCCAAGGAAGAATATTGAAGTGTGAGTCATATATAAAGTCCCTCCCTTTTCCTCACACATCACATTTATTATAAACCTGAAAACGTTGGCTGAGAAAATTGAGGTGGTGTCAGGGAAACTTTGGTTTTCTTCTGAGGATATTCTTCATGCAAAGGAGAAAAACGTAATATACGTTCCAAAGAATATCATTTCCCACCTGTCAATTTAAAGATATTTGGCTAGAACAATGTCTATTGCATCTTCAAACGTTACACTGGGCTTGATGTGGGATGAACATTTTAGCGGCCTTCTACAGTTTTCTACTATATGAAGGAATGAGGGGCACAGTTTACTGTACTGAGGTACATGGAGCACTATTTACCATATGGTGGAATGAGAATCACTGTGGTAGGCCAAATTCTAACATGGCCCCAAGATTCCCACCTCTCTCGTTCTCTCTCCCCCCCACTCTCTTTCTATATATATATACACACATACACACCCTGTATAGTCTCCCCACTTCAAGCATGGATGGGATTTGTATGATAAAAAATTCACCTGTGATTATACTACATGTGAAAGATGAAGGGTTTTATCAGATGTGCATGAGATCTTCAATCAGTTGACTCTGAGTTGAACAAATGAGAAATTATCCTGATTAGGCTCAAATTTTAAAAGAGCATCCAAGCCTTCCCAGAAGGGAAAGCAGATACCAGAGCAAGACACTTTTCTATTGCCCTTGAGAAAATAATCCATATTGTGAACTGCTCTGTAAAAGGGATAATATATGGGAGTCGAGGGCCTCGGGCATATAGCTGTAATTGAATTCTACCAAGAACTTACATGAAATTGTTTCCTAATGAGAACGCAGCAGGTCTTGTGAGACTGGCTTTTGCAGGAAGGTCTTCCCTATCTCCAGACTCTTGCTGCACTCCCCAAAACCCTTCACAGCACATATAATAGTTTTTTTTTTCCTTATATTTATTATTCTTTATATATGTCAACAATTATTCTGTTCTGATCCAAATTGATTTAAAAATATTGATACCCTGAGCCCCTGCTATACACCATGTTTATACAGTGACCTAGAGGAGGGGGCAGAAGGAAATGAGGTGCCTGTTTCTAGTAGCTAGACCCACTGCCAGATCCTTATTGCCACTA
The DNA here is from genome assembly GCA_022376925.1 of Tragulus kanchil. Taxonomy (NCBI): domain Eukaryota; kingdom Metazoa; phylum Chordata; class Mammalia; order Artiodactyla; family Tragulidae; genus Tragulus; species Tragulus kanchil. The sequence goes on along the minus strand of JAIOJX010000027.1, from coordinate 53,523,611 downwards.
TAATAGCTCATATCTCCTATATCTCTCCTCCTGAATTCTGCACTAGGTTCAATACTTCCCTTAGTGTGCCAGTGTCAATAGGGTAAAATCCAAATTCCAACTAGTATGGTCTTCCATGATGAAGCTCCCCTCCTTGGCCCTAACTCCCCTGAGCCTTTTTATTTCCACCGAGCCTTTCTCTTCCTAACCTCCTGAATTTTGTCAATATGGGATACTCTCTGTGCTCTCTCAGACTAGGAAGCCCCAAACACACTTCAAGGAATTCCCTGAAATATTATAATGCTACATACATATAGCTATACCTTTCCTATGGTGCTCCCTTCTTTGAGGTCACAGTGGGCCTTTTTTTCTTTACCCACAGAGCTGAGGCCAAATTCTAACATGGCCCCAAGATTCCCACCTCTCTCGTTCTCTCTCCCCCCCACTCTCTTTCTATATATATATACACACATACACACCCTGTATAGTCTCCCCACTTCAAGCATGGATGGGATTTGTATGATAAAAAATTCACCTGTGATTATACTACATGTGAAAGATGAAGGGTTTTATCAGATGTGCATGAGATCTTCAATCAGTTGACTCTGAGTTGAACAAATGAGAAATTATCCTGATTAGGCTCAAATTTTAAAAGAGCATCCAAGCCTTCCCAGAAGGGAAAGCAGATACCAGAGCAAGACACTTTTCTATTGCCCTTGAGAAAATAATCCATATTGTGAACTGCTCTGTAAAAGGGATAATATATGGGAGTCGAGGGCCTCGGGCATATAGCTGTAATTGAATTCTACCAAGAACTTACATGAAATTGTTTCCTAATGAGAACGCAGCAGGTCTTGTGAGACTGGCTTTTGCAGGAAGGTCTTCCCTATCTCCAGACTCTTGCTGCACTCCCCAAAACCCTTCACAGCACATATAATAGTTTTTTTTTTCCTTATATTTATTATTCTTTATATATGTCAACAATTATTCTGTTCTGATCCAAATTGATTTAAAAATATTGATACCCTGAGCCCCTGCTATACACCATGTTTATACAGTGACCTAGAGGAGGGGGCAGAAGGAAATGAGGTGCCTGTTTCTAGTAGCTAGACCCACTGCCAGATCCTTATTGCCACTATAATAGCTCATATCTCCTATATCTCTCCTCCTGAATTCTGCACTAGGTTCAATACTTCCCTTAGTGTGCCAGTGTCAATAGGGTAAAATCCAAATTCCAACTAGTATGGTCTTCCATGATGAAGCTCCCCTCCTTGGCCCTAACTCCCCTGAGCCTTTTTATTTCCACCGAGCCTTTCTCTTCCTAACCTCCTGAATTTTGTCAATATGGGATACTCTCTGTGCTCTCTCAGACTAGGAAGCCCCAAACACACTTCAAGGAATTCCCTGAAATATTATAATGCTACATACATATAGCTATACCTTTCCTATGGTGCTCCCTTCTTTGAGGTCACAGTGGGCCTTTTTTTCTTTACCCACCAGGAGCTGAGGATGGTGATGCTGAAAGCAGGTGTCCAAAAGAGCTTGCTGGATGAGTGAGCTCAAGAACTCACATCCAGTTACTTGGGAGTGATCTTCTGTAGGGGGTGGAGTAGAAGGGGGTTTCTTTTTATTTTTTGTCTGCCCTAGGCTCCATAACGTTACACACCCCAACCAAGAGTCTTGATTTAAGGATTTTAAATGGAAGGAAGCCCCCAGATATTGAAGTCTTAATTGGAAAATGGAAAAGAAAATTCCTTACTCTTGCAAAGAGTTGGACACAATTGAGTATTATACTTTGTGTCCCACTAGACTGTAAGCTCCAAAAAGTTAGAAGCCACACCTTTTTAAATTTCCAACTCCTGGCACAATGCCTTGTCTAAAAGGATGCTCCATTTGTCTACTGCTTTGGATAAAGTGATTGTGAATAGATAGTATATTACAAAAGTTTTCTGAAATGTATGTATATTTATGATAAATTTTAAATATTTTTCATGAGGTTAGAAGATAAATTTCATGATGAAACTTTCAATAATATAATTTAAAAATGTGTTTATTTTTGTGTTTTTTTTTTTTCCATAGGCAGCATAAGTATATAAGAAGCCTATGAACAGTAATAAAAGGCAAGTATATATTACACTGAAAGACGAACTTCCTAGATCCATAGGTGCCTGATATGCTACTGGAGAAGAGTGGAGAAATCATGTCTTAAAGTAATGAGTAATTTGAGCCAAAACAGAAACAACACTCAGTTGTGGATATATTTGGTAATGCAAGTAAAATCTGAAGCTGCAAAGAATAATATTGCATAGGAACCTAGAAAGTCAGGTCCATTAATCAAGACAAATTGGAAGTGGTCCAACAGGAGATGGCAAGAATGAGCACTGACATTTTAGAAATCAGTGAATTAAAATGTACAAAAATGGGTGAATTTAATTCAGATCACCAATATGTCTATTACTGTTAGCAAAAATCCCATAGAAGAAATGGAGTAGGCCTCATACTCAACAAAGGAGTTCAAAATGAAGCAATTGAGTGCATTCTCAAAAAAAGATGGGTTGATCTCAATTCATTTCCAAGGTAAGCCACTCAATATCATGCTAATCGAATTCTATGCCTCAATGACTAATGCTGAAGAAGTTGAAGCTGAACAGTTCTGTGAAGACCTACAATATCTTTTAGAACTAAAAACAAACATAAAGAAGATGTTATTTTCATCATTGGGGACTGCAATACAAAAGTAAGGTTTCAAGAAATACCTGGTGTAACACACAGCTTTGACCTTGGAGTACAAAATGAAGCAGGGCAAAGACTGATGGAGTTCTGCCAAGAGAACAGACTGGTCATAGCAAACAACCTCTTCCAACAACAAAAGAGACAACTCTACACATGGACATCAACCAGGTGATCAATACCAAAATCAGATTGATTTATATTCTTTGGAAGTAAAGGTAAAGGAGCTCTATACAGTCAGTAAAAACAAGACCTGGACTGGACTATGGCTCAGATTATGAACTCATCATTGCAACATTCAGACTTAAATTGAAGAAAGTAGGGAAATCCACTAGGCCAATCAAGTATGACCTAAATAAAATTCTTTATGATTATACAGTGGAAATTATGAATAGATTCAAGGACTAGATCTGATAAAATTCCTCGGTTAACATTGTGTTTATTTTTGTGTTTTTTTTTCCATAGGCAGCATAAGTATATAAGAAGCCTATGAACAGTAATAAAAGGCAAGTATATATTACACTGAAAGACGAACTTCCTAGATCCATAGGTGCCTGATATGCTACTGGAGAAGAGTGGAGAAATCATGTCTTAAAGTAATGAGTAATTTGAGCCAAAACAGAAACAACACTCAGTTGTGGATATATTTGGTAATGCAAGTAAAATCTGAAGCTGCAAAGAATAATATTGCATAGGAACCTAGAAAGTCAGGTCCATTAATCAAGACAAATTGGAAGTGGTCCAACAGGAGATGGCAAGAATGAGCACTGACATTTTAGAAATCAGTGAATTAAAATGTACAAAAATGGGTGAATTTAATTCAGATCACCAATATGTCTATTACTGTTAGCAAAAATCCCATAGAAGAAATGGAGTAGGCCTCATACTCAACAAAGGAGTTCAAAATGAAGCAATTGAGTGCATTCTCAAAAAAAGATGGGTTGATCTCAATTCATTTCCAAGGTAAGCCACTCAATATCATGCTAATCGAATTCTATGCCTCAATGACTAATGCTGAAGAAGTTGAAGCTGAACAGTTCTGTGAAGACCTACAATATCTTTTAGAACTAAAAACAAACATAAAGAAGATGTTATTTTCATCATTGGGGACTGCAATACAAAAGTAAGGTTTCAAGAAATACCTGGTGTAACACACAGCTTTGACCTTGGAGTACAAAATGAAGCAGGGCAAAGACTGATGGAGTTCTGCCAAGAGAACAGACTGGTCATAGCAAACAACCTCTTCCAACAACAAAAGAGACAACTCTACACATGGACATCAACCAGGTGATCAATACCAAAATCAGATTGATTTATATTCTTTGGAAGTAAAGGTAAAGGAGCTCTATACAGTCAGTAAAAACAAGACCTGGACTGGACTATGGCTCAGATTATGAACTCATCATTGCAACATTCAGACTTAAATTGAAGAAAGTAGGGAAATCCACTAGGCCAATCAAGTATGACCTAAATAAAATTCTTTATGATTATACAGTGGAAATTATGAATAGATTCAAGGACTAGATCTGATAAAATCCCTTAACAACTATGGACAGGGGTTCATAACATTGTACAGGAGGCAATGATCCAAACCATTCCCAAGAAAAAGAAATGCAAAAAGACAAAATGTCTGAGGAGGCCTTACAAATAGCTAGGAAAAGAACAGATGTGAAAGACAAGGGAGAGAAGGAAAGATATACCAATCTGAATGCAGAGTTTCAGAGAATATCAAGGAGAGATAGGAAAGTTTTCTTAAGTGAACAATATAAAAAAATAGAGGAAAATAATAGAATGAAAAAGAGTAGAGATCTCTACAAGAAAATTAGTGATATCAAGGGAATATTTCATGCAAAGATAGGCACAATAAAAGACAAAAAAAGTACGGACCTAACAGAAGCAGAAAGTATTAAGAAGATGTGGATAGAATACACAGAAGACCTATATAAAAAAGATCTTAATGAACTCGATGACCATCATAGTGTGATCACTAACCTCAGGCCAGACATCTTAGAATGCAAAATCAAGTGGGCCCTAGCAAGCATTACTGTGAACAAAGTTGGTGGAGGTGATGGAATTCCAGCTGAGCTATTTCAAATCCTAAAAGATGACGCTGTTAAAGTGCTACAGTCAATATGCCAGCAATTTGGGAAACTCAACAGTGGTCTCAGGATTGGAAGAGGTCAGTTTTCATTTCAATACCAAAGAAAGGCAATGCCATAGAATGTTTAAACTACCGCACCATTGCATCCATTTCACACACTAGCAAAGAAATGCTCAAAATCCTCCAAACTAGGCTTCAGCAATATAGGAATAGAAAGCTTCCAGATGTACAAGGTAAATTTAGAAAAAGCAGAGGAATCAAAGTTCAAATTGCCAATATTCATGGAATCAAAGAACAAGCAAGGAAATTCCAGGAAAACATTTACTTCTGCTTCATTGTCTATGCTAAAGTCTTTGATTTTGTGGATCACAACAAACTAAATTTCTGAAAGAGATGGGGATACCACACCACTCATCTGCCTCCTGCAAAACTTGTATGCAGGACAAGAAGCAACAGTTAGAGCAGGATATTGCAACATTCAGACTTAAATTGAAGAAAGTAGGGAAATCCACTAGGCCAATCAAGTATGACCTAAATAAAATTCTTTATGATTATACAGTGGAAATTATGAATAGATTCAAGGACTAGATCTGATAAAATCCCTTAACAACTATGGACAGGGGTTCATAACATTGTACAGGAGGCAATGATCCAAACCATTCCCAAGAAAAAGAAATGCAAAAAGACAAAATGTCTGAGGAGGCCTTACAAATAGCTAGGAAAAGAACAGATGTGAAAGACAAGGGAGAGAAGGAAAGATATACCAATCTGAATGCAGAGTTTCAGAGAATATCAAGGAGAGATAGGAAAGTTTTCTTAAGTGAACAATATAAAAAAATAGAGGAAAATAATAGAATGAAAAAGAGTAGAGATCTCTACAAGAAAATTAGTGATATCAAGGGAATATTTCATGCAAAGATAGGCACAATAAAAGACAAAAAAAGTACGGACCTAACAGAAGCAGAAAGTATTAAGAAGATGTGGATAGAATACACAGAAGACCTATATAAAAAAGATCTTAATGAACTCGATGACCATCATAGTGTGATCACTAACCTCAGGCCAGACATCTTAGAATGCAAAATCAAGTGGGCCCTAGCAAGCATTACTGTGAACAAAGTTGGTGGAGGTGATGGAATTCCAGCTGAGCTATTTCAAATCCTAAAAGATGACGCTGTTAAAGTGCTACAGTCAATATGCCAGCAATTTGGGAAACTCAACAGTGGTCTCAGGATTGGAAGAGGTCAGTTTTCATTTCAATACCAAAGAAAGGCAATGCCATAGAATGTTTAAACTACCGCACCATTGCATCCATTTCACACACTAGCAAAGAAATGCTCAAAATCCTCCAAACTAGGCTTCAGCAATATAGGAATAGAAAGCTTCCAGATGTACAAGGTAAATTTAGAAAAAGCAGAGGAATCAAAGTTCAAATTGCCAATATTCATGGAATCAAAGAACAAGCAAGGAAATTCCAGGAAAACATTTACTTCTGCTTCATTGTCTATGCTAAAGTCTTTGATTTTGTGGATCACAACAAACTAAATTTCTGAAAGAGATGGGGATACCACACCACCTCATCTGCCTCCTGCAAAACTTGTATGCAGGACAAGAAGCAACAGTTAGAGCAGGATATTGGACAATGAACTGGTTACAAATTGGGAAAGTAGTACATGAAATGTCTATGTAGTCACTCTGCTTATTTAACTTATATGCAGAGTACCATGTAAAATGCTAACCTGGAGGAACAATAAGATGCAGTCAAGATTGCTGGGGGAAAAATCAATAAACTCAGATATGCAGATGACACCACTCTTATGGCAATAAACAAACGGAAACTAAAGAGCCTCTTGATGAAGGTGAAAGAAGAAAGTGAAAAGATGGCCTAAAACTCAACATTCAAAAACCAAAAATCGTGATGGCATTATTGATTCAATGGACATGAGTTTGAGCAAGCTCCCAGTAATGGTGAAGGACAGGGAAGTCTGGTGTGTTGGATTCCATGGGCTGCAAAGGGTCAGACCTGACTGAGGGAATAAACTAAACTGAACTGATTAGCTACAAGCTATATTTTGCCTGGATAATTTAAAAATCATTATATGTATCTTTATACTTTGTTATTCTTGTTGAAATACAGTACATATCCGTTGCTGTCACCATAGCTGAATTTTTATTCATTTTTTCTTCTAGCTTTATTGAGATATACTTGGCATAGCAGTGCATAAGTTAAGGTGTCTTGCATAATGATTTGATTTATATACATGACAAAATGGTTATCACAGTAAGCATGGTGAATATATATCATTTCATATAGATATAACTTTAAAGAAATTGAAGAGAATATTTATAAGACATCTATAATCTGAATTTTAATACACTTAATGCTTTTTCTCCAAGATCTTTTGAATTGTCCTCATTTTATTGTATGCTTATTTTTCCCTTTTTGGTTCAGTTCCAGTGATTTTCCTTTTCCCTGTTTTCCAACTTGCTTAATTGTTCCTCTGTATCATATAATCTACTATTGATTTTTTTTTTTTTTACATTTTCAAAATTATTTACATTTAAAACATTTGTTAAAGTTTTGAACTTCTCACTCTATTTATCCTGTCTTCTCCCAAGTTCTTTGAACACCTTTATTTTCATTACCTTGAACGCTATTATTTAGATTGCTTATCTTGACTTCAATTAGTTCCTCTGTGGTCTTATGCTGTTCTTTCATTTGGAACATATTCCTCTGTTGCCTAGTTTTGCTTAATTTGCTGTTTTAATTTCTATGTATTTGGAAGGTTGTTTATATTTCCCAACTATAGATAAACATTTTGTAGAAGACATCTTAGGTATCCCAGCAGCACACACATCTCTAGTCAACAAAGTTATTTGCTCTAGGCATGTCCCTATATGGGTTGAGTGTTGCAGCCCTGTCTTATGAGCAGGCTACCAGTCACTGGTGGGCAGCACTGGGTCATATAATGGCCAGGTGCAGCATCCTAAGGGTCTTTAGGTTATTGCTGACTCACCGGTAGTTGGATTCATATCCCAAATTCTCTGGTGGCAGAGCCCAGGGGGGCCTTTGGGATGCTGCTTGTCCACTGGTTGGTGAGGCTGGTCCCAGAGCTAATAATATCAGTGCACTGGTGTGCAGGGCTGTTTCCTGGTCACTTTTGCATAAGGGCTGACTCTTTGGATGCCTGTGGCTTCAAAGAGTCTTAAGGCAGCCACCCTGTTGATGGGCAGTGCCTGTCCTAGCACTAACAGGCTACAGAGAGGACGCTAGAATAGCACCTGCCAGAATCAGTGCAATGGTGGTAGAATAAGCTCCCTAGAACGACTGCTACCAGTGTCCACATTCCCATAGTGCCTCCTACTTCTCTGGGAGACTCTTCAATATCTGCAGGCATGTCTTACCCAGATTCTTTCAAATTACTGTTTCTTCCCTGGATCTTAGGGTGTGTGAGAATTTTGTGGGTCCTTTAAGAACAGACTCTTATGGCCACTGACTCTCCCAAAAGTAAGCCCTGCTGGTTTTCAATGTCAAATATTCTGGGGGCTCATTTTCATGGTTCAGAAACCCTGGTTGGGAACCCTAACCTGGGGCTTGGATTCCTTGCTTAAGGAAAACTGCAACTGTTATTACCCTTCTATTTGTGGATCATCCACCTGGGGAAATGCGTCTCAACTATAATAAGTCTCTAGCACTGCCCTCTCCACCCTATCTTGTCATTCCTTCTTTACATCTTCAGTTATATATCTTTTAAGCCCTAGCTTGGATTCCATGTCTTTAGTTTAACCCTTTTTTCATTTGGAACTTTTATTCCTCTGGTCTTATGCTGTTCTTTCATTTGGAACATATTCCTCTGTTGCCTAGTTTTGCTTAATTTGCTGTTTTAATTTCTATGTATTTGGAAGGTTGTTTATATTTCCCAACTATAGATAAACATTTTGTAGAAGACATCTTAGGTATCCCAGCAGCACACACATCTCTAGTCAACAAAGTTATTTGCTCTAGGCATGTCCCTATATGGGTTGAGTGTTGCAGCCCTGTCTTATGAGCAGGCTACCAGTCACTGGTGGGCAGCACTGGGTCATATAATGGCCAGGTGCAGCATCCTAAGGGTCTTTAGGTTATTGCTGACTCACCGGTAGTTGGATTCATATCCCAAATTCTCTGGTGGCAGAGCCCAGGGGGGCCTTTGGGATGCTGCTTGTCCACTGGTTGGTGAGGCTGGTCCCAGAGCTAATAATATCAGTGCACTGGTGTGCAGGGCTGTTTCCTGGTCACTTTTGCATAAGGGCTGACTCTTTGGATGCCTGTGGCTTCAAAGAGTCTTAAGGCAGCCACCCTATTGATGGGCAGTGCCTGTCCTAGCACTAACAGGCTACAGAGAGGACGCTAGAATAGCACCTGCCAGAATCAGTGCAATGGTGGTAGAATAAGCTCCCTAGAACGACTGCTACCAGTGTCCACATTCCCATAGTGCCTCCTACTTCTCTGGGAGACTCTTCAATATCTGCAGGCATGTCTTACCCAGATTCTTTCAAATTACTGTTTCTTCCCTGGATCTTAGGGTGTGTGAGAATTTTGTGGGTCCTTTAAGAACAGACTCTTATGGCCACTGACTCTCCCAAAAGTAAGCCCTGCTGGTTTTCAATGTCAAATATTCTGGGGGCTCATTTTCATGGTTCAGAAACCCCTGGTTGGGAACCCTAACCTGGGGCTTGGATTCCTTGCTTAAGGAAAACTGCAACTGTTATTACCCTTCTATTTGTGGATCATCCACCTGGGGAAATGCGTCTCAACTATAATAAGTCTCTAGCACTGCCCTCTCCACCCTATCTTGTCATTCCTTCTTTACATCTTCAGTTATATATCTTTTATGCTAGTCTTCCTGTCTTTTTCATTAAGAATTTCACTATAAGTAGTTATAATTCTATTATGCCCATGGCCATTTAGTTCATAGCTGGTTTTTAAAATATATATCTGATTGTGTCTCTCCAGAGCTTAAAACTGTCTTATAATTCTTCTATTAAAACAAAACAAAACTGTGTCTAAACTCATGAATATGGAACACAGAGCTTCAAAGCATGGCCCCTGCTAACATTTCTAATCCCCTCACTCATCATATTTCATTGTATGCCTTGCTTTTAAAGACTCATAGGTACTCAGCACTCCCGAAACCCATAGTGAATTTTCACTCCACTTTGTCAATGTTTCTTATTCTGATAGTTCTCAAATTCTTCTCTTTATCCACTTTGGATAATCCTGAAGATTGTCTCAGTTCCTTCCTTCCTTCCCAGTTGTACTATGAAATATGAAACTCAAAGAATTCTTTGGGCTACAAGTAACATAAAAACTAACTCACTCCAACAACAAGATGCTTTGTTATCTTATTTAAGAAAAATGCTGAGGTAGTCCCATGGTTAATTCAACGCTCAAGAAGGTCATGAAAGATCTAGGTTATTTCCCACTTCCTGTTCTACCACTTTTGGTATAGCTTTTGCTCCCAAGGTTGTTCAGCAAGCTCCCCCTCACAAACAGTGAATAGGAGTATTTATCACATGTTCATATCCATGTTAGTAATATTAGGGCTTCTGAAAGAAACGGAACCAACAGAATGCGCATGTTTGTGTCATGGGCAAGTAAAAACATGTTCGCTTCTCACAGGAAAGTTTAAGAAAAAATATCCAGGCTGAGCAGACAAATGTCTCCTCACACTAAGGATAAGCTTTGCCTGCAAGCCTCGCCTCTCTGAGACCAATACAGAGCACAAATGTTCTTCCTCTTACCACTTTTAATGCTAATGAAACACTTTACAACTCAGAGCGCCCTTTGTAACTTAAAAATTGTAAGAATGTTTCTCCTCAAGAGCAAAGGTGTTGGTGGGGGATAAAAGGCTTCAGTAATGACCTATTTTGCATCTCTAGAGAGACAAAGAGCTTCTTCATGATTATTAATTAACTTGAGATTTCTAGTTGGAAAAAATATAAAAAGGGAAAAGGAAGATTGTGTGGGAGGCTCACTCACATAGATTGGCTGCGCCTGATGTGAGATCGAGACTTTCCAGCTCTGGGGTAAGAACAACTGTTTGCATTTGATTGAGTTCTGATTGTTTCTGATTATTTGTGCTTACCTTTATTTGATGATTAATAAACCCACTCTTGGTTTGACAATGCTCGAGACCATGACAATTTATTGTCAAAGTCCGAGGCTCACACTCTGAGGGGACTACACTGTGTCTGCAAAAAAGTCTCTAAGCTATTTAATATAGTGCCTCTCAGTGAGAACCAGTAAGAATAGTAATCAGAGTAAGCTCCATCATGGTGCCCGCGACATTTGTGTGTATGTGTATGTATGAGTGTGGGTGTGCATGCGTGTGTCCACAGAAACAGAAACTTAAGGAATTGGATCACATGATTATGGATACTGACAAATCTCAAATTTTCAAGATCAGCCAATAATGTAGAGAGGCTGATGTTGCAGCTGAAGGCCAAAATCTTCTTCAAGTACAATTTTCCTTAGCCTTTTCTCCTAAGGCCTGCACTGATTGGATGAGGCTCATTAACATTATGAAATGTAATCTGCTTTACTCAGAGTCTACCAATGTAAATATTAACCTCATTTTTAAAATATCTTCACACAAACATCCAGAATAATATATCATCAATAATCTGGGTACCGTGGATCAACCAATTTAACACATAAAATTGGTTGTCATTGTGTCTAAATCATTTGCTGTCAATAAAGAGGCTGAAAGCACCATGATTATTGTAGAAATCAGCCAAGAATAACATTCTGGAGCTGGGGAGGAAGGTGTTCTTCCCTGAGGTTAGGACTGTGTGGAGGTGAACACTCAAATAAAATGGTACTAATGAGAAATAAAACAGTGCTGGATGAAGACAGATTAAAACAAGTACACAACAAAGTCTGTTGAACACCAGACAGATTGAATCCCTTTATGGCTTCCTTTACATGTACTATAAATCCTATTAAAACCCTTATACTCGGTGATGGGCTTATGGCTTATCTTTCTGCTTAGACTGTGGGTTTATCCTTCTGTAAGAGCCATATACAGTTAGCTTTTTATCAAGAGTCTCACATGTGCTCATTATCAGTTGGCTACTCCTTACATACTATTGAAATGACCAAAATGGGATATTTCAGTGCTAAATCAACTTTAGGTTTGTCATTGCTGTAGAAATCATGTATTTTTATCTACCACAAGCTTCATTAAAGTGACAGACTCACAACTATTATGCCAACTAATTATTATTTCCGGATACTTGTAAAAACTCATGGAACAATAAAATTTGTTCAAATAATTTAGTCATATGAGGTTCTCTTCTCTTTTACACATTAATAATCTGGAAAAAAAAAAGGACCACCAAAGCACTGATTCACATAAAGTTGGTTACCTGGAGTCTGGCAGATGTTACAGCCTCAGGTCCAACTACTTAGTTTATAACTGTTACCTTTTTTAAAGAGATTTGAAGGTACCAACAAAACTTAGACAGTGAGATCAGATACCACCTCTTCTTCACCAAGAAGCCCAAGGGTTTTGGGGCTGCTAAATCCAGAGGATGACGAAGTTGCCTCTTCAGTGACCACTGACATTGAAAACCCTATGAGCTTACAAGTTAAAGGAATATTTACTAAGCACCTTCCATGTTCTAACATGATGAGAGACCATTGCTTGCACAATTATATTTTTCGATTTGCAGTTTTATCCTTTTCAAAGAGAGAAGTATCAAATATCATTACTTTGCTATGGGTAAAGTAATGATAATAATGTCAACAGCAACTGATAGGTAGGTTGGTGACTCACATCATGCACCAGACACTTTACCAACATTATATAAATTAATCTTCACAAAAAAATCTCAGCCAACATGATTTGGACCTTATCTATATCCTAAAAGATGAAGAACTCAGAGGACTGAAAGTTGATAGGCAACCTGCTGATAGAAGAAAATCGTGTATCCTAGATTCAACTCCAGGTTTGTATAACTCCAGAGTGCATGCTCATACATCCATCTCTCACTGCTTCCCATGTAGCAGGTTTTATACATATGAACTCATTTAAAACTGGAAATTAGGGAAACAAATTCCTTTAAATCAACACATAAAGGACAAAATTTCTTTCCTGTAGTTACCTTAAAATAACAGCCAACTCAAAATAGGGACTTGAGTATATTTAAAGAAAGAATGTACGAGTAAGAATAAGAGCGGTGGGGGGAATAAAAAAAGAAAAAAAAAACTGGGGCAAGGGGACTACCTTGGCAGTTAGGAATATGGTTTGTGATGCAGTGGGCATAGGTCTGATTCTTGGTCAAATAATTGTCTCATGGAACAATAAAATTTGTTCAAATAATTTAGTCATATGAGGTTCTCTTCTTTACACATTAATAATCTGGAAAAAAGGGACCACCAAAGCACTGATTCACATAAAGTTGGTTACCTGGAGTCTGGCAGATGTTACAGCCTCAGGTCCAACTACTTAGTTTATAACTGTTACCTTTTTTAAAGAGATTTGAAGGTACCAACAAAACTTAGACAGTGAGATCAGATACCACCTCTTCTTCACCAAGAAGCCCAAGGGTTTTGGGGCTGCTAAATCCAGAGGATGACGAAGTTGCCTCTTCAGTGACCACTGACATTGAAAACCCTATGAGCTTACAAGTTAAAGGAATATTTACTAAGCACCTTCCATGTTCTAACATGATGAGAGACCATTGCTTGCACAATTATATTTTTCGATTTGCAGTTTTATCCTTTTCAAAGAGAGAAGTATCAAATATCATTACTTTGCTATGGGTAAAGTAATGATAATAATGTCAACAGCAACTGATAGGTAGGTTGGTGACTCACATCATGCACCAGACACTTTACCAACATTATATAAATTAATCTTCACAAAAAAATCTCAGCCAACATGATTTGGACCTTATCTATATCCTAAAAGATGAAGAACTCAGAGGACTGAAAGTTGATAGGCAACCTGCTGATAGAAGAAAATCGTGTATCCTAGATTCAACTCCAGGTTTGTATAACTCCAGAGTGCATGCTCATACATCCATCTCTCACTGCTTCCCATGTAGCAGGTTTTATACATATGAACTCATTTAAAACTGGAAATTAGGGAAACAAATTCCTTTAAATCAACACATAAAGGACAAAATTTCTTTCCTGTAGTTACCTTAAAATAACAGCCAACTCAAAATAGGGACTTGAGTATATTTAAAGAAAGAATGTACGAGTAAGAATAAGAGCGGTGGGGGGAATAAAAAAAGAAAAAAAAAACTGGGGCAAGGGGACTACCTTGGCAGTTAGGAATATGGTTTGTGATGCAGTGGGCATAGGTCTGATTCTTGGTCAAATAATTGAGAACCCACATGACACAGAACACCTAAGGCTGTGTGCTGCAATTACTGAGCCCATGAACTCTGGAGCCTATGTGCCACAAGTAGAGATCTCCCATGACTTTGCCACAACTAATGGGCCTGAGTGCCACAGCTAGAGTCTGTGAGCTGCAATGAAAGATCCTACATGATGCAATGAAGATCCCACATGTTGAAACTAAGATTTAATGCAGCCATTTTTTTTTCATATGGGACAGAGGAATCCTGTTCAAGTAATGACAGAGCAGAAGGACATGTGCTCATCTTCTCCTGAAAGATCACCAAAATTGCAACTAGCTGTTGATGGACCATCAACAGGAGGACACTGAAGTTCACCAAAAAAAGATAGCCTACACCCAAACACAAAGAAGAAGCCACAGCAAGACAGTAGGAAGGGCACAATCACAATAAATCATATCCCACACCTATTGGGGAGGTGACCCATGAACTGGAGAACAATAATACCATAGAAGTTCTCCCACTGTTGTGAAAGTTCTGAACCCCATGTCAGGCTTCCCAACCTGGGGATCCAACAGTGGAACTGGGAATCCCCAAGGTCTCTGATCTTGAAGTCAGAGTGATTTGATAATAGGAGTTCCACAGGACTGGAGGCCTTGGAGGGCAAAAATAAAACTTTGGATTTACCAAGGCCCCAAGAAAAGGCATAATGACCCCACAGGAGACTGAACCAAAACTACCTGTTAGTGTTGGAGGATCTCCTGTGGAGGTATGGGTTGGCTGGGGCTCACCACAGGGAACAGGACACTAGCAGTAGCAGGCTAAGAAGGTTCTCCTTGTTGTAAGCCCTTTTGGAAATTGCAACTAACTCTTACATAGAGTCATTAGACCCAAGCTAGGTCTAATGGCCAAACCACTACCAGGGAGGGAACGCAACCCCACTCATCAACAGATAATCGTATAAAAGCTTTATAGTGCCATGTGTTGCCTACCTGAGCAAGACCCTGTTTTTCCTACTTCTAGTCCCTCCCATAAGGAAGCTTACAAGGCCTCTTAGCCCCCTCTATTACAGGACAGACAGATAAAGTAAAAAAAAAAAAAAAAACAAAAACAAAAAACCAGTCTCTCAGTGGTTAAAACAAAAACCAGATTACGGAATGCTAATCATGATGCAAAATCAGAAACTCTACAAGTCTGAAGGGAATGGCATGATATATTTAAAACGATGGAAAGGAAGAACCTACAACCAAGAATATTCTTTTAAGATTCTAGTTCAGATTTGATGGAGAAATCGAAAGTTTTCCAGACAAGCAAAAGTTAAGAGAATTCGGCACCACCAAGCTGGCTTTACAGCAAATGCTAAAGGAACTTCTCTATGCAGGAAACAATAGAGAAATAAAGCACCTACACAAAATAAACTCAAAACAATTAAGAAAATGGCAATAGGATCATACATATGGAAAATTACCTTAAATTTAAATGGATTAAATGCACCCATGAAAAGACATACACAGCTAAGAAAATGTGCAATTTTTACTATACCGATCCGCCAAAGAAGAAGCCACAGCAAGACAGTAGGAAGGGCACAATCACAATAAATCATATCCCACACCTATTGGGGAGGTGACCCATGAACTGGAGAACAATAATACCATAGAAGTTCTCCCACTGTTGTGAAAGTTCTGAACCCCATGTCAGGCTTCCCAACCTGGGGATCCAACAGTGGAACTGGGAATCCCCAAGGTCTCTGATCTTGAAGTCAGAGTGATTTGATAATAGGAGTTCCACAGGACTGGAGGCCTTGGAGGGCAAAAATAAAACTTTGGATTTACCAAGGCCCCAAGAAAAGGCATAATGACCCCACAGGAGACTGAACCAAAACTACCTGTTAGTGTTGGAGGATCTCCTGTGGAGGTATGGGTTGGCTGGGGCTCACCACAGGGAACAGGACACTAGCAGTAGCAGGCTAAGAAGGTTCTCCTTGTTGTAAGCCCTTTTGGAAATTGCAACTAACTCTTACATAGAGTCATTAGACCCAAGCTAGGTCTAATGGCCAAACCACTACCAGGGAGGGAACGCAACCCCACTCATCAACAGATAATCGTATAAAAGCTTTATAGTGCCATGTGTTGCCTACCTGAGCAAGACCCTGTTTTTCCTACTTCTAGTCCCTCCCATAAGGAAGCTTACAAGGCCTCTTAGCCCCCTCTATTACAGGACAGACAGATAAAGTAAAAAAAAAAAAAAAAACAAAAACAAAAAACCAGTCTCTCAGTGGTTAAAACAAAAACCAGATTACGGAATGCTAATCATGATGCAAAATCAGAAACTCTACAAGTCTGAAGGGAATGGCATGATATATTTAAAACGATGGAAAGGAAGAACCTACAACCAAGAATATTCTTTTAAGATTCTAGTTCAGATTTGATGGAGAAATCGAAAGTTTTCCAGACAAGCAAAAGTTAAGAGAATTCGGCACCACCAAGCTGGCTTTACAGCAAATGCTAAAGGAACTTCTCTATGCAGGAAACAATAGAGAAATAAAGCACCTACACAAAATAAACTCAAAACAATTAAGAAAATGGCAATAGGATCATACATATGGAAAATTACCTTAAATTTAAATGGATTAAATGCACCCATGAAAAGACATACACAGCTAAGGCTGATGAAACCATGTGCATATTTTCACTTCCACTTACCAATCACTCAGCTTGATCCGCCAAATAGTGTTTAATTATTTTATATTGTTAGGCTAATCATGTTTCCATGATTGCTTACAATTATAATTAACCTTCTTCTCTGGCTGTTGATTGTGAAAACTCATAAACATCTTTTACTATTGTGATTATCATTGTATGATGATTTGTCAACAGAAAAACAATATAACTTTATATCACCAGAAGAATGATTTAATAGAAAAACCTGCAATCCATTTTTAAAATCCAGATGTGTATCAGAATTATCTTGGATTTTTTTGAAATACAAATTCCCAGGTATTACCTTTGTTTTCTGTAGAGCTCCAAACACATTTGTATTGAGTAGCAATGTTTAGGAAAACTGGAATAGACAATGATGTTTTACTTTTATACTGTTTGTTTCACTTTTTCTATTTCAAATTTAGTGTTCCCATTTCATTTAGTTCATGTGTCCCAATTTCTCTATCTCTACTTTTTTTTTTTTAAAGATTTATTTATTTATTTATTTTAGGTGGGGGAGGGGTGGGGAGGGAGGGGAGCAGGTGGGTCACTTTTTTGGTCTTTCATTTGTCCATTTTCATACATCTTTGTTCTTTGGCCCATGTGGGCCTCCCATCACGGTGGCCCCTGTTGTCTCAGAGCACCGGCTCTGGGTACATGTGCCCAGAGCTCCCGCTCGGTAATTGGACACATCAGTCCAGCTGCTCCATGGCACGTGGGATCTTCCCAGGCCAGGGATCGAACTGGCACCCCTTGCACTGCAAGGCGGTGTCCTTACCCACTGGACCACCAGGGAAGCCCCTCTATCTCTTCTTTTTATTTGTGATGTTCTTTCTCAAGCCTTTTAGCAAAAGTTAAGAGAATTCGGCACCACCAAGCTGGCTTTACAGCAAATACTAAAGAAACTTCTCTATGCAGGAAACAATAGAGAAATAAAGCACCTACACAAAATAAACTCAAAACAATTAAGAAAATGGCAATAGGATCATACATATGGAAAATTACCTTAAATTTAAATGGATTAAATGCACCCATGAAAAGACATACACAGCTAAGGCTGATGAAACCATGTGCATATTTTCACTTCCACTTACCAATCACTCAGCTTGATCCGCCAAATAGTGTTTAATTATTTTATATTGTTAGGCTAATCATGTTTCCATGATTGCTTACAATTATAATTAACCTTCTTCTCTGGCTGTTGATTGTGAAAACTCATAAACATCTTTTACTATTGTGATTATCATTGTATGATGATTTGTCAACAGAAAAACAATATAACTTTATATCACCAGAAGAATGATTTAATAGAAAAACCTGCAATCCATTTTTAAAATCCAGATGTGTATCAGAATTATCTTGGATTTTTTTGAAATACAAATTCCCAGGTATTACCTTTGTTTTCTGTAGAGCTCCAAACACATTTGTATTGAGTAGCAATGTTTAGGAAAACTGGAATAGACAATGATGTTTTACTTTTATACTGTTTGTTTCACTTTTTCTATTTCAAATTTAGTGTTCCCATTTCATTTAGTTCATGTGTCCCAATTTCTCTATCTCTACTTTTTTTTTTTTTAAATTTTTTTTTTTTTTTTTTTTTTGGGGGGGGGGGGGGGGGGGGGGGGGGGGGAGCAGGTGGGTCACTTTTTTGGTCTTTCATTTGTCCATTTTCATACATCTTTGTTCTTTGGCCCATGTGGGCCTCCCATCACGGTGGCCCCTGTTGTCTCAGAGCACCGGCTCTGGGTACATGTGCCCAGAGCTCCCGCTCGGTAATTGGACACATCAGTCCAGCTGCTCCATGGCACGTGGGATCTTCCCAGGCCAGGGATCGAACTGGCACCCCTTGCACTGCAAGGCGGTGTCCTTACCCACTGGACCACCAGGGAAGCCCCTCTATCTCTTCTTTTTATTTGTGATGTTCTTTCTCAAGCCTTTTATCAAGTGTAGTAGAAAAGCTCTTGCTACATATGTATAAATAATATGTATAATATATATAATTTAGAAAACACAACTTTTTGCCTAAATTAAAAAAAAATTATAATATTTTGATTCCACTTGTTTGACTACACTTGTTTGAATACAATGCTAGATTTCAAATTAAAATAAATATGCAACAAGCAGCAAATGTTTACTGTATAGCACAGTGAACTGCAGTCAATATATTGTAACAACCGAAAACGGAAAGTAATTTCAAAAACAAAATATATGTATATGTATAACTGTGCACTTGAAATACTGTAAGTCAAATGTACTTCAATAATATACATATAAATAAAATAATGCAAAAGTTAATTAATTAATTAAAATTTGGAGCAGAAAAGCGAAATTTCTCAGACCATATCCAATATTATCCATGAGAATTGCAGTGATTAGAGAGAATATTACTAATTTAGCAATATTTCCTAAAATCCAGTAGAATAATTTGTTGTTCTATGTTAATAATCACACAGCATAAAAATAGTATTATAAATATAATTTTCTGGATATCCTGAATATGAGAAGCAGATTTCTCAGAAACTAAAATGTACAAGCCTTCTAGCCATTGGAAAAGGATGCCTCAATCTTAAGTATAAAAGTATCTCTATCATGTCATATGAACATAGCTGTGTGAATCAAGTTACTGTAAGAGTATTACTAAAAGAATGATCGAATCTGGGTGAATTACTCAAGCCCAGTTTCTATGTGCACTGGGCCAAGGAATAAATGTACCATAGTAAATTTACCAAGTTAATAATGCCAACTGATGACAGCTGACTTTTTCCTGGCTCATTCACTCTTCTTCATTATGTCTTGTTTCCTCTTATTGAAAAGCTTTAAGAATATGTATTTATGTCACACAATACCAATGAGAAAAGTGATGTTCAGAGGAGTTAAGCAACTTGCTTAGCTCTGCACAGCTGATAAAATGAACTCTACTGAACACATGTCATCCATGGCACGTGGGATCTTCCCAGGCCAGGGATCGAACTGGCACCCCTTGCACTGCAAGGCGGTGTCCTTACCCACTGGACCACCAGGGAAGCCCCTCTATCTCTTCTTTTTATTTGTGATGTTCTTTCTCAAGCCTTTTATCAAGTGTAGTAGAAAAGCTCTTGCTACATATGTATAAATAATATGTATAATATATATAATTTAGAAAACACAACTTTTTGCCTAAATTAAAAAAAAATTATAATATTTTGATTCCACTTGTTTGACTACACTTGTTTGAATACAATGCTAGATTTCAAATTAAAATAAATATGCAACAAGCAGCAAATGTTTACTGTATAGCACAGTGAACTGCAGTCAATATATTGTAACAACCGAAAACGGAAAGTAATTTCAAAAACAAAATATATGTATATGTATAACTGTGCACTTGAAATACTGTAAGTCAAATGTACTTCAATAATATACATATAAATAAAATAATGCAAAAGTTAATTAATTAATTAAAATTTGGAGCAGAAAAGCGAAATTTCTCAGACCATATCCAATATTATCCATGAGAATTGCAGTGATTAGAGAGAATATTACTAATTTAGCAATATTTCCTAAAATCCAGTAGAATAATTTGTTGTTCTATGTTAATAATCACACAGCATAAAAATAGTATTATAAATATAATTTTCTGGATATCCTGAATATGAGAAGCAGATTTCTCAGAAACTAAAATGTACAAGCCTTCTAGCCATTGGAAAAGGATGCCTCAATCTTAAGTATAAAAGTATCTCTATCATGTCATATGAACATAGCTGTGTGAATCAAGTTACTGTAAGAGTATTACTAAAAGAATGATCGAATCTGGGTGAATTACTCAAGCCCAGTTTCTATGTGCACTGGGCCAAGGAATAAATGTACCATAGTAAATTTACCAAGTTAATAATGCCAACTGATGACAGCTGACTTTTTCCTGGCTCATTCACTCTTCTTCATTATGTCTTGTTTCCTCTTATTGAAAAGCTTTAAGAATATGTATTTATGTCACACAATACCAATGAGAAAAGTGATGTTCAGAGGAGTTAAGCAACTTGCTTAGCTCTGCACAGCTGATAAAATGAACTCTACTGAAGGACAAGTGTCGTGGGCACGGTGTTCTGAGCTTACTCTGATTACTATTCTCACTAGTTCTCGCTAAGAGAAACTATGTTAAATAGCTCAGAGATTTTTCTGCGAACACAGCGTGGTCCCCTCAGGGTGTGAGCCTCAGACCTCGACAATAAAGTATCGTGGTCTCAAGTATTGTCAAACCAACAGTGGGTTTATTAATCATCAAATAAAGGGAAGCACAAGTAATCAGAAATAATCAGAAATAATCAGAACTCAATCAAATGTAGAACATCAAGAACAGATGTTCTTACCCCAGAGTTGGAGAGTCTCGACCCCATCGGGCTCAGCCAATCTCCACGGGTGAGGCTAAGGCACAATCCTCCCCCACCCCTTTTTATATTTTTTCCAACTAGAAACCTCAAGCTAATTAATAATCATGAAGAAGCTTTTTGTCTCTCTAGAGATGTAAAATAGGTCATCACTGGAGTCCTTTTTCCCCCACCAACACCTTTGCTCTTGAGGAGAAACATTCTTACAATTCTTAAGTTACAAAGGACTCTTCGAGTTTGTAAAGTGTTTCATTAGCATTAAAAGTGGTAAGAGGAAGAACATTTGTGCTCTGTATTGGTCTCGGAGAGGCGAGGCTTGCAGGCAAAGCTTATCCTTAGTGTGAGGAGACAATTTTCTGTTTAGCCCGGATATCTTTCTTAATTTTTGTGAGAAATGAACATGTCTCCAGGTGTCCATAACACAAGAAAGGAAGACATAGCATTCAAGAATGAGCCAGGTGACCCTGCGGCACCTCACTTCCCACCTACCAGCAGCTACAAAGCTTTCAACTGACACTTGGGTCCTACTGTTTTCTCTGCCTGAGTTGGAATTCCACATTGACTCCTTTTGAGAGTTTTATTTCTCACGTATAAGTGGTTTAAAATACTTTGAAATATCTCACCTGTCTTCCCTTCCATCCTTCTCTTTAATATTTGTGTTCCTTTTCTTGCCTCTTTCTCCATAAAGTCTTGAAGCAGAAGATTGAGGATTGTGAATAGTATATAAGTACTAAGGGAAGACAAGGACCCTCCACCTTGCTTCAGAATTTATGGTATGTTTCTGGCGTTAACCTGTCTACAGTTGTCTTCCCTCATGCTGACAGCACCCACTTTGCCTGCTTTTTGTTTATTTGTTTGTTTGTTTTTTTTTAAATCTGGTATTTGGGTCAAATAAGTCCTGATCATGAATACTACTAAAGTAGCATCAGACACTATACATTCCAGTAAACCTCATTGCTATGGTCAGCTTTTGCAGACTTCCTGTTTCACTAACATTAAAAAAATGGCTTTTTCCCAATTAAATTTCAGCATACAGAGCCTTGATTCTTGCATTGCCCTTTCACTGACAGAGCCACCTGTAGATGGAAGAACTTAGGATGTAAGTTCAGATGGAAAAACATAGTCTTGGTTAAACTGCCACTCATTTAATAAACTTTGCCTTAAGGAAGCATTAATCTAACACCCAAATCAGACTATGGTGCCTTATACAATACATTTCATGCCATATAGCAAATAAAAAAATTATGGAAAGAATGTATTTCACTCATATTACTTCCTTGAAAATAAAGTAATAAGAATCAATGTGCATTTACCTGGGACAAAGCTTCCCTGGACCACCTCCTTGTACGCCCACCAGCCTTCATGGATTTTTGGTGAATTCTGTTGAGCTAAAAGAAAAAAAAAAGAAAACAAAGAGGAAAAGAAACTAAGATGAAAGCAGAGTACTGTGTCCCAGTTGTCTAAAAAAGAAGGGTGACTATATATATAATAACTATTTCCTACCTGAAAAACAAATTATAGAATGTAACAGCAAACTGACCCCTACTTATTTTAAAATTGTTTGTTACCCAAAGATAATGCTATAAATATTTATTTAAAAAAAGAAAAAGAATATTTCTACTGAAGAGAAATAGTAAGTTTGTATTTAAGCATATTTTGAATTTCCCCATCACTTATGTCTACCTCTGACTCACCTCTTTTTTTTTTTTTTTTTTTACCTACATACACTTAGAAATACATATAAATACACATCCATATAAGGAAGATCTTTCAGGCTGACTGAAGCAACAATTCAAGAAATATGATTTAAAAGGAAGAAGGATGCAAAGCCAGTGGCGCTGAGGTCAGGCCTGTTATACCTATCCCCACAGCACACAGAGGGAAAGCCCAGGATGATGAACAGAGGACAGGGTCAGGGATCTGGAAAAAAAGTCCTACCTAACGTATGGCCTGCAGAGCAGGGCAGGACCGAGAAGTAAAAGTTCCAGAAGAGGACTTTTGTTTATTTGTTTGTTTGTTTTTTTTTAAATCTGGTATTTGGGTCAAATAAGTCCTGATCATGAATACTACTAAAGTAGCATCAGACACTATACATTCCAGTAAACCTCATTGCTATGGTCAGCTTTTGCAGACTTCCTGTTTCACTAACATTAAAAAAATGGCTTTTTCCCAATTAAATTTCAGCATATAGAGCCTTGATTCTTGCATTGCCCTTTCACTGACAGAGCCACCTGTAGATGGAAGAACTTAGGATGTAAGTTCAGATGGAAAAACATAGTCTTGGTTAAACTGCCACTCATTTAATAAACTTTGCCTTAAGGAAGCATTAATCTAACACCCAAATCAGACTATGGTGCCTTATACAATACATTTCATGCCATATAGCAAATAAAAAAATTATGGAAAGAATGTATTTCACTCATATTACTTCCTTGAAAATAAAGTAATAAGAATCAATGTGCATTTACCTGGGACAAAGCTTCCCTGGACCACCTCCTTGTACGCCCACCAGCCTTCATGGATTTTTGGTGAATTCTGTTGAGCTAAAAGAAAAAAAAAAGAAAACAAAGAGGAAAAGAAACTAAGATGAAAGCAGAGTACTGTGTCCCAGTTGTCTAAAAAAGAAGGGTGACTATATATATAATAACTATTTCCTACCTGAAAAACAAATTATAGAATGTAACAGCAAACTGACCCCTACTTATTTTAAAATTGTTTGTTACCCAAAGATAATGCTATAAATATTTATTTAAAAAAAGAAAAAGAATATTTCTACTGAAGAGAAATAGTAAGTTTGTATTTAAGCATATTTTGAATTTCCCCATCACTTATGTCTACCTCTGACTCACCTCTTTTTTTTTTTTTTTTTTTACCTACATACACTTAGAAATACATATAAATACACATCCATATAAGGAAGATCTTTCAGGCTGACTGAAGCAACAATTCAAGAAATATGATTTAAAAGGAAGAAGGATGCAAAGCCAGTGGCGCTGAGGTCAGGCCTGTTATACCTATCCCCACAGCACACAGAGGGAAAGCCCAGGATGATGAACAGAGGACAGGGTCAGGGATCTGAGGAAACAGTCACACAAGTCCTACCTAACAAGTTATGGCCTGCAGAGCAGGGCAGGACCGAGAAGTAAAAGTTCCAAGAAAGGTTCCAGCGACAAGTAGGAGGCTGGTGGCAGTGAAGGTGTGCTGAGAAGGCCCCTTTGACTATGGAAATAGACATCTCTATCACTGCCAAAGCTGAGAGGACTGCCTAAAGTCATACTGAACACCTAGACATTCCCAAATCTACTACTGGACAATAGGCTGCTCTACAGAGAGATGAGACCTGGCTCTGCCATCCAGAACACAGGCATGCATTTCCCCAACTAGGAAACCAGCAGAGGACACTAACACAAACCTAACTATGGGGGCAGACTGCAAACTAAGAAGAACTACAAATTTAAGAAACTTTTCCCCCTTTTTTCTTTCACTTTAAAATCACACAGTTTATTTCTCCTACACATCTCTACCTTCACGTTTTACCTGTTGTAGTGCTGTGAAGTTATTCTTTTTTTCTTGTTAAAAAAAAAAAAGGTTTTTTAAGAACTTTTTTCTTTTTTCTCTTTATTTTTCTGATCTCATTTTCCTTTCTTTAAATTTATTTATCTTCTGTTTGGCTGTTTTAACTACCTTTTTTTTCCCCTGCTGTATCTATCACTGATATTTAAATCTTTTTAACATATATCTATGTATTTTTATCCAATTATTTTTTTACCTCCTCTTCCAATACTGTTTTTCCTCTTTTTTTACATCCCTCTTTTTTTCTCTTTCTTTTTTCTCTTTTTTTTCCCCTTACTCTTTCAATTCCCACCATGTAAGTTAAGTTGTTGTGTTCTCTCTCCTATATTCCCCAGTTGGCACTCTATTCAGGCTCAGTTGCCAGACTGAATGTCAATTAACTCTGCCTTTAAATGGTCTAAATCATTTTTGGTTCACTTTTTCCACCAAGTCAGTCTCCAATACCCTTTTCTTTTTGGAGTACTTTAGTTATATCTAAGGTATATGTGTAAATGTCAATTATTTGTGTAACTAGCTGGCAAATCTTGTATCCACATGCAGGCAAAAGGCACCCCCAACAATAAGTTAATTCAGACCACTAAGTCAACCTTTCCCCCAGTGGGAAAAAACCAAAAGTAAGAATGCAGCCCTAAAGCATGGGAATAAGATTCATCAAATGGAAAATGTTTTAAAAAAAGAAAAAACAGAAATATAGCACAAATGAAAGAAGAAAGTAAAAATGCACAAGATCAAATAAGTTAAGAAGAAATAAGCAAGCTACCAGAAAAAGAATTCAGAATAATAATAGTAAATATGTTCCAAAGTCTTGAAAATAGAATGGAGAACATGGAAGAAATAATTACCAAGGACATAGAAGAACTAAAGAAAAAGCAAGCAGAGATGAATAGCACAATTACTGAAATTAAAAACACTCTAGAAGGAATCAATAGTGGAATAACAGAAGCAGAAGATAATATAAGCTATCCTGGAAGGTAGAATGATCTAAATAACAGCTGAGGAACACAATAAAGAAAAAAGAACGAAAAGAATTGAGAACTGCCTTAGAGATATTTGGGCCAATATTAAATACACCAACATTTGAGTTACTGTGGTCCCAGAGGAAGAAGAAAAAAAGAAAGTCACTGAGAAATTTTTGAAACCGATTATAGTTAAAAGCTTCACCAACATGGAAAAGGAAATAGTCAATCAAGTCCAAGAAGCTCAGAGAGTCCCATACAAGGTAAATCCACCAAGAAGAAATACACCAAGACACATATTAATCAAGTTAACAGCAATTAAACACAAAGAAAGAATATTGAAAGCAGCAAGGAAAAAGCAGCAAATAATAGACAAGGGAAAACCCATATGATATGACATACAGCAGAGTTTTCAGCAGAAACTCTACAGGCCAGAATGAAATAGCAGGATGTATTTACAGTACTAGAAAAAAAAAAGTACAACTACAATTACTCTATCTGGCAAGGGTCTCATTCAGAATTGATAGACAAATAAAAAGTTTCACAGATAAGAAGTTAACACCATCAAATTTTACACCATTATACTAGTTTAACACCATTACAGTAAACACACAGGGAAAGGAAAGACCTAAAAAAAAGCACAAAATAATTAAGAAAATGCCAATAGGAATATATATATCAATTATCACTTTAAGTGTAAATGGATTGCATTCTCCAACCTAATGATACAGACGTGCTGAATGGATACAAACAAAAAAAAAAAGAAAAAGACTCATATATATGCTGCTTACAAGAGACCCAGCTTAGACCCAGAGACACATACAAACTGAAAGTAAAAGGATGGAAAAATATATTCTCTTTAAAAGAAAATCAAAAGAAACCCAGAGTGGCAATCCTCATTTCAGACAAAATAGATTTTAAAACAAAGATTATTACAAGAGTTAAAGAAGGACACTACGTAATGATAAGTAAGAAGATATAACATTTGTAAATAATTACCAAGGACATAGAAGAACTAAAAAAGAGAATATGCACAATTACTGAAATTAAAAACACTCTAGAAGGAATCAATAGTGGAATAACAGAAGCAGAAGATAATATAAGCTATCCTGGAAGGTAGAATGATCTAAATAACAGCTGAGGAACACAATAAAGAAAAAAGAACGAAAAGAATTGAGAACTGCCTTAGAGATATTTGGGCCAATATTAAATACACCAACATTTGAGTTACTGTGGTCCCAGAGGAAGAAGAAAAAAAGAAAGTCACTGAGAAATTTTTGAAACCGATTATAGTTAAAAGCTTCACCAACATGGAAAAGGAAATAGTCAATCAAGTCCAAGAAGCTCAGAGAGTCCCATACAAGGTAAATCCACCAAGAAGAAATACACCAAGACACATATTAATCAAGTTAACAGCAATTAAACACAAAGAAAGAATATTGAAAGCAGCAAGGAAAAAGCAGCAAATAATAGACAAGGGAAAACCCATATGATATGACATACAGCAGAGTTTTCAGCAGAAACTCTACAGGCCAGAATGAAATAGCAGGATGTATTTACAGTACTAGAAAAAAAAAAGTACAACTACAATTACTCTATCTGGCAAGGGTCTCATTCAGAATTGATAGACAAATAAAAAGTTTCACAGATAAGAAGTTAACACCATCAAATTTTACACCATTATACTAGTTTAACACCATTACAGTAAACACACAGGGAAAGGAAAGACCTAAAAAAAAGCACAAAATAATTAAGAAAATGCCAATAGGAATATATATATCAATTATCACTTTAAGTGTAAATGGATTGCATTCTCCAACCTAATGATACAGACGTGCTGAATGGATACAAACAAAAAAAAAAAGAAAAAGACTCATATATATGCTGCTTACAAGAGACCCAGCTTAGACCCAGAGACACATACAAACTGAAAGTAAAAGGATGGAAAAATATATTCTCTTTAAAAGAAAATCAAAAGAAACCCAGAGTGGCAATCCTCATTTCAGACAAAATAGATTTTAAAACAAAGATTATTACAAGAGTTAAAGAAGGACACTACGTAATGATAAGTAAGAAGATATAACATTTGTAAATATTTATGCACCCAACATAGGAACATCTCAATATATGATGTAAACACTAACAGATATAAAAGGGGAAATCAACAGTAACACAAAAATTTTAGGGGACTTTAACATCCCATGTATACCACTGGACAAATCACCAAAACAGAATATCAATTACAAAACACAAACTTTAAATGAAACATTAGCCAAATAGATCTAATTGATATTTTCAAGACTTTCCATCCAAATGATACAATTTTATATAATGCTGTAGCTATAATTATGTTTTCTGCTTCTTTCACCAAGCATTATCATGAGTCATGTTATGAACTATTATTGTTTTCATTCTTATTTTTAGTATGCATATACTGATTCTTTTAGTAAACATCCCAGTATTTCCCAATGATTCCCTGGCTATTGGCCATTTGGTTGTTTGAATACTGTAGTTATCATTTTCAGTTCCAGAGCGTCCACTGATATCCCTAATTAGGAACCTTTCTTTGAGACACTAGAACAAAATCAGAGTCAAAGAATAAGGCATAACTAAATGTAGTGGTTAAGCTATTTGATAAAAAATGTATAGCAGTTTACATTGCCATAGCAATGCAAATTATTATTTTGAAGGGAATATTGAGGTAACAGACAATTAATGATAAAATAATACTAATCCATTTAAACATAATTTTGACTTCTGACAAAGTCAACTAATTAAGAAGTTTTGTAACTCTAATGAATGATTCTCTTCTGTCATAAATTCAAAAGTGAGGACACATTTTGTATTTCACTTTTATATTATCTATCACCATGAAATTAGGTATAGATGTACTGGCCACAAATATTATATATTGATTTGACAGTAAAGTCTATCTGTGTCTTAAAACAGATATATGAAACCAAAAGATTCAAGTCCATTCCCAGATTGGCCTGGCCTCCCATAAGCCACAGCAAAGAGGAAAATGTTTGCATTGTTTTCAGAATACTAAGAGGGTATTAACATAATAAATCAATGTTTAAACCACAATTGATAAAGTATAGATAATTTCTAAAATCAATGAATTTTTCCATTATACGATAAATCTCATTTCACACATAATTGCCAATCACAGCTTATAGCTTTGAAGGACACTAAAATCTCCTATAGCTATCTTAAGCTTGAACTTAACAAGGCTAATGCAAATGAAATAAGCAGAGTTATTTGTGTCTTTTGAGAGGCAGTGTTGAATAACGGATAATATGCAGAAACCTGTAATTAAATCTTAAAGTTAGTACTAAATTTTGGGTCACTTTGAGCAAGTAATTTCACTTTTCAAATGTTCAAAAATAAATCAGACAGGTAGTGGGGCCAAGATGGTGGAGAAATGAGGGGAAGATTTCACCAGCTCCCCAACAGAATCATCAGAACTAATCAAGAAATTAAAAACCAACAACAAAACAGCCACTAGACAACAGAAGAGCTCCTTAGGTCTGCGAGGGTCGAAGAATGAACAGCCAGAACTTTCCCAGAGCTCTTGTTCTGAGAACCCTCTATCCTAACTCCCAAGCCGGACCAGCAGAGAAAGCTCTAGGAAGTATCTTAAAAAAGAGCCTGAGCAGAGCGTGGAGGAGGGGAGAGAAGGCAGCGCTGAGCAAGAAAATTCCCAAAATCCGGCCGGATCAAGGGCAGAAATTAAGACACTGCGAAGATACGGTACTGGAGTAGGGGTGTGCGGAACACAGTCAGGAAGCTTCCCGCAGAGTGCTGCCTAGAGACCTGGATAGAGCAGGACAGGGAGTGCCCAGAGCGAATCGCACTGCTTGGCCAGGCGAAATCGGATCATTTGTATTATTTTATAAAATTATCTAATCACATAATTTTGACTTCTGACAAAGTCAACTAATTAAGAAAATTAAAGGTTTTTTTAAAAAAAGGAAATTTGTACCTGGGGCCCACAAATATTATATATTGATTTGACAGTAAAGTCTATCTGTGTCTTAAAACAGATATATGAAACCAAAAGATTCAAGTCCATTCCCAGATTGGCCTGGCCTCCCATAAGCCACAGCAAAGAGGAAAATGTTTGCATTGTTTTCAGAATACTAAGAGGGTATTAACATAATAAATCAATGTTTAAACCACAATTGATAAAGTATAGATAATTTCTAAAATCAATGAATTTTTCCATTATACGATAAATCTCATTTCACACATAATTGCCAATCACAGCTTATAGCTTTGAAGGACACTAAAATCTCCTATAGCTATCTTAAGCTTGAACTTAACAAGGCTAATGCAAATGAAATAAGCAGAGTTATTTGTGTCTTTTGAGAGGCAGTGTTGAATAACGGATAATATGCAGAAACCTGTAATTAAATCTTAAAGTTAGTACTAAATTTTGGGTCACTTTGAGCAAGTAATTTCACTTTTCAAATGTTCAAAAATAAATCAGACAGGTAGTGGGGCCAAGATGGTGGAGAAATGAGGGGAAGATTTCACCAGCTCCCCAACAGAATCATCAGAACTAATCAAGAAATTAAAAACCAACAACAAAACAGCCACTAGACAACAGAAGAGCTCCTTAGGTCTGCGAGGGTCGAAGAATGAACAGCCAGAACTTTCCCAGAGCTCTTGTTCTGAGAACCCTCTATCCTAACTCCCAAGCCGGACCAGCAGAGAAAGCTCTAGGAAGTATCTTAAAAAAGAGCCTGAGCAGAGCGTGGAGGAGGGGAGAGAAGGCAGCGCTGAGCAAGAAAATTCCCAAAATCCGGCCGGATCAAGGGCAGAAATTAAGACACTGCGAAGATACGGTACTGGAGTAGGGGTGTGCGGAACACAGTCAGGAAGCTTCCCGCAGAGTGCTGCCTAGAGACCTGGATAGAGCAGGACAGGGAGTGCCCAGAGCGAAAATCGCACTGCTTGGCCAGGCGAAAATCGTGACTTTCCGCCTGGCACCAGGTAAGTTCAAACACTCCTACACTCCTAGTGGGGGGCTTGCTGAACGGAGAGGGGAAGTTGCCCAGAGATTACTGACCAGGGACCGGGCTTGAGCGAAAAGGGAAAACTCGTGCTGCCTTTGGTACTTAGCATGGAGAAGGAAATAGTCAACCAAGTCCAAGAAGCACAAAGAGTTCCACCCAGGATAAACTTCAGAAGAAAAACACCAAGGCATTATAGGAGACTATTTTGAACAACTATATGGCAACAAACTGGACAACCTGTAAGAAATGGACAGTTTCTTTGAGAAGATTAATCTCCCAAGACTGAATAAGGAAGAAACAGAAACTTTGAAAAACCCAATCACAAGCACAGAAATCGACTTTGTGATCAAATATCTAACCAAAAATAAAAGCTCAGGGACAGATGGCTTCACAGGCAAATTCTACCAAACATTTAAAGAAGAGCCAATGCCTATCCTAAAACTCTTTCAAAAAATCGCCTAGGAAGGAAAACTTCCAAACACATTCTACGAGGCCACCATCATCCTGCTACCCAAACCAGGCAAAGACAACACAAAAAAGGAAAATTACAGGCCAATTCCTCTGATGAACTTAGATGTCAAGATCCTCAACAAAATCCTACCAAACAGAATTCAACGACACATCAAAAAACTCATATACCATGATCAAGTTGGGTTCATCCCAGGCATGCAAGGATTCATCAATATCCGTAAATCAATCAATGTGATACACCATATCAACAAATTGAGAGACAAAAATCACATGATCATCTCAATAGATGCAGAGAAAGCCTTCGACAAAGTACAACATCTATTTATGATAAAACCTCTACAGAAAATGGGCATAGAAGGAACCTATCTCAACATAATAAAAGCCATATATGAGAAGCCCACAGCGACCATTATCCTCAAAGGTGAAAACTGAAAGCATTCCCTCTAAGACCAGTAACAAGAGATCGGTGTCCACTTTCAACACTATTATTCAACATAGTCCTGGAAGTTCCGCAGAGTGCTGCCTAGAGACCTGGATAGAGCAGGACAGGGAGTGCCCAGAGCGAAAATCACTGCTTGGCCAGGCGAAAATCGTGACTTTCCGCCTGGCACCAGGTAAGTTCAAACACTCCTACACTCCTAGTGGGGGGCTTGCTGAACGGAGAGGGGAAGTTGCCCAGAGATTACTGACCAGGGACCGGGCTTGAGCGAAAAGGGAAAACTCGTGCTGCCTTTGGTACTTAGCATGGAGAAGGAAATAGTCAACCAAGTCCAAGAAGCACAAAGAGTTCCACCCAGGATAAACTTCAGAAGAAAAACACCAAGGCATTATAGGAGACTATTTTGAACAACTATATGGCAACAAACTGGACAACCTGTAAGAAATGGACAGTTTCTTTGAGAAGATTAATCTCCCAAGACTGAATAAGGAAGAAACAGAAACTTTGAAAAACCCAATCACAAGCACAGAAATCGACTTTGTGATCAAATATCTAACCAAAAATAAAAGCTCAGGGACAGATGGCTTCACAGGCAAATTCTACCAAACATTTAAAGAAGAGCCAATGCCTATCCTAAAACTCTTTCAAAAAATCGCCTAGGAAGGAAAACTTCCAAACACATTCTACGAGGCCACCATCATCCTGCTACCCAAACCAGGCAAAGACAACACAAAAAAGGAAAATTACAGGCCAATTCCTCTGATGAACTTAGATGTCAAGATCCTCAACAAAATCCTACCAAACAGAATTCAACGACACATCAAAAAACTCATATACCATGATCAAGTTGGGTTCATCCCAGGCATGCAAGGATTCATCAATATCCGTAAATCAATCAATGTGATACACCATATCAACAAATTGAGAGACAAAAATCACATGATCATCTCAATAGATGCAGAGAAAGCCTTCGACAAAGTACAACATCTATTTATGATAAAACCTCTACAGAAAATGGGCATAGAAGGAACCTATCTCAACATAATAAAAGCCATATATGAGAAGCCCACAGCGACCATTATCCTCAAAGGTGAAAAACTGAAAGCATTCCCTCTAAGACCAGTAACAAGACAGACAGGTGTGTCCACTTTCAACACTACTATTCAACATAGTCCTGGAAGTTCTAGACACAGAAATAAGAGAAGAGAAAGAAAGAAAAAGAATCCCAATGGGAAAGGAAGAAGTAAAGCTCTCTCTTTTTGCAGAGGACATGATATTATACATAGAAAATCCCAAAGACACTATTACAAAACTACTAGAGCTAATAAATGAATTCGGCAACGTGGCAGGATACAAAATAAACACACAGATATCACTGGTATTCCTATGCACAAATGATGAAAAATCCGAAAACGAAATCAAAGAGGCAATCCCCTTCACCATTGCACCAAAAGAATCAAATACCTAGGAATAAACCTGCCCTAAGATGCAAAGAACTGTACACTGAATATTACAAGACACTCATAAGAGACATTAAAGAAGACTTAAACAGATGGAGATATATTCCATGTTCCTGGGTTGGAAGAATCAATATTGTGAAAATGACCATAATACTGAATAACATCTACAGATTCAATGCAATACCTATCTAGCTACCATTAACATTTTTCACAGAACTAGACCAAAGAACAACACAGTTCATATGGAAACACAAAAGACCTCAAATAGTCAAAGCAATCCTTAGAAAGAAAAACAGAGTTGGAGGAATCAGCCTTCCTAACTTCAGACTCTACTACAAAGCAACAGTTATCAAGACAGTATGGTACTGGCACAAAAACAGAATTATAGACCAATGGAACATGATCGAGAACCCAGAGATAAACCCACACACCTATGGATACCTTATTTTTGACAAAGGAGGCCAAACTATAAAATGGAACAAAGACAGCCTCTTCAAAATGTGGTGCTGGGAAATTGGACAGCTACATGCAAAAAAATGAAGTTGGAACATTCCTTGACACCATACACTAAAATCAACTCAAAATGGATTAAAGACCTAAATGCAAGAACAGAAACCACCAAACTCTTAGGGGAGAATATAGGCAAAAGCCTCAAGGACATCAATCAAAGCAAGATCTTCTCTGACCCACCTACTAAAATAGCAGAACTGAAAAGAAAAATGAGCATGTGGGACCTCATGAAACTTAAGTTTTTGTACAGCAAAAGAAATTACAAAAAAGTTCAACAGACACCCCACAGACTGGGAGAAAAAATCATAGCAAATGAAATAACAGATACAGAATTAATCTCCAAAATCAACAAGCAGCTCAAACAACTCAGCACCAGAAATATGAACAGCCCAATCAAAAAATGGGAAAAGGATCTAAAGAGACAATGCTCAACCTCGCTTATAATTAGAGAAATGCAAATAAAATTAAACTGGTAATTCCGTGGCAGGATACAAAATAAACACACAGATATCACTGGTATTCCTATGCACAAATGATGAAAAATCCGAAAACGAAATCAAAGAGGCAATCCCCTTCACCATTGCACCAAAAGAATCAAATACCTAGGAATAAACCTGCCCTAAGATGCAAAGAACTGTACACTGAATATTACAAGACACTCATAAGAGACATTAAAGAAGACTTAAACAGATGGAGATATATTCCATGTTCCTGGGTTGGAAGAATCAATATTGTGAAAATGACCATAATACTGAATAACATCTACAGATTCAATGCAATACCTATCTAGCTACCATTAACATTTTTCACAGAACTAGACCAAAGAACAACACAGTTCATATGGAAACACAAAAGACCTCAAATAGTCAAAGCAATCCTTAGAAAGAAAAACAGAGTTGGAGGAATCAGCCTTCCTAACTTCAGACTCTACTACAAAGCAACAGTTATCAAGACAGTATGGTACTGGCACAAAAACAGAATTATAGACCAATGGAACATGATCGAGAACCCAGAGATAAACCCACACACCTATGGATACCTTATTTTTGACAAAGGAGGCCAAACTATAAAATGGAACAAAGACAGCCTCTTCAAAATGTGGTGCTGGGAAATTGGACAGCTACATGCAAAAAAATGAAGTTGGAACATTCCTTGACACCATACACTAAAATCAACTCAAAATGGATTAAAGACCTAAATGCAAGAACAGAAACCACCAAACTCTTAGGGGAGAATATAGGCAAAAGCCTCAAGGACATCAATCAAAGCAAGATCTTCTCTGACCCACCTACTAAAATAGCAGAACTGAAAAGAAAAATGAGCATGTGGGACCTCATGAAACTTAAGTTTTTGTACAGCAAAAGAAATTACAAAAAAGTTCAACAGACACCCCACAGACTGGGAGAAAAAATCATAGCAAATGAAATAACAGATACAGAATTAATCTCCAAAATCAACAAGCAGCTCAAACAACTCAGCACCAGAAATATGAACAGCCCAATCAAAAAATGGGAAAAGGATCTAAAGAGACGCCTCTCCAAAGAGGACATTCAGATGGCCCAAAAGCACATGAAACAATGCTCAACCTCGCTTATAATTAGAGAAATGCAATTTAAAACTACATTGAGATGCCTCCTAACACCCGTTAGAGTGGTCATCATCAATAAATTGACAGATAATAAATGCTGGAGAGGGTCTGGAGAAAAGGAACCTTCTTGCATTGCTGGTGGGAATGTCAATTGATACAGCTTCTATGGAAGACAATCTGGAGATATTTTAAAAAAACAAAAATAGAAGCACCATACGACCCAGGAAAACCACTCTTAGACTTATACCCTGATGAAATCAAAGCTGAAAGAAGCACATGTACCCCAATGTTCATTGCAACTCTCCATACAATAGCTAGACTATGGAAGCAACCTACATGCCCATCGATGAACGAATGGACACAAAAGCTCTGGTACGTATATACAATGGAATACTACACAGCTGTAAAAAGAAATGCAGAAGAATCAGCCCTAATGAGGTGGCTGGCTATAGAACCTATCATAAAAATTGAAGTCTCTCAGAAAGAGAAGGACAAGTACAATATACTAACAGACATATATGGAATCTAGTAGGATGGTAATGATGGCACATGCAGTGAAGCGACTGAAAGACAGACATGGACAGTGGGCATATGGACATTGTGGGGAAGGAACAGTGGGTGAGAGGTGTAAAGGAAGTAGCTTTAAGGCCTGTACTATCATATGTAAAGAAAACAGCTCTAGTCATTGCTCTGTGAGAAAAGCAGATCCTTCATGGGTGCTGTATGATGGTCTGGAGGGGTGGGATAGGGGGGATATACGTATGACTAATCTGAGAACATACATATCTGTAAACAACAAAACTGTAAATGTTAAAAGTAAAATAAAAGTTTTTTTTAAAAAAAAAACAACAACAAAAAATCTCAGTCATTAGGTATAAACTTTGATTGTGTCATTTGATGTGTACAGAATAATTTCCTATACATTACATCTTTTAGATTGCTTTAGATGTGTGTGTATGCATATTTTTTCATTATGTTAGATAATATTTCCATGATTTTATAACTTCCATCTATCAGGGGTGCAAATTTTTTCCCTCATATGTTTATGTTTGATTCAATTCAACTGAATGTCATAAAAAATCAGATGTGAAATATCCACTCCCTGACCATAGTTAAAACGCAGGAACCTTGGAGTGGAAGCACTGACTCCAAGATCGTAAGCTACCATAGAACACCCAACACTAGGAATATTTGCCAACAAAAAAAGACCCAGCTGCACCTAAATGCTGAGTAAGACACAAACCATTGATATTTCCTACAAGGCTAGAAACCAAAAGAAAGGGAAAACTCAACTTCGAAGCCTAGAAAAAGGAGACCTCAAACATGAAAAATGAAAAATTAGCAATAATTAAAAGACAGAGAAACACTGCACAATGAAGGAAAAAAAATAGAGCCAAACAGATCCAAATGAGAGAAGAGGAGCTAGACAAACTATCTGAAAGAGAATTCAGAAGAGTAATACTAATGAGGATCAATGACTCTGAAAATAGAATACTACATGAAATTAGCACACTGAGAAAAAGTACACAAGAAATGAAAAATAAACAAATAGAGACAAACAACTCTCAGTTGCAGAACTTAAAAATGCTATACAAGGACTCAATACTAGAGTATCTGAGTCAGAAGAACAGAAAAGTGAGTTTGAAGACAGAATCGTGGAAATAACTGCTGAAGAACAGAATAAAGTAGAAAGAATGGAAAGAACTGAGGATAGTCTCAGAAACCTCTGGGATAATACCAAAAGCAATATTATTCTAATTATAGGAGTCCCAGAAGAAGAAGAGAAAAAGAAAGAGAATGAAAACTTCCCTAGCATGTGAAAGAAAACTGTCAAGTCCAAGAAGCACAAGGAATTTCATACAGGATAAATCCCAGGAGAAACATGCCAAGACACATACTAATCAAGATAACACAGATTAAAAACAGAGAAAGAATACTAAATGCAGCAAGGGAAAAACAAGTAATATACAAAGGAAACTCCATATGTTTAGCTACTGATCTTTCAGCAGAAACCCTGCAGGCCAGAAGGGAATGGCAAAACACATTTAAAGTGCTGAAAGAGAAAAATATACAACCAAGAATACTCTACCTGGCAAGGATTTCACTCAGAATTGATGGAGAAATCAAAAGCTTTACAGACAATCAAACGCTAAGAGAATTTTGTACCGTGAAAAAAGCCTTACCGCATGTTAAAGGGACTGATCTAGCAATTAAATACAAGAGTAGGAAAATATCTACAAAACAAACCCCAAACATTTAAGATGACAATAGGAACATTTGTATCAATAATCACTTTAAACATAAATGGACTAAAATGCTCCAACCAAAAGACACAGAGTGGCTGAATAAATATAAAAGCAAGACCCATATATATGCTGTTTATAAGAAACACACTTCAGACCTAAAGTCACATAGACTGAAAGTGAAAGGATGGAAAAATATATTCCATGCAAAATGGAAATCAAAAGCAAGCCTGAGTAGCAATACTCATATCTGAAAAAAAACACACCTTAAAATTAAAAAGGCTATAA
Source organism: Tragulus kanchil (assembly GCA_022376925.1). NCBI lineage: Eukaryota > Metazoa > Chordata > Mammalia > Artiodactyla > Tragulidae > Tragulus > Tragulus kanchil. The sequence goes on along the minus strand of JAIOJX010000027.1, from coordinate 53,485,838 downwards.
GAGACAAGTCAGGACACTGAAGAATGATAAAAGGATAAACCCAAAAGCAAGACCTAACAATCATAAATATCTAGGCACCCAACATAGGAGCAGCTCAGTACATAAGACAAACACAAACATTAAAGAAGAAATTGACAGTAACAATAATAGTAGGAGACTTTAACACCCCTCTTACATCAATGGACAGATCATCATACCAGAAAATTAATAAGGAAACACAAGCCTTAAATGGAACATTAAACGAGATGGATCTCATTGATATCTTAAAGACTTTACACCAATCGTAGAAGAATACACATTCTTCTCAATTGCATGTGGAACATTCTTCAGGATAGACCACATCTTGGGCCATAAATCAAATCTCAGTTATCTTAAGAAAATTGAAATTATATCAACCATCTTTTCTGATTCCAAAAGCAATATTATTCTAATTATAGGAGTCCCAGAAGAAGAAGAGAAAAAGAAAGAGAATGAAAACTTCCCTAGCATGTGAAAGAAAACTGTCAAGTCCAAGAAGCACAAGGAATTTCATACAGGATAAATCCCAGGAGAAACATGCCAAGACACATACTAATCAAGATAACACAGATTAAAAACAGAGAAAGAATACTAAATGCAGCAAGGGAAAAACAAGTAATATACAAAGGAAACTCCATATGTTTAGCTACTGATCTTTCAGCAGAAACCCTGCAGGCCAGAAGGGAATGGCAAAACACATTTAAAGTGCTGAAAGAGAAAAATATACAACCAAGAATACTCTACCTGGCAAGGATTTCACTCAGAATTGATGGAGAAATCAAAAGCTTTACAGACAATCAAACGCTAAGAGAATTTTGTACCGTGAAAAAAGCCTTACCGCATGTTAAAGGGACTGATCTAGCAATTAAATACAAGAGTAGGAAAATATCTACAAAACAAACCCCAAACATTTAAGATGACAATAGGAACATTTGTATCAATAATCACTTTAAACATAAATGGACTAAAATGCTCCAACCAAAAGACACAGAGTGGCTGAATAAATATAAAAGCAAGACCCATATATATGCTGTTTATAAGAAACACACTTCAGACCTAAAGTCACATAGACTGAAAGTGAAAGGATGGAAAAATATATTCCATGCAAAATGGAAATCAAAAGCAAGCCTGAGTAGCAATACTCATATCTGAAAAAAAACACACCTTAAAATTAAAAAGGCTATAAGAGACAAGTCAGGACACTGAAGAATGATAAAAGGATAAACCCAAAAGCAAGACCTAACAATCATAAATATCTAGGCACCCAACATAGGAGCAGCTCAGTACATAAGACAAACACAAACATTAAAGAAGAAATTGACAGTAACAATAATAGTAGGAGACTTTAACACCCCTCTTACATCAATGGACAGATCATCATACCAGAAAATTAATAAGGAAACACAAGCCTTAAATGGAACATTAAACGAGATGGATCTCATTGATATCTTAAAGACTTTACACCAATCGTAGAAGAATACACATTCTTCTCAATTGCATGTGGAACATTCTTCAGGATAGACCACATCTTGGGCCATAAATCAAATCTCAGTTATCTTAAGAAAATTGAAATTATATCAACCATCTTTTCTGACCACAATGCCATGCACATATATGTCAATTACAAGGGAAAAGAAAATGCAATAATGACACAAACACAGGGAGACTAAACAATACATTTCTAAAGAATGAACAAATAAATGAAGAAATCAAAAGTGAAATAAAAAAAAATCCTAGAAGAAAATGAAAATGAAAGCAGGACAACTCAAAACTTATGGGATGCAGTCAAAGCAGTGCTAAATAGGAAGTTTATCGCAATACAATCCCACCTTAAGAAGCAAGAGAAGCATCAAAAAGACAACCTAACTTTACATTTAAACCAATCGGAAAAAAAGAATAAACACTCAAGTTAGCAGAAGAAGAAAAATCATAAAGATCAGAGCAAAAATAAATGGCAGAAATAAATGGAAAAAAATAAAGAAAGAATAGTAAAGATTAATAAAACCAAAAACTGGTTTGTTGAAATTATAAACAAAATTGACAAACCTCTAGCCACACTCATCAAGAAAAAAAGAGAGATGAACACAAAGATAAACTCAGAATGGTTAGTAACCTAAATGTAAGACCAGAAACCATAAAACTCTTAGAGGAAAACATAGGCAAAATACTTGATGACATAAATAAAAATAAGATCTTCTATGACCAACCTTCTAGAGTAATGGAAATAAAAACAAAAATAAGTAAGTGGAGCCTATTAAACTTAAAAGCTTTTGCACAGGAAAAGAAACTTCAGAAAAGGTGCAAAGACAACCCTCAGAATGATAAAAGGATAAACCCAAAAGCAAGACCTAACAATCATAAATATCTAGGCACCCAACATAGGAGCAGCTCAGTACATAAGACAAACACAAACATTAAAGAAGAAATTGACAGTAACAATAATAGTAGGAGACTTTAACACCCCTCTTACATCAATGGACAGATCATCATACCAGAAAATTAATAAGGAAACACAAGCCTTAAATGGAACATTAAACGAGATGGATCTCATTGATATCTTAAAGACTTTACACCAATCGTAGAAGAATACACATTCTTCTCAATTGCATGTGGAACATTCTTCAGGATAGACCACATCTTGGGCCATAAATCAAATCTCAGTTATCTTAAGAAAATTGAAATTATATCAACCATCTTTTCTGACCACAATGCCATGCACATATATGTCAATTACAAGGGAAAAGAAAATGCAATAATGACACAAACACAGGGAGACTAAACAATACATTTCTAAAGAATGAACAAATAAATGAAGAAATCAAAAGTGAAATAAAAAAAAATCCTAGAAGAAAATGAAAATGAAAGCAGGACAACTCAAAACTTATGGGATGCAGTCAAAGCAGTGCTAAATAGGAAGTTTATCGCAATACAATCCCACCTTAAGAAGCAAGAGAAGCATCAAAAAGACAACCTAACTTTACATTTAAACCAATCGGAAAAAAAGAATAAACACTCAAGTTAGCAGAAGAAGAAAAATCATAAAGATCAGAGCAAAAATAAATGGCAGAAATAAATGGAAAAAAATAAAGAAAGAATAGTAAAGATTAATAAAACCAAAAACTGGTTTGTTGAAATTATAAACAAAATTGACAAACCTCTAGCCACACTCATCAAGAAAAAAAGAGAGATGAACACAAAGATAAACTCAGAATGGTTAGTAACCTAAATGTAAGACCAGAAACCATAAAACTCTTAGAGGAAAACATAGGCAAAATACTTGATGACATAAATAAAAATAAGATCTTCTATGACCAACCTTCTAGAGTAATGGAAATAAAAACAAAAATAAGTAAGTGGAGCCTATTAAACTTAAAAGCTTTTGCACAGGAAAAGAAACTTCAGAAAAGGTGCAAAGACAACCCTCAGAATGGGAATAAATAATAACAAATGAAACAACAGACAATTAAATTCCCAAATATACAAGCAGCACATACAACTCAACACCGGAAAAATAAACAATCCAATCAAAAAATGGGAACAAAACCTAGACAGACATCTCTCCAAAGAAGCCATACAGATGGGCAAGAAACACTTGAAATGATGCTCAATGTTGCCTCGTCAGTAAAATGCAAATCAAAACTGCAATGTGATATCACCTCACACCAGTCGAAATGACCATCATTAAAAATCTACAGATCATAAATGCTGGAGAGGATGTGGAGGAAAGGGAATACTTTTGCACTATGGTTGGGAATATAAATTGATACAACCACTATGGAAGACAGTATGGGGATTCCTTAAAGAACTAGGGATAGAAGCACTATATGACTCAGCAATCCCACTTTCAGGCATATGCTCCAATGAAATCAAAATTGAAAGAAACACATGTACCCCAATGTTCACTGCAGCACTCTATACAATAGCTATAAGCAACCTAGATGTCCACCAACAAATGAATGGAATAAAGAAACTATGGTACATATATACAATGGAATATTTCTCAACTGTAAAAACAAAGGAAGAAGAATCAGTCCTAATGAGGTGGAATAATTTAGAACCTATTATACAAGTAATAGGTGAAATCAAAAAGAAAAAGGCAAATACAGTATACCAGCACATATATATAGAATCCAGGAAGATGGTAATGATAAATATACATGCAGAGCAGCAATGGAGAAACAGACTTAGAGAATAGACCCATGGATATTGCGGTGAGGGAAGATTGGGTGAGAAGTATGGAAGAGTAACATGGAAAACTACACTAACATTTATAAAAGAGATATCCATTCTGAATACATTGTAAGACTAAGGAAATTTACATGGGGCCTATGCAACAACCTGGAGGGGTGAGAAAGGGAGATAGAGGGAGGGGAACTCGGGGCCTCAGGGTCAGGGATGTACCTGTGACTGATTCGGGATTATGTATAGCTGTAAACAGCAAAACTCTGTAAAAGATGTATACCAATGACTTTGCTGTACACCCAAAACTAATCCAACATTGTAAGTCAACGTGCTCCTTAGAAGAATAGCTATGACAAATCTAGATATTGTATTAAAAAGCAGAGACATCATGCTGACAAAGGTTTGTATAGTCAAAGCTATATTTTTTATGGATGTGAGAGTTGGATCAGAAATAAGGCTGTTCAAAAAAATTGATGCCTTTGAAATGTGATCTTGGAGAAGACTGTTGAGAATCTTTGGACTGTAAAAATATCAAAGCAGTCAATCCTAAAGCAAACCAATCCTGAACAATCATTGGAAGAACTGATGCTGAAGTTGAAGCTCCAATATTTTGGCTACCTGATGTGAAAAGTCAATTCACTGGAAGAAAAAAAAATTCCTGGTGTTTGGAAAAATAGAGGACAGAAGATGAGTTGGATTGATCACATCACTGACTCAATAGACATGAATTAGAGCAAGCTCTGGGAAACAGGAAAGCCTGTCCTGCAGCAGTCCATGGGATCACAAAGTGTTGGACTGACTGAGCGACTGGATTGAAGAAATATATATATATATATATATATATATATATATATATAAAATAGATTTCAAATATTTATATATATATGTATTATTCTCTTCCTTTTAAAATAAATATATATATTCACAGATATATATCTAAGATATATATGATAAATATGTGTATCTAAGATACACACATTAGATAGGCAAATCGATAGATTATACACACATGTACAACATATAAAGTTTGAGCACATAGTTGAGAAATTCAAGTATCAGCAAGCTGGGTACATACTAGATGCTCAATAAGTATCTGTTGAATTTTTAATGAATCAGTTCATACTGTTATTTTCCAATACTCAGGAAAGATTGGGTGAGGGAAGATTGGGTGAGAAGTATGGAAGAGTAACATGGAAAACTACACTAACATTTATAAAAGAGATATCCATTCTGAATACATTGTAAGACTAAGGAAATTTACATGGGGCCTATGCAACAACCTGGAGGGGTGAGAAAGGGAGATAGAGGGAGGGGAACTCGGGGCCTCAGGGTCAGGGATGTACCTGTGACTGATTCGGGATTATGTATAGCTGTAAACAGCAAAACTCTGTAAAAGATGTATACCAATGACTTTGCTGTACACCCAAAACTAATCCAACATTGTAAGTCAACGTGCTCCTTAGAAGAATAGCTATGACAAATCTAGATATTGTATTAAAAAGCAGAGACATCATGCTGACAAAGGTTTGTATAGTCAAAGCTATATTTTTTATGGATGTGAGAGTTGGATCAGAAATAAGGCTGTTCAAAAAAATTGATGCCTTTGAAATGTGATCTTGGAGAAGACTGTTGAGAATCTTTGGACTGTAAAAATATCAAAGCAGTCAATCCTAAAGCAAACCAATCCTGAACAATCATTGGAAGAACTGATGCTGAAGTTGAAGCTCCAATATTTTGGCTACCTGATGTGAAAAGTCAATTCACTGGAAGAAAAAAAAATTCCTGGTGTTTGGAAAAATAGAGGACAGAAGATGAGTTGGATTGATCACATCACTGACTCAATAGACATGAATTAGAGCAAGCTCTGGGAAACAGGAAAGCCTGTCCTGCAGCAGTCCATGGGATCACAAAGTGTTGGACTGACTGAGCGACTGGATTGAAGAAATATATATATATATATATATATATATATATATATATAAAATAGATTTCAAATATTTATATATATATGTATTATTCTCTTCCTTTTAAAATAAATATATATATTCACAGATATATATCTAAGATATATATGATAAATATGTGTATCTAAGATACACACATTAGATAGGCAAATCGATAGATTATACACACATGTACAACATATAAAGTTTGAGCACATAGTTGAGAAATTCAAGTATCAGCAAGCTGGGTACATACTAGATGCTCAATAAGTATCTGTTGAATTTTTAATGAATCAGTTCATACTGTTATTTTCCAATACTCATCTGAACGAATCTTCCACTTTAGGCAACTAGAATAATACTTCCTATACATGCCATGTGTTTTCTTGCTGAAATCAGTGGGCTTCATCTAAGATATTTCACTGTCCTTTACAAATACTCTTCATATCTTGGCTCAAATAATCACAATCAAATCACTGAGAGCCTCCTTTGCTTGCAGAAATAATTGTTCCTCCTTGAATATTTACGACAGTTTTTATCAGTCTGGCAGTTTACACTGTACTCTACTGTGAATAATCTTTAATTAGTGTTTTTAATTATTATTTAGTCTTTGTATTGCTTTTTTATGTTTTCTTTGTCATGGTCTTTTCAATAAAATGAGTCTGAGTTTTATATTTCTATTGTTCTCCTCTGCAGTAAATACTCAATAAATATTTAACTTCTGAATATTTTGAGTACGGGAAAAAGAAAACTCCTAAGTATGACTATTTAATATGGCAGAATAGGGAAAGTTGATAACTAGATTTTCTAAACTTCACCTGTATAGTAGAGGCTTTATGTGTGTAACTTTGTTTAATTCCCACAACAAATCTATTAGATAGGTTTTCTCTCATTTACACATTAGCAACTTGAATCTCTTTAATTAGTTGATCAGAGTTATGCACGTGTTAAGTAGGGAAACTGGAACTTGCAATTAAGATCTGATCAGGAAATCCATATGTCTAAAATTCTGGCAAACTAAACAATAAAGATTCCAGAAAAATTCACAAAAATATCTTTAGGACCTTGGGGCAAGCCAAAGTTTCTTTAACAGGTCACAAATAACTGTAACCACTCAGGGAAAAAAGATGGAAAGATTGGGCTTCATTAGAAGTCAAGAGTTTCTATTTACCTAGAATTATGATTAAAAGGGCAAAAAGGCAAGTCATGAACTGATATAAGATGCATCCAGGCAAATGATCTGCATCCAGTATATATAAAATACTCCTATAAATTAATAGGAGAAAGACAAACAACTCAATTTTTAAACAATGAGCAAATGACTTTTATAGGCCTTTCATAGAAGAAGACATCCAAATGGCCAGTAGGCCATGAAAACTTGTTCAATATAATTACTTATTATAATTACTTAGCAATCAATTTTAAAGCAAAATGAGAGACCACTAACACTCTAAAATAAAAATAAAATAACTGGCAATTCCAAGTACTGACAAGGAAGTCAACCAACTGGAATTTTCATTTAGGTATATAAATCAGCACAACCATTTAGGAAAAGTTTTTTGGGAGTATCTCCTAAAGTCAAAAGTACAAACTGCTGCTACTCTACATCCAGAAACTTCCCTATATGTATTGTTCATATACAAGAGAAACTGGAGTTTATGTATATGGAAAGATATGCATAAAGATTTTGCACCAGTATTAAATTTCTAGCCAAAGGCTGTCAACAGCAAACACATAAGTTACAGTAGAATAAAAAATATATTTGTGTATATTCATACAAAAGTGTAGTACACATCAGTATAAAAGAATGAAAATGGTGGTAACAACTGGGTGAAATCTCACAAATTGTTGAAAAATTGTTGAGTGAAAGAGGCAAAGTTCTCCTCTGCAGTAAATACTCAATAAATATTTAACTTCTGAATATTTTGAGGACGGGAAAAAGAAAACTCCTAAGTATGACTATTTAATATGGCAGAATAGGGAAAGTTGATAACTAGATTTTCTAAACTTCACCTGTATAGTAGAGGCTTTATGTGTGTAACTTTGTTTAATTCCCACAACAAATCTATTAGATAGGTTTTCTCTCATTTACACATTAGCAACTTGAATCTCTTTAATTAGTTGATCAGAGTTATGCACGTGTTAAGTAGGGAAACTGGAACTTGCAATTAAGATCTGATCAGGAAATCCATATGTCTAAAATTCTGGCAAACTAAACAATAAAGATTCCAGAAAAATTCACAAAAATATCTTTAGGACCTTGGGGCAAGCCAAAGTTTCTTTAACAGGTCACAAATAACTGTAACCACTCAGGGAAAAAAGATGGAAAGATTGGGCTTCATTAGAAGTCAAGAGTTTCTATTTACCTAGAATTATGATTAAAAGGGCAAAAAGGCAAGTCATGAACTGATATAAGATGCATCCAGGCAAATGATCTGCATCCAGTATATATAAAATACTCCTATAAATTAATAGGAGAAAGACAAACAACTCAATTTTTAAACAATGAGCAAATGACTTTTATAGGCCTTTCATAGAAGAAGACATCCAAATGGCCAGTAGGCCATGAAAACTTGTTCAATATAATTACTTATTATAATTACTTAGCAATCAATTTTAAAGCAAAATGAGAGACCACTAACACTCTAAAATAAAAATAAAATAACTGGCAATTCCAAGTACTGACAAGGAAGTCAACCAACTGGAATTTTCATTTAGGTATATAAATCAGCACAACCATTTAGGAAAAGTTTTTGGCAGTATCTCCTAAAGTCAAAAGTACAAACTGCTGCTACTCTACATCCAGAAACTTCCCTATATGTATTGTTCATATACAAGAGAAACTGGAGTTTATGTATATGGAAAGATATGCATAAAGATTTTGCACCAGTATTAAATTTCTAGCCAAAGGCTGTCAACAGCAAACACATAAGTTACAGTAGAATAAAAAATATATTTGTGTATATTCATACAAAAGTGTAGTACACATCAGTATAAAAGAATGAAAATGGTGGTAACAACTGGGTGAAATCTCACAAATTGTTGAAAAATTGTTGAGTGAAAGAGGCAAAGCACAAAGAAGACATTCTGTATGATATTGATATTATATATACATTTAAGGACAAGCAAAATAACTGAAAGTTTATAAAAATCATAACAGGTTTTAGTTAACAATATAGGGCGAGTGGAGAGGTTGCTAACTGACTCAAATGGAGTAAGAGAGAACATTTGTGGGAAGCTGGAAAAAAATATATATTTTGATGTGAGTGGGAATTAACATGTTGAATGATAGAAAAAGCAAAAGTATTCCAGAGGAAAAAAAAAAAATCTACTCTGTATTCTATGCAGTGTACATCATGGGAAACACCAGCCTGGTTGAATCACAAGCTGGAATCAAGACTTCCAGGAGAAATATCATTAACATCAGATATATAGATAATACCACCCATATGGCAAAAGCAAAGAGGAACTAAGGATCCTTTTGATGAAGGTGTAAGAGGAAAATGAAAAAAAATTGATTTAAAACTCAACATTCAAAAAACCAAGATTCTGGCACCTGGTACCATAACTTCATTGCAAATACATGGAGAAACAATGAAAACAGTGACAGACTATATTCTTGGGTTTCAAAATAACTTTGGATGGTGACTATATCAATGAAATTAAAGACTCTTGCTCCTTGGAAAAAAGCCATGACAATCTAGACAACATATTAAAAGCAGAGACATTATTTGCCACCAAAGTCCATACAGTTAAAGCTACAGTTTTTCCAGTAGTCATATATGGAAGTGAGAGCTGGACAATAAAGAAGATGAAGCAATGAAGAATTGATGTCTTTGTGGTGTTGGAGAAGACTCTCTAGAGTCCATTGTACTGCAAGGATATCAAACCAGTCAGTTCTTAAGGAAATCAACCCTGTATATTCACTGGAAGGACTGATGCTGAAGCTGAAGCTCCAATACTTTGGCCACCAAGTAGGAAGAGTCAATTCACTGGAAAAGACCCTGATGCTGAGAGAGACTGAAGCCAGGAGAAGGAGCTGATCACATGGTTTGATGGCATTTCCAACTCAAAGGACATGACTTTGAGAAGGCCCTGGGAGATGCTGAAGGATGAGAAAGCATTGCATGCTGCAGCCTGAGCTAATGGAGGTGATGGAATTGAAGTTGAACTAGTTAAAATTCTAAAAGATGATATGGCTAAAGTGTCAAATTCAATATTCCAGCAAATTTGGAGAGGTCAGCAGTGGCCACAGGACTTTTTCATTGGTCAGTTTTCATTCCAATCCCAAAGAAAGCCAATACTGAACAATGTTCAAACTATCTTACAATTGTGTTCATTTCACATTCCAGTAAGGTTATGCTCAAAATTCTTCAAGCTATTCTTAAATTGTATGTGAACCAAGAAGTTCCAAATGTACAGACTGGGTTTAGAAAACACAGATGAACTGGATATCAAATTGTCATTTGATCATAGAGAAAGCAAGAGAATTCCAGGAAAAATATCTACTTCTGTTTCATTGACTATGTAAAAGCCTTTGACTGTGTGGATTACAACAAACTGTGGAAAAGTTTTAAAGAGAGGAGAAAAAGACCATGTTACCTGCCTCTTAATAAAGCTGTTTATGGATCAAAAAGTAACAGAAACAGACTTGGAAACAATTGACTGCTTCCGAATTTGGAAAGGAGTACAACAAGGCTGTATACTGCAACATTGCTTATTTAACCTATGTTCGGAGAACATAATGTGAAAAGTCATATGGATGAATCACAAGCTGGAATCAAGAGTGCCTAGGTAAATAGCAAGAACCTCAGATATGAAAATGATATCAGCGCTTCCCTGGTGGTCCAGTGGGTAAGGATACCGCCTTGCAGTGCAAGGGGCACTGGTTCGATCCCTGGCCTGGGAAGATCCCATGTGCCATGGAGCAGCTGGAGCAATGTGTCCAATTACTAAGCCAGAGCTCTGGAGCTCGTGCACCCAGAGCCAGCGCTCTGCGACAACAGAGGCCACCGCGATGGGAGGACCACATGCGCCAAAGAACAAAGATGGATGAAAATAGACAAATGAAAGACCAATAGAAGTGGCCCGCCTCCTCTCCTCCATCCCCACCCTCACCAAAATAAACAAACAAATAAATCTTTAAAAAAAAAAAAGAAAATGATATCACTCTAGCACCAGAAAGTGAGGAGGAACTAAACAGCCTCTTGATGAGAACAACCTCATATATGCAGATGCTACTACTTTAATGGCAAAAAATGAAGAGGAACTAAAAAACCTCTTGATAAGGGTGAAAGAGGAGAGTGAAAAAGCTGGCTTAAAATTCAACATTCAAAAAACTAGGATGATGCCATCTGGTCCTATCACTTCATGACAAATAGTTGGAGGAAAAGTGAAAACAGTGACAGATTCTATTTCTGTGGGCTCCAGAATCACTGCAGTTGGTAACTGCAGCCATGAAATTAAAAGATGCTTTATCTTTGGATGAAAAACAATAAGAAACCTAGATAGCATATTAAAAAGCAGATATATCACTTTTCCAAAAAGATCTATATAGTGAAAGCTATGGTTTTTGACTGGGTTTAGAAAACACAGATGAACTGGATATCAAATTGTCATTTGATCATAGAGAAAGCAAGAGAATTCCAGGAAAAATATCTACTTCTGTTTCATTGACTATGTAAAAGCCTTTGACTGTGTGGATTACAACAAACTGTGGAAAAGTTTTAAAGAGAGGAGAAAAAGACCATGTTACCTGCCTCTTAATAAAGCTGTTTATGGATCAAAAAGTAACAGAAACAGACTTGGAAACAATTGACTGCTTCCGAATTTGGAAAGGAGTACAACAAGGCTGTATACTGCAACATTGCTTATTTAACCTATGTTCGGAGAACATAATGTGAAAAGTCATATGGATGAATCACAAGCTGGAATCAAGAGTGCCTAGGTAAATAGCAAGAACCTCAGATATGAAAATGATATCAGCGCTTCCCTGGTGGTCCAGTGGGTAAGGATACCGCCTTGCAGTGCAAGGGGCACTGGTTCGATCCCTGGCCTGGGAAGATCCCATGTGCCATGGAGCAGCTGGAGCAATGTGTCCAATTACTAAGCCAGAGCTCTGGAGCTCGTGCACCCAGAGCCAGCGCTCTGCGACAACAGAGGCCACCGCGATGGGAGGACCACATGCGCCAAAGAACAAAGATGGATGAAAATAGACAAATGAAAGACCAATAGAAGTGGCCCGCCTGCTCTCCTCCATCCCCACCCTCACCAAAATAAACAAACAAATAAATCTTTAAAAAAAAAAAAGAAAATGATATCACTCTAGCACCAGAAAGTGAGGAGGAACTAAACAGCCTCTTGATGAGAACAACCTCATATATGCAGATGCTACTACTTTAATGGCAAAAAATGAAGAGGAACTAAAAAACCTCTTGATAAGGGTGAAAGAGGAGAGTGAAAAAGCTGGCTTAAAATTCAACATTCAAAAAACTAGGATGATGCCATCTGGTCCTATCACTTCATGACAAATAGTTGGAGGAAAAGTGAAAACAGTGACAGATTCTATTTCTGTGGGCTCCAGAATCACTGCAGTTGGTAACTGCAGCCATGAAATTAAAAGATGCTTTATCTTTGGATGAAAAACAATAAGAAACCTAGATAGCATATTAAAAAGCAGATATATCACTTTTCCAAAAAAGATCTATATAGTGAAAGCTATGGTTTTTCCAGTTCTATATGGATGTGAAAGTTGGATCATAAAGAAGGTTAATCCCCAAGAATTGATGCTTTTGAACTGTGGTGCTGGAGAAACTCTTGGGAGTCTTAGAAATCAAACTTGTCAAACCTAAAGGAAATCAACCCTGACTATTCATTGGAAGGACTGATGCTGGAGCTGAAGCTCCACTACTTTGGCCACCCGATGCAAAGTGCCAGCTTTTGGAAATAGACCATGATGCTGGGAAGGACTGCAGGGAAAAGGAGAAGGGGACAGCAGAGGATAAAATGGTTAAATAGCATCACCACCTCAATAGAAAAGAACTTCAGCAAACTCTGGGAGATAGTAAAGGACAGGGAAGTCTGATGCACTGTAGTCCCTGGGTTCACAAAAAGTCAGCCAGGACTTAGTGACTGAACAACAACAACAACAACAAAACACACATCTCATTTGTCCTAAGAAGCGCACACTAATTCAATACTAAATTATTTACTCTCCTGGACTGGGTTTTGCTGTATTAGCTTTCATTTCCTCTTTTGCTTTCCAGTCCCCAAACTTTGATCCCATTTGACAACCATGTTTTATGTCTACCTCTTGCCATCTCAAAACCATGTTGGATGCAGGTAAGGGTATAACACAAATAACATATTAAATGAATAAGGTGTTAATTCCTGAAGTTGGTAGGAAGAGAATAATACTCATAGTCAGGAAACTTTGATATGAATCTACACTTCATTTTGATAGCTGCCTGATCCTGAACAAATCACTTAATTTGTTGAATTTTGGTATATCAAAAATAAAGGAACCTCTTGAAAAAAAGGAGAGTGAAAAAGCTGGCTTAAAATTCAACATTCAAAAAACTAGGATGATGCCATCTGGTCCTATCACTTCATGACAAATAGTTGGAGGAAAAGTGAAAACAGTGACAGATTCTATTTCTGTGGGCTCCAGAATCACTGCAGTTGGTAACTGCAGCCATGAAATTAAAAGATGCTTTATCTTTGGATGAAAAACAATAAGAAACCTAGATAGCATATTAAAAAGCAGATATATCACTTTTCCAAAAAAGATCTATATAGTGAAAGCTATGGTTTTTCCAGTTCTATATGGATGTGAATGTTGGATCATAAAGAAGGTTAATCCCCAAGAATTGATGCTTTTGAACTGTGGTGCTGGAGAAACTCTTGGGAGTCTTAGAAATCAAACTTGTCAAACCTAAAGGAAATCAACCCTGACTATTCATTGGAAGGACTGATGCTGGAGCTGAAGCTCCACTACTTTGGCCACCCGATGCAAAGTGCCAGCTTTTGGAAATAGACCATGATGCTGGGAAGGACTGCAGGGAAAAGGAGAAGGGGACAGCAGAGGATAAAATGGTTAAATAGCATCACCACCTCAATAGAAAAGAACTTCAGCAAACTCTGGGAGATAGTAAAGGACAGGGAAGTCTGATGCACTGTAGTCCCTGGGTTCACAAAAAGTCAGCCAGGACTTAGTGACTGAACAACAACAACAACAACAAAACACACATCTCATTTGTCCTAAGAAGCGCACACTAATTCAATACTAAATTATTTACTCTCCTGGACTGGGTTTTGCTGTATTAGCTTTCATTTCCTCTTTTGCTTTCCAGTCCCCAAACTTTGATCCCATTTGACAACCATGTTTTATGTCTACCTCTTGCCATCTCAAAACCATGTTGGATGCAGGTAAGGGTATAACACAAATAACATATTAAATGAATAAGGTGTTAATTCCTGAAGTTGGTAGGAAGAGAATAATACTCATAGTCAGGAAACTTTGATATGAATCTACACTTCATTTTGATAGCTGCCTGATCCTGAACAAATCACTTAATTTGTTGAATTTTTGGCTCCTCACCTCTAAAACCAATATTCTGTGATTATGTCACAGGTGTTGTGAATAGAATATCTGACAAAATAATGCTGGTGAAAATTATTATATATGAATATATGTATTATATGCACTATCTATCTATATATTATCAATAAAATAGATAAGGGGCTTCCTAGGTAGCTCAGTAGTAAAGAATCTGCCTCTTAATGCTGGATATGTGAGTTTGATCCCTGTGTAGGAAGATTCCCAGAGTAGAAAAGTCAACTCACTCCAATATTCTTTCCTAGTAAATTCCATGGACAGGGGAGCCTGGGCAGGCTACAGTCCATAGATTTGCAAAGGGTTGGACATGCCTGAGTGAACACACAGATAAAATAGATAGCTAATAACAGCTTGCTGTATAACACAGGGAACTCTACTCAGTGCTCTGTGGTGACCTATCTGGCAAATAAATCCAAGAAAGAGGGGATATATTTTTATGTATAGTCAATCCATTTTCTGCACAGTAGAAACTAATGCAAAATTGTAAAACAACCATAATCCAATGAAAAAAATTGAAAAATAAAATAAATATCAAAAAAGAAACAAATACAAGGAAGCATAGTGATAAGGTTCACCTAACTGCAATATAGGCACATATGAGGTAAGCCCAATGAAGAAGGAGGTCTGAGGGTCCCCCACACCACCTAAGGACTTCATTGATATATTTCCTTTGTATTTATCTACACTTCCTTATTCTAGCTTGGTGAGTATTTCCCTTAATGAAAGAACACCTGCTATTGGAAACCAAGGACTCAGCAAGAAGCCTGTTAAAGTTTCTTAAAAGGCTAGGATGGTGAGACTAGATATCAACTACAAGAAAACAACTGTTCAAAACAGAAAAACATGGAGAATAAACAACACAAACTTAAAAAGCAGATAACTGAACAAGTCAAAAGAGAAATTTTTAAAAATTCCTAGAAGAAAATGACAACAAAAATATGACAGGGCAAAGCCTATGGGATACTGCCAAAGCAGGTCTAATAGGGAAGTTTATAGCAATACAATCCTACCTCAAGAAACAAGAAAAACATCAAAAAGAAAACCTAACTCTACACTTAAAACAACTGGGAAAAAAAAAAAAAAACTAAAGAGAGCTAAAGAAGAGAAATCATAAAGATCAGATCAGAAATAAATGGAAAGCGAATGAAAGAAACAACAGTAAAGATAAATAAAAAGAAAAGCTAGTTCTTCAAAAAGATAAACAAAATCGACAAACCACTAGTCAGATTCATCAGAAAAAAAGAGGAAAGAACCAGACCAACAAAATCAGAAATGAAAAAGGTGACATTACAACAGACAATACAGAAATATAAAGGATTATAAGAGACTACTATGAGCAACTATATCGAAACTAGCTGAGCAACCAGGAAGAAATGGCCAGGTGCTTAGAGAAGTTCAATCTTTAAAGACTGAACTAGGAAGAAATGCAAAGTATAAATAATCCAATAACAAGCTAAGAAATTGAATCCATGATCAAATATCTGCCCAAAAACAAAGCCCATGGTCAGATGGCATCACAGGTGAATTTTACCAAAAATTTGAAAGAGGCACTAATGCCTAGCCTTCTAAAATTCTTTCAAAAAGATTGAACAGAAAGGAACACTTCCAAACACATTCTACGAGGCCATCATCACTCTGATATCCAAACCAGGCAAAGATAGCACAAAAAAAGAAAATTATAGATCAATAGCACTGATGAATTTATACGCAAAAATTCTAAACAAAATCCGAGCAAAGAGAATTCAATAACACATTGAAAGACTCATACACCAAGATAAAGATGGATTTATCCCAGGCATGCAAGAATTCTTCAATATTCACAAATCAATGAATGTGATACAACATATCAACACACTGAAAGATAAAAACCACATGATAATCTCAATAGATGCAGAAAAAACACTGGACAAAATCCAACATCCGTTTATGATAAAAAAAAAAAAAAAAAACCTTCAAAAATGGACATAGAAGGAACCTACCTCAACACAGTGAAAGCCATATGTGAAAAGCCCACCAACAAGCATTCAAAATGGTGAAAAACTGAAAGCATTCCTTCTAAGATCAGGAACAAGACATGGGTGTCCACTTTCACCACTATTATTCAACATAGTTCTGGAAGTTCTAGAGCAATAAGAGAAGACAAATAAATAAAAGGAATCCATATTGGAAAAGAAGAAGTAAAACTTTCTGTATTTGCAGACAACATAGAAAACTCCAAAGGCACTATTAGAAAGCTACTAGAGTTAATCAACAAATTCCGCAAAGTCACAGGATACAAAATCAATACAAAGAAACCACTCACATTCCTACATACAAACAATAAAAAATCAGAAAGAGAAATTAAGGATGTAATCCCATTCACCATTGCAACTAAAGGAATAAAATATCTAGGAATAAAACTATCTAAAGAGACAAAAGAACTGTACACAGAAAATTACAAGACAGCAATGAAAGAAATCAAAGATGATGTATACAAATGATAGATATCCTGTGCTCCTGGGTCTGAAGAATCAGCATAGTGAAAATTACCATACTACCAAATATCAGCTACAGATTCAATGCGATCCCTATCGAATTATCAATGGCATTCTTTGCAAAGCTAGATCAAAAAATAGCACAGTTCATATGGAAACACAAAAGACTCTGGATAGCCAAAGCAGTTCTGAGAAAGAATGGAACTGGAGCGATCAGGCTCCCTAATTTCATTCTATACTACAAAGCAATAGTCATCAAGACAGTATGATAGTGACACAAAAATACAGAAATACAGGCCAGTGGAACAAGATAGCGAACCCAGAGGTAAACCGACATATATATGGACAAAGAAGGCAAAAATATACAATGGGACAAAGACAGTTTCTTCAACAAATGGTGCTGAGAAAATTGGAGAGCTATGTGCAAAAAAATGAAGCTGGAAGATTCCTTACTACCATATACAATGACAAATTCAAAATGGATTAAAGACCTAGATGTAATATCAGAAACCATAAAATTCTTAAAGGAGAATAGAGGCAAACACTCAAGGACATAAATCAAAGCAAGATCTTCTGTGGCTCACCCTCTAGAATAATGGAAATAAAAACCAAAGTAAACATGTGGGACCTAATGAAACTTAAAAGCTTTTTTGTACAGCAAAAGAAACGACAAACAAGGTGAACAGACACCCCACAGAGTGGGAGAAAATTATAGCAAATGAAACAAAAAGCAAAGAATTAATTTCCAAGATATACAAGCAACTCAAACAATTCAACAGTGAAAAAACAAAGAACTCAATCAAAAAATGGGAAATAGACCTAAAGAGACAACTCTACAAGGAAGTCACACAGATGGCCAAAAAACATATGAAAAGATGCTCAATGTTGCTTATTATCAGAGAAATGCAAGTCAAAACTGCAATGAGATATCACCTCACACCAGTCAGAATGGCTATCATCAACAAATCTACAGACAATAAATGCTGGAGAGAGTATGGAAAAAATGGAACACTCCTGCATTGTTGGTGGGAATGTAAACTGATGCAACCACTATGGAAGACATTATGGAGATTCCTCAAAACGCTAGGAATAGAACCATCATGTGACCCATCAATTCCTCTATTAGGCTTATATACTAATGAAATCAAAATGAAAGAGACACCTGTACCCCAGTGTTCATTGCAGCACTCTATACTATAACTAGAACATGGAAGCAACCTAGATGCCCATCAATGAGCTAATGGATAAAGAAGCTATGTGCATTGGAATATTTTTCAGCTGTAAAAAGAAATGCAGAAGAATCAGTCCTAATGAGGTGGATGAATCTAGAACCTATTATACAAACTGAAATAAGTAAAAACAAAAAGGAGAAATACAGTATCCTAACATGTATATGGAATCTAGTAAGATTGCACCAATAAATACACATGCAGAGCAGCGATGGAGAAATAGACATAGAGAACAGACCTATGAACATTGTGGGGAGGAAAGAGCGAGTGCAAGGTTTGGAAAGAGCAAGATGGAAACATACCTTATCATATTCAAATGAGATAAAAATTGTAAATACACTGTGGAACTAAGGAATCCTACATGGGGGTTGGCAGCAACCAGGAGGGGCTGGATGGGAGGGAGAGGGAGGGGAGTACAGAAGCTGGGATTTTATAGAGTTGTAACCAACAAAACTATGCAAAAGCAAAATAATACATATATATATTAAAAAAGAATCTCCTTGAAACATGACATTAAAGCACGATGATCAATTAAAAAAAAAGGCTAGGATGGATAATGACCATGTTACTCAGAACCCCAGGTCTACCCTTTTCTGTCCACTCTTAGAGAAAAAGTTCCAGACCACTCTGATGAATAAGGTTCCCAATAGAATCTAACTGATGCTCCTATCCTCAACACTTCAACTTCCATCAGAACTGGTTCCCTTAAATTTTTAGAAATGTATTATATGTCATAAAATACCAAAAAATCAAGCAATAATATAACAGACATCAGTAGCTCCTCCACAGTTTTGGAAGAGAAGTTGATGGGCTAAATGTCATGTGTGTGTGTGCACACGCATGTATGTATGTATACATACATACATACATACATATGTATGTATGTGTATATACATATACATAAACCAGACATGGATAATATATATATATATGATTATAGGTAGAGCTGAATGTATATACAGTTAGAGTTGAATTCCACACCCCATTCTTCTCCTTATACCCCCTCCCTTGAGGTACTTTACTTCTAGAGTTGGTAAAAATCATTGACATTAATCATTTTGGTTTTCTACCCATAATTCCCATAAACTATTGTTTGAGGTGTGGTTAAGATTATGTAAAATGCATCTAGCCATATCCATCCTTTTGAACTTCCTTTTCTCAATTCATTCTAACTGCTCTGTAGTATACTCTTGTAAATTATCATTGACTCATCTATTCCTTTACTACTAAGCAGTTGACATCTACTAGCCATTTCAAACTATGTGTCAATGAACATTCTTGTGCTGATCTCACTGTTTACACACTAGCACATGACATTTAAAAACAAAATCTAGAATGGATACTTAAATGTGTGTGTACTCAGTCACTGTTGCGTCTGACTCTTTGTGACCCCAAGGACTGTAGCCCACCATGCTCCTCTGTCCATGGGATTTTCCAGACAAAATTACTGGAGTGGGTTTCCAGTACCTTCTTCATGGCATCCTCCTGACACAGGGATCAAATTTTCATCTCTTGCATTTCTTGCACCGGCAGGCAGATTCTATATTACTGAGTCACCTGGGAAGCCTGCCTAAAAGTAAGATTGCTGAGTACAGAGTATGCCTTTCTATATTTTGACTATTTCTTCTAGGAAGGGACTACCTTTGCTTGTGACTTAATTCAAGTATTTTCACCATTCTAGTTACTCTCTTTAAGGCTTGTATTTTCTTCTTTTTTTAATTGAAGTATAGTTTATTTTAAAAATTTTATTAGTTTCATTGTACAGATGGTGATTCCAATTATTTGAAGATTATATTCAATTATAGTTAGTTATTAGTTATTGGGTATATTCCCCTGTGTTATACAGTAAATCCTTGTTGCTTATCTGTTTTATGTATAGTATTTTTCATCTGTTAATTCCATTTGTCTTCTCCATCCCTTTTAGTAACCAGAAGTTTGCTTTCTTTTTCTGTTAGTCTGTTTCTCTTTTATATATAGATTCATTTGTATTATATATTTAGATTCCACATATAAGTGACATTGTATAGAATTTGTCTTTCTCTGTTTCTTTAGTGAATTATTTCACTAAATATTATATGTTCTAGATCCATCCTATAGATGATGGCAATACTTCACTCTTTTTTCTTTTTTTTTCCCTTCAATTTTGTCCTCTTTTATTGTTTTATTTTTCTTTTTAATTTGTTTATTGTCATCCATCTTTATTCTTTGGCCTGTGTGGACCTTCCATTGCAGTGGCCTCTCTCATTCCAGAGCACTGGCTCTGGGCGCATGCGCTCCAGAACACTGGCTCGTAATTGGACACACCAGTCTAATCACTCTGCAGCACGTGGGATTTTCCCAGGCCAGGGATCGAACCGACAGCCCTTGCACTGCAAGGTGAACTCTTTACCCACAGGACCACCAGGGAAGCCAGTTTTGTTCTTTTTTATAGCTGAACAGTATATGTATATATATTCATATCTTCTGAAGCTAATCATCTCTTAATGGGAGTTAGACCTTTTTTTAATCCCTGAAAAATTATACCTCCCCAAACAAAACTTAGCGTTTATGAGGAAATGGTCTAAGTATAATGCTTGTCAAATTTTACTGTGTGTTATGAAACAACTAAGGATTTTATTAACATGTAGATTATGATTCAGGTCTGAGATGGGGCCTAAGATTTTTATTCAAAACAACTTGCCAAATGATGCTGATTCTACTGGTCTGAGAATTGCATTTTGAGTAGCAAGCGTCTCATCAGCTTGGAGTATAATGAAACTAAGACTACCCTAATTCTTACAAAACACTGCTAACTCATCAACGGGTTTTTGTTGAAGTATATTTTAAAAATTTTATTAGTTTCATTGTACAGATGGTGATTCCAATTATTTGAAGATTATATTCAATTATAGTTAGTTATTAGTTATTGGGTATATTCCCCTGTGTTATACAGTAAATCCTTGTTGCTTATCTGTTTTATGTATAGTATTTTTCATCTGTTAATTCCATTTGTCTTCTCCATCCCTTTTAGTAACCAGAAGTTTGCTTTCTTTTTCTGTTAGTCTGTTTCTCTTTTATATATAGATTCATTTGTATTATATATTTAGATTCCACATATAAGTGACATTGTATAGAATTTGTCTTTCTCTGTTTCTTTAGTGAATTATTTCACTAAATATTATATGTTCTAGATCCATCCTATAGATGATGGCAATACTTCACTCTTTTTTCTTTTTTTTTCCCTTCAATTTTGTCCTCTTTTATTGTTTTATTTTTCTTTTTAATTTGTTTATTGTCATCCATCTTTATTCTTTGGCCTGTGTGGACCTTCCATTGCAGTGGCCTCTCTCATTCCAGAGCACTGGCTCTGGGCGCATGCGCTCCAGAACACTGGCTCGTAATTGGACACACCAGTCTAATCACTCTGCAGCACGTGGGATTTTCCCAGGCCAGGGATCGAACCGACAGCCCTTGCACTGCAAGGTGAACTCTTTACCCACAGGACCACCAGGGAAGCCAGTTTTGTTCTTTTTTATAGCTGAACAGTATATGTATATATATTCATATCTTCTGAAGCTAATCATCTCTTAATGGGAGTTAGACCTTTTTTTAATCCCTGAAAAATTATACCTCCCCAAACAAAACTTAGCGTTTATGAGGAAATGGTCTAAGTATAATGCTTGTCAAATTTTACTGTGTGTTATGAAACAACTAAGGATTTTATTAACATGTAGATTATGATTCAGGTCTGAGATGGGGCCTAAGATTTTTATTCAAAACAACTTGCCAAATGATGCTGATTCTACTGGTCTGAGAATTGCATTTTGAGTAGCAAGCGTCTCATCAGCTTGGAGTATAATGAAACTAAGACTACCCTAATTCTTACAAAACACTGCTAACTCATCAACGTTTTTGTTGATGTGACATCATCAAATTTTTGGCAAGTGTAATAGTAAGGATACATGTTGTCCTAAGTCCTCTAAAATTTTTAGGAAGATCTGAGGTTAAAATCAAGTCATTCTCATCTTTTATTTGTGTAAGTAAGTTTTTGTACATATAACTTTGCTGCCTCCTGCAAAATGTGTACACAGCACAAGAAGCAAAAGTTAGAACTGGTTATGGAAAAATGGACTGGTTACAAATTGGGAAGAGAGCATGTCAAGGCTGTATAGTGTCACCCTGCTTTTTTACTTTATGTGCAGATTAAATCATGAGAAATGCCAAGATGGATGAACCACAAGTTGGAATCAAGATTTCCAAGAGAAATATCAATAACCTCAGGTATGCAGATGACACCACCCATATGGCAGACAGTAAAGAGGAACTAAAAAGACTTTTCATGAATGTGAAAGAGAAGAATGAAAAAGCTGGCCTAAAACTCAACATTCAAAAAGCGAAGATCATGGCATCTGGTCCCATAACTTCATCACAAATAGACGGGCAAACAATGGAAATATTGATAGACTTTATTTTCCTGGATTTCAAAATCAATGTGGATGCTGACTACAGCCATGAAAATAAAAGACACTCAATTCTTGGAAAAAAAGCTATGACAAACCTAGACAACATATTAAAAAGCAGAGACGCAATGTTGCAGACAAAACTCTGTACAGTCAAAGCCATGGCTTTCCCAGGAGTCTTGTATGGATGTGAATGCTGGATCATAGAGGAGGGTAAGAGCCGAAGAATTGATGACTTGAACTGTGGTATTGGAGAAGACTCTTGAGAGTTCCTTGGACTGTAAGGAGATCAAACTAATCAATTCTAAAGGAAATCAACCCTTAATATTCATTGATGTTGAATCTGTAGTTCCATTACTTTGGTATCCTGCTGGAAAGAGATGACACATTAGAAAAGAGTATAATGCTTGTCAAATTTTACTGTGTGTTATGAAACAACTAAGGATTTTATTAACATGTAGATTATGATTCAGGTCTGAGATGGGGCCTAAGATTTTTATTCAAAACAACTTGCCAAATGATGCTGATTCTACTGGTCTGAGAATTGCATTTTGAGTAGCAAGCGTCTCATCAGCTTGGAGTATAATGAAACTAAGACTACCCTAATTCTTACAAAACACTGCTAACTCATCAACGTTTTTGTTGATGTGACATCATCAAATTTTTGGCAAGTGTAATAGTAAGGATACATGTTGTCCTAAGTCCTCTAAAATTTTTAGGAAGATCTGAGGTTAAAATCAAGTCATTCTCATCTTTTATTTGTGTAAGTAAGTTTTTGTACATATAACTTTGCTGCCTCCTGCAAAATGTGTACACAGCACAAGAAGCAAAAGTTAGAACTGGTTATGGAAAAATGGACTGGTTACAAATTGGGAAGAGAGCATGTCAAGGCTGTATAGTGTCACCCTGCTTTTTTACTTTATGTGCAGATTAAATCATGAGAAATGCCAAGATGGATGAACCACAAGTTGGAATCAAGATTTCCAAGAGAAATATCAATAACCTCAGGTATGCAGATGACACCACCCATATGGCAGACAGTAAAGAGGAACTAAAAAGACTTTTCATGAATGTGAAAGAGAAGAATGAAAAAGCTGGCCTAAAACTCAACATTCAAAAAGCGAAGATCATGGCATCTGGTCCCATAACTTCATCACAAATAGACGGGCAAACAATGGAAATATTGATAGACTTTATTTTCCTGGATTTCAAAATCAATGTGGATGCTGACTACAGCCATGAAAATAAAAGACACTCAATTCTTGGAAAAAAAGCTATGACAAACCTAGACAACATATTAAAAAGCAGAGACGCAATGTTGCAGACAAAAGTCTGTACAGTCAAAGCCATGGCTTTCCCAGGAGTCTTGTATGGATGTGAATGCTGGATCATAGAGGAGGGTAAGAGCCGAAGAATTGATGACTTGAACTGTGGTATTGGAGAAGACTCTTGAGAGTTCCTTGGACTGTAAGGAGATCAAACTAATCAATTCTAAAGGAAATCAACCCTTAATATTCATTGATGTTGAATCTGTAGTTCCATTACTTTGGTATCCTGCTGGAAAGAGATGACACATTAGAAAAGAGTCTGATGTTAGGAAAAATAGAAGGAAAAGAAAAAAGAAGAAGGACATGACAGAGGATGAAATTGTTTGATAGCATCATCAAGTCAATGGACAAGAGTTTAAGCAGGCTCTGGGAGATGGTGAGGCACAGGGACGCATAGTGTGCTGCAATCCATGGGGTTGCAAAAAGTCAGACACAACTGAGCGATTGAACTGAACTGAACTGAATGTAGACACTAGTGATGGTGCATCCAGGTCCTTATCCAACCAGGTCAGTTTATAGAGAAGATATACCCAAAGTTGTTTTAGCAATATACCGGAGCTTCTGCTACCTTGTCTAAAGATCCACTGGTAGCAATACTCCAATGAGCTATGGTTCTAAGACAAACCACTACAATGTTTCTTTCATCACTTTAACAAAGAGTTTTGACTACTCATACCTAGAAGTCACTATTTTGGGTACTAAGACAAAGTCCCTTCTCTCATGGAACTTACATTTTTCTGGGGCTTATGTTTTTCTGGTGCTTACAATTTTTATGGGGCTATATATGAGTAACAAAACAAGAATAACATCATATGCCAATAATAATGGCAAAAGCTGACAGAGTAGCAAGGTAGTTACCACAGATTGGTGGGTAAGAAAAGGCCTTTAAAGATGGTATTATTTAGGTTGAGCTCTAGATTAGAAGGAAGATATCATGTCTAGATGACAAGGGAAAAAATGCAGGTAGAGAAACAGGTGGTACTGGACCCTGCAGCAGGAAAGTGCTTAACATTTCACAGTTCAAAATTGCTGGTGACCTGCCTAGATGATAATGAGTGGGAATAGAGGATGGTGTTACAACTTATGGTTTTGTGAATGCTGAAAAAGACACTCAATTCTTGGAAAAAGCTATGACAAACCTAGACAACATATTAAAAAGCAGAGACGCAATGTTGCAGACAAAGTCTGTACAGTCAAAGCCATGGCTTTCCCAGGAGTCTTGTATGGATGTGAATGCTGGATCATAGAGGAGGGTAAGAGCCGAAGAATTGATGACTTGAACTGTGGTATTGGAGAAGACTCTTGAGAGTTCCTTGGACTGTAAGGAGATCAAACTAATCAATTCTAAAGGAAATCAACCCTTAATATTCATTGATGTTGAATCTGTAGTTCCATTACTTTGGTATCCTGCTGGAAAGAGATGACACATTAGAAAAGAGTCTGATGTTAGGAAAAATAGAAGGAAAAGAAAAAAGAAGAAGGACATGACAGAGGATGAAATTGTTTGATAGCATCATCAAGTCAATGGACAAGAGTTTAAGCAGGCTCTGGGAGATGGTGAGGCACAGGGACGCATAGTGTGCTGCAATCCATGGGGTTGCAAAAAGTCAGACACAACTGAGCGATTGAACTGAACTGAACTGAATGTAGACACTAGTGATGGTGCATCCAGGTCCTTATCCAACCAGGTCAGTTTATAGAGAAGATATACCCAAAGTTGTTTTAGCAATATACCGGAGCTTCTGCTACCTTGTCTAAAGATCCACTGGTAGCAATACTCCAATGAGCTATGGTTCTAAGACAAACCACTACAATGTTTCTTTCATCACTTTAACAAAGAGTTTTGACTACTCATACCTAGAAGTCACTATTTTGGGTACTAAGACAAAGTCCCTTCTCTCATGGAACTTACATTTTTCTGGGGCTTATGTTTTTCTGGTGCTTACAATTTTTATGGGGCTATATATGAGTAACAAAACAAGAATAACATCATATGCCAATAATAATGGCAAAAGCTGACAGAGTAGCAAGGTAGTTACCACAGATTGGTGGGTAAGAAAAGGCCTTTTAAAGATGGTATTATTTAGGTTGAGATCTAGATTAGAAGGAAGAAATCATGTATAGATGACAAGGGAAAAAATGCAGGTAGAGAAAACAGGTGGTACTGGACCCTGCAGCAGGAAAGTGCTTAACATTTCACAGTTCAAAATTGCTGGTGACCTGCCTAGATGATAATGAGTGGGAATAGAGGATGGTGTACTCTGACATTGAGGAAGTAGGAAGGCGAAAGATCCTGTTGGATGTATATGTGAAAGTAAGGAGTTTAAATTTTATACTAAGTGCGATGTGCAACCACAGAGGTCCTTGACATCTTTGGGTTTGTTTTAGAGGTAGAATCTGGAAAGCTTGCCTTTATACTAAATTACTAGTTACATAGAATTATTATTATTATTTATTATTATTATTTGGCATTAGTAATCAGTTCACTGTTCAGGCTATTTACTGCATTGGGGAAAGTTGTACTTGGAAGTATGTTTGATGGTGAAAAGTAAGATTTTCATTTAACCATGGTAAATTGGAGGTACTGGTTAGACCTCCATGTGTAGATGCCCGGTCACCTGTGGGAAACAGAGTCCTAGAGAACTGGCAAGCAACTGAAGTGAAAAACATAGGTGATTACTAAGGCAGACCCATTCAAAATGCCACACTTACTATTTATTAGAAAAGACTTGCTAAGGAATTTGAAGAGTGGCCAGTTAAAGAAGAGGAAGAATAAAGATAAGAAATTGAACCTTATTAACTCTAAGAAATGGTTCAAAGAGGCAGTAGCTGATCATATCTGGTGTTACTGGAAGGTCATAGTAGATAAGAACAGAGCATCCATCAACTGCCAAATTGGCAACACAGAGTTTATTGGTGATCCTAACAACAGTGGCTATTATAGAGGAGAGATGGTGAAGAAAGTCTGTCATATAAGTTGGGAAAAGTATGATAGTGAATAAGTGGGGCTAGTGATTTTTAGATAAACATCTCAAGATTTTATATGAAAGGAACAAAGAGCAATAGCAAGAATAACATCATATGCCAATAATAATGGCAAAAGCTGACAGAGTAGCAAGGTAGTTACCACAGATTGGTGGGTAAGAAAAGGCCTTTTAAAGATGGTATTATTTAGGTTGAGATCTAGATTAGAAGGAAGAAATCATGTATAGATGACAAGGGAAAAAATGCAGGTAGAGAAAACAGGTGGTACTGGACCCTGCAGCAGGAAAGTGCTTAACATTTCACAGTTCAAAATTGCTGGTGACCTGCCTAGATGATAATGAGTGGGAATAGAGGATGGTGTACTCTGACATTGAGGAAGTAGGAAGGCGAAAGATCCTGTTGGATGTATATGTGAAAGTAAGGAGTTTAAATTTTATACTAAGTGCGATGTGCAACCACAGAGGTCCTTGACATCTTTGGGTTTGTTTTAGAGGTAGAATCTGGAAAGCTTGCCTTTATACTAAATTACTAGTTACATAGAATTATTATTATTATTTATTATTATTATTTGGCATTAGTAATCAGTTCGCTGTTCAGGCTATTTACTGCATTGGGGAAAGTTGTACTTGGAAGTATGTTTGATGGTGAAAAGTAAGATTTTCATTTAACCATGGTAAATTGGAGGTACTGGTTAGACCTCCATGTGTAGATGCCCGGTCACCTGTGGGAAACAGAGTCCTAGAGAACTGGCAAGCAACTGAAGTGAAAAAACATAGGTGATTACTAAGGCAGACCCATTCAAAATGCCACACTTACTATTTATTAGAAAAGACTTGCTAAGGAATTTGAAGAGTGGCCAGTTAAAGAAGAGGAAGAATAAAGATAAGAAATTGAACCTTATTAACTCTAAGAAATGGTTCAAAGAGGCAGTAGCTGATCATATCTGGTGTTACTGGAAGGTCATAGTAGATAAGAACAGAGCATCCATCAACTGCCAAATTGGCAACACAGAGTTTATTGGTGATCCTAACAACAGTGGCTATTATAGAGGAGAGATGGTGAAGAAAGTCTGTCATATAAGTTGGGAAAAGTATGATAGTGAATAAGTGGGGCTAGTGATTTTTAGATAAACATCTCAAGATTTTATATGAAAGGAACAAAGAGCAATAGCAAGAAAAAACAAAATATCATTTTTATTCATAGTAGATCCCAGAGAATATCTGCATGATAGTGGGAATAGAGATGGATAATGTGATGATTCATTAGTGAATACAGATATAATTGAAGGAACAAAAACTTTGAGATAGTATAGAAATTGGAATCTAGGCTAAAAACATTTAGGATTGGGGTTTGATAGTTGCATAGACACTGTCTTTATAAAAACAGGAGGGAAAGAAAAGAGATGTGTATAGAAACAGACAGGTGGTTTTGACATTGACAAGATGAAGGGTTCCTATCCTCCTCCATTTTCTTGGTGTTTGAGGTCGAAAATGTACAACCTTTTCTCAAGTGAAATAGCATTCTAACAGTGCTTCTAAATACAGTAATCAGGGAGAGAAAATGGAATGTAACGTTCCTGTCAGCATTTAACCTCTCACATTTCTTGAAATATATCTTGTCATATCCCCCTCCCCCATTACCATTCCCGACACTTGAAATATCCCCTTCCTGACAGTCTTCTCTTTATTTATATCCTCTCATTTGGTATGTTGACAGTCTCCCTCATCCTTCTCTATCAAGCCCTTCCTGATATCCATCCAATTCCCACCCCCAATCGTTGGTACGTTTTGACCTGTTTTGATTTTACAGTCTGATTATATGACTCAGCAAGGTCTTCCTTATATTATAGTTGTGTACCCTCTGAAGGAAATAATTGATTGCCTACTCTGCCTTCTAAACATTTTTTTTTTTTTTTGCTACTCTTATTGATGGTCTCAATATCAACTGCTCGCTTTTCCATGCAGTTGCCAACTCTGATCTTTAATAGAAAGAAGTCTAGTCTCAGCAAGCCTGAGAATGGTTTAAACCAGTACTGCCATTCAGTTGGCAGGATTTTGATGAGATATTGGTGAATGATTCTAGATCCTTTTCCCCCATAGCTGGTCATTATATGGAATGCCTCAATATAAATGTTTCCAACTGATTTTAACAACATATTCAGACCCATATTCATTAGCATATACACAAAAGTTACTTGCTTTGTGTGGGGATTCCCGGGTAGCTCCAACAGTAAAGAATCTGGCCAAGGTACTGGAAACCGAGGTTCGATCCATGGATGGGGAAGATCTTCTTGAGAAGGGAATGTCTACCAACTCCAGTATCCTTGGCTGGATAATTCCATGGACAGAGGATCCTGGTGGGCTAGAGTCCATGGGTTGCAAAGAGCCAGACATGACTGAACAACTAACACACACACACACAAAGCACCATCTCTCTGTTCTTTGAGGTACATTCAGAAGGATCTTGGTGTGAAAGGGTTACTTGAGCTAAGCGTGACAGTATGTCAGTGGCAAAATCCATTCAATCTTCCAGTTGGAATTAGACAACCAAAATCCTCTGTTAAGTAGCTGGACATAGGACTTAACTAGGGTCCTGTGCTAAGGGGAACCTCTAGGAGGAATGCAAGACTTTGGGGCTTGCTAAATCTTCATACCTCATTCACTCAAGGGCATAGGTCACCATAGGTACTGCTAGTCAATCTATAGGTTTTGAATACCACCTATTTCACCAATAAAAAAGCATTTCTAACATTTGTTGTGCTAATCTACAAAGTATATAAGTGTATTAGTCAATTTAGATATGATGAGTAGGTTGACTGCTTATCACGGCTGCCTTTTGAACTGTTAACTCCTAGTCATTGTCTAGCAAATGCTACCCTCTGAAGTATGTATGCTTCTTCAAGGCACTTCAAGCATTAGCTATTTCCAGCGTATGGATAAAATTAAGTTAAACGCATATAGCAAAAAATTTAAATAGGAATGTTCTAAACAATTTGTAGACATACTAGTTAATGGATTATTTATTTCCTCCTCCTTTGCTCCTCTCAATTGTTGAGATACAATTGACAAGTTATAAGATATTTAAAGTGCACACCATGATGATCAAATGTGCATATACATTGTGAAAAGGAACCTCCACTCAGTTAATTAACATATGAATTATCCCACAGACTTTTTTTCTGTTCTTGGTGGAAATATTTTAAGTCCTACTCTCTTAGCGAAATACAGTATTATCAACTATAGTCATGGTTTACGTTAGAGCCTCAGATCTTATTTATCTAATAGCTGAAAGTTGGTACTCTTTTATCAGTCTTTCCCTATTTTTCCCAATTCCAAGTCCTTGGCAACTGCTTTTATATTCTGTTTCTATGAGTACTTTTTAAAAGATCCCACATATAAGTAATATCATGCAATATTTGTCTTTGTCTGGCTTTTTTCACTTAACATAAGTACTCAAGGTCCAACTCTCCTGCTAAAAATGGAAGATTTCTTTCTTTTTTATAACTTTCTTATAGGAATATGTATAATCACATTCAGAAGGATCTTGGTGTGAAAGGGTTACTTGAGCTAAGCGTGACAGTATGTCAGTGGCAAAATCCATTCAATCTTCCAGTTGGAATTAGACAACCAAAATCCTCTGTTAAGTAGCTGGACATAGGACTTAACTAGGGTCCTGTGCTAAGGGGAACCTCTAGGAGGAATGCAAGACTTTGGGGCTTGCTAAATCTTCATACCTCATTCACTCAAGGGCATAGGTCACCATAGGTACTGCTAGTCAATCTATAGGTTTTGAATACCACCTATTTCACCAATAAAAAAGCATTTCTAACATTTGTTGTGCTAATCTACAAAGTATATAAGTGTATTAGTCAATTTAGATATGATGAGTAGGTTGACTGCTTATCACGGCTGCCTTTTGAACTGTTAACTCCTAGTCATTGTCTAGCAAATGCTACCCTCTGAAGTATGTATGCTTCTTCAAGGCACTTCAAGCATTAGCTATTTCCAGCGTATGGATAAAATTAAGTTAAACGCATATAGCAAAAAATTTAAATAGGAATGTTCTAAACAATTTGTAGACATACTAGTTAATGGATTATTTATTTCCTCCTCCTTTGCTCCTCTCAATTGTTGAGATACAATTGACAAGTTATAAGATATTTAAAGTGCACACCATGATGATCAAATGTGCATATACATTGTGAAAAGGAACCTCCACTCAGTTAATTAACATATGAATTATCCCACAGACTTTTTTTCTGTTCTTGGTGGAAATATTTTAAGTCCTACTCTCTTAGCGAAATACAGTATTATCAACTATAGTCATGGTTTACGTTAGAGCCTCAGATCTTATTTATCTAATAGCTGAAAGTTGGTACTCTTTTATCAGTCTTTCCCTATTTTTCCCAATTCCAAGTCCTTGGCAACTGCTTTTATATTCTGTTTCTATGAGTACTTTTTAAAAGATCCCACATATAAGTAATATCATGCAATATTTGTCTTTGTCTGGCTTTTTTCACTTAACATAAGTACTCAAGGTCCAACTCTCCTGCTAAAAATGGAAGATTTCTTTCTTTTTTATAACTTTCTTATAGGAATATGTATAATCACATTTATCCATTAATCTGTTAGTGAATGCTTAGATTGTTTCCATACTTTGGCTATTGTGAATAATGCCTCAATGAACATGCAAATATAGACATCTCTTTGATATTCTGTTTTCATTTCCTTTGGGCATATACCTAGAACCTGGATTGTTGGATTACCCTCTTCACTTTTCATTATATTTGATTTTAAGCTTTTAGAATTATTGAACTCGGTCCAAAGTGAAAAGAGAGAGTTTGAAACTATTCAAACACCTTCCCAGATTTTCTAAATTAGCATTTGGAGGGTGACACCAACAATCTGTGTTGTACAAGCTATCTCTCAGGTGTCCAAAATGCAGTTCACAGTGACAGTCAGGGTGTTCATGTGCACATTTGTGATTTTAACAAGTGTCACCCTGATCTTGTCATTGTTCCCCCTCAGGAACTGATTAGCCACGTTCAAGAGTTAGTCCCTTTCTACTTAGAGGGACTCAGTTAACTTGCCTGTACTTGAGATTCTGACTCTTAAACGAGGGGAATTCAACCTTTGCTAGCTCTCTAACTGGATAAACAAATAGAATGAGGCGCCATGACCGTTTGGCAGCTAGTTACTGCCTGCCGAGATTGTGGTGACTTCATCTTTGGAGTTTTCCTTCTGTCATAGACCTGGAGATTATTTCTTGGTGAATGACATACACATAAAATGAGGAATTAAGCTCAGTACATTTCTTCTTCCATGGTTGCCTCATTCATTCCATGGTTTAAGCTTTTCCTTATAGCACAAAGTGGTTCCCTCACTTGATTAGTTTGCTATTTCACAATGGTGTGGGTACTGTGTCACACATTAAATATTTCCACATGTATAAGGCACTAGTCTGAAGCAGTGTCACTATCTCAGACTTTGGAGCCATTTTGACCTGGGTGCACACTCCAGAACTGTCCTAAATGCATTTTGCCTTTGAACCAATGACCATCTTTGATTGAGGTTCCACTTAGTTACCTAAAAAATGGAGAAAATAATAAAATGCCAACTTTCAAAGGAGTCTAATGGAATTATGATAGGTAAAAT
Source organism: Tragulus kanchil (assembly GCA_022376925.1). Classification (NCBI taxonomy): domain Eukaryota; kingdom Metazoa; phylum Chordata; class Mammalia; order Artiodactyla; family Tragulidae; genus Tragulus; species Tragulus kanchil. The sequence continues at coordinate 53,452,969 of JAIOJX010000027.1, read as the reverse complement.
TATGTTAGGCACATATATATTGCACACTTGATACAGGCTCATTCCTCTTTTGGCTCACTTTAAAAAGGAGGGCCCTGGAGAATGGAATGGAAACCCATTCCAGTATTCTTCCCTGGAGAACTCCAACGACAGAAGATCCTGGTGGACTATAGTACATGGGATCACAAAGAGTAGGACATGACTTAGCGACTCTTTCACTTTCTTTTCACAAAGGAAGGCAAAGTTCACCCACTGTCTTCTTTTTTTACTTTCTTACTCAAAGGGAAAAATAACAATAACTACTGGGAGACTATCATCAAAATATCCATTTCCCCACCGAGAAATCATCCCTCTTTTAAATCCCCAAACTTCATTTCCCCTCTCTTCCTCTATCAGTGACTACCCTGAGTGTAAGACAGTGGACTCAGGTGAGGCAAGTAAGGTGTCTAGGGTGCAGTTTACAGAGGTGCTCAATCTCTCACTCAATCCTGAGAGCATGTGCTCCCTAGGCAGCTCACTCTAGTCCTGATCTGTTGTGGATTCCACTTCCCTCAATTTACCATGTGCTGTCCTAAGAACAACCATTTCTTTCCTCTTGGTGATTTAGATGTAATTTAGATTAATAAACAGTAGAGCTTGGGGTATTCTGGGAAGATGGTGGAGAAATAAGGCAGGGAGATTGCCAGCTCCCCAACAAATACAAGAAAAACTACATTGAGTTTTCTTTGATATGAGTTATTTCTTGGTGAATGACATACATTTAAGCTCAGTACATTTCTTCTTCCATGGTTGCCTCATTCATTCCATGGTTTAAGCTTTTCCTTATAGCACAAAGTGGTTCCCTCACTTGATTAGTTTGCTATTTCACAATGGTGTGGGTACTGTGTCACACATTAAATATTTCCACATGTATAAGGCACTAGTCTGAAGCAGTGTCACTATCTCAGACTTTGGAGCCATTTTGACCTGGGTGCACACTCCAGAACTGTCCTAAATGCATTTTGCCTTTGAACCAATGACCATCTTTGATTGAGGTTCCACTTAGTTACCTAAAAAATGGAGAAAATAATAAAATGCCAACTTTCAAAGGAGTCTAATGGAATTATGATAGGTAAAATTATGTTAGGCACATATATATTGCACACTTGATACAGGCTCATTCCTCTTTTGGCTCACTTTAAAAAGGAGGGCCCTGGAGAATGGAATGGAAACCCATTCCAGTATTCTTCCCTGGAGAACTCCAACGACAGAAGATCCTGGTGGACTATAGTACATGGGATCACAAAGAGTAGGACATGACTTAGCGACTCTTTCACTTTCTTTTCACAAAGGAAGGCAAAGTTCACCCACTGTCTTCTTTTTTTACTTTCTTACTCAAAGGGAAAAATAACAATAACTACTGGGAGACTATCATCAAAATATCCATTTCCCCACCGAGAAATCATCCCTCTTTTAAATCCCCAAACTTCATTTCCCCTCTCTTCCTCTATCAGTGACTACCCTGAGTGTAAGACAGTGGACTCAGGTGAGGCAAGTAAGGTGTCTAGGGTGCAGTTTACAGAGGTGCTCAATCTCTCACTCAATCCTGAGAGCATGTGCTCCCTAGGCAGCTCACTCTAGTCCTGATCTGTTGTGGATTCCACTTCCCTCAATTTACCATGTGCTGTCCTAAGAACAACCATTTCTTTCCTCTTGGTGATTTAGATGTAATTTAGATTAATAAACAGTAGAGCTTGGGGTATTCTGGGAAGATGGTGGAGAAATAAGGCAGGGAGATTGCCAGCTCCCCAACAAATACAAGAAAAACTCATCCACGGGGGAGCCAAGATGGCGGAGGAATGAGGGGAAGATTTCACTGGCTCCCCAACAGAATCACCAGAACTAATAAAGAAAAGAACCACCACCAACAAACCAGCCGCTAGAGGACAGAAGAATTCCATAGGTCCATGAGAGTAGAAGAGTGAATAGCCAGAAATCTCCCGGAGCTACGGTTCTAAGAACCCTCTATCCTAACACCCAGGTCACACCGCACCGACAGAAGGCGCGCCAGCAAGTGCTCTAAAAGGGGGCCTAAGTGGAGCCTCAGGGGAGAGAGGGCAGCGAACAGCATGAAAACTCCAAGAATCCACCCGGATCGCCGGCAGAAATTAAGACACTCCTAGGATAGGATATCGGAGCAGGGCCCAGCAGAACGCACTTGCTGCCTAGCAACCTACAAGGAGACAGGAAGGAGCGCCCTGTGTGAAAGTCGCGCCGCTCTGCTGGGCGAAGATCGCGACTTTCCGCCTGGCACTGGGTGAGTTCAAACACTCCTAGTGGGAGACTGGCTGAAGGGGAAGTCGCCCACAGATTGCTGACCAGGGACCGGGCTCGAACCAGACGGGGAAGCTTGTGCCTGCCTTTGGGACTTGGAGGCATAACCGGCAGTGCATGCGCGCCAGTGGCGGAGCGGCCCATGCACCCCCATAGCTGCACCCCCATAGCTACACCCGCAGCTGAGGAAGCCTGGAGAAGGGCAGGTATCAGAGGCTACCAGCGGGTGCGCGGCAGAGCCAGGACACCCCCGCCCACCCTCGGACTGAGCGGGTGCCGCGGTCCCCCGCCCATCGGACTGGGATCTGCCCGCACCCCCGCCCACCCCGGGACAGAGCGTGCGCTGCGGTCCCCCGTCCGAGGGACTGGGATCAGCCTGCCGTCCTGGCCAGCACCTGAGCTTGCAGACCGGTGCCATAAGGGAAAGGCTGCACCATCAAGACAACACCATCGCGACCAGACTGGCTTCCACCAGACAGATGAGAGGATAAAAACCAGGGACAGTATTTAGCTTTTGTGCTTATCTGCTGCGGACAATTCTGTTTGTTTGATTGGTCAGGTTTCGTTTTTTTTTTTTTTTTCTCTTTTGTCTCTTCTTATTAAGTTTCTCTTCCCTTTTTTAATTTTTAATTTCTTTTTTTGATTTTTAATTATTAATTTTTTCTTAATTTTAATTCTTGAACTTCTAATTTTCTTTCCTCTTTCCCACCCCTTCCTCTCTCTATGTTCTAAATCTAAAATTTTCTCCTATATACCACTACTCCCTAGATAAATATTTCCTACCTTCCTGTCTCCACTATTCTCTTCCAGCTGCTCTAAACAATACAACACACTAATCTTGGCTATATAACCCTATAAAATCCTTCCAAGTCGAATCTATTCCTTCTCATTACCCATACACTCTCCACCTCCTCACCCCCAACACATGTCTTACTTAAAAATTGCTTTCACTGAAATAGTCCAAGCCAGGACCTTACTCAAGATCTATTTTTCCAGGCACAATTTTAATTAATTCAGAGATTAACGGGCAAATACCATCTTTGATTGCGTTTGCCAGAAAAATTTCCTATGATTTGTCACAGTAAGACAGGATAGATGTGGTTATTGCTGTTGTATGTATATCTTATGACTATGTTAGAAAACATCTGCATGTTTTTCTGACTGTCACCCATTTAGGGACCGGGCTCGAACCAGACGGGAAGCTGGTGCCTGCCTCTGGGAGTTGGAGGCATGACCGGCAGGGCGCGCGCGCCAGTGGCGGAGGGGCCCGTGCACCCCCAGAGCTGGACCCCCATAGCTACACCCACAGCGGAGGGAGTGGGGGGAAGGTCAGGTATCAGAGGCTACCAGCGGGTGCGCGGCAGAGCCAGGACACCCCCGCCCACCCTCGGACTGAGCGGGTGCCGCGTCCCCGCCCGTCGGACTGGGATCTGCCCGCACCCCCGCCCACCCCGGGACAGAGCGTGCGCTGCGGTCCCCCGTCCGAGGGACTGGGATCAGCCTGCCGTCCTGGCCAGCACCTGAGCTTGCAGACCGGTGCCATAAGGGAAAGGCTGCATCATCAAGACAACACCATCGCGACCAGACTGGCTTCCACCAGACAGATGAGAGGATAAAAACCAGGGACAGTATTTAGCTTTTGTGCTTATCTGCTGCGGACAATTCTGTTTGTTTGATTGGTCAGGTTTCGTTTTTTTTTTTTTTTCTTTTTTTCTCTTTTGTCTCTTCTTATTAAGTTTCTCTTCCCTTTTTTAATTTTTAATTTCTTTTTTTTGATTTTTAATTATTAATTTTTTCTTAATTTTAATTCTTGAACTTCTAATTTTCTTTCCTCTTTCCCACCCCTTCCTCTCTCTATGTTCTAAATCTAAAATTTTCTCCTATATACCACTACTCCCTAGATAAATATTTCCTACCTTCCTGTCTCCACTATTCTCTTCCAGCTGCTCTAAACAATACAACACACTAATCTTGGCTATATAACCCTATAAAATCCTTCCAAGTCGAATCTATTCCTTCTCATTACCCATACACTCTCCACCTCCTCACCCCCAACACATGTCTTACTTAAAAATTGCTTTCACTGAAATAGTCCAAGCCAGGACCTTACTCAAGATCTATTTTTCCAGGCACAATTTTAATTAATTCAGAGATTAACGGGCAAATACCATCTTTGATTGCGTCGTTTGCCAGAAAAATTTCCTATGATTTGTCACAGTAAGACAGGATAGATGTGGTTATTGCTGTGTATGTATGTATATCTTATGACTATGTTAGAAAACATCTGCATGTTTTTCTGACTGTCACCCATTAGGGACACACCTCTTGCTCCTCAGCTGCTAGTATTTGAACTAATACCATGGAACACCATAGCAAACCAGACATAGAGCCTACACCCCGACCAGACATCAAACCAAGGATCCTCGGAGTGGAAGCCCTGATTTCAAGACCCCACACTATCAAAGAACATACAACACTAGAGATTATTCACCTGTAAACAAGACCTAACACCACCCAAGACACAAACCACTGAACCCTTCTAGAAGGACGGAAACCAAAAGGAAGGGAGAATTCAACCAAGAACCCTGGTGGGAAAAAGAACTCCATACACACAGCCACCCACAAAGAAAAAAAAACCTAACCTAATAATGAAACAACAGAGAGACACTGCACAAATGAAGGACCAAGCTAGAGAGTCACAGCTTGAAATGACAGAGGAGGAGATAGACAAATTGCCTGAAAGAGAATTTAGAAAACCTATACTAATGAGGATGCAAAACACTGAAAATAGAATATTAGAGGAAATTAGTGCATTGAGAAAAGACATGCAGGAAATGAAAAATAAGCAAATAGAGACCACCTACTAAATTGCTGAGCTCAAAAATACTATAGAAGGCCTCAACACTAGAGTATCGGAGGCTGAAGAACAGATAAGGGAGCTGGAAGATAGACTGTTGGAAATAACTGGTGAGGAACAGAACAAAGCCAAAAGAATTAAAAGAACTGAGGATAGCAGCAGAGACCTATGGGACAATATCAAACGCACCAACATTAGAATTATAGGAATTCCAGAAAAAGAAGAAGGGAAGAAAGGTTACGAAAAAAATCTTGAAGAGGTTATAATGGAAAACTTCCCCAGCATGGGAAAGGAAATAGTCAACCATGTCCAAGAACAAAGGGTTCCTTACAGGATAAACCCCAGAAGAAACACACCAAGGAACATTCCAATCAAACTGACACAGAATAAATATAGAAGACAGATAGCAGCACTGGCGTCGTTGCCAGAAAAATTTCCTATGATTTGTCACAGTAAGACAGGATAGATGTGGTTATTGCTGTGTATGTATGTATATCTTATGACTATGTTAGAAAACATCTGCATGTTTTTCTGACTGTCACCCATTAGGGACACACCTCTTGCTCCTCAGCTGCTAGTATTTGAACTAATACCATGGAACACCATAGCAAACCAGACATAGAGCCTACACCCCGACCAGACATCAAACCAAGGATCCTCGGAGTGGAAGCCCTGATTTCAAGACCCCACACTATCAAAGAACATACAACACTAGAGATTATTCACCTGTAAACAAGACCTAACACCACCCAAGACACAAACCACTGAACCCTTCTAGAAGGACGGAAACCAAAAGGAAGGGAGAATTCAACCAAGAACCCTGGTGGGAAAAAGAACTCCATACACACAGCCACCCACAAAGAAAAAAAAACCTAACCTAATAATGAAACAACAGAGAGACACTGCACAAATGAAGGACCAAGCTAGAGAGTCACAGCTTGAAATGACAGAGGAGGAGATAGACAAATTGCCTGAAAGAGAATTTAGAAAACCTATACTAATGAGGATGCAAAACACTGAAAATAGAATATTAGAGGAAATTAGTGCATTGAGAAAAGACATGCAGGAAATGAAAAATAAGCAAATAGAGACCACCTACTAAATTGCTGAGCTCAAAAATACTATAGAAGGCCTCAACACTAGAGTATCGGAGGCTGAAGAACAGATAAGGGAGCTGGAAGATAGACTGTTGGAAATAACTGGTGAGGAACAGAACAAAGCCAAAAGAATTAAAAGAACTGAGGATAGCAGCAGAGACCTATGGGACAATATCAAACGCACCAACATTAGAATTATAGGAATTCCAGAAAAAGAAGAAGGGAAGAAAGGTTACGAAAAAAATCTTGAAGAGGTTATAATGGAAAACTTCCCCAGCATGGGAAAGGAAATAGTCAACCATGTCCAAGAACAAAGGGTTCCTTACAGGATAAACCCCAGAAGAAACACACCAAGGAACATTCCAATCAAACTGACACAGAATAAATATAAAGACAGATTACTAAAAGCAGCTAGGAGCAAACAACAAATAACACATAAAGGAAACCCCATACGCCTAACTGTGGATCTCTCAACAGAAACCCTGCAGGCCAGAAGAAAATGGCAGGACACATTTAAACGGCTAAAAGAGAATAACCTCCAACCAAGAATTCTCTACCCAGCAAGAATCTCATTCAGAATCGATGCAGAAGTCAAAAGCTTCTCAGACAGACAAAAACTAAAAGTATTCTGTACCACAAAACCAGCCCTATAACAAGTGTTAAAGGGCCTGATATAGTCAATAAATACAAGAGTAGAAGAAGTCCTACAAATCAAACCCCAGACTTCTAAGAAGATGACAATAGGAACATTTGTATCAATAATTACATTGAATGTAAACGAACTAAATGCTCCAAGCAAAAGACATAGACTGGCTGAATGGATCAAGAAACATGAGCCATATATATGCTGTTTACAAGAGACCCACTTCAGACGTGGAGACACTCATAGACTGAAAGTGAGAGGCTGGAAAAAGATATTCCATGCAAATGGAAATCAAAAGAAAGCTGGAGTAGCAATCCTCATATCAGACAAAATAGATTTTAAAGTAAAGAAGATTCTAAGAGACAAGGCAGGTCACTACATCATGATTAAAGGATCCATCCAAGAGGAAGACATAACAGTCATGAACATCTACGCACCCAACACAGAGGCACCTCAATACATAAGACAGATACTTTCAGACTTAAAAAAAGAAATCAATAATAACACAATAATAGTAGGAGACTTTAACACTCCTCTTACACCAATGGACAGATCATCTAAACAGAAATTTAATAAAGAAACACAAGCCTTAAATGCCACACTAGAAAAGATGGACCTCATCGATATCTATAGGACATTCCATCCAAAAGCAGAAGAATACACTTTCTTCTCAAGTACTCACGGCACATTCTCCAGGATAGACCAAACCTTGGGCCACAAACCAGACCTCAGTCAATTCAAGAAAACTGAAATTATATCAGCCATCTTCTCGGACCACAATGCAATGAGAGTAGAGATCAACTACAGGAAAAAAACCTGCTAAAAACACAAACAAATTGAGGTTAAACAACACATACCTAAAAAACAAACTGATTACTGAGGAAATCAAAGGAGAAATTATAAAATTTCTAGTAGAAAATGACAATGAATATATGACCGTGCAAAACCTATGGGATACCGCAAAAGCAGTTCTAAGAGGGAAATTTATAGCAATACAATCCCAGTTCAAGAAACTAGGAAAATATGAAGCAGATGACCTAACCCTCCACTTAAAACAATTGGAGAAAAAACAAAAACATCCCAAAGCCAGCAGAAGACGAGAAATTATAAAGACTAGATCAGAAATAAATCAGAAAAAAATGAAAGAAACTATAGGACAGATAAATAAACCAAAAAGCTGGTTCTTTGAAAAGGTAAACAAAATTGACAAGCCACTGGCCAGAATCATCAAGAGAAAGAGAGAGAAGAACCAGATCAACAAAATCAAAAATGAAAAAGGAGAGATTATAACAGATAATGCAGAAATCCAAAGGATTCTAAGGGACTATTATGAGCTACTCTATGGCAACAAACTGGACAACCTGGAAGAAATGGACAGTTTCTTGGGGAAGATCAATCTCCCTAGACTGAGCCAGGAAGAAACAGAAACATTGAACAACCATATCACAAGCTCAGAAATCGAATCTGGGATTAAAAATTTACCCAAAAATAAAAGCCCAGGGCCAGATGGTTTCACAGTCATCTTCTACCAAACATTTAAAGAAGAGCTAATACCTGTCCTTCTAAAACTCTTTCAAAAAACTGCAAAGGAAGGAAAACTTCCAAACACATTCTATGAGGCCACCATCACCCTAATACCCAAACCAGGCAAAGACAACACAAAAAAGGAAAATTACAGGCCAATTTCTCTGATGAACGTAGATGCCAAGATCCTCAACAAAATCCTAGCAAACAGAATTCAACGACACATCAAAAAACTCATACATCATCATCAAGTCGGGTTCATCCCAGGCATGCAAGGATTCTTCAACATCCGCAAATCAATCAATGTGATACACCATATCAACAAATTGAGAGACAAAAACCACATGATCATCTCAATAGATGCAGAAAAAGCCTTCAACAAAGTACAACACCCATTTGTGATAAAAACACTTCAGAGAATGGGCATAGAAGGAACCTATCTCAACATAGTGAAAGCCATATATGAGAAGCCCACAGCAAACATTATCCTCAACGGTGGAAAACTGAAAGCATTCCCTCTAAGATCAGCAACAAGACAGGGGTGTCCACTTTCAACACTACTATTCAACATAGTCCTGGAGGTTCTAGCAACGGCAATAAGAGAAGAGAAAGAAATCAAAGGTATCCAGATTGGAAAGGAAGAAGTCAAGCTCTCTGTTTTTGCAGACGACATGATATTATACATAGAAAATCCCAAAGACTCTATTACAAAGCTACTAGAGCTAATCAACGAATTCAGCAAAGTCGCAGGATACAAAGTCAACACACAGAAATCACTGGCATTCCTATACACAAACAATGAAAAATCAGAAAACAAAATCAAACAGGCAGTCCCCTTCACCATTGCAACCAAAAGAATCAAATATCTAGGAATAAACTTACCCAAAGGAACAAAAGAACTGTACAGAGAAAATTACAAGACACTCATGAAAGAAATTAAAGAAGACTTAAACAGATGGAGAGATATTCCATGTTTCTGGTTCAGAAGAATCAATATTGTGAAAATGGGCATACTACCAAATATCATCTACAGATTCAATGCAATACCTATTCAAATTCCATTGACATTTTTCACAAAACTAGAGCAAACAATAACACAGTTCATATGGAAACACAAAAGACCTCGAAAAGCCAAAGCAATCCTGAGAAAGAAAAATGGAGCTGGAGGGATCAGTCTCCCCAACTTCAGACTCTACTACAAAGCAACTGTCATCAAGACAGTATGGTACTGGCACAAAAACAGAACTATAGACCAATGGAACAAGATAGAGAACCCAGAGATAAACCCACGCACCTATGAGTACCTTATTTTTGATAAAGGAGGAGAAACTATAAAATGGGACAAAGACAGCCCCTTCAACAAGTGGTGCTGGGAGAATTGGACAGCTACATGCAAAAAAATGAAGTTGGAACATCCCCTGATAGCATACACTAAGATCAACTCAAAATGGATTAAAGACCTAAATGTAAGACCGGAAACCATCAGACTGTTAGAGGAGAATATAGGCAAAACCCTCAAGGACATCAGTCAAAGCACAATCTTCTCAGACCCACCTACTAAAATAGCAGAACTGAAAAGAAAAAGGAATATGTGGGACCTCATGAAACTTAAAAGCTTTTGCACAGCAAAAGAAATTACAAAAAAGCTGAACAGACAGCCCACAGATTGGGAGAAAATCATAGCAAATGAAACAACAGACAAAGAATTAATCTCCAAAATCGACAAGCAACTCAGACAACTCAGCATTACATAAGTTAACAACCAATTAAAAAATGGGAAAAAGATCTAAAGAGACGTCTCTCCAAAAGGACATACAGATGGCCCAAAAGCACATGAAATGATGCTCAACCTCGCTTATTTTCGCAGATACAAAGTCAACACACAGAAATCACTGGCATTCCTATACACAAACAATGAAAAATCAGAAAACAAAATCAAACAGGCAGTCCCCTTCACCATTGCAACCAAAAGAATCAAATATCTAGGAATAAACTTACCCAAAGGAACAAAAGAACTGTACAGAGAAAATTACAAGACACTCATGAAAGAAATTAAAGAAGACTTAAACAGATGGAGAGATATTCCATGTTTCTGGTTCAGAAGAATCAATATTGTGAAAATGGGCATACTACCAAATATCATCTACAGATTCAATGCAATACCTATTCAAATTCCATTGACATTTTTCACAAAACTAGAGCAAACAATAACACAGTTCATATGGAAACACAAAAGACCTCGAAAAGCCAAAGCAATCCTGAGAAAGAAAAATGGAGCTGGAGGGATCAGTCTCCCCAACTTCAGACTCTACTACAAAGCAACTGTCATCAAGACAGTATGGTACTGGCACAAAAACAGAACTATAGACCAATGGAACAAGATAGAGAACCCAGAGATAAACCCACGCACCTATGAGTACCTTATTTTTGATAAAGGAGGAGAAACTATAAAATGGGACAAAGACAGCCCCTTCAACAAGTGGTGCTGGGAGAATTGGACAGCTACATGCAAAAAAATGAAGTTGGAACATCCCCTGATAGCATACACTAAGATCAACTCAAAATGGATTAAAGACCTAAATGTAAGACCGGAAACCATCAGACTGTTAGAGGAGAATATAGGCAAAACCCTCAAGGACATCAGTCAAAGCACAATCTTCTCAGACCCACCTACTAAAATAGCAGAACTGAAAAGAAAAAGGAATATGTGGGACCTCATGAAACTTAAAAAGCTTTTGCACAGCAAAAGAAATTACAAAAAAGCTGAACAGACAGCCCACAGATTGGGAGAAAATCATAGCAAATGAAACAACAGACAAAGAATTAATCTCCAAAATCGACAAGCAACTCAGACAACTCAGCATTACATAAGTTAACAACCAATTAAAAAATGGGAAAAAGATCTAAAGAGACGTCTCTCCAAAAGGACATACAGATGGCCCAAAAGCACATGAAATGATGCTCAACCTCGCTTATTTTAGAGAAATGCTAATTAAAACTACAATGAGATACCAACTTACACCCGTCAGAATGGCCATCTTCAAAAAATCTGCAGACAATAAATGCTGGAGAGGGCGCAGAGAAAAGGGAACCCTCTTGCATTGCTGGTGGGAATGTCAACTGATACAGCCTCTATGGAAGACAGGATGGAGATTTCTTTAAAAACTTGAAATAGAAGCACCCTATGACCCAGCAATCCCACTATTAGGCTTATATCCTGATGAAATCAAAACAGAAAGAAGCACCTGTACCCCAATGTTCATTGCAGCTCTCTATACAATAGCCAGAACATGGAAGCAACCTTGGTGTCCATCGACGAATGAATGGATATAGAAGCCCTGGTACATATATACAATGGAATACTACTCAGCTGTTAAAAGAAATGCAGAAGACTCAGTCCTAATGAAGTGGCTGGCTCTAGAACCTATCATAAAAAGTGAAGTGAGTCAAAAAGAGAAAGACAAATACAGTATACTAGCACACATATATGGAATCTAGTAGGATGGTCTTGATAACACATGCAGGGAACTTATGGAAGAACAGACAAAGCATAGACATAGGGACATTGGGGGGAAGAAATAGGGAGGGGAAAGCATGGAGGGAGTAACATGGAAACCTATACCGTCATGTGTGGAACAGATAGCTGTTGTCATTGTGCTAAGGGAATAGGAGTGCTTACAATGGCTTGGGGCAAATGTCTGGAGGGGTATGATGGGGGAAACTGGGGTGGTGGGGACCATGGATATGCATATGACTGATCTGGGAACATATATGTCTGTGAACAAGGGAATAGGAGTGCTTACAATGGCTTGGGGCGAAGGTCTGGAGGGGTCGGATGGGGGGAACTGCGGGGGTGGGGACCATGGATATGCATATGACTGATCTGGGAACATATATGTCTGTGAACAAGGGAATAGGAGTGCTTACGATGGCTTGGGGCGAAGGTCTGGAGGGGTGGGATGGGGGGAACTGCGGGGGTGGGGACCATGGATATGCATATGACTGATCTGTGAACATACATGTCTGTGAACAACAAAACTCTGTAAAACCTTTAAAATAAAGAATAAAAAAAAAATATGGAACAACTCCTTTAGGCCAGTCTCTAGGCAATAATAGAAGACTCCAGGACTTCAGTGGTATAAGCCAGACTACTTGGAATAGGGTAGAAAAAAATATAGAGACATAAAAGGAGAAAAGAGGAGGTGGAGAAAGAACAGAAGCATATACACCAAGGGAGAGAGGGAGTCATGAAGGAGGAAGATATTCTGTGTCTTGGGAAGCTCCTTCACAGGCATGACCAAGGTGTAGCTGTGGAATCTTGTACAGCCAGACAAATCCAGGACCTAGAGGACAGAATCAAGATAAAGGTGCACTCCTTTGCCCATGAACAGCTCACAGACCTCAGTCCCAACCAGACGCAGGCTCAGGATGCTGGGAGTGAAGCATAAACCCCACAGCACAGAGGGAGGACCTGGGATAATGAGAGTGGCAAACACTAGCCGTGCTGCACCGAGAAAAACTTGCACACTGCTCCTTGAACAATACACTCACTAGCTGCTCCAGGGGCAGGACGCATATACTGACACATATATGGAAAGTGGATGGTCAAGATAAACAAAATTGCAGGGAAACTTATGGAAGAACAGACAAAGCATAGACATAGGGACATTGGGGGGAAGAAATAGGGAGGGGAAAGCATGGAGGGAGTAACATGGAAACCTATACCGTCATGTGTGGAACAGATAGCTGTTGTCATTGTGCTAAGGGAATAGGAGTGCTTACAATGGCTTGGGGCAAATGTCTGGAGGGGTATGATGGGGGAAACTGGGGTGGTGGGGACCATGGATATGCATATGACTGATCTGGGAACATATATGTCTGTGAACAAGGGAATAGGAGTGCTTACAATGGCTTGGGGCGAAGGTCTGAGGGGTCGGATGGGGAACTGCGGGGGTGGGGACCATGGATATGCATATGACTGATCTGGGAACATATATGTCTGTGAACAAGGGAATAGGAGTGCTTACGATGGCTTGGGGCGAAGGTCTGGAGGGGTGGGATGGGGAACTGCGGGTGGGGACCATGGATATGCATATGACTGATCTGTGAACATACATGTCTGTGAACAACAAAACTCTGTAAAACCTTTAAAATAAAGAATAAAAAAAAAATATGGAACAACTCCTTTAGGCCAGTCTCTAGGCAATAATAGAAGACTCCAGGACTTCAGTGGTATAAGCCAGACTACTTGGAATAGGGTAGAAAAAAATATAGAGACATAAAAGGAGAAAAGAGGAGGTGGAGAAAGAACAGAAGCATATACACCAAGGGAGAGAGGGAGTCATGAAGGAGGAAGATATTCTGTGTCTTGGGAAGCTCCTTCACAGGCATGACCAAGGTGTAGCTGTGGAATCTTGTACAGCCAGACAAATCCAGGACCTAGAGGACAGAATCAAGATAAAGGTGCACTCCTTTGCCCATGAACAGCTCACAGACCTCAGTCCCAACCAGACGCAGGCTCAGGATGCTGGGAGTGAAGCATAAACCCCACAGCACAGAGGGAGGACCTGGGATAATGAGAGTGGCAAACACTAGCCGTGCTGCACCGAGAAAAACTTGCACACTGCTCCTTGAACAATACACTCACTAGCTGCTCCAGGGGCAGGACGCATATTCTTGAGCACATCAGTCTGCTGTGACCCCCTTCGTCTGGCAAAACAATAAAGCTACTACCTTCTACTTTGCACTCTCCCCCCTCAAAAAAATAACTTGCACTGACCAGGGATCACAGAGGGAGGGCCTGAGAAAACTAGAGTTGGGAAGCACTAGCCCCCACTTTGCCAAGATAAACTGGCACAAACCCAGCAGTACAGAGGGTGGACCAAGGATACATGTTCCCACAGTGCACAGAGGGTGGGCCCAGGAAGCAATATGAAGGGAACACGAATTGCTGGATCAGAGGCCAGGGTCAGGGAGCCTAGGAAAGAGCCACACAAGTCCTTCCTAACAAGTTTCAGTCTGCAGAGCAGGACAGGCCCAAGGAGTGGTAGTTCCAACAAAAATTTCACAGACAAGTAGAAGGTTGGTGGCAGTGAAGATGTACTGAAAGGATTGCTTTGACTGTGGAAATTAACAAGTCCATCACTGCCAAAGTTGAAAGGACTCCTCAAAGTCATACTGAACCCTTACAACTTACCCAAACCTACTAGAAGATGATACACAACCCTAGAGAGTCAAGACCTAGCTCCATCAACAAGAACACAGGCACGAGTCCCCCCAACTAGGATACTATCAGAGGATACAAAACCAAATCTAAATACAGGGGCAGACTCCACACATAACAAGAGCAATTTTGAGACCTTTTTTCTTTTTCCATTTACTTTTAAATCACACTGTTTACTCTACCTACATATTTCTACCTCCATGCTAACCTTTTGCAATGCTGTAGATTTGTCCTCTTTATTTCTTTATTAAAAAAAAGAAAACAAAAAAATTCCCTTAAAAATTCTGTTTTTATTTTCTATTTTTTTTATTAATATGTTTTTCTCTTTTCTGATTATTTTCCTTTCTTTCTTTTTTTTTAATGTGTTTTTGTTCTGTTTGACTGTTTCAACTACCTTTCTTTCCCTGTTGTACCTATCCCTGATATATAAATCTCTTTCATATACATCTATTTATCTTTGTGCATCTGTTCATTTCTCCACCTTCTCTTCTACTCCTTAATTTTCTCTTTTCCTTCCCTTCACTCTTTTTTCCTATTTTATTTTTCTTTTTTCTCATCTTTTTCCCCCTTCACTTTTTCAATTTCCACCATGCAAGTTAAGTTGTTGTGTTCTCTCTGCTATATTCCCAGTTAACACTCTGTTTAGGCTCAGTTATCTGGACTGAATGTTAATTACCTTTGCTTTTAAGTGGTTGAAATCATTTTTGGTTCCCTTTACTCAACAAGTCAGTCTCCTGTAACCTTTTCTCTTTGAAATATTTTAGTTATATCAGTAAGTATGTGTATATTCTCCATTAAATGTGTAGTCACCTGTGAGATCTTGTATTCATACACAGGCAAAAGTTAATCCTAGCAATAATTCAAGACAAGCCACTGAATCAAAAGGCATGGGAATAAGAGACATCAAATGGAAAAGGCTAAGAAAAAAAAAAAAAAAGAAACTACTGAGAAATAAAACACAAATGAAGGAAGGAGGTAGAGATGCACAAAGTCAAATAAATGAAGAGGAAATAAGTAAACTACTTGATAAAGAATTCATAATAATGATAGTAAAGATGTCCCAAGACTTGAAAATAGAATAGAAAAAATGGAAGCAATGATTATCAAGGACATAAGGAAATAGACATGAATAACACAATTACTGAAATTAAAATTACTCTAGAGGTAATCAATAATAGAATAACAGAAGCAGAAAATACAATGAGGGAGCGGAAAAGATTTGAAATCCCCCAACTAGGATACTATCAGAGGATACAAAACCAAATCTAAATACAGGGGCAGACTCCACACATAACAAGACCACTTCCGAGACCTTTTTTTACCCTTTCCCATATTTCTACCTCCATGCTAACCTTTTGCAATGCTGTAGATTTGTCCTCTTTATTTCTTTATTAAAAAAAAGAAAACAAAAAAATTCCCTTAAAAATTCTGTTTTTATTTTCTATTTTTTTTATTAATATGTTTTTCTCTTTTCTGATTATTTTCCTTTCTTTCTTTTTTTTTAATGTGTTTTTGTTCTGTTTGACTGTTTCAACTACCTTTCTTTCCCTGTTGTACCTATCCCTGATATATAAATCTCTTTCATATACATCTATTTATCTTTGTGCATCTGTTCATTTCTCCACCTTCTCTTCTACTCCTTAATTTTCTCTTTTCCTTCCCTTCACTCTTTTTTCCTATTTTATTTTTCTTTTTTCTCATCTTTTTCCCCCTTCACTTTTTCAATTTCCACCATGCAAGTTAAGTTGTTGTGTTCTCTCTGCTATATTCCCAGTTAACACTCTGTTTAGGCTCAGTTATCTGGACTGAATGTTAATTACCTTTGCTTTTAAGTGGTTGAAATCATTTTTGGTTCCCTTTACTCAACAAGTCAGTCTCCTGTAACCTTTTCTCTTTGAAATATTTTAGTTATATCAGTAAGTATGTGTATATTCTCCATTAAATGTGTAGTCACCTGTGAGATCTTGTATTCATACACAGGCAAAAGTTAATCCTAGCAATAATTCAAGACAAGCCACTGAATCAAAAGGCATGGGAATAAGAGACATCAAATGGAAAAGGCTAAGAAAAAAAAAAAGAAAAGAAACTACTGAGAAATAAAACACAAATGAAGGAAGGAGGTAGAGATGCACAAAGTCAAATAAATGAAGAGGAAATAAGTAAACTACTTGATAAAGAATTCATAATAATGATAGTAAAGATGTCCCAAGACTTGAAAATAGAATAGAAAAAATGGAAGCAATGATTATCAAGGACATAAGGAAATAGACATGAATAACACAATTACTGAAATTAAAATTACTCTAGAGGTAATCAATAATAGAATAACAGAAGCAGAAAATACAATGAGGGAGCTGAAAGATGGAATTGTGGAAATAACTGCTAAGGAACAGAATAAGCAAAATAAAATTAGAATTTTAGAAAAGAATTAAGGATGGCTTCAGAGACATTTGAGAAAATATTAAATGCACCAAGATTTGAATTATTGAGTTCCCAGAGGAAGAAGAGAAAAGGAAAGTCACTGAGAACATTTTGAAAGAGACTATAGTTGAAAAATTCCCCTACATGGGAAGGAAAATAGTCAATCAAATCCAAGAAGCACAGAGAGCCCCATACAGGATAAATCCAAACAGAAACACACCGAGAAACATATTAATCAAGCTAACAAACATTAAACTCAAAGTACTATTGAAATCAGCAAGGTAAAAGCACCAAATAGCATACGAGTGAAAATCCATATGATGTACAGCAGAGTTTTCAGCAGAAACTCTGCAGGCCAGAAGAAAATAGCAGGATGTATTTAAAGTACTGGAACAAACAATAACAAAAAAAGCACAGCCAAGATTATTCCATTTGTCAAGGGTCTTATTCAAAATTGATGGACAAATCAAAACCTTCACAGATAAGTGAAAGATAATAGAATTTAATAGCATCAAACCAGATTAACAACAAATACTGAAAGAACTTATGTATACACTAAACAAAAGGAAAAGGAAAGACCTACAAAAACAGCATGTTACTGGTAATAAACCAGAAATATATACCAACCAGATAAGAGAGAGAGCCCAGAGATGAAGCCCACACACCTATGGTTACCTCAGTTTTGTCAGAGGAGGAAAGAATATGCAATGGGTTTTAAAGAGGAGCATAAAAGGCCCTGAATCAAAAGGCATGGGAATAAGAGACATCAAATGGAAAAGGCTAAGAAAAAAAAAAAGAAAAGAAACTACTGAGAAATAAAACACAAATGAAGGAAGGAGGTAGAGATGCACAAAGTCAAATAAATGAAGAGGAAATAAGTAAACTACTTGATAAAGAATTCATAATAATGATAGTAAAGATGTCCCAAGACTTGAAAATAGAATAGAAAAAATGGAAGCAATGATTATCAAGGACATAAGGAAATAGACATGAATAACACAATTACTGAAATTAAAATTACTCTAGAGGTAATCAATAATAGAATAACAGAAGCAGAAAATACAATGAGGGAGCTGAAAGATGGAATTGTGGAAATAACTGCTAAGGAACAGAATAAGCAAAATAAAATTAGAATTTTAGAAAAGAATTAAGGATGGCTTCAGAGACATTTGAGAAAATATTAAATGCACCAAGATTTGAATTATTGAGTTCCCAGAGGAAGAAGAGAAAAGGAAAGTCACTGAGAACATTTTGAAAGAGACTATAGTTGAAAAATTCCCCTACATGGGAAGGAAAATAGTCAATCAAATCCAAGAAGCACAGAGAGCCCCATACAGGATAAATCCAAACAGAAACACACCGAGAAACATATTAATCAAGCTAACAAACATTAAACTCAAAGTACTATTGAAATCAGCAAGGTAAAAGCACCAAATAGCATACGAGTGAAAATCCATATGATGTACAGCAGAGTTTTCAGCAGAAACTCTGCAGGCCAGAAGAAAATAGCAGGATGTATTTAAAGTACTGGAACAAACAATAACAAAAAAAGCACAGCCAAGATTATTCCATTTGTCAAGGGTCTTATTCAAAATTGATGGACAAATCAAAACCTTCACAGATAAGTGAAAGATAATAGAATTTAATAGCATCAAACCAGATTAACAACAAATACTGAAAGAACTTATGTATACACTAAACAAAAGGAAAAGGAAAGACCTACAAAAACAGCATGTTACTGGTAATAAACCAGAAATATATACCAACCAGATAAGAGAGAGAGCCCAGAGATGAAGCCCACACACCTATGGTTACCTCAGTTTTGTCAGAGGAGGAAAGAATATGCAATGGGGCAAAGATAACCTCTTCAATAAGTGATGCTGGGAAAATTGGATAATGACATGTAAAAGAATGAAATTACAACACTTTCTAACACCATACACAAAGATAAACACAGAATAAGTTAAAGACCTAAATCTAAGATCAGAAACTATAAAGCTATTAGAGCAAAAAACATAGTTAGAATAATTGATGACATAAATCAAAGCAAGATCCTTTATGATCCAACTCCTCAAGTAATGGAAATAAAAATGAAAATAAACAAGTGAGATCTAATTAAAGTTAACAACTTTTGCACCATAAAGGAAACTATAAACAAAGTGAAAAGAGAAATCTCAGAATGGAAAGAATAATACCAAATGAAACAACTGACAAAAGATTAAAATTTACAAAATATACAAGCAGTTCATACAACTCAATACCAGAAAAACAAACAGCCTAATCAAAAGGCGGGGAAAATACTTAAGACATTTCTCCAAAGAAGACATACGGATGGCTAACAAACACAGGAAGAGATGCTCAACTTTGCACATTATTAAAGAAATGCAAATCAAAATTACAACTTGCTATCACCTCACACCAGTCAGAATGACCATCATGAAAATGTCTAGAAGCAATAAATGATAGAAGGTTGTGGAGAAAAGGGAATCCTCTTGCATTGTTGGTGGAAATGTAAACTGATTCATCTACTACTGAAGATAAAATGGAGATTCCTTTAAAAACTAGGAATAAAAGCACCATGTGAACAACAACAACAAAAAAAACAAAGCACCATATGACCCAGCAAACTAAGCATATAACCTGAGGAAAGCAAAATTGAAAAAGCTGCATGTACACTACAGCATTATTTACAATAACAAGAATATGGAAGCAACCTAGATATTGATCAATAGATGAATGAATTAAAAAAATGTGGTACATATACACAAAGGAATATTACTCAGCCATAGAGAAGAATACACTTGACTCAGTTCTAATAAGGTTGATGAATCTAGAAACTATTATACAGTGTGAAGTTAGAAAGAGAAAGATAAATATCATATATCAATGCATATATACAGAATTTAAAAAAAGATTGTACTGATAAATTAATTTGCAGGATAGCAATGGAGAAACTATACAGAACTAACTTACAAACACAGGCATGGCAAAGGAGAGTGTGAGATATATGGAAAGATTAAGATGGAAACATATATCACCATTTGTAAAATAGATAACCAAAAAGAATTTGCTTTATAATTCAAGGGGCTCTGCAACAACCTGGGGGAGAGGGATGTGGAGGGAGATAGGAGGGAGTTTCATGTTGGATAGGACATATGTATCCCTATGGCTGATTCATGTTGATGCATAACAGAAAACAACAAAGTTCTGTAAAGCAATTATCCTTCAAATTAAATAATAATAAATGTCAAAAAAATACTATAGCTCAGGCAACTTTTCTCTCTGGGGTGAATATAAAACTACAGATTGTTAAACCTCATCATAGATTTTTTATAATGCAGTTAGCACTCTAACAATACAGCTGGAACTGCACAAATCCACTTATAAGCAGATTTGTTTTTGATAAATAGGAACTACAGATACTACATAATTCATGATCGGTTGAATTTGCCAATACAAAATCATAAATATGGGGAGTTGATCTAAGATATCCATCAATTTTCAGTTCTGTGGTTCCCCTAATCCACATGTTTTTCTAGGGTCACCACCCAGTTTGCACATTAGATTTATGGAAAGCCTGGACTCTATCTCCATGTGACATAGAGGTAAAGAATTGGCCTGCCATTGCAGAAGACACAGGTTTGACCCCCAGGTCGGGATGATCCCTTGGAGTAGGAAATGGTGATGCACTCCAGTATTCTTGCCTGGAAAATCCCAGGATGGAGGAGTCTGGTGGGCTGTATACAGCCCATGAGGATTCAAATGATCAGACATGGGGGGAGGGGAAAGATAGCGGAGGAATGAGGGGAGGATTTCACCAGCTCTCCAGAAGAATCACCAGAACTAATCAAGAAATGAAATACCATCAACAAACCAGCCGCTAGATGACAAAAGAACTCCTCAGGTCTATGAGGATCAGAGAGTGAACTGCCAGAACATTCCTGGAGCTCCTGTTCTGAGAGCCCTTTACCCCAACCTCCACACTGGGCCCGGTGGAGAGAGTGCTGGGAAGTGCGCCAGGAGAGAGCCTGGGAAGTGCACCTGGAGGACAGAGGACAGTGCTCATCAAAAAAATCCTGCCCAGTCACCGGGCACCAGGTGAGTTGAGACACCATTGGCGGGGGCGTGTATAGCAGAACGGGGAAATCCCATGTGGGTTACAGCCCAGGGTCCTGGCTCCAACTGGACTGGGAGGTGCGCTGGGAGAGAGAGCTGGCAAGTGCGCTGGGAGGACAGAAGGCAGCACTCAGAGCATGGGCGCCTGGTGAGCTGAGACACTGCTAGCAGGGGCATCCAGAACAGAACAGGAAAATCCCCCGCGGGTTGCTGCCTAGGGACCTGGCTTGAGCTGGATGGGAAACATCGTGTTGGCGTTTGGTGCTTGGTCCTGTACCTGGAAGTGCGGACACGCCAGCAGCCTGAAGAGTCCCTACAGCCCTAGACTGCAGCAGGGAAGCCACTGTCCCCCAGGCAACAGAGAGCTTCGGCAGAGGAATCTAGGAGAAGAATAGGGATGGGAGGCCAGCAGGGGTTGCGCAGTGGAACTGGGGAGTCCCCTCCAGCACTGGACCGCACACGTGGCCCCCAGCCGATTGACTGGAAACAGCCCACTGCCCCAGCCAGCACCTGAGCTCATGGCAAAGCCTTTCTTTTGCTGGAAACATAAGCATAAACCATAGCAACGGGCTTGGCAAGGCAAAGACTACTTCATCAAGACATCATCAAGAGCAAACTGGCGGATCTCACACGCAGATGAGAAGATAAAAACCAGGGACAGTATTTATCCTTTTTTATTTGTTTTTTCTTTATTGGATTGTTGGGTTTGATTTTTTTCTATGTCTTTTTCTGTGAATTTTTTCCCCTCTTTTAATTTTTAACTTTTTTTAATTTTAATTTTCTTTCCTTTTTGCCACTGCTTCCTCCTTCTATGCTGCAAATGTAAAATCTTTTCCTATTTACCACTATCCTCTAGATAAATATTTCCTATCTTCCTATCTCCACTATTCTCTTCCAGCTGCACCAAACTCTACAACACATTAATCTCTGTTACCTAACCCTACAAAATCCTTGCAAGATGAATCTATTCCTTCTCATTACTCATACACTCTCCTCCTCCTCACCCCCAACACATGTTTTAGCTAAAAGCTGCTTTTACTGTAATATTCCCAGCCGAGACCTTGCTGTGGATCTATATTTCCAGGCAGTGTTTTAATTACTTTAGAGCTTAATGGTCAGGTATCATCTTTGATTGCACTGTTTCCCAGAAGAATTTCCTATGCTTTATTCCTGTAAGACTGTTCAGTTGTGGTTATTGATGTGTATGTATGTATATTTTCTCCACTATGCTAGAAAATATGTGTATGATTTTATGACTG
Source organism: Tragulus kanchil (assembly GCA_022376925.1). Lineage (NCBI taxonomy): Eukaryota > Metazoa > Chordata > Mammalia > Artiodactyla > Tragulidae > Tragulus > Tragulus kanchil. The sequence goes on along the minus strand of JAIOJX010000027.1, from coordinate 53,430,537 downwards.
TCATCCATCAGGGATGCACCTCTTGCTCCTCAGATGCTAGTATTTGAACTAATATCACGGAACACCATAGCAAAACAGACATAGAGCCTACACCCCCTGACCAGACATCAAACCAAGAATCCTCGGAGTGGAAGCCCTCATTCTAAAACACTACACTATCAAAGAACATGCAGCACTAGAGATTACTCCTCTGTAAACAAGACCTAACACCACCCAAGACACAAACCATTGAACCCTTCTACAAGGACAGAAACCCAAAGGAAGGGAGAATTCAACCATGAACCCTGATGGGAAAAATAACTCCATACACACAGACACACACAATGAAACAAAAACTAACCTAATAATGAAAAGAAAGAGAAACACTGCACAAATGAAGGAACAAACTAGAGAAACACAGCTACAGATGACAGAAGACGAGACAGACACATTATCTGAAAGAGAATTCAGAAGAGGGATACCAGTAAGGATTCAAAACACCGAAAACAGAATATTAGATGAAATTAGTGCACTGAGAAGAGACATGCAAGAATTGAAAAATAGGCAGAGACAACCAACTCAATTGGTAAACTCAAAAACACTACAGAAGTTCTCAACAGTAGAGTATCAGAGGCAGAAGAACGAATAAGTGAGCTGGCAGACAGAATGGTGGAAATAAGTGCTGAAGAACAGACCAAAGCACAAAGAATCAAAAGAACTAAGGATAACATTAGAGACCTATGGGACAATATCAAAAGCACCAACATTAAAATTCTAGGAATCCCAGAAAAAGAAGAGGGAAAGAAAGGTTATGAAAAAAATTCTTGAAGAGATTATAGTTGAAAATTTCCCCAACATGGGAAAGGAAATAGTCAACTAACTCCAAGAAGCACAAAGAGTTTCACACAGGATAAACCCCAGAAGAAACACACCAAGGCACATTCTAATCAAACTAAAACAGACTAAATATAAAGACAGAATACATAAAGCAGCTAGGAACAAACAACATATAAAGGAAACCCCATATGCTTAACTGCGGATCTTTCAACAGAAAACTTGCAGGCCAGAAGAGAATGGCAAGACACATTTAAAGGGCTAAAAGAGAATAACCTCCAAACAAGAATTCTCTACCCAGCAAGGATCTCATTCAGAATTGTTGGAGAAGTCAAAAGCTTCACAGACAAGCAAAAACTAAAAGAAGTCTGTACCACAAAACCAGCCCTACAACAATTGTTAAAGGGCTTGATATAGCCAATAAATACAAGAGTAGGAGAAGTCCTACAAATCAAACCCCAGACTTCTAAGAAGATGACAATAGGAACATGTGTATCAATAATTACTTTGAATATAAACGGACTAAATGCTCCAACCAAAAGATACAGACTGGCTGAATGGATACAGAAGCAACACCCATATATATGCTGTTTACAAGAAACCCACTTCAGACCTAGAGACACTCATAGACTGAACATGAGAGGATGGAAAAAGATATTCCACACAAATGGAAACCAAAAGAAAGATGGAGTAGCAATTCTCATAACAGACCAAATAGACTTTAATGTAAAGAAGACTATAAGAGACAAGGCAGGTCTCTACGTCATGATCAAGGGATAGATCCAAGAGGAAGACATAAGAGTCTTAAATATCTATGTACCTACTACAGGAGCACCCCAATACATAAGACAAACACTTTCACACATAAAAGAAGAAATTGACAATAGCACAATAATAGCAGGAGACATTTACACTCCTCTCATACCAATGGACAGATCATCCAAACGGAAAATTACTAAAGAAACATAAGCCTTAAATGCCACAAGGATGGACCTCATTGATATCTCTGGTACATATATACAATGTACTCCGGTACATATATACAATGAAATACTACTCAGCTGTAAAAAACAAATGCCAAAGAATCAGTTCTAATGAGGTGGCTGGATCTAGAACCTATCAAAAATAGTGAAGTAAGTCAAAAAGAGCAAGACAAGTATAGTACACTAACACATATATATGGAATCTAGTAAAAGGGTAATGATAACACATGCAGTGAACCCATGGAAAAACAGACAGAGAATAGACATATAAACATTGTGGGGAATGAACGGTGGGTGGGAGGCATGGAGGGAGTAACATGGAAACCTATACTATCACGTGTGAAAATGATAGCTATTGTCGTTAAGCTAATAGAATAGGAGCTCTTATAATGACTTGGTGTGATGTCCTGGAGGGGTAGGGTGGGGGTGTCTGGGAGGGCGGAGGGGACCAGAGATATGCATATAACTGATCTGGGAACATGCATGTCTGTGAACAACAGAACTGTCAAAACTTTAAAATAAAGAAATAAATTTTTTAAAAATGTCAGACATGACTGAGCACACAAACACAGCATTATATATAAATATATATATATATATTTATATGTGTGTGTGTGTGTGTACATATACATATGTGTATACATATATATGGTATAATCTCTGGTTTGCAGTTGCATGACTTTGGACTAGTTACTAAACAAACCAAAATATCTTGCTGGTTTATGTTTCTCCAGGTTTTAGCACAGTGGCTGGCACACATAAATTCAATGAATGTTTCCTAAGTATGTGAATGAATCAATTACTAGGGAATGCATATTTGTCTTCACTCTCAAATGAATCTTACCCATGACTCAAGATCATACAATCCTTGTTGGCCATGAGGTTATTTATTCTGTCTCCAATGCTGCCATCATGCCCATGGTTCTAATCATGAGAAGACCTGATTTCTGCTGCCAGTGGAATGAGTCACGGGAGTGGAAACCCCCACCACTGAGTTGTTTATCACTGAGTCCCTGAAAATTGAATAGGGAAGGAGAGAGAGATATGAAGAATGAGTGAAGAACTACCCCCATCACATTTGTCTTTTCACTCTAGCAGAGCACAACTGTTTGTTGCTGCTATTGCAAAAAAATTTAAAATGGTTACAAACATACATGGCAAGTTCAATGTTTCTGTCTTCAACATGCCTGGCATCATAGCCCTGACAGTGATGAAGGATCAAGCAGCTTGGATTTCTTTACTGTTGTTCAGTCAGTCAGTTGTCTCCGACTCTGCCACACCATGGACTACAGCACACCAGGTTACCCTGTCCTTCAATATCTCCCAGAGTTTTCTCAAACTCATGTCCATTGAGTTGGTGATAATGAAAGGGGTTAATAGGCAGATTTGATAAGGAGGCCAGCAGGTCCCAAGGAGGACAGGTGAAGGAAAAAGGAGAAAGAAAGGTAAACATTTTCTAGCCTGAAATCTTCATTATGATATGGATCAATGCTGAAATTGAAACTAAGTTTATTGTCTTATGGTAATGCTGTGGACCTAGCAAGGCCTTTATATTAGAATGTCTCACCTAGCCCTGAAGTCTGGAGACTATCCTCTAGCTAAATTTTATGTTAATGTTGTGGGTGTGGGCCTGCAGAGACTTTACAACTTTAAGCTATTCTTTTAATCTATTGTTTTGATAACCAACTGGAAAATACAAATTATCTTGCCTGAACTGGCTAAGGGGGTTGTCTTCTACCCCCTTCCAGTGTCTCTGCTGGAAGCTCTCTCTATCCTTGTTCCTTAATAACCTTTTATTTCACGAAGCTCTGAGTGACCAAAGCCAAGTCATTTTGATCCCAGTGTGAATTCTCCTTTGGAGATGAAGAATCCGACACAGTTCACAGTAACCTAGCCACCACCGCCCATTAATAGCACCCAACCATCTCATTCTCTATTGCCCTCTGCTCCTCCTGCCCTCAATCTTTCTCAGCATCAACATCTTTTCCAATTATTTGGATTTTCACATCAGGTGGCCAGAATATGAAAGCTTAAGCTTCAGCATCAGTCATCCAATGGATATTCAGGGTTGATTTCCTTTATGACTGACTGGTTTAACCTCCTAGATTTGGGCAGCTTTATTAATTTACTCTTACAGGCTGTGCTATAGCTATAATACTTCTTGGAGAATGACTATAACATATCAAAGTGAAATATGCTTCCTCCATATAGTAGATATTGATTAAGCTTGCTTTAAAACACTGTGACTAATTTTGTTCTTTAATTTATTGAGATCCATACATTAATTGAAACCTCAACAGCTCAAAAGGATTGCATTCAATTTATCTCCCTCTATTGGTCATAAGGTGAAGTACTACCATTTTTAACCATGTCCTAGAAAACTCCAGTTATTTTTAGAAAGTACTGGGCTTTTAAACTCTAAATTATTTTTTTTACCATTTTTTTTTTTTTTTTATTTTTGGGGGGGGGGGGGGGGGGTTGGGGGAGGGAGATAGGCGGGCAGGCCACTTCTATTGGTCTTTCATTTATCTATTCTCATCCATTTTTGTTCTTTGGCCCGTGTGGGCCTCCCATCACAGTGGCCTCTGTTGTCTCAGAGCATCGGCTCTGAGCGCATGCCCTCAGAGCTCCGGCTTGGCAATTGGACACATTGGTACAGCCGCGGCACGTGGGATCTACCAAGGACAGGGCTTGAACCAGGGCACCTTGCACTGCAAGGCGGTATCCTTGTCCACTGGACCACCAGGGAAGCCCTCTAAACTACTTTTATAGGTCAGATTTAAGGATGGTAGAATGACTCATCTAAACTAAATCCTAAATGACCTATAAGTGATTTTGGAGCATTCTAGTTACTGAAAGATCATCTGATTTAATATAGTTGATGATTTATAAAGAAATAAGGCCAGGAGCCAGGATGCACATGGGTTTGTCTTCTCATCTGAGAAAGGAAAATTTTGGTAAGATAGGCCCATGGCTCTATATTTTTGCACCCCAGTAACCTCACCACCGCCCATTAATAGCACCCAACCATCTCATTCTCTATTGCCCTCTGCTCCTCCTGCCCTCAATCTTTCTCAGCATCAACATCTTTTCCAATTATTTGGATTTTCACATCAGGTGGCCAGAATATGAAAGCTTAAGCTTCAGCATCAGTCATCCAATGGATATTCAGGGTTGATTTCCTTTATGACTGACTGGTTTAACCTCCTAGATTTGGGCAGCTTTATTAATTTACTCTTACAGGCTGTGCTATAGCTATAATACTTCTTGGAGAATGACTATAACATATCAAAGTGAAATATGCTTCCTCCATATAGTAGATATTGATTAAGCTTGCTTTAAAACACTGTGACTAATTTTGTTCTTTAATTTATTGAGATCCATACATTAATTGAAACCTCAACAGCTCAAAAGGATTGCATTCAATTTATCTCCCTCTATTGGTCATAAGGTGAAGTACTACCATTTTTAACCATGTCCTAGAAAACTCCAGTTATTTTTAGAAAGTACTGGGCTTTTAAACTCTAAATTATTTTTTTTTTTACCAAATTTTCTTTTGTTTAATATTTTTGGGGGGGCGGGGTGGGTTGGGGAGGGAGATAGGCGGGCAGGCCACTTCTATTGGTCTTTCATTTATCTATTCTCATCCATTTTTGTTCTTTGGCCCGTGTGGGCCTCCCATCACAGTGGCCTCTGTTGTCTCAGAGCATCGGCTCTGAGCGCATGCCCTCCAGAGCTCCGGCTTGGCAATTGGACACATTGGTACAGCCGCTTCGCGGCACGTGGGATCTTCCCAGGCCAGGGATTGAACCAGGGCCCCTTGCACTGCAAGGCGGTATCCTTGTCCACTGGACCACCAGGGAAGCCCTCTAAACTACTTTTATAGGTCAGATTTAAGGATGGTAGAATGACTCATCTAAACTAAATCCTAAATGACCTATAAATGATTTTGGAGCATTCTAGTTACTGAAAGATCATCTGATTTAATATAGTTGATGATTTATAAAGAAATAAGGCCAGGAGCCAGGATGCACATGGGTTTGTCTTCTCATCTGAGAAAGGAAAATTTTGGTAAGATAGGCCCATGGCTCTATTTTATTCTTTCCAACTGGTAATATATAGAGACTACACCCAAGATTAAGAGCCCAGTGCTCTGGTCTAGTCCTGATTCTAACTTTTGCTAAAGATGGGATGGAATCTCTAGAGATCCTTTGAATTCTGATGTTATTTATGTAGTAAGTCACACTTAAGTGTGAGCACATATACATGACAGAAGAAATTCTCAAAAGGATAATTCTAGTTCAAATCACTTTTTTCCTATGAAAATTCTCTAGAAAAAACACGGGGCTTATTTCTTACATAGCCATTTACATGTATAAGTAAAACTACTGTCTCCACATAACCAGTTTGAATAATCCTAACATGTTTATTCTCCAGAATATAGAGGAGGAAATAAATGTAACACCAGACTCTAGATGCAGGCTGGAAAATAAAACAAAACAAAACAAAAAACACAAAGTGGTGAGACCCTCTAAGTTTGAAAAAGAACAGCTGTTTCTGAGCACCTAAACAGAATCATTTAGAAATAAGCTAAACCACTTCCCTCTACAAAGTAGAATTACAGTATGATTGTCAACTTTTTCCTTCCATTAGTTTGTGTTGGACTTCCCACATTGCAAAGGAAACATTGTCTTAGAAAAGGTGTGCCACAGTGCAGTCCTTCAGCCTTGAAAACAATCTTTTTCATTCTCATCAAGAGCCTCTTCAGCTTTTCTTCACTTTCTGCCATTAAGATGTATCATCTGAATATCTGAGGTTCTTGGTATTTATCCTGGAAAACTTGAGTCCTGCTTGTGATTCATCCAGCCCAGAATTTCACATGATGTTCTCTGCATATAGGAAAAATAAACAAGGTGACAGTATACAGCTTTGTCATACTCTTTCCCCTAATTTGAACCAGTTGCTCCATGGCCAGTTCTAACTGTTGCTTCTTGACCCACATACAGAATTCTCAGGAGATAGGCAAGGTCATCTGACATTCTCATCTCTTTAATAACAGTCCAGTTTGCTGTCATCCACACAGTCAAAGGCTTTAGTGTAATCAGTGAAGCAAAAGTAGATTTTTTTTTTTCTTCTAGAATTCTGTTGCTTTTTCTATGATCCAGCACAGGTTGGTAATTTGATCTCTGATTCCTCTGCCTTTTTCTAAACCCAGCCTGTATATCTGAAAGTTTCTCCATTCACATACTGTTGAAGCCTAGTTTTAAGAATTTCCAGCATTATCTTACTAGCATGTGAAATGAGCACAATTGTAGGGTAGTTTGAACATGCTTTGGTATTGCCCTTCTTTGGAACTGGAATGAAAACTAATTTTTTTTTCAGTCCTGTGGTCACTGCTGAGTTTTCCAAATTTGCTAAGTGTAGCACTTTAACAGCAGCATCTTTTAGGATTTGAAGTAGCTCATCTGGAATTCCATCACCTCCACAACTTGAGTCATAGTGATGCATTTACAGGTACACTTGAATTCACATTGCACAATATCTGGCTCTAGGTGAGTAATCACAACATTGTGGTTATCTGAGTCACTCAAAATTACTTCTTCTGTATATTCTTGCCATCCCTTCTTAATCTCTTTTGCTTCTATTAAATCCTTAGACTAAAATGTCCATCTTTTCTTATGCCCAACTTTGCATGAAATATTTCCTTGATATCTCCAATTTTCTTGATGAGATTTCTAGTCTTTCCCATTCTGTTGTTTGCTCTGTTTCTTTGCTTTTTTTCACTTAAAGAGGCTGTTTTATCTTTCCTTTCTTTTCTCTGGGTCTCTGTATTCATATGGATCTATCTTTCCCTTTCTCCATCGCATTTTTTATTGTAATTATTATTTTTATTCATACAACTATTACTTAGTATCATTATTATTATTTTATTTTTTTACAGGGTTTTGTCCACTGCCTTTTTCTTCTCTTCTTTTTTTGAATTATTTACTTTCTTTTTTTTTAAATTTTTACAGAGTTTTGTTGTTCACAGACATGTATGTTCCCAGATCAGTCATATGCATATCCCTGGCACCCTTCCACCTTCCAGTCCCTCGCCCCCATCCCACCCCTCCAGGCCATCGCACCCTGTTCCTGAAGGATTTTCTATTCCCACAGCAAAATGACCATAACTATCTTTTGCACATATGACAGTACTGGTTTCCATGTTACTCCCTCTATGCCTCCCACCCACTGTTCATTCCCCACAATGTCCATATGTCTGTACTCTATGTCTGTTTTTCCATTGCTTCACTTCATGTGTTTCCATTGCCCTCTTACTAGATTCTATACATATGTGCTGGTATAGTGTACTTGTCTTTCTCTTTTTGACTTACTTCACATTTTTTGATAGTTCTAGATCCAGCCACCTCATTAGAACTGATTCTTCTGCATTTCGTTTTAGAGCTGTGTAGTATTCCAGTGTATGTATGTACCAGAGCTTCGTTATCCATTCGTCCATCATTGGACATCTAGGTTGCTTCCATGTTCAAGCTATTGTATAGAGAGTTGCAATGAATATTGGGGTGCAGGTGCCTCTTTCAGATTTGATTTCATCAGGGTATAAGCCTAATAGTGGGACTGCTGAGTTGTATAGTACTTCTATTTTTATTTTTAAGGAAACTCCATCCTGTCTTCCATAGTGGCTGTATCAATTCACATTTCCACCAGCAATGTAAGAGTGTTCCCTGTTCTCCGCACCCTCTCCAGCATTTATTGTCTGTCGATTTCTTGATGATGGCCACTCTGACTGGTGTGAGGTAATACCTCATTGTAGTTTTGATTTGCATTTCTCTAATTATAAGTGAGGTTGAGCATCGTTTCGTGTGTGTTTTGGCCATCTGTATGTCTTCCTTGGTGGATGTCTTTTTAGATCATTTCCCCCTTTTTGGATTGGGTTTGTTAATTTTTCTGGTGCTGAGTTGTCTGTGTTGCTTGTCGATTTTGAAGATTAATCCCTTGCCTTTTTTTTTCATTTGCTATGATTTTCTCCCATTCTGTGGGCTGTCTGTTCATTTTTTCTATAATTTCTTTGGCTATACAAAAACTTTTAAGTTTCATTAGGTCCAACATGTTCATTTTTGGTTTTAGTTCTGCTCTTCTAATAGGCAAGTCAGAGAAGATCTTGCTTTGATTTATGTCCTTGGGTGTTTTACCTATATTCTCCTCTAAGAGTTTTATGGTTTCTTGTGTTATATAAAATCAATATTGTGAAAATGACCATACTACCAAATATCATCTACAGATTCTATGTGATCCCTATCAAACTACCAATGACATTCTTCACAGAACTAGACCAAAGAACAACACAGTTCATATGGAAACACAAAAGACCCTGAGTAGCCAAATTCGTACTCTATGTCTGTTTTTCCATTGCTTCATTGTGTTTCCATTGCCCTCTTACTAGATTCTATACATATGTGCTGGTATAGTGTACTTGTCTTTCTTTTGACTTACTTCACATTTTTTGATAGTTCTAGATCCAGCCACCTCATTAGAACTGATTCTTCTGCATTTCGTTTTAGAGCTGTGTAGTATTCCAGTGTATGTATGTACCAGAGCTTCGTTATCCATTCGTCCATCATTGGACATCTAGGTTGCTTCCATGTTCAAGCTATTGTATAGAGAGTTGCAATGAATATTGGGGTGCAGGTGCCTCTTTCAGATTTGATTTCATCAGGGTATAAGCCTAATAGTGGGACTGCTGAGTTGTATAGTACTTCTATTTTTATTTTTTTAAGGAAACTCCATCCTGTCTTCCATAGTGGCTGTATCAATTCACATTTCCACCAGCAATGTAAGAGTGTTCCCTGTTCTCCGCACCCTCTCCAGCATTTATTGTCTGTCGATTTCTTGATGATGGCCACTCTGACTGGTGTGAGGTAATACCTCATTGTAGTTTTGATTTGCATTTCTCTAATTATAAGTGAGGTTGAGCATCGTTTCGTGTGTGTTTTGGCCATCTGTATGTCTTCCTTGGTGGATGTCTTTTTAGATCATTTCCCCCTTTTTGGATTGGGTTTGTTAATTTTTCTGGTGCTGAGTTGTCTGTGTTGCTTGTCGATTTTGAAGATTAATCCCTTGCCTTTTTTTTTCATTTGCTATGATTTTCTCCCATTCTGTGGGCTGTCTGTTCATTTTTTCTATAATTTCTTTGGCTATACAAAAACTTTTAAGTTTCATTAGGTCCAACATGTTCATTTTTGGTTTTAGTTCTGCTCTTCTAATAGGCAAGTCAGAGAAGATCTTGCTTTGATTTATGTCCTTGGGTGTTTTACCTATATTCTCCTCTAAGAGTTTTATGGTTTCTTGTGTTATATAAAATCAATATTGTGAAAATGACCATACTACCAAATATCATCTACAGATTCTATGTGATCCCTATCAAACTACCAATGACATTCTTCACAGAACTAGACCAAAGAACAACACAGTTCATATGGAAACACAAAAGACCCTGAGTAGCCAAAGCAATCCTTAGAAAGAAAAATGGAGCTGAAGGAATGAGCCGCCTTATCTTTGGAGTATGTTCTTCTTATCTTCTTTCCTCAGCTATTTGTAAAGCCTCCTCAGACAACCACTTTGCCTTCTTCATTTATTTTTATTGAGGGTGAATTTGCTTATCATCTCATGTACAATGTTGCAAAATTTCTACAGTACTGTAGGCCCTCTATCTACCAGACCTAGCCCCTTGAGTCTCTTTATTACCACTTTTTAGTTGTAAGGAATTTGATTCAGATTATGGGTTCCTTTAGCTCAGCTGGTAAAGACTCTGCCTGTATTCCAAAATCCTATGCAATATTATTCTTTACAGTATTGGATTTTACTTTCACCAACAGACACATCCACAAATAGGCATATTTTTTGCTTTGGCCCAGACTCTTCATTATTTCTGCAGCTATTAGTAACTCCACTCTGTTCTTCCCCAGTAGCAAATTAGACATCTTCTGACCTGGGAAGCTCAGTGTCAAAATGTTTTGCCTTTTCATACTATTCATGTGGTTCTAGTAGCAAAAATATTGAAGTGGTTTGCCATTCCTGCCTTCAGTGAACCACGATTGGTCAGAACTCTCCATTATGACCCATCCATCTTGGTTAGCTCTGCATTATGAAAGGCAGAGAAAGTCATAATCTCTTCTCAGGTCATTCCCTAGTTAGGGAACAAACTATGATGCTTAATGAAGATTAAATTCTGTTTTCTATGAGACCTACTGACAAAATGCCAGTTTTTTGTTCCTAGTAGAAAGTAATGGAGTAGAAAGTCTATATGGGTCATATCCAATCCAATAAGCATATCCTTAAAAATCTATCCACTCTGAAAAAAAAAAAAAAATCTATCCACTCTGTTTTAAGATATGTCTGAAATTGTGTCACTCTCTCCACTTCTACTATTACCATTTTAGCTGTGGTCTAAAAGATAGAAATAAGATCACTGATGTGTTATGATTTTTCGGTGGCTAATTTCAGAGAACGGAGCATCCTTCTGATTATTAAATAATTTGCGACACTATTTAGTGGTCTCTGAAATCCAGAGGCAACACACCCTGTGTCTCCTTTGGTCTCACAAATGTTTTGCCTGTAACATGCTTGTGAAGGAATACATATGATATAACAATAATTTAATCTCATCCACATGATTATTATTCAAATACAAAGCCTGAAATATACCAGACTAGACACCAGCATATGTTCAGGTGGAAATATTGAGAAATCAGGATGATCTCTGAGTATGCATGTAATGAAATCACTACAAACGATTATAGTTTACAACATTTACAGCAACTATGCAAAGAAGATCTGAGCAGAGTACAAACAGCACACATTAGTTACAATTATTTTTGAATTTGTATCATGTCATGTCTATATCTGAGCTTTTGATATGACTGTGACTCAGTAAATAGTTATCATGTTGAAATAAATTGAAGGGCTCAAATTATGGACACAATTCAAAACCAGCATGTGTAACTCAAGTCTCATGCATAAGTCTAAAGGCTTTGGAGCCAGGTCTCCCATTTCTCCCCCTCATTGGCCCTCTTAATTACCAAGATGACACAAGGTTCTAGCATGCCCCAAAGTCCTTGCCGCACTGATTATGCCTGGAGCTGAATGAACTGTGAATTTCCTTGGTTTTCTTATTTCAGAGATTTTCTGACATTAATAACAGCAACATTTACATCCAAATATTTCATTATGCTCATATTATAATTGTCAGTGCATGAATTATTCTTTGAGGGAAAATTAATAATGTTTCACCACTCACTGCCACATGTTTCCAAGCATGTGACAAATGCCCTTTATTTGTTATTGTTGTTGGCCACTTCTATTGATCTTTCATTTATTTATCTTTCTTATTCTTTGGCCTGTGTGGACCTCTCATCGCAGTGGCCTCTGTCGCTGCAGAGCAATGGCTCTGGGCATATGTGCTCAACAGCTCTGGTTCAGTAGTTGGAGACATCGGTTCAGTTGCTCCCCAGCACGTGGGATCCTCCCAGGTCAGGAATCGATCCAGTGCCCCTTGCATTGCAAGCCGGTGTTCCTTACCGACTGGACTACCAGGAAAGCCCCAGATGCTCTTTTAAATGTTGTATCTTTCTCTTCTCCTTGATAGGCAAGGACCCAGATTTTTAAATACAAGTTAGAAGATGTAAAGGCAACTCCTTCTAGACTGACGGTTGATAAGCTTGGACTTTCATCTCCGTAGAGATATGCAATGACCTGAGTAAGGAAAGTGTTCAGGTCTCAGTAACTGCTTAGATTAGACTGTCTCACAGCCTTCCATTCTGAAACACCATTAAAACATAGCATCCAAGGAGAGGAGAGGAGGGAAGAACTTGTTGGTCAGCAGGAGTTGGAGGAAAGCATTTTGTAAACTGTTAGGTACTTCATAAAAGCTAATTATTAGTATTAATATTAATTATTCTACCCCCAACCTTATGTTGAGTGTTCTCCAAATCCCCTAATCCCACATCTCCTTATGAATTAATCACTTCTTCCTGAGATCATGCCCATACATTTACATATTCTCTAGGACAGCTTTTAAACTACAAGAGTATAGTTAATTAGTTGAGACAGAGACCATCTTGTCCAACAAAGTCAAATATATTTACTAGCTGGCTTTTTACAGAAAGTATTTACTGATCCCTGTTCTACAGTCAAACTTCTTAGGATTAAATATGGGCTCTATCACTTACAGAAAGTGAGAAAGTCCTTACCCAAGAAATTATCATGATGAAATGAACATTATCTACCTCATAGGGTTGATGTGAAGACTAAATGAGTTAAAATATTCTAAGCGAATAAAACAATATCTAGAATATATCAGTGACTCAATGACTCTTATCTATTATAATTATAAACACCAAGATCAAGCCTCCTCCCTTTCCTCTTATATGGTATCGGCTCTTCTATCAACAGGCTCACCTAGATATCTGTCTGCTTTCCCACACATAAATAAGAACATCTTTCAGACATAATTTACTGTGAATGCAGACAGCTCATTTTCTAGGTATTCCCAACAGTCATGAAGAAGTGAAACCATATATATATATACTTTTTTTTTTTAAAGATTTATTTATTTATTTATTTTGGGTGGGGGTTGGGTTGGGGAGGGAGAGGAGCAGGCGGGCCACTTCTATTGGTCTTTCATTTCTCTATTTTCATCCGTCTTTGTTCTTTGGCTCCTGTGGGCCTCCCATCGCGGTGGCGTTTGTCATTGCAGAGCCCCGGCTCTGGGCGCATGCGCTCCAGAGCTCCGGCTCGGTGATTGGACACATCGGTCCAGTTGCTCCGCGGCACATGGGATCTTCCCAGGCCAGGGATCGAACCGGCACCCCTTGCACTGCAAGGCGGTGTCCTTACCCACTGCTCCACCAGGGGAAGCCCCATATTTTTATTCTATGTTTTATTCACAGAGATTTTAAGCCTCCTTCTTTGGTATCCTACTAAAATATTCAACCTAACAACTCTTATAAAATAACAAGTTTGTGTTCCTAACTAATACTGTTTTCTCACCTTTAAAATCAATTAGAGATTCTGAAGAATCCCATACAGTAATATGATTCAGGGACTATAGTTTAAAACACTAGCCCTGAATTCCTAAGAGGGTATATTAGAGTAGACAGATTAGCTGCTCAAGATTCACAGACCACCAAGCTTCTGTAAGACAGAAATCAAGGTAAGAGATAAAATCAATGAAAATTCTGAGTAACCCATTTCTTTGAAAAACACAGATGAAAGAGTGCTCTCTTTCTTACTCCCACCCTTATTCTCTCTCTGTCTATCTCTCTCTCTCAGTCTCATTTTATTTTCCCCTTTATTTCTAGCAGTTCTCCTTAATAAAAAGTCAGTGTCATGAGTAAAAAAGTACATATATTGATATCCATATGTGTAAAGTGCTGCCCCGGGGGCCATGGGAAAATCCATGAGGTATAATTCCTGTTCCCTGGAATTAATAATCCTTTGAAAGACAAGTCTATAAAAAGTTAAATAGTTATTAATGAATTCAATGATGGCACAGCAATGGCAAATATACAACCTTGTAATAAGTAATTAATTGATAAATGCTTTCTTCAGATAGCATTATAGAAATTTTATAGAAGAATAAGTTCCACATGACAGTGTAAAGTAGATAACTAGTGGAAAGCTGCTGTCCAAAACCAGGAGATCAGCCTAGTGCTCTCTAAAGACCAAGAGGCTTGAGGTGAGAGAGAGACTCAAGAGGGAGGTGATATGCATATGTTTATGGCTGATTCACACTATTGTATGGCAGAGACCAACACAACATTGTAAAGCAATTAGCCTCCAATTAAAAAAGAATCTCCATTACATGTAAATTTGTTAGCCAAAACTGGAGAAAATCTCCTTCCTTGCACTGAACATAAAATTTCATAAAATATCAAAGTTAAAAACATATTCATATTTCAAGTGAATAATTTAAGGTGTTTTAGTTTACAAGAAATGTTAATTAACTAGGTTTCCAGGGTAAAAACATGTTAAACATAGACTGAACATTTTCTTCTAACTTCAGTTGCAGTGCTTTAGGATGAAATGTATAGGTTGGACCAAGAGAGTCAGATGGAAATTAGGACACATAGTATAGTGAAGCTTTGAGAAGAGAATAGCTTTCACAGTGGGAATATGAGCATGGGATTGGATTTTGAATAGTCAAAGAATCCAGAGGCTAATATATATGAGTAGAGCAGAATTCGGGGAACAGCTTCTTGGAGTCATCAGAAATAGCAGGAGTGGCTAATTTCTAGAAAGTTCTTGAGAGACCAATCTGACACGTTTGCAAGTGAGTCTCCTGAATGAAACATTTGTTTTGTAATCATCAGGTCACTGACGGCCTCCTATTTCCTAGGAACTTAGAAAAAGAGTTTATTTTGAGATATGCCACCAAATTCTAGTTTAACCTGTTGTTTAGTTGCTAAGTCTCAATCTTTTATGATCCCATGCATTATAGCCCACCACACTCTCCTGTTCATGGGACTTCCCAGGCAAGCATAATGGAGTGAGCTGCCACTTCCCTCTCCAGGGGAATCTTCCGTAACCAGGAATCTAACCCATGTCTCCTGCACGTCAGGCAGATTCTTTAGTGTTGAGCCACCCAAGTCCCACTCCTTTGAATTACTGAAGCTTTAATTTTGGTGACTCAACAATCTGCTTGTATAAATAGCATAGCATAGTGGTTTGAATTCTATTCCATCCAAGTACTGTCAGAGTTCTCTTTAATTGATAAATGCTTTCTTCAGATAGCATTATAGAAATTTTATAGAAGAATAAGTTCCACATGACAGTGTAAAGTAGATAACTAGTGGAAAGCTGCTGTCCAAAACCAGGAGATCAGCCTAGTGCTCTCTAAAGACCAAGAGGCTTGAGGTGAGAGAGAGACTCAAGAGGGAGGTGATATGCATATGTTTATGGCTGATTCACACTATTGTATGGCAGAGACCAACACAACATTGTAAAGCAATTAGCCTCCAATTAAAAAAGAATCTCCATTACATGTAAATTTGTTAGCCAAAACTGGAGAAAATCTCCTTCCTTGCACTGAACATAAAATTTCATAAAATATCAAAGTTAAAAACATATTCATATTTCAAGTGAATAATTTAAGGTGTTTTAGTTTACAAGAAATGTTAATTAACTAGGTTTCCAGGGTAAAAACATGTTAAACATAGACTGAACATTTTCTTCTAACTTCAGTTGCAGTGCTTTAGGATGAAATGTATAGGTTGGACCAAGAGAGTCAGATGGAAATTAGGACACATAGTATAGTGAAGCTTTGAGAAGAGAATAGCTTTCACAGTGGGAATATGAGCATGGGATTGGATTTTGAATAGTCAAAGAATCCAGAGGCTAATATATATGAGTAGAGCAGAATTCGGGGAACAGCTTCTTGGAGTCATCAGAAATAGCAGGAGTGGCTAATTTCTAGAAAGTTCTTGAGAGACCAATCTGACACGTTTGCAAGTGAGTCTCCTGAATGAAACATTTGTTTTGTAATCATCAGGTCACTGACGGCCTCCTATTTCCTAGGAACTTAGAAAAAGAGTTTATTTTGAGATATGCCACCAAATTCTAGTTTAACCTGTTGTTTAGTTGCTAAGTCTCAATCTTTTATGATCCCATGCATTATAGCCCACCACACTCTCCTGTTCATGGGACTTCCCAGGCAAGCATAATGGAGTGAGCTGCCACTTCCCTCTCCAGGGGAATCTTCCGTAACCAGGAATCTAACCCATGTCTCCTGCACGTCAGGCAGATTCTTTAGTGTTGAGCCACCCAAGTCCCACTCCTTTGAATTACTGAAGCTTTAATTTTGGTGACTCAACAATCTGCTTGTATAAATAGCATAGCATAGTGGTTTGAATTCTATTCCATCCAAGTACTGTCAGAGTTCTCTTGTGACAAGTAAACTCAAAACACTGTTGTGCAAACATTACAGTAAATGCCTGGCTGTGAATTTCTCCCAAGCATTCTCAAAGAATTTGCTTTTTCTGTATCACCTCTTAGTCCATTGGCTTGAGAAATGAGAAAACAAAGATTATGCTATTTATTGACAAAAGTGTGTAAAAACTTTAAAACAGGGAGACAAAAGTCATATGGAATACTGCTTGAAAAAATAGAATGTTGCTTAGCATGAAAACTAAACTAATATACAAAACAAAGTTGCTAAACAGCTCTTCCATAAATCACTCCATTAAGCTTAGATATTTGGAGCTATAAACTCATTCCATAATTTTCACTAGAAAGAAAGTTTCACTGAAAAATAAAAGAGAGTTGCTGCCTCTTGCTGGACATCCTACAGCAACCACATGAAAGAGTAACATACTGAAGGAACTCTTGTCTCTCTTATACACACACAGACACCATATATACAACTGGAAAAATGACATCCGATTGGATATTAACACCCTATCCCTGTTAAAATATCACCAGTTTTATCATACTTTCAACTCAGAATGCACAGCAGAAGTCGTTCTGCCAAAACAAAACCCATATCCAAACAAAGCTCCTGCTCTTGCCACACACTTGTGCTCCTTTCCCATCCAACAGCCTTCAGGAGCCTAGAGCCAAGAAGCATGTCATTAAGACTATGACTTACTCATGTCTCTCCTTCCTCTGGTACATCTTCCAGAACATAACTCTAACTGTCCTAGCACTGGGTTAAGGAAGCCAAAATCTTTTCAACAAATATACTTACTGGTTTTTTATCCTCTAGTAAATGTCCCTTTGTACACCCCCTAATCAGGTACAACCAAATCTAGTTAACAACTCCAAAATAGTTAATACTTGGAGATACAGAAGACAAAGAAAAAGTTTTTAAAAAGTAAGAAAAAAAACCTGTAGAATCAAATTTATATAATGAACCACAGGTGCTGGGGACCTCAATGATGAGGATAAAGCAGATGAGACAAAATTTAATTTGTATCAAAACACACAGCAACCAAGGAAAACAATATTCTAATGCAGTATTATGAAAAAACAAAATTAATACAAAAATCCATTGTGGAAATATATGTGAAATTTAAATAAGAAATAAGCTCAAAACCATTAAAAACATGGCAATAAGTACATACCTATCAATAATTACTTTAAATCATAATGGATTAAATGATCCAGTTAAAAGACATAAAGTGGCTGAATGAATGAAAAACTAGACCCAAGCATACACTTCCTAAAATAAAACAAAGATTATGCTATTTATTGACAAAAGTGTGTAAAAACTTTAAAACAGGGAGACAAAAGTCATATGGAATACTGCTTGAAAAAATAGAATGTTGCTTAGCATGAAAACTAAACTAATATACAAAACAAAGTTGCTAAACAGCTCTTCCATAAATCACTCCATTAAGCTTAGATATTTGGAGCTATAAACTCATTCCATAATTTTCACTAGAAAGAAAGTTTCACTGAAAAATAAAAGAGAGTTGCTGCCTCTTGCTGGACATCCTACAGCAACCACATGAAAGAGTAACATACTGAAGGAACTCTTGTCTCTCTTATACACACACAGACACCATATATACAACTGGAAAAATGACATCCGATTGGATATTAACACCCTATCCCTGTTAAAATATCACCAGTTTTATCATACTTTCAACTCAGAATGCACAGCAGAAGTCGTTCTGCCAAAACAAAACCCATATCCAAACAAAGCTCCTGCTCTTGCCACACACTTGTGCTCCTTTCCCATCCAACAGCCTTCAGGAGCCTAGAGCCAAGAAGCATGTCATTAAGACTATGACTTACTCATGTCTCTCCTTCCTCTGGTACATCTTCCAGAACATAACTCTAACTGTCCTAGCACTGGGTTAAGGAAGCCAAAATCTTTTCAACAAATATACTTACTGGTTTTTTATCCTCTAGTAAATGTCCCTTTGTACACCCCCTAATCAGGTACAACCAAATCTAGTTAACAACTCCAAAATAGTTAATACTTGGAGATACAGAAGACAAAGAAAAAGTTTTTAAAAAGTAAGAAAAAAAACCTGTAGAATCAAATTTATATAATGAACCACAGGTGCTGGGGACCTCAATGATGAGGATAAAGCAGATGAGACAAAATTTAATTTGTATCAAAACACACAGCAACCAAGGAAAACAATATTCTAATGCAGTATTATGAAAAAACAAAATTAATACAAAAATCCATTGTGGAAATATATGTGAAATTTAAATAAGAAATAAGCTCAAAACCATTAAAAACATGGCAATAAGTACATACCTATCAATAATTACTTTAAATCATAATGGATTAAATGATCCAGTTAAAAGACATAAAGTGGCTGAATGAATGAAAAACTAGACCCAAGCATACACTTCCTAAAATAAAATCACTTCAGACCTAAAAAGACAGACACACTGAAGGAGAGGGGATGGAAAAAGTATTTCATGCAAATGGGGATGAAAAAACAGCCATGGTAGCAATAGTTATATAAGACAAAATATACTTTAAAACAAACACTGTAATAAGAGACAAACAAGAAAATTCCATAATGATGAAGGGATCAATCCAACTTGAAGATATAGTAATTATAAATATATGTGATTCCAAGATAGGAGTACCTAAATACATAAAGATAATGTTAGCCAACATAAAGGGAGAAATTAGTCATAGCACAATAATAGTAGGGTCCTTTAACATCCCATTTACATCAATAAACAGATCATACAGAAAAAAATCAGAAATGAAAACTGTCATTAAACAGCACATTAGGCCAGACTGACAATATTTATTGCATTCAGAAATGCATAACAAACTGCATAACTGCATAACTGAGATAGCAGTGCATCCAAAAGCAGTATAACACACAGTCATTTCATGTGTACATGGAATATTCTCAAGGACAGATAACAGGCTTGGCCACAAAACAAGTCTCAGTAAATCAACCACAAGGATTTACCAGAAATAAGCCACAAGAAAAAAACTTCAAAAACCCCAATACATGGGAGCCAAAGAACAGATAGATAACTAAACAACAAATAAATCACTGAAGGAATCAAAGAGAAAACAACAGTAAAAAGTACCTGAAGACAAATAAAAGCAATGATGCAAAATATATGCAACAGAGTAAAATATCTGTTCTGAGTTGTAAGAGGGAAATTTATGGAAACACAAGAATCCCTCAGAAAAAAGTCTCAAATAAATAAACTAACCTTACATATACAGAATCTAGAAAAAAGAAGGAAAAAAATCAAACCCAGCAGTCAGAAAAAATTATTAAGATTAGATGAGAAATATAAAAATTACTAACTTTTATAAAGAATCAGAAAAAAATCAATGAAACTAAGAGCTGGTTCTTCCAAAAATAAATAAATAAATAAAAATGATAAACCTTTAGTCAGACTTAAACAAGGACAAAAGAGAGAAAGCCCAAATAAGTAAAATAAAAAATGAAAAAATAATAAGCTACAACTGACAAACAAAAATACAAAGAAGCATAAGAGATTACTATGAACAAGTATACACCAATTAAATGCACTACCTAGAAGTGATGGATAAAATTCCTAGAAGTCTGCAATATGCTGATATTGAATCAAGAAGATATAGAAAATATGAACCAATCACCAATAGTGAGATTGAATCAGTTAAAAACAAAACAAACAAAACTCCCAATACACTAAACTCCAGAACCAAATGACTTCACAGGCAAATTCTCTTAAATATTTAGAAATGAGTTCAAACCTATCCTTCTCAAACTACTGCAAAAAACTAAAGAGAAAGAAACACTTTTGAACTCAATCTAGAGTCTCAATATCAATCTACATCAATAACTCTGATACTAAAACCACACAAAAACACTATACACATACAGACACAAAGCTTTGTAGGCCATTGTCACTGATAAACAAAAATCTAAAAGTCCTCAGCAAAATACTGCAAACTAAATTAAACATACATTAGAAGGAGCTTACACCATGATCAAATGATTTATCCCAGGGATGCATGGAGAGTTCAATATCCACAAATCAATCACTATGGTACACCACATTAACAAACTGAAAAATAAAAATAATATTATAAAAGATCCCTCTTTTGATATATAAAATTATTGTTGTTTAGTTTC
Organism: Tragulus kanchil; assembly: GCA_022376925.1. NCBI lineage: Eukaryota > Metazoa > Chordata > Mammalia > Artiodactyla > Tragulidae > Tragulus > Tragulus kanchil. Next base: position 53,409,629 of record JAIOJX010000027.1, on the reverse strand, counting down.
TAAATTGTGTCTGACTCTTGCAGCCCCATGGATTGTAGTCAGTCAGGATCCTCTGTCCATGGGATTTCCCAGGCAAAAATCCTGAAGTGGGTTGCCATTTTCATCCCTATATTCTTTACTGACTGAACCACCAGAGAAGCCAAGCATAACACTAAAGGCAGTCATCATAATACAAGGGAAGAGAACAAAAACAGGGGAAAAAAATAACTGCAAAACAATCCCAAAACAATTAAGAAATGGTATTAACTATATACATATCAATAATTATGACTGTAAATGGATTAAATGTTTCAATCAAAAGACATAGACTGGTGGAATGGATACAAAAACAAGACTTGATACTATGCATATATATGTACACAGAAACTAGAGCCTACAAAAAAATAAGAATTAATAAATACAGTAAAATCCCAGGATACAAAGTTAACACAGATAAATTAGTTACATTTCATTACATCAGCAACAAACAAAAAGACAAATTAAGAAAGCAATTTATAATGTCATCAAAAACTAAAATACCTAGAAGAAATCTAACCAAGGAAGTTAAAGACTAAGAACACTGTAAAAAACACTGACTAAACTGATTGAAGATGACACCAATAGAGCGATATACCATGTGTATGGACTGTAAGAATTAGTATTGTTATAATAACCATACTACCTGAGGCAACTTACAGATTCCATTCAATCCCTTCAAAATACCAATGATGTTTTTTCTTAGAGTACTTGAGCAAACAATTCTAATTCTAAAACTTGTATGAAAATAAAAGACCTCAAGGAGTCAAAGCAATCTTGAGAAAGAAGAACAAATCTGGAGGTATCATGTTCACTGATTTCATGCTATACTACAAAGTCACAATAATCGAAGTAGTATGGTATGAAAACAGACACAAATATAAGTGGAACAGACCAGAGAGGTCAGAAATAAATTCATGTTTATATGGTCACTTAATCTATGGCAAAGGAGGTGAAGACACAGAAGGGAAAAGATAGATTCTTCAATAAATGATATTGGGAAAACTGGACAGATCAATGGAAAAAATCAAACTGGCCTATCTTCTCATGCCATACACAAAATTAAATTCAAATGGATTAAAGACTTAAATGTAAGACTTGAAAAAAACAAACAAACAAACAAACAAAAAATAAAACACCTACAAGAAAACATAGGTAGCACCCTAATATGACATAAGTCTTATTAGTATTTTTTGGATATGTCATCTCAGGCCAGAGTGCTGGCTTGTAATTGGACACACCAGTCGAGCCGCTCCACAACACACACCGCACGTGGGATCTTACCAGACCAGGGATCGAACCAGCGTCTCTGGAACTGCAAGGTGGACTCTTTACCTACTGGACCACTAGGGAAGCCCTAATTTCTTAAAACATTTCACTAAAATATTATTTATCTTAATTTCCAAGTGTTTGGCATCCCTTTAAATTTGAACCCAAGGAAAATACCTTATTTATCTTACCCTCATTCTTGCACTTCTCCAAATTACTGAGAATTCTCACATCACTAGGAAGTGCATGGATACTAGTTTCTGATGCAGTCTTCCGGGTTAGTGCTGCCTATTCAGTCAAATAAAAACAGAGACCTTAGAAATATTATAATGCAAGGAAGGCCAATTCCTACTTAAAGCATCATTAATGCCATGGCTTTAATTCAAGAAAGATTATTATTGGAAAGCCCCAAAATTAACATTGCTTTTCCATTTCTGCTCCACTATGGGTCTTGTTTGGCAAACAAAATCCTTTTAGTCAGTAACTCCAGTCTTTGTATTATAAAAGACTAACTACTTCTCACCACCTCTCAAGAGACCCTGGGTTTTGAAAACAGATTTTTTTTCTAAACGTATACTAATGAAGTTCTATCATTTAATAATCAACAAAAAATTTATGAGTTTTTTCATTACATCAATCCATAAAATAAAAGACCTCAAGGAGTCAAAGCAATCTTGAGAAAGAAGAACAAATCTGAGGTATCATGTTCACTGATTTCATGCTATACTACAAAGTCACAATAATCGAAGTAGTATGGTATGAAAACAGACACAAATATAAGTGGAACAGACCAGAGAGGTCAGAAATAAATTCATGTTTATATGGTCACTTAATCTATGGCAAAGGAGGTGAAGACACAGAAGGGAAAAGATAGATTCTTCAATAAATGATATTGGGAAAACTGGACAGATCAATGGAAAAAATCAAACTGGCCTATCTTCTCATGCCATACACAAAATTAAATTCAAATGGATTAAAGACTTAAATGTAAGACTTGAAAAAAACAAACAAACAAACAAACAAAAATAAAACAACTACAAGTAAAACTAGGTAGCACCCTAATATGACATAAGTCTTATCAGTATTTTTTGGACATGTCATCTCAGGCCCGAGTGCTGGCTTGTCATTGGACACACCAGTCGAGCCGCTCCACAACACACACCGCACGTGGGATCTTACCAGACCAGGGATCGAACCAGCGTCTCTGGAACTGCAAGGTGGACTCTTTACCTACTGGACCACTAGGGAAGCCCTAATTTCTTAAAACATTTCACTAAAATATTATTTATCTTAATTTCCAAGTGTTTGGCATCCCTTTAAATTTGAACCCAAGGAAAATACCTTATTTATCTTACCCTCATTCTTGCACTTCTCCAAATTACTGAGAATTCTCACATCACTAGGAAGTGCATGGATACTAGTTTCTGATGCAGTCTTCCGGGTTAGTGCTGCCTATTCAGTCAAATAAAAACAGAGACCTTAGAAATATTATAATGCAAGGAAGGCCAATTCCTACTTAAAGCATCATTAATGCCATGGCTTTAATTCAAGAAAGATTATTATTGGAAAGCCCCAAAATTAACATTGCTTTTCCATTTCTGCTCCACTATGGGTCTTGTTTGGCAAACAAAATCCTTTTTAGTCAGTAACTCCAGTCTTTGTATTATAAAAGACTAACTACTTCTCACCACCTCTCAAGAGACCCTGGGTTTTGAAAACAGATTTTTTTTGCTAAACGTATACTAATGAAGTTCTATCATTTTAATAATCAACAATATTTATATTTTCTACATTTTCTATCCATATTGAATAAATAAATGTGTGTGAGCTATGAGTTTATTTCATTACCATTGTTTTAACATGTGAATGCATTCCAAAATGTATCAGCATTGTATACATATGTGTTCCTTTAAGACAGATATAGGTATCCAAGGGAGTAGGGCCTTCAGCCCTTTTTTCTTTTTTTTTTTTTTTTAATTTTGGCATCTTTTATTGTTTTCTATTTATTTATTTCGATCCGTCTTTATTCTTTGGCCTATGTGACCCTCCCATTGCGGTGGCCTCTCTGACTCTTGCAATCCCATGGACTGTAACCCACCAAACTCCTCTGTCAACGGGATTTACCAGGCAAGAATACTGGAGTGGGTTGCCATTTCCTTCTCCAGGGGATCTTCTCAATCCAGGGAACAAACCCAGATCTCCTGCATTGCAGACGGAAATTCTTTCTTTTTTTTTTGTAACCCACGAAATCGCCAGGGAAGTGGCAAGAGGCACTTTGGAGCACCTAATTTCCTTCATACTTATTGGCCAACAAATTAATGATCTGCCCCCCAGTTTCTTCCTCTTAATTTGCCCTGCTTGAGTTCTCCAATCTCTCCCTGACCATACCCTCTTATTTTCTCCATTTTGACTATGGGCCTCCTATCTGTACTTCCCAGAACTCTGATACTCTATCTTACCATCTGTAAGTCTACATATACTTTTCTCCTTTAACCTACACCCTACTTACACAATTTAGTCCATTATGGCAGATACTTCTGATGCAGTCTTCCGGTTAGTGCTGCCTATTCAGTCAAATAAAAACAGAGACCTTAGAAATATTATAATGCAAGGAAGGCCAATTCCTACTTAAAGCATCATTAATGCCATGGCTTTAATTCAAGAAAGATTATTATTGGAAAGCCCCAAAATTAACATTGCTTTTCCATTTCTGCTCCACTATGGGTCTTGTTTGGCAAACAAAATCCTTTTTAGTCAGTAACTCCAGTCTTTGTATTATAAAAGACTAACTACTTCTCACCACCTCTCAAGAGACCCTGGGTTTTGAAAACAGATTTTTTTTGCTAAACGTATACTAATGAAGTTCTATCATTTTAATAATCAACAATATTTATATTTTCTACATTTTCTATCCATATTGAATAAATAAATGTGTGTGAGCTATGAGTTTATTTCATTACCATTGTTTTAACATGTGAATGCATTCCAAAATGTATCAGCATTGTATACATATGTGTTCCTTTAAGACAGATATAGGTATCCAAGGGAGTAGGGCCTTCAGCCCTTTTTTCTTTTTTTTTTTTTTTAATTTTGGCATCTTTTATTGTTTTCTATTTATTTATTTCGATCCGTCTTTATTCTTTGGCCTATGTGACCCTCCCATTGCGGTGGCCTCTCTGACTCTTGCAATCCCATGGACTGTAACCCACCAAACTCCTCTGTCAACGGGATTTACCAGGCAAGAATACTGGAGTGGGTTGCCATTTCCTTCTCCAGGGGATCTTCTCAATCCAGGGAACAAACCCAGATCTCCTGCATTGCAGACGGAAATTTTTTTTTTTTTTTTTGTAACCAACGAAGTCGCCAGGGAAGTGGCAAGAAGCACTTTGGAGCACCTAATTTCATTCATACTTATTGGCCAACAAATTAATGATCTGCCCCCCAGATTCTTCCTCTTAATTTGCCCTGCTTGAGTTCTCCAATCTCTCCCTGACCATACCCTCTTATTTTCTCCATTTTGACTATGGGCCTCCTATCTGTACTTCCCAGAACTCTGATACTCTATCTTACCATCTGTAAGTCTACATATACTTTTCTCCTTTAACCTACACCCTACTTACACAATTTAGTCCATTATGGACAATTAATTACATACATTTTTAAAACTCCTCACAACAATTGTATAAAGTTGGCAAGGTAAGAATTATCACTGATCCCATTCCATGGACGGTGAAACTGAAAGTCAGAGAAGTTGTGTGTTGGTCCCAGATATCAGTAAATAATAAAACTGGGATTCAGAACTAAGTCTCCCTTCCCCACAGCAAGTACTTTACCATGATCTTCATATAAGCAGAGAATGATGTTATATTTTCAGGGGCCTCAGCCTGATATGTACCATGTAGTCAGTTTAAGAAGTGACATACGAAAGGCATATAAAAAGTTTAAGAAGATATTGGAGAAAATAGTAATTCTTTAGCAGAATATATGATTCTCATAATTGGACTTGTCTGAATTTTGAGCTTATTTTCTAGCATGCACTATTATTCTTACAGTGTCCTAGCCATGATGAACTTTTGAGATCTCACTCTGTATCTTTATTCCTCCAAGTATTTGCATGTGCTGTTTCCTCTGCAATGCCCTTCCAACTTCTTTCACCTGGCATCATTTTAAAGCTTTCTTAAATTAAGACTTATGAGACTGTCTGAGTAAGACTTGCTCTCCTCTATGACCATGATATTATTTTTTAGGAAGATTTCATAGCTCTCAGTATAAAGATCATTTTAAATACACTACTTGCCTAGTCATCCTGATCTAGTTTTTACTTATATCTTTTGGCATTATCTCTTCCTGCTTTTATCAATCCCACTCACTCTATTCTCTATCCACCCTGAACAACCTTCAGTTTTCACATACACGTCACTGGCTTTCTTTTCTCTAAGCTGTTTCACATGTTGTACCCTCTGCTTCCTCATCCAACTCAGTCTTCTTAAGAAGGTGCCAGCTGAGATGTCAGTTTCTCTTGGAAGCCACTTTGAGTCATGGCTGGTGGCATGAATCATGGTCCCAGCTCACCATGCTTAGTACTTTGAGACTGACTCTCAATGACATTCCTGATTTTTTTCTTTTTGATACATCCCCTATCTTTCCGAAAAGAGAAACCATGATCAAATTCTCCTTGATTTTTCTTATTAGAGATCTCTCCTTATCTTTGCAATCACCATTCTATAAGCTTTGGAGGCGGACAGATATAGAGGAAAGAATGTTGAATTGGTTGCTAGCTCAGGCTCAGATCCTAATCATTCATTAATTCAATAGCTATTTAGGAGTATTTCCTATCCATGTGCTAATTACTGTTCTAGGCAGTGAAAAGAGCAGGCAGACCCCCTGCACTCAAAGTTTTCATTCTAGTGAGAGATCAGAATAAAAAATAAATGTACAATGCACATTAATGTTAAGTGCTGTGAGGGAAAATGTGCCTATGATATTGTGTATGCTGTCCTGAATGGGGGTGGGGGGTGGAGAACTATTAAACTTCTCTGAAAGTAAATGGTATAGTTTGTAAAATGGCTGTAATAATATCTTCTCTAAACAACTAATTGTTGTTTAGTTGCTAAGTCATGTCTCTTTGTGACTCCATGAACTGTAGCCCTCCAGGCTCCTTCTAACCATGTGTTATACCAGGCAAGAATACTGGAGTGGGTTTCCATTTTCTTTTGTGTGGGATCTTCCTGATCCAGGGATCAAACCTGAGTATCCTGAATTGGTATCCTGATTCTTTATTTCTGAGACACCAAGGAAGCCCCAAATAACTAGCAGAGTTTCTATAAGGTTCAGATATGTGGGAAAATTAATATACTTTTGAAAACATACCAAGTCTATGCTATAATCATTATTTTATGCACGGTTATTTCCATTTACCCACTACTCTTCAACATGTGATTTTTTAAAAAATACTTTTTTTATTTTAATGAGTTTAATTTTTTCATTTTGGCTTTTTAATTGGTCTGCTAGTCTCTGATCTAGTTTTTACTTATATCTTTTGGCATTATCTCTTCCTGCTTTTATCAATCCCACTCACTCTATTCTCTATCCACCCTGAACAACCTTCAGTTTTCACATACACGTCACTGGCTTTCTTTTCTCTAAGCTGTTTCACATGTTGTACCCTCTGCTTCCTCATCCAACTCAGTCTTCTTAAGAAGGTGCCAGCTGAGATGTCAGTTTCTCTTGGAAGCCACTTTGAGTCATGGCTGGTGGCATGAATCATGGTCCCAGCTCACCATGCTTAGTACTTTGAGACTGACTCTCAATGACATTCCTGATTTTTTTCTTTTTGATACATCCCCTATCTTTCCGAAAAGAGAAACCATGATCAAATTCTCCTTGATTTTTCTTATTAGAGATCTCTCCTTATCTTTGCAATCACCATTCTATAAGCTTTGGAGGCGGACAGATATAGAGGAAAGAATGTTGAATTGGTTGCTAGCTCAGGCTCAGATCCTAATCATTCATTAATTCAATAGCTATTTAGGAGTATTTCCTATCCATGTGCTAATTACTGTTCTAGGCAGTGAAAAGAGCAGGCAGACCCCCTGCACTCAAAGTTTTCATTCTAGTGAGAGATCAGAATAAAAAATAAATGTACAATGCACATTAATGTTAAGTGCTGTGAGGGAAAATGTGCCTATGATATTGTGTATGCTGTCCTGAATGGGGGTGGGGGGTGGAGAACTATTAAACTTCTCTGAAAGTAAATGGTATAGTTTGTAAAATGGCTGTAATAATATCTTCTCTAAACAACTAATTGTTGTTTAGTTGCTAAGTCATGTCTCTTTGTGACTCCATGAACTGTAGCCCTCCAGGCTCCTTCTAACCATGTGTTATACCAGGCAAGAATACTGGAGTGGGTTTCCATTTTCTTTTGTGTGGGATCTTCCTGATCCAGGGATCAAACCTGAGTATCCTGAATTGGTATCCTGATTCTTTATTTCTGAGACACCAAGGAAGCCCCAAATAACTAGCAGAGTTTCTATAAGGTTCAGATATGTGGGAAAATTAATATACTTTTGAAAACATACCAAGTCTATGCTATAATCATTATTTTATGCACGGTTATTTCCATTTACCCACTACTCTTCAACATGTGATTTTTTAAAAAATACTTTTTTTATTTTAATGAGTTTAATTTTTTCATTTTGGCTTTTTTTAATTGGTCCTTTATTTATTTATTTTCATCCATCTTTATTCTCTGGCCTGTGTGGACCTCCCATTACAGTGGCCTCTTGTTGCATAACACCAGCTCTGGGTGCATGAGCTCCAGAGATCTGACTCATAATTGGATACATGGTCCAGTCATTCCAAAGCATGTGGGATCTTCCCAGGCCAGGGACTGAACCAGTGCCCCTTGCACTGCAGGCCAGACTCTTTACCCACTGGACCACCAGGGAAACCCACATTTTTTTTTTTAAGTCATTAGTCATTTAGATCTTTGAAAATGAACAAATGTCTGACAGCTTTAGGCCTCATCCAAATATTTGGCTATTGTATCTGCATGCTTGGAAAAGTCCAGGGTTTACTGTTGTGCACTTGAAAGCACAAGAAAGTACCAATCTCTGGGATTATTATTTTTCCTTATACAATTGACATAATGGTAATTTTCCTGTCTAAATTTGAAATGGACATTTTTCATGCTTTTATGGGAGAACAAAGCTTACCAATATGTCCATCTCACACAAATATTTATATTTCTATTTTAATTCATTTTTATTTAGGACATATGTGCATGACAGAAATATATGGCAGAACAATACATCATTCTCTATACAACTTAAGAACCAAATTTAATTTGTCAATAGTTTGCAAAAAAAAAAAAATAATAATAATAATAATGGCAACTTACTTTTCTTTTTACTAGTTCTAAAAGAGCTAGTACATAAAAATAGACTAAGAAATGTTTTTCTATATCACATTTCCTAAGGAAGAATATGATATCCTCTATTTTGAAAGGTGACTAGAATCGTGGTGAAGATATGACAAACAGGGGTGAACATTTGGGGCTTATTTAGTATTTTATTTATATATTTATTTATTTATTTTCAATTATACAATAAAATGTGAACACATCTTCACCGTAATTCTAACAATATTTTTACAGGCTTCCCAGGTGGTGATAGAACTTCCCTGACAAAGGAACAGTTCGATCTCCGGGTCAGAAAGATTCCCTGGAAAAGGAAATGTCAACTAACTCCAGTATTCTTGCCTGGGAAATCACATGGACAGACAAGCCTAATGGGCTACAGTCCATAGGATCACAAAGAGTCAGACACGACTGAGTAACTCACACACAGAATCAAGTTGCTTTGATTTATCAAGCCCTCCCATTATAACTTTGGTCCACTTGTGAAGTAATCACTGTTATCAATTTAGTATATATCCTTCTAAATTTTGTAATACATGATTCCAAACATATACATGTATTAATAGCACACTATGTATACTACCCAGAAAATTTGTTTATTAAGATATATTCTGATAAAAAAAAAAAAGATATATTCTGGAGTACCTGCCACAGAGAGACAAAGAACTCTAAAGCTCTATCACATCCTTTTTCACTGTTGCAGAGTATTACATAACGGGGACCCACCATACCATATCTTAGTTTATCCCATTCCTTCTGTCTTATTTCTCAAGAGTGTTCACTAAGTGTAAGATATGTAACCATGTCTTCAGGACACTCGTATTTTGCTTCGTTTAGGTTTTAATAGACACTGAAGACTTGCTCACCAATAGCAGAATACTAGTGTACACTTTCATCATCAGGATTCCCTCCAGTTAGAAGGCATCTCTATGTTAATATTTAGGGAGAAAATTGGTAAGGAATGAGAAACTGGTGACTTCTAGTTCTCTGGGGTCCCATACATACATTTAGCAAGAAATCCTGACTGAGGGAGTGGAGAAACTTCAGCCTATTGATACTTTCCCCTATTAATTCTCAAAGAGATGGGAATGCTAGACCACCTTACATGCCTCCTGAGAAACCTACATACAGATCAAGAAACAACAGTTAGAACAGGACATGGAATAATGTTCTGGTTCCAAATTAGGAAAGGAGTATGTCAAGGCTGTATACTGTCACCCTGATTATTTAACTTATATAAAGAGTCCATCATGGGAAATACCAAGCTGGCTGAAGAACAGGCTGGAATCAAGTTTGCCAGGAGAAGTATCAATTGCCTCAAAAATACACATGACACCAGCATTACAGCACAAAGTGAAGAGAAAATAAACAGCCTCTTGAAGAAAGTGAAATAGGAGAGTGAAAAAGCCAGCTTAAAACTCAGTATTCAAAAAACAAAGATCATGGCATCCAGTTCCATCACTTCATGGCAAATAGATGGACAAACAATGGAAAAAGTGACAGACTTTATTTTCTTGAGCTCCAAAATTACTGCAGACAATGACTGCAGCTGTGAAAGTAAAAGAGACTTGCTCCCTGGAAGAAAAGCTATGACAAACCTAGACAGCATCCTAAAAATCAGGGATATCACTTTCTGACAAAAGTCCATATAATCAATAATGGATGCTTTCAAAACACAGTGTTGGAGAAGACTCTTGAGAGTCCGTTGGACTTTGAGAAGATCAAACTACTCAATTCTAAAGGAAATCATTCCTGAATATACACTGGAAAGGACTGATGCTGAAGCAGAAGCTCTAAAACTTTGGCCACCTGTTGTGAACAGCCAATTCATTGGAAAAGATAATGATGCTGTGAAAAATAGAAGACAGAAGGAGAAGGTCATGACAGAGGATAAGTTGGTTGGATAGCATCACCAACTCAATGGACATGAGTTTGAGAAAGCTCTGGGAGATGGTGAAGGACAGGGAAGTCTGACATGCTGCAGTCCAAGGGATTGAAAAGAGTTGGACATAACTGAGTGACTGAACTCACTGACTCCAGAGGTAATTCCTCCCTTTTGCTACTTTTCCCTGGTTATTCAGTCTTCAGCTAATTCCAATTATCTGATGTCAGAATTGTCTTGGTCTACTTCTCTGCAATATGATCTTAATGAAATAGCAGATTGAAATTAATAGCAGCTGTAATTTATTAAATGGTACACTTAGCATATACCTTCTCACTAACAACATTGTCTTATCCTCAAAATAACTCTTTTAGATAGGAACCATTTAATCCATATTTTATAGATCAACATATAGGCAAAGAGATTATGGGTACCAACTCAGGGTCAAAACATCCACTAAGTGGTATAGCAGAAATCTAGACCCAGGCTTCACAATTCCAATGCTCACTGGGGTTGTGACCCACCAGACCTCACTGCAAGCAATCACTCCATGTCCTGCCTGCCTAAGCTCTTTATCTCTGCCTAATTTATAACAAGCACTGCTTTCTACCTCATATTAGCTACTTGCAAGTAAGATTTAGACTACAAGCTTCTCAATGGAAATATACATAGCTGAGCCACTTCTATCTCTATCACTGTTTCAAAAACTAAAGCACCTTAAACACAGTGGAAAGTTCATGAATATAACTAGAAAGACATACTCATCATTCAATCTAATATAAATTCTTCCCCTATGATCCAAGATCATGGAGTGTCCTCAAATCTGAATCTGAGAATGTCCTTCCTGGGTTACCTACTATGGCATCTGTCCTGGGGCTGTTTCCTCAATTATCTCATCTCTGTCATTAGGAACAATTTGCATTTTTGGCCCATTTCCTCTAGATTCAAATTATATAGGTTTTGATGATATAACTTAATGCATCTATGCCTTAATTAGAATTCATTTCCCTTAATTTTTCAATTGAATCCAATTCAGCTTGTTGCTTCTCATCTCTATAGTCTGTTTTCTATCTTTTATACCAAGTTCTCATTTCCAGTAGTTTGGGTCATGTCTTAGTTTGACTTTCAGTTCAACTGCTGCATGGAACCTTAGTTTGATAGTCCAGCTTCCAGGTCAGCTCCATCCCTGAACACCATCTTTTAAATCACCTATCATTCTATGCTCTGTTACCCAAGGAAAAATCATACTCTATTCCCATGATTAATGCAAGTCTCCAAGATTTCAGGTTAGACTCAGAAACTTGGGCTCTTATTTATTTGGATGGAAACTTTGATAACAAGTAATAACAAACACTAGAACAAGGATAATCAGTGCTCCACTGAGGAAGATAGTCCTAATGTCGAGAAGACTAAATCATCACTTTCCTCTCTTTCTCCAATTAACTAATCTTCACGGACATGGTCAAGTAACTCATCTATGCTGTCCTTCCCAATTTCCCCCCTAAAATTACTGTGATAGCTTAGTGACTGAGTCATGTCTAACTCTTACAAACACATGGACTATAGCCTGCCGGACTCCTGTTCATGGAATTTCCCGGGTCAGAAAACTGGAGTGGGTGTCCACTTCCTTCTCCAGATGGATCTTTTAGACCCAGGGATTGAACCTGCGTCTCCTGCATTGCAAGTGACTCCTGTGCATTGCAGGTGGATTATTCATTGCTGAGCCACCAGTAAAGTTATTTCTTCAGTAAAGGGGCTTCCCATGTTGCTCAGTGGTAAATAATCCATGTACCAATGCAGGAGACCACCTGCAATGCAGGAGACACAGGTTCTATTCCTGGGTCAGGAAGATCCCCTGCAGTGGCAAATGGCAACCCACTCCAGTATCCTTGCCTGTAAAATTCCATGGATAGAGGAACCCGGCAGGCTGCAGTCCATGGGGTTGCAAAGAGTCAGACACAACTAAGCAAATGAGCATGCACACACCCATTATGCAAATTAATATTTAATTATGCTGCTGCTGTGGATAAGTGCTTCAGTCATGTCAAACTGAAATAGATTCTCCAGGTAAAAATAGTGGAGTGGATTGCCATGCCCTACTCCACGGGATCTTCCCGACCAAGGGTTAGAATCTTCATCTCTTACGTCCGCAGCATTAACTAGCAGGTTCTTTATCACTATTGTCACCTGGGAAGCTCTATATTTAATTGTATATGGTCTCATTTTGTTTCATGTGATTTATATTCAGCTTTATCAAACTGAAATTTTCTTAAAATAAAAACCATATCGCCATATTCTCCTTAATCAGTGTCATCAACATCATTATAACAAATCATTATATAACACTTAAAGTATGCAGAAACTGCTTTATATAAATCATATAATATTCATAAGAACCTTATGAGGTAGGGACAGTTATTTCCCCATTTTGCAGGTGAGAGTACTGAAGCATAGAGATAAGTCACTTTCTCAAGGTCACATGGATTCATGAGTTTAACCACTGGAACCTTTTGTTCCAAAAGATTCCTTAAAAGTATTGAAAACACTTAAGCACAAAAATAATACACAATAAGAAATCATTGGATGCTTGGTATATATTTTACATTAGTGGCCCTTTCAGGGTCCTTAAGTCCACTCTATAATCATTTTAAGACCCATCTGCACATTACCCAATTACTTAAATAGTCATCATTCGATCATGAAGAAAGGGATTGGACTAGAACAAGATTTGCCCACAAGACCCATGGATGCACTGGAAAAGGGAGACCCAGAGGAGATGCTATAGGAAATCAGTATGGCTAGAAAAGCACTGAGCATTAATAACAGAAGGACAGACTCCAGTTGAGGCAGACAGAAGAGCACATTCTTCTTAAGAAAATGGAATTTGAAGCAAGGCTGACTGAGCAGGAATCCTAGTGCCATGAAGTGCTTTTCTCATGAAGCGGTTGTGAAGTAACTTAAGTTAATTTTCCTCAAGTGGCTAGCACAAAAATGGGAAGAGTAGGTGCACTTACTGTGTGAACTGCTATACTGTGTGCTCTGCTGCCCAGTGATATTTGACTCTTTTAGCCCAATGGACTTGTAGCCTGTCAGACTCTTGTGTCTGTGGGATTTTCCAGGCAAGAAAACTGGGGTGTACCCTTTCCTCCTCAGAGGATCTTCCTAACCCAGGGGTCAAATCTGTGTCTTCTGCACTGAAAGGGTTAGAATCTTCATCTCTTACGTCCGCAGCATTAACTAGCAGGTTCTTTATCACTATTGTCACCTGGGAAGCTCTATATTTAATTGTATATGGTCTCATTTTGTTTCATGTGATTTATATTCAGCTTTATCAAACTGAAATTTTCTTAAAATAAAAACCATATCGCCATATTCTCCTTAATCAGTGTCATCAACATCATTATAACAAATCATTATATAACACTTAAAGTATGCAGAAACTGCTTTATATAAATCATATAATATTCATAAGAACCTTATGAGGTAGGGACAGTTATTTCCCCATTTTGCAGGTGAGAGTACTGAAGCATAGAGATAAGTCACTTTCTCAAGGTCACATGGATTCATGAGTTTAACCACTGGAACCTTTTGTTCCAAAAGATTCCTTAAAAGTATTGAAAACACTTAAGCACAAAAATAATACACAATAAGAAATCATTGGATGCTTGGTATATATTTTACATTAGTGGCCCTTTCAGGGTCCTTAAGTCCACTCTATAATCATTTTAAGACCCATCTGCACATTACCCAATTACTTAAATAGTCATCATTCGATCATGAAGAAAGGGATTGGACTAGAACAAGATTTGCCCACAAGACCCATGGATGCACTGGAAAAGGGAGACCCAGAGGAGATGCTATAGGAAATCAGTATGGCTAGAAAAGCACTGAGCATTAATAACAGAAGGACAGACTCCAGTTGAGGCAGACAGAAGAGCACATTCTTCTTAAGAAAATGGAATTTGAAGCAAGGCTGACTGAGCAGGAATCCTAGTGCCATGAAGTGCTTTTCTCATGAAGCGGTTGTGAAGTAACTTAAGTTAATTTTCCTCAAGTGGCTAGCACAAAAATGGGAAGAGTAGGTGCACTTACTGTGTGAACTGCTATACTGTGTGCTCTGCTGCCCAGTGATATTTGACTCTTTTAGCCCAATGGACTTGTAGCCTGTCAGACTCTTGTGTCTGTGGGATTTTCCAGGCAAGAAAACTGGGGTGTGCTACCCTTTCCTCCTCCAGAGGATCTTCCTAACCCAGGGGTCAAATCTGTGTCTTCTGCACTGAAAGGTAAATTCTTTACCACTAGCACCAGCTAGGAAGCCTAACTGCTATGTTACACATAATAACTAGAATGAAGAATAATTTCTGATAAATTGGATCCTAACTTGTATATGGGTACAACAATGGAGAAAGAAGGCATGATGGTATTCAGAATTTAACATCTTTTCCTGGGTCTCTGCCTACCTGAACCTCAATGGGTTTTAGTGAGGTTAGTTCATGGGTAGTAGAATCAAATTTAAGGAGGGCTCTAGACCCTCAGCCTAAAAGTTCCCATGTATGCATGCACAAATGAAGCACGGGGGCAGGGAGAGTGAAATTTAGCCCCATTGAAACCATATCCCCTTACCTAGTCATCTCTCTATCCAAAACTTCATATTCTTGCTTGTCTATTCTGACCTCAATCCTGTGCTAACTGAACACTAGTCAACCATAATCGGATGATTAAGATTGCTGTTGCTAATAACATTGCTAACATACTGAAATTGTTGTTGCAAATATTTTCATTAATGCACAAGTCCAGGTAGTATCTCTAGGGCAAGATAAGCTAATAGGCCTCTGAGTCTCTATAAACATTCCAACTCAAAGATCAAGACATAATAGACCTGGGATTGGTCTTACTACCCTGTTTGGTGTTCTGCAAACCCTTACTTTGCTGCAAATACTTACTGTCATAGCTTAGTTTTCTGTGCCTGAGACAGGCAAACAAGCCCTGCTTGGTTACAAGCAGAGTCTCTCACCAAAACCAAGCCACAAGCTGAGGGCTCAGTGCAGACACAGGTGAAATCTCATGGCTTAGCTGAGGCAAAACCGAAGAAAGAGAGCAGCATAGCTGCCTTAGAGCAAAGCCCAATATATGAGGTGAGGCGGATTAAATCCATTCAGGAGTAGCCCAGAGAAATCCAAGCAGGTTGAGTATATAGATCAATGGCTAGCACAAAAATGGGAAGAGTAGGTGCACTTACTGTGTGAACTGCTATACTGTGTGCTCTGCTGCCCAGTGATATTTGACTCTTTTAGCCCAATGGACTTGTAGCCTGTCAGACTCTTGTGTCTGTGGGATTTTCCAGGCAAGAAAACTGGGGTGTGCTACCCTTTCCTCCTCCAGAGGATCTTCCTAACCCAGGGGTCAAATCTGTGTCTTCTGCACTGAAAGGTAAATTCTTTACCACTAGCACCAGCTAGGAAGCCTAACTGCTATGTTACACATAATAACTAGAATGAAGAATAATTTCTGATAAATTGGATCCTAACTTGTATATGGGTACAACAATGGAGAAAGAAGGCATGATGGTATTCAGAATTTAACATCTTTTCCTGGGTCTCTGCCTACCTGAACCTCAATGGGTTTTAGTGAGGTTAGTTCATGGGTAGTAGAATCAAATTTAAGGAGGGCTCTAGACCCTCAGCCTAAAAGTTCCCATGTATGCATGCACAAATGAAGCACGGGGGCAGGGAGAGTGAAATTTAGCCCCATTGAAACCATATCCCCTTACCTAGTCATCTCTCTATCCAAAACTTCATATTCTTGCTTGTCTATTCTGACCTCAATCCTGTGCTAACTGAACACTAGTCAACCATAATCGGATGATTAAGATTGCTGTTGCTAATAACATTGCTAACATACTGAAATTGTTGTTGCAAATATTTTCATTAATGCACAAGTCCAGGTAGTATCTCTAGGGCAAGATAAGCTAATAGGCCTCTGAGTCTCTATAAACATTCCAACTCAAAGATCAAGACATAATAGACCTGGGATTGGTCTTACTACCCTGTTTGGTGTTCTGCAAACCCTTACTTTGCTGCAAATACTTACTGTCATAGCTTAGTTTTCTGTGCCTGAGACAGGCAAACAAGCCCTGCTTGGTTACAAGCAGAGTCTCTCACCAAAACCAAGCCACAAGCTGAGGGCTCAGTGCAGACACAGGTGAAATCTCATGGCTTAGCTGAGGCAAAAACCGAAGAAAGAGAGCAGCATAGCTGCCTTAGAGCAAAGCCCAATATATGAGGTGAGGCGGATTAAATCCATTCAGGAGTAGCCCAGAGAAATCCAAGCAGGTTGAGTATATAGATAACTATGATGTGGCTCTGAAGATAAGAGAAAGTTGGGAGTTATGTTGGACTTGGTCCATGTTGATTTGGGCTATATCACTGCCCTCTCCAGGCCTCACTGTTGGTAAGCAAGCAATCTGGTGCTTTTGGTGAAGTCAGGCATGTGGCAGATGGATGACTCCAGGGAGCCAAAGCCAAGCTGTCATTCAGCAAAACCTATGACGCAAACGTTGATGGCAACTTCCCAGCCACCAGATTCCCAGTGGTGTTCCATATATCCTCTGGGCAGGGAACATAAAGTCACACAGCACAAGAGCCATAATTTAGCAGGAGACCAGAGATTTTCAAATGTCTATTGTTTTAAACTGGTTAGCAAAACAGAGAAGAAACTGTCAGAGATCTGCAATGAAAAGCTTAATCCAGAGAGCCAGCAAAGAGGTGAAAGGAAGCAAAAAAGAGAAGACAGTGGAAGAAGAGGCCTCAAGAGTTTGAAAGAGAAATACAAAGGAAGGTAATAAGGGAAAAAATATATAACTTTCACATCTCAAAAAACCATTAAAATGTACATTTGCAGAACACTGTTTCCTGTTCTCCAAGTACCTGCTGCTTTTTTTTAAAGGCATATGTTATTTTATCTTTCAGAAAAGCTCAACTCTTTTATATGTTTGACAAATTTCTATGTGCTGCTATGTCAGTTTAGCTCCTTCAGAGAGGTCTGTTTTCATACAACTCAATGTTTGTAATAGTGTATTTCAAAGTACAAATTCAATGACAATTAACTCTGCATTTTAGAGCCAGCTATGATCTCCTTGAGGATATCTCAAGACCTTCAAGACTCAGTACAGTTTCTATCACTGTATACAACATGTGCTCAGTTTATGATCACTGAGTTACTGAAAAAAAAAAAATGAATAAATGGATGTATAGAGAAAGGAAAGGAAACAGAGAAAAAAGGAAAGAGGGAAGAAAGGAAAGGAGGGGAGGTAGAAAAGGTACAAATGAGAAATATTTTATAGTTAAAACAACGTGCACACAGGGAAGGCAGGAATTGAGTCTATAAACACATAAATACCTTAGCAAACCTGATAGTCATGTGGGTCTAGCTAAATATTTGAGCCTTATCATACTAGAAAAGAAGCACATCAAAGGGTATAAAGCAGAATATTCTAATACTTGGTCCATGTTGATTTGGGCTATATTGCCCTCTATCACTGCCCTCTCAGGCCTCACTGTTGGTAAGCAAGCAATCTGGTGCTTTTGGTGAAGTCAGGCATGTGGCAGATGGATGACTCCAGGGAGCCAAAGCCAAGCTGTCATTCAGCAAAACCTATGACGCAAACGTTGATGGCAACTTCCCAGCCACCAGATTCCCAGTGGTGTTCCATATATCCTCTGGGCAGGGAACATAAAGTCACACAGCACAAGAGCCATAATTTAGCAGGAGACCAGAGATTTTCAAATGTCTATTGTTTTAAACTGGTTAGCAAAACAGAGAAGAAACTGTCAGAGATCTGCAATGAAAAGCTTAATCCAGAGAGCCAGCAAAGAGGTGAAAGGAAGCAAAAAAGAGAAGACAGTGGAAGAAGAGGCCTCAAGAGTTTGAAAGAGAAATACAAAGGAAGGTAATAAGGGAAAAAATATATAACTTTCACATCTCAAAAAACCATTAAAATGTACATTTGCAGAACACTGTTTCCTGTTCTCCAAGTACCTGCTGCTTTTTTTTAAAGGCATATGTTATTTTATCTTTCAGAAAAGCTCAACTCTTTTATATGTTTGACAAATTTCTATGTGCTGCTATGTCAGTTTAGCTCCTTCAGAGAGGTCTGTTTTCATACAACTCAATGTTTGTAATAGTGTATTTCAAAGTACAAATTCAATGACAATTAACTCTGCATTTTAGAGCCAGCTATGATCTCCTTGAGGATATCTCAAGACCTTCAAGACTCAGTACAGTTTCTATCACTGTATACAACATGTGCTCAGTTTATGATCACTGAGTTACTGAAAAAAAAAAAAAATGAATAAATGGATGTATAGAGAAAGGAAAGGAAACAGAGAAAAAAGGAAAGAGGGAAGAAAGGAAAGGAGGGGAGGTAGAAAAGGTACAAATGAGAAATATTTTATAGTTAAAACAACGTGCACACAGGGAAGGCAGGAATTGAGTCTATAAACACATAAATACCTTAGCAAACCTGATAGTCATGTGGGTCTAGCTAAATATTTGAGCCTTATCATACTAGAAAAGAAGCATCATCAAAGGGTATAAAGCAGAATACTGTTTCTAAAATATCCTTCTCCAAAGCCTCCTTCACCATATGTGTTATTAATCTCATTTATTTGCCTCTTGCTTCAAAGTAATGCACTAAGAGATTTGGCCTGTATATTAGGAACAAGCAGATCTCCACATCTCCAAGAAATATTCCTAAAATGACCTCCTATCAGATACTTTGTTACCTCAGTACTTTATTCTTAACATCATTGCAAACCTGAGCTTGTTTAATTATACCTGGGGGTATCAGTTTTCCCTGAAACCTTATGAGTATAATCTTCAGAACCAAACAAACTTGCATTTAAATCCTAGCTTGGTCATTTGCTAGCTTTCTAACTCCAGCTAAATTATTTAACACCTTTGAGCTTCAGTTTGTTCAGCTATATAGGGATGATAAATGATATCAACATTTTTTCATTTGAAACCTATTTAAGGTTTAGACATAGAGTAAGTGATCAATGACAGTTAGTGATAGTGGTGTTGTCAATGCAAGTTAAAAATTGTAGCTTTGTATATTTTTATGCCCTGGAATAATCTCTAGTAGACACTATTTTTACATTCTTGAGCTGCTGACCATTCAGTGTTACGAAACACCACCAAGTCTGTCTCACAACATGCCTCAGGCCTTCAACCTGGGGAGGATTCCAACAATGACCAAGCCATACCATCTGTCAACAGAATTACTAAGAGGTAACCTAGTTAATATCATTTCCCAGGACACAAGAAGCAGAACACTCTGGTTGCCATTTGACTAAGACTTACCCCTTGGCTCAGAAGTCAAGAGATCTTACATCTCTACTCAACCTAAGAGGAATAGCTGATATCTGTGGGGAAAATATTGCCTGGGTTTCAGTAAACAAAGAAAATTGTCCACCATCAAGTCATCAGCCATTGCAGTCACCTTAAGCAGTGTACCCTGAGGGAATTCAGGGTGGAGGAAAAACAGAATAATGGCCATCTGAGAGTGAAGATGTTCGAAATAGTTTATAAGTTAAACACATAAATACCTTAGCAAACCTGATAGTCATGTGGGTCTAGCTAAATATTTGAGCCTTATCATACTAGAAAAGAAGCATCATCAAAGGGTATAAAGCAGAATACTGTTTCTAAAATATCCTTCTCCAAAGCCTCCTTCACCATATGTGTTATTAATCTCATTTATTTGCCTCTTGCTTCAAAGTAATGCACTAAGAGATTTGGCCTGTATATTAGGAACAAGCAGATCTCCACATCTCCAAGAAATATTCCTAAAATGACCTCCTATCAGATACTTTGTTACCTCAGTACTTTATTCTTAACATCATTGCAAACCTGAGCTTGTTTAATTATACCTGGGGGTATCAGTTTTCCCTGAAACCTTATGAGTATAATCTTCAGAACCAAACAAACTTGCATTTAAATCCTAGCTTGGTCATTTGCTAGCTTTCTAACTCCAGCTAAATTATTTAACACCTTTGAGCTTCAGTTTGTTCAGCTATATAGGGATGATAAATGATATCAACATTTTTTCATTTGAAACCTATTTAAGGTTTAGACATAGAGTAAGTGATCAATGACAGTTAGTGATAGTGGTGTTGTCAATGCAAGTTAAAAATTGTAGCTTTGTATATTTTTATGCCCTGGAATAATCTCTAGTAGACACTATTTTTACATTCTTGAGCTGCTGACCATTCAGTGTTACGAAACACCACCAAGTCTGTCTCACAACATGCCTCAGGCCTTCAACCTGGGGAGGATTCCAACTTAATGACCAAGCCATACCATCTGTCAACAGAATTACTAAGAGGTAACCTAGTTAATATCATTTCCCAGGACACAAGAAGCAGAACACTCTGGTTGCCATTTGACTAAGACTTACCCCTTGGCTCAGAAGTCAAGAGATCTTACACTCTCTACTCAACCTAAGAGGAATAGCTGATATCTGTGGGGGGAAAATATTGCCTGGGTTTCAGTAAACAAAGAAAATTGTCCACCATCAAGTCATCAGCCATTGCAGTCACCTTAAGCAGTGTACCCTGAGGGGAATTCAGGGTGGAGGAAAAACAGAATAATGGCCATCTGAGAGTGAAGATGCTTTTCCAAGAAATATCTAAGGAATTTCAATGAGCCCAGGCTCTTGCATTTTCCTATACATAGATAAGCACTGAAATCACTAACTTGAGATATCTGCTTTTTGTGATTAGCAGTAATCTTCTGACATTCAATTGCACATTCATCATTTTGTTTTTGTTGTTGTTGTTTGTTTGTTTTCTGCAAAAACTCTGATATATCTTGGTTTCTCCCTTACCTCTTCAGAAGAGTTCCTCATACACACCTGAGAAGCTATCTCCTATGCTAGTTTTCAGTAAGGTCCCCAGAAAAAATAGCACACAACTTTTAGGTTGTGCATTTTTCTTCAGTTGACAAATCTGTTTATCCTTGTTCTCAGTCCACCTCAGCCTTAACATTCCCAGTGTGGGTGCTTGATGAGACACTACAGAGGGGAGGCACCTGACTTAGAGCAGGGTGCTAGGGGGCTGCAACCCCAAACTTTACACTTTCTGGCAAGAGGTTTCAAGGGGTTTTAATCTAAACAATACTGTTGACAAAAGCATTGACCTTGTTGTTGTCTAGTCCCAAAGTCATGTATGACTCTTTTGCAACCCCATGGACTGTAGCCCACCAGGCTCCTCTGTGTGATTTTCCAGGCAAGTATACTGGGTGTGTGTGGGGGGATGCCATTTCCTTCTCCAATGGATCTTCCTGCTCTATTAGCTTATAGGTAAAGGTAGAAAGGAGGAGGGTAAAGGGGAAGAGTATGATTCATGTACAATATGGAATATGGTTTTAAAACTAAAAACATCTAGACTATATTTTATACCTAAATTAGTGAAAGCAACACAGAGTTTGCTCCTACATCAGCTGCAATATCATCTTTGACCAAATGGATCAGAAATTATATATTAAATGAGGATATATAAATCAGTAACCTTAACCTTAGAAAGCTAGGTAATGTTTTTCCACATTCCATAGCCTATTTACCTACTAAATTTTGAGGTTCACATCTCTGATTTTCTTCTTCTTCTTCTTCTTCTCTTATACATGTGAATCCTTAGTCTCTAACTCAGGACTTAAATCACAAATAGGCAGGGTGGCAAAACATATGCACTCAATAGTCAGATGTTCAAATTCTAATGTTAAAATCATGTTAAAACCCCAGCTCTTGGGCTTCCCTGGTGGTCCAGTGGGTAAGGACACTGCCTTGCAGTGCAAGGGGTGCCAGATCCCTGGTCTGGGAAGATCCCATGTGCCGCGGAGCGGCTGGACCAATGTGTCCAATTACCGAGCCGGAGCTCTGGAGCGCATGCGCCCAGAGCCGGTGCTCTGCGACAACAGATGCCACCGCGATGGAGGGCCCAGACGGGCCAAAGAACAAAGATGGATGAAACTAGACAAATGAAAGACCAGTGGAAGTGGCCCGCCCACACCCCTCCCTCCCCACCCCCGCCTAAATAAATAAATGTTAAAAAAAAACAACAAAAAAAAACAACCTGCTCTGTTACCCAGCAAGTGAATATGGTCATATTTCCTACAGTTTATTCAGCTTTACAAGTGGGATAGTAACTGTCCATACCTCATGTATTTGATATAACTATATAAAAATAAAGTATATGAAATGCATAGCATTACCTTTAATATAGAAAACAATACATATTGACTGATGCTATAATAGGATTCAATTTATATGCATATTTACATATAAAATACATGTATATATACATATATATACACACACATATGCCCCAGTTAGGGCATTATTGGGGATTACCCTTTGTTAGGACATTATTGGGACTCTTCCAAAAATCACCTGGATATCCTAATTTTCATTCTTCCAAACCACATAAATGTCAATTTTTGGTGAGATCTAATTTAAAGAGACAACTGACAATCAGTGAAATCTGAGCACACTGTCTATGAACTTTTTGACGGTTAATTCTATTTCTTTACAATCATAGTATCTTTCACAGTGCTTGGGACTTAACTCCAGCAAATATTTTATTAATGAGTAAAATATTTATTAGATAAATAACATAATGTGAATAAAGTAGGTGAACAAGCAATTTACTCAACTTGTTCACCCAGCCTAGCTTCAGGACTCTATTAGAATGCTTTCAAAAGGTGAAGAGATGTAACCCTATAAATTGCATGTAAAAAGAATTTATCAAGGTCCTTTTCAGTGCTGTCATGCTGGAAATCTTTTAATGCTTTCTGGTTTCCTATCCACTTTGGATGCCATTTACTGTGTGCATTGGTTTCCCATTGCTGCTGTAACAAATTATTAAAACCTTGGTAGCTTTAACCAACACAGATTCATTATATTAATAGTTTTGGAGCTCATGAGTCTGAAATAAGTCTTAGGTGGCTAAAATCGAGGTGTCAGTAGAGTGGTGTCCCTTTTTCAGGCCTCCAAAGTAGATCTGTCTCTTTGCTTTTCTAGCTACTTAAAGACTTTTATCATTCATTTATTAATAGCTCAGAGTTTTTTTCTTTCATCTCTAAAGTGCATCATTCCACCTCAGCTTCTATCATCCTATCTCCCTTTTCTTCCTCTGAGCTACCTGCCTCCTTTTAAGTACCTTTATGATTACACTAGGCTCACATGGATAATCCAGGATAATTCTCCCACTTTAGGATCCGTAATTTATCACATCAACAAAGTTCTTTTTTCCATGTAAGGTAACATATTTACAGGATTCCAAGATTAGGATGCAGACACCTTTGAAAGGACTATTATTCAGCCAGTCCAGTATGTTTGGTACTTATCACCTCTTGGGTTCAATTCCACCCAGGTAGTATCCTGGACTTCCCTTTTGATAAAACACAGGCATGTGACAGAATCTGGCCAATCTCAGATATCTGAGATTTCAGTTCTGAAGTGAATAAGGACAAAGTAGATCTTAAGTGAAACAGATTTTTTTGATAAGACTGGTGGCAGACCTGTCCAACTTTCTGAACACCAAAGGTGTCTAGTGACTAGTTCACATCAGTGATGGGATTGGGCTGTCTCTGTCCAGCAGTGGAAGAAGTAGCAATGTTTTCTAGAATAATTCCATAGCACAATGTTGTAAATGTTGCCTCCAATTCCAATTATTTCTTTACAACTATTTTCCGTTGGGACTTAACTCCAGCAAATATTTTATTAATGAGTAAAATATTTATTAGATAAATAACATAATGTGAATAAAGTAGGTGAACAAGCAATTTACTCAACTTGTTCACCCAGCCTAGCTTCAGGACTCTATTAGAATGCTTTCAAAAGGTGAAGAGATGTAACCCTATAAATTGCATGTAAAAAGAATTTATCAAGGTCCTTTTCAGTGCTGTCATGCTGGAAATCTTTTAATGCTTTCTGGTTTCCTATCCACTTTGGATGCCATTTACTGTGTGCATTGGTTTCCCATTGCTGCTGTAACAAATTATTAAAACCTTGGTAGCTTTAACCAACACAGATTCATTATATTAATAGTTTTGGAGCTCATGAGTCTGAAATAAGTCTTAGGTGGCTAAAATCGAGGTGTCAGTAGAGTGGTGTCCCTTTTTCAGGCCTCCAAAGTAGATCTGTCTCTTTGCTTTTCTAGCTACTTAAAGACTTTTATCATTCATTTATTAATAGCTCAGAGTTTTTTTCTTTCATCTCTAAAGTGCATCATTCCACCTCAGCTTCTATCATCCTATCTCCCTTTTCTTCCTCTGAGCTACCTGCCTCCTTTTAAGTACCTTTATGATTACACTAGGCTCACATGGATAATCCAGGATAATTCTCCCACTTTAGGATCCGTAATTTATCACATCAACAAAGTTCTTTTTTCCATGTAAGGTAACATATTTACAGGATTCCAAGATTAGGATGCAGACACCTTTGAAAGGACTATTATTCAGCCAGTCCAGTATGTTTGGTACTTATCACCTCTTGGGTTCAATTCCACCCAGGTAGTATCCTGGACTTCCCTTTTGATAAAACACAGGCATGTGACAGAATCTGGCCAATCTCAGATATCTGAGATTTCAGTTCTGAAGTGAATAAGGACAAAGTAGATCTTAAGTGAAACAGATTTTTTTGATAAGACTGGTGGCAGACCTGTCCAACTTTCTGAACACCAAAGGTGTCTAGTGACTAGTTCACATCAGTGATGGGATTGGGCTGTCTCTGTCCAGCAGTGGAAGAAGTAGCAATGTTTTCTAGAATAATTCCATAGCACAATGTTGTAAATGTTGCCTCCAATTCCAATTATTTGGCCCTCCCAAAGATTCAGTGGCTATCTCCTTTAGCAAATCTTTCTGTTTATTCAATTTTTGAAAGGATTATTTTATTTACAAATAAAGATCCCAGCTGACACACCCTCCTGTCCTGGGTTGTAAGAAAAACCTGCAGAGAGACTGATAGAGAGAGGCTGCAGAGAGGCTATAGCTTTTTGTTGTTAAAGAACTATAATAACAAATAACATCTGGGGGTGTCTCTTAGATGCCAACTATTAGCAAAAAGGCTCTATAGAAATGCAGTGCAGTCATTCAAATTAAGGGTCAGTAAACTGTACTATCCTTTGCAATAGCAGGTGTGAGGAGAAGGATGAAAAGAGATTACTCTACATGGCCCTGAGACTTTCTCAACCTAAATAAATGGATGCTAATGCTGTTTGTGAGGGTATGTGAAGAGATTTTGATTATTGATACTGGTCAGCATGGACGTATCCTTCAGTGTTTTTCAAAACATTTACCCCATTAGTCGTTTATCTTAAATTAGTCTGGGAATATTCGTTAGTTTAAAAAGTAAAAGTATATCTGACTTAAGACTGTTTTTCATCTAGTGCCATTGTCACCTTTTCATTATCTATAGTGCCCTCACCCAGGCCCTTAGTTAATTTCTTTGTAGGAGAGGGTGATTTTTATTTTTCAAAATAATGTTTTTCATTTGATTTGTGTCTGTGCTTTCTGCTTAGATTGCTCAAATCTGGTTCAAGCAGTTAGTTTGCTGGGTGACTTGAACCAGTCCTTTAACCTCTCTCAGTTTACTCCTATAAAATGCTGATATCACATGCCCAAGCAGATTTGTAGAGAAGACAGAATAAGGGTGTGTTTTGGTGGCTGTGTTCAAGCTCTGGATTAAGACAGAGGACAGGTTATATCTAATCAGCTGTGTGTCAACAGTAAACTAACCTGGGTCCCTCTGTCTTCTCTCAAAAAAATGGAAAATGGATAAGAACTCCTTTATAATGTTAAATAAGTAAATGACATAACAAATGGAGAGCTCTGCATAGTGTCTATTAACTTCTAATTCTATAAACAGTTGCATTACCTTTTGGAATGGGAGTTTGGAAAGAATTGAAGAGTTATCAAATGAGACTATGAAATCAAAGTAAGATCTTCCATGACCTGCCTGCTAGAATAGCGAAACTAAAAACAAAAATTGACATGTGGGACCTAATGAAACTTAAAAGCTTCTGTACAGCAAAAGAAATTACAAAAAAGACAAACAGACAGCCCACAGAATGGGAGAAAATCATAGCAAATGAAATAACAGACAAGGAATTAATCTCCAAAATCTACAAGCAACTCACACAACTCAGCACTGGAAAAATGAACAACCCAATCCAAAAAGGGGGAAATAACCTAAAGAGATATCTCACCAAAGAGGATATACAGATGGCCAAAAGCACATGAAACGATGCGCAATCTCACTTATTATCAGAGAAATGCAAATCAAAACTGCAATGAGATGTCACCTCACACCAGTCAGAATGGCCATCATCAACAAATTGACAGACAATAAAGGCTGGAGAGGGTGCAGAGAACAGAGAACACTCTTGCATTGCTGGTGGAAATGTCAATTGATATAGCCACTATGGAAGACAGGATGGAGATTCCTTAAAAAAACTAAAAATAGAAGCACCACAGGACCCAGCAGTCCCACTATTAGGCTTATTCACTGATAAAATCAAATCTGAAAGAAGCACCTGTACCCCAATGTTCATTGCAGCTCTCTATAAAATAGCGAGAACATGGAAGCAACCTAGATGTCCATTGATTAATGAATGGATAAAGAAGCTCTGGTACATATATACAAAGGAATACTACTCAGCAATAAAAAGAAATGCAGAAGAATCAGTCCTAATGAGGTGGCTGGATCTAGAACTATCAAAAAAGTGAAGTAAGTCAAAAAGAGAAAGACAAGTACAGTATACTAACACAAATATATGGAATCTAATAAATGGGTAATGATAACACATGCAGTGAACTGATGGAAAAATCAACATAGAAAATAGACATATGGACATTGTGTGAAATGAACAGTGGGTGAGAGACATAGATGGAGAAACATGAAACCTATACTATCATATGTGAAAAGTAGCTAGAGCCCTGAAGGAATAAGAGTTCCTACAAGGGCTTGGTGTGACAGCCTGGAATGAAAAAGAATTTGAAGGAGTTAAATTTCAAATGAGACTATGAAATCAAAGTAAGATCTTCCATGACCTGCCTGCTAGAATAGCGAAACTAAAAACAAAAATTGACATGTGGGACCTAATGAAACTTAAAAGCTTCTGTACAGCAAAAGAAATTACAAAAAAGACAAACAGACAGCCCACAGAATGGGAGAAAATCATAGCAAATGAAATAACAGACAAGGAATTAATCTCCAAAATCTACAAGCAACTCACACAACTCAGCACTGGAAAAATGAACAACCCAATCCAAAAAGGGGGAAATAACCTAAAGAGATATCTCACCAAAGAGGATATACAGATGGCCAAAAGCACATGAAACGATGCGCAATCTCACTTATTATCAGAGAAATGCAAATCAAAACTGCAATGAGATGTCACCTCACACCAGTCAGAATGGCCATCATCAACAAATTGACAGACAATAAAGGCTGGAGAGGGTGCAGAGAACAGAGAACACTCTTGCATTGCTGGTGGAAATGTCAATTGATATAGCCACTATGGAAGACAGGATGGAGATTCCTTAAAAAAACTAAAAATAGAAGCACCACAGGACCCAGCAGTCCCACTATTAGGCTTATTCACTGATAAAATCAAATCTGAAAGAAGCACCTGTACCCCAATGTTCATTGCAGCTCTCTATAAAATAGCGAGAACATGGAAGCAACCTAGATGTCCATTGATTAATGAATGGATAAAGAAGCTCTGGTACATATATACAAAGGAATACTACTCAGCAATAAAAAGAAATGCAGAAGAATCAGTCCTAATGAGGTGGCTGGATCTAGAACTATCAAAAAAGTGAAGTAAGTCAAAAAGAGAAAGACAAGTACAGTATACTAACACAAATATATGGAATCTAATAAATGGGTAATGATAACACATGCAGTGAACTGATGGAAAAATCAACATAGAAAATAGACATATGGACATTGTGTGAAATGAACAGTGGGTGAGAGACATAGATGGAGAAACATGGAAACCTATACTATCATATGTGAAAAAGATAGCTATTGTCATTGCCCTGAAGGAATAAGAGTTCCTACAAGGGCTTGGTGTGACAGCCTGGAGGGGTAGGATGGAGGGACTGGAAGCAGGAGAGGGGATCAGGGATATGCATATGACTGATCCAGGAACATGCATGCCTGTGAACAACTAAACTCTAAAAATTTTTTAAAAATAAAAAATAAATAATAAAAAACAACAAATAATCATTAGGAGCATCACACACAAAAATAAGAACGTGAAATCAACTTGATGTTTGAACACACCTTTCCTCTTCCACTCTCCTTTAACACAGTCTCAAGTGATTTAAAATCCTCTGGAAAGAAACATACAAAAATGGCTATGACATAGAGGTCAGATCCATGGCTGCCTGAGTTCAG
This sequence comes from Tragulus kanchil, assembly GCA_022376925.1. Classification (NCBI taxonomy): domain Eukaryota; kingdom Metazoa; phylum Chordata; class Mammalia; order Artiodactyla; family Tragulidae; genus Tragulus; species Tragulus kanchil. The sequence goes on along the minus strand of JAIOJX010000027.1, from coordinate 53,380,586 downwards.
GAATAAGAGAGGGACTGACTACTTACAGGGAAATTTGGGGGATAATGGAAATGTTCTGTTTCGATTGTGGCCATTGTTATATGATTGTCTTCTTTTCCGAAAGTCACCAAAGAGTATATTTAAAATGAGTGCATTTTATATATTACACTCCAATAAAGTTTATTTTAGTTATTGTATTACATGCACTCTAGAGTAGAGGTTGGAAAAGATGTGTCTGTGTGTGTGTGTGTGTGTGTGTGTGTGTGTGTGTGTGTGTGTGTGTGCATAAGATGGGACAGACAGTGAATATTTTAGGCTTTGCCAGCCAGAGGCTCTGTTGAAACTACTCCACTCTGTTGTCATAGTTCCAAAGCAACTACAGACAAAAGACAATAAATAAATGAATATGTGGCTGTGTTTCAATAAAATCTTATTTATAATCTGAAATTTCACTTCATATAATTTTCACATGTTACAAAATATTCCTCTTCTTTTGATTCTTCTTCCAACCATTTAAAAATGTAAAAATCCTTCTTAGCTCTTGGCCTTCTAAAAACAAGCAACAGGGAGGATATGGTCCAGGGGCCACACTATATGCCAAATCCTGTTACATAGCTCAAAAGCATCTCTCAATCAGCACAGAATCATAATAAATGGTAAATGGTAACACATGCAGTGAACTGATGGAAAAACAGACATAGGGAATAGACATATGGACACAGTGGGGAATGAACAGTGGGTGAGAGACATAGAGGGAGTAACATGAAAACACATACTATCATATGTGAAAAAGATAGCTACTGTCATTGCGCTGAGGGAACCGGAGTTCCCACAAGGGCTTGGTGTGACAGCCTGGAGGGGTAGGATGGAGGGACTGGAAGCAGGAGAGGGGATCAGGGATATGCATATGACTGATCCAGGAACATGCATGCCTGTGAACAACTAAACTCTAAAAATTTTTTAAAAATAAAAAATAAATAATAAAAAACAACAAATAATCATTAGGAGCATCACACACAAAAATAAGAACGTGAAATCAACTTGATGTTTGAACACACCTTTCCTCTTCCACTCTCCTTTAACACAGTCTCAAGTGATTTAAAATCCTCTGGAAAGAAACATACAAAAATGGCTATGACATAGAGGTCAGATCCATGGCTGCCTGAGTTCAGGAATAAGAGAGGGACTGACTACTTACAGGGAAATTTGGGGGATAATGGAAATGTTCTGTTTCGATTGTGGCCATTGTTATATGATTGTCTTCTTTTCCGAAAGTCACCAAAGAGTATATTTAAAATGAGTGCATTTTATATATTACACTCCAATAAAGTTTATTTTAGTTATTGTATTACATGCACTCTAGAGTAGAGGTTGGAAAAGATGTGTCTGTGTGTGTGTGTGTGTGTGTGTGTGTGTGTGTGTGTGTGTGTGTGTGCATAAGATGGGACAGACAGTGAATATTTTAGGCTTTGCCAGCCAGAGGCTCTGTTGAAACTACTCCACTCTGTTGTCATAGTTCCAAAGCAACTACAGACAAAAGACAATAAATAAATGAATATGTGGCTGTGTTTCAATAAAATCTTATTTATAATCTGAAATTTCACTTCATATAATTTTCACATGTTACAAAATATTCCTCTTCTTTTGATTCTTCTTCCAACCATTTAAAAATGTAAAAATCCTTCTTAGCTCTTGGCCTTCTAAAAACAAGCAACAGGGAGGATATGGTCCAGGGGCCACACTATATGCCAAATCCTGTTACATAGCTCAAAAGCATCTCTCAATCAGCACTTGGATATCTGCTTTAGGGGTTTCTCAGTGCAAATGCTATGTCTAAGAGAGTGGGAATCTAGCTTCTGTGAGTCCTGTGAGGTCCTTCCCAAAACCTACACCCTCTGTGGTTAGGGTAAGTCACAGCTTCCTGACTTCAATTTCCCCATCTGTTCAAGGAGAACAACAATTTTCTCCCAGAGGCAGATAAAGTGAATTCAGCTTGTTACTTAGGAGAAAATGCTCTATCCAAGTGCAGCAACTGATCTTGATTCAGGTTATGTGTCTGGTCTCTCTCAATCATCAGGGGGAAAGGTTTGATTTTTCATGTTGTCATTTGTAAAATTGCTTATCTTTTCAGGTGATTTTCTTATTTCTGAATGTACTCCAGTGTTCACATTCCCAAAAGAAAAGAATTATTTTCTCAAAGAACAAGCAGCAGAACAGTAGTCTCAAAGCTTGCTCCTTCTCTGCCAAGCTGCCATCCCTAGCACAAATCATCCTTTAGGGGAAACTTCCCCTGAGAATATTTGCCTGGGCAGGGCTAGAAGTACTCTAAGCTCCTCTGACAGGAAAGAGCTTTAAAAATCCAAACCAGCACAAACTGAATTTTCCTTTTTGATTACTATCACTAGCAGGAGTTTAAGGAACCTCTTTGGGTGGTTAAAAACTGCCAAAACATCCACGAAAGTCAAGATAATTTTGGAGTTTCTGCATCTTAAAGGTTTTAAGAAAGTTTTTCAACTGTTTCATAGAGGGCTTCCCTGGTGGTCCAGTGGGTAAGGACACTGCCTTGCAATGCAAGGAGTGCCGGTTCGATCCCCGGCCTGGGAAGATCCCACGTGCTGCGGAGCAGCTGGACCAATGTGTCCAATTACTGGGCCAGAGCTCTGAGTGCATGCGCCCAGAGCCGGTGCTCTGAGACAACAGAGGCCACTGCGATGGGAGGCCCACATGGGCCAGAACAAAGATGGATGAAAATAGATAAATAAAAGACCAACCATTTAAAATGTAAAATCCTTCTTAGCTCTTGGCCTTCTAAAACAAGCAACAGGGAGGATATGGTCCAGGGGCCACACTATATGCCAAATCCTGTTACATAGCTCAAAAGCATCTCTCAATCAGCACTTGGATATCTGCTTTAGGGGTTTCTCAGTGCAAATGCTATGTCTAAGAGAGTGGGAATCTAGCTTCTGTGAGTCCTGTGAGGTCCTTCCCAAAACCTACACCCTCTGTGGTTAGGGTAAGTCACAGCTTCCTGACTTCAATTTCCCCATCTGTTCAAGGAGAACAACAATTTTCTCCCAGAGGCAGATAAAGTGAATTCAGCTTGTTACTTAGGAGAAAATGCTCTATCCAAGTGCAGCAACTGATCTTGATTCAGGTTATGTGTCTGGTCTCTCTCAATCATCAGGGGGAAAGGTTTGATTTTTCATGTTGTCATTTGTAAAATTGCTTATCTTTTCAGGTGATTTTCTTATTTCTGAATGTACTCCAGTGTTCACATTCCCAAAAGAAAAGAATTATTTTCTCAAAGAACAAGCAGCAGAACAGTAGTCTCAAAGCTTGCTCCTTCTCTGCCAAGCTGCCACCCCTAGCACAAATCATCCTTTAGGGGAAACTTCCCCTGAGAATATTTGCCTGGGCAGGGCTAGAAGTACTCTAAGCTCCTCTGACAGGAAAGAGCTTTAAAAATCCAAACCAGCACAAACTGAATTTTCCTTTTTGATTACTATCACTAGCAGGAGTTTAAGGAACCTCTTTGGGTGGTTAAAAACTGCCAAAACATCCACGAAAGTCAAGATAATTTTGGAGTTTCTGCATCTTAAAGGTTTTAAGAAAGTTTTTCAACTGTTTCATAGAGGGCTTCCCTGGTGGTCCAGTGGGTAAGGACACTGCCTTGCAATGCAAGGAGTGCCGGTTCGATCCCCGGCCTGGGAAGATCCCACGTGCTGCGGAGCAGCTGGACCAATGTGTCCAATTACTGGGCCAGAGCTCTGGAGTGCATGCGCCCAGAGCCGGTGCTCTGAGACAACAGAGGCCACTGCGATGGGAGGCCCACATGGGCCAAAGAACAAAGATGGATGAAAATAGATAAATAAAAGACCAATGTTTCATAGAGAAAATAGGGTAAGGTGGTATAATAGGACTTGAGTTTACCCCTTATTACAAAAACACTAAAATCATAAGTAACTTCTGAGCAACTACGAGCAGAAAAAAAAAAAAAAAAAAAAGAAAAGCCCTGCTTGAACTTACCAAAAAGGAAACTCTATATCAAAAGACAAAGAAAAACCACAACACAATAGGAGCAGCATAATCACTATAAAATCAACTCTCATAACACTAGGGTGGGTGACCCACAAACTGGAAAATAATTATACCACAGCAGCTATCCCAAAAGAGTGAAAATCCTGAGCCTCACAGTCACGCTCCCTAGCCTGGGGTTCTAGCAATAGGAGAGAATCCCTCAGAGAATCTAGCTTTGAAGGCCAGCTGGATTTGATCACAGAGATTCCACAGCACTGGAGGAAATAGAAACCTTACTCTTTAAGGGCCCATACAATGTCTAGTGCACACTAGGAACCAGGGAAAGAAGCAGTTACCTCATTATATACTGGTTCAGATTTACTTTCTAGGACTGACAGGTCTTCTGCAGAGGCAAAGGATGGGTGTGGTTCAGTATGGAGATAAAGACATTGGCAGCAGTAGTTCTTTTATTAATTTTGGACTCATTTATTGATTTCTTTTAAATTTATTTATTTTCATCCATCTTTATTCTTCTGCCTGTGTGGGCCCCCCATCGCAGTGGTCTCTCTTACTGCAGAGCACTGGCTCTGGGCACATGTGCTCCAGAGCACTGGCTCATAGTTGGACACACTAGTCCAGCCGCTTTGCAGCACATGGGATCCTCCCTGGTCAGGGACTGAACCAGAATCCCCTGCATTGAAAGCCAGACTTCCCACCCACTGGACCATCAGGGAAACCCAGCAGCAGCAGTTCTGATGAGTAATCATCGGTGTGAGCCTTCCTAGAGAACACCATTTCATCCCCAAGACCTGGCCCCGAACCAACAGCCTGTAAGGCCCAGGCTGAAACACCTCAAGTCAAACAAAAAACAGGGTAGGAACACCTGACTCACTCTGCATACAGGTTGCTTAAAGCCTTCCTGAGCACAGCCCTGCACAACAGAAGGACAAAACCCACTTTTACCCACCAGCTGGCAGAAACCAGACCCTCCTACCAGGAAGCCTGCACTAGCCTCTTAGACTTCCTCATCTAAGAGGCCAGACAGCAGAAGCAAGACAAAATACAATCTTATAGCCTGTGGAAGAGAAACTGCAATCACAGAAAGACAAAATGAAGGAAAAAGATAAAACTCCAGTAGAACAACTAAGTGAAGTGAACATAGATGATCTATTGAGGGGAAAAAAACTGAGACTAATGACAGTGAAGATGATCTAATATCTTGAAAAAAAAGAATGGAACATGGATAGATAAGATACAAGGAATGCTTAACAAAGAACTAGATGAATTAAAGAACAAACAGAGATGAATGACACAATAATGGAAATAAAATGTGCATTACATGGAATCAATAGCAGAGTAAATGAGGTAGAAGAAAGAATAAGTGGGTTGGAATAAAGAATGGTGGAAATCACTGCTGCAGAACATAAAAAAAGAAAAAGAAACAAGACAATCTAAAAGACTTCTGAGATAGCATTTAAAAAATACCAACAGGGCTTCCCTGGTGGTTCAGTGGGTAAGGACAGCACCTTGCAGTGCAAGGGGCGCCGGTTTGATCCTTGGCCTGGGAAGATCCCACGTGCCATGGAGCGGCTGGATCGATGTGTTCAATTACTGAGCCGGGGCTCTGGAGCGCATGGGCCCAGAGCCGGTGCTCTGAGACAACAGAGGCCGCCGTGATGGGAGGCCCACACGGGCCAAAGAACAAAGATGGATGAAAACTAGATAAATGAAAGACCAAGAGAAGTGGCCCGCCTGCCCCCTCCCTCCCCAACCCACCCTCTCCAATAAATAAATAAATAAATAAAATCTTAAAAAAAAAATACCAACATTCACAATACAGTGGTCTCAAAGGAGGAAAGAGAAAGGACCTGAGAAGATATATGAAGAGATAATAGCGGAAAAGTTTCGAAAAGGAAAGGAACATTCAATGAAGCTCAGGAAGAGCAGTGCCCCAGGCAGAATAAATCCAAGGAGGAACACATCAAAACACACAGTAAACAAACTGACAAATATTAAAGACAAAGAAAACTATTAAAACAAAGGAAAAGTAACCAACAATATAAAGGGAATCCCTGAGTGTTATCAGCTGATTTCTCAGCAGCAACTCTGCAGGTCAGAAGAATGTGGCACAATCTATTTAAAGTGATGAAAAGGAAGAATCTACAAGCAAGACAAAATACAATCTTATAGCCTGTGGAAGAGAAACTGCAATCACAGAAAGACAAAATGAAGGAAAAAGATAAAACTCCAGTAGAACAACTAAGTGAAGTGAACATAGATGATCTATTGAGGGGAAAAAAACTGAGACTAATGACAGTGAAGATGATCTAATATCTTGAAAAAAAAGAATGGAACATGGATAGATAAGATACAAGGAATGCTTAACAAAGAACTAGATGAATTAAAGAACAAACAGAGATGAATGACACAATAATGGAAATAAAATGTGCATTACATGGAATCAATAGCAGAGTAAATGAGGTAGAAGAAAGAATAAGTGGGTTGGAATAAAGAATGGTGGAAATCACTGCTGCAGAACATAAAAAAAGAAAAAGAAACAAGACAATCTAAAAGACTTCTGAGATAGCATTTAAAAAATACCAACAGGGCTTCCCTGGTGGTTCAGTGGGTAAGGACAGCACCTTGCAGTGCAAGGGGCGCCGGTTTGATCCTTGGCCTGGGAAGATCCCACGTGCCATGGAGCGGCTGGATCGATGTGTTCAATTACTGAGCCGGGGCTCTGGAGCGCATGGGCCCAGAGCCGGTGCTCTGAGACAACAGAGGCCGCCGTGATGGGAGGCCCACACGGGCCAAAGAACAAAGATGGATGAAAACTAGATAAATGAAAGACCAAGAGAAGTGGCCCGCCTGCCCCCTCCCTCCCCAACCCACCCTCTCCAATAAATAAATAAATAAATAAAATCTTAAAAAAAAAATACCAACATTCACAATACAGTGGTCTCAAAGGAGGAAAGAGAAAGGACCTGAGAAGATATATGAAGAGATAATAGCGGAAAAGTTTCCGAAAAAGGGAAAGGGAACATTCAATGAAGCTCAGGAAGAGCAGTGCCCCAGGCAGAATAAATCCAAGGAGGAACACATCAAAACACACAGTAAACAAACTGACAAATATTAAAGACAAAGAAAAAACTATTAAAACAAAGGAAAAGTAACCAACAATATAAAGGGGAATCCCTGAGTGTTATCAGCTGATTTCTCAGCAGCAACTCTGCAGGTCAGAAGAATGTGGCACAATCTATTTAAAGTGATGAAAAGGAAGAATCTACAAGCAAGAATACTCTGCCCAGCAAAGCTCTCATTCAAATTAAACAGAGAAATCATAAGCTTTACAGACAAGCAAAAGCTAAGAGAATTCAGCACCACCAGATCAGCTTTGCAACAAATGCAGTGTCTCTAAGTAGAAAAGGCCATTGGTAGAAACAAGAAAATTAGAGGGAACCAAGACAAAATAGACCTTAAAATAAAGAATATTATAAGAGATAAGGAATGACAATACATAATGATCAAGGAATCAATTCAAGCAGAAGACATAGCAAGTATAAAGATGTACATTCCCAACACAGGATCACCTCAGTACATAAGGAAAACACTATCAGACATAAAAGGAGATTTTGACAGTAATGAAATAATCGTGGGAGACTTGAAAACCCCACTCACACCAATAGACAGATCATTAAAACAGAAAATTAATAATAATAAAAAAAGCATTAAATGACACATTAGACAGGCCATCTCATTCAGGACATTCCAACCAAATGCAGAAGAATAAACTTTCTTCTCAAGTGCACATAAAGCAGTCTCAAGGATAGACCACATCTTGGGTCACCAATCGAGCCTCAAAAAATTTAAGAAAATTGAAAGCAAATCAACCATCTTTTCTGAACAAAATGCTATGAGACTAGATACCAAATACCCCAAAATAAATAAATAAATAAAACCGTAAAACACACAAACACATGGAGATTAAACAATACATTTCTAAATAATAAACAGATAACTGAAAAAATCAAAGGAAAATACAAAAAAGAAATTTCCTAGAAACAAATGACAATAAAAGCATGACAACTGAAAACCTATGGGATGCACAAAAGAAGTTCTAAGAGGGAGGTTTATAGCAATACAATCCTCCCTCAAGGAACAAGGAAAACATTGAATATACAACCTAACTTTACACTTAAAACAATTGGAAAAAGAAGATCAAAAAGCAAAACAAATAAACAAACAAAACCCCACAAATTTAGCAGCAGAAAAGTAAGCATAACAATCTGAGCAGAAATAAATGAAAAAGGAATAAAAGAAAACAATAGTCAAGACAAATAAAACCAAAAGCTGGTCCTTTGAAGAAATAAAATGGTCAAACTTTTAGTCAGATTCATCAAGGAAAAAAGAGACAATAATCAAATCAACAAATTAGAAATGAAAAAGGAGAGGTTACAACAGAGAATACAGTAATGCAAAGGATTATAAGAGACTATTATGAACAACTAAATGGAAATAAAATGGAAAACCTGGAAGAAATGGACAGATTCTTAGAAAAGTTTAATCTTTCAAGATGGAACCAGGAGGAAATAGTAATTATGATCAATTCAATTAAAAGCACTGAAATTGAACCTGTGATCAAAGGTCTCCCCAAAAATAAAAGCCTAAGGACACATGGCTTCAGAGTTGAACTAATGCCTATCATTCTAAAAGTCTTTCAAAAAACTGCACAGGAAGGAACACATCCAAACTCATTCTACGAAGTTACCATTACTCTGATACCAAAACCAGGCAAAGACAACACTCACATGCACAAACACACAAAAATTACAGGCCAATACCACTGATCAACATAGATGCAAAAATCCTCAACAAAATTCTAGCAAACAGAATTCAACAATACATCAAAAACCTCATATACCATAATCAAGTTGGATTTATCCCAGGCATGTGAGGATTCAACAATAGTGACAAATGAATCAAAGCAATACACCATATTAACAAATTGAGAGATAAAAACACATGATAATACCAATAGATGCAGAAAATGCCTTTGACAAAATCTAGCACCCATTTATAATAAAAACACTTCAAAAAATGGGCATAGAAGTAACTTACCTCAAAATAGTGAAAGCCATATGTGATAAGCCTACAGAAAACATTATTTTCCATGGTGAAAAATAGAAATCTATCCCCCTAAAATCAGGAATAAGACAGGGATGTCCACTCTCACCACTAATATTTAACATAGTCTTGGAAGTTCTAGTACAGCAATTGCAGAAGCAAAAGAAATAAAGGGAATACAGATTGGAAAAGTAAAACTCTCACTGTTTGCAGGTGATATGATACCATACATACAAAATGCAAAACATACTATCATAAAATTACTAGACTTAATCAGAGAATTTAGCAAAGTTGCAGGATACAGAATCAATACACAGAGATCTCTTCCATTCCTATATAATAACAATAAAAAATCAGAAAGAGATATCAAGAAATCAATCTCACTCACCATTGCAACCAAAAGAATAAAATATCAAGAAAATATCCTACCTAAGAAGACAAAAATGCTCTTTTCAGAAAATTATAAGACACTGATCAAAGAAATCAAAGATGAAATAAACAGATGGAGAAATATTCCATGTTCCTGGATTGGAGGAATCAATATCATAAAAATGACTATACTACCAAATGTAATCTACAGAGTCAATGCAATCTCTTTCAAATTACCAATAGCATTTTTCACAGATCTAGAACAACAACAACAAAAAAAATCACAATTCATATAGAAACACATGTGATTCCAGATAGCCAAAGCAGTCTTGAGAAAGAAGAATATACTTGGAAGAATCAACCTTCCTGACTTCAGACCTTACTACAAAGTGACAGTCATAAGACAGTATGGTGCTGGCACAAAAACAGAAATAAAGACCAATGGACTAAGATAGAGAGCACAGAGATAAACCCACATACCTATGGGTACCTTATTTTTGACAAAGGAGGCAAAAATATACAACGGGGTGAAGACAGAGTTGCTAATTTTATGCTTAATTTCACCCATATCACAAATTCAAAGTATATTTTATCATAGGATGTGAGTTACCAACTCCAAACTATTATGCATGAATGAAGTAAACTCAACTTGCAGAATTAGAAAGAACATGAAAACCTCTTCAATAATGATGCAGGGAAAACCAGACAGCTACATGTAAAAGAAAGAAATTATAACACTTTCTAACTCCATACAGAAAGATAAACTTTCTAAACTCCCTAAAGGAATAAGACAGGGATGTCCACTCTCACCACTAATATTTAACATAGTCTTGGAAGTTCTAGTACAGCAATTGCAGAAGCAAAAGAAATAAAGGGAATACAGATTGGAAAAGTAAAACTCTCACTGTTTGCAGGTGATATGATACCATACATACAAAATGCAAAACATACTATCATAAAATTACTAGACTTAATCAGAGAATTTAGCAAAGTTGCAGGATACAGAATCAATACACAGAGATCTCTTCCATTCCTATATAATAACAATAAAAAATCAGAAAGAGATATCAAGAAATCAATCTCACTCACCATTGCAACCAAAAGAATAAAATATCAAGAAAATATCCTACCTAAGAAGACAAAAATGCTCTTTTCAGAAAATTATAAGACACTGATCAAAGAAATCAAAGATGAAATAAACAGATGGAGAAATATTCCATGTTCCTGGATTGGAGGAATCAATATCATAAAAATGACTATACTACCAAATGTAATCTACAGAGTCAATGCAATCTCTTTCAAATTACCAATAGCATTTTTCACAGATCTAGAACAACAACAACAAAAAAAATCACAATTCATATAGAAACACATGTGATTCCAGATAGCCAAAGCAGTCTTGAGAAAGAAGAATATACTTGGAAGAATCAACCTTCCTGACTTCAGACCTTACTACAAAGTGACAGTCATAAGACAGTATGGTGCTGGCACAAAAACAGAAATAAAGACCAATGGACTAAGATAGAGAGCACAGAGATAAACCCACATACCTATGGGTACCTTATTTTTGACAAAGGAGGCAAAAATATACAACGGGGTGAAGACAGAGTTGCTAATTTTATGCTTAATTTCACCCATATCACAAATTCAAAGTATATTTTATCATAGGATGTGAGTTACCAACTCCAAACTATTATGCATGAATGAAGTAAACTCAACTTGCAGAATTAGAAAGAACATGAAAACCTCTTCAATAATGATGCAGGGAAAACCAGACAGCTACATGTAAAAGAAAGAAATTATAACACTTTCTAACTCCATACAGAAAGATAAACTCAAAATGGATAAAGACAAAAATGTAAGACTAGAAACTATAAAACTATTAGAGGAAAACATAGGTAGAACAATTGATGACATCAATAAAAACAAGACCTTATGTGACCCGCCTCCTAGATTAATGGAAATAAAAACAAAAATAAACAAATAGAACCTAATTAAACTTGAAATCTTTTGCACAGCAAAGGAACTATAAACAAGATGAAAATACAACCATCAGAATGGGATAAAATAACATTACTGAAACAACTGGCAGAAGATTAATTTTCAAAATATACAGGCAGAGGAGCCGCCGGAACCCGCCCGCCGCGAGGAGCCGCCGGAACCCGCCCGCGCCGCGAGGAGCCGCGGACGCCGCGAGGAGCCGCGGACGCCGCGAGGAGCCACGAGGCGGTAAGTTCAGCCACTCCAACTGGAGGGCTTGCTGAACAGAGAGAGGAAGTCATCCACGGGTTGCTGACCAGGGACCAGGCACAAGTTTGACGGGAAACCTCGCGTCCGCCTTTGGTACTTAGACACATAACCGGCAGTGCGTGTGTGCCAGTGGTGGAGAAGCCCGCGCTCCCCTAGAACTGCAGCAGCAGCGGAGGAAGCCGGGGAAAGAGCATGGATTGGAGACTACAGGCGGGTGCGCGGTAGAGCCGGGGCGCCCCCCTCCAATACGGGGCTGCGCGCGCCGCGGCCTCCGCCCGACTGACTGGGATCAGCCCACCATCCCGGCCAGCACCCAGTATGGCAGCAAAGCCCTCATTTTGCTGAACACAAAAACAGAAACCACAGCAACCGGCACTATAAGGGAAAGACTACGCCATCAAGACACCACCATCAAGAGCAGATTGGTTTCCAACAGGCAGATGTGAAGATAAAATCCAAGGACAGTATTTAACTTTTTTTTTTTTTTTCATTTTTCTGCACCATTCAAGGGGTTTAGGTTGTAGTTAATATAAAACAATCCCTTTTTGCATGAATGAAGTAAACTCAACTTGCAGAATTAGAAAGAACATGAAAACCTCTTCAATAATGATGCAGGGAAAACCAGACAGCTACATGTAAAAGAAAGAAATTATAACACTTTCTAACTCCATACAGAAAGATAAACTCAAAATGGATAAAGACAAAAATGTAAGACTAGAAACTATAAAACTATTAGAGGAAAACATAGGTAGAACAATTGATGACATCAATAAAAACAAGACCTTATGTGACCCGCCTCCTAGATTAATGGAAATAAAAACAAAAATAAACAAATAGAACCTAATTAAACTTGAAATCTTTTGCACAGCAAAGGAACTATAAACAAGATGAAAATACAACCATCAGAATGGGATAAAATAACATTACTGAAACAACTGGCAGAAGATTAATTTTCAAAATATACAGGCAGAGGAGCCGCCGGAACCCGCCCGCCGCGAGGAGCCGCCGGAACCCGCCCGCGCCGCGAGGAGCCGCGGACGCCGCGAGGAGCCGCGGACGCCGCGAGGAGCCACGAGGCGGTAAGTTCAGCCACTCCAACTGGAGGGCTTGCTGAACAGAGAGAGGAAGTCATCCACGGGTTGCTGACCAGGGACCAGGCACAAGTTTGACGGGAAACCTCGCGTCCGCCTTTGGTACTTAGACACATAACCGGCAGTGCGTGTGTGCCAGTGGTGGAGAAGCCCGCGCTCCCCTAGAACTGCAGCAGCAGCGGAGGAAGCCGGGGAAAGAGCATGGATTGGAGACTACAGGCGGGTGCGCGGTAGAGCCGGGGCGCCCCCCTCCAATACGGGGCTGCGCGCGCCGCGGCCTCCGCCCGACTGACTGGGATCAGCCCACCATCCCGGCCAGCACCCAGTATGGCAGCAAAGCCCTCATTTTGCTGAACACAAAAACAGAAACCACAGCAACCGGCACTATAAGGGAAAGACTACGCCATCAAGACACCACCATCAAGAGCAGATTGGTTTCCAACAGGCAGATGTGAAGATAAAAACCAAGGACAGTATTTAACTTTTTTTTTTTCTTTTTTCATTTTTTTCTGCTTGTTTGTGGTGGACTATTTTGCTTATTCAATTGATTGGTTTCGGGTTTATTAGTTTCTTAGTTTATTGGGTTTTTTTATGTTTTTTTTTTTTGTAGTTTTCATTTGTTTGATTTATTCTATGTGTTTTTTCTTTGTTTTTCGGTCTCTTATTAATTTTTTCTGCTCTTTTTAATTTTTAACTTTCTTTTGACTTTTATTATTTTTTTAACTGTAATTTTAATTCTTGAAAACCTCTAATTCTCTTTTCTCTTTCCTCTTTCCCACTGCTTTCTTTCTCTATGTTCTAAATGTAAAACATCTTCCTAGCTACCAATATCCTCTAGATAAATTATTTCCTATCTTTCTATCTCCACTATTCACTTCCAAATACACTAAACAGTACACACACTAATCTTTGCCACCTAATCCTATAAAATACTTCCAAGACAAATCTTTTCCTTTTTATTACCTATAGACTCTCCTCCTTGTCACCCCGAGCACATGTCCTAATTTAAAATTGCTCTCATTGTAATTATCCAAGCCAGGATCTTGTGCTAGATCTATTATTCAGGCAATATTTTAATTAATTCAAAGCTTAACGGGCAAGTATCATCTGTGATTGCATGAGTTGCTAGAAAGATTTCCTGTGCGTTATCTCTGTAAAACTGGTCAGTTGTGGGGATTGCTGTATATGTATGCATATCTTACGATTATGTTAGAAAACATCTGCATGCTTTTATGACTGTCACCCATCAGGGATGCACCTCTTGTTCCTCAGATGCTAGTGTGTGAACTAGTATCACAGAACACCATAGCAAACCAGACATAGAGCCCTCACACCCTGACCAATCATCAAACCAAGGATCCTCGAAGCGGAAGCCCGGATTCCAAGACTCCACACTGATTATCAAAGAACATACAACACTACAGATTATTCACCTGTAAACAAGGTCTATCACCACCCAAGACACAAACCACTGAACCCTTCTAGAAGGACAGAAACCCAAAGGAAGGGAGAATTCAACCAAGAAGACTGGTGGAAATAAAAACTCCATACACACAGACACACTCAAAGAAACAAAAATTAACCTAATAATGAAACGTCAGAGAAACACTGTACAAATGAAGGACCAAGCTAGAGAAACAACACTTCAAATGACAGAGGAGGAGATACACAAGCTATCTGAAAGAGAATTCAGAAAAACTATACTAATGAGGATGCAAAACACCGAAAACAGAATATTAGAGGAAATTAGTACATTGAGAAAAGATATGCAGGAAATGAAAAATAAGCAAATAGAGACCACCAACTCAATTGCTGAACTCAAAAATACTATAGAAGGTCTCAACAGTAGAGTATCAGAGGCTGAAGAACGGATAGGTGAGCTGGAAGACAGAATGGTGGAAATAAGTGCTGAAGAACAGAACAAAGCCCAAAGAATTAAAACAACTGAGGATAGCCTCAGAGACCTATGGGACAATATAAACGCACCAACATTAGAATTATAGGAGTTCCAGAAGAAGAAGAAGAGAAGAAAGACTATGAAAAAATTCTTGAAGAGGTTATAGTTGAAAACTTCCCCAGCATGGAGGTAACAGGAACTCTCCTTGAAATGCTTTAAAATTGCTCTCATTGTAATTATCCAAGCCAGGATCTTGTGCTAGATCTATTATTCAGGCAATATTTTAATTAATTCAAAGCTTAACGGGCAAGTATCATCTGTGATTGCATGAGTTGCTAGAAAGATTTCCTGTGCGTTATCTCTGTAAAACTGGTCAGTTGTGGGGATTGCTGTATATGTATGCATATCTTACGATTATGTTAGAAAACATCTGCATGCTTTTATGACTGTCACCCATCAGGGATGCACCTCTTGTTCCTCAGATGCTAGTGTGTGAACTAGTATCACAGAACACCATAGCAAACCAGACATAGAGCCCTCACACCCTGACCAATCATCAAACCAAGGATCCTCGAAGCGGAAGCCCGGATTCCAAGACTCCACACTGATTATCAAAGAACATACAACACTACAGATTATTCACCTGTAAACAAGGTCTATCACCACCCAAGACACAAACCACTGAACCCTTCTAGAAGGACAGAAACCCAAAGGAAGGGAGAATTCAACCAAGAAGACTGGTGGAAATAAAAACTCCATACACACAGACACACTCAAAGAAACAAAAATTAACCTAATAATGAAACGTCAGAGAAACACTGTACAAATGAAGGACCAAGCTAGAGAAACAACACTTCAAATGACAGAGGAGGAGATACACAAGCTATCTGAAAGAGAATTCAGAAAAACTATACTAATGAGGATGCAAAACACCGAAAACAGAATATTAGAGGAAATTAGTACATTGAGAAAAGATATGCAGGAAATGAAAAATAAGCAAATAGAGACCACCAACTCAATTGCTGAACTCAAAAATACTATAGAAGGTCTCAACAGTAGAGTATCAGAGGCTGAAGAACGGATAGGTGAGCTGGAAGACAGAATGGTGGAAATAAGTGCTGAAGAACAGAACAAAGCCCAAAGAATTAAAACAACTGAGGATAGCCTCAGAGACCTATGGGACAATATAAACGCACCAACATTAGAATTATAGGAGTTCCAGAAGAAGAAGAAGAGAAGAAAGACTATGAAAAAATTCTTGAAGAGGTTATAGTTGAAAACTTCCCCAGCATGGGAAAGGAGATAGTCAACCAAGTCCAGGAAGCACAAAGAGTTCCCTACAGGAGAAACCCCAGAAGAAACACACCAAGGCACATACTAATCAAACTAACGCAGACTAAATATAAAGACAGATTACTAAAAGCAGCTAGGAGCAAACAACAAATAACATATAAAGGAAACCCCATACGTTTAACTGCGGATCTCTCAACAGAAACCCTACAGGCCAGAAGAGAATGGCAAGATACATTTAAACGGCTAAAAGAGAATAACCTGCAACCAAGAATTCTCTACCCAGCAAGAATCTCATTCAAAATCGATGGTGAAGTCAAAAGCTTCATAGACAAGCAAAAACTAAAAGAATTCTGTACCACAAAACCAGCCCTACAACAAGTGTTAAAGGGCCTGATAAAGCCAATAAATCCAAGAGTAGGAGAAGCCTTACAAATCAAACCCCAGATTTCTAAGAAGATGACAATAGGAACGTTCGTATCAATAATTACTTTGAACGTAAATGGACTAAATGCTCCAACCAAACGACACAGGCTGGCTGAATGGATCCAGAAGCAAGACCCATATATATGCTGTTTACAAGAGACCCACTTCAGACCTAGAGACACCCATAGACTGAAAGTGAAAGGCTGGAAAAAGATATTTCATGCAAATGGAAATCAAAAGGAAGCTGGAGTAGCAATCCTTATATCAGACAAAATAGACTTTAAAGTAAAGAAGATTCTAAGAGACAAGGCAGGTCACTACCTCATGATTAAGGGATCTATCCAAGAGGAAGACATAACAGTCATGAATATCTACGCACCCAACACAGCGGCACCACAATACATAAGACAGGTACTTTCAGACATAAAAGAAGAAATCAACAATAACACAATAATAGTAGGAGACTTCAACACTCCTCTCACACCAACGGACAGATCATTCAAACAGAAAATTAATAAAGAAACACAAGCCTTAAATGCCACACTGGAAAAGATGGACCTCATCGATATCTTTAGGACGTTCCATCCAAAAGCAGAAGAATACACTTTCTTCTCAAGTGCTCACAGAACATTCTCCAGGATAGACCACATCTTGGGCCACAAATCTAACCTCAGTCATTTCAAGAAAACTGAAATTATATCAACCATCTTCTTGGACCGCAATGCAATGAGACTAGAGAGCCACTACATGATAAAAGCTGCTAAAAACACAAACACATGGAAGTTAAACAACACATACCTAAAAAACCAACTGATTACCGAGCAAATCAAAGGAGAAATAAAATATTTCCTAGAGGAAAATGACAATGAACACACGACAGTGCAAAACCTATGGGATACTGCAAAAGCAGTTCTAAGAGGGAAATTTTTTTTTTAAAGGTTTATTAATTTATTTACTTTGGGCGGGGGTCGGGTGGGGAGGGAGGGGAGCGGGTCGGCCACTTCTGTTGGTCTTTCATTTCTCTATTTTCATTCGTCTTCTTTGGCTCCTGTGGGCCTCCCATCGCGTGGCCTCGAGAGCACGGCTCTGGGGGTTTCTAAGAAGATGAACAAATCAAACCCCAGATTTCTAAGAAGATGACAATAGGAACGTTCGTATCAATAATTACTTTGAACGTAAATGGACTAAATGCTCCAACCAAACGACACAGGCTGGCTGAATGGATCCAGAAGCAAGACCCATATATATGCTGTTTACAAGAGACCCACTTCAGACCTAGAGACACCCATAGACTGAAAGTGAAAGGCTGGAAAAAGATATTTCATGCAAATGGAAATCAAAAGGAAGCTGGAGTAGCAATCCTTATATCAGACAAAATAGACTTTAAAGTAAAGAAGATTCTAAGAGACAAGGCAGGTCACTACCTCATGATTAAGGGATCTATCCAAGAGGAAGACATAACAGTCATGAATATCTACGCACCCAACACAGCGGCACCACAATACATAAGACAGGTACTTTCAGACATAAAAGAAGAAATCAACAATAACACAATAATAGTAGGAGACTTCAACACTCCTCTCACACCAACGGACAGATCATTCAAACAGAAAATTAATAAAGAAACACAAGCCTTAAATGCCACACTGGAAAAGATGGACCTCATCGATATCTTTAGGACGTTCCATCCAAAAGCAGAAGAATACACTTTCTTCTCAAGTGCTCACAGAACATTCTCCAGGATAGACCACATCTTGGGCCACAAATCTAACCTCAGTCATTTCAAGAAAACTGAAATTATATCAACCATCTTCTTGGACCGCAATGCAATGAGACTAGAGAGCCACTACATGATAAAAGCTGCTAAAAACACAAACACATGGAAGTTAAACAACACATACCTAAAAAACCAACTGATTACCGAGCAAATCAAAGGAGAAATAAAATATTTCCTAGAGGAAAATGACAATGAACACACGACAGTGCAAAACCTATGGGATACTGCAAAAGCAGTTCTAAGAGGGAAATTTTTTTTTTAAAGGTTTATTAATTTATTTACTTTGGGCGGGGGTCGGGTGGGGAGGGAGGGGAGCGGGCGGGCCAATTCTATTGGTCTTTCATTTCTCTATTTTCATTCGTCTTCTTTGGCTCCTGTGGGCCTCCCATCGCGGTGGCCTCTGTTGTCGCAGAGCACCGGCTCTGGGCGTATGCACTCCAGAACTCCGGCTCGGTGATTGGACACATCAGTCCAGCCGCTCCACGGCACGTGGGATCTTCCCAGGCCAGGGCTCGAACTGGCACCCCTTGCACTGCAAGGCGGTGTCCTTACCCACTGGACCACCAGGGGAAGCCCTAAGAGGGAAATTTATAGCAATAAAATCCCACATCAAGAAACTAGGAAAATTTGAAGCAGATGACCTAACCCTCCGCTCAAAACAGTTGGAGAAAGAAGAACAAAAACATCCCAAAGCCAGCAGAAGAAGAGAAATCATAAAGATCAGAGCAGAAATAAATGAGAAAGAAACAAAAGAAACAAGAGTAAAGATAAATAAAACAAAAAGCTGGTTCTTTGAAAAGGTAAACAAAATTGACAAGCCACTGGTCCGATTCATCAGGAGAAAGAGAGAGAAGAACCAGATCAACAAAATCCAAAACGAAAAAGGAGAGATTACAACAGATAATGCAGAAATCCAAAGGATTCTAAGGGACTATTATGAGCAACTCTATGGCAACAAACTGGACAACCTGGAAGAAATGGACAGTTTCTTGGGGAAGATCAATCTCCCAAGACTGAGCCAGGAAGAAACAGAAACTTTGAACAACCATATCACAAGCTCAGAAATCGAATTTGTGATTAAAAATCTACCCAAAAATAAAAGCCCAGGACCAGATGGCTTCACAGCCGAATTCTACCAAACATTTAAAGAAGAGCTAATGCCTGTCCTTCTAAAGCTCTTCCAAAAAATTGCACAGGAAGGAAAACTTCCAAACACATTCTACGAGGCCACCATCACCCTGATACCCAAACCAGGCAAAGACAACACAAAAAAGGAAAATTACAGACCAATTTCTCTGATGAACTTAGATGCCAAGATCCTCAACAAAATCCTAGCAAACAGAATTCAACGACACATCAAAAAACTCATACATCATGATCAGGTAGGGTTCATCCCAGGCATGCAAGGATTCTTCAACATCTGCAAATCAATCAATGTGATACACCATATTAACAAACTGAGAGACAAAAATTACATGATCATCTCAATAGATGCAGAAAAAGCCTTCGACAAAGTACAACACCCATTCATGATAAAAACTCCTCAGAAAATGGGCATAGAAGGAACATATCTCAACATAGTGAAAGCCATATATGAGAAGCCCACAGTGAACATTGTCCTCAACAGTGAAAAAATGATAGCATTCCCTCTAAGATCAGGAACAAGACAGGGGTGCCCACTTTCACAACTACTATTCAACATAGTCCTGGAAGTCCTAGCAACAGCAATAAGAGAAGAGAAAGAAATCAAAGGTATCCAGATTGGAATGGAAGAAGTCAAGCTCTCTGTTTTTGCAGACGACATGATATTATACATAGAAAATCCCAAAGTCACGGTTACAAAGCTACTAGAGCTAATCAATGAATTCAGCAAAGTCGCAGGATACAAAGTCAACACACAGAAGTCACTGGCATTCCTATACACAAACAATGAAAAATCAGAAAATGAAATCAAAGAGGCAATCCCCTTCACCATTGCGACCAAAAGAATCAAATATCTAGGAATAAACCTGACCCAAGAAACAAAAGAATTGTACAAAGAAAATTACAAGACACTCATGAGAGACATTAAAGTAGACTTAAACAGATGGAGAGATATTCCATGTTCCTGGATCGGAAGAATCAATATTGTGAAAATGGCCATACTACCAAATATCATCTACAGATTCAATGCAATACCTATTCAACTTGACATTTTTCACAGAACAAGACCAAATAATAACACATTTCATATGGAAACATAGAAGACCTCGAATAGCCAAAGCAATCCTGAGGAAGAAGAATGGAGTTGGAGGGATCAGCCTCCCTAACTTCAGACTCTACTACAAAGCAACAGTTATCAAGACAGTATGGTACTGGCACAAAAACAGAACTATAGATCAATGGAACAAGATTGAGAACCCAGAGATCAACCCACGCACCTATGGGTACCTTATTTTTGACAAAGGAGGAGAAACTATAAAATGGGACAAAGACAGCCTCTTCAACAAATGGTGCTGGGAAAATTGGACAGCTACATGCAAAATGAAGTTGGCACCGCACCTTCTTTCCAATGCATTTTACTGCAAATCAATCAATGTGATACACCATATTAACAAACTGAGAGACAAAAATTACATGATCATCTCAATAGATGCAGAAAAAGCCTTCGACAAAGTACAACACCCATTCATGATAAAAACTCCTCAGAAAATGGGCATAGAAGGAACATATCTCAACATAGTGAAAGCCATATATGAGAAGCCCACAGTGAACATTGTCCTCAACAGTGAAAAAATGATAGCATTCCCTCTAAGATCAGGAACAAGACAGGGGTGCCCACTTTCACAACTACTATTCAACATAGTCCTGGAAGTCCTAGCAACAGCAATAAGAGAAGAGAAAGAAATCAAAGGTATCCAGATTGGAATGGAAGAAGTCAAGCTCTCTGTTTTTGCAGACGACATGATATTATACATAGAAAATCCCAAAGTCACGGTTACAAAGCTACTAGAGCTAATCAATGAATTCAGCAAAGTCGCAGGATACAAAGTCAACACACAGAAGTCACTGGCATTCCTATACACAAACAATGAAAAATCAGAAAATGAAATCAAAGAGGCAATCCCCTTCACCATTGCGACCAAAAGAATCAAATATCTAGGAATAAACCTGACCCAAGAAACAAAAGAATTGTACAAAGAAAATTACAAGACACTCATGAGAGACATTAAAGTAGACTTAAACAGATGGAGAGATATTCCATGTTCCTGGATCGGAAGAATCAATATTGTGAAAATGGCCATACTACCAAATATCATCTACAGATTCAATGCAATACCTATTCAACTTGACATTTTTCACAGAACAAGACCAAATAATAACACATTTCATATGGAAACATAGAAGACCTCGAATAGCCAAAGCAATCCTGAGGAAGAAGAATGGAGTTGGAGGGATCAGCCTCCCTAACTTCAGACTCTACTACAAAGCAACAGTTATCAAGACAGTATGGTACTGGCACAAAAACAGAACTATAGATCAATGGAACAAGATTGAGAACCCAGAGATCAACCCACGCACCTATGGGTACCTTATTTTTGACAAAGGAGGAGAAACTATAAAATGGGACAAAGACAGCCTCTTCAACAAATGGTGCTGGGAAAATTGGACAGCTACATGCAAAAAAATGAAGTTGGAACATTCCCTGACACCATACACTAAGATCAACTCAAAATGGATTAAAGACCTAAATGTAAGACCAGAAACCATCAAACTCTTAGAAGAGAATATAGGCAAAACCCTCAAGGACATCAATCAAAGCAAGATCTTCTCTGACCCACCAACTAAAATAGTGGAACTGAAAAGAAAAGTCAACACGTGGGACCTCATGAAACTTAAAAGCTTTTGTACAGCTAAAGAAATTACAAAAAAGTTCAACAGACACCCCACAGAGTGGGAGAAAATCATAGCAAATGAAACAACAGACAAAGAATTAATCTCCAAAATCTACAAGCAACTCAGACAACTCAGCACAGGGAAAATGAGCAGCCCAATCAAAAAATGGGAAAAAGATCTAAAGAGACGCCTCTCCAAAGAGGACATACAAATGGCCCAAAAATACATGAAACGATGCTCAACCTCGCTTATTATCAGAGAAATGCAAATTAAAACCACAATGAGATACCACCTCATACCTGTCAGAATGGCCATCATCAACAAATCGACAGACAACAAATGCTGGAGAGGGTGTGGAGAAAAGGGAACCCTCTTGTACTGCTGGTGTGAATGTAAATTAGTACAACCTCTATGGAAGACAATATGGAGATTCCTTAAAAAACTAAAAATAGAAGCACCCTGTGACTCAGCAATCCCACTATTAGGCCTATATCCTGATGAAGTCAAAACTGAAAGAGGCACCTGTACCCCAATGTTCATTGCAGCTCTCTATACAATAGCCAGAACATGGAAGCAACCTAGGTGTCCATCGACAAATGAATGGTTACAGAAGCTCTGGTACGTATATACAATGGAATACTACTCAGCTGTTAAAAGAAATGCAGAAGACTCAGTCCTAATGAGGTGGCTGGCTCTAGAACCTATCATAAAAAGTGAAGTGAGTCAAAAAGAGAAAGACAAGTATAGTATACTAACTCATATATATGGGATCTAGTAAGATGGTCATGATAACACACGCAGTGAACTCATGAAAAAACAGAGACTAGACATAAAGACATTGTGGAGACCGAACAGTGGGAGGGAGTAACATGGAAACCTATACTGTCATGTGTAGAAAAGATAGCTATTGTCATTGTGCTAGGGGAATAGGAGTACCTACAACCACTTGGGGCGATGGTCTGGAGGGATGGGAGGGGGGGAACTGGGTTGGGGGAGGGTCAAGGGATATGCATATGAATGATCTGGAAACATACATGTACAAAAATAAATAATAAAAAAAATATACAGGCAAATCATACAACTCAATACCAAAACAAAACAAACAAACAAGCAAGAAACAATCAATATGTGGGAAAAGACCTACACAGACATCCCTCCAAAGAAGACATACAAATGGCCAACAACACTAGAAAAGATGCTCAACATCACTCATTATTAGAGAAATGAAAATCAAAACTACAATGAGATATCACCTCACACCAGTCAGAATGGCCATCATCAAAGTCTACAAATAATAAATGGGAAGAGGGTGTGTCCAAAAGGGAACCTTCTTGTACTGTTGATGGGAATTTAAACTGATACAGCTACTATGGAAGACAGTATGGAGGTTCTTTTAAAATCTAGGAATAAAAGAACAGTATGACCCAGCAGTTTCACTGCTAGACATATACCCTGAGGAAATCAAAATTGGAAAAGACACATATACCCTATTGTTCATTGCAGCACTATTTACAACGACTAGAACATGGAAGCAATGTAGATATCTATTGACAGATAAATGTATAAAGAAGTGGTGGTATATATATATATATATATATATATAATGGAATATTACTCAGCCATAAAAGGGAATAGTTCTAATGAGGTGGATGAACCCAGAGCCTATTATACAGAGTGAAATAAGTCAGCAAAAGAAAGAGAAATATTGTATACTAACACACACATATATACATATATAAACTAGAAAGATAGTACAGATGAATTTATTTGGAGGGCAGTAATGGAGAAACATAGTGAACAGCCTTATGGATATTGGGGACAGAGAAGAGAGGGTGAGATGTATGGGAAGAGCAACATAGAAACTTACAGTACCATATGTAAAATAGATAACCAATAGGAATTTGTTGTAAGACTAAGAACATTCAAACAGGGACTCTGTAACAACCTAGAGGAGTAGAATAGGGAGGGAGATAGAAGGGAAGTTCAAGAGGGAGGAAACATATGCATACTTATGGCTGATTCATGTTGATGTTTGGTAGTAAACAATAAGACTGTAAAGCTATTATCCTTCAATTAAAAATTTTTTTAAAAAATGGAATGGAAAGGCTCACTTGGCAAACGCTGATAAAGACAGAAAATTATCTGCATGCAAACATCATATCAAGTTCAACAACTGTGAGAAACGGAGACCACAAATGCAAACTATTGGAAATAACTGGAAATTAAAAGACCAGCAACTTAAAATAATCTTGTTTATATACAGACTGTTAAATCAAAACCTCACACTAATTTCAAACTGAAAATTTACATCATAATCCCAAGTTCAACTACAAAACTACAATGAGATATCACCTCACACCAGTCAGAATGGCCATCATCAAAGTCTACAAATAATAAATGGGAAGAGGGTGTGTCCAAAAGGGAACCTTCTTGTACTGTTGATGGGAATTTAAACTGATACAGCTACTATGGAAGACAGTATGGAGGTTCTTTTAAAATCTAGGAATAAAAGAACAGTATGACCCAGCAGTTTCACTGCTAGACATATACCCTGAGGAAATCAAAATTGGAAAAGACACATATACCCTATTGTTCATTGCAGCACTATTTACAACGACTAGAACATGGAAGCAATGTAGATATCTATTGACAGATAAATGTATAAAGAAGTGGTGGTATATATATATATATATATATATATAATGGAATATTACTCAGCCATAAAAGGGAATAGTTCTAATGAGGTGGATGAACCCAGAGCCTATTATACAGAGTGAAATAAGTCAGCAAAAGAAAGAGAAATATTGTATACTAACACACACATATATACATATATAAACTAGAAAGATAGTACAGATGAATTTATTTGGAGGGCAGTAATGGAGAAACATAGTGAACAGCCTTATGGATATTGGGGACAGAGAAGAGAGGGTGAGATGTATGGGAAGAGCAACATAGAAACTTACAGTACCATATGTAAAATAGATAACCAATAGGAATTTGTTGTAAGACTAAGAACATTCAAACAGGGACTCTGTAACAACCTAGAGGAGTAGAATAGGGAGGGAGATAGAAGGGAAGTTCAAGAGGGAGGAAACATATGCATACTTATGGCTGATTCATGTTGATGTTTGGTAGTAAACAATAAGACTGTAAAGCTATTATCCTTCAATTAAAAATTTTTTTAAAAAATGGAATGGAAAGGCTCACTTGGCAAACGCTGATAAAGACAGAAAATTATCTGCATGCAAACATCATATCAAGTTCAACAACTGTGAGAAACGGAGACCACAAATGCAAACTATTGGAAATAACTGGAAATTAAAAGACCAGCAACTTAAAATAATCTTGTTTATATACAGACTGTTAAATCAAAACCTCACACTAATTTCAAACTGAAAATTTACAATTGATACATGAAATCCAAACACTAAAGTTAGTCATCAAATCAAAAAAGAGTACAACAAGAAGGGAGAAAAAAAGTCCTATATTAAGAAAATGGGAAAAGGAACATACATATCAACAATGACCTTAAATGTAAATAGATTAAATGCTCCAACCAAAAGATGCAGACTGGGTGAATGTATACAAAAACAAAACAAGTATATTTGCTGTCTACAAAAGACCTGCTTCATGTCTAGAGACACATACAGATTGACAGTGAAATAAGTCAAATTGAGAAAAAGAAATGTTATATGACATTGCTTATATATGGAATATTTTTATTATTATTATTGATACACAATAAACTTAGTCACAAAACAGAAATAGACTCAGACTTAGAGGATGATCTTATGTTTACCAGGGAGCAAGGGAATGAGGAGGGACAGACTGGGAGTTTGGGATTGACATATCATTATTTTTAAAATAGATAACCAACAAGTACCTATTGTATAGCACTAGGAACTCCGCTCAATATTCCATAATAACTTAAATGGGGAAAGAGCTTGAAAAAGAATAGATAACTGTATGTATACAACTAAATCTCTTTGCCATATGCCCAAAACTAGTTCAACATTGTTAATCAACTATGCTCCAACATAAAATAAAAGTTAAAAAAATATAAGTAAAAATTAGCAATCTTCCATTAAGGAAAAAGATTTCACTAAAGAAAAGTCTCTTAATCAATTGTTTGCATTAAAGGTTGCAAACTTTTTCTGTAAAGGGCCACAAAGTAAATATTTCAGGCATTTCAGGCAATACAGTCTCTGATGCAACTACTCAACCTGTTGGGTATAGTATAAAAGTAGCCACAGACAATACATAAATTAATGATCATGGCTGTGCTCCAAGAACACTTTGCTTACAAAACTAGGTTGTGGATCAGTTTTGGCCTACAGGCTATTGTTTGCTGAGCCCTGTTCTAAACTGTAGTATCTCTAAGTGGTACTAGCTAGGCTGGGAAAAGAAAAAATAAAACTTAGATCAACAAATATTACTCAGACTATCTGCAGATAATCTTGTAACCATCATTACAAATTAAGGAGTAAAACCGAACCAATTAGCACATTGTGCCAGAAGTGAGAACAGGATATACAAGTAGACCAGATAAAACTAGATCACAATGAAGTTTCCATTTGAAACTGATGAAGAAAAATCAGTGACAAGCAGCATTAGACTCAGTAAAAGGCAATGCGTTGTAGAGAATCTAAAGACCACTGCTTATTGGACTGGGCACAACATCATTCATAGAGAAGGAGACCTCTTGGGTGAAAGGTGGGTGAAAATCACAACATGAACAAAGTCATGGGCAAGTATGTGTAAAATGTGTCCACAGACTAGTGAGTTAGCAGATTTGAGCAAAGCTGGAAAGGTGTTTATGGAGTATCACAGAATATTTTTACACCTCAGTTTTAACAGTGTGAATTCTTTGTAGAGTTAGTGGGAGACATTGATTTCTGAGTTCCTAGTACAATGTTCCCTTCAGAGAAGGCAACTCAAAGAACTGTCTTCCTTTAGAAAGACAGAGACAGGCTGTATCTGATCTATTACGAATGTCACGGTACTAACAAGTCACATTTATTAAGCCATTATTATCTCCCTGATAGTAACATAGCAAGTGCTTTAGTATCATATATCACTTAAAAATTATAAAATGTCACTGACATTGTTTTTATCCCCATTTCACAGATTAGAAACTGAGATGCAGAAGAATTTACACAAAGCCATACAGCTTAGAAGAGGCAGAGTGGGGGTATAAACATAGATCTATCTATTTGTAAGCTTTTAATTACTTTTGTAAATGGCTTCTCAGTGCATTTAAATGTATTATTGTATTTCAAATAAAACATTCTTAAAGACTCATCTTCAAATTGTCTCTTTAAGGTGTTTCTCCTATTCAAAATCCCCACTACTTGGATTACCTGTCTCATCTTTTTGTCTGTCTACTAACCTTTTTTTGCCCAAGAGCAACATTCATAATTAAAGATATAGGAATTTAAATCAGTTTTGGCCTACAGGCTATTGTTTGCTGAGCCCTGTTCTAAACTATACTGACAGATAAAAATCTTAGATCAACAAATATTACTCAGACTATCTGCAGATAATCTTGTAACCATCATTACAAATTAAGGAGTAAAACCGAACCAATTAGCACATTGTGCCAGAAGTGAGAACAGGATATACAAGTAGACCAGATAAAACTAGATCACAATGAAGTTTCCATTTGAAACTGATGAAGAAAAATCAGTGACAAGCAGCATTAGACTCAGTAAAAGGCAATGCGTTGTAGAGAATCTAGAGACCACTGCTTATTGGACTGGGCACAACATCATTCATAGAGAAGGAGACCTCTTGGGTGAAAGGTGGGTGAAAATCACAACATGAACAAAGTCATGGGCAAGTATGTGTAAAATGTGTCCACAGACTAGTGAGTTAGCAGATTTGAGCAAAGCTGGAAAGGTGTTTATGGAGTATCACAGAATATTTTTACACCTCAGTTTTAACAGTGTGAATTCTTTGTAGAGTTAGTGGGAGACATTGATTTCTGAGTTCCTAGTACAATGTTCCCTTCAGAGAAGGCAACTCAAAGAACTGTCTTCCTTTAGAAAGACAGAGACAGGCTGTATCTGATCTATTACGAATGTCACGGTACTAACAAGTCACATTTATTAAGCCATTATTATCTCCCTGATAGTAACATAGCAAGTGCTTTAGTATCATATATCACTTAAAAATTATAAAATGTCACTGACATTGTTTTTATCCCCATTTCACAGATTAGAAACTGAGATGCAGAAGAATTTACACAAAGCCATACAGCTTAGAAGAGGCAGAGTGGGGGTATAAACATAGATCTATCTATTTGTAAGCTTTTAATTACTTTTGTAAATGGCTTCTCAGTGCATTTAAATGTATTATTGTATTTCAAATAAAACATTCTTAAAGACTCATCTTCAAATTGTCTCTTTAAGGTGTTTCTCCTATTCAAAATCCCCACTACTTGGATTACCTGTCTCATCTTTTTGTCTGTCTACTAACCTTTTTTTGCCCAAGAGCAACAGATTCATAATTAAAGATTTAGGAATTTAAACTGTATTCAAACTTCATCCAATCTGAGCTCACTCATTTAATATAAAGTTGTGATTTTTAAATCAATATCCTATCTATCCATCTCCATAGATAATTATTTTCACTTTGCTTTTGTCTACATTTTAGGTGGACCTTGCTTCAATACACACAAACCATATATTTATTTCACATGATTTTTTACTCAAGTGTAACAGTGGAGTACAATTAAAAATAAGTAAAATGCTTATAAATAAAACCTAAAGGGGAAAAAACTGTTAACAACAGATGCATTTAGCTTATGTGATTACAGGTGATCTGTTTTATCTCTTATTTTCTAAATTAATTAAAATTGAATTATATTAGTGTTATTTTAAATACAATCATGTAAGAAAATATTCTTTCAAAATAAAGATTATGAAACAACACATTGGGATCTACTCTACTAAACAAATAATCAAATAACTTACTAAGGCAAAAAGTGACTACATATCATGCAGGTATCATGGTTCTTGGTTACATGTACTTAGAGCTATTAAGACTCATCAATTCACTGGGAACTAGTATCAGGGTAGCTGGTATGGGCCTATCTTTGGCTTCTCTGAATTCAATCAATTTAAGAGAAATAAGAGTAGGGGTTTAGTGGATTAGTCAAAACAGGCCATTAATCTCTGCATTCTCAATTGTAATCCAGGCTCTAGCAAAAGGATTTTGGGGAAAAAAAAATTCCAGAAAAAATCCAAACACTCAAAAATGCCCTAAAGTCAGTTCCCCAGAGATTGGCGCAGTTAGGTCATATATCACTTAAAATTATAAAATGTCACTGACATTGTTTTTATCCCCATTTCACAGATTATAAAAAAAATAGAAGAGGCAGAGTGGGGGTATAAACATAGATCTATCTATTTGTAAGCTTTTAATTACTTTTGTAAATGGCTTCTCAGTGCATTTAAATGTATTATTGTATTTCAAATAAAACATTCTTAAAGACTCATCTTCAAATTGTCTCTTTAAGGTGTTTCTCCTATTCAAAATCCCCACTACTTGGATTACCTGTCTCATCTTTTTGTCTGTCTACTAACCTTTTTTTTGCCCAAGAGCAACAGATTCATAATTAAAGATATAGGAATTTAAACTGTATTCAAACTTCATCCAATCTGAGCTCACTCATTTAATATAAAGTTGTGATTTTTAAATCAATATCCTATCTATCCATCTCCATAGATAATTATTTTCACTTTGCTTTTGTCTACATTTTAGGTGGACCTTGCTTCAATACACACAAACCATATATTTATTTCACATGATTTTTTACTCAAGTGTAACAGTGGAGTACAATTAAAAATAAGTAAAATGCTTATAAATAAAACCTAAAGGGGAAAAAACTGTTAACAACAGATGCATTTAGCTTATGTGATTACAGGTGATCTGTTTTATCTCTTATTTTCTAAATTAATTAAAATTGAATTATATTAGTGTTATTTTAAATACAATCATGTAAGAAAATATTCTTTCAAAATAAAGATTATGAAACAACACATTGGGATCTACTCTACTAAACAAATAATCAAATAACTTACTAAGGCAAAAAGTGACTACATATCATGCAGGTATCATGGTTCTTGGTTACATGTACTTAGAGCTATTAAGACTCATCAATTCACTGGGAACTAGTATCAGGGTAGCTGGTATGGGCCTATCTTTGGCTTCTCTGAATTCAATCAATTTAAGAGAAATAAGAGTAGGGGTTTAGTGGATTAGTCAAAACAGGCCATTAATCTCTGCATTCTCAATTGTAATCCAGGCTCTAGCAAAAGGATTTTGGGGGAAAAAAAATTCCAGAAAAAATCCAAACACTCAAAAATGCCCTAAAGTCAGTTCCCCAGAGATTGGCGCAGTTAGGTCAGTTTGCTAGCTTTTACTTAACATTACTACAGCATTTATCAGCTCTCCATTTCTTTTTTTTTTTTTCTTTTGCTGAAATTCACATAACAGAGATATTTGACAAGGAACCATGTTGCAGTCCCACAAATGGCCTAGCATCTAATTATCATTTTAAAAATCATAAAAGTGAATATGAAACATAAATCAAAATGAACTTTTCATGTTGAAAATCTGCTGAAAAAACACGTTTAAGGTTAATCATGTATGTATTAGTGATTGAGAAAGCCAGCAAGATGAAATAATGAAAAAAGACCAAGCAGATGCTAGTAAAAATGAACAAGTGACAGGTTCAGAACATATAAATATTATATATTTTATCATAAATGATTGGATTACAGTGCCTCATATCTTTATTGCTCTTGCCAGTAAGCTAATATTTACCAACATATCAAGTAATGCAAATCTATGAGCACATTTCTGAATCAGGATTTTGTTTATTCCATCATTGTGAAGGTTGACTATTTACTGTGTCACATAAGACCATATGCTTATATTAGAGGCCTTGATAAGTCTAAGATCTAGTTGCAAAATTAAAATGCATCATTATATTTTTTTAATTATTAAAGAAAGATTTGGATCAGACTTAGTAAGTTATCTCTGAAGATCATTTTATGAAAAAGTCACATCAGTTTTCTTTCTTATAATCTCTGAAATATTCCCCATCCTAGCTTCCCTGAGTGAATCATATTTAAGCAACCTTAACTGAATATGTGCTACGTACAGACATTGTGCTAAACACTTTCACATGAGTTGGTTCATTTAATCCTCATGTTTTACACGATCTTGCCTGCCCAACATTTTTTCACTTGGGAACTAGTATCAGGGTAGCTGGTATGGGCCTATCTTTGGCTTCTCTGAATTCAATCAATTTAAGAGAAATAAGAGTAGGGGTTTAGTGGATTAGTCAAAACAGGCCATTAATCTCTGCATTCTCAATTGTAATCCAGGCTCTAGCAAAAGGATTTTGGGGGAAAAAAAATTCCAGAAAAAATCCAAACACTCAAAAATGCCCTAAAGTCAGTTCCCCAGAGATTGGCGCAGTTAGGTCAGTTTGCTAGCTTTTACTTAACATTACTACAGCATTTATCAGCTCTCCATTTCTTTTTTTTTTTTTCTTTTGCTGAAATTCACATAACAGAGATATTTGACAAGGAACCATGTTGCAGTCCCACAAATGGCCTAGCATCTAATTATCATTTTAAAAATCATAAAAGTGAATATGAAACATAAATCAAAATGAACTTTTCATGTTGAAAATCTGCTGAAAAAACACGTTTAAGGTTAATCATGTATGTATTAGTGATTGAGAAAGCCAGCAAGATGAAATAATGAAAAAAGACCAAGCAGATGCTAGTAAAAATGAACAAGTGACAGGTTCAGAACATATAAATATTATATATTTTATCATAAATGATTGGATTACAGTGCCTCATATCTTTATTGCTCTTGCCAGTAAGCTAATATTTACCAACATATCAAGTAATGCAAATCTATGAGCACATTTCTGAATCAGGATTTTGTTTATTCCATCATTGTGAAGGTTGACTATTTACTGTGTCACATAAGACCATATGCTTATATTAGAGGCCTTGATAAGTCTAAGATCTAGTTGCAAAATTAAAATGCATCATTATATTTTTTTAATTATTAAAGAAAGATTTGGATCAGACTTAGTAAGTTATCTCTGAAGATCATTTTATGAAAAAGTCACATCAGTTTTCTTTCTTATAATCTCTGAAATATTCCCCATCCTAGCTTCCCTGAGTGAATCATATTTAAGCAACCTTAACTGAATATGTGCTACGTACAGACATTGTGCTAAACACTTTCACATGAGTTGGTTCATTTAATCCTCATGTTTTACACGATCTTGCCAAATTCTTTTCTAATTTTGCCCAACATGTCTTTTGCTCTTTAAATAACTTCAGCTATAACAATATAAAACCCATCATTTATCAACTACATATGCCAGGCACTATACTGCATTTTTAATGTGTCTCCCTTAATTCCAAAGACAGATATTATTACCTCCAGTTAACAAAAGAGGACACTAAGGATCAGTTAGAGATTTTAAGCAATGTCTTAACATCATACTAACAGCAGAGTTGAGATAAAACTCTGAAAACTTTAATATATAGGGCCCTCCCTCAAGGTTTTCAGTATATTTTTTTTTCCCTCTAAGTCATGGTTTATTTTTCATCCATCTTTATTATTATGTGGCATGTGTGGGCCTCCCATCACAGTGGCCTCTTTCACTACACAGCACTGGCTCTGGATGCAGGCACTCCAGAGCGCTGGCTTGCAACTGGACACACCAGTCCAGCTGCTCCGCGGCACATAGGATCTTCCCAGGTCAGGGATCAAACCAGTGCCCCTTGCACTGTAAGGTGGACTCTTTACCCACTAGATCACCAGGGATGCCCTTCAATAAATGTTTTTATGGGTCAGTCAATGATGACCACTTAACTCTTTCTCACGATCGTGCTAGAGAGCTACAAGGTCAACATTCCACAAATATAATTTGGGTTATTTTTTCATTATACCTTATCCTTACACTTGACTATCTCTAAAGTCACTTTCCACTTTTCTGCTTACTCACAACTTCCAAAGTTCTTCCTATAATTTAATCTTGCTGTCTTAACATTTCAAAAACTGGAAAAATTTATCACCGACAGTAAACTTTGAGGATTTTCTCAAAAGTTTCAGAATACTAAAAAAACTTCTAAGTTTGATAGGGACCTAGAAATTATCCAGTCCAATATCCTGTTTAAAAGGAGAAAACTGGGAGCCAGACCATTAAAACTACTTCTTTCATAACACAACGCAGTGGTAAAACAAATACTAACCAAAACATGTTCTAACTTCCATCTCAATAATTTTTGCAAACCACCTGATCATGTAAAACACTTTCACATGAGTTGGTTCATTTAATCCTCATGTTTTACACGATCTTGCCAAATTCTTTTCTAATTTTGCCCAACATGTCTTTTGCTCTTTAAATAACTTCAGCTATAACAATATAAAACCCATCATTTATCAACTACATATGCCAGGCACTATACTGCATTTTTAATGTGTCTCCCTTAATTCCAAAGACAGATATTATTACCTCCAGTTAACAAAAGAGGACACTAAGGATCAGTTAGAGATTTTAAGCAATGTCTTAACATCATACTAACAGCAGAGTTGAGATAAAACTCTGAAAACTTTAATATATAGGGCCCTCCCTCAAGGTTTTCAGTATATTTTTTTTTCCCTCTAAGTCATGGTTTATTTTTCATCCATCTTTATTATTATGTGGCATGTGTGGGCCTCCCATCACAGTGGCCTCTTTCACTACACAGCACTGGCTCTGGATGCAGGCACTCCAGAGCGCTGGCTTGCAACTGGACACACCAGTCCAGCTGCTCCGCGGCACATAGGATCTTCCCAGGTCAGGGATCAAACCAGTGCCCCTTGCACTGTAAGGTGGACTCTTTACCCACTAGATCACCAGGGATGCCCTTCAATAAATGTTTTTATGGGTCAGTCAATGATGACCACTTAACTCTTTCTCACGATCGTGCTAGAGAGCTACAAGGTCAACATTCCACAAATATAATTTGGGTTATTTTTTCATTATACCTTATCCTTACACTTGACTATCTCTAAAGTCACTTTCCACTTTTCTGCTTACTCACAACTTCCAAAGTTCTTCCTATAATTTAATCTTGCTGTCTTAACATTTCAAAAACTGGAAAAATTTATCACCGACAGTAAACTTTGAGGATTTTCTCAAAAGTTTCAGAATACTAAAAAAACTTCTAAGTTTGATAGGGACCTAGAAATTATCCAGTCCAATATCCTGTTTAAAAGGAGAAAACTGGGAGCCAGACCATTAAAACTACTTCTTTCATAACACAACGCAGTGGTAAAACAAATACTAACCAAAACATGTTCTAACTTCCATCTCAATAATTTTTTTGCAAACCACCTGATCATTCTTCCCAATAACTTATAAAAAATGTGCTCTTAGAGCAATGCTCAAGAAGGCTTAATTTCTGGGCATAGAATAGATATTTGCTTATCCTTAACTCTGGTTTCTTGTCTCTGATCCAACATTAAGCAAAAAATAACATCTTGAATGACATGGTTATTCAATTTTTACTTAATACTTTCTGGGGATGAACCATTATTGAATGCACCTGTCAAAACAGAGACAACGGCCCCCACACTGAGTCATTAAAGCTAAGGCTCATGTTACCAAATCAAGACTTTATACCTAACCTAACTGCAGTTACAGCCTCTTCTAGGAATATACTCTTAACCAGTCATTCTAGAATTCCCTGATCAGCACTAATGAGGTAATCTGCCAGGTAATCTGCCAGATAAGATTCCTGCTATTCTTCAGATGAAGGTGATCTTGCCTGAAACAATTAAGCCAGTGCTAGTAACTTCCTTGTTCCACCTTTTCGGCCTATAAAAGTATTCTATTTTGTACAGCTCTTTGAAGCTCCTTTCTATCTACTAAATAGGATGCTGCTTGATTAATTAATTGTTAACTAGAACCAATACTATCTTTAAAATTTACTCAGTTGAATTTGAGTTTTGTGTTTTTTTAACAGATCTTTGAAAGCTTAATAACTGTTCTATATTCTTATTTACTTCCTCAAGAATTCAAGTGTATTCCTGGTGACTTATAAACAGGTTATATATTACTTATGAATATTGTACAGTAAAACTATAAAAAAGGTTATATACTTTTTTACCAAGGAATCACAATTCTGGGAATATGTTAAATAAATAATACAATAGAAATAAATATCTATATACATAAAAACATATGCCCAAAACATTAAAACTAGAAACAACATAGATGCTCAAAAACAGGAAAAATATAAATATAAATAATTCTATTTTAAGTGAATAAGCTATTATGAAAGTATTACAAAGAAAATCACAAATGTTAAAGTAGCAAACATTAGCTAATTGCCACTAAACCATTTTCCCTTCCTTCCTGGGCTTGAGACTAGCCTGTGATTTCCAGTTTACTTTGCAATAAGATATTGCCATGTGACTGACCAGAAGTGAGGTATACAGTTTTCTTGTCAGGCTCAGACACCTATCCCATGATCCTCCTCCTCACTCTTTTTCCAATTATTAACATTGTTTCCCAGAAACCATGTCTTGAATATTGCACAAACCATTAGCCTTGAGACTCCCAAGTCACTATACAGACAGGATTCCTTCTCTTTTATCCTTTCCCCCCTCACGTAGACCCTATTCTCTCTCTCTCTTGCACACACACACACACACACACACATACACACACACACACACTGACACTAATTAGACAATTAATGTCAACAGGAGGAAAGCTTCTGCTGTGTTATGTTTTTGAGATTGTGGAGTTTACTGGTCACAAAATCCTGAATTTCTCAAACTAACACAACTAGAATAGCAACTAATGGGAATGCTTAAGATACAGTTCAGATTTTTTTTTTCTTTTTTAAGTATGAAACTTTAAGAGAAAAATATTACAATTGTAAACCTTGGGAAATAAAAATTTAGTCTATGAAGAATCAGTTTGTTATTTCTAAATTGTGTCTGATACTGTTATTGTATCGTACTTAGCATTAAAATGAACTCAATGACTTCTAGTATTGTTCAGACTGGTAATACTAAAACATCTGAATATACAGTCCCTTGCTTGTGAGGAGCACTGATAAGAAGGAGCATTTCAATTGAACACAGCCTGAAGAGCAAACACGTAAACAAAATTCTCATTTTTAGTTTAACACAAAATAAAGACACAAACTCTCATTTTTAATTTGTCCAACACAAACAATGACACAAACTAAAACCACAAAGAATGTCTTCACCAAAGTGGAAAAAGAGGGAGAACCTGTTAGAGATAATGAAAACTAATGGCTTCACTACTTCCTGTTTAATTCTATAAGATGTGAGTGCCTTAGAGCTGTTCTTATCATTGTGTACTGCAAAACAGACAGCGACATATTTTTATTCATACCCAGGCCATACAGTAGACATTATTCATAGATGCCTCTTTCTAACCTTCAGTATAATTTCCATATATCTACTGAAAGATATAACAGTAGGGATCTTCTTTCTATATCTTTCTCTTTTTCATATAATTAAGCAAATAAACAGCAAAGCATCCAACTGACAATCTCCTCATACTTACAAATATCAACTAAGAGATCACAGAGAGAATAAATAGCAAAGAACAGAAACTCCATTATGCTCTTTCCATTTCTTGGCTCCTGGCTTCCCCTCAGAGTAAAAGGCACTGGGAACCATAATTCAGTTACAAAAGGCCCAGGGAGTAGTTGTTTTCTGACACAAGATAAAACATACAATAGAAACTAGTTTGCAGTATTGTTCTACATCAAGACTAAAGACTGGGTAGTCTTTTCACATAAAACACTCAGCTATTGTTCAGTCGCTAAGTCATATCCAACTCTTTGCAACCCCAGGGACTGCAGCACAAACCAGATTTCCCTGTACTTCACTATATCCATAGGTTTGCTCAAACTCATGTCCATTGAGTCAGTGATCTCATCCAACCACCTCATTCTATGTTGTTCCATTCTCTTCGTGCCTTCAGTATTTCCCAGCATCAGGATCTTTTTTAATCAGTTACTTCTTTGCTTCAGGTTGCCACAGTATTGGAGCTTCAGCTTCAGTATCAGTCCTTCCTATGAATATTCAGGTTTGACTTCCTTTAGGATTGACTGGTTGATCTTGCTTTCAAAGGGACTCTCAAGTGTCTTCTCTGGCACCATAAATGGGAAGTATCAATTCTTAGGTACTTAGCCTTTTTTATAATCCAATTCTCACATCCATACATGACCACTGAAAAAAACATAGCTTTGACTATACTTTTGTTAACAAAGTAATGCCTCTTTTTAATACACTGTATAGGTTTATCAGAACTTTTCTTTCAAGAAGCAATTATTTTTAACTTTGTGACTGCAGTAACTGTACGCTGTAATTTGGGAGCTCACGAAAATAAATCTGACACTGTTTCAGTTTCTGTATCTATTGTGATGAAGTGATTGGGCCAGATGCCATGATCTTCGGCAGTTTTTTTTTAATTCTAGACAGCGACTTTTATTTTATTCATACCCAGGCCATACAGTAGACATTATTCATAGATGCCTCTTTCTAACCTTCAGTATAATTTCCATATATCTACTGAAAGATATAACAGTAGGGATCTTCTTTCTATATCTTTCTCTTTTTCATATAATTAAGCAAATAAACAGCAAAGCATCCAACTGACAATCTCCTCATACTTACAAATATCAACTAAGAGATCACAGAGAGAATAAATAGCAAAGAACAGAAACTCCATTATGCTCTTTCCATTTCTTGGCTCCTGGCTTCCCCTCAGAGTAAAAGGCACTGGGAACCATAATTCAGTTACAAAAGGCCCAGGGAGTAGTTGTTTTCTGACACAAGATAAAACATACAATAGAAACTAGTTTGCAGTATTGTTCTACATCAAGACTAAAGACTGGGTAGTCTTTTCACATAAAACACTCAGCTATTGTTCAGTCGCTAAGTCATATCCAACTCTTTGCAACCCCAGGGACTGCAGCACAAACCAGATTTCCCTGTACTTCACTATATCCATAGGTTTGCTCAAACTCATGTCCATTGAGTCAGTGATCTCATCCAACCATCTCATTCTATGTTGTTCCATTCTCTTCGTGCCTTCAGTATTTCCCAGCATCAGGATCTTTTTTAATCAGTTACTTCTTTGCTTCAGGTTGCCACAGTATTGGAGCTTCAGCTTCAGTATCAGTCCTTCCTATGAATATTCAGGTTTGACTTCCTTTAGGATTGACTGGTTGATCTTGCTTTCAAAGGGACTCTCAAGTGTCTTCTCTGGCACCATAAATGGGAAGTATCAATTCTTAGGTACTTAGCCTTTTTTATAATCCAATTCTCACATCCATACATGACCACTGAAAAAAACATAGCTTTGACTATACTTTTGTTAACAAAGTAATGCCTCTTTTTAATACACTGTATAGGTTTATCAGAACTTTTCTTTCAAGAAGCAATTATTTTTAACTTTGTGACTGCAGTAACTGTACGCTGTAATTTGGGAGCTCACGAAAATAAATCTGACACTGTTTCAGTTTCTGTATCTATTGTGATGAAGTGATTGGGCCAGATGCCATGATCTTCGGCATTTTTTTTTTTTTAATGTTGAGTTTTAAGCCACCTTTTTCCTTCTCCATTTTTAACTTTATCAAGCAGCTCTTTGGGCTTCCCCTGGTGGTCCAGTGGATAAGGACACCGCCTTGCAGTGCAAGGGGCGCCGGTTCAATCCCTGGCCTGGGAAGATCCCACATGCCGCGGAGCGGCTGGACTGATGTGTCCAATTACCAAGCCGGAGCTCTGCAGCTACAGACGCCACCGCGACGGGAGGACAGGAGCCAAAAGAACAAAGACGGATGAAAATAGAGAAATGAAAGACCAATAGAAGTGGCCCACCAGCTCCCCTCCCTCCCCAACCCGAACCCCGCCCAAAATAAATAAATGAATAAATCTTTTTTTTTTTTAAAAAGAAGCTCTTTAGTTCCTCATCCCATTTGGCCAAAATGGTGCCTTGGGACCATTTTGTTGCCTTGGGACCAACTGCATATCCAAGGTTATTGATATTAATCCCAGCAATCTTGATTTCAGCTTGTGATTAATCCAGTCCAGCATTTCACGTGATGTACTTTCCATACAAGTTAAATAAGCAGGTGACAATACACAGTCTTGATGCATTCCTTTCCCAATTTGGAACCAGTCTGTCTTTCTATGTCCAATTACCATGTCTAGTTGCTTTTTAACTTGCATACACACTTCTCAGGAGGCAGGTAAGGTGGTCTGTTTTTCCTATATCTTCAAGAATATCCCACAGTTTGTTGTGATTCACAGATTCAAAGGCTTTAGCATAGTGAATGAAGCAGAAATATATTTTTATTTGTAACTGCCTTGCTTTTTCTTGCTTCTCTCAAGCTTGAACAAAGTGGAAAAACTGCAATATCTTTACCAATATCCTTCAACAGGAACAGAGATGGCATGGAGAAAGAACAACAGTGTATTCATGGATCCTTAATCTTACAGTGATCCTTAATCTTAAACTTACAGTGTGGTATCTCAGAACATAAAGGAGAAGGAAAATATTTTTAACAATGGTTAATTTGGGAGCTCACGAAAATAAATCTGACACTGTTTCAGTTTCTGTATCTATTGTGATGAAGTGATTGGGCCAGATGCCATGATCTTCGGCATTTTTTTTTTTTTAATGTTGAGTTTTAAGCCACCTTTTTCCTTCTCCATTTTTAACTTTATCAAGCAGCTCTTTGGGCTTCCCCTGGTGGTCCAGTGGATAAGGACACCGCCTTGCAGTGCAAGGGGCGCCGGTTCAATCCCTGGCCTGGGAAGATCCCACATGCCGCGGAGCGGCTGGACTGATGTGTCCAATTACCAAGCCGGAGCTCTGCAGCTACAGACGCCACCGCGACGGGAGGACAGGAGCCAAAAGAACAAAGACGGATGAAAATAGAGAAATGAAAGACCAATAGAAGTGGCCCACCAGCTCCCCTCCCTCCCCAACCCGAACCCCGCCCAAAATAAATAAATGAATAAATCTTTTTTTTTTTTAAAAAGAAGCTCTTTAGTTCCTCATCCCATTTGGCCAAAATGGTGCCTTGGGACCATTTTGTTGCCTTGGGACCAACTGCATATCCAAGGTTATTGATATTAATCCCAGCAATCTTGATTTCAGCTTGTGATTAATCCAGTCCAGCATTTCACGTGATGTACTTTCCATACAAGTTAAATAAGCAGGTGACAATACACAGTCTTGATGCATTCCTTTCCCAATTTGGAACCAGTCTGTCTTTCTATGTCCAATTACCATGTCTAGTTGCTTTTTAACTTGCATACACACTTCTCAGGAGGCAGGTAAGGTGGTCTGCTTTTCCTATATCTTCAAGAATATCCCACAGTTTGTTGTGATTCACAGATTCAAAGGCTTTAGCATAGTGAATGAAGCAGAAATATATTTTTATTTGTAACTGCCTTGCTTTTTCTTGCTTCTCTCAAGCTTGAACAAAGTGGAAAAACTGCAATATCTTTACCAATATCCTTCAACAGGAACAGAGATGGCATGGAGAAAGAACAACAGTGTATTCATGGATCCTTAATCTTACAGTGATCCTTAATCTTAAACTTACAGTGTGGTATCTCAGAACATAAAGGAGAAGGAAAATATTTTTAACAATGGTTAATTGGGTGAACTAACAATGGTGTCTTCAATGCAGGTAAAAGTTGAGTCTGAGAAGGAAATAAAAAGCTATTAAAAATGTTGCTTGTTGAGAAAGTCCCAGTCACGACTGCATATAGTAAGAAGCAAGAGGGACGCTAACAGAGATTTGTTTCATTTTCCCTCAGTCCTAACCTCCATGAAATATAGGAATCTTGTTCGCCAATGTCCTGCAAAGAAAGACAAGCTATTCCAAATCAATCCTTGTGATTCATGTATGTACCAACCCAAACTGGAATGCAAAAGCAGGAAGTCAAGAGATACCTGGAGTAACAGGCAACTTTGGCCTTGGACTACAAAATGAAGCAAGGCAAAGGCTAACAGAATTTTGACAAGAGAACACACTGGTCATAGCAAACACCCTCTTTCAACAACTCAAGAGATGTCGCTACACATGGACATCACTGGTTGGGTCAATACCAAATTCAGGTTGACTATATTCTTTGCAGTTGAAGATGGACAAGCTCTATACAGTCAAAAAGAAAAAAAAGAAAGACTGGGGCTGACTGTGGCTCAAATCATGAACATCCTATTACAAAACTCACTTAAATTGAAGAAAATGGGGAAAACCACTAGGGCATTCAGGTGTGACCTAAATAAAATTATTTACCATTATACAGTGAAAATGACAAATAGATTAAAGGGATTAGATTTAATAAAACAGACTGTCTGAAAAACTATGGACTGAGGTTTGTAACACTGTACAGGAGGTAGTGATAAAAACCATCCCCAGGGCTTCTCCTGGTGGTCCAGTGGGTAAGGACACTGCCTTGCAGTGCAAGGGGCGCCGGTTCGATCCCTGGCCTGGGAAGATCCCACGTGCCGCGGAGCGGCTGGACCGATGTGTCCAATTGCCGAGCCGGAGCTCTGGAGTGCATGCGCCCAGAGCCGGTGCTCTGCAACGACAGACACCACCGCAATGGGAGGCCCACAGGAGCCAAAGAACAAAGACGGATGAAACTAGACAAATGAAAGACCAATAGAAGTGGCCGGCCCACTCCCCTCCCTCCCCAACCCGACCCACCCCGAAAATAAAATAAATAAATAAATCTTAAAAAAAAAAAATCCCCAAGAAAAAGAAATGCAAGATGTTATTTGAGGAGGCCTTACAAATAGCTGAGATGAAAAATGTAAGTCAAAGGAGAAAAGATATACCCATCTGAATGCAGAGTTCCAGAAAATAGCAGGGAGAAATAAGAAACCCTTTCTAACTAAACAATGCAAAGAAACAGAGGAAAGCAACAGTATTGGAAAGACTAGAGATCTCTTCAGGAGAATTAGAGATACCAAGGGCAAATCAGGGCACAACAAAGGACAGAGATGGTATAGCCCTAACAGAGGCAGAAGTTATTCAGAAGAGGTGGCAAGAATAAACAGAAAAACTATACAAAAATATATTGATGGCATGGAAAACCCTGATGGTGCGATCACACACCTACAGCCAGATATCTTGAATGTGAAGTTAAGTGGGCCACCGCTACAAAGAGAGGTAATGGAGGTGATGGGAATTCTAGTGGAACTATTCCAAATTTTAAAACATGACACAGATAAAGTACTCCATTCAATATGCTACTGACTTTGGAAAACTCAGTAGTGGCCACAGAACTGGAAAAAGTCAGGTTTCATTCCTACCTCAAAGAAGGGCAATGCCAAAGAATATTCAAAATATCGCACAATCACTCTCATTTCACGTGCTAGCAAGGTCATTCTCAAAATCTCCCAAGTTAGGATTCAAAAGTATGTGAACTGAGAACCTCCAGAATTAAAATCTACTTTTAGAAAATGCAAAAGAACCAGAGATCAAATTACAACATCCTTTGGATCATAGAAAAAGCTAGAAAATTCCAGGAAAACACCTTCTTCTGTTTCATTGACTACACTAAAGCCTTTGACTGTGTGAATCATGACAAACCATGGGAAATTCTTATAGTCATGGTAATATCAGATCACCTTAGCTGTCTCCTGAGAATCCTGTATGCAAGAAACAACAGTTAGAATTAGTCATGAAACAATGGACTGATTCAAAATTATGAATGAGTACTTCAAGTTTGTATATGATCACTCTGCTTATTTAATTATATGCAATACACATCATTTAAAATGCTGGTCTGCGTGAAGCATAAGCTGGCATCAAGATTGCTAGAGGAAATATCAATAGCCTCAGGTATATCTATGACACTACTCTTATATCAGAAATCAAAGAGGAACTAAACATCATCTTGATGAAGGTGAAAAACGAGAGTGAAAAAGCTGGCTTAAAACTCAACATTCAGAAAACTAAGATCATGACATCTAGTCTCATCACTTAGCAGTGACAGACTTTATTCACTGGCTCTAAAATCACTGTAGACAGTGACTGCACTCATGAAATTAAAAGACACTTTCCCTCTGTTACAATGGTTATGACAAACATAGTGTATTAAAAAGCAGAGGGCTTCCCCTGGTGGTCCAGTGGATAAGGACACCGCCTTGCAGTGCAAGGGGCGCCAGTTCGAGCCCTGGCCTGGGAAGATCCCATGTGCCGCGGAGCGGCTGGACTGATGTGTCCAATCACCGAGCTGGAGCTCTGGAGCGCATGCGCCCAGAGCCGGCGCTCTGCGACGACAGACTCCACCGCGATGGGAGGCCTGCAGGAGCCAAAGAACAAAGACGGATGAAAACAAAAATGAAAGACCAATAGAAGTGGCCTGCCCGCTCCCCTCCCTCCCCAACCCGACCCCCGCCCAAAATAGATAAATGGATGAATCTTTGGGGAAAAAAAAAATGCTTTAAAAAAAAAAAAAAAAAAGCAGAGACATCACCTTTCCAACAAAGGTCTATATAGTCAAAGCTATGGTTTTTCCAGTCATCATGTATAGATGTGAGAGTTGGACCATAAAACGGGCTGCGCAATGGAGAATTGATGCGTTTGATCTGTGGTGTTGCAGAAGACTCTTGGATTCCCTTGGGCTGCAAAGAGATAAAACCAGTCAATCTTAAAGGAAATCAACCCTGAATATTCATTGGAAGGACTGATGCTAAAGCTCCAATACACTGTCCACCTGACAGGAAAAGGTGACTCATTAGAAAAGACCCTGTTGCTAGGAAAAATAGAAAGCAGGAGAAGGGAATGACAGAGAATGAGATGGCTGAATGGTATCACTTATTCATTGAATATGAATTCAATAATCTCTAGGAGACTGTGAAGGACAGGGAAGCCTGTTGTGCTGCAGTCCATTGG
Source organism: Tragulus kanchil (assembly GCA_022376925.1). Lineage (NCBI taxonomy): Eukaryota > Metazoa > Chordata > Mammalia > Artiodactyla > Tragulidae > Tragulus > Tragulus kanchil. The sequence continues at coordinate 53,336,486 of JAIOJX010000027.1, read as the reverse complement.
GTCACAAAAAGTCAGACACAACTGAGTGAGTGAACTGCCTGACCAACCCAAACCTTCATTATTGAGTATCTACTAAAATGCCTAGTCCTAGATTGTGCAGTGGGGAAAAAACTGTGCATCTTTAAACATACATTCTATGAGGGAAAAGTCATTTAGTTTACTGTATATTTTACTGGACCTGTGTCTCACTCATAGGAGACATTTAATAGTATTTTTGAGATTAATGAACCATCACATCAATCTTCTTCAGAGTGTGAGAAAATCCTTCAATAGACTTATACAAATATACAGTGTACCTGTATCTGCTCTTGTAAAAATACTATGAAGTATTTATATTAAATCATGGAAGAGGAATGTCTGTATTCACTCAGTAAGTCTGTCATCAAAATTGTTTTCTTTAGGGGTAAAAGGTTGCTTGTGTGTATGGCAGGAAGAAGGAGAAGCAAAAAAGTAATATGTTGACTCATATCCTCCAATAAATATCTTTATTTCAACTGAGATGCTGCTGCTAAATGTGCTATTAAACCAGCATGATTTGACTCTGAAAAATTCACCTGAAAGTCACAGGCTTCATTTCCTACTGTCAACCCCTTCAATGTCTGGGTATGAAGTACTAGATAAACTTAAAGGTTAATTGTCCATTTACTGTGACAAAGATTGAAGCTCTCCCAAATCTGGAGGAAAGGGCATTTGTATGTTGTTTCCTTCATAAGCACTGAAGATGTTTCCACTTCTATACTGAAGACACCTGAATGCAAATGAAATCAAGCTCAAACACTGGCTTCCCTATTACCCATTCAATATTACAATAAAGGTAATTATGGTTGTGTTATAAAGGCAATCCAAGACCATTTCTTAGCATTCACAGCTCCCCAACCCACCCTCACATACTAGAAATCATTTAGTTTTGTCTAAGATTACACAAGATAAAAACTGCAAAAAGTCACAAGAAAAATTCAATTATAAAATGGAATAAGATGATAATTGTCACATTGCAACTATTTAAAATACTAAAAGATGACCCCGTTAAAGTGCCCCACTCAATATGCTGGAAAATTTGTAAAACTCAGCAGTGGCTACAGGAATCGAAAAGGTCAGGTTTCATTCCAGTCCCAAACAAGCGCAATGCCAAATAATGTTCAAACTACTGCAAAACTTCACTCATTTCACATGTTAGCATGGTTGTGCTTAAAAACACCCAAGCTAGGCTTCAATAGTATATGAACAGAGAAATTCCAGATGTACAAGATGGACTAAGAAAAGGCAAAGGAACCACAGTTCAAATTGTGAACATCCATTAGATCATAGGAAAAAAAAAACAAACAGAGAATTCCAGGAAAACATCTACTTCTGCTTCATTGACTACACTAAAGCCTTTGACTGTGTGGATCATAACAAACTGTCCAAAAATTCTTATAGTCATGGGAATACCAGGCCACCTTAGCTGTCTCCTGAGAATCCTGTATGCAAGTAAAGAAGCAACAGTTAGAAACAAACATGGAACAATGGACTAGGTCTAAATTGGAAAAGAAGTACATCAAGGCACTATATTCTCATCCCACTTATTTAACTTCTATGCAGAGTACATCATGCAAAATGCTGGTCTGGATGAAGCACAAACTGGAATCAAGATTGTCAGGAGAAATGTCACGAACCTCAGATATGCAGATGACACCTTTCTAATGGGAAAGCAAAGAGGAATTAAACAATCTCTTGATGAAGAGGAAAGTGAAAAAGATGGCCTAAAATTCAACATTCAAAACTCCACGGCATCAAAGCCTCATCACTTCATGGCAAATAGATGGACAAACAATGGAAATAATGACATACTTGTATTTTCTTGGGCTTCGAAATTACTACAGATGGGGACTACAGCCATAAAATTAAAAGACACTTGTTCCTTGGAAAAAAAGCTATGACAAATTTAGAAAGTATATTAAAAAGCAGAGACATTACTTGGTTAACAAAGTTACATATAGTCAAAGCTATAGTTTCTCTGGTTGTCATGTATGGATGTTACAACTGGACAGTAAAAAGGTCTGAGCACCAAAGAAATGATGTCTTCAAACTAAGGTGCTGGAGAACACTCTTGAGATACCCTTGGACAACAAGGAGATCAAACCAGTTAATCCTAAAGGAAATCAACCCTGAATATTCACTGGAAGGACTGATGTTGAAGCTGAAGCTCCAGTACTTTGCCCACCCAATGGGAAGAGACAACTCATACTAAAAGACTCTGATCCAGGGAAAGACTGAGGCAAGATGAGAAGGGGGTGACAGAGAATGAGATGGTTGGATGTCATCACTGAGTCACTGGACATGAGTTTGGGCAGACTCCAAGAGACTGTGAAGGATCAGGAAGCCTGGTGTGCTGCTGCCCATGGAGTGGCAAAGTATCAGACATGACAGAATAAATGAACAACAACAACATTGCAAAATCTATGGTCAACCTGGCTCTTTTTTCCTAGGGTTGTTTAGTAAAATATTGTCATTGAAAATTGACTGTGTGGATCATAACAAACTGTAAACGCAGGGTCAGACTTAGCTGTCTCCTGAGAATCCTGTATGCAAGTAAAGAAGCAACAGTTAGAAACAAACATGGAACAATGGACTAGGTCTAAATTGGAAAAGAAGTACATCAAGGCACTATATTCTCATCCCACTTATTTAACTTCTATGCAGAGTACATCATGCAAAATGCTGGTCTGGATGAAGCACAAACTGGAATCAAGATTGTCAGGAGAAATGTCACGAACCTCAGATATGCAGATGACACCTTTCTAATGGGAAAGCAAAGAGGAATTAAACAATCTCTTGATGAAGAGGAAAGTGAAAAAGATGGCCTAAAATTCAACATTCAAAACTCCACGGCATCAAAGCCTCATCACTTCATGGCAAATAGATGGACAAACAATGGAAATAATGACATACTTGTATTTTCTTGGGCTTCGAAATTACTACAGATGGGGACTACAGCCATAAAATTAAAAGACACTTGTTCCTTGGAAAAAAAGCTATGACAAATTTAGAAAGTATATTAAAAAGCAGAGACATTACTTGGTTAACAAAGTTACATATAGTCAAAGCTATAGTTTCTCTGGTTGTCATGTATGGATGTTACAACTGGACAGTAAAAAGGTCTGAGCACCAAAGAAATGATGTCTTCAAACTAAGGTGCTGGAGAACACTCTTGAGATACCCTTGGACAACAAGGAGATCAAACCAGTTAATCCTAAAGGAAATCAACCCTGAATATTCACTGGAAGGACTGATGTTGAAGCTGAAGCTCCAGTACTTTGCCCACCCAATGGGAAGAGACAACTCATACTAAAAGACTCTGATCCAGGGAAAGACTGAGGCAAGATGAGAAGGGGGTGACAGAGAATGAGATGGTTGGATGTCATCACTGAGTCACTGGACATGAGTTTGGGCAGACTCCAAGAGACTGTGAAGGATCAGGAAGCCTGGTGTGCTGCTGCCCATGGAGTGGCAAAGTATCAGACATGACAGAATAAATGAACAACAACAACATTGCAAAATCTATGGTCAACCTGGCTCTTTTTTCCTAGGGTTGTTTAGTAAAGAGATACAAACTAATTTAGGAGGATAAATTTTGTAGTCAAGACTGAGATATCACAAAAGCTTCTAGAAAGCTACATGGAACTAGAGACAGCACTAGAAAATACTGACTTGTTCTAAACAGATCATAGCTGGCCTAAATCCAAAAGCTTTTAACCCTGACCGGTCTATTTCTAAAGAGGAGAAAGGTATAAACGGTACCCTCCCTCCTTTAAAAGTTGCAGAGAGGCACAAGGGTGATTGCTACTACGGTAATACATAAGGTATTACTATTACTCGAATCATATTTCCCAAATGGTCTTCTAGCTCAGCCTCAGCTATCACACTTCACCCTTTACTCATTGCCATACCTACTTCGTCCCATGAATTCACCATGTCTTATCTGTTTGCCTTTTCTTTGTAAATGTTGTTTCCTAGGTCAATCAATAGAAATCTTCCAAGCTAATTCTTAATCTTTCTTTAAGATTCACATCTAATGCCTTTCTGACTCTACTTATTCTCCTTCCTCTAATCTCTCCCAAGTCTTAACCAAAATTAATGCATTGAATCCATGTAAATATCCAAAAGAGAAAATAAAAATCGCCAAGAAGTTAAATATACTAGGACCCTCTATATTCTTTCAATTCATCAGGTTCCTAAGCAGCTTCTAAGTTTTCAGTATCTCCTGAGGTGAATCTTTTTTTTTTTTTTTTTCCCAATCGGGACAGTCCTCACTGTGTATATTACTCATTCCACTCATCTCCTTTTGATTATATGGTTCCCTCTAAATCTTCTATCCAAACCTCTAACATCTATTTAATATTCTATTTTTCCTTCAACTCTGGTATTCTCATTTATACTGCATTTATGTACTTTATCAAAGAGTTTGGCATTACTCACAGTTTTATATCAAATGCATTTTGCTCATTACAACTCTGCTTTCATAACTATATCTTAAACATTAAGTATTCTTCATATTATTTCTATTACTCTACATTATATATATGTATCTTAAACATTAAGCATAACAGATCCTAATATCAGAGATAAAGGGGAACAACAACAAAAATTGCAAAATCTATGGTCAACCTGGCTCTTTTTTCCTAGGGTTGTTTAGTAAAGAGATACAAACTAATTTAGGAGGATAAATTTTGTAGTCAAGACTGAGATATCACAAAAGCTTCTAGAAAGCTACATGGAACTAGAGACAGCACTAGAAAATACTGACTTGTTCTAAACAGATCATAGCTGGCCTAAATCCAAAAGCTTTTAACCCTGACCGGTCTATTTCTAAAGAGGAGAAAGGTATAAACGGTACCCTCCCTCCTTTAAAAGTTGCAGAGAGGCACAAGGGTGATTGCTACTACGGTAATACATAAGGTATTACTATTACTCGAATCATATTTCCCAAATGGTCTTCTAGCTCAGCCTCAGCTATCACACTTCACCCTTTACTCATTGCCATACCTACTTCGTCCCATGAATTCACCATGTCTTATCTGTTTGCCTTTTCTTTGTAAATGTTGTTTCCTAGGTCAATCAATAGAAATCTTCCAAGCTAATTCTTAATCTTTCTTTAAGATTCACATCTAATGCCTTTCTGACTCTACTTATTCTCCTTCCTCTAATCTCTCCCAAGTCTTAACCAAAATTAATGCATTGAATCCATGTAAATATCCAAAAGAGAAAATAAAAATCGCCAAGAAGTTAAATATACTAGGACCCTCTATATTCTTTCAATTCATCAGGTTCCTAAGCAGCTTCTAAGTTTTCAGTATCTCCTGAGGTGAATCTTTTTTTTTTTTTTTTCCCAATCGGGACAGTCCTCACTGTGTATATTACTCATTCCACTCATCTCCTTTTGATTATATGGTTCCCTCTAAATCTTCTATCCAAACCTCTAACATCTATTTAATATTCTATTTTTCCTTCAACTCTGGTATTCTCATTTATACTGCATTTATGTACTTTATCAAAGAGTTTGGCATTACTCACAGTTTTATATCAAATGCATTTTGCTCATTACAACTCTGCTTTCATAACTATATCTTAAACATTAAGTATTCTTCATATTATTTCTATTACTCTACATTATATATATGTATCTCAATTTTTTTATAACTACTTTAAGCATGGACCATTCCATAATATGGTAGACACAGATACTTTACATTGTATAACACAAGGACCATTCAGGATCACTCCTTTGATGTTTTCCTCAACAATTCTTTGAAATATTCAAAGAAGATAGATTTTTTCATTTCATAAATGAGGAAACTGAGACTTTAAGAGAATTGTCCAAAGTCATATAGGTAATAAAGGCAGAGTTTGATTGTAGGCTGTGTCTTCAAACTCCCATATTCTTTTTACAATGTCCTGCTACTGTATGTATCTACAGTGCCTAGATCTCTTCCTGACCTAAAACTTAGGCCCAAATATATATTGCTTAATAAAAGTGAAAAGTTGCAATTTAGTGTGACTGCCCAGAATGGCAATCAAACCTCCTCTCCACACCCAATAAAATGTTTCTTGACCTTGACAATTCTTCATCTCTGCCATCAACACACACAGGAACACTCAGGAATCCTCTCATCTCACTACCAGGAGTTCTTCATCTATGAGATCTGTCATTTATGGTATCTGTGGTTGTGAGACATCACATGGGAAACTGCATTTAAATAACTTGTATTGACAATAAGACCATCAGATTTCTTATTGGAATGGAGATCTTTTACGTATTTAATGGGATTTTCTATTACAATCTTATTGACAGCATATCCAGTTTGCCATTTTGGAAGTACTTTAATGTTGAGTCTATATTAAGCTATAAGCAGAAAGAGGAAAATTCTGTTGCTCCCTAGGGAATAAGCACTACATCACTCCCAGTGATTGTTTAAATTTCCAAGCCTCTTCTCAATACGGGCCTCACAGTGATAAAGTGGGTCACACTCATGACTATGCAACAAAGCCCACTGTTACCAGTCCCTTATTCTATTCCACTCATCTCCTTTTGATTATATGGTTCCCTCTAAATCTTCTATCCAAACCTCTAACATCTATTTAATATTCTATTTTTCCTTCAACTCTGGTATTCTCATTTATACTGCATTTATGTACTTTATCAAAGAGTTTGGCATTACTCACAGTTTTATATCAAATGCATTTTGCTCATTACAACTCTGCTTTCATAACTATATCTTAAACATTAAGTATTCTTCATATTATTTCTATTACTCTACATTATATATATGTATCTCAATTTTTTTATAACTACTTTAAGCATGGACCATTCCATAATATGGTAGACACAGATACTTTACATTGTATAACACAAGGACCATTCAGGATCACTCCTTTGATGTTTTCCTCAACAATTCTTTGAAATATTCAAAGAAGATAGATTTTTTCATTTCATAAATGAGGAAACTGAGACTTTAAGAGAATTGTCCAAAGTCATATAGGTAATAAAGGCAGAGTTTGATTGTAGGCTGTGTCTTCAAACTCCCATATTCTTTTTACAATGTCCTGCTACTGTATGTATCTACAGTGCCTAGATCTCTTCCTGACCTAAAACTTAGGCCCAAATATATATTGCTTAATAAAAGTGAAAAGTTGCAATTTAGTGTGACTGCCCAGAATGGCAATCAAACCTCCTCTCCACACCCAATAAAATGTTTCTTGACCTTGACAATTCTTCATCTCTGCCATCAACACACACAGGAACACTCAGGAATCCTCTCATCTCACTACCAGGAGTTCTTCATCTATGAGATCTGTCATTTATGGTATCTGTGGTTGTGAGACATCACATGGGAAACTGCATTTAAATAACTTGTATTGACAATAAGACCATCAGATTTCTTATTGGAATGGAGATCTTTTACGTATTTAATGGGATTTTCTATTACAATCTTATTGACAGCATATCCAGTTTGCCATTTTGGAAGTACTTTAATGTTGAGTCTATATTAAGCTATAAGCAGAAAGAGGAAAATTCTGTTGCTCCCTAGGGAATAAGCACTACATCACTCCCAGTGATTGTTTAAATTTCCAAGCCTCTTCTCAATACGGGCCTCACAGTGATAAAGTGGGTCACACTCATGACTATGCAACAAAGCCCACTGTTACCAGTCTCATCTGTATGACAAAGAAAATTAAGGGACATTTCAAAGTTCTCAAGTCAAGACCTTCACTGAAAGCAGGATTTGTACTCAATATTGCAAAATGCACTAGCTAATGTTTGTTTTGTTTGTTTATTTGCTTACTTTTAAAAAACTTGTTAAGGGGGGGAGGTAAAGGTTCTATTTATTCCTCACAAACCCATGAAAAGTTTGTAGACAAAATTACATTATTGCAAACTCAATATGCCTGAGATGCTATGCTAAGGGAAAATCATTTACTGTATTATTCCATTTAATCTATATGACAAACATGGGGTATATACTACTATCCCTTTCTACATGTAAGTCTCGATGTCAAGCTGTTTAAACTTTCAGATTAGAAGAGAATATATGTAATATTTATTTCTAACAGGTATTGCTGATCATAAAGCACTGGAGGCAAATGGGTAGCAGTCTGTCACTCTGAATGACAGAGGTATGTAAAATCCAAACATTATCTTACTTCTAGATCTAGGCTGCAATCACCCTAAACTTCCACTTCCAAACTCTCTAAGACTTGCCTCCATTTAAAGAAATTTACTCTTTCAATTGGAAACACCAAAATTAAAAATAATAATAATAAAAACCTTTAAAAGAAATCTTATATCAAAATGTAAATGATATATTGAATTTTGACTCAGAACTGAGTGTGGATCCTCCAAGATGAACTTCTGTTAGCTTTGTTTGCCTCATTTATAAAATCACCTTGCATATTTTGATACTAGGTGAGTTAAAATTGTATGCAATATTGTGTAATACATGTGAAAGTAACATACAATTCTAATTACTATTGTGTTTATAATTATGAATGAACTGACAAGGAAGTGAAGTTATATAAAGGGAAGTAGAATATTCAGCACAAAATACTTTAATGTTGAGTCTATATTAAGCTATAAGCAGAAAGAGGAAAATTCTGTTGCTCCCTAGGGAATAAGCACTACATCACTCCCAGTGATTGTTTAAATTTCCAAGCCTCTTCTCAATACGGGCCTCACAGTGATAAAGTGGGTCACACTCATGACTATGCAACAAAGCCCACTGTTACCAGTCTCATCTGTATGACAAAGAAAATTAAGGGACATTTCAAAGTTCTCAAGTCAAGACCTTCACTGAAAGCAGGATTTGTACTCAATATTGCAAAATGCACTAGCTAATGTTTGTTTTTGTTTGTTTATTTGCTTACTTTTAAAAAACTTGTTAAGGGGGGGAGGTAAAGGTTCTATTTATTCCTCACAAACCCATGAAAAGTTTGTAGACAAAATTACATTATTGCAAACTCAATATGCCTGAGATGCTATGCTAAGGGAAAATCATTTACTGTATTATTCCATTTAATCTATATGACAAACATGGGGTATATACTACTATCCCTTTCTACATGTAAGTCTCGATGTCAAGCTGTTTAAACTTTCAGATTAGAAGAGAATATATGTAATATTTATTTCTAACAGGTATTGCTGATCATAAAGCACTGGAGGCAAATGGGTAGCAGTCTGTCACTCTGAATGACAGAGGTATGTAAAATCCAAACATTATCTTACTTCTAGATCTAGGCTGCAATCACCCTAAACTTCCACTTCCAAACTCTCTAAGACTTGCCTCCATTTAAAGAAATTTACTCTTTCAATTGGAAACACCAAAATTAAAAATAATAATAATAAAAACCTTTAAAAGAAATCTTATATCAAAATGTAAATGATATATTGAATTTTGACTCAGAACTGAGTGTGGATCCTCCAAGATGAACTTCTGTTAGCTTTGTTTGCCTCATTTATAAAATCACCTTGCATATTTTGATACTAGGTGAGTTAAAATTGTATGCAATATTGTGTAATACATGTGAAAGTAACATACAATTCTAATTACTATTGTGTTTATAATTATGAATGAACTGACAAGGAAGTGAAGTTATATAAAGGGAAGTAGAATATTCAGCACAAATTAAATCAGGTATCTCTTCTTGAACCAAGAAATTCTCTCCTGGTGCTGCTAAGTATTCATCCTCACTGATCTAAGCTGCTTTTGAAAGAAAAGAATGGTGTTCTTGCTAGCACAGGGAAATATTCTGTCTCTCTCTCTCTCATCTTCACAAGTCATGGCTGCCTGACATTTTCAGTAAAGTGTTATCTCAGCCAAACATACAGACCCAAGGACTCCCAGATCATGACATTCCCTCTTCAGACTGGCTGTGTTGTTCTAAAATGGCCAAATTATCTCAAATGGAAGGCCCACATGCTATGTCTCCAGCAGTTAGCTAAACCTGGTTAAGCTAGCTAGCAGACCCCTAGTCCCATTACTCAGCTTCATCGCAACAAAATAATTATGATTAATGCAAAGCCATGAAACAAACTAGCCCAGTTGTCTTTATTTTAAGCAATATACGCATAGATCTAGGGAGAAAACTCCTTTGGGTATACTTTTAAGATGTTGGCAGGAAAGGGAAAGTGTTAGTTGTTCAGTAATGCCTGACTCTTTGTGACCTCCTGTGACCTCCCTGCTAGGCTCCTCTTTCCATGTAATTCTCCAGGCAAGAGTCCCAGATTGGGTAACCATTCCCTTCTCCATGGGATTTTCCCAACACAGGGATGGATCAAACCCAGGTCTCCTGCATTACAGGCATACTCTTTATCATCTGAGCCACCGGGAAAACCTCAGAAGGTAGGAACCTTTGGTTAACAAAACACTAACTTACAAAGATTCAGTGTGTTCCTGAGTGCCAACTGATATTCAGTCAGTATACCTTCTATAGGCCAAATTCACTACCAAAATTTTTCTTCTGCAGAATGTTTACATTTCAGACTTTTGCTGGCCTTTTCTAGTCTGGTATTCCTGAATAATGAAGCCAATCCTACAAAAGCAACAATCACAGAAGTCTGATAACTCACTAACAGTTAGTACCCATTTACTAGGCAGGTCTACAAGATGGTAGAAAGGTGCTTTTTAAAAAATGTTTTTCAAATGTAAGATTTAGTAGATTCTATGAATGCAGGCTTACATTAAGATCATTCGTGATTAAATTAAGATTGCAAATCATAGAAACAGAAATGATAAGCCCATTAAACCCTCTGTGAGACAATTATTTAATCTTAATGCATTGCATTTCTCTTAGGGCTGCCAGATGGGAAAACAAAATCTCCCGAACTGTGGCAAATATGAGTCATTACTATATTACTAATCAGAATTATGCCATACATGAACATCGCTGAATGAGTAGTACTTCTTACAGAGGGAGGAGACCACCTTGGCTTTGGAGAAAGAACGATCTTTTAAAGTTAAATTTACGATTGTGCAAAATAAGTGTCCATAATGTTGCATCTCTGCCTAACTGTCTTCATAAAGAGTAAACGAGTAAAACGATCTTTAAGTAATTCTAGCTTTCTGATTTAGCTTAGTAGCGATTTTTCTTATACTTTTACCTCATTAAGATCAAAAGCAAGCAGACCCAAACTAGGCCCATGTATGTCTCCTTAGCTTTTAAGCAAATATACGCAACAAAATAATTATGATTAATGCAAAGCCATGAAACAAACTAGCCCAGTTGTCTTTATTTTAAGCAATATACGCATAGATCTAGGGAGAAAACTCCTTTGGGTATACTTTTAAGATGTTGGCAGGAAAGGGAAAGTGTTAGTTGTTCAGTAATGCCTGACTCTTTGTGACCTCCTGTGACCTCCCTGCTAGGCTCCTCTTTCCATGTAATTCTCCAGGCAAGAGTCCCAGATTGGGTAACCATTCCCTTCTCCATGGGATTTTCCCAACACAGGGATGGATCAAACCCAGGTCTCCTGCATTACAGGCATACTCTTTATCATCTGAGCCACCGGGAAAACCTCAGAAGGTAGGAACCTTTGGTTAACAAAACACTAACTTACAAAGATTCAGTGTGTTCCTGAGTGCCAACTGATATTCAGTCAGTATACCTTCTATAGGCCAAATTCACTACCAAAATTTTTCTTCTGCAGAATGTTTACATTTCAGACTTTTGCTGGCCTTTTCTAGTCTGGTATTCCTGAATAATGAAGCCAATCCTACAAAAGCAACAATCACAGAAGTCTGATAACTCACTAACAGTTAGTACCCATTTACTAGGCAGGTCTACAAGATGGTAGAAAGGTGCTTTTTAAAAAATGTTTTTCAAATGTAAGATTTAGTAGATTCTATGAATGCAGGCTTACATTAAGATCATTCGTGATTAAATTAAGATTGCAAATCATAGAAACAGAAATGATAAGCCCATTAAACCCTCTGTGAGACAATTATTTAATCTTAATGCATTGCATTTCTCTTAGGGCTGCCAGATGGGAAAACAAAATCTCCCGAACTGTGGCAAATATGAGTCATTACTATATTACTAATCAGAATTATGCCATACATGAACATCGCTGAATGAGTAGTACTTCTTACAGAGGGAGGAGACCACCTTGGCTTTGGAGAAAGAACGATCTTTTAAAGTTAAATTTACGATTGTGCAAAATAAGTGTCCATAATGTTGCATCTCTGCCTAACTGTCTTCATAAAGAGTAAACGAGTAAACTAACGCTGATCCTAACTAGACATTTCAGATAGTGTTAGGAATGCTAACCTAGCTTTCTGATTTAGCTAGTAGCTAGCGATTTTTCTTATACTTTTACCTTTTCATTACATAACAATAATGATATAATACATATGAAAGACATACTACACAGTAACTCTCCTGAATTGGAACTAGCATTCTCCTAATGCTTCTATTTACATAATTACGCTGCTGATACACTAAATCAAGTATAGTTGTGACAAATATTCCACTCATGCCTCTTTTGATGGCTAGAAACAGACCTATTCTCAGCTGGTTCCCCTCTGTGCTGGTCTGTCCAAATGTAGAGTAGCGGCTAGGGACAAACAATGGGGATGTCCAGAGTCTTAATGCTAACCTTCTGTAAACCTTAAAGGAATTCACCTGGTTTGTCTGATTTGAAAATCATTTATGGTGCTAAAAAGAGGTAGAAAAATGCTATTTTTATAACCAGTGAAATAACATGGAAAAAAGAGACAGGGCTTGAGAGAGATGTAGAAGAGAAAGACGTAAAATCTGGCCTTGTAAGATGCCACACGGTCTATCACTGGACATATGACTGAGATAAACCTTAACAGGTCTCGTGAGACTATTTGTTCACACGTGTAAGACTGGTAAAAGAGCAGAGGATTTGGAGTGACCCCAGGGTACCTTTGTCTTCTAGGTATACAGCGTATCTCTAAAGTTTACAGAGGCAAATTTATAACAAAGTAGTCAAGTCCCAAACAGAATGATTTCAAATAAAAGACACCCCATTCCTGTCCTAAATGGTATTTGAAACTGGGTGCAGAATAAAGGAAGACAAAGGTTTTTAACAACCAGAATCAGGCCTGGCTTAAAGGTGGGAACTGGCTGAGCCAAACAAAGGCAGAGGAAACGTCCCACCATCCTAATGCTGCTTAAATAGGCTTGCTCACAAAGGCAAGATTTTTTTTCTTCATGGGGGCTGACATTTTCAATAGAAAGAACGATCTTTTAAAGTTAAATTTACGATTGTGCAAAATAAGTGTCCATAATGTTGCATCTCTGCCTAACTGTCTTCATAAAGAGTAAACGAGTAAACTAACGCTGATCCTAACTAGACATTTCAGATAGTGTTAGGAATGCTAACCTAGCTTTCTGATTTAGCTAGTAGCTAGCGATTTTTCTTATACTTTTACCTTTTCATTACATAACAATAATGATATAATACATATGAAAGACATACTACACAGTAACTCTCCTGAATTGGAACTAGCATTCTCCTAATGCTTCTATTTACATAATTACGCTGCTGATACACTAAATCAAGTATAGTTGTGACAAATATTCCACTCATGCCTCTTTTGATGGCTAGAAACAGACCTATTCTCAGCTGGTTCCCCTCTGTGCTGGTCTGTCCAAATGTAGAGTAGCGGCTAGGGACAAACAATGGGGATGTCCAGAGTCTTAATGCTAACCTTCTGTAAACCTTAAAGGAATTCACCTGGTTTGTCTGATTTGAAAATCATTTATGGTGCTAAAAAGAGGTAGAAAAATGCTATTTTTATAACCAGTGAAATAACATGGAAAAAAGAGACAGGGCTTGAGAGAGATGTAGAAGAGAAAGACGTAAAATCTGGCCTTGTAAGATGCCACACGGTCTATCACTGGACATATGACTGAGATAAACCTTAACAGGTCTCGTGAGACTATTTGTTCACACGTGTAAGACTGGTAAAAGAGCAGAGGATTTGGAGTGACCCCAGGGTACCTTTGTCTTCTAGGTATACAGCGTATCTCTAAAGTTTACAGAGGCAAATTTATAACAAAGTAGTCAAGTCCCAAACAGAATGATTTCAAATAAAAGACACCCCATTCCTGTCCTAAATGGTATTTGAAACTGGGTGCAGAATAAAGGAAGACAAAGGTTTTTAACAACCAGAATCAGGCCTGGCTTAAAGGTGGGAACTGGCTGAGCCAAACAAAGGCAGAGGAAACGTCCCACCATCCTAATGCTGCTTAAATAGGCTTGCTCACAAAGGCAAGATTTCTTTTCTGTTGACTTCATGGGAAGTTGGCTGAGTCCCCATTTCTGCAGAGGGATGCAGGCAGAGGGGAGTACTGCAAATAGGCTTCACCCTCGCTTGTTAAAAGATAAGCACAGAGGAAAATGATATAGACACTGTCAATGGGAGGAGGCACAGAACTGAACTGGGAAATACTGCTTAGCCCGGGGCTTTTTCTTATATCTCCACTCCATACCTCCAGCTCTCTGTACTGACAAGAACACTGTTTTGAAATCAAAATCCTTCCCGACACACACGCACACACACACACACACATACAAGGCAGGCACAAGCTCTACCTCATTCATCTCAATGCCCTGGCTTCCCACTAGCTTCTAAAACCACACACTAGCACAAGTAGCCTGAGGTCTGTAAGCCTGAGCCAGAAAGTACATCCTTGCACTGGGAATTAGGAAAGATCATTATCTAAAGCGGTATTTATAATACCATGCTGTTTCAAATAGATTTTGCTTCTATTTGGGGGTGGTTCTGACGCATTTGGGGAAGGTATGGAGCACCTCTACATCCCTCTGGCCCCTGCTGATACTCTCCAGTCTCCAAATTCTAAAGAGCCTAGATATAGGGAAGAGCTCTGCATACATTTTTTCAACCAGAAACCATCAAGTTTGAGAATTTTGAAAGTCAGAGGATGGCAGTGGGAGCTGCCAAGGCTTACATTTCCTTGCCAGAGTTCTCATCCAAGAATACAGTGAAAATTAACACCAATCTGCCTCTTCTTTCTTATCTCTTCACCTCTACTATGTTCCAGGACTCCATAAAGATACTACCTACAACACACACATACATATACATGCACACACACACACACACACACACACTCGGGTTTAGGTTTTTAATTCTGAAAGCACCAAATCCCCAGACCTGAAAGGGTCTCTGCCACCATCCCTCTTCCGTCCCACCCCGCGAGGCTACTTGATTGTCTACACACAATAAAACCCCATACATGCCAAAGACCACAACATAACCGAAACCCGCTTGTGACTCCAGCAGTGCGTCCCATACCTGATATGCAGACGATGAAATTGGCTTGCAGAAGAAAAAGCACCTCCCAGACTATTTCCATCCTCTGATTCTCATTCCAAATGCATTACTCGACGGGAAAACAGAGGAGGAAGGGGAAGCTCACAAAGCACACAAACATGCACACACGCACACACTTTCTAGCGAGCGCACACTCACACTCCCACCGGACAGCCAGCAAGGAACAGCCACCCGCAAGATCAATATCGCAGTTTGAATTGTTCCAGCAAATTTCCCCTCGGACTGGACGGATGTGCTCCCGAGATGTGCTGACACATGTCCGACGCCTCGCTGCCTGGGAGGTCTCCTTTCTCGCCGGTCTCTGCTCCTTGAACAAGCGGCGGAAATAGCACTAGCTGCGGCGGCAGTAGCCGCCCGAAGAGATCATCTCTAGACTCTTCCAGCAAAAACGAGAGCCCGATCCGCCTGGTTCCCCAAGAAGACATAGACGATAGCCCCCTACTGGGCCAGGCCGCGCAGTTCGTGTCCCTAGCAGCTCGCAGCTTGCTGGTTAAGCCCAGGTAGTCCGCGACGAGTTGCCCTCGAAGTCAGAGGGTGGCTGCTCCTCTCCACCGCCGTTCTCCTCCTGTGTCTGGTTGCCGAAGGGAGGCAGAAACAACATACAGAGAAAGAGAAAGAGAGGCAGGGATTACCGCCCCAAACTGCCGGCCGCGACCCTTCCTGCTGCCCACATCCGCGCGCAGTCTTCCGCCCGGGCAATACTTCAGGGCGTGGAGCGGAAACCGTGGGGAACCAGCTACCCGAGAGCCTCCGGAGCCCACGGTCTTCCCACGTAGCGCGCGTGCTTTCTGTCCCTCTGCTATTTTCCTGGGTTCTCCAGAACCGCCAGTTCCCTCGCTTCCATCATCCGCGACTAGCGCCACCGCCGCCGCCGCGATTTACCGCAATGCAACTGCAGGGGTCGTTATTTCCTCGCCTACGGATCCAGGCGCCTCCCGTTTCTGAGGGGAGGTGGAGGGCAGGTGGGGGAAGGGTGGAGGAGAAGGGAGAGGGGCTCGGCCAGGTGAGCCTCTTCGCTGTGGTCGAGAGCCCCAAAGTCCACCCGGCCGCCGGGCACCCAGGGGCGGAGGCAGGAGGACTGGAGGGGGAGGGGAGGCTTAACGCGGCCATAAGGCAAAAGACAGGGCTGGGTGTCGGGGCTTCGGGCCACCGCGGCAGCCGCCTTTGGCCCCAACCTGGAGCTTCAGCTCCTCACTCTGCCCCGCCCTGGCTGCTTCTGTCACTCTACAGAATTTGAGGACTTTTTCCTCTCTTTAAGAAGAACTTCGCTCCAGCGGGCTAGGCTCAGGAGACCCGGGCGGATTCATCTTGGATGTGCTGTGCTGCGCTCTCCCTCCGCTGTGGAGTATTGGGATTTTTTTCTTTGCATAATTCATTCCCTTTCCTCTCTGCTGTCCCTCTCCTGCTCCCTTCCTCCTCCCATCTTTCCA
This sequence comes from Tragulus kanchil, assembly GCA_022376925.1. Taxonomy (NCBI): domain Eukaryota; kingdom Metazoa; phylum Chordata; class Mammalia; order Artiodactyla; family Tragulidae; genus Tragulus; species Tragulus kanchil. Next base: position 53,319,697 of record JAIOJX010000027.1, on the reverse strand, counting down.
CTTTCGTCCCAGAACACTAGTTACCCCCATAGTTCTCCCTGCACGCTTCTAGACCACGTCCTGCGAGTCCCTCATCCCTCTCCTCCTGAAACGGAAAAAAAAAAAAAAAAATCGTCTTTCTAAGTCTGGGTGCCGGCTGTGGCCGCTGCCAACCTCGCCTTTGCCTAGCTCCAGGAAGATCCAGTACTATTGGCAATCCGAGCTTTAGGGGACGGGCTTCCTTTTTTTTTTTTTTCGTTTATTCTGTTTTTCTTTCGGAAAGCTCAAGTGCTTTACAGGCTTTTGTCGGGCTCCAGAACACTCTGCCAGCCACACTCAGCGGTTTCTTCAGATTTTCCCCCAAGTGCACGCACGCGCACGCTCGCGTCTAGAGCTCGGCTCCAGTAGTCCTCAGGAAGGTGAGGCGACAGGAGCGTCAGCCGCCTCCAAGCCAAGCCTGTCGCCAGGGCCTCACGCTGGTCCAGGCTTCCCACGTAGCGCGCGTGCTTTCTGTCCCTCTGTTTTTGGAGGGGAGCGTAGCGCCACCGCCGCCGCCGCGATTTACCGCAATGCAACTGCAGGGGTCGTTATTTCCTCGCCTACGGATCCAGGCGCCTCCCGTTTCTGAGGGGAGGTGGAGGGCAGGTGGGGGAAGGGTGGAGGAGAAGGGAGAGGGGCTCGGCCAGGTGAGCCTCTTCGCTGTGGTCGAGAGCCCCAAAGTCCACCCGGCCGCCGGGCACCCAGGGGCGGAGGCAGGAGGACTGGAGGGGGAGGGGAGGCTTAACGCGGCCATAAGGCAAAAGACAGGGCTGGGTGTCGGGGCTTCGGGCCACCGCGGCAGCCGCCTTTGGCCCCAACCTGGAGCTTCAGCTCCTCACTCTGCCCCGCCCTGGCTGCTTCTGTCACTCTACAGAATTTGAGGACTTTTTCCTCTCTTTAAGAAGAACTTCGCTCCAGCGGGCTAGGCTCAGGAGACCCGGGCGGATTCATCTTGGATGTGCTGTGCTGCGCTCTCCCTCCGCTGTGGAGTATTGGGATTTTTTTCTTTGCATAATTCATTCCCTTTCCTCTCTGCTGTCCCTCTCCTGCTCCCTTCCTCCTCCCATCTTTCCACTTTCGTCCCAGAACACTAGTTACCCCCATAGTTCTCCCTGCACGCTTCTAGACCACGTCCTGCGAGTCCCTCATCCCTCTCCTCCTGAAACGGAAAAAAAAAAAAAAAAAATCGTCTTTCTAAGTCTGGGTGCCGGCTGTGGCCGCTGCCAACCTCGCCTTTGCCTAGCTCCAGGAAGATCCAGTACTATTGGCAATCCGAGCTTTAGGGGACGGGCTTCCTTTTTTTTTTTTTTCGTTTATTCTGTTTTTCTTTCGGAAAGCTCAAGTGCTTTACAGGCTTTTGTCGGGCTCCAGAACACTCTGCCAGCCACACTCAGCGGTTTCTTCAGATTTTCCCCCAAGTGCACGCACGCGCACGCTCGCGTCTAGAGCTCGGCTCCAGTAGTCCTCAGGGGAAGGTGAGGGCGACAGGAGCGTCAGCCGCCTCCCAAGCCAAGCCTGTCGCCAGGGCCTCACGCTGGTCCAGAGTCTCCCCCACAAAAAAAGATTTGCTTCCCGTCAACAACTTGCAACGTAGCTGCAAGGGAATCATAAGGAAACCCTGGACTCTGGACTGTTTCCCTAAGAAGGCTGGCAAGTAAGTGAGAGAAGAAAAGGAAAAAAAAAAAAAAACAAGAAACGCAGTTGTATTCCCTCAATGGTTGCTGTAGAGGGCTGAGAAAACCCCAGAGTTGCGTCTTAGGAAGTCCTGAAGAAGAGAACAGGGAAAGGAAAAATCCCTAAAAATATCTCAAATTTCTCTGTGCGCTTGTTCAGATTGCAGACTATGACATTTGGAGATTTTGCACAAGCGCAGATGAACACAAAACAAGCACAAGCATAAGTAACCCTCAGGAGATTTTTTTTATTTATTTGTTTTTTTACTTTTCTTTTGTGGGGAGGGGTGTTAGAAACCATTTCAGCGTGAGGTTCGGTCTAATAACTCCATAAAGTGTGAATAAACGGAAAAGGGAGAGGGAAATGGTTACCATTTAACCACATGGTAAAGTTAGTGAGTCTTGCAGGCAATGTGACATGTGAGAGTGAGTAGTTGGAGCCAAAGGAAAGGCTGCAGCATTCCCAGCATTCTTGAACTGACTGTTAAGGAACAGGTGTAGTGTCTTTGCAGAGTTTTTTTTACGTGCGCGGTTGGGGGTGAGGGACAGGGAGTGAGAAATGCAAATAGCATGAGCTTCCTTGGCCGTTCTGACTTTGGGAGTCACAGCTGCTTAGTTCTGCTGTCTTCAGGAATTTGAAAACAACAGGCAGATGTGACTGCTTTTTAAGAGGGAGGTATGACTGAAGGATCTGTTCTCTGAGATGAAAGCCAAGGACTTCAGGTGGTTAGCATAAAAATCTAGGCCCATCCGAGCTTTAGGGGACGGGCTTCCTTTTTTTTTTTTTTTTGTTTATTCTGTTTTTCTTTCGGAAAGCTCAAGTGCTTTACAGGCTTTTGTCGGGCTCCAGAACACTCTGCCAGCCACACTCAGCGGTTTCTTCAGATTTTCCCCCAAGTGCACGCACGCGCACGCTCGCGTCTAGAGCTCGGCTCCAGTAGTCCTCAGGGGAAGGTGAGGGCGACAGGAGCGTCAGCCGCCTCCCAAGCCAAGCCTGTCGCCAGGGCCTCACGCTGGTCCAGAGTCTCCCCCACAAAAAAAGATTTGCTTCCCGTCAACAACTTGCAACGTAGCTGCAAGGGAATCATAAGGAAACCCTGGACTCTGGACTGTTTCCCTAAGAAGGCTGGCAAGTAAGTGAGAGAAGAAAAGGAAAAAAAAAAAAAAACAAGAAACGCAGTTGTATTCCCTCAATGGTTGCTGTAGAGGGCTGAGAAAACCCCAGAGTTGCGTCTTAGGAAGTCCTGAAGAAGAGAACAGGGAAAGGAAAAATCCCTAAAAATATCTCAAATTTCTCTGTGCGCTTGTTCAGATTGCAGACTATGACATTTGGAGATTTTGCACAAGCGCAGATGAACACAAAACAAGCACAAGCATAAGTAACCCTCAGGAGATTTTTTTTATTTATTTGTTTTTTTACTTTTCTTTTGTGGGGAGGGGTGTTAGAAACCATTTCAGCGTGAGGTTCGGTCTAATAACTCCATAAAGTGTGAATAAACGGAAAAGGGAGAGGGAAATGGTTACCATTTAACCACATGGTAAAGTTAGTGAGTCTTGCAGGCAATGTGACATGTGAGAGTGAGTAGTTGGAGCCAAAGGAAAGGCTGCAGCATTCCCAGCATTCTTGAACTGACTGTTAAGGAACAGGTGTAGTGTCTTTGCAGAGTTTTTTTTACGTGCGCGGTTGGGGGTGAGGGACAGGGAGTGAGAAATGCAAATAGCATGAGCTTCCTTGGCCGTTCTGACTTTGGGAGTCACAGCTGCTTAGTTCTGCTGTCTTCAGGAATTTGAAAAAAAAACAACAGGCAGATGTGACTGCTTTTTAAGAGGGGAGGTATGACTGAAGGATCTGTTCTCTGAGATGAAAGCCAAGGACTTCAGGTGGTTAGCATATTAAAAATCTAGGCCCAGATGAACCAAGTCCGGAATTCTTATGCATAGAGCTTAGAAGCTCTGCATGAAAGACATTGAGACCTCAAAGTATTAAAATAATCTGAGATAGTGAGAATTAGGCATTCTAAGATGGCAAGGGTAAAGGGAGCGCAGAGCCTTAGAAGTTCACTGCCCAAAAAGAGATTTTTGAAGGGAGAGAGAAAGCTGTTTGCTAAAGATAAACAGACTCACTCTAGGAAGCTATTGAAACTATGGACAGTGACCTAACTTTTTGAAACTATGGACAGTGACCTAACTTTGGCACTTGGGAATAGAATTTGTTTGCCAGCACGAGAGCTCTCTCTAGAAGCAAAGTGCCTGGATTTTTATCCCAGGATTCATTTATTTACTGGGCTTCCCAGGTGGCAGAGGTAAGGAATTTTCTTGCCAATGCAGGAGGCACAAGACTAGCCAGTTGGATCCCTGTGCAGTGAGTTTCCCCTGAAATAGGAAATGGTGATCCACTCCAGTATTCATGCCTGGAAAATTCAGTAGACAAAGGAACCTAGTAGGATACAGTCCATGGTGTTGTGAAGAGTCAGAGACAACTCAGCACTGAGCAACTGAACATGGTACATGTGCTTATTTACTGATGAATTATGTAAATATTGACAAAGTGCCAGATATGGATCAAGCACAGTGGCAAGACGCTAGAGTTTTCTCACTGAAAATTCATGATCCTTGTTTTCAAGAAGTTTCCTTCTACATTTTGCCTTAAAAGTCATTGCCAATATACTCATCTTCAGCCCTTTCAAATAATATTTAATTCTCTACCATTGAATCCTTTCAATTAGAAAAAAAATAAAAGGTCAATTCATAGGCTAGTATTTAACTATAAGTAGTAACATGCATATATCTGTCAACTAAAAAAGATGAACAACTTGAGAGCTGTGGGTTAAGTTTTATTTGGGGCATAATTAGGACTGCAGCCTGGGAGGCAGCACCCCAGATAGCTCTGAGAGACTGCTCCAAAGAGGCAGTTAGAGGAGGGTCAATATTTAAGGATTTTGGTGAGGGGGGTGTTTCATATCATTAAACAGTCATTTTACAAAGGATCCCTAATTAGTCACGAGGATCTGATGTCACCATGAACAGATTTAGTGCTTTTCTAAATATGAGGAGATGCAAGGATTGAGATAATAAAATCTGTTCCTAAAAGTATCCACCTATCTAAAGACCTCCCTCACCAGATTCCTTGGAGCACAGAGTGCCTCTACCCCACCGTGATCTCCATCAGGGGGTAATGAAGGTCAGCTGCTCTCAACAACACAGGGTCTGGTCTCTGCAGAGGCAGAGGGCAAAGGTCTTTGTTGTCCAGTCATTGGCAATGTAATTGATAAATGACAGTTTGTAGTTGACATATCAAAAGTTTTCTCTGTGGCAGGCATTGCCAAATGCTTTCCATGAATAATCTTACTGAATTATCCATATGAGAGGGAAATTATTATTACTTACATTCCACAGATGATAAAACAGAGGCCTAGAATATATATTTGTCCAAGGTCTCTCAACTGCTGACTGACAGTGCATAGATCAGAGCCAAACATTTCAGATTCAGAAGCCATGACACACTATCTACCTTCACTCTGTATAAAATGAAATGTATCATCTTGTCATCTTAAGGTGAGGAAGTATAGTCTGCAACTAGAAATTAATGAAAGGCTGGATGAAAGGTAGATTATGCAGTTTACAACTTAACTACTCTAGAATTGGGAGAAAGAAAAGATCACTGGAAATTAAGAGTAATCAAAGGATTTTTTGTTTGTTTGTTTTTCTTCCTTTGCTGCACCACACAGCTTTTAAAATCCTAGTTGCTAGTTCCTTGATCAGGGATTAAACTGAGGCCCTCAAAAATAAAAGCCCCAGCCTCTGAATTGCCAAGGAATTCCCTCCAAGGCATTTCTAATGAAAGAATGTGAAAGCCTTCTAAGTGCCAATTCAGTTCTTTGCATTTGAAAGACAACAGTAAATTCAAAATTTCCTCAAAATTTAGTCTCCATGTTAGCATTTTCTATTAAGTGGGAAAAAACACACAATATTTTCTTGAGTTATTTCTAGGCTTAACCCATGCTTTTCTAAGAAATATGTCATCTTAATCCTTTAAATAGCTCATGAAAAGCATGTATTCATTTTAGAATCTTCTGTCTTTACTCTTTACTGAATTGTTTATTTTTTAGCCCATGAAAGTAACAAAAGAAATTTAAAGAAACCTATGAAGATAGAAATATTTATTCTTATCCATTTTTTTTCATATTTTTAATTGCTTTAGTTTTTATGATGTTATGTTTGTTTTGCCATAAAACAACATAAATCAGTCATAATTGTACATACATACTGTCAACTACAAACTGGCATTTACCAATTACATTGCCAATGTCTGGACAACAAGGACATTTGCTGTCTGCCTCTGCAGAGACCAGACCCTGTACTGTTGAGAACTGCTGACCCTGTTGACAATACCCTCCCTCTGGAGCCTCTTTCCATCCAGGACTTCACAGAGACCCAGACTAGGCTTCCTGTGCTACAGAGCAACTTCTCACCAGTTGTCTGTCTTATGCTTGTGCCCAAACCTTGATTAATCCGAAGAATCTCTCTCCACTATATCTGTCTCTGTCTTTTGTCTCTTTCCTACTACGTTTCTCCACTACAAATTCAGCACAAATATGTTAGATTACAAATCAGCACAAATATGTTACACAAGCACAAATATGTTACACTAGCAGCTCAGCTGATACAGGATCTGCCTGCAATGTGGGAGACCTGGGTTCGATGCTTGGACTGGCAAGATTCCCTGGAGGAGGAATGGCAACCCACTCTGATATTCTTGCCTAGATAATTCCCATGGGGGTGCCTAGCAGGTTGTAGTCAATAGGATCTCCAAGAGGACAGAGTGACAAAGCAGAGCACAGTATATGTTGCACATACAATAGAAAATCTTGTCTGAGTTCAAGTTTGAGAGAAAATTCCAGTTTTCCCAAAGAAAGCAAGGAACTGCAGTTCTAATCCCTAGAAGAGAACAGTATTGAAATCCTCTTTTTCTCAACCCCACTGAAAAAGATGTGACTCATCTGGTTGATACATTTTTTGAGAATTTGACTTCCATTATGGCACATTTCTCTGAGGCATACTGCGGGGACCTTCCGCAGAAAGGGAAGGCAGCAGGGATTACTCCCAGCGGAACCGGGAGATCTCGGAGAGAGGCAAACCTTGAACTGCCCGCCCCGCAGCCCTTCGGCTGAGGCAAGGGACAATCAGACGCGACAGGGGTTCCATCGAAGTAGTTCCGCTTTATTAATGAAGAGCCACAGCTTTTATAGGCAAGTGAAGGGGGTTTTGCACGGGACTTCCTATAGATTACACCAATCAAGCTAAAGACCAAGCAATCATTCATGAGCGCGGAAGCCAGGGGAACCAATCAGAAATTTTGACCATCAATTAACAATTTAGATCACGCCCTGTCTCTTCCTGTAGGCGCCATCTTAGCTGCAAACATGTGCTTAAGCTTCTTTAAACAATGCACTTAAGCTTCCCTTCATTTCCATATCCCTTCCTGTAGGCGCCATCTTAGCTCCAAGCTGAAACAATGTGCTTAAGCTTCTTTTCACTCCCACACCCCTCCCTGTAGGCGCCATCTTAGCTCCAAACTGTAAACATGTGCTTAAGCTGCTTTATGCTTAAAACAGTCCTCTTTCAATTCAGAGCCCCACAGCATACTTTCTATATTTGAAGACAAAGCAGATCCATCCCTCTTTGTCAATCTATATTCAGGCAAAATGGGTTCACTATTTCAGTATGTGTTTCTAGTATCCATGCCATATCTAACTAAAGAATAATTATGGTTGTCTGGGAAGGGAGGTAGGCAAGTGAAGATGGACAGGAGGGAGAGGTTACAAAGCATAAAAGGAAACCGTTTTAAAAGTAATGGATAGGGGCTTCCCCTGGTGGTCCAGTGGGTAAGGACACCGCCTTGCAGTGCAAGGGGCGCCGGTTTGAGCCCTGGCCTGGGAAGATCCCACGTGCCACGGAGCGGCTGGACTGATGTGTCCAATTACTGAGCCAGAGCTCTGGAGCGCATGAGCCCAGAGCCATCGACAGAGGCCACCGTGATGGGAGGCCCACAGGAACCAAAGAACAAAGACGAATGAAAATAGAGAAATGAAAGACCAATAGAAGTGGCCCGCCCACTCCCCTCCCTCCCCAACCCGACCCCCGCCCAAAATAAATAAATAAATCTTTAAAAAAAAAAAAAAAGTTATGGATATTTTCATTATCTTAATTGTGCTGATGGCTTATATATACATACACATATGTCAAAAGTTGTCAAATTGTGCACTTTAAACATGTGAAGTGTATTTTATGTCAATTATATCTCAATTGTTATCCATCAAAGTGGATTGTTGGCTTTTACAAATAGAGGCAGACTATAATCATAAAGCAACAGTTAGAATTGGACAAGAAGCAACAGTTAGATGGACTGGTTCCAAATTGGGAAAAGAGTATGTCAAGGCTGTATCCTGTCACCTTACTTATTTAACTTACATGCAGAGTACATCAGGCAAAATGTCAGTCTGTATGAAGTGCAAACTAAACTCAAGAGTGCCAGGAGAAATATCAGTAACCTCAAATATGCAGACACCACCCTATGACAACAAGCAAGGAGGAACTAAAGACCCTCTTAATGTAGATGAAAGTGTAGGGAGAAAAGGCTGGCTTAAAACTCAACATTCAATAAACAAAGATCATGGCATCAGGTCCCATCACTTCAAGGAAAAGAGATAGACAAACAATGGAAATAGAGACAGATTTTTATTTTCTTGGTCTCCAAAAATCACCGTGGATGGGGACTGTAGCCATGAAATTAAAAGATGCTTCCTCCTTGGAAGAAAATCTGTGACAAGTCTAGACAGTGTATTAAAAAACAGAGACATCACTTTGCTGACAAAAGTCCATATAGTCGAAGCTTTGGTTTTCCAAGTAGTCATGTGTGGTATATGAGAATTGGACCATAAAGAATGTTAAGTGCCAAATAATTGATGCCTTTGAACTGTGGTGTTGGAGAAGACTCTTTAGAGTTTCTTGGATTGCAAGGAGATCAAACCAATCAATCTTAAAGGAAATCAATTCTGAATATTCACTGGAAAAGAATGAATGCTGATACTGAAGTTGAAGCTCCAATGCTTGGGCCACCTAATGCAAAGAGACAACTCATTGGAAAAGTCCCAGATGTTGGGGAAGATGGAAGGCAGTAGGAGAAGGGGATGAGATAGTTGGATGACATCACTGACTCAGTGCACATGAGTTTGAGCAAGCTTCAGGATATGGTGAAGGACAGGGAAGCCTGGCATGTCACAGTTCATGAGGTCGCAGAGAGTCAGATATGACTGAGAGACTGAACAGAACAGATAAACATAAATAATCAGCAATGGATCTATTTAATAAACTGTGGCCCTACTAGGTTTAGGGAAGCTCAGCTTTAGTGCAGTGTTGTCAATCTGTATGAAATGTTACTCAGACTTTAAGAAATATTAAAAATTATAGTAGTTATTCTTTAATTTGGAAGTTGTCATTCAAAGAAGCAGCTCTAATGTTGTACCTGTACCTTTCTATGTTTAATAGGTATTGGACTATTAAGTTAATATGTAACTATCCTGTTTGGAACATGTGACAAACTCTCCTAATATTAGTTGGGGGAGTTTCTGTAACGCTACTGTCCATGGGGTCACAAAGAGTCACACGATTTAGTGGATTAATCCAGATCACACAATTGTACCCCAAAAAGTTGGTTCATGGTTTGCTCTAAAGAAAGAATAACGTCATCTATTACAAATATACATAAGAAAACCCTCCATCAAATGGTGCTAAAGGAAATAGCACACGTCTTGATAAATTAAACTTCAGTATATCTCTGTGGACATATTTTTCAAATTGGATTCTTCTCATCCATATTATACTTTGTAACTAACATAAGGAATTTTATTTTTTAGAGGAAATAGTGGATGTTTTACTGCTATAAAATTCTAGTCTTTATTTGTTATTTAAATTATGACAGAAGCATAATTACTAAGAACTGATACACACTAACCGTATGATGTTTTGGTCAATAACTAAAAAATCAGTTTGGAAATAATTGATACTCATACTATACTTTTTAGAACCAATGTGGTGTTGGAGAAGACTCTTTAGAGTTTCTTGGATTGCAAGGAGATCAAACCAATCAATCTTAAAGGAAATCAATTCTGAATATTCACTGGAAAAGAATGAATGCTGATACTGAAGTTGAAGCTCCAATGCTTGGGCCACCTAATGCAAAGAGACAACTCATTGGAAAAGTCCCAGATGTTGGGGAAGATGGAAGGCAGTAGGAGAAGGGGATGAGATAGTTGGATGACATCACTGACTCAGTGCACATGAGTTTGAGCAAGCTTCAGGATATGGTGAAGGACAGGGAAGCCTGGCATGTCACAGTTCATGAGGTCGCAGAGAGTCAGATATGACTGAGAGACTGAACAGAACAGATAAACATAAATAATCAGCAATGGATCTATTTAATAAACTGTGGCCCTACTAGGTTTAGGGAAGCTCAGCTTTAGTGCAGTGTTGTCAATCTGTATGAAATGTTACTCAGACTTTAAGAAATATTAAAAATTATAGTAGTTATTCTTTAATTTGGAAGTTGTCATTCAAAGAAGCAGCTCTAATGTTGTACCTGTACCTTTCTATGTTTAATAGGTATTGGACTATTAAGTTAATATGTAACTATCCTGTTTGGAACATGTGACAAACTCTCCTAATATTAGTTGGGGGAGTTTCTGTAACGCTACTGTCCATGGGGTCACAAAGAGTCACACGATTTAGTGGATTAATCCAGATCACACAATTGTACCCCAAAAAGTTGGTTCATGGTTTGCTCTAAAGAAAGAATAACGTCATCTATTACAAATATACATAAGAAAACCCTCCATCAAATGGTGCTAAAGGAAATAGCACACGTCTTGATAAATTAAACTTCAGTATATCTCTGTGGACATATTTTTCAAATTGGATTCTTCTCATCCATATTATACTTTGTAACTAACATAAGGAATTTTATTTTTTAGAGGAAATAGTGGATGTTTTACTGCTATAAAATTCTAGTCTTTATTTGTTATTTAAATTATGACAGAAGCATAATTACTAAGAACTGATACACACTAACCGTATGATGTTTTGGTCAATAACTAAAAAATCAGTTTGGAAATAATTGATACTCATACTATACTTTTTTATGTTTATTACAATTGATCTTTCTCTCAAGTATCCAGGCTTGTGCGCACAAGATTTTAAAAGTGGAAGGCTTATTTAGAATGAGTAAATATCAGGCATTGTGTAAACAATTTCTAAAAAATTGCATTGATTTGTTTATTTAAATCATTTCAATCGTTCTTACATTTGTGTCCTGGATTTGATGATAGTTTTGATGGTACATTTCAAGTGCACATTAATACATTCCAAATATGATCTAATCCAACCCGTTTAATTTTCAGGTGACAGAGTAGAGACCTAAGGCTTAAATGATGTGTCCAAGTTCAAATATAGACAGAAGCAGAGTCATATTTTGACTCAAGTGTGACTAATCATTTATGTTTAAACCTGTATTGGTTCACAAACTGGTTCTTAGACAGATACAAAAAAAAAGAAGCTGGACACTCCAGATTAGGAGGTGGCAACTTTAATTAGCAAGGAAACTTACAAATGAGGCTTGTCTTGGGTGACTGGCTAAAAAATTAGTACATCTGCATATCTGTCCACAAGAATCTTAGAAGTTTATATAGAAGCTTCAACTAGTTTGAGTCACAGATTAATTTCAGTTAATTTCAATAGCATATCATTTGCTCAAAATTGCATCCTTTAAAGGATTTCTACTGTGGTAAAAATGAACGGAACACATATTCCAAGAATAAGGAATAACTTTATCACCAGTATCCAGCCCTCAGGCCGACCATTGGTCAAATTCTCTGAGTTATCTACTCCAAGGACCTTCCAGCCCATCAACCTTTTTGCTGTTACCAAGTAACACATTGCAATAGCTGGAATACAGAAAGTAAACGTATCATCCAAAATTATACAACTTTGTGGAAGATGCTTTTCCCAGATTTTCTGCTTTTAATGCAAAACACGTTCAATTCCAATTCATTGTGTGTGTGTGTGTGTGTGTGTGTGTGTTATGTTTAGTTTTATGGTTTTACATTAAACACTTTCCAGTAAAGTTTTATACCAACAAGAATTCTTTCTGTTTCTGCTTAAGCCAGGAGCACTGGCTTCTTCAAATGGTAGCTATAGATCAACATAGAGGATTTGGTGCTTCCCCAGTGACTCAGAATTAAAGAATTGACTTGCAATGCAGGAGCTGCAGGAGATGAGTGTTCCATCCCTGGGTCAGGAAGATCCCATGAATGAGGGCATGGCAACCCATTCCAATATTCTTGCCTGGAGAATCCCATGGACAGAAGAGGCTGGTGGGCTACAGTCCATGGGATCGCAAAGACTTGGACATGACTGAAGTGACTTACCGTGCAAGCCTAGAGGATTTTATTTCCATAATGATTCTCACCTTTAAAGAAAGGCTTTCTATAGTAAAATAGTCTGTTACCATTTAGTTTATGTAATTTTGGAGTTAACATTAGGTGTTGAAATAACTGGCCAATTTTTTGTTCTCACATAGCCTCCCTAGTCAATAGCACTAAGATTGTAAGTATTTAAGGGAAACTTCAAGATGACAAAGGAATAAAACATGGAAGATCACCTTTCTCTCCACAAATACATCAGAAATATATCTGGATGCAGAACAACTACAGAACACCTACTAAACTCTGGCAGATTCCAGGGAATCTCCTGGGAAGAACGCACGACCATCTTAGGTGGCAGCAACAACTTGCTGGCCTCTATTGCTGCAGGTACGCCTCAAACATTACGACTATGACTGTCATATCCCTCCATTCCCCAGCCTCAATAAGAAAATGAGCCCCACTAAGCCACTGTTTTCACCCCTTTTCTGGGTAGGAAAGAGATGCTGTAGGTCAGCCTACAACAGAGGTGGGCAAAAAACCAAAGCTGAGCTCCAAGGGCTGTGTGACCAAAGAAGATGAAATAAATTCTCTCATGAAGCCACAGAATCAGTGGATTAAATTCCTACAATTAGCTTGGTATATTTTGCATCTGTGGAATAAAAAATGAATGTTCCCAAATTAGATGCTGTGGGCTTTGGAAGCAAATACAAGCTGGAGTATTATTAAATCAGAGTGTGAACTGGCCCCAAAGTGCCCACAGCAGGTCAAGAAATATTCCTAAAAGTATTGGAGGACTTCCATTAAAAAATAAAGCATAAAAAACATGGGAGGACTTATTGATTAGGCAGATTGGATGTTGCTCACTGTGGAAGCAAGAACAAGACAATTGGGGCTTCCCCTGGTGGTCCAGTGGGTAAGGACACCGCCTTGCAGTGCAAGGGGCGCCGGTTCGATCCCTGTCCGGGGAAGATCCCACGTGTCGTGGAGCGGCTGGACTGATGTGTCCAATTACCGAGCCAGAGCTCTGGGGCGCATGCACTCAGATCCAGTGCTCTGTGACAACAGACACCACCGTGTTGGGAGGCCCACAGGAGCCAAAGAACAAAGACGGATGAAAATAGAGAAATGAAAGACCAATAGAAGTGGCCTGCCCGTCCCCCTCCCTCCCCACCCCACCCCACAAAAGATAAATAAATAATAAAAAAAAAGTTTATAAAAAAAAAACAAGACAATTGAGGTCATTTAAAAAATACAATTTTTGCTATTATTCTCTCTATATAAAAGATAACTTTTTTCTTTTCTGTTTTGTTCTATTGTTATTATTCTTTTTACTTCTATATTTATGTATTCCTTCTTTTTTATTCTAATTTCTTTTGCCTATTTTGATGGCACTTTTTGTTATATTGCATTTTTTCATGTTATTATTTTCTCTGATTATGCTTTGTTATAACTTATTCCTGGTTATATTTTCATTTTTCTATTTTCATTTTATTCCTTAGTTATTTTCTATTTTTTCATTTCTCTTTTGTTTTTACATTTTTAAATCATACTTGTACATTTGTTTTATGTATTCTTTACCTTTTTTGGCTTGTTTGATGCATTTGATTTGCTTAAGAGCAAATCTAGTCTTTCTAATTGAGTTCTTTTTTTTTTATTCTTTATTTTAAAGGTTTTACAGAGTTTTGTTATTCACAGACATGTATGTTCCCAGAGCAGACATATGCATGTCCCTGGTCCCCACCCCCAAAGTCCCTCCCTTCCCACCACTCCAGACCATCACCCCATGACATTTTAAGCACTCCTATTCTCTTAGCACAATGACAATAGCTATCTTTTCCACACATGATGGTATAGGTTTCCTTGTTACTCCCTCGGTGCATCCCCCTCCCTATTTCTTCCCCGCAATGTACCTATGTCTATGCCCTGTCTGTTTTTCCATGACTTCCTTGTGTGTGTTATCAAGGCTGTCCTACTAGATTCCATATATGTGTGTTAGTATACTATACTTGTCTTTCTCTTTTTGACTTACTTCACTTTTATGATAGGTTCTAGAGCCAGCCACCTCATTAGGACTGAGTCTTCTGCATTTCTTTTAACAGCTGAGTAGTATTCCATTGCATATATGTACCAGAGCTTCAGTATCCATTCATTCATCGATGGACACCAAGGTTGCTTCCATGTTCTGGCTATTGTATAGAGAGCTGCAATGAACATTGGGGTATAGCTGCTTCTTTCAGTTTTGATTTCATCCGGATATAAGCCTAAGAGTGGGATTGCTGGGTCATCGGGTGCTTCTATTTCTACTTCTTTAAGGAATCTCCATACTGTCTTCCATAGAGGCTGTATCAATTGACATTCCCACCAGCAATGCAAGAGGGTTCTCTTTTCTCCGCACCCTCTCCAGCATTTATTGTCTGCAGATTTTTTGAAGATGGCCATTTTGACGGGTGTGAGGTGATATCTCATTGTAGTTTTAATTTGCATTTCTCTAATGATAAGCGAGGTTGAGCATCATTTCATGTGCTTTTGGGCCCTCTGTATGTCCTCTTTGGAGAGGCGTCTCTTTAGATCTTTTTCCCATTTTTTGATTGGGTTATTCGTTTTCCCTGTGCTGAGTAGTCTGTGTTGTTTGTCGATTTTGGAGATTAATTCTTTCTCTGTTGTTTCATTTGCTATGATTTTCTCTCACTCTGTGGCATGTCTGTCCAGCTTTTTTGTAATTTCTTTTGCTGTACAAAAGCTTTTAAGTTTCATGAGGTTCCACATGTTCATTTGTCTTTTGAGTTCCGCTATTTTAGTAGGTGGGTCAGAGAAGATCTTGCTTTGATTGATGTCCTTGAGGGTTTTGCCTATATTCTCCTCTAAGAGTTTGATGGTTTCTGGTCTTACATTTAGATCTTTAATCCATTTTGAGTTGATCTTAGTGTATGATGTCAGGGAATGTTCCAACTTCATTTTTTTGCATGTAGCTGTCCAATTTTCCCAGCACCATTTGTTGAAGAGGCTGTCTTTGTCCCATTTTATAGTTTCTCCTCCTTTGTCAAAAATAAGGTATCCATAAGTGCGTGGGTTTATGTCTGGGTTCTTTTTCTTGTTCCATTGATCTATAGTTTTATTTATGTAGGCCAGAAGCTCCCATTTCTTTTAACAGCTGAGTAGTATTCCATTGCATATATGTACCAGAGCTTCAGTATCCATTCATTCATCGATGGACACCAAGGTTGCTTCCATGTTCTGGCTATTGTATAGAGAGCTGCAATGAACATTGGGGTATAGCTGCTTCTTTCAGTTTTGATTTCATCCGGATATAAGCCTAAGAGTGGGATTGCTGGGTCATCGGGTGCTTCTATTTCTACTTCTTTAAGGAATCTCCATACTGTCTTCCATAGAGGCTGTATCAATTGACATTCCCACCAGCAATGCAAGAGGGTTCTCTTTTCTCCGCACCCTCTCCAGCATTTATTGTCTGCAGATTTTTTGAAGATGGCCATTTTGACGGGTGTGAGGTGATATCTCATTGTAGTTTTAATTTGCATTTCTCTAATGATAAGCGAGGTTGAGCATCATTTCATGTGCTTTTGGGCCCTCTGTATGTCCTCTTTGGAGAGGCGTCTCTTTAGATCTTTTTCCCATTTTTTGATTGGGTTATTCGTTTTCCCTGTGCTGAGTAGTCTGTGTTGTTTGTCGATTTTGGAGATTAATTCTTTCTCTGTTGTTTCATTTGCTATGATTTTCTCTCACTCTGTGGCATGTCTGTCCAGCTTTTTTGTAATTTCTTTTGCTGTACAAAAGCTTTTAAGTTTCATGAGGTTCCACATGTTCATTTGTCTTTTGAGTTCCGCTATTTTAGTAGGTGGGTCAGAGAAGATCTTGCTTTGATTGATGTCCTTGAGGGTTTTGCCTATATTCTCCTCTAAGAGTTTGATGGTTTCTGGTCTTACATTTAGATCTTTAATCCATTTTGAGTTGATCTTAGTGTATGATGTCAGGGAATGTTCCAACTTCATTTTTTTGCATGTAGCTGTCCAATTTTCCCAGCACCATTTGTTGAAGAGGCTGTCTTTGTCCCATTTTATAGTTTCTCCTCCTTTGTCAAAAATAAGGTATCCATAAGTGCGTGGGTTTATGTCTGGGTTCTTTTTCTTGTTCCATTGATCTATAGTTTTATTTTTGTGCCAGTACCATACTGTCTTGAGGACTGTTGCTTTGCAGTAGAGTCTGAAGATAGGGAGGCTGATTTCTCCAGCTCCGTTTTTCTTTCTCAGGATTGCTTTGGCTATTCGAGGTTTTTTGTGTTTCCATATGAACTGTGTTATTATTTGGTCCAGTTCTATGAAAAATCTCAATGGTAGTTGAATAGGTATTGTATTGAAGCTATAGATGATATTTGGTAGTATGGTCATTTTCACAATATTGATTCTTCTGAACCAGGAACATGGAATATCTCTCCATCTGTTTAAGTCTTCTTTAGTTTCTCTCATGAGTGTCTTGTAATTTTCTGTGCACAATTCTTTTGTTTCTTTGGGCAGGTTTATTCCTAGATATTTGATTGTTTTGATTGCAATGGTGAAGGGGATTGCCTCTTTGATTTCGTTTTCTGATTTTGCATTGTTTGTATATAGGAATGCCAGGGATTTCTGTGTGTTGACTTTCTATCCTGCAACTTTGCTGAATTCATTGATCAGCTCTGGTAGCTTTGTAACCGTGTCTTTGGGATTTTCTATGTATAATATCATGTCATCTGTAAAAAAAGCGAGAGCTTGACTTCTTCCTTTCCAATCTGGATCCCTTTGATTTCTTTCTCTTCTCTTATTGCTGTTGTTAGAACTTCCAGGACTATGTTGAATAGTAGTGGTGAAAGTGGACACCCCTGTCTTGTTCCTGATCTTAGAGGGAATGCTTTCAGTTTTTCACCATTAACAATAATGTTCGCTGTAGGCTTCTCATAGATGGCTTTTATTATATTGAGATATGTTCCTTCTATGCCCATTTTCTGAAGAGTTTTGATCATAAATGGATGTTGTACTTTGTCGAAGGCTTTTTCTGCATCTATTGAGATGATCATGTGATTTTTGTCTCTCAGTTTGTTGATATGGTGTAACACATTGATTGATTTGCGAATGTTGAGGAATCTTTGCATGCCTGGGATGAACCCGACTTGATCATGATGTATGAGTTTTTTGATGTGTTGTTGAATTCTGTTTGCTAGGATTTTGTTGAGGATCTTGGCATCTAAGTTCATCAGTGAAATTGGCCTATAGTTTTCCTTTTTTGTGTTGTCTTTGCCTGGTCTTGGTATCAGGGTGATGGTGGCCTCGTAGAATGTGTTTGGAAGTGTTCCTTCCTGTGCAATTTTTTGGAAGAGTTTTAGAAGGACAGGCATTAGCTCTTCTTTAAATGTTTGGTAGAATTCCGTTGTGAAGCCATCTGGCCCTGGGCATTTATTTCGGGGCATATTTTTAATCACAAATTCGATTTCTGAACTTGTGATTGGGTTGTTCAAAGTTTCTGTTTCTTCCTGGCTCAGTCTTGGGAGATTGATCTTCCCCAAGAAACTGTCCATTTCTTCCAGGTTTTCCAGTTTGTTGCCATAGAGTGGCTCATAATAGTCTCTTAGAATCCTTTGGATTTCTGCATTATCTGTTGTAATCTCTCCTTTTTCGTTTTTGATTTTGTTGATCTGGTTCTTCTCTCTCTTTTTCTTAATGAGTCTATATAGGAATGCCAGGGATTTCTGTGTGTTGACTTTCTATCCTGCAACTTTGCTGAATTCATTGATCAGCTCTGGTAGCTTTGTAACCGTGTCTTTGGGATTTTCTATGTATAATATCATGTCATCTGTAAAAAAAGCGAGAGCTTGACTTCTTCCTTTCCAATCTGGATCCCTTTGATTTCTTTCTCTTCTCTTATTGCTGTTGTTAGAACTTCCAGGACTATGTTGAATAGTAGTGGTGAAAGTGGACACCCCTGTCTTGTTCCTGATCTTAGAGGGAATGCTTTCAGTTTTTCACCATTAACAATAATGCTCGCTGTAGGCTTCTCATAGATGGCTTTTATTATATTGAGATATGTTCCTTCTATGCCCATTTTCTGAAGAGTTTTGATCATAAATGGATGTTGTACTTTGTCGAAGGCTTTTTCTGCATCTATTGAGATGATCATGTGATTTTTGTCTCTCAGTTTGTTGATATGGTGTAACACATTGATTGATTTGCGAATGTTGAGGAATCTTTGCATGCCTGGGATGAACCCGACTTGATCATGATGTATGAGTTTTTTGATGTGTTGTTGAATTCTGTTTGCTAGGATTTTGTTGAGGATCTTGGCATCTAAGTTCATCAGTGAAATTGGCCTATAGTTTTCCTTTTTTGTGTTGTCTTTGCCTGGTCTTGGTATCAGGGTGATGGTGGCCTCGTAGAATGTGTTTGGAAGTGTTCCTTCCTGTGCAATTTTTTGGAAGAGTTTTAGAAGGACAGGCATTAGCTCTTCTTTAAATGTTTGGTAGAATTCCGTTGTGAAGCCATCTGGCCCTGGGCATTTATTTCGGGGCATATTTTTAATCACAAATTCGATTTCTGAACTTGTGATTGGGTTGTTCAAAGTTTCTGTTTCTTCCTGGCTCAGTCTTGGGAGATTGATCTTCCCCAAGAAACTGTCCATTTCTTCCAGGTTTTCCAGTTTGTTGCCATAGAGTTGCTCATAATAGTCTCTTAGAATCCTTTGGATTTCTGCATTATCTGTTGTAATCTCTCCTTTTTCGTTTTTGATTTTGTTGATCTGGTTCTTCTCTCTCTTTTTCTTAATGAGTCTGGCCAGTGGCTTGTCAATTTTGTTTACCTTTTCAAAGAATCAGGTTTTTGTTTTATTTATCTTTACTTTTGTTTCTTTTGTTTCTTTTTCATTTATTTCTGCTCTGATCTTTATGATTTCTCTTCTTCTGCTGGTTTTGGGATGTTTTTGTTCTTCTTTCTCCAACTGTTTTAAGTGGAGTGTTAGGTCATCTGCTTCATATTTTCCTAGTTTCTTGAGGTGGGATTGTATTGCTATAAATCTCCCTCTTAGAACTGCTTTTGCAGTATCCCATAGTTTTTGCACGGTCGTGAGTTCATTGTCAGTTTCTTTTAGGAATTGTCTAATTTCTCCTCTGATTTCCTCAATGATCAGTTGGTTTTTTAGGTATGTATTGTGTAATTTCCATGTGTTCCTGTTTTTAGGGTCTTTTTTTCTGATAGTTGATATCCAGTCTCATTGCACTGTGGTCCAAGAAGATGGTTGATATAATTTCGGTTTTCTTGAAATGACTGAGGTTTGATTTGTGGCCCAAGATGTGGTCTATCCTGGAGAATGTTCCGTGAGCACTTGAGAAGAAAGTGTATTCTTCTGCTTTTGGATGGAACGTCCTAAAGATATCGATGAGGTCCATCTTTTCCAGTGTGGCATTTAAGGCTTGTGTTTCTTTATTAATTTTCTGTTTGAATGATCTGTCCTTTGGTGTGAGAGGAGTGTTAAAGTCTCCTACTATTATTGTGTTATTGTTGATTTCTTCTTTTATGTCTGAAAGTACCTGTCTTATGTATTGAGGATCCCCCTGTGTTGGGTGCGTAGATATTCATGACTGTTATGTCTTCCTCTTGGATAGATCCCTTAATCATGAGGTAGTGACCTGCCTTGTCTCTTAGAATCTTCTTTACTTTAAAGTCTATTTTGTCTGATATAAGGATTGCTACTCCAGCTTTCTTTTGATTTCCATTTGCATGAAATATCTTTTTCCAGCCTTTCACTTTCAGTCTATGGGTGTCTCTAGGTCTGAAGTGGGTCTCTTGTAAACAGCATATATATGGGTCTTGCTTCTGGATCCATTCAGCCAGCCTGTGTCGTTTGGTTGGAGCATTTAGTCCATTTACGTTCAAAGTAATTATTGATATGAATGTTCCTATTGTTATCTTCTTAGAAATTTCGGGTTTGATTTGTAAGGCTTCTCCTTCTCTTGTATTTATTGGCTATATCAGGCCCTTTAATACTTGTTGTAGGGCTGGTTTTGTGGTACAGAATTCTTTTAGTTTTTGCTTGTCTGCGAATCTTTTGACTTCACCATCAATTTTGAATGAGATTCTTGCTGGGTAGAGAATTCGTGGTTGCAGGGTATTCTCTTTTAGCCGTTTAAATGTATCTTGCCATTCTCTTCTGGCCTGTAGGGTTTCTGTTGAGAGATCCGCAGTTAAACGTATGGGGTTTCCTTTATATGTTATTTGTTGTTTGCTCCTAGCTGCTTTTAGTAATCTGTCTTTATATTTAGTCTGCGTTAGTTTGATTAGTATGTGCCTTGGTGTGTTTCTTCTGGGGTTTCTCCTGTAGGGAACTCTTTGTGCTTCCTGGACTTGGTTGACTATCTCCTTTCCCATGCTGGGGAAGTTTTCAACTATAACCTCTTCAAGAATTTTTTCATAGTCTTTCTTCTCTTCTTCTTCTTCTGGAACTCCTATAATTCTAATGTTGGTGCGTTTAATATTGTCCCATAGGTCTCTGAGGCTATGCTCAGTTCTTTTAATTCTTTGGGCTTTGTTCTGTTCTTCAGCACTTATTTCCACCATTCTGTCTTCCAGCTCACTTATCCGTTCTTCAGCCTCTGATACTCTACTGTTGAGACCTTCTATAGTATTTTTGAGTTCAGCAATTGAGTTGGTGGTCTCTATTTGCTTATTTTTCATTTCCTGCATGTCTTTTCTCAATGCACTAATTTCCTCTAATATTCTGTTTTCGGTGTTTTGCATCCTCATTAGTATAGTTTTTCTGAATTCTCTTTCAGATAGCTTGTCTATCTCCTCCTCTGTCATTTGAAGTGTTGTTTCTCTAGCTTGGTCCTTCATTTGTACAGTGTTTCTCTGACGTTTCATTATTAGGTTAATTTTTGTTTCTTTGAGTGTGTCTGTGTGTATGGAGTTCTTATTCCTACCAGGCTTCTTGGTTGAATTCTCCCTTCCTTTGGGTTTCTGTCCTTGTAGAAGGGTTCAGGGGTTTGTGTCTTGGGTGGTGATAGACCTTGTTTACAGGTGAATAATCTGTAGTGTTCTATGTTCTTTGATAATCAGTGTGGAGTCTTGGAATCCGGGCTTCCGCTTCGAGGATCCTTGGTTTGATGATTGGTCAGGGGGTGTGGGCTCTATGTCTGGTTTGCTATGGTGTTCTGTGATGCTAGTTCACACACTAGCATCTGAGGAACAAGAGGTGCATCCCTGATGGGTGACAGTCATAAAAGCATGCAGATGTTTTCTAACATAATCGTAAGAAAAAAAATGATTACAAAGCAGGTTTAAATGCCAACTGGCCTGTAGGGTTTCTGTTGAGAGATCCGCAGTTAAACGTATGGGGTTTCCTTTATATGTTATTTGTTGTTTGCTCCTAGCTGCTTTTAGTAATCTGTCTTTATATTTAGTCTGCGTTAGTTTGATTAGTATGTGCCTTGGTGTGTTTCTTCTGGGGTTTCTCCTGTAGGGAACTCTTTGTGCTTCCTGGACTTGGTTGACTATCTCCTTTCCCATGCTGGGGAAGTTTTCAACTATAACCTCTTCAAGAATTTTTTCATAGTCTTTCTTCTCTTCTTCTTCTTCTGGAACTCCTATAATTCTAATGTTGGTGCGTTTAATATTGTCCCATAGGTCTCTGAGGCTATGCTCAGTTCTTTTAATTCTTTGGGCTTTGTTCTGTTCTTCAGCACTTATTTCCACCATTCTGTCTTCCAGCTCACTTATCCGTTCTTCAGCCTCTGATACTCTACTGTTGAGACCTTCTATAGTATTTTGAGTTCAGCAATTGAGTTGGTGGTCTCTATTTGCTTATTTTTCATTTCCTGCATGTCTTTTCTCAATGCACTAATTTCCTCTAATATTCTGTTTTCGGTGTTTTGCATCCTCATTAGTATAGTTTTTCTGAATTCTCTTTCAGATAGCTTGTCTATCTCCTCCTCTGTCATTTGAAGTGTTGTTTCTCTAGCTTGGTCCTTCATTTGTACAGTGTTTCTCTGACGTTTCATTATTAGGTTAATTTTTGTTTCTTTGTGTGTGTCTGTGTGTATGGAGTTCTTATTCCTACCAGGCTTCTTGGTTGAATTCTCCCTTCCTTTGGGTTTCTGTCCTTGTAGAAGGGTTCAGGGGTTTGTGTCTTGGGTGGTGATAGACCTTGTTTACAGGTGAATAATCTGTAGTGTTCTATGTTCTTTGATAATCAGTGTGGAGTCTTGGAATCCGGGCTTCCGCTTCGAGGATCCTTGGTTTGATGATTGGTCAGGGGGTGTGGGCTCTATGTCTGGTTTGCTATGGTGTTCTGTGATGCTAGTTCACACACTAGCATCTGAGGAACAAGAGGTGCATCCCTGATGGGTGACAGTCATAAAAGCATGCAGATGTTTTCTAACATAATCGTAAGATATACATACATATACAGCAATCCCCACAACTGACCAGTTTTACAGAGATAAGGCACAGGAAATCTTTCTAGCAACTCATGCAATCACAGATGATACTTGCCCGTTAAGCTCTGAATTAATTAAAATATTGCCTGAATAATAGATCTAGCACAAGGTCCTGGCTTGGATAATTACAATGAGAGCAATTTTAAATTAGGACATGTGCTCGGGGTGACAAGGAGGAGAGTCTATAGGTAATAAAAAGGAAAAGATTTGTCTTGGAAGTATTTTATAGGATTAGGTGGCAAAGATTAGTGTGTGTACTGTTTAGTGTATTTGGAAGTGAATAGTGGAGACAGAAAGATAGGAAATAATTTATCTAGAGGATATTGGTAGCTAGGAAGATGTTTTACATTTAGAACATAGAGAAAGAAAGCAGTGGGAAAGAGGAAAGAGAAAAGAGAATTAGAGGTTTTCAAGAATTAAAATTACAGTTAAAAAAATAATAAAAGTCAAAAGAAAGTTAAAAATTAAAAAGAGCAGAAAAAATTAATAAGAGACCGAAAAACAAAGAAAAAACACATAGAATATATCAAAGAAATGAAAACTACAAAAAAAAAAAAAAGAAACAAAAAAAACAACAAACATAAAAAACCTTAATAAACAAAGAAACTAATAAACCCGAAACCAATCAATTGAATAAGCAAAATAGTCCACCACAAACAAGCAGAAAAAAATGAAAAAGAAAAAAAAAAAAAGTTAAATACTGTCCTCGGTTTTTATCTTCACTTCTGCCTGTTGGAAACCAATCTGCTCTTGATGGTGGTGTCTTGATGGCGTAGTCTTTCCCTTATAGTGCCGGTTGCTGTGGTTTCTGTTTTTGTGTTCAGCAAAATGAGGGCTTTGCTGCCATACTGGGTGTTCTGTGATGTTTTAACGTTGGCAATCCGGGCTTCCGCTCGAGGATCCTTGGTTTGATGATTGGTCAGGGGGTGTGGGCTCTATGTCTGGTTTGCTATGGTGTTCTGTGATGCTAGTTCACACACTAGCATCTGAGGAACAAGAGGTGCATCCCTGATGGGTGACAGTCATAAAAGCATGCAGATGTTTTCTAACATAATCGTAAGATATACATACATATACAGCAATCCCCACAACTGACCAGTTTTACAGAGATAAGGCACAGGAAATCTTTCTAGCAACTCATGCAATCACAGATGATACTTGCCCGTTAAGCTCTGAATTAATTAAAATAATGCCTGAGTAATAGATCTAGCACAAGGTCCTGGCTTGGATAATTACAATGAGAGCAATTTTAAATTAGGACATGTGCTCGGGGTGACAAGGAGGAGAGTCTATAGGTAATAAAAAGGAAAAGATTTGTCTTGGAAGTATTTTATAGGATTAGGTGGCAAAGATTAGTGTGTGTACTGTTTAGTGTATTTGGAAGTGAATAGTGGAGACAGAAAGATAGGAAATAATTTATCTAGAGGATATTGGTAGCTAGGAAGATGTTTTACATTTAGAACATAGAGAAAGAAAGCAGTGGGAAAGAGGAAAGAGAAAAGAGAATTAGAGGTTTTCAAGAATTAAAATTACAGTTAAAAAAATAATAAAAGTCAAAAGAAAGTTAAAAATTAAAAAGAGCAGAAAAAATTAATAAGAGACCGAAAAACAAAGAAAAAACACATAGAATATATCAAAGAAATGAAAACTACAAAAAAAAAAAAAAGAAACAAAAAAAACAACAAACATAAAAAACCTTAATAAACAAAGAAACTAATAAACCCGAAACCAATCAATTGAATAAGCAAAATAGTCCACCACAAACAAGCAGAAAAAAATGAAAAAAGAAAAAGAAAAAAAAAAAAAAGTTAAATACTGTCCTCGGTTTTTATCTTCACTTCTGCCTGTTGGAAACCAATCTGCTCTTGATGGTGGTGTCTTGATGGCGTAGTCTTTCCCTTATAGTGCCGGTTGCTGTGGTTTCTGTTTTTGTGTTCAGCAAAATGAGGGCTTTGCTGCCATACTGGGTGCTGGCCGGGACGGTGGGCTGATCCCAGTCAGTCGGGCGGAGGCCGCGGTGCGCGCAGCCCCGTATTGGAGGGGGGCGCCCCGGCTCTACCGCGCACCCGCCTGTAGTCTCCAATTCCTGCTCTTTCCCCGGCTTCCTCCGCTGCTGCAGCAGCTCTAGGGGAGCGTGGGCTTCTCCGCCACTGGCACATGCGCACTGCCAGTTATGTGTCTAAGTACCAAAGGCGGACGCGAGCTTTCCTGTCCAACTCGTGCCCGGTCCCTGGTCAGCAACCCGGGGACGACTTCCTCTCTCCGTTCAGCAAGCCCTCCAGTTGGAGTGGCTGAACTTACTCGCCTCGCGGCGCCCGCGGCTCCTCGCGGCGCCCACGGCTCCTTGCGGCGTCCGCGGCTCCTCGCGGCGGGCGGGTTCCGGCGGCTCCTCGCGGCGGGCGGGTTCCGGCCTTCCTTGCATTCTTGTTCACTAACAATGAAAAATCAGCATGAGAAATGATGGAAATAATCCCATTATCATTGCAACAAAGAGAATAACATATCTAAGAAGAAACCTACTGAAAGAGGCATAAAACTTTAGTCAGAAAACTATAAGCAATTGGTGGAAGAAATCAAAGTTGACACAAACATATGGAAAGATATACCACAATCTTGACTGGGAAGAATCAGTTTTGTGAAAAAATGACTATACTACCCAAAACAATCTGCAGATTCAATGCAATCCCTGTCAAGCTATGAATGGCATTTTTCTCAAAACTAGAACAAAATATTTTATAGTTTGTGAGGAAATACAAAAGACTCTGAATAGCCAAAGCAATATTGAGAAAGAAGAATGCAGCCAGAAAAAACAACCTTCTTGACTTCAGACTATAACAAAAGCCTACAATCATCAATACAGCATGGTACTGGCACAAAGGCAGGAATAGAGATCAATGGAACAAGACAGAAACCACAGAGATAAACCCAAGCACTTACGGGCACATTATCTTTGAGAAAGGAGGCAACAGTACACAGTGGAGAAAAGACAGCATCTTCATTAAATGGTGTTGGGAAAAGTGAATAGATATGTAAAAGGATGAAATCAGAGCACTTCATAGCAGCATAAAAATAAAGTGGATTAAAAACCTAAACATAAGGCCAGAAATTATAAAACTCTTAGAGGAAGATATAGGCATAATGGTATTTGACATAAATTGCAGCAAAATCCTCTTTGTACCACCTCCTAGAATAATAGTAGTAATAATAATAACACAAAGAAATGGGACCTAATTAAACTTAAAAGCTTTTGAACAACAGAGAAAACAATAAACAGTGTAGAATGACAACCCTCAAAATGGGAGAAAGTTTTTTTTCCAAATGAAGCAACTGACAGAGGATTCATCTCCAAGATACAAAACAGCTCATGCAGCTCAATATTAAGGAAAAAAAAAAAAAAATAGCAGAAGACCCAAACAGACACTTCTCCGAAGACATGCCTTTGACCAACAAACACATCAAAATATGTTCAATATTGCTAATTATTAGAAAAATGGAAATCAAAACTATAATTAGATATCACCTCACATCCGTCAGAATGGCCATCATCAAAAAACTCTACAAAGTATAAACGCTAGAGAGGATGAAAAGTAAATGGAACCCTGTTACACTGTTGATGGGACTGTAAAGGGATATAACCACTATAGTAGCAATATGGAGATTCCTTAAAATCTGGGAATAAAACTACCATGAGAGGGCTTCCCTGGTGGTCCAGTGGGTAAGGACACCGCCTTGCAATACAAGGAGTGCCGGTTCGATCCCTGGCCTGGGAAGATCTCACATGCCGCGGAGCAGCTGGACCGATGTGTCCAATTAATGAGCCAGAGCTCTGGAGTGCATGCGCCCAGAGCCAGTGCTCTGCGACAACAGAGGCCGCCGCGATGGGAGACCCACACGGGCCAAAGAACAAAGATGGATGAAAATAGATAAATGAAAAACCAATAGAAGTGGCCTGCCTGCTTCCCTCCCTCCCCACCCCACCTCCTACCAATAATAATAAATAAATAAATAAATAAATCTTAAAAAACATGAGAAAGTTTAAGTGTCACTCAGTCATGTCCAACTAGTTTATTGTCTTCTGCAATTGGACTTTCAGGTTTTTATCCAACTTAAATAAGAACTTTTATGTCTGATACTGCTTTGCAGATTTACTAAAGCAAGAGTTGAGTAACTGTGGTAGGAAACCCACAAAGTTCTGGATCTACTCTCTGATTGCTGCCAAACCAAGCGACAGAAAAAACCCATTAAACCAAAAATAACTTCCTGCCAAGCAGAATAAGAAAGGTATAAGTATACATACTCTATGATAGAAGTAACAACAGTTGAGTTCAGAAAGGGTTCTAAGACTAGAGTTTTGATGCAAATATATAAACATGCCATCATCAAGTAGTGTAAAGTATCAAGGATGCAGCAAAACTCATGTAAACTGATAACCAAGTGATTGTTTTCAACTCATTAATTCAAATAATTTCTCTTGATGAATCTGAATCTTAATGAATCTTTGAAGACCTTTGTGAGCTTAAATTATATTATGTTGAATTTTCCTTTGAGAAGCAGAAGGATATAAGTAATATTTGTGAAAATGCACTTCTCTTAAATTTCTTACGTTACTATTTCTATAGAAGGAAAAATTAAATGGATATGAACCAAATCTTTAAGTAGTCGATTACTTTGCAAATAACTCTTCAAGTCATTAACTTTTCTTTCTCATAATAAAACAAAAAATTGTGCTGACTGTTTCTCACTATTCTTCCATTGAAATATAAAACAGATTGGTATCCTGCCCTCTTCAGAATTTTTGCCATGAGAAAAAACAAACAAACAAACAAACAATAAAATCTGTTTTTTTTTTTTTTTTCCTCTATAAAAGTGAATTTCAGGGACTTCCCTGAATGTTCTGTGGTAGAGTTCACCGGCAAATGTAGGAGACATCGGTTCAATCCCTGATCAAGGAAGATACCACATACCTCAGAGAAACTAAGCCAGTGAGCCACAACTATTGAACCTGTGCTCTAGAGTCTCAGATGTGTAACTATTGAGCGCATGTGCTGCAGCTACTGAAACCCATGTACCCTAGAACTTAGAGCCCAAGTTCCACAAGAGAAGTCCCCACAACAAAAAGCCTGCTCACCTCAGCTAGAGAGTAGCTCCCACTCCTTGCAATTAGAGAAAAGCCTGTAGAAGCAGTGACAACCCAGAATAGTCAAAAGCAAAAATAAATACATAAAATTTTAAAAATTAAATAAAAGGCTTCAACTCTTATTTTTTTAAAAAAACGTGAATTTCAGAAGGAGCTGATAATTTTGGATGTGTTGCCATAATTTTTATTTGAGTTTAATCACTAGCTACTTGAAGTAGTTTTCTTCAATAGTCCTTATTAGCCAAAGAAGGAGTTTACTTTCTAAAAAGCATAATATGAAGGCCATGCTCAAAGTGTTCTCTCCACGAGTCTTCTAAAATCTTTAAGAAAATTGACTTTAACATAGTTGAAATCTTAAGAAGATTCAGGATGACAGTGTCACAGAATGAAATGATAGAAAGCTTGGATAAGGTTCACTGGCTTAAAGAAGTTTGGTTTAGACTTTTATCCAAATTGTTTTGCCACTAAATGCTATCAAGAAGAATCTCATCTACCACTTTCACTTGCTACCAGATGTATACTTTAAATCAGCAGGGTGCAACATTGAGTTAACCTATATGTAATTTATCCATGTGCAGAAGAAATGATCAAATTTAAAATAAAAGTAATTAGAGTTGAGGGAACTCAAGAGCTTCAATCTAAACTCCTCTCATTTAGCGGAAGACATTTCTGGCTACTCTAAATATTTGGAGGCCCAGGATGACAGTAAATCTGATGGATTTTTCCTCCGCAAGCCCTGTCCCTGTCTCTTAAATTCTTGGCACTGTCTCAAATTTCCAGAGGACTGGGTTAAGTCCCTAGGTTGGGAAGATTTCCCTGGAGAGGATAATGACCAGCCACTGCAATATTCTTGCCTGGACAATTCCATGGACAGAGGAAGTTGACGTCAATTCTGTTGTTTTACCCACAACCCTATAAATATTTCACTTCCACACTTTCAGTGTGTTAATCTCTCACTGCCTTATGAAACTAAGCAGACTACCCTACAATCGTTTCTCCTACCATTGACTTTAGCAACACTTAGCATTCATTTGTTTCACCACAGTCTAAAGCTGAATCCTCTTCATAATCACAATTGATTAACCATTTTCTCAAATAGCCAGTACCATCTTTGGCAACTCTTCCATTTCCCTAGAACCTGCCAAATAACAATATACATGCAGAAAGAGAAATGCATTCTGGTCTGGAGACTTGATCCACATGTCACATGAATTAAAGAAGAAATACAGCTGAATATTTTTGGCATTAGTTCTTGAATGTCTTATATATATTCATAGAATCATTCAGCTTCTTCAGTATTAGTGGTAGAGGCATAGACTTGGATTACTGTGATGTTGAATGAGCTGAAATTTTTCTGTCATTTTTGAGACTTACCCAAGAACTGCATTTTGAACTCTTTTGTTGACTGTGAGGACTATTCCATTTCTTCTGAGGAATTCTTACTCATAGTAATATACATAATGCTCATCTGAATTAAATTCATCCATTCCCATCCATTTTAAGTTCAGAGATTCCTAAAATATTGACGTTCACTCTTGTCATCTCCTGCTTGATCTCATCCAATTTACGTTGATTCATATTCAATATTGTTCTTTGTAGCATCAGAATTTGCTTCCACCATCAGACACACATGCAACTGAACACGCTTTCTGCTTCAGTGCAGCCTCTTTATTATTTCTGGAGCTATTTCTCAACAGATTTTACATGCTTGGCTCCAAAATCTCTGTGGAAAGTGTAGCCACAAAATTAAAACAAAACAAAACAAACAAACAAAAGAAAAACACTTGTTCCTTGGAAGAAAAACTATGACAAACCTAGGCAGTGTATTAAAAAGAAAGACATCAGTTGACCAACCAAAGTCTGTATAGTCAGAGCTATGATTTTTCCGGTAACCATGTACAGATTGAAACTGGACCATTTTTAAAAAAAGACATCAGTTGACCAACCAAAGTCTGTATAGGACAGAGGAAGTTGACGTCAATTCTGTTGTTTTACCCACAACCCTATAAATATTTCACTTCCACACTTTCAGTGTGTTAATCTCTCACTGCCTTATGAAACTAAGCAGACTACCCTACAATCGTTTCTCCTACCATTGACTTTAGCAACACTTAGCATTCATTTGTTTCACCACAGTCTAAAGCTGAATCCTCTTCATAATCACAATTGATTAACCATTTTCTCAAATAGCCAGTACCATCTTTGGCAACTCTTCCATTTCCCTAGAACCTGCCAAATAACAATATACATGCAGAAAGAGAAATGCATTCTGGTCTGGAGACTTGATCCACATGTCACATGAATTAAAGAAGAAATACAGCTGAATATTTTTGGCATTAGTTCTTGAATGTCTTATATATATTCATAGAATCATTCAGCTTCTTCAGTATTAGTGGTAGAGGCATAGACTTGGATTACTGTGATGTTGAATGAGCTGAAATTTTTCTGTCATTTTTGAGACTTACCCAAGAACTGCATTTTGAACTCTTTTGTTGACTGTGAGGACTATTCCATTTCTTCTGAGGAATTCTTACTCATAGTAATATACATAATGCTCATCTGAATTAAATTCATCCATTCCCATCCATTTTAAGTTCAGAGATTCCTAAAATATTGACGTTCACTCTTGTCATCTCCTGCTTGATCTCATCCAATTTACGTTGATTCATATTCAATATTGTTCTTTGTAGCATCAGAATTTGCTTCCACCATCAGACACACATGCAACTGAACACGCTTTCTGCTTCAGTGCAGCCTCTTTATTATTTCTGGAGCTATTTCTCAACAGATTTTACATGCTTGGCTCCAAAATCTCTGTGGAAAGTGTAGCCACAAAATTAAAACAAAACAAAACAAACAAACAAAAGAAAAACACTTGTTCCTTGGAAGAAAAACTATGACAAACCTAGGCAGTGTATTAAAAAGAAAGACATCAGTTGACCAACCAAAGTCTGTATAGTCAGAGCTATGATTTTTCCGGTAACCATGTACAGATGTGAAAGCTGGACCATAAAGAAGTTTGAGCACCAAAAAATTTATACTTTCTAATTGTGATGCTAGGGAAGACTCTTGAGAGTACTTTGGACTGCCAAGAGATCAGACCAGTCAATCCTAAAGGAAATCAGCTGTGAATATTCACTGGAAGGACTGTTGCTGAAGCTGAAGTTCCAATATCTGGTCACCTAATGCAAAGAACTGACTCACTGGGAAGGGCTTTGATGTTGGGAAAGATTGAGGACAGAAGGAGAAGGGGATGACAGAAGATGAGATGGTTGGATGGCATCATTCACTCGATGAGAGTGAGCTTGAGCAAATTCTGGGACATAGTAAAGAACAGAGAAGCCTTGCATGCTGCAGTTGCAAAAAGTTGGACATGACTTAGTGGCTGAACAACAACACAACTGACCTAAATACAACCTAAATACATTTGTAAGAAGTCAGAGAGGGACTGCACAATATAAGCTATAATAGTTGAGCAAAGCTTAATAACAACGTTAAGTCATCCTAAATTCAAAACTGTAGGCTCTGTGCAAAGCAAAGTAGATGATGAGCCCTGAATCAGAATGCTGGTATTTGAATCTGAAATATTCTTTTCACCCAGCTATGGGATTTCAAAAAATATTTGAACTCTTAACGCTGCAATTACTTTTGCAAAAACAAGATAAAGTATTTTTCATATAGATTTGTTGAAGCAAGAAAATTAAATAGTATAAATAAAAGCATTTAATACATCATTGGCATAATAATATTAATGTACATATGTGTGTATATATATGTGTATACATATACATACATATATATATATATATATATATAGAGAGAGAGAGAGAGAGAGAGAGAGAGAGAGAATTGTAATTTGAAAATACACTAGGTGGCTTGTGAAACATGCCAACCTGGAATTTTAAAACATCAAAACCAAACATTTGGATATCAAATTATGGTTCTCATGCACCTCATTCTTAAATGACTTTCTACCCTGCCAACCAATACAAGGGTCTTTGTTTAGTTGGTTGAGTTGGAATTTAGGGAAGGTGAATTAAAGGGGAGTAGATAATTATGCTACCAATATCTTATTTTAAGCAAATATTTACTTAACATTAACTCTTTTTTTTTCTTATCAAGGAATAAAAACATCAGGAAGATAAACTGTAAAGAACTGAAATATACATCAGAAGACATGAGCTAAAATCACCATTATACAATTTTGAAGTTATGTGGGCAAGGTACTTCCTTTATGCTGTCTGAGTTGTTTGGTTATTGCTTTCATTTCACTTATTTATTTATTTTTTGATACTATAATAGGTTTTTTTGTAGTAATAGGTGGATTAGCATCTACCCACTGGATGTTTTGAGGAACAAATGGGATAATATACATAAAGTTTCTGGTATAACAGTAAGCCTTAAATACATGGGGCCATCATCATTGACAGTTCCTGAGCACTCAGTTTTTGTGGATAGATCAGTGAAATATGAATATGAGTCCTGGCTTTGCTGCTTACAAGCTCTGTGATTTTGGGTAAGTCACTGAAAATCTCTAGGCCTTAGTTTGTACACCTTAAAAAGCTAAAAGATTAATACTGAATCTCCCTACTTCATAGGGTTGCTGGGTAGTGGAGCTGATTAAAAAATCAGTGCAACACACATTATATGTGTGTGTGCATAGATTAAAAGCTGTAGGCTCTGTGCAAAGCAAAGTAGATGATGAGCCCTGAATCAGAATGCTGGTATTTGAATCTGAAATATTCTTTTCACCCAGCTATGGGATTTCAAAAAATATTTGAACTCTTAACGCTGCAATTACTTTTGCAAAAACAAGATAAAGTATTTTTCATATAGATTTGTTGAAGCAAGAAAATTAAATAGTATAAATAAAAGCATTTAATACATCATTGGCATAATAATATTAATGTACATATGTGTGTATATATATGTGTATACATATACATACATATATATATATATATATATATAGAGAGAGAGAGAGAGAGAGAGAGAGAATTGTAATTTGAAAATACACTAGGTGGCTTGTGAAACATGCCAACCTGGAATTTTAAAACATCAAAACCAAACATTTGGATATCAAATTATGGTTCTCATGCACCTCATTCTTAAATGACTTTCTACCCTGCCAACCAATACAAGGGTCTTTGTTTAGTTGGTTGAGTTGGAATTTAGGGAAGGTGAATTAAAGGGGAGTAGATAATTATGCTACCAATATCTTATTTTAAGCAAATATTTACTTAACATTAACTCTTTTTTTTTCTTATCAAGGAATAAAAACATCAGGAAGATAAACTGTAAAGAACTGAAATATACATCAGAAGACATGAGCTAAAATCACCATTATACAATTTTGAAGTTATGTGGGCAAGGTACTTCCTTTATGCTGTCTGAGTTGTTTGGTTATTGCTTTCATTTCACTTATTTATTTATTTTTTGATACTATAATAGGTTTTTTTTTTTGTAGTAATAGGTGGATTAGCATCTACCCACTGGATGTTTTGAGGAACAAATGGGATAATATACATAAAGTTTCTGGTATAACAGTAAGCCTTAAATACATGGGGCCATCATCATTGACAGTTCCTGAGCACTCAGTTTTTGTGGATAGATCAGTGAAATATGAATATGAGTCCTGGCTTTGCTGCTTACAAGCTCTGTGATTTTGGGTAAGTCACTGAAAATCTCTAGGCCTTAGTTTGTACACCTTAAAAAGCTAAAAGATTAATACTGAATCTCCCTACTTCATAGGGTTGCTGGGTAGTGGAGCTGATTAAAAAATCAGTGCAACACACATTATATGTGTGTGTGCATACATATGCATGTGTGTGTGTATATGTATATACATGCATATTTTTGTATGCATGGTTATATATATATGCATATAAATATATCCACACATATACACATAGCCTTTGATTTTCAAAGTCTGGTAATTGTCAATAGTATGTAATCTATGGAAGTCCTCATGTTGGAATCTACTGACTAATGTAAGAGAAGACTAGCAAAATTCAGGCACTATTGCAATAATTGAAGGAAGCAAATATAGCCTCTTCATTGCTTTATGTAAGCATGAATATCTTTATTCTATTTATTAACAATTAATTGGTCCAGGCTCTGACTCAGGTATAATTGTACCTTATGAAACCTCACAGCAGAGAAATATTATGCAAAATACAAAACATCAATTTTATAATAAGTAATAAAAATTCAATTTTTTGGAATAAACTTAATTATTCTAAACATAAAGCCATGGAATCTAAATAAATTTGGAAAACAAAATAACCAGAGTGTTCTAATTTATAAATTGCATGGAAAATCCTGCATTGCTTTCACACACTAGCAAAAAGGTTACTCATTACAGGAGAGGAAATAATTTTTGACATTTTTATTACACTTTATAGCCACAATAGTCCAATAAGTAGGTTGAATAAGAGGTTTCTCATACATTAAAGCTTCAGAGGAAATGAAAATGTAAACCTCCCAGGATTATGTCTTCCATATGCCTTGTATGCCCTTCTTTGATGGAGCCTGGAATTCCTCAGTGTCAGTGAAAATTTTGACTTTAAATGAGCATGAGTGAAAAATATGACCATGAATTGGCATCAGAAACTTTGGGACCTGGTCTCCACATATCCTTTATTTGGTGTGTAACTATGAATAATGACTCTTAAAATTACTAATCTTCATGGCATACATATAATAAGTGGGCTAATTTCTTTTCATAAGTTCCTGAGCACTCATTTTGGATAATCATGAATATAAAGTCCTGGCTTTGCTGCTTACAAGCTCTGTGATTTTGGGTAAGTCACTGAAAATCTCTAGGCCTTAGTTTGTACACCTTAAAAAGCTAAAAGATTAATACTGAATCTCCCTACTTCATAGGGTTGCTGGGTAGTGGAGCTGATTAAAAAATCAGTGCAACACACATTATATGTGTGTGTGCATACATATGCATGTGTGTGTGTATATGTATATACATGCATATTTTTGTATGCATGGTTATATATATATGCATATAAATATATCCACACATATACACATAGCCTTTGATTTTCAAAGTCTGGTAATTGTCAATAGTATGTAATCTATGGAAGTCCTCATGTTGGAATCTACTGACTAATGTAAGAGAAGACTAGCAAAATTCAGGCACTATTGCAATAATTGAAGGAAGCAAATATAGCCTCTTCATTGCTTTATGTAAGCATGAATATCTTTATTCTATTTATTAACAATTAATTGGTCCAGGCTCTGACTCAGGTATAATTGTACCTTATGAAACCTCACAGCAGAGAAATATTATGCAAAATACAAAACATCAATTTTATAATAAGTAATAAAAATTCAATTTTTTGGAATAAACTTAATTATTCTAAACATAAAGCCATGGAATCTAAATAAATTTGGAAAACAAAATAACCAGAGTGTTCTAATTTATAAATTGCATGGAAAATCCTGCATTGCTTTCACACACTAGCAAAAAGGTTACTCATTACAGGAGAGGAAATAATTTTTGACATTTTTATTACACTTTATAGCCACAATAGTCCAATAAGTAGGTTGAATAAGAGGTTTCTCATACATTAAAGCTTCAGAGGAAATGAAAATGTAAACCTCCCAGGATTATGTCTTCCATATGCCTTGTATGCCCTTCTTTGATGGAGCCTGGAATTCCTCAGTGTCAGTGAAAATTTTGACTTTAAATGAGCATGAGTGAAAAATATGACCATGAATTGGCATCAGAAACTTTGGGACCTGGTCTCCACATATCCTTTATTTGGTGTGTAACTATGAATAATGACTCTTAAAATTACTAATCTTCATGGCATACATATAATAAGTGGGCAGTAATATTATTGTTAAGAAGACATTAGAATGAAATCTTTTATTAAAGCACTTTGCATACATGATGGAGGTTAATGAATGTTACATAAGTGGTGAAATATAATGTGGTTGTTGTTGCTTTTTGTGACCCCATGAAATGCAGCATCCCAGGTTTCTCTGTCCTTCACTATCTCCTGGAGTTTGCTCAAACTCAAGTCCACTGAGTCAGTGATGCTATCCAACAATCTCATATTCTGTTGCTCCTCTTGCCCTCAGTATTTCCAGAATCAGGATTTTTTTCCAATGAGCCAGCTCTTTGCATCAGGTGGCTAAATTATTGGAGCTTCAGCTACAGCATCAGTTCTTTCAATGAATATCCAGGGTTGTTTTCCTTTTGGATTGATTGGTTTGATCTTCCTGTCCAAGAGACTCCCAAGTGTCTTCTCAACACCACATTTTGAAAGCATTAATTTTTCATCACTCATCCTCTTTTATGGTCCAACTCTCACATCCATATATGAATACTGGAAAAGTCATAGCTTTGACTATATAGACATTTGTCAGTAAAGTGATAATCTGATTTTTAGCATGCTGTGTAGGTTTATCTTAGCTTTTCTTCCAACTTCATGATTTTTAGTATCTCAAGTTGTGTGTGTGTGTGTATGTGTCTGTTTAGTACACACTCTAACCATTTCCTGCTGCTATCTATTTAATGCTAAGCATCTTTCTATAGTTGTGCCCATCAATGGTGGTCCAGATTATGCTTGCACGACTTGAGTAATGAAGGGTTAAACAGAAAGTTGCAACCCACCTGTGGCAATGTTTTCCCACTGTGTTTTCATTAACATAACAAAAGCCACTTCAATCACTCTTAATGCTCAGGATAATTCCAAGGGCTTTAGGAACTCTGTGACAGAAATAGGAGGGATACCAAATACATATTTCTTATTAAAATCAGAGAAACAGATAATGGGGC
This sequence comes from Tragulus kanchil, assembly GCA_022376925.1. NCBI lineage: Eukaryota > Metazoa > Chordata > Mammalia > Artiodactyla > Tragulidae > Tragulus > Tragulus kanchil. The sequence continues at coordinate 53,283,123 of JAIOJX010000027.1, read as the reverse complement.
CTTGAACCATGGCAAAGTTTGAGATTTTGGTTCTATTTCAAGGGTAATATCTGCAAGAATTCATGAAGATTAAAGAAATGAAAGAAAGGAGATAAGAAATTCACTATGGAACACATGCATATCAATTTTTGTAAGCAGATTAGAAAATCAATAGATTCAAAAAATTATATTAACACATGAGCAATAGTATCCTGGTATATCTCATTGACAACATGGCATAACCAATACAACACTTGAACTAAGAACTCACACACACATTTCTGAGCACTTTGTCCCAGGTTTCTCTGTCCTTCACTATCTCCTGGAGTTTGCTCAAACTCAAGTCCACTGAGTCAGTGATGCTATCCAACAATCTCATATTCTGTTGCTCCTCTTGCCCTCAGTATTTCCAGAATCAGGATTTTTTTCCAATGAGCCAGCTCTTTGCATCAGGTGGCTAAATTATTGGAGCTTCAGCTACAGCATCAGTTCTTTCAATGAATATCCAGGGTTGTTTTCCTTTTGGATTGATTGGTTTGATCTTCCTGTCCAAGAGACTCCCAAGTGTCTTCTCAACACCACATTTTGAAAGCATTAATTTTTCATCACTCATCCTCTTTTATGGTCCAACTCTCACATCCATATATGAATACTGGAAAAGTCATAGCTTTGACTATATAGACATTTGTCAGTAAAGTGATAATCTGATTTTTAGCATGCTGTGTAGGTTTATCTTAGCTTTTCTTCCAACTTCATGATTTTTAGTATCTCAAGTTGTGTGTGTGTGTGTATGTGTCTGTTTAGTACACACTCTAACCATTTCCTGCTGCTATCTATTTAATGCTAAGCATCTTTCTATAGTTGTGCCCATCAATGGTGGTCCAGATTATGCTTGCACGACTTGAGTAATGAAGGGTTAAACAGAAAGTTGCAACCCACCTGTGGCAATGTTTTCCCACTGTGTTTTCATTAACATAACAAAAGCCACTTCAATCACTCTTAATGCTCAGGATAATTCCAAGGGCTTTAGGAACTCTGTGACAGAAATAGGAGGGATACCAAATACATATTTCTTATTAAAATCAGAGAAACAGATAATGGGGCCTTGAACCATGGCAAAGTTTGAGATTTTGGTTCTATTTCAAGGGTAATATCTGCAAGAATTCATGAAGATTAAAGAAATGAAAGAAAGGAGATAAGAAATTCACTATGGAACACATGCATATCAATTTTTGTAAGCAGATTAGAAAATCAATAGATTCAAAAAATTATATTAACACATGAGCAATAGTATCCTGGTATATCTCATTGACAACATGGCATAACCAATACAACACTTGAACTAAGAACTCACACACACATTTCTGAGCACTTTGTCATTTGTAATTTGATCTTGAGCAAGAAATTTCTTAGATTGCTTATATGTAAAAATTAAAGGATAAGTTAGATGCTCTCTAAAAGTCAATTTAGCTCAGTTGAGCAATGTCTTAAACAGTTGAAAGCAACCTTTATTTACTAATAGATACTTTAAATTCATTGGTAACATTGGGAGACTTTGCTTCATAAGGGAAGTATCTTCTAAGTGAAAGGTGTGTAGAATCCCATTAGAAATGTACCCAATGAATTTAGATATCATGTAAAGCTTGCACAGAGTCCTATTTTAATGATATGACTTAAGTAAACACAGTGAACAAATAGAAATTTGCCTTACTAATGCCTGTGGGAAAGGGAAGAGGTTCAATCTAGCGATTGTATAGCATTATATGTTTGACAATGTTTTGGCTTTCTTCAGTCAAAAGATTAAACTAAGAAGTCAATAAATGTTTGTTCAGTAGGGGAAGAAGTACCTGGTGATTGAAATACATGTTATTGTTTCACTGACTGATAACAAAAGTAGCAAGATACTCAGCTTGGTAAATTGAAACTCTTTTGCATGGGAAAAAAAGGAGGAATGTTCGTTGTATAATCAGAGAACGTTAATGTACTGTGATCATTTCAAATATGTTTGCTCCTTTTTGAAAAAAAAAAATCTGAAAGAATCTTGACTTGTTCATACAAAAGATCCTACAGTCCAAGATCATGGAATATAAACGTAAGAAGAGCAGTAACCAAAGATGGAGGAGAGATAGAAATGGAAAAGTTTTGTACCAACTGGGAGAAAAATCTAGAGAAGGAGAGAGGGCAGATTGGAACACTATACTTTTCTCTTCTAACATTGAGGGAGAAAAAGGGGAAAAAAACAAAAGCCTTTCATGAATCTTGTCAAATTCCTCTTATTAACTCATTCAGTCTTCCTGTGCACAGAAAATATGTTAATTTGGAAGCTGTTTGTCTTAAATCAACCAAATAAACATGAAGTGATTTTATTTTGTGATACCATTTCAGGTCTTCCTGTGCAACACATGAGCAATAGTATCCTGGTATATCTCATTGACAACATGGCATAACCAATACAACACTTGAACTAAGAACTCACACACACATTTCTGAGCACTTTGTCATTTGTAATTTGATCTTGAGCAAGAAATTTCTTAGATTGCTTATATGTAAAAATTAAAGGATAAGTTAGATGCTCTCTAAAAGTCAATTTAGCTCAGTTGAGCAATGTCTTAAACAGTTGAAAGCAACCTTTATTTACTAATAGATACTTTAAATTCATTGGTAACATTGGGAGACTTTGCTTCATAAGGGAAGTATCTTCTAAGTGAAAGGTGTGTAGAATCCCATTAGAAATGTACCCAATGAATTTAGATATCATGTAAAGCTTGCACAGAGTCCTATTTTAATGATATGACTTAAGTAAACACAGTGAACAAATAGAAATTTGCCTTACTAATGCCTGTGGGAAAGGGAAGAGGTTCAATCTAGCGATTGTATAGCATTATATGTTTGACAATGTTTTGGCTTTCTTCAGTCAAAAGATTAAACTAAGAAGTCAATAAATGTTTGTTCAGTAGGGGAAGAAGTACCTGGTGATTGAAATACATGTTATTGTTTCACTGACTGATAACAAAAGTAGCAAGATACTCAGCTTGGTAAATTGAAACTCTTTTGCATGGGAAAAAAAGGAGGAATGTTCGTTGTATAATCAGAGAACGTTAATGTACTGTGATCATTTCAAATATGTTTGCTCCTTTTTGAAAAAAAAAAATCTGAAAGAATCTTGACTTGTTCATACAAAAGATCCTACAGTCCAAGATCATGGAATATAAACGTAAGAAGAGCAGTAACCAAAGATGGAGGAGAGATAGAAATGGAAAAGTTTTGTACCAACTGGGAGAAAAATCTAGAGAAGGAGAGAGGGCAGATTGGAACACTATACTTTTCTCTTCTAACATTGAGGGAGAAAAAGGGGAAAAAAACAAAAGCCTTTCATGAATCTTGTCAAATTCCTCTTATTAACTCATTCAGTCTTCCTGTGCACACAGAAAATATGTTAATTTGGAAGCTGTTTGTCTTAAATCAACCAAATAAACATGAAGTGATTTTATTTTGTGATACCTTTATGTTTTTGAGCTGTAATGAACATAGGAATCACATGTGAAACCTGCTGAAAATACAAAATTCAAGACTCCATCCCGCAGATATTCAGATGATGTCTAAAGTGGAGCTATCTTTTAACAAGCATCCCAAGTGATTCTGATGCAGGTGGTCAGAGATCACATTTGAATATCTATCTCTTTAACAGGCAACCGTGTATGCATTTACGTTATTCTCCTTCACTGTGTCATAGTTGAGATAACATTAATTTTTCTTGTTTGAATCATTTATCCTTGCTGAAATTCTATAGGCAGATGGAAACTATTCCTGTCATCAAATTTTTGCATACTAGATATAAAAACAAAATTCAAACCTATGTTGCTTAAGGGAAGTACATCAGGAAAATTAAGATATACATGAAAAATTTTATTCCATTTTAGCAGAAATCAAGGTAATAAAAATTAAATGCAAAGAAGTTGATTATTTTATACTACTAAAGGTACAATCTCCAATAAAGAGATAATAATTGTGAACATTTATGCACATATTAATAAATATCAAGTATATATTTTTAAAGCCTATAGAGCCATAATGGAACTATAAATTTTGTTTTATAAATAGATCTAGTAGCTAATTTTATTGTGCCCTCTATATTTAAAGGCAACATAAACCTTTATTGATTTTAGTAGAACATAAAAAATTATTCTATAGCTTAGTTTATTCAGTAGCAAAATGAAGAGTATAGAATGTGATCAAAAAAGAGAACAAAGTAAAAAATATTATTTGAAATTAAAGCTAAAATGAAATCCAATGAACACCTAAAACTTCAGGTTCTCTTGCTCTCTCACTCACAGAGTTGCTCAGTCTTGTCCGACTATTTGTTACCCCATAGACTGTAAGCTCACCTGGCTCCCCCATCCATAGTGTTCTCCTGGAAAGACTACTGAGTTTCCATTTCCTTCTCCAGGGCATCTTCCTAATCCAGGGTTTGAACCTGGGTCTCCTGCATTAAATGCAAGTTTTTTACCATCTGAGCCACCACGGAAGTCTTCAAGTGATGCAACAAGGAAGACTTCGAGTTAAGCAATAGCTCATAACAGTGATTTTAAATGAGAGTAGATTTCAGCAGACCTTATTTAAATACAAAGGGCATTTTTTGTTTATATGAATGAACTTTTACTGGGTCTACTGCTTTTCATCCAGTGCAATTATGTGTATGATCATCTACTATAAATTCATGAAATGTTTGTGTGTGTCACACTAATGGGTCAAAGACTAGTATAAACACAAAACAATAATTAATGAAGATTGTTTCTATTTGCTTCCAGAATAATTAAGTAAAAAATAAATGTAGTATTTGGTAACTTCCTTGCTTTCTGATATGAGAAAATGTGTGCTCATATTCAGTTGTTTCAGTCATGTCTGACTCTTTGCAACCCCATAGACCATAACCTGCCAGGCTTCTCTGTCCATGGCAAGAATACTGGAGTGGTTGTCATTTCCTTCTCCAGGTGACCTTAAAGATCAAGGGATGGAAACTGCATATCCTGCAGATGCAGAATCCCTAAGCCACTAGGGAAACCCCATGATAAAATATTGATGGCAAGCCTGGCCTTTGTCTCCTGACACCAAATTAAGCCTCAGAGACAATGCTGGATAAAGCAGGAAAGAAAAACTTTATTGCTTTGTCAGGCAAAGGGAGTCACAGCCAGCAGGTGAATGTCCTCAAAACTGTGTGTTCCAATGTGTAGGGGATTACTAAGAAGTTTTATAGTGATGGTTCAAAGAGGACATGATCAACTCCTGGACATTCTTCTGATTAGTTGGTGGTACGGTAAGTGGGGCTCAGCATCATCAACCAACTGGTTCTTGACTATTCTTTGTCTCCACATCTCCTCCTATCTCTAATTAGAAACTGTTTAAATCTATCCATTGGAACTCAGGGAAGGTCAAGGAGGCTGGGCAAAGCCTATTTCCTCTAATCAAGAAGTGGGGGACAAAGAAAACATTTTTTGCCTGTGGATCTCCACAGGTCCCTGTTCAGACTCAATACTACAAGATCATCTTTTACAAGTCCTATGCAAAAGTTAGAATCAAGAATTTCTCAAGGAACTTGGTATCTAAGGCAATATAATCTGCATATTAGGTTTGTTCATTGCTCATAGGTTGGCCATTGTTTCTAGGCCATTTTTGTGGATAAAATTATGGGGGAAATACATATGTATATGTCTATTGTCGCGGGCAGAGCATAGTTATTTATTTCTAATTAACAGAATTGGGGAAACACTCAATTGCCCAGGTACTATTATCAGAAAACTTCAACCTATACTCTGTAGTTCCCTCTAATTTGAGACAAGAACTTCAACAGTAAAAAAAGTGTGGAGTTCAAATCAAGATCAGATTTATTGAAACATAATATAAATCAACTCAACATTCATTATAATGTGCATCAACAACTCTAAGCAATGTAACAATAATAATAACTTCAAGATTTTAAAATTATCTCAGACCTCTAAAGTTATTTCATAACTTTAAAGTTATCTCAAAACTCAAACAGTAAATTATTTCAGAACTCAATCAACAAAGTAACAGAAAGATCTTCCCCCAGAACTGAGAGCTTCAGTCTTATCTCACCTGAGATTTGTGAGTGAACTGAGCTGCTCACAATCTGTCCCCTGCCCCTTTTATAGTGAAACAGTCTCATTAAAATTTGAGCCCGTTTAGAATCGAGCCAGTGTACAGTTCGTGTACACCAAAGCATATCCTCTTTCTTTAAAGTGACAGTAACAATTTGAGCAATTGATTTTACTTCTCATTCAACCATTGTATTTTTCAGACATTATATAAATCAAACTCAAGCATAAATACAAAATCTCTCGATTAGTTTTAACATTAGAGAAAGTTTAAGTAAAAACTTAACAAGTCAAAAGAAAACTTTCTTCCTAATCACTCAAATTAGTGATTAAAGAAAAATTTAAACCTTGGAACTACCACACAGAGACTTTACCCTTTGTGCTAGACCAGGGCAGGCTATTTTACTGATTATTTAGACTTCTTTATACTTAATAAGTAGCTACATATTACTTCGGGGAATTCCCTTCTTATTTCATTCCTTTCTTCTACGAACCTTACGGGGCGGTTGTGACTCAGGTTCACTTTCGTTTTCGCTAGAAAGGCTTTGACTACTTTGTCAGACTCAATACTACAAGATCATCTTTTACAAGTCCTATGCAAAAGTTAGAATCAAGAATTTCTCAAGGAACTTGGTATCTAAGGCAATATAATCTGCATATTAGGTTTGTTCATTGCTCATAGGTTGGCCATTGTTTCTAGGCCATTTTTGTGGATAAAATTATGGGGGAAATACATATGTATATGTCTATTGTCGCGGGCAGAGCATAGTTATTTATTTCTAATTAACAGAATTGGGGAAACACTCAATTGCCCAGGTACTATTATCAGAAAACTTCAACCTATACTCTGTAGTTCCCTCTAATTTGAGACAAGAACTTCAACAGTAAAAAAAGTGTGGAGTTCAAATCAAGATCAGATTTATTGAAACATAATATAAATCAACTCAACATTCATTATAATGTGCATCAACAACTCTAAGCAATGTAACAATAATAATAACTTCAAGATTTTAAAATTATCTCAGACCTCTAAAGTTATTTCATAACTTTAAAGTTATCTCAAAACTCAAACAGTAAATTATTTCAGAACTCAATCAACAAAGTAACAGAAAGATCTTCCCCCAGAACTGAGAGCTTCAGTCTTATCTCACCTGAGATTTGTGAGTGAACTGAGCTGCTCACAATCTGTCCCCTGCCCCTTTTATAGTGAAACAGTCTCATTAAAATTTGAGCCCGTTTAGAATCGAGCCAGTGTACAGTTCGTGTACACCAAAGCATATCCTCTTTCTTTAAAGTGACAGTAACAATTTGAGCAATTGATTTTACTTCTCATTCAACCATTGTATTTTTTCAGACATTATATAAATCAAACTCAAGCATAAATACAAAATCTCTCGATTAGTTTTAACATTAGAGAAAGTTTAAGTAAAAACTTAACAAGTCAAAAGAAAACTTTCTTCCTAATCACTCAAATTAGTGATTAAAGAAAAATTTAAACCTTGGAACTACCACACAGAGACTTTACCCTTTGTGCTAGACCAGGGCAGGCTATTTTACTGATTATTTAGACTTCTTTATACTTAATAAGTAGCTACATATTACTTCGGGGAATTCCCTTCTTATTTCATTCCTTTCTTCTACGAACCTTACGGGGCGGTTGTGACTCAGGTTCACTTTCGTTTTCGCTAGAAAGGCTTTGACTACTTTGTTCATGATTTTTAAAATTCCTTTCAGATACAATTCTCTTGCCTTTTGGGTTAACATATATCCCCCCTTTGAGTATCATCATATTCACCCACTCTTCTTCTCCCTCTGAACTTATCTCACTTTCCAAAAGGCGAACCATAAGTCTAAAAAACTTATCTGGGGTTCGAAGACTGTCGGAGCTATCCATATCATCATCACTCATTTCCTCATATCCAGGGACCCAGTACTCTCCTAGGAATTCGCCTGTGGTAGTCCACATCAGTATCATATGTACATTGATATCTATATCTATATCTATATATATCTATATCTATATATATATATATATACACACACACACACACACACAAACACATATGTGTCTTTGCACACATTTGCATATTTCAATATTAATTTTTACATATTATATATAAATATATATTTACATATTTAAAGGTAAAGCACATTATAAGTTTGTATTTCCAATTAAAATCTAGGCTACTAAGATTTGACTTAATCTTATGAATTTTAAGTTCTATATTTGTATCATTCTCTCATATCAAAAGTCTTTGCTTCAAAAATTATTAACACTGATTTTAAAATAATTTACTAATTTAAAAATAATTTCTAATTATTTTTAAATTCCAAACTTCATGATATTCTCAGAATAAAATTACCAATACCATGTCAAAGACACGTATGAAGATTTTTAAAATTATTAATCTTACTGTACTTGGATGAATCCTTTTAGAGATATTTGGTATAATGCATGTTTTAAATTGCTCAAAATAATTTTTCTATGTGTTGCTGGTTATATTACCCACTCAATACGTGGCCATATTCCTTTGTTTCACTATAATTTCCATTTTTAGGGACTTCTTTAAATTTTCCTTTTATTCTCCTTTTTTTCCAGATCAAGCATATATAATAAAGAGAAATTTAAAAAAACTTGAAAAAACTACACTCAAATTAGTGATTAAAGAAAAATTTAAACCTTGGAACTACCACACAGAGACTTTACCCTTTGTGCTAGACCAGGGCAGGCTATTTTACTGATTATTTAGACTTCTTTATACTTAATAAGTAGCTACATATTACTTCGGGGAATTCCCTTCTTATTTCATTCCTTTCTTCTACGAACCTTACGGGGCGGTTGTGACTCAGGTTCACTTTCGTTTTCGCTAGAAAGGCTTTGACTACTTTGTTCATGATTTTTAAAATTCCTTTCAGATACAATTCTCTTGCCTTTTGGGTTAACATATATCCCCCCTTTGAGTATCATCATATTCACCCACTCTTCTTCTCCCTCTGAACTTATCTCACTTTCCAAAAGGCGAACCATAAGTCTAAAAAACTTATCTGGGGTTCGAAGACTGTCGGAGCTATCCATATCATCATCACTCATTTCCTCATATCCAGGGACCCAGTACTCTCCTAGGAATTCGCCTGTGGTAGTCCACATCAGTATCATATGTACATTGATATCTATATCTATATCTATATATATCTATATCTATATATATATATATATACACACACACACACACACAAACACATATGTGTCTTTGCACACATTTGCATATTTCAATATTAATTTTTACATATTATATATAAATATATATTTACATATTTAAAGGTAAAGCACATTATAAGTTTGTATTTCCAATTAAAATCTAGGCTACTAAGATTTGACTTAATCTTATGAATTTTAAGTTCTATATTTGTATCATTCTCTCATATCAAAAGTCTTTGCTTCAAAAATTATTAACACTGATTTTAAAATAATTTACTAATTTAAAAATAATTTCTAATTATTTTTAAATTCCAAACTTCATGATATTCTCAGAATAAAATTACCAATACCATGTCAAAGACACGTATGAAGATTTTTAAAATTATTAATCTTACTGTACTTGGATGAATCCTTTTAGAGATATTTGGTATAATGCATGTTTTAAATTGCTCAAAATAATTTTTCTATGTGTTGCTGGTTATATTACCCACTCAATACGTGGCCATATTCCTTTGTTTCACTATAATTTCCATTTTTAGGGACTTCTTTTTAAATTTTCCTTTTATTATCTACTTACAATAAAATTTTTATTCCAGATCAAGCATATATAATAAGATATATTTAGAGATTTCTGGTTTTAATCTCTGTCCCCTATAATCTTTTCTCTTCCCTTAGGTTAGCATTTTAGTTTTTAACATATCTATTTTTTTGATAATAAATAATCCCCCACATTCTCTTTTCAAACAGTTTCTCTCCATCTTGCATTTTTCACTTATGTTCCATGAACTCCTTTGTAACACTAAATAGATGATATACTGTATTTCTTGTACTAAGTGCTATAAAATAATTTCACACCTATATGACAAGTCAACCTAAAAATTAATAGATTAAAGTAGGGACTCTGACAAAATACCATGGCCTTAGTATTCTGTAATTGGTAAGTGAAACTACATTTGAATGGCTACTGAGATTTCTACCAAGAAATCCAATTTTGTCAGCTCTTTGCAGAGGGTTTTTTTTTTTTTTTCTACTCAATATAATCACATTTTCTTTTGAAAGTTTAGAGAGTTACATGCCAATATTTGGTATAGCAAGATATGCAAGATGACTTTAGTCTTTCAGGCTAAAAAGTTAGCAGAGAAAACACATATTTAGCACTGATATAAGTATGTTAAGTGCTTGGTACATGATGCTTAAACCTCTCTTTCATTTTCCCTTTGCTGTTTGCCTTAATGGCATTAGATGATGGTGAAACAAATGGAAGGCAAGTTAAAGGACTTCAAGAGGCATCCAGTTTGGTGCTGAAACGGACTTAAAGTTACATGGAACAACGCATAGATATTTAATAAATATTAACTTTTCTTTCTTTCCCTCTCCTTTCCCCCAAAATTTCCTTCCTGTAGAACTGTTATTTCATTCTCTGACTCATTGTCTTTGGAACAGTCATTCTCTCTGCATCATGGGCAGGCTTCTCAGACTGTCTCCTAGTTTATACTAGTTTATTATTTCAAAGCTCTCTTTTAAAAGCCTCCCCACCCCATTTTACCCTCTTCTTTCCTTTACCTAATGCTTCTGTTATATAGCTTTCCAGTCATCCCTACTGTCTCCTCTTTTATTTGAATGTAACAAATTTCTCTCTTACAAACACAGTTCATTCCAAAAAGAGACATAGTGTGCCATAAATCTAATAGAGATATTGCTCCCAAAGTGGACAATAAGCTGACACAGCATACCAGTAACATTTGCACAGCAGCAGTTGGGAAGTATCAGCCACTGCAATGCTTGCAAATCCTAGGATGAAATATTCTTTTCTCTTCCCTTAGGTTAGCATTTTAGTTTTTAACATATCTATTTTTTTGATAATAAATAATCCCCCACATTCTCTTTTCAAACAGTTTCTCTCCATCTTGCATTTTTCACTTATGTTCCATGAACTCCTTTGTAACACTAAATAGATGATATACTGTATTTCTTGTACTAAGTGCTATAAAATAATTTCACACCTATATGACAAGTCAACCTAAAAATTAATAGATTAAAGTAGGGACTCTGACAAAATACCATGGCCTTAGTATTCTGTAATTGGTAAGTGAAACTACATTTGAATGGCTACTGAGATTTCTACCAAGAAATCCAATTTTGTCAGCTCTTTGCAGAGGGTTTTTTTTTTTTTTCTACTCAATATAATCACATTTTCTTTTGAAAGTTTAGAGAGTTACATGCCAATATTTGGTATAGCAAGATATGCAAGATGACTTTAGTCTTTCAGGCTAAAAAGTTAGCAGAGAAAACACATATTTAGCACTGATATAAGTATGTTAAGTGCTTGGTACATGATGCTTAAACCTCTCTTTCATTTTCCCTTTGCTGTTTGCCTTAATGGCATTAGATGATGGTGAAACAAATGGAAGGCAAGTTAAAGGACTTCAAGAGGCATCCAGTTTGGTGCTGAAACGGACTTAAAGTTACATGGAACAACGCATAGATATTTAATAAATATTAACTTTTCTTTCTTTCCCTCTCCTTTCCCCCAAAATTTCCTTCCTGTAGAACTGTTATTTCATTCTCTGACTCATTGTCTTTGGAACAGTCATTCTCTCTGCATCATGGGCAGGCTTCTCAGACTGTCTCCTAGTTTATACTAGTTTATTATTTCAAAGCTCTCTTTTAAAAGCCTCCCCACCCCATTTTACCCTCTTCTTTCCTTTACCTAATGCTTCTGTTATATAGCTTTCCAGTCATCCCTACTGTCTCCTCTTTTATTTGAATGTAACAAATTTCTCTCTTACAAACACAGTTCATTCCAAAAAGAGACATAGTGTGCCATAAATCTAATAGAGATATTGCTCCCAAAGTGGACAATAAGCTGACACAGCATACCAGTAACATTTGCACAGCAGCAGTTGGGAAGTATCAGCCACTGCAATGCTTGCAAATCCTAGGATGATTAACAGCTTTACGTCATTAAGTACAGAGAAAAAACTTTCCTAAGTAAACACAAATAGTGAATATGGATGATAAAGAGTAATATGACAGGGGAAAGACAACCTCAGGTGTCAGGTGAAAAGCGGCGAGGTGAGTGCCATCCCTGGGGTCTTTATGGAGGGAATGAGGTATAGTGGTCAATATCAGAGTCTCTGATCTCATATAGACAGAAGTTTAAATAATGCCAAAACCTTGAACCAGTGCCTTGAGTTTCTTCCACAGTAGACATGACATTCCCATTTTACAGATTTGTTACAAGGATCAAATTATATAATGTGTCTAAAGTGCTGGTACTTAATAAACATAAACTATTATGTCTTATTATTAATACTGATCATCACATCTGCTCCTATGCTGTTTCTGCAGAGGACTAGGCCCTAAGACTCACCCTGGAAGAATGGGGTAACTAGAGATGGACCTTTAACTTGCTTTTGCCACCCAGTTATAAATGGGTGTGACAGTCTAATTTGGGAAAGAAGCACACATGGGAATTTTTTAGATGCTGTAGTTAAACTCCAGAATTGCATGAAAGGCATTAATCCTGGTCTAAATATTAGTAATACCTAATATATATAAAGCATTCTCAACATATTTTAGAGCCTGCTTAATAATGATTCTCAGGCTTCTAGTTCAAGACGACAGAATAGAAGGACAAGAACTCTTGTAAGAATGCTGAAGTCATGACCAGCTGTTCAATAACCATCAACAGGAAGACGCTGAAATCCACAAAAAAAGATACCTCACATTCAAAGACAAAGTTTCGGCAAGACAGTATGAAGGATGCAATACTGATAAAGTCTAATCCCATACTTACCTGATGGGTGACATACAAACTGAAGAACAAAAGGGAGGGAGTTCAGCCTCACCAATCAGCAGGTAATTGGATAAAGCTTTTCTGAGTAAGGGTCTTCACCGAACCAGATCTATCCCAGTCCCTCCCAAAGTGGACAATAAAAAGGCTGGAAAAACAAGCATACCAGTAACATTTGCACAGCAGCAGTTGGGAAGTATCAGCCACTGCAATGCTTGCAAATCCTAGGATGATTAACAGCTTTACGTCATTAAGTACAGAGAAAAAACTTTCCTAAGTAAACACAAATAGTGAATATGGATGATAAAGAGTAATATGACAGGGGAAAGACAACCTCAGGTGTCAGGTGAAAAGCGGCGAGGTGAGTGCCATCCCTGGGGTCTTTATGGAGGGAATGAGGTATAGTGGTCAATATCAGAGTCTCTGATCTCATATAGACAGAAGTTTAAATAATGCCAAAACCTTGAACCAGTGCCTTGAGTTTCTTCCACAGTAGACATGACATTCCCATTTTACAGATTTGTTACAAGGATCAAATTATATAATGTGTCTAAAGTGCTGGTACTTAATAAACATAAACTATTATGTCTTATTATTAATACTGATCATCACATCTGCTCCTATGCTGTTTCTGCAGAGGACTAGGCCCTAAGACTCACCCTGGAAGAATGGGGTAACTAGAGATGGACCTTTAACTTGCTTTTGCCACCCAGTTATAAATGGGTGTGACAGTCTAATTTGGGAAAGAAGCACACATGGGAATTTTTTAGATGCTGTAGTTAAACTCCAGAATTGCATGAAAGGCATTAATCCTGGTCTAAATATTAGTAATACCTAATATATATAAAGCATTCTCAACATATTTTAGAGCCTGCTTAATAATGATTCTCAGGCTTCTAGTTCAAGACGACAGAATAGAAGGACAAGAACTCTTGTAAGAATGCTGAAGTCATGACCAGCTGTTCAATAACCATCAACAGGAAGACGCTGAAATCCACAAAAAAAGATACCTCACATTCAAAGACAAAGCTTCGGCAAGACAGTATGAAGGATGCAATACTGATAAAGTCTAATCCCATACTTACCTGATGGGTGACATACAAACTGAAGAACAAAAGGGAGGGAGTTCAGCCTCACCAATCAGCAGGTAATTGGATAAAGCTTTTCTGAGTAAGGGTCTTCCAACCAGAGTAAGACCCAGATCTTCCCATCACCAGTCCCTCCCATCAGGAAGTTTATAGAAGTCACTTGACCTCATCTATTAGAGAACAGATAGAAGCAACAAGAAGAAGCACAGTCTCATAGCAGCTAAAATGAAAACCATACTACTGAAAGTTAATCACGATGAAAAAGCAGAAAGTTAGGCTAAAGATAAAGGGCCAAGATAAAATTCCAGAAAAACAGGTACATGAAGTGGAGATAGGCAACATTCCAGAGAACAAATTCAGAATAATGATTGTGAATATGACCCAGGATCTCAGGAAGGCAACAGAGAAGATTTAAGAAATATTTACAAAATATTTGCAAGAACAAAAGAACAAAATACACTAGAAGGGATCAATAACAGAATAACTGAAACAGAAAAATAGATAAATTATTTTGAGGACAGAATAGTAGAAATCACTGATTCAGAACAAAATATTTTAAAAAGAATGAAAATAAATGAACACAGCCTGAGAGACTTCTAGGGCAACGTTAAATACACCAACATTTGCATTACAGGGGCCCCAAAAGGAGAAGAGACACAGAAAGGACCTGAGAAAATAGTTGAAGATACAATAACTGAAAACTTCCATAACATGGAAAGGAAATAGTCAACCAAATCCAGGAAGCACAGAGTCTCATGCAGGATAAACCCAGGGAAGAACACACCAAGACACAGAGTAATCAATAATCAAACTTATGAAAATTAAAAACAAAGTACTAAAAGCAACAAGGGAAATATGATAAATAACATACAAAGGAACTGCCATCAAGCTATCAGGCTAGCTTGCGTTGCAATGGAAACTCTATAAGACAGAAGAGAATAGCCAAATATATTTAAAGTGATGAAAGGGAAGAACCTATAGTCAAGAGAGTCCCAACAAGACTCTCATTCAGATTTGCTGGAGAAATCAAAACTTTTCCAGACAAGCAAAAGTTAAGAGAATCCAACACCACCAAACCAACTTTATAAAGAATGCTAAAGAAACTCCTCTAAGCAGGAAGCACAAGAGAAGGAAAAGACCTACAGAAAACAGACCAAAAACAATTAAGAAAATGGTAATAGGTTCATACATACTGATAATTAGCTTAAATGTAAATGGATTGAGTGCACCAAACAAAAGACATAGACTGGCTGGGCAGATGAAAATCTGCGCTCATGCACTTCCACTTACCACGTCACACATCTTGAGCCCCCAAATTGTATTTAATTATTTTATATTGCTGAGTTAATCATGTTCCCATTATGGCTTACAACTATAATTACTGTTCTCCCCCCTATGCCCCCAGCCATTGATTGTGAAAGCTGATGCACATCTTTTACTATTGTGATTTTGTAACTATTACTCAATACCACTTTATCATGATTGGTCAACAGAAATATAATAGAACTCTACATCACTAAAACTAGCATTTAATAGAAAAACCTGTGATCACTTTTCAAAATCCAGATGCATATCAAAATTATCTTGAAAATTTTGAAAAATACAAATGCCCAGGAATTTCTTTTTTTTTTTTTTTCTCCGAAGCTCCAGGTATATTTCTAATGAGCAGCCTTGTTTAAAAGCAACTGAACTATAGGATAATCTTTTACTTTTTTTGGAGGGGGCGGTGGGGGCGGGTTGGGGAGGGAGGAGGGTAGGCGAGCCACTTCTATTGGTCTTTTATTTATCTATTTTCATCCATCTTTGTTCTTTGGCCCGTGTGGGCCTCCCATTGCAGTGGCCTCTGTTGTCGCAGAGCACCAGCTCTGGGTGCATGCGCTCCAGAGCTCCGGCTCAGTAATTGGACACATCGGTCCAGCCGCTTTGTGGCACTTGGGATCTTCCCAGGCCAGGGATTGAACCGTCACCCCTTGCACTTCCAGGCGGTGTCCTTACCCACCGGACCACCAGGGAAGCCCCCGATGAACTTTTACTTTCATCTAGCTTGTTTCATTTTTTTCTGTTTCATGTTCAGTGTTCCTATTTCATGTACTTTGTTTTTCAATTTCTCTGCCTCTTCTTTTTTTTGGAACTGTTGTTCTTTCTCTAGCCTTTATCAAACATAGTAGAAAGCTTTAGAATATATATAATATGTGCAATATGTATATATTTTAGAAAACTTATGAATTTTTGCCTAACTAATAGTTTATAACATTTTGATTCTACTTACTGGAGTTAGTATGAATAGAATGCTAGATTTCTAATTTAAAAAACAGACAGGCAACAATCAACCAAGTTTTACTGCATAGCACAAGGAACTATAGTCAATACCTTGTAATAGCCTATAGTGGAAATTAATTTCAAAAATAATGTATATCTACACATATAACTGAATCACCTCACTTTGCACCTGAAATATTGTAAGTCAACTGTACATCAATAAAATATATACACTGAGAAGTAAGCAAACAAAAGTCAAGTGATTCTCTTTTCCATCCTGATATGCTTTAATATAATATAATAGATATTAATTTTTGAAGCAGATATAGATTTATTGTATCATTTCTAAGTCTTGATTACAATTACATATGTGTTAAGAGTCTGTTTCCCCAGTCCTTCTTGGCAGCATTATATCTGACTAATGGTGACCTTCTTCAAGAGCACTTATGCCACGGACAGCATGCTGCGTTCCTTATCCCTCCCTTCCCCATAGCTGCTGACTTGTCCTCCACAGGAGACACTCAAAGGCAGGTCTGGCAGGCCTGAGGGCAATCTCTTCCAGGCTGCACTCAATATTCCAGATGATCCTCTGCACTGCCTGGCTTGTACAAGATTTTCTGTGCTCTTGTTTTCCCTGGTCATCTCTCTTAGCTACCATGAGGAGGGGGCTGGAAGCCTATGTGATTTCAGTCTAAGTTTGTGTGTTGCTTAGGGGATGAGTGAGAAGTGCAGTTTTCTATGTATTGTCTGACTTTCCAAGATTCCTCAGCTCCCCCTTGGTCCTGACTGTGAAGGATCTTCCGTGGGCAGGGAGTCTCTTCCTGCTTCATTACTGACTCCCTCCCTCCTTTGGGGTGCAGGCTTCTGTCCCTCAATCTTCCATCTTTTTCTTTCCCTTTTTATGTCTCTATCTTTTTCTACCTCATTCCGGGGAGTCCAGCTTACCTCCTGGAGGCTTCTGGTCTTCCATTGTTACCGAGAGGCTGGCTTGTAGATGCTGTTCCATATATTGATGAGGTTTTGATAAATTCATTGGGAAACTGGTGATCTCCCTGTCTTATTACTCTGCAGACTTATAATCCCTTTGGTTCTAACTCTTGCTACTTGACCTGCATGCAGGTTCCTCAGGAGGCAGATAAGATCATCTTGTATTCCAATCTATCTCAGAATTTTCCAAAGTTTATTGTAATCCACACCATCAAGGGGTTTATCATGGTCAGTAAAGCAGAAGTAGATGTTTTTCTTAAATTCCTTTGCTCCTACTATGATCCGATGGATGTTGGCAATTTGATCTCTGGTTCCTCTGCATTTTCTAAATCCATCTTGTACCTACATAAGCTTTCAGTTCACATACTACTGAAGCCTATCTTGGAGAATTTTGAGCATTACTTTACTAGTGTGTGAAGTGAGTGCAATGGTGAAGTAATTTGATTCTTCTTTGTCATTGCCCTTCATTAGGATTAGAATAAAAACTGACCTTTTGTAGTCCGGAGACCACTGCTGTGTTTTCTAAATTTGCTGAAATATTGAGTGTAGCACTATAACAGCATCATCTTTTAGGATTTTAAATAGCTCAGCTAGAATTATATCACCTCCACTAGCTTTGTTCATAGAATTGCTTCCTAGGACCCACTTGACTTGGCACTCTAAGGTATCTGACTAAATGAGTGGTCACACCATCATGGTCATCTGGCTCATTAAGATCTTTTTTGTATAATTCTTCTGTTTGCTCTCCACCTATTCTTAATATCTTATGCTTCTGTTTGGTCCATACTATTTATTTCCTTTATTGTGCATATTTTTGCATGAAATGTTCCCTTGGTAGCTCTAATTTTCTTGTAGAAACCTCTACTCTTTTCTATTCTGTTTTTTCCTGTCTTTCTTTGCATTGTTCATTTAGGAAGGTTTTCTTTTCTCTCTTTGCTCTTCTCTGGAACTCTGTATTCAGATGAGTATATCTTTCATTTTCTCCTGTATCTTTCACATCTCTTCTTTTATCAGCTATTTGTAAAGACTTCTCAGTTCACCATTTTGCATTCTTGCATTTCTTTTTCTTGGGGAAGGTTTGGATCACTGCCTCCTGTTCAGTGTTATGAACCTCTGTCCATAGTTTTCAGGCACTATGTCTATGAGATCTAATCCCCTGTATCTATTTGAAACTTCCACTGTATAATCAGAAGAGATTTGATTTAGGTCATACCTGAATGGCTTAGTAGTTTTCCCTACTTTCCTCAAGTTAAGTCTGAATTTTGCAATATGTGTTTCATAATCTGAGCCACAGTCAGCTGCAGGTTTTCTTTTCACTGTAAAGCATATACTCAATCTAATTTTGGTGCTGACCATCTCATGGTATTCATGTGTAGAGCGTCTCTTGTACTGTTGGAAGAGTGTGTTTGCTATGACCAGTGAGTTCTCTTGACAATACCCCGTTAGTCTTTGTCCTGCTTCATTTTGTATTCCATTACCAACCTTGCACGTTACTCCAGGTATTTCTTGACTTCCTACCTCTGCATCGTAGTCCACAGTGATGAAAAGGACATCTTTTTGTGTGTTAGTTCTAGTAGATCTTGTAAGTCTTCATGAAACCATTCAACTTCAGTTTATTCAGCACTAGTGGTTTAGGACATAGATTTTGATTACCGTGGTACTGAATGGTTTGCCTTGGAAACAAACCAAAATCATCTGTCATTTTTGAGACTGCACCCAAGTATGGCATTTAAAACTGTTTTGTGGACTATGAGGGGTGCTCCATTTCTTTTTAGGAATGCTTGCTTACAGATGTAGCTATAATGGTCATCTGAATTAAATTCACCCATTCTTGTTCATTTTACTTCACTTATTCCTAAAATATTAATTTTCATTCTTGCCATGTCCTGTTTGACCCCTTCCAATTTACCTTGATTCATGGACCGAACATTCTATGTTCCTATGCAATATTGTTCTTTGCAGTATCAAACTTGACTTTCACTACCAGACAAATCTACAACTGTACATTGTTTCTGCTTTGGATTAGCCTTTTCATTCCTTCTGGAGCTATTTCTCTGCTCTTCCAGTAGAATTGGGACCTCTGACAGGAGTCCATCATTCTCATTCTTTTTCTTGTAAAGACTTCTCAGTTCACCATTTTGCATTCTTGCATTTCTTTTTCTTGGGAAGGTTTGGATCACTGCCTCCTGTTCAGTGTTATGAACCTCTGTCCATAGTTTTCAGGCACTATGTCTATGAGATCTAATCCCCTGTATCTATTTGAAACTTCCACTGTATAATCAGAAGAGATTTGATTTAGGTCATACCTGAATGGCTTAGTAGTTTTCCCTACTTTCCTCAAGTTAAGTCTGAATTTTGCAATATGTGTTTCATAATCTGAGCCACAGTCAGCTGCAGGTTTTCTTTTCACTGTAAAGCATATACTCAATCTAATTTTGGTGCTGACCATCTCATGGTATTCATGTGTAGAGCGTCTCTTGTACTGTTGGAAGAGTGTGTTTGCTATGACCAGTGAGTTCTCTTGACAATACCCCGTTAGTCTTTGTCCTGCTTCATTTTGTATTCCATTACCAACCTTGCACGTTACTCCAGGTATTTCTTGACTTCCTACCTCTGCATCGTAGTCCACAGTGATGAAAAGGACATCTTTTTGTGTGTTAGTTCTAGTAGATCTTGTAAGTCTTCATGAAACCATTCAACTTCAGTTTATTCAGCACTAGTGGTTTAGGACATAGATTTTGATTACCGTGGTACTGAATGGTTTGCCTTGAAACAAACCAAAATCATCTGTCATTTTTGAGACTGCACCCAAGTATGGCATTTAAAACTGTTTTGTGGACTATGAGGGGTGCTCCATTTCTTTTTAGGAATGCTTGCTTACAGATGTAGCTATAATGGTCATCTGAATTAAATTCACCCATTCTTGTTCATTTTACTTCACTTATTCCTAAAATATTAATTTTCATTCTTGCCATGTCCTGTTTGACCCCTTCCAATTTACCTTGATTCATGGACCGAACATTCTATGTTCCTATGCAATATTGTTCTTTGCAGTATCAAACTTGACTTTCACTACCAGACAAATCTACAACTGTACATTGTTTCTGCTTTGGATTAGCCTTTTCATTCCTTCTGGAGCTATTTCTCTGCTCTTTTCCAGTAGAATTTTGGGGACCTACTGACCAGGGAAGTCCATCTTTCAGTGTCATATCTTTCTGCCTTTTAATACTGTTCATGGGGCTCTTAAGGCAAGAATACTAAAGTGGTTTTCCCATTCCCTTCTCCAGTGGATCATGTTTTGTTAGAACTCTCCATCTTGACCCATCTGTCTTGGGCGGTTGGTCCTATATGACATTGCTCATGGTTTCACTGAATTAGATAAGGTTGTGATTCATGTGGTAATTCTGGTTAGATTTATGTGGTTATTCTTTTCATTCTGTTTGTCCTCTGATGGATGCTATTAAGCAAAGTAAGCTAAGTAATTTTTAAAATAAAAATTAAAACAAAACAAAACAAAAAACCAAAAAGCATTCCATCAGAATGGAAAGGTAATCCAAGAAGCATGAAATTGCATAGCTCATGGAGCTATGACACAAGATAAGAACTGATGTCTTAATAACTTCATAGAGACTGATGTCAAAGTCTCCAAGCCTTTATACAATTGGAACAAGAACTATTGTGCACATAACTCTGGAAGACAATTATAAAAATTCAACCTAACATCACAAAGATGCTTCACAGAGGTAAGTAAACCCCCCCCAATATTGGGTATAAACAGAATCAACTATGAGAACCTGAATAAAATAAATGAAACACTAATGAGGATAAGACTTCAATCCATAGATCATTATTATATACAAATTCATAGCTGGAAACTAGTCTAAAAACTGGCCATATGGATGATCACAAACTGCCTCCTAGAGGATTCTCTAAATATCAGAACTACCTCAGAAAACAATTATGAAGCACCAATGAAGGTCAACCACAGATACAAATTTCAAAGAGCACAGTGTTTCATACAATGCTGTGCAAAACAGTCAATTGATACTGCAAAGGAAAGAAATTATAGGCTTTTTTCCCCCTGCCACGCAAGCATACAACAAGAAGATGGCCTTGAATCAGAAGTTCCAAACTAGTGGAATAGAAGGACATGTACTCATCTCCTCCTGACAAGTCACAAATCTACAACTGTACATTGTTTCTGCTTTGGATTAGCCTTTTCATTCCTTCTGGAGCTATTTCTCTGCTCTTTTCCACTAGCATTTTGAGCACCTACTGACCAGGGGAGTTCATCTTTATGTGTCATATCTTTTTAACTTTTTGTACTATTCATGGGGTTCTAAAGGCAAGAATGCTAAAGTGGTTTGCCATTCCCTTCTTCAGTGGATCATGTTTTGTTAGAACTCTCCATCTTGACCCATCTGTCTTGGGCGGTTGGTCCTATATGACATTGCTCATGGTTTCACTGAATTAGATAAGGTTGTGATTCATGTGGTAATTCTGGTTAGATTTATGTGGTTATTCTTTTCATTCTGTTTGTCCTCTGATGGATGCTATTAAGCAAAGTAAGCTAAGTAATTTTTAAAATAAAAATTAAAACAAAACAAAACAAAAAACCAAAAAGCATTCCATCAGAATGGAAAGGTAATCCAAGAAGCATGAAATTGCATAGCTCATGGAGCTATGACACAAGATAAGAACTGATGTCTTAATAACTTCATAGAGACTGATGTCAAAGTCTCCAAGCCTTTATACAATTGGAACAAGAACTATTGTGCGCACATAACTCTGGAAGACAATTATAAAAATTCAACCTAACATCACAAAGATGCTTCACAGAGGTAAGTAAACCCCCCCCAATATTGGGTATAAACAGAATCAACTATGAGAACCTGAATAAAATAAATGAAACACTAATGAGGATAAGACTTCAATCCATAGATCATTATTATATACAAATTCATAGCTGGAAACTAGTCTAAAAACTGGCCATATGGATGATCACAAACTGCCTCCTAGAGGATTCTCTAAATATCAGAACTACCTCAGAAAACAATTATGAAGCACCAATGAAGGTCAACCACAGATACAAATTTCAAAGAGCACAGTGTTTCATACAATGCTGTGCAAAACAGTCAATTGATACTGCAAAGGAAAGAAATTATAGGCTTTTTTCCCCCTGCCACGCAAGCATACAACAAGAAGATGGCCTTGAATCAGAAGTTCCAAACTAGTGGAATAGAAGGACATGTACTCATCTCCTCCTTCGAGCTTATAAAAATCACAACTAGCTGTTGATGAAGCATTAACAGCAGGATACTTGAACACACACACACACACACACACACACACACACACACACACACACACACAAAGCCACAGACAAGCACAAATAAGTAGCTGCAATGAGATGCTCGGAGGAGCATAATCATGATGAAATAAAATTCCATACTGCTGGGTAAGCAAGCCATAAACTATAGAGAACAATAATAGAAAATGTAAGAATCGCAAAGACTCGACGGACCGCAAGCTGTTAGGGAAGAAGTTTATTTGGGAAGAGTTCCCGGGCGAGATCCACAGGTCCGAGAGATGTGCCTGGGAAATTGCGCCCGGAGATGGGATGAGGAGGTTTTATTAGAGAGAAAAGGGGAGAAGGCAAAAAGGGGAGGGGGATTCTTCAGAGCAGGAGCAGAAACGAAGTCTTTGTTTAAGTAAGATGGGAAATTAGTGATGAGTCCGCTGTCCTTGAGTTGTCTGTGGACATGGGGGTGTGCAGTTTTTGTTACTTTCTGAACCTGGTGAAAAATCTTCATGGCCAGGGCAATCTCCCTATCGCAGGCCTTGAGAGAGTCTCAGGCGCCAGCAGGCTAGCACCTGGCCCTTTGATGACTTTTTAGTGCCGGAGAGTCTCTGGTGGGGAGTCTCCAGTTTTGGCATTACCCCTAGCAACTGGCCCTTTCTTATGACTCTTTCAGGGCCGGGGAATTTCCGCCGCGGTGTGAACCCTTGAATAGCCTACCAACCTAACAGAAAATAAGTCCTCTTACTGCTGTGAATGCTAAAGGAACACAGGAGAAGGCAAACACCTACGGAAAATAAACCCAAAACAACTAAGAGAATGGCAATAAATTCATGTGAAAGTTGCTCAGTGGTGTTCAACTCTTTGAGATCCATAGACAAGCTACGGACTTCTCTAGGCAAGAATACTGGATTGGGTGGTCTTTCTCTTTGAAAGGGGCAAATGAGTAGACTTGGTAAGGAGGCCAGCGGTTTCCAAGGAGGAAGAGGAAGAAGGGAAACAAACATTTTCTAGCCTAAAATGTTTGCAGTGATAAAGATCTACTCTGAAACTAACGTTATTGTCTTATGGAGGCAAACTATTTTGCATTGGAATGTCTCACCTAGTTCTGATGCCCAAAGACCACACTTTGGCTAATCTTATGTTAATGTTGTGGGTATGGGTCTAGCCAGGCTTTTACACCGGTAAGTTATTCTTTTGATCTATTGTTAATTAGAAACTGCAAAGTACAAATTACCTTGTCTAAACTAGCCTCTGGGGGGTATTCACCTATGTCCCCTTTCAGTGCCTATGCTGAAAGCTTTCTCTATCCCCTTTTCCTTTAATAAAACTTATCCTACATGAAGCTCTGAGTGACCAAAGCCAGGTCTTTTTGATCCCAATGTGATTTCTCCTATGGAGATCAAGAATCCAAGACCATTCACAGTAACTTATCTGCCATCATCTATCATCTGGAGGTTGGTCTGGGATCATCAAGACAAGGTAAGAAAACTCAAGTGTTCCAGTTCTTCTGTCCTCTCAACAGACTTTTTCTGCCTTACTTTACTTACCCTACAGTATGTTAGGGTGTTAATGTGTAAGACAAAGAAAGGGGCAGGCCACGATTTTTGAAAAGAATGACACACCCAGAGGCACCATGACAGTTCTGCCCCTTCCCTAAAAGAACTGGAATAATCCTCCCACTCATTAGCATATGGAATTGCCCAGTCCATACAAGCTAAGAATGCCATGTTTTCGGGGCCACTGGATTTGCTCTACCATGGTCCACACTCCATCTGTGGAGTGTGCTTTCTCTGAATCTGAATAAATCCATTTCTTACCTATCACTTTGTCTCTCACTGAATACCTTCTCTGCAAAGAGACATGAAGAACCTGAGTCTCAGTGGGTCCATATATTGGGTGAGTGATTTTAATTACCAGGGTTTTGGCTGGGTTCTAATCCTGGCCATGTGGGTTCAAGTCCCAAGCAGGGTTTTGGTTGGGTTTGAGTACTGGCCACGTGGGTTCAAGTTCCAAGCAGGGTTTGCTTAGGTCTAGGCCCTGGGTTTAAGTCTCAAATCGAGGTTGAACACATTTTTTTATATTTTGTTTATTCATCTTTTGGGGTGAGGTGGTCTTTTTTTAAAATGAGTAGACTTGGTAAGGAGGCCAGCGGTTTCCAAGGAGGAAGAGGAAGAAGGGAAACAAACATTTTCTAGCCTAAAATGTTTGCAGTGATAAAGATCTACTCTGAAACTAACGTTATTGTCTTATGGAGGCAAACTATTTTGCATTGGAATGTCTCACCTAGTTCTGATGCCCAAAGACCACACTTTGGCTAATCTTATGTTAATGTTGTGGGTATGGGTCTAGCCAGGCTTTTACACCGGTAAGTTATTCTTTTGATCTATTGTTAATTAGAAACTGCAAAGTACAAATTACCTTGTCTAAACTAGCCTCTGGGGGGTATTCACCTATGTCCCCTTTCAGTGCCTATGCTGAAAGCTTTCTCTATCCCTTTTCCTTTAATAAAACTTATCCTACATGAAGCTCTGAGTGACCAAAGCCAGGTCTTTTTGATCCCAATGTGATTTCTCCTATGGAGATCAAGAATCCAAGACCATTCACAGTAACTTATCTGCCATCATCTATCATCTGGAGGTTGGTCTGGGATCATCAAGACAAGGTAAGAAAACTCAAGTGTTCCAGTTCTTCTGTCCTCTCAACAGACTTTTTCTGCCTTACTTTACTTACCCTACAGTATGTTAGGGTGTTAATGTGTAAGACAAAGAAAGGGGCAGGCCACGATTTTTGAAAAGAATGACACACCCAGAGGCACCATGACAGTTCTGCCCCTTCCCTAAAAGAACTGGAATAATCCTCCCACTCATTAGCATATGGAATTGCCCAGTCCATACAAGCTAAGAATGCCATGTTTTCGGGGCCACTGGATTTGCTCTACCATGGTCCACACTCCATCTGTGGAGTGTGCTTTCTCTGAATCTGAATAAATCCATTTCTTACCTATCACTTTGTCTCTCACTGAATACCTTCTCTGCAAAGAGACATGAAGAACCTGAGTCTCAGTGGGTCCATATATTGGGTGAGTGATTTTAATTACCAGGGTTTTGGCTGGGTTCTAATCCTGGCCATGTGGGTTCAAGTCCCAAGCAGGGTTTTGGTTGGGTTTGAGTACTGGCCACGTGGGTTCAAGTTCCAAGCAGGGTTTGCTTAGGTCTAGGCCCTGGGTTTAAGTCTCAAATCGAGGTTGAACACATTTTTTTTTTATATTTTGTTTATTCATCTTTTGGGGGTGAGGTGAGGAGGGAGGGGAATGGGCGGGCCACTTCTATTGGTCTTTCATTTCTTTATTTTCATCTGTCTTTGTTTTTTGGCTCCTGTGGGCCTCCCATCGCAGTGGCCTGTGCGCCAGAGCTAGGCATCGGTAATTGGACACATTGGTCCAGCGGCTCCGCGGCACGTGGGATCTTCCCAGGTCAGGGATCAAACCTGCGCCCCTTGCACTGCAAGGCGTTCTCCTTATCCACTGGACCACCAGGGGAAACCCGGTTGAACACTTTCAAATGCAATGTGCTTGAAACCTATGAAAACCTGTATTAAGTGAGTATGGAGTCCACCTTTGCAGCTCTGTGTTCATGCCTCATATAGCTTAAGGATGGCCTGGAAGGGAACCCTCATATAGGATTTATACAGTTCTGTCAATGCTAAGAGGTGTCCTCTGTCTCTGCAAGGAGACCGGCCAAAAAATAGACGAAGTGTGTGGACCGAATCCTTCTTTCTTGATCAACTTTTCCAGGTTCCATTAACCATTTCATAATTGTTTGGGAAACTGAAGCTACTAACCTAATCTGCCAGATTGTGGATTTTCAAGGGACCTAAGATTGGTGCTGTTCCTATGTACTTTGGCTCAGGCCTCAAACTTGGTTCGACAGACTGACGGCTTTTTTCAATTCTGTGGATGATAATGCAAGGCTGTGCTTAATTGGTGGATCTCTAGCTCCAGGAAAGTCTCTTAGGTTGGAAAACTCTTTCCTGGCATTCTGCATGAATTAACTCTGTGGAGTGTGCTTTCTCTGAATCTGAATAAATCCATTTCTTACCTATCACTTTGTCTCTCACTGAATACCTTCTCTGCAAAGAGACATGAAGAACCTGAGTCTCAGTGGGTCCATATATTGGGTGAGTGATTTTAATTACCAGGGTTTTGGCTGGGTTCTAATCCTGGCCATGTGGGTTCAAGTCCCAAGCAGGGTTTTGGTTGGGTTTGAGTACTGGCCACGTGGGTTCAAGTTCCAAGCAGGGTTTGCTTAGGTCTAGGCCCTGGGTTTAAGTCTCAAATCGAGGTTGAACACATTTTTTTTTTTTTATATTTTGTTTATTCATCTTTTGGGGGTGAGGTGAGGAGGGAGGGGAATGGGCGGGCCACTTCTATTGGTCTTTCATTTCTTTATTTTCATCTGTCTTTGTTTTTTGGCTCCTGTGGGCCTCCCATCGCAGTGGCCTGTGCGCCAGAGCTAGGCATCGGTAATTGGACACATTGGTCCAGCGGCTCCGCGGCACGTGGGATCTTCCCAGGTCAGGGATCAAACCTGCGCCCCTTGCACTGCAAGGCGTTCTCCTTATCCACTGGACCACCAGGGGAAACCCGGTTGAACACTTTCAAATGCAATGTGCTTGAAACCTATGAAAACCTGTATTAAGTGAGTATGGAGTCCACCTTTGCAGCTCTGTGTTCATGCCTCATATAGCTTAAGGATGGCCTGGAAGGGAACCCTCATATAGGATTTATACAGTTCTGTCAATGCTAAGAGGTGTCCTCTGTCTCTGCAAGGAGACCGGCCAAAAAATAGACGAAGTGTGTGGACCGAATCCTTCTTTCTTGATCAACTTTTCCAGGTTCCATTAACCATTTCATAATTGTTTGGGAAACTGAAGCTACTAACCTAATCTGCCAGATTGTGGATTTTCAAGGGACCTAAGATTGGTGCTGTTCCTATGTACTTTGGCTCAGGCCTCAAACTTGGTTCGACAGACTGACGGCTTTTTTCAATTCTGTGGATGATAATGCAAGGCTGTGCTTAATTGGTGGATCTCTAGCTCCAGGAAAGTCTCTTAGGTTGGAAAACTCTTTCCTGGCATTCTGCATGAATTCCCAGAGACCTAGCGTCAAGTTTTTATCATGGCTATTCCTCCAGACTGTCTAGACAGAGGCACTGCTAGCAAGTACGAGATTTCTGAGAATCCAGGTTGGAAATCATAGATTTGGCCAAATTTGAAGTATAGCAAGCTTCTCCCTTTGGTAACGACAGCTCTCAGCAGACCAGAGAATACCCTCCAATAACTTTTGTCTCAGCTCCTTAGATATTCTTTTTTGTAAAATCTGTAGAAATGAACTAGAAGGATTGACCCTAATATCTCAAGAATGTGAAAGGTTTCTGCTATCTCATTTACTGGCATAGTGACACTCAGAAGAGACATCTTAGGTTTCTTGACTGCTACTTTTCGGTTTAATGTTTCACTGTGGTCAGAAGTGTACTATAAAATACACACAGGGACATAAGAGAAGGGTATTTCCCTTTGCAGTTTTAGCATGGGAAGCATTAGGGAAGCCTACTCTGTTACACATCTGGTGGCATTAGCGGAGAAGGGCAAATCAACTTTGTGGTTTTTCAGGGAGGATTTGAAAATTCTGGATGCTGTCAGATCTACCCCAGCTGCATCTCCACCTCTCCTTAGAAGCAGAACGAGGAGGGACGATGGACATCAGTGAAGAGAAGCTCAGGTGGATGTTCGTCTCCACCACCATCTAGAGCTGGGATGGATAACTCTGGTGGAAAAAAAAGCAAAGGCACTGGATGCTGCTATTTTCTCTCTTACATATGGGAGCTTCACAATGTTCCAAGACCCCAACCCCTTGAATTGCATCCTGAAAAACTTACCTAAGTTTGATTCCCAGAGCTTAAGTAAGACATGCCTGACTTTGTTTTGCAAGTCTGCATAGTCACAGTATTCATTAAAGGGTGACAAATGATAGCTGGTTGAAGGGTCTCTTAATTACAATACTGTTTTACAATTATATTTGCTTTGTAGGAAACAAGTGAAATGGGTAGAAGTTCTATATGTATTGCTCTTTTCTCTCTGTGATACATGCCAGACTTATATCCTAAAGGTACAAATTTTGGTGTAAAAACTTGAGCTCCCTCCTGTCCTCTTACTCTGTCCTGTATGAGATGGAGGATGAGTCATAGGAAGATAGGATGATGAGGAAAAGCAGGTTTCTCCAATTTGGGAATGCATGAGAAGGAAAATAGAGAGGCTAAGCCAAAGCTACACAGGTTACTGTCTCTTGAGGAGGCATCCAGATATCCACTGCAAATTACAAAAAGCTTAGATGCATCTCAGCAGACCAGAGAATACCATCCAATAACTTTTGTCTCAGCTCCTTAGATATTCTTTTTTGTAAAATCTGTAGAAATGAACTAGAAGGATTGACCCTAATATCTCAAGAATGTGAAAGGTTTCTGCTATCTCATTTACTGGCATAGTGACACTCAGAAGAGACATCTTAGGTTTCTTGACTGCTACTTTTCGGTTTAATGTTTCACTGTGGTCAGAAGTGTACTATAAAATACACACAGGGACATAAGAGAAGGGTATTTCCCTTTGCAGTTTTAGCATGGGAAGCATTAGGGAAGCCTACTCTGTTACACATCTGGTGGCATTAGCGGAGAAGGGCAAATCAACTTTGTGGTTTTTCAGGGAGGATTTGAAAATTCTGGATGCTGTCAGATCTACCCCAGCTGCATCTCCACCTCTCCTTAGAAGCAGAACGAGGAGGGACGATGGACATCAGTGAAGAGAAGCTCAGGTGGATGTTCGTCTCCACCACCATCTAGAGCTGGGATGGATAACTCTGGTGGAAAAAAAAGCAAAGGCACTGGATGCTGCTATTTTCTCTCTTACATATGGGAGCTTCACAATGTTCCAAGACCCCAACCCCTTGAATTGCATCCTGAAAAACTTACCTAAGTTTGATTCCCAGAGCTTAAGTAAGACATGCCTGACTTTGTTTTGCAAGTCTGCATAGTCACAGTATTCATTAAAGGGTGACAAATGATAGCTGGTTGAAGGGTCTCTTAATTACAATACTGTTTTACAATTATATTTGCTTTGTAGGAAACAAGTGAAATGGGTAGAAGTTCTATATGTATTGCTCTTTTTCTCTCTGTGATACATGCCAGACTTATATCCTAAAGGTACAAATTTTGGTGTAAAAACTTGAGCTCCCTCCTGTCCTCTTACTCTGTCCTGTATGAGATGGAGGATGAGTCATAGGAAGATAGGATGATGAGGAAAAGCAGGTTTCTCCAATTTGGGAATGCATGAGAAGGAAAATAGAGAGGCTAAGCCAAAGCTACACAGGTTACTGTCTCTTGAGGAGGCATCCAGATATCCACTGCAAATTACAAAAATAGTTATTTGGACCAAATCAGTCTTTACAGAAATTGTTGCAGCTGGCTCAGTATATTACAGTAGGAAGAGGACAAAGTAAAAGGCTGGGGCCCTCATGATGGCTGTTAGATCCATTCTGAAACAATCTGGGAAAAAATACTCAGAAGAAACCATGTGAATGGGGATAGACTTGCTATCACTATGGAAGGGAAGGGCATGTCAAGCAGGACTGCCCTCAGATGTCTAAGCTACTCCAGTTTTTTGTCCAGTCTGTCAAGGACAACACTGGAAGAGGGACTGCCCTCAGAAGTGTAGGCCCCAGGGATCAAGCTCTAAGGACAATCAGAACTGAAGGTGCCCAGGGATCCCCACAGCAGCTCCCATTCTAATAACACCTGATGAACCCGGGGTATTGACTTCTTTTTTCCCACTTGTTTGAATTAGTATGAAGAGAATGCTAATTTCTAATTTATTTTCATTCTAAACATTGATATATTTCCATCCTCCTACAATCCAGAAGTCCTGATTCGATCTGTTGTTAAGAATACTTCCTAGAGATCGAAATGGCAACCCACTCCAATATTCTTGCCTGGGAAATCTCACTGACAAAGGAACTGGTAAGCTACAGTCCTTTGAGTTGCAAAGGACTGATCACAACTGAAGTAACTAAAAGTTTAAGTAACTTTAACTAATTATTGCTGAATGACTAGGTTTTTTTTTAAATTTTTTTAATCTTAGTGTTTTAAAAAAAATTTTTTGAATGAGCCTTGTAAATTCTAATCCAATTCTAAAAATTTTGAATATTTTACAATTTTTTGCTTTGTAGGAAACAAGTGAAATGGGTAGAAGTTCTATATGTATTGCTCTTTTCTCTCTGTGATACATGCCAGACTTATATCCTAAAGGTACAAATTTTGGTGTAAAACTTGAGACCCCTCCTGTCCTCTTACTCTGTCCTGTATGAGATGGAGGATGAGTCATAGGAAGATAGGATGATGAGGAAAAGCAGGTTTCTCCAATTTGGGAATGCATGAGAAGGAAAATAGAGAGGCTAAGCCAAAGCTACACAGGTTACTGTCTCTTGAGGAGGCATCCAGATATCCACTGCAAATTACAAAAATAGTTATTTGGACCAAATCAGTCTTTACAGAAATTGTTGCAGCTGGCTCAGTATATTACAGTAGGAAGAGGACAAAGTAAAAGGCTGGGGCCCTCATGATGGCTGTTAGATCCATTCTGAAACAATCTGGGAAAAAATACTCAGAAGAAACCATGTGAATGGGGATAGACTTGCTATCACTATGGAAGGGAAGGGCATGTCAAGCAGGACTGCCCTCAGATGTCTAAGCTACTCCAGTTTTTTGTCCAGTCTGTCAAGGACAACACTGGAAGAGGGACTGCCCTCAGAAGTGTAGGCCCCAGGGATCAAGCTCTAAGGACAATCAGAACTGAAGGTGCCCAGGGATCCCCACAGCAGCTCCCATTCTAATAACACCTGATGAACCCGGGGTATTGACTTCTTTTTTCCCACTTGTTTGAATTAGTATGAAGAGAATGCTAATTTCTAATTTATTTTCATTCTAAACATTGATATATTTCCATCCTCCTACAATCCAGAAGTCCTGATTCGATCTGTTGTTAAGAATACTTCCTAGAGATCGAAATGGCAACCCACTCCAATATTCTTGCCTGGGAAATCTCACTGACAAAGGAACTGGTAAGCTACAGTCCTTTGAGTTGCAAAGGACTGATCACAACTGAAGTAACTAAAAGTTTAAGTAACTTTAACTAATTATTGCTGAATGACTAGGTTTTTTTTTAAATTTTTTTAATCTTAGTGTTTTAAAAAAAATTTTTTGAATGAGCCTTGTAAATTCTAATCCAATTCTAAGAATACAAAGAAATATGTTTTTAAAAATGTAAAACAGGAAAAATATCATGTGATACAGTAATTAAAGTACAGATTTTACTCAAATTTCACATTTTATACTATTGTCCACTAGTATATTTGTTTTCATACCTTATTTAAGATTCAAAATTACATTTAGATTGAGTAATTTTAGCTGCTTGCAATAAATTCTGGTAAATTCTCTTTTGATTTTTATTCTGTTTCAAATGTTTTCTTTTTTTTTTTTTTAAGATTTATTTATTTATTTATTTTGGGCGGGGGTCAGGTTGGGGAGGGAGGGGAGCAGGAGGGCCACTTCTATTGGTCTTTCATTTCTCTGTGTTCATCTGTCTTTGTTCTCTGGCTCCTGTGGGTTTCCCATTGCGGTGGCGTCTGTCATTGCAGAGCGCCGGCTCTGGGCGCATGCGCTCCAGAGCTCTGGCTTGGTAATTGGACACATCAGTCCAGCCGCACCGCGGCACGTGGGATCTTCCCAGGCCAGGACACGAACCGGCGCACCATGCACTGCAAGGTGGTGTCCTTATCCACTGGACCATCAGGGGAAGCCCTCAAATATTTTCTATTTTTTTCTTTTATGGGCTGTTAGATGCATACATTTAAAAACAGACATTTAATTTTCAAATGTATTAGATTTAAAAAATATGTTTGATATTAATTTCCCATTTTGATATTAATTTCTCACTTAAACACTTTCTTCTCTGCAATCACCTCTGTGTTTTTTCAGTCTTCTAACTTTATGAGGTTGTTTTTTTTTTTTTTTAATTTTAAATTTATTTCTTTATTTTAAAGTTTTTACAGAGTTTTGTTGTTCACAGACATGCATGTTACCAGATCAGTCATATGCATATCCTTGGTCCTCTTCCTCTTCCCTAGTCCCTCGATCCCACCTCTCCAGGCCATGGCAACAAGCCATTTTAAGTAATCCTATGCTCTTTGCGCAACAACAGTAGCTATCTTTTTCACACATGATAGTATAGGTTTCCATGTTACTCCATCTATGCTTCCCACCCATGCTGAATCATAGTGTTCTTAGTTCAAAGGACTGATCACAACTGAAGTAACTAAAAGTTTAAGTAACTTTAACTAATTATTGCTGAATGACTAGGTTTTTAAATTTTTAATCTTAGTGTTTTAAAAAAAATTTTTTGAATGAGCCTTGTAAATTCTAATCCAATTCTAAGAATACAAAGAAATATGTTTTTAAAAATGTAAAACAGGAAAAATATCATGTGATACAGTAATTAAAGTACAGATTTTACTCAAATTTCACATTTTATACTATTGTCCACTAGTATATTTGTTTTCATACCTTATTTAAGATTCAAAATTACATTTAGATTGAGTAATTTTAGCTGCTTGCAATAAATTCTGGTAAATTCTCTTTTGATTTTTATTCTGTTTCAAATGTTTTCTTTTTTTTTTTTTTAAGATTTATTTATTTATTTATTTTGGGCGGGGGTCAGGTTGGGGAGGGAGGGGAGCAGGAGGGCCACTTCTATTGGTCTTTCATTTCTCTGTGTTCATCTGTCTTTGTTCTCTGGCTCCTGTGGGTTTCCCATTGCGGTGGCGTCTGTCATTGCAGAGCGCCGGCTCTGGGCGCATGCGCTCCAGAGCTCTGGCTTGGTAATTGGACACATCAGTCCAGCCGCACCGCGGCACGTGGGATCTTCCCAGGCCAGGACACGAACCGGCGCACCATGCACTGCAAGGTGGTGTCCTTATCCACTGGACCATCAGGGGAAGCCCTCAAATATTTTCTATTTTTTTCTTTTTATGGGCTGTTAGATGCATACATTTAAAAACAGACATTTAATTTTCAAATGTATTAGATTTAAAAAATATGTTTGATATTAATTTCCCATTTTGATATTAATTTCTCACTTAAACACTTTCTTCTCTGCAATCACCTCTGTGTTTTTTCAGTCTTCTAACTTTATGAGGTTGTTTTTTTTTTTTTTTAATTTTAAATTTATTTCTTTATTTTAAAGTTTTT
Organism: Tragulus kanchil; assembly: GCA_022376925.1. Classification (NCBI taxonomy): domain Eukaryota; kingdom Metazoa; phylum Chordata; class Mammalia; order Artiodactyla; family Tragulidae; genus Tragulus; species Tragulus kanchil. The sequence goes on along the minus strand of JAIOJX010000027.1, from coordinate 53,249,049 downwards.
ACAGAGTTTTGTTGTTCACAGACATGCATGTTACCAGATCAGTCATATGCATATCCTTGGTCCTCTTCCTCTTCCCTAGTCCCTCGATCCCACCTCTCCAGGCCATGGCAACAAGCCATTTTAAGTAATCCTATGCTCTTTGCGCAACAACAGTAGCTATCTTTTTCACACATGATAGTATAGGTTTCCATGTTACTCCATCTATGCTTCCCACCCACTGTTCATTCCCCACAATGTCGATATGTCTATTCTCTGTCTGTTTTTCCGTGGGTCCACTGCATGTGTTATCATTACTCTTTTACTAGATTCTTTATATATGTGTTAGTATACTGTATTTGTCTTTCTGTTTTTGACTGACTTTAATTTTTATGATAGGTTCTAGCTCCAACCACCTCGTTATGACTGATTCTTCTGCATTTCTTTTAACAGTTGAGTTGTATTCCATCGTATATATGTACCAGAGCTTCTTTATCCATTCATTCGTTGATGGACATCTAGGTTGCTTCCATTTTCTGGCTATTGTAGAGAGAGCTGCAATGAATAGTGGGGTACAAGTGCTTCTTTCAATTTTGATATTATCATGGTGGGATCTTAATAGTGGGATTGCTGGGTCGTATGGTGTTTCTATTTTTTACTTTTTTAAAGGAATCTCCACACTGTCTTCCATAGAGGCTGTATCAATTGACATTCCCACCAGCAATGCAAAATCAATATACAGAAATCACTGGCATTCCTATACACAAACAATGAAAAATCAGAAAACAAAATCAAAGAGGCAATGCCCTTCACCATTGCAACCAAAAGAATAAAATATATAGGAATAAAGCTACCCAAAGAAACAAAAGAACTGTACACAGAAAATTATAAGACAATCATGAAAGGAATTAAAGAAGACTTAAACAGATGGAGAGATATTCCATGTTCCTGGGTCGGAAGGAATTCTCTCTGTGAAAATGACCATAGTGTCAAATATCGTCTACAGATTCAATGTGATCCCTATCAAACTACCGATGACATTCTTCACAGAACTAGACCAAAGAATGACACAGTTCATATGGAAACACAAAAGGCCCCGAATAGCCAAAGCAATCTTAGAAATAAAAAAGGAGCTGGAGGAATCAGCCTCCCTAACTTCAGACTATACTACAAAGCAGCAGTCACCAAGACAGTATGGTACTGGCACAAAAACAGAAATATAGACCAATGGAACAAGATAGATAAACCAGAGATAAGCCCACACACCTATGGATACCTTATTTTTCACAAACGAGTTGAAAATCTAAAATGGGACAAAGACAGCCTCTTCAACAAATGGTGCTGGGAAAACTGGACAGCTACACGCAAACAAATGAAGTTGGAACATTCGCTGATACCATACACAAAGATCAACTCAAAATGGACTAAAAACCTAAATGTAAGACCAGAAACCATTAAACTCTTAGAGGAGAATATGGGCAAAACCCTCAAGGACATCAATCAAAGCAAGATCTTCTCTGACCCACCTACTGGAATAGCAGAACTAAAAACAAAAATGAACATGTGGGACCTCATGAAACTTAAAAGCTTTTGTACAGCAAAAGAAATTACTAAAAAGGTGAACAGACAGCCCACAGAGTGGGAGAAAATCATAGCAACTGAAACAACAGACAAAGAATTAATCTCCAAAATCTACAAGCAACACAGACATCTCAGCACCGGAAATACAAACAACCTAATCAAAAAATGGGAAAAGGACCTAAACAGATATCTCTCCAAAGAGGACATACAGATGGCCCAAAAACACATGAAACGATGCCCAACCTCACTTATTATTAGAGAAATGCAAATGAAAACTACAATGTGATATCACCTCACACCCTCCAGAATGGCCATTATTCACAAATCTGCAGACAATGCTGGAGAGGGTGCGGAGAAAAGGGAACACTTTATGAATTTTTCAATGGCTAAGTCAAATGTCCCTACTGTTAAATGTCAAAGTGAACTTCAAAATATGTGAAATATACTTTCAAGTATCTTTTGATGATTTTTTTAAACACAATTCCATAGTGTTAAGAAAACAGACTGTGTAATTTTGATACCTTTAAACCATGAAATTTTTGTGCTTTATTTTATATCCCTGAACATGTTCCAATGTCTCCTAGTTTATACTCTATAGAAACTGGTATAGAGTTTGTATTCTGCTATTGTGTGAAAGTTATATAAATCTAAATTATGTGAATTAATTCAAGGTATTTTTGGATCTACTATATCCTTCTATATCTGTGTATATACATTCAATTAATTTTGAGAGTTTGATGTTGAAATTCCAACTGAAAAATCATGTATTTAAAAATAATTAAAATACATAGTAAAACTATATATAAATTTGTTCTGTGCTTTCCCAGTCTCCTCTAAATGTGTTATTATACTTCCACAATTAAAAATAATTGAAAGATAATTGAAAATAATTGAATAGTTGAATTAATAATTGAATAATTGAATAATCTGAAATAAAAAGAAAGAGAAAAAGAAAGAATCTATTGAGGGCAATGGCTTTAAGAAAATAAGACATTCTTTCACAGTCATTAACTATGCATATACGTACAAAGAAATAAAGATATAAAAAGTAGCATCAACATGGTGAAGTACGAATATGCTGAGCTAGTCTCCCTCATGAACACAACAAAACTGCAGCTACACATAGAGAACTCTTGCTGAAATCAATTGAGAAACTAGCAGAATGGCTTTTTCTCAACTAAGGCTATTAAATAAAGAGTAACACATGGTCTGGTAGGAAGATAATAGAAGCGAGCAAGTCAGGGTTAAAACCCATACAGGGTGGCCCAAAAGAGGAAGCGGATATCATAGGCTCAGGAATTCTCTCTGGGGAGCAAGAGGTTCAAACCACATATTAGACACCCCTACTCTGTTGTCCAACACTGAGAAGACATGTCCTCTTAACTGATTTGACAACTGGTGATGGAGGAGGAGATTTCTTGGGGAGCTATAAAAAACCAAGAATTCACTCTTAAAAAGTGCATGCACAGATTTGCTTGCTCCTAGTCTTAGTGCAGAGGCAGCAGACTAAAAATCTGGTGATCTAGCCAGTTTTCCAGGGCCACCACCAAAACCAATGCACATCTCAGCCTGTACCAAGTTTATGCTTCAGCACCTTTTGCTCCAGGGCTGCTCCCTGCTTAGGCTGAAGGTGACGTCACCAACAAGGATACACACACTTGGAGGTAATACATATGGCTCAATCCCTGGCCCTGCTTCTGATCAGAGTAGAGACATTCAATGCCTATGGGTACAGTCATAAAAACAGCAGAAAGGAAAACAGGCTTCTGGGTGGAGGTTGCCATTGCTGGACATAACTGGGAGAGAGTGGAATCAGTTACAGGGCACAGGGCACTATTACAGCCATGCACATTTGTGCATAAACACTGCATCAGTAGTATAGCTCTGAACCCTCTAGTCCCAATCCAGATCCTAACTAACTTGTGCACACACGTGGAAAAAATGAAATCAGTATAGAAAGGAAAGTTCAAGCCTGCTGGCCCCAGTTACACTTCCAAATAAGGCTAAGTACACCATAATAATGGGGAGAAATCCATTGTCCTTTGGGTTTCTCTTCTTGCCCCTTAAAACCTAACTTCAATTTTGATATGGTAGTGATTGCCACTAAGCATAGCAGAGGTCCCAACCCACAGATGACTCTCTTTCTACCCCTCTGGATCCATCTCTAACACTTGGCTGCCAGTGCAAAACTGGAAGAGATACAATTTGTGATCAATCCAAATCTAGCTCCCCCACAAAAAACAAAGGGCATACCAAACTTATTACGGGCACTCCCACACTAGGACACACTCAGAATGTCAGAATGGCTAAGTGCTTCACTAAATTTCAGAGACAGAGAAATTTAGACAAAATGTTTTTCAGTAGCTGTGTCCAACTCTTTGTGACCACCTGGATTGCAGAGCCCAGTTTGCACTAACACATGTCCATTGAGTCAGTGCAGTGATGCCATCCAACCATCTCATCCTGTATCATTCCCTTTTCCTCATGCCTTCATTTTTTTCCAACATCAGGGTCTTTTCCAGTGAATTGGCCCTTCACATCAGTGGTCAAAGTAGTGAAATGTTACCTTCAGCATCAGTCCTTCCAATGAATATTCAGGAATGATTTTCATTAAGATTGACTGGTTTGATCTCCTTGAAGTCCAAGGGACCCTCAATAGTCTTCTCCAGTGAAACAATTCAAAAGCATCAATTCTTTCTTGTGCAACCTTTTTATGGTCCAACTCTCACATGTTTACATCACTGCTGGAAAAATAATAGCTTTGAATATATAGATCTTTGTCAGCAAAGTGACATCTCTTTTTTTTTTTTTTCTAATTTTTTTTTTTTTTCTGGGAAGGGTGGGGTGGGGAGGGATCTGGTCGGGCGAGCCACTTCTATTGGTCTTTCATTTGTCTATTTTCATCCATCTTTGTTCTTTGGCCCGTGTGGGCCTCTCATCGCGGTGGCCTCTGTGGTCGCAGGGCACCAGCTCTGGGTGCATGCGCTCCAGAGCCTCAGCTCAGTAATTGGACACGTTGGTCCAGCCGCTCCATGGTACGTGGGATCTTCCCAGGCCAGGGATTGAACCGGTGTCCCTTGCACTGCAAGGCAGTGTCCTTACCCACTGGACCACCAAGGAAGCCCCATGACGTGTCTTTTTAATAAGCTGTCTAAGTTTGTCATAGCTTTTCTTCTAAGAAGCAAGCATATTGGTTTTATTTATTTATTTATTTTTGACCACTTCTATTAGTCTTTGCCTTTGTTCTTTGGACCTTCCATCACAGTGGCCTCTGTGCGCCAGCTCTAGGCACATGTACTCCAGAGCTCCTGCTCGGTAGTTGGACACACTGGATCAGCTCCTCGGCAGCACGTGGGATCTTCCCAGGCTAAGGAACAAACCGGCACCCCTTGCACTGCAAGACGATGTCCTTACCCACCGGACCACCAGGGAAGCCCTGAGCAAGCGTCTTTAAATTTCATGGCTTCAGTCACCATTCACAGTGATTTTGGAGTCCAGGAAAATAGAATGTGTAATTGTTTCCATTTTCTCCCATTGATTTACCATGAAGGGTGAGGACCAGTTGCCTTGATCTTCATTTTTGCATGTTAAGTTTTACACCAACTTTTTCACTCTCCTCTTTCACCTTCATCAAGTATCACTTTAGTTCCTCTTCTCTTTCTGTCATTAGGTTGATGGCATCTGCATATCTTAGGTTATTGATATTTCTCCCAGCAATCTTGAATCCAGCTTGAGTTTCATCCAGCCAGGCATTTCGTGTGATATTCTCTGCATATAAGTTGAATAAACAGGGTGAGATTAAATAGTCTTGACTTACACCTTTCCAATTTTGAACCAGTTCATTGTTTCAGGTCCTGTTGTAACTGCTGCTTCTTGACATGCATACAGGTTTCTCAGGACGTGGTCTGTTATTCCTTTCTCTTCAAGAATTTTTCAGTTTATTGTGATCCACACAAAGGTTTTTAGTCAATGAAGCAAAAGCAGATGTTTTTCTGTAACTGCCTTGCATTATCTTTGATTCAACAAATGTTGGGGATATGATTTATGATTCCTCTGTCTTTTCTAAATCCATCTTGTACATCTGAAAATTCTCAGTTCATGTACTGTTGAAGCCTAGATTGAAGGATTTTGAACATTACTCTGCTAGCATGTGAAATGAGTGCAGTCGTGAGGTAGCTTGAACATTTTTTTGCATTGCCCTTCTTGGAGATTGGAACAAAATTGGCCTTTTCCAATCCTGCAGCCACTTCAGTGTATTACAAATTTGCTGGCATATTGGGTGGAGTACTTTCACAGTATCATCTTTTAAGATTTGAAATAGCGCAGCTGGAATTCCATCAACTACATTAGTGTTGTCCCTAGTACTGCCTCCCAAGGCCTACTTGACTTTACACTCCGGAATGTCTGGCTCCAAATGAGTGCTCACACCATTATGGTTATCTGGGTCATTAAGACTTTTTGTATAGTTCTTCTGTGTATTCTTGCCACTCTTAGTATTTTCTGCTTCTTTTAGACATGAAACATTTCTGCCCTTTACTGTGCTCATCTTTGCATGAAATGTTTCCTTGGTATCTCTAATTTTCTCTTAGAGACAGCTAGTCTTTTTCATTCTATTTGTTTCCTCTATTTGTTTGCATCATTCACCTAAGAAGGCTTTCTTATCTCTCTTTGCTATTTTTTGGAACTCTGCATTGGGGTGGGCATATTTTCCTTTTCTCCTTTGTCTTTCACTTCTCTTCTTTTCTCAGCTATTTGTAAGGGTTCTTCAGACAGCCATTTTGTTTTCTGCATTTCTTTTTCTTTGGGATGGTTTTGATCCTTTCCTCTTGTACAATCTCAGAAACCTCTATGCATAATTCTTCTGCTCTCTGTCTATCAGATCTAATCCCTTGAATCTAATTGTCATTTCTACTGTATAATCATCAGGTATTTGATTTAGGCCTAGTGGTTTCCCTATGTTCTTCAGTTTAAGTCTGAATTTTGCCATAAGGAAGTCATTATCTGAGCCACAGTTAGGTGCTGGTCTTGTAAGCTCTGTTGAACTTTCTAGCTTCAGCTGCAAAGAATATAATTACTCTGATTTTAGTATTGACCATCTGGTGATGTCCATGTGTAGTGTTGTCTCTTATGTCATTGGAAGAAAATGCTTGCTATGACCAACTGCATTCTCTTAACAAATGTTGGGGATATGATTTATGATTCCTCTGTCTTTTCTAAATCCATCTTGTACATCTGAAAATTCTCAGTTCATGTACTGTTGAAGCCTAGATTGAAGGATTTTGAACATTACTCTGCTAGCATGTGAAATGAGTGCAGTCGTGAGGTACATTGTGAACATTTTTTTGCATTGCCCTTCTTGGAGATTGGAACAAAATTGGCCTTTTCCAATCCTGCAGCCACTTCAGTGTATTACAAATTTGCTGGCATATTGGGTGGAGTACTTTCACAGTATCATCTTTTAAGATTTGAAATAGCGCAGCTGGAATTCCATCAACTACATTAGTGTTGTCCCTAGTACTGCCTCCCAAGGCCTACTTGACTTTACACTCCGGAATGTCTGGCTCCAAATGAGTGCTCACACCATTATGGTTATCTGGGTCATTAAGACTTTTTGTATAGTTCTTCTGTGTATTCTTGCCACTCTTAGTATTTTCTGCTTCTTTTAGACATGAAACATTTCTGCCCTTTACTGTGCTCATCTTTGCATGAAATGTTTCCTTGGTATCTCTAATTTTCTCTTAGAGACAGCTAGTCTTTTTCATTCTATTTGTTTCCTCTATTTGTTTGCATCATTCACCTAAGAAGGCTTTCTTATCTCTCTTTGCTATTTTTTGGAACTCTGCATTGGGGTGGGCATATTTTCCTTTTCTCCTTTGTCTTTCACTTCTCTTCTTTTCTCAGCTATTTGTAAGGGTTCTTCAGACAGCCATTTTGTTTTCTGCATTTCTTTTTCTTTGGGATGGTTTTGATCCTTTCCTCTTGTACAATCTCAGAAACCTCTATGCATAATTCTTCTGCTCTCTGTCTATCAGATCTAATCCCTTGAATCTAATTGTCATTTCTACTGTATAATCATCAGGTATTTGATTTAGGCCTAGTGGTTTCCCTATGTTCTTCAGTTTAAGTCTGAATTTTGCCATAAGGAAGTCATTATCTGAGCCACAGTTAGGTGCTGGTCTTGTAAGCTCTGTTGAACTTTCTAGCTTCAGCTGCAAAGAATATAATTACTCTGATTTTAGTATTGACCATCTGGTGATGTCCATGTGTAGTGTTGTCTCTTATGTCATTGGAAGAAAATGCTTGCTATGACCAACTGCATTCTCTTAACAAAACCCTGTTAGCCTTTGCTCTGCTTCATTTCTCACTCTAAGGACAAACTTCTTTTTGCTCTAGATATCTCTTGACTTCCTACTTTGTATTCCAATCCTCTTTGATGAAAAGGACATCTTATTTTGCCATTAATTTTAGGAAGTCTTGCAAGTCTTCATAGAACCATTCAACTTCTGCTTCTTCAGCTTGGTTTTTGGGGCACAGACTTGTGATGCTATGATATTGAATGGTTTGCCTTGGGAATGAAGGGAAATCATTCTATTATTTAGATTGCACTCAAATACAGCATTTCAGACTCTTGTTAGCTATGAGGGCTTATCTATTTCTTCTAAGGTATTCTTGTCGACATTAGTAGATATAATGGTCATCTGAATTAAATACATCAATTCCATACCTCACACTGTTCTTCCCAGGACTGCTGCTGCAGTGGCTGTCTCCATGGCAGGCCACTCTTGACCTATGCCTCTGTAGGAGACCCTCATACACTCACAGGAAATACTGGCTCAGTCTTTTGTGAGTGTCACAGCTCTGTTACCTGGTCCCTGGTTCACACACAGTTTTGTTGGCACCCAACAAGAGCCTTTGACAAGTGACGTTTGATTATCAATGTGATTGTGCATCTTCTACTATCTTGCTGCAGTGTCTCCTTTGACCTTGAATGTGGAGTATCTTTCTTTGGTTAGTTCCAACATTTCTTGCTGATTATTGTTCAGCAACTAGTTGTGATTTTTGTTTTCTCACAGGAGAAGTTCAGCACATGCCCTACCCGACACTTTGCCAATATATTGTTTAAAATTTAGAAGACAAAGATTATAAAATCAAAGGTAACTGAAATAAACTGTGAATGAATACACATGGAGTTTAATATAAATAAAATAAAAGCACAAATTAAAGTGGCAAGTTAAAAATGCATATCCTCCAGGATTTGAGCTTTAATTACTATCAGTTTAAAACACAGACTGTTTAAAATCCATGCATATAAACTTCATGATAACCACAAATTAAAGCTCTCCAATTAATACCCCCAAACTAGAGATACAGTGATACAAGTGTAATATGAAATAAAATCATAAACCACAAGGAATGGGACTAAAAGAAAAACAAAAGAAGACAGAAGAAATACAAATCAACCAGAGAACAAGTAACAAAACAGCAATAAAGACACATCCATAATGACTTTAAATGTTAATAAACTAAATGCTTTAATTAAAAGAAGCATGGTGGCTGACTGAATCTAAAAGCTACACATCTATATTCTGCTTACAAAAGACTCACTTAAGAACTAAAGTCGCAACAGACTGAAAGCAAGAGTATGGTAAAAAGATATTTCATTGAAATGGAAACAAAAAATAATGCTGGGGTATTCATAATTATATCAGAACAAAATAGACTACAAAACAAAATCTATATATAATAACAGGCAAAGATAAGCATTATACAGTTATACAGTGATAAATATAAAGAAACAGAATATTTATAAGCATATTTGCACCAGATTAACATAGTAGCAGTTAAATATATAAATAAAATATTAACATAACTGGAAAAATTGATACAAATACAAAAAATTGTGGGGACTTTAACTATCCACTTACATCACTAAACAGGTCATCCAGGCAGAAAATCAATAAAGAAAAAGTAGCCTTAAAAGACACATTACAACAGTTGAACTTAATAGGTATCTATATAACATTCCATCCAAATACAGCAAAATACATATTCTTGTCAAGTGAACCTGGAATGTTCTCGAGGATTTTTCATGTACTGGACCACACACACACACACAAAATGTATCAACAAAATTTAAGAAGATAAAAATTACAATAAGCATCTTTTCCAACCAAAACTATACAAAAGTAGAACTCAATTACAGGAAAAAAATGTCACAAACATAAACATGGAGAACAAATACCATACTAATAAAAAACCAAAGGATCAATTCAATCAAAGAAGAAATTAGACAATTTTTTTAGACAAATGGAAAAAGAAACACAACTTTTAAAAATCTAAAGGATGCAGAAAAGCAGTTTTAAGGGGAATGTTTTGAGAAATAAAGGCCTAATTCAAGAAATAAGAAAAATATCTCAAACAAATTAATGTGCCATCTAAAGGAATCAGTAAAAGAAGAATGAACAAAGTCAGCAGAAGGAAAGATGTAATAAAAATAAGATTAAATATTAATACAAGCTTTAATAGCAATCAAAAGGATAAATAAAAACAATGTCTGTTTTTTGAAAACATAAAATTGATAATCCATTAGCCAATACCATCAAGAGAAAAAAAAAGTGCAAAAAATAAAGGAAAGAGATAAAAGAGAAGGTACAATGAAATCACAGAGACAAACCATCATACACTTGTACAACAAACTGAACTTAGATGACATGGGTATGTTCCGAGAAACACACAATCTCCTGAGTCTCAGTTAGGAAGAAAAGATAATATGAAGAGACTGTTTACTAATATTGAAATTAAGTCAGTAATCTAAAATCTCCCAAGAGACAAAATTCCTAAACCAGATGATATCAAAGGACAATTCTAGGAATTCTGTCTTTTTCCCAAACTACTTTTAAAAATTTAAGACTAGGGAACTAAAGAAGAGACTCCTAAATCCATTTTAAAAGGCCACTATTACTCTGAAAATAAACCATATAACAACACTACACATACAAAATAATTATAAGTCAAAGTTTCTGACAAGTAAATGAAAAATTCTTAACAAAATATCAAAAATTTAGCAATATTTTAAAATGAGTATAAATCATGATTAATTGAGACTTATTCCACATAAGCAAGGATATTTCAATACCAACAAATAAAACAATATGATACTCCAAATTACCAAATGGTGGGAGGGACAGGCAATGGAGAAAACTGTCTTCAAGAAAAAGAATGCAAAAAGGAATTGGAATAGTTAAGAAAAGATCAGTGAAATTCAAAGAAGAAAAGAAAATATACTCTCCTGAAGGCAGAGTTCTGAAGAATTAGCAAGGAGAGATAAGAAAGACTTCTTAAGTGAATGATGCAAATAAATAGAAGAAACAAATAGAATGGGAAAGACTGCATATCCCTAAAAGAAAACTAGAGATACCAAGGAAACATTTTATGAAAATATAGGCACAATAAAGGAAAGAAATGGCATGAACCTAATAGAAGCAAAAAAAAAAAAAAAAAGAAAAAGAAAAAAAATTAAGAAGAGGTGGAAAGAATACACAGAAAAACTATACAAAAAAGATTTTAATGATCTGCATCACCGATGATAGGTGATAGACAATGGTGGGTTACCGTGAATGGTGTTGGATTTTTAATCTCCAATGGAGAAGAATTCACATTGGGATCAAAAGACTAAGCGATGGTCACTCAGAGCTTCGTGCAGTGAAAAATTTCTTCCTCTTTCTCCTTTTCTTCCCCTTCCTCTTTGGGATCTATTGGCCTTCTTATCAAATCTGCCTATTCACCCCTTTCAATGATATATCTATATATACACCTATATAAGATATAGATATATAGCTAGATATTTATATCATATATGTTATATTATATTCAGATTGGTTCAATCACTTAGTTGTGTCTGGCTCTTTGCGACTTCATAGACTACAGCACAACAAGCTTCCCAGTCTTTCACGATCTCCCAGAGTCTGCTCAAACTCATATACATTGATTTAGTGATGCCATCCGAACATTTCATCATCTGTCATCCCCTTTTCTTTTGTCTTCTATTTTTCCCAACATCAGGCTATTTTCCAATGAGTCATCACTTTGCATCAGATGGTCAAATAATGGAGTCCAGCTTCAGAAACATTCCTTCCAATGAAAAATTCTTAACAAAATATCAAAAATTTAGCAATATTTTAAAATGAGTATAAATCATGATTAATTGAGACTTATTCCACATAAGCAAGGATATTTCAATACCAACAAATAAAACAATATGATACTCCAAATTACCAAATGGTGGGAGGGACAGGCAATGGAGAAAACTGTCTTCAAGAAAAAGAATGCAAAAAGGAATTGGAATAGTTAAGAAAAGATCAGTGAAATTCAAAGAAGAAAAGAAAATATACTCTCCTGAAGGCAGAGTTCTGAAGAATTAGCAAGGAGAGATAAGAAAGACTTCTTAAGTGAATGATGCAAATAAATAGAAGAAACAAATAGAATGGGAAAGACTGCATATCCCTAAAAGAAAACTAGAGATACCAAGGAAACATTTTATGAAAATATAGGCACAATAAAGGAAAGAAATGGCATGAACCTAATAGAAGCAAAAAAAAAAAAAAAAGAAAAAGAAAAAAAATTAAGAAGAGGTGGAAAGAATACACAGAAAAACTATACAAAAAAGATTTTAATGATCTGCATCACCGATGATAGGTGATAGACAATGGTGGGTTACCGTGAATGGTGTTGGATTTTTAATCTCCAATGGAGAAGAATTCACATTGGGATCAAAAGACTAAGCGATGGTCACTCAGAGCTTCGTGCAGTGAAAAATTTCTTCCTCTTTCTCCTTTTCTTCCCCTTCCTCTTTGGGATCTATTGGCCTTCTTATCAAATCTGCCTATTCACCCCTTTCAATGATATATCTATATATACACCTATATAAGATATAGATATATAGCTAGATATTTATATCATATATGTTATATTATATTCAGATTGGTTCAATCACTTAGTTGTGTCTGGCTCTTTGCGACTTCATAGACTACAGCACAACAAGCTTCCCAGTCTTTCACGATCTCCCAGAGTCTGCTCAAACTCATATACATTGATTTAGTGATGCCATCCGAACATTTCATCATCTGTCATCCCCTTTTCTTTTGTCTTCTATTTTTCCCAACATCAGGCTATTTTCCAATGAGTCATCACTTTGCATCAGATGGTCAAATAATGGAGTCCAGCTTCAGAAACATTCCTTCCAATGAACATTCAGTGTTTTTTTATTATTATTATTATTATTATTATTATTTTAAGAATGACTGGTTTGATCTCCTTGCAGTCCAAGGGACTCTCAAAAGTCTTCTCCAACACCACAGTTCAAGGGCATCAATTCTTTGGTGCTCAGCCTTCTTTATGGTCCAAATCTAATATCCATACATGACTACTGGGAAAATGATGGCCTAGACTATATGGACTTGTCGGCAAGGTGAAGTATCTGCTTTTGAACACATTGTCTAGGTTTGTCATAGCATTTCTTCCAAGGAGCAGACGTTTTTTAATTTCAAAGCCACAGTTACAATCCACAGTGATTCTGGATCCCAAGAAAAGAAAGACTTTTAAAATTGTTTGCCCGTCTGTTTGTCCTGAAGTGATGTTAAACGGATGCAATGATCTTTGTTATTTGAATGTTGAGTTCTAGGCCAGCTTTTTCAGTCTCCTCTTTCACCTTCATCAAGAGGCTCTTTAGTTCCTCTTTGATTTCTGACCTATGGGTGTTGTCATCTGCATACCTGAAGTTATTGAAATTTCTCCTGATAATCTTGATTTCAGTTTGCGCTTCATCCAGTCTGGCATTTTGCATGTTGTTCTCTGCATATAAATTAAGTATGGTTGGTGACAATATACGACGTTGACATATTCCTTCCCCAGTGTAGTACCAGTCCATTGTTCCATGTCCAGTTCTAAATGTTGCTTCTTGCCCTGCATACAGATTTTGCAGGAGGCAGGTAAGGTGGTCTGGTGTTCCCCTCTCTGTCAGAATTTCCCACAGTTTGTTGTGATCCACAGAGTCCAAGGCTTTAGCATAGTCAATGAAGCAGATGTAGATTAATCATCAAAAATAATATAATTTTGTCATTCAGAAAAATATGCATGAACCTGGAGGGTTTTATAGCTAGTTTAGTAAGTCATAGAAGATAAATACTGTATTTGTCACTTATATATAGTATCTAAAAAGCAAAATGAATAAACATAACAAACAGAAAAAGAGAAATGAATAAACATAACAAACAGAAAAAGAGAATAAAGTTTTATTACCAACTGGGAGAGAACTAGGAGGGACATGAAAGAGGGGGAAAAGAGATTAAAATGTACAGACTACTAGGTATGAAATAAATATATTAAAGGATATAATGTACAGCTTAACAAATACAATCTATATTTTATAATAACTTTAAATGGTGTATAATCTATAGACATAAAATCATTTTATTATGTGCCTGAAATTAGTATAATGTTGTAAATAACTTATACTTCAATGAAAAAAAATTCTGAAGTAATATTAATTGCAGTAAGTAACATGTATTGATGGTTTATAGCATGCCAAACCCTGTCCTAAGCACTTCATGTATATTAACTGTTTTAATCTTTAATATAATTTCTTAAATTTTTAAAACAAAAAGAAACCTTAATCAATGAGACAGTTATTTTAAAAAGATATTTTCAAAGGAAATTATATATAAATTTACAAAATTAGAGAACATTGATAAGCAAATCCTTCAGATTATAATAGAGATGAAAACAAAATAAATATGGATGAAAAAAATGAAAAACCAATACACAATTCTAATGAGATTTCCAGAAATTAATCTCAGTTTAAATACATGGAAAAGGATAAAGGTAGAATTCAGCTTTCAGTTCTCATAGGTATAAATTCTATACACTTATACTGAAAACATTCAGTCTTTGGAACTGAGAAAATGCATTGTATTTGGAAAGAGAAAAACCCAACAAGTGTCACTGCCTTTTTTTTTTTTTTTTTTTTATTATTTATTTATTTTATTTTAAGAATAATTATTTTACAATATTCTGATGGTTTTTAACATACATTAACATGAATCATTGTGATCCAACAGAGTCCAAGGCTTTAGCAGGGGTAAGGTGGTCTGGTGTTCCCCTCTCTGTCAGAATTTCCCACAGTTTGTTGTGATCCACAGAGTCCAAGGCTTTAGCATAGTCAATGAAGCAGATGTAGATTAATCATCAAAAATAATATAATTTTGTCATTCAGAAAAATATGCATGAACCTGGAGGGTTTTATAGCTAGTTTAGTAAGTCATAGAAGATAAATACTGTATTTGTCACTTATATATAGTATCTAAAAAGCAAAATGAATAAACATAACAAACAGAAAAAGAGAAATGAATAAACATAACAAACAGAAAAAGAGAATAAAGTTTTATTACCAACTGGGAGAGAACTAGGAGGGACATGAAAGAGGGGGAAAAGAGATTAAAATGTACAGACTACTAGGTATGAAATAAATATATTAAAGGATATAATGTACAGCTTAACAAATACAATCTATATTTTATAATAACTTTAAATGGTGTATAATCTATAGACATAAAATCATTTTATTATGTGCCTGAAATTAGTATAATGTTGTAAATAACTTATACTTCAATGAAAAAAAATTCTGAAGTAATATTAATTGCAGTAAGTAACATGTATTGATGGTTTATAGCATGCCAAACCCTGTCCTAAGCACTTCATGTATATTAACTGTTTTAATCTTTAATATAATTTCTTAAATTTTTAAAACAAAAGAAACCTTAATCAATGAGACAGTTATTTTAAAAAGATATTTTCAAAGGAAATTATATATAAATTTACAAAATTAGAGAACATTGATAAGCAAATCCTTCAGATTATAATAGAGATGAAAACAAAATAAATATGGATGAAAAAAATGAAAAACCAATACACAATTCTAATGAGATTTCCAGAAATTAATCTCAGTTTAAATACATGGAAAAGGATAAAGGTAGAATTCAGCTTTCAGTTCTCATAGGTATAAATTCTATACACTTATACTGAAAACATTCAGTCTTTGGAACTGAGAAAATGCATTGTATTTGGAAAGAGAAAAACCCAACAAGTGTCACTGCCTTTTTTTTTTTTTTTTTTTTCATTATTGATTTATTTTATTTGAAGAATAATTACTTTACAATATTCTGATGGTTTTTACCATACATTAACATGAATCAGCCACAGGTATACCCCGACAGGTACCACAACTTGTTAGTTGGGTGCATAGAGAATAGCAGGTGTGACAAGACTTTAAGAAATACAAACACACACACACACACACAGACAGAGAGAAAGGATGGGAATGGGGCAGGGCTCAAGACGTCTTGGATCAAGGCCTTGAACATGCTCACATAGTCCACTTTTACTCAGAGCTTAAGCATTCAGATGTTTACAGGGAATGATATTAGCATGGGCTAGTAGTCAGTCACAGCCCTGTTCAATAATACCCTTGTGACTGTAAGTTGCCTTCGTTTTCTCCTTATTGGAAAGGGAACCTTACAGCTATGGGGCAACTAGACAGATAAGAAGTTAAGGTGTCTGTGCACTGACGCTGTGTTTCAAAGTCCACAACAGATCTCCCACCCCGTTACTGAACAGTATGACCCCAGCTAATGAGTCCATGCAAATCAGACTGATTTGTTTTTCTCAGTTCTTTCATTTCCAAGATGTTTCTCTTCTGGATCAGCCAAAGATGCAAAAACCTCCATTGGTATATTTCCCCACACACAGGCATATGGGGCCCCATGAATTGGCCACTGCTCTCCTTATCCTGCTTTGTGAAGCAGAATTTTTGGTAATAGTTCTCAGAGAATAATAACAGTGACCACAGCATATATATCTTTATAGTTTAGAAAATTTTGGCTCATTTTATCATTGCAACAACCTGGGTAATTTGTTTTTTATTCTAAATAGAATGCACATATTGTAAGAAAAATTTCTCAAAGTAGCCCAAGGTAATAGTGAATTTTTACACCTTTATTGTCATTTAAATTATTTAAATGGTTTGTCATGGTCATAATCCTCATTTTCAGATAATCCTCATTCAGATAATAATGTTGAAAATGACAACCGTTCTTTGGTTCCCAAAGTCACATTCTATGAAACAGCTTGAATAAAAGTTTTCTGATTCCTATTTCTCAGTTGTTTAATTGCATAATATTATGAGCACGCTATAATCCATTCTGTTTCACTCTAATCTTTCTGTCAATGGATAATGGTTCTTAAAGGGGTACTAAACTTTTAAAATATGCTTCTGGAAATCCTGTCTCAAATGGCAACTTCATAAACTGACCCAGATGAATGGATAATAAACAAAGTATGTAAGTGAAAGTCACTCAATCGTACCTGACTCTTTGCAACTGCCAGGTCGCTCTGTTTACAGGAATTCTCCAGGAAAGAAGACCACAGTTGGTTGTCATGCCTCTCTCTAGGAGATCTTCCCACCTCAAGGATAGAGTCCAGGTATCCCACATTGCAGGAGGATTCTTTACCATCTGAGTCACCAGGTACATATACTATACTCTATCAATTCATTTATTGAGGGATAACTAGGTTGCTACCATTTCTTGTTCATGGTAAATAATGCTACTATGAACACTGGGATGGGTCTTCTGTACATATTATTTTCATTGACTCCACTATGTGCTGCTTACTTCCATGCCTCTCTATCCAAACTCAGGTTACCCACAGGACTTCAGCAGTTGGTTATCTTTTTATAACCTCCCACTGTGGGAACTGTAGTTGGCTTCTATTCCTGCTGTGTTAGCAGGTCAGTGGTTCCATGGTTAGAGAATCAGATGAATTTTCTGCCTCTGCCACTTCTTAATTCTGGGGCTTTAGATTTATAAATCATTGAAAGTATCTTTTTTCTTTTGTAACAGAGAAATCAACATACTTCCCTCAAAGAGTTGCCTTAAAAACTCACTGATTTTAAGCATTATAAATGGTATTACATCATCTAATGTTATCTTCCATTGTTTTCTCTGTCCTATGCATTAGTCTTGTCTTGCCAGCAAGACTGTAAAACTTTGACCTTGTGTTTCAAATATATATATTTTTTCTTTTTCAAGAATGATGAATAAATGTGAGGCTCTCAGCAAATAATTACTAAAATTACAGAACTAAATACCAATATTCTCTTCATTACATACATGCTTACTTTCTATCTTCCCCACCAGAATATCAATTCCATGAGGGGACATTTGTTTGTATTGCTCTTTGTTGAATTGCAAAACCCTAGAACACTGACTGACACATATGGGCTATCATCAAGTATTTAATGCTGAAAAAAATGAGTGAATACATAGCATTCACTGACCTAATAGACTTCTGAGAAAGGAATCTAATTTTTCTTCAGCACTGTGCTCTTTTTCTGTCCTATTATACACATTTTTTGGATGCGTTTTTAAAGTCGCTATAAGTACTTTGCTCACTTTCTGTCTCCTCTCACTGCTGTCGTTCTTGTTCAGGTAGAAGTCACATCTCTATCAGATTTTTTTTTCATAATTCTTATCTTAACCAGGCTTTTGTACTCTGTATTGTATTATGCTGCCACGAAAATCTACTTAAAATAAACATTTCAACTCTTTAACCTCCCTGAAAATCTTCAGTGGTTTTATTTACTAAAAAAAATGTATTGTGATTTTCATTATCACGAACTCTTTAAATACATTTGACTTTTTATTCATTTACCTTACTATTCCCTCCTGTATCTGAAACCATTACTTGTAGCCAGCATATTTCATCTTAAGTAAGTCATTTTCCTACTTTTTCTATTTCAGGCTTTCTTTTTGGCAGGGGGCACTTCTACTGATCGTTCATTCATTTATCTTTGTTCTTCAGCCTGTGTGGGCCTCCCATTGCAGTGGCCTCTCTCATCACAGAGCACCGACTTTGAGTGCATGTGTTTCAGAGCTCTGGCTTGGTAGTTGGACATACCTGTCCAGCCACTCCATGGCGGATGGGATCTTCCCAGGCCAGGGATCCAACTGGCTCCCCTTGCACTGCAAGGGGGTGTCCTTATTCACTGGGCCACCAGGGAAGCCTTAATTCAGACATTTTAATCACTACCTAAAGGACCTTTCCTCCATAGCTAACATGTTTATCAATCATGTACACTTTGTGTCTGAACTCTGCCTAATCATATGATGCTTATACTCAGAGTCCCATTTGATTCAAAACCTAATATATTTTCAACAAGTTTATGGAAGATGGCAAACAAATCTTCATATTTATTTCATTTTTTAAATTAACTAACTTTGTTTTACTTATTTATTTATAAAATCTACTTTCAAAAGTAAATTACATTGCATTATGAATATTATATGAAAGCAGTTTGAGTGATTTTAAGGTAAAGAGGGGCATGATCCAACTAAGTAGCATAGTAGAGTTTCTCAACTTCAGCATTACTGGCATTTAAAGTCAGATAATTCTTTGTTATAGGTAGTATTTCTGTGCATTGTAGGATGCTTAGCAGCAGCTGCTACCTATCTGATGTCAATACATCTCCATTTCCATTGTTAACAAGTCGCTATAAGTACTTTGCTCACTTTCTGTCTCCTCTCACTGCTGTCGTTCTTGTTCAGGTAGAAGTCACATCTCTATCAGATTTTTTTTTCATAATTCTTATCTTAACCAGGCTTTTGTACTCTGTATTGTATTATGCTGCCACGAAAATCTACTTAAAATAAACATTTCAACTCTTTAACCTCCTGAAAATCTTCAGTGGTTTTATTTACTAAAAAAAATGTATTGTGATTTTCATTATCACGAACTCTTTAAATACATTTGACTTTTTATTCATTTACCTTACTATTCCCTCCTGTATCTGAAACCATTACTTGTAGCCAGCATATTTCATCTTAAGTAAGTCATTTTCCTACTTTTTCTATTTCAGGCTTTCTTTTTGGCAGGGGGCACTTCTACTGATCGTTCATTCATTTATCTTTGTTCTTCAGCCTGTGTGGGCCTCCCATTGCAGTGGCCTCTCTCATCACAGAGCACCGACTTTGAGTGCATGTGTTTCAGAGCTCTGGCTTGGTAGTTGGACATACCTGTCCAGCCACTCCATGGCGGATGGGATCTTCCCAGGCCAGGGATCCAACTGGCTCCCCTTGCACTGCAAGGGGGTGTCCTTATTCACTGGGCCACCAGGGAAGCCTTAATTCAGACATTTTAATCACTACCTAAAGGACCTTTCCTCCATAGCTAACATGTTTATCAATCATGTACACTTTGTGTCTGAACTCTGCCTAATCATATGATGCTTATACTCAGAGTCCCATTTGATTCAAAACCTAATATATTTTCAACAAGTTTATGGAAGATGGCAAACAAATCTTCATATTTATTTCATTTTTTAAATTAACTAACTTTGTTTTACTTATTTATTTATAAAATCTACTTTCAAAAGTAAATTACATTGCATTATGAATATTATATGAAAGCAGTTTGAGTGATTTTAAGGTAAAGAGGGGCATGATCCAACTAAGTAGCATAGTAGAGTTTCTCAACTTCAGCATTACTGGCATTTAAAGTCAGATAATTCTTTGTTATAGGTAGTATTTCTGTGCATTGTAGGATGCTTAGCAGCAGCTGCTACCTATCTGATGTCAATACATCTCCATTTCCATTGTTACAACCCAAAGTATCTCCAGATGTTGTTAAATGTCTCTTGATGGGCAAACCTGACCCCTGTTCAGGATCATTGTATTGAAGAATCTTCCTGGCTGCTATGTGAATAAGAGATAGACTATAAAAATGAGGGAGAGAAACTATTGTGCAAGCATGCCCACCATTTCTGTTTACCTAAACATGGATAAGAGAAAAGATCAAGCAGAAATGTCTGTTCATTTGATGGCTGAAACTTTACTGTGATCTGAGCAGAGGTAAATAATACAATTACTAACCCCTCTCTTAAAGATAGAGAGGAAATGCACAGCAGTTCAAATAACGTAATTAAGAAATGTGTGCCATGTTAGGTTTAATTGAATGATACCATTTGAAAATTAAAAAAATATATTTATTTTATATTTTAGGAGCTCACATGTATCCTCTTTGAGATCAGGTTTGGGCTTATGAAGGAGTCTGGAAATTTTGAGAATAAAGTTATAATAACTTATACTGAATGATTTTTAAAAAAGTGCAGAAGATGCTCCAGGTCTTTGCTCAGTTCATTTAATTTCAGGTCATCAATCGTGTCTGAGTCTTTTCATCCTGATCGACTGCAGCATACCAGGGTCTTCTGTCGTTCACCATCTCTCGAAGCTTGCTCAAAATCAAGTCTATTGACTCAGTGATGCCACTGAAGCCATTTTGTCCTCTGTCATCCCCTTCTCCTTCTGCCTTATATTTTTCCCAGCATCAGAATTTTCCCAATGAGTCGTCTCTTCACATAGGTTGCAAAAGTGTTGGAACTTCAGCTTCAGCATCATTCCTTCCAATGAAGGATCTTTTTCCTTCAGGATTTCTTTCCTTTAGGATTGATTGCTTTGATCTCACTGTTCAAAGGATTTTCAGTTTGAAGTCATTGATTCTTTGGTGTTCAGCCTTCTTTATGATGCAACTCTTATATCCATACATGTCTACTGGGAAAATCATAGCTTCTTTAGTATAGAGACTTTTGTTGTCAAAGTGATGTCTCTGCTTTTTAATACTCTGTCTAGGTTTGTCATAGCTTCTATCTAAGGAGTCTTTTATTGTCATGGCTGCGGTCAGCATACGTAGTGATTTTGGAGCCCTAGGATATGAATTCTGTCACTTTTGCCATTGTTTTCCCATCTATTTGCCATGAAGTTATTGGACTGGATGCCATGATATTCGCTTTTTGAATGTTGAATTTTAGGCCAGCTTTTCACCCTCTTTTTTCACGTTCATCAAAAGACTCTTTAGTTCCTCTGCACTTTCTGCCCTAAGGGTAGTGTCATCTCCATACCTGAGGTTATTTATATTTCTCCTGTCAATCTTTATTTTTTAAATTCCATACAAATTTTATTTATTATTATTATTATTTTCCATAGTTTAGTTATTTACTGCTACACATCAACCCAAATCGGCCACAGGTATACATATATCCTCCCCCTCTCAAACCTCCCTCCCACCAATCCCACTCCTCCAGGTTGCCACAAAGACCCTGTTTTAGATCCCCTCGTCCCACAGCATAGTCCATTCCATCACACCAATCCATAAGGTTGTTCTCCATGTCCGCCTCTCCATAAGCATTTATCAGTACCATCTTTTTATATTCCATACACATGTGTCAGTATACAATACTTATCTTTCTCTCTCTGACATACCTCACTCTGTATAATAGATTCATCCACCTCATTAGAACTGATTCAAATGCATTTATTTTGATGACTGAATAATATTCCATTGTATACATGGTCTACAGCTTTTTTTTTTTAAAGATTTATTTATTTATTTATTTTTGGGCGGGAGTTAGGTTGGGGAGGGTGGGGAGCGGGTGGGCCATTTCTATTGTTCTTTCATTTCTCAGTTTTCATCTTGGCTCCTGTGGGTCTCCCATCGCAGTGGCGTCTGTCGTGGCAGAGCACCGGCTCTGGGTGCATGCGCTCCAGAGCTCTGGCTTGGTAATTGGACACATCGGTCCAGCCGCTCCGCGGCACGTGGGATCTTCCCAGGCCAGGGATTGAACTGGCGCCCCTTGCACTGCAAGGTGGTGTCCTTACCCACTGGACCACCAGGGGAAGCTCTCTACAGCTTCTTTATCCATTCATCTGTAGATAGATATCTAGGTTGCTTCCATGTTTTAGTTATTGTAAATAGTGCTGCAATGGACAGTTCTCCTGGCAATCTTGACTCTGGCTTGTGTATCATCCAGATTGGCATTTTGCATGATGTACTCTGTGTATAAGTTAAATAAGAAGGGTGATCATAAACAGCCTTGACATATTCCTTTCCCGATTTGAAACATGTCCATTGTTCCACACCTGGTTCTAACTGTTGCTTCTTGTGCTGCATACAGGTTCCACGGTAGAAAAGTAAGGTGGTCTAATATTTCTTTATCCTTCAGAATTTTTCACAGTTTGTTATGATCCACACTGTCAAAGACTTTAGTATAGTCAATGAAATATAACTAGATGATTTCCTGGAATTCTCTTGCTCTTTCTACGATTTATAGGATGTTGGCAATTTGATCTTTGGTTCCTCTACTTTTTTCTAAATCCATCTTGTACATCTGGAAGTTCTTGGTTCATGTACTCTTGAATCCTAGCTTGGGACATCTGGGGCACTACTTTGCTAGTGTGTGAAATGAATACAATGGTGCAATAGTTTGATCATTCTTTGGCATTGTCCTATTTTGGGGATTGTAATAAAAACTGACCTTTTCCAGTTCTGAGGCCACTTCAGAGCTTTCCAAATCTGCTGGCATATTGAGTGTAGCAGTTAATAGCATCATCTTTTAGAATTTTAAATAGCTCAGCTGAAATTCCATCACCTCTATTAGCTCTGTTCATAGTCATGCTTCCTAGAGGCCACTTGATTTCACACTCTAAGATGTCTGGCTGTAGGTGAGTGATGACATGATCACGGTCATCCAGCTCATTAAGATCTTTTTTGTATAATTCTTCTGTTTTCTTTCCCCCTGTTCTTAATATCTTCTGCTTCTATTAGGTCCGTAGCTGTTTCTGTCCTTTATTGTGCCTATCTTTCTATGAAATGTTCCCTTGGTATCTCTAATTTTCTTGTAGAGATCTCTAGCTTCTGCAGTGTTATCATTTGAATTGCCTGATATCTTAGTGATAGCTAATGAACTTAGTAGCAGAATTACATTCAATAATTCTGCAACTTATCTCTTATTTTTAATAGGCTATCTTGTAGATGTTAAAAATCCTCTTTTTTGTCTGTTGTTTCATTTGCTATGATTTTCTCCCACTCTGTGGGCTGTCTGTTCAGCTTTTTTGTAGTTTCTTTAGCTGTGCAAAAGCTTTTAAGTTTCATTAGGTCCCACATGTTCGTTTGTCTTTTGAGTTCCGCTATTCTAGTAGGTGGGTCAGAGAAGATTTTGCTTTGATTTATGTCCTTGAGGGTTTTGCCTATATTCTCCTCTAAGAGTTTGATGGTTTCTGGCCTTACATTTAAGTCTTTAATCCATTTTGAGTTGATCTTTGTGCATGGTGTCAGGGAATGTTCCAACTTCATTTTTTTGCATGTAGCTGTCCAATTTTCCCAGCACCATTTGTTGAAGAGGCTGTCTTTGTCCCATTTTATATGTTCGCCTCCTTTGTCAAAAATAAGGTACCCATAGCTGCGTGGGTTTATCTCTGGGTTCTTGATCTTGTTCCATTGGTCGATAGTTCTGTTTTTGTGCCAGTGCCATACTGTCTTGATGACTGTTGCTTTGTAGTAGAGTCTGAAGTTGGGGAGGCTGATCCCTCCAACTCCATTCTTCTTCCTCCGGATTGCTTTGGCTATTCGAGGTCTTTTGTGTTTCCATATGAACTGTGAATCTACAAGCAACTCAGACAACTCAGCACTGGAAAAACGAACAACCCAATCAAAAAATGGGAAAAGGACCTAAACAGACACCTCTCCAAAAATGACATACAGATGGCCCCATAGCACATGAAACGATGCTCAACTTCACTAATAATTAGAGAAATGCAAATCAAAACTACAATGAGATATCACCTCACACCCGTCAGAATGGCTGTCATCCACAAATCGACAGACAAGAAATGCTGGAGAGGGTGCGGAGAAAAGGGAACACTCCGCATTGCTGGTGGGAATGTAAATTGATACAGCCTCTATGGAAGACAGTCTGGAGAAAACTGTTCTAATAATCTTCTGCTTCTATTAGGTCCGTAGCTGTTTCTGTCCTTTATTGTGCCTATCTTTCTATGAAATGTTCCCTTGGTATCTCTAATTTTCTTGTAGAGATCTCTAGCTTCTGCAGTGTTATCATTTGAATTGCCTGATATCTTAGTGATAGCTAATGAACTTAGTAGCAGAATTACATTCAATAATTCTGCAACTTATCTCTTATTTTTAATAGGCTATCTTGTAGATGTTAAAAATCCTCTTTTTTGTCTGTTGTTTCATTTGCTATGATTTTCTCCCACTCTGTGGGCTGTCTGTTCAGCTTTTTTGTAGTTTCTTTAGCTGTGCAAAAGCTTTTAAGTTTCATTAGGTCCCACATGTTCGTTTGTCTTTTGAGTTCCGCTATTCTAGTAGGTGGGTCAGAGAAGATTTTGCTTTGATTTATGTCCTTGAGGGTTTTGCCTATATTCTCCTCTAAGAGTTTGATGGTTTCTGGCCTTACATTTAAGTCTTTAATCCATTTTGAGTTGATCTTTGTGCATGGTGTCAGGGAATGTTCCAACTTCATTTTTTTGCATGTAGCTGTCCAATTTTCCCAGCACCATTTGTTGAAGAGGCTGTCTTTGTCCCATTTTATATGTTCGCCTCCTTTGTCAAAAATAAGGTACCCATAGCTGCGTGGGTTTATCTCTGGGTTCTTGATCTTGTTCCATTGGTCGATAGTTCTGTTTTTGTGCCAGTGCCATACTGTCTTGATGACTGTTGCTTTGTAGTAGAGTCTGAAGTTGGGGAGGCTGATCCCTCCAACTCCATTCTTCTTCCTCCGGATTGCTTTGGCTATTCGAGGTCTTTTGTGTTTCCATATGAACTGTGAATCTACAAGCAACTCAGACAACTCAGCACTGGAAAAACGAACAACCCAATCAAAAAATGGGAAAAGGACCTAAACAGACACCTCTCCAAAAATGACATACAGATGGCCCCATAGCACATGAAACGATGCTCAACTTCACTAATAATTAGAGAAATGCAAATCAAAACTACAATGAGATATCACCTCACACCCGTCAGAATGGCTGTCATCCACAAATCGACAGACAAGAAATGCTGCGGAGAAAAGGGAACACTCCCGCATTGCTGGTGGGAATGTAAATTGATACAGCCTCTATGGAAGACAGTCTGGAGATTTCTTAAAAAACTAAAAACAGAAGTACCGTATGACCCAGCAATCCCACTCTTAGGCTTATACCCTGATGAAATCAAATCTGAAAGAAGCACCTGTACCCCAATGTTCATTGCAGCTCTCTATACAATAGCTAGAACATGGAAGGAACCTAGATGCCCATCGATGAACGAATGGATACAGAAGCTCTTGTACATATATACAATGGAATACTACACAACTGTAAAGAGAAATGCAGAAGAATCAGCCCTAATGAGGTGGCTGGATCTAGAACGTATCATCAAAAGTGAAGTCAGTCAGAAAGAGAAGGACAAATACAGTATATTAACACATATATATGGAATCTAGTAGGATGGTGATGATGGCACATGCAGTGAAGCAACAGAAAGACAGACATGGACAGTGGATATATGGTCATTGTGGGGAAGGAACAGAAGGTGGGAGGTGTAAAGGAAGTAGCATGAAGGCCTGTACTATCATAAGTGAAGAAAATAGCTCTAATCATTGCTCTGTGAGAAAAGGGGATCCTTCAGGGGTACTGTGTGATGGTTGGGAGGGGTGGGAAGGGGGGGGATATACATATGACTAGTCTGGGAACATACGTATCTGTAAACAACAAAACTCTGTAGAAGTTAAAAGCAAAATAAAGGTTTAAAAAATAAAAATAAAAATAAAAATCCTCTTTTTAACCAAAGCATGCCAAAATTATTTGCCACTCCAAACATTTAGCAGCTGTCCATATAAATATTACTGGATTTATTTTATCCCAGTTGGCAAGCTTTGATCAATGCTATTAACTCAACCTGTTGGACTAAAGAGACACTAGGTAGGGGACTCAAGGATTGACATTGAAGAAATGACAGTATCATCAGCCTGGTACTTCTCATGAGGTCCTCACAGATATGACCCGTCAGCGAATAATATAAAATCAATAGTATGCATAGTTTTGTTTTTATTTCTTTCAGAGGTTAATTCTGGGGTTTAAAAGATTGTCATTTAAAACAGTACAATCATGTTTTTCATCATTGATACCTGATTCCTCTGGCAGCAAGGTATCTGGGTTAAGCTTGTTACATCTGTGAAGAGTCATATTCAGCAAGAACAAGACAAGTCTCATGGAAAGTTAGTCTACTTGATGAGCAATATTGTGTGGTGAGAGTTTAGTAAGACTTCTACAGAGTGAGGAGCAAAGATAGTGAGAGGATGACTCATGAGTATCTCTTCTGTGATCTGACAGAACATAGCTGTTGCTTTGACAGTCTGGAGGCAGAAGGGTAGGCCTGTGGTTACTGAATCTAGATGTTGGTTGTAATATCCCCTTGACTGGTAGTAACCACCATGTTGTTAACTTAGTACTCCTAATGAAGCTCCCCTGTTTTCATGAAAAAAGAGGAGGAAGCGTAGATTATAATTTGGATGCCCCAGGGTTGGGGCCTTGACCACAAGTGTTTTTTAAGGTCTCCTTGAACTCAGAATGATCTGCATTCCAGAAAAACTATGCAGATTGAGTAGACAATGCAATGGCTGATACATGAAGGAAAGTTTAAGTATCTAATTCTTACAGTAGCCCACAAGTATTAAAAAGTACTTTGTATCTTTGAGACAAAGAAGGCTAGAATTCCCTTCACTCTATCCAGATCAATTAGAAGCCCTTCGTTAGAGATTCTATGCCCTAAATATCTTGCATTAGTCTTACAGAATTGCAATTTTACTTTTGACATTTTATGTCCCTTTAAGACTAGTTTCTGGAGTAAATAATGGGTGTCTTGCTGACTGTCAAAGACTTTGACCACAGCAGCAAATCATCTACATATTGCATCAGCACTGAGTTATGAGGGAATTCCAGATCATCTAGATCAGCTTTCAATATCTGGTAGAAGTAAATGGGGCTCTCAATATATCCTTGTGACATTACAGCACATGTATACTGCTGTTCATTCCAAGTAAAGGCAAAAAGAGACCGATCATCAGGGTATACATGGATACTAACAAATTCACTGCAGAGATTTATTACAGAAAAGAAATCACAGTTTTAAGGAATGCAAGACAGCAAAGTGTGGGAGTTTGGCACTACAAAATGTTGAAGGATAAAAGCATTGTTATATTTCAGATCCTACACAAATCTCCAAACATTGCCATTTGTTTTTCTAAATGGCCAAGTGGGAGTGTCACAAGAACTCATGCAAGGTACAATGAGCCCTTTCTTGGTGGAATACAATATTAAGTGTTTCATTCCTTTTATAGCCTGCCTTAATGGATACTGGTGAATTTTGAGCAGAGGCTTATCTTCATCTACAGTAATTTTGATAAGGGATACAGAATATATTTGTACAATATCAGTAGGATCAAGTGTCCATAATACTTTAGATATTAAGGCTAGCAACTTGTCTTGTTCAATTTCATTCTCATCATGAATCACAGACATTATATGATAAAGGAAGTCTGATTGGTCCTTTAGATTTAGAAACATTTCTTCATTAGGAGTAAATATAAGTTTCATAAGCTTCTAATAGATCTGTACCTATCTAGTGAACAGGAGCACTTTCTACTAGAAGAAATGAATGTGTTCTCATGAAGACATTCCAGAAAAACTATGCAGATTGAGTAGACAATGCAATGGCTGATACATGAAGGAAAGTTTAAGTATCTAATTCTTACAGTAGCCCACAAGTATTAAAAAGTACTTTGTATCTTTGAGACAAAGAAGGCTAGAATTCCCTTCACTCTATCCAGATCAATTAGAAGCCCTTCGTTAGAGATTCTATGCCCTAAATATCTTGCATTAGTCTTACAGAATTGCAATTTTACTTTTGACATTTTATGTCCCTTTAAGACTAGTTTCTGGAGTAAATAATGGGTGTCTTGCTGACTGTCAAAGACTTTGACCACAGCAGCAAATCATCTACATATTGCATCAGCACTGAGTTATGAGGGAATTCCAGATCATCTAGATCAGCTTTCAATATCTGGTAGAAGTAAATGGGGCTCTCAATATATCCTTGTGACATTACAGCACATGTATACTGCTGTTCATTCCAAGTAAAGGCAAAAAGAGACCGATCATCAGGGTATACATGGATACTAACAAATTCACTGCAGAGATTTATTACAGAAAAGAAATCACAGTTTTAAGGAATGCAAGACAGCAAAGTGTGGGAGTTTGGCACTACAAAATGTTGAAGGATAAAAGCATTGTTATATTTCAGATCCTACACAAATCTCCAAACATTGCCATTTGTTTTTCTAAATGGCCAAGTGGGAGTGTCACAAGAACTCATGCAAGGTACAATGAGCCCTTTCTTGGTGGAATACAATATTAAGTGTTTCATTCCTTTTATAGCCTGCCTTAATGGATACTGGTGAATTTTGAGCAGAGGCTTATCTTCATCTACAGTAATTTTGATAAGGGATACAGAATATATTTGTACAATATCAGTAGGATCAAGTGTCCATAATACTTTAGATATTAAGGCTAGCAACTTGTCTTGTTCAATTTCATTCTCATCATGAATCACAGACATTATATGATAAAGGAAGTCTGATTGGTCCTTTAGATTTAGAAACATTTCTTCATTAGGAGTAAATATAAGTTTCATAAGCTTCTAATAGATCTGTACCTATCTAGTGAACAGGAGCACTTTCTACTAGAAGAAATGAATGTGTTCTCTTAAGTTCCCCTAAGTAGTATTCTAAGGGCAATGATTTAAGTGTCTTAATAGCACATTAGAAACTCCTACCATCTGTACTGAGATTTTACTCTGAGGGAGAGAGCCTTTAATTTTGGTAGGGTTCAAAACTGAAAAGGTGACCCCTGTATCTATTAGGACTTCAATTGTTTCTTCTTTTATAATCATAATATAATCTTTTATAATTATATCTATTTCTCCCAGGGTGTTAGAGAGGAGGAAGTCTTCCTATATTCCCTCAGAGCAGCCCTATTAAAGTCCTATTTAACTCAAAATTCTGATTTTAAATCTAGTTCTCCCAAATATTGTTTAAAAGGTTTTTTTGTTTGTTTGTTTATTGAATCTCTCATAAAAACCTTGAGTTGATTCATCTGGTCTTTGTTCGCACCGTTGAATTTTTGTCCAGTCCATGGGTCTTTGGAAAAAGCTCCAGGATATGTTCCAGTAATTTCTAAGCCAAGTCCTTGCATTCGGTGTGAGCCTATAGACTGTATCATTCAAAATCATAAGGACACCGCCTTGCAGTGCAAGGGTTGCCAGTTCATTCCCTGGCCTGGGAAGATCCCATGTGCTACAGAGCAACTGAACCGATGTGTTCAACTACCCAGACGTAGCTCTGGAGCCATGCGCCCAAAACTGGTAGAGAAAGATAGGACACTGCAATGGGAGACCCATACAGGCCAAAGAACAAAGATGGATGGAAATAAACAAATGAAAGACCAATAGAAGTGGTCACACACACACACACACACAAAATCACTAAGGAATGCTTCCATACTGCTTTCTCCATCCATTCCCTCACTTTACTTTCAGAAACTAACAGCTTTATTAGTTGACATAGATTGAAAGCTCAGGCTCATAGGCCTGGATGGATAATTCATATTCATTTGCAAATCCCATTGGACCCTGTCTTGGATTGGGAAATTTCTTAGCTAGGGCTCTAAATTCTGTTTGGGTCATGGGTGTGTAGGTAAACATCAAAGACAGAGCACCTCTCCCTGTGATAAGTTTTTCCTTAAAGGAAGCCAAAATCACTTCTGATTTTTAATCTTCCTTTGCTGGGTAAACAGGAATGACAGGAGTCTGAAAAGAGAAAGCATCTGGTACAGGCAGTTCAGATAGAATAGGAGCATAGGGAAAGACAGAGATAGTGCTAGCAGCTTTTCCTAGTTCTGATATCATTTCAACCACTTTGTTGTTGGTTTTCTGCACAGAAGTTATTCCTCTTTTAGAGCTTCTTGATACCAGTCAAAGTAAACATTCCATTCAGTCTGTTTGATCTTATAGCTGGCTTTTTATAGTTGTGTGTGCAAAACTATCAATTTTGGAATATCCAAAGAACTTCAATTTGGCCATTTTAAGTTAGGATCTCATTTAGTATAAGTTCCTCAATTAACCAGTTCCTTGCAAGTATGAGATCCATATGTATTATACATGAATTTGGTTGGGTTGTTAGTCAGGAGTTGGCTTTCTGACATTATTCATTTCTGTTTTTGAGAGATTCTGTTTTCCACTTTAAACTGAATTTGTCAGGATAAAAATCATTAGTGAAATTATGTAGTGGCCTCATGTATTACTTGTAAGCTTTACTGCCCCAAAAGTCACCCCAGAGTCATTTCAGCTCATTTTACATGTCTCAGATTCTATTTCTGGCAATCTAAGACTACTCTGGCTGCTAAGGTCACTGAATGGCCAATTCTTATGTGTGACGAGCAAGTACCATAATTAATGAGTGGATTTTCTTTTGGGACCACTGCATGGTATGAGGTCTAAGACTCAATCACTTCTGTAAATTTGTCAGTCACTTGAGGAAATCATAACCAACCAGGAGGAGTCTTGTCCCTTCTTTTAGGAGAAAAGTTATCATTCATTTTCTTCATTTTTACCACAGCAAATTTTATAATGGCAGTTGAATTGAGAAAAAGTATCAAATCAGCCTCTTACCTAACCACTCACCCAAGACCATTCAATCCCTTGCAAAGAAGCAATATTGATATCTTTTCAACAGAGCCCCAGGCATCCCTTTATTTTTTTTTCACTTGATCCTCCCACCAGTACCTTTCCACTGGCTGGGTATTCTGCTGGTTTATTTCATTCAGCCACCTACTCACTATCTTTCAACTGGGTAGGAATTTCTCACTATCTTTCAACCAAGCCCCACTCAGTCTCTAGACCATGCATGGGTATATCTCAGGTATTTCACTGACCCACCCCAAGTATATTTCCAACATTGGGGAGTGAGTAACCTGCTTCACCACCAAATAAAACTCAGAATCTCAACCAATATGGGAGATTTGAGAACCAGGGGAGATTTACCCAAATTCATCTGGATTCCCAGAGGAGGCAAACAGATGCAAGGGGCTGCTGTTGATACCAAAGTTCCAGTTCCTTCTGGAGTTCAGATGGAGGCATGAAGTCAGCTCTGGGTCCCTTCATGGTTGGGATAACTGTCAGCTAAAAATATGTACAACATCAGAGATGTAAGTTAAGTTTTATTTGACAGCAAAATGAGGACTGTAGCCTGAGAGGCAGCACCTCAGATGACACAGAGACTGCTTTAAAGAAGCAGTTCTGTACCACTAAGCACTTACTTTACAAAACATTTTCTTCTAGTCATGAGAATTTGATGTCACCATGAAGAGATTTAGTGCTTTTCTAGATGTGAGGAGGTGCAAAGACTAAGAACATAAAGTCTATTTTTATAAAGGTCCACCTATCTAAAAACCAGCCCCACCAGATTCCCTGGAGCACAGCGTTCCTCACTCCACCCTGAACTCCCTCAGGTGGGTGTTGAAGGTCAACAGCTGCAACAGCACACGGTTAAATCTCTGCAAAGACAGATGGAAAAGTGTGACGAGCAAGTACCATAATTAATGAGTGGATTTTCTTTTGGGACCACTGCATGGTATGAGGTCTAAGACTCAATCACTTCTGTAAATTTGTCAGTCACTTGAGGAAATCATAACCAACCAGGAGGAGTCTTGTCCCTTCTTTTAGGAGAAAAGTTATCATTCATTTTCTTCATTTTTACCACAGCAAATTTTATAATGGCAGTTGAATTGAGAAAAAGTATCAAATCAGCCTCTTACCTAACCACTCACCCAAGACCATTCAATCCCTTGCAAAGAAGCAATATTGATATCTTTTCAACAGAGCCCCAGGCATCCCTTTATTTTTTTTTCACTTGATCCTCCCACCAGTACCTTTCCACTGGCTGGGTATTCTGCTGGTTTATTTCATTCAGCCACCTACTCACTATCTTTCAACTGGGTAGGAATTTCTCACTATCTTTCAACCAAGCCCCACTCAGTCTCTAGACCATGCATGGGTATATCTCAGGTATTTCACTGACCCACCCCAAGTATATTTCCAACATTGGGGAGTGAGTAACCTGCTTCACCACCAAATAAAACTCAGAATCTCAACCAATATGGGAGATTTGAGAACCAGGGGAGATTTACCCAAATTCATCTGGATTCCCAGAGGAGGCAAACAGATGCAAGGGGCTGCTGTTGATACCAAAGTTCCAGTTCCTTCTGGAGTTCAGATGGAGGCATGAAGTCAGCTCTGGGTCCCTTCATGGTTGGGATAACTGTCAGCTAAAAATATGTACAACATCAGAGATGTAAGTTAAGTTTTATTTGACAGCAAAATGAGGACTGTAGCCTGAGAGGCAGCACCTCAGATGACACAGAGACTGCTTTAAAGAAGCAGTTCTGTACCACTAAGCACTTACTTTACAAAACATTTTCTTCTAGTCATGAGAATTTGATGTCACCATGAAGAGATTTAGTGCTTTTCTAGATGTGAGGAGGNGCAAAGACTAAGAACATAAAGTCTATTTTTATAAAGGTCCACCTATCTAAAAACCAGCCCCACCAGATTCCCTGGAGCACAGCGTTCCTCACTCCACCCTGAACTCCCTCAGGTGGGTGTTGAAGGTCAACAGCTGCAACAGCACACGGTTAAATCTCTGCAAAGACAGATGGAAAATGCCCTTGTTGTTCAGTCACTGACAATGCAATTGGAAAGTACCAAATTGTAGTTGAGAAACCCAGGAAACCCTGGACTCCAGGCTGATCCTGACTACTGGCAGGGGGGATAGGAGCTCCATGTCATTTACTTTTTTGGATCAGCTTTGAGTACATGTTTCTTTCATTCTAACTCAACTTTGGAATAGGCTTTCCAAGTACCTAGTTTCTAATTTTTTTGTTTTTCATCTCTTGTAATGTTTGAATTTAGTGTGTTTTAAACCAGTTCTCCTCACCTTATTAAGATTGTTGTCACTATTTTTTCTAATAATGATTACTGCACTACAAAATTGTAGTTTATTCTTTTCATTAAAAGATATTTCTATCATAACTACATTTTTGCATCCACAAGAATGGGTTTGAATTACTTACTGAAAAAATGAGGACGTGAATATTTCTGACATAAAAACACAAGCACTTTTCAATATTTGGAGTTAATACCTGAGTGAAGAACTCATCTCTCTAGCTATATTAAATATATAACATTAATAATAAATACAATGACAGCAACATATAAGTGTCAGAATACGTTTTCTCTGTTCCAATCATCTTTTTCTACTCTTTCTTGTTCATTATAGAATTGAAGGTGTTCTATAAAAAATAATGAAACAGGACCAATATTTATATAATGATAATATTTTAAATTTTACTCTGAGAGGTGGACTATAAAATCCTAGAGAACATTATTCCTTCATTTAAAGTCAGCTAAAATATGTACAACATCAGAGATGTAAGTTAAGTTTTATTTGACAGCAAAATGAGGACTGTAGCCTGAGAGGCAGCACCTCAGATGACACAGAGACTGCTTTAAAGAAGCAGTTCTGTACCACTAAGCACTTACTTTACAAAACATTTTCTTCTAGTCATGAGAATTTGATGTCACCATGAAGAGATTTAGTGCTTTTCTAGATGTGAGGAGGTGCAAAGACTAAGAACATAAAGTCTATTTTTATAAAGGTCCACCTATCTAAAAACCAGCCCCACCAGATTCCCTGGAGCACAGCGTTCCTCACTCCACCCTGAACTCCCTCAGGTGGGTGTTGAAGGTCAACAGCTGCAACAGCACACGGTTAAATCTCTGCAAAGACAGATGGAAAATGCCCTTGTTGTTCAGTCACTGACAATGCAATTGGAAAGTACCAAATTGTAGTTGAGAAACCCAGGACACCCTGGACTCCAGGCTGATCCTGACTACTGGCAGGGGGGATAGGAGCTCCATGTCATTTACTTTTTTGGATCAGCTTTGAGTACATGTTTCTTTCATTCTAACTCAACTTTGGAATAGGCTTTCCAAGTACCTAGTTTCTAATTTTTTTGTTTTTCATCTCTTGTAATGTTTGAATTTAGTGTGTTTTAAACCAGTTCTCCTCACCTTATTAAGATTGTTGTCACTATTTTTTCTAATAATGATTACTGCACTACAAAATTGTAGTTTATTCTTTTCATTAAAAGATATTTCTATCATAACTACATTTTTGCATCCACAAGAATGGGTTTGAATTACTTACTGAAAAAAATGAGGACGTGAATATTTCTGACATAAAAACACAAGCACTTTTCAATATTTGGAGTTAATACCTGAGTGAAGAACTCATCTCTCTAGCTATATTAAATATATAACATTAATAATAAATACAATGACAGCAACATATAAGTGTCAGAATACGTTTTCTCTGTTCCAATCATCTTTTTCTACTCTTTCTTGTTCATTATAGAATTGAAGGTGTTCTATAAAAAATAATGAAACAGGACCAATATTTATATAATGATAATATTTTAAATTTTACTCTGAGAGGTGGACAATATAGTGCAGACTGTTTGTCCTGAACAAAACTTTCTTTTAATCAGAAGGTTCTACTGTCATTATCCAGAGTGTTAAGTCTGAGAAAAGGTCTTCTACCTAGTCTCCAGTTTGGATTTCTGATCCTTGGGAGAGAGTAGAGGAGTAGAAAGAAGAAACAATGACAAGGAGAAAACATGAGAGGTCAATGATATAAAGGGGCTCCAGGATATCCATTATATAAGCTGATAGATGATTTAATAAGTAAAGTAAAGAGACATTTTGCTCCACATCTGGTCTCTATGAGTTCATGGCTGCCTAATAGAATCTTCTTTTTATGTTAACAGATTCAACTTACCCTCCTTCCCACCGAGGAGGAAACACCACAACTTCTGGACAAACAATTACTATTCATTGAAAGCTTATTTATGATGTCCTCTTGCTAAGCCCTTCATTGGCTCTTCCTTTGTGACCTAACAATAAAACCCAATTTTTTTTTTTTTTTTTTTTTTTTTTGCAGCTTTCTTTCTCAGTGAATGGGAAAGATGCCTGATGCGAGTACAGAAATATCTTGAAAATTTTGCTGCCAAACAAGTTTAGGACCAAGGAGCAAAGTAGGGAAAGCTTTTTTTCTCTTTTTTCCCTTAGAGACTGACTACTCAAGGAAGTATTAATTTGGCATTAAAGGGACTTCATTTTTCTTTTTGATTTTGTATTTTTTTTCCAACAGGAGACTAGTGGCTATCAAGACAAGGAAGGCCCTTGGAAGTCCAGAGGTGAATCAGAAAACAGCTTTTCCTTCCTAGACTTTGCAAAATATTTGGAGGACGTGAATATTTCTGACATAAAACACAAGCACTTTTCAATATTTGGAGTTAATACCTGAGTGAAGAACTCATCTCTCCAGCTATATTAAATATATAACATTAATAATAAATACAATGACAGCAACATATAAGTGTCAGAATACGTTTTCTCTGTTCCAATCATCTTTTTCTACTCTTTCTTGTTCATTATAGAATTGAAGGTGTTCTATAAAAAATAATGAAACAGGACCAATATTTATATAATGATAATATTTTAAATTTTACTCTGAGAGGTGGACAATATAGTGCTGACTGTTTGTCCTGAACAAAACTTTCTTTTAATCAGAAGGTTCTACTGTCATTATCCAGAGTGTTAAGTCTGAGAAAAGGTCTTCTACCTAGTCTCCAGTTTGGATTTCTGATCCTTGGGAGAGAGTAGAGGAGTAGAAAGAAGAAACAATGACAAGGAGAAAACATGAGAGGTCAATGATATAAAGGGGCTCCAGGATATCCATTATATAAGCTGATAGATGATTTAATAAGTAAAGTAAAGAGACATTTTGCTCCACATCTGGTCTCTATGAGTTCATGGCTGCCTAATAGAATCTTCTTTTTATGTTAACAGATTCAACTTACCCTCCCTCCCACCGAGGAGGAAACACCACAACTTCTGGACAAACAATTACTATTCATTGAAAGCTTATTTATGATGTCCTCTTGCTAAGCCCTTCATTGGCTCTTCCTTTGTGACCTAACAATAAAACCCAATTTTTTTTTTTTTTTTTTTTTTTTTGCAGCTTTCTTTCTCAGTGAATGGGAAAGATGCCTGATGCGAGTACAGAAATATCTTGAAAATTTTGCTGCCAAACAAGTTTAGGACCAAGGAGCAAAGTAGGGAAAGCTTTTTTTCTCTTTTTTCCCTTAGAGACTGACTACTCAAGGAAGTATTAATTTGGCATTAAAGGGACTTCATTTTTCTTTTTGATTTTGTATTTTTTTTCCAACAGGAGACTAGTGGCTATCAAGACAAGGAAGGCCCTTGGAAGTCCAGAGGTGAATCAGAAAACAGCTTTTCCTTCCTAGACTTTAACTGAATCATTACTCTTTGAAGATCACTCTTGAACAATCTCTGAGGAGAGATCACTGCACTATGTGATTACCCAATCCTGTCACGAGTGTAAAATTTCACTTAGTTGCAAACCAGAGGGCTGAATACTGGGAGGATTGATGATGCCTTGAAACCCCGGGTTTGAGATATTTGCAGTTGGCTCTGAGGCTGGGAAGTTTCTTTACCTGAAATGGGACCCAGCACAATCTTTTCCCCACTTCCCCCACCCTCTACCCATTATCACTAATTAACCCCTTGAAGTGGATGACTTTACAACTAGTGTTCAATAAACTACATCTAGAGGGAGATAAATCCTCCAAGTGAAGGCTCCTTGTCAGTGCAGTATTAAAGTGTGGAGAAAGAACACTTCAGCAAAACCCTAGTTTGCTAAGCTTTCATAAATAAGTGCCTTTAATTTGCGCTGAATCAGGAAGTCTGTTTGGACGGTTAGGTATTTATAAACATTATGTGCAGGCTTTATTTTACCCCAAAGTCTGCTCATAAAATCTGCAATCAATCTGCAAAACTATCTTCTTCAACCTTAAGCTTAATTATGAATCTTTACTAGCTTGGAGTACTTAGTGTGTTTGCTCAGCCTACCTTAGGGTTGTTTTGTTAACATTACTTCCTTGCGATATTTTCCAATTTCCTTCCTCAGCCCTGATCATCTCATGCAGAAAAGGCTGCTAGATATGTCCCAGATATGAGATTTTTTAGCCTAGCATCTTAGCTAGTCTTGCTGTCTCCAGTTTCGACTTCTCTCACCAAAAAATGGTATGTACTATTCTCCACATAGTTGTCAGGGTGATCTTTCAAAAATGTACGTACAATGTATTGTTCTTCTGTTTAAAATTTCTATGGCTCCATGTTGTCCACAGATTAAATCTAAACCATTTCCATGCTTTATTTTTTTATTTTCATAGTTTCCATGCTTTCCATACCTTTGACTGGCTGGAATGCTTCTTCACGGCTGAGGAAGTTCTATTCATCCTTAAAATTTCATTTCAACAATCATGTCTTTTTTGAAAACCTTCTGTGCCTTATTGTTCATGTAACCATTTCCTCATCAAAGTTTTTTTTTTTCTTTCTTATATATGCTTTTGTCTCATATATTTGTACATTTATCAGGAATTATACTTTGCTTACATTTCTGCTTTATCAAATTATAACTATTAGAGATAAAGACTATATCTTACTCATTTCTGTTTTTTTTTTTTTTTTGCCACTTCTATTGGTCTTTCATTTATATCCATCATTGTTCTTTGGTCTGTGTGGGCTTCCCATTGCAGTGCCTCTCTCGCTGCAGAGCACTGGCTCGGTAGTTGGACACATCAGTCCAGCTGCTCCACGGCACGTGGGATCTTCCCAGGCCAGAGATCGAACTGGTGCCCCTTGCATTGCAAGACGGACTCTTTACCCACTGAACCACCAGGGAAGCCCTCTGTATCCTTAATATTTAGCAAGGTATTGGATTGGCAACTTTTTATTTGCGTTTTCCCAAATGAATATTATGACCAACTCAATACCTGAACCAGTAAGCTCTCCACAGCCATTTCTTGATTTGTATTATGCTCATTCTCACAGCTAGTGGATAGTTGATGGCAGACACAACAGTACACAAATATAGAAGAAAGTAAGGTTTCAAGCTGAGCAATCATAAATCAAACAGGATGCAGCAGATTGATTCTGCTTTCTTTAAATTATACAAACCGGAAGAGGTTTCTTGTTACTTCTGATGGGTGAAAATAATTGCATTTCTATTCTGATATTCAGTTCCTTCTCCTCCTGCCTCCATTTCTTCTCTTCCAGAACTAAAGGATACTGCTCTGAGTGCCTTGTATCCTCATTCTTCATTTCTTGTGTTGGTCTTCTATGAGAGCATGAGGTCAGTTTAACCCAAAATAGTCCTATGTTGCACTTATTGTGCTACCTTCAAATGAAAAAAATGGACTCTTTCCATCTAGAGCTTAAGTAATGAGGCAATAAATTATGTGATCATACTGTATACACACATGCATGTACACAAACACACGAGAATCACAAAGCTGAGAAATAATAAGATGAACCATCTTAAGTTGAGGTTTTTATTTATGATTCTTTAATGAACATTTCCATCTTAGATGTTATAAAGGGCTATTGAACTCAACACATGCAATGAGGAATTGATTTCCTTTGTTATGCCCTTCTACTCTTCTACTCTTTTGTTTTTTTCTTTCACGAATGGTACTACTACCTCCTTAGAAGCTCAAGACAGAATTCTGCTGCTTCTAACCCTAGTTTCTTCCTTCTCACACATCCAACCACATCTTCTATAGATGATAACATTTGAATATATATTCCAATCTGCTCCCTAATTCAATTGTCAAACATCACTTATGTTGGACTCATTACAACATACGCGATGCTGGGAATATTGTCCAGTATTCTTCTCATACCTTGTCTCTAATTTTGTCTAGCTCCAGCTTAATGTTTGATGTCATATGAGTATTCAAAAATATAATTTCATGTATATTATCATTATATTTGAAATCTGTTGACCTTAATGACCAACATGAATAAAAAGTCATGAAAAACAAGAATATTTTATGACCTATATATGGCTATGAACCACCAGAACCTCTTCCTAAAACGGGGCCATTTGCGTTTTCCCAAATGAATATTATGACCAACTCAATACCTGAACCAGTAAGCTCTCCACAGCCATTTCTTGATTTGTATTATGCTCATTCTCACAGCTAGTGGATAGTTGATGGCAGACACAACAGTACACAAATATAGAAGAAAGTAAGGTTTCAAGCTGAGCAATCATAAATCAAACAGGATGCAGCAGATTGATTCTGCTTTCTTTAAATTATACAAACCGGAAGAGGTTTCTTGTTACTTCTGATGGGTGAAAATAATTGCATTTCTATTCTGATATTCAGTTCCTTCTCCTCCTGCCTCCATTTCTTCTCTTCCAGAACTAAAGGATACTGCTCTGAGTGCCTTGTATCCTCATTCTTCATTTCTTGTGTTGGTCTTCTATGAGAGCATGAGGTCAGTTTAACCCAAAATAGTCCTATGTTGCACTTATTGTGCTACCTTCAAATGAAAAAATGGACTCTTTCCATCTAGAGCTTAAGTAATGAGGCAATAAATTATGTGATCATACTGTATACACACATGCATGTACACAAACACACGAGAATCACAAAGCTGAGAAATAATAAGATGAACCATCTTAAGTTGAGGTTTTTATTTATGATTCTTTAATGAACATTTCCATCTTAGATGTTATAAAGGGCTATTGAACTCAACACATGCAATGAGGAATTGATTTCCTTTGTTATGCCCTTCTACTCTTCTACTCTTTTGTTTTTTTCTTTCACGAATGGTACTACTACCTCCTTAGAAGCTCAAGACAGAATTCTGCTGCTTCTAACCCTAGTTTCTTCCTTCTCACACATCCAACCACATCTTCTATAGATGATAACATTTGAATATATATTCCAATCTGCTCCCTAATTCAATTGTCAAACATCACTTATGTTGGACTCATTACAACATACGCGATGCTGGGAATATTGTCCAGTATTCTTCTCATACCTTGTCTCTAATTTTGTCTAGCTCCAGCTTAATGTTTGATGTCATATGAGTATTCAAAAATATAATTTCATGTATATTATCATTATATTTGAAATCTGTTGACCTTAATGACCAACATGAATAAAAAAGTCATGAAAAACAAGAATATTTTATGACCTATATATGGCTAGTTTTGAAGTCCCATAAATCTTAACTTTCCAAAATGTATAATCATCCAGAAAAGCTGATGCAGTCTTATGAATGTTACCTTGGAACTCTCATCCCTCCACTCCTCTTTCCTACTCCCACCAAAGTAAGAATTCGTATTTTCTTCTGTAATGAACATGTATCAACTTATGATCCAATTTGTATCATATCTAGAATAACTTACTTTCATGTTTGCATTCCCTATTAGCCTGTGAAATCCTCAAACTAGGATATTTTATACTGTTAATCTTGAAAATCGCAGGGCTAATAACAGAGTGTCTTTATTCCCTGCAGACGACGAGTTCAATGATTTTTACTGAATTTTTGTTATCTTCTAAAAACTGATACACAGAAGTTCTTTATTTTTTTTCTTTCATTTTAAAGAATGTAACAAATATGTGAGGATGATAAATTTTGCTTCCAATTCAAGCACACTTGATTCAATTGGAAATTAGAGTCATAGGGTAAGGATTAAAATCCTGATTACACCATATTTTCCTTCTGTGAGTTTAGGCAATTTATTTAAGCTCTGAGTTTTAATTGGTTTACCATTAAATTTAGGATAACAGTGAGTTACCATTTTATTGTGCTGATTAAAATGCAATCATATATGACAAAACAAGTTTGAAAATTGAAAAATTATTTCAAAGGAAAGCTATTATGATGATCAGAAATATGTTTTATCAGTTATTGAAAATATAATTTCTCTATAATTTGAAATAATTTCAACTGAAATAAACACAATAAGATAAACATTGGCTTAAAAAACAAAAGCCAGGACTTCTCTGGCAGCCCCGTGGCTAAGACTAGACTCTATACGCCCGATGCAGGAGGCTTAGATTTGATCTCTGGTCAAGAAACTAGATCCCACATGCCACAATTAAGAGTTAACATGCTACAACTAAAGATCTTGAATGTCACAACAAATAACAAAGATCCCGGGAGCTGAAGAGATGGTGGAGGAGTAGGTTGATATGGAGTGCCTCTCTATGGATGCATCAGAAATACATATTCAGATGCAGAATATCTCACAGACCACCAGCTGAAAATGAGCTGGAGTCCTGATCATGGAAAAAGAATATATAGATCTGTAGGATGAAAGGAAATAAAGGAAAAGTAAGAGGAGAGTGAGCAAGATCAGATCTGCACCTGGGTGTGGGGAAACTGAAGCAGGAGAGAGATATCCACATCTGGGGCAATCAGCTGGGACAGAGGGAAGAATCGGAGGCTGTCAGAGAGTGACTGATCTATGACAGTCTGAATAGAATAAGAACGAAACAGATGATCCTTGCTGTGGCCCTAAGTACACCAGACAGGTACACAAATTCACCAGAATACATGGTGACTGGGAACTGGTGAATAATCCCTGGGCAAAGACTGCGGTTGAGTGCTGGGAGACGACCCAAGGGGATTGGAGGGAGGAAATCTGTGGTGGGGAATGACTTTGGTGGAAAAACTAAGAGGCCATGAATGCAGGGTGCTACTGCTGAGTTGTGCACCTGGGTGGAGTCATCCCTATAACCTCTCTCTTCCCACACAATGGTACCAGCAGCCGAGCAACAGAGAAGACCCAGTGAGGGTGGCCCAAAATAAGCACACGATGTGCTGAGCATTAGAGAAGAACCAGCCAGGAGGCACTTTGAGTTCCACCTGTCAGAAACTAGAAAAGAATCCTAATGGAGCTGTATCTTCTATGTACCTGGTGCTGCTGGGGTCCCCATGATTCAAACAGCTGTGCCAGCTTTACTAACAGACCTCACTGGGTCAGAACAGGGTCCTCCAGGACAGCCTTAGGGAAAAACTCCCGACAATGATCCACATGCAGAGGTGGGGGTAAAATCACAATTTTTCTTTAAGGGCAGCATGACCAAAGAAGAAGATCAAAAGCATTTCTGTAAGCTATACAGGCTGCAAATTAAATTCAGTTGATCATGTGACTCTCTGTGTCTATGGAATATTAAGAGACCAATCATTGTCCTCATTGAAAATGTTCTAGCTCTGGCAGCTGTGCACACTGAAGGCAATAACACACAGGAGTAGGGTCAACCCCCCCTGGTCAAGAAACTAGATCCCACATGCCACAATTAAGAGTTAACATGTAAAAGATCGTCCCGGGAGCTGAAGAGATGGTGGAGGAGTAGGTTGATATGGAGTGCCTCTCTATGGATGCATCAGAAATACATATTCAGATGCAGAATATCTCACAGACCACCAGCTGAAAATGAGCTGGAGTCCTGATCATGGAAAAAGAATATATAGATCTGTAGGATGAAAGGAAATAAAGGAAAAGTAAGAGGAGAGTGAGCAAGATCAGATCTGCACCTGGGTGTGGGGAAACTGAAGCAGGAGAGAGATATCCACATCTGGGGCAATCAGCTGGGACAGAGGGAAGAATCGGAGGCTGTCAGAGAGTGACTGATCTATGACAGTCTGAATAGAATAAGAACGAAACAGATGATCCTTGCTGTGGCCCTAAGTACACCAGACAGGTACACAAATTCACCAGAATACATGGTGACTGGGAACTGGTGAATAATCCCTGGGCAAAGACTGCGGTTGAGTGCTGGGAGACGACCCAAGGGGATTGGAGGGAGGAAATCTGTGGTGGGGAATGACTTTGGTGGAAAAACTAAGAGGCCATGAATGCAGGGTGCTACTGCTGAGTTGTGCACCTGGGTGGAGTCATCCCTATAACCTCTCTCTTCCCACACAATGGTACCAGCAGCCGAGCAACAGAGAA
Organism: Tragulus kanchil; assembly: GCA_022376925.1. Taxonomy (NCBI): domain Eukaryota; kingdom Metazoa; phylum Chordata; class Mammalia; order Artiodactyla; family Tragulidae; genus Tragulus; species Tragulus kanchil. The sequence goes on along the minus strand of JAIOJX010000027.1, from coordinate 53,205,533 downwards.
GACCCAGTGAGGGTGGCCCAAAATAAGCACACGATGTGCTGAGCATTAGAGAAGAACCAGCCAGGGAGGCACTTTGAGTTCCACCTGTCAGAAACTAGAAAAGAATCCTAATGGAGCTGTATCTTCTATGTACCTGGTGCTGCTGGGGTCCCCATGATTCAAACAGCTGTGCCAGCTTTACTAACAGACCTCACTGGGTCAGAACAGGGTCCTCCAGGACAGCCTTAGGGAAAAACTCCCGACAATGATCCACATGCAGAGGTGGGGGTAAAATCACAATTTTTCTTTAAGGGCAGCATGACCAAAGAAGAAGATCAAAAGCATTTCTGTAAGCTATACAGGCTGCAAATTAAATTCAGTTGATCATGTGACTCTCTGTGTCTATGGAATATTAAGAGACCAATCATTGTCCTCATTGAAAATGTTCTAGCTCTGGCAGCTGTGCACACTGAAGGCAATAACACACAGGAGTAGGGTCAACTTGGAGTCTGAACTGTCCTCACACTAGGTCTAGAAACAAGCCCTCCCTGGTATTGCTGAAACATCCTGGGAGGCAGAGGAGGGCTGTGACTCACAGCTAGAAAAAGGATACTGATAGCTGAGATCCAGGAAAAACCTTTATTGTTATTCTTATATTTTGATTGGTTCTGTAGTTAGTGTTAGAATTTTTCTCTGTTTCACTTGTTATTATTTACTAGTGTTATTATCTCTATTTAGGTTTATATGATTTTTAAACTTATTTCTTTCTTTTATATATTTCTACTTCTATTTTGGCTTTTGGCAGTGTATGTGTATGTGTGTTCTTGTTGTTATCTCCTTATAGCAATTTTTCTTTAGTATATATAAATATCTTATATACATCTATCTAACTTTGCTTTTCTAATTTTTTCTATCATTTTTGTTTATTCTTTGTTTTATTCCTCATTTGGCATTCTGCTTTGGTCTTCTTTTCTGTTTCCTGTTTGACTTGGGTTTTGTTATTAATTCGTTGATATCATATTTGATTTCCTTTCCTTTCTGGGTCATTCTCTTGTACTTTTTTCCTTCTATTTATTTTGGTTTAATTTATCTGTGCATGTGTCTTTGTGTATACTCCTTTGCTTTTTGTTTCTATTTTTTTCTGATTTTACTTTTACCATTTATCTGGGTTTCATTTTTTGTTTGTTTCTTCTTTTTGTTATTATCGTTGTTTTTTTGATTTTATTACTTGTTTGATTTAATCCCCTCCATTGTCAAAATACAACACCTCACGTGGCCCTGCCCATCTAACGTTATCTCCTCCTACCAGAATGCAGGTTCAATAAGCCACTAGACTAACATCACCCACTAGGGTGAGACCAAATATAAAAAGAACTATGACCTTATAGGTTGAGGAAAGGAGACCACAAACACTGTAATGTAGATAAAATAAAAAGTACACAGAAATATTGTTTTGATAAAACAACAACATAAAAACCCAGCAGATGAAATAAATTGAAAGGAAATAGGCAGACTGCATGAAACAAAAAAAGAAAAAAGAAAAAAAGAATTCAGTGCAATGATAGCAAAGATGACCCAAAATCTTAAAAACATAAGAGAAAAGAAATACAATAATCATTTAACACATTTAATAAGGACCTGGAAGGAACAATGAGAGGTTACAATAGACAATAAAGAAATACAAATGAACACAGGAGACTACTATGAGTGACTATATGCTAATAAAATAGACAACCTGGAAGAAATGGGTAAAGTCTTAGAAAAGTATAACCCTTCAAGTCTGAACCAGGAAGAAACAGAAATTATACATGCACTAATCACAAGCATAGAAATCAAAATCATGATCAAAACATCCCAGAAAACAAAAGACCAGGGCAAGCTGGCTTCACAGATAAATCCTATCAAACATTTAGAGAAGAGCTAACCATCTCAACCTCTTCCAAAATAATTGCAGAGGGAGGAACACTTCCAAATTCATTCTGCAAGGTTGCCTTCACACTCATATCTAAGCTAGACAAAAATATCACAAAAAAGAAATTTATAGACCAATATCACTGATGAACATACATAAAGCATCCTCAATAAAATGTTAGCAAACAAAATCAAATAATATGCGGGGGCCTTCCGCAGAAAGGAAGGCAGCGGGACTGCCCCCGGCTGAACTGGGAGATCTCTGAGAGAGATGGGTCTTGCTGCCGTGACCCCCCCAGCCCCCCGGCGCACGCAGGGGACAATCAGACATGGCAGGGGTTCCGTCAAAGCAGTTCCGCTTTATTAGTGAAGACTCACAGCTTTTATAGGCAAGTGAAGGGGGTTTTGCACGGGACTTTCTATAGATTGCACCAATCAAACTAAAGGTCAAACAATCATCCACGAGCGCAGAAACCAGGGGAACCAATCAGAAATTTTGATCATCGCTTAACAATTTAGATCACGCCCTCCTCTCTTCCTGTAGGCGCCATCTTAGCTCCAAACTACAAACATGTGCTTAAGCTTCTTTAAACAATGTGCTTAAGCTTGCTTTCACTCCCACGTCCCTTCCTGTAGGCGCCATTAGCTCCAAACTGAAACAATGTGCTTAAGCTTCCTTATGCTTGCAACAGTCCTCTTTCCATTCAGAGCCCCACAATAATACAGTAAAATAATTTTATAATGTGATCCAGTTGGTTTTATCTTAGGGATACAAGAATTCTTCAATATGTGGAAGCCAATCAATGCTATATGCTATATTAACAAATCAAAACATAAAAATTATATGATAATCTCAATAGATGCAGAGCAAAAGCCTTCAAAAAATTCAACATCCATTAATGATAAAAATACTCTATAGAAAATGGGCATAGAAGGAATCTACCTGAACATAATAAAGGCCATATATGACAAACCACAGCAAACATTATTTTTCTGTTGTGAAAACTGAAAGCATTCCCTCTAAGATTATTCACAAGTGCCCACACTTGTCACTACTACTCAGCACTGATTTGGAAGTCCTAGATATGGCACTCAGAGGAAGAAAATAAAAATTTTAAGAAGTATCCAGATTGTAAACGTAGAAGAAAGTCTCTCACTAGTTGCAGAAAACATGATATTATAGGTAGAAAACTCTAAGAATAAAATCATAAAATTAATACAACTAGGCAATGTATTTAGTACAGTCACAGGATACAAAATTAATACACAGAAATTATTTGCATTCCTATGCACTAAAAATAAAAATCAGAAATAGAAATGCAGGGAACAGTCACATTTACCACTGCAACAAAAATAATTCCTAGGTATTTTTACCTAGGAATAAACCTACCTGAGGAAGCAAAAGGTCTGTATGAAGAAGATTAATTTTATGTTAATTTTAAAGTAATAACTCTGAATCATTAAAATTAAATTTTGAGTCAAAAATTTTAAAAACCTTAGTTCTGGTATAGTTATAAATTTTTCATTTATAAGGTTTCTAAAATTATTCACTTCCTTAAACCATAGATGGCATTTATTGTGTTAAATTTTTTAAGCATTCTTCCAGGCCATATGAAGAAAGTAAGCTGTAAAAGGGAATAAAAACTCCATACTACTAACAGAAACATGGAATCCTAGTTATTAAATTGATATTTTCACAGTGTTAAAAAAAAAAAAAAAGTAAGATCATGGCACTAGATACCATTACTTCATGGCAAATAAATGGTTAAAAAATGGAAACAGTGACAGATTTTATTTTGGGCAGCTTGAAAATCACTGCAGACTGTGACTACAATCATGAAATTAAAAGGCACTTGCTCTTTGGAAGAAAAGTTATTGCAAACATTGATAGTATATTAAAAAGCAGACAAAGTTCCATATGTATGGATGTGAGAATTGGACCTTAAGAAAGTCTAAACATGAAATAACTGATGCTTTTGAACTGTGGCACTGGAGAAAACTCCTAAGAGTCCATTGGATTTCAAGATCAACCAGTCAATCCTAAAGGGAGTCAACCCTGAATATTCATTTGAAGGGCAGATGGTGATACTGAAACTCCAATACTTTAGCTACCTGATGTGAAGAGTCAACACAGTGGAAAAGACTCTATGCTGAACAGCAGTGGCAATTTTAACAGGAACAGAAAAGACCAGAGCAGTCAAAGGAATCTTAAGTAAGAAAAACAGAACTGGAAGAATCGACGTTTTTTGTTCTTTTTGTGGGAAACACTGTTATGTTTCAAATAGAAAATCAATGAAGTCCTTCTGCATAGCACAAGAAACTCTGCTCAATGTTATGAGGCAGCTTGTATGGAAGGGGTGTTCAGGGAAGAATGGATGCTGTTGTTATTCATTTGCAAAGTTGTGTCTGACTCTGAACCCCATAGAATGCAGTTCACTAGATTTCCCTGTCCTTCACTATCTCTCAGAATTTGATCAAATTTATGTCCATCGAGTGGGTGATGCTATTACCTCATCCTCTGCCACCTTCTTCTCTTTTTGCCTTCAATCTTTCCCAGAATCAAGGTATTTTCCAATGATTCTCTCTCTCATCAAAGGGCCAAGGTATTGGAGTTTCAGCTTCAGCATCAACCCTTTCATGGAATATGCAGGGTTGATTTCATTTAAAGGCCATTTTAACTGGGCATTAGAAAAAAAGGAAAAAAAAGGCTGTAAAAGGGAATAAAAACTCCATACTACTAACAGAAACATGGAATCCTAGTTATTAAATTGATATTTTCACAGTGTTAAAAAAAAAAAAAAAGTAAGATCATGGCACTAGATACCATTACTTCATGGCAAATAAATGGTTAAAAAATGGAAACAGTGACAGATTTTATTTTGGGCAGCTTGAAAATCACTGCAGACTGTGACTACAATCATGAAATTAAAAGGCACTTGCTCTTTGGAAGAAAAGTTATTGCAAACATTGATAGTATATTAAAAAGCAGACAAAGTTCCATATGTATGGATGTGAGAATTGGACCTTAAGAAAGTCTAAACATGAAATAACTGATGCTTTTGAACTGTGGCACTGGAGAAAACTCCTAAGAGTCCATTGGATTTCAAGATCAACCAGTCAATCCAAAAGGGGAGTCAACCCTGAATATTCATTTGAAGGGCAGATGGTGATACTGAAACTCCAATACTTTAGCTACCTGATGTGAAGAGTCAACACAGTGGAAAAGACTCTATGCTGAACAGCAGTGGCAATTTTAACAGGAACAGAAAAGACCAGAGCAGTCAAAGGAATCTTAAGTAAGAAAAACAGAACTGGAAGAATCGACGTTTTTTGTTCTTTTTGTGGGAAACACTGTTATGTTTCAAATAGAAAATCAATGAAGTCCTTCTGCATAGCACAAGAAACTCTGCTCAATGTTATGAGGCAGCTTGTATGGAAGGGGTGTTCAGGGAAGAATGGATGCTGTTGTTATTCATTTGCAAAGTTGTGTCTGACTCTGAACCCCATAGAATGCAGTTCACTAGATTTCCCTGTCCTTCACTATCTCTCAGAATTTGATCAAATTTATGTCCATCGAGTGGGTGATGCTATTACCTCATCCTCTGCCACCTTCTTCTCTTTTTGCCTTCAATCTTTCCCAGAATCAAGGTATTTTCCAATGATTCTCTCTCTCATCAAAGGGCCAAGGTATTGGAGTTTCAGCTTCAGCATCAACCCTTTCATGGAATATGCAGGGTTGATTTCCTTTAGGATTTTTAAAAATTAAATTAATTTATGTATTTAATTGGAGAATAATTACTTTACATCTTTGTGATGGTTTTTGCCATACATCAGCATGAATAAACCATGGGTGTATATGTATTCCCACATCCCTGAATTCCTCTGCCACCACCCTCCCTTGCCCATTCCTCTGGGTTTTCACAGAGCCCTGGCTTTATGTGTTCTACTTTATGCACCGAACCTTCACTAGTCATTTATTTTGCATATAGCAATACAATTTCAATACTGTTCTCTCCAATCATCCCACCCTTGCCTTCTCCCACAAATTTCAAAATCTGTTCTTCACATCCGTGTCTCTTTTGCTGCACTGCATGTAAGGATCATCATTACTGTCTTTCTAAATTCTATAAATATGTGTTAATATACAGTATTTGTCTTTCTTTTTCTGACTTACCTTACTCTGTATGATAGGCTTTAGTTTCATCCACTTCGTTAGAATGGAGTCAAATGTGTTTCTTTTTATAGCTGAGTAATATTCTATTGTGTGTATGTACCACATCTTTCTTATCCATTTACCTGCTGATGCACCTCTAGGTTGCTTCCGTGTCCTAGCTATTGTAAATAGTGCTGCAATGGACATTGAGACAAATGCATCTCTTTCAATTCTGGTTTTCTTGGGATGTATTCACCGTAGTGGGATTGCTGGGTCACTGTTTTCTATAGTGGCTGTACCAGTTTGGATTCCTACAAAAAGTATGAGAAGGTTCTCTTTTCTCCACACCTTCTCCAGCATTTATTGTAGACTTTTTTTTTTTTGACCACTTCTATTGACCTTCATTTATTTATCTTTGTTCTTTGGCCTGTGTGGTCTTCCCACTGCAGTGGCCTCTCTCATTGCAGAGCACCAGTTCTGAGCGCATACACTCCAGAGCTCCAGCTCAGTAGTTGGACACATCGTTCCAGCCACTCTGAGGCACGTGGGATCTTTCCAGGCCAGGGATGGAACTGGCGCTCCTTGCACTGCAAGGCGGTGTCCTTACCCTCTGGACCACCAGTGAAGTCCCTGTTTGTAGACTTTTTAATGATGGCCATTCTGACTGGAGTAAGATGACACTTTCTTGTGGTTTTCATTTACATTTCTCTAATAATGAGTGATGTTGAACATCTTTTCATGTGTTTATTAACCACGTGTATGTCTTCTTTGGAGAAATGTTTGTTTAATTATTTTCCCCACTTTGTGATTGGGTTGTTTATTTTATTTATTTATTTATTTTGGGTACTGAGCTTCTCTTACATTTTGGAAATCAGTTTTCTGTCAGTTGTTTCATTTTCTCCCATTCTGAGGGATGTCTTTTCTCCTACCTTATAGCTTCTTTACATGTGCAGAAGCTTTTAAATTTAATGAGATCCCATTTGTTTATTTTTGGTTTTCTTTCCACTACTCTGGGAGGTGGGTCATAGAGGATCTGGTTGTGATTTATTTCAGAGAGAGTTCTGCCTATTTTCTTCTAGGAGTTTTATAGTTTCTGATCCTATATTTAGCTACTTAACCCATTTTGAGTTGATTTTTTTGTGTATGCTGTTAGCGTTCTAGTTTCAGTTTTTGTAAGTGGTTGATCGGTTTTCCCAGTGATAAAATAGAGACAATAGAAATTCCAGAGATAAATACATGCACCTATTGATACTATCTTTGACAAAGAAACGAGAATATTCAATGATAAAAACACAGTCTCTTTGATAAATGCTGCTGGGAAAACTGTAAAAGGATAAATTTACAACATTTCCTAACACCATACACAAACATAAGCTCAAGATGAATTAAAGACTTAAGTGTACTACAGACTCTAAAACTTTTAGTCGAAAATACAGACAGAATCCTCTTTAACATAAATTATAGCAAGATTCTCTTCAATTCACCTTGTGTAATGATAGTAATAATGGAAAAAGAAAAAATAAGCAAATGAAACTGAATTAAACTTAAGCTTTTGCATACCAAAGGAAATAATAAACAAGATGAAAAGACAGCTTTCAGAATGGAGAAATATAATAGGAAATAAAAAAAAAATTGATAAAGGATTAATATCCAAAGCATCACATGCAGCTCAATGTCAGAATACAAAAGAGGCCAATCAACATTTCATCAGAAGGTCTAAGTAGACATTTCGACAAAGAAGACATACAGATAGCCAACAAACACATGAAAAGATGATCACCACAACTCATTATTAGAGAAATGCAGATCAAATATTACATGAGGTATCATTTCACACTACTCAGAGTGACTGTCATAAAAAGTTTTATAAACTATAAATGCTGGAGAGGATGTGAAGAAAACGAACCCTCTTGCATGGTTCCTCGAAGTGTAAATTGATACAGCTATTATGGCGAAGTGTAAACAGATTCATTTAAAAACTAGGAGTAAAACTACTACATGTTCAGCAATTCCCTATTGGAAGTATACCATGAAAAAGGATCATTCAAAAAGACACATGTACCCCAGTATTCATTGTGCCCTATTTACAGAAACCAGTACATGAAAACAACCCAGCTGTCCATCTACAGATGAATGGATAAAAAAGTAGTGGTACATATATACAATGGAATATTACTTAGCCAAAAAAAAGGATAAATATGAGTCAGTCAGAATGAGGTGGATGAATCTAGAGCCTGTTACACAGACTATAATAAAGAGACAGAGAAAAACAAATATTTGTATATTAATGTATATGTTATATATATATCAAAGTATATATTGTCATATAATAATCATTATTATGTATTATATTGCAATATACACTAATTACATATATGATATATAATATAACATGCGGGGACCTTCTGCAGAAAGGAAGGCAGTGGGACTGCCCCCAGCTAAACCAGGAGATCTCAGAGAGAGGTGAATCTTGCTGCCCGCCACCCAGCCCCCCGGCAGGCAGGAGACAATCAGACGTGACAGAGGTTCCATCAAAGCAGTTCTGTTTTATTAATGTAGATCCACAGCTTTTATAGGCAAGTGAAGGGGTCTTGCAGGACTTCCTATAGATTACACCAGTCAAGCTAAAGGTCAAGCAATCATTCATGAGCATGGAAACCAGGGAACCAATCAGAAATTTTGACCATCACTTAAAATTTAGATCACGCCTGTCTCTTCCTGTGGCGCCATATTAGCTCAAACTGAAACAATGTGCTTAAGCTTCACTTCAATGGTTTTTAAGCGTCAATAAAAAAAAAAAATTGATAAAGGATTAATATCCAAAGCATCACGTGCAGCTCAATGTCAGAATACAAAAGAGGCCAATCAACATTTCATCAGAAGGTCTAAGTAGACATTTCGACAAAGAAGACATACAGATAGCCAACAAACACATGAAAAGATGATCACCACAACTCATTATTAGAGAAATGCAGATCAAATATTACATGAGGTATCATTTCACACTACTCAGAGTGACTGTCATAAAAAGTTTTATAAACTATAAATGCTGGAGAGGATGTGAAGAAAACGAACCCTCTTGCATGGTTCCTCGAAGTGTAAATTGATACAGCTATTATGGCGAAGTGTAAACAGATTCATTTAAAAACTAGGAGTAAAACTACTACATGTTCAGCAATTCCCTATTGGAAGTATACCATGAAAAAGGATCATTCAAAAAGACACATGTACCCCAGTATTCATTGTGCCCTATTTACAGAAACCAGTACATGAAAACAACCCAGCTGTCCATCTACAGATGAATGGATAAAAAAGTAGTGGTACATATATACAATGGAATATTACTTAGCCAAAAAAGGATAAATATGAGTCAGTCAGAATGAGGTGGATGAATCTAGAGCCTGTTACACAGACTATAATAAAGAGACAGAGAAAAACAAATATTTGTATATTAATGTATATGTTATATATATATCAAAGTATATATTGTCATATAATAATCATTATTATGTATTATATTGCAATATACACTAATTACATATATGATATATAATATAACATGCGGGGACCTTCTGCAGAAAGGAAGGCAGTGGGACTGCCCCCAGCTAAACCAGGAGATCTCAGAGAGAGGTGAATCTTGCTGCCCGCCACCCAGCCCCCCGGCAGGCAGGAGACAATCAGACGTGACAGAGGTTCCATCAAAGCAGTTCTGTTTTATTAATGTAGATCCACAGCTTTTATAGGCAAGTGAAGGGGGTCTTGCACGGGACTTCCTATAGATTACACCAGTCAAGCTAAAGGTCAAGCAATCATTCATGAGCATGGAAACCAGGGGAACCAATCAGAAATTTTGACCATCACTTAAAAATTTAGATCACGCCCTGTCTCTTCCTGTGGGCGCCATATTAGCTCCAAACTGAAACAATGTGCTTAAGCTTCCTTATGCTTGCAATGGTCCTCTTTCAATTCAGAGCCCCACAACAACATATATATTAACTATGTTATTGTACATATTAGCATATAATTTTATAAAATAAATTATAGTCATATATAGCATATGTCATATGCTATATATATATATATATATACACTTTATTTTGCTATAATATACATAGCATATATTATAAATATATATCATATATGTAAAGAATATACATTATATAGTGTGAATATTATATGTGTATACATTATATACTTTTATGTAAAATACTTTATACAATACTATATATAACACATACAGCAAATTATGCATCATATATATTGAATCAGATATATATTATATACATTATATATTTATCACAAATATACTCTATTATATAATCTGTGTCATATATACTACATTATTCTATTATATTGTATGTCTATGAGGTATTTTATATACATATTATATATATTACATTATATACAGTATACACTGTAAAAGTGTAATATATGCTATATATAATATAGCATAATATATATTACATGAATCTAATATAAAATATGCACAGCTTATTATTATATGATGCATTATACAATATGTAACATGCATTATATATATATATACACTTTATTTTGCTATAATATACATAGCATATAATATAAATATATATCATATATGTAAAGAATATACATTATATAGTGTGAATATTATATGTGTATACATTATATACTTTTATGTAAAATACTTTATACAATACTATATATAACACATACAGCAAATTATGCATCATATATATTGAATCAGATATATATTATATACATTATATATTTATCACAAATATACTCTATTATATAGACTGTGTCATAGATACTACATTATTCTATTATAGTGTATGTCTATGAGGTATTTTATATACATATTATATATATTACATTATATACAGTATACACTGTAAAAGTGTAATATATGCTATATATAATATAGCATAATATATATTACATGAATCTAATATAAAATATGCACAGCTTATTATTATATGATGCATTATACAATATGTAACATGCATTATATATAAATATAATACTATAAATACATGCAGTATATGCTATATAATACATATAAAATAAAGATATAGATTTCATATGAGTAATATGTATATATAAAATATATACTATTAAAATATAAAATAAAATAGAATAAAATAAAATATATACTATACATGATATAGTATATTCTATGTGTTAAATATATGTTTTTATATTGTATATAATATATATGTTACATAATATAGTATATATTGCATATACTATATATTATATGTTATATGTACATATTATACAAAAGTATCCTTATCTATATCAATATGTATGTGCAATATAATGTGTAATATACAACATATATATATATAATTGTGGTATTAAAAACATATATGTAGTGTAATATATATATATGCTATACAATATAGTATAATAATATATATTACAATTATATATATTTTACATATGTTATACAACATATTATATATAATATATATAATGTTTGTAGTATGTGCTATGTTATATATATCATGTACTATATTATATATAGTACACATACTATATATGTATATCATGTATAGTATATTTGTTTCTTATGATCCCATCATATTACAGAAAATATTCTTTTATACATATGATCATATTATATATATCATATATAATATAGTATTTTCAATATATACATCATATGAAAATATAATCACTGTTCTAATATCCTATAAAGAATTATATATAAAGTATTGCAATATATATGATAAACAATGTAGTATTAAAAACATAAACAATTGCAATTATAAACATATAATTATACATATGTTATATATGTTTTATCACATAAAACATATACAATGTTATACATAATATAAAGCTATGCTTTTGTATATAATATACCAGATTAATATATAATACCATGATATGATATAACAATAGATGTAATCTATATTGATTTAATATGAAATATATCATATCTTAATAACTATACACAACATAAAATGATAATTATATAACATATATGTTTCCAGTACAATATAATTTATATAATATGTTTAATTTATAATGTGCAGTATATAATATATATCATGTAGCATATGTACAATATGTATAATAATAATATTTTTTATACATTATGTATTATATATAATTTAAAAATAATACATGTGATAGATACATATATATTTTGCACGTATTAATACATGCATGAATATACAACAGTATATTATATAAAATTTATCAAAATATATCTCATATAAAATCATATTCTACAAAATGTACACAATGTATGTACATAATGTATGTACACTATATTGCAAATAATATTCATGTTCAAATATATATCATATATTATTTTACCTTATTTATACTAAATGTGTTACATATATCATATATATCATATATTTTTATATTTAAAAATACTATATTCATTATATATAATACATGATATACATATATTACTCATCTTATGTATTATATGTATCATATATATTATGTAATCATTATATAATATCTGATGTATATATTATATATAATGTATGAGATGAATATACAGAATATACAATAGAATACATATAATGATAATGATATATAATATGTGTAAATAATATAACAATATGATATATTAAGTATAACATATATAACATATCATGTATAGCATGTAATACAATACATTATATTAAATAGATAATATATAACATAATGCATCATGGCATATATTATATCATATTATATAATGTAATATGTTATATATATGCAATATACATGCAATAAAATATATTAAATGTATACTGTATAGTATGTATGATAATATATATACTCTATTAAATACAGTAGTATATAAAATATTTATTATACCTATTAGATAATATGTACATGTTATTATAACACATTAAATATACAGAATATATACATTATATTTTGTATTATTAAATATATACTATGTATATTGCACGTACATAATATATATATACATATTATATCATATATTAAATCATATATTGTATAGATTATATTGTGTTATTTTATTTGTTATTATTTTATTTTTTTAATTTAATTTTTATTTTTTAAATTTTATTTATTTGTTATGGGCAGGGGTCAGGTTGGGGAGGGAGGGGAGCAGGTGGGCCACTTCCATTGGTCTTTTCTCTCTTTTCATCGGTCTTTGTTCTTTGGCTCCTGTGGGCCTCCCATCGCGGTGGCTTCTGTCGCTGCAGAGCGCCGGCTCTGGGCGCATGCGCTCCAGAGCTCTGGCTCGGCAATTGGACACATCGGTCCAGCTGCTCTGTGGCACGGGCATCTTCCCAGGCCAGGGATCGAACCGGTGCCCCTTGCACTGCAAGGCGGTGTCCTTACCCACTGGACCACCAGGGGAAGCCCTGTTATTATTTTAATATGTATCCCATATATAATACATATGTTATTATTACAAAGAAAACATGTATATTATGTACATATTATGTCTCATATAAACTGTATGGAATATATAGGATAAAATGCATATCACATGTATTCTATATTGCTTAATATTTTCTATACATTACATGAAATACAAAGTAAACAACATATGGTGTCTAATATATAATATATGTAATAAATAATATATTCAATATATAATTTTCAAAGATAGGTAATACATATAAATATATAGCTGACTTATTAATATTGATATTAATATATATATATATGATATATATCATGTCATAATGTATGTATATTATGAATATTATACATATATACTATATAGTACATGGTATACATATAATATATATTAATATGTGGTATGTATGATAAATATACATTATGTAATAATATAGCTATAATATAATGTAAAGCTATAGATAGTATCATGTGACATATGTATTATATAAGAATGCATATTTTATAGTAATATGTACATATTTGTTTTCTCATGTATTTTTGTATTTTCAAGTATTTTCCACCACAGTTATTAGAAGATATTGAATATAGTTCTATTGCTATACAGTGAACCCTTGGTGTTTACAGAGCATTTTAGAGTAGAATACTTCTGAAGCATATTCTTCTTTTTGAAGAGATTCTTTTTGGGGGGATGCTTTTTGCTTTTGATCATATTGAAATGTGTTCTAACAATTGAGAGCCTATCAGTTACATTTTACATTTCTCACTTAAAGTAAAGCATAATTGCTTTAAGACTATAATTTAAAATAATAGAAATTGAATGTATAATGCCTCCACAAAAAATGAAGATATTAATACCAATTAAAAATCTGTGATCAGAATACAAAATCACAATAATCATGTTTCCACAACCATGTTAAAAAAATAAAATAAAATAAAACCTTAGTGGAAACTGTCTGCTATGTGTTTCTTTCCTGTCTTTCCCATTTACACACTCTCTGTCTTTTTTTATGATATTCTATATTAACTTAAACTACAAAAGTAATGAGATAGGTGATTTTGTAAAAGCTGTGTGCCATAATCTATTCATGGCCTCTTAATTTATGGTTTATTGTTGCCTTCATTTGCAAAGCTATCTACTAATGTTGCAGTTTCTAAGATTTTGTGATGGACATATCTACATTCAGTCTATTCTCATTCAAATCATTTGATGACATTTTCAAGGCTAAGCCTAACACGTCAGGTTCCTAAATTGAGTTATATAGAAAGTCCATTTCTAATTTGCTATGAGTATTTATTTAGTTTCATTGGTCAACAAGTCTTCATAAAATTCAGTTTTTAAGTTCAAATGTTGTAAGTGAATCTCTTAAATTGCACGGAAGTGAAAGATGTTGATTAATATGCAGAAAGTCAATTTTTTTTCTTTAAAAAATAAATTTGGGATGTGAGGTCAAGAAGACAGAGGAGTAAGAAGCAGAGTTCCCCTCCCTTTTTAGAAACATTGAAAATACATCTATAAGTGGGGCAATTCACACACAACAGCTACTGAGCACGTATAGAAGAACTCAAATGTCCAAAAATACCAGAAAACCTCCACGCAATCAGGTAGGACAAAAGAAAAGAGAAATTGGGATGTGATCTGTGCCTGGGGAGAGGACTGTGAAGGAGGAAAGTTTTATAAACCTTGGGAAGCCTCTTCACCAGTGGAGAGATTAGACTGGACAGAGGGGAACTTTCAGCACCTGGCACACTGTCCTGGAAGTATACAGAAATATGCCACTACTAAGAAACCCACCAGTGGGGACAGGGACATTTCATGTTGTCCTTGGAGCATGTTGATAGCTCTTGCTACTAGGAAACTTGACAGTGGGTGCTGGGACTCAGAGGAGGGGCTGAAACCATAATAGCGTTCAAGGGGTATTTGACTAAGGAAGAAGAGCTAAAATCTCTCCTTATGGGTGCATGAACTGTGAAGTTACAGCTCCCCTATTGGCTTCCAAAATTCAGCAAATGTGAAACAAGGACAAGTGCTCTTGCAGCTGAGTCAGGTCCATCGGGCTCTTGTAATGATTAGTTTGGTGGGTGTGTAGACACAGGAAGTGACTAGGTCAGACCAGAGCCTCAGCTGCATGCATAACTCCGCAGTGAGCTCAGGTACTACTCTAGTTCTAGGACCTGACCTAAGTGAATCTTCATGAGTGACCAGATGTAAACAACATCTGAGAATCACTAGGACAAATTGCTAGCATACCCAAAATTCAGACAGGGCCAAGAGCAGTATCAACAGCAGTATATTTTGTGAGCTTAAACAACGAGTTTGAAAGGGGACACAATAGAACACATTCACGGCTGGAAATTTCCAGAGGAGGAATGTGCAGTGGCTTATCTCTCAGTGGGAATGAACCAGTCTTGCGTACTTCAAACCACAGATCAGCCTCATAGCTAAGTAATAGACCTAAGTGTCTCTATTCCAACAACTAGAAAGCAAACCCTGCCTCTGATGTGGCAGTGACAACCAAAGAGCAAAGAGGAGGTCCTGCTGGCCACAAGCCTCTGGACATATCTCACCATTAAGGAAGGGAGATAACAGAAACAAGAGCAACTAGAACCCTGCATCCTGTAGAATGAACATGGTAATTTTGCCAAAATAAGATGACAAAGAAATGTGTTGCGGATGGAAGAGGAAGGCAAAAGCTTATGTGCTTTGTCCCTCAGTGGTGGCTGACTCTTTGAGACCCCATGGACTGTAGCCTGCCATGCTCCTCTGTCCTAGGAATTTTCCAAGAAAGAGTACTGAAAGGGATTGTCATTTCAATTAAATATAGAAATCTATCTGAGAAATAATTCAGAGCAATGATAGTAAAGATGATAAAAAATCTCAGAAAAGGAATGGAGGCACAGATCAAGAAGACACAAGAAAAAATTAACACTGACCTAGAAGACCTAAAAAACAAGAAAACAGTGGTGAACAAGACAATAACTGAAATGAAAAATATAGTAGAAGTAATTGGTAGCAGATTAATTGAGGCAGAAGAACACTTAAGTGATCTGGAAGACAGAATGGTGGAAATCTCTGTTACAGACAGAATGAATAAAAGAAATAGAATGAAAAGAAATGAGGACAGTTGAAGAGATTTCTGAAATAATAAATGCATCAATATTTGAGTTATAGAGTATCCCAGAAAAAGAAAAACAAAAGCTGCCTGAGATGAGATTTGAAAAGATTATAATCCAAAACTTTCCTAACATAGGAAAAAAAAAAAAATCCCCCAAGTCAACGAAGTACAGAGGGCCTAACGATCCAGGTACCTGAAAATCTTCATGAGTGACCAGATGTAAACAACATCTGAGAATCACTAGGACAAATTGCTAGCATACCCAAAATTCAGACAGGGCCAAGAGCAGTATCAACAGCAGTATATTTTGTGAGCTTAAACAACGAGTTTGAAAGGGGACACAATAGAACACATTCACGGCTGGAAATTTCCAGAGGAGGAATGTGCAGTGGCTTATCTCTCAGTGGGAATGAACCAGTCTTGCGTACTTCAAACCACAGATCAGCCTCATAGCTAAGTAATAGACCTAAGTGTCTCTATTCCAACAACTAGAAAGCAAACCCTGCCTCTGATGTGGCAGTGACAACCAAAGAGCAAAGAGGAGGTCCTGCTGGCCACAAGCCTCTGGACATATCTCACCATTAAGGAAGGGAGATAACAGAAACAAGAGCAACTAGAACCCTGCATCCTGTAGAATGAACATGGTAATTTTGCCAAAATAAGATGACAAAGAAATGTGTTGCGGATGGAAGAGGAAGGCAAAAGCTTATGTGCTTTGTCCCTCAGTGGTGGCTGACTCTTTGAGACCCCATGGACTGTAGCCTGCCATGCTCCTCTGTCCTAGGAATTTTCCAAGAAAGAGTACTGAAAGGGATTGTCATTTCAATTAAATATAGAAATCTATCTGAGAAATAATTCAGAGCAATGATAGTAAAGATGATAAAAAATCTCAGAAAAGGAATGGAGGCACAGATCAAGAAGACACAAGAAAAAATTAACACTGACCTAGAAGACCTAAAAAACAAGAAAACAGTGGTGAACAAGACAATAACTGAAATGAAAAATATAGTAGAAGTAATTGGTAGCAGATTAATTGAGGCAGAAGAACACTTAAGTGATCTGGAAGACAGAATGGTGGAAATCTCTGTTACAGACAGAATGAATAAAAGAAATAGAATGAAAAGAAATGAGGACAGTTGAAGAGATTTCTGAAATAATAAATGCATCAATATTTGAGTTATAGAGTATCCCAGAAAAAGAAAAACAAAAGCTGCCTGAGATGAGATTTGAAAAGATTATAATCCAAAACTTTCCTAACATAGGAAAAAAAAAAAATCCCCCAAGTCAACGAAGTACAGAGGGTAAACACTGAAACCTATGGATCACAGCAGAAGAAATTATAAAAGGAAAGTTTATAGCAATAAAATCTTCTTTTAAAAAAGTAAAATTAGAATAAATTGTGTAACACTGCAGGATACAAAATATCTACACATAATTTTTTTGCTTTCCAGTATGCTATCAATAAAAGATCAGAAAGAGAAATTATAGAAATAATCTCATTTATCATCACAAGAAAAAAGAATAAAATGTCTAGGAATAAATCTATCTAAAAAGACAAATGTCCTGTACTCAAAAAAATGTAACATACTGATGAAAGAAATTGATGCCACAAACAGAAGGAGCGATATACCATGCTTTTGTACTGGGAGAATCGATATTGTGCAAATTACTATATTACCCAAAGCAAACTGCAGAGTCAATGCAATCCCTATCAAATTACAAATGATATTTTTCATAGAACTGAAAATTTCACATTTATGTTTGGAAACACAAAAAAACACTGAATAGCCAAAGCAATCTTGAGAAAGCAACATGGAATTGGAGGAATCAGGCTTTTTGACTTCAGATTATGCTACAAAGGTACAACCATGGAAACAGCATGATATTGGCACAAAAACAAAAATATGTATTAGTGGAACAGAATATGAAGCCCAGAGAACATCCCAGGCAGTTTTGGTCACATAGTCTGTGACAAAGAAAGCAAGAATATATAATAGAGAAAAGAGAGTCTTCAATAAGTGGTGCTGGATAAACTGTACAGTTACATGTAAAATAATTAAATTAAAATACTCTCTAACACCATACATAAAAATAAACTCAAAATAGATTAAAGACCTAAATGTAAGCCCAGATACTATTAAGCTATTAGATGAAAATTTAAGCAAAACACTCTGACAGAAATAACAGCAATTTTTTTTTATTATTACTTCTTGAGTAGTGAAAATAAAGAAAAAAAATAAACAAATAGCACCTAATTAAGCTTAAAAGATTTTGCACTGTAAAGAAAGCTATAAACAAAAGGACAGCCTTCAAAATGGGAGAAAACATTTGTAAATGTACAAAACCAACAAGGGATTGCTCCCCCAAAATACAGGCAGACAGTGATGCTCAATTAAAAAAGAAAATTAAATCAAAAATTGGGCTGAAGACAAAAGAAACTATTAACAATGTGAAAAGACAACCTTCAGTATGGGAGAAAATAATAGCAAATGAAACAACTGACAAATAATTAATTTCAAAAACATGCAAGCAGCTCAGAAAACTCAACACCAAAAAACTAAAAAAAAAAAAAAAAAAAAAAAATCAAAAAGTGAGAAAAAGACCTGAACAGATGTCTCTCCAAAGAAGACATACAGATGTCCAAAAAACACATGAAAAGATGTTCAAGATTGCTAATTGTTAGCAAAATGTGCCAGTCAGAATGGTCATCATCAAAAAATCTACAAACAATAAATTCTGGAGAGTGTGTGGAGAAAAGGGAATACTCTTGCACTGTTGGTGGGAATGTGAACTGATACAGTTACTATGGAAGACAGTATGGAGATTCCTCAAAAAACTAGAAATAGAATCACCATATGACCCAGCAATCCCACTATGAGGCATATACCCTGAGCAACTCAAAATTGAAAGAATTACATATACCCCAATGCTCATCATAGACTATTTAAAATAGCTAGTACAGGGAAGCAACCTAGATGTCCATCGACAGATATATGGATAAAGAAGCTGCGGTATATATATATATATATACATGTACAATATATGTACAATACATATATACATATACAATGTACAATATATACATGTACAATAATGTACAATGTATGTATATATATAATGTAATATTGCTAACTAATAAAATAAAATGCATTTGAATCAGTTCTAATGAGATGGATAAATCTAGAACCTATTATACAAAGCATATGTATATGGAATCTAGAAAGATGGTGCTGATAAACGAATATGCTGAGCAGAAATGGAGAGGCAGATATGGAGAACAGTCTTATGGACATTTTGATGAGGGAGGGGAATATGCTGTGGGACTAGAGAATTTCAAACAGAAGGTCTGTGGTGACCTGAAGGGGTGAGATGGAGAGGGAAATGGGGGGAGGTTCAGGGGAGGGGATATATGTATACCTATGGCAGACTCAGGCCCATGTGTGGCAGTAAACATCAAAATTCTGTAAAAACTAAAATAAAATAAAACAAGCTGAAGAAATAGACAGTTCTCCAAAGAGGACATATACACGGCCAAAAAGCATATAAAATTGTATTCAACATCACTAATTATTACAGAAATGCAAATCAAAAAGCTACAATGAGATCAGAATGACTATCATCAAAAAGTCTACAAAAAATAAATGATGTTGGTAGGATTGGAAACCAGAATAGCCATGGCTGAAAACATTATAGAGCTACCTTACAAAACTAAAACTAGAACCAGTATATGACCCAACAATCCCACTCCTTGGCATATACCAGGATAACACCAGAATTTGAAAGCATGCATGCACCATGATATTCATTGCAGCATTATTTGAAATAGCCACATTATGGAAGTAAACTAAATGTCTATCAATAGAGAAATGGATAAAGATGTGGTATATATGCGCAATGAAATGTTAGTCAGCCATATACAAAGTACAAGAAAAAAAAATGCTCATTTGCAGTAACACAGATAGACCTAGAAATTGTCATACTGAGTGAAGTAATTAATACACAAGACAAATCATATATGGTACTACTTATATGTGAAATCTAAAAAAAAAAGATAAAAATGAACTTATGAAATAGAAGCAGAGATATAGAAAGCAAACATGCATACCAGGGGATATGTATGTGTTCATTCTCAGTTATGTCTGACATTTTGAAACCCCATGGAATGTAGCCTGACTGGCTCTTCTGTCCATGAGATTCTGCAGGCAAGAATACTGGAGCGGGTTGCCACCTTTCTCTCCTGCATCTCCCGAACTGCAAGATTTTTTTCCTTTTTTTTTTAATCCACTGAGTCACTGAGGAAACCTGGGAAAACCAGGGGATAAGGAAGGGAGGTGTGATTAGAATATGCACACTACTATTTGTAAATTAGATAACTAAAAGGAATGTCCTGTGTACCAGAGGGAAGTCTAGTCAGTTTTCTCTAATGGCCTAGAAAAGCTGAAGAAATAAAAAGCAGTTCTCCAAGGGAGGGAATATGCTGTGGGACTAGAGAATTTCAAACAGAAGGTCTGGGGACCTGAAGGGTGAGATGGAGAGGGAAATGGGGGGAGGTTCAGGGGAGGGGATATATGTATACCTATGGCAGACTCAGGCCCATGTGTGGCAGTAAACATCAAAATTCTGTAAAAACTAAAATAAAATAAAACAAGCTGAAGAAATAGACAGTTCTCCAAAGAGGACATATACACGGCCAAAAAGCATATAAAATTGTATTCAACATCACTAATTATTACAGAAATGCAAATCAAAAAGCTACAATGAGATCAGAATGACTATCATCAAAAAGTCTACAAAAAATAAATGATGTTGGTAGGATTGGAAACCAGAATAGCCATGGCTGAAAACATTATAGAGCTACCTTACAAAACTAAAACTAGAACCAGTATATGACCCAACAATCCCACTCCTTGGCATATACCAGGATAACACCAGAATTTGAAAGCATGCATGCACCATGATATTCATTGCAGCATTATTTGAAATAGCCACATTATGGAAGTAAACTAAATGTCTATCAATAGAGAAATGGATAAAGATGTGGTATATATGCGCAATGAAATGTTAGTCAGCCATATACAAAGTACAAGAAAAAAAAATGCTCATTTGCAGTAACACAGATAGACCTAGAAATTGTCATACTGAGTGAAGTAATTAATACACAAGACAAATCATATATGGTACTACTTATATGTGAAATCTAAAAAAAAAAGATAAAAATGAACTTATGAAATAGAAGCAGAGATATAGAAAGCAAACATGCATACCAGGGGATATGTATGTGTTCATTCTCAGTTATGTCTGACATTTTGAAACCCCATGGAATGTAGCCTGACTGGCTCTTCTGTCCATGAGATTCTGCAGGCAAGAATACTGGAGCGGGTTGCCACCTTTCTCTCCTGCATCTCCCGAACTGCAAGATTTTTTTCCTTTTTTTTTTAATCCACTGAGTCACTGAGGAAACCTGGGAAAACCAGGGGATAAGGAAGGGAGGTGTGATTAGAATATGCACACTACTATTTGTAAATTAGATAACTAAAAGGAATGTCCTGTGTACCAGAGGGAAGTCTAGTCAGTTTTCTCTAATGGCCTTGTGTGGAAAAATCTATTAAAAAAAGAAGAGTGGATAATTCATTCACTTTGCGGTACAGCTGAAATTAACACAACACTGTAAACTAACTATGCTGTGGTTGTTCAGTCCCTAAGTCATGTCTGACTCTATGACCCCATGATCTGCAGCACAGGTTCTTTTGTCCTCCACCATCTTTCAGAGGTTGCTCAAATTCTTGTCAATTGAATCTGTGATGGTATCTAAGCATTTCATCCTCTGCCACCTCCATCTCCTGTTGCTTTCAATCTTTCCCAGCATCAGGGTCTTTCCCAATGGGTGACTCTTTGCATCAAATGGCCAAAGCAATGGTGATTGAGCTTCAGCATCAGTCCTTCATTCATGGTTAATTTCTTTTAGGATTGACTAGTTTTATTTCCTTGCAGTCCAAAGTACTCTCAAGAGTCTTCTCCAATACCACAATTCAAAAGCATCAGTTCTTCAGCACTCAGCCTTCTTTATGGTCCAAACTCTCTAGTAAAACTTGAAAAACCATGTTTTTGACTACACGGATCTTTGTAGGCAAAGTGATGTCTGCTTTTTAACACACTGTCTAGGATTGTCATAGCTTTCTGTCCAAGGAACAATCAACTTTTAATTTCACAGCTGCAGTCACAGTCCTCAGTGATTTTGGAGCCCAAGAAAATATGATCTGTCACTGCTTCCAATTTTTACCCTTATATTTGCCTTAAAGTGATGCGACCAGAAGATATAATCTTAATCTTTTGAATGATGAGTTTCAAACCAGTTTTTTTCACTCTCCTCCCTCACTCTCATCAAGAGGCTCTTTAGTTCCTCCTGGCAATCTTGATTTTAGCTTTCTGTCCATTGATCCTGATATTTTTTATGATGTACTCTGCATATAAGTTAAATATGCAGGGGGACAATCTATAGTCTTGACATACTCCTTTCCCAGTTTTGAACCATTCCAGTGTTCCATGGTCAGTTCTAACTACTTCATCTTGACTGACATATAGGGTTTCTCAGGAGACAGGAAAAGTGGTCTGGTGCTCCCATGTCTTTAAGAACACTTCAGAGTTTTTTTGTTTGTTTTTTGGAGATCCACACAGTCAGAGGCTTTAGTATAGTCAATAAAGCACGAGTTTTTCTGGAGCTCCCTTGCTTTCTCCATAATCCAACAAATCCTGCCAATTTGATCTTTGGTTCCTCTGCCTTTTCTAAGTCAACGATACTCCAATAAAATGTAAAACAAATAACTCTGAAATTATACTTTTTATAGATGCTTTGCAAAAAGTAATGTTGGGAATATATAATGAAAATGTGCTTTAAACCTTTTAAAGCTAGGAGAGTTAGAAGAGTCTTTACCATTTGGTTTCAACCCTGTCTACCTCCCCATAGATTTTGCTCTCTTTTTATAAGTGAAGAAATTTTACCAGATAAAAGAAAGTCTTCCCAAAGTGCCATGAATCACTGGCATGAAATCTCATGTCATATTTGTGATCTATATTCCTTCTATTTTTCCATATGAAATATGCTCTTTTAAAATATTGACTGTGGAGGGAAGCCAAGATGGTGGGGAAATGAGGGGAAGATTTCACCAGCTCCCCAACAGAATCACCAGAACTAATCTAGAAATGAAACACCACCAACAAAACAGCCAACAGACGACAGAGTTCCTTAGGTCTGCGAGTGTCAAAGAGGGAACAGCCAGAACTTTTCCAGAGCTACTCTTCAGAAAACCCTCCATCCTAACCCCCATGCCAGACTGGACCCAAGGAGAGCGCGCTAGCAAGTGCCCTAAAAGGGGGCCTGAGTGGAGCGTTGGGGGAGAGAGGGCAGCGCTCAGTGCAAAAATTTCAAGAATCCGGCCAGATCGCTGGCAGAAATTAAGACACTACGAAGATAGGATACTGGAGCAGGGCCAGGCTGAACGCAATTGGGAAGTTCTCCACAGAGTGCTGCCTAGAGATCTGGAGCCGGAAGGGAGAGCTCAGCGTGAAAATCGCGCCGCTTGGCTGGGTGAAAATCACAACTTTCCGCCTGGCACCGGGTGGGGGGCTTGCTGAACGGAGAGGGGAAGTCACCCACGAATTGCTGACCAGGGACTGGGCGATGTACATGGGAAATCTATAGTCTTGACATACTCCTTTCCCAGTTTTGAACCATTCCAGTGTTCCATGGTCAGTTCTAACTACTTCATCTTGACTGACATATAGGGTTTCTCAGGAGACAGGAAAAGTGGTCTGGTGCTCCCATGTCTTTAAGAACACTTCAGAGTTTTTTTGTTTGTTTTTTGGAGATCCACACAGTCAGAGGCTTTAGTATAGTCAATAAAGCACGAGTTTTTCTGGAGCTCCCTTGCTTTCTCCATAATCCAACAAATCCTGCCAATTTGATCTTTGGTTCCTCTGCCTTTTCTAAGTCAACGATACTCCAATAAAATGTAAAACAAATAACTCTGAAATTATACTTTTTATAGATGCTTTGCAAAAAGTAATGTTGGGAATATATAATGAAAATGTGCTTTAAACCTTTTAAAGCTAGGAGAGTTAGAAGAGTCTTTACCATTTGGTTTCAACCCTGTCTACCTCCCCATAGATTTTGCTCTCTTTTTATAAGTGAAGAAATTTTACCAGATAAAAGAAAGTCTTCCCAAAGTGCCATGAATCACTGGCATGAAATCTCATGTCATATTTGTGATCTATATTCCTTCTATTTTCCATATGAAATATGCTCTTTTAAAATATTGACTGTGGAGGGAAGCCAAGATGGTGGGGAAATGAGGGGAAGATTTCACCAGCTCCCCAACAGAATCACCAGAACTAATCTAGAAATGAAACACCACCAACAAAACAGCCAACAGACGACAGAGTTCCTTAGGTCTGCGAGTGTCAAAGAGGGAACAGCCAGAACTTTTCCAGAGCTACTCTTCAGAAAACCCTCCATCCTAACCCCCATGCCAGACTGGACCCAAGGAGAGCGCGCTAGCAAGTGCCCTAAAAGGGGGCCTGAGTGGAGCGTTGGGGGAGAGAGGGCAGCGCTCAGTGCAAAAATTTCAAGAATCCGGCCAGATCGCTGGCAGAAATTAAGACACTACGAAGATAGGATACTGGAGCAGGGCCAGGCTGAACGCAATTGGGAAGTTCTCCACAGAGTGCTGCCTAGAGATCTGGAGCCGGAAGGGAGAGCTCAGCGTGAAAATCGCGCCGCTTGGCTGGGTGAAAATCACAACTTTCCGCCTGGCACCGGGTGGGGGGCTTGCTGAACGGAGAGGGGAAGTCACCCACGAATTGCTGACCAGGGACTGGGCTCGAGCCGGACGGGAAAGCTTGCACCTGCCTTTGGGACTTGGACGCATAACTGGCAATGCCCGCGCCAGTGTATCACCCCCATAGCTACACCCGCAGCGAGGAAGCCAGGAGAATGGCAAGTATTGGAGGCTACCAGTGGTGTGGTAGAGCCAGGGCGCCCCCCTCCAACATGGGACTGCGCACACAGCGGCCCCTTGCCTGACGGACAGGAATCAGTCCACCGCCCTGGCCAGTACCTGAGCTTGAAGCAAAGCCTTATTTGGCTGAAAACAAAAACAGAAGCCATAGCAACCGGTGTTGTAAGGGAAAGGCTACATCATCAAGACAACACCATTGAAAGCAGATTGGCTTCCACCAGACAGAGGAGAGGATAAAAAAAAAAAAAACAGTATTTAGCTTTTTCTGTTTGTTTATTTGTTGTGGACAGTTCTGTTTATTTGATTGATCAGTCATGTTTAGGGATTTTTTTTTCACTCTCTTCTTATTAAGTTTTTCTTCCCTTTTTAATTTTTAATTTATTTATTTTTATTTTTAATTTTTAATTTCTTTATTTAAATTTTAATTCTTGGAAACTTCTAATTTTCTGTCCTCTTTGCCACTGCTTCCTCCCTCTATGTTCTAAATGTAAAACTTTCTCCTATCTACTACTATCCTCTAGATAAAGATTTCCTACCTTCCTGTCTCCACTATTCTCTTCCAGTTCCACTAAAAAATACAACACACTAATCTTGGCTATGTGACCCTATAAAATCGTTCCAAGACAAATCTATTCCTTCTCATTACCCACACATTCTCCTCCTCCTCACCCCAAACACATGTCATAGTTAAAAACTGCTTTCAATGAAATAGTCCAAGCCAAGACCTTGCCCCAGAGCTATTTTTCCAGGCTTTATTTTCATTAATTAAGCTTTATTTTCATTAATTAGAGCTTAACGGGCAAGTATCATCTTTGATTGCATCATTTGCCAGAAAAATTTCCTATGCTTTATCTCTGTAAGACTGGTTAGAAGTGGTTATTGCTGTGTATGTATGTATATCTGATGACTATGTTAGAAAAAATCTGAATGCTTTTATGACTGTCACCCATCAGGGATGTACCTCTTGTTCCTCAGATGCTAGTATTTGAACTAATATCACGGAACACCTTAACAAACCAGACATAGAGCCTACACCCACTGACCAATCATCAAACCAAGGATCCTTGGAGTGGACGCCCTGATTCCAAGACCCCACACTATCAAAGAACATACAACACTAGAGATTATTCACATGTAAACAAGACCTAACACCACCCAAGACACAAACCACTGAACCTTTCTAGAAGGACAGAAACACAAAGGAAGGGAGAATACAACCAAGAAGCCAGGTGGGAATAAGAACTCCATACACACAGACACACACAAAGAAATAAAAACTAACCTAATAATGAAATGACAGAGAAACACTGCACAGATGAAGGACTAAGCCAGAGAAACACCACTTCAAATGACAGAGGAGGAGATAGACAAATTATCTGAAAGAGAATTCAGAAAAGCTATACTAATGAGGATGCAAAATACCATAAAAAGAAAATTAGAGGAAATTAGTGCACTGAGAAGAGACATGAAAGAAATGAAAAACAGCAAAAAGAGACTACCAACACAATTGCTGAACCCAAAAAATACTATAGAAGGTCTCAAAAGTAGAGTATCAGAGGCAGAGGAATGGGTAAGTGAGCTGGAAGATAGAATGTTGGAAATAAGTATTGGAGAACAGCACAAAGCCCAAAGAATTAAAAGAAATGAGAATAGCATCAGAGACCACTGGGACGATATCAAACGCACCAACATTAGAATTATAGGAGTTCCAGAAGAAGAAGAAGAAGGGAAGAAAGGCTATGAAAAAATTCGTGAAGAGGTTATAGCTGAAAACTTCCAGTGCATGGGAAAGGAGTCAACCAAGTCCAAGAAGCACAAAGAGTTCCCTACAGGATAAACCCCAGAAGAAACACACCAAGGCACATTCTAATCAAACTAATGCAGACTAAACATAAGGACAGATTACTAAAAGCAGCTAGGAGAAAACAACAAATAACATATAAAGGAACCCCCATACGTCTAACTGCAGATCTTTCAACAGAAACCCTGCAGGCCAGAAGACAATGGCAAGACATTGAAACGGCTAAAAGAGAATAACCTCCAGCCAAGATTTCTCTACCCAGCAAGAATCTCATTCAGAATTGATGGTGAAGTCAAAAGCTTCACAGACAAGCCAAAACTAAAAGAATTCTGTACCACAAAACCAGTCCAAAAACAAGTCTTAAAGGGCCAGATATAGTCAGTAAATACAAGAGTAGGAGAAGTCCTACAAATCAAACCCCAAATTTCTAAGAAGATGACAATAGGAACATTCGTATCAATAATTACTTTGAACGTAAATGGATTAAATGCTCCAACCAAACGACAAAGACTGGCTGAATGGATCCAGAAACATGACCCATATATATGCCATTTACAAGAGACCAACTTCAGACCTAGAGACACTCATAGACTGAAAGTGAGAGGCTGGAAAAAGATATTCCATGCAAATGGAAATTAATAGAAAGCTGGAGTAGCAATCCTCATATCAGACAAAATAGATTTTAAAGTAAAGAAGATTCTAAGAGACAAGGCAGATCACTACATCATGATTAAGGGATCTATCCAAGAGGAAGACATAACAGTCATGAATATCTACGCATCCAAAACAGGGCCACAACAATACATAAGACAGATACTTTCAAACATAAAAGAAGAAATCAATAATAAAACAGTAATAGTAGGAGACGTTAACAGTCCCCTCACACCAATGGACAGATCATTCAAACAGAAAATTAATAAAGAAACACAAGCCTTAAATGCCACACTAGAAAAGATGGACTTCATCGATATCTTTAGGACGTTCCATCCAAAAGCAGAAGAATATACTTTCTTCTCAAGTGCTCATGGAACATTCTCCAGGATAGACCACATCTTGGGCTATAAATCAAACTTCAGTCAGTTCAAGAAAACTGAAATCATATCAACCATCTTCTCGGACCACAATGCAGTGAGACTACCAAGTCCAAGAAGCACAAAGAGTTCCCTACAGGATAAACCCCAGAAGAAACACACCAAGGCACATTCTAATCAAACTAATGCAGACTAAACATAAGGACAGATTACTAAAAGCAGCTAGGAGAAAACAACAAATAACATATAAAGGAAACCCATACGTCTAACTGCAGATCTTTCAACAGAAACCCTGCAGGCCAGAAGACAATGGCAAGACATTGAAACGGCTAAAAGAGAATAACCTCCAGCCAAGATTTCTCTACCCAGCAAGAATCTCATTCAGAATTGATGGTGAAGTCAAAAGCTTCACAGACAAGCCAAAACTAAAAGAATTCTGTACCACAAAACCAGTCCAAAAACAAGTCTTAAAGGGCCAGATATAGTCAGTAAATACAAGAGTAGGAGAAGTCCTACAAATCAAACCCCAAATTTCTAAGAAGATGACAATAGGAACATTCGTATCAATAATTACTTTGAACGTAAATGGATTAAATGCTCCAACCAAACGACAAAGACTGGCTGAATGGATCCAGAAACATGACCCATATATATGCCATTTACAAGAGACCAACTTCAGACCTAGAGACACTCATAGACTGAAAGTGAGAGGCTGGAAAAAGATATTCCATGCAAATGGAAATTAATAGAAAGCTGGAGTAGCAATCCTCATATCAGACAAAATAGATTTTAAAGTAAAGAAGATTCTAAGAGACAAGGCAGATCACTACATCATGATTAAGGGATCTATCCAAGAGGAAGACATAACAGTCATGAATATCTACGCATCCAAAACAGGGCCACAACAATACATAAGACAGATACTTTCAAACATAAAAGAAGAAATCAATAATAAAACAGTAATAGTAGGAGACGTTAACAGTCCCCTCACACCAATGGACAGATCATTCAAACAGAAAATTAATAAAGAAACACAAGCCTTAAATGCCACACTAGAAAAGATGGACTTCATCGATATCTTTAGGACGTTCCATCCAAAAGCAGAAGAATATACTTTCTTCTCAAGTGCTCATGGAACATTCTCCAGGATAGACCACATCTTGGGCTATAAATCAAACTTCAGTCAGTTCAAGAAAACTGAAATCATATCAACCATCTTCTCGGACCACAATGTGATGAGACTAGAGATCAACTACAGGAAAAAAACCGCTAAAACAGAAACACATGGAGATTAAACAACACACACCTATAAAACCAACTGATCACTGAAGAACTCAAAGAAGAAATTAAACAATTCCTAGAAGAAAATGACAATGAATATACGACCGTGCAAAACCTATGGGATACCACAAAAGAAATTCTAAGAGAGAAATTTATAGCAATATAATTCCACCTCAAGAAACGGAAAATATAAAGCAGATGACCTAACTCTCCACTTAAAACAATTGGAGAAAGAACAAAAACACCCCGAAGCCAGCAGAAAAAGAGAAATTGTAAAGACTAGAGCAGAAATAAATGAGAAAGAAATGAAAGAAACTATAGTATGAATAAATAAAACAAAAAGCTGGTTCTTGAAAAGGTAAACAAAATTGACAAGCCACTGGCCACACTCATCAGGAGAAAGAGGGAGAAGAACCAGATCAACAAAATCAAAAATGAAAAAGGAGAGATTACAACAGATAATGCAGAAATCCAAAGAATTCTAAGGGACTATCATGAGCAACTCTACGGCAACAAACTGGACAACCTGGAGGAAATGGACAGTTTCTTGGGGAAGATCAATCTCCCAAGACTGAGCCAGGAAAAGCAGACACTTTGAACAACACAATCACAAGCTCAGAAATTGAATTTGTAATTAAAAATCTACCCCAAAATAAAAGCCAAGGGTCTGATGGCTTCACAGAAGAATTCTACCAAACATTTAAAGAAGAGCCAATGCCTGTCCTTCTAAAAGTCTTCCAAAAAATTGCACAGGAAGGAAAACTTCCAAACACATTCTACGAGGCCACCATCACCCTGATACCCAAACCAGGCAAAGACAACACAAAAAAGGAAAATTACAGACGAATTTCTCTGATGAACTTAGATGCCAAGATCATCAACAAAATCCTCACAAACAGAATTCAACAACACATCAAAAAACTCATACATAACGATCAATTCGGGCTCATACCAGACATGCAAGGATTCTTCAATATCCACAAATCAATCAATGTGATGCACCATATCAATAAACTGAGAGACCAGAATCACATGATCATCTCCATAGATGCAGAAAAAATCTTTGACAAAGTACAACATCCATTTATGATAAAATCTCTTCAGAAAATGGGCATAGAAGGAACCTATCTCAACATAATAAAAGCCATATATGAGAAGCCCAGAGCGACCATTATCCTCAACGGTGAAAAACTGAAAGCATTCCCTCTAAGATCAGCAACAAGACAGGGGTGTCCACTTTCACCACTACTATTCAACATAGTCCTAGAAGTTCTAGCAACGGCAATAGGAGAAGAGAAAGAAATCAAAGGTATCCAGATTGGAAAGGAAGAAGTCAAGATCTCTCTTTCTGCAGACGACGTGATATTATACATAGAAAATCCCAAAGACACAGTTACAAAGCTTCTAGAACTAATCAACGAATTCAGCAAATTCTCAGGATACAAAGTCAACACACAGAAATCACTGGATTCCTATACACAAACAATGAAAAAATCAGAAAACGAAATCAAAGAGGCAATCCCCTTCACCACTGCAACCAAAAGAATCAAATACCTAGGAGCAAACCTACCCAAGAAACAAAGAAGTGTACACAGAAAATTATAAGGCACTCATGAAAGAAATTAAAGAAGACTTAAACAGATGGAGAGATATTCCATGTTCCTGGGTTGGAGGAATCAATATTGTGAAAATGACCATACTACCACATATTATCTATAGATTCAATGCAATACATATTCAACTACCATTGACATTTTTCACAGAACTAGAGCAAACTATAACACAGTTCATATGGATACACAAAAGACCTCAAATAGCCAAACAATCCTGAGAAAGATAAACGGAGCTTGAGGAATCAGCCTCCCTAACTTCAGACTCTACTACAAAGCAACAGTTATCAAGACAGTATGATACTGGCACAAAAACAGAAATATAGACCAATGGAACAAGATAGAGAAACCCGAGATAAACCTACGTACCTAAGGGTACCTTATTTTTGACAAAGGAGGGGAAACTATAAAATGAGAAAAGACTTATGCAATCAACAATCCTCACAAACAGAATTCAACAACACATCAAAAAACTCATACATAACGATCAATTCGGGCTCATACCAGACATGCAAGGATTCTTCAATATCCACAAATCAATCAATGTGATGCACCATATCAATAAACTGAGAGACCAGAATCACATGATCATCTCCATAGATGCAGAAAAAATCTTTGACAAAGTACAACATCCATTTATGATAAAATCTCTTCAGAAAATGGGCATAGAAGGAACCTATCTCAACATAATAAAAGCCATATATGAGAAGCCCAGAGCGACCATTATCCTCAACGGTGAAAAACTGAAAGCATTCCCTCTAAGATCAGCAACAAGACAGGGGTGTCCACTTTCACCACTACTATTCAACATAGTCCTAGAAGTTCTAGCAACGGCAATAGGAGAAGAGAAAGAAATCAAAGGTATCCAGATTGGAAAGGAAGAAGTCAAGATCTCTCTTTCTGCAGACGACGTGATATTATACATAGAAAATCCCAAAGACACAGTTACAAAGCTTCTAGAACTAATCAACGAATTCAGCAAATTCTCAGGATACAAAGTCAACACACAGAAATCACTGGATTCCTATACACAAACAATGAAAAAATCAGAAAACGAAATCAAAGAGGCAATCCCCTTCACCACTGCAACCAAAAGAATCAAATACCTAGGAGCAAACCTACCCAAGAAACAAAGAAGTGTACACAGAAAATTATAAGGCACTCATGAAAGAAATTAAAGAAGACTTAAACAGATGGAGAGATATTCCATGTTCCTGGGTTGGAGGAATCAATATTGTGAAAATGACCATACTACCACATATTATCTATAGATTCAATGCAATACATATTCAACTACCATTGACATTTTTCACAGAACTAGAGCAAACTATAACACAGTTCATATGGATACACAAAAGACCTCAAATAGCCAAACAATCCTGAGAAAGATAAACGGAGCTTGAGGAATCAGCCTCCCTAACTTCAGACTCTACTACAAAGCAACAGTTATCAAGACAGTATGATACTGGCACAAAAACAGAAATATAGACCAATGGAACAAGATAGAGAAACCCGAGATAAACCTACGTACCTAAGGGTACCTTATTTTTGACAAAGGAGGGGAAACTATAAAATGGGACAAAGACAGCCTCTTCAACAAGTGGTGCTGGGAAAATTGGACAGCTACATGTAAAAAAAAAAAAAAATGAAGTTGGAACATTCCCTGACACCATACACTAAGATCAACTCAAAATGGATTAAAGACCGACATGTAAGACTAGAAACCATCAAACTCTTAGAGGAAAATATAGGCAAAACCCTCAAGGACATCAATCAAAGCAAGATCTTCTCTGACCCACCTACTAAAATAGCAGAACTGAAAAGAAAAATGAACATGTGGAACCTCATGAAACTTTTCATTGTGCTTTTGATTTGCATTTTCCTAATGATTTAGTGATGTCTAGCATATTTTCATTGTCTGTTAACCATGTATATATAATATGTATATACTTTAGGAAAAATGTCTATTCAGGTCACCTGCACATTATTAAATCAAGCTTTTATTTTTTGGATGTTGAGTGGTATTTTTATTTGTATATTTTGGATAGCAATTACAAATCAAATATTATATACTACTGTCAAATATCTCCTCCCACCTGGTAGGTGACTTTTGCATTTTGTTGATAGCCTCCTTCACTGTGGAACCATTATTAGCTTGATATACTCCTCTGTCCGGGACCGCGGGTCGGCCCGGCCACATCCTATAGCTTTGCCTGTCCAGGACCGCAGGTCGGCCCGGCCGCATCCTAAGCCTCCCAAGCATGAATGCTACAATGTAACATTTGAGATAGCGCTTGGCGGAGCTCCCAGCATGAGAATATCATCATCCTGACTGGGACTGTGAGAACCTTAACCACGCCTTACGACCTTCAGTTTGAGAACATCGCCACAGGCTTCCAAAGATGGCGCCTAGCGGGAGCAGGAGGGGCGCGGTCTTGCGCTGTCTGGGACGTGTGCTCATTGCCGTGATTGGCTGAGTGAAGCTTCCGTGCTCGTGATCAGTACATGCTCCTCATAGACTCTTACCATTATGTAATCTCGTGCATAGCTGACCTTTAACATGATTGGTCTATTGTTGGGCTCTTCCGCCTTTTGTACAGTATAAATATTGCTCACTTTCAACAATAAAACGAGACTTGATCAGACTCCTGTCTTGTCTCCATTTCTCGTGTCTCTTGTCCTCTTCATTCCCACTCCCCCCCTTTAGGGTCTGCGTTGAGGAATCCTAGGTCTTCGCTGACGAATCCTGCGGGTCGGGACAAGTGGCGCCCAACGTGGGGCCTGAAGTACGGGGGTCCCCCGTGAGGAAGCGGTGCCAGGAGCCGGCGACAACAGAGAAGAGTGAATTGCCTCTCAGCTGCTGCGGGAACCTGCCGCGACAGGATTGAGGTAAAGATAGGCACCAAATAGGGACAAGCATAAAAAATTTGCAAAATGGGACAAGAATTGAGTCAACATGATGTGTATGTAAAACAATTAGGAAGAGCTTTAAAGGCACGAGGAGTAAAGGTGAAAAGTCAAGATTTGTTTAAATTTTTTGATTTTGTTAAAGATGTCTGTCCCTGGTTTCCACAAGAAGGAACTATTACTTTAAGCAGGTGGAAGCGGGTAGGAGATGCACTGCGGGATTTTTATGACGCTTTTGGACCAGAGAAAGTTCCCGTGACTGCTTTCAGTTACTGGAATCTAGTTAAAGAACTTATAGATGCTAGAGATAGACCTCCAGAAATAACAATTGCTATTGCTCATACAGAAGAAATCTTAAAGACTAGTTCTCAAGCAGATCTTAGGAAGTCTCCCTTAGAAGAAGAGACAGATTTAATATCTTTAGAGAGTGATGATGAGGAGCCTGCTGCCACTCCTGTTAAGAAAAAGCAGGAGGTTATAGGAGAACCCCCTGAGACAGAACTAAAGAGAAAGGTTCCAAAAATATATCCCAAGTTACAAATAGAGAGTGAGAATCAGGATAAGCATGGTCCTGGCTCTTTAGAGGTTAGTTGGGATAACTTAAAAGAAGAGGTCGTAAAAAGTCATGGGTTGGACCAGCTTCCGTCATTTTCATGCCCTCCCCCCTACAAAATGGCCTCCGCGCCTACAGTCATGGCGGCCATGGGTGAGAGAGAAGATATTAATCCTAGGGAGGAACTGAGAGATAAGATTGCCTTATTAGAAGAACAAATAAAGCTTGAAGAATTACATCAGTCATTAATTACTAAATTGCAAAGATTAAAAACTGGAAACGAGCGGGTTGATGACGTAGTGAAAGAAAGTCCTGCCGCACGTCAGCACCAGCAGCCTGGTAAACATGTCCCTAAAGGCAAGATGGCTGCTTACCCGGAAGAGAGAGATTATGACTGTAAAGTTGCCTTTCCGGTCACGGAGACCACAGACAATCAGGGAACGATATGGAGACATCATAGGGGTTTTGATTTTGCTATCATAAAAGAATTGAAAACTGCAGTCTCCCAATATGGAGCTACTGCGCCCTATACCATCGCCATATTAGAATCTGTGGCAGACACTTGGCTTACACCTGGGGACTGGAATACTTTAGTCAGAGCAGTTCTCACAGGGGGTGATCATCTGTTATGGAAATCAGAGTACTTCGAGGCGTGTAAGGAAACAGCACAGAAAAATTTCCAGGCAGGAAATGGGTGGACTCTCGATATGTTGACAGGTTCTGGTCACTATGATAACGGTGATGCACAAATGCAATACGATGCTGGATTATTTGCACAGATTCAGACAGCTGCCACTAAAGCTTGGAGAAAACTCCCAGCAAAAGGAGATCTAGGAGCCTCACTTACAGGGGTAAAACAGGGATCGGATGAGCCATTTGCAGACTTTGTGCACAGACTTATCACAACGGCAGGCAGGATTTTTGGAAGCGCTGATGCGGGACTGGATTATGTAAAACAGTTGGCCTATGAAAATGCCAATGCAGCCTGTCAAGCTGCAATTAGGCCTTATAGAAAAAAGACTGACTTGACGGGATATATACGTCTTTGTGCAGATATTGGACCATCATATCAACAAGGTTTGGCCATGGCAGCAGCGTTTAGTGGAAAAACAGTCAAGGACTTTCTAGCTGAGCGAGATAGAAATAAAAGGGGGTGCTTTAAATGTGGAAGGCCAGGACACTTTGCTCGAAATTGCAACAATGTAGCTCAAGATAATGATAAAAAAGCTGACGAGAAAGCCCCTGGCCTCTGTCCTAGATGCAAGAGAGGAAAACACTGGATGAATCAGTGTAGATCTAAGACTGATGTTCAAGGAAATCCTCTAACACCCCAGCAGGGAAACGAGAAGAGGGGCCAGCCTCAGGCCCCGAGACAAGCATATGGGGCAGTCAGCTTTGTTCCAGCTCAGAACAACAACAACCCCTTTCAGGACTTAATAGAGCAATCCCAGGCAGCACAGGATTGGACCTCTGTGCCGCCACCCACACAATATTGACTCCAGAAATGGGGCCTCAAGCCTTGCCTACAGGGGTCTATGGTCCCCTGCCTCCTAAAACTTTTGGGTTACTCCTAGGGCATAAAAATGTCACCATAAAGGGTCTCCAAGTCTTCCCAGGAGTTATTGATAACGATTATACAGGGGAGATTAAAATTATGGCCCAGGCTAATGAGAGTATTACAACTATTGATCAAGGAAAGAAAATAGCTCAATTGATATTAATACCTTTGATTGCAACCGATCATATAGCACAGTCGAGGAAAAGAGAAGCCAAGAATTTTAAATCCTCAGATGCATATTGGGTACAACAGATCACCAATAATAAGCCTTCGTTGACTCTCTGGTTAGATGGGAAATTATTCAATGGGCTAATAGATACAGGAGCTGATGTAACCATTATCAGAAAGGAAGATTGGCCATCTAATTGGCCTACTTCAGAAACCATGACAAATTTAAGAGGCATTGGGCAGAGTACCAACCCCAGGCAAAGTTCCAAATATCTCACTTGGAAAGATAAAGAAAATAATTCTGGATTGATTAAACCGTTTGTTATTGCTCGCCTGCCTGTAAATTTATGGGGTCGAGATTTGTTGTCACAAATGAAAATAATTATGTGTAGCCCAAATGACGTAGTTACAGTACAGATGCTAGCCCAAGGATATACCCCTGGAAAAGGTCTAGGAAGAAGGGAGGATGGGATAGTAGAACCTGTCCAGGCTGTATGCAAAATAGATCGTAGAGGTTTGGGAAGTTTTTAATGGCGACCATTGACTTGCCTGTACCCCAGAGATGCGCAGATCCTATAACTTGGAAGTCCTCGCGCCTGTCTGGGTTGCTCAATGGCCGCTAACCACTGAAAAATTACAAGCCGCCCAGCAATTAGTACAGGAACAGCTGGAGGCTGGACATATAGTAGAGAGCATTTCCCCTTGGAATACTCCTATCTTTGTTGTAAAGAAACATCTGGTAAATGGAGGCTCTTACAAGATCTGAGAGCCATTAATGCCACCATGGTAGTAATGGGTGCCTTACAACCAGGATTGCCCTCTCCAGTGGCTGTCCCTAGAGGCTACTTTAAAATTATTCTAGATCTTAAAGATTGTTTCTTTACTATACCATTACATCCTAATGATCAGGAACGGTTTGCATTTAGTTTGCCTTCCGTAAATTTCCGAGAGCCCATGAGACGCTATCAATGGAAAGTGTTGCCTCAAGGCATGGCCAATAGTCCAACGTTGTGTCAAAAGTTTGTAGCAACAGCGATACGGCCTATACGAAATGCCTGGAAGCAGATGTATATAATCCATTATATGGATGATATCCTAATAGCGGGACGTATAGGAGCAGAAGTTTTACAATGTTTCCATCAGCTTAAAAATAGTTTGAATGCTGCTGGACTACAAATAGCACCAGAAAAGTACAATTAAAAGACCCTTATACTTATTTAGGTTTTGAACTCCAGGGGCCAAAGGTTATTAATCAAAAAGCAACCATTCGTAAAGACCAATTGCAAACGCTCAATGATTTCCAAAAACTCTTAGGAGATATAAATTGGTTTCGTCCGTATTTAAAAATACCTACTGGTAACTTACAGCCTTTATTTGATATATATTAAAAGGAGATCCAAATCCAAAATCCCCTCGATCCTTGACTCCAGAAGCTCTGGATGCCCTTACTGAAGTAGAAACAGCAATTGCTAATCAATTTGTGACATATATAGATTATAACAAATCTTTAACCTTTATAACCTTTAATACGAAGTTAACCCCTACAGGCCTTTTCTGGCAGGATAATCCTATCATGTGGGTTCATCTCCACTCTTCCCCCAAAAGAATCTTAGTACCGTATTATGATGCTCTTGCTGATCTAATTATCCTGGGAAGAGAACAGAGTAGGAAGTATTTTGGGTTTGAACCATCAACGATAATTCAACCTTACACCCGAGATCAAATTACTTGGCTCTTACAGAACAGTGACTCTTGGCTTCTCGCATTAGCTTCTTTTGCAGGGAATTTGGATAATCATTATCCGCCCAATAAGTTTATTCAATTTAGTAGATTGCATGCCTTTGTTTTTCCACGTGTTGTCAGCACAGAACCATTGAACGACGCCTTAGTAGTATTCACTGATGGATCTTCTTCAGGAATTGCTGCTTATACTTTTAAAGATACAATAATAAAGTTTAAAACTAAATATAGTTCAGCACAATTAGTTGAATTACAGGCTATAATTGCTGTTCTGTGTGCCTTCCCAAAACAACCTATCAATATATATACTGATAGTGCTTATGTAGCTCATTCGGTGCCTCTTTTAGAGACGGTTGCCCAGATTAAATCAATATCGG
Organism: Tragulus kanchil; assembly: GCA_022376925.1. Lineage (NCBI taxonomy): Eukaryota > Metazoa > Chordata > Mammalia > Artiodactyla > Tragulidae > Tragulus > Tragulus kanchil. The sequence goes on along the minus strand of JAIOJX010000027.1, from coordinate 53,167,005 downwards.
AAACTGCCATGTTATTTTTACAATGTCAACAAATCATTCGACGAAGGACACATCCTTTCTTTTTGGGTCATGTCAGAGCTCATTCTGGTCTTCCAGGACCATTGGCCAAGGGTAATGCCATAGCTGACATGGCTACCAAACTGGTCACGACTGTGATGGTGGATAATTTACAATGAGCACAAAGTACTCATGCCTTGCATCATTGTAATGCTCAGACTTTAAGACTTTTGCATAAAATCACCAAGGAACAAGCTCGCCAAATTGTTAGGAGTTGTACTACCTGTATTCAGCATTTACCTGTACCTCACCTTGGTGTAAACCCAAGAGGTCTTCTACCTAATGTGTTATGGCAGATGGATGTTACCCATTATAATGACTTTGGCACTATGAAATATGTTCATGTCTGTATTGATACTTTCAGTGGCTTTCTTATGGGCTCACTTCAATCCGGAGAAGCTGTTAAACATGTTAAGGCACACCTTTTACACTGTTTTGCCCTAGCAGGCATACCCTCACAAATCAAAACAGATAATGGCCCCGGATATACTTCCAAGGCTTTTCAAGATTTCTGTAATACTTTACGCATTCAGCATACCACAGGTATCCCTATAACCCTCAAGGCCAAGGCATGGTAGAACGTGCTCATCTATCCATTAAGGTTACCATAGAAAAAATAAAAAAGGGAGATTGGTACCCTACCAAGGGTACCCCAGAAACATACTAAATCATGCCCTTTTTATTTTAAATTTTTAAATTTGACGCTCAAGGAAAATCTGCAGCTGATCGATTCTGGCATTCAACAACAAATACAAATTTTGCCATGGTCAGATGGAAAGATCCTCTTGACAATTCCTGGCATGGTCCAGATCCAGTGTTAATCTGGGGACGAGGATCAGTTTGCGTGTTTGCGGCGTGAATATGATGCCGCACGATGGCTACCTGAACGTCTTGTGAGACAAATGGATAATTAATAAACCAGGGAAAAGTGTCTCCCTGAGAAGCTCTCTTCTCTTTTCTACAGAATGCTCGTCGTCAAGATGTTGGCCTTATTCCTGATGCTATATAGACGACTGACAGAAACAGAAGCAGGTTTTGGCGACCCGTCGGATGTTCGCAAGATATTGCAAGAACGGTATGGACGACCCTGTCAATGCTTAGGGGGATATAGCCTTCCTAAGTTAGGTCAATATATCACCACGATAAATTGCGGAGGTCATAAAGCATACCTCCTAGCCGATAACCGATGGGTATGTAGTCCCAGTCCTAAAGTAGATGCAACTCACCCGAGCCTCTTATGTAGCTACTGCAAACAGGTGCATATCGCAGTACATAGCTCCTGCTATATTCAATACAAACTGTGCCGATTTGGCAGTGAAACTGTTTTCAGTGCTACCTTAGCGCGCGGCCCTACTAAAGAGATAAAGGGCCCGGGAGGATTGGTTATAGCAGGATGTCCTGGCAAAGAGAGAGATCAAATATGCTGGCGAATGAAAGCTCCCATACATGTGTCAGATGGAGGAGGACCACAGGATTTGTATCGAGAAGAGACAATAAAGGGTCAGATAAAAAGGCTCCGACAAGAACTCCCACCTGAACTAAAATATCACCCTATAGCACTACCAAAGGTGAGAGGAAAATTGCAACTTGATCCACAGACTTTAGATATTTTAAATGCTACCTATAGGTTGCTGAACGATACCCAACCAGACTTAGCTAAGGACTGCTGGCTCTGCTTGCATCAGGGAGTCCCTCGTCCTGTTGCTATGCCCTATTTCAGCCACACCAACATAAGCCTCTATACTAATCGCTTGACATGTATACCTACTCTTCCCATTACTGTATCCTTGATACTGAATGCTGATAATTGCACATCTGTTTTTAAATCAGGAAAGAATAATGGTTATGATATAGACGTAGGGATCATAGGAAATGAATGTGCCACGGTAATAAGCATCACTGATGCCTTGTGTGCAACCAATGGTGCAGTCTTTGTGTGCGGGAATAGTCTTGCATATACGTATTTGCATCGAAATTGGACGGGACAATGTTTATTGACCTATCTCCTTCCAGATGTAGATATAATCACAGGAGGTCAGGAAGTTCCTATCCCTAGTATTGATCACTTTCTCTATAGACCAAAGCACAGTATTGTTTGCCCTTTGTTAGCAGTTTTGGGTATTACAACTGCAGTAGCCACAGGGTCAGCAGGTATGGGCATCTCTCTTACTCGATATGCCAAGCTGTCCCAACAACTAATTTCCGATGTGCAAGCTATATCAGAAACTATACAAGATATCCAAGACCAGGTTGACTCCTTAGCGGAGGTGGTATTGCAGAATAGAAGAGGCCTAGACTTAGTAACTGCAGAGCAGGGAGGTATCTGTTTGGCTCTACAGGAGAAATGCTGTTTCTATGTCAATAAGTCTGGCATAGTCAGAGACAAGGTGAAACAACTACAAGAAGAACTTGAGCAACGAAGACGTGACCTCGCTGCCAACCCCTTCCTGACGGGATGGAATGGACTGTTGCCTTACCTTATGCCCTTACTTGGACCTTTGATCACCCTACTTCTTCTATTTGCTTTTGGACCCATGCTGTTTAATAAGCTTATAGCATTCATTAAGCAACACATTGAGGCTATTTTGGCAAAGCCAATTCAGGTCCATTATCATCGCCTTGAGATGGCAGAACAAGGTGAAGCATCTCTTTCTACTAGTGGAGAGCAATCACCTCCCCTGTGAGCTGTACTGGTCAGCCAGAGACGGGTAAGAGGACATCATTGCAGAGCAAACCTAAGACAGGAGGGCTGCCATGGCTGCTGCCTTAATCCCATGACGGGTAATGCCTGCTAATGTTGTGTCCCGACCTAAGACAGGCGCAGTTCCCGAGGGGTTTCTCTTGGCTTTGAATAAAAAGGGGGGACCTGTCCGGGACCGCGGGTCGGCCCGGCCACATCCTATAGCTTTGCCTGTCCAGGACCGCAGGTCGGCCCGGCCGCATCCTAAGCCTCCCAAGCATGAATGCTACAATGTAACATTTGAGATAGCGCTTGGAGCTCCCAGCATGAGAATATCATCATCCTGACTGGGACTGTGAGAACCTTAACCACGCCTTACGACCTTCAGTTTGAGAACATCGCCACAGGCTTCCAAAGATGGCGCCTAGCGGGAGCAGGAGGGGCGCGGTCTTGCACTGTCTGGGACGTGTGCTCATTGCCGTGATTGGCTGAGTGAAGCTTCCGTGCTCGTGATCAGTACATGCTCCTCATAGACTCTTACCATTATGTAATCTCGTGCATAGCTGACCTTTAACATGATTGGTCTATTGTTGGGCTCTTCCGCCTTTTGTACATTATAAATATTGCTCACTTTCAACAATAAAATGAGACTTGATCAGACTCCTGTCTTGTCTCCATTTCTCGTGTCTCTTGTCCTCTTCATTCCCACTCCCCCCCTTTAGGGTCTGCGTTGAGGAATCCTAGGTCTTCGCTGACGAATCCTGCGGGTCGGGACACTCCTCCCACTTATTTATTTTGTGTTTGTTTCCATTGCTAGAAGAGATAGAAGAAAAACATATAGCTAATATCCATGTCAATGAGCATGCTGCTATACTGTCTTCTAGGTGTTCCATGGTTTTAGGTCTTACATTTAAGACTCATTCTTTGTGAGTTTATTTTTGTTCATGGTGCAAGAATGTAGTCTAGTTTGATTCTTTTGCATAAAGGTGTGATTTTCCCAACACCGCTCATTAAAATGGCTCTTTACAATTTTACAGTCTTATCTCCTTGTTATAAATTAATTGACCATATAAGTTTGGGTTTATCTAGGGCTTCCCTGGTGGTCCAGTGGGTAAGGACACCACCTTGCAGTGCAAAGAGTGCCGGTTCGATCCCTGGCCTGGGAAGATCCCACGTGCTGTCGAATGACTGGACCGATGTGTCCAACTACCGAGCTGGAGCTCTGGAGCCTGTGCGCCCAGAGCCGGTACTCTGCAACAAGAGAGGCCACTGCGATGGCAGGCCCACAAACGTCAAACAACAAAGATGGAAATAAAGGAAAGACCAATAGGAGTGGCCTACAGAAAATAAAAAAAAAAACTTTGGGTTTATTTCTCAATCTGTCTCCTGTTCCCATGGTCTATGTGATTGTTTTTACACCAGTGTCATACTGTTTGATTACTGTAACTTTGTATTGTAACTTGAAATCAGGGTGCACGGTATTGTCAGCTCTTTTCTTAATTTTGAGGATTTTATGGCTGTTCAGTGTCTTTTGGCTTTCCATATAAATTTTGAAATTATTTGATCAAGTTGTGTGAAAAGTGTCATTGGCAGTTTGATAAGATTGTACTGAATCTATCAATTGCCTTAGGTACTATAATTATGCACAAAGATAAGAGTTGGACCATAAATAAACCTGAACATGGAAGAATTGATGTTTTTGAATTGTGGTGCTGAAGAACACTCTTGAAATCCCTTGGACTGCAAGTAGATCACACCCATCAATCCTAAATGAAATCAACCTGAAGGGCTTGAAATCAAATGAAGGGCTATAGCTGAGGCTCAGTACTTTGACCACCTAATGCAAAGAGCCAGCTCACTGGAAAAGACTCTGATGCTGACATAGATTGAAGGCAAAAGAAGAGCAGGGATGGAAGGGGAAAAATTATGAGATGTTTCCATAATCTCACTGATTCAATGGACATGAATTTGAGTGAACTTTGAGAGACAGTGGAAGACAAAGGAACCTGGCATGCTAGAATTCACAGGTTTGCAGAGTCAGACACAAATTAGCAACTGAACAACAACAACTGTATTCATTATAACAACAATGTGGATTATTCCCATTCATGAGCAATGTATATTTTTTTCATTTATGCAGTCTTCAAATTTTTTCATCAATGTCTTATGGTTTCCAGAGTTAGATATTTTGCATTCTTGGTTAGAGGTATCTAGTGTAAAATTTAAAAAACTATACTAAAAAAAAAAATTGTTTTATACCTGTCAGCATTCACTCCCTACACCCAGGCTTCAGTTCAGTTCAGTTTAGTAAGTCAGTCATGTCCGACTCTTTGGAACAGCATGGACTGTGGCATGCCAGGCTTCCTGGTCCATCACCATTTCCCAGAGCGTGCTGAAATTCATGTCCACTGAGTCAGTGATGTCATCCAACCATCTCATCCCCTGCCACCCCTGGGACTCTTAAGAGTCTTCTCCAACACCATAGTTCAAAGGCATCAGTCTTTTGGAACTCAGTCTTCTTTATGACCCAACATTCACATCCATACATGGCTACTGGGAAAACCATAGCTTACTCCCAGACTTAGACAGCCACAAATCTAGTTTGTGTCTCTACGAGTTTGCTTATTCTAGACATTTCATATAAGTGGGATCATTCAATAAACTTAATTAAAGTAAGAGTATAGAGTGACCATTGTTTTCTTATAGTCTCTCATATAATTTATTTCTGATCTGATATTTATTCTTTCCTATCTCTAACGTTTAGCTTTGTTTGTTCTTTTATTGTTTCCCCAGCTTTCTTTTTGTTCCCATTTGTGTGGAACATGTTTTTCTATACCCTCACTATCATTTTTTGTGTACATTTTAGATGTTAAGTAAGTCTCAGCTTAAACGTATATGTCATTTTCTTAATCATTTACTTTATAACTTTTGATTGAAGAGTTCAGTCCCTTACTTTTAAAGTGATTATTAGTAGGTGAATACTTATTTTTATTTTGTTAATGTTTTGGGATTTCTTTTGGTCTTGTTTGTTTTTTTTCCATTTCTTTTTTTTTTTCATCAGAAATTGATGCAAAACGGGGGGAAAAAAATTTGCCATACAATTCAACTGTTAGTGAACTTTGAGAGACAGTGGAAGACAAAGGAACCTGGCATGCTAGAATTCACAGGTTTGCAGAGTCAGACACAAATTAGCAACTGAACAACAACAACTGTATTCATTATAACAACAATGTGGATTATTCCCATTCATGAGCAATGTATATTTTTTTCATTTATGCAGTCTTCAAATTTTTTCATCAATGTCTTATGGTTTCCAGAGTTAGATATTTTGCATTCTTGGTTAGAGGTATCTAGTGTAAAATTTAAAAAACTATACTAAAAAAAAAAATTGTTTTATACCTGTCAGCATTCACTCCCTACACCCAGGCTTCAGTTCAGTTCAGTTTAGTAAGTCAGTCATGTCCGACTCTTTGGAACAGCATGGACTGTGGCATGCCAGGCTTCCTGGTCCATCACCATTTCCCAGAGCGTGCTGAAATTCATGTCCACTGAGTCAGTGATGTCATCCAACCATCTCATCCCCTGCCACCCCTGGGACTCTTAAGAGTCTTCTCCAACACCATAGTTCAAAGGCATCAGTCTTTTGGAACTCAGTCTTCTTTATGACCCAACATTCACATCCATACATGGCTACTGGGAAAACCATAGCTTACTCCCAGACTTAGACAGCCACAAATCTAGTTTGTGTCTCTACGAGTTTGCTTATTCTAGACATTTCATATAAGTGGGATCATTCAATAAACTTAATTAAAGTAAGAGTATAGAGTGACCATTGTTTTCTTATAGTCTCTCATATAATTTATTTCTGATCTGATATTTATTCTTTCCTATCTCTAACGTTTAGCTTTGTTTGTTCTTTTATTGTTTCCCCAGCTTTCTTTTTGTTCCCATTTGTGTGGAACATGTTTTTCTATACCCTCACTATCATTTTTTGTGTACATTTTAGATGTTAAGTAAGTCTCAGCTTAAACGTATATGTCATTTTCTTAATCATTTACTTTATAACTTTTGATTGAAGAGTTCAGTCCCTTACTTTTAAAGTGATTATTAGTAGGTGAATACTTATTTTTATTTTGTTAATGTTTTGGGATTTCTTTTGGTCTTGTTTGTTCCTTTCTTTTTTTTCCCTCTTCCCTTTTAATTTAATCACTATCTTTATTGTTATGTTTCAATTGCAGTCTCCTTTTAGTTTATATGTCTGTTATATATTTTTGATTTGTGGTTATCATTATATATATATATGTGTATATATATATATATATATATATATATATATAGACATATATAAATATAAATTTGCTTTTTATACAGTTCATGATGTCTCTCAGCAAGTATACTGGAATGGTTTGCAATTCTCTCCTTCAGTGGATCACATTTTGTCAGAACTCTCTGATACAGCACATTTATCTTGGGTGACTCTGTATGGAATACTTCATAGCTTCATTGAACATTAAATTATGCAAGTCCCTTCACCAGAACAAGTCAGTGATTCATGAAAGAAATTTCTCATAGCAAAATTCAGGCCTAAAGTAAAGAAAGTGTGGAAAATCACAGGGCCGTCCAGGTATGACTTAAGTCAAATTGGCATGAATTCACAGTAAAGGTCATGAATAGATTCAAGGGTTTCAATTTACTTAAGTGTGCCTGAAGAACTGTGGGCAGAGGTTCATAATATTATACAAGAGGCGGTGAACAAAATCACTCCAAAGAAAAAGTAAAGCCAGAATGCAGAGTGGTGATCTGAGGAAGCTTTACAAATAGCTGAAAAACAAAGAAAAGTGAAAAGCAAGGGAGAGAGGAAAGGGTGCATTCAACTAAACTCGCAGTCCAGTGAATAGCAAGGAGAGTCAAGAAGGCTTTCTTTAATGAAAAGTGCTTAATACTAAAAGAAAAGAACAGAAGGGGAAAGACTAGAGGTCTTTTCAGGAAAACTGGAAATATTAGGGGAACTTTTATGGGCACAATAAAGGATAGAAATGGTAGAGACCTAGTAGACGCTGACGAGATGAAGAAGATGGAACGAATATATGTAAGAACTGTACGGAAACGATCTTATTGAACCTGATTACTACAAAGGTGTGGTTAGTCGCCCAGAGCCAGATATATTGGAGTGTGAAGTCAAGTGTGCCTCAGAAAGCACTGCTATTAATAAAGTTAGTTGATGCAATGAAATTCCAGTAGAAATATTCAAATCCCTAATGGATAATACCATCAAGGTTTTGCATTCATTATGTCAGCAAATCTAAAAGACCCAGCAGTGCCACAAGACTGAAAATGTCAATCTTCACTACAATTCCCAAGGATGGAAGAAAGTGCTAACCATCAGACAATTGCAGTCATCTCCCATGCTAGAAAGGTCATGCTTAAGATCTTACATGCTAGGATTCATCATTATGTGAACCAAGAACTTTTGGATGTCCAAGGTGAGTTTAAACAAGTAAGAGGAACCAGAGATCAAATTGCCAAAATTCACTGGATCATAGATAAAGTACAGAAATTTCTTCTCCTTCAGTGGATCACATTTTGAACTCTCTGATACAGCACATTTATCTTGGGTGACTCTGTATGGAATACTTCATAGCTTCATTGAACATTAAATTATGCAAGTCCCTTCACCAGAACAAGTCAGTGATTCATGAAAGAAATTTCTCATAGCAAAATTCAGGCCTAAAGTAAAGAAAGTGTGGAAAATCACAGGGCCGTCCAGGTATGACTTAAGTCAAATTGGCATGAATTCACAGTAAAGGTCATGAATAGATTCAAGGGTTTCAATTTACTTAAGTGTGCCTGAAGAACTGTGGGCAGAGGTTCATAATATTATACAAGAGGCGGTGAACAAAATCACTCCAAAGAAAAAGTAAAGCCAGAATGCAGAGTGGTGATCTGAGGAAGCTTTACAAATAGCTGAAAAAACAAAGAAAAGTGAAAAGCAAGGGAGAGAGGAAAGGGTGCATTCAACTAAACTCGCAGTCCAGTGAATAGCAAGGAGAGTCAAGAAGGCTTTCTTTAATGAAAAGTGCTTAATACTAAAAGAAAAGAACAGAAGGGGAAAGACTAGAGGTCTTTTCAGGAAAACTGGAAATATTAGGGGAACTTTTATGGGCACAATAAAGGATAGAAATGGTAGAGACCTAGTAGACGCTGACGAGATGAAGAAGATGGAACGAATATATGTAAGAACTGTACGGAAACGATCTTATTGAACCTGATTACTACAAAGGTGTGGTTAGTCGCCCAGAGCCAGATATATTGGAGTGTGAAGTCAAGTGTGCCTCAGAAAGCACTGCTATTAATAAAGTTAGTTGATGCAATGAAATTCCAGTAGAAATATTCAAATCCCTAATGGATAATACCATCAAGGTTTTGCATTCATTATGTCAGCAAATCTAAAAGACCCAGCAGTGCCACAAGACTGAAAAATGTCAATCTTCACTACAATTCCCAAGGATGGAAGAAAGTGCTAACCATCAGACAATTGCAGTCATCTCCCATGCTAGAAAGGTCATGCTTAAGATCTTACATGCTAGGATTCATCATTATGTGAACCAAGAACTTTTGGATGTCCAAGGTGAGTTTAAACAAGTAAGAGGAACCAGAGATCAAATTGCCAAAATTCACTGGATCATAGATAAAGTACAGAAATTCCAGAAAAATATTGACCTCTGTTTCATCAACTGTGTGTTAAAACCTTTTATTATAGGACTATGGAGACTATGAACAATTGTTGAAAGCTCTTAAAGAGTTGGAAATACCAGACCATCTAACCTGTCACCTGAAAAATCTGTATGCAGGTCAAGAAGCAATAGATAGAACCCTGTATGGAAATGATTGGTTCACGATCAGGAAAGGAGCAAGACAGAAAAAGGCCTGTCTTACTCTGTCACCACACTGTTTGTTTAACCTGTATGCTGAGCACACCATGAGAAATAACAGGTTGGATGAATTACAAACAGGAATCAAGATAGACAGGAAAAACATTAACAACCTCAGATAGCCAGATGGTACCACTCTAATGGCAGAAAGTCATTATTTCCCTGTCTTATTCCTCCACCATCTTGGGCTCCTCCTCTCTCCCAGCAATCTTGTTTCCAGCTTGTGATTCATCCAGCTCTGCATTTAACATGATGTACTCTGCAGAGAAGTTAAATACGTAGAGTGACAGTACACAGGCTTGTCATTCTCCTTTCTCAATTTTGAGCTAATCTGTTGTTCCAAGTCCATTTCTAACTGTTGCATGTTTTCTACACACACAGTTCTCAGGAGACAGGTAAGGTGGTCTAGTATTCCACTCTATTTAAGAATTTTCCAGGGCTTCCCTGGTGGTCCAGTGGATAAGGACACCACCTTGCAGTGCAAGGTTCACCGGTTCTATCCCTGGCCTGGGAAGATCCAACGCGCGATGGAGCAGTTGGACTGATGTGTCCAACTACTGAGCTGGACCTCTGCAGCACATGTGCCCAGAGCCGGTGCTCTGCGACGAGAGAAGCCACTGCAATGAGAGTCCCACCCAGGACAAAAAGAGCAAAGATGGATGATAAATGAAAGACCAATAGAAGTGGCCAAAAAAAAAAAAAAAAGAATTTTCCATATTTTTTGTGATCCACACAAAGACTTGAGCATGTTCAAAGAAACAGAACTAGCTTTTATTTTCTTTTTTAATTCCCCTGCTTTTTTTTTTTTTTTTTAATGATCCAATGGATGGTGGCAATTTGATCTCTGGTCTCTCTGTCTTTCTAAATACAGTTTGGGCATTTGGAAGTACTCATTTCATGTACTGGTGAAACTAGTTTGAAGAATTTTGAGCATTACCTTACTAGCATGTGAAATGAGGGCAATTGTAGGGTACATTTGACATTTTTTTGCATTATCTTTCTTTGGAATTGGATGAAAACTGACCTTTTCTAATTGTGGCCACTGTTGAGTCTTCCAAATTTGCTGACATGTTGAGTACAGAACATTAACAACACTATTTTTTAAGGTTTTAAATAGCTTGGCTGGAATTCCATTGCCTCCACTAACTTTGTTCAAAGTAATGTCTCCTAAGCCCCCCTTGACTTTTCATTCTGGCTCTAGTGGAGTGACCACACCATCATGGCTAACTGGGCCATTGCATTCTTGTCACCTGTGAATAACTTCTTCAGCTTGCATTAGGTTCTTGGTCTTTGTGTCCTTTATTAGGACTATCTTTACACGAAACTTTGCTTTGGCATCAGATGACCCAAAAAAGAGAGAATCTTAAATCCTGAAATAGAGTTGGGGGAGAATTAACAAAATATCCCCAGTCATTCTCTCTTGTCCCACACTCTCACATCTTCTCACCCCATGTTCTGTGAACAATGACCTTGTATCTTTTTGTAACACCTGAGATCCCTTGTAGCACTGCACAAGCATGTCTCCAGTTACTTGCTTAACCACAGGCTACTTTTGTTCTGTAAGCATATATAAGTTTCATCTGAAAAACCCTGTGTGCTGCTGCATTGGGAAAGTATCCCATGGTTATGTTATGTGAGATTATACTGTGGCTACATTATCATTATGTTATGGCTGCTACTACAGTTTCTGCATCACGTGGGAGAGAGTATGTGTTATGGCTGCTGTGCCAGAATGGATAGAATAAACATGTGTACAGTTGCTATGGCTCCTCCCATCTTCTTACAGCCTCTTAACTCATTGCCTTGCCTATCCTGAGTTTAATAAACAGTGTGAAGAGCAAGACAATGGGCATCATGCACAGGGTCAGCAAGATAGTAGTATACTCACATCATAGGGTGTCTTCAGGGATATAGTATAAGAAAACTTTTCTAAAATAAATTAAGGTATAAATGTGCAAGTTCAAAAAATAATATGTGATCAAATGGGAAAAAAAAAACTGCTAAAGCATGACAGTCACTGAAGTTATAGTTAATTTCAAGGTTTAAAAATTAGCACCACTGTAATTTAGGTAGAACATAAATGTCTAAAATGAGAAAAAAATGATGGGTTTCACAATTATCTTCAGCAACAATTCAACAAAAGAATGCATTAGAATAATATTTTCAAAATTATAAAAATAAAAGTGAATACAAACATTTCACACCCTGCTATGTTATCATAACATAGTATAGAAAATAATGTCTGTAATTTAAAAATGTCCAGATTGTATACTGTCATTCTGTTTATTTAAATTATACGCAGAATACATCATGTGATATACTAGGATGATGGAAGACTCACAACCTGGATATCAACAGTGTCAGACATGCAGACAATACACTCTAATGGAAGAAAGTGAAGAGGAACTGAATAGCTCCTTGAAGAAGGTAAAACCAAAGAGTAAAAAAAAAAAAAAAAAAAAAAAAACTGACATAACTCAACATTCAAAAAAATATCTAACATCATAAGTATCTGGTCCTATCACTTTATGGCAAAGAGATAGAAAAAAATGGATAGAGTGAGAGATTTTATTTTTCTGGGGTCCAAAATCACTGTGGATGATGACTGCAGCCAAAAATTAAAAGATGCTTCCTCTTTAGAAGGAAAGCTATGGCACACTGACACAGTATATTAAAAAGCAGAGTCATTACTTTGCCAAAAAATGTCCATACAGTGAGAGCTATGACTTTTTCATTTGTCATGTATGCACGTGAGAGTTGGATCATAAAGAAGGCTGGACACTGAAGAAATGATGCTTTTGAATTGTGATGCCAGAAAAGACTCTTGTGAGTCTTTTGGACTACAAAGAGAGCAAACCAGTCAATCTCTAAAGGAAATCAACCCATAATATTTGGGACTGATGCTGAAGCTGAAGCTCCAGTACTTTCTTAAAATGGAAAAGACTAAAAATTACCCCACCAAAAACTGAAAAAATGGGCATCATGCACAGGGTCAGCAAGATAGTAGTATACTCACATCATAGGGTGTCTTCAGGGATATAGTATAAGAAAACTTTTCTAAAATAAATTAAGGTATAAATGTGCAAGTTCAAAAAATAATATGTGATCAAATGGGAAAAAAAAAACTGCTAAAGCATGACAGTCACTGAAGTTATAGTTAATTTCAAGGTTTAAAAATTAGCACCACTGTAATTTAGGTAGAACATAAATGTCTAAAATGAGAAAAAAATGATGGGTTTCACAATTATCTTCAGCAACAATTCAACAAAAGAATGCATTAGAATAATATTTTCAAAATTATAAAAATAAAAGTGAATACAAACATTTCACACCCTGCTATGTTATCATAACATAGTATAGAAAATAATGTCTGTAATTTAAAAATGTCCAGATTGTATACTGTCATTCTGTTTATTTAAATTATACGCAGAATACATCATGTGATATACTAGGATGATGGAAGACTCACAACCTGGATATCAACAGTGTCAGACATGCAGACAATACACTCTAATGGAAGAAAGTGAAGAGGAACTGAATAGCTCCTTGAAGAAGGTAAAACCAAAGAGTAAAAAAAAAAAAAAAAAAAAAAAAAACTGACATAACTCAACATTCAAAAAAATATCTAACATCATAAGTATCTGGTCCTATCACTTTATGGCAAAGAGATAGAAAAAAATGGATAGAGTGAGAGATTTTATTTTTCTGGGGTCCAAAATCACTGTGGATGATGACTGCAGCCAAAAATTAAAAGATGCTTCCTCTTTAGAAGGAAAGCTATGGCACACTGACACAGTATATTAAAAAGCAGAGTCATTACTTTGCCAAAAAATGTCCATACAGTGAGAGCTATGACTTTTTCATTTGTCATGTATGCACGTGAGAGTTGGATCATAAAGAAGGCTGGACACTGAAGAAATGATGCTTTTGAATTGTGATGCCAGAAAAGACTCTTGTGAGTCTTTTGGACTACAAAGAGAGCAAACCAGTCAATCTCTAAAGGAAATCAACCCATAATATTTGGGACTGATGCTGAAGCTGAAGCTCCAGTACTTTGAATACCTGATGTAAAGAGCCAACTCATTGGAAAAGACTCTGATTATGGGAAAGATTGAGGGCAACAGGAGAAAGGGACAACAGAGGATGTAATGATTGGGCGGCATAACTGACCCTTTCTTTGGACATCAGTTTGAGTAATCTGTGGAAGAACCTGAAAGACAGGGAAGCCTGGTGTGCTACAGTTCATGGGGTGACAAAGAGCCAGACATGACTTAGTGACAACAACAATTTAAGAGCTTATAGGATAATTGCACTCAGATGGATTGATTTGACAAAGAGTATTATCAAATTTAGCCAATCAGAAATAAAATAAAATGGACAGGAGAATCAAAATAAATGTCAGTAATTTGAAAGATAAAAGAAATAGTAATGATCATTGAATATATGTATATATGTAAACTGGATTTTGGAATCAATATTAGATGGCTTACAGACTAACGAAAAAGATATAAAAGCTGACAATGTAGTAATAACTAATCAAAAACAAGAATTGGATGATATACAGTATCTAGAAAGCATTTTAAGTTTAATGCTGTCTTAATTTTTCAGGGCAAGGTATCAATAAATACTATTGAAATTCCTAAACTATTATTTAGACTTTAGATGGATTGTTTTAATACTATAAGATAGTAAAAGATAATCACTGCAGGGATCACAATTTTAATTCAAAGCTTTGACATTAACAAAACTGGGGTAAGACGAAAGATCACAAAAAAGAAAAGTCGCAAACATTTAAAATTGAAACCATGTGACAGCAAAAAAAAAACAAAAAATAAAGAAAGGGCAAATAAAAAGCAAATATTTGAACAATTAAATGGAAAATTTTATTTTTCTGGGGTCCAAAATCACTGTGGATGATGACTGCAGCCAAAATTAAAAGATGCTTCCTCTTTAGAAGGAAAGCTATGGCACACTGACACAGTATATTAAAAAGCAGAGTCATTACTTTGCCAAAAAATGTCCATACAGTGAGAGCTATGACTTTTCATTTGTCATGTATGCACGTGAGAGTTGGATCATAAAGAAGGCTGGACACTGAAGAAATGATGCTTTTGAATTGTGATGCCAGAAAAGACTCTTGTGAGTCTTTTGGACTACAAAGAGAGCAAACCAGTCAATCTCTAAAGGAAATCAACCCATAATATTTGGGACTGATGCTGAAGCTGAAGCTCCAGTACTTTGAATACCTGATGTAAAGAGCCAACTCATTGGAAAAGACTCTGATTATGGGAAAGATTGAGGGCAACAGGAGAAAGGGACAACAGAGGATGTAATGATTGGGCGGCATAACTGACCCTTTCTTTGGACATCAGTTTGAGTAATCTGTGGAAGAACCTGAAAGACAGGGAAGCCTGGTGTGCTACAGTTCATGGGGTGACAAAGAGCCAGACATGACTTAGTGACAACAACAATTTAAGAGCTTATAGGATAATTGCACTCAGATGGATTGATTTGACAAAGAGTATTATCAAATTTAGCCAATCAGAAATAAAATAAAATGGACAGGAGAATCAAAATAAATGTCAGTAATTTGAAAGATAAAAGAAATAGTAATGATCATTGAATATATGTATATATGTAAACTGGATTTTGGAATCAATATTAGATGGCTTACAGACTAACGAAAAAGATATAAAAGCTGACAATGTAGTAATAACTAATCAAAAACAAGAATTGGATGATATACAGTATCTAGAAAGCATTTTAAGTTTAATGCTGTCTTAATTTTTCAGGGCAAGGTATCAATAAATACTATTGAAATTCCTAAACTATTATTTAGACTTTAGATGGATTGTTTTAATACTATAAGATAGTAAAAGATAATCACTGCAGGGATCACAATTTTAATTCAAAGCTTTGACATTAACAAAACTGGGGTAAGACGAAAGATCACAAAAAAGAAAAGTCGCAAACATTTAAAATTGAAACCATGTGACAGCAAAATAAAAAGAAAAAAATAAAGAAAGGGCAAATAAAAAGCAAATATTTGAACAATTAAATGGAAAATAAATTCTCATCAGTAAGTCTTGAGTTCAATAAGTGAGTCTAATGGAAAATTTTAAAACATTTATAACTTAAGGATTTACATTATCATGGTAGATTTTGTAGATGACAAATCCAGATACATTTTGTCTTTTCTTCTTCTTACTAGCAACCAGATTTTGTTCAGTGACTACCCCTCAGACATGCAGTTCTGTTTTGCAGAATGAATTAGAAATTAAACTGATTGATACAATGGAATCCTCAAGCTCTTTGCTAGGAACTCCCTGTGGGATAGTCATGAAAGCCAATGATGATGACAATGGGAAAAAACATCCATAACACCGACTTGTGGGAAGGTTTTCATTTGTTCTTAAGTGAGTCAAAAAGTTCCAACTGTGAATGAGAAAACATGGAACTCTGTTATGGAAACAAGAGATTCAACTTTGTAAGCATATGCTGTTTTGGGCTTCTTAGGTGGTGCTAATGGTAAAGAACCTACCTGCCAATGCAGGACACAAAGTTTTGATACCTCCCTTGGGAAGATCCTCTGTGGGAGGGTATGGATACCCGCTACAGTATTTTTGCCTGAAGAATCCCATGGACAAAGGATCCTGGCAGACTACAGTCTATTGGGTTGCAGAGTCAGACATGACTGAAGCCAATTTAGCACACACCATATATAACTTTAAAAACAAGATGATCTTTAATTTCTTTTATAATTTTAGAAATCTCTTTTTTAATGATGAAAAAATCCTTACTGTCTCTACTCCCTGCCTTTACAGAAATGTCAACATTGTTCCTTTGACTTTAGTCAACTGATGAGAAGATATTAGCAAGAATACAGCAGAATTCAGTTATCCGGCTGGGATTATATTTAATGCTGTCTTAATTTTTCACAATTTAAAAATTTTCCTAAACTATTATTTAGACTTTAGATGGATTGTTTTAATACTATAAGATAGTAAAAGATAATCACTGCAGGGATCACAATTTTAATTCAAAGCTTTGACATTAACAAAACTGGGGTAAGACGAAAGATCACAAAAAAGAAAAGTCGCAAACATTTAAAATTGAAACCATGTGACAGCAAAATAAAAAGAAAAAATAAAGAAAGGGCAAATAAAAAGCAAATATTTGAACAATTAAATGGAAAATAAATTCTCATCAGTAAGTCTTGAGTTCAATAAGTGAGTCTAATGGAAAATTTTAAAACATTTATAACTTAAGGATTTACATTATCATGGTAGATTTTGTAGATGACAAATCCAGATACATTTTGTCTTTTCTTCTTCTTACTAGCAACCAGATTTTGTTCAGTGACTACCCTCAGACATGCAGTTCTGTTTTGCAGAATGCATTAGAAATTAAACTGATTGATACAATGGACTCCTCAAGCTCTTTGCTAGGAACTCCCTGTGGGATAGTCATGAAAGCCAATGATGATGACAATGGGAAAAAACATCCATAACACCGACTTGTGGGAAGGTTTTCATTTGTTCTTAAGTGAGTCAAAAAGTTCCAACTGTGAATGAGAAAACATGGAACTCTGTTATGGAAACAAGAGATTCAACTTTGTAAGCATATGCTGTTTTGGGCTTCTTAGGTGGTGCTAATGGTAAAGAACCTACCTGCCAATGCAGGACACAAAGTTTTGATACCTCCCTTGGGAAGATCCTCTGTGGGAGGGTATGGATACCCGCTACAGTATTTTTGCCTGAAGAATCCCATGGACAAAGGATCCTGGCAGACTACAGTCTATTGGGTTGCAGAGTCAGACATGACTGAAGCCAATTTAGCACACACCATATATAACTTTAAAAACAAGATGATCTTTAATTTCTTTTATAATTTTAGAAATCTCTTTTTTAATGATGAAAAAATCCTTACTGTCTCTACTCCCTGCCTTTACAGAAATGTCAACATTGTTCCTTTGACTTTAGTCAACTGATGAGAAGATATTAGCAAGAATACAGCAGAATTCAGTTATCCGGCTGGGATTATATTAAATGTTTCGTATTTCTTCATCTTAGAAAAATCTGGCACAAAATGTAAAACAAAATGCTTCAATAACTCACCTTTTCTGGAACATTCATATATGCAGAAGAAAGACATATAGCATCATTTTAAGAAAAGAAAAACTGTCCCAACAGCACATTCTGCAGAACTATAGTTGCATAGGCACACACATTGTACTGTTATACAATAAAGTTCTTATTTATTAGGGACATCATATTTTAATGTCTTAGGAATAAAAATCTGGTTTCAGCAACTCTTTTACACCATTGCACTAAATTAAATACAATGCTGACAAGAGTAATATACATTAGACTAGAGCAATAAATTTAAGCACCAAATTTATGCAACTGGACTGAAATAAAGGGCCTGAGAAGAACATTATGAATGATACCCTCCTTTAATGATTCTTTAATTCATAAAGGAGAAAAATATATCTAAGAAGCAAAGACATAAAGCTACCAGAATCTCAGAAGTCTCTGGTATTGCTGGCACTGATTTGTATATCATTGTTGAATTTCCTTACAGAACCCCATCCATCCATTGCTCCACTGATTTCATGAATATCATGCTAGTACTTTTGGATGTAGGAATCCTATTTAAAGAGAAGAAAGACATGTAATTAATGGAAGGTTAATAAGAACTCCTATTAAAGAGTTCAGGGGAAAACTGAAGTAATATTTCTTCAACAAGACTAAATTTTTTATTTTTTGGCATCATTAATGTAAGCCTCCTCCCACAGCTTTAAATTTATTTTTAAGCAATTTAATTTTCAAAACAGATGCAGATGCTGGGTTATAGTTATTGAGATCTCCATCAAAGCTTCTTTCTTTCTTTATTTATTTATTTACTTTGGCGGGAATGGGGAGGGAGGTGGGTGGGCGAGCCAATTCCATTGGTCTTTCATTTGTCTAGTTTCATCCATCTTTGTTCTTTGGCCTGTGTGGGCCTCTCATCACGGCGGCATCTGTTGTCACAGAGCACTGTCTCTGGGTGCATACGCTCCAGAGCTCCGGCTCGGCTCTTTTAATGATGAAAAATCCTTACTGTCTCTACTCTGCCTTAAAATGTCAACATTGTTCCTTTGACTTTAGTCAACTGATGAGAAGATATTAGCAAGAATACAGCAGAATTCAGTTATCCGGCTGGGATTATATTAAATGTTTCGTATTTCTTCATCTTAGAAAAATCTGGCACAAAATGTAAAACAAAATGCTTCAATAACTCACCTTTTCTGGAACATTCATATATGCAGAAGAAAGACATATAGCATCATTTTAAGAAAAGAAAAACTGTCCCAACAGCACATTCTGCAGAACTATAGTTGCATAGGCACACACATTGTACTGTTATACAATAAAGTTCTTATTTATTAGGGACATCATATTTTAATGTCTTAGGAATAAAAATCTGGTTTCAGCAACTCTTTTACACCATTGCACTAAATTAAATACAATGCTGACAAGAGTAATATACATTAGACTAGAGCAATAAATTTAAGCACCAAATTTATGCAACTGGACTGAAATAAAGGGCCTGAGAAGAACATTATGAATGATACCCTCCTTTAATGATTCTTTAATTCATAAAGGAGAAAAATATATCTAAGAAGCAAAGACATAAAGCTACCAGAATCTCAGAAGTCTCTGGTATTGCTGGCACTGATTTGTATATCATTGTTGAATTTCCTTACAGAACCCCATCCATCCATTGCTCCACTGATTTCATGAATATCATGCTAGTACTTTTGGATGTAGGAATCCTATTTAAAGAGAAGAAAGACATGTAATTAATGGAAGGTTAATAAGAACTCCTATTAAAGAGTTCAGGGGAAAACTGAAGTAATATTTCTTCAACAAGACTAAATTTTTTATTTTTTGGCATCATTAATGTAAGCCTCCTCCCACAGCTTTAAATTTATTTTTAAGCAATTTAATTTTCAAAACAGATGCAGATGCTGGGTTATAGTTATTGAGATCTCCATCAAAGCTTCTTTCTTTCTTTATTTATTTATTTACTTTGGCGGGAATGGGGAGGGAGGTGGGTGGGCGAGCCAATTCCATTGGTCTTTCATTTGTCTAGTTTCATCCATCTTTGTTCTTTGGCCTGTGTGGGCCTCTCATCACGGCGGCATCTGTTGTCACAGAGCACTGTCTCTGGGTGCATACGCTCCAGAGCTCCGGCTCGGTAATTGGACACATCGGTCCTGCTGCTCCGTGGCACATGGGATCTTCCCAGGCCAGGGATCAAACCGGCGCCCCTTGCACTGCAAGGCGGTGTCCTTACCCACTGGACCACCAGGGAAGCCCTCCATCAAAGTTTCTATTGTTACTGGTTTTGTCAAGACATGTAACTGAGGTACATAACTGCATAAATTTAAGGCCTACAGCACAATGGCTTAGTGTAAATATTTTGTTAAATAATTATTGCAGTAAATTTAGTTAGCATTCATCATGTCAGACAGCAATAACTGAAAGATGAAGTAAAATAAGAAAACAAAGTTTTTCCTTGTAATGAGAACTCAAGAGTTATTCTACGAACTTTCATAAATATCAGTCGCTCAGTCATGTCCAACTCTTTTTGACCCCATGGACTGCAGCATGTCAGGCTTCTCTGTCCTTTACCATATCCCTGAGCTTGCTCAACCAGTTAGAATTTTTTTTTTTTTTTTTAACATCAAGCCACCAGGGAAGCCTATATATTTATATATAAGCAGCTCCCTTATAAGGCAGGGCCTGGGAACCAAGCAGACCAGGGTCACTCACCCCTTTTTATGTTCCAAACCATAACAGAAGGACTCATACAGTTCACATAGAGGACACCTCTACAACACATAACTCTGGTGAACTGCTGGGTCCTAGATAAAGCCACTTCAGTAAGACTGAGAAACATAACAAACCTACCAAGTGCATAAAAATAAAAAGAGCAAATTAGGGAAAATGAGGTGACAGAGGAATATGTTATAAAGGAATAAGATAAGACCTCAAAGGAAGAAATAAGTGGAGAGGATATAGATGCATAGATCAATATATATATATATATGTATATATATATACACACACACACACATACACACACGCATATACCAAGACACGTTGTAACTAAATATCAAAAATAAGGGTATTAGAAGACTCTTAAAAGCAACAAGGGGAAATAAGCAAGATGTGTACAAGGGGACATCCATAATGCTATAAGCTGAAATTTCAACAGAAAACCTGTAAGTCAGGAGGGAGTAGCACAATATATTTAAAGTGATGAAAGTGAACATACACACACAAAAACAAGACCTCCAAAACCTACAACCAAGGATATGCTACTCAGCAAGGCTACTACTCAGAAATTAAGGAGAGAATAAGAGTTTTACAACAAGTAAAACTACCACATTTTAGTACCATGAAGCCAGTTTTTCCAAAAAAAAAAAAAGTTAAAGGGACTTTTATAAGTGAAAAAGAAAAGGGCATAAATAGAAACACAAAATTTTGAAAGGAAAATCTCACTGACAAAGACCTGTATTCAGTAAGGGTAATATATCAACCACTTATAAGGTGGGTAGGAATATTAAAAGATAATACAGGGACACTATAATAAGTGATACAGACACAAGAAATGTAAAATGTGAAGTCAAAAATATTAAACATTGGGGACGAAGTAAAATGCAGGATTTTTCAAATGTATCTGAAGTTAAGAGATCAGCAACCTACAATAATAAGTATCTATCCATCTAATTTATATCTATATTTAAAACTTATGGTTACAACAAACCAAAATCTATTACGGATACACTAGAAAAAAAGCAATTCAAACGTAATACTAAAGGTAATCATCACAGTATGGTATTGGAACAAAAACAGAAACATAGACCAATGAAATTGTCGCAGGCACCATGCTGGAGCTTACTCTGATTACTATTCTCACTAGTTCTCACTGAGAGACACTATATTAAATAGCTCAGAGACTTTTTCGCAAACACGGTGTAGTCCCCTCAGGGTGTGAGCCTCGGACTTCGACAATAAAGTGTCATGGTCTCGAGTATTGTCAAACCAAGAGTGGGTTTATTAATCATCAAATAAAGGCAAGCACAAATAATCAGAAACAATCAGAACTCAATCAA
Source organism: Tragulus kanchil (assembly GCA_022376925.1). Classification (NCBI taxonomy): domain Eukaryota; kingdom Metazoa; phylum Chordata; class Mammalia; order Artiodactyla; family Tragulidae; genus Tragulus; species Tragulus kanchil. The sequence goes on along the minus strand of JAIOJX010000027.1, from coordinate 53,145,170 downwards.
ATGCAAACAGATGTTCTTATCTCAGAGTTGGAGAGTCTCAATCTCACATTGGGTGCAGCCGATCTCTGTGAGCGAGCCTCCCACACAATCTTCCTTTTCCCTTTTTATATTTTTTCCAACTAGAAATCTCAAGTTAATTAATAATCATGAAGAAGCTTTTAGTCTCTCTAGAGATTCAAAAGAGGTCATCATCGAAGCCTTTTCTCCCCCACCAACACCTTTGCTCTTGAGGAGAAACATTCTTACAATTTTTAAGTTACAAAGGGCGCTCTGAGTTGTAAAGTGTTTCATTATCATTAAAAAGTGGGTAAGAGGAAGAACCTTTGTGCTCTGTATTGGTCTCATAGAGGTGAGACTTGCAGGTAGTGCGTATCCTTAGTGCGAGGAGACATTTGTCTGCGCAGCTCAGATATTTTTCTTAATCTTTCCTGTGAGAAGTGAAAATGCCTTTACTTGCCCATAACAGAATAAGATAGAGAGCGCAGAAATAGGTCCATGCACCTATGGGTACATTGTTTTTGACAAAGGAGGCGAAACTATAAAATGAGACAATGACAGCCTCTTCAGCAAATGGTAATGGAAAAATTGGACAGCTACGTGCAAAAAAATGAAGCCGGAACATTCCCTGACACCATACACAAAGATCAACTCAAAATTGATTAAAGACCTAAATATAAGACCAGAAACCCTAAAACTCTTAGAGGAAAATATAGGTAAAAGATCCAAGGACAAAAATCAAAGCAAGACCATCCATGATCCGCCTACTAGAATAGTGGAACTAAAAACAATAATCAGCATATGGGACCTAATGAAACTTAAAAGCTTTTATACATCCAAAGAAATTCCAAAAAGCTGAACAGACAACCCACAGAATGTGAGAAAATAAAAGCAAGTGAAATAACAAACAAAGAATTAATCTCCATAATCTACAAGCAACTCAGACAACTCAGCACCGGAAAAATGAACAACCCAATCAAAAAATGGGAAAAAGACCTAAAGAGATATCTCACCAAATAGGACATACAGATGGCCAAAAAGCACATGAAATGATGCTCAATGTCACTTATTAGTAGAGAAACGCAAAGGAAAACTGCAATGAGATATAACCTCACACCCATCAGAATGGACATTATTAAAAAATCCACAGACAATAAATGCTGGAGAGGGTGCAGAGAAAGGGGGACACTCTTGCATTGCTGGTGCAAATGTAAATTGATACAGTTTTCTCTGGCCAATAAAATCATGAAGAAGCTTTTAGTCTCTCTAGAGATTCAAAAGAGGTCATCATCGAAGCCTTTTCTCCCCCACCAACACCTTTGCTCTTGAGGAGAAACATTCTTACAATTTTTAAGTTACAAAGGGCGCTCTGAGTTGTAAAGTGTTTCATTATCATTAAAAAGTGGGTAAGAGGAAGAACCTTTGTGCTCTGTATTGGTCTCATAGAGGTGAGACTTGCAGGTAGTGCGTATCCTTAGTGCGAGGAGACATTTGTCTGCGCAGCTCAGATATTTTTCTTAATCTTTCCTGTGAGAAGTGAAAATGCCTTTACTTGCCCATAACAGAATAAGATAGAGAGCGCAGAAATAGGTCCATGCACCTATGGGTACATTGTTTTTGACAAAGGAGGCGAAACTATAAAATGAGACAATGACAGCCTCTTCAGCAAATGGTAATGGAAAAATTGGACAGCTACGTGCAAAAAAATGAAGCCGGAACATTCCCTGACACCATACACAAAGATCAACTCAAAATTGATTAAAGACCTAAATATAAGACCAGAAACCCTAAAACTCTTAGAGGAAAATATAGGTAAAAGATCCAAGGACAAAAATCAAAGCAAGACCATCCATGATCCGCCTACTAGAATAGTGGAACTAAAAACAATAATCAGCATATGGGACCTAATGAAACTTAAAAGCTTTTATACATCCAAAGAAATTCCAAAAAGCTGAACAGACAACCCACAGAATGTGAGAAAATAAAAGCAAGTGAAATAACAAACAAAGAATTAATCTCCATAATCTACAAGCAACTCAGACAACTCAGCACCGGAAAAATGAACAACCCAATCAAAAAATGGGAAAAAGACCTAAAGAGATATCTCACCAAATAGGACATACAGATGGCCAAAAAGCACATGAAATGATGCTCAATGTCACTTATTAGTAGAGAAACGCAAAGGAAAACTGCAATGAGATATAACCTCACACCCATCAGAATGGACATTATTAAAAAATCCACAGACAATAAATGCTGGAGAGGGTGCAGAGAAAGGGGGACACTCTTGCATTGCTGGTGCAAATGTAAATTGATACAGTCTCTCTGGAAGACAGTCTGGAGATTCCTTAAAAAACTAAAACTAAAAGCACCATACGACCCAGCAATCCCACACTTAGGCTTATAGCCAGATGAAATTGAAACTGAAAGAAGCACCTGTACTCCACTGTTCATTGTACCTCTCTCTACAATAGCTAGAACATGGAAGCAACCCAGACTTCCAATGATGAATGAATGGATAAAGAAGCTCTGATACATGTATACAATGGAATACTACTCAGCTGTTAAAAGAAATGCTGAAGAATCAGCCCTAATGAGGTGGTTGGAGCTATAACCTATCATGAAAAGTGAAGTGAGTCAAAAATAGCAAGATAAGTACTGTATACTGACATATATATGGAATCTAGTAAATGGGTAATGATAACACACACAGTGAACCAATGGAAAAACAGACTTAGGGAATAGACATACGGACATTATAGGAAATGAACAGTGGATGGGAGGCATAGAGGGAGTAACATGGAAGCCTATACTATCATATGTGAAAAAGATAGCTATTGTCATTGCCCTGTGGGAATAGGAGTTCCTACAAGGGCTTGGTGCGACAGCCTGGAGGGGTAGGATGGGGGGACTAGGCGGGGGGAGGATACCAGGGATATGCATATGACTGTCCTGGGAACATACATGTCTGTGAACAACAAAGCTCTGTAAAAAATTAAAAAACAAAAAACAAAAAATGAAAAACACTGAAGGTAGTCATCAAATGAAAAGAAAGGAAATTCCCTAATGGTCAAGAACAGTGGTTAGGGCTTCATGCTCTCACTGCTAGGGGCCAGGTTCTATCCCTGTCTGGAGAACTAAGATCCCACAGTCAGTGGTGCAACAGAAAAAAAAAAAATCACAAGGGAAAGAGAGCCATACAAGAAGAAAGAGACTAAAAGGAACTACTAAAACAACCACAAAACAATGAAGAAAATGAAAATTTATTACATACACATAAACAATGCAGAGTCTAAATTCTCCAGTCAAAAGACATATAGAGGCTGAATGAATGGGGAAAAAATGAACAAAAAGCTATATATATGATGCCTACAAGATATTTGCTTCAGACTTAAAGAAACAGATTTTAAGCAAGGGAATGGGAAAATGATATTATATGTAAATGGAAAAGAGAAAAACTAGAGTAACACTGCTTACCAGACAAAATAGAATTAGACTGTGGCAAGAGGGAAAGAAGGATATTACACAGTGACAGAAAGGCTAAAGAAAATATAAGGCCTGTAAATATATATGCAGCCATCATAGGAGCAATTAAATGCATAAAAGAAATACTTAAAAAAAAAGAGCTTAATGGGAGAAATTAAAAAAAGTAATACATAAAAAAACCCCAACCAACCCAATTTAAATAATGGGAAGAAGATCTGAATAAAAAAACCCTCCCCTCAAAAAAAGACATGCAGATAGCCAATAGACACATGGAAGGATGGTCACCATCACTAATCATCCGTGGAATGGAAACCAAAAACCACACTGAATACATCACCTCGCAGTTGTCAGAATAGCTGTTAGTATAAACATAACAAATAGCAGGTTTGGGTGAGCATGTGAAGAAGAGGGAACACTCATGCAATGTCGGTAAAAATTTAAATTGGTGCAACCAATATGGAAAACACTATGGAGATTTCTAAAAAAATTAAAAAAAAAAAAAAAACCTGCCATATGATTCAACAATTTGACTGCTAGTTTTACAAAGAACATTTTAAACACTAATTTCAAAAGATACATGCACTCCTATGATCATTGTAGCCTTCTTTACCATGGGAGGATTTGAAAGTAATCTAACCACAATGGAAAAATGGATGAGATAGGATAAATGCGCTGGAATATTAAAACAGAATGAAATATTGTCATTCACATAGTCCATAGATGGACTTAGAGGGTAATATGCTGAGTGAAACAGGTCAGATAGGGCAAGACAAATACTGTATGATCTTTTACATGTGAAATGTGAAAAAGCAAGACAAAGAAAAACTAAAAGGAACTACTAAAACAACCACAAAACAATGAAGAAAATGAAAATTTATTACATACACATAAACAATGCAGAGTCTAAATTCTCCAGTCAAAAGACATATAGAGGCTGAATGAATGGGGAAAACATGAACAAAAAGCTATATATATGATGCCTACAAGATATTTGCTTCAGACTTAAAGAAACAGATTTTAAGCAAGGAATGGGAAAATGATATTATATGTAAATGGAAAAGAGAAAAACTAGAGTAACACTGCTTACCAGACAAAATAGAATTAGACTGTGGCAAGAGGGAAAGAAGGATATTACACAGTGACAGAAAGGCTAAAGAAAATATAAGGCCTGTAAATATATATGCAGCCATCATAGGAGCAATTAAATGCATAAAAGAAATACTTAAAAAAAAAGAGCTTAATGGGAGAAATTAAAAAAAGTAATACATAAAAAAACCCCAACCAACCCAATTTAAATAATGGGAAGAAGATCTGAATAAAAAAACCCTCCCCTCAAAAAAAGACATGCAGATAGCCAATAGACACATGGAAGGATGGTCACCATCACTAATCATCCGTGGAATGGAAACCAAAAACCACACTGAATACATCACCTCGCAGTTGTCAGAATAGCTGTTAGTATAAACATAACAAATAGCAGGTTTGGGTGAGCATGTGAAGAAGAGGGAACACTCATGCAATGTCGGTAAAAATTTAAATTGGTGCAACCAATATGGAAAACACTATGGAGATTTCTCAAAAAATTAAAAAAAAAAAAAAACCTGCCATATGATTCAACAATTTGACTGCTAGTTTTACAAAGAACATTTTAAACACTAATTTCAAAAGATACATGCACTCCTATGATCATTGTAGCCTTCTTTACCATGGGAGGATTTGAAAGTAATCTAACCACAATGGAAAAATGGATGAGATAGGATAAATGCGCTGGAATATTAAAACAGAATGAAATATTGTCATTCACATAGTCCATAGATGGACTTAGAGGGTAATATGCTGAGTGAAACAGGTCAGATAGGGCAAGACAAATACTGTATGATCTTTTACATGTGAAATGTGAAAAAGCAAGACAAATAAACACATACAACTAAACAGGGCAGTTTCATCAAAACAGAAAACAAATGACTAGTGATAGGAGGGAGAGGAGATAAATATATGAAGGAGATTAAGAGATAGAAATATTCAGTCACAAACATTGCGGCTTCCACAAAAACTTTCACCTCATAAGAAAGAAACGTACTCTGTGAGGAATGTTGTCACTAGTTTTAAAGTGCTTTTATATGTTGACAGACTGTAAGTGGATTTACCATGGTAATCGTTTTGAAATGTATAGAAATATCACACCACTATGCTGTGTGCCAGGAACTAATATACTCCTACAGGTCAATTACGTTTAAAAAGCAAACAAACACATGAACTCAGAAAAAGATGTGAGAGGGTGAGGAGTGAGGGTGAATTCACTGGAAGTAGTTAAAAAATATGAATTTCCAGTCAGCAGATAAATATTAAAGATGTAATGTGAAACAGTGTAACTATAGTTAACACTTCTCTATGCTGTATATGAACAGTTAAGAAAAATATTTTTATTTCTAATTGAATTTTTCATGTTACCCCACCACTTCACTTTGTTTTTAAAATTAAAATATTTATTTATTGAAGCTTGATTTACAATATTACACAGCAAGTTCAGTGGTTTGTTATTTTTGCAGATTATATTCCATTATAAATTAATACATATAATCAGTATACCTGTGGTATACAGCATATTCTAGTTGCTTGTCTGTTTTGAATATAGTGGTTTGTTTCTGTTAACCTCATATCTCTAATTTGTCCCTCCCTTCTTCCCCTTACCCTTTGGTAACTATAATTTTTTCCATATTTTTTCTGGGTTTCTCTTTTGCATACACAACATTTGCATTACATTTTAGATTCAGCATAGCAATATCATATAGTATTTGTCTTTGTCTTACTACACTAAGGATAATATTCTCAATGCATACTGCTTCATATGGTAGTATTTTCTTTTTTGGTGGCTAAATAATATTTTAATGGCTGATTTTATATATATATATATATATATATATATATATATATAATGACATATTTTTAGTTTAATCATCTGTTGATAAGCACTTGGGTTGCTACCATGGCTTGGCTGTTGTAAATAGTGCTACTGTGAACATTGGGGTGCATGCTTCTTTCCATTTAGTGTTTTCCTTTTTTTCTATATATACACTTGATAGTTCTACTCGATTTTTTAATAATTATTTTTATTTTACTTTTTACTTTTACAGACTTTTGTTGTTTACAGATAAGTATAATCCCAGATTGGCCATATGTATGTCACTGGCCCCCTCCACCTCTTAACTCCCCCCCACCGTCCCACCCCTCCAAGTCATTGCACAACACCCCTGCAGGATCTCCTATTCCCACAGCACAATGACAATAGCTATCTTTTTCACATATGATAGTATAGGTTTCCATGTTACTCTTTCTACACCTCCCATACACTGTTCATTCATTACAATGTCCATAAGTCTGTTCTCTATATCTGTTTTACCATCCCTTCTCTGCATATTTTATCATTGCCACCTTACTAGGTTCCACATATGTGTTTTAGTATACTGTACTTGTCTTTCTCTTTTTGACTTACTTCACTTTGTAAAAGAGGTTCTAGATTTATCCACCTCATTAGGATTGATTCTTCTACATTTCTTTTTACAGCTGAGAAGTACTCCATTGTATATACGTACCAGAACTTTCTCATTCATTTGTTCATCGATGGACATCTAGGTTGCTGCCATGTTCTAGCTATTGTGTAAAGAGCTGCAATGAAAGTTAGGGTACAAGTGTCTCTTTCAATTTTGATTTCATCAAGGTATAAGCCTAAGAGTGGGATTGATGGGTTGTATGGTGCTTTTATTCCTAGTTTTTTATGGAATCTCCATATTGTCTTCCATAGAGGCTGTATCAATTTACATTTGCACCATCAATGCAAGAGTGTCCCCTTTTTCTCTGCACCCTCTCCAGCATTTATTGACTGTAGATTTTTTGATGATAGCTAGTTCTACTTTTAAAAGGAGATTCCATACTGTTTTCCATAATGGTTGCATCAATTTACATTCCCATCCACAGTAAACAGTGTACAAGTGTTTCCTTTTCTCACTCATTTTTATTGGTAGACATTCTCATGATAATCAGTATTGCACATGTGAGGTAATACCTCATTGTGGTTTTGATTTGCATTTTATTTATAAGCAGTGATGTAAAGCATCTTTTCAGACATCTGCTAGCCAGTTGTATGTCTTCTTTGGGAAAATATCTATTCAAGTATTTTGTCCATATTTAATTGAATTGCTATTTAATTGTAGAAGCCATCTGTATATTTTAAATATTACCATCTTATCAGGGGCATCATTTGCAAATACTTTCTCCCATTCTGCAGGTTGTCTTTTTCATTGTGTTCATGGTTTCCTTTGCTATCCAAAATCTTTCAAATTTAATTAGGTCCCATTTCATTATTTTTGCTTTTATTTCTTTTGTCTTAGGTGACTGAATGGAAATGTTTCCCATGCTATTGGATTGGAAGGATTAAATTATTAAAATAACTGTGTTACCCAATCTTTCTACATATTCAATGCAATCCTTAGCAAAATACCTAGGACATTTTCCACAGAACTAGAACTAATAATTCTAAAATTTATACAAAGCCATAGAAGACCCTGAATTTCAAAGAAATTCTGAGAAAAAAAGAACAAAGCTAGAGCTGTGACTATGCCAGACTTCAGACTATAGTTTAAAGTTATAGTAATTCAACAGCATGGTGTTCATATGAAACAGAAATGCATACCAATGAAACAGAGGAAAAAGCCAAGAAATAAATCAATCCATTTATGGTCAATTAAGTCTATTACAAACAAAGCAAGAATATGCAATAGAGAAAAAAAAAAAAAACCTTTTTAACAAGTCGTGTTGAGAGAACTAGACAATCACATATAAAATGAGATTTGAAGATTTCCTCACAATACATTATATACAAAAAATAAACTCCAAAATTTTTAATGACCTAAATGTAAGACCTGAAATTATAAAACCCCTAGAAGATAACATAGGTGGAACACTCTGTGACACAAATTGTAGCAAAATGTATTTTATTTTATTTATTTATATTTTTTAAAAGATTTATTTATTTATTTATTTTTGGGCAGGGGTCGGGTTGGGGAGGGAGGGAGGGGAGCAAGCGGGCCATTTCTATTGGTCTTTCGTTTCTCCCTGTTCATCCGTCTTTGTTCTTTGGCTCCTGTGGGCCTCCCATCGCGGTGGCATCCGTTGTCGCAGAGCACCGGCTCTGAGCGCATGCGCTCCAGAGCTCCGGCTCGGCAATTGGACACATCAGTCCAGCCGCTCCGCAGCACGTGGGATCTTCCCAGGCCAGGGCTCGAACCGGCGCCCCTTGCACTGCAAGGCGGTGTCCTTACCCACTGGACCACCAGGGGAAGCCCGCAAAATGTATTTTAAACTTAGCATTTTGTCTCTAAATAAAATCGTGGATGTTCACTAAATTTATTGTGATAATCATTTCCTGATATATGCAAGTCAAATTATTACATTTAATATCATAGACAGTATTATTTATCAATTGTATCTCTATAGAACTGGAAGAAAACAAAACAAAAATCTAAAAAAAATATTAAGATATGCCATCATCATTCTCTCTGCTATGGTACTAACTTTTTTTGTTGTTGCTTTGTTTTTATTTGGAATATATTTGTTTTACGATGTTGCATTAGCTTCAGTTGTACAGTGAAGTTATTTTTATATAGTTTTACAGAGTTTTCTTGTTTACAGGTATATATAGTTCCCAAACAGTCATAGATATATCCTGGACCCCTTTCCCGTGAGCCCTCCCTCCCTTTTCCCCCTTCCCATCCCTCCCAGGTTGATGCTTAGTCTACATTTAGGTTTCTTTAGTCTTACAGCTTAATCACAACAGTTATCTGTATTACATATGATAGTGTAGGTTTCCTTGTTGCTCTTTCCATACCTCTTGTCCAATCTTCACTGCTATCAATGACCATAGATCTGTTTTCTAAGTCTGTTTCTCCATTGTTGCTTTGTGTGTGCATTTATCAGCACCATCTTACTAGATTCCATATATGAGCATTAGTATACTGTATTTGTCCTTTTCTTTCTTTTTTTGGCCACTGTTTTCTTGCTATTTCATTTATTTATTTTCATCCATCTTTGTTCTCTGGCCTGTGCAGGCCTCCCACTACTGTGGCCTCTCCTGTAGCAGAGCACCGGCTCTGGGTATATGCGCCCCAGAGTGCTGGCTTGCAATTGGACATGCTGGACCAGCCACTCTGAGGCATGTGGGATCTTCCCGTGCCAGGGATTTAACCAGTGCCCCTTGCAGTGCAAGGTGGATTTTTTATCCACTGGACAACCAGGACAGCCCTGTCCTTTTCTTTTTGATTTACTTCACTTTGTATAATAGGTTCTAGGTTTATTCACCTCATCAGGACTGATTTTTCTGCATTTCTTTTTATGGCTGAGAAGCATTCCATTGTATATATGCACCAAAGTTTCTTCATCCATTCATTCCTTGATGGACATCTAGGTTGCTTCCATATTCTAGCTATTGTATAGAGTGCTGCAATAAACACTGGGGTACATGTGTCTCTTTCAATTCTGATTTCACCAGGATATATGCTTAATAATGACATTACTGGGTCATATGGTGCATCTATTTTTAGTTTTTTAAGGTATCTCCATTCTGTCTTAAATGGTGGTTATATCAATTTACATTCCCACCAACAATGCAGGAGTGTTCCCTTATCTCTGTACCCTCTCCAGAATTTATTATCTGTAGATGTTTAAATGGTGACCATTCTGACTGGTGTGAGATGATATCTCATTGTAGTTTTGACTTGCATTTCTCTAATAATAAGCGATGTTGAACATTTTTTTTTATGTGTTTTTTGGCCATCTGTATGTCTTCTTTGGAGAACTGTCTCTTTAGGTGTTTTTCCTATTTTTTGATTGGGTTGTTAGTTTTTTCAGTGTTGAGTTGTTGAGTTGCTTGTATATTTTGGAAATTAATTATTTATCAGTTGTTTCATTTGCTTTTTATATAAGAAATACAATGGAAAAAATAGTGTATGAAAATCAAGAAAATAAACCATACAGAGAAAATAAAATCAAAATGACAGAAAATGAAACATAGGAGGAAGGGAAAAGGAATGCATCTGTTTTCTGCATTTATTCTGCAGGCCTGGAGAACAATTTTTATCAAATACAAGTTTGAGTGTTTGAAAGACAGTGAGGCTAAACAAAAACACACACTAGTATTTAAAACAGAAAAAAGTTTATTGCAGGGTTCATGAGCATGAAATTTGATTTCAGCTTAGTAAGCATTCATAGTGGCCTCTCCTGTAGCAGAGCACCGGCTCTGGGTATATGCGCCCCAGAGTGCTGGCTTGCAATTGGACATGCTGGACCAGCCACTCTGAGGCATGTGGGATCTTCCCGTGCCAGGGATTTAACCAGTGCCCCTTGCAGTGCAAGGTGGATTTTTTATCCACTGGACAACCAGGACAGCCCTGTCCTTTTCTTTTTGATTTACTTCACTTTGTATAATAGGTTCTAGGTTTATTCACCTCATCAGGACTGATTTTTCTGCATTTCTTTTTATGGCTGAGAAGCATTCCATTGTATATATGCACCAAAGTTTCTTCATCCATTCATTCCTTGATGGACATCTAGGTTGCTTCCATATTCTAGCTATTGTATAGAGTGCTGCAATAAACACTGGGGTACATGTGTCTCTTTCAATTCTGATTTCACCAGGATATATGCTTAATAATGACATTACTGGGTCATATGGTGCATCTATTTTTAGTTTTTTAAGGTATCTCCATTCTGTCTTAAATGGTGGTTATATCAATTTACATTCCCACCAACAATGCAGGAGTGTTCCCTTATCTCTGTACCCTCTCCAGAATTTATTATCTGTAGATGTTTAAATGGTGACCATTCTGACTGGTGTGAGATGATATCTCATTGTAGTTTTGACTTGCATTTCTCTAATAATAAGCGATGTTGAACATTTTTTTTTATGTGTTTTTTGGCCATCTGTATGTCTTCTTTGGAGAACTGTCTCTTTAGGTGTTTTTCCTATTTTTTGATTGGGTTGTTAGTTTTTCAGTGTTGAGTTGTTGAGTTGCTTGTATATTTTGGAAATTAATTATTTATCAGTTGTTTCATTTGCTTTTTATATAAGAAATACAATGGAAAAAATAGTGTATGAAAATCAAGAAAATAAACCATACAGAGAAAATAAAATCAAAATGACAGAAAATGAAACATAGGAGGAAGGGAAAAGGAATGCATCTGTTTTCTGCATTTATTCTGCAGGCCTGGAGAACAATTTTTATCAAATACAAGTTTGAGTGTTTGAAAGACAGTGAGGCTAAACAAAAACACACACTAGTATTTAAAACAGAAAAAAGTTTATTGCAGGGTCATGACAGAGAACATGTAGCTCATGCACCTTCAAATCTTTGAACTTTACCAGGTCTTTCAGTAAAGCATTCATAGTGGCAAGATGAGGAAGGAGAGTTCCATAGTATGTGATTATTTAGAAATAACTATCAAATTGCAGGACCTGAGTTCCCCAGCCAGGGGTTGAATTCAGACCCACATGGTGAGAGCTCACAGTCCTAACCATTGGACTATCAAGAAATTCCCAAGGCAGTAAGAGTCCATTGTCTAGTCTTTTTTTTTAACTTTTATTTTAATTTTAACTTTTACAGAGTTTTGTTGTTTACAGATATGTATGTTATCAGATTGATCATATGTATATCCCCCACATCCCACCCCTCCAGACCATCACACAGCACCCCTGCAGGATCCCTTTTCTCACAGAGCAATGACTATAGCTATTTTCTTCACATATGACAGTATAGGCCTTTATGCTACTTCCTTTACACATCCCACTCACTGTTCGTTCCCCACAATGTCCGTATGTCTACTGACCATGTCTGTTTCTCCATCGCTTCATTGCATGTACCATCATCACCATCCTAATAGATTCCATATATATGTGTTAGTATACTGTACTTATCCTTCTCTTTTTGGCTTACTTCACTTTTTATGTTAAGTTCTAGATTCAGCCACCTCATTAGGGCTGATTCTTCTGCATGTCTTTTTACAGCTGTGTAGTATTCCATTGTATGTCTATATATACAAGAGCTTTTGTATCCATTCATTCGCCGATGGGAACCTGGGTTGCTTCCATGTTCTAGCTATTGTGGAGAGAGCTGCAATGAACATTGGGGTACAGGAGGTTCTTTCAGATTTAGTTTCATCAGGGGATAAGCCTAAGAGTGGGATTGCTGGGTTGTATGGTGCTTTTATCTTTAGTTCTTTAAGAAATCTCCATATAGTCTTCCATAGAAGCTGTATCAATTGACGTTCCCACCAGCAATGCAAGTGTGTTCCCTTTTCTCCACACCCTCACCAGCGTTTATTGTCTGTCAATTTGTTGATGATGGCCATTCTGGTGGGTGTGAGGTGATATCTAATTGTAGTTTTGATTTGCATTTCTCTAATTATAAGTGAAATTGAGCATTGTTTCATGTGCTTTTGTGCCATATGTATGTCCTCTCTGGAGATGTGCCTTTGTCTTTTTAGGTCCTGTTCCCATTTTTTGATTGGGTTGTTCATTTTTTGGCTGCTGAGTTGTCTGAGTTTCTTGTAGATTTTGGAGATTAATTCTTTGTCTGCTCTTTAAGTTGCTATGATTTTTCTCCCATTCTGTGGGCTGTCTGTTCACCTTTTTGTAGTTTCTTTTGCTGTATAGAAGCTTTTAAGTTTCATTAGGTGCGACATGTTCACTTTTTTTTTTAGTTCCCCTATTCTCATAGGTGGGTCAGAGATCTTGCTTTGATTTATGTCCTTGAGGTTTTTGCCTATATTCTCCTCTAAGAGTTTGATGGTTTCTGGTCTTACATTTAGGTCTTTAATCCATTTTGAGTTGATCTTTGTGTATGGTGTCAGGGAATGTTCCAACTTCTTTTTTTTTTTTTTTTGCATGTAGCTGTCCAATTTTCCCAGCACCATTTGTTGAAGAGGCTGTCTTTGTCCCATTTTATATGTTCACCTCCTTCGTCAAAAATAAGGTACCCATAGATGTGTGAGTTTGTGTTTGGGTTCTCTACCTTTTTCCATTGTTCCATATTTCTGTCATTGTGCCAGTACCATACTGTCTTGATGACTGTTGCTTTGTAGTATAATCTGATGTTAGGGAGGCTGATCCCTCCAGGTCCATTCTTTTTCCTCAGGAGTGCTTTTGTTATTCGAGGTCTTTTGTGTTCACATATGAACTGTATGATTCTTTGGTCTAATTCTGTGAAGAAGTTCATTGGTAGTTTGATAGGGATTGCATTGAATCTATAGATAATATGTGGTAGTATGGTCATTTTCACAATAATTGATTCTTCTGACCCAGGAACATGGAATATCTGTTTAAGTCTTCTTTAATGTCTCTCATGAGTGTCTTGTAATTTTCAGTGTACAGTTCTTTTGTTTCTTTGGGTAGGTTTATTCCTAGATATTTGATTCTTTTGGTTGCAATGGTGAAGGGGATTGCCTCTTTGCTTTGACGTTCCCACCAGCAATGCAAGTGTGTTCCTTTTCTCCATATTTGTTGATTGTATGGCCATTCTGGTGGGTGTGAGGTGATATCTAATTGTAGTTTTGATTTGCATTTCTCTAATTATAAGTGAAATTGAGCATTGTTTCATGTGCTTTTGTGCCATATGTATGTCCTCTCTGGAGATGTGCCTTTGTCTTTTTAGGTCCTGTTCCCATTTTTTGATTGGGTTGTTCATTTTTTGGCTGCTGAGTTGTCTGAGTTTCTTGTAGATTTTGGAGATTAATTCTTTGTCTGCTCTTTAAGTTGCTATGATTTTTCTCCCATTCTGTGGGCTGTCTGTTCACCTTTTTGTAGTTTCTTTTGCTGTATAGAAGCTTTTAAGTTTCATTAGGTGCGACATGTTCACTTTTTTTTTTAGTTCCCCTATTCTCATAGGTGGGTCAGAGATCTTGCTTTGATTTATGTCCTTGAGGTTTTTGCCTATATTCTCCTCTAAGAGTTTGATGGTTTCTGGTCTTACATTTAGGTCTTTAATCCATTTTGAGTTGATCTTTGTGTATGGTGTCAGGGAATGTTCCAACTTCTTTTTTTTTTTTTGCATGTAGCTGTCCAATTTTCCCAGCACCATTTGTTGAAGAGGCTGTCTTTGTCCCATTTTATATGTTCACCTCCTTCGTCAAAAATAAGGTACCCATAGATGTGTGAGTTTGTGTTTGGGTTCTCTACCTTTTTCCATTGTTCCATATTTCTGTCATTGTGCCAGTACCATACTGTCTTGATGACTGTTGCTTTGTAGTATAATCTGATGTTAGGGAGGCTGATCCCTCCAGGTCCATTCTTTTTCCTCAGGAGTGCTTTTGTTATTCGAGGTCTTTTGTGTTCACATATGAACTGTATGATTCTTTGGTCTAATTCTGTGAAGAAGTTCATTGGTAGTTTGATAGGGATTGCATTGAATCTATAGATAATATGTGGTAGTATGGTCATTTTCACAATAATTGATTCTTCTGACCCAGGAACATGGAATATCTGTTTAAGTCTTCTTTAATGTCTCTCATGAGTGTCTTGTAATTTTCAGTGTACAGTTCTTTTGTTTCTTTGGGTAGGTTTATTCCTAGATATTTGATTCTTTTGGTTGCAATGGTGAAGGGGATTGCCTCTTTGATTTCGTTTTCTGATTTTTCATTGTTTGTGTATAGGAATGCCAGTGACTTCTGTGTGTTGACTTTGTATCCTGTGACTTTGCTGAATCCATTGATTAGCTCTAGTAGTTTTGTAATAATGTCTTTGGGGTTTTCTGTGTACAATATCATGTCATCTGCAAAAAGAAAGAGCTTGACTTCTTCCTTTCCAATCTGGATTCCTTGCATTTGTTTTTCGTCTCTTATTGCTGTTGCTAGAACGTCCAGGATTATGTTGAATAATAGTGGTGAAAGTGGGCACCCTTGTCTTGTTCCTGATCTTAGAGGTAATGCTTTATGTTTTTCACCATTGAGGATAATGTTTGCTAGGCACTTCTCATATATGGGTTTCACTATGTTGAGATAGGTTCCTTCTATGCCCATGTTTTGAAGAGTTTTTATCATAAATGGATGTTGTACTTGGTCGAAGGCTTTTTCTGCATCTGTTGAGATTATCAAGTGATTTTTATATCTCATTCGTTTATATGGTGCATCACATTGAATTATTTGAGGATATTGAAGAATTCTTGCATGCATGGGATGAAACCGACCTGATCATGATATATGAGTTTTTTGATGTGTCATTGAATTCTGTTTGCTAGGAGTTGGTTGAGGATATTGGTGTCTAAATTCATCAGTGAAATTGGCCTATAATTCTCTTTTTTTGTGTTATCTTTTCCTGAGTTTGGTGTCAGGGTGATGGTGGTCTCATAGAATGTGTTTGGAAGTGTTCCTTCCTGAGCAATTTTTTGGAAGGGTTTTTAAGGGACAGGCATTAGCTTTTCTTTAAATATTTGGTAGAATTCACCTGGGAAGCCATCTGGCCCTGGACTTTTAATTCTGCGTAGATTTTTTAATCATAAATTCGATTTCTGAGCTTATGATTGGGTTGTTCATAGTTTCTATTTCTTCCTGGTTCAGTCTTGGGTGATTAATCTTCTCTAAGAAACTGACCATTTCTTTCATGTTGTCCAGTTGGTTGCCATATAGTTGTTCATAATTACCTCTTATAATCTTTTGGATTTCTGCATTATCTGCTGTAGTCTCTCCTTTTTCAGTTTTGATTTTGTTGATCTGGTTCTTGTCTCTTTTTTTCTTGATGAGTCTGGACAGTGGCTTGTCAATTTTATTGACCTTTTCAAAGAACCAACTTTTTGTTTTATTTATCTTTGCTATTGTTTCTTTAATTTCTTTTTCATTTATTTCTGCTCTGATCTTTATGATTTCTCATCTTCTGCTAACTTTGGAGTGTTTTTGTTCTTCTTTCTCTAATTGTTTTAAGCATAGGATTAGGTCGTCTGTTTGATAGTTTCCTAGATTCTTGAAGTAGGATTGTATTGCTATAAACTTCCCTGTTATAACTGCTTTTGCAGTATTCCATAGGTTTTGCAGTGTCGTGTGTTCATTGTCATTTGTTTCTAGAAACTTTTTTATTTCTCCTTTGATTTGCTTGGTAATCAGTTGATTTTTTTAGGTATGTGTTGTTTAATCTCCATTGTTTGTGTTTTTAGCAGTTTTTTTTTTCCTGTAATTGATCTCTAGTCTCATTGCATTGTGGTCAGGGAAGATGGTTAATATAATTTCAATTTTCTTGTATTGACTGAGGTTAGATTTGTGACCCACGATGTGGTCTATCCTGGAGAATGTTCCATGAGCACTTGAGAAGAAAGTATATTCTGCTTTTGGATGGAAGATCCTAAAGTTATCCATGAGGTCCATATCTTCTAGTGTGGCATTTAAGGCTTGTGTTTCTTTATTAATTTTCTGTTTGGATGATCTGTTCATTGGTGTGAGAGGAGTGTTAAAGTGTCCTAGTATTACTATTACTGTGTTAGTGTCAATTTCTTCTTTTATGTCTGAAAGTGTTTGTCTTATGTACTGATGTGCTCCTGAGTTGGGTGCATAGATATTTATGATTGTTATGTTTTCTTCTTGGATCGATCACTTGATCATGTTGTCCAGTTGGTTGCCATATAGTTGTTCATAATTACCTCTTATAATCTTTTGGATTTCTGCATTATCTGCTGTAGTCTCTCCTTTTTCAGTTTTGATTTTGTTGATCTGGTTCTTGTCTCTTTTTTTCTTGATGAGTCTGGACAGTGGCTTGTCAATTTTATTGACCTTTTCAAAGAACCAACTTTTTGTTTTATTTATCTTTGCTATTGTTTCTTTAATTTCTTTTTCATTTATTTCTGCTCTGATCTTTATGATTTCTCATCTTCTGCTAACTTTGGAGTGTTTTTGTTCTTCTTTCTCTAATTGTTTTAAGCATAGGATTAGGTCGTCTGTTTGATAGTTTCCTAGATTCTTGAAGTAGGATTGTATTGCTATAAACTTCCCTGTTATAACTGCTTTTGCAGTATTCCATAGGTTTTGCAGTGTCGTGTGTTCATTGTCATTTGTTTCTAGAAACTTTTTTATTTCTCCTTTGATTTGCTTGGTAATCAGTTGATTTTTTTAGGTATGTGTTGTTTAATCTCCATTGTTTGTGTTTTAGCAGTTTTTTTTTTCCTGTAATTGATCTCTAGTCTCATTGCATTGTGGTCAGGGAAGATGGTTAATATAATTTCAATTTTCTTGTATTGACTGAGGTTAGATTTGTGACCCACGATGTGGTCTATCCTGGAGAATGTTCCATGAGCACTTGAGAAGAAAGTATATTCTGCTTTTGGATGGAAGATCCTAAAGTTATCCATGAGGTCCATATCTTCTAGTGTGGCATTTAAGGCTTGTGTTTCTTTATTAATTTTCTGTTTGGATGATCTGTTCATTGGTGTGAGAGGAGTGTTAAAGTGTCCTAGTATTACTATTACTGTGTTAGTGTCAATTTCTTCTTTTATGTCTGAAAGTGTTTGTCTTATGTACTGATGTGCTCCTGAGTTGGGTGCATAGATATTTATGATTGTTATGTTTTCTTCTTGGATCGATCACTTGATCATGATGTAGTGTCCTGACTTGTCCCTTCTAACCTTTACTTTAAGGTCTATTTTTCTCATATGAGGATTGCTACTCCAGCTTTCTCTTGATTTCCATTTGAGTGGAATATCTTTATCCATCCTCTCACTTTCAGTCCATGAGTGTCTCTACGTGTGAAGTGAGTTTCCTGGAGGTGGCATATGTATGGGTCTTTTTTTGAATCCATTCAGTCAGCCTGCCTCGTTTAGTTGGGGCATTTAGTGCATTTACACTCAAAGTAATTATTGATACAAAGGATCCTATTGTCATTTTCTTAAATGTTATGATGGCTTTGTTTTATGGATCTTCTTCTTCTCTTATGCTTGTTGTCTATAGAAGTCCCTTTAACACTTGTTGTAATGCTGGTTTGGTGTGACTAAATTCTTTTAAGTTTTGATTATCTGTAAAGCTTTTGATTTCTCCATCAATTTTGAATGAGATCCTTGCAGGGCAGAGGATTCTTGGTTGCAGATTATTCTCTTTCAAAGCTTTAAATGTGTCTCACCATTCCCTTCTGACCTGCAGAGTTTCTTTTGAAAGATCGGCTGTTAAATGTATGGGGTTTCCCTTTTATGTCACTAATTGCTTTTCCCCTTGCTACTTTTAGAATTCTGTCTTTGTGCTTCATTTGTGGTAGCTTCCTTAATATGAGTCTTGGTGTGTTTCTTCTCAGCTTTATTCTGTATGTATAAGTAGTTTACTTTAATTGACAATTACTTGGTAACAAAATTGTAGTTGGAACACTGATCAAGTTACTGTCCTTAGTATATTGCAAAATTTTGGATGGTCCTAAAGTTATCCATGAGGTCCATATCTTCTAGTGTGGCATTTAAGGCTTGTGTTTCTTTATTAATTTTCTGTTTGGATGATCTGTTCATTGGTGTGAGAGGAGTGTTAAAGTGTCCTAGTATTACTATTACTGTGTTAGTGTCAATTTCTTCTTTTATGTCTGAAAGTGTTTGTCTTATGTACTGATGTGCTCCTGAGTTGGGTGCATAGATATTTATGATTGTTATGTTTTCTTCTTGGATCGATCACTTGATCATGATGTAGTGTCCTGACTTGTCCCTTCTAACCTTTACTTTAAGGTCTATTTTTCTCATATGAGGATTGCTACTCCAGCTTTCTCTTGATTTCCATTTGAGTGGAATATCTTTATCCATCCTCTCACTTTCAGTCCATGAGTGTCTCTACGTGTGAAGTGAGTTTCCTGGAGGTGGCATATGTATGGGTCTTTTTTTGAATCCATTCAGTCAGCCTGCCTCGTTTAGTTGGGGCATTTAGTGCATTTACACTCAAAGTAATTATTGATACAAAGGATCCTATTGTCATTTTCTTAAATGTTATGATGGCTTTGTTTTATGGATCTTCTTCTTCTCTTATGCTTGTTGTCTATAGAAGTCCCTTTAACACTTGTTGTAATGCTGGTTTGGTGTGACTAAATTCTTTTAAGTTTTGATTATCTGTAAAGCTTTTGATTTCTCCATCAATTTTGAATGAGATCCTTGCAGGGCAGAGGATTCTTGGTTGCAGATTATTCTCTTTCAAAGCTTTAAATGTGTCTCACCATTCCCTTCTGACCTGCAGAGTTTCTTTTGAAAGATCGGCTGTTAAATGTATGGGGTTTCCCTTTTATGTCACTAATTGCTTTTCCCCTTGCTACTTTTAGAATTCTGTCTTTGTGCTTCATTTGTGGTAGCTTCCTTAATATGAGTCTTGGTGTGTTTCTTCTCAGCTTTATTCTGTATGTATAAGTAGTTTACTTTAATTGACAATTACTTGGTAACAAAATTGTAGTTGGAACACTGATCAACTGCTTATATCCTGGTCCTGTATGTTATATTGCACAGCATCCTCAGAAAGAAAGTTGCTAAGAAAAATGATAAATCACATTTTTTTGTGTCTCCAGATTTGGCATTATTTCCTATTGGTGATCACCTGGACTAAAACGAAGCAGGACAGCCCAATGGACAAAGATTTTCCAATTTGCCAACAAATTGCTCTCACACATTTGGGGAAAGAGCAACCTTAAAATGATGAATGTTTATCCTAATAACAGCTCCTTCAGCACAGACATTATTAATAGTAAGTAAAAAGGTCATCCGTTTTAGTGCAAATGAAAATTGAAATGGAGAGTACATCATGTCTTTTTTCTAATAAATGATACTGGGTCAGGAGCAGTATGATTAGTGTAATGTGATAGCATCTGCCCACATGCTTATGTCTTTGTGACCTTCACTTTCTTGCCACTGATTATCACAGGGACACATGATCAGAAAGGAAGCTAGCTTCCTAACATTTATACAATAGTCTCTGCAGCATTTTCACAAGGCATTCAAGGACTCTCATGATCTGTATCAAGATACTCTATTTCTCTTCTGTCACTTTCTGTCCCAATATCAAACTGTTAATCACTTAAGATAATTATTATTTCTAGATCATTCTATATTCTTCCAATCTCCTCCATATTCTCTTTTCCTTCTTTTTGAAATTTTTCCAATTATTTTTTGTAAACTCTTCTCTCAAAGTTCAGCTCAGTATTCCCACTGGGTCCATCTTCATCACTTTCATTCCTCAAGCTGCATAAACTATTGTATCATCAAGACACTCTCAATATTTTTAAAATTTATTAAGGCTGCACATATTATACCATTGTCTTCAGATATATGTCTGTCTTCTTATTTGCACTTACTAAAACAGAGACCAGAGTTTCTTTTGAAAGATCGGCTGTTAAATGTATGGGGTTTCCCTTTTATGTCACTAATTGCTTTTCCCCTTGCTACTTTTAGAATTCTGTCTTTGTGCTTCATTTGTGGTAGCTTCCTTAATATGAGTCTTGGTGTGTTTCTTCTCAGCTTTATTCTGTATGTATAAGTAGTTTACTTTAATTGACAATTACTTGGTAACAAAATTGTAGTTGGAACACTGATCAACTGCTTATATCCTGGTCCTGTATGTTATATTGCACAGCATCCTCAGAAAGAAAGTTGCTAAGAAAAATGATAAATCACATTTTTTTGTGTCTCCAGATTTGGCATTATTTCCTATTGGTGATCACCTGGACTAAAACGAAGCAGGACAGCCCAATGGACAAAGATTTTCCAATTTGCCAACAAATTGCTCTCACACATTTGGGGAAAGAGCAACCTTAAAATGATGAATGTTTATCCTAATAACAGCTCCTTCAGCACAGACATTATTAATAGTAAGTAAAAAGGTCATCCGTTTTAGTGCAAATGAAAATTGAAATGGAGAGTACATCATGTTTTTTTTCTAATAAATGATACTGGGTCAGGAGCAGTATGATTAGTGTAATGTGATAGCATCTGCCCACATGCTTATGTCTTTGTGACCTTCACTTTCTTGCCACTGATTATCACAGGGACACATGATCAGAAAGGAAGCTAGCTTCCTAACATTTATACAATAGTCTCTGCAGCATTTTCACAAGGCATTCAAGGACTCTCATGATCTGTATCAAGATACTCTATTTCTCTTCTGTCACTTTCTGTCCCAATATCAAACTGTTAATCACTTAAGATAATTATTATTTCTAGATCATTCTATATTCTTCCAATCTCCTCCATATTCTCTTTTCCTTCTTTTTGAAATTTTTCCAATTATTTTTTGTAAACTCTTCTCTCAAAGTTCAGCTCAGTATTCCCACTGGGTCCATCTTCATCACTTTCATTCCTCAAGCTGCATAAACTATTGTATCATCAAGACACTCTCAATATTTTTAAAATTTATTAAGGCTGCACATATTATACCATTGTCTTCAGATATATGTCTGTCTTCTTATTTACAGGATGCACTTACTAAAAACAGAGACCTTATATATATCATTGCAAAGCCAGTTCCCACCACAGTGCATAGAAAATAGCAGGCAATTAAATATTTTCCTAAGAATGAGTGAATAGATAACATATAAAGCACATACGTATGTATACTACTTTAAGAAGACTTTCTCAACTACAGTAAGTTTCAGGCACAATCAGTCTCAATGGTCATACAGAACCTCCATTTTAGCAAATGTCACAGCTGTCATCTATGTATCACCCAGCAATAATATTCCTGATATTATATTGTGATCATCTGAAAGAGGTTTGTCTTTTAAATGAAGCATTTTTTTTCAGTGACATGACAGAGTACTTGGAACCCTCCAGACTGCATAATTAGCATCAATGTATTAATCTTTCAACTTTGTCATGGGATTTTAACCCATCACTAGGATCACTATCTTGTGATATGGTAATTACAAAGTAAACTGGTACTTAATTTTACAGCATTTAAAAGTAATAAAAGACTAAAGATGCCAGAAATAAATGTTTCTATTTGAAAATTCAGGCAACCATTACAACTATTGTAAAATCTGGATGAATATACAAACCATAAAAATGCCAAGGTGGAGGAGTAGCTGAATTGTGATTTAGTTCATTTAGAGAAGACTAACAAGGCAGTATCAATAAAATAAAAAGAGGATTAAACTTAGAGACAGAGGTCTGAATTTGAATTTCCAACTTCACCCATTTATAGCTGTACCATCTTAGCTATTACCATTTCTTCTGTCTGCGAATTGTATATATTAAATTCTACATTTTAGCATTGTTGACAACAAAAGAAACTTCTATATACATAAACTCCAAATCTGGCATGGAGTTGGCTCTCAATAAATGTCCCTTTATTTCTCCTTTAAAAAAGAGAACAGCTTGACAGATTATTTCTTATATCTGTGTGCCTTTTGTGAGCAGTGAAGAAACACTGATTCAGAAATATAAATGAGGTGTAATCAAATATGCACAAGGAGGTAGATCATTTGGGAAGTTATTAAGTTGCTTCAGATTTATTTCAGTTTGAGAGAAATCTTACTGCCCTACTCTTGCAACAGCTAAAAATCTCTGAATAGATAAATAGATCATGTTTATTATGAAGACTAACCTCTTAATTCATGACCTCTTAATTCATGACTAAAATTCACAATGTAGGAAAGATAGGGGCCTTTTGGTGCCAACTAGGTTCAAATTTTGGTTTAGTGCCCCACTATGATACCATGATATAGCACCATGATACTAATAGTCATTTAATCCCTTTGGATACCAATTCATAGTTATTTTGTTGGGAAAAATGGGAAAAATCTTTATAGCTACCACATAGGAATAGCTATGAATGTTAAATTTGGTGTGGTTTAGTCTCTAAGTCATGTCCCACACCTTGCAATCCCATAGACTGAACCCTGTCAGGCTTTTCAGTTCATAGAATTCTCCAGACAAGAATACTGAAATGAGTTGCCATTTCCTTCTCCAAATGTTAGAATTGATAATGTATATAACCAGCTAGCATAGTACCTGACACATAATAGATGCATAACAATCTATTTCTCTTCTCAACTTGGATCTTAGTATTAACAAATTTTCCCTAATAGACTGTGGATTAGTAACTATAAAATGTTACAGCTAAACAGGCTCACAGGCGTCAGTTCCCTTAGGATTTTAAAGGAATAGTGCATGGATCCTTAGGGTTTCTCAGAAGTTTTCTCAGTGATACCTAAGGAATGGTAATGTTCTGTTACATATTTAAAATAAATAGAGACACTACTAACAAACCAGGTATCAATAGAACAAAATTATGTAAATCATTTACTGTTACAACACCTCATTTTATATTTGAGTAAACTCAAACCAATGAAATAGGCTAGAGCTTGCCAAAAATCATTTGACCAGGGAGATAAATTGATGGTGTATCAGCTACATGTCATAGAACTGGAACATGGTCTAACATACATAATGTAACATAAGATAAATAAGAATAAATTCTCATATGAGACTTTTATTGTCTCTTACCTTTTCCCCAAACTCCTTCTCCTCTGCATTCAAAATAACCTCATAATTTAGCCTAAAACTAACTTTGTTTACAAATCAATTTGAATAAGTTATATTCAAATATTTTATGATATAAATAAATAGATAAAGTGACATATGTCATTCATACTATATCAGAAAGGCAGAAATGGACATTTAGGTGTTGAATAATAAACTAGAGGGACAATTCTATTAGGACAATTAAAGATGAACAATGAAATATGGCTCAGCTCTCTGCAGAAAGTACATAAACATCAGAAGGTATTATACTCACACACAGGTTTGGACATCAGGGTTGAGTCCCAACCTTTATTCTGCCATTCACTTGGACTTAGAGCAACTCATTTTACTTCTTGTTCCTCCCTACCAGAAAAATAAGACTTGTGAACTGATATTTTGATAGTCTTTCCAAAATCTAACATTCTCTGACTGTAGTAGAAAATAGTATCTATCTTCTTTCTCTTCACACTTCTTAATAGGCCAAGAGCAGAAATGAAATTTTGTAATAGAGGATCTATTTTATGCTTATTCACCCTCAAGATATTAATGCCACTCATATTTAAGCACTTTACTCTGTTGATGGCACATTGGTTCATCAGAGGATGCTGAATTTTGTTCATGATTCTGAACTAAAAGGGCAGCCAAAACAATAAAATGGGTTGATGAAATGGGCCTATGAAAATTATATTTTTTAATTATTTTGGTTCTCTTATGGTTACAGTCTGTCTGGAAATTTAATTTTCTGCTTCAGTTATTAGTTCTTGCTAAAAAGAAACTCTCAAAACAAAAAAAAACACACAAATAAACAAAAATCCCCACTTACCAGGGATCAAATCCCAACAAAATGCCACTCAGCCTAGAAATGAAATACCCTGAATTTGTGACTTGCAATCTCCTTTAACGGAGTAATCTCTGAACATTTTAATGAGATTTGGGTGATTCTAAATTATCTGATTCTCTCTTATTTCTTAATTTTGTCTGTAGTCTCTATTTCTCTCTTTTGTAAACTTTGGATTGTCTATTCCAGACTGTAAGTCTTTGCATGAACTGTACCGTTCTATGAGGTTGTACATTATCTCTTTCACCTACATCACCATGTCATGCCAACATCTAACCTATAACTTCAGCCAATGTGCCATTTTCTTAGAAAGAACCACATATTTCCTAAATATAGATCCACTATTCCTATTTTCCTCACACATATCACCATGCAGTCATAAAAAAAAACCCCCCCAGAAATGTTTTGAATAAGTTATATTCAAATATTTTATGATATAAATAAATAGATAAAGTGACATATGTCATTCATACTATATCAGAAAGGCAGAAATGGACATTTAGGTGTTGAATAATAAACTAGAGGACAATTCTATTAGGACAATTAAAGATGAACAATGAAATATGGCTCAGCTCTCTGCAGAAAGTACATAAACATCAGAAGGTATTATACTCACACACAGGTTTGGACATCAGGGTTGAGTCCCAACCTTTATTCTGCCATTCACTTGGACTTAGAGCAACTCATTTTACTTCTTGTTCCTCCCTACCAGAAAAATAAGACTTGTGAACTGATATTTTGATAGTCTTTCCAAAATCTAACATTCTCTGACTGTAGTAGAAAATAGTATCTATCTTCTTTCTCTTCACACTTCTTAATAGGCCAAGAGCAGAAATGAAATTTTGTAATAGAGGATCTATTTTATGCTTATTCACCCTCAAGATATTAATGCCACTCATATTTAAGCACTTTACTCTGTTGATGGCACATTGGTTCATCAGAGGATGCTGAATTTTGTTCATGATTCTGAACTAAAAGGGCAGCCAAAACAATAAAATGGGTTGATGAAATGGGCCTATGAAAATTATATTTTTTAATTATTTTGGTTCTCTTATGGTTACAGTCTGTCTGGAAATTTAATTTTCTGCTTCAGTTATTAGTTCTTGCTAAAAAGAAACTCTCAAAAACAAAAAAAAAAACACACAAATAAACAAAAATCCCCACTTACCAGGGATCAAATCCCAACAAAATGCCACTCAGCCTAGAAATGAAATACCCTGAATTTGTGACTTGCAATCTCCTTTAACGGAGTAATCTCTGAACATTTTAATGAGATTTGGGTGATTCTAAATTATCTGATTCTCTCTTATTTCTTAATTTTGTCTGTAGTCTCTATTTCTCTCTTTTGTAAACTTTGGATTGTCTATTCCAGACTGTAAGTCTTTGCATGAACTGTACCGTTCTATGAGGTTGTACATTATCTCTTTCACCTACATCACCATGTCATGCCAACATCTAACCTATAACTTCAGCCAATGTGCCATTTTCTTAGAAAGAACCACATATTTCCTAAATATAGATCCACTATTCCTATTTTCCTCACACATATCACCATGCGCTTTACCTTCATAACACAACAGTTTTTTGTGTGAATGTTAAAATTTATCCCATCTCTCTCAAAATGATAAAAACGTTTGATAGGGACAGAGTAGAATAGGTAGGTGGTTGTAGAATCCTAGTAGGGGATGGTAGGTAGAAGGGAGAGACCTGAGAAAGGTTGGGAGGCCAGTGAGTTGATGATAACTCAGAAGAGCTGCTCCTTGTTCAGTAAAGCAAGCTTGACTGGGTGGAAACAGATGATGAAGGAGGAGCTGGCAAAGAAGGAACCAATGGTGTATGT
This sequence comes from Tragulus kanchil, assembly GCA_022376925.1. NCBI lineage: Eukaryota > Metazoa > Chordata > Mammalia > Artiodactyla > Tragulidae > Tragulus > Tragulus kanchil. Next base: position 53,118,517 of record JAIOJX010000027.1, on the reverse strand, counting down.
CCTGCATCTGCGTCTACCTGAGGGGGGCGGTCTTCTACCATCCTATATATATGGCTGTCCACTCAATTGAGAGAGAGCAGAGAAGAGCTTTCCTGCCTGCCAACTTGCACCTCTTACAACTACCCTACCTTAACAAATCCTCTTCTTCTTATCACTCTGCCTATCGCTGAATTCCTTCTGTGTTAAGGCATGAAGAACCTGAGCCTCAGTGGGTCCAGACGTTGGGTGAGTGCTGGATTAAGTCCCAGCCACTTGGGTTTGAGTCCCAGACAGGGTTTTGGCTAGAATTGAGTCCTGACTACTTGGATTCAAGTCCCAAGCAGAGTTTTGGCTGGGGTTAAGCCTTAGGCACGTGGGTTCGAGTCCCAAACCAGGTTTTGGCTAGGTTCAAGCCCCCGTCATGTGGGTTCACGTTCCAAACAGGCTTTTGGCTGGAATTCAAGCCCCAGCTACGTGGGTTCAAGTCCCAAGCAGGATTCAATCAGGTTTGGGCCCTGGGTTTAAGTCTCAAATCGAGGTAAAACCCTTTCACTTTGAAGTCAGGGATCATGCTTATCTATATCTCCTATGCTCAGAATGGAAATTCTATAAATATTTTTTTTTGTTAATAAATATTTGACAATATACCACTTATTTTCTCAACTCTGGAACTGTACCGTTCTATGAGGTTGTACATTATCTCTTTCACCTACATCACCATGTCATGCCAACATCTAACCTATAACTTCAGCCAATGTGCCATTTTCTTAGAAAGAACCACATATTTCCTAAATATAGATCCACTATTCCTATTTTCCTCACACATATCACCATGCGCTTTACCTTCATAACACAACAGTTTTTTGTGTGAATGTTAAAATTTATCCCATCTCTCTCAAAATGATAAAAACGTTTGATAGGGACAGAGTAGAATAGGTAGGTGGTTGTAGAATCCTAGTAGGGGATGGTAGGTAGAAGGGAGAGACCTGAGAAAGGTTGGGAGGCCAGTGAGTTGATGATAACTCAGAAGAGCTGCTCCTTGTTCAGTAAAGCAAGCTTGACTGGGTGGAAACAGATGATGAAGGAGGAGCTGGCAAAGAAGGAACCAATGGTGTATGTCCTGCATCTGCGTCTACCTGAGGGGGGCGGTCTTCTACCATCCTATATATATGGCTGTCCACTCAATTGAGAGAGAGCAGAGAAGAGCTTTCCTGCCTGCCAACTTGCACCTCTTACAACTACCCTACCTTAACAAATCCTCTTCTTCTTATCACTCTGCCTATCGCTGAATTCCTTCTGTGTTAAGGCATGAAGAACCTGAGCCTCAGTGGGTCCAGACGTTGGGTGAGTGCTGGATTAAGTCCCAGCCACTTGGGTTTGAGTCCCAGACAGGGTTTTGGCTAGAATTGAGTCCTGACTACTTGGATTCAAGTCCCAAGCAGAGTTTTGGCTGGGGTTAAGCCTTAGGCACGTGGGTTCGAGTCCCAAACCAGGTTTTGGCTAGGTTCAAGCCCCCGTCATGTGGGTTCACGTTCCAAACAGGCTTTTGGCTGGAATTCAAGCCCCAGCTACGTGGGTTCAAGTCCCAAGCAGGATTCAATCAGGTTTGGGCCCTGGGTTTAAGTCTCAAATCGAGGTAAAACCCTTTCACTTTGAAGTCAGGGATCATGCTTATCTATATCTCCTATGCTCAGAATGGAAATTCTATAAATATTTTTTTTTGTTAATAAATATTTGACAATATACCACTTATTTTCTCAACTCTGGACTCAGCTTTGTACAACTAATGAATTTTGGGCCTGGTGAGTATCAACTTACTATAAAAAGGCAAATGATCAAAAACATACTCCACATTGATTGTATTAATTTATACTAATCTTATATTTCAAATGAATATCGTGGTATTGATAGGTGATAGATGATGGTAGGTTACTGTGAACGGTGTTGGATTCTTAATCTCCAATAGAGAAGAATTTACATTGGAATCAAAAGACTCAATGATGGTCACTCAGAGATTCGTGCAGTGAAAAGTTTATTAAAGTAAGAAAGGATAGGGAAAGCTTCCAGCATAGACACTGGAAACGAGTAGAAGAGTATCCCACTTTGCCAGTTTAAGCACGACAACACGTATCTTCCAGTCAGTTACCAAAACAATAAATCAAAAGAATATCTTAAGGTTGTAAAGGCCCTGTGGGCCCATACCCACAACATTGACATGAGATTAGCTAGGACAGTCTCCAGACCTCACGACTAGGTGAGACATTCTAATGTAAACACTCAGGTTGACATAAGACTAGAAGTTTTCAGTTTCAACATTGAAGATCTTTGCCTTTATTTCTCCTTGTCCTTCCTCTTTCCTCCTTGCCCTTGGGACCCACTAAACTCCTTGCCAATTCTTCCTATGAATCTCTTTCATTCTGAACCCCTTTCAGTATTTTATTTAAGAATTGTTCATAGAAATGACAAGAAATCCTCTCAACGCAGTTGAAATAAAGAGTGCAAGTTATTTTTTAGCTGCAGAACATGTGTGCAACTCTTTGTAGCTCCTTGGACTGCAACATACCAGGCATCCTTGTACTTCAGTATCTCTTAGAGTTTGCTCAAACTCATGTTCATTGAGTTGGTGATACTACCCACCCATCTCATCCTCTGTCATCCCATTTTCCTCTTTTGTCCTCAAACTTTCTCAGCATCAAGGTCTTTTTCAATTTCAGGTCTTCACATCAGAGCCAAAATATTGGAACTCTAGTTTTTGCATCAGTCCTTCCAATGAATATACAGGGTTGATTTCTATAAATATTTTTTGTTAATAAATATTTGACAATATACCACTTATTTTCTCAACTCTGGACTCAGCTTTGTACAACTAATGAATTTTGGGCCTGGTGAGTATCAACTTACTATAAAAAGGCAAATGATCAAAAACATACTCCACATTGATTGTATTAATTTATACTAATCTTATATTTCAAATGAATATCGTGGTATTGATAGGTGATAGATGATGGTAGGTTACTGTGAACGGTGTTGGATTCTTAATCTCCAATAGAGAAGAATTTACATTGGAATCAAAAGACTCAATGATGGTCACTCAGAGATTCGTGCAGTGAAAAGTTTATTAAAGTAAGAAAGGATAGGGAAAGCTTCCAGCATAGACACTGGAAACGAGTAGAAGAGTATCCCACTTTGCCAGTTTAAGCACGACAACACGTATCTTCCAGTCAGTTACCAAAACAATAAATCAAAAGAATATCTTAAGGTTGTAAAGGCCCTGTGGGCCCATACCCACAACATTGACATGAGATTAGCTAGGACAGTCTCCAGACCTCACGACTAGGTGAGACATTCTAATGTAAACACTCAGGTTGACATAAGACTAGAAGTTTTCAGTTTCAACATTGAAGATCTTTGCCTTTATTTCTCCTTGTCCTTCCTCTTTCCTCCTTGCCCTTGGGACCCACTAAACTCCTTGCCAATTCTTCCTATGAATCTCTTTCATTCTGAACCCCTTTCAGTATTTTATTTAAGAATTGTTCATAGAAATGACAAGAAATCCTCTCAACGCAGTTGAAATAAAGAGTGCAAGTTATTTTTCAGCTGCAGAACATGTGTGCAACTCTTTGTAGCTCCTTGGACTGCAACATACCAGGCATCCTTGTACTTCAGTATCTCTTAGAGTTTGCTCAAACTCATGTTCATTGAGTTGGTGATACTACCCACCCATCTCATCCTCTGTCATCCCATTTTCCTCTTTTGTCCTCAAACTTTCTCAGCATCAAGGTCTTTTTCAATTTCAGGTCTTCACATCAGAGCCAAAATATTGGAACTCTAGTTTTTGCATCAGTCCTTCCAATGAATATACAGGGTTGATTTCCATTAAGATTGAACGGTTTTCTCTCCTTGATATCCAAGGGACTCTCAAGAGTCTTCTCCAGCACCACAATTTAAAAGCATCAATTCTTCAGCACTCAGTGTTCTTTATAGTCCAACTTTCACAGTTATGTATGACTACTGAAAAAAAATCACAGTTTTGACATACATTGCTTTGTTGACAAATTGATGTCTCCACTTTTTAATATGCTCTCTATGTTTGTCATATCTTTTCCCCCAAGGAACAAGCATCTTTTAATTTCATGATTGCAGCATCATTCACATTTATTTTGGAGTCCAAGAAAATATTCTCTGTTAATGTTTCCACATTTCCCCCATCCATTTGCCATGAAGTGATTGGGCTAGATGCCATATTCTTAACCTTTTGAATATTGAATTTTAAGCCAGCCTTTCATTCCCATCTTTCATCTTCATCAATAGGTTTTTTAGTTTCTCTTTGCTTTCTGCCATAACGCTGGTGTCATCTGCCTATCTGAGGTTATTAATATTTATCCTAGGAATACTGATTCCAGCTTATGATTCTACCAGCCTGGCATTGCACATAGAAGTTAAATGAGGAGCGTGGCAGTATACAGCTGTGACATGTTCCTTTTCCCATTTAGAACCAGTCCATTGTTCCATGTCCTTTTCTAACTTGTTTCTTGTCCTAACTTGTTTCTTGTCTCTCAGGATGCAAGTAAGGTGGTCTGGCCTTCCGATCTCTTTCAAAATTTCCCACAGTTTGCTGTGATCCACATTCATAGGCCTTAGCATAGTCAATTATGGAGAAGTAGTTGTTTTTCTGGAATTCTCTTGCATGTTCTATCCAATGCAAGTTGGCAATTTGAACATTAATTTCTCTGCTTTTTGTCGATTCAGCTTGTACATCTGGAAGTTCTCAGTTCATGTACTGTTGAAACATAGCTTGAAGGATTTTGTGCATCACATTGCCCGCTTGTGAAATGGCTGCAATTGTACAGTAGTTCATTGGTCTTCTTATCCATTCCCCCAAACTTTCTCAGCATCAAGGTCTTTTTCAATTTCAGGTCTTCACATCAGAGCCAAAATATTGGAACTCTAGTTTTTGCATCAGTCCTTCCAATGAATATACAGGGTTGATTTCCATTAAGATTGAACGGTTTTCTCTCCTTGATATCCAAGGGACTCTCAAGAGTCTTCTCCAGCACCACAATTTAAAAGCATCAATTCTTCAGCACTCAGTGTTCTTTATAGTCCAACTTTCACAGTTATGTATGACTACTGAAAAAAAATCACAGTTTTGACATACATTGCTTTGTTGACAAATTGATGTCTCCACTTTTTAATATGCTCTCTATGTTTGTCATATCTTTTCCCCCAAGGAACAAGCATCTTTTAATTTCATGATTGCAGCATCATTCACATTTATTTTGGAGTCCAAGAAAATATTCTCTGTTAATGTTTCCACATTTCCCCCATCCATTTGCCATGAAGTGATTGGGCTAGATGCCATATTCTTAACCTTTTGAATATTGAATTTTAAGCCAGCCTTTCATTCCCATCTTTCATCTTCATCAATAGGTTTTTTAGTTTCTCTTTGCTTTCTGCCATAACGCTGGTGTCATCTGCCTATCTGAGGTTATTAATATTTATCCTAGGAATACTGATTCCAGCTTATGATTCTACCAGCCTGGCATTGCACATAGAAGTTAAATGAGGAGCGTGGCAGTATACAGCTGTGACATGTTCCTTTTCCCATTTAGAACCAGTCCATTGTTCCATGTCCTTTTCTAACTTGTTTCTTGTCCTAACTTGTTTCTTGTCTCTCAGGATGCAAGTAAGGTGGTCTGGCCTTCCGATCTCTTTCAAAATTTCCCACAGTTTGCTGTGATCCACATTCATAGGCCTTAGCATAGTCAATTATGGAGAAGTAGTTGTTTTTCTGGAATTCTCTTGCATGTTCTATCCAATGCAAGTTGGCAATTTGAACATTAATTTCTCTGCTTTTTGTCGATTCAGCTTGTACATCTGGAAGTTCTCAGTTCATGTACTGTTGAAACATAGCTTGAAGGATTTTGTGCATCACATTGCCCGCTTGTGAAATGGCTGCAATTGTACAGTAGTTTGGGCATTCTTTGGTATTGCCTTTCTTTGGTATTTGAATGAAACCTGACATTTTCCAGTCCTGTGACCACTGCTGAGTTTTCCAAATCTGAGAACACTGTTTTAACAGCATCATCTTTTAGGATTTGAAATAGCTCAGCTGGAAATTCATCCCCTCCACTAGCTTTGTATTAATACTTATAAAGGCCCGTTCGACTTCATACTCCAATATGTCTGGTTCTAGGTGAGGGAACACACCGTCATGGCTTTTGTGTCATTAAGACCTATTCTGTATAGTCTTTCTGTGTATTCTTGCTAATCTTTTCTGCTTCTGGTGGGTATTTTCTGTTTATGTCCTTTATTGTACTCATCTTTGTATTGCATGTTCCCTTGCTATCTCCTTTGTTTTCTTTGTTTGTTTGTTTGTTTTTGTTTTCTTGAAAAGGCCTCTTGGAGGACATAAACAAAATCGTGTGTGCACCAGGACCCCAGGGGAAAGGAGCAATGACCTCATAAGGGAGTAAGTCATATATGCCTGTGAGTATTTGAGGGTACCTTGTGGACATGGATTAGACATAACCTGCCATGGGGATAGAGGGACTGGCAGCAGCAGTCCTGTTGGCCATGTGTTGTCATAAATCTTTTTGGAATTTGCCATTTGTCTTCCTATGTCACCTATAAACTTCAGGATGTTTTCCATGAGCAAGATAACTACCAGAGAAGAAGCACAATCTCATTCATCAGCAAATAATTGTATTAAAGATTTAAAGCATGTTTCTACCTACTAGAACAAAGCCAAATTTTCCCCAGATCCAGTCCCTCCCAGTAGGAAGCTAGCAAAAAATTTCTTATCCTTATCGATCAGAGGGCAAACAGAAGTAAGAACTATAATCCAACAATCTCCAGAAGGAAAACCACAATTAAAGAAAGCTAACCAAAATGATCATGTTGCTCATAGCTTTCTGTAACTCAACAAAGTCATGCTATGTAGGGTTATCCAAGGTGGATGGGTCATGGTGGAGAGTTCTTTTTTTTTTTAAGATTTATTTATTTATTTATTTTGAGGAGGGTGGGGTGGGGAGGGAGGGGAGCAGGCGGGCTACTTCTATTGGTCTTTCATTTGTCTAGTTTCATCCATCTTTGTTCTTTGGCTCCTGTGGGCCTCCCATCGCGGTGGCCTCTGTTGTCGCAGAGCACCAGCTCTGGGCGCATGCGCTCCAGAGCTCTGGCTCGGTAGTTGGACACATCGGTCCAGCCGCTCCACGGCACGTGGGATCTTCCCAGGCCAGGGATCAAACCGGCGCCCCTTGCAGTGCAAGGCGGTGTCCTTACCCACTGGACCACCAGGGAAGCCCATGGTGGAGAGTTCTGACAAAGCGTGGTCCACTGAAGGAGGGAATGGCAAACCACTTCAATATTCTTGCCTCAAGACTCCTATGAACAGTATGAAAAGGCTACATAGGGATCTAGCAAAATCAACTGCAGAATTCAAAACTGCACATCATAGAACTAAAAAGTCTTCAGCCAACCTATGAAATTACATAGCCATTAGAATCTGTTACTCCTTATTTCTCTTTTAGATTCTTTACTGAATTTGTTACAATTATTCCTTCTGTTTTATGTTTCCAATTTTTTGGCCACGAGGTACATGGGATCTCAGCTACCCAAACAGGTATTAAACCTGCAATCCCTGCATTGGGAGACAAAGTTTCAACAACTGCACCACCCCAGAAGTCCCACCATCCCATATTTCAAGGCCTCTCACCTTCTGAGATGGCTCATATTTCTGTGGAGGTGTTTCTTTCAGGATCATTGTTACTTTTTGAGATGGACAACAGTTTGTCTATGAAATGTGTATCTTTCTAAATAAATCCTCTTCTTACCTATTATTTTGTCTCTCAGTGAATCCTTTCTTCTATGAGACATAAAGAACCTGAATTTATTAAGTCCTGAGAAAAAGTATGTGATTTCAATTGAATTTTGGTTGGGTTTGAGTCTCAGACCATGGGTTCAAGTCTCATAATGAGATTTATGGTTTCAGAAGCTTTATAATGATGTCTGTCGTTCAGGCTTCTGAATGTGAGTCATATTAATAGGAACTTAAGTACTAGGGTTTGGAGGCTGAGTATCCTAATAAATTATATGTTTGCTATCCCTTTCTGAGTTGTAAATCAATTGAGATAGACAAAGATTAAGGTAGAAGGAGAAATTAATGCTTTCACTACTTATTAAAGCCAAAACAGGCAAAGGTACAGCCGAGGAGACTTTCAAGATGGCTGAGGAATTAGATAGGAAGATCACCTCCCTGTTCCTCAACAAAGACATCAAAAACTCATCTGGACGTGGAACAACTCCTGCAGAACATCTTCTGAATATTGGCAGAAGACTGCAGACTTCCAAAAAGGCAAATTTCCTTAGAATGAGGTAGGGCAAAAGATAAAGAAAAATATGAGACAAAAGATTTTGAATGAGAACTTGTACCCCAGGCAGGCAGTCAGGAAGGAGGAAATGTTTCCACACATTTAGGAACCCCATAATGGATGAGAGTGGGAGCTTTGGAACCTTAGCGAAGAATGAAATAACTGGTACTTGGAAGGCAAAATGGAGAGGATTCACCACAGAGATTGCTGCTGAACAAAACTTCCCAGTTGAGAAGTGGCTTACGTGCCCATCACAGCAAGTGGGTGCTGGGTGCACAAGTACAAGTATTGGGTTGGACACCAGGAACAGGACCAGAGTTGACTTGGGGCTAGCATGACACAACTGAGGGAATCCAGTGAAAAGCCTGGGCCTGTCAGAGGGGCAAAAGATCAATGTTGTGGGAAAATTTCTCATTCCCACAGAATACAGGACCACCTTAGTCTGTGACTCTACAGGTAGAAAAATTAGTAGAAGATCCAGAGGCAGAGGACAGGAGACTATGATAGTCTTAAACCCAGGAGTTACAGCTGCCACCAAGCTGCAAGCAAGCATGGCTTGGTGCCCAAATCTTTCTGGGAACCTCAGCAGCTTGGCTTTGCTAAGGGATCCACGACCCAGGGTCAACTCTCCTGGAGAAACACAATACCTGATTCAGACTAGCAACTTCCCATGGATCTCAGACACAGCAGACACTTCCCACAGACCTCAACTCTTTCTGTCATGCACTCTCTTCTCCCAGCTCGGGTTCAAGTCTCATAATGAGATTTATGGTTTCAGAAGCTTTATAATGATGTCTGTCGTTCAGGCTTCTGAATGTGAGTCATATTAATAGGAACTTAAGTACTAGGGTTTGGAGGCTGAGTATCCTAATAAATTATATGTTTGCTATCCCTTTCTGAGTTGTAAATCAATTGAGATAGACAAAGATTAAGGTAGAAGGAGAAATTAATGCTTTCACTACTTATTAAAGCCAAAACAGGCAAAGGTACAGCCGAGGAGACTTTCAAGATGGCTGAGGAATTAGATAGGAAGATCACCTCCCTGTTCCTCAACAAAGACATCAAAAACTCATCTGGACGTGGAACAACTCCTGCAGAACATCTTCTGAATATTGGCAGAAGACTGCAGACTTCCAAAAAGGCAAATTTCCTTAGAATGAGGTAGGGCAAAAGATAAAGAAAAATATGAGACAAAAGATTTTGAATGAGAACTTGTACCCCAGGCAGGCAGTCAGGAAGGAGGAAATGTTTCCACACATTTAGGAACCCCATAATGGATGAGAGTGGGAGCTTTGGAACCTTAGCGAAGAATGAAATAACTGGTACTTGGAAGGCAAAATGGAGAGGATTCACCACAGAGATTGCTGCTGAACAAAACTTCCCAGTTGAGAAGTGGCTTACGTGCCCATCACAGCAAGTGGGTGCTGGGTGCACAAGTACAAGTATTGGGTTGGACACCAGGAACAGGACCAGAGTTGACTTGGGGCTAGCATGACACAACTGAGGGAATCCAGTGAAAAGCCTGGGCCTGTCAGAGGGGCAAAAGATCAATGTTGTGGGAAAATTTCTCATTCCCACAGAATACAGGACCACCTTAGTCTGTGACTCTACAGGTAGAAAAATTAGTAGAAGATCCAGAGGCAGAGGACAGGAGACTATGATAGTCTTAAACCCAGGAGTTACAGCTGCCACCAAGCTGCAAGCAAGCATGGCTTGGTGCCCAAATCTTTCTGGGAACCTCAGCAGCTTGGCTTTGCTAAGGGATCCACGACCCAGGGTCAACTCTCCTGGAGAAACACAATACCTGATTCAGACTAGCAACTTCCCATGGATCTCAGACACAGCAGACACTTCCCACAGACCTCAACTCTTTCTGTCATGCACTCTCTTCTCCCAGCTCAACTGAACAAGTGAGTCCTAATAAGCTGATAATTTCACTCCCTTATGTCTGAGGGAAGAAGAGACAATGAAGACTGCCTACAAGTAGAGGCAGGACCAAAATCAAAGAAGAGCACCATCACCTGTATAAATGAAGCAGACAAGGTGAAAGTTGTCCTGCAGCTGCAGGTGCAAGGGATGAAATCTTCTCAGCCTGTGGGCATTAGGGGTAACTGTGGACATTGGGAATATAAACAGGCTGGAATAAGAAAGCATCTGAGTCTGAACTGATGCCACATCATCAAAAACAGGTCCTGAAACACCCCTAGAATTATTGGAGGATCTTATGGGTAAGAAGATTGACTAAAGCACACTGTTTGGAAAGGAAAAAGAAGGAATGAAAAAAGCATTCTTCTTACTGCTATTCTCTATGTATTGTACACTATGCTTTTATTGTTCTAACATTATTCCTTATTATTATTTTAACCTTTATTTATAAAAATGACAATTTTCTTTTTTAAAATATCTACTTTTAAGCAAATTCATTTTATTTTCTCCTATTTTTACAGTACTCTTTTATTTATACTGTGTTTTTCCCATATTTTTTGATTTTGTGTTTTTGTTAGTCTATTTTTTACTATTCATTTTCACCAAAGATTTGTTTATGGGCTAGATTGCTCTCTTTTTTGACACCTATTTATATCCTATTTTCTATCTCTTTTTCTGCCTTCTTTTTGCAAGTTTGTGACTTTTTTGGCTGTTCTTGGCTGTTGAGTGTTAGTTTTACCAGTAGTCTTAGGGATTATTTCTTTTGTGCTATGTGGCCTGTTAAGTATTGGTACTACTGTAAGGGGTCAGGCCTGAACCTCCAAGGTGGGACACACGAATCCAGGAATTTGGACCACCAGAGAGCTCCTGACCCAATGGAACATTAGGTGATTAAAACGCTTCCAAAGACCTCCATCTCCACACTAAAAGTCCTACTAAACCAAGTCCTACTAAAAGACCAGCAAACTATAGTGCTGGACACCTCACACCAAAATGTTAGCAAAGCAGGAACATGACACTACTTGGCAGAATGACTGCTCAAAGTCATACCAATCCCATAGACATACAAAACAGATTACAGAACATGGGACTGCCCTTCAGGGACGTAAGATTCAGCTCCATCCCCCAGAACACAGTCACAAGGTCCTTTAACAAGTAAATCTTCCTCAGTGCTAGTATAACACAAGAGAGGCCAGACTCTAAAATTAAGAGGAACTAAACCTCTTAGCCTGAATAAAGGGAAAACCTAAACATAGTAAATTAAACAAAATTAAAAGACAGACAAATATGAAACAGATGAAAGAACATGGTAAAAACCCGGAAAATTAAAAAAAAAAGAAGAAATAAGCAATCTATTTGAAAAGGAGATTTCAGAGTAACGATAATAAGGTTGATTCAGAACATTAGAAATAAAATGCAGGCATAGAGAAATAGACTGAAAGCATGGCTAGAGAAGGTAAAAAAATGTTTAACAAGGACTTAGAATAATTAAATAATAGACAATCAGCAATGAACAAAACAAAAACTGAAATTAAAAATACACTAGAACTGGAGGGCTTGCTGAATGAAGAGGGGAAGCGCCGCATCGCGAGGATGCACTGCTTGTTCCTCAGATGCTAGAATGTGAACTAATATCACGGAACACCATAGCAAACCAGACATAGAGCCTACACCTCCTGACCAATCATCAAACCAAAGATCTTCAGAGTGGAAGCCCTGATTCCAAGACCCCACACAATCAAAGAACATACAATACTAAAGATTATTCATCTGTAAACAAGACCTAACACCATTCAAGTAACAAACCACTGAACCCTTCTAGAAGGACAGAAACCCAAAGGAAAGGAGAATTCAACCAAGAAGCTTAGTGAGGGAAAAAGGACTCCACATACGCAGACACACACAAAGAAACAAAATTAACCTAATAATGAAACGTCAGAGAAACACTGCACAAATGAAGGACCAAGCTAGAGAAACACAGCTTCAAATGACAGAGGAGGAGATAGACAAACTATCTGAAAGAGAATTCAGAAAAGCTATACTAATGTGGATGCAAAACACCAAAAACAGAATAGTAGAGGAAATTAGTGCATTGAGAAGAGACATGCAAGAAATGAAAAACAAGCAAATGGAGACAACCAACTCAATTGCTGAACTCAAACATACTATAGAAGGTCTTAACAGTAGAGTATCAGAGGCTGAAGAACAGATAAGTGAGCTGGAAGATAGACTGGTGGAAATAAGTGCTGAAGAACACAACAAAACGAAAGAATTAAAAGAACTGAGGATAGCCTCAGAGACCTATGGGACAATATCAAATGCACCAACATTGTATCAATAATTACTTTGAATGTAAATGGACTGAATGCCTCAACGAAATGACACAGGCTGGCTGAATGGATCCAGAAACAAGACACATATATTTGCTGTTTACAAGAGACCCACTTCAGACCTAGAGACACTCATAGACTGAAAATGAGAGGCAGGAAAAAGATATTCCATGCAAATGGAAATCAAGAGAAAGTTGGGGTAGCAATCCTCATATTAGACAGAGTAGATTTTAAATAAAGAAGATTATAAGAGACAAGGCAGATCACTACATCATGATTAAGGGATCTATCCAAGAGGAAGACATAATGGCCATGAAAATCTACGCACCCAACACAGGGGCACCTCAATACATAAGACAGTTACTTTCAGACATAAAAGAAGAAATCAACAATAACACAGAAATAGTAGGAGACTTTAACACTCCTCTCACTCCAATGGACAGATTATCCAAACAGAAAATTAATGAAGAAACACAAGCCTTAAATGTCACACTAGAAAAGATGGACCTCATCGATATCTTTAGGATGTTCCATCCAAAAGCAGAAGAATACACTTTCTTCTCAAGTGTTCATGGAACATTCTCCAGAATAGACCACATCTTGGGCCACAAATCAAACCTCAGTCAATTCAAGAAAACCGAAATTATATCAACTATCTTCTTAGACCACAATGCAATGAGACTGGAGATCAACTACCGGAAAAAAAAAAAAAAAAAAAAAAAAAAACCCTAAAAACACAGACACATGGAGATTAAACAATGCTTACTTAAAAAAATCAACTGATCCTTGAGAAAATCAGAGGAGAAATTAAACAATTCCTAGAAGAAAATGACAATGAACACACGATACTGCAAAAGCAGTTCTAAGAGAATGAGGTGGCTGGCTCTAGAACCTATCATAAAAAGTGAAGTAAGTCAAAAAGAGACAGACAAATACAGTATACTAACTCATATATATGGGATCTAGTACGAGGGTCATGGTAACACAAGCAGTGAACTCATGGAAAAACAGAATAGGCATAAGGACATTGTGGAGACTGAACAGTGAGAGGGGGCATAGAGGAAGTAACATTGAAACCTATACTGTCATGTGTGGAAAAGATAGCTATGGTCATTGCACTAAGGGAATAGGAGTACCTACAATCACTTGGGGTGATGGTCTGGTGGGGTGGGAGGTGGGGAATTGGGTGGGGGTAGTGTCCAGGGATATGCATATGAATGATCTGGGAACATACATGTTGGTGAACAACAAAATCTGTAAAATCTTTAAAATAAAGAATAAAAAAAATTAAAAAAAAACAAAACAAAAAAGAAACAAACAAACAAACAAACAAAAATATACACTAGAGGATTGAATAGCAGAATAACTGAGGCAGAAGAAAGAATAAATGAGCTGGAAGAAAGAATGATGGAAATAGCTGAAGCAGAGCAGAATAAAGAAAAAAAGATATATGATGTGAGGACAGTCTGAAACCTCTGGGACAACATTAAGCATATAAAATTTTGAATTATATGTGTACCAGAAGAAGAAGAGAAAAATAAAGGGTCTGAGACAATATTTGAGGAGACTATGGTCAAAAACTTCCGTAACATGTGAAAGAAAATAGCTATCCATGTCGAGAGAGCTCAAAAGGTCCTATACAGGACAAACACAAGAAGAAACACACAAAGACACATTTTAATCAAACTAACAAAAAATAAACACAAAAAAAGTATATTAAATGAAGCAAGGAAAATACAACTTATAATATACAAAGGGATCCCCATAAAGCTAATAGTTGGACTTCCAACAGAACTCTGCAGGTCAGAAGGCAGTGACAGGATATACTCACAGTGATGAAAGGGGAAAACCTACAACAAAATTATTCTATCCAGCAAGGATCTCATTCAGATTTGAAGGAAAGATCAAAAGCTTTACAGACAAGTGAAAATTGAAAGAATTCAGCACCACCACACCAGATTTGCAAAAAATACTAAAGGAACTTCTGTAGATAGGAAACAAAGTAAAACTTCCCAAAGCAGTTCTAAGAGAATGAGGTGGCTGGCTCTAGAACCTATCATAAAAAGTGAAGTAAGTCAAAAAGAGACAGACAAATACAGTATACTAACTCATATATATGGGATCTAGTACGAGGGTCATGGTAACACAAGCAGTGAACTCATGGAAAAACAGAATAGGCATAAGGACATTGTGGAGACTGAACAGTGAGAGGGGGCATAGAGGAAGTAACATTGAAACCTATACTGTCATGTGTGGAAAAGATAGCTATGGTCATTGCACTAAGGGAATAGGAGTACCTACAATCACTTGGGGTGATGGTCTGGTGGGGTGGGAGGTGGGGAATTGGGTGGGGGTAGTGTCCAGGGATATGCATATGAATGATCTGGGAACATACATGTTGGTGAACAACAAAATCTGTAAAATCTTTAAAATAAAGAATCAAAAATTAAAAAAACAAAACAAAAAAGAAACAAACAAACAAACAAACAAAAATATACACTAGAGGATTGAATAGCAGAATAACTGAGGCAGAAGAAAGAATAAATGAGCTGGAAGAAAGAATGATGGAAATAGCTGAAGCAGAGCAGAATAAAGAAAAAAAGATATATGATGTGAGGACAGTCTGAAACCTCTGGGACAACATTAAGCATATAAAATTTTGAATTATATGTGTACCAGAAGAAGAAGAGAAAAATAAAGGGTCTGAGACAATATTTGAGGAGACTATGGTCAAAAACTTCCGTAACATGTGAAAGAAAATAGCTATCCATGTCGAGAGAGCTCAAAAGGTCCTATACAGGACAAACACAAGAAGAAACACACAAAGACACATTTTAATCAAACTAACAAAAAATAAACACAAAAAAAGTATATTAAATGAAGCAAGGAAAATACAACTTATAATATACAAAGGGATCCCCATAAAGCTAATAGTTGGACTTCCAACAGAACTCTGCAGGTCAGAAGGCAGTGACAGGATATACTCACAGTGATGAAAGGGGAAAACCTACAACAAAATTATTCTATCCAGCAAGGATCTCATTCAGATTTGAAGGAAAGATCAAAAGCTTTACAGACAAGTGAAAATTGAAAGAATTCAGCACCACCACACCAGATTTGCAAAAAATACTAAAGGAACTTCTGTAGATAGGAAACGTTAGAGAAGTAAAAAGCTTACAAAACCAAACCAAAAGCAATAAAGTAAGTGCTAATATAGTATCTATAGTTACCTTAAGTATAACCGGAAAAAATGCTTCAACCAAAAGACATGAAGTGAATGAAAGCCACTCAGTTATGTCCGATTTTTGTGACTCATGGATAAGCCTTGGGATTCTCCAGGCAAGAGTCTTGGAGTGGGAAGTCCTTGCCTTCTCCAGGGGATCTTTCCAAGCCTGGGATTGATCTCAGATTTTCTGCATTGCGGGTAGATTCTTTACCATCTGAGATACAACAGATGCCCCAACGACATAGATTTATTAAATGGATCCAAAACAAGACTTCTATATATGCTGCATACACTAGATCCAATTCAGAACTTGGGACACAGTCAGACTGAAAATGAGGGACTGCAAAAAAGTTTTTTCATGCAAATGAAAATCAAAAGAAAGTGGCAGTAGTAATGTTTACATAAGGTGGATTTTAAAATAAAGACCATTACATGAGAGACATTGCATAATGATCAATAAATCATCCCAAGAAGAAGATATAACAATTATAAGCATATACAGCACCAACATAGGAACATCTTAACACAGAAAGCAAATGCTAACAACTGTTAGTATATGGCTTTGATGAAACTCTGTGAGATGGTGAAGGACAAGGATCACAAGAAATCAGATGTGAACAAGCAACTAAACTGACTGACTGAACAACTATTAAGGGGAAATTGAGTAACACAATAATATTGAAAGACTTTGATACTCCACTACAACTAGTGGATAGATCATTCAGACAGACATTTAATAAGGAAACTTGAGTTTTAAATGATACATTGGACCAACTGGACCTAATTGTTGACTTTCAAAGACACATTTTAATCAAAAACAAAAATAAACACAAAAAAAGTATATTAAATGAAGCAAGGAAAATACAACTTATAATATACAAAGGGATCCCCATAAAGCTAATAGTTGGACTTCCAACAGAACTCTGCAGGTCAGAAGGCAGTGACAGGATATACTCACAGTGATGAAAGGGGAAAACCTACAACAAAATTATTCTATCCAGCAAGGATCTCATTCAGATTTGAAGGAAAGATCAAAAGCTTTACAGACAAGTGAAAATTGAAAGAATTCAGCACCACCACACCAGATTTGCAAAAAATACTAAAGGAACTTCTGTAGATAGGAAACGTTAGAGAAGTAAAAAGCTTACAAAACCAAACCAAAAGCAATAAAGTAAGTGCTAATATAGTATCTATAGTTACCTTAAGTATAACCGGAAAAAATGCTTCAACCAAAAGACATGAAGTGAATGAAAGCCACTCAGTTATGTCCGATTTTTGTGACTCATGGATAAGCCTTGGGATTCTCCAGGCAAGAGTCTTGGAGTGGGAAGTCCTTGCCTTCTCCAGGGGATCTTTCCAAGCCTGGGATTGATCTCAGATTTTCTGCATTGCGGGTAGATTCTTTACCATCTGAGATACAACAGATGCCCCAACGACATAGATTTATTAAATGGATCCAAAACAAGACTTCTATATATGCTGCATACACTAGATCCAATTCAGAACTTGGGACACAGTCAGACTGAAAATGAGGGACTGCAAAAAAGTTTTTTCATGCAAATGAAAATCAAAAGAAAGTGGCAGTAGTAATGTTTACATAAGGTGGATTTTAAAATAAAGACCATTACATGAGAGACATTGCATAATGATCAATAAATCATCCCAAGAAGAAGATATAACAATTATAAGCATATACAGCACCAACATAGGAACATCTTAACACAGAAAGCAAATGCTAACAACTGTTAGTATATGGCTTTGATGAAACTCTGTGAGATGGTGAAGGACAAGGATCACAAGAAATCAGATGTGAACAAGCAACTAAACTGACTGACTGAACAACTATTAAGGGGAAATTGAGTAACACAATAATATTGAAAGACTTTGATACTCCACTACAACTAGTGGATAGATCATTCAGACAGACATTTAATAAGGAAACTTGAGTTTTAAATGATACATTGGACCAACTGGACCTAATTGTTGACTACAGGACATTTCAGCCCAAAAGAGTAGATTTCAGGTTTTTTTTTTTTGAATGCATATGGCATTCTCCAGTATAGATCACATCTTGGGTCAGACAAAAAGCCTTTTAAACTATAAAATATTTAGATTATCCCAAGCATCCTTTCTGACCACAATGCTATGAGATTAGGTATCAACCACAGGAAGAAATGGTACAGAAAGCACACACCTAAACAATGAACTTTTGTATAACCAAGAAGTATCTGACACAATCAAAGAGAAAATCAAATGATACCTAGAAGCAAATGACAATACTAGCATGATAACTCAAATCCGATGGGATGCATCAAAAACTATACTAATAGGGAAGTTATATCACTACAAACTTATGTCAATGAACAAGAGAACCATCAAATAAACAACCTAATCATATACCTTAAGTCACTAGAAAAAAGAAAAGTTAGTAAAAGGGTAAAAGTCCTAAAGATCAGAGCAGAAATAAAGTGAAAAAAAATGAAGAAGATAATAACAAATATCTACAAAATTAAACCTGGTTTATGAAAAGATGAACAAAAGAAGATAAACCAAATTGAGAAACCATTAGCCAGACTTCTTGGGAATATAAAAAAGGATGAATTAGAAAAGAAATAGAAGTTATAACATGCAACACAGAAATACAAAGATTATAAAAATCTATTAGAAAGAACTACTAATGTATGCCAATAAAATGGACAACCTACAAGAAATAGACAAATTCTCAGAAAAGTGTAACTATTCAAAACTGAATCAAGAAGAAATAGGAAATATGAACAGACAAATCCATATCACAGACATTGAAATGATCAATAAATCATCCCAAGAAGAAGATATAACAATTATAAGCATATACAGCACCAACATAGGAACATCTTAACACAGAAAGCAAATGCTAACAACTGTTAGTATATGGCTTTGATGAAACTCTGTGAGATGGTGAAGGACAAGGATCACAAGAAATCAGATGTGAACAAGCAACTAAACTGACTGACTGAACAACTATTAAGGGGAAATTGAGTAACACAATAATATTGAAAGACTTTGATACTCCACTACAACTAGTGGATAGATCATTCAGACAGACATTTAATAAGGAAACTTGAGTTTTAAATGATACATTGGACCAACTGGACCTAATTGTTGACTACAGGACATTTCAGCCCAAAAGAGTAGATTTCAGGTTTTTTTTTTGAATGCATATGGCATTCTCCAGTATAGATCACATCTTGGGTCAGACAAAAAGCCTTTTAAACTATAAAATATTTAGATTATCCCAAGCATCCTTTCTGACCACAATGCTATGAGATTAGGTATCAACCACAGGAAGAAATGGTACAGAAAGCACACACCTAAACAATGAACTTTTGTATAACCAAGAAGTATCTGACACAATCAAAGAGAAAATCAAATGATACCTAGAAGCAAATGACAATACTAGCATGATAACTCAAATCCGATGGGATGCATCAAAAACTATACTAATAGGGAAGTTATATCACTACAAACTTATGTCAATGAACAAGAGAACCATCAAATAAACAACCTAATCATATACCTTAAGTCACTAGAAAAAAGAAAAGTTAGTAAAAGGGTAAAAGTCCTAAAGATCAGAGCAGAAATAAAGTGAAAAAAAATGAAGAAGATAATAACAAATATCTACAAAATTAAACCTGGTTTATGAAAAGATGAACAAAAGAAGATAAACCAAATTGAGAAACCATTAGCCAGACTTCTTGGGAATATAAAAAAGGATGAATTAGAAAAGAAATAGAAGTTATAACATGCAACACAGAAATACAAAGATTATAAAAATCTATTAGAAAGAACTACTAATGTATGCCAATAAAATGGACAACCTACAAGAAATAGACAAATTCTCAGAAAAGTGTAACTATTCAAAACTGAATCAAGAAGAAATAGGAAATATGAACAGACAAATCCATATCACAGGTATTAAATTTGTAATAAAATATCTCCCAACAAACAAATGACCAAGGCCACATGACTTTCCAGGCTAATCTGCCAAAATTTTAGAGGAGAACTAATATCTATTCTGTTCAAATTCTTCCAGAAACTTTCATAGTAAGGTAAACTCATTTTACAAGGAATCATCACTGTGATACCAAAACCAGATACATATATTCTAAAGAAAGGAAAATTATAGGCCAATATAACTGATGAACATAAATTGAAAATCATCAAGAAAAATATGGCAATTAAATACAACAATATATTTTAAAAATCATACATCATAATAATGTAGGCTTTATCCCAGGGATGCTAGCACTAGCATTATTCAATATACACAAAACAATGTGATATACCATATTACCAAACTGAAAGATAAAATCTATACAACAATCTCAGTAGATGCCGAAGAAGCTTTTGACAAAATTCAACACGTATTTATTATAAAGACTCTTCAGAAAGAAGATATAAAGTGAACATACCTGAAATAACAAAAGTCATATAAACAAACCCATAGCAAACATTATTATCAGTGATGAAAAAATGAAAGTATTATTTCTAAGATCAGGAATAAGCAAACACTTTCACCACTATTGTTCAGTATAGCTTAGGAAGTCTCACCCACAGCAGTCAGAGAAGGAAAAGTAATAAACAGAATCCAAACTGTAAAAGAAGCAGAACACTCACTGTTTGCAGGTTACATGACACTATTGGAGAGAACCTTAAAGATATTGCCAGGAAAGCACTTAACAGACACAAATCCTTTCATTCCTATACAATAACAATGAAAAATCAGAAAAAGAAATTAAAGAAATAATGGCATACACCTTTGTAACAAAACTAAGAAAATGGCTAGGGATAAACACACCTATAGAGAAAAGAAATATCTGTATGCAGAAAACTGTCACTGATGAAAAAAATGAACCATTACACTAAGAGATGGAGACTTATACCATGTTCTTTGATTGGAATAATCAAATTGTGGAAATGACTGCACTATGCAAAGCAAGCCATAGGTTCAATACAGTCCCTAACAAATTACCAGTGATATTTTTTTTAACAGTACTATAACAAAAACTTTCACTATTTGTGTGGAAACACAAGAGACCCTGAATAGACAAAGGAATCTTGAGAAAGAAGAATGGAGCTGAAGGAACAAACCTTCCTGACTGCAGATTAGATTATAAAGCTACAGTCATCAAGACAGTATGGTACTGGCACAAAAATAGATCTATAGATCAACAGAGCAATATAGAAAGCCCAGAGATAAATCCATGGAACTATGGGAACCTTATATTTAACAGAAGTGCCAAGAATATACAATGGAAACAGACCCCCTCTTTAACAAGTGGTGCTGGGAAAACTATATAGTTACATTGAAAAAATGAAATTAGAAAACTTCATAACACCATATACTACGATGGATTAAAGACCTAAATATAAGATCAGAAATTATAAAGAAAGCTTTTAGAGGAAAACATAGGGAGAACACTCTCTGACATAAATCACAGCAAGATGGTTTGTGACCCACATTGTTGAATAATGGAAGTAAAGGCAAAAATAAACAGATGGGAAGTAAATTAAACTTAAAAGCTTTTACACAGCAAACTAAAAACAAGGTGAAAAGAAAACCCTCGGATTGGGAGAAAGTAATAATAGTAAATGAAACAATGGACAAAGATTAATCTCCAAAATATAAAGGTAGCTCATATAGCTTGATACCAGAGAAAAAAGTCAATCAAAAAGCAGGCAGAAAATCTAAACAGACATTTCTCTAATGAAGACAAACAAGATGACTGATAAACACATGAACACTCACTGTTTGCATACATGACACTATTGGAGAGAACCTTAAAGATATTGCCAGGAAAGCACTTAACAGACACAAATCCTTTCATTCCTATACAATAACAATGAAAAATCAGAAAAAGAAATTAAAGAAATAATGGCATACACCTTTGTAACAAAACTAAGAAAATGGCTAGGATAAACACACCTATAGAGAAAAGAAATATCTGTATGCAGAAAACTGTCACTGATGAAAAAAATGAACCATTACACTAAGAGATGGAGACTTATACCATGTTCTTTGATTGGAATAATCAAATTGTGGAAATGACTGCACTATGCAAAGCAAGCCATAGGTTCAATACAGTCCCTAACAAATTACCAGTGATATTTTTTTTAACAGTACTATAACAAAAACTTTCACTATTTGTGTGGAAACACAAGAGACCCTGAATAGACAAAGGAATCTTGAGAAAGAAGAATGGAGCTGAAGGAACAAACCTTCCTGACTGCAGATTAGATTATAAAGCTACAGTCATCAAGACAGTATGGTACTGGCACAAAAATAGATCTATAGATCAACAGAGCAATATAGAAAGCCCAGAGATAAATCCATGGAACTATGGGAACCTTATATTTAACAGAAGTGCCAAGAATATACAATGGAAACAGACCCCCTCTTTAACAAGTGGTGCTGGGAAAACTATATAGTTACATTGAAAAAATGAAATTAGAAAACTTCATAACACCATATACTACGATGGATTAAAGACCTAAATATAAGATCAGAAATTATAAAGAAAGCTTTTAGAGGAAAACATAGGGAGAACACTCTCTGACATAAATCACAGCAAGATGGTTTGTGACCCACATTGTTGAATAATGGAAGTAAAGGCAAAAATAAACAGATGGGAAGTAAATTAAACTTAAAAGCTTTTACACAGCAAACTAAAAACAAGGTGAAAAGAAAACCCTCGGATTGGGAGAAAGTAATAATAGTAAATGAAACAATGGACAAAGATTAATCTCCAAAATATAAAGGTAGCTCATATAGCTTGATACCAGAGAAAAAAGTCAATCAAAAAGCAGGCAGAAAATCTAAACAGACATTTCTCTAATGAAGACAAACAAGATGACTGATAAACACATGAAAATATGTTCATCATTGTTCATTATTCAGTTCAAGTTCAGTTTAGTAACTCAATTGTGTCCAACTGTCTGCAACTCCATGGACTATAGCATGCCAGGCTTGCCTGTCCTTCAAGATTTCCTGTAGTTTGCTCAAACTTATGTCCAACAAGTTGGTGATGTCATCCAACTATATCATTCTCTGTAATCCCATTCTTCTCTCTTCTATTTTTCCCAGCATCAGGGTCTTGTCCAATTAGTCAGCTTTTCACATCAAGTGGCCAACGTATTGGAGCTT
The DNA here is from genome assembly GCA_022376925.1 of Tragulus kanchil. NCBI lineage: Eukaryota > Metazoa > Chordata > Mammalia > Artiodactyla > Tragulidae > Tragulus > Tragulus kanchil. Next base: position 53,095,501 of record JAIOJX010000027.1, on the reverse strand, counting down.
CAGCTTTAGCATCATTCCTTCCAATGAATATTCAGGGTTGATTTCCTTTAGGATTGACTAGTTGGATCTCCTTGCAGTCAAAGGAACTCTCAAGAGTGTTTTCTGGTACCACAGTTTGAAGGCATCAGTTCTTCAGTGTAAACTCTTTTTTTTATGGTCCAACTTTCATCCATACATGACTAATGGGAAAAAACAAACAAACAAACAAACAGTTTTAACTATACAGACCTTTGATGGCAAAGTCTCTGCTTTTGAATATGCTGCCTAGGTTTCTCATATCTTTTCTTTCAAGTGTCAAGTGTCTTTTAATTTCATGACTTCAGTCAATGCAGTAATTTTGAAGCCTAAGAAAATAAAGTCTGTCAATGTTCCCATTATTCATCTATTTATCATGAAGTGATGGGACCCGATGCTTGTTTTTTAAATGTTGAAGTTTAAGCCAGCCTTTTCACTTTCCTCTTTCACTTCATCAAGAAGCTCTTTAGTCCCTCTTCACTTTCTGCCATAAGCGTGGTGTTATCTGCATATCTGCGGTTATTAATATTTCTCCCAGAAATCTTAATTCCAGCTTGTGCTTCATCCAGACTGGCATTTTGTATGATGTACTCTGCATGTAAGTTAAATAAACAGTGTGACAATAAACAGCCTTGACATACTCCTTTCCCAATTTGAAGCCAATCAATTGCTCCGTGTCTGGTTCTAAATGTTACTTATTTATCAGGAAACGGGTTTCTCAGGAGGCAGGTAAGGTGGTTGGTATTCCCAAATCTAAGAAGTTTCCCCAGTTTGTTGTGATCCACACAACAAAGTCTTTAGTGTAGTCAATGAATCAGAAATAGATATTTATTTTCTATAATTCTCTTGCTGTTTCTATGATCCAATGGAGGTTGGCAATTAGATCTCTGATTCCCCTCTTTTTTTCTAAATCCAGTTTGCAAAACTGGAAGTTCTTGATTCATGTACTGTTGAAGCTTACCTTTGTGGATTTGGAGCATTACCTTTCTAGTATGTGAAACAAGTGCAATCTTGCAGTATTTTCAACATTCTTAGGCATTGCCATTCTTTGAGATTGGAATGAAACTTACCTTTTCCATTCTTTGGCCCTTGCTGAGTTTTCCAAATTTACTGGTATTTTGAGTGTAGCATTTTAACAGTATAATCTTTTAGGATTTGAAATAGCTCAGCTGGAATTGTATCACGTCTACTAGCTTTGATCATTATTAGATAAATGCAAGTGAAAACTCAGTGAGGTATCACCTCACATCATTCCGAATGTCCATCATCATAAGTCTGCAAACAATTAATACTGAAGAGGGCGTGGAAAAGTGTATCCTCTTGTACTGCTGGTGGCAATGTGAAGAGACATAACCATTATGTAGAACAGTATGGTGTGTTTATGTGTGTTAGTCACTCAGCTGTGTTCAATTAGTATGGAGATTCCTTCAAAAACTAGAGATATAACTACCATGTGACCCAACAAGACCACTACTGGACATATACCCTAAGGAGTCCACGACTGAAAGAGACCCATGTACCCCAGTGTTCATTTCAACACTTTTTACAATAGCTAGGACATGGAAACAACATAGATGTCCTTTGACAGATGAATAGATAAATATGTATACAATAGAATATTACTCATTCATAAAACCGAACATATTTGAGTCACTTCTATTGAGGTGGATAAGCCTAGAGCTTGTTATACAGAGTGAATTATGTAAGAAAGAGAAAACAAATATATATTAATCCATATACATGGAATCTAGAAAGATGGTACTGTAAACCCATTTGAAGGTAAGCAACGATGACACAGGCATAGGGAAAAAGTTTGTGGGCACTGGAAGGGAGGAGAAGGATGTGGGATGAATAGAGCAAGTAGCATTTAACCATTGCCATATTTAGAATAGATAACCAGTGAAAAGTTACTGTAACACAAGGAGCTCAAACTGGGTGCTCTGTGACAGTCTAGAAGGTTTGGAATTGAATGGGTTCAAGAGGGAGGGTACATAGTTATGTTTGATTCATTTTGATGTGTATTTGGAAAGACTCTGACCCTTTTCAACCAGTTTCTTTGATTCATGTACTGTTGAAGCTTACCTTTGTGGATTTGGAGCATTACCTTTCTAGTATGTGAAACAAGTGCAATCTTGCAGTATTTTCAACATTCTTAGGCATTGCCATTCTTTGAGATTGGAATGAAACTTACCTTTTCCATTCTTTGGCCCTTGCTGAGTTTTCCAAATTTACTGGTATTTTGAGTGTAGCATTTTAACAGTATAATCTTTTAGGATTTGAAATAGCTCAGCTGGAATTGTATCACGTCTACTAGCTTTGATCATTATTAGATAAATGCAAGTGAAAACTCAGTGAGGTATCACCTCACATCATTCCGAATGTCCATCATCATAAGTCTGCAAACAATTAATACTGAAGAGGGCGTGGAAAAGTGTATCCTCTTGTACTGCTGGTGGCAATGTGAAGAGACATAACCATTATGTAGAACAGTATGGTGTGTTTATGTGTGTTAGTCACTCAGCTGTGTTCAATTAGTATGGAGATTCCTTCAAAAACTAGAGATATAACTACCATGTGACCCAACAAGACCACTACTGGACATATACCCTAAGGAGTCCACGACTGAAAGAGACCCATGTACCCCAGTGTTCATTTCAACACTTTTTACAATAGCTAGGACATGGAAACAACATAGATGTCCTTTGACAGATGAATAGATAAATATGTATACAATAGAATATTACTCATTCATAAAACCGAACATATTTGAGTCACTTCTATTGAGGTGGATAAGCCTAGAGCTTGTTATACAGAGTGAATTATGTAAGAAAGAGAAAACAAATATATATTAATCCATATACATGGAATCTAGAAAGATGGTACTGTAAACCCATTTGAAGGTAAGCAACGATGACACAGGCATAGGGAAAAAGTTTGTGGGCACTGGAAGGGAGGAGAAGGATGTGGGATGAATAGAGCAAGTAGCATTTAACCATTGCCATATTTAGAATAGATAACCAGTGAAAAGTTACTGTAACACAAGGAGCTCAAACTGGGTGCTCTGTGACAGTCTAGAAGGTTTGGAATTGAATGGGTTCAAGAGGGAGGGTACATAGTTATGTTTGATTCATTTTGATGTGTATTAGAAAGTAACAGACTATTGTAAAGCCATTATTTTTCAATTAAAAATAATCAATATTTTAAAAAGAAAAAATAAATGCTTGGATGTTAGAAAAAATGGGTTGAATAATATTTTACACATTTTGATTATTAATCTAACACAAACAGAGTCCACATCGCAAAGCTTAAAAAAAAAAAAAAAGCAAAAACTAATCTATGGTTTTAGTATATTCACACAAGAACTTGTACACAAAAATCCCCAAAGGCATTGTTCATAATAGCCCCAAAATGTAGATATTGCAAATATCCATCAATTGATGAATGAATAAACAAATGTGGTGTACTCATGCAATGGAACATTATTCAGCCATAAAGAGAATGAAGGACTGATACATTCTACAAGATAGGTGAACACTGAAAACATTATTAAGCAAAATAACCAGATACAATAGGCCATGTATCATATATTTCCATTAATATTAAGGATAGGCAAATCCACAGATGTAAAAACTAAATCAGTATTTTTTAAATGATGAGATCAATGAGGCATTGCTTCTTAATGTGTGTGGGTGTTTTTGAATGAAGAAATATTCTGGCCATAGCTATGATGGTTCTACAACACTGTGGATGTACTACAAACCACTGAATGGTACTCATTAAAATGGTTAAAGCAGTGAGAAAATAAAGCCAAAGAATAATTCTTAGATATGATACATAATACGCTTCCTAATACCCTTTCTTCTCTCCTCTCCTGTTTCTTCCCTTGCCCTTCTTGAAAGGCTGTTGGGAGAAAAGAAAAATGTCTGTACACTTCTAGGCTCTTCTAGCTGACTTAAGAATTAAATTTACATGAGACAGATAAATGGAAAAAATCAAACAGAAGTTCAATAACATGCATATATGGAAGACATCAAGGAAAACTAACTAGGTTGCAAAATGGCCAAAACTTTCACTTTAAATATCATCTTATGCTAAGTACAAAAGAAATAAACATTCTCTTTTGTGGTGGTTTGGAACTGAAAATTGGAGGAAGGCAATTAACATGAAGATGATAAGCACATGTCTCATGTATACATATATGCTAAAATTTCCCTAATGGGGGGCAAGAGGAGGGTACATAGTTATGTTTGATTCATTTTGATGTGTATTAGAAAGTAACAGACTATTGTAAAGCCATTATTTTTCAATTAAAAATAATCAATATTTTAAAAAGAAAAAATAAATGCTTGGATGTTAGAAAAAATGGGTTGAATAATATTTTACACATTTTGATTATTAATCTAACACAAACAGAGTCCACATCGCAAAGCTTAAAAAAAAAAAAAAGCAAAAACTAATCTATGGTTTTAGTATATTCACACAAGAACTTGTACACAAAAATCCCCAAAGGCATTGTTCATAATAGCCCCAAAATGTAGATATTGCAAATATCCATCAATTGATGAATGAATAAACAAATGTGGTGTACTCATGCAATGGAACATTATTCAGCCATAAAGAGAATGAAGGACTGATACATTCTACAAGATAGGTGAACACTGAAAACATTATTAAGCAAAATAACCAGATACAATAGGCCATGTATCATATATTTCCATTAATATTAAGGATAGGCAAATCCACAGATGTAAAAACTAAATCAGTATTTTTTAAATGATGAGATCAATGAGGCATTGCTTCTTAATGTGTGTGGGTGTTTTTGAATGAAGAAATATTCTGGCCATAGCTATGATGGTTCTACAACACTGTGGATGTACTACAAACCACTGAATGGTACTCATTAAAATGGTTAAAGCAGTGAGAAAATAAAGCCAAAGAATAATTCTTAGATATGATACATAATACGCTTCCTAATACCCTTTCTTCTCTCCTCTCCTGTTTCTTCCCTTGCCCTTCTTGAAAGGCTGTTGGGAGAAAAGAAAAAAATGTCTGTACACTTCTAGGCTCTTCTAGCTGACTTAAGAATTAAATTTACATGAGACAGATAAATGGAAAAAATCAAACAGAAGTTCAATAACATGCATATATGGAAGACATCAAGGAAAACTAACTAGGTTGCAAAATGGCCAAAACTTTCACTTTAAATATCATCTTATGCTAAGTACAAAAGAAATAAACATTCTCTTTTGTGGTGGTTTGGAACTGAAAATTGGAGGAAGGCAATTAACATGAAGATAGATAAGCACATGTCTCATGTATACATATATGCTGGGTCAGGCAGAGACAATGAGACATACAATGAACTCTGATCTCCAGGACCTCATATCTAGTCCATATTCTTTGCAGTTATCTCTGGTGATAGTTCTATTCTGGGAAAATGTTAGATCTAATTTTTTTTCAGTTAAGAAAGATAACAGGAAAAAGCTCCTGAGCCCTTCTTCTTCCTAAAAATTGTTCAGTCACTCATTCTTTGTGACCTCATGGACTGCAGTACACCTGTTCTTAACCATGTCCCAGTGCTTGTGCAAACCCAAGTCCATTGAGTCTGTAATGTCACACAACCTTCTCAACCTCTGTCATTCCTCATCCTCCGTCATCCCTCATCTTCCTGCCTTTAGTCTTTTCCAACATTAAGGGTCCTTTCCAGTGAGTTGCTCTTTGAATTAGGTGGCCAAACTACTGGAGTTTCAGTTTCATCATCAGTCCTTCCAATGAATATTCAGGGTTGATTTCCTTTAGGATTGAATGACTTGATCTCCTTATACTCAAAGGGATTCTCAAGAGTCTTCTCCATTACCACAGTTCAAAGGCAGCAATTCTTAAAAATGATCAGACAAATATTTATGCCAAACAGACACATTTTAGAATGGCAAGTTTTGCTCCTTTATAAGATTGTCAAAATGAAATGAAAAAAATAAAGCTCTAGACTAAAAACTTTAAGAAAGTACTAATGCCAATATTATTCAAATTGCTCTAAGATTAAAAAATGAAAAACTATATCACATATTCAATAATGATAGTATGATCTAGACAGTAAAGGCAAAGATAAAATATGAGTAAAGCAAATGATAGATTAATTAAATCAATCTAGTTAAAAATTCCATTTAGTAAACAGGATATAGTTGTTCTTATGCAGAAGGAGGTGGATTTGCCCTGACAATAATGAAATATAAGTCTTATAATCCTTCAGTCACAAAAGCTCCTTCTAAGTAATTTTGCTTAATTATGGATTTTTAATTTTGGCCTTTTTTGCTTAAAGAAGGCCTGTAAATAAAGCTTCACTTTCCACAGGATCTGGTTTGTCTTCTGACATACACACATACACAAAAATACCACACAGTATAAATATATAATGAACAATTAGAATTCACTCTAAGAATGCAAGTCACTATTAACATAACTAATCACAATAATGGAAAAATACAGAAACATAAAATAATAGAATTTACTGAATTCAATGAGACTGCCCTTCACCAAGAACTGATGCAACCAAGAACCGTCACCAAACATTATACTTTATTACAATTATTCTCTCCTGGGAACAAGAATACTTCATATTTATATTCTCTGCCATCCTAAGTGTCATAGGCAACCCACTAAATAAACAGTATATTAGTGAGAAAAAAAGAAGACTCTGGAAGACATTATTTGAAGAGAAATTTGATTTTATAGAAATACCTGCAAAGAATCTAATCAAAAGCAGAATTACTAAGATTCAGTATTTTTGTCTGATGCAAGTTATAGATTGCTAAAATCAGTGACATTCTGATGAACAAGACAAAAAATAAGGAAAATGATGCCATTTACAAATAAAATAATACTTGCTGTAATTAATATATTCAATATAATTGCAGTCAAAGCCACATCCTAGACCAATAAAATTGAAAAAGAAAAGTGGAAAGAGTAAAAACAACAAAAACAAAAGAAATAATAAGGATATGGTAGTCATTTTGCAAATTACTTACCAAAAATAAATCTCTATTAATTAAAACCATATAGTAGTGGTTACAAAAACAGTCATGTAGACTAGTAAATTACAATGGAAAGTACAAAGACATAATTTTGTGGGGGATTTTGGTGTATGAGAGATAGCAGCATAAATCATGAGAAAATCAAGGGCTATTCAGTCAGTTTTAGAACAACTGGGTAAGTTTGGAGGAAATACACCCAATATATTTTCCCCATGAGACAAAAAGTCAATTCTGGATACAATAAAAATACAAAGATAAAAAGCAAAATGTAAATTTTTTTGAAGAAAATATAGAAAAGTATTATTATGACTGTTGCAAAGAGAAAGATTTATAGTTGTTCTTATGCAGAAGGAGGTGGATTTGCCCTGACAATAATGAAATATAAGTCTTATAATCCTTCAGTCACAAAAGCTCCTTCTAAGTAATTTTGCTTAATTATGGATTTTTAATTTTGGCCTTTTTTGCTTAAAGAAGGCCTGTAAATAAAGCTTCACTTTCCACAGGATCTGGTTTGTCTTCTGACATACACACATACACAAAAATACCACACAGTATAAATATATAATGAACAATTAGAATTCACTCTAAGAATGCAAGTCACTATTAACATAACTAATCACAATAATGGAAAATACAGAAACATAAAATAATAGAATTTACTGAATTCAATGAGACTGCCCTTCACCAAGAACTGATGCAACCAAGAACCGTCACCAAACATTATACTTTATTACAATTATTCTCTCCTGGGAACAAGAATACTTCATATTTATATTCTCTGCCATCCTAAGTGTCATAGGCAACCCACTAAATAAACAGTATATTAGTGAGAAAAAAAGAAGACTCTGGAAGACATTATTTGAAGAGAAATTTGATTTTATAGAAATACCTGCAAAGAATCTAATCAAAAGCAGAATTACTAAGATTCAGTATTTTTGTCTGATGCAAGTTATAGATTGCTAAAATCAGTGACATTCTGATGAACAAGACAAAAAATAAGGAAAATGATGCCATTTACAAATAAAATAATACTTGCTGTAATTAATATATTCAATATAATTGCAGTCAAAGCCACATCCTAGACCAATAAAATTGAAAAAGAAAAGTGGAAAGAGTAAAAACAACAAAAACAAAAGAAATAATAAGGATATGGTAGTCATTTTGCAAATTACTTACCAAAAATAAATCTCTATTAATTAAAACCATATAGTAGTGGTTACAAAAACAGTCATGTAGACTAGTAAATTACAATGGAAAGTACAAAGACATAATTTTGTGGGGGATTTTGGTGTATGAGAGATAGCAGCATAAATCATGAGAAAATCAAGGGCTATTCAGTCAGTTTTAGAACAACTGGGTAAGTTTGGAGGAAATACACCCAATATATTTTCCCCATGAGACAAAAAGTCAATTCTGGATACAATAAAAATACAAAGATAAAAAGCAAAATGTAAATTTTTTTGAAGAAAATATAGAAAAGTATTATTATGACTGTTGCAAAGAGAAAGATTTCACGTTACACAAAGCATAACATTAAAAAGAAATGATTGCTAAATCAATGAAATCAAAATTTAAAACTAGTATATACTAAGAAACAAAATAAGATTGTTAAAAGATGAGTCACTGACAAGAAATAGATATTTGTATCTCCTACAGGCAGCAAATTGTTAATGAGGTGGAGATTATCTATATCTGTTGTATTTTGCATGCCCTCACTGATACTTGGAGAATTCCCCATCATGCCAGTAGTACAACGTCCCCAAACCATTAGAGCACAGGTGTCAATGATTAGATGCACAAGGTAAGATTTTCATTAGGAACAAAACTCCTGGCCCTAGGAGTAAGCAAGCAATGTTGCCAGAATTTGGTATGCAAACTTACTACTGACACATGCAATGCTTGGTCCCAGTTATACAACAGTGAATACTTTGCTGTGACAATTCTGTAGTGTGATCTAGGCAAACTATTGGACCTCCAAATCTGACTCTCTGGTCTTTCAAGAGATTCTACTAGCTGCCCCAAATCCTTTGAATATGTAACCTTTCTACTTAGACTGGTCAGAGTGTGTTATATTTACAGTGAGATAGATAATCCTTCCCACTTACCACACAAACACTGAAAATCTACCAACCGAAGGACAGATGTTGTAATAAAAGCTATCATTGTGGCTGATGGAATTGTGATGTAAATGATATGATGTACCAGTTGCTGATGCAAATTTGTATGCGCATGTGGATGATCACCCATTATATCAAAAGGAAGATAAGCATATCTATGACATAGATAGCATGTGTTTTGGAGAAATCTTTTCCATGTGCATAAAGAGTCATGTGCAAAGATGTTCACTGGAGTTGTTTGTAGTACTGAAAGTTTTACAACAGCTCCTAAAGTCAATAGGAAAATAAATATATAAATTATGCCATTTAATTCAAGGAAATTCCATGTAACTGTTAATATGGATGGGCAAAAAAAATATGCACCAGAAATAAAAGGCAAAACAATGTTGAGAGGAAAAAAATGAAATAAAAAACTGAAATATTATTCAATACTCATATTTTTTAAAATTCTGTAAAAATTAAGGATATATATATGTATATACATATATATATTAAATATATGTGTGTGTATATATATATATATATGTATGTATGTATTGATCAAAAGTATAAACTTATGCCCACAAAAGCTATTCACCAATTTTGAGATGGTTATTTCTTCAGAGAAAAGGTTAGGCCAGGAGAATCCCAATCATTTTCATTGTTATTTCCTTAAAAATATGTTCTGAAGCAAATGTGTCAATGATAAAATTTTAATCAAGGAGAGATGAAAAATATTTCTTTCATGAACAATGAAAAAAAATAGAGGAAACAATAGAAGAATAAACACTAGAAATCTGTACAAGAACATTGCAGCTATCCAAGGAACATTTCATGCACAATAAAGGACAGAAACAGAAAAGGCCTAACATAAGCAGAAAAGATCAAGAAGAGGTGACGAGGTGGCAAGCCTACACAGAAGAACTGTACAAAAAAGATCTTAATGACTAAGATAGCCACAATAGTGTGGTCACTCTCCTGGAGCTAGACATTCGGGAGTGTGAAGTCAAGTGGTCCTTTATTGGCCAATTGCTGCCAATAAAACTAGTGGAAGTGATGGAATTCCAGCTACTACAAAATCTAAAAGATAATGACATTAAAGTGCTGCATGCCGTGTATTGGCAAATTTGGAAAACCTAGTAGTGGCTACAGGGTTGGAAAATGTCAATCTTCATCCCAATTTTAAAGAAGGGCACTACTAAACAATGTTCAAACTACCTGTCAACTGCACTCACTGCCCAGGCTAGTAAGGTTGTACTCAAAACTCTTTAAGGTAGGCTTCCACAGTACTTGAACCTAGAAATTCCAGATCTGACAGTTTAGTTTTAAAAAAGCAGACGATCGCATTGCCAGCATCCACAGGATCATAGAGAATGCAAGGGAATTTCCAGAAGAGCATCTGTTTCTGTCTCATTGACTACACTAAAGTCTTTGACTTAGTGGATCATAACAAGCTGTGGAAAACTCTTAAAGAGGTGGGAATACAAGGCCATACTATCTGTCTCCTGAGGAAACCTGTATGCTGGGTAAGAAGTAACAGGTAGAACCTAATATGCAACAGCTGACTGGTTCAAAATTGAGAAAGGAATGTGACAAGGATGCATATTGACACCCTGCTTATTTCACTTATACATAGAGTACACCATGCAATATGCTGGTCTGGATGAGCTACAAGAGAGAATCTAGATTGCCAGGAGAAACATCAACAATGTCAGATATGCAGATGATACCACTCTAATGGCAGAAAGTGAAGAGGGACTAAAGAGCCTCTTGATGAGGGTGAATGACAAGAGTGAAAAAGACAACTTAAATCACCATAAAAAAAAAAAAAGGACCATGACATCTGCTTTCATCACTTCATGTTAAATACAAGGGGAAAAATATGGAAAAGTCACAGATTTTCTATTCTTGTGCTGTAAAATCACCATGGATTGTGACTGAAGCCACGAAAATAGAGGATAATTGCTTCTAAGAAGGAAAGCTATGACAAACCTGGACAGTATATTAAAAAGCAAAGATATCATTTTGCAGACAAAGGAATATATAGTCAAAACTATGATCTTTCCAATAGTCATGTATGGTTGTGAGAGCAAAACCATAAAGAAGGTAGAGTGCTGAAGCATTGATGTTTTCGAACTGTGGTGCTGGAGAATACTCTTGAGAGCCCCTTAAGCAAGGAGATCAAACCATTCAATCCTAAATAGAATCAACTCTGAATACTCATTGAAGGACTGATGCTGAAATGCAGGTTCCAATACTTTGGCCAGACACACGATAAGACAGTCAAATGGCATCCGCAGTTCAATTGACATGAACTTAGGCAAATTCTGGCAGATGGTGGGGGATAGGGAAGACTGGCATGATGCACCCCATGAGATCACAGAATGAGACAGGACTTGTGACTGAACAAGACAACAACTTAAAAAATAACTAAAATATAAAATGGAACTATATGTAATTTTGTTCTGTATTTTCCAAGTCTCCTGTAATTGTGTTATAATTTAAAAAATATAAGTTGAAGAAAATTTAGTCATTTTGAACCTAAGCCAGTTCTTTAACTTCCACTCTATACTGTTTCCAATATACATATAAATTAATGTTTAAAAATTATATCTAAATATACTCCACATATATCTGAGAAACCTTTTCCCAGTAATTGTATGCTGGGTAAGAAGTAACAGGTAGAACCTAATATGCAACAGCTGACTGGTTCAAAATTGAGAAAGGAATGTGACAAGGATGCATATTGACACCCTGCTTATTTCACTTATACATAGAGTACACCATGCAATATGCTGGTCTGGATGAGCTACAAGAGAGAATCTAGATTGCCAGGAGAAACATCAACAATGTCAGATATGCAGATGATACCACTCTAATGGCAGAAAGTGAAGAGGGACTAAAGAGCCTCTTGATGAGGGTGAATGACAAGAGTGAAAAAGACAACTTAAATCACCATAAAAAAAAAAAAAGGACCATGACATCTGCTTTCATCACTTCATGTTAAATACAAGGGGAAAAATATGGAAAAGTCACAGATTTTCTATTCTTGTGCTGTAAAATCACCATGGATTGTGACTGAAGCCACGAAAATAGAGGATAATTGCTTCTAAGAAGGAAAGCTATGACAAACCTGGACAGTATATTAAAAAGCAAAGATATCATTTTGCAGACAAAGGAATATATAGTCAAAACTATGATCTTTCCAATAGTCATGTATGGTTGTGAGAGCAAAACCATAAAGAAGGTAGAGTGCTGAAGCATTGATGTTTTCGAACTGTGGTGCTGGAGAATACTCTTGAGAGCCCCTTAAGCAAGGAGATCAAACCATTCAATCCTAAATAGAATCAACTCTGAATACTCATTGAAGGACTGATGCTGAAATGCAGGTTCCAATACTTTGGCCAGACACACGATAAGACAGTCAAATGGCATCCGCAGTTCAATTGACATGAACTTAGGCAAATTCTGGCAGATGGTGGGGGATAGGGAAGACTGGCATGATGCACCCCATGAGATCACAGAATGAGACAGGACTTGTGACTGAACAAGACAACAACTTAAAAAATAACTAAAATATAAAATGGAACTATATGTAATTTTGTTCTGTATTTTCCAAGTCTCCTGTAATTGTGTTATAATTTAAAAAATATAAGTTGAAGAAAATTTAGTCATTTTGAACCTAAGCCAGTTCTTTAACTTCCACTCTATACTGTTTCCAATATACATATAAATTAATGTTTAAAAATTATATCTAAATATACTCCACATATATCTGAGAAACCTGTAATTTACCAATTCAGTATCATACTGACATGTTTGTATTATTGATATCATCCTTATTTGTTTTTTTTTTTTGATTCAATTCAAGAGGAGACTACGCCTTTCTAAGAACCTCACCACTACATTTAATTTCTATATGCTGCTGTGCCTATATCTAAAAGAGCCCCACATAATTTATCATAATTTTCTAATGTTTATGTGTCTGTCACACATTATGTTCCAAAATGTCAACTCAGGGAACACATATTAACAGCATGGTTCAGTGTGGTTTGCAGTCCTGATTCCTTCAGTATTTATATGCTGAATTAAAGACCGTATTTTCAAATGATAAGTCTCAGAGATACAGAAAATATTTTCATATAAAGAAACTTGGACTGAAACAACGTGGAATTTAAAAGAACTACATATAAGATCTTGGACCTGAGTTGAAAACATCAGCTGTTCAAATAAAAAATACAGAAGACCAATGTCAGGAACTTCACATTTGAAAAATATTTAGAAATTTAATCAACAAGAAATTCATCAGTGTAATGGGATTCCTTGACACTTCATAGAGAAAACAAACATTTCGATGGGAATGAATGAGCACAAATTTAGGAAAGTACTAAATTGTAATGATATTACCATTAGTAATTTGAATGCATTAATCTGTCACAGTTTGTTTCAGGGCAAACACAGTCACATTTAAATGTAAACACTTTTTGACAAATAAACAAATATATTCAGATATGGCTTAAAAAAGTAGTGTTTCCACAATGAGATACCACCTCACACCTGTCAGAATGGCCATCATCAACAAATCGACAGACAACAAGTGCTGGAGAGGGTGTGGAGAAAAGGGAACCCTCTTGCATTGCTGGTGGGAATGTAAATTAATACAACCTCTATGAAAGACAACAACTTAAAAAATAACTAAAATATAAAATGGAACTATATGTAATTTTGTTCTGTATTTTCCAAGTCTCCTGTAATTGTGTTATAATTTAAAAAATATAAGTTGAAGAAAATTTAGTCATTTTGAACCTAAGCCAGTTCTTTAACTTCCACTCTATACTGTTTCCAATATACATATAAATTAATGTTTAAAAATTATATCTAAATATACTCCACATATATCTGAGAAACCTGTAATTTACCAATTCAGTATCATACTGACATGTTTGTATTATTGATATCATCCTTATTTGTTTTTTTTTTTTGATTCAATTCAAGAGGAGACTACGCCTTTCTAAGAACCTCACCACTACATTTAATTTCTATATGCTGCTGTGCCTATATCTAAAAGAGCCCCACATAATTTATCATAATTTTCTAATGTTTATGTGTCTGTCACACATTATGTTCCAAAATGTCAACTCAGAGAACACATATTAACAGCATGGTTCAGTGTGGTTTGCAGTCCTGATTCCTTCAGTATTTATATGCTGAATTAAAGACCGTATTTTCAAATGATAAGTCTCAGAGATACAGAAAATATTTTCATATAAAGAAACTTGGACTGAAACAACGTGGAATTTAAAAGAACTACATATAAGATCTTGGACCTGAGTTGAAAACATCAGCTGTTCAAATAAAAAATACAGAAGACCAATGTCAGGAACTTCACATTTGAAAAATATTTAGAAATTTAATCAACAAGAAATTCATCAGTGTAATGGGATTCCTTGACACTTCATAGAGAAAACAAACATTTCGATGGGAATGAATGAGCACAAATTTAGGAAAGTACTAAATTGTAATGATATTACCATTAGTAATTTGAATGCATTAATCTGTCACAGTTTGTTTCAGGGCAAACACAGTCACATTTAAATGTAAACACTTTTTGACAAATAAACAAATATATTCAGATATGGCTTAAAAAAGTAGTGTTTCCACAATGAGATACCACCTCACACCTGTCAGAATGGCCATCATCAACAAATCGACAGACAACAAGTGCTGGAGAGGGTGTGGAGAAAAGGGAACCCTCTTGCATTGCTGGTGGGAATGTAAATTGATACAACCTCTATGAAAGACAATATGGAGATTCCTTAAAAAACTAAAAATAGAAGCACCCTATGACCCAGCAATCCCACTATTAGGCCTATATCCTGATGAAATCAAGGGTGAAAGAGGCACCTGTACCCCAATGTTCATTGCACCTCTCTATACAATAGCCAGAACATGGAAGCAACCTAGATGTCCATCGACAAATGAATGGAACCAGAAGCTCTGGTACATATATACAATGGAATACTACTCAGCTGTTAAAAGAAATGCAGAAGACTCAGTACTAATGAGGTGGCTGACTCTAGAAACTATCATAAAAAGTGAAGTGAGTCATAAAGAGAAAGACAAGTATAGTATACTAACTCATATATATGGGATCTAGTAAGATGGTCATGATAACACACGCAGTGAACTCATGAAAAAACAGAGAATAGACATAAAGACATTGTGGAGACCGAACAGTGGGAGGGAGGCATGGAGGGAGTAACATGTAAACCTATACTGTCATGTGTGGAAAAGATAGCTATTATCATTGTGCTAGGGGAATAGTAGTACATACAACCACTTGGAGCGATGGTCTGGAGGGATGGGAGGAGGGGAACTGGGTGGGGGGAGGGTTCAGGGATATGCATATGAATGATCTGGGAACATACATGTAAAAAATAAAAATTAAAATTAAAGAAAATACTAATAAAATTTAAAATATGAGTAAAAAAAAAAAAGTAGTGTTTCTCATATTTACTCCCATGTAAGAGTCATCTCCAAACCAAGTGGCTTAAATACATTTTCCACAATTCTGAAGTATGGGAATTACTCAAGATTCAGCTGGATGGTTCTTCTGCTCAAAATTGTGTCAGTTCTTGTCATTTCACTTTGAAGTGCATTTAGCCTACACTTAGACTAAGCCTCAAAGCCCATTAAGTCTGGTGTTTTAGAGTCCTCCACCTCTACTCTCTCTGTCCACATGTTTATTTTATTTATTTATTTTTACAGTTTTAAAAATGTTATTTGTTTATTTATTTTTGGCTGTTCTAGGTTTTCACTGCTGCCATAGTGTTTCCTCTAGCTGCAGGGAGTGGGCACTACTTTCTAGTTGAGGTGAGCAGGCTTCTTGTTGCGGTGATATCTCTTGTTGTGGAACTCGAGCTCTAGGGCACATGGGCTTCAGTCGTTGCAGCACTTGGGCTCAGTAGTTGCAGCTCCAAGTCTCTAGAGCCCAGGCTCCATACTTGTGGCTCATGAGCATAGTTGCTCTGCAGCATGTGGGATCTTCCTGGATCAGGGATCGAACCTGTGACTATGCATTGTCAGGTGAACTCTTTACCACTGAGCTACCAGGGAAGCTCTCTCCACATGTTTATTATCTTCTCATATGTAGTCTAAGTCAAGATTTCAAATATTTGCATTGTTGATTTTTTTTTTGACAAATTTTTCCTAGGGTCTGTTCTCTGCTTCATAGGATGTTTAGCAGAATCTATAGCCTCTATGTATTGAATACTGGGGGCAATCTTTTCCTTTCTCCTTTCAGCTATGATAATCAAAACTATTTCTAGACATTGTCAAATATCCCAAACACTTTCATTTCTATTTTTAATCTATTGGGTTCATCAAAGCTCAGTTTTCTTCAGAAAAAGCCTAAATGAACATTTTGGCCAATCTGGTACTTTTCACATTACTGTCTGTTAATGTTGTTGCAGATATTGAGTTAATAAAGGCAAGGCCCTGCACATAATTTCTGGTGCCTAGTAAATAATAAATTATTATTATTATATTAGAAATGCATTCATTTCACATGCTAGCAAAGTTATTCTCAAAATCCTTCAAGATATGTTTTAGTAGTACATGAACCCAGAATACATCATATGAAATGCCAGGGTGCATGAATCACAAACTGGAATCAAGATTTCCAGGAGAAACGCAAACAACCTCAGATATGCAGATGGCACCACTCTTATGACACAAAGTGAAGAGAAACTACAGAGCCTCTTGATGAGGATGAAAGAGGACAGTCAAAAATTTGGCTTGAAATTCAACACTAAAAAAAAAAAAAACCTAAGCTCATGGTATCCAGCCCAACCACTTCACTGCAAATAGATGGGAAAAAAGTGGTAGCAGTGACAGCAGTGACCATTTCCTTAAAAGTCCAAAATCATTATGGAAGATGACTGCAGCCATGAAATTAAAAGATTCTTGCTCCTTGGAAAGAGTCCTATGACAAACCTAGGTAGCATATTAAAAAAAGCAGATACCTCACTTTTCTGAAAATGATCCATATATAATCAAAGCTATGGTTTTCCAGTAGTCATACACAGATGTGAGAGTTGGACCATGAAAAGACTGAGCACTTGGGCTCAGTAGCTGCAGCGCCAAGTCTCTAGAGCCCAGGCTCCATACTTGTGGCTCATGAGCATAGTTGCTCTGCAGCATGTGGGATCTTCCTGGATCAGGGATCGAACCTGTGACTATGCATTGTCAGGTGAACTCTTTACCACTGAGCTACCAGGGAAGCGCTCTCCACATGTTTATTATCTTCTCATATGTAGTCTAAGTCAAGATTTCAAATATTTGCATTGTTGATTTTTTTTTTGACAAATTTTTCCTAGGGTCTGTTCTCTGCTTCATAGGATGTTTAGCAGAATCTATAGCCTCTATGTATTGAATACTGGGGGCAATCTTTTCCTTTCTCCTTTCAGCTATGATAATCAAAACTATTTCTAGACATTGTCAAATATCCCAAACACTTTCATTTCTATTTTTAATCTATTGGGTTCATCAAAGCTCAGTTTTCTTCAGAAAAAGCCTAAATGAACATTTTGGCCAATCTGGTACTTTTCACATTACTGTCTGTTAATGTTGTTGCAGATATTGAGTTAATAAAGGCAAGGCCCTGCACATAATTTCTGGTGCCTAGTAAATAATAAATTATTATTATTATATTAGAAATGCATTCATTTCACATGCTAGCAAAGTTATTCTCAAAATCCTTCAAGATATGTTTTAGTAGTACATGAACCCAGAATACATCATATGAAATGCCAGGGTGCATGAATCACAAACTGGAATCAAGATTTCCAGGAGAAACGCAAACAACCTCAGATATGCAGATGGCACCACTCTTATGACACAAAGTGAAGAGAAACTACAGAGCCTCTTGATGAGGATGAAAGAGGACAGTCAAAAATTTGGCTTGAAATTCAACACTAAAAAAAAAAAAAACCTAAGCTCATGGTATCCAGCCCAACCACTTCACTGCAAATAGATGGGAAAAAAGTGGTAGCAGTGACAGCAGTGACCATTTCCTTAAAAGTCCAAAATCATTATGGAAGATGACTGCAGCCATGAAATTAAAAGATTCTTGCTCCTTGGAAAGAGTCCTATGACAAACCTAGGTAGCATATTAAAAAAAGCAGATACCTCACTTTTCTGAAAATGATCCATATATAATCAAAGCTATGGTTTTTCCAGTAGTCATACACAGATGTGAGAGTTGGACCATGAAAAAGACTGAGCACTGAAGAATCAACATTTTTGAATTATGATGCTGGGGAAGATTCTCGAGAATTTCTTGGAGTGCAAGGAGTCAAACCAGTCAATTCTAAAGGAAATCAACCCTGAATATTGATTGGAAGGACTTTTGCTGAAGCTGAAGCTCCAATATTTTGGCCACTTGATGTGAAGAGTTGCTCACTGGAAAAGATCCTGATGCTGGGAAAGATTGAAGGCACAAGGAGAAGAAAGTGGCAGAGGATGAGATGGTTAGATATCATCATTTGCTTAATGGACATGAATTTATTCAATCTCCTGGAGACAGTACAAAACAGACAAGCCTAGCATGCTGAAGTCCATGGGCTTGGAGAAAGTGGGACATATCTATTTACTGAAAAGCACAAATCCTCACCTATTATTATGAAGCACCTTCTATTGACCTCTGACTTTGTTTCCTTATATTCTCAGCTAAAACAACATGCGAGAATGTTATACATACTTTTTAGGAATTTACTTTATTTTTACCACCTATTTATACATTCTTTACACCTGCATGATTTTTTTTTTAATTTAGCCTTGGTGAGAACATATGATTATACCGAACTCATTTACCTAGATAAAGATACTGAAGATCAAACATTTCAAAACTTTTTCCCCAAAGCACAGAATAAATAGAAGAGTCAGAGTATACACCCAATTGTCCCGTATTCCACAGCCCTTAGTCTTTTCCCTGAAGCATTAAGTCTCTCAAAGAAGAAAGAACCAACTCACCTGCCACCTTTGTTGTTTCAGTCTGCTCGTTAACATATATGCTAAGTCTATACTAACATATATACTATTAGTCTAAGGTTTATTTTAAGCTCATGGTATCCAGCCCAACCACTAGAAAAGTAAAGGGCAGTGACAGCAGTGACCATTTCCTTAAAAGTCCAAAATCATTATGGAAGATGACTGCAGCCATGAAATTAAAAGATTCTTGCTCCTTGGAAAGAGTCCTATGACAAACCTAGGTAGCATATTAAAAAAAGCAGATACCTCACTTTTCTGAAAATGATCCATATATAATCAAAGCTATGGTTTTTCCAGTAGTCATACACAGATGTGAGAGTTGGACCATGAAAAAGACTGAGCACTGAAGAATCAACATTTTTGAATTATGATGCTGGGGAAGATTCTCGAGAATTTCTTGGAGTGCAAGGAGTCAAACCAGTCAATTCTAAAGGAAATCAACCCTGAATATTGATTGGAAGGACTTTTGCTGAAGCTGAAGCTCCAATATTTTGGCCACTTGATGTGAAGAGTTGCTCACTGGAAAAGATCCTGATGCTGGGAAAGATTGAAGGCACAAGGAGAAGAAAGTGGCAGAGGATGAGATGGTTAGATATCATCATTTGCTTAATGGACATGAATTTATTCAATCTCCTGGAGACAGTACAAAACAGACAAGCCTAGCATGCTGAAGTCCATGGGCTTGGAGAAAGTGGGACATATCTATTTACTGAAAAGCACAAATCCTCACCTATTATTATGAAGCACCTTCTATTGACCTCTGACTTTGTTTCCTTATATTCTCAGCTAAAACAACATGCGAGAATGTTATACATACTTTTTAGGAATTTACTTTATTTTTACCACCTATTTATACATTCTTTACACCTGCATGATTTTTTTTTTAATTTAGCCTTGGTGAGAACATATGATTATACCGAACTCATTTACCTAGATAAAGATACTGAAGATCAAACATTTCAAAACTTTTTCCCCAAAGCACAGAATAAATAGAAGAGTCAGAGTATACACCCAATTGTCCCGTATTCCACAGCCCTTAGTCTTTTCCCTGAAGCATTAAGTCTCTCAAAGAAGAAAGAACCAACTCACCTGCCACCTTTGTTGTTTCAGTCTGCTCGTTAACATATATGCTAAGTCTATACTAACATATATACTAAGTCTAGTATTTGAGATACTCCATCAAACTTTGGGACCTTAAATTCCACTTGTTATTGAGCCCACTTCAAAAACAAAAGCTTTGAGCATTCAGAGGCAGTTGCAGGACTAGGCAGAATTGGCATTGTCTGAAACATATCCATAGTGATGCTGGGAAGAAGCCTGTACTGTGCTGTTGGCATCTGGACTATAATAGAACTAAACGTTGTTCATTTGGTTCTGGGTTAGCACAGTGGCAATAGCATCTGAACTACATCATGTTCTTCACGTTTATGTAGCAATTTTCAATGTAAATGTTGAATATTTCATGTTGACTCTTCCCATCAATCAATTATTGATGATAGCCTATCTCAGATAATCTCTTCCTCCATGATTTTCTCTTTGTTTCCAGTTTATTACTCTACCATTCTTCATGTTAGATAGTTGCATCTGATTTCTGCTTTGTCTCAAGCCTTCATTCCCTGCCTAAATGACTTTCCAAACTTTACCTAATCTAGTTAGACCCTCAGCTTTCATTGTGCTGAGTTTTAGCATTTCTGTAACTCTAGTTAAGATATATTTTGCTGCAAGCCTTGACCTTGCAAAAATCAGAACAGGAAGGTTAATCTCATCTCATGACTCTCACATTGACCCTAGGTCTCCCCAGCACAAAGAGGAGGAATAAAAGTATTTCTGATTTTTGCTGAGTGAATTGAGTTGCGGAGGGGATTGAAGTTGTGAAAGTTTAACAGATGTGTTCTAATATACCAGCTCTAAAGATTCCCATCTTTTCCATTCCATTCGCTTTTTTTTTTTTTTAACTGCTGGATTCCTAGGTGTATGAATCAGATTTTACTTGTTTACAGTAGGTGATCTGAAGTACACATAAACATATATGTAGTAAAATAGGGGGAATAAAAAAAAAAAAAAAAAAAAAAACCTAAGTAACCAAAATGGTGGAAGGAAAGGAAACATTGGGGAAAACCTAGTAGATTTGCCGAAGTCATTTTGAACAAAAAACAGACAAGTATTTTCAGTAGTTGTATTACTCTTTTCCCTCAAAATTAAAATGCTCCTACATTCCATGTGTGATGACTATTTCTTATATTGAAGCTATGAAATTTGAGAAAATTCTCTGCGTTTTATTCTGTAAAGGTAGCTCAGATCCCTTAGAAGTCTGAGTCCTTTCCAAGACACTGTACCAAATTTGCACTCCTAATTTGTTTTGCTTTTCCTAAGAATGCTTTTCCTAACTTCAAAAACAAAAGCGTTGAGCATTCAGAGGCAGTTGCAGGACTAGGCAGAATTGGCATTGTCTGAAACATATCCATAGTGATGCTGGGAAGAAGCCTGTACTGTGCTGTTGGCATCTGGACTATAATAGAACTAAACGTTGTTCATTTGGTTCTGGGTTAGCACAGTGGCAATAGCATCTGAACTACATCATGTTCTTCACGTTTATGTAGCAATTTTCAATGTAAATGTTGAATATTTCATGTTGACTCTTCCCATCAATCAATTATTGATGATAGCCTATCTCAGATAATCTCTTCCTCCATGATTTTCTCTTTGTTTCCAGTTTATTACTCTACCATTCTTCATGTTAGATAGTTGCATCTGATTTCTGCTTTGTCTCAAGCCTTCATTCCCTGCCTAAATGACTTTCCAAACTTTACCTAATCTAGTTAGACCCTCAGCTTTCATTGTGCTGAGTTTTAGCATTTCTGTAACTCTAGTTAAGATATATTTTGCTGCAAGCCTTGACCTTGCAAAAATCAGAACAGGAAGGTTAATCTCATCTCATGACTCTCACATTGACCCTAGGTCTCCCCAGCACAAAGAGGAGGAATAAAAGTATTTCTGATTTTTGCTGAGTGAATTGAGTTGCGGAGGGGATTGAAGTTGTGAAAGTTTAACAGATGTGTTCTAATATACCAGCTCTAAAGATTCCCATCTTTTCCATTCCATTCGCTTTTTTTTTTTTTTAACTGCTGGATTCCTAGGTGTATGAATCAGATTTTACTTGTTTACAGTAGGTGATCTGAAGTACACATAAACATATATGTAGTAAAATAGGGGGAATAAAAAAAAAAAAAAAAAAACCTAAGTAACCAAAATGGTGGAAGGAAAGGAAACATTGGGGAAAACCTAGTAGATTTGCCGAAGTCATTTTGAACAAAAAACAGACAAGTATTTTCAGTAGTTGTATTACTCTTTTCCCTCAAAATTAAAATGCTCCTACATTCCATGTGTGATGACTATTTCTTATATTGAAGCTATGAAATTTGAGAAAATTCTCTGCGTTTTATTCTGTAAAGGTAGCTCAGATCCCTTAGAAGTCTGAGTCCTTTCCAAGACACTGTACCAAATTTGCACTCCTAATTTGTTTTGCTTTTCCTAAGAATGCTTTTCCTAATGATTCTCATTATTTGTCATTGAAAGTACCCATAAACACTAAGCAATATATGTATACATAATATATATTTATAATATATATTTATAATATATTATTTATATTTATATATATTTCTGATATATGTATATATATTTATTATATATATTAATTCAATGTTTATTTATTAAAATCTCACAATGTATGTTGTTCTGTGTTAAATGTAGTCAGTATTAGAATTAGGGACATAGTTCCTACATTTTTTTTTTAAAATTCTTTATTTTAAAGTTTGTACAGAGTTTTGTTGTTCACCAAAATGTATGTTCCCAGATCAGTCATATGCATATCCCTGTTGCCCACCCCCTCCCCAGGTCCCCCCAATCCGACCCATTCAGACCAGCGCACCAACCCATTCTAAGTACTTGTATTCCCTTAGCAAAATGACAACAGCTATCTTTTCCACACATGATAGTATAGATTTCCATTTACTCCCTCCATGCCTCCAACCCACTAGTCCTTCCCTACAATGTCCATATGCCTATTCTCTGGCTGTTTTTCCATGAGTTCACTGTGTGTGTTATCATGGCCTTCCTACTGAATTCCATATATATGTATTAGTCTATGGTACTTGTCTTTCTCTTTTTGCCTAACTTCACGTTTTATGATAGGTTCTAGCTCCAGCCACCTCATTAGGACTGAGTCTTCTGCGTTTCTTTTAGCAGCTGAGTAGTATTCCATTGTATATATGTACCAGGGCTTCTTTATCCATTCATTTGTCAATGGACATCTAGGTTGCTTCCATGTTCTAGCTATTGTATAAGGAACTGCAATGAATATTGGGGTGCAGTTGTTTCTTTCAGTATTGATTTCATCAGGCTATAAGCCTAATACTGGGATTGCTGGGTCATAGAGTGATTCTATTTTTAGAAATTAAAATGCTCCTACATTCCATGTGTGATGACTATTTCTTATATTGAAGCTATGAAATTTGAGAAAATTCTCTGCGTTTTATTCTGTAAAGGTAGCTCAGATCCCTTAGAAGTCTGAGTCCTTTCCAAGACACTGTACCAAATTTGCACTCCTAATTTGTTTTGCTTTTCCTAAGAATGCTTTTCCTAATGATTCTCATTATTTGTCATTGAAAGTACCCATAAACACTAAGCAATATATGTATACATAATATATATTTATAATATATATTTATAATATATTATTTATATTTATATATATTTCTGATATATGTATATATATTTATTATATATATTAATTCAATGTTTATTTATTAAAATCTCACAATGTATGTTGTTCTGTGTTAAATGTAGTCAGTATTAGAATTAGGGACATAGTTCCTACATTTTTTTTTTAAAATTCTTTATTTTAAAGTTTGTACAGAGTTTTGTTGTTCACCAAAATGTATGTTCCCAGATCAGTCATATGCATATCCCTGTTGCCCACCCCCTCCCCAGGTCCCCCCAATCCGACCCATTCAGACCAGCGCACCAACGCATTCTAAGTACTTGTATTCCCTTAGCAAAATGACAACAGCTATCTTTTCCACACATGATAGTATAGATTTCCATTTACTCCCTCCATGCCTCCAACCCACTAGTCCTTCCCTACAATGTCCATATGCCTATTCTCTGGCTGTTTTTCCATGAGTTCACTGTGTGTGTTATCATGGCCTTCCTACTGAATTCCATATATATGTATTAGTCTATGGTACTTGTCTTTCTCTTTTTGCCTAACTTCACGTTTTATGATAGGTTCTAGCTCCAGCCACCTCATTAGGACTGAGTCTTCTGCGTTTCTTTTAGCAGCTGAGTAGTATTCCATTGTATATATGTACCAGGGCTTCTTTATCCATTCATTTGTCAATGGACATCTAGGTTGCTTCCATGTTCTAGCTATTGTATAAGGAACTGCAATGAATATTGGGGTGCAGTTGTTTCTTTCAGTATTGATTTCATCAGGCTATAAGCCTAATACTGGGATTGCTGGGTCATAGAGTGATTCTATTTTTAGTTTTTTAAGGAATCTCCATATTGTCTTCCATAGAGGTTGTATCAATTTACATTCCCACCAGCAATGCAAGAGGGTTCCCTTTTCTCCGCACCCTCTCCAGCATTTATTGTCTGTTGATTTGTTGATGATGGCTATTCTGATGGGTGTGAGATGATACTTCATTGTAGTTTTAATTTGCATGTCTCTAATAATAAGCGAGGTTGAGCATCATTTGATGTGCTTCTGGGCCATCTCTATCTCCTCTTTGGAGAGGTGTCTGTTTAGATCTTTTTCCCATTTTTTGATTGGGTTGTTCGTTTTTCCAGTGCTGAGTTGTCTGAGTTTCTTGTAGCTTTTGGAGATAAATTCCTTGTCTATTATTTCATTTGCTATGATTTTCTCCCACTCTGTGGGGTGTCTGTTGAGCTTTTTTGTAATTTCTTTTGCTGTAAAAAAGATATAAGTTTCATTAGGTCCCACATGTTCATTTTTGTTTTTAGTTCGGCTATTCTAGTAGGTGGATCAGAGAAGATTTTGCTTTGATTGATGTCCTTGAGGGTTTGGCCTATACTCTCCTCTAAGAGTTTGATGGTTTTTGGTCTTACACTTAGGTCTGTAATCCATTTTGCTTTGGTCTTTGTATATGGTGTCAGGGAGTGTTCCAACTTCATTTTTTTGCATGTAGCTGTCCAATTTTCCCAGCACCATTTATTGAAGAGGCTGTCTTTGTCCCATTTTAAAGTTTTGGTGCATTTGTCAAAAATAAGGTACGCATAGATGTGTGGGTTTATCTCTGGTTTCTCTATCTTGTTCCATTGGTCGATATTTCTGGTTTTGTGCCAGTAGCATACTGTCTTGATGACTGTTGCTTTGTAGTATAGTCAGAAGTTAGGAGGTCTGATACCTCTGGCTCCGTTTTGCTTTCTCAGGATTGCTTTGGCTATTCGAGGTCTTTTGTGATTCCATATGAACTGTGTCATTCTTTGGTCTAGTTCTGTGAAAAATGTCAATGGTAGTTTGATAGGGATCACATTGAATCTGTATGGTGCATTGTTCTTTCAGTATTGATTTCATCAGGCTATAAGCCTAATACTGGGATTGCTGGGTCATAGAGTGATTCTATTTTTAGTTTTTTAAGGAATCTCCATATTGTCTTCCATAGAGGTTGTATCAATTTACATTCCCACCAGCAATGCAAGAGGGTTCCCTTTTCTCCGCACCCTCTCCAGCATTTATTGTCTGTTGATTTGTTGATGATGGCTATTCTGATGGGTGTGAGATGATACTTCATTGTAGTTTTAATTTGCATGTCTCTAATAATAAGCGAGGTTGAGCATCATTTGATGTGCTTCTGGGCCATCTCTATCTCCTCTTTGGAGAGGTGTCTGTTTAGATCTTTTTCCCATTTTTTTGACTGGGTTGTTCGTTTTTCCAGTGCTGAGTTGTCTGAGTTTCTTGTAGCTTTTGGAGATAAATTCCTTGTCTATTATTTCATTTGCTATGATTTTCTCCCACTCTGTGGGGTGTCTGTTGAGCTTTTTTGTAATTTCTTTTGCTGTAAAAAAGATATAAGTTTCATTAGGTCCCACATGTTCATTTTTGTTTTTAGTTCGGCTATTCTAGTAGGTGGATCAGAGAAGATTTTGCTTTGATTGATGTCCTTGAGGGTTTGGCCTATACTCTCCTCTAAGAGTTTGATGGTTTTTGGTCTTACACTTAGGTCTGTAATCCATTTTGCTTTGGTCTTTGTATATGGTGTCAGGGAGTGTTCCAACTTCATTTTTTTGCATGTAGCTGTCCAATTTTCCCAGCACCATTTATTGAAGAGGCTGTCTTTGTCCCATTTTAAAGTTTTGGTGCATTTGTCAAAAATAAGGTACGCATAGATGTGTGGGTTTATCTCTGGTTTCTCTATCTTGTTCCATTGGTCGATATTTCTGGTTTTGTGCCAGTAGCATACTGTCTTGATGACTGTTGCTTTGTAGTATAGTCAGAAGTTAGGAGGTCTGATACCTCTGGCTCCGTTTTGCTTTCTCAGGATTGCTTTGGCTATTCGAGGTCTTTTGTGATTCCATATGAACTGTGTCATTCTTTGGTCTAGTTCTGTGAAAAATGTCAATGGTAGTTTGATAGGGATCACATTGAATCTGTAGATGCCATTGGGTGTTATGGTCATTTTCACCATATTGATTCTTCCAACCCAGGAACATGGAATATCTTTCCATCTTTTTAAGTCTTCTTTAATGTCTTTCAAGAGTGTCTTGTAATTTTCTGTGTACAGTTTTTTTGTTTCTTTGGGTGCGTTTATTCTTAGATATTTTATTCATTTGGTTGCAGTGGTGAAGGGGACTGCCTCTTTGATTTCATTTTCTGATTTCTCATTGTTGTATATAGGAATGCCAGTGATTTCTGTGTATTGACTTTGTATCCTGCAACTTTGCTGAATTCTAGTAGCTTTGTAATAGTGTTTTTGGGGTTTTCTATGCATAATATCATGTCATCTGCAAAAAGAGAGAGCTTAACTTCTTCCTTTCCAGTCTGGATTCCTTTGATTTTTTCTCTTCTCTTATTGCTGTTGCTAGAACTTCCAGGATTATGTTGAATAGTAGTGGTGAAAGTGGACACCCCTGTCTTGTTCCTGATCTTAGAGGGAATGCTTTCGGTTTTTCACCGTTGAGGATAATGTTCACTGTGGACTTCTCATAGATGGCTTTTATTATGTTGAGATAGGTTTCTTCTATGCCCATTTTCTGAAGAGTCTTTATCATAAATGGATGTTGTACATTTTCAAAGGCTTCTTCTGCATCTATTGAGATGATCATGTGGTTTTTGTCTCTCAATTTGTTGATATGGTGTATCACATTGATTGTTTTGTGGATATTGAAGAATCCTTGCATGCCCAGCATGAAACTGACTTGATCATGATGTATGAGTTCTTTGATGTGTAGTTGAATTCTGTTTGCTAGGATTTTGTTGAGGATCTTGGCATCTAAGTTCATCAGTGAGATTGGCATATAGATTTCCTTTTTTGTGTTCTCTCTTCCTGGTTTGGCTATTCGAGGTCTTTTGTGATTCCATATGAACTGTGTCATTCTTTGGTCTAGTTCTGTGAAAAATGTCAATGGTAGTTTGATAGGGATCACATTGAATCTGTAGATGCCATTGGGTGTTATGGTCATTTTCACCATATTGATTCTTCCAACCCAGGAACATGGAATATCTTTCCATCTTTTTAAGTCTTCTTTAATGTCTTTCAAGAGTGTCTTGTAATTTTCTGTGTACAGTTTTTTTGTTTCTTTGGGTGCGTTTATTCTTAGATATTTTATTCATTTGGTTGCAGTGGTGAAGGGGACTGCCTCTTTGATTTCATTTTCTGATTTCTCATTGTTGTATATAGGAATGCCAGTGATTTCTGTGTATTGACTTTGTATCCTGCAACTTTGCTGAATTCTAGTAGCTTTGTAATAGTGTTTTTGGGGTTTTCTATGCATAATATCATGTCATCTGCAAAAAGAGGGGCTTAACTTCTTCCTTTCCAGTCTGGATTCCTTTGATTTTTTCTCTTCTCTTATTGCTGTTGCTAGAACTTCCAGGATTATGTTGAATAGTAGTGGTGAAAGTGGACACCCCTGTCTTGTTCCTGATCTTAGAGGGAATGCTTTCGGTTTTTCACCGTTGAGGATAATGTTCACTGTGGACTTCTCATAGATGGCTTTTATTATGTTGAGATAGGTTTCTTCTATGCCCATTTTCTGAAGAGTCTTTATCATAAATGGATGTTGTACATTTTCAAAGGCTTCTTCTGCATCTATTGAGATGATCATGTGGTTTTTGTCTCTCAATTTGTTGATATGGTGTATCACATTGATTGTTTTGTGGATATTGAAGAATCCTTGCATGCCCAGCATGAAACTGACTTGATCATGATGTATGAGTTCTTTGATGTGTAGTTGAATTCTGTTTGCTAGGATTTTGTTGAGGATCTTGGCATCTAAGTTCATCAGTGAGATTGGCATATAGATTTCCTTTTTTGTGTTCTCTCTTCCTGGTTTGGGTATCAGGGTGATGGTGTCCTCGTAGAATGTGTTTGGAAGTTTTCCTTCCTGTGCAATTTTTTTGAAGACTTTTAGAAGGATAGGCATTAGCTCTTCTTAAATGTTTGGTAGAATTTGACTGTGAAGCTATCTGGCCCTGGGCTTTTATTTTTGGGTAGATTTTTAATCACAAATTCAATTTTTGAGCTTGTGATTGGGTTTTTCAAAGTTTCTGCTTCTTCCTGGCTCAGTCTTGGGAGATTAATCTTCCCCAAGAAATTGTCCATTTCCTCCAGGTTGCCCAGTTTGTTGCCATAGAGCTGTTCCTAATACTCTCTTGTAATCCTTTGGATTTCTGCATTATCTGTTGTAATCTCTCCTTTTTCACTTTTGATTTTGTTGATCTGGTTCTTCTCTCTTTTTTTCTTGATGAATCTGGCCAGCGGCTTGTCAATTTTGTTTACCTTTTTGAAGAATCACCTTTTTGTTTTATTTATCCGTACTAGATTTTCTTTCATTTCTTTCTCATTTATTTCTGCTCTAGTCTTTATAATTTCTCTTCTTCTGCTGGCTTTGGGGTGTTTTTGTTCTTTTTCCTCCAATTGTTTTAAGCGGAGGGTTAAGTCATCTGCTTCATATTTTCCTATTTTCTTGAGGTGGGATTGTATTGCTATAAATTTCCCTCTTAGAACTGCTTTTGTGGTATCCCATAGGTTTTGCACAGTCGTATGTTCATTATCATTTTCTCCTTGGTATTTGAAAATTTCTCCTTTGATTTCCACAGTGATCCGTTGGTTTTTTTAAGTATGTGTTGTTTAATCTCCATGTGTTCGTGTTTTTAGCGGTTTTTTTCCTGTAGTTGATTTCTAATCTCATTGCATTGTGGTCTGAGAAGATGGTTGATATAATTTCAGTTTTCTTGAATTGACTGAGGTTTGATTTATGGCCCAAGATGTGGTCTGTCTTGAAGAGTGTTCTGTGAGCACCTGAGAAGAAAGTGTATTCTTCTGCTTTTGGATGGAAAGTCCTAAAGATATTGATGAGGTCCATCTTTTCCAGTGTGGCATTTAAGGCTTGTGTTTCTTTATTAATTTTCTGTTTGGATGATCTGTCCATTGGTATGAGGGGACTGTTAAAGTCTCCTACTATTATTGTACTATTGATGATTTCTTCTTTTACGTCTGAAAGTAACTGTCTTATGTATTGTGGCCCCCCTGTATTGGTTGCATAGAAGTTCATGACTGTTATGTCTTCCTCTTGGATAGATCCCTTAATCGTGATGTAGTGACCTGACTTGTCTCTTATAATCTTCTTTATTTAAAATCTACTCTGTCTAATATAAGGATTGCTACCCCAGCTTTCACTTGATTTCCATTTGCATGGAATATCTTTTTCCTGCCTCTCACTTTCAGTCTATGAGTGTCTCCACGTCTGAAGTGGGTCTCTTGTAAACAGCAAATATATGTGTCTTGTTTCTGGATCCATTCAGCCAGCCTGTGTCGTTTCGTTGAGGCATTCAGTCCATTTACATTCAAAGTAATTATTGATACAAAACTTCCTATCATCTTCTTCTTAGAATTATGGGGTTTGATTTGTAGGACTTCTCCTACTCTTGTATTTATTGACTATATCAGGCCCTTTAACACTTGTTGTAGGGCTGGTTTTGTGGTACAGAATTCTTTGAGTGTTTGCCTGTCTGTGAGCTTTTTACTTCGCAATTAATTCTGAATGAAATTCTTGCTGGGTAGAGTATTCGTGGGTGGAAGTTATTCTCTTTCTGCCGTTTAAATGTGTGTTGCCATTCTCTTCTGGACTGCAGGGTTTCTGTTGAAAGATCTGCAGTTAGACGTATGAGGTTTCCTTTATATGTTATTTGTTGTTTGTTCCTAACTGCTTTTCATAATCTGTCTTTATATTTAGTCTGCATTAGTTTGATTAGAATGTGCCTTGGTGTGTTTTTTCTGGGATTTCTCCTGTATGGAACTCTTTGTGCTTCTTTGACTTGGTTGACTGTTTCTTTTCCCATGCAGGGGAAGTTTTCAACTTTGTCCTCTTCAAGAATTTTTTCATAGCCTTTCTTCCCTTTCTCTTCTTCTGGGACTCCTATAATTCTAATGTTGGTGCGTTTGTTATTGTCCCCTAGGTCTCTGAGGCTATCCTCAGTTCTTTTAATTCTTTTGGCTTTGTTGTGTTCTTCAGTACTTATTCCCACCAGTCTGTCTTCCAGCTCACTTATCCGTTCTTCAGCCTCTGATACTCTACTCTTGAGACCTTCTATAGTATTTTTGAGTTCAGTAATTGAGTTGGTTGTCTCTATTTGTTTATTTTTCATTTCTTGCATGTCTCTTCTCAGTGCACTGATTTCCTCTAATATTATGTATTTAGTGTTTTGAATTCTCATTAGTATCAATTTTCTGAATTCTCTTTCATAAAGTTTGTCTATCTCCTCCTCTGTCATTTGAAGCTGTGTTTCTCTGTCTTGGTCCTTCGTTTGTGCAGTGTTTATCTGTCGTTTCAATATTGAATTAATTTTTTGTTTCTTTGTGTGTGTCTGTGTGTGTGGAGTTCTTTTTCCCACCAGGCTTCTTGGTTGAATTCTCCCTTCCTTTGGGTTTCTGTCCTTGAAGAAGGGTTCAGTTGTTTGTGTCTTGGGTGGTCTTAGGTCTTGTTTGCAGGTGAATAATTTCTACTGTTGTATGTTCTTTGATAGTGTGGTGTCCTGGAATCAGGGCTTCCACTCCTAGGATCCTTGGTTTGATGATTGGTCAGGATCTATAGGCTCTATGTCTGGTTTGCTATGGTGTTCCGTGATATTAATTTAAATACTAGTATCTGAGGAACAAGAGGTGCATCCCTGATGGGTGACAGTCATAAAAGCATGCAGATGTTTTCTAACATAGTTGTAAGATATACATACATACACAGCAATAACCATAACTGATCAGTCTTTCAGAGATAAAGCATAGGAAATTTTTCTGGCAAACTACGCAATCAAAGGTAATATCTGCCTCTTAAGTTCTGAATTAATTAAAGTAGCGCCTGGAAAAATAGATCCAGGGAAGATCTTCACTTGAAATATTACAATGAAAGAAAGTTTTAACTAAGACATGTGTTGGGGGTCAAGAGGAGAGATAATCAGGTAATGAGAAGGAATAGATTTGTCTTGGAAGGATTTTATAGGTTTAGGTAGCCAAGATTAGTGTGTTGTATTGTTTAGTGCAGCTGGAAGAGAATAGTCGAGACAGGAAGATAGGAAATATTTATCTAGAGGATAGTGGTAGATAGGAAAAGATTTTACATTTAGAATATAGAGGGAAGAAGCAGTGGCAAAGAGGAAAGAAAATTAATAGTTTCCAAAAATTAAAATGTAAAAAAAATAAATATTAAAAAAGTACAAAAAAAAAACAAAAATTTAAAAGGGAGAGAAAATTAACAAGAAGAGACCAAAAAAAAAAAAAAAATCCCAAAGCAAGGCAATCAATCCAATAAACTAAATTGTCTGCAATAAAGAAACAAACAAACAAAAAGCTAAATACTGTCATTGGTTTTTATCTTCTCATCTGCCTGGTGGAAACCAATCTGTTCTTGATGGTGTTGTCTTGATGGCATAGTCTTTCCCTTACAGTGCCGGTTGCTATGGTTTCTGTTTTTGTTTTCAGCAAAACAAAGGCTTTGCTGCAAGCTCAGGTGCTGGCCGGTGTGGCCGGCTGATCCCAGTCCATTGGGCGGGGGCCGCGGCCCATGCAGTCCCTTGCTGGAAGGGAGCGCCTGGGCTCCACTGTGTACCTGCCGGTAACCTCCAATCCCTGCTCTTCTCCTGGCTTCCTCCGTTGCAGCTGTAGCTCTGGGGGTGCACCGGCTCCTTAGGACGCTGGCATATTTGCACTGCTGCTTTCATGTCCAAGTCCAAAAGGCAGGCATGAGCTGTCCCGTCCTGCTCGAGCACAGTCCCTGGTCAGCAACCAATGGGTGACTTTCCCTGTCCAAGCCAAGTCACCCACTAGCAGTGTTTGAACTTACCCAGCGCCCAGCGACATGGCGCTATTTTCGCCCAGTGATAAGGCAGGATTTTTGCACTGGGTTCTCCCTGTCTGGCTCTATCCAGGTCTCTATGCAGCATTCCATGGGGGACTTTCCAGCTGCTTGCCGCACGTCCCCGCTCACAGTATCTTATCTTTGCAGTGTCTTAATTCTGCTCGTGATCTGGCAGCTTTTCAGAATTTTCGGGCTGAGAGCTGCCTTCTCTCCCCTCGACGCTTTTCTCAGGCTCTCTTCTAGGGCCCTTCCTAGTGCACTCTCCAGCGTGGGGGTTGGGATAGAGGGTTCTCAGAATAGGAGCTCCGGGAAAGTTCTGGCTAATCACTCTTTGACCCTCGCAGACCTAAGGATTTCTTCTGTCCTCTAGTCGCTGGTTTGTTGGTGGTGTTTCATTTCTTAATTAGTTCCGGTGATTCTGTTGGGGAGCTGGTGAAATCGTCACCTCATTCCTCCACCATCTTGGCCCCCCTCAATTTCTACTTTTAAAGAACTTCTAGTCCAAGAAAAATATATATGCATTATCACACAAGATCATGCATATTGTAATTACAGTACATATAGTCATAAAATAATTAAAGAAAATAAATTACGGAAGCTAGAAAACTTCTCTGGACAACTTAGAGAATAATTTGCCTAATAATAAAATTAATCAATGTAATATTTTGTTATGAAAATTGGTAGTTTCCATAAATGTCCTAGCAATTTTTGTATATTTATTAAATATTTTGATAGTGATTATTTAGGGGAATAAAAATGAAGAATCATAGAAGAGTGGGAGTAAATTTAAATATATGTGATTCATTTGAAAAAGTAAAGGAATATGAGATAATATATTTAGATCTTTGATTGCCCAGGGAAAAGGGACTTAAGATTAGGATGAACGAGGTAACTGGGTTGAGTCAGAGGATTCTAAGTGGTCCTACAAAGCTGTACATGAATTCTGATTTACAAAACTAAAAGAGTAATTTAAGACATGCATTCTACATCTCCAGAACCATGACAATGTGGGGAATCAATATATTCATATCAAGTTTCTCTTTTTTTTTGTATTGCATGGGTATCCTGTTTCATTGTCAGTTATTCCAGATTTCATCTTTACTTTTGAGACACATGGA
Organism: Tragulus kanchil; assembly: GCA_022376925.1. NCBI lineage: Eukaryota > Metazoa > Chordata > Mammalia > Artiodactyla > Tragulidae > Tragulus > Tragulus kanchil. Next base: position 53,061,595 of record JAIOJX010000027.1, on the reverse strand, counting down.
CTTACAAACTTCTGTCTTAAGATGGGTCTTCTGCAATATCCTTCAATGGTGATGCTACTTGTTGTTTGTATTGTCAAGGATACCAGCACAGCCTTAAAAAAAAAAACCTCTACATTTGGATCTTCTGGAAATAGCAACTCACTCTAGTATTCTTGCCTGGAGAACCCACTGATAGAGGGCCCTGGCTACAGCTCATAGTGTCTCACAGACTTGGACACAACTGCAACAATTGTGCAAACATGCACCTTCTCTTGTTCAAAGTGCTAGTCCCTTGAAGATAAAGCTCAGAATCATCTATTATTGACAGTGTATTCTGGTTGCTCTTGAATGGTTAAAATTCTACCATTTTGACTTCAAAGTTCTGGCTAATCACTCTTTGACCCTCGCAGACCTAAGGATTTCTTCTGTCCTCTAGTCGCTGGTTTGTTGGTGGTGTTTCATTTCTTAATTAGTTCCGGTGATTCTGTTGGGGAGCTGGTGAAATCGTCACCTCATTCCTCCACCATCTTGGCCCCCCTCAATTTCTACTTTTAAAGAACTTCTAGTCCAAGAAAAATATATATGCATTATCACACAAGATCATGCATATTGTAATTACAGTACATATAGTCATAAAATAATTAAAGAAAATAAATTACGGAAGCTAGAAAACTTCTCTGGACAACTTAGAGAATAATTTGCCTAATAATAAAATTAATCAATGTAATATTTTGTTATGAAAATTGGTAGTTTCCATAAATGTCCTAGCAATTTTTGTATATTTATTAAATATTTTGATAGTGATTATTTAGGGGAATAAAAATGAAGAATCATAGAAGAGTGGGAGTAAATTTAAATATATGTGATTCATTTGAAAAAGTAAAGGAATATGAGATAATATATTTAGATCTTTGATTGCCCAGGGAAAAGGGACTTAAGATTAGGATGAACGAGGTAACTGGGTTGAGTCAGAGGATTCTAAGTGGTCCTACAAAGCTGTACATGAATTCTGATTTACAAAACTAAAAGAGTAATTTAAGACATGCATTCTACATCTCCAGAACCATGACAATGTGGGGAATCAATATATTCATATCAAGTTTCTCTTTTTTTTTGTATTGCATGGGTATCCTGTTTCATTGTCAGTTATTCCAGATTTCATCTTTACTTTTGAGACACATGGACTTACAAACTTCTGTCTTAAGATGGGTCTTCTGCAATATCCTTCAATGGTGATGCTACTTGTTGTTTGTATTGTCAAGGATACCAGCACAGCCTTAAAAAAAAAAAAAAACTCTACATTTGGATCTTCTGGAAATAGCAACTCACTCTAGTATTCTTGCCTGGAGAACCCACTGATAGAGGGCCCTGGCTACAGCTCATAGTGTCTCACAGACTTGGACACAACTGCAACAATTGTGCAAACATGCACCTTCTCTTGTTCAAAGTGCTAGTCCCTTGAAGATAAAGCTCAGAATCATCTATTATTGACAGTGTATTCTGGTTGCTCTTGAATGGTTAAAATTCTACCATTTTGACTTCAGTAACTAGGCCTGGTGTTATAGCTAAAATTCTCTCTGTAAAGCAGTGTCACTGTTTTTCTTTTCTATATCCATCAGATTACAAATACATAATTGTAGTCAACTAATATTTAATGGATGAATTTGACCCTATCCTTGTTTTTCTCCCTGACCTTAATGTTGATCATTGTTTCATCACTGTAGATTTTCAAGGAGAAACACAGGTTAACAGCTTTCTTGGAGGTGGGTAGAGTCAGTAGAGTAGTTCATTTGAGAAAGATTTTCAGCATCAAATTTCTTTATATACACTCTTGTTCTTTCAAAATCTTGAAAGTTTTAGCAGAGGGTCCATGGTCTGCTTCCTTTTCAACACAGCACTCTCAAATCACACTTCTCCACATCCACTTAACTTAGTGTAGGGCCTAGCCTTCTGGCACAGACTCTTTCCAGGCAAGTGGTAGTATTTAACTCAGAAACCTGGTTTTCTTTGACTTGCATATAGATCTTGTCTGGAAAAATCTGTGCTGATGCACTGAAGCACTTGTAAGTAAGAGTCTGTACCCTTTCTTTCATTTCCTGATGACATTTACTGCTCACGTTCTCAGCAAACCTCAAGATTTACATGTTAATAATTTATCTTTTTGAAGAAAAAAAAAAAAGGAATTGTGGGGCTCTGAATTGAAAGAGGACTGTTGCAAGCACAAGGAAGCTTAAGCACATTGTTTCAGTTTGGAGCTAAGATGGCGCCTACAGGAAGGGACGTGGGAGTGAAAGCAAGCTTAAGCACATTGTTTAAAGAAGTTTAAGCACATGTTTGTAGTTTGGAGCTAAGATGGCGCCTACAGGAAGAGACGAGAGCGTGATCTAAATTGTTAAGTGATGGTCAAAATTTCTAATTGGTTCCCCTGGTTTCCGCGCTCATGGATGATTGCTTGACCTTTAACTTGATTGGTGTAACCTATAGGAAAACCCGTGCAAAACCCCCTTCACTTGCCTATAAAAGCTGTGATTCTTCACTAATAAAGAGGAACTGCTTTGGCAGAACCCCTGTTACGTCGGATTGTCTCCCGCCTGCCGGGGGGCTGGGGGGTGGGCAGAAGACTTGCCTCTCTCCGAGATCTCCCGGTTCAGCTGGGGGCAATCTCACTGCCTTCCTTTCTCTGGAAGGCCTCTGCAGAAGCTGGCGCCCAACGTGGGGCACGATGGCAAGAAAGTAGAAGGCAGCATCACTGCGCAGGTTTGAAAGAGAACCGACGAGAGCCTGACAGGAGCCTCAGCGCGGTGCCTCCCTCTAGTGGGGCATCTTCTCAGAGTAATCCGGATTTCAAGGTGAGTCTCCCTCTTTTTCTCGCCACTCCCAAGAGGGTGGGGATTTAGGGTAGTCACAACAAACTGTACACTGCTTTTCCTTGTTCCTCCTTCTTTACTTTAATTCCTACTTTCATGTTCTCTCCGATTCGAGACTTCCAGCGAACCGGCGTGCAGGGACCTTCCCCAGAAAGGGAAGGCAGCGGGATTACCCACGGCCGAACCAGGAGATCTCGGAGAAAGGCAAATCTTGAACTGCCTGCCCCCAACCCCCTGGCTCCGGCAGGGGACAATCAAACGCGACAGGGGTTCCATCGAAGTAGTTCCACTTTATTAGAGTAAACTAACAGTTTTTATAGGCAAACGAAAGGGGGGCTTGCAAGGGACTTCCTATAGTTACACCAATCAACCTAAAGGTCAAGCAACCACGCATTCACATTGCAATAGGAACTCACGGTGAGCCTGCATTGCCCAGAGCGCGGAAACCAGGGGGATCAATCAGAAGTTTTGACAATGGACCTGAGATCATGCCCTGTCTCTTCCTGTAGGCGTCCTTTTAGCACCAAACGGCAAATATGTGCTTAAGCTTCCTTATGCTTGCAAAGGCCCTCTTTCCTTCAGGGCCTCACACCGGTGGACAGTCTAAAAAGCAACTGATGGGTCCTGGTCAGGGATACTCTCTGATGATCCTGAAAGGCTTTAAGATAGTTTGCCCCAGTAGCAGTAGCCCAACTGGGTGGAAGCTTCTTTTCTATATTTCAAATTGAGGATGCGGCCTAAACCTCTCTCTCTCTGACACGAGTCAGGCATTTAAAAAACTCTAGGGCGTCTGCCGCTTGAAGACTCCCGTGACAGGATAAGGGGGTCAGGGAATGGGCCAGAGCCTCTTAGAGGGCCCACCCCCAGCAAGACAATGTCTGTGCAAACACTAGGGACTCCTTCACCATTTCACAAGCATGACACAAGCTCAACCTCCTGGCCGCCACCACTCCCGTTAGGATTTTTGATGGTTGTCCTCAATAGTCTTTCCTTTCTACTCTTTTTCAACAACATGGGAAACTATATCCAATCTATTAGCAGAACCTGGGACTCCTTTATAAATGAAAAAGAAACTAGCTATGATGAGTGTTTCCCCAGTCACTTGAGGTCAGGACCTCAAGAAACAGGACTGTACTCCACACTCCCTCCCCTCTTTGAAGAGATCACAGAGACATCATGGGGAGGGAAGGCACTGGGCTCACCTTGGAGAGAGAGGACCTATCCTGAAGACCCTTGGGAGCCCTCAGTGCCCTTTAGAGGCCCAACCCAAGCTTTTCCTGTAAACGTTAACGCAGGGGGAAACAGATTGGCCGCCTAGTATCCATGGGAGGCCAATGTTCTAACGGAACTCAAGAAGGTGGTAGCAGAGGATGGTCCAAACACCCCATGGGCAGAAACCATACTCCAAGAGCTGGCCTGCCAACCTTGTACCACCTAGTACTGGAAGATGCTATGTAAGGCAGTACTTCCCAGTAACATTTATATCAAATGGTGTGCCTTCTTCAAAGAGGAGTGTCATGCTCAAGCAGAGAGAAACTAGGCTGCTAATCCCATCATTCCAATAACTTTCAGAATGCTATCGGGAACAGTGGACCAATGGAGCACTGATATGCCCTGTCTCTTCCTGTAGGCGTCCTTTTAGCACCAAACGGCAAATATGTGCTTAAGCTTCCTTATGCTTGCAAAGGCCCTCTTTCCTTCAGGGCCTCACACCGGTGGACAGTCTAAAAAGCAACTGATGGGTCCTGGTCAGGGATACTCTCTGATGATCCTGAAAGGCTTTAAGATAGTTTGCCCCAGTAGCAGTAGCCCAACTGGGTGGAAGCTTCTTTTCTATATTTCAAATTGAGGATGCGGCCTAAACCTCTCTCTCTCTGACACGAGTCAGGCATTTAAAAAACTCTAGGGCGTCTGCCGCTTGAAGACTCCCGTGACAGGATAAGGGGGTCAGGGAATGGGCCAGAGCCTCTTAGAGGGCCCACCCCCAGCAAGACAATGTCTGTGCAAACACTAGGGACTCCTTCACCATTTCACAAGCATGACACAAGCTCAACCTCCTGGCCGCCACCACTCCCGTTAGGATTTTTGATGGTTGTCCTCAATAGTCTTTCCTTTCTACTCTTTTTCAACAACATGGGAAACTATATCCAATCTATTAGCAGAACCTGGGACTCCTTTATAAATGAAAAAGAAACTAGCTATGATGAGTGTTTCCCCAGTCACTTGAGGTCAGGACCTCAAGAAACAGGACTGTACGCCACACTCCCTCCCCTCTTTGAAGAGATCACAGAGACATCATGGGGAGGGAAGGCACTGGGCTCACCTTGGAGAGAGAGGACCTATCCTGAAGACCCTTGGGAGCCCTCAGTGCCCTTTAGAGGCCCAACCCAAGCTTTTCCTGTAAACGTTAACGCAGGGGGAAACAGATTGGCCGCCTAGTATCCATGGGAGGCCAATGTTCTAACGGAACTCAAGAAGGTGGTAGCAGAGGATGGTCCAAACACCCCATGGGCAGAAACCATACTCCAAGAGCTGGCCTGCCAACCTTGTACCACCTAGTACTGGAAGATGCTATGTAAGGCAGTACTTCCCAGTAACATTTATATCAAATGGTGTGCCTTCTTCAAAGAGGAGTGTCATGCTCAAGCAGAGAGAAACTAGGCTGCTAATCCCATCATTCCAATAACTTTCAGAATGCTATCGGGAACAGTGGACCAATGGAGCACTGATATACAGCAGGCCGCCATTCCTGCCCTTTATCAAGACCAAGTACGGGTTATATGTCTGGCTGCCTGAAAAAAACTTGCTGAAGGTCCTACTGAACCTCCCATATCGGGTGTAACAAAAGAATAACGAAGACATTGCCACTTTTATAGATTGTGTAGAAAAGAGCCTCCAGAGAAAGTTCCCTCTAGGGCCTTAAAGAGATCAGTTCCTCAGAATGTTAGTTTGGGAGGGAATGAATACAGACCATAAACTGGCCTGCACAGGACAAAAAGATCATTCCATTGAGCAATGGATTGTGTGCTCTAAAGATATAGGCACACAAATTCACCAAGCCCGCTCTATCACCAATGTTCTTCAGGCTCAAACTGAGGCTCTCTCTGAGGCAATGACTAAAGCCTTATCCACTGTAATGGCTACGGGCAGGGCCTCGTCCCAGGGGCCCCCCGCCTCACCCGAATCAGGCCACTGCTTTAACTGTGACCAACCAGGGCACTGTAAGAGACAGTGCCCACAAGGAGATAAGAAAACATCCAACCGAAAACCCCCTTGGGCTTTTACCCAACTGCCTGGACTGCTCTCGGCGGGAGATTCCTTGGCTTGCAGGGCGGTTTCCTTTGGAGTTTGGGTACATGGCCTGCAGGATGCCCATGACCTTCAGGGTCTGACCCATTTCGGCTAAAAAGGGTTGCCTAAAAAAAATCCCGCAGGTCCCCGTCAAAGATTTAAAAAAAAAAAAAAAAGATTTAAAGAAAATTGTGCATACTTGCAAGTCTTGCCTTCCTCACTTACAAATTCCTTCCTTACAGTCGCAGGGAGTAAACCCTCGAGGACTAAGGCCTAATATGTTATGGCAGACAGATGTCACTCACTTTTCCCCCTTAGGAAAACTCAAGTACATCTTTGTATCCATTGATACTTATTCTCATGCCTGCTGGGCTACAGTCCATTCAGGAGAAAAAACAAAACATGCCCAAAGTCATTTCTCACAATGCTTTGCAACTCTGGGTCTACCTTATCAGATAAAAAGAGACAATGGCCCCTGCTTTGTCAGTAAAATTTTACAAAACTTCTTTCAACAATGGCACATCAGCCACACCACAGGGATCCCATACAACCCTCAAAGACAGGCCATAATTGAACGTCATCATCAAAACTTAAAGGCCTAATTACAAAAACAAAAAGGGGAATAAGCCCTCACCGGCAACTTGGAATGGCACTCTTTACTCTAAATATTTTAAACTTTTCAAAGAAAGAACTGATGGCACCCTTTCAAAAACACTGGTCCAACCAAGAAATAAAACCTGAAATACAAGTGAGATGGAAGGACCTCATCACTGGCCAGTGGAAGGGTCCTGATCCACTCCTTATGATGGGGAGAGGATTTGGGTGCATATTCCCCATTGGGGAACCCAGCCTTATATGGGTACCAGCGAGAAACCTTAAATTTATGCCACAAAACAAGGATCAAACTTTAGAATCTGCTGCAGATAAAATATGACCATATATCAGGCCCAAGAACAGAAAGTTCTTGAGGCATCTGTCTCTCTCTTTCTCCCCTTAATAGGTACAACAGTAACAACATCCGTACCCAAAGTTCAACAAGTGCACACCATCACAGTGGTAAACAACATATCCACCGCCTCTGCCCAGGGACTTCAGACCAGCCTACAGCAACTTGAACACCCGAGGGCTGCCATAATGGGACTCCAACAACAGCTTGATCTACACGCCAGAGCTATCGAGACATTAATCATTCTGGCATGCTTGGACTGTGATGTGAGATATCCCCGCATTTGCCTGACAAAAGGGGGTTAATGATTTTTGGCGATGGATACAAAGCCCTTTTACCTGGTTTAAAAATGCTTTCTATTTGCTTATTTTTGTTGCCTTGCTGGCTATATTGTTTAAGGTCAAGGGCATTATGGCCCACAGTAGACAGTTGCAACAAAAAATAAATTATGCTTGCTCAGGTCCTAGAAGATGAGCCCCACGTTGGACAAAACCCCTGGGTCAATATGGCCCTTCAAGAAATCACTCGAGACATATAATGAGGCCTTTGAATGAAAAATGCTCTAAAAACTCCGTCCAGCCCCTGTAAGATGGCTGGTTAGCCAATGACGGGTAAGATCCTCAGAGGAAGACAACCTAAGACAGGCACAGCCGCTGTTGGGAGCTGACGAGGCTAGAGGCTGGCCACCTCTTAGCTCTATTCCTTGCCTCATCAAAACTTAAAGGCCTAATTACAAAACAAAAGGAATAAGCCCTCACCGGCCACGGAATGGATCTTTACTCTAAATATTTTAAACTTTTCAAAGAAAGAACTGATGGCACCCTTTCAAAAACACTGGTCCAACCAAGAAATAAAACCTGAAATACAAGTGAGATGGAAGGACCTCATCACTGGCCAGTGGAAGGGTCCTGATCCACTCCTTATGATGGGGAGAGGATTTGGGTGCATATTCCCCATTGGGGAACCCAGCCTTATATGGGTACCAGCGAGAAACCTTAAATTTATGCCACAAAACAAGGATCAAACTTTAGAATCTGCTGCAGATAAAATATGACCATATATCAGGCCCAAGAACAGAAAGTTCTTGAGGCATCTGTCTCTCTCTTTCTCCCCTTAATAGGTACAACAGTAACAACATCCGTACCCAAAGTTCAACAAGTGCACACCATCACAGTGGTAAACAACATATCCACCGCCTCTGCCCAGGGACTTCAGACCAGCCTACAGCAACTTGAACACCCGAGGGCTGCCATAATGGGACTCCAACAACAGCTTGATCTACACGCCAGAGCTATCGAGACATTAATCATTCTGGCATGCTTGGACTGTGATGTGAGATATCCCCGCATTTGCCTGACAAAAGGGGGTTAATGATTTTGGCGATGGATACAAACCCCTTTTTACCTGGTTTAAAAATGCTTTCTATTTGCTTATTTTTGTTGCCTTGCTGGCTATATTGTTTAAGGTCAAGGGCATTATGGCCCACAGTAGACAGTTGCAACAAAAAATAAATTATGCTTGCTCAGGTCCTAGAAGATGAGCCCCACGTTGGACAAAACCCCTGGGTCAATATGGCCCTTCAAGAAATCACTCGAGACATATAATGAGGCCTTTGAATGAAAAATGCTCTAAAAACTCCGTCCAGCCCCTGTAAGATGGCTGGTTAGCCAATGACGGGTAAGATCCTCAGAGGAAGACAACCTAAGACAGGCACAGCCGCTGTTGGGAGCTGACGAGGCTAGAGGCTGGCCACCTCTTAGCTCTATTCCTTGCCTCATCAAGAGTCTCTTAATTTTAAAATAAAAGAGGGACAGATGTGGGGCTCTGAATTGAAAGAGGACTGTTGCAAGCATAAGGAAGCTTAAGCACATTGTTTCAGTTTGGAGCTAAGATGGCGCTTACAGGAACGGACGTGGGAGTGAAAGCAAGCTTAAGCACATTGTTTAAAGAAGCTTAAGCACATGTTTGCAGTTTGGAGCTAAGATGGCACTACAGGAAGAGACGAGAACGTGATCTAAATTGTTAAGTGATGGTCAAAATTTCTAATTGGTTCCCCTGGTTTCCGCGCTTGTGGATGATTGCTTGACCTTTAACTTGATTGGTGTAACCTATAGGAAGTCCCGTGCAAAATCCCCTTCACTTGCCTATAAAAACTGTGAGTCTTCACTAATAAAGCAGAATTGCTTTGACTGAACCCCTGTTACGTCTGATTGTCTCCCGCCTGCCGGGGGGCTGGGTGGCGGGCAGCAAGACTTGCCTCTCTCCGAGATCTCCCGGTTCAGCTGGGGGCAATCCCGCTGCTTTCCTTTCTGCAGAAGTTCCCCACAGGAACTATCTAACTACTCAGCCCAGAGACTCCCACAGGCATTAGTGTTGAACTAAGACACAGACATAAACCTCAAGAAGGTGATGGTCTTGTAAGAAATAGAACTGAATAAATATTTATAAAACATAATAATGTTGTGTAGAAATTGGACTTGACATAACAGTACTTTGAAAGGCTGTGGAAATAATACTGTTTGAAACAAGTACAGTACAGTCAGTGTAAATTTATTGGTTCTATCTGTTTTTACCTGGTTTAAAAATGCTTTCTATTTGCTTATTTTTGTTGCCTTGCTGGCTATATTGTTTAAGGTCAAGGGCATTATGGCCCACAGTAGACAGTTGCAACAAAAAATAAATTATGCTTGCTCAGGTCCTAGAAGATGAGCCCCACGTTGGACAAAACCCCTGGGTCAATATGGCCCTTCAAGAAATCACTCGAGACATATAATGAGGCCTTTGAATGAAAAATGCTCTAAAAACTCCGTCCAGCCCCTGTAAGATGGCTGGTTAGCCAATGACGGGTAAGATCCTCAGAGGAAGACAACCTAAGACAGGCACAGCCGCTGTTGGGAGCTGACGAGGCTAGAGGCTGGCCACCTCTTAGCTCTATTCCTTGCCTCATCAAGAGTCTCTTAATTTTAAAATAAAAGAGGGACAGATGTGGGGCTCTGAATTGAAAGAGGACTGTTGCAAGCATAAGGAAGCTTAAGCACATTGTTTCAGTTTGGAGCTAAGATGGCGCTTACAGGAACGGACGTGGGAGTGAAAGCAAGCTTAAGCACATTGTTTAAAGAAGCTTAAGCACATGTTTGCAGTTTGGAGCTAAGATGGCACTACAGGAAGAGACGAGAACGTGATCTAAATTGTTAAGTGATGGTCAAAATTTCTAATTGGTTCCCCTGGTTTCCGCGCTTGTGGATGATTGCTTGACCTTTAACTTGATTGGTGTAACCTATAGGAAGTCCCGTGCAAAATCCCCTTCACTTGCCTATAAAAACTGTGAGTCTTCACTAATAAAGCAGAATTGCTTTGACTGAACCCCTGTTACGTCTGATTGTCTCCCGCCTGCCGGGGGGCTGGGTGGCGGGCAGCAAGACTTGCCTCTCTCCGAGATCTCCCGGTTCAGCTGGGGGCAATCCCGCTGCTTTCCTTTCTGCAGAAGTTCCCCACAGGAACTATCTAACTACTCAGCCCAGAGACTCCCACAGGCATTAGTGTTGAACTAAGACACAGACATAAACCTCAAGAAGGTGATGGTCTTGTAAGAAATAGAACTGAATAAATATTTATAAAACATAATAATGTTGTGTAGAAATTGGACTTGACATAACAGTACTTTGAAAGGCTGTGGAAATAATACTGTTTGAAACAAGTACAGTACAGTCAGTGTAAATTTATTGGTTCTATCTGTTTTTGGAGTCAGATGCGCTACCGTTGCACCACGAGGTCCTGGTTGTTCTATCCGTTTTTGACCAATCCAAATAGATTCTCTAGAAGAAACACAGAGTGTGAAGTCAGAAGGTTTTTGTCTTTCAAATTGAATCTGGAAATGATATGCCCACATTCTTATATTAGTAGTAATTCCAAAGCAAAATTATTCCATCTCTATGAAAATGAAAGCCATTACAGTTCTTGTATCAGCTTCTTTTGCTGGGAAGGTGCACAGAGGAGTAATATTAGCTCCTATAATTTCCTTTATAAGAAAAAAATATGATTATATATCTGAACAAAAATCTTCCCAGAAGAATCAGTTCAGGTTAGTCTTGCAGTCATGTTTGACTGTTTGCAACCTCATTGACTGCAACACACCATGCTCCGCTGTCCTTTAACATCTCATGAAGCGTGATCAAACTCATGTCCATTGACTCAATGATGCCATGCAATCATCTCGACCTCTTTCATCCCCTTCTCCTTTTGCCTTCCATTTTTTTCCCCAACATCAGGCTCTTTTCCAATCAGTCATCTTTTTGCATCAGATGGTAAAAATATTGAAGCTTCTGCTTCAGCATTAGTTCTTCCAATGAATATTCAGTGTTGATTTCCTTTTAAGATTGACTGGTTTGATGTCCTTGCATTCCAAGGGACTCTCATGAGCTTTCTCCAACACCACAGCTCAAAAGAGTCAATTATTCAGTGCTCAGCCTTCTTTACAGTCCAGCTCTCACATCCAAGCATGACTACTGGGAAAATCATAGTTTTGACTATATGGACTTCTGTTGGCAAAGAGATGTCTCTACTTTTGAATATGCTGTCTAAATTTGGCATAGCTTTTCTTCCAAGGAGCAAGAACCTTTTACTTTCATGGCTGCAGTTACCATTGACAGTGATTTTGGAGTCCAAGAAAATAAAATCTTTCACTGTTTCCATTGTTTTCCCATTTAATTGGCAGGAAGTGATAGGATCAGATGCCATGATCTTTGCTTTTTTTTTTTTTTTTTAAGATTTATTTATTTATTTACTTTGGGTGGGGCTCGGGTTGGGGAGGGAGGGGAGTGGGTGGGCCACTTCTATTGGTCTTCCATTTCTCTGTTTTCATCCGTCTTTGTTCTTTGGCTCTTGTGGGCCTCCCATTGTGGTGGCGTTTGTCGTTGCAGAGCGCCGGCTCTGGGTGCATGCACTCCAGAGCTACGGCTCGGTGATTGGACACATCAGTCTAGCCGCTCTGCGGCACGTGGGATCTTCCCAGGCCAGGGATCGAACCGACACCCCTTGCACTGCAAGGCTGTGTCCTTACCCACTGGATCACCAGGGGAAGCCCGATCTTTGCTTTTTGAATACTGAGTTTTAGGCCATCTTTTTCACTCTCCTCTTTCACCTTTATCAACAGACTCTTTAGTATCTCTTCACTTTCTGCCATAGGGTGATGCCATCTGCACATGTGAGGTTATTGATATTTTTCCCAGAAATCTTGATTCCAGCTTGTGCTTCATCCAAACTGACATTTTGCATAATATACTCCGCATATAAATCAAATAAGCAGGGTGAAAATATACAACTTTGACTTACTCCTCTCCCAATTTCGAACCAGTCTGTTGTTCCATGTCCAGTTCTAACTGTTGTTTCTTGACCTATATATAGGTTTTGAAGGAAGTAGTTAAGGTGGTCTGGTATTTACATCTCTTTCAGAATTTTCCACAGTTTGTTGTGATCCACACCGTCAGGGGCTTTAGCATAGTCAATGAAGCAGAAGTACATATTTTTCTTAAATTATCTTGTTCCTTCTATGATCCAACAGGTATTGGGCATTTGATCTCTGGTTCCTTTGCCTTTTCTAAATCGAGTTTGGACATCTCAAAACTCTTAGTTCATGTACTTTTGAAGCCTATCTTGGAGGATTTTGCATAATACTTTGCTAGTGTGTGAAATGAATGTAATGATTTGGTAGTGTGAACATTCTCTGGCATTGTCTTTCTTGGGTTTTTAAATGAAATCTAACATTTTTCAGTCTTGACATCACTGCTGAGTTTTCCAAATTTGCTGGCATATTGAGTGTAGCACTTTCCCAGCATTGGCTTTTAATATTTGAAATAGCTCAGCTGGAATTCCATCACCTCTGCTAGCTTTGTTCATGTAATTCTTCCTAGGGCCCAATTGACTTCACACTCTAAGATGTCTGCTCTAAGTTGGTGATCACACCTTTGTGATAATCCTACTCATTAAGATCTTTCAGGTATGGTTCTTCTGTGTATTCTTTCCACCGTTTCTTAATATATTCTGCTTCTGTTAGGTCCATATTGTTTCTTTCCTTTATTGTGCCTATCTTTTCATGAAATGCTCCCTTGGTGTCACAAGTTTTCTTGTAGAGATCCCTAGTCTTTCTCATTCTATTGTTTTCCTCTATTTCTTTGCATCGTTCATCTGAGAAGGCTTTCTTATCTCTCATTGCTATTCTTTGGAATTCAGCAATCAGATTGATATATCTTTCCTTTTCTCCTTTGCCTTTCACATCTCTTCTTTTGTCAGCTATTTATTAGGCCTCTTCAGACAACAATTTTGCCTTTTTGCATTTCTTTGTGTTGAAGATGGTTTTGATTGCCACCTCCCATATAATGAACCTCCATCCATAGTTCTTCAGGCATTCTGTCTATCAGATACAACCCCTTGTATTTATTTGTAACTTCCACTGTATAATCCTAAAGTCTTTTTATGTCATAATTGGATGAGACAGTGGTTTTCTCTGCTATCTTCAATTTAAATATAAATTTTTCAATGAGGAGTTCATATTCTGAACCACAGTCATCTCAAGGTCTTGTCTTTGCTGATTGTATAGAGCTTCTCCATCTTTGGTTGCAAAGAATGTAATCGATCAGATTTTGGTATTGACCATCTGGTGATGTTCATGTGTAGAATCCCCTTTTGTTGTTGGAAGAGAGTGTCTGCTCTGACCATGCATTCTCTTGTCAAAACTCTGGTAGTCTTTGCCATGCATGCTTCATTCTGTATTCCAAGGCCAAACTTGTTGGTTATTCCAGGTATCTCGTGACTTCCTACTGTTCTATTCTGGTCCCAAATAATGAAAAGGACAACTTTTTTTTTAGTATTAGTTCTAGAAGATTTTGTAAGTATTCACTGAACTGTTCAACTTCAGCTTCATTAGAGGTTATGCACTGACTTGGATTACTTCGAAATTGAATGATTTGTCTTGGAAATAACATGAGATCTTTCTGTTGTTTTTGAAATTGCACCCAAGTACTGCATTTCAAACACTTCTGTTGATTCTGTTATTTTCTCTAAGATATTCTTGCCCACAGTAGTAGATATAATGGTTATCTGAATTAAATTTGCCCATTACTGTGCATTTTAATTCACTGATTCCTAAAATTTCAATGTTCAATTTTCTCATCTCTTATTTGATCACTTCAAATTTACCCTGATGCATGGACCTAACATTCCAAGTTTCAGTGTAACATTGTTCTTTGCAGCATTGGTCTTTGATTTCACTGCCAGACATATCCAAGAATAGAATCATTATATTTCAGCAACAATCTATTAGTGTATTGTTTTATAAATGAGTTAATTCAGATTCAAGGGACTTAAATACTATATTCCTTCCATATTTGTCTCTCATGTTTACTATGCTATTTTTGAGTTACCTAACCTGAGAAAGTGATTTGTTTGAACCCATATTATAGCCTTTGAGTAATGAGGACTTTTTTAGCCTTCAAAGTTTAAATTTTCCAGCACATTTCAAAAATAAAACATATACTCCCGTGATTAAATATTTTATGCTAAAAAGTAAATGCAATTAATGAATTGCAATTAATGAAATATGCCCAAATGAAATATAAGAAGAAATAGGGGTGGTAGAGAAGATCATCAATAATCCTCACTTTGCAATTGAAAATCTTAGGGTATAAATTACATGTTTTTCTCATTGTTTGCAAGCAAAAACTGGAATTATGTCCAGGTGAATCATGTTATTTCTATTTTTAGGTCTGTTTGTGTATTTATTTTAAGCATCAACAAAGTAGCAGTTTCTATATCTATATACTCTACCATGCACAGTACAAATATTAAATCTTCATACAAAGAGTATAAGGTGATACCATCACAATCTCCATTTCACAGATGAGGAAAATGAGGACTGGAGTATGTCTACTTGGCAGAATCAATATTCAAACCTGTGCAGACTGAACATAGCAGTCCAACTCTTAGCCAGGATGCTATATTGTTTCTTATCACTGTTAGAAATATCCATCATACTTATGTTCTAGAATCATGTGAAATATACATATTTTTTAAATTGTCTCAATCCAGATCAATGAAATAAGAATCTGTGGAGTCAGAAAAAGGCACACAAATAGTTTCAAGGCTCTCTACTTGATTTTAATGTCAGGCATATTTGAGAACCTCTTTGTTCCAGGGAGCTTCGACAAAAAACAGTGGACAAGATAAAATAACTGTGTAATTAGATGATCCCTGAGTTAAAGCCTTAGTCCTTTCTCCTACTAGGAGAGTAATTATGAGGAAGTTATCTTTCTTCATATGTCTTGGTTTCTTCATTATTCACTTGAATGTGTTAATAATGATACATAATATCTATTTGAAGAGTTTTTCATTTGGACAATATTTAAAACTTTCATTACATTTTCTGAAGTGTGTTAGTTGGTAAGGACCTCTTAGATGATCTTCATAGAAAATTAAGAGATCCAGAGAAGATTTGAGCTATAATAATTGCTAGGATATGGTAGCTTAATAGGATTAGTTATATTGATGAGTTAGGTTCTACTTATTCTCTATTTTATATTATATTGTTTCATGGTTTTTAGAATATCTGGTCATTCCTGAAGTGCTTATTTAGGAGGCCATGAATATTGATTCTTAACTCCCAGTTGCATATTGCAATTATTATTTTAATGTATTTCTTTAATGTCTATAAGTTTTTCCTTTATAAAAAGTAATTTTAATTATAACTACTTTGCAAAATTGTGATGTTTTTGCCACACATCTTTAATGTCTATAGGTTTTTAAGAGTTACTATGGTGACTTAGAAAGTAAAGACTCAGTCTGCAATGCGGAGGACCAGGAAGAGTAGGTTAAATTTTGGGGTTAGGAAGATCCCCTGGAGAAGTAAATGGCAGCCCACCCTAGAATTCTTGCCTGGAGAATCCCATGGATGAGAAGCTTGGTGGGGTACAGTTCATGGGGTCACACAGAGTTGGATGCAACTGAGTGATTAACACTTTTAACATTTATAGCTTAAATTTGAGTATAATTTGATGTACTAAGCACTGATTAAACAGTTAAAAATTAAATATTTATATTATTTATATTTAAATACAATTAAATGTTTATATTACTTCAATTAAAGAAATATTTTTCAAAATATTAGCAAATTTTACCTTTTTATTATCTAGGAAATTGAGACACATAGTATTTTTCAGCATCATAAACTGATTTTATCTCCTCTCTGGCCTTCTAGTGCTTTCACAGTACTCCAGTAAGCACTGTTAATACATTTAAGGTTTTCTTACAACTGTACCTTGGTTCTGTAACCAATGCCTGAATTAATCAGAATTTGCCACTGTAATGCTGCGTAACTCTAAATAAAACCAAACAAAACTTAATGATATATACTAATATCTATTTGAAGAGTTTTCATTTGGACAATATTTAAAACTTTCATTACATTTTCTGAAGTGTGTTAGTTGGTAAGGACCTCTTAGATGATCTTCATAGAAAATTAAGAGATCCAGAGAAGATTTGAGCTATAATAATTGCTAGGATATGGTAGCTTAATAGGATTAGTTATATTGATGAGTTAGGTTCTACTTATTCTCTATTTTATATTATATTGTTTCATGGTTTTAGAATATCTGGTCATTCCTGAAGTGCTTATTTAGGAGGCCATGAATATTGATTCTTAACTCCCAGTTGCATATTGCAATTATTATTTTAATGTATTTCTTTAATGTCTATAAGTTTTTCCTTTATAAAAAGTAATTTTAATTATAACTACTTTGCAAAATTGTGATGTTTTTGCCACACATCTTTAATGTCTATAGGTTTTTAAGAGTTACTATGGTGACTTAGAAAGTAAAGACTCAGTCTGCAATGCGGAGGACCAGGAAGAGTAGGTTAAATTTTGGGGTTAGGAAGATCCCCTGGAGAAGTAAATGGCAGCCCACCCTAGAATTCTTGCCTGGAGAATCCCATGGATGAGAAGCTTGGTGGGGTACAGTTCATGGGGTCACACAGAGTTGGATGCAACTGAGTGATTAACACTTTTAACATTTATAGCTTAAATTTGAGTATAATTTGATGTACTAAGCACTGATTAAACAGTTAAAAATTAAATATTTATATTATTTATATTTAAATACAATTAAATGTTTATATTACTTCAATTAAAGAAATATTTTTCAAAATATTAGCAAATTTTACCTTTTTATTATCTAGGAAATTGAGACACATAGTATTTTTCAGCATCATAAACTGATTTTATCTCCTCTCTGGCCTTCTAGTGCTTTCACAGTACTCCAGTAAGCACTGTTAATACATTTAAGGTTTTCTTACAACTGTACCTTGGTTCTGTAACCAATGCCTGAATTAATCAGAATTTGCCACTGTAATGCTGCGTAACTCTAAATAAAACCAAACAAAACTTAATGATATATACTAATATATATATATATTTTTTTGGCTAAAATGTTTACAGTTTGACTGTGAGTCATCTGAATTGGTTGAATTTTGCTGTTTGGCTCCAAATCAAGGATAGGTTCATGTGCATTTACATGTCTCATTCTTTTGTGACAAAGTGTTATTTGGGATGGATTCTTATAACAGAAATAAAGAAGAGATGAGAACAGAACAGCAGTGACTTTTATGGATTGAACTCAAACTGGTCCACTGTCACTTATTCTTACACCTTATTGATCAACATTGATGAGAAAGGGGCTTCCCTGGTGATCCAGTGGGTAAAGAGTCTGCCTTGCATTGCAAGGGGAGCCGGTTCGACCCCTGGCATGGGAAAATCCCACATGTCTCGGAGCAGTTGGATCAGAGTGTCCAATTACAAGCCAACACTCTGGAGCACATGCACCCAGAGCCAGTGCTCTGCTACAGGACAGGCCACTGCAATGGGAAGCCCACACCGGTCAAAGAACAAAGTTGGATGAAAATAAATAAATGAAAACCAATAAAAGTGACCAAAAAAAAAAAAATCGAAAAAAAAAAATAACATTGATGGAAGGGATGTAACCTCTCTCTTTAGTAGGAGGAGTTTCAAAATCAAATCAAAAGTCAGAGGTACAGGAAACAGTAACAAATTATTACCCTCATCAGTTAGTAAGTCACATATCAAACAGTTGAAACTCAATTCATTCTTAATATAGAATTAAGTGTCTTGTGAAAATGTTTTCATTGAGAACGTAGGACTGATAATTTTGAAAGAGTGTGGAAAATAACAAAATGAATCTTCATGGTGTATTTTCCACCTCTTCTACTAAAGTTAAAATTAATAATTGCATTCATTTTAATGAATTTATAGAATTATCCAATTGTAAAAATTATCAGTTGGTGACTCATAAGATTAGCTATCTATAACAATGTCAACACATATATATGTTTGCCAGAAACAACTACTGTCATGGGCAAGTAAAAGCATGTTCACTTCTCACAGGAAAGATTAATCAGAATTTGCCACTGTAATGCTGCGTAACTCTAAATAAAACCAAACAAAACTTAATGATATATACTAATATATATATATATTTTTGGCTAAAATGTTTACAGTTTGACTGTGAGTCATCTGAATTGGTTGAATTTTGCTGTTTGGCTCCAAATCAAGGATAGGTTCATGTGCATTTACATGTCTCATTCTTTTGTGACAAAGTGTTATTTGGGATGGATTCTTATAACAGAAATAAAGAAGAGATGAGAACAGAACAGCAGTGACTTTTATGGATTGAACTCAAACTGGTCCACTGTCACTTATTCTTACACCTTATTGATCAACATTGATGAGAAAGGGGCTTCCCTGGTGATCCAGTGGGTAAAGAGTCTGCCTTGCATTGCAAGGGGAGCCGGTTCGACCCCTGGCATGGGAAAATCCCACATGTCTCGGAGCAGTTGGATCAGAGTGTCCAATTACAAGCCAACACTCTGGAGCACATGCACCCAGAGCCAGTGCTCTGCTACAGGACAGGCCACTGCAATGGGAAGCCCACACCGGTCAAAGAACAAAGTTGGATGAAAATAAATAAATGAAAACCAATAAAAGTGACCAAAAAAAAAAAAATCGAAAAAAAAAAATAACATTGATGGAAGGGATGTAACCTCTCTCTTTAGTAGGAGGAGTTTCAAAATCAAATCAAAAGTCAGAGGTACAGGAAACAGTAACAAATTATTACCCTCATCAGTTAGTAAGTCACATATCAAACAGTTGAAACTCAATTCATTCTTAATATAGAATTAAGTGTCTTGTGAAAATGTTTTCATTGAGAACGTAGGACTGATAATTTTGAAAGAGTGTGGAAAATAACAAAATGAATCTTCATGGTGTATTTTCCACCTCTTTACCTGCTAAAGTTAAAATTAATAATTGCATTCATTTTAATGAATTTATAGAATTATCCAATTGTAAAAATTATCAGTTGGTGACTCATAAGATTAGCTATCTATAACAATGTCAACACATATATATGTTTGCCAGAAACAACTACTGTCATGGGCAAGTAAAAGCATGTTCACTTCTCACAGGAAAGATTAAGAAAAGATATCCGGGCTGAGCAGACAAATGTGTCCTCACACTAAGGATAAGCGCTGCGCTGCCTCTCTGAGACCAATACAGAGCACAAAGGTTCTTCCTCTTGCCTGCTTTTTAATGATAATGAAACACTTTACAACTCGGAGCTAACTTTGTAACTTAAGAATTGTAAGACTGTTTCCCTTCAAGAGCAAAGGTGGTGGGGGAGAAATGGCTTTGGTGATGATCTTTTTTGCATTTCTAGAGAAACAGAAAGCTTCTTTATGATTACTAATTAATTTGAAATTTCTAGTTGAAAAAAAATATTAAAAGGGTAAAGGAAGACTGTGCAGGAGGCTCGCTCACGGAGATTGACTGAGCCCAATGTTAGGTCAAGACTCTCCAGCTCTGGGGTAAGAACATCTGTTTGCATTTGATTGAGTTCTGGTTATTTCTGATTATTTGTCCTTGCCTTTATTTGAATCTTGATTAATGGAATCTTGATTCTGATTATTATATGTTTTATGATTAATAAAACCATCCTTAGTTTGACAATACTCGAGACCACGGCACTTTATTGTCAAAGTTCAAGGCTCACACTCTGAGAGGACTGCACTGTGGCTGCGAAAAAGTCTCTGATCTGTTTAACATAGTGCCTCTTAGTGAGAACTAGTAGGAATAGTAATCAGAGTAAGCTCCAGCACAATGCCCATGGCACTACACAAACAGGTGAACACAATTACTCTGAGGATAACAGTCATAGTATCCTTCCCCTCCTATGTCCATTGACATAGAAGGATAAAGAAGCTGTGGTATATATATATATATATATATATATATATATATATATATATACACAATGGAATATTACTCAGCCAAAAGAAAGAAATGCATCTGGGTCTGTCCTAATGAGGTGAATGAATGTCAGAAAGAGAAAGATAAATATTTTGTACTAATATTGCGCATATATACAGAATCCAGAAAGATGGTACTGATAAATGTATATGCAGAGCAGCAATGGAGAAATAGACATAGAGAACAAACTTAAAGACATTGGCAGAGGGAGGAAAGGTGAGACATATGGAAAGATTAACCTGGAAACTTGCATTACCATATGCCAAAAAGACAACCAATGTGAATTTGCTATAAGCTTAAGGGAAATTGCAGAGGAATTGCACAGGAGTCTGTAGCTACCTAGAGGGCTGGGATGGGGAGGGAGATGGGAGGGAAGTTCATGTGGGAGAGGACATGTGTATACCTATGGCTGATTTGGCTTCATGTGTGGCAGTAAGCAACAAGACTCGATAAATGTGGAAAAAAAACAAAACAAAAACAAAAATCTTGGTAGAACTAATGTCATAAACATGTACTTGCATTTTGAAAATAATGCTAATATTCTTCAATATATAAATGTAGATAATTCTATTTGATTCTTGTATCATATCAATGAAAATAAAGAGATTATTCCTTGATATGAAATTCATTTTCCATAGACGTTCTATCTTTCTAAGTGTAGCATTTTATGTACTTAAATATTGGATTAAAAGCCAAACACATCTGATGCATTGTAGGGTTTCAAATCAGTAACAGAGCAAGGATGATTTATTTACATCCCCACAAAGGAATCAATCATCCCAGTAATAAATGTCAAATTCTCTTATCTCTAACTCCTGTAAGAGGAAATATATTTGAGCACTTTATTGTCAAAGTTCAAGGCTCACACTCTGAGAGGACTGCACTGTGGCTGCGAAAAAGTCTCTGATCTGTTTAACATAGTGCCTCTTAGTGAGAACTAGTAGGAATAGTAATCAGAGTAAGCTCCAGCACAATGCCCATGGCACTACACAAACAGGTGAACACAATTACTCTGAGGATAACAGTCATAGTATCCTTCCCCTCCTATGTCCATTGACATAGAAGGATAAAGAAGCTGTGGTATATATATATATATATATATATATATATATATATATATATATACACAATGGAATATTACTCAGCCAAAAGAAAGAAATGCATCTGGGTCTGTCCTAATGAGGTGAATGAATGTCAGAAAGAGAAAGATAAATATTTTGTACTAATATTGCGCATATATACAGAATCCAGAAAGATGGTACTGATAAATGTATATGCAGAGCAGCAATGGAGAAATAGACATAGAGAACAAACTTAAAGACATTGGCAGAGGGAGGAAAGGTGAGACATATGGAAAGATTAACCTGGAAACTTGCATTACCATATGCCAAAAAGACAACCAATGTGAATTTGCTATAAGCTTAAGGGAAATTGCAGAGGAATTGCACAGGAGTCTGTAGCTACCTAGAGGGCTGGGATGGGGAGGGAGATGGGAGGGAAGTTCATGTGGGAGAGGACATGTGTATACCTATGGCTGATTTGGCTTCATGTGTGGCAGTAAGCAACAAGACTCGATAAATGTGGAAAAAAAACAAAACAAAAACAAAAATCTTGGTAGAACTAATGTCATAAACATGTACTTGCATTTTGAAAATAATGCTAATATTCTTCAATATATAAATGTAGATAATTCTATTTGATTCTTGTATCATATCAATGAAAATAAAGAGAGATTATTCCTTGATATGAAATTCATTTTCCATAGACGTTCTATCTTTCTAAGTGTAGCATTTTATGTACTTAAATATTGGATTAAAAGCCAAACACATCTGATGCATTGTAGGGTTTCAAATCAGTAACAGAGCAAGGATGATTTATTTACATCCCCACAAAGGAATCAATCATCCCAGTAATAAATGTCAAATTCTCTTATCTCTAACTCCTGTAAGAGGAAATATATTTGAGATCTGAGTTTACCAGATACCCTGATTGAGTGTGTTTTTACATGTGGCTGACTTATTTACTCCTTAATTAAAATTTCACAACTTTATCTAAGGATAAGCTATAAAAAAATTTCTTAACAGAGAAAAAGCACGGTTGGCCTATAAATGACTTGGATGGAAAAAGAACTTTTATTTTTATAATATTCTTTTCTATTTCTTTTTTTTTTTTTGGGCTGGGGTCGGGTTGGGGAGGGAGGGGAGCAGGCGGGCCACCTCCATTGGTCTTTCATTTGTCTGTTTTTATCCGTCTTTTCTCCTTGGCTCCTGTGGGCCTCCCATCGCGGTGGCGTCTGTCGTCGCTGAGCGCCGGCTCCGGGCGCATGCGCTCCAGAGCTCCAGTTCGGTAATTGGGCACATAGGTCCAGCCGCTCCGTGGCACGTGGGATCTTCCCAGGCCAGGGATCGAACCAGCGCCCCTTGCACCGCAAGGCGGTGTCCCTACCCACTGGACCACCAGAGGAAGCCCTATTATTTTTTATGATGGACAACCAAGGGCATTATGATAATTTGAAGTCGTGGTCAACCATATTGGCTCTTGCTTGTTCCTAGATTAGATAATTCTTTGGACTCATAAAAGAAAATCTGTCTGACAGTCCTACAACAGTAGAGCCTGTAAGACACTATGTAAAACTGAACTGAAGGATGATTGATACAGCTTTCAGTTTTGCAAATGCTCTGTGCAAATGAAAAGAAACACAGAGTACACATACTTTAATTTTATAAGATATTTACAGAGGAGCATTTGATCCTATAATCAAAGAGATGTACTTCTTCAACTACCAGGGCTTTGAAAGAGCAATTGTGTACCAAGTGTAATGCTTAGAAATGTTTCATTTTTTAAACATTTTATTGTGGAACATTTTAAATATATATGAATGTGCAAGAAATAGTGCACTTAACACCAATGTTTCCATCACCATCTTTAACTCATGATTAATTTTGTTTTGTATTTATTTCCATTTTCTTTTGACTCATAATATTTTAAGAAATTCCTAGACATCATATCATCTCATCCATAAATAGGTATTTCTCAAAGCTCTTAATAACTGTTATACTTATATATCTAGCACGACCTTAGTGATTTCTTAATGTCATCAAATATTCAGTCAGTATTTAAACTTCCCAGATTATCGGTAATATGCACACATGGTTGTGCACAGAAGAATACCATTCCTCCAATCCCACCCCTCAACACAGAGACATATACACATTCCTCTTGTTTTAAAAATAATTCAAAAAATTCATTTATTTTGATTGAGTGATATAGTTCATGAGTATCTTTTAATTTATAGCTTCTTAAGTATCTGTTTTCTCTCAATTAATTCATTGACAAAATTAGGTTGTCCTGTAGATTCCCCAATCTGGATTGTGCCAATTATATCTCTGTGGTGTTGATAACTGTTTTTATCTGTTCTTTTTATTTCTTTTATTTTCTTTATTTATTTTTATAAATTTGTAGTTAGATTTCGAAGCTTGATCAAATTTTCTTTTGATTGTCTGTGTGTGTATGTGATTATTTCAATCAGGAGGAACATAATATCTGGCTCTTATTGAGCAGTCATTGATGATCATTGCCTGTCTCTACTGTATCATTAGCAGTTGAAAATGGTGCTTGTCCAATACAGTCATGCCTTCCTCCTCTACCAACTGACAGTTCTATAAGGGCAACTTTGCCTGTTCAAGACTTTGGATAATAGAGTTATATTTTTATAGAAATTCAAGGTAAATATTTTATTTTTGAACTTTTATTTACCTTTTCCTTAAAGTCAATTTCCTTTCATATGCCAATAAATACACTAAGTTTTTCTTTCATTTGTACCATTTTTTAAATTTAAGGTTTAAGCACAAAAATGGCAAACAGTATATATAGTTGCTTTTCTCATTTTTCATTTAATCTGTTGCTGAATATTGTAGCATACAATTTTAGCATACACAGAGATAGCTTATTCCAATTTTTACAGCTGCATTTTCTCATAGTTGCATTACATAGATATTTTATAATTTATTGTTATAGTTTATAGTTTTTTCACGGGCTCTCATTTGCTGGACATTTGATGGATACATTTTAAACATTTTGATACAATCATGAGTTCATTGAATAGCCTCTGCATACAATTTCCCATGTACTTTTACATATATTATAAATTCCCCTTCATTGCAGTAGTGACATTTTACATTCCCAACAGCAATATTCGAGTTTGTTTTCTCATAGCTTTGCCAGTAGTCAATTGTGAATTGTGTGATATTCTGTCAATTTATAAGTGAGAAATTTGATCTCATATGTAGTATCAATTTTGTTCTGTTTTATAAGTGAGGTTTAGCATCTTTCATATGTTCAAATTCCATTTACATTTTTAAATGAAACTCATGATCATATTTCTAACATTCTCTATGAGTCAATATTTTCTCTCCATAATCAAAAGACATAAATAGCAAATAAACTGCAAGATGAAAATCCTCATTCAAAAAGATACATGAACCCCAATGATCATAGCAGCACTGTTTACAATAGCCAAAGTATAGACTCCACCCAAGTGCCCATCAACCAACAAATGGATAAAGATGTGTCATATGTGTATATATAAAGAAATATTAGGAATAAAATAATGAATTCTGTCATTTTCAGCTATATAATGGACCTAGAGAATATTATGATTAGTGAGACAACATAAAGATAGTTACTGCATGCTATCACTTATATGCAGAATCTAAAATAAAATATAAATAAATGTCAGTTCATATTTATTTTAATTTTTGGGCAACTTTGCCTGTTCAAGACTTTGGATAATAGAGTTATATTTTATAGAAATTCAAGGTAAATATTTTATTTTTGAACTTTTATTTACCTTTTCCTTAAAGTCAATTTCCTTTCATATGCCAATAAATACACTAAGTTTTTCTTTCATTTGTACCATTTTTTAAATTTAAGGTTTAAGCACAAAAATGGCAAACAGTATATATAGTTGCTTTTCTCATTTTTCATTTAATCTGTTGCTGAATATTGTAGCATACAATTTTAGCATACACAGAGATAGCTTATTCCAATTTTTACAGCTGCATTTTCTCATAGTTGCATTACATAGATATTTTATAATTTATTGTTATAGTTTATAGTTTTTTCACGGGCTCTCATTTGCTGGACATTTGATGGATACATTTTAAACATTTTGATACAATCATGAGTTCATTGAATAGCCTCTGCATACAATTTCCCATGTACTTTTACATATATTATAAATTCCCCTTCATTGCAGTAGTGACATTTTACATTCCCAACAGCAATATTCGAGTTTGTTTTCTCATAGCTTTGCCAGTAGTCAATTGTGAATTGTGTGATATTCTGTCAATTTATAAGTGAGAAATTTGATCTCATATGTAGTATCAATTTTGTTCTGTTTTATAAGTGAGGTTTAGCATCTTTCATATGTTCAAATTCCATTTACATTTTTAAATGAAACTCATGATCATATTTCTAACATTCTCTATGAGTCAATATTTTCTCTCCATAATCAAAAGACATAAATAGCAAATAAACTGCAAGATGAAAATCCTCATTCAAAAAGATACATGAACCCCAATGATCATAGCAGCACTGTTTACAATAGCCAAAGTATAGACTCCACCCAAGTGCCCATCAACCAACAAATGGATAAAGATGTGTCATATGTGTATATATAAAGAAATATTAGGAATAAAATAATGAATTCTGTCATTTTCAGCTATATAATGGACCTAGAGAATATTATGATTAGTGAGACAACATAAAGATAGTTACTGCATGCTATCACTTATATGCAGAATCTAAAATAAAATATAAATAAATGCACATGCAAAGCTGAAATAGACACAAAGATGTTGAAAACAAACTAATTTTTACCAGATGGGAAAGGGAAATGGAGAGCAAAGTAAGGAACGGAACCTAAGGGACTAAGATATACAAGTTACTATGTATAAAAAGATAAGGAACAAAGGGAATTATAGCCTTCATCTTAAAAATAGCTTTGAATGAAGTACAGTGGGTAAAATACTGAATCAATATGAGGCACAACTTTAATATTGTATTGCAAATCAACTATACTTCAATAAAAATGATAATGTAAATTACAAATATGTCTTATAGTTTGCTATTTTATGTACATGCCTTAAATTTTTCCCATGCAAATTATTTATTTATTTATTTTTACTTTTAAGCAATTAAATGTCTATAAGTAAATTCTTTTGGCTTCTCAATTTTGATCCATAACTAGAAAACTTACCATGTTCTTGGTTATAGAAAATTCACCCTCGTACAAAACTGAGTTTTATGAATAACTGACCATTTATTTTATACCAACAAACTTTAATAGAAAGAACTTAATGATATTATTTCATTTAAATCTCATTTGTGGCTACCAACTAGTTATGTGAACATTTATAGACTTTTTTTTTAAATTTTATTTATTTATTTTTGTACATGTATGTTCCCAGATCATTCATATGCATATCCCTTGACCCTCCCCCCACCCAGTTCCCCCCCTCCCATCCCTCCAGACCATCGCTCCAAGTGCTGTAGGTACTCCTATTCCCCTAGCACAATGACAATAGCTATCTTTTCTACACATGAAAGTATAGGTTTCCATGTTACTCCCTCCCACTGTTCGGTCTCCACAATGTCTTTATGTCTAGTCTCTGTTTATTCATGAGTTCATTGCATGTGTTATCATGACCATCTTACTAGATCCCATATATATGAGTTAGTATACTATACTTGTCTTTCTCTTTTTGACTTACTTCACTTTTTATGATAGGTTCTAGAGCCAGCCACCTCATTAGGACTGAGTCTTCTGCATTTCTTTTAACAGCTGAGTAGTATTCCATTGTATATATGTACCAGAGCTTCTGTAACCTTTCATTTGTCTATGGACATCTAGGTTGCTTCCATGATCTGGCTATTGTATAGAGAGCTGCAATGAACATTGGGGTACAGGTGCTTCTTTCAGTTTTGATTTCATCAGGATATACGTCTAAGAGTGGGATTGCTGGGTCATAGGGTGCTTCAATTTTTAGTTTTTTTAGGAATCTTCAGACTGTTTTCCATAGAGGCTGTATCAATTGACATTGCCACCAGCAATGCAAGAGGGTTCCCTTTTCTCCGCACCCTCTTCAGCATTTATTGTCTGCAGATTTGTTGATGATGGCCATTCTGACGGGTGTGAGGTGGTATCTCATTGTGGTTTTAATTTGCATTTCTCTGATAATAAGCGAGGTTGAGCATCGTTTCATTTATTTTTTGGGCCATTTGTATGTCCTCTTTGGAGAGGCGTCTCTTTAGATCTTTTTCCCATTTTTTGATTGGACTGCTCATTTTCCCTGTGCTGAGTTGTCTGAGTTGCTTGTAGATTTTGGAGATTAATTCTTTGTCTGTTGTTTCATTTGCCATGATTTTCTCCCACTCTGTGGGGTGTCTGTTGTTTTAACTCAAATTTTGTCAAAAGGTCCTACCAACTAGTTATGTGAACATTTATAGACTTTTTTAAATTTTATTTATTTATTTTTGTACATGTATGTTCCCAGATCATTCATATGCATATCCCTTGACCCTCCCCCCACCCAGTTCCCCCCCTCCCATCCCTCCAGACCATCGCTCCAAGTGCTGTAGGTACTCCTATTCCCCTAGCACAATGACAATAGCTATCTTTTCTACACATGAAAGTATAGGTTTCCATGTTACTCCCTCCCACTGTTCGGTCTCCACAATGTCTTTATGTCTAGTCTCTGTTTATTCATGAGTTCATTGCATGTGTTATCATGACCATCTTACTAGATCCCATATATATGAGTTAGTATACTATACTTGTCTTTCTCTTTTTGACTTACTTCACTTTTTATGATAGGTTCTAGAGCCAGCCACCTCATTAGGACTGAGTCTTCTGCATTTCTTTTAACAGCTGAGTAGTATTCCATTGTATATATGTACCAGAGCTTCTGTAACCTTTCATTTGTCTATGGACATCTAGGTTGCTTCCATGATCTGGCTATTGTATAGAGAGCTGCAATGAACATTGGGGTACAGGTGCTTCTTTCAGTTTTGATTTCATCAGGATATACGTCTAAGAGTGGGATTGCTGGGTCATAGGGTGCTTCAATTTTTAGTTTTTTTAGGAATCTTCAGACTGTTTTCCATAGAGGCTGTATCAATTGACATTGCCACCAGCAATGCAAGAGGGTTCCCTTTTCTCCGCACCCTCTTCAGCATTTATTGTCTGCAGATTTGTTGATGATGGCCATTCTGACGGGTGTGAGGTGGTATCTCATTGTGGTTTTAATTTGCATTTCTCTGATAATAAGCGAGGTTGAGCATCGTTTCATATATTTTTGGACCATTTGTATGTCCTCTTTGGAGAGGCGTCTCTTTAGATCTTTTTCCCATTTTTTGATTGGGCTGCTCATTTTCCCTGTGCTGAGTTGTCTGAGTTGCTTATCGATTTTGGACATTAATTCTTTGTCTGTTGTTTCATTTGCCATGATTTTCTCCCACTCTGTGGGGTGTCTGTTGAACTTTTTTGTAATTTCTTTTGCTGTACAAAAGCTTTTAAGTTTCAAAAGGTCCCATATGTTCATTTTTCTTTTCAGTTCTGCTATTTTAGTTGGTGGGTCAGAGAAGATCTTGCTTTGATTGATGTCCTTGAGGGTTTTGCCTATATTCTCCTCTAAGATTTTGGTGGTTTCTGGTCTTACATTGAGGTCTTTAATCCATTTTGAGTTGATCTTAGTGTATGGTGTCAGGGAATGTTCTAATTACATTTTTTTGCCTGTAGCTGTCCAATTCTCCCAGCACCACTTGTTAAAGAGGCTGTCTTTGTCCCATTTTATAGTTTCTCCTCCTTTATCAAAAATAAGGTACCCATAGGTGCGTGGGTTGATCTCTGGGTTCTCAATCTTGTTCCATTGATCTATAGTTTTGTTTTTGTGCCAGTACCATACTGTCTTGATAACTGTTGCTTTGTAGTAGAGTCTGAAGTTAGGGAGACTGATCCCTCCAACTCCATTTTTCTTCCTCAGGATTGCTTTGGCTATTCGAGGTCTTCTGTGTTTCCATATGAAATGTGTTATTATTTGGTTTAGTTCTGTGAAAAATGTCAGTGGTAGTTGAATAGGTATTGCGTTGAATCTGTAGATGATATTTGGAAGTATGGTCATTTTCACAGTATTGATTCTTCCAATCCAGGAACATGGAATATCTTTCCATCTGTTTAAGTCTTCTTTAATGCCTCTCATGAGGGTCTTATAATTTTCTGTGTACAATTCTTTTGTTTCTTTGGGTAGGTTTATTCCTAGATATTTGATTCTTTTGGTTGCAATGGTGAAGGGGATTGCCTCTTTAATTTCATTTTCTGATTTTTCATTGTTTGTGTATAGGAATGCCAGTGACTTCTGTGTGTTGACTTTATATCCTGCAACTTTGCTGAATTCATTGATTAGCTCTAGTAGCTTTGTAACCGTGACTTTGGGATTTTCTATGTATAATATCATGTCGTCTGCAAAAACAGATGAAGGATTGCCTCTTGTCTGACCGTTGGGCTTTTTTCGGAGTTGTCTGAGTTGCTTATCGATTTTGGACATTAATTCTTTGTCTGTTGTTTCATTTGCCATGATTTTCTCCCACTCTGTGGGGTGTCTGTTGAACTTTTTTGTAATTTCTTTTGCTGTACAAAAGCTTTTAAGTTTCAAAAGGTCCCATATGTTCATTTTTCTTTTCAGTTCTGCTATTTTAGTTGGTGGGTCAGAGAAGATCTTGCTTTGATTGATGTCCTTGAGGGTTTTGCCTATATTCTCCTCTAAGATTTTGGTGGTTTCTGGTCTTACATTGAGGTCTTTAATCCATTTTGAGTTGATCTTAGTGTATGGTGTCAGGGAATGTTCTAATTACATTTTTTTGCCTGTAGCTGTCCAATTCTCCCAGCACCACTTGTTAAAGAGGCTGTCTTTGTCCCATTTTATAGTTTCTCCTCCTTTATCAAAAATAAGGTACCCATAGGTGCGTGGGTTGATCTCTGGGTTCTCAATCTTGTTCCATTGATCTATAGTTTTGTTTTTGTGCCAGTACCATACTGTCTTGATAACTGTTGCTTTGTAGTAGAGTCTGAAGTTAGGGAGACTGATCCCTCCAACTCCATTTTTCTTCCTCAGGATTGCTTTGGCTATTCGAGGTCTTCTGTGTTTCCATATGAAATGTGTTATTATTTGGTTTAGTTCTGTGAAAAATGTCAGTGGTAGTTGAATAGGTATTGCGTTGAATCTGTAGATGATATTTGGAAGTATGGTCATTTTCACAGTATTGATTCTTCCAATCCAGGAACATGGAATATCTTTCCATCTGTTTAAGTCTTCTTTAATGCCTCTCATGAGGGTCTTATAATTTTCTGTGTACAATTCTTTTGTTTCTTTGGGTAGGTTTATTCCTAGATATTTGATTCTTTTGGTTGCAATGGTGAAGGGGATTGCCTCTTTAATTTCATTTTCTGATTTTTCATTGTTTGTGTATAGGAATGCCAGTGACTTCTGTGTGTTGACTTTATATCCTGCAACTTTGCTGAATTCATTGATTAGCTCTAGTAGCTTTGTAACCGTGACTTTGGGATTTTCTATGTATAATATCATGTCGTCTGCAAAAACAGAGAGCTTGACTTCTTCCTTTCCAATCTGGATCCCTTTGATTTCTTTCTCTTCTCTTATTGCTGTTGCTAAGACTTCCAGCACTATGTTGAATAGTAGTGGTGAAAGTGGGCACCCCTGTCTTGTTCCTGATCTTAGAGGGAATGCTTTCAGTTTTTCACCATTAACAATAATGTTCGCTGTAGGCTTCTCATAGATGGTTTTTATTATGTTGAGATAGGTTCCTTCTATGCCCATTTTCTGAAGAGTTTTAAACATAAATGGATACTGTACTTTGTCGAAGGCTTTTTCTGCATCTATTGAAATGATCATGTGATTATTGTCTTTCAACTTGTTGATGTGGTGTATCACATTGATTGATTTGTGGATGTTGAAGAAGCCTTCCATGCCTGAAATGAACCCAACTTGATCATAATGTATGAGTTTTTTGACATGTCGTTGAATTCTGTTTGCTAGGATTTTGTTGAGGATCTTGGCATCTAAGTTCATCAGTGAAATTGGCCTATAGTTTTCCTTTTTTTGTGTTGTCTTTGCCTGGTTTGGGTATCAGGGTGATGGTGGCCTCGTAGAATGTGTTTGGGAGTTTTCATTCCTGTGCAATTTTTTGGAAGAGTTTTAGAAGGACAGGCATTAGCTCTTCTTTAAATGTTTGGTAGAATTCGGCTGTGAAGCCATCTGGTCCTGGGCTTTTATTTTTGGGTAGATTTTTAATGACAAATTCGATTTCTGAACTTGTGATTGGGTTGTTCAAAGCTTCTCTTTCTTCCTGGCTCAATCTTGGGAGATTAATCCTGTCCAAGAAACTGTCCATTTCTTCCAAGTTGTCCAGTTTGTTGCCATAGAGTTGCTCATAATAGTCTCTTAGAATCCTTTGGATTTCTGCATTATCTGTTGTAATCTCTCCTTTTTCATTTTTGATTTTGTTGATCTGGTTCTTCTCTCTCTTTTTCTTAATGAGTCTGGCCAGTGGCTTGTCAATTTTGTTTACCTTTTCAAAGAACCAGCTTTTTGTTTTATTTATCTTTACTCTTGTTTCTTTTGTTTCTTTCTCATTTATTTCTGCTCTGATCTTTATGATTTCTCTTCTTCTGCTTGCTTTGGGATGTTTTTGTTCTTCTTTCTCCAACTGTTTTAAGGGAAGGGTTAATTCATCTGCTTCATATTTTCCTAGTTTCTTGAGGTGGGATTGTGTTGCTATAAATTTTCCTCTTAGAACTGCTTTTGCAGTATCCCATAGTTTTTGCACGGTCGTGTGTTGATTGTCATTTTCTTCTAGGAATTGTATAATTTCTCCTTTGATTTCCTCAATGATCAGTTGGTTTTTTAGGTATGTATTGTTTAATCTCCATGTGTTTCTGTTTTTAGGGTTTTTTTTCTGGTAGTTGATCTCCAGTCTCATTGCATTGTGGTCCGAGAAGATGGTTGATATAATTTCGGTTTTCTTGAACTGACTGAGGTTTGATTTGTGGCCCAAGATGTGGTCTATCCTGGAGAATGTTCCGTGAGCACTTGAGACGAAAGTGTATTCTTCTGCTTTTGGATGGAACGTCCTAAAGATATCGATGAGGTCCATCTTTTCCAGTGTGGCATTTAAGGCTTGTGTTTCTTTATTAATTTTCTGTTTGAATGATCTGTCCTTTGGTGTGAGAGGAGTGTTAAAGTCTCCTACTATTATTGTGTTATTGTTGATTTCTTCTTTTATGTCTGAAAGTACCTGTCTTACGTATTGAGGTGCCCCTGTGTTGGGTGCGTAGATATTCATGACTGTTATGTCTTCCTCTTGGATAGATCCCTTACTCATGATATAGTGGCCTGCCTTGTCTCTTAGAATCTTCTTTACTTTAAAGTCTATTTTGTCTGATATAAGGATTGCTACTCCAGCTTCCTTTTGATTTCCATTTGCATGAAATATCTTTTTCCAGCCTTTCACTTTCAGTCTATGGGTGTCTCTAGATCTGAAGTGGGTCTCTTGTAAACAGCATATATATGGGTCTTGCTTCTGGATCCATTCAGCCAGCCTGTGTCGTTTGGTTGGAGCATTTAGTCCATTTACGTTCAAAGTAATTATTGATACGGATGTTCCTATTGTCATCTTCTTAGAAATTTGTGGTTTGATTTGTAAGGCTTCTCCTACTCTTGTATTTATTGACTATATCAGGCCGTTTAACACTTGTAGGGCTGGTTTTGTGGTACAGAATTCTTTTAGTTTTTGTCTGTCTGTGAAGCTTTTGACTTTACCATCGATTTTGAATGAGATTCTTGCTGGGTAGAGAATTCTTGGTTGCAGGTTATTCTCTTTTAGCCGTTTAAATGTATCTTGCCATTCTCTTCTGGCCTGTAGGGTTTCTGTTGAGAGATCCGCAGTTAAACGTATGGGGTTTCCTTTATATGTTATTTGTTGTTTGCTCCTAGCTGCTTTTAGTAATCTGTCTTTATATTTAGTCTGCGTTAGTTTGATTAGTATGTGCCTTGGTGTGTTTCTTCTGGGGTTTCTCCTGTAGGGAACTCTTTGTGCTTCCTGGACTTGGTTGACTATCTCCTTTCCCATGCTGGGGAAGTTTTCAACTATAACCTCTTCAAGAATTTTTCATAGTGGGGTGGAGCTAAGATGGCGGCGTAGAAGGACGTGCACTCATCTCTCCTGCAAAATCGCCTGAATTGCGACGAGTTCCTGGGAAACCACCGACGAAAGGAGATTGGATCTGATCACAGAGAGGACACCCTACATCGAAGAACAAAGGAGAAGCCGCATCAAGACGGTAGGAAGGGTGCAATCGCACTTTTAAAAGTCAAACCTCATACCCGCCGGAGAGGCTGGGCGAGCCAAAGCCGCAAAGCCTGTTGCAGATCAAAACCCGGTGAGGAGCACTAACACCCACAAGGGATTGAGCCAGACCTGCTTTGGAGGGTCCAGGTGCCCCTTGAGCTAGAAGTGCCCTTGAGCAGGCCTCGGAAGGGCGGCACTCAGTTCCCTTTGGAAGAGGTTACCATTAACCCGATCACAGAGTCGCCGAAGAGGACTGGAAAGTCTCTGCGCACTGTGATCCGGGAGAGAGGAATAGCGATCCCGCATGAGACTGAGCCAGACTCACCTCTGAGTAACCTGACGTCTCCCGCGGTGGCGGGGGTCGACGGTGGCCTGCAGCAGGGTCGGGGGCACTGTGGAAGTGCTTCCCATAGAGCGTGTGGGAATAAATCCTCTGTGAGACAGACGCCATTTCCCCTACTGTAGTTTGGCTGCTGGTCAAACTGCAGGGCTGCTGGTCAAGCTACAGGGAGGGAACTTAGCTCCACCCAGCAAGAAAAGGGATCTGGATTAAGAAACTCCCAGGGCCAGCCTGGGCGGGCCTTTTAATTCTGGAATAGGCCAAAACAAGCAGTCAAAGAGGTCTTCAGATCCAACCACTGCCAGAGGCAAGAAAAAGACTGATAATTCCTGAACAGTCAGCAAGAGACAGAAGAACATAAACACTATTTTCACGTTTTGTCTGAAGCTGGAGTTACTGCTGGACTTTAAAATTTCATTTTTTGTATTGTATTACTTTGTTTCAATTTTTTTCTTTTCTTTTTCCAAACCCACTCAGTGCACCCACCGCGTTTTTCTTTTTTTTGTTCTCTTTTCTTGGGGGTGTATGTGAGAGAAAGAGTGGGTGTGTTCATTTCCTTCACTGAATTCTATTGAAGCTACTAATCTTATCAGTAAGACTGAATATATTCAAGTTTACATAATTTTTTTTTTCTTTTTCCTTTTAAACCACACATTTTATTTTGGTATAAACTTCTGGTTCCCCATTGGCCTTTTAAGGTTCTGTGGGGGTTTTGTTTGTTTTTATTATTTTTGCTTTGTTTTCTATATTTTTCTATAAAATTTAGATCTTTTAATTTTTAATAATTTTTTCATTTGTACTACTACCTCCTCTATAATTCTTTGCTTTCTCTGAAGCTCCTTTCCTATACCACTAAATTCTAATACATACAAATCTTTATCTCCCTATATTTAACTTTGCAATATTATTCTATATTTCTCTTCTATCCTCCCTTTCTCTTTTTCCCTTTCCCCACTATATTTCTTAGTCTGTTCTGTCCTCATTGCCTTATCCCCAACGGGGATCCTGCTCTAGCATTATTCTCCAATTGGTACTCTACTTAGTTTGCTTATTAACTTGTGGATATCATTCTTGGATTCTCTATTCGCCGTGCTAACGTATTGTACTGTGTTTTTGATTGGAATGCTTGGGTTATGTTATAGCTGTATATGTTCATGTGTATAATTCAATACGCTAGATAGTACTTGCATAATTTTTAAATTGCCATTTGTCAAAGGTATACCTTCTGTTTCTCATTTGCATATATATGTTTTAATATCATTTAATGCCATAACAAACCAGCCGTGAAATCTTCATTCCCTGGTCAGGCAACAAGCCACGGGGTTTTGAGGGTGCACTGACTCCAAAACTACAATACTAGAGAACGCATAACACTAAAGAGCAGTATACAAGTGAGAACGCCAGCAAAGGTAATCACTTGTATACAAGTCCTGACATCACCCAATCACCAGCATCACCCAGAATAAGAAGCGCCATCCAAACAACAAACACCAACAGACGTAACTCAAAGTCTGGGAAAAGGAAATCCCAAACAGAGTCAGTTTTAAAAAATTAATAATAACAATGAAACGGCAGAGAAATACCACACAAGCGAAGGAACAATCTACAAACACACAAGATCAAATTAATGAAGAGAATTTGGACAAACTTTCTGAAAGTGATTTCAGAAGAATGATAGTAAAGATGATCAAAGACACTGAAAACAGAATTTCAGAGAAATTGCAAGATACAACTAACACACTGAATAAAGAAATACAAGAACTTACCAAAAAAGTAACAGAGACAAACAACTCAATTGCTGAACTGAAAAACACTGTAGAAGGAATCAAGAGCAGAGTATCTGAGACAGAAGACCGGATAAGTGAGCTGGAAGATAAAATGGTGGAAGTAACTGCTGAAAAACAGACTCTAGCTCAAAGAATGAAAAGAGCAGAGGACAGCCTCAGAGACCTCTGGGATAATATCAAACGCAACAATATTCGAATTATAGGGGTTCCAGAAGAAGAAGAAAAAAAGAAAGGCTATGAGAAAATTTTTGAAGAAATTATAGTTGAAAATTTCCCCAACATGGGAAAAGAAATAGTCAATCAAGTCCAAGAAGCACAAAGAGTACCTAACAGAATCAATCCGAGAAGAAACACACCAAGACACATATTAATGAAGTTAACACAAATTAAACACAAAGATAGAATTCTCAAAGCAGCAAGGGAAAAGCAACTAGTGACATATAGGGAAAGCCCATCCGTTTAACAGCTGATCTTTCAACAGAAACTCTGCAGGCCAGAAGGGAATGGCAGGACACATTTAAACGGCTGAAAGAGAATAATCTGCAACCAAGAATCCTCTACCCTGCCAAGATCTCCTTCAAAATTGATGGAGAAATCAAAAGCTTTACAGACAAGCAAAAATTAAAAGAATTTAGTCACACCAAACCAGCCTTACAACAAATGTTAAAGGGACTTATATAGACAACAAGTATAAAAGGAGAAGATCCACGAAACAAACCCATCATAACATCTAAGAAGATGACAATAGGATCATTTGTATCAATAATTACTTTGAATGTCAATGGACTAAACGCCCCAACCAAAAGACACAGAGTGGCTGAATGGATCCAAAACACGACCCATACATATGCTGCCTCCAAGAAACTCATTTCAGACCTAGAGACACTCATAGACTGAAAGTGAGAGGCTGGAAAAAGATATTCCATGCAAATGGAAATCAAAAGAAAGCTGGAGTAGCAATCCTCATATCAGATAAAATAGATTTTAAAGTAAAGAAGATTCTAAGAGACAAGGCAGGTCACTACATCATGATTAAGGGATCCATCCAAGAAGAAGACATAACAATCATAAATATCTATGCTCCCAACACAGGAGCACCCCAATACATAAGACAAACACTTTCAGACATAAAAGAAGACATTGACAGCAACACAATCATAGTAGGAGACTTTAACACTCCTCTCACACCAATGGACAGATCATCCAAACAGAAAATTAATCAAGAAACACAAGCCTTCCAGAGACCTCTGGGATAATATCAAACGCAACAATATTCGAATTATAGGGGTTCCAGAAGAAGAAAAAAAGAAAGGCTATGAGAAAATTTTTGAAGAAATTATAGTTGAAAATTTCCCCAACATGGGAAAAGAAATAGTCAATCAAGTCCAAGAAGCACAAAGAGTACCTAACAGAATCAATCCGAGAAGAAACACACCAAGACACATATTAATGAAGTTAACACAAATTAAACACAAAGATAGAATTCTCAAAGCAGCAAGGGAAAAGCAACTAGTGACATACAAGGGAAAGCCCATCCGTTTAACAGCTGATCTTTCAACAGAAACTCTGCAGGCCAGAAGGGAATGGCAGGACACATTTAAACGGCTGAAAGAGAATAATCTGCAACCAAGAATCCTCTACCC
Organism: Tragulus kanchil; assembly: GCA_022376925.1. Lineage (NCBI taxonomy): Eukaryota > Metazoa > Chordata > Mammalia > Artiodactyla > Tragulidae > Tragulus > Tragulus kanchil. The sequence goes on along the minus strand of JAIOJX010000027.1, from coordinate 53,023,951 downwards.
TGCCAAGATCTCCTTCAAAATTGATGGAGAAATCAAAAGCTTTACAGACAAGCAAAAATTAAAAGAATTTAGTCACACCAAACCAGCCTTACAACAAATGTTAAAGGGACTTATATAGACAACAAGTATAAAAGGAGAAGATCCACGAAACAAACCCATCATAACATCTAAGAAGATGACAATAGGATCATTTGTATCAATAATTACTTTGAATGTCAATGGACTAAACGCCCCAACCAAAAGACACAGAGTGGCTGAATGGATCCAAAAACACGACCCATACATATGCTGCCTCCAAGAAACTCATTTCAGACCTAGAGACACTCATAGACTGAAAGTGAGAGGCTGGAAAAAGATATTCCATGCAAATGGAAATCAAAAGAAAGCTGGAGTAGCAATCCTCATATCAGATAAAATAGATTTTAAAGTAAAGAAGATTCTAAGAGACAAGGCAGGTCACTACATCATGATTAAGGGATCCATCCAAGAAGAAGACATAACAATCATAAATATCTATGCTCCCAACACAGGAGCACCCCAATACATAAGACAAACACTTTCAGACATAAAAGAAGACATTGACAGCAACACAATCATAGTAGGAGACTTTAACACTCCTCTCACACCAATGGACAGATCATCCAAACAGAAAATTAATCAAGAAACACAAGCCTTAAATGCCACACTAGAAGAAATGGACCTCATTGATATCTTTAGGACTTTCCATCCAAAAGCAGAAGAATACACTTTCGTCTCAAGTGCTCACGGAACATTCTCCAGGATAGACCACATCTTGGGCCACAAATCAATCCTCAGTCAATTCAAGAAAACTGAAATTCTATCAACCATCTTCTCGGACCACAATGCAGTGAGACTAGAGATCAACTACAGGAAGAAAACCGCTAAAAACACAAACACATGGAGATTAAACAACACATACCTAAAAAACCAACTGATCATTGAGGAAATCAAAGGAGAAATAAAAAAATTCCTAGAAGAATATGACAATGAACACACGACAGTGCAAAACCTATGGGATACTGCAAAAGCAGTTCTAAGAGGGAAGTTTATAGCATTACAATCCCACCTCAAGAAACTAGGAAAATCTCAAACAGACGACCTTACCTTACGCTTAAAACAACTGGAGAAAGAAGAACAAAAAAACCCCAAAGCCAGCAGAAGAAGGGAAATCATAAAGATCAGAGCAGAAATAAATGAAAAAGAAACAAAAGAAACAATAGTAAAGATAAATAAAACAAAAAGCTGGTTCTTCGAAAAAGTCAATAAAATCGACACACCACTGGCCAGACTCATTAAGAAAAAGAGAGAGAAGAACCAGATCACCAAAATCAAAAATGAAAAAGGAGAGATTACAACGGACAATGCAGAAATCCAAAGGATTATAAGAGACTATTATGAACAACTCTATGGCAACAAACTGTACAACCTGGAAGAAATGGACAGTTTCTTAGAGAAGATTAATCTCCCGAGACTCAACCAGGAAGAAATAGAAACTATGAACAAGCCAATCACAAGCTCAGAAATCGACCTTGTGATCAAAAATCTACCCAAAAATAAAAGCCCAGGGCCAGATGGCTTCACAGCTGAATTCTACCAAACATTTAAAGAAGAGCTAATGCCTGTCCTTCTGAAAGTGAGAGGCTGGAAAAAGATATTCCATGCAAATGGAAATCAAAAGAAAGCTGGAGTAGCAATCCTCATATCAGATAAAATAGATTTTAAAGTAAAGAAGATTCTAAGAGACAAGGCAGGTCACTACATCATGATTAAGGGATCCATCCAAGAAGAAGACATAACAATCATAAATATCTATGCTCCCAACACAGGAGCACCCCAATACATAAGACAAACACTTTCAGACATAAAAGAAGACATTGACAGCAACACAATCATAGTAGGAGACTTTAACACTCCTCTCACACCAATGGACAGATCATCCAAACAGAAAATTAATCAAGAAACACAAGCCTTAAATGCCACACTAGAAGAAATGGACCTCATTGATATCTTTAGGACTTTCCATCCAAAAGCAGAAGAATACACTTTCGTCTCAAGTGCTCACGGAACATTCTCCAGGATAGACCACATCTTGGGCCACAAATCAATCCTCAGTCAATTCAAGAAAACTGAAATTCTATCAACCATCTTCTCGGACCACAATGCAGTGAGACTAGAGATCAACTACAGGAAGAAAACCGCTAAAAACACAAACACATGGAGATTAAACAACACATACCTAAAAAACCAACTGATCATTGAGGAAATCAAAGGAGAAATAAAAAAATTCCTAGAAGAATATGACAATGAACACACGACAGTGCAAAACCTATGGGATACTGCAAAAGCAGTTCTAAGAGGGAAGTTTATAGCATTACAATCCCACCTCAAGAAACTAGGAAAATCTCAAACAGACGACCTTACCTTACGCTTAAAACAACTGGAGAAAGAAGAAAAAAAACACCCCAAAGCCAGCAGAAGAAGGGAAATCATAAAGATCAGAGCAGAAATAAATGAAAAAGAAACAAAAGAAACAATAGTAAAGATAAATAAAACAAAAAGCTGGTTCTTCGAAAAAGTCAATAAAATCGACACACCACTGGCCAGACTCATTAAGAAAAAGAGAGAGAAGAACCAGATCACCAAAATCAAAAATGAAAAAGGAGAGATTACAACGGACAATGCAGAAATCCAAAGGATTATAAGAGACTATTATGAACAACTCTATGGCAACAAACTGTACAACCTGGAAGAAATGGACAGTTTCTTAGAGAAGATTAATCTCCCGAGACTCAACCAGGAAGAAATAGAAACTATGAACAAGCCAATCACAAGCTCAGAAATCGACCTTGTGATCAAAAATCTACCCAAAAATAAAAGCCCAGGGCCAGATGGTTTCACAAGTGAATTCTACCAAACATTTAAAGAAGAGCTAATGCCTGTCCTTCTAAAACTCTTCCAAAAAATTGCCCAGGAAGGAACACTTCCAAACACATTCTACGAGGCCACCATCACCCTGATACCAAAGCCAGGCAAAGACATCACAAAAAAAGAAAATTATAGGCCAATTTCACTGATGAATCTAGATGCCAAAATCCTCAACAAAATCCTAGCAAACAGAATTCAGCAACACATCAAAAAGCTCATTCATCACGATCAAGTTGGGTTCATCCCAGGCATGCAAGGATTCTTCAACATTCGCAAATCAATCAATGTGATACACCATATCAACAAATTGAAAGACAAAAATCACATGATCATCTCAATAGATGCAGAAAAAGCCTTTGACAAAGTACAGCATCCATTTATGATAAAAACTCTTCAAAAAATGGGCATAGAAGGAACTTATCTTAACATAGTGAAAGCCATATATGAGAAGCCCACAGCGAACATTATCCTCAATGGTGAAAAACTCAAAGCATTCCCTCTAAGATCAGGAACAAGACAAGGGTGTCCACTTTCACCACTACTATTCAACATAATCCTGGAAGTTCTAGCAATAGCAATAAGAGAAGAGAAAGAAATCAAAGGAATCCAGATTGGAAAAGAAGAAGTCAAACTCTCTCTATTTGCAGATGACATGATATTATACATAGAAAATCCCAAAGACACTATTACAAAACTACTAGAGTTAATCAGCGAATTCAGCAAAGTTGCAGGATACAAAATCAATATACAGAAATCACTGGCATTCCTATACACAAACAATGAAAAATCAGAAAATGAAATCAAAGAGGCAATCCCCTTCACCATCGCAACCAAAAGAATCCAATATCTAGGAATAAACCTACCCAAAGAAACAAAAGAACTGTACACAGAAAATTACAAGACACTCATGAGAGACATTAAAGAAGACTTAAACAGATGGAGAAATATTCCGTGTTCCTGGGTCGGGAGAATCAATATTGTGAAAATGACCATACTACCAAATGTCATCTATAGATTCAATGCGATCCCTATCAAGCTTCCAATAACATTCTTCACAGAACTAGACCAACGAATAACACAGTTCATATGGAAACACAAAAGACCTCGAATAGCCAAAGCAATCCTCAGGAAGAAGAATGGAGCTGGGGGGATCAGCCTCCCCAACTTCAGACTCTACTACAAAGCAATAGTCATCAAGACAGTATGGTACTGGCACAAAAACAGAAATATCGACCAATGGAACAAGATAGATGTCAAAACCCTCAACAAAATCCTAGCAAACAGAATTCAGCAACACATCAAAAAGCTCATTCATCACGATCAAGTTGGGTTCATCCCAGGCATGCAAGGATTCTTCAACATTCGCAAATCAATCAATGTGATACACCATATCAACAAACTGAGAGACAAAATCACATGATCATCTCAATAGATGCAGAAAAGCCTTTGACAAAGTACAGCATCCATTTATGATAAAAACTCTTCAAAAAATGGGCATAGAAGGAACTTATCTTAACATAGTGAAAGCCATATATGAGAAGCCCACAGCGAACATTATCCTCAATGGTGAAAAACTCAAAGCATTCCCTCTAAGATCAGGAACAAGACAAGGGTGTCCACTTTCACCACTACTATTCAACATAATCCTGGAAGTTCTAGCAATAGCAATAAGAGAAGAGAAAGAAATCAAAGGAATCCAGATTGGAAAAGAAGAAGTCAAACTCTCTCTATTTGCAGATGACATGATATTATACATAGAAAATCCCAAAGACACTATTACAAAACTACTAGAGTTAATCAGCGAATTCAGCAAAGTTGCAGGATACAAAATCAATATACAGAAATCACTGGCATTCCTATACACAAACAATGAAAAATCAGAAAATGAAATCAAAGAGGCAATCCCCTTCACCATCGCAACCAAAAGAATCCAATATCTAGGAATAAACCTACCCAAAGAAACAAAAGAACTGTACACAGAAAATTACAAGACACTCATGAGAGACATTAAAGAAGACTTAAACAGATGGAGAAATATTCCGTGTTCCTGGGTCGGGAGAATCAATATTGTGAAAATGACCATACTACCAAATGTCATCTATAGATTCAATGCGATCCCTATCAAGCTTCCAATAACATTCTTCACAGAACTAGACCAACGAATAACACAGTTCATATGGAAACACAAAAGACCTCGAATAGCCAAAGCAATCCTCAGGAAGAAGAATGGAGCTGGGGGGATCAGCCTCCCCAACTTCAGACTCTACTACAAAGCAACAGTCATCAAGACAGTATGGTACTGGCACAAAAACAGAAATATCGACCAATGGAACAAGATCAAGAACCCAGAGATAAAGCCACGCACCTATGGGTACCTTATTTTTGACAAAGGAGGCGAACATATAAAATGGGACAAAGACAGCCTCTTCAACAAATGGTGCTGGGAAAATTGGACAGCTACATGCAAGAAAATGAAATTGGAACATGCCCTGACACCATACACAAAGATCAACTCAAAATGGATTAAAGACTTAAATGTAAGGCCAGAAACCATCAAACTCTTAGAGGAGAATATAGGCAAAACCCTCAAGGACATCAATCAAAGCAAGATCTTCTCTGACCCACCTACTAGAATAGTGGAACTAAAAAGACAAATGAACATGTGGGACCTAATGAAACTTAAAAGCTTTTGTACAGCAAAAGAAATTACAAAAAAGTTCAACAGACACCCCACAGAGTGGGAGAAAATCATAGCAAATGAAACAACAGACAAAGAATTAATCTCCAAAATCTACAAGCAACTCAGACAACTCAGCACTGGAAAAACGAACAACCCAATCAAAAAATGGGAAAAGGACCTAAACAGACACCTCTCCAACGATGACATACAGATGGCCCAAAAACACATGAAACGATGCTCAACTTCACTAATAATTAGAGAAATGCAAATCAAAACTACAATGAGATGTCACCTCACACCCGTCAGAATGGCCATCATCCACAAATCGACAGACAATAAATACTGGAGAGGCTGCGGAGAAAAGGGAACCCTCCTGCATTGCTGGTGGGAGTGTAAATTGATACAGCCTCTATGGAAGACAGTCTGAAGATTTCTTAAAAAACTAAAAATAGAAGCACCATATGACCCAGCAATCCCACTCTTAGGCTTATACCCTGATGAAATCAAAACTGAAAGAAGCACCTGTACCCCAATGTTCATTGCAGCTCTCTATACAATAGCTAGAACATGGAAGGAACCTAGATGCCCATCGACGAACGAATGGATCCAAAAGCTCTGGTACATATATACAATGGAATACTACACAGCTGTAAAGAGAAATGCAGAAGAATCAGCCCTCATGAGGTGGCTGGATCTAGAACGTATCATAAAAAGTGAAGTCAGTCAGAAAGAGAAGGACAAATACAGTATATTAACACATATATATGGAATCTAGTAGGATGGTGATGATGGCACATGCAGTGAAGCGACAGAAAGACAGACATGGACAGTGGACATATGGACATTGTGGGGAAGGAACAGTGGTTGAGAGGCGTAAGGGAAGTAGCATGAAGGCCTGTACTATCATAAGTGAAGAAAATAGCTCTAGTCATTGCTCTGTGAGAAAAGGGGATCCTTCAGGGGTGCTGTGTGATGGTCGGGAGGGGAGGGAAGGGGGGGATATACATGTGACTAATCTGAGAACATGCATGTCTGTGAACCACGAAACTCTGTAAAAGTTAAAAGTAAAATAAAGGTTTAAAAAAATAAAAAAATAAATAAAAAAAAAAAAAAGATTTTTTCATAGTCTTTCTTCTCTTCTTCTTCTTCTGGAACTCCTATAATTCTAATGTTGGTGCGTTTATATTGTCCCATAGGTCTCTGAGGCTATCCTCAGTTGTTTTAATTCTTTGGGCTTTGTTCTGTTCTTCAGCACTTATTTCCACCATTTTGTCTTCCAGCTCACTTATCCGTTCTTCAGCCTCCAATACTCTACTGTTGAGGCCTTCTATAGTATTTTTGAGTTCAGCAATTGAGTTGGTGGTCTCTATTTGCTTATTTTTCATTTCCTGCATGTCTTTTCTCAATGCACTAATTTCCTCTAATATTCTGTTTTCGGTGTTTTGCATCCTTTTTAGTACAGTTTTTCTGAATTCTCTTGTTTACAGACAATAAATGCTCGAGAGGCTGCGGAGAAAAGCGAACCCTCCTGAATTGCTGGTGGGAGTGTAAATTGATACAGCCTCTATGGAAGACAGTCTGAAGATTTCTTAAAAAACTAAAAATAGAAGCACCATATGACCCAGCAATCCCACTCTTAGGCTTATACCCTGATGAAATCAAAACTGAAAGAAGCACCTGTACCCCAATGTTCATTGCAGCTCTCTATACAATAGCTAGAACATGGAAGGAACCTAGATGCCCATCGACGAACGAATGGATCCAAAAGCTCTGGTACATATATACAATGGAATACTACACAGCTGTAAAGAGAAATGCAGAAGAATCAGCCCTCATGAGGTGGCTGGATCTAGAACGTATCATAAAAAGTGAAGTCAGTCAGAAAGAGAAGGACAAATACAGTATATTAACACATATATATGGAATCTAGTAGGATGGTGATGATGGCACATGCAGTGAAGCGACAGAAAGACAGACATGGACAGTGGACATATGGACATTGTGGGGAAGGAACAGTGGTTGAGAGGCGTAAGGGAAGTAGCATGAAGGCCTGTACTATCATAAGTGAAGAAAATAGCTCTAGTCATTGCTCTGTGAGAAAAGGGGATCCTTCAGGGGTGCTGTGTGATGGTCGGGAGGGGAGGGAAGGGGGGGATATACATGTGACTAATCTGAGAACATGCATGTCTGTGAACCACGAAACTCTGTAAAAGTTAAAAGTAAAATAAAGGTTTAAAAAAATAAAAAAATAAATAAAAAAAAAAAAAAAAATTTTTCATAGTCTTTCTTCTCTTCTTCTTCTTCTGGAACTCCTATAATTCTAATGTTGGTGCGTTTATATTGTCCCATAGGTCTCTGAGGCTATCCTCAGTTGTTTTAATTCTTTGGGCTTTGTTCTGTTCTTCAGCACTTATTTCCACCATTTTGTCTTCCAGCTCACTTATCCGTTCTTCAGCCTCCAATACTCTACTGTTGAGGCCTTCTATAGTATTTTTGAGTTCAGCAATTGAGTTGGTGGTCTCTATTTGCTTATTTTTCATTTCCTGCATGTCTTTTCTCAATGCACTAATTTCCTCTAATATTCTGTTTTCGGTGTTTTGCATCCTTTTTAGTACAGTTTTTCTGAATTCTCTTTCAGATAGCTTGTCTATCTCCTCCTCTGTCATTTGAAGTTGTGTTTCTCTAGCTTGGTTCTTCATTAGTACAGTGTTTCTCTGACGTTTCATTATTAGGTTAATTTTTGTTTCTTTGTGTGTGTCTGTGTGTATGGAGTTCTTATTCCCACCAGGCTTCTTGGTTGTATTCTCCCTTCCTTTGGGTTTCTGTCCTTGTAGAAGGGTTCAGGGGTTTGTGTCTTGGGTGGTGATAGACCTTGTTTACAGGTGAATAATCTGTAGTGTTGTATGTTCTTTGATAATCTGTGTGGGGTCTTGGAATCCGGGCTTCCGCTTCGAGGATCCTTGGTTTGATGATTGGTCAGGGGGTGTAGGCTCTATATCTGGTTTGCTATGGTGTTCTGTGATACTAGTTCACACACTAGCATCTGAGGAACAAGAGGTCCATCCCTGATGGGTGACAGTCATAAAAGCATGCAGATGTTTTCTAACATAATCGTAAGATATACATACATATACAGCAATCCCCACAAATGACCAGTTTTACAGAGATAAGGTGCAGGAAATCTTTCTAGCAACTCATGCAATCACAGATGATACTTGCCCTTTAAGCTTTGAATTAATTAAAATAGTGCCTGAATAATAGATCTAGCACAAGGTCCTGGCTTGGATAATTACAATGAGAGCAATTTTAAATTAGGACACGTGCTTGGGGTGACAAGGAGGAGAGTCTATAAGTAATAAAAAGGAAAATATTTGTCTTGGAAGTATTTTATAGGATTAGGTAGCAAAGATTAGTGTGTGTATTGTTTAGTGTATTTGGAAGTGAATAGTGGAGACAGAAAGATAGGAAATAATTTATCTAGAGGATATTGGTAGCTAGAAAGATGTTTTACATTTAGAACATAGAGAAAGAATGCAGTGGGAAAGAGAAAGAGAAAAGAGAATTAGAGGTTTTCAAGAATTAAAATTAAAGTTAAAAAAATATAATAAAAGTCAAAAGAAAGTTAAAAATTAAAAAGAGCAGAAAAAATTAATAAGAGACCGAAAAACAAAGAAAAAACACATAGAATAGGTCAAACAAATGAAAACCACAAAAAAAAAATCAAAAAACAAACAAACATAAAAAGCCCCAATAAAGGAAAAAACTAATAAACCCCAAACCAGTCAATTGAATAAGCAAAATAGTCCACCAAAAAAAGCAGAAAAAAATGAAAAAAGAATAAAAAAAAATAAATAAATACTGTCCTTGGTTTTTATCTTCTCATCTGCCTGTTGGAAACCAATCTGCTCTTGATGGTGGTGTCTTGATGGCGTAGTCTTTCCCTTATAGTGCCGGTTGCTGTGGTTTCTGTTTTTGTGTTCAGCAAAATGAGGGCTTTGCTGCCATACTGGGTGCTGGCCGGGACGGTGGGCTGATCCCAGTCAGTCGGGCGGAGGCCGTGGCGCGCGCAGCCCCGTATTGGAGGGGGGCGCCCCGGCTCTACCGCGCGCCCGCCTGTAGTCTCCAATTCCTGCTCTTTCCCCGGCTCATTTATATACTCTTGAAAATAAATTGAGATTCACATTGTTGGTCTAAAATTGAGTTAGCTATTGAGTAACTCAATTTTATTAAGTTAGTCAATAGCTAACTCAATTTGACTATTACTAGGATTATCTGGATTAAGTTAGAATACTAAATTTCATGGATGATTTCATCATTATAGGATTCTTTTTTCAATTAATTAAAATAGTGCCTGAATAATAGATCTAGCACAAGGTCCTGGCTTGGATAATTACAATGAGAGCAATTTTAAATTAGGACACGTGCTTGGGGTGACAAGGAGGAGAGTCTATAAGTAATAAAAAGGAAAATATTTGTCTTGGAAGTATTTTATAGGATTAGGTAGCAAAGATTAGTGTGTGTATTGTTTAGTGTATTTGGAAGTGAATAGTGGAGACAGAAAGATAGGAAATAATTTATCTAGAGGATATTGGTAGCTAGAAAGATGTTTTACATTTAGAACATAGAGAAAGAATGCAGTGGGAAAGAGAAAGAGAAAAGAGAATTAGAGGTTTTCAAGAATTAAAATTAAAGTTAAAAAAATATAATAAAAGTCAAAAGAAAGTTAAAAATTAAAAAGAGCAGAAAAAATTAATAAGAGACCGAAAAACAAAGAAAAAACACATAGAATAGGTCAAACAAATGAAAACCACAAAAAAAAAATCAAAAAACAAACAAACATAAAAAGCCCCAATAAACGAAAAAACTAATAAACCCCAAACCAGTCAATTGAATAAGCAAAATAGTCCACCAAAAAAAGCAGAAAAAAATGAAAAAAGAATAAAAAAAAATAAATAAATACTGTCCTTGGTTTTTATCTTCTCATCTGCCTGTTGGAAACCAATCTGCTCTTGATGGTGGTGTCTTGATGGCGTAGTCTTTCCCTTATAGTGCCGGTTGCTGTGGTTTCTGTTTTTGTGTTCAGCAAAATGAGGGCTTTGCTGCCATACTGGGTGCTGGCCGGGACGGTGGGCTGATCCCAGTCAGTCGGGCGGAGGCCGCGGCGCGCGCAGCCCCGTATTGGAGGGGGGCGCCCCGGCTCTACCGCGCGCCCGCCTGTAGTCTCCAATTCCTGCTCTTTCCCCGGCTCATTTATATACTCTTGAAAATAAATTGAGATTCACATTGTTGGTCTAAAATTGAGTTAGCTATTGAGTAACTCAATTTTATTAAGTTAGTCAATAGCTAACTCAATTTGACTATTACTAGGATTATCTGGATTAAGTTAGAATACTAAATTTCATGGATGATTTCATCATTATAGGATTCTTCAAAATTATTTGTTGATTCTGGATTTACTTTATGTGTGATTTTCCCATACAAAACTGCTATTTGGGCTAGGGCACTCTGAAGATATTTGTTCTTAAATCTCAAAATCTAAATTGCTACATAAAAATCACAGCTTCTTCATTTAAACTCACTAGATTTTGCCTTGCAATTCCCCAGTAACAATAAGAATTATTTCTGTTTGCTATTTTTGCATGAATGAAATACTTTTATTGAAGGATTAATTTCTTTTTTTAAGTATGTCAAATCTCAACTTCATTTTATAATAATCTTTACAACTCACATACATTCCTTACAGACTAACCCTTCATCAATTTTTTCATATGTGCCATATGCATTAGGAATTCAAGACTAATTTTTTTCTTGGAAACATTTCTCACCTCTAGACATTCATGCATTCCAAACTTTTCCTGAGTACCCTATGTATCAGGAATTCTTCTATACCTGAAGTTTGTACTACTGATATAATATTTAGCACTTGGTGTTACTGTTGAAATATACAGTGATTTCCCTCTTTTGCAAACACTATTAAGTAATTTACAGGTAGGATCTATCTATTATTTCTACTCAGTTCAAATTTTTCTATTAAATAAGGCCCTCTTTTGTCATCAGGAATTTTTACATTGATTTTTCTACTGAAATAAAGCATAGTAAACAAAAATACATAAATCAACAGCATAGAGCCAAGTGGACATTTTAAAAATCACATTATTCTATTTATTTACTTATCTATTTACTTATTTACAGAGTTCTGTTGTTTACTGCCACACATCAGACTGAATCCACCAAAGGTATACATATATTCCACCTTTCCAAGTCTTTCCCTCATATGCCTTCCTATCCCACCCCTTTTGTGAATATATAAATTTTTAGAAGATAATAGCAAACACTTTTTTAGAGAAGCTATATAAATTCATAATTTGTCTACAGCACCAGTTTTATAGTTGTACCAGTAGGTCTAGTAACTTCTCATTTTGTCAATATTTGTTTTATTCTTTTCATTATCTGGATTAAGTTAGAATACTAAATTTCATGGATGATTTCATCATTATAGGATTCTTCAAAATTATTTGTTGATTCTGGATTTACTTTATGTGTGATTTTCCCATACAAAACTGCTATTTGGGCTAGGGCACTCTGAAGATATTTGTTCTTAAATCTCAAAATCTAAATTGCTACATAAAAATCACAGCTTCTTCATTTAAACTCACTCGATTTTGCCTTGCAATTCCCCAGTAACAATAAGAATTATTTCTGTTTGCTATTTTTGCATGAATGAAATACTTTTATTGAAGGATTAATTTCTTTTTTTAAGTATGTCAAATCTCAACTTCATTTTATAATAATCTTTACAACTCACATACATTCCTTACAGACTAACCCTTCATCAATTTTTTCATATGTGCCATATGCATTAGGAATTCAAGACTAATTTTTTTCTTGGAAACATTTCTCACCTCTAGACATTCATGCATTCCAAACTTTTCCTGAGTACCCTATGTATCAGGAATTCTTCTATACCTGAAGTTTGTACTACTGATATAATATTTAGCACTTGGTGTTACTGTTGAAATATACAGTGATTTCCCTCTTTTGCAAACACTATTAAGTAATTTACAGGTAGGATCTATCTATTATTTCTACTCAGTTCAAATTTTTCTATTAAATAAGGCCCTCTTTTGTCATCAGGAATTTTTACATTGATTTTTCTACTGAAATAAAGCATAGTAAACAAAAATACATAAATCAACAGCATAGAGCCAAGTGGACATTTTAAAAATCACATTATTCTATTTATTTACTTATCTATTTACTTATTTACAGAGTTCTGTTGTTTACTGCCACACATCAGACTGAATCCACCAAAGGTATACATATATTCCACCTTTCCAAGTCTTTCCCTCATATGCCTTCCTATCCCACCCCTTTTGTGAATATATAAATTTTTAGAAGATAATAGCAAACACTTTTTTAGAGAAGCTATATAAATTCATAATTTGTCTACAGCACCAGTTTTATAGTTGTACCAGTAGGTCTAGTAACTTCTCATTTTGTCAATATTTGTTTTTATTCTTTTCATTTATTTTTCCCTTCCTCAAAGAGAGATAATTTTTTTAATATTATGTATTTATTTATTTATTTTTAAGATTTACAGAGTTTTGTTTTTCACAGACATGTATGTTCCTGGAACAGTAATATGCATATCTCTGGTACCATCCCCCATCCCAGCCACCACACACCCCCCATCCTACTCCTCCAGGTTGTCTCACAAAGCCATTGTAGGAACTCCTATTCCCTTAGCACAATGACAATAGCTATCTTTTTCACATATGCTAGTATAGGTTTCCATGTTACTCTGTCTATGTCTCCCGCCCACTATTCATTCCCCACATTATCCATATATCTATTCTCTATGTCTGTTTTTTCATCGCTTCACTGTATGTGTTAAATTACCCTTTTACTAGATTCCATATATATGTCAGTATACTGTACTGGTCTTTCTCTTTTTGACTTACTTCACTTTTTATGATAGCTTCTAGATCCAGCCATCTCATTAGGGCTGATTCTTCTGCATTTCTTTTTGCAGCTGAGCAGTATTACATTGTATATATATACCAGAGCTTTTCTATTTATTCATTTGTTGATGGACTTCTAGGTTGCTTCCACGTTCTAGCTATTGTAGAGAGAGTTGTAATGAACATTGGGGTACAGGTGCATCTTTCACTTTTGATTTTATCTGGTTATAAGCCTAAGAGTGGGATTGCTGGGTCGTATGGTGCTTCTATTTTAGTTTTTTAAGAAATCTCCATACTGTTTTCCATAAAGGCTGTATCAATTTACATTCTCACCAACAATGCAAGGGTGTTCCGTTTTCTCCGCACACTCTCCAGCATTTACTATCTGTCAATTTGTTAATGATAGACATTCTGACTGGTGTGAGGTGGAATCTCATTGTAGTTTTGATTGGCATTTCTCTAATAACAAGGAAGTTTGAACATCATTTCATGTGCTTTTTGGACATCTGTATGTCCTCTTTGATGAGGTGTTTCTTTATATTTTTTTCCATTTTTTGAATGGGTTGTCTGAGTTGCTTGTAGATTTTGGAGATTAATTTCTTGTCTGTTATTTCATTTGCTATGATTTTCTCCCATTCTGTGGGTTGTCTGTTCACCTTTTTAAATTTCTTTTGCTGTACAAAAGCTTTTCAGTTTCATTAGGTCCCACATGTTGATTTTTCTCTTTAGTTTTGCTATTCTATTAGGTGGGTCAGAGAAGATCTTGCATTGATTTTTGTCCTTGAGAGTTTTCCTATAAGTTTTATGGTTTTTGGTCTTACATTTAGGTCTTTAATCCATTTTGAGTTGATATTTGTATATGGTGCCAGAGAATGCTCAAACTTCTTTTCTTTTTTTTTGCTTGTAGCTGTCCAGTTTTCCCAACACCATTTGTTGAAGAGGCTCTTTTCGTCCTATTTTATAGTTTCACCTCCTTTGTTAAAAATAAGGCACCCATAGGTGTGGGGGCCTATCTCTGGGTTTTCTATCTTGTTCCATTGGTCTATATTTCTGTTTTTGTGCCAGTACCATACTGTCTTGATGACTGTTGCTTTGTGGTATAGTCTGAAGTTAGGGAGGCTGATCCCTCCAGTTCTATTCTTCTTCCTCAGGATTACTTGGCTATTAGAGGTCTTTTGTGTTTCCATATTAACTGTATTATTATTTGGTCTAGTTCTGTGAAGAGTGTAATTGGAAGTTTGATAGGGATCGCATTGAATCTATAGATGCCATTTGGTATTATGGTCATTTTCACTATATTGATTCTTCTGACCCAGGAACATTGAATGTCTCTTCATCTGTTTAAGTCTTCTTTAATATCTCTCATGAGTGTCTTGTAATTTTCGGTGTACAATTTTTTTGTTTCTTTGGGTAGCTTCATTCCTAGATATTTTATTCTTTTGGTTGCGATGGTGAAGGGGATTACCTCTTTGATTTTGTTTTCTGATTTTTCATTGTTTGTATATAGGAATGCCAGTGATTTCTGTATATTGCTTTTGTAACCTGCAACTTTGCTGAATTCCTTGAATAACTCTAGTAGCTTTGTAATAGTGTCTTTGGTGTTTTCTGTGTATAATATCATGTCATCTGCAAAAAGAGAGCGATTTATTTCCTCTTTTCCAATCTAGACTCATTTTATTTGTTTCTCTTCTCTTATTACTGTTGCTAGAACTTCCAGGGCTATGTTGAATAGTAGTGGTGAAAGTGGACACCCCTGTCTTGTTTTTGATCTTAGAGGGAATCCTCTCAGTTTTCTACCATTGAGGATAATGTTCACTGGGGGGTTGTCATATATGACTTTCACTATGTTGAGATAGTTTCCTTCTATGCACATGATTTGAAGAGTTTTTATCCTAAATGGATGCTACAGTTTGTGGGTGGCTTTTTCTGCATCTATTGAGATGATCATGTAATTTTTGTCTCTCAGTTTGTTGATATGGTGCATCACATTGATTGATTTGCGGATATTGAAGAATCCGTGCATGCCTGGGATGAACCCGACTTGATCATAATGTATGAGTTTTTTGACATGTCATTGAATTCTGTTTGCTACGATTTTGTTGAGGATCTTGGCATCTAAGTTCATCAGTGAAATGGGTCTGTAATTTTCTTTTTATGTGTTGTCTTTGCCTGGTTTTGGTATCAGGGTGATGGTGGCCTCATCGAATGTGTTTGGAAGAGTTCCTTCCTGTGCAATATTTTGGAATACTTTTAGAAGGATAGGCATTAGCTCTTTTTTAAATGTTTGGTAGAAATCACCTGTGAAGCCAACTGACGTTGGGCTTTTATTTTTGGGTAGATTTTTGATCACAAAGTCGATTTCTGAGCTTGTGGTTGGGTTGTTCAAAGTTTCTATTTCTTCCTGGTTCAGTCTTGAAATATTAATCTTTTCTCAGAAACTGTCCATTTCTTCCAGGTTGCTCACTTTGTTGCCATAGAGTTGTTCATAATAGTCTCTTAGAATCCTTTGGATATCTACATTATCTGTTGTAATCTCTCCTTTTTCATTTTTGATTTTGGTGATCTGGTTCTTCTCACTTTTTCTTGATGAGTCTGGCCAGTGGCTTGTCAATTTTCTTTATCTTTTTGAAGAACCAGCTTCTCATTATATTTATCTTTACTATTGTTTCTTTCATTTCTTTTTCATTTATTTCTGCTATGATCTTTATAATTTCTCTTCTTCTGCTGGCTTTGGGGTGTTTTTGTTTTTCTTCCTTCAGTTGTTTTAAGCATAGGGTTAGGTCATCTGTTTGACATTTTTCTTGTTTCTTGAGGTAGAATTGTATTGCTATAAATTTCTTTGTAGAAGTTCTTTTGCAGTATCCAATAGGTTTTGCACTGTGATGTGTTCATTGGCATTTTCTTCTAGCATTTTTTTTTTTTTTTTTTTGGATTTCTCCTTTGATTTGCTCAGTAATCAGTTTGTTGTTTAGGTATGTGTTGTTTATTCTCCATGTGTTTGTGTTTTTAGTTTTTTTTTTTTTTTCTGTAGTTGATCTCTAGTCTCATGACATTGTGTTCAAAGAAGATGGTTGATATAATTTCAGTTTTCTTGAATTGACTGAGGTTTGATTTGTGGCCTAAGGTGTGGTCTGTCTTGGAAAATGTTCCATAAGTCCTTGAGAAGAAAGCATATTCTTTTACTTTTGGATGAAAGGTCCTAAAGTTACCCATGAGATCCTTCTCTTCTAGTGTGGCATTTAAAGTTTGTGTTTCTTTATTAATTTTCTGTTTTGACGATCTGCCCATTGGTGTGAGAGGAGTGTTAAAGTCTCTGACTGTTACTGTGTTATTGTTGATTTCTTCCTTTAATCTGAAAGTATTTGTCTTATGTATTGAGGGGCCCCTGTGTTGGGTGCATAGATATTGGTGACTGTTATGTTTTCCTCTTGGATAGATCCATTAATCATGATGTAGTGACCTGCCTTGTCTGTTAGAATCTTTATTTTAAAGTCTATTTTGTCTTATATGAGGATTGATACTCCGTCTTTCTTTTGATTTCCATTTGTGTGGAATATCTTTTTAAATCCTCTCACTTTCAGTCTATGAGTGTTTCTGGCTATGTAGTGGGTCTCTTGTAAACAGTATATATATGAGTCTTGCTTCTGGATCCATTCAGCCAGCCTGTGTCATTTGCTTGGAGCATTTAGTCCACTTACCTTCAAAGTAAGTATTAATACAAATGTTCCTATTGTCATTTTTTTGGATATTTGGGGTTTGATTTGTAGGACTTCTGATACACTTGTGTTTATTGGCTATATCAGGCCCTTTAACACTTTTTGCCAGACTGGTTTAGTGGTACACCATTCTTTGAGCTTTTGCTTGTCTGTGAAACTTTTGACTTCTCCATCAATTCTGAATGAAATCTTTGCTGGGTAGAGAATTCTTGTTTGGAGGTTATTCTCTTTTAGCCCTTTAAATGTTCCCTGCCATTCTCTTCTGGCCTGCAGGGTTTCTGTGGATCTGCAGTTAAACATATGGGGTTTCCTTTATATGTTATTTTTGTTTGCCCATAGCTGCTTTAAGTATTCTCTCTTTATATTTAATCTGTGTTAGTTTGATTAGAATGTGCCTTGGGTTTATCCTGTATGGAACTCTTTGTGCTTCTTGGACTTGGTTGACTATTTCCTTTCCCACGTTGGGGAAGTTTTCAACTATAACCTTTTCAAGAACTATTTCATAGCCTTTCTTCCCCTCTTCTTCTTCTGGGACTCCTATAATTCTAATGTTGGTGCGTTTGATATTGTCCCATTGGTCTCTGAGACTATCCACAATTCTTTTGATTCTTTGTGCTTTCTTCTGTTCTTTAACACTTATATCCACCATTCTGTCTTCCAGCTCACTTATCCATTCTTCTGCCTCTGATACTCTACTGTCAAATCCTTCTATAGTGCTTTTGAGTTCATCAATTAAGTTATTTGTCTCTATTTGTTTATTTTTCATTTCTTGCATGTCTCTTCTCAGTGCACTGATTTCCTTTAATATTCTGTTTTCAGTGTTTTGAATCCTCACTAGTATCACTCTTCTGAATTCTCTTTCTGATATCTTGTCTATCTTGTCTTCTGTCATTTGTAGCTCTTTTTCTCTAGTTTGTTTATTCATTTTCGCAATGTTTCTCTGTCTTTTCATTATTATGCTATTTTTCCTTTCTTTGTGTGTGTCTGTATGTTGAAGTTCTTTTTTCCAATAGGCTTCTTGGTCGAATTCTCCCTTCCTTTGGGTTCCTGTCCTTGTAGAAGGTGTCAGTGTTTTGTGTCTTGAGTGGTGCTAGGTCTTGTTTGCAGGTGAATAATCTCTAGTGTTGTATGTTCTTTGATAATGTGGAGTCCTCAAATCAGGGCTTCCACCCCGAACATCCTTAGGTTGATCTTTGGCCAGGGAGTGTTGTCTCTATGTCTGGTTTACTATGGTGTTCAGTGGTATTAGGTCCAATACTAGCATGAAGTCCAATACTAGAGGAACAAGAGGTGTATTCCTGATAGATGAGACTCATGCAAATATTTTCTAACATAATAGAAAAATATACATACATACACATCAATAACCACAACTGAACAGTCTTACAAGGATAAAGCATAAAAATTTTTTCTGACAAACAGCACAATCAAAGATGGTTCCTGGCCATTAAGCTCTAAATTATTTAAAGTACTGCCTGGAAAAACAGATCCAGGGCAAGGTCCAAGCTGGGAATATTACAATGAAAGCAGTTTTTAACTAAGACATGTGTTGTGGGTGAGGAGAAGGAGAGTGTATGTGTAGTAAGAAGGAACAAGGATTTTGTATGGTTAGGTAACAAAGATTAGTGTGTTGTTGAGTTTTGTACAGATCGGAGAGAATAGTAGAGACAGGAAGATAGGAAATTTTATATAGAGGATACTAGTAAACAGAAAAAAAAAAATTACAGTTAGAGCATAGAGAGAGGAAGGAGTGGCAAAAAGGAAAAAAAAGTGCTTTAAAAAATTAAAATTAAAAATTAAATACAAACAGAAAGTTAAAAGAAAGAGACAAAAAGCAAAACAAACCGAACAAGCAAAGAAACAAAATAAAACAACAACAAAAAAAATGGGGTAAGTACTGTTTCTGGTTTTTATCATTTCATCTGCCTGTGGACCTTCCACCAGTTTGCTCTTGATGTTGTCCCAGGTTTCCGTAGTCTTTCCCTTGCATTGCTGGTTGCTCTGATTTCTCTTTTTGCTTTCAGGAAAACAAAGCCTTTACAGCCAGCTCAGTTGCTGACAGGGTTGACGGGCTGTTCCCTGTAGGTGTGATTCCGTGGAGGTCTCCCTGCATTGCTGTCTCCAATAGGCTTCTTGGTCGAATTCTCCCTTCCTTTGGGTTCCTGTCCTTGTAGAAGGTGTCAGTGTTTTGTGTCTTGAGTGGTGCTAGGTCTTGTTTGCAGGTGAATAATCTCTAGTGTTGTATGTTCTTTGATAATGTGGAGTCCTCAAATCAGGGCTTCCACCCCGAACATCCTTAGGTTGATCTTTCGCCAGGAGTGTTGTCTCTATGTCTGGTTTACTATGGTGTTCAGTGGTATTAGGTCCAATACTAGCATGAAGTCCAATACTAGAGGAACAAGAGGTGTATTCCTGATAGATGAGACTCATGCAAATATTTTCTAACATAATAGAAAAATATACATACATACACATCAATAACCACAACTGAACAGTCTTACAAGGATAAAGCATAAAAATTTTTTCTGACAAACAGCACAATCAAAGATGGTTCCTGGCCATTAAGCTCTAAATTATTTAAAGTACTGCCTGGAAAAACAGATCCAGGGCAAGGTCCAAGCTGGGAATATTACAATGAAAGCAGTTTTTAACTAAGACATGTGTTGTGGGTGAGGAGAAGGAGAGTGTATGTGTAGTAAGAAGGAACAAGGATTTTGTATGGTTAGGTAACAAAGATTAGTGTGTTGTTGAGTTTTGTACAGATCGGAGAGAATAGTAGAGACAGGAAGATAGGAAATTTTATATAGAGGATACTAGTAAACAGAAAAAAAAAATTACAGTTAGAGCATAGAGAGAGGAAGGAGTGGCAAAAAGGAAAAAAAAAGTGCTTTAAAAAATTAAAATTAAAAATTAAATACAAACAGAAAGTTAAAAGAAAGAGACAAAAAGCAAAACAAACCGAACAAGCAAAGAAACAAAATAAAACAACAACAAAAAAAATGGGGTAAGTACTGTTTCTGGTTTTTATCATTTCATCTGCCTGTGGACCTTCCACCAGTTTGCTCTTGATGTTGTCCCAGGTTTCCGTAGTCTTTCCCTTGCATTGCTGGTTGCTCTGATTTCTCTTTTTGCTTTCAGGAAAACAAAGCCTTTACAGCCAGCTCAGTTGCTGACAGGGTTGACGGGCTGTTCCCATTCTGTTGGACGGGGACTGTGCCCATGGTCCCGTGCTGGAGGTGGCTCCCCTGTTCCACTGTGCACCCCCTAGTAGCCTCTAATCCCTGCTCTTCTCCCAGTTTCCTCTGCCACAGCTTTCTGCTGCCTGAGGAAAGGTGACTTCCCCACTGCAGCTCTGGAGCTGCACAGACTTTTCAGGCTGCAGGTGCACGTGCACTGCCAGATAAGAGACTAAGCCCCAAACGCGGGCTCAAGGTTCCCCATCTGGCGCATGCCAGGTTTTTAGGCTGCAACCTGAGGGGGATTTCCCTGTTCCGTTCCACATGCCCCCGCTAGCAGTGTCTCAGCTCACCTACTGCCCAGCGACCCTGTACTGTACCGGTGGGATTTTCTGGCTGTGTACTGCTTTCCGTCCTCCCAGGGCATTTCCCAGCATTCTCTCTAGGCACATTTCCCAGCGCTCTCTCTTTTCGTTTTTGTTATTGTTGTCATTCTTGTTTGTTTCTTTTCCTTTCTCTCTGTCTGCTTTTACTATCCATTTAATTGTGCAGTCATATTTGATTTGAGTTGGAGCACTTTTTTTGTTGTTGTTTCTGGCAATATTGGACATTGGCCTTCATGGATAAATTCTACCAAACATTAAAGAAAATTAATGTCAGTGTTTCTAAAATTCTTCCAAAAAATGGAAGACCAGATATTTCAGAAAACTTTTGATGGCATAACAATACAAAAAAAAAAAAAAAAAAAACAGAAGGAACTGTGTCAGTATTCTTGATGAACATAGATGCAAATCCCTCAATAAAAAAAGAAAAATGAATGCTGCAACAAATTTATGTAGTGATATACCATGAAAAAGCAAAAGTAATCACTGTAATGCAAGAGTTGTTCAACATACAAAAATCCATAAATGTAACATACTACATTGAAACAATTAGAAAAAACTACATACATATCTCAATTGACACAATTAATAGAATACAAAACATTTCCACACTGTTTCATGACTAAAAGTCTCTGCAAAATGGGTATACAAAGTGTATAAAAGGCAACATTTCAAAATTTCAACTTTTTGCTGACAGGGTTGACGGGCTGTTCCCATTCTGTTGGACGGGACTGTGCCCATGGTCCCGTGCTGGAGGTGGCTCCCTGTTCCACTGTGCACCCCTAGTAGCCTCTAATCCCTGCTCTTCTCCCAGTTTCCTCTGCCACAGCTTTCTGCTGCCTGAGGAAAGGTGACTTCCCCACTGCAGCTCTGGAGCTGCACAGACTTTTCAGGCTGCAGGTGCACGTGCACTGCCAGATAAGAGACTAAGCCCCAAACGCGGGCTCAAGGTTCCCCATCTGGCGCATGCCAGGTTTTTAGGCTGCAACCTGAGGGGGATTTCCCTGTTCCGTTCCACATGCCCCCGCTAGCAGTGTCTCAGCTCACCTACTGCCCAGCGACCCTGTACTGTACCGGTGGGATTTTCTGGCTGTGTACTGCTTTCCGTCCTCCCAGGGCATTTCCCAGCATTCTCTCTAGGCACATTTCCCAGCGCTCTCTCTTTTCGTTTTTGTTATTGTTGTCATTCTTGTTTGTTTCTTTTCCTTTCTCTCTGTCTGCTTTTACTATCCATTTAATTGTGCAGTCATATTTGATTTGAGTTGGAGCACTTTTTTTGTTGTTGTTTCTGGCAATATTGGACATTGGCCTTCATGGATAAATTCTACCAAACATTAAAGAAAATTAATGTCAGTGTTTCTAAAATTCTTCCAAAAAATGGAAGACCAGATATTTCAGAAAACTTTTGATGGCATAACAATACAAAAAAAAAAAAACAGAAGGAACTGTGTCAGTATTCTTGATGAACATAGATGCAAATCCCTCAATAAAAAAAGAAAAATGAATGCTGCAACAAATTTATGTAGTGATATACCATGAAAAAGCAAAAGTAATCACTGTAATGCAAGAGTTGTTCAACATACAAAAATCCATAAATGTAACATACTACATTGAAACAATTAGAAAAAACTACATACATATCTCAATTGACACAATTAATAGAATACAAAACATTTCCACACTGTTTCATGACTAAAAGTCTCTGCAAAATGGGTATACAAGGAGTGTATGCAACACAGAAAGGTGTATACAATACAGCTTTGTTGTTATTTAGTCACTAAGTCATGTTCAACTCTTTTGCTACACCATAGTCCTCCTATTTTGTCCACGGGATTTCCCAGGAAAGAATACCAGAGTGGGTTGCCATTTCTTTCTCCAGGGGATCCTTCTAACGAAGGGACTGTATTTGCACCTTCTGTCAGGTGGATTTTTTACCACTGAATCACCAGAGAAGCCACAAGGAAGTTGCACAACTGTGGATATTAGCCCTCAGGTAAAACAATATTCAATGGGGAAAACTGAAAATTTCTCCCTTTAAAAGGATGGTCATTCTCATCACTTCTATTCAACATAGTTCACAAAATCCTAGCCAGAGACATTAAACAAGAAAATGAAATAAATGTCATCCAAGGAAAGGTAGAATTAAGTTATCTTTGTTTGCAGATGATAAGATCACATACAAAGAAAAAACTAAAGACAACAATAGAATTATTAGTACTAATAAATATATTTGGCAAATTTGCAGGATACAAAATGAAAATGAGCATCCAAAAATTATTCATGTTTCTATACACAATGATCCAGCCAAAAAGGAAGTAAAGGAAGGAATTACATTCACACAGCAGCAAAAACAATAAAAATTTTAAGACTAAACTAAATAGATAAATTACTTAAATACTAAAAATCAAAAAATTGATGAAGGAAATTAAAGAAGACATAGATAAATGTAAAAGTAACTCATTCATGGAGTGGAAGAATATCGTTAAACTGCTCTTATTGATCAGCGTGATTTAGTTTTATAGTTAATTTTATCTTTTAAAAAAGGTTTTCTTCTTGAAACAAAATTGTCTAATATTTTTAACTTTTATTTTACTTTTAACTTTTACAGAGTTTTGTTGTTTACAGATATGTATGTTTCCAGATTAGTCATATGTATATCCCCCCCATCTCACCCCTCCAGACAATCACACAGCACCCCTACAGGATCCCCTTTTCTCACAGAGCAATGACTATAGCTATTTTCTTCACATATGATAGTACAGGTTCTCATGTTACTTCTTATATGCCTCCCACCCACTGTTCATTCCCCACAATGTCCATATGTTCACTGTCCATGTCTGTTTTTCCATAAGTTCACCGCGTGTTTTATCATTGCCTTCCTACTAGATTCCATATATATGTGTTAGTATATTATACTTGTCCTTCTCTTTTTGGCTTACTTCAATTTTTATGATAGATTCTAGATCCAGCCACTTCATTAGGGCTGATTCTTCTGCATTTCTTCTTACAGCTGTGTAATATTACATTGTATATATGTACCAGAGCTTTTGTGTCCATTCCTTCGTCAATGGGCATCTAGGTTGCTTCCATGTTCTAGCTATTGTAGAGACAGCTGCAATGAACATTGGGGTATAGGTGCTTTTTTCAGATTTCATATCATCAGGTATAAGCCTAAGAGTGGGATTCCTGGGTCGTATGGTGCTTCTATTTTTCGTGTTTTAAGAAATCTCCATACGGTCTTCCATAGAGGCTGTATCAATTTACATTCCCACCAGCAATGCAAGAAGATTTTCTTTTCTCCGCATCCTCTCCAGCATTTATTGTCTGTCAATTTGTTGATGACGGACATTCTGATGGGTGTGAGGTGATATCTCATTGTAGTTTTGATTTGCATTTCTCTAATTATAAGCGATTTGCATTTCTCTAATTATAGTTTCATGTGTTTTGGGGCCATCTGTATGTCCTCTATGGAGAGGTGTCTGTTTAGGTCTTTTTCCCATTTTTTGACTGGGTTGTTCGTTTGTCCAGTGCTGAGTTGTCTGAGTTGCTTGTAAATTTTGGAGATTAATTCTTTGTCTGTTATTTCAGTTGCTATGGTTTTCTCCCATTCTGTGTGTTGTCTGTACAACTTTTTTTGTAATTTCTTTTGCTGTACAAAAGCTTTTAAGTTTCATTAGGTCCCACATGTTCATTTTTCTTTTCAGTTCCGCTATTTTAGTAGGTGAGTCAGAGAAGATCTTGCTTTGATTTATGTCCTTGAGGGTTTTGCCTATATTCTCCTCTAAGAGTTTGATAGTTTCTGGTCTTACACTTAGGTCTTTAATCCATTTTGAGTTTATCTTTTTGTATGGTGTCAGGGAGTGTTCCAATTTCATTTGCTTGCACGTAGCTGTCCAATTTTCCCAACACCATTTGTTGAAGAGGCTCTCTTTGTCCCATCTTATAATTTTCCCTCCTTTTTCAAGAATAAGTTACCCATAGGTGTGTGGGCCTCTCTCTGGGTTCTCTACCTTGTTCCATTGGTCAATATTTCTGTTTTTGTGCCAGTATCATACTGTCTTGATGACTGTTGCTTTGTGGTATAGTCTGAACTTAGGGAGGCTGATTCCTCCAGCTCCGTTTTGCTTTCTCAGGATTGCTTTGGCTATTCGAGGTCTTTTGTGTTTCCATATGAACTGTGTCATTCTTTGGTCTAGTTCTCTGAAGAGTGCCATTGGTAGTTTTATAGGGATCACATTGAATCTATAGATGCCATTTGGTATTATGGTCATTTTCACTATATTGATTCTTCCGACCCAGGAACATGGAATATCTCTCCATCTGTTTAAGTCTTCTTTAAATTTCTTTCATGAGTGTCTTGTAATTTTCTGTGTACAGTTCTTTTGTTTCTTTGGGTAGCTTTATTCCTAGATATTTTGCTCTTTTGGTTGTGATGGTGAAGGGGATTACCTCTTTGATTTTGTTTTCTGATTTTTCATTGTTTGTATATAGGAATGCCAGTGATTTCTGTATATTGATTTTATATTCTACTACTTTGCTGAATCCATTGATTAGCTCTAGTAGGTTTGTAATAGTGTCTTTGGGATTTTCTATGTATAATATCATGTCATCTG
This sequence comes from Tragulus kanchil, assembly GCA_022376925.1. Classification (NCBI taxonomy): domain Eukaryota; kingdom Metazoa; phylum Chordata; class Mammalia; order Artiodactyla; family Tragulidae; genus Tragulus; species Tragulus kanchil. The sequence continues at coordinate 52,998,476 of JAIOJX010000027.1, read as the reverse complement.
AGGATAGAGAGAGTTTTACTTCTTATTTTCCAATCTGGATTCCTTTTACTTGTTTTTCTTCTCTTATTGATGTTGCTAGAACTTCCAGGACTATGTTGAATACAGTGTTGAAAGAGGGCACCCTTGTCTTGTTCCTGATCTTAGAGGGAATGCTTTCCATTTTTTGCCATTGTGGATAATGTTCACTGTGGGCTTCGGCACTGAAGAGGGCTTGCATGCCTCTGATGAACCCAGCTTGGTCATGATATATGAGCTTTTTGATGTGTTGTTGAATTCTTCTTGCTAGGATTTTTGAGGCTTCTGTCACACTTAGGTCTTTAATCCATTTTGAGTTTATCTTTTTGTATGGTGTCAGGGAGTGTTCCAATTTCATTTGTTTGCACGTAGCTGTCCAATTTTCCCAACACCATTTGTTGAAGAGGCTCTCTTTGTCCCATCTTATAATTTTCCCTCCTTTTTCAAGAATAAGTTACCCATAGGTGTGTGGGCCTCTCTCTGGGTTCTCTACCTTGTTCCATTGGTCAATATTTCTGTTTTTGTGCCAGTATCATACTGTCTTGATGACTGTTGCTTTGTGGTATAGTCTGAACTTAGGGAGGCTGATTCCTCCAGCTCCGTTTTGCTTTCTCAGGATTGCTTTGGCTATTCGAGGTCTTTTGTGTTTCCATATGAACTGTGTCATTCTTTGGTCTAGTTCTCTGAAGAGTGCCATTGGTAGTTTTATAGGGATCACATTGAATCTATAGATGCCATTTGGTATTATGGTCATTTTCACTATATTGATTCTTCCGACCCAGGAACATGGAATATCTCTCCATCTGTTTAAGTCTTCTTTAAATTTCTTTCATGAGTGTCTTGTAATTTTCTGTGTACAGTTCTTTTGTTTCTTTGGGTAGCTTTATTCCTAGATATTTTGCTCTTTTGGTTGTGATGGTGAAGGGGATTACCTCTTTGATTTTGTTTTCTGATTTTTCATTGTTTGTATATAGGAATGCCAGTGATTTCTGTATATTGATTTTATATTCTACTACTTTGCTGAATCCATTGATTAGCTCTAGTAGGTTTGTAATAGTGTCTTTGGGATTTTCTATGTATAATATCATGTCATCTGAGGATAGAGAGAGTTTTACTTCTTATTTTCCAATCTGGATTCCTTTTACTTGTTTTTCTTCTCTTATTGATGTTGCTAGAACTTCCAGGACTATGTTGAATACAGTGTTGAAAGAGGGCACCCTTGTCTTGTTCCTGATCTTAGAGGGAATGCTTTCCATTTTTTGCCATTGTGGATAATGTTCACTGTGGGCTTCGGCACTGAAGAGGGCTTGCATGCCTCTGATGAACCCAGCTTGGTCATGATATATGAGCTTTTTGATGTGTTGTTGAATTCTTCTTGCTAGGATTTTTTTGAGGCTTCTGGCGTCTAAATTCATCATTTAAATGGGCCTATAATTTTCTTTTTTTCTGTTGTCTTTTCCTGGCTTTGGTATCAGGGTGATGGTGGCCTTGCAGAATGTGTTTGGAAAATCAGTTCAGACCTACAGACACTCATAGACTAAAAGGGAGAGGATGGAAAAAGATATTCCATGAAAATGGAACCCACAAGAAAGCTGGAATAGCAATCCTCATATCAGACACAATGGACTTTAAAGTAAAGAAGATTGTAAGAGACAAGGCAGGTCACTACATCATGATTAAGGAATTTATCCAAGAGGAACACATACCAGTCATGAATATCTATGCACCCAACAAAGGTTCCCCTCAGTACATGAGACAAACAATTTTAGATGTAAAAGAAGAAATCAATAATAACACAGTAATAGTAGTAGACTTTAACACTCCTCTCACAGCAATGTACAGATAATCCAAACAGAAAATTAATAAAGAAACACAAACCTTAAATGCCACACTAGAAAGAATGACCTCATGGATAACTTTATGATCTTTCATCCAAAAGCAGAAAAATACACTTTCTTCTCAAGGGCTCATGGACCATTCTCCAGGAGAGACCACACCTTGGGCCACAAATCAAACCTCAGTCAATTCAAGAAAATTGATATTATATCAACCATCTTCTGTGACCACAAGGCAATGAGACTAGAGATCAACTACAGGAATAAAACTGCTAAAAACACAAACACGTGGATGTTAAAGAACACATACCTAAAAAACAAACTGACTACTGAGCAAATCAGAGGAGAAATAATAAAAAAAAAAAAAAGCTAGAATAAAACGACAATGGGGCTTCCCTGGTGGTCCAGTGGGTAAGGGCACCGCCTTGCAGTGCAAAGGCCGCCAGTTCGATCCCTGGCCTGGGAAGATCCCATGTGCCTCGGAACGGCTGGGCCGATGTGTCCAATTACAGAGCCAGGTCTCTGGAGCGCATGCGCCCAGAGCCGGTGCTCTATGACAACAGAGGCCACCGGGATGGGAGGCCCACACAGGTCAAAGAAAAAAAATGGATGAAAATGAACAAATGAAAGACCAAGAGAAGTGGCCCGCCTGCTCCCTCCCTCCCCAACCCACCCCCTCAAATAAATAAATAAATAAATAAATCTTTAAAAAAAAAAAAAGAAAATGACAATGAACACATGACAGTGGAAAACCTATGTGATACCACAAAAGCAGTTCTAAGAGGGAAGTTTATAGCAATTAAATCTTACCTCAAGAAACTAGAAAAATATGAAACAGACAACCTAACCCTATGCTTTAAACAATTGTCAAAAGAAGAACAAAACATCCCAAGGTTAGCGGAAGAAGAGAAATCATAAAGATCAGAGCAGAAATAAGTGAAAAAGAAATAAAAGAAATAGTAAAGATAATAAAACAAAAAGCTGCTTCTTCAAAAAGGTAAATAAAATCGACAAACCACTGGACAGACTCATCAAGAAAAAAAGAGAAAAGAACAAGATCAACAAAATCAAAACTGAAAAAGGAGAGTTTACAACAGATAATGCAGAAGTACAAAGGATTATAAGAGACTATTATGCACAACTCTATGGCAACAAACTGGACAACCTGGAAGAAATGGACAGTTTCTTAGAGAAGATTAATCTCCCAAGACTGAGCCAGGAAGAAGCAGAAACCATGAACAACCCAATCACAAGCTCAGAAATTGAATTTCTGGTAAAAAAAAAAAAAATCTGCCCCAAAATAAAAGCCCAAGGTCAGCTGGCTGCACAGGTGAATTTTACCATACAGTTAAAGAAGAGCTAATGCCCGTCCTTCTGAAACAAAATTGTTTTAATTTTGACGTATAAATTTCCAATCCATCTCAAATTGATTTTGTGTATGGTGTGAGAATTTCTAAAATAATGGAAGTTTAGGTAGAAAAAAAACATTGTAATGGCACAATTTCCCACTTATACTTACCTCTTTCATCCTAATGCCTGCCATGCCACTTGTTTGGATCCCAAATGCAGAAAATAATTACTCTCAAAGTTTATCCGCTCATGAAGGATATAGCTTATATTGATTAGAGCATTAATGGCTCCTACTATTCTATGACTCAGCAGGTTTATTAGATAATCAATATTCACACAATATGTATAACAATAAATTATATCTAATATAATTTATATTTGAAATTATATTCTTATATTATTGGGATTCTTTCTATCCAAATAATTTATTGATCATTCACCAAGGACCAGAGGTTGTGTAGTGTGAAATTAAGTGACTGTAAGAAGGATTACTATGAACAAGGTTAGTGGAGTTATGAATTCCAGTTGAGCTATTTCAAATCCTTAAAGATGATATTGCTAACCTGAAGTAGTCAATATGCTAGCAAAAAGGAAAGTCTCAGAAATAGCCAAAGGATGAGAAAAGGTAAGTTTCCATTCTAATCCAAAATAAGGGCAATCCCAAACAATGTTTAAACCACTGAACAATTGTACTCATTCCACGTTCTAGAAGGTAAAACTTAAAATACTTTAAGTTAGGCTTCAATAATGTGTTAACTTCCACATGTACAAGGAAAAGGCAGAGGAACCAAAAATCAAATTGCCAACATCCACTGGATCATAGAAAAAGCAAGGGGATTCCAGAAATACATCTACTTATGCTTCATTGACTACATAAAGAGTTTGTGTAGATTACAACAAACTGTGGAAAATTCCTAATGATATGGGAATACCAAACCACCTTACCTATCTCCTGAGAAGTTGGTATGTAAATCAAGAAAAACTGTTAAGGGAGGGAATAAAGATTGTGGAGTAGAAGGACTTGCACTCATCTTCTCCTGTCAAAACACCATAATTGCAACTAGTTGCTGAAAAACCATCAACAGGACAATATTGAATGGATCCCACCAAAAAAAAAAAAAAAAGATACCCCATACCTTAGAGCAAAGGAGAAGCTGCAACAAAATGGGAGGAGGGGTGCAATCGTGTTTTTAAAATCAAACCCCATATCTGCCTGAGATGCTGAGTGGGTGCAAACCAAGCATATTGCACAGTAAAACCCAGAAAAAAAGAGCAGTGACCCTCATGAGACAATTAGGCAGACCTGCTTGTGAGGATCTGAGTGTCTTCTGAGTGCCTCCTGTGCAGGCATGGGTCAGCAGGGGCCTGTGGCAGTACTGGGAAGTGCAGTATGTGGCATAAGTTCTCCTGAAGGAGATTGCTGTTGGCCAGACTATAAAACCACTGAGTAGGACTGGGGAAACAGACTCTGGAGGGCATAAAGAAAATGTCCTGTGCACCAGGATCTTTGATAAAGGAGCAGTGATCCTACAGGAGGTCAAGCCAGACTTGCTTCTGGAGTGTTCTGGAGTCTCTGGTGGAGGAGGTATGGGTCGACAGTGTGGAGTCAGGGACACTGAAATAGCAGAATGCTGGCAATAAGTCCTTTTGAAGAAAGTTGCCATTACAATTGCCATAGCACAGCCTCAGGCAAACTATAGGGAGGAAACATAGCTCCAACTATCAATAGATAATTGTAATAAAGTTCTAGTGCCTGATAGGAGAAATACCACACCCATGGAGGGCCTTTTAGGTGGAGCTACAGAAAAAGACTAGTCAAAGAGGCCTTCTTATCAACAGCTGCATGAGGCTAGAAAAAGATCCTGATAGGGCCATAGTTTCTGCTGCTGAGGCAATCTGTGTCCCTAACACTTGGCACCACCAGGGATCCTTTGACCAAAGCCCTGCCCTTCCTTCATGCTCAATTCTTAGTGGGAAAGAGCTGCCAGAAGCTAGAAGTCCTGTGTCTCTGAAGGAGGAGGCACTTGGGCTGTATGGGACTCTTTGCAATCCTTTGGATTGTGGCCTGCTAAGCTTCTCTATCTGGGGAACTCTCCAGGCAGAAAAGCTGGAGTGGATTGCTATTCTCTTATATAGCACCAAATTTCCAGCTACCCTAGCCACTGGCTACCCTGAATAACTGATTCTGCCAAGGCTTTGATACTTAAGCAGCTTTGCCACCTCCACACCTGGTCCTCATTAGAGCATACCAAAGGGAAGAGGACCCAAACCCTTCCCACCAGCTGTATAAGCTGCAGATTAAAACTACACAATCAAATAGGCAGACTCTGTGTCTATGGACTATATAAAAGGACAATCACAGTTCTCACTAAAGAAGCACGCTAGTCCTGAGAGCTGTGGACATTGGAGGCAAGGGTGCAAGGGGGCCAGATAAGAGTCTGATCTGTCCCAAAGCAGGTCCAGAGACCAGCTCAGTGGTGGATGGCATTCTACACAGGCAAGGTAGACTGTCACTCACAGCAAGCGAAGGACACAGAGAGCAAAGATTCAAAAAAAAAAAAATCATTTGTATATTTTGATTTGTTCCATAGTTGTGTAGTTGCTTCTGGATTTCCTTCTTTTTTTCTCTTGCTCCCGCCATTTTTTTTTTCTGATGTGTTAGTTGTCAATTTTATTAGTGGTATCAAATGTTTTTAAACTTTAAAGATTATATTTTTAATCACACTGCATTGGCTTTTTGTGGTCCTGTGTGAATTTTCTTTTTGTTTTGTCTTGTTTTTCTATATTTTTCTCTCTCATTGTTTTGATTGTTAAATTTTTATATCCATTATTATTTTTTCTGCACCTATTCCTTTGTTTGCTTTCTCTACTGTGCTTTTCCTGTTGCATGAAACTTCAATATATACAAAACGTCTTCATCTACCTCTATTTAAATGTGCATTACTATTCTCTTTCTTCTCTATCTTTTCTCTTTATTTCCTCATCATATTTGTTTGTTAGTTTTGCTTTCATCGCTTTATCCCCAGTTGGCACCTTGCTCTAGGTTTGTTTTCCAGTTTGTGCTTTAGTTATCCTGGTTCTTAACTGGTCAATATCATTTTTGGTTTCCTTTGTTTGTTGGGGCAATATATTGTACTTTAATTTTTTTGGACCATTTGGGTTTTGTTATAAATGTGTGTGTGTGTGTGTGTGTGTGTGTGTGTGTGTGTATCCCAATACTTTAGATAATATTTCCAGGATTTTCAATTGTCATTTGTCAAGGGTGCACCTTTTATTCCTCATTTGTGTGTATTTGTTTTAATAACATTAATGTAATAATAAGATAGCCCTGGAATTTCCATTCTCTGGCAAGAGATCAAACCTTGGGACTTCAGAGAGGGAGTACTGACTCCAAGATCCTACACCACCAGAGATTGCCTAACACTAGGCAGTATTAAATAGCAAGAATTCTCACAAAGGCAGACACTTGGATACAAGATCTGAAATCACCCAACTACCACTGAATGATGCTCCATCTAACAACAAACAAGACAAAAAAACAAATTCAATTATCAGTAGAGAGAATTGACACCTAACACCTGCCCATCAGAGGGAAATAAATAAAGAAAAACTCACCTCCAGACACTGCAGCCTCCTGCCTGCACCCGCTCACTCCAGTTACACTTGCTTGCGTCACACAGGAAGTTTTAGGCCTACACTTCACCTCCTCCCACCAGCCATCAAAGACTTGACCATGTAATGAGCCCAACCCCCCCAAACACTGCCAGCACCTTGCATGGATGCCGATGTGACTGAAAGTGGGCTAAATGCGACTATCACCATTCAGTTTCTTATGCACAAAAAGGCAGTAGGAAGCATCATTGGGAAAAAAGGGAAGTTGGTTAAGAGGATCAGCAAAAAGAGTGGTGCATGGATTAACATTTAGGAAGGGAATTGCCTGGAGACAGTCATCACTCTGATTGGTCCCAACAACGCCATCTTTAAGGCCTTCGCTATGATCATTGACAAGCTGGAAGAAGATATCAACGGCTCCATGACCAACAGTATGATGGCCAGCAGGCTCCCCGTCACCATAAGGCTGGTGGAGCTGGCCACTCAGTGCGGCTCCTGATCGGGAACGGTGGCTGTAAGATCAAAAGATTGGCGAGAGCACCAGAGCCCAGGTCCAGGTGGCAGAGGATATTCTGCCCAACTCGACCAAGTGGGCCACCACCATTGCTGACGTGCCAGTCTGTCACTGAGTGTGTCAAGCAGATCTGCCTGGTCATGCTGGAGATGCTCTCTCAGTCTGCCCAAGGGAGTCATGACCATGCCGTACCAGTCAGTGCAGGTCAACTCTCCGGTCACCTGCATGGCTGACCAAGATATTCAAGGACAACACACACTCGATCTGGTTAATGTAATAATAAGATAGCCCTGGAATTTCCATTCTCTGGCAAGAGATCAAACCTTGGGACTTCAGAGAGGGAGTACTGACTCCAAGATCCTACACCACCAGAGATTGCCTAACACTAGGCAGTATTAAATAGCAAGAATTCTCACAAAGGCAGACACTTGGATACAAGATCTGAAATCACCCAACTACCACTGAATGATGCTCCATCTAACAACAAACAAGACAAAAAAACAAATTCAATTATCAGTAGAGAGAATTGACACCTAACACCTGCCCATCAGAGGGAAATAAATAAAGAAAAACTCACCTCCAGACACTGCAGCCTCCTGCCTGCACCCGCTCACTCCAGTTACACTTGCTTGCGTCACACAGGAAGTTTTAGGCCTACACTTCACCTCCTCCCACCAGCCATCAAAGACTTGACCATGTAATGAGCCCAACCCCCCCAAACACTGCCAGCACCTTGCATGGATGCCGATGTGACTGAAAGTGGGCTAAATGCGACTATCACCATTCAGTTTCTTATGCACAAAAAGGCAGTAGGAAGCATCATTGGGAAAAAAGGGAAGTTGGTTAAGAGGATCAGCAAAAAGAGTGGTGCATGGATTAACATTTAGGAAGGGAATTGCCTGGAGACAGTCATCACTCTGATTGGTCCCAACAACGCCATCTTTAAGGCCTTCGCTATGATCATTGACAAGCTGGAAGAAGATATCAACGGCTCCATGACCAACAGTATGATGGCCAGCAGGCTCCCCGTCACCATAAGGCTGGTGGAGCTGGCCACTCAGTGCGGCTCCCTGATCGGGAACGGTGGCTGTAAGATCAAAAAGATTGGCGAGAGCACCAGAGCCCAGGTCCAGGTGGCAGAGGATATTCTGCCCAACTCGACCAAGTGGGCCACCACCATTGCTGACGTGCCAGTCTGTCACTGAGTGTGTCAAGCAGATCTGCCTGGTCATGCTGGAGATGCTCTCTCAGTCTGCCCAAGGGAGTCATGACCATGCCGTACCAGTCAGTGCAGGTCAACTCTCCGGTCACCTGCATGGCTGACCAAGATATTCAAGGACAACACACAATTTCTCCACTCGATCTGGTCAAGCTGAACTGGGTGGCAAGACAGGAGTCTCACTTTGCCATGATGCACAGCGGGACCGGATTCACCAGAACTGACTCCAGCTCTCCAAAAAGGGAAAGTATGGATGCATCTACTCAAACTGCCCATGAACTCACCATTCCAAATAACTTCATTGGCTGCATAATCGCATGCCAAGGGGCCAACATTAATGAGATCTGTCAGATATCCGGGGCCCAGATCAAGACTGACAACCCAGTTGAAGGCTTTCCTGGTAGGTAGGTAACTATCACTGGTTCTGCTGTCACTATTAGTCTGGCCCAGTATCTAATCAATGTCAGGCTTTCCTCTGAGAAGGGTATGGGGTACATCTAGAATGGTTTAGGTCCACTCATAACCCCTTTCTGCTGTTTTCTGATGATCCAACTGTGTAATTTCTGGTCAGTGATTCCAAGTTTTAAATAATTTGCAAGTGTTCAGTTTCTCCACGACTTTATCATATGCTGAGAATTTAAAAATCACATTCTCTGTTCAGCTGTTAATGATGGGATCCATATTTAGTTTTATAAGGTTCTCCCTGTCTTTAGTTTTGTTTTAGGTTTTAGGCTCATGAGTTTTATTTCTGTTGTGTTGATGAGAAATGTAACAGTGGAATGTTAAATTTCAGTTTGGTTCTGTAATGTCAAAAATTTAAGAATTAAAAGATGAATTGGGTAAAAAAGCTTTATATTTGAAAAAACTGTGAACTACGATCTTCAACTCTTTGTTGGTGCCTTTTTTCCCTCCCCTTATAGTACTAGACCTTTGTAGGAAGAGGTGTACCCATTCCTGGTATTTTCTCAAGCTCTTTTCACCTTATGGACAAGATTCCATTCCCTCTCCCTCCCACCAAAGGAACCCAGCAGGCTGGACCCACTTTCAGATGTTTGCAGAGACGGGCGGCTCTCTTGGAGAGTGACACCCTTCCAGTCAGGCTTGCTGACGTGCCAAAGTCTGTCACTGAGTGTGTCAAGCAGATCTGCCTGGTCATGCTGGAGATGCTCTCTCAGTCTGCCCAAGGGAGTCATGACCATGCCGTACCAGTCAGTGCAGGTCAACTCTCCGGTCACCTGCATGGCTGACCAAGATATTCAAGGACAACACACAATTTCTCCACTCGATCTGGTCAAGCTGAACTGGGTGGCAAGACAGGAGTCTCACTTTGCCATGATGCACAGCGGGACCGGATTCACCAGAACTGACTCCAGCTCTCCAAAAAGGGAAAGTATGGATGCATCTACTCAAACTGCCCATGAACTCACCATTCCAAATAACTTCATTGGCTGCATAATCGCATGCCAAGGGGCCAACATTAATGAGATCTGTCAGATATCCGGGGCCCAGATCAAGACTGACAACCCAGTTGAAGGCTTTCCTGGTAGGTAGGTAACTATCACTGGTTCTGCTGTCACTATTAGTCTGGCCCAGTATCTAATCAATGTCAGGCTTTCCTCTGAGAAGGGTATGGGGTACATCTAGAATGGTTTAGGTCCACTCATAACCCCTTTCTGCTGTTTTCTGATGATCCAACTGTGTAATTTCTGGTCAGTGATTCCAAGTTTTAAATAATTTGCAAGTGTTCAGTTTCTCCACGACTTTATCATATGCTGAGAATTTAAAAATCACATTCTCTGTTCAGCTGTTAATGATGGGATCCATATTTAGTTTTATAAGGTTCTCCCTGTCTTTAGTTTTGTTTTAGGTTTTAGGCTCATGAGTTTTATTTCTGTTGTGTTGATGAGAAATGTAACAGTGGAATGTTAAATTTCAGTTTGGTTCTGTAATGTCAAAAATTTAAGAATTAAAAGATGAATTGGGTAAAAAAGCTTTATATTTGAAAAAACTGTGAACTACGATCTTCAACTCTTTGTTGGTGCCTTTTTTCCCTCCCCTTATAGTACTAGACCTTTGTAGGAAGAGAGGTGTACCCATTCCTGGTATTTTCTCAAGCTCTTTTCACCTTATGGACAAGATTCCATTCCCTCTCCCTCCCACCAAAGGAACCCAGCAGGCTGGACCCACTTTCAGATGTTTGCAGAGACGGGCGGCTCTCTTGGAGAGTGACACCCTTCCAGTCAGGCTCCAGAGAAAGGCCTCTGCTCATTTCTCTGGTAGAAAAACATAAGGGTTTCCTTAGACGGGAAGAGTGTGCCCATTCGGAAGGAGCTTTGATGAATGGCAGTGTGTCCTCTAGTCCCACCAGCCCCACCTCCAATCTCATGTGCAAAACTCTTAGCCAGGAACAAAAACAAACGAACAAAAAAATGCTCTGAGGGATACAGCAAAAGCAGTTCTAAGAGGGATGTTTGTAGCAATACAGTTCTATGTAAATAGACAAGAAAAATATCAAATACTCAATCTAACTTTACACTTAAAACAACTGGAAAAAGCACAACAAGAACAAAATAAAGTTAGAAAATGAAGAGAAATTATAAAGATCAGGGCAGAATTTTTTTTTTTTTCAATTGTTTTTTCCATCAGGGTCTTATAGCCTTCAGAATCTACATCTTTTGCCTCCTTAAATAGGTTTATTCTTAGTTATTTTAAGTTTTTAAGACATGATAAATGAGATTGTTCCCTTAATTCCTCTTTCTGATAATTTGTTGCTAGTATATAAAAATGAAAGAGATTTATATGTATTAATTTTGTATGCTGGAGATTTATATGTATTAATTTTGTATGCTGCAACTTCTCTAAATTCATTGGTCAGTTTTAGCAGTTTTCTAGTCACATCTGTAGGATTTTCTATATATAGTAGAATCATGTCTTATGAAATCAGTGTATATTTTGCTTCTTTCTAATTTGAATCCTCCTTCTCTTTTTTCCTTCTCTGATTACCATGACTAGGACTTATAAAAGTATGTTTAATAGTGGCAAGGGGGAACATTGAACTGTTTTCAGTTTTACACCATTGGTGTTAGCTATGGCCTTGCCATATATTCCCTTTGTTATGTTGGGATTGCTTTTGTTGTTATCAGACACTCAGTTATGTCTGATTCTTTGTGACCCCATGGAATGGAGCACACCAGACATCTCTGTCCCTCATCTTCTCCTGGAGTTTGATCAAACTCATGTTGAGGTAGGTTTCTTCTAAGCACCCTTTCTTGAATTCTGTTTTTTATCAAGAATGTGTGTTGAATTTTGTCAAGAGCTTTTTCTGAATCTTTCTAATTCATAGTTTTTCTTGAATTAGTGACACCCTTCCAGTCAGGCTCCAGAGAAAGGCCTCTGCTCATTTCTCTGGTAGAAAAACATAAGGGTTTCCTTAGACGGGAAGAGTGTGCCCATTCGGAAGGAGCTTTGATGAATGGCAGTGTGTCCTCTAGTCCCACCAGCCCCACCTCCAATCTCATGTGCAAAACTCTTAGCCAGGAACAAAAACAAACGAACAAAAAAATGCTCTGAGGGATACAGCAAAAGCAGTTCTAAGAGGGATGTTTGTAGCAATACAGTTCTATGTAAAGAGACAAGAAAAATATCAAATACTCAATCTAACTTTACACTTAAAACAACTGGAAAAAGCACAACAAGAACAAAATAAAGTTAGAAAATGAAGAGAAATTATAAAGATCAGGGCAGAATTTTTTTTTTCAATTGTTTTTTCCATCAGGGTCTTATAGCCTTCAGAATCTACATCTTTTGCCTCCTTAAATAGGTTTATTCTTAGTTATTTTAAGTTTTTAAGACATGATAAATGAGATTGTTCCCTTAATTCCTCTTTCTGATAATTTGTTGCTAGTATATAAAAATGAAAGAGATTTATATGTATTAATTTTGTATGCTGGAGATTTATATGTATTAATTTTGTATGCTGCAACTTCTCTAAATTCATTGGTCAGTTTTAGCAGTTTTCTAGTCACATCTGTAGGATTTTCTATATATAGTAGAATCATGTCTTATGAAATCAGTGTATATTTTGCTTCTTTCTAATTTGAATCCTCCTTCTCTTTTTTCCTTCTCTGATTACCATGACTAGGACTTATAAAAGTATGTTTAATAGTGGCAAGGGGGAACATTGAACTGTTTTCAGTTTTACACCATTGGTGTTAGCTATGGCCTTGCCATATATTCCCTTTGTTATGTTGGGATTGCTTTTGTTGTTATCAGACACTCAGTTATGTCTGATTCTTTGTGACCCCATGGAATGGAGCACACCAGACATCTCTGTCCCTCATCTTCTCCTGGAGTTTGATCAAACTCATGTTGAGGTAGGTTTCTTCTAAGCACCCTTTCTTGAATTCTGTTTTTTATCAAGAATGTGTGTTGAATTTTGTCAAGAGCTTTTTCTGAATCTATTAAGATAATTATAAAGTTTTTGTTGTATAATTTCTTAGTGTGATATATCACACTTCTTGATTTGTAGTTATGAAAATTCCTTGAATCCCTGTGATAAATCCCAATTGATGATGATGTATCCTTATAATGTATTGTTATATTTTGTTTGCTAGTATTTTGTTGACTATTTTTTTTTCTATATTCATCAATAATATTAACCTGTACTTTTTTTGGGGGGGTGATGCTGGCCTCAAATGAATTTAGGAGTGTTCTTTACTCTACAAATTTTAAGAATAGTTTCAGAAGGAGTCTTTATAATTGCATCATACTCTTTCTTCATTAAATATAGAATGGCTTAATGACTGGCTTTCTCCAAAGCCTATCACTGCACATCTAATGTCATCACAATATTAATGGCTTATTGAAAAGAAACCATCTAAGACTACCATAATAATCTCAATATTTTATGTATATTTCATATTCAGTTACTTAAAATTTATAATGTATGTTGTTAAAATATTTATTCAATATCTAAAGCTACTTTTATGCCAGTTTTAGTTATTATTACAAATATGTTAAGTGCCTAAAGTGCATAAGCTCATTCTGTTAATATTCACTTAATGTCGATGCTTTCTAAAACACTTATGTAAAGCACTTCACATTCAAAATTGTTTATAATTTTCCTTTACAATGAGTTGGTGATTGATAAAAACAATATCAAAATTACTGTGCAGTGTATGCTTAGAAGAAAAGCATGAAGCAAAGTATGCTTCATAAATTAAACTTTTGGCTTGATTGAGCATGATTTTTATCCTATATTACCCACTTAGATCTTCATTTCTAGTCTTCTGATTACCAACCCAACGTTAAAAGGACAAAAAGATTGGCCACCAGTTTTTTTTTTTTTCCTCAAATGGTAGATGTTTGGTGAAAGTTAATAATGGAACAAACATGAAATGGACAGTTTGGAAGTATTAAATTTTTTCCAAAACACTGCTATAAGACTAGCTATAAGCAGCAAAATAAGTGTATGTGTCTGTGTGTGTGTGTTAGTTGCTCAATCATGTCCAACTCTTTGCAGTCTCATGGACTGTAATCTGCCAGGCCTCTCTGATATAATACAAAGGAGGATATGATAAGCCCACAGGTATGGTGTTGATCATAGTGATTAAGGTAGACATAAAGTCAAAATGAATATATGATATATGCTTCTATACAGAATTTTAAAAAAAAGTGTAAACTTTTCCTTTAAAGTGGAGGCTGGATTCAGAGGGATGATATTAAAGCTTGATTTTGAAAAATAAATTAAAAATAATTTTCTGGTTAGTTCAAAACTGGCAACTCTTCAATATAGTTAAAGCAGAGATAAAAGGAAACTAGCAGGAGATATACTGGATAGTTTGACTGGTGCCAGCAAGTAAATAATTTTGGGTGTCTCACTAAGCATTTTAAGAATAGTTTCTGAAGGAGTCTTTATAATTGCATTATACTCTTTCTTCATTAAATATAGAATGGCTTAATGACTGGCTTTCTCCAAAGCCTATCACTGCACATCTAATGTCATCACAATATTAATGGCTTATTGAAAAGAAACCATCTAAGACTACCATAATAATCTCAATATTTTATGTATATTTCATATTCAGTTACTTAAAATTTATAATGTATGTTGTTAAAATATTTATTCAATATCTAAAGCTACTTTTATGCCAGTTTTAGTTATTATTACAAATATGTTAAGTGCCTAAAGTGCATAAGCTCATTCTGTTAATATTCACTTAATGTCGATGCTTTCTAAAACACTTATGTAAAGCACTTCACATTCAAAATTGTTTATAATTTTCCTTTACAATGAGTTGGTGATTGATAAAAACAATATCAAAATTACTGTGCAGTGTATGCTTAGAAGAAAAGCATGAAGCAAAGTATGCTTCATAAATTAAACTTTTGGCTTGATTGAGCATGATTTTTATCCTATATTACCCACTTAGATCTTCATTTCTAGTCTTCTGATTACCAACCCAACGTTAAAAGGACAAAAAGATTGGCCACCAGTTTTTTTTTTTTTCCTCAAATGGTAGATGTTTGGTGAAAGTTAATAATGGAACAAACATGAAATGGACAGTTTGGAAGTATTAAATTTTTTCCAAAACACTGCTATAAGACTAGCTATAAGCAGCAAAATAAGTGTATGTGTCTGTGTGTGTGTGTTAGTTGCTCAATCATGTCCAACTCTTTGCAGTCTCATGGACTGTAATCTGCCGGGCCTCTCTGATATAATACAAAGGAGGATATGATAAGCCCACAGGTATGGTGTTGATCATAGTGATTAAGGTAGACATAAAGTCAAAATGAATATATGATATATGCTTCTATACAGAATTTTAAAAAAAAGTGTAAACTTTTCCTTTAAAGTGGAGGCTGGATTCAGAGGGATGATATTAAAGCTTGATTTTGAAAAATAAATTAAAAATAATTTTCTGGTTAGTTCAAAACTGGCAACTCTTCAATATAGTTAAAGCAGAGATAAAAGGAAACTAGCAGGAGATATACTGGATAGTTTGACTGGTGCCAGCAAGTAAATAATTTTGGGTGTCTCACTAAGCATTTTATTCTACTGTCTAGGGAGTGAAGTTCACAGTTTTAAAGTATATGACTAACATGCTGAGAGCACTGTATTTATATTTATGATTACTGATAATATGTGGCAAGATGTGTTAGAGGGAAGACAGATCAAATACAATAATGTGAAGAGAAATGATAAGGCATAAATGAGATGTAATTAACAACTGCATATGATATAGATATAGTTTTACATATGCATAAGATTAGTTAGAAGTCATGAAAATATTACTTTGGAAATATAAGAGAAATGAGTTTGCGAGTAAGAAAAAATCATGTATATACTTGTCTGAACAATGTTCATTTTTCTGTAATAAAGAATGCAGGATATTCAAGTAAGAAGAATCTACCTGTTGGAAACTGTTAGATTTGTTATGTCAAAGCTGGTGACATTTCATTTATCATGATCCTTCCCAAGTGCTAATTCACTTTGGATTCATTGCTTCCAAAACTTCTTTTAAATGTTGAAGCTGTAGTGAGATAATTAACTGTGTGACCATTTATCATATCATGATTTAATGTCAAATGGACAATATGAGCAATGATTATATATCATCATTTCAATTGCAACTGAACAGTGATGCCCTTGTTTATTATTTTAATATTTAATCATCTTTCAAACACAGTTTTTTTTTTCTTTTAATGATATCGGTATTAAGATCAGGCTGGCTTTGAGAGCCAAAGGATTAGAGACTGAACACCTTTGTGATCAGAGATGAGGGGATTAACTCCAACCTATTATAAATACAAGACAAGGTTTCTCAATTTCAGTATTATTAAAGTTTTGGCATATATAATTCTTTGCTGGGACAGGTGTCTCTGTATTAGTGGGTATTTTGGCAACATCACTGGTCTCTATCTTCTAAGTGTCTGTGTCACTCATCTATAGTAGTGACAGTCAAGAATGTCTCTAGACATTGCCCAGTATTGCCACTAAGAAAAGACAACATTAAAACTTCCCCTAACTCGAAAGCCGAATCAGTGAAATAACCTTTCATGTATTCTACCACTAAATATTGAATTTCAAAATTAAGTGTTATAGACAAAATTACAGAAGATCGTCTAAAGTAACATTAGTCAGAACTAAATCCTGAATATATGGGAATATATTTTAGCTTTTGCCAATCAGTAAATGGGTTAATTTAACCATGATTTTCATCTATTTACCTGGATAACTTGTACACTAAATTCTGCTATCTTTTATAGTAGTCAAAAACACATTTTTTAATCCATAATTCCTTGGTTAACTAAACATATTTTGTTTCAATATTCAAATAGATTTCTACAAAGACTAAATTCAGATTAGTGAGAAGATTTTATCTCCTCT
Source organism: Tragulus kanchil (assembly GCA_022376925.1). Lineage (NCBI taxonomy): Eukaryota > Metazoa > Chordata > Mammalia > Artiodactyla > Tragulidae > Tragulus > Tragulus kanchil. The sequence continues at coordinate 52,981,542 of JAIOJX010000027.1, read as the reverse complement.
AAGTCTCCCAATTTACTCATTGGTAAACACAAACTTGTTTTCTCTTTATCTGGTAGGAGGGAAAGGGTAAATTTTGAGAAACTGTTCATGACTAGACTCTCTCCTATGAACTTTGAATTTTATATATATATATATATATATATATATATATATACAGCCTTATTTAAAAGTGTGAAAAATATGAATTATACATTGAAGAATGAGAAATAACAAATTGGATTATAGACTAATGAAAAGTTGGCTCACTGAATTTGAAAACCAATTATCCTCTGTACTCAGCTTACTAGATTTTTATCACAAAAGAAAGGGAAGGAGAGAAACTTGAAAAGTAGAGAAAAAGCTGTAGGCAACATGGCATAGAAGGAAAAGTAGAGCTTTCATATCTTGAATCTTCTGATTTTTAACTGAGCTTCTGTCTATATTACTCAAACTTTATGGACTTCAATTTCTTCAGTATGGAATGCCATTGTTTACTTTCACAACTGATTTTGGGATGAAAATAATAATAAAAGTTTGTACTTACACATAACTTCTATATGTTACACATGTTCTGTAAGTAATCTATTAACTTAATATGGATGACAATCCCATGAGGAAGGTATTTTATTATTGTTGCTGTAAAGAAAAGACACAGAAGCAAAGAGAGATTGCACATAAGTAAAGAAACATTTAAATTTAGTTAATTTTACTTTAAAAAATATAATAATGTGAACCATATTATATTTAAAAACCATATTATAAAAAACAGTAAAAATATCTTATACAAGTTCAGCTAAGTGTTCTTTTTCTCTATGATATTTTCCTTAAAGTATTTGATCTGTGTTCTGATTTCTCATAGCATCATTTTTGCCTCTGTGTCAGTTTTTAATTAATTCTTTGTATTACAAAACAAGTGAAGATTGGCAAAGGATTTCTGTTCATTACAGGTACTGAGGAACCCAGATAATGGACGCTACAGCAGTATTTGTGCCCTTGCAATCACCATGTCAGAAAGAAAGTGGCATAGTAGCCCACAGCCTTGTCCTTCTAACTTCTAACCAGAAATAACTAAAGTTATTTTCAGTCACATTCATTGACTGAAGCAAATCAGATGATCTTAACTAGCTTCAAAGGCAATGGGAAAGTGTAAGCCTGGCAATGTGGTTAAAAGTAAAGTAATGCTTATGTGAAATTTGAAAAGAGTCCTGATAAGTGCAACAGTAAAAGAGTATATTTCCATGTTGTATATTCCTTGGCCAGAATTCTTCTCTTAATCTTCTCAATGTGCATATCACCTTACATAGATACCTTAAAAATAATATTTGTTACTTTAGTAAGTGGACAGGTTCTCACTAAATTGTGCTACCTTTAGATTGGTTATACAGAAAGCAGTATTTGTGAGTGTACATTATTTCATTATTGGCTCATTTTCTGAACTTATCTTTCTTGTATATTATTATGAATCAATAAATTTTCACAGCAGACTATATTTAGTTCAGTTTTCCCACAGAGGAAGGAGAAGCTCAGAGCCTATTCACTTTTATGTACCTTTCAGTTATTTACTGGAAAGTAATAAATAAGGTCAGTCTATTGGAGAGGTTTGTCCATAATTTAAACATAGGAGAGTAAGTTTCTTTAGTTTTATTTGCATAGATATTAACTGTGAAAATTCACATTTCAGAAGGGTTTTCTAAGGTGGTTGCTCATTCAAGGTCATAATATCCCTCTAAAAAAAGAAAAGAAAAAAAAAACAGAAGCAAAGAGAGATTGCACATAAGTAAAGAAACATTTAAATTTAGTTAATTTTACTTTAAAAAATATAATAATGTGAACCATATTATATTTAAAAACCATATTATAAAAAACAGTAAAAATATCTTATACAAGTTCAGCTAAGTGTTCTTTTTCTCTATGATATTTTCCTTAAAGTATTTGATCTGTGTTCTGATTTCTCATAGCATCATTTTTGCCTCTGTGTCAGTTTTTAATTAATTCTTTGTATTACAAAACAAGTGAAGATTGGCAAAGGATTTCTGTTCATTACAGGTACTGAGGAACCCAGATAATGGACGCTACAGCAGTATTTGTGCCCTTGCAATCACCATGTCAGAAAGAAAGTGGCATAGTAGCCCACAGCCTTGTCCTTCTAACTTCTAACCAGAAATAACTAAAGTTATTTTCAGTCACATTCATTGACTGAAGCAAATCAGATGATCTTAACTAGCTTCAAAGGCAATGGGAAAGTGTAAGCCTGGCAATGTGGTTAAAAGTAAAGTAATGCTTATGTGAAATTTGAAAAGAGTCCTGATAAGTGCAACAGTAAAAGAGTATATTTCCATGTTGTATATTCCTTGGCCAGAATTCTTCTCTTAATCTTCTCAATGTGCATATCACCTTACATAGATACCTTAAAAATAATATTTGTTACTTTAGTAAGTGGACAGGTTCTCACTAAATTGTGCTACCTTTAGATTGGTTATACAGAAAGCAGTATTTGTGAGTGTACATTATTTCATTATTGGCTCATTTTCTGAACTTATCTTTCTTGTATATTATTATGAATCAATAAATTTTCACAGCAGACTATATTTAGTTCAGTTTTCCCACAGAGGAAGGAGAAGCTCAGAGCCTATTCACTTTTATGTACCTTTCAGTTATTTACTGGAAAGTAATAAATAAGGTCAGTCTATTGGAGAGGTTTGTCCATAATTTAAACATAGGAGAGTAAGTTTCTTTAGTTTTATTTGCATAGATATTAACTGTGAAAATTCACATTTCAGAAGGGTTTTCTAAGGTGGTTGCTCATTCAAGGTCATAATATCCCTCTTGAAAATGATTTACCTATTTATCATCCAAAAAATAATGGTAATTGAAATACATTTTCCCTGACATTATATATGTATATATATATATTCACATACACATATATATATATTCATTTTATATATGCCTCTTCCTTTTAATACAATTTTATTATATTGAGAGGAAATTTACTTTTTTCCTTTTTCTTCTTCAGAGTTAAATCTATTTTTTGTGTCTTACTATTTTAAAATTCTAGGGAATTTATGGAACTTGAACTAAGCACTCTTGTTATAGATAATTGATCTAGTATGTAATATATATCAAACATAAATAATAAGCATCAGTTTATATATTCATATTGAAAATCATATCTGTCACCATCATTTACAAAGACACAACATGATTGCACCTGAAGATCTTATAGTATTTATAAGCATGTTAGCATAAGCCTATTGATATAGTAGCCAGTCCTGTTATTGTTTTTGGTGTTCAGTCTCTTAAATTATCTCATACTCTGACCTTTTCGACTGCAGCATTTCAGGCTCCTCTGTCCCCAACTATCTCTGGGGTTTGTTCAACTCCATTCCTATTAAGTCAGTGATGCCATTTAACCATATAATCCTCTGTCACCCCCTTCTGCTTTGGCCTTCAATCTTTCCCACCATCAGGATCTTTTACAATGAGTTGTTTGTTCACATCAGGTGGGTAAATATTGAAGTACAGCTTCAGCATCAGTCCTTCCAATGAATACTTTTTTTTAATATTTGTTACTTTAGTAAGTGGACAGGTTCTCACTAAATTGTGCTACCTTTAGATTGGTTATACAGAAAGCAGTATTTGTGAGTGTACATTATTTCATTATTGGCTCATTTTCTGAACTTATCTTTCTTGTATATTATTATGAATCAATAAATTTTCACAGCAGACTATATTTAGTTCAGTTTTCCCACAGAGGAAGGAGAAGCTCAGAGCCTATTCACTTTTATGTACCTTTCAGTTATTTACTGGAAAGTAATAAATAAGGTCAGTCTATTGGAGAGGTTTGTCCATAATTTAAACATAGGAGAGTAAGTTTCTTTAGTTTTATTTGCATAGATATTAACTGTGAAAATTCACATTTCAGAAGGGTTTTCTAAGGTGGTTGCTCATTCAAGGTCATAATATCCCTCTTGAAAATGATTTACCTATTTATCATCCAAAAAATAATGGTAATTGAAATACATTTTCCCTGACATTATATATGTATATATATATATTCACATACACATATATATATATTCATTTTATATATGCCTCTTCCTTTTAATACAATTTTATTATATTGAGAGGAAATTTACTTTTTTCCTTTTTCTTCTTCAGAGTTAAATCTATTTTTTGTGTCTTACTATTTTAAAATTCTAGGGAATTTATGGAACTTGAACTAAGCACTCTTGTTATAGATAATTGATCTAGTATGTAATATATATCAAACATAAATAATAAGCATCAGTTTATATATTCATATTGAAAATCATATCTGTCACCATCATTTACAAAGACACAACATGATTGCACCTGAAGATCTTATAGTATTTATAAGCATGTTAGCATAAGCCTATTGATATAGTAGCCAGTCCTGTTATTGTTTTTGGTGTTCAGTCTCTTAAATTATCTCATACTCTGACCTTTTCGACTGCAGCATTTCAGGCTCCTCTGTCCCCAACTATCTCTGGGGGTTTGTTCAACTCCATTCCTATTAAGTCAGTGATGCCATTTAACCATATAATCCTCTGTCACCCCCTTCTGCTTTGGCCTTCAATCTTTCCCACCATCAGGATCTTTTACAATGAGTTGTTTGTTCACATCAGGTGGGTAAATATTGAAGTACAGCTTCAGCATCAGTCCTTCCAATGAATATTCAGTGTTGATTTCCTTTAGGATTGATTGATTTCATCTCCTTGCAGTCCAAGGGACTCTCAAGAGTCTTCTCCAGCATCACAGTTCAAAGGCATCAATTCTTCAGTACTCAGCCTTCTTTATTGTCCAACTCTCATGTCCATACATGACTACTGAAAAACATAACTTGGACCTTGTTTGGCAAAGGAATGTCTCTGCTTTTTAATATGTTGTTTAAGTTTGTCATAGCTTTCCTTACATGGAATAAGTGTCAATTAATTTCATGGCTGCCACTTCAGTCCACAGTGACTTTGGAACCCAAGAAAATAAAATCTGTCAGTACTTCCATTACATCCCCTTCCATTTACCATACAGAAATGGGACTGGATGCTATGATCATACTTTTTCGAATGTGAGTTTAAAGCCATTTTTTTTTTCACTTTCCTCTTTCACCCTCTTCAAGAGTATCTTTAGTTGCTTTTCACTTTCTGCCATTACAGTGATATGATCTGCATATCTGAGGTTGTTGATATTTCTTCTGGTATCTTTATTCCAGCTTGTGATTCATCTGGAAGGGCATTTCCTATGATGTACTCTGCATAGAAGTTAAATAAACAGGGTGACAATATTCAGCCTCGACATACTCCTCTTTCAATTTTGATCCAGTAAGTTGTTCCATGTCTGGCTCTAACTGTTGCTTAACTCTACCTTAAAAACATAATTAGAATTAACTGCTGATTATGGTTTTTTCAAGTTTATATTTCATGATGGGATTCTTCACATAACGTTACATTCTCTATTCTTTTAAAAACTCAGCTTACATTTTATTCTTAGCATCTATTACCTTCTGATATGACAGTATACAATGATTTGTGTGTATATATATATATATATATTATATATATGTTAAAATAAACAATACTATTATTTTCCTGTCTTTACTAATATGAAGATTATATAAAGCAAGGACATTTTTTAGTGTTTTATTTATTTTCACATGTACCTAGAAGACAACCAAGGACACCATAAGCACCGAAAAAATAGTTGTTAAATAATTAAATGAGTGGCTAAATAAACTCTTCTAGAGCAGATGGATCAGGATGTTCTTCTCCTATTTCTCTTGGCTCTTTGTACTGCAACTCTTTGTAGTTATGTCATAAATTTCCACTTATATCAAGGACAACATTTACAGCTTCACATCAGTCCTTCCAATGAATATTCAGTGTTGATTTCCTTTAGGATTGATTGATTTCATCTCCTTGCAGTCCAAGGGACTCTCAAGAGTCTTCTCCAGCATCACAGTTCAAAGGCATCAATTCTTCAGTACTCAGCCTTCTTTATTGTCCAACTCTCATGTCCATACATGACTACTGAAAAACATAACTTGGACCTTGTTTGGCAAAGGAATGTCTCTGCTTTTTAATATGTTGTTTAAGTTTGTCATAGCTTTCCTTACATGGAATAAGTGTCAATTAATTTCATGGCTGCCACTTCAGTCCACAGTGACTTTGGAACCCAAGAAAATAAAATCTGTCAGTACTTCCATTACATCCCCTTCCATTTACCATACAGAAATGGGACTGGATGCTATGATCATACTTTTTCGAATGTGAGTTTAAAGCCATTTTTTTTTTTCACTTTCCTCTTTCACCCTCTTCAAGAGTATCTTTAGTTGCTTTTCACTTTCTGCCATTACAGTGATATGATCTGCATATCTGAGGTTGTTGATATTTCTTCTGGTATCTTTATTCCAGCTTGTGATTCATCTGGAAGGGCATTTCCTATGATGTACTCTGCATAGAAGTTAAATAAACAGGGTGACAATATTCAGCCTCGACATACTCCTCTTTCAATTTTGATCCAGTAAGTTGTTCCATGTCTGGCTCTAACTGTTGCTTAACTCTACCTTAAAAACATAATTAGAATTAACTGCTGATTATGGTTTTTTCAAGTTTATATTTCATGATGGGATTCTTCACATAACGTTACATTCTCTATTCTTTTAAAAACTCAGCTTACATTTTATTCTTAGCATCTATTACCTTCTGATATGACAGTATACAATGATTTGTGTGTATATATATATATATATATTATATATATGTTAAAATAAACAATACTATTATTTTCCTGTCTTTACTAATATGAAGATTATATAAAGCAAGGACATTTTTTAGTGTTTTATTTTTTTTTTCACATGTACCTAGAAGACAACCAAGGACACCATAAGCACCGAAAAAATAGTTGTTAAATAATTAAATGAGTGGCTAAATAAACTCTTCTAGAGCAGATGGATCAGGATGTTCTTCTCCTATTTCTCTTGGCTCTTTGTACTGCAACTCTTTGTAGTTATGTCATAAATTTCCACTTATATCAAGGACAACATTTAAAAATGTACCAGAGATATAATTTTATCACCAGTTCTCCCATAATCAAGAGAATCAGTAGGCTGCTTTCTTTCTTCCCTTCCTTCTTTTCTATCCATAAACTATACCTCTGGAGTTTCTGATCAATGTCATTTATGCAACACTCTTGGGAATATTCTTTTATATTTAGTGCTGTAACACTCTGAGTTTTTGTTATAGTCTGCACATGACTAGTACCTTAGAATATTACTACCTCAGCAATAGTAGATTCCTTATATAGGATGAAGTTCATCAATGATTTTGAATCTGTGATAGAAGCCAGTGGATCAAGTTTTGGTTTTGCTTAAGATCATGATCAAGTGAATGGCAGAATTATCAGACAGCAAATACATGAGAAGATATTCATATATACAAGAGCTATAGCTGTTGCATTGTTTTTCCACATCCTATTGCATTTTAAGGTAGCACACAGGAACTTATCAAGACAGAATGTCAAAGTTTTGCAGAGGACTACTGGCTTTTGGTTGTGAAGCTTTTGATCTGCTTGATTAAGATGGCTCAAGCTCCACTCCAGTCAGCATAATCAGTGGCTTGACTATGTCTTTTGGTTACAACAGTCTGAAGCTATGGGATAGTAGTCTCTGAACTTTAGTTCAAGCACCAATCCTTTCTCTGGCATGATCAAGGATCTTGAAATATATATAGGTAAAATCTAGATACGTACCCCATTTTTCTCATTGTGTATAGTTTTTTACTAATTAGTGACCAGTGTTTGGGCTACATACTGGTAGTGCTATCTCATTTACTGTTCAAAAGGGCAGAATATAATTATACTGTACTATTTGTTTAAAAATTGTGGGGAAGCTTTTTTCATTGCCAAAGATATAGGTACAGTTGTATTTGGAATCTCCGTCACTTGATCCAACTTTCTATTCTCTGTATTTTCTCTCAGTTATCAAGTACATTAAATAAGTAAGGTTTGTTCCTTAAAATGTAGAGAGTATCTTTCGGTTTCCCAGTGAATAAGGGGCAAGGAGAAAACAGAAAGCAACATTATTATGTATTTAACTTAATAGCTTCAGATAAATGAACTGCAGTTTCACACCTGAGACAGCAGTGCCCTAGATTTAGTAATTTAGTACAAAAGAGAACAAGTCTAAAAAATAATATGGTTAGAGTGTGTGATGAGACAGTAAATGATAGTAAATATGTTTCAATTATAGTGACCCTTTTTACTACCTAAAAGCTATGAATACATTCCCAAATGTTAAACTACTAATCGATAAAATTTAAGGCATGGAATGAAGCCTAAGATCCTGAAGTGTGACATATTTTAGGCTATTTCCAATCTGACAGTGATCTTAAACACTTTCCTATTCTGTATTTGAAAATCTAGGATTAGGAAAATCTAGGATTAATAACAGAGCATGCCTAACCCTGAATAGCATTGTTTTTTCTATCTCCTTTTGTTGTTTTGAGGACAACTTTGTATGTCCTTTACAGATGTTTCTGATATGCTCTTTTTAACCAGAATTTTTAAATTTCTTCAGGAACAGGAAACAAACTTGCTTTCATTGACAAGGGAGAGTTAACGAAGGAAGATAACCAGCTTTTCCTGTATCTCCCCATGTCTCTCCATCTCTTGTTTCAAGGTTTCATTTTTTTTTCTGCTTTTGAAGCCTGAACAAAACTTATTCCATTTTAATACCCCTAACATAGGATTATTTATTATACTACTGATTTTGTGAATAAGGAACTGGGGCACTGGACATTGGGGAGTACTTGATATTGGTTAAGATAACTCAAAAGTTGGAAATTGGAGTCACCTGAAAAATTGCTCACTAATGTATCACTCATGGGTCACTTATACTGGGAAGACCAAACAGTTGTAAAAGCTCATGCATCTAAATCAACAAAGTTCACTCTGAAAAGTTGATGCTCAAAAATCTGATTTTGGACCATATTTAGTATATGTGCTTTATTCTGTGAGAAAATCATGTTATGCTTATTTCTGAGTAAAACATAAGAGAAAGATAAATCTGAAAAGATATAGTCACACAAAAAGTTAAGGAGCTGAGTCAATTGTCTTGGAATCTAATAAATGACAATTAGCAGTTAATGCTGATATTCAACAAAATTCTACCAGGAATTATTTACAGATAATGAATATCATCTTGATCGTCTGAAATGCTTATGAATAAAAAAATTAAACTTAATAGCTTCAGATAAATGAACTGCAGTTTCACACCTGAGACAGCAGTGCCCTAGATTTAGTAATTTAGTACAAAAGAGAACAAGTCTAAAAAATAATATGGTTAGAGTGTGTGATGAGACAGTAAATGATAGTAAATATGTTTCAATTATAGTGACCCTTTTTACTACCTAAAAGCTATGAATACATTCCCAAATGTTAAACTACTAATCGATAAAATTTAAGGCATGGAATGAAGCCTAAGATCCTGAAGTGTGACATATTTTAGGCTATTTCCAATCTGACAGTGATCTTAAACACTTTCCTATTCTGTATTTGAAAATCTAGGATTAGGAAAATCTAGGATTAATAACAGAGCATGCCTAACCCTGAATAGCATTGTTTTTTCTATCTCCTTTTGTTGTTTTGAGGACAACTTTGTATGTCCTTTACAGATGTTTCTGATATGCTCTTTTAACCAGAATTTTTAAATTTCTTCAGGAACAGGAAACAAACTTGCTTTCATTGACAAGGGAGAGTTAACGAAGGAAGATAACCAGCTTTTCCTGTATCTCCCCATGTCTCTCCATCTCTTGTTTCAAGGTTTCATTTTTTTTTCTGCTTTTGAAGCCTGAACAAAACTTATTCCATTTTAATACCCCTAACATAGGATTATTTATTATACTACTGATTTTGTGAATAAGGAACTGGGGCACTGGACATTGGGGAGTACTTGATATTGGTTAAGATAACTCAAAAGTTGGAAATTGGAGTCACCTGAAAAATTGCTCACTAATGTATCACTCATGGGTCACTTATACTGGGAAGACCAAACAGTTGTAAAAGCTCATGCATCTAAATCAACAAAGTTCACTCTGAAAAGTTGATGCTAAAAAATCTGATTTTGGACCATATTTAGTATATGTGCTTTATTCTGTGAGAAAATCATGTTATGCTTATTTCTGAGTAAAACATAAGAGAAAGATAAATCTGAAAAGATATAGTCACACAAAAAGTTAAGGAGCTGAGTCAATTGTCTTGGAATCTAATAAATGACAATTAGCAGTTAATGCTGATATTCAACAAAATTCTACCAGGAATTATTTACAGATAATGAATATCATCTTGATCGTCTGAAATGCTTATGAATAAACTAATTCTTCTAGAAAGATTTTAAAGGAAGAAACCTTACATAGACCTGGGTTCAATTCATGGATCAGGTGGATATCCTGGAAAAGGGAATGACAACACACTTCAGTGTTCTTGCCTGGAGAATTCCATGGACAAAGGAGCCTGGCAGGCTATAGTCCATGGGATTGCAAAGAGTTGGACACGACTAAGGCAATGTAATATACATATATATCTTTCTTTGGGCCAGTGGATGAGTTAATATTACTAGCCTTCTGTATTTGTGGTAAAGAATGAAAACCTGGAAATTCAAAGGAAATACACGTGATGAATCTGACATTAATATAATTGCCTATATATTTAATTTTGTTTGTTTGTAAAAAATAATTAATAAGGAAAACTTTTGCCAACAGACTTTCAACTTTCTTAATATTATGATATTAAGCAAAGAAAAGGTTTACTTTCAATTCTTTATTCTTCAACTAAATGAAATTCACTGAACTAACACTGGAGTTTACTCAGCATATGTAAATGTACAAATACTATATTTTTTTGATGTCATCTTAAAATTGTTTCAAATAAGATGTGAAACCAGAACTCTAAATTCGTTATATGCTTTGTTAGCTAGATATTTACTTACATTTTATTACATTACAGCAAATGTAATATGTTATTCCTAAAATTGAGGTTCATGTTGCTATCATAGCATTGTTTACCTCTTTCCATCATTTATTTTTGAAGGCATTTATTTATTCCATAAATGTTCAATTTCTTACTCTGTGCTATGTACAGGGACACCACATAAATAAAAATATAAATATTAGCAAAACAGTATTTATTATTAGCAAATATAGTGAACAAAATAGAAAATTCTGACTTCAGATTCTTACATTCTACTTTGTAATTAATTTCTATCAAAACTATAGGAAATTGCTTTTAATTTAGAGTATACAAAACATATTTAAGCAAATACTCTTTATAAGACTTTATAGGCTACCAATTAGTTGAATTACTTCCTTCCATTTAGAATAACTGTTAGTAACTTCCTTGGCAGTCCAGTGGTTAAGACTTCAACCTTCCAGTGCAGAGGATGTGGGTCTGTTCCCTGGTAGGGAAATAGGATCCTGAATGCATGTGCATGGCTAAAACAAACAAACAAACAAACAAAAACCTTAGAATCACTGCTTTTCTCTGATACCAAAATCTTGGCCCTTTTTTTGCCAGTGCTGAATAGAAATACAGAGATAAAGTATAGAGGAAGAAAGAGTTGCTTTATACTCTGCCAGGTAAAGGAGGAACACAGTAGGTTAGTGCCTCAAAAACTGTGCTTCTTTCCTTGTGGAATAGGGAGAGGTTTATATCCCAAGACTTCTGGTCTAGGATAAGGTGATAAGACTCAAAGTAGTAAACATCTTGCATTTTTAAAAAATATTTACGGCCAAAGCTAGTGTCAGGGAGCTCAACGACCTGGTCCAGTGTCCCTGAAGTTATCACCAGTGACTTCCTTTTTGAAATGCAGAATGCTACAAGGGGGTGTATGGCCATAAGAATGCCAGATGTGGAGTATAATTTATATGGAGTTAGAGAGTAATTAGCTTTGTTTAACCAGGGGAAGGACAGATCCAGCTACATGTGTTTTTTGAAGTAGTAATAGCTAATGAATAACCAAGATTGTTTACGTCTTTAGGCCAGTTCATGCTGTTTCTCCAGGTTGTTCATTGTTTCTTATTTTACTTATTTATTAGAAAAGAAAAGTCTCATTTCTATTTAAGAAAACTCTCACTTTTATCTTTTTTGCAACATTTCTAATCATGAATTGATATGACTTTTTGTTAATTTCCATCAAATTATTACTTATATTCCCCCCACCTCTAAGATAAGGATGCATTCTTTATTATGAAAGTTAGTCTGTTAGGATCAAGTGCCTAGAGCATTTTTATCAGCATTTTCAACTCATCATTTAAAAATTATTTATTTTTGACTGCAGTCAGTCTTCATTATTTTGTGTGTGCTTTTTATATTTTTGGTCAGTGGAGGTCACTCTTCTTTGTGGTGCACAGGATTTTCAGTGTGCTGGCTTCTCTTGTTATGAGACACAGGCTCTAGGCCTATGGGCTTCATGAGTTACAGAACACAGGCTCCGTATTTATGACTTGTGGGGCTTCTTCAATGAACAGTGCTTACTAATAGGAGAAAACAATAAAAGGAGAAATACTAGAGATCTCATCAGGGAAACTGAAAATATCAAGGGAATATTCTGCCTAAAGATGGACACAGTAAAATATAGTAACAACAAAGACCTGGTTGATGCTAAAGAGATCAAGGAGAGATGGAAAGAATGCATGAAAGAACTGTACAAAAGATATCTTAGTGAACTGGATAACTACAATGGTGTGGTTAGTCACCCTGAGCCAGACATTCTTGAGTATGAAGTTAAGCGGGCCTTTAGAAGCACTGCTGTTATTAAACCTAGTTGATGGGATGGTATTCCAGTAAAACTGTTCAAATTCCTTAAAGGATGATATCATCAAGGTTTTATATTCATTATGCCAGCAAATCTGGAAGAAAAGGCCACAGGACTGGGAAAGGTCAATCCTCGTGCCAATTCCCAAGAAGGATACTACTAAAGAATGTGCTAACCATCAGACAATTGCACTCATATACCATACTAACAATGTTATGCTTAAAACCTTTCATGCTAGGATTTTGCATTATGTGAACCAAGAACTTCCAGACATCCAAGTTGTGTTTAGCAAAGGAAGAGAACTAGAGATCAAATTGCCAACATTTGCTGGATCATAGAAAAATTAAGATAATTTCAAAAAAAAAAATCTATTTCATTGACTAGGCTAAAGCCTTTGACTGTGTGGATTATGACAAACTATAGAAAGCTCTTAAAGACATGGGAATACAAGAACATCTTACTTGCCTACTGAGAAACCTGTATGTGGGTTAAGAAACAACAGAATTCTGTATGGAACAGGATGGTTCAAGATCAATCAAGGAGTCTGACAGGGCTATCTGCTGTCAGCTTGCTTGTTTAACCTATATGCTGAGCTCATCACGAGAAACGCAAGGGGTGGATGAGTTACAAGTCAATCAAGATAAGTGGGAAAAACATTAACAATCTCAGATATATGGATGATACTACTGTTACAGCAGATAGTGAAGAGGAAATAAAGAGTCTCCTGATGAGATTGAAGTAAAAGAGTGAAAAAGCTACCTTAAAACTGAATATTAAGAATAATAAGATCATGGCATCTAGTCCCATTACTTCATAGCAAATAGAAGGGAAAAAGTTGGAAGTAGTGACAGATTTCTTCTTCTTGGGCTCCAAAATCACTGTAGATGCTAACTTAAAGGAAAAATCCTACATCCCCAGGGAAAAATCCTACAACCAAGATTGCTGTATCCAGGAAGGATCTCATTCAGATTTTAAAAAGAAATCAAAATCTTTACAGACAAGCCAAAGCTACGAGAATTCAGCACCACCAAACCAGTTCTTCTACACATGCTAAAGTAATGTGTACACAGGAAATACATAGAAAGCCTACAAAAATAAACCCCAAACAATAAATTAAATGGTACTGGGATCATACTTATCAATAATTACCTTAAAAATAAATGGGCTAAATGCTTCAACCAAAAGCATTTGCCAAATGTTTTTGGCAAAAAGTTAAAGAAAGAAGACTTCTATATTTATTATTTACAAGATACCCACTTCAAACTGAAGGACCCATACAGACTGAAATTGAGGACCTGAGAAAGATATCACATGTAATCAGAGACAAAAAGAATGTGGGAGTAGCAATACTCATATCAGATAAAACAGTGCTTGAAATAAAGAACTTTATAAGAGAAAAAGAAGGACACTACATAATAATCAAGGGACAAGTCCAAGAAGAAGACGTAACAATTATTAATATATATGTGCCCAACATAGGGGCATCTCAATACATAAGGCAAATGCTAACTATTAAAGGGGAAATCAAGAGTAACACAGTAATATAGGGAACAATCATCCCCACTCACACCAATGGACAGGTCATTCAGCAGAAAATTAATAAGGAAAAATCAAGCATTAAAAGATACATTGGACCAGTTGGCCCTAATTGATATTGACATAGCATTTCACCCCGAAGCTAAGAATATCATCTTTTTCTCAAGTGCATGTGAACATTCTCCAGAATAGATAACATCATGGTCCATGGATCAGATCTTGGTAATTTTTTTTTTTTATTAAATTGAAATAATTTCAAGAATCTTTTTTGATCACAACAGTGCAAGCTTAGATAACAACTACAAGAACAACAACAACAAAAACTATTAAAAAAAAAAACACATATGAAGGCCTTCCCTGGCTGTCCAGTGGGTAAGGACACTGCCTTGCAGTACAGGGGGCACTGGTTCGGTCCCTGGCCTGGGAGGATTCCACGTGCCACGGAGCAGCTGGACCCATGTGTCCAATTACCGAGCCAGAGCTCTGGAGCACACGTGCCCAGAGCCGGTGCTCTGTGAAAACAGAGGTCACAGCGATGGGAGGCCCACGTGGGCCCAAGAACAAAGATGAATGAAAATAGACAAATGAAAGACCAATAGAAGTGGCCTGCCCGACCCCTCCTTCCCCAAACCAGCCCCCCTCTCAAAAAAAAAAAAAAAAAAAACACATGAAGACTAAACAATGCACTTCTGAATGAAAAGCAGATTACTGAAGAAATTAAGAAGGAATTCAAATTTGCATAGAAATAAATGACAAAGAAAATGCGACAACACAAAACCTATGTAATTCAGTAAAAGCAGTGCTAAGATGGAAGTTTGGGGACATAAAATAAAAATCTACATCAAGAAACCAAAGAGACTTCAAGTAAACAACCAAACCTTATACCAAAAGCCACTAGAAATTAAAAAAAAAAAAAAGAAGAAGAAAAGAAAACAGAAAAACAACAAAATTATCAGAAGGAAAGAAGTAGTAAACATCAGATCAGGAATACATGAACAATAAAAAAAATGAAGGCATCTATAGTAAAGATCAATAAAACTAAAAGCTGGTTCTATGAGAAGGTAAAATAGACCGTTAGTCAGACTCATCAAGAAAAAGAAGGAGAAGGCTCAAATCAATAAAATTAGAAATGAAAAAGAAGTTTCAACAGACAGCACAGAAGTACAGAGGATCATAAGGGACTATCACAAGGAATTATGTGCCAATAAAATGGACAAATTGGAGGAAATGGATAAGCTCTTAGAAAACTACAAGTTTCCAAACCTGAATCAGGGATAAACAGAAAATATGAACAGATAAACTAGATTCATGAAAAGTAAAACTGTATGTAAAATCTTTCAACAAACTTAAGCCCAGGACCAAGTTTAAAGAGTTAACACCTATCCTGCTCAAACTCTTCCAGAAAATTACAGAGAAAGACAAACTCCAAAATTCATTCTACAAGACCACCATCACCTTAATACCAAAACCAGACAAACATCCAAAAAGAAAGAAAGAAAACATAGGCCAAATCACTGATATATTCAAAACCTCCTCAACAAAGTTCTTGCAAACAGAATCCAAAGGCATATTAAAAAGGATCATTCAGAGGGTGGTGCTAAAATGGTGGTGTAAAAGGACATGCACTCATCTCTCTTGCAAAATCGCCTGAATTGCAACAAGTTCCTGAAAAACCATCTACAGGAGGAGGTTGGATCTGATCACAAAAAGATATCCCATATTGAAGAACAAAGGAGAAGTCGCAACAAGATGATAGGAAGGGCACAATCACGCTTTTAAAAGTCAAACCTCATACCCGTGAGAGAGGCCGGGTGGGCCAAAAGCACAAAGCCGGTTGCAGATCAAGACCCTGGAAAGTAGCGGAGATGCCCACAAGGGACTGAGCCAGACCTGTTTTGGAGGGTTCAAGCGCCCCCTTGAGCTAGAAGTACCCTTGAGCAGTCCTCAGAAAGATGCTGCTCAGTTCCCTTTGAAGGAGGTAACCATTAACCGGGTCATAGAGCCACCAAGTAGGACTGGAAACTGTGGGCGCACTGTGATCCAGGAGAGGGAAGAGTGATACTGCATGGGACTGAGCCAGAGTCACCTCGGAGTAATCTGACATCTCCCACAGTGGCAGGTCGACGGTGGCCTGCAGCAGGATGGGAGTCACTGAAGAAGTGCTTCCCATAGAGAGTGTGGGAATAAATCTTTTCTGAGAGAGACGCCATTTTCCCTACTGTAGTTTGGCTGCTGGTCAAACTACACAGCTGCTGGTTAAACTACAGGGAGGGAACTTAGCTCCACCCAGCAAGAAAAGGGATTTCGGTTAAGGATTAACAAAGTCCCAGGGCCAACCTGGGCGGGCCTTTTAGTTCTGGAATAGGCCGAAATAAACAAGCAGTCAAAGAGGTCTTCAGATCCAATCATTTCCAGAGGCTATAAAAGACTGATAATTCTGAGTAGTCAGCAAGAGAAAGAAGAACATAAACACTATTTTCACGTTTTGTCTGAAGCTGGAGTTACTGCTGGATTTTTTAAAATTTCATTTTATTGCTTATATTTTATTATTGCTTTTGTTTTGTTTTGCTTTGTTTTGTTTTGTGTTTTTCCAATTGTTTTTTTCCCTTTTTTCCAAACCCCCTCAGTACCCTCCCCGTTTTTGTTTTTGTTTTTCTTTTTTGGGGGTGTGTCTGTGAATGTGGGTGTGTTTATTTCTTCCATTGAATTCTATTGAAGCTACTAATCTTATCAGTAAGTCTGAATATATTCAAGTTTACAATTTTTTTTTGCTTTTTCCTTCTACACCACACATTTTATTTTGGTATAAACTTCTGGTTCCACATTCACCTTTTAAGGATCTGTGGGAGTTTTGTTTGTTTTTTATGGTTTTTGCTTTGTTTTTCTATATTTTTTTATATACTTATCTCTGTTTTAATTTTTAAATTTTTATGTGAACTACTACTTCATCTATAACTCTTTGCTTTCTCTGATGCTCCTTTCCTACAGCACTAAACTTTAATATATACAAATCTTTATCTCCTATATTTAACTTTGCAGTATTATTCTATATTCTCTTCCTCCTTGAGCTAGTCCTGCAGCCAAAGATGCTGCTCAGTTCCCTTTGAAGGAGGTAACCATTAACCGGGTCATAGAGCCACCAAGTAGGACTGGAAACTGTGGGCGCACTGTGATCCAGGAGAGGGAAGAGTGATACTGCATGGGACTGAGCCAGAGTCACCTCGGAGTAATCTGACATCTCCCACAGTGGCAGGTCGACGGTGGCCTGCAGCAGGATGGGAGTCACTGAAGAAGTGCTTCCCATAGAGAGTGTGGGAATAAATCTTTTCTGAGAGAGACGCCATTTTCCCTACTGTAGTTTGGCTGCTGGTCAAACTACACAGCTGCTGGTTAAACTACAGGGAGGGAACTTAGCTCCACCCAGCAAGAAAAGGGATTTCGGTTAAGGATTAACAAAGTCCCAGGGCCAACCTGGGCGGGCCTTTTAGTTCTGGAATAGGCCGAAATAAACAAGCAGTCAAAGAGGTCTTCAGATCCAATCATTTCCAGAGGCTATAAAAGACTGATAATTCTGAGTAGTCAGCAAGAGAAAGAAGAACATAAACACTATTTTCACGTTTTGTCTGAAGCTGGAGTTACTGCTGGATTTTTTAAAATTTCATTTTATTGCTTATATTTTATTATTGCTTTTGTTTTGTTTTGCTTTGTTTTGTTTTGTGTTTTTCCAATTGTTTTTTTCCCTTTTTTCCAAACCCCCTCAGTACCCTCCCCGTTTTTGTTTTTGTTTTTCTTTTTTGGGGGTGTGTCTGTGAATGTGGGTGTGTTTATTTCTTCCATTGAATTCTATTGAAGCTACTAATCTTATCAGTAAGTCTGAATATATTCAAGTTTACAATTTTTTTTTGCTTTTTCCTTCTACACCACACATTTTATTTTGGTATAAACTTCTGGTTCCACATTCACCTTTTAAGGATCTGTGGGAGTTTTGTTTGTTTTTTATGGTTTTTGCTTTGTTTTTCTATATTTTTTTATATACTTATCTCTGTTTTAATTTTTAAATTTTTATGTGAACTACTACTTCATCTATAACTCTTTGCTTTCTCTGATGCTCCTTTCCTACAGCACTAAACTTTAATATATACAAATCTTTATCTCCCTATATTTAACTTTGCAGTATTATTCTATATTTCTCTTCTCTCCTCCCTTTCTCTTTTTCCCTTTTCCCACCGTATTTCTTAGTCTGTTCTGTCCTCATTGTCTTATTCCCAATGGGGACCCTGCTATAGCATTACTCTACGATTTGTACTCTACTTACTTTGGTTATTAACTGATGGATATCATTTTTGTTTTTTTGCTTTTTTTGTTTTTTAATATTTATTTATTTATTTTGAGGGAGTGGGTTGGGGAGGGAGGGGAGTGGGTGAGCCACTTCTATTGGCCTTTCATTTATCCATTTGCATCCATCTTTGTTCTTTGTCCCAAGTGGGCCTCCCATCACAGTGGCCTCTTTTGCTGCAGAGCACCGGCTCTGGGCATATGCACTCCAGAGCTCTGGTTTGGTAATTGGACAGATCGGTCCAGCTGCTCCATGGCATGTGGGATCTTCCCAGGCCAGAGATTGAACCAGCGTCCCTTGCAATGCAAGGCGATGTCTTTGCTCACTGGACCACCAGGGAAGCCCCATTCTTGGTTTTATCTATTTGCCATGCCAACGTTTTGTACAGTATTTTTTGTTGGAATGTTTGGGTTATGATACAGCTGTATATGTTTTTGTGTATAATTCAATACACTAGATAGTATTTGCATAATGTTTTAATTGTCATTTGTCAAAGATATACCTTCTGTTTCTCTTTTACATATATATCTTTTAATATCATTTAATGCCACAACAAACCAGTCATGAAATCTTCATTTCTTGGTCAGGCAACAAGCCCAGGGGTTT
The DNA here is from genome assembly GCA_022376925.1 of Tragulus kanchil. NCBI lineage: Eukaryota > Metazoa > Chordata > Mammalia > Artiodactyla > Tragulidae > Tragulus > Tragulus kanchil. The sequence goes on along the minus strand of JAIOJX010000027.1, from coordinate 52,962,259 downwards.
TAGAGAGGGAGCACTGACTCCAAAACTCTACAATACCAGAGAATGCCTAATACTAGAGAGTAATAAACAGTGAGAACACCAACAAAGGTAAGCACTTGTATGCAAGTCCTGACATAAACCAACCACCAGCATAACCCAGAATAAGAAGTCCCATCCAAATAACAAACACCAACAGACGTAACTCAACGTCAAGGAAAAGGAAACCCCAAAGAGAGTTAGTTAAAAAAGTAATAACAACAAGGAAACATCAGAGAAATACCACACAAGAGAAGAGAAGAGAAGGCACAATCTACAAACACACAAGATCAAATGAACGAAGAGGATTTGGATGCACGTTCTAAAAGTGACTTCAGAAGAATGATAGTAAAGGTGATCAAAGACACTGAAAACAGAATGTTAAAAAAAAATTGCAAGACGCAACTAACACACTGAATAAAGAAATACAAGAACTTAAAAAAAAACTAACAGAAACAAACAACTCAATTGCTGAACTTAGAAACACTGTAGAAGGAATCAAGAGTATCTGAGGCACAGTATCTGAGGCAGAAGACTGGATAAGTGAGCCGGAAGATAGAATGGTGGAAGTAACTGCTGAAAAACAGATTCTAGCTCAAAGAATGAAAAGAGCAGAGGATAGCCTCAGAGACCTCTGGGATAACATCCAAAGCACCAAAATTTGAGTTGTACGGGTTCCAGAAGAAGAAGAAAAAAAGAAAGGATATGAGAAAATTTTTGAAGAGATTCTAGCTGAAAATTTCCCCAACATGGGAAAAGAAAGAGTCAATCAAGTCCAAGAAGTGCAAAGAGTACCATACAGAATAAAGCCAAGAAGAAACACACCAAGGCACATATTAATCAAGCTAACACAAATTAAACACAAAGACAGAATTCTAAAAGCAGCAAGCGGAAAGCAACTCGCGACATACTAGGGAAAGCCCATACGTTTAACAGCTGATCTTTCAACAGAAACTCTGCAGGCCAGAAGGGAATGGCAGGACACATTTACAGCTCTGAAACAGAATAATCTGCAACCGAGAATCGTCTTCCCTACAAGGATCTCATTCAAAATTGATGAAGAAATCAAATGCTTTACAGATAAGCAAAAATTGAAAGAATTTAGTCACACCAAACCAGCCTTGCAACAAGTGTTAAAGGGACTTCTATACCAGAGAATGCCTAATACTAGAGAGTAATAAACAGTGAGAACACCAACAAAGGTAAGCACTTGTATGCAAGTCCTGACATAAACCAACCACCAGCATAACCCAGAATAAGAAGTCCCATCCAAATAACAAACACCAACAGACGTAACTCAACGTCAAGGAAAAGGAAACCCCAAAGAGAGTTAGTTAAAAAAGTAATAACAACAAGGAAACATCAGAGAAATACCACACAAGAGAAGAGAAGAGAAGGCACAATCTACAAACACACAAGATCAAATGAACGAAGAGGATTTGGATGCACGTTCTAAAAGTGACTTCAGAAGAATGATAGTAAAGGTGATCAAAGACACTGAAAACAGAATGTTAAAAAAAAATTGCAAGACGCAACTAACACACTGAATAAAGAAATACAAGAACTTAAAAAAAAACTAACAGAAACAAACAACTCAATTGCTGAACTTAGAAACACTGTAGAAGGAATCAAGAGTATCTGAGGCACAGTATCTGAGGCAGAAGACTGGATAAGTGAGCCGGAAGATAGAATGGTGGAAGTAACTGCTGAAAAACAGATTCTAGCTCAAAGAATGAAAAGAGCAGAGGATAGCCTCAGAGACCTCTGGGATAACATCCAAAGCACCAAAATTTGAGTTGTACGGGTTCCAGAAGAAGAAGAAAAAAAGAAAGGATATGAGAAAATTTTTGAAGAGATTCTAGCTGAAAATTTCCCCAACATGGGAAAAGAAAGAGTCAATCAAGTCCAAGAAGTGCAAAGAGTACCATACAGAATAAAGCCAAGAAGAAACACACCAAGGCACATATTAATCAAGCTAACACAAATTAAACACAAAGACAGAATTCTAAAAGCAGCAAGCGGAAAGCAACTCGCGACATACTAGGGAAAGCCCATACGTTTAACAGCTGATCTTTCAACAGAAACTCTGCAGGCCAGAAGGGAATGGCAGGACACATTTACAGCTCTGAAACAGAATAATCTGCAACCGAGAATCGTCTTCCCTACAAGGATCTCATTCAAAATTGATGAAGAAATCAAATGCTTTACAGATAAGCAAAAATTGAAAGAATTTAGTCACACCAAACCAGCCTTGCAACAAGTGTTAAAGGGACTTCTATAGACAACAAGTAGAAGAGAAGAAGAAGATCCACAAAACAAACCCATCATAACATCTAAGAAGATGGCAATAGGATCATTTGTAATAATAATGACTTTGTATGTTAATGGACTAAATGCCCCAACCAAAAGACACAGGCTGGCTGAATGGATTCAAAAACAGGACCCATACATATGCTGCCTCCAGGAAACTCACTTCAGACCTAGAGACACTTATAGAGTGAAAGTGAGACGATGGAAAAGGATATGCCACGCAAATGGAAATCAAGAGAAAGCTGGAGTAGCAATCCTCATATCAGACAAAAGAGACCTCAAAATAAAGAAGATTACAAGAGACAAGGCAGGACACTACATAATGGTCAAAGGATTGATCCAAGAGGAAAACAAAGCAATTATATATATCTATGCACCCAACACAGGAGCACCCCAATGCATAAGACAAACACTTTCAGACATAAAAGAAGACATCGACAATGACACAACCATAGTAAGAGACTTTAACAATCCTCTCACACCAATAGACAGTTCATCCAAACAGAAAATTAATAAAGAAACACAAGCCTTAAATGCCACACTAGAAGCGATGGATCTCAGGGATACCTTTAGGACCTTCCATCCAAAAGCAGAAGAATACATGTTCTTCTCAAGTGCCTCCCTTGGAAAAACAGTCTCAGGGAAAAGAAAGAGTCAATCAAGTCCAAGAAGTGCAAAGAGTACCATACAGAATAAAGCCAAGAAGAAACACACCAAGGCACATATTAATCAAGCTAACACAAATTAAACACAAAGACAGAATTCTAAAAGCAGCAAGCGGAAAGCAACTCGCGACATACTAGGGAAAGCCCATACGTTTAACAGCTGATCTTTCAACAGAAACTCTGCAGGCCAGAAGGGAATGGCAGGACACATTTACAGCTCTGAAACAGAATAATCTGCAACCGAGAATCGTCTTCCCTACAAGGATCTCATTCAAAATTGATGAAGAAATCAAATGCTTTACAGATAAGCAAAAATTGAAAGAATTTAGTCACACCAAACCAGCCTTGCAACAAGTGTTAAAGGGACTTCTATAGACAACAAGTAGAAGAGAAGAAGAAGATCCACAAAACAAACCCATCATAACATCTAAGAAGATGGCAATAGGATCATTTGTAATAATAATGACTTTGTATGTTAATGGACTAAATGCCCCAACCAAAAGACACAGGCTGGCTGAATGGATTCAAAAACAGGACCCATACATATGCTGCCTCCAGGAAACTCACTTCAGACCTAGAGACACTTATAGAGTGAAAGTGAGACGATGGAAAAGGATATGCCACGCAAATGGAAATCAAGAGAAAGCTGGAGTAGCAATCCTCATATCAGACAAAAGAGACCTCAAAATAAAGAAGATTACAAGAGACAAGGCAGGACACTACATAATGGTCAAAGGATTGATCCAAGAGGAAAACAAAGCAATTATATATATCTATGCACCCAACACAGGAGCACCCCAATGCATAAGACAAACACTTTCAGACATAAAAGAAGACATCGACAATGACACAACCATAGTAAGAGACTTTAACAATCCTCTCACACCAATAGACAGTTCATCCAAACAGAAAATTAATAAAGAAACACAAGCCTTAAATGCCACACTAGAAGCGATGGATCTCAGGGATACCTTTAGGACCTTCCATCCAAAAGCAGAAGAATACATGTTCTTCTCAAGTGCTCATGGAGCAGTCTCCAGGATAGACCACATCTTGGGCCACAAATCAAACCTCAGTCAATTCAAGAAAATTAAAATTATATCAACCACCTTCTCTGGCCACAAGCCAATGAGACTAGAGATCAACTACAGGAAAAAAACCTCTAAAAACACAAACACATGGTGATTAAACAACACATACCTAAAAAATCAACTGATTACTGAGCAAATCAAAGGGGAATTAAAAAGTTTCCTAGAAGAAAATGGCAGTGAACACACGAGAGTGCAAAACCTATGGAATATTGCAAAAGCAGTTCTAAGAGGGAAGTTTATATCAATTCAAACCTATATCAAGAAACTAGGAAAATCTCAAACAGACAACCTAACCCTACACTTAAAACAATTGGAGGAAGAAGAACAAAAACACTCCAAAGTCACCAGAAGAAGAGAAATCATAAAGATCAGAGTAGCTATAACTGAAAAAGAAATTAAAGAAACAATAGCAAAGATAAATAAAACAAAAAGCTGGTTCTTTCAAAAGGTAAATAAAATTGACAAACCACTGGCCAGACTCATCAAGAAAAAAAGAGAGAAGAACAAGATCAACAAAATCAAAAATGAAAAAGGAGAGATTATAAGAGATAATGCAGAAATCGAAAGAATTATAAGAGACTATTATGAACAACTTTATGGCAACAAACTGGACAACTTGGAAGAAATGGACAGTTTCTTACAGAAGATTAATCTCCCATGACTCAACCAGAAAGAAAAAGAAACTTTGAAAAACTCAATCATAAGCTCAGAAATCGAATCTGTGATTAAAAATTTACCCCAAAATGAAAGCCCAGGGCCTGATGGCTTCATAGGTGAATTCTATCAAACATTTAAAGAAGAGTTAATGCGTGTCCTTCTAAAACTCTTTCAAAAAATTGCACAGGAAGGAAAACTTCCAAACACATTCTATGAGGCTACAATCACCCTGATACCAAAGCCAGACAAAGACAACACAAAAAAAGAAAATTATAGGCCAATTTCACTAATGAGCTTAGATGCTGAAATTCTCAACAAAATTCTAGCAAACAGAATTCAACAACACATCAAAAAACTCATACATCATGATCAAGTTGGGTTCATCCCAGGCATGCAAGAATTCTTCAATATCTGCAAATCAATCTATGTGATACACCATATCAACAAATTGAGAGACAAAAATCACAAGATCACCTCAATAGATGCAGAAAAAAGCCATCAGCAAAGTACAACATTCATTTATGATAAAAACTCTTCAATAAATGAGTATAGAAGGAACCTATATCAACATAGTGAAAGCCATATATGAGAAGCTCCCTGCAAACATTATCCTCAATGGTGAAAAACTTAAAGAATTCCCTCTAAGATCAGGAACAAGACAGGGGTGTCCAGTTTCACCACTCTTATTCAACATAGTCCTGGAAGTTCTAGCCACAGCAATAAGAGAAGAGAAATAAATAAAAGGAATCCAGATTGGAAGGAAAGAAGTCAAACTCTCTATTCGCAGACGACATGATATTATATGTAGAAAATCCCAAGGACACTATTATAAAACTACTAGAGCTAATAAGCAAATTCAGCAAAGTTGCGGGATTCAGAATAAATACACAGAAATCACTGGTGTTCCTATACACAAACAATGAATAATCAGAAAACAAAATCAAAGAGGCATATCCCCTTCACCATTGCAACTAATTGAATAAAATATCTAGGAGTACACCCATCCAAAGAAACAAAAGATCTGTACACTGAAAATTATAAGATACTCATGAGAGACATTAAAGAAGACTTCAACAGATGGAAAGATATTCCATGTTCCTGGGTCAGAAGAATCAATATTGTGAAAGTGACCACACTACCAAATGTCATCTATAGATTCAATGCGATCCCTATCAAACTACCAATGACATTCTTCACAGAACTAGACCAAAGAATAACACAGTTCATATGGAAGCACAAAAAACCTTGAATAGCCAAAGTAATCCTGAGGAAGAAGAATGGAACTGGAGGGATCAGCCTCCCCAACTTCAGACTACACTACAAAGCAACAGTCATCAAGACAGTATGGTACTGGCACAAAAACAGAACTATAGATCAATGGAACAAGAGAGAGAATTCAGAGATAAACCCACGCACCTATGCTACCTTATTTTTGACAAAGGAGGCGAGACTATAAAATGGGACAAAGACAGCCTCTTCAACAAATGATGCTAGGAAAACTGGACAGCTACATGCAAAAAAATGAAGTTGGAACATTCCCTGACACCATACACTAAGATCAACTCAAAATGGATTAAAGATCTAAATGTAAGACCAGAAACCACCAAACTCTTAGAGGAGAATAAAGGCAAAACACTCAAGGGAATAAATCAAAGCAAGATCTTTTCTGACCCACCTACTAGAAAAGCGGAACTTAAAAGGAAAATGAACATGTGGGACCTCATGAATCTGAAAAGCTTTTCCACAGCAAAAGAAATTACACAAAAGCTGAATAGACAACCCACAGAATGGGAGAAAATCATAGCACATGAAACAACAGACAAAGAATTAATCTCCAAAATCTACAAGCAACTCAGACAACTCAGCACCAGAAAAATTAACAACCCAATCAAAAAATGGGAAAAGGACCTAAACAGACATCTCTCCAAAGAGGACATACAGATGGCCCAAAAAACGCCCCAAAACACATGAAATGATGCTCAACTTCACTTATAATTAGAGAAATGCAAATCAAAACTACAATGAGATATGACCTTGGACCCGTCAGAATGGCCATCATCAACAAATCGACAGACAATAAATGCTGGAAAGGATGCAGAGAAAAGGTAACACTTCTGCATTGCAGGCGGGAATGTAAATTGATACAGCCTCGATTGAAGACAGTATTGAGATTTTTTAAAAAACTAAAATAGAAGCACTCTATGACCCAACATTAAAGAAGACTTCAACGTAAATTATTTGGAAAGTTTGAAACCACACTACCAAATGTCATCTATAGATTCAATGCGATCCCTATCAAACTACCAATGACATTCTTCACAGAACTAGACCAAAGAATAACACAGTTCATATGGAAGCACAAAAAACCTTGAATAGCCAAAGTAATCCTGAGGAAGAAGAATGGAACTGGAGGGATCAGCCTCCCCAACTTCAGACTACACTACAAAGCAACAGTCATCAAGACAGTATGGTACTGGCACAAAAACAGAACTATAGATCAATGGAACAAGAGAGAGAATTCAGAGATAAACCCACGCACCTATGCTACCTTATTTTTGACAAAGGAGGCGAGACTATAAAATGGGACAAAGACAGCCTCTTCAACAAATGATGCTAGGAAAACTGGACAGCTACATGCAAAAAAATGAAGTTGGAACATTCCCTGACACCATACACTAAGATCAACTCAAAATGGATTAAAGATCTAAATGTAAGACCAGAAACCACCAAACTCTTAGAGGAGAATAAAGGCAAAACACTCAAGGGAATAAATCAAAGCAAGATCTTTTCTGACCCACCTACTAGAAAAGCGGAACTTAAAAGGAAAATGAACATGTGGGACCTCATGAATCTGAAAAGCTTTTCCACAGCAAAAGAAATTACACAAAAGCTGAATAGACAACCCACAGAATGGGAGAAAATCATAGCACATGAAACAACAGACAAAGAATTAATCTCCAAAATCTACAAGCAACTCAGACAACTCAGCACCAGAAAAATTAACAACCCAATCAAAAAATGGGAAAAGGACCTAAACAGACATCTCTCCAAAGAGGACATACAGATGGCCCAAAAAACGCCCCAAAACACATGAAATGATGCTCAACTTCACTTATAATTAGAGAAATGCAAATCAAAACTACAATGAGATATGACCTTGGACCCGTCAGAATGGCCATCATCAACAAATCGACAGACAATAAATGCTGGAAAGGATGCAGAGAAAAGGTAACACTTCTGCATTGCAGGCGGGAATGTAAATTGATACAGCCTCGATTGAAGACAGTATTGAGATTTTTTAAAAAACTAAAATAGAAGCACTCTATGACCCAACAATCTAACTCTTAGGCTTATAACCTGATGATATCAAAAGTGAAAAAATCACCTGTACCCCAATGCTCATTGCAGCTCTCTATACAATAGCTAGAACATGGAATCAACCTAGATGTCCATCGACGAACGAATGGATACAAAACTCTGGTACATATATACAATGGAATGCTACACAGCTGTAAAAAGAAATGCAGAAGAATCAGCTCTAATGAAGTGGCTGGATCTAGAAACTATAATAAAAATTGAAGTTAGTCAGAAAGAGGAGAACAAGTACAATATAGTAACACACATGTGTGGAATCTAGTAGGATGGTGATGATGGCACATGCAGTGAAGTGACGGAAAGACAGACATGGACAGTGGGCATATGGACATTGTGGGGAAGGAACAGTGGGTGAGAGGTGTAAAGGAGGTGGCATGAAGGCCTGTATTATCATATGTAAAGAAAATATCTGTAGTCATTGCTCTGTTGGAAAGGCAGATACTTCAGGGTTGCTGTATGGTGGTCTGGAAGGGTGGGATGTGGGGGATATACATATGACTAATCTGAGAACATACATATATGTAAACTACAATACTCTGTAAACATTAAAAGTAAAATAAAAATTAAAAAAAAGGGGGTAATTCGTCAGGACCAGGTGGACTTTAATGCAGGGCTTTAAGGATTCTTCAATATATGCAAATCAATTATGTTATACATTCTTTTAAAAAATTGAAATATAAAAAATGTTGATTTCTATAGATGCAGAGAAAACCTTTGAAAAATTCAATGCCGTGTATAATGAAAACTCTCCAGAAAGTAGGCACAGAAAGAACATATCTCAATATAATAAAACCATATATGCAACTTTACATACACATTATCCTTAATAGTGAAAATCTGAAAACATTTCCTCTAAGGTCAAGAATAAGCAAGTTTGCCCACTCTTACCACTAGTAATCAACACAGTTTGGTAATTTCAGCCACAACAATCAGAAAAGAAACAGTAATAAAAGGACTCCATATTGGAAAAGAAGTAAAAACTCTCACTATTTGCAAATTACATAATCCCCTGCTTAGAAAACACTTAAGGTGCAACTGAAAATCACTAGGAGGTAATCAATGAATATAGTAAAGTTGCAGGATATAAAATTAATATACAGAAACCACACACCTCAAAATTTCTGTATATTCAATCCTTTGCATCCCTACAAACTACCAAGAAAAAATCAGAAACAGAAATTTAAGAGACAATCGCATTCAGTATTGCAGCAGAAGGAATAAAATACAGAGACAACTGTAAAAATTGATGAAAGAAATCAAAGATGATAGGAACATATGGAAAAATATACCATAATCTTGGATTGGAAAAATTATTGTAGTGAAATTGACTAACTTTGGGTACTGAAACATACTACACAAAGTAATCTAAAGATTCATGAAATCCCAATCAAACTACAGCAATATTTTGAAAAAAAATAACTTTGGGTACAAAAAGAAACATACTTACACAAAGTAATCTAATATGCACATTCATGAAGGTGTAAAGGAGGTGGCATGAAGGCCTGTACTTTTCTGTAGTCATTGCTCTGTTGGAAAGGCAGATACTTCAGGGTTGCTGTATGGTGGTCTGGAAGGGTGGGATGTGGGGGATATACATATGACTAATCTGAGAACATACATATATGTAAACTACAATACTCTGTAAACATTAAAAGTAAAATAAAAATTAAAAAAAAGGGGGTAATTCGTCAGGACCAGGTGGACTTTAATGCAGGGCTTTAAGGATTCTTCAATATATGCAAATCAATTATGTTATACATTCTTTTAAAAAATTGAAATATAAAAAATGTTGATTTCTATAGATGCAGAGAAAACCTTTGAAAAATTCAATGCCGTGTATAATGAAAACTCTCCAGAAAGTAGGCACAGAAAGAACATATCTCAATATAATAAAACCATATATGCAACTTTACATACACATTATCCTTAATAGTGAAAATCTGAAAACATTTCCTCTAAGGTCAAGAATAAGCAAGTTTGCCCACTCTTACCACTAGTAATCAACACAGTTTGGTAATTTCAGCCACAACAATCAGAAAAGAAACAGTAATAAAAGGACTCCATATTGGAAAAGAAGTAAAAACTCTCACTATTTGCAAATTACATAATCCCCTGCTTAGAAAACACTTAAGGTGCAACTGAAAATCACTAGGAGGTAATCAATGAATATAGTAAAGTTGCAGGATATAAAATTAATATACAGAAACCACACACCTCAAAATTTCTGTATATTCAATCCTTTGCATCCCTACAAACTACCAAGAAAAAATCAGAAACAGAAATTTAAGAGACAATCGCATTCAGTATTGCAGCAGAAGGAATAAAATACAGAGACAACTGTAAAAATTGATGAAAGAAATCAAAGATGATAGGAACATATGGAAAAATATACCATAATCTTGGATTGGAAAAATTATTGTAGTGAAATTGACTAACTTTGGGTACTGAAACATACTACACAAAGTAATCTAAAGATTCATGAAATCCCAATCAAACTACAGCAATATTTTTTCACAGAACTAGAACAAATAACTTCACAATTTGTATGGAAACTGAAATGATCCTGAATAGTCAATGTAATCATAAGAAAGATGAATGAATCTGGAGGAATAAATCTTCCCAACTTCAGACTATAGTACGAAGCTACAGTCATGAAGAGAGTACTGGCACATCAATATAGACAAATATAGACAGCCCATAGAAGCTACACACCTATGGGTACCTTATCTTTGACAAAGGAGACAAAAATACACAATGGAGAGAAGACAGTTCTCAAAAAAAAGGTGCTGGGGAAATTGGTCAGCTACATGAAAAAGAATGAAATTATAACACTTTCTAACCCCATACACAAAGTAAACTGAAAATGGGTTAAAGATCTAAATGTAAGACCAGAAACTATAACACTCCTTCAGGAAAACATAGGCATAATCTTCTCTGACATAGATCACAGCACAATCCTCTATGATCCAACTCCTAGGGAAATGGAAATAAAAATAAAAATAAATAACAACAACAACAACAACAAAATGAACCAATTAAATAAAAAGGCTTTGGCACAAAGAAGGAAACTATAAGCAGATTGAAAAGACAACCCTCAAAATGGGAGAAAATAATTAGCAAATGAACCAACTGACAAATACTTAATCTCCAAAATATACAAGCAACTCATACAGCTTAATGCCATAAAAACAAACCCAATAATAAAAAAAAAAAAAAGGGCAGAAATCTTTTTTTTTCTTTTTCACTTTATTTTTAAGATTTTACAGAGTTTTGTTGTTCACCAACATGCATGTTCCCAGATCATTCATATGTATATCCCTGGAACCTCCCCCCACCAATTTCCCCCCTCCCACCCCTCCAGACCATCGCCCCAAGTGGTTGTAAGTACTCCTATTCCCTTAGCACAATGACAACAGCTATCTTTTCCACACATGACAGCGTAGGTTTCCATGTTATTCCCTCCATGCCTCCCTCCCACTGTTCGGTCTCCACAGTGTCTTAATGTCTACTCTCTGTTTTTTCATGAGTTCACTGAGTGTGTTATCATGACCATCTTACTAGATCCCATATATATGAGTTAGTATACTATACTTGTCTTTCTCTTTTTGACTTACTTCACTTTTTATGATAGGTTCTAGAGCTAGCCACCTCATTAGGACTGAGTCTTCTGCATTTCTTTTAACAGCTGAGTAGTATTCCATTGTATATATGTACAAGGGCTTCTTTATCCATTCATTTGTCAATGGACATCTAAGTTGCTTCCATGTTCTGGCTATTGTATAGAGAGCTGCAATGAACATTGGGGTACAGGTGCCTCTTTCAGTTTTGATTTCATCAGGATATAGGCCTAATAGTAGGATTGCTGCGTCATAGGGTGCTTCTATTTTTAGTTTTTTAAGGAATCTCCATACTGTCTTCCATAGAGGCTGTATCAATTTACACTCCACCAGCAATGAAGGAGTGTTCCCTTTTCTCCACACCCTCTCCAGCACTTGTTGTCTGTCGATTTGTTGATGATGGCCATTCTGATGGGTGTGAGGTGGTATCTCATTGTGGTTTTAATTTGCATTTCTCTAATGATAAGCGAGGTTGAGCATCATTTCATGTGCTTTTGGGCCATCTGTACGTCCTTCTTGGAGAGTCGTCTCTTTAGATCTTTTTCCCATTTTTTGATTGGGTTGTTCGTTTTTCCTGTGCTGAGTTGTCTGAGTTGTTTGTAGATCTTGGAGATTAATTATTTGTCTATTGTTTCATTTGCTATGATTTTCTCCCACTCTGTGCGGTGTCTGTTCAGCTTTTTGGTGATTTCTTTTGCTATACAAAAGCTTTTAAGTTTCATGAGGTCCCACATGTTCATTTTCCTTTTCAGTTCTGCTATTTCAGTTGGTGGGTCAGAGAAGATCTTGCTTTGATTGATGTCCTTGAGGGTTTTGCCTATATTCTCCTCTAAGAGTTTGATGGTTTCTGGTCTTACATTTACATCTTTAATCCATTTTGAGTTGATCTTAGTGTATGATGTCAGGGAATGTTCCAACTTCATTTTTTTGCATGTAGCTGTCCAATTTTCCCAGCACCATTTGTTGAAGAGGCTGTCTTTGTCCCATTTTATAGTTTCTCCTCCTTTGTCAAAAATAAGGTATCCATAGGTGTGTGGGTTTATCTCTGGGTTCTTTTTCTTGTTCCATTGATCTATAGTTTTGTTTTTGTGCCAGTACCATACTGTCTAGAGGACTGTTGCTTTGCAGTAGAGTCTGAAGTTGGGGAGGCTGATTACTCCAGCTCCGTTTTTCTTTCTCAGGATTGCTTTGGCTATTCGAGGTTTTTTGTGTTTCCATATGAAATGTGTTATTATTTGGTCTAGTTCTGTGAAAAATGTCAATGGTAGTTGGATAGGTATTGCATTGAATCTGTAGATGATATTTAGTAGTATGGTCATTTTCACAATATTGATTCTTCCGACCCAGGAACATGGAATATCTCTCCATCTGTTTAAGTCTTCTTTAATTTCTCTCATGAGTGTCTTGTAATTTTCTGTGTACAGATCTTTTGTTTCTTTGTGTAGGTTCATTCCTAGATATTTGATTCTTTTGGTTGCAATGGTGAAGGGGATTGCCTCTTTGATTTCGTTTTCTGATTTTTCATTGTTTGTGTATAGGAATGCCAGTGATTTCTGTGTGTTGACTTTATATCCTGCAACTTTGCTGAATTCATTGATTAGCTCTAGTAGCTTTGTAACCATGTCTTTGGCATTTTCTATGTAGAATATCATGTCATCTGCAAAAAGAGCTTGACTTCTTCCTTTCCAATCTGGATTCCTTTGATTTCTTTCTCTGCTCTTATTGCTGTTGCTAGGACTTCCAGCACTATGTTGAATAGTAGTGGTGAAAGTGGAAACCCCTGTCTTGTTCCTGATCTTAGAGGGAATGCTTTCAGTTTTTCACCATTAACAGTAATGTTCGCTGTAGGCTTCTCATAGATGGCTTTTATTATGTTGAGTTAGGTTCTTTCTATGAAAGGGCAGAAATCTTAAATAGGCATTTCTCCAAAGAAGATATACAGATACCTAATAAACACATGAAAAGATGCTCAACGGTTCTCATTATTGGAGAAATGCAAATGAAAGTCATGATGAGGTATCATCTCACACAACTAGGGTGGCCATGCAATGAATTTTTGAGAGGGTGTCAAGAAAAGGGAACCCTCTTACAGTGTTGGTGGGAATGTAAACTTATGCAACCTCTATGGAGAACAGTATGGAGATTCCTTTAATAAACCAGTCATAATATTACAACATGACCCAGCAATCCCATATTGGTCATACACCCTCAGGAAACCAGAATTGAACAAGACACATGTACCCCAAGATTCATTGCAGCACTATTTACAATAACTAGGACATGTAAGTAAGCTAGATATCCATTGGAAGTTGGGGAGGCTGATTACTCCAGCTCCGTTTTCTTTCTCAGGATTGCTTTGGCTATTCGAGGTTTTTTGTGTTTCCATATGAAATGTGTTATTATTTGGTCTAGTTCTGTGAAAAATGTCAATGGTAGTTGGATAGGTATTGCATTGAATCTGTAGATGATATTTAGTAGTATGGTCATTTTCACAATATTGATTCTTCCGACCCAGGAACATGGAATATCTCTCCATCTGTTTAAGTCTTCTTTAATTTCTCTCATGAGTGTCTTGTAATTTTCTGTGTACAGATCTTTTGTTTCTTTGTGTAGGTTCATTCCTAGATATTTGATTCTTTTGGTTGCAATGGTGAAGGGGATTGCCTCTTTGATTTCGTTTTCTGATTTTTCATTGTTTGTGTATAGGAATGCCAGTGATTTCTGTGTGTTGACTTTATATCCTGCAACTTTGCTGAATTCATTGATTAGCTCTAGTAGCTTTGTAACCATGTCTTTGGCATTTTCTATGTAGAATATCATGTCATCTGCAAAAAGAGCTTGACTTCTTCCTTTCCAATCTGGATTCCTTTGATTTCTTTCTCTGCTCTTATTGCTGTTGCTAGGACTTCCAGCACTATGTTGAATAGTAGTGGTGAAAGTGGAAACCCCTGTCTTGTTCCTGATCTTAGAGGGAATGCTTTCAGTTTTTCACCATTAACAGTAATGTTCGCTGTAGGCTTCTCATAGATGGCTTTTATTATGTTGAGTTAGGTTCTTTCTATGAAAGGGCAGAAATCTTAAATAGGCATTTCTCCAAAGAAGATATACAGATACCTAATAAACACATGAAAAGATGCTCAACGGTTCTCATTATTGGAGAAATGCAAATGAAAGTCATGATGAGGTATCATCTCACACAACTAGGGTGGCCATGCAATGAATTTTTGAGAGGGTGTCAAAAAAAGGGGAACCCTCTTACAGTGTTGGTGGGAATGTAAACTTATGCAACCTCTATGGAGAACAGTATGGAGATTCCTTTAATAAACCAGTCATAATATTACAACATGACCCAGCAATCCCATATTGGTCATACACCCTCAGGAAACCAGAATTGAACAAGACACATGTACCCCAAGATTCATTGCAGCACTATTTACAATAACTAGGACATGTAAGTAAGCTAGATATCCATTGGAAGATGCATGGATAAGCAGCAAATTTCATAAAATGGAAACTTTTTTGAGATGAAGTTTGATCGACTTTTTAAATCCTCACTATGGGCAGTTATTTACAAGAAGCTAAAATAGATTTTATATCTCCAAACATATGCTTTCTGTACTATAAAATAATTCAATTTAATGAATTTGGAATCTGTGGTAGGCAGACATTAAATTAAAAACAATAAAACAAAAATGTATTTCACCTTTCCTATAAATTTATATGGATATTTCAATAATAGACACAATATAACATCTGCCTCTGTTTATTAATATTCAAGTACATAGAGATACTTTTGAAGATGCTAGATTTGTAATCAGGCAGTTAATTATTGATTAGCACTTTGTTTACCACAGGGAGAACATACTATTATAGCGACTAAAGACAATATAATAAAGGGATTATTAATGCTGCGTACTTTCACACAAAAAATGTTATTGCTAGAACTGTGAAAATAAAAAAAAGAAAACTAGTATTTTGCACCAGTTTGTAATTAAACTAAAGAAGAATTGGCACCAAAATGCATTTTCATTATTGGGTTTTAGATAGATCCTCTATTTTGCCCCAATTTTAATACCTTTTAATGATGTGTTTCATACCAGAGAATATGGAAAATGGTAGTGTTTCTACAACTGCCTTATTACACTGTCACTTTCACTTAATTAATTCTATGAAAATTCAAATACTAAAATCACAGGTTCTTACCTTACTAATAATGCTTGCCTTATATACCATTTCATGTGATTTTATAAAATAGGTATTAAGAGTTCTTGAAGAACTGTGGGGCCCAATATAATTATAAGTTGTGAGGTATCATCTCACACAACTAGGGTGGCCATGCAATGAATTTTGAGAGGGTGTCAAGAAAAGGGGACCCTCTTACAGTGTTGGTGGGAATGTAAACTTATGCAACCTCTATGGAGAACAGTATGGAGATTCCTTTAATAAACCAGTCATAATATTACAACATGACCCAGCAATCCCATATTGGTCATACACCCTCAGGAAACCAGAATTGAACAAGACACATGTACCCCAAGATTCATTGCAGCACTATTTACAATAACTAGGACATGTAAGTAAGCTAGATATCCATTGGAAGATGCATGGATAAGCAGCAAATTTCATAAAATGGAAACTTTTGAGATGAAGTTTGATCGACTTTTAAATCCTCACTATGGGCAGTTATTTACAAGAAGCTAAAATAGATTTTATATCTCCAAACATATGCTTTCTGTACTATAAAATAATTCAATTTAATGAATTTGGAATCTGTGGTAGGCAGACATTAAATTAAAAACAATAAAACAAAAATGTATTTCACCTTTCCTATAAATTTATATGGATATTTCAATAATAGACACAATATAACATCTGCCTCTGTTTATTAATATTCAAGTACATAGAGATACTTTTGAAGATGCTAGATTTGTAATCAGGCAGTTAATTATTGATTAGCACTTTGTTTACCACAGGGAGAACATACTATTATAGCGACTAAAGACAATATAATAAAGGGATTATTAATGCTGCGTACTTTCACACAAAAAATGTTATTGCTAGAACTGTGAAAATAAAAAAAAGAAAACTAGTATTTTGCACCAGTTTGTAATTAAACTAAAGAAGAATTGGCACCAAAATGCATTTTCATTATTGGGTTTTAGATAGATCCTCTATTTTGCCCCAATTTTAATACCTTTTAATGATGTGTTTCATACCAGAGAATATGGAAAATGGTAGTGTTTCTACAACTGCCTTATTACACTGTCACTTTCACTTAATTAATTCTATGAAAATTCAAATACTAAAATCACAGGTTCTTACCTTACTAATAATGCTTGCCTTATATACCATTTCATGTGATTTTATAAAATAGGTATTAAGAGTTCTTGAAGAACTGTGGGGCAAATATAATTATAATGTTCTTCACAAATTATCTAAAGTTAATGGTAATAGGAGACTGAACTGTTGATGAATAAAACTTATTAATATTTGTTCTCTTCAGGGCTCTTTTTCTCTATTTTTTTCTTTCTTTTTTTTCTTTCTTTTTCTTTCTTTTTTTTTTTTTTTTTTAGTTAGAATAGCTTTACTGAGATAAAATTCACATATAGAGACCACTTATATATTTGATTTCTGTTATAGGCACATTTTGTTAAGGCCACAGCCACAATCAATTTTTGAACATTTTCATTACCCCAAAACATTTTAGAACCTTTTTTTTTTTTGTAATCACCCCATGCTGATTTTCTCTTGTGTAACAAGTCCTTATTTTCCTGTAACACTCCCTTCTTTCTTAGACAACACTAATCTAATTTCTGCTTTAATTAATTAGCTCATGGACATTACATTTAAATGGAATGAAAGATCAATATGATCTTATGTTTCTGTTTCCTTTGAGTGTAATGTATTTCAAGGTCATTCATGCAGTTGCATGAAAAGAGTACTTTATTCCTTTTTATTTCCAAATAATATTTCACTGCTGGTTTCCGAAAATTTTATTTATAATCAAATTTCAAGATTCCTCTAAATTCAAGAGACATAGTAAATACTGTGCTGCCACTTTTATTTTTATTCATGCCATTTACCCTTTCTATATCTATCTGTTATTCCTGCCAAAATTTCTAAAGCAATAATAAAGGGATTATTAATGCTGCGTACTTTCACACAAAAATGTTATTGCTAGAACTGTGAAAATAAAAAGAAAACTAGTATTTTGCACCAGTTTGTAATTAAACTAAAGAAGAATTGGCACCAAAATGCATTTTCATTATTGGGTTTTAGATAGATCCTCTATTTTGCCCCAATTTTAATACCTTTTAATGATGTGTTTCATACCAGAGAATATGGAAAATGGTAGTGTTTCTACAACTGCCTTATTACACTGTCACTTTCACTTAATTAATTCTATGAAAATTCAAATACTAAAATCACAGGTTCTTACCTTACTAATAATGCTTGCCTTATATACCATTTCATGTGATTTTATAAAATAGGTATTAAGAGTTCTTGAAGAACTGTGGGGCAAATATAATTATAATGTTCTTCACAAATTATCTAAAGTTAATGGTAATAGGAGACTGAACTGTTGATGAATAAAACTTATTAATATTTGTTCTCTTCAGGGCTCTTTTTCTCTATTTTTTTCTTTCTTTTTTTTCTTTCTTTTTCTTTCTTTTTTTTTTTTTTTTTTTAGTTAGAATAGCTTTACTGAGATAAAATTCACATATAGAGACCACTTATATATTTGATTTCTGTTATAGGCACATTTTGTTAAGGCCACAGCCACAATCAATTTTTTGAACATTTTCATTACCCCAAAACATTTTAGAACCTTTTTTTTTTTTGTAATCACCCCATGCTGATTTTCTCTTGTGTAACAAGTCCTTATTTTCCTGTAACACTCCCTTCTTTCTTAGACAACACTAATCTAATTTCTGCTTTAATTAATTAGCTCATGGACATTACATTTAAATGGAATGAAAGATCAATATGATCTTATGTTTCTGTTTCCTTTGAGTGTAATGTATTTCAAGGTCATTCATGCAGTTGCATGAAAAGAGTACTTTATTCCTTTTTATTTCCAAATAATATTTCACTGCTGGTTTCCGAAAATTTTATTTATAATCAAATTTCAAGATTCCTCTAAATTCAAGAGACATAGTAAATACTGTGCTGCCACTTTTATTTTTATTCATGCCATTTACCCTTTCTATATCTATCTGTTATTCCTACATATCATCAAGCACAAACTTTTATTTTTTCTGAAAACTCAAACTTTCTTTTCTTTGTCTCAAGTACTACTTTCCATTGCTGAAGAGTCCTTTAGTCATAAATTCAGGAAGAATATACATTTGTCTGATGTTATGTTTCAGTTTAAAATGGCCTACTGCTCTGGATGTACTTAAGTGGTATCTGACCCTTTGTGACCCCATGGAGTAGCTCATTAGGATCCTCTGTGCATGGAATTTCCCAGGCAACGATATAGGTGAAGGTTACCATTCCCTTTTCCAGAGAATCTTCCTAATCCAGGGACAGAACCACATCTCCTGCTTGGCAGGTAGATTCTTTACCACTGGGGGGCCTTTACAAAAGTCTAGATGAATGTAATTAAATTTTGACCCCATGCTTTCATTGGGGATAAAAAGTACCATTCATTGGGATAAAATGTACCAACTAACATTTATAAGACAAATTATTGCCTCATACCATCTCACTTGATCCTCATCATTACGTTTGAGAATATATGTCTACATCAACATTTGTCTATCTGTATTTCTAGCTAGATAAATCAATGGCTTGGAATCACCTACAGCTTGACAACAGATCCTCTGACCCTCTGACTCCAAGATATATGATCTTTCTATTAGGATTAGCTGCCTTTCATAAAGCAAAGTGAAACATAGAAGAAATTATGGACATCTCCACACTCATTCCTGAAAATATCATCAAGATACACAGTGGAAATAAATAAAAAGCTTCTGGAATCCTCAAATTTCGCAACCATGATCTCTAATTCATTTGTACCTTTTCAGGATAATCTGAATCTGGAAACTGAAAAAATTTGCTCACAGAATTGTGGAAAATTAGATGTATAAACCATAAAAGCTCTTAATTTGAGAGTACAAGCATATTTGCTATGATTCTATGGAGTGACAATATGGAGATAAGTCTAAAGAAAGACATTACAAATTCATTCCTCTAATGCAGTTGCATGAAAAGAGTACTTTATTCCTTTTTATTTCCAAATAATATTTCACTGCTGGTTTCCGAAAATTTTATTTATAATCAAATTTCAAGATTCCTCTAAATTCAAGAGACATAGTAAATACTGTGCTGCCACTTTTATTTTTATTCATGCCATTTACCCTTTCTATATCTATCTGTTATTCCTACATATCATCAAGCACAAACTTTTATTTTTTCTGAAAACTCAAACTTTCTTTTCTTTGTCTCAAGTACTACTTTCCATTGCTGAAGAGTCCTTTAGTCATAAATTCAGGAAGAATATACATTTGTCTGATGTTATGTTTCAGTTTAAAATGGCCTACTGCTCTGGATGTACTTAAGTGGTATCTGACCCTTTGTGACCCCATGGAGTAGCTCATTAGGATCCTCTGTGCATGGAATTTCCCAGGCAACGATATAGGTGAAGGTTACCATTCCCTTTTCCAGAGAATCTTCCTAATCCAGGGACAGAACCACATCTCCTGCTTGGCAGGTAGATTCTTTACCACTGGGGGGCCTTTACAAAAGTCTAGATGAATGTAATTAAATTTTGACCCCATGCTTTCATTGGGGATAAAAAGTACCATTCATTGGGATAAAATGTACCAACTAACATTTATAAGACAAATTATTGCCTCATACCATCTCACTTGATCCTCATCATTACGTTTGAGAATATATGTCTACATCAACATTTGTCTATCTGTATTTCTAGCTAGATAAATCAATGGCTTGGAATCACCTACAGCTTGACAACAGATCCTCTGACCCTCTGACTCCAAGATATATGATCTTTCTATTAGGATTAGCTGCCTTTCATAAAGCAAAGTGAAACATAGAAGAAATTATGGACATCTCCACACTCATTCCTGAAAATATCATCAAGATACACAGTGGAAATAAATAAAAAGCTTCTGGAATCCTCAAATTTCGCAACCATGATCTCTAATTCATTTGTACCTTTTCAGGATAATCTGAATCTGGAAACTGAAAAAAAAATTTGCTCACAGAATTGTGGAAAATTAGATGTATAAACCATAAAAGCTCTTAATTTGAGAGTACAAGCATATTTGCTATGATTCTATGGAGTGACAATATGGAGATAAGTCTAAAGAAAGACATTGACATTTAGCAATCTTGAAAAAACTCAGAACATTTTTCAAAAGTCAATTTATTGTTAAGAGCAGGTGAAATCTAAGAAAAAATAGTGATGTGAAAATAAAGCTAAATGTCTACAAAGAGAATTTTAAACAGCAAAACTAACTGGGTGGTCAATGCTACATGGAATTCTGATGTTACACTTGAGAGCTACTTGAATTCATAAATGAAATAGACAATACCAATGTCAGGAAGCCAAGAAAACATGGCTTTAACATTGTTGCTATAGTGGACCTGAGTGTGACCCCCAAAACCAGTTAATATGAAATGATTACATTAAGGCTTAGGACTGAGGGAGTGTTAAAGCACTTCTAAAACAGAAAATTCCCCCTAATTAAGCAGATGTATTAAGCCAGGAAATGGGTGTGAAGATGTGGGAATATACGACATATGGCCTTCAAGTGAGCTTCACTTATAATTACTTTCTTCCTTTTCCTAAAGGTATTGTTCTTCAGGCTGTAAGTTGTGTCCAGCACTTTGTGACCCCATGGACTGCAGCATAAAAGGATTTCCTGTCCCTCACCATCTCCCTGAGTTTGCTTACTCATATCCATTGAGTCAATGATGCCAACCAATCATCTAATCTTCTGTCACTCCCTTCTGCAGCATTCAATCTTTCTCAGCATCAGGGTCTTTCCGAATGAGTCAGCCTGTCCCATCAGGTGGCCAAAGAATTTGAGTTTCAGCCTCAGTATCAGTCCTTGCAGCAAATATTCAAGATTGATTTTCTTTAGGATTGACTGGTTTGATGTCCTTGATGTCCAAGGGACTCTCAAGTATCCTTTCCAACACCACAACTTGAAAGCATAATTTCTTCAAGGTCTAACCTGCTTTATGATCAAGCTCTCACATCCATACATGGCGACTGGAAATAAAAAGCTTCTGGAATCCTCAAATTTCGCAACCATGATCTCTAATTCATTTGTACCTTTTCAGGATAATCTGAATCTGGAAACTGAAAAAATTTGCTCACAGAATTGTGGAAAATTAGATGTATAAACCATAAAAGCTCTTAATTTGAGAGTACAAGCATATTTGCTATGATTCTATGGAGTGACAATATGGAGATAAGTCTAAAGAAAGACATTGACATTTAGCAATCTTGAAAAAACTCAGAACATTTTTCAAAAGTCAATTTATTGTTAAGAGCAGGTGAAATCTAAGAAAAAATAGTGATGTGAAAATAAAGCTAAATGTCTACAAAGAGAATTTTAAACAGCAAAACTAACTGGGTGGTCAATGCTACATGGAATTCTGATGTTACACTTGAGAGCTACTTGAATTCATAAATGAAATAGACAATACCAATGTCAGGAAGCCAAGAAAACATGGCTTTAACATTGTTGCTATAGTGGACCTGAGTGTGACCCCCAAAACCAGTTAATATGAAATGATTACATTAAGGCTTAGGACTGAGGGAGTGTTAAAGCACTTCTAAAACAGAAAATTCCCCATAATTAAGCAGATGTATTAAGCCAGGAAATGGGTGTGAAGATGTGGGAATATACGACATATGGCCTTCAAGTGAGCTTCACTTATAATTACTTTCTTCCTTTTCCTAAAGGTATTGTTCTTCAGGCTGTAAGTTGTGTCCAGCACTTTGTGACCCCATGGACTGCAGCATAAAAGGATTTCCTGTCCCTCACCATCTCCCTGAGTTTGCTTACTCATATCCATTGAGTCAATGATGCCAACCAATCATCTAATCTTCTGTCACTCCCTTCTGCAGCATTCAATCTTTCTCAGCATCAGGGTCTTTCCGAATGAGTCAGCCTGTCCCATCAGGTGGCCAAAGAATTTGAGTTTCAGCCTCAGTATCAGTCCTTGCAGCAAATATTCAAGATTGATTTTCTTTAGGATTGACTGGTTTGATGTCCTTGATGTCCAAGGGACTCTCAAGTATCCTTTCCAACACCACAACTTGAAAGCATAATTTCTTCAAGGTCTAACCTGCTTTATGATCAAGCTCTCACATCCATACATGGCGACTGGAAAAACCGTAGCTTTGACAATACGACCTTTGTTGGAAGAAGTGATGTCTCTGCATTTTGATATGCTGTATAGGTTTGTCTTGACTTTTATTCCAAGGAGCAAGTGTCTTTTAATTTCATAGCTACAGTCAGCATCCATACTGTTTTGGAGTGCAAGAAATTTGCCACTGTTACCAAATTTCCCCATCTATTTGTCATGAAATGATGGAACTGGATTCCATGATCTTCCTTTTATGAAATCTGAGCGTTAAGCCAGCATTTCCACTCTCCTCTTTTACATTCATCAAGATGCTGTTTAATTCTTCTTCACTTTCCACCATTAGGGTGGTATCAGCTGCATATCTGAGGTTGTTGATATTTCTTTCAGCAGTTTTGATTCCAGTTTGTGATTCACCCAGATTGGCATTTTTGCATGACATAGTCTGTATATAAATTAAATAAGCAGGGTGACAATATACAGCCTTGATGTACTCCTTTTACAATTCGTACCAGTCTTTTGTTCCATGTTCTATTCTAACTGTTGTTTCTTGACTTGTATACGTGTTTCTCAAGAGGCAGCTGAGGTAGTCTGGTATTCCAACCTCTTTCAGAATATCCAGTTTGTTGTGATCCACATAGTCAAAGGCTTTAGCACAGTTAATGAATCAGAAGTTAGTTTTTTATTGGAATTCCCTCTTTTTATATAATCCAATGGATGTTGGCAACTAGGTCTCTGATTCCTCTGCCTTTTCTAAATTCATTTTGTACATCTGAAGAATTTTAAGCATTGTCTTGCTAACACATGAAATGAGCATAGCTTGAACATTCTTTGGCATTGTCTTTGAGATTGGAATGAAATATGACTTTTTCCAGTTCTTTGTCCATTGCTGAGTTTTCCAAATTTGCTGACATATTTGAGTGTACCACCTTAACAAAACCATCTTTTGGAATTCACAATAGCTCAGCTGGAATTCCATTACTTCCACTAGATCTGTTTATACTAATGTTTTCAAAGGCCCTCTTGACTTTCCACTTCATGATCTCTGATTCTAGGTGAGTGACCACAGCAACTTGGTTTTACTAAAAGTGTATTTACTAATTACTACTCAGTGGATTAACTTAGATCCTTTCCATGCCTTACCTTTTATTGTTTTAATTGATTTCACTTTTTAAACATTATTTTTTAAACATCCAGTTTATTGTAAAATACAATAAAGAGAAATTACAAGGAAACAGTCACATATTTGAATAGTTTAAGAGCTTCAGACTGCTATACATGTTTACACGTGACAATTGTTTCTATGTTTTTCTTGTATCAGTCCTCTAACAGTTTGTCAAACTGTGAAAGTCCAAAGGCCATATTTTGAGATGAAATACTGGCTTGGTGCCTTTATCATTTTACTCTATTATAATTTTAAATATGGATATTTAATATAGTTCAGTACTATAGAATATATGAGTCTAGGTTAATTTTATAAAATTCTACATTTGGCATTTAATTGAGTTTTATTTGAATTTTTACAAATCATTTTGTTTTAAAATATTTTGCAAAATAATATTGATGTAGCTCTGGTTGTCTCTGAAATAAATCCTCTTTTTTTCTTAACTAAAAGAGAGAAATATAAAACATGAGCTCTGCTATTCTACATTCCATTACTCACTGCTCTTTTTTCAGTTCATTCAGGTTTAGACAACCTCATTGTAGGTCAAAGCATTGCTCTTCAAAATTGATAAGGTCTACAGACTTTCTGTTCTTAGATGTTTATTAGTATGTTCTACAGACTTTAGCTTCTACATGTCATAGATTGATCAATTAAAATGATTATTAACTCACTTTCCTCTGAAGAAGGATCAAGACCAATTTGTCATAGTGAGTACAAATTGAGAAATGCCCATGAGAAATTTGCTTTAAATTTAAATGTTCTGAGTTGATTATGTCTTTATCATCTGACTTTCAAGGATATTTAAAAGTGAATGCATGATTTTACACCTCAAATATTGAATTCTATGCAGGATTTTCGATCAATTTGCTTTAATTTCTGTTATGTTGTGTCATTATCTTCACACTAGAGTTTCTGTGCCTTTGTTCCTCTCCAAATAATCCTAGTATTCATAGAATATCATGTCATTAGTGAGAAGTTTAAATCTATCTTTTTGCGGGGGTGAAATAAATTCACATTCAAAATGAAATAATGATGATAGTTAATACTTGGTTTTACTAAAAGTGTATTTACTAATTACTACTCAGTGGATTAACTTAGATCCTTTCCATGCCTTACCTTTTATTGTTTTAATTGATTTCACTTTTTAAACATTATTTTTTAAACATCCAGTTTATTGTAAAATACAATAAAGAGAAATTACAAGGAAACAGTCACATATTTGAATAGTTTAAGAGCTTCAGACTGCTATACATGTTTACACGTGACAATTGTTTCTATGTTTTTCTTGTATCAGTCCTCTAACAGTTTGTCAAACTGTGAAAGTCCAAAGGCCATATTTTGAGATGAAATACTGGCTTGGTGCCTTTATCATTTTACTCTATTATAATTTTAAATATGGATATTTAATATAGTTCAGTACTATAGAATATATGAGTCTAGGTTAATTTTATAAAATTCTACATTTGGCATTTAATTGAGTTTTATTTGAATTTTTACAAATCATTTTGTTTTAAAATATTTTGCAAAATAATATTGATGTAGCTCTGGTTGTCTCTGAAATAAATCCTCTTTTTTTCTTAACTAAAAGAGAGAAATATAAAACATGAGCTCTGCTATTCTACATTCCATTACTCACTGCTCTTTTTTCAGTTCATTCAGGTTTAGACAACCTCATTGTAGGTCAAAGCATTGCTCTTCAAAATTGATAAGGTCTACAGACTTTCTGTTCTTAGATGTTTATTAGTATGTTCTACAGACTTTAGCTTCTACATGTCATAGATTGATCAATTAAAATGATTATTAACTCACTTTCCTCTGAAGAAGGATCAAGACCAATTTGTCATAGTGAGTACAAATTGAGAAATGCCCATGAGAAATTTGCTTTAAATTTAAATGTTCTGAGTTGATTATGTCTTTATCATCTGACTTTCAAGGATATTTAAAAGTGAATGCATGATTTTACACCTCAAATATTGAATTCTATGCAGGATTTTCGATCAATTTGCTTTAATTTCTGTTATGTTGTGTCATTATCTTCACACTAGAGTTTCTGTGCCTTTGTTCCTCTCCAAATAATCCTAGTATTCATAGAATATCATGTCATTAGTGAGAAGTTTAAATCTATCTTTTTGCGGGGGTGAAATAAATTCACATTCAAAATGAAATAATGATGATAGTTAATACATACATCGGATTTTCTATAGGCCTAAAACTGTTTTAAATGTCTTACATATATTTGCCAATTAGACAATCCTATAAATTGTACACTGTGTTCCCACTTTTTTTCACACTATTTTTATTTCTAGTTTATTATTTTATTACAGTGAGCCAATCAGTGTTGCCTTTGGGGGTAGGGAAATTGTCCTGTACGCTCTACTCCCCTTGTTAAATCATCGCAAATAAAATCTACCAAAGACAGAAAGGAAACAAGAGAAACTCTGGTAGGTGAGACTAACTAACTTGTTCTGTCATAATCATAAAATAGGCTGAACATCCTCAAGGTTCCAGTTGACCAATCATAACTTTTAGGACAATAGGTCAGAAATCTTCTTTATTACATTCATACATATTCACATCACTCAAAAACAGATTCCTTAGTATTAAAAATATCTACTATGTGAAGAACTTAAAAAGGAGTCAGCAAAAAGTAACAAAGTGGCAATGAGTATAGATTTATGAATAATAACTTTAAACATAAATAGACATTCATACACAAAAATGAAAAGCTAAGGCATTTTGCTGAGATCAGGAATAAGACAAGAATACCAATTCTCACTACTTTTATTCAACACTTTCTGAAGTCTTAACCACAGCAATCAGAGTAGAAATATAAATAAAAGGAATGCAAATGGAAATAAGTAATATTGTCACTGTTTTCAGATGAAATGTTACATATGGAGAAAATCTTAAAGATGCTACCAAAAGCCTACTGGAGCTCACTAATGAATTTAGTAAAAGTTGCAGGACATGAAATTAATACACAGAAATCTTATATTCCTATACACTAATAATAAAAGATCAGAAAGATAAAGAAACATTTCAATTTACCATCACATCAAAAAGGATAAAATATCCTAGGAATAAACCTTCCTGAGGACAGACCTTCACTCAAAAAAAGAAGAAAAACAAAATGAGGTATTGATCAAAGAAGTCAAAGATGACACAAATAAATAGGAAGACACATCATATTCTTGGATTAGAAGAACAAATATTGTCAAAAAATACTATTGTCCAAGACAAAGAGCCTCTTGATGATGCTAAATAAGGGAATGAAAAAGGCTGATTTAAAACTCAACATTCAAAAAACGAAGATCATGGCATCTGATCCCAACACTTCATGGAAAATAGATGAGGAAATACGGAAAGAGTGACAGGCCTTGTTTTTCAGAGCTCTGAAAACACTGCAAATGGTGACTGCAGCCATGGAATTAAAGAAATTTGCATTTTGGAAGAAAAGCTAAGAAAAAAAATAGCATATTAAAAAGAAGACATCACTTTGCCCACAAAGATCTGTATCATGAAAACTATGATTTTTCCAGTAGGCATGTATGAATGTGAGAGCTGGGTCCCCTCACTTCTTTGAAAAACTGTTATCTTATTTACTCCCTATGGGGGCATTAACAAGTATTATATTTACTTGTATAGCATAATTCATATTAAGATTATAACCAAAGGTGGATGCTCTCTTCATCGTGATGCTTACCCTGATGATGGCGGCTTGTTCAGATAGCTCGATGACACTGGCCACAGAAGCAGGTCAGAGCATAGTGTTCATAGCAACACTTCTCATGACCATCTCTTTTTTGTTTATGATTATGTTTTCAAGGCTGCTGGTAAGTCTCAAAATCACTGTCTTGCTCATCATGGCTTCAGTACTGTGTATTCCTTAATATGGCTATATGGTTTTGCAGCATAATACATTTTGGGGACAAAGCTTCTGCCCAAGACTCAATACAACAACAAAGGATATGTACAGATATGCAATATTTACTGGCGAAGAACTTTTGACAGACCAAGGCATCGATATCTCACCTTGGGGCCTAGGGAGGAATTACATAACCGTGGAATGAATGGTTGTTATCTTCCTTAGAATTGCCTACTTGTAATTGTTATTACCTAAAAAAAAATTTCTTAAAATGCATCTTTAATTTGCATGATTTATACCACATTAAAAAGGGAGCAGTTTGGAAAAAAAAATTGCTTAGCACTGAAGAACTAATGCTTTCAAACTGTGGGTCTGGAGAAGACTCTAGAGAGACTCTTGGTTAGCAAGGAGATCAAGCCTGTCAGTGAACACTGGACACTGAACATCCATTGGAAGGGCTGATGTTGAAGCTGAAGCTCCAGAATTTTGTCCACATGATGCAAAGATTTGAATCATTGGAAAAGACCCAGATGCTGCAAAAAATTGAAAGAAGGAGGAGAAGGAGGCAACAGAAGATGAGATGGTTGGATAGCATCATCAGCTCAATGAGCATGAGTTTGAACAAACTCTGAGAGATGTTGAAGGTTGGGGGAGACTGGTATGCTGCAGTCGATGGGGTCACAAAGACTTGGACATCACTTAGTGACTGAATGATAACAACCCAAGACAGTCTGGAGACTCAATGCAATTCCTATCACATTGCCAATAACATTTTTCACACAGTTAGGACAAAACATTTTACAGCTTGTATTCAAACACAAAAGACCATGATTTAATCAAAGCCATCTTGAGAAAGAAAAATGGACTCAAAGAAGCAGACTCCCTGACTTCTGAGAATATTACAAAGCTACAGCTATGTAGAATATTACAAAGCTACAGCTATGGTATTGACGCAAAAGCAGAAATATACACCAATGTAACAGAATAAATATCCCAGGGGGAGGAAAAAAAAAAACAAAAAAACCTTTACACCTATGGTCAATTAATCTACAACATTAGAAACAATACTATAAAATGGAAAAAAAAAAAAAACCCAAAAAAACAAAACAGTCACTTCAATAAATGCCACAGGGAAAACTAGATTTTACATTAAACAAAATGGAACAAGAATGCTTCCTAGCATCATACACAAAAGTAAGTTAAAAATGAATTTAAAGGCTTAGCAACAAGGAGCCGGGAGGGAGTGCCCAGTGAGAAAATCACACCGCTTGGCCGGGCAAAAATTGCGACTTTCCACCTGGCACTGGGAAAGTTCAAACACTCCTAGTGGGGGACAAGATGAAGGGAAAGACGACCACAGATTGCTGACCAGGGACCGCGCTTGAGTCAGAAGAGGAAGCTTGTGCTTGCCTTTGGGACTTGGACACATAACTGGCAGCTCGCGTATGCCAGTGGCGGAGGAGCCCGTGCACCAAGATAGCTACACCTGCAGCGGAGGAAGCTGGGAGAAGGGCAGGTATTGGAGGCTACCGGTGGGAGGGCGGCAGAGCTGGGGCACCACCGCTCAACACGGGACTGCGCGAGCCGCGGCCCACCCGCCCGACGGACTGGGATCAGCTCGTGCCTCTGCACAACACTGGACTGCCCACACCGAGGGCCCCTGCCCGATGGACTGGGATCAACCCATCACCACGGCCAGCACCTGAGCTTGCAGCAACACCTTATTTGGCTGGAAACAAACCATAGCAACCAGTGAAGTAAGGGAAAGCCTACATCATCAAGACAACACCATCGAGAGCAGATGCGCTTCCACCAGACAGATGAGAGGATAAAAAAAAAGGGACAGTATTTAACCTTTTTTGTTTGATTATTTGTTGTGAACAATTCTGTTCATTTGTTTGATCGGTCAGGTTTTGCTTTTTTTTTTTTTTTTTTCTCTTTTGTCTCTTCTTATTAAGTTCTTCTTCACTTTTTATTTTTGAATTTCTTCTTTTTTTTGTTATTAATTTTTAATTTTTTCTCTTTTTTGAGTTTACTTCTTGGAAACTTCTAATTTTCTGTCCTCTTTGCCACTGCTTCCTCCCTCTATGTTCTAAATGTAAAACTTTCTCCTATCTACAAATATCCTCTGGATAAATATTTCCTACCTTCCTGTCTCCACTACTCTCTCCCAGCACTAAACAATACAACACACTAATCTTGGCTATGTAACCCTATAAAATCCTTCCAAGACGAATCTATTCCTTCTCATTACCCATACACTCTCCACCTCCTCACCTCCAACACATGTCTTAGCTAAATATTGCTTTCAGTGAAATAGTCCAAGCCAGGACCTTGACCCGGATCTATTTTTCCAGGCACTATTTTAATTAATTCAGACCTTAATGGGCAAGTATCATCTTTGATTGTGTCGTTTGCCAGAAAAATTTCCTATGCTTTACACTGTAAGACTGGTTGGATGTGGTTATTGCTGTGTATGAATGTATATCTTATGACTCTGTTAGAAAACATCTGCATGCTTTAATGACTGGCACCCATCACGGATGCATCTCTTGTTCCTCAGATGCTAGTATTGGAACTAATATCACGGAACACCTTAACAAACCAGACATAGAGCCTATACCCACTGACCAATCATCAAACCAAGGATCCTCGGAGTGGAAGCCTTGATTCCAAGACCTGACACTATCAAAGAACATACAACACTAGAGATTATTCACCTGTAAACAAGACCTAACACCACCCAAGACAGAAACCACTGAACCCTTTTAGAAGGACAGAAACCCAAAGGAAGGGAGAATTCAACCAAGAAGCCTGGTGGAGAAAAGAACTTCATACACACAGACACACACAAAGAAACAAAAACTAACCTAATAATGAAAAGACAGAGAAACACTGCACAAGTGAAGGACCAAGCTAGAGAAACACAGCTTCAAATGACAGAGGAGGAGATAGACAAATTATCTGAAAGAGAATTCAGAAAAGCTATAGCAATGAGGATGCAAAACACCAAAAACAGAATATTAAAGAAAATCAGTGCATTGAGAAAATACATGCAGGAAATGAAAAACAAGCAAATAGAGACCACCAACTCAATTGCTGAATTCAAAAAATACTTTAGAAGGTCTCAACAGTAGAGTATAAGAGGCAGAAGAAAGGATAAGTGAGCTGGAAGATAAAATGGTGGAATTAAATGCTGAAGAACAGAACAAAGCCCAAAGAATTAAAAGAACTGAGGATAGCAGCAGAGACCTATGGGACAGTATCAAACGCACCAACATTAGAATTATAGGAGTTCCAGAGGAAGAAGAAGGGAAGAAAGACTACGAAAAAATTCTTGAAGAGGTTATAGTTGAAAACTTCCCCAACATGGGAAAGGAAATAGTCAACCAAGTCCAAGAAGCACAAAGAGTTCCATACAGGATAAACCCCAGAAGAAACACACCAAGGCACATTCTAATCAAACTAATGCAGACTAAATATAAGGAGAGATCACTAAAAGCAGCTAGGAGCAAACAACAAATAACATATGAAGGAAACCCACTACGTCTAACTGTGGGTCTTTCGACAGGAACCCTGCAGGCCAGAAGAGAATGACAGGACACATTCTGCATGCTTAATGACTGGCACCCATCACGGATGCATCTCTTGTTCCTCAGATGCTAGTATTGGAACTAATATCACGGAACACCTTAACAAACCAGACATAGAGCCTATACCCACTGACCAATCATCAAACCAAGGATCCTCGGAGTGGAAGCCTTGATTCCAAGACCTGACACTATCAAAGAACATACAACACTAGAGATTATTCACCTGTAAACAAGACCTAACACCACCCAAGACAGAAACCACTGAACCCTTTTAGAAGGACAGAAACCCAAAGGAAGGGAGAATTCAACCAAGAAGCCTGGTGGAGAAAAGAACTTCATACACACAGACACACACAAAGAAACAAAAACTAACCTAATAATGAAAAGACAGAGAAACACTGCACAAGTGAAGGACCAAGCTAGAGAAACACAGCTTCAAATGACAGAGGAGGAGATAGACAAATTATCTGAAAGAGAATTCAGAAAAGCTATAGCAATGAGGATGCAAAACACCAAAAACAGAATATTAAAGAAAATCAGTGCATTGAGAAAATACATGCAGGAAATGAAAAACAAGCAAATAGAGACCACCAACTCAATTGCTGAATTCAAAAAATACTTTAGAAGGTCTCAACAGTAGAGTATAAGAGGCAGAAGAAAGGATAAGTGAGCTGGAAGATAAAATGGTGGAATTAAATGCTGAAGAACAGAACAAAGCCCAAAGAATTAAAAGAACTGAGGATAGCAGCAGAGACCTATGGGACAGTATCAAACGCACCAACATTAGAATTATAGGAGTTCCAGAGGAAGAAGAAGGGAAGAAAGACTACGAAAAAATTCTTGAAGAGGTTATAGTTGAAAACTTCCCCAACATGGGAAAGGAAATAGTCAACCAAGTCCAAGAAGCACAAAGAGTTCCATACAGGATAAACCCCAGAAGAAACACACCAAGGCACATTCTAATCAAACTAATGCAGACTAAATATAAGGAGAGATCACTAAAAGCAGCTAGGAGCAAACAACAAATAACATATGAAGGAACCCCCATATGTCTAACTGTGGATCTTTCAACAGAAACCCTGCAGGCCAGAAGAGAATGACAGGACACATTTAAATGGCGAAAAGAGAATAACCTCCAGCCAAGAATTCTCTACCCAGCAAGAATCTCACTCAGAATTGACGGTGAAGTCAAAAGCTTCACAGACAGACAAAAACTAAAAGAATTCTGTACCACAAAACCAGCCCTACAACAAGTGCTAAAGGGCCTGAAATAGCCAATAAATACAAGAGTAGGAGAAGTCCTACAAATCAAACCCCAAACTTCTAAGAAGATGACAATAGGAACATTCGTATCAATAATTACTTTGAATGTAAATGGATTAAATGCTCCAACCAAATGACACAGACTGGGTGAATGGATCCAGAAACATGACCCATATATATGCTATTTACAAGAGACCCACTTCAGACGTGGAGACACTCATAGACTGAAAGTGAGAGGCTGGAAAAAGATATTCCATGCAAATGGAAATCAAAAGAAAGCTGGAGTAGCAATCCTCATATCAGACAAAGTAGATTTTAAAGTAAAGAAGATTCTAAGAGACAAGGCAGGCCACTATATCATGAGTAAGGGATCTATCCAAGAGGAAGACATAATGGCCATGAAAATCTATGCACCCAACACAGGGGCACCTCAATACATGAGACAGATACTTTCAGACATAGAGGAAGAAATCAATAATAAAACAGTAATTGTAGGAGACTTTAACACTCCTCTCACACCAATGGATAGATCATCCAAACAGAAAATTAATAAAGCCAAACACAAAAGCTCTTAAGTGTCCAATGGGACAGTATCAAACGACAACATTAGAATTATAGGAGTTCCAGAGGAAGAAGAAGGGAAGAAAGACTACGAAAAAATTCTTGAAGAGGTTATAGTTGAAAACTTCCCCAACATGGGAAAGGAAATAGTCAACCAAGTCCAAGAAGCACAAAGAGTTCCATACAGGATAAACCCCAGAAGAAACACACCAAGGCACATTCTAATCAAACTAATGCAGACTAAATATAAGGAGAGATCACTAAAAGCAGCTAGGAGCAAACAACAAATAACATATAAAGGGAAACCCCCCATATGTCTAACTGTGGATCTTTCAACAGAAACCCTGCAGGCCAGAAGAGAATGACAGGACACATTTAAATGGCGAAAAGAGAATAACCTCCAGCCAAGAATTCTCTACCCAGCAAGAATCTCACTCAGAATTGACGGTGAAGTCAAAAGCTTCACAGACAGACAAAAACTAAAAGAATTCTGTACCACAAAACCAGCCCTACAACAAGTGCTAAAGGGCCTGAAATAGCCAATAAATACAAGAGTAGGAGAAGTCCTACAAATCAAACCCCAAACTTCTAAGAAGATGACAATAGGAACATTCGTATCAATAATTACTTTGAATGTAAATGGATTAAATGCTCCAACCAAATGACACAGACTGGGTGAATGGATCCAGAAACATGACCCATATATATGCTATTTACAAGAGACCCACTTCAGACGTGGAGACACTCATAGACTGAAAGTGAGAGGCTGGAAAAAGATATTCCATGCAAATGGAAATCAAAAGAAAGCTGGAGTAGCAATCCTCATATCAGACAAAGTAGATTTTAAAGTAAAGAAGATTCTAAGAGACAAGGCAGGCCACTATATCATGAGTAAGGGATCTATCCAAGAGGAAGACATAATGGCCATGAAAATCTATGCACCCAACACAGGGGCACCTCAATACATGAGACAGATACTTTCAGACATAGAGGAAGAAATCAATAATAAAACAGTAATTGTAGGAGACTTTAACACTCCTCTCACACCAATGGATAGATCATCCAAACAGAAAATTAATAAAGAAACACAAGCCTTAAGTGTCATACTAGAAAAGATGGACCTCATCGATATCTTTAGGATGTTCCATCCAAAAGCAGAAGAATACACTTTCTTCTCAAGTGCTCACGGAATATTCTCCAGGATAGACCACATCTTGGGCCACAAATCAAACCTCAGTCAATTCAAGAAAACTGAAATTATATCAACCATCTTCTTGGACCACAATACACTGAGACTAGAGATCAACCACAGGAAAAAAATCACTAAAAACACAAACACATGGCGATTAAACAACACATACTTAAAAAAACCAACTGATTACTGACAAATCAAAGGCAAAATTAAATAATTCCTAGAAGAAAATGATAATGAACAAACGACCATGCAAAACCTATGGGATACCACTAAAGCAGCTCTAAGAGGAAAATTTATAGCAATACAATCCCACCTCAAGAAACCAGGAAAATATGAAGCAGATGACTTAACCCTCCACTTAAAATAATTGGAAAAAGAAGAACAGAAGCACCCCAAAGCCAGCAGAAGAAGAGAATTTATAAAGACTAGAGGAGAAATAAATGAGAAAGAAATGAAAGAAACTATAGTACAGATAAATAAAACAAAAAGCTGGTTCTTTGAAAAGGTAAACAAAATTGAAAAGCCACTGTCCAGATGCATCAGGAGAAAGAGAAAAAAGAAACAGATCAACAAAATCAAAGACGAAAAAGGAGAGATTACAACAGATGATGCAGAAATCCAAAGGATTACAAGAGAGTATTAGGAACAACTCTATGGTAACAAACTGGACAACCTGGAGGAAATCGACAATTTCCTGGGGAAGATTATTCTCCCAAGACTGAGCCAAGAAGAAGCAGAAACTTTGAACAGCCCAATCACAAGCTCAATAATCGAATTTGTGATTAAAATCCACCCAAAAAAGAGCCAAGGGCCAGATGCCTTCACAGGTGAATTCTACCAAACATTTAAGAAGAGCTACTGTCTGTCCGTCTAAAACTCCTCCAAAAAATTGCACAGGAAGGAAAACTTCCAAACACATTCTACGTGGCCATCATCACCAAAAAAAAAAAAAACACAAGCCTTAAGTGTCATACTAGAAAAGATGGACCTCATCGTTTTTTTCCATCCAAAAGCAGAAGAATACACTTTCTTCTCAAGTGCTCACGGAATATTCTCCAGGATAGACCACATCTTGGGCCACAAATCAAACCTCAGTCAATTCAAGAAAACTGAAATTATATCAACCATCTTCTTGGACCACAATACACTGAGACTAGAGATCAACCACAGGAAAAAAATCACTAAAAACACAAACACATGGCGATTAAACAACACATACTTAAAAAAACCAACTGATTACTGACAAATCAAAGGCAAAATTAAATAATTCCTAGAAGAAAATGATAATGAACAAACGACCATGCAAAACCTATGGGATACCACTAAAGCAGCTCTAAGAGGAAAATTTATAGCAATACAATCCCACCTCAAGAAACCAGGAAAATATGAAGCAGATGACTTAACCCTCCACTTAAAATAATTGGAAAAAGAAGAACAGAAGCACCCCAAAGCCAGCAGAAGAAGAGAATTTATAAAGACTAGAGGAGAAATAAATGAGAAAGAAATGAAAGAAACTATAGTACAGATAAATAAAACAAAAAGCTGGTTCTTTGAAAAGGTAAACAAAATTGAAAAGCCACTGTCCAGATGCATCAGGAGAAAGAGAAAAAAGAAACAGATCAACAAAATCAAAGACGAAAAAGGAGAGATTACAACAGATGATGCAGAAATCCAAAGGATTACAAGAGAGTATTAGGAACAACTCTATGGTAACAAACTGGACAACCTGGAGGAAATCGACAATTTCCTGGGGAAGATTATTCTCCCAAGACTGAGCCAAGAAGAAGCAGAAACTTTGAACAGCCCAATCACAAGCTCAATAATCGAATTTGTGATTAAAAATCCACCCAAAAAAGAGCCAAGGGCCAGATGCCTTCACAGGTGAATTCTACCAAACATTTAAGAAGAGCTACTGTCTGTCCGTCTAAAACTCCTCCAAAAAATTGCACAGGAAGGAAAACTTCCAAACACATTCTACGTGGCCATCATCACCATGATACCCAAACCAGGCAAAGACAACACAAAAAAGGAAAACTCTAGGCCAATCTGACTGATGAACTTAGATGCCAAGATCCTCAACAAAATCCTAGCAAACAGAATTCAACTACACATCAAAAAACTCATACATCACGATCAAGTCGGGTTCATCTCAGGCATGCAAGGATTCTTCAACAACCACAAAGCAATCAATGTGATACACCATATCAGCAAACTGAGAGACAAAAATCACATGATCACCTCAATAGATGCAGAAAAAGCCTTCAACAAAGTACAACATCCATTTATGATAAAAACCCTTTAGAAAATGTACATAGTGGCTTCCCCTGGTGGTCCAGTGGGTAAGGACACCGCCTTGCAGTGCAAGGAGCGCCGGTTCGTGCCCTGGCCTGGGAAGATCCCACGTGCCGCGGAGTGGCTGGACCTATGTGTCCAATTGCCAAGCCGGAGCTCTGGAGCGCATGCGCCCAGAGCCAGCACTCTGCAACGACAGATGCCACCTCGATGGGAGGCCCACAGGAACCAAAGAACAAAGACGGATGAAAATAGAGAAATGAAAGACCAACAGAAGTGGCCCACCCGCTCCCCTCCCTCCCCAACCAGACCCCAGCCCTAAAATAAATAAATAAATAAATAAATAAATCTTTAAAAAAAAAAATAGAAAATGGACATAGAAGGAACCTATCTCAACATAATAAAAACCATCTATGAGAAGCCCACAGAGACCATTATCCTCAACGGTGAAAAACTGAAAGCATTCCCTCTAAGATCAGCAACAAGACAGGGGTGTCCAGTTTCATCACTAGTATTCAGCATACTCCTGGAAGTTCTAGCAACGGCAATAAGAGAAGAGAAAGAAATCAAAGGTATCCAGATTGGAAAGGAAGAAGTCAAGATCTCTCTTTCTGCAGATGACGTGATATTATACATAGAAAATCCCAAAGACTCTATCACAAAGCTACTAGAGCTAATCAACGAATTCAGCAAAGTCTCAGGATACAAAGTCAGTACACAGAAATCACTGGCATTCCTATACACAAACAATGAAAAATCAGAAAACAAAATCAAAGAGGCAATCCCCCTCACCATTGCAACCAAAAGAATCAAATATCTAGAAATAAACCTACCCAAAGAAACAAAAGAATTGTACACAGACAGTTACAAGACACTCATGAAAGAAATTAAAGAAGACTTAAACAGATGGAGAGATATTCCATGTTCCTGGGTTGGAGGAACCAATATTGTGAAAATGACCATACTACCAAATATCACCTACAGATTCAATGCAATACCTATTCAACTACCATTTTGGAACATTCCTTGACACCATGTACTCAGATCAACTCAAAATGGATTAAAGACCTAAATGTAAGACCATCAATCTCTTACAGGAGAATATAGGCAAAACCCTCAAGGACATCAATCAAAGCAAGATCTTTTCTGACCCTCCTATTAAAATAGCGGAACTGAAAAGAAAAATTAACATGTGGGACCTAATGAAACTTAAAAGCTTTTGTACAGCAAAATAAATTACAAAAAAGGCTGAACAGACACCCCACAGAGAGGGAGAAAATCATAGCTAATGAAACAACAGACAAATAATTAACCTCCAAAATCGACAAGCAACTCAGACAGCTCAGCACCAGAAAAATGAACAATCCCATCAAAAAATGGGAAAAGGACCTAAACAGTCACCTCTCCAAAGAGGACATACAGGTGGCCCAGGAAAACATAAAACAATGCTGAACTTTGCTTTTAATTAGAGAAGTGGAAATCAAAACTACAATGAGATAACACTTTACCCCCATCAGAATGGCCATCATCAACAAATCGACAGACAATAAATGCTGGAGAGGATGCGTACAAAAGGGAACACTTCTGTATTGCAGGCGGGAATGTAAATTGATACAGCCTCTATGGAAGACAGTATGGAGATTTCTTAAAGAACTAGGGATACAAGCACTCTATGACCCAGCATTCTCCTTCTTAGGCTTATACCCTGATGAAATTAAATCTGAAAGAAGCACCTGTATCCCAGTGTTCATTGCAGCTCTCTGTACAATAGCCAGAACATAGAAGCAACCTAGATGTCTATTGACGAATGAATGGATCCAGAAGCTCTAGTACATATATACAATGAACTGCTACTACTCAGTTGTTAAAAGAAATGCAGAAGACTCAGTCCTAATGAGGTGGCTGGCTCTAGAACCTATCATAAAAAGTGAAATACGTCAGAGAAAGACAAGTACAGTATACTAACATACATATATGGAATCTAGTAGGATGGTCTTAATAACACACAGGGAACTCATGGAAAAACAGACAGAGCATAGACATAGGAACATTGTGGGAAGAAATAGGGACGGGAGCCTTGGAGGGTGTAACATGGAAACCTATACTGTCATGTGTGGAAAAGATAGCTATTGTCATTGTGCTAAGGGAATAGGAGTGCTCACAGCAGGGACATCGGAATACCTATTCAACTACCATTTTGGAACATTCCTTGACACCATGTACTCAGATCAACTCAAAATGGATTAAAGACCTAAATGTAAGACCATCAATCTCTTACAGGAGAATATAGGCAAAACCCTCAAGGACATCAATCAAAGCAAGATCTTTTCTGACCCTCCTATTAAAATAGCGGAACTGAAAAGAAAAATTAACATGTGGGACCTAATGAAACTTAAAAGCTTTTGTACAGCAAAATAAATTACAAAAAAGGCTGAACAGACACCCCACAGAGAGGGAGAAAATCATAGCTAATGAAACAACAGACAAATAATTAACCTCCAAAATCGACAAGCAACTCAGACAGCTCAGCACCAGAAAAATGAACAATCCCATCAAAAAATGGGAAAAGGACCTAAACAGTCACCTCTCCAAAGAGGACATACAGGTGGCCCAGGAAAACATAAAACAATGCTGAACTTTGCTTTTAATTAGAGAAGTGGAAATCAAAACTACAATGAGATAACACTTTACCCCCATCAGAATGGCCATCATCAACAAATCGACAGACAATAAATGCTGGAGAGGATGCGTACAAAAGGGAACACTTCTGTATTGCAGGCGGGAATGTAAATTGATACAGCCTCTATGGAAGACAGTATGGAGATTTCTTAAAGAACTAGGGATACAAGCACTCTATGACCCAGCATTCTCCTTCTTAGGCTTATACCCTGATGAAATTAAATCTGAAAGAAGCACCTGTATCCCAGTGTTCATTGCAGCTCTCTGTACAATAGCCAGAACATAGAAGCAACCTAGATGTCTATTGACGAATGAATGGATCCAGAAGCTCTAGTACATATATACAATGAACTGCTACTACTCAGTTGTTAAAAGAAATGCAGAAGACTCAGTCCTAATGAG
This sequence comes from Tragulus kanchil, assembly GCA_022376925.1. Taxonomy (NCBI): domain Eukaryota; kingdom Metazoa; phylum Chordata; class Mammalia; order Artiodactyla; family Tragulidae; genus Tragulus; species Tragulus kanchil. Next base: position 52,922,165 of record JAIOJX010000027.1, on the reverse strand, counting down.
GTGGCTGGCTCTAGAACCTATCATAAAAAGTGAAATACGTCAGAGAAAGACAAGTACAGTATACTAACATACATATATGGAATCTAGTAGGATGGTCTTAATAACACACGCAGGGAACTCATGGAAAAACAGACAGAGCATAGACATAGGAACATTGTGGGGAAGAAATAGGGACGGGGAGCCTTGGAGGGTGTAACATGGAAACCTATACTGTCATGTGTGGAAAAGATAGCTATTGTCATTGTGCTAAGGGAATAGGAGTGCTCACAATGGCATGGGACGATGGTCCGGAGTGGTGGGATGGGGGGAACTGGTGGGGTGGGGACCAGGGATATGCATATGAGTGATCTGGGACCATACATGCCTGTGAACAGCAAAACTCTGTAAAACCTTTAAAAAAAAGAATTAAAGAAAAAAAAAAAGAATGTATGCACAGCTCTTCAAACAGAATCCTCTGTGCAATCTTTTTTTCTTTTTCTTAAAAAATATGAAGCATATATACACCCTTATATTTCAGAGCTAGAAATGATAGGAATATGCTATGCAAAACCTAGGTTGACAATATGGGAAAATAAATTGTGAATGGATATTGTGTCAATATCTGACAGTAGCAAGAGGGAAATCCCATGAAAATATTTATTCTAGAATTCTTTAATTTAAGTGTGATGCCTCCATGCTATTAGAATATGTCTTAGTTAAACTCAAAGGTGCATTTCATTTTAATGACCCTATTACTACATGACTGAGTATACAAGTAAACAAATTCAGGAATTTCAAAAGAGTCACAAAAGGGCCAATGTATTTTCAAGTTCTTAAAGATGTATAAGGAAAACGTATAAGAGAAATGTATAAGAGAAATGTTTGTAAAGTATACATATGATGCCTTCCCAGATGGCTCAGTGGTGAAGAATCTGCCTGCCAATACAGGGGATTCAGCAAACACAGTTTCCATCCTTGGGTCAGGAAGATAAACTGGAGTAGAAAATGGCAACTCACTCCAGGATTCTTGCCTGAAAAATTCAATGACAGAGAAACCTCGTGGCTACAGCCCCAACAGAGATGGGTTTGCAAAGAGCTGGACATATTTGAATGACTGAGTACAGCACAGCAACATTTATTATGAGTCAACAAATAGAATACGTCAGAGAAAGACAAGTACAGTATACTAACATACATATATGGAATCTAGTAGGATGGTCTTAATAACACACGCAGGGAACTCATGGAAAAACAGACAGAGTATAGACATAGGAACATTGTGGGGAAGAAATAGGGACGGGGAGCCTTGGAGGGTGTAACATGGAAACCTATACTGTCATGTGTGGAAAAGATAGCTATTGTCATTGTGCTAAGGGAATAGGAGTGCTCACAATGGCATGGGACGATGGTCCGGAGTGGTGGGATGGGGGGAACTGGTGGGGTGGGGACCAGGGATATGCATATGAGTGATCTGGGACCATACATGCCTGTGAACAGCAAAACTCTGTAAAACCTTTAAAAAAAAGAATTAAAGAAAAAAAAAAAGAATGTATGCACAGCTCTTCAAACAGAATCCTCTGTGCAATCTTTTTTTCTTTTTCTTAAAAAATATGAAGCATATATACACCCTTATATTTCAGAGCTAGAAATGATAGGAATATGCTATGCAAAACCTAGGTTGACAATATGGGAAAATAAATTGTGAATGGATATTGTGTCAATATCTGACAGTAGCAAGAGGGAAATCCCATGAAAATATTTATTCTAGAATTCTTTAATTTAAGTGTGATGCCTCCATGCTATTAGAATATGTCTTAGTTAAACTCAAAGGTGCATTTCATTTTAATGACCCTATTACTACATGACTGAGTATACAAGTAAACAAATTCAGGAATTTCAAAAGAGTCACAAAAGGGCCAATGTATTTTCAAGTTCTTAAAGATGTATAAGGAAAACGTATAAGAGAAATGTATAAGAGAAATGTTTGTAAAGTATACATATGATGCCTTCCCAGATGGCTCAGTGGTGAAGAATCTGCCTGCCAATACAGGGGATTCAGCAAACACAGTTTCCATCCTTGGGTCAGGAAGATAAACTGGAGTAGAAAATGGCAACTCACTCCAGGATTCTTGCCTGAAAAATTCAATGACAGAGAAACCTCGTGGCTACAGCCCCAACAGAGATGGGTTTGCAAAGAGCTGGACATATTTGAATGACTGAGTACAGCACAGCAACTGCATTATATGTTGATGTAGTCAACAAATAGAATATCCCCATTACCACAAGGATGATTTACATCACCCCTTTATAGCCAAGTCCACTATCTTTTCACGTTCCCTCCCTCCTTGCACTTGGCAACTACAACTATATTCTTGGTTTCTATAACATTATGTTCATACCTAATAATTCTCTAGGGAATCACTGAGAGAGAGGAAGAAATGGGGCAATATATACAGTCAGTCCATCATATCCACTGATTTTACCTCTGTGAATTTAAGCAACTGCAGATCAAAAGTATTTTAAAAAAATAATTTAGAATGTTTCTAAAAGCAAAACATGAATTTTCTGCATTCTGGCAACTAGTCACATGATACTTACACTATGTTTACAATAATTTGTATAGCATTTTTGTTATACTAATTCTATACTCTAAAAATGATTTAAAGTATAAGGAAGATGTGCATAGGTTATATATAAACACTGTATCATTTTATTTAGGGGACTTGAGCATCTGTGGACTTTGATTTTCAACGAGGAAGCAAGGGGCACAAGTATATTAGAATAAATATTTAAATCTTTAAAAGAGACTATCATTACATAAGGAGCAGTGTGATTAATTTTGGTTTTATCAAAAGAATTTCAGAGAGAGATGGATAGCAAGGAATAGAGCATTGTGGTGGATATTCAGAGGAACAGGATGGAGTAGAGGAAACTAAAGGGAGAGAACTTTCAGAGCTTGAGAGAATTTTTCCAATTTGGAAATCTTTTTTAGAATAATTGTAATTTGGTTTATCTGAGGGAAGTAATAGTAAGTTGATTATTAAATTTAGAGGCCTCAAAATACTAATCAAGATATGCTTACTATTTTTGGTATCTTTTCCCATAGCATTTTTGTTCCACTTGAGTATGCAAATAGATCACTTTGGGAATATCAAATAAGTATAAGTGAACCAATAAATTTTCAGGTTCTTGAGGGTGAAATAGCAGTTTACAAGAGTAAGACTTACAAGCCTTAAAGTAATTTAGAGTTCTGAGTGGCAAATGGCTATCGACAGTGGCATCTGCAGCAGTACTAAGGCATGAATGAGTCACTTTGGGTCCCACTTCTGACACCATTTGATATCAAATGATACCTAGTATTAAAGCTATAGAAAACTAAGAGTTTTATTTAGGTCTTAAGAATTGTAAGTCTAGAGGCATAGTTTAGTAGAATCAAAAGTACTCCAAAAAAGAGAAAGAGTCATGGGTTTATACAGAGAGAAAAACAAATCATGAGGTTGTTAAAGTTGCCAGTGAGAACTATAATTGACTTTGATGCAAGGCAGGACATGCTTGTGCTAATGAATCTCATTTTTAAGGGTAAGTATCTGATAAATAGATAAGCTTTCACAAGTTATTTTCAGTGAAAGTGGCCAATAAATATCTTGTATTTCTGGTAGATACTCTGAAACTCTTTGCTAGGACAAAAAGTGGTCAAAGATCAGATTCCACTCAGGCTGAGATATGCAGAAATCACATTTCTTTATTCACCTCTTAGTTTCATTTTAGAACATTCTCTTAACTCTCCATATTTTGTGTGTGTGTATGTGTGTATGTATGTTTTGCAACAAGTAGAAATAAGACTACTGTTACTCACAGATGCCTTGTTTATCTAGAAAACACTAGCAAATGCAGAGTTTTTAAAAATTTCCTAGAATAAATATGCAAGGATAACAAAATTAGAACATACAATTTTGATATACAAAAAATGATTGTTTGCTCACTTTCTTTTGCTTGATTGTTGTCTTAGATACTAAAAATGAACAATGAAATTTGAAGTTTAAAAAATATATAGTAGTACAAAAAGTTGAATATTTTGGTATAAGTCTACCAAAGTAATGTGAAAAAAGCTGGAAAAACTTAAGTTAGACTGAGAGAATAAAAAGTGAGTTATAACATATAGCAGTAAACTCATGAGCAGAAACTGCCTCAGGAACCAGTGCAGGAGTAGAATAATAATAAGAGACGCACTTTTCAAATTACTGGAGGTTCAATCTGATAATTAAACAAAATCTGAAAATTAAAAATTCCAGAGGAAACAAATCTGATAATTAAAAACTCTATAGGAACCGGGCCATAGGTAGAACCTCAAAATACTGTAAGATATACCTCCAGAAAACAGATAAGGCACTACAGTAAATAGAGAAAAATCCCCAATGATAAAACTGTAGAATGATTGTCCTCCCCCTAGTACCCACAAGATTACTAAAGATCTATTATAGCAGTTTCTTTGATCGAATGGATCTTATTTCACTATCAAGAAATATTTACAGGGCTTCTCTGGTGGTACACTGGGTAAGGATACTGCCTTGGGTTTATACAGAGAGAAAAACAAATCATGAGGTTGTTAAAGTTGCCAGTGAGAACTATAATTGACTTTGATGCAAGGCAGGACATGCTTGTGCTAATGAATCTCATTTTTAAGGGTAAGTATCTGATAAATAGATAAGCTTTCACAAGTTATTTTCAGTGAAAGTGGCCAATAAATATCTTGTATTTCTGGTAGATACTCTGAAACTCTTTGCTAGGACAAAAAGTGGTCAAAGATCAGATTCCACTCAGGCTGAGATATGCAGAAATCACATTTCTTTATTCACCTCTTAGTTTCATTTTAGAACATTCTCTTAACTCTCCATATTTTGTGTGTGTGTATGTGTGTATGTATGTTTTGCAACAAGTAGAAATAAGACTACTGTTACTCACAGATGCCTTGTTTATCTAGAAAACACTAGCAAATGCAGAGTTTTTAAAAATTTCCTAGAATAAATATGCAAGGATAACAAAATTAGAACATACAATTTTGATATACAAAAAATGATTGTTTGCTCACTTTCTTTTGCTTGATTGTTGTCTTAGATACTAAAAATGAACAATGAAATTTGAAGTTTAAAAAATATATAGTAGTACAAAAAGTTGAATATTTTGGTATAAGTCTACCAAGGTAATGTGAAAAAAGCTGGAAAAACTTAAGTTAGACTGAGAGAATAAAAAGTGAGTTATAACATATAGCAGTAAACTCATGAGCAGAAACTGCCTCAGGAACCAGTGCAGGAGTAGAATAATAATAAGAGACGCACTTTTCAAATTACTGGAGGTTCAATCTGATAATTAAACAAAATCTGAAAATTAAAAATTCCAGAGGAAACAAATCTGATAATTAAAAACTCTATAGGAACCGGGCCATAGGTAGAACCTCAAAATACTGTAAGATATACCTCCAGAAAACAGATAAGGCACTACAGTAAATAGAGAAAAATCCCCAATGATAAAACTGTAGAATGATTGTCCTCCCCCTAGTACCCACAAGATTACTAAAGATCTATTATAGCAGTTTCTTTGATCGAATGGATCTTATTTCACTATCAAGAAATATTTACAGGGCTTCTCTGGTGGTACACTGGGTAAGGATACTGCCTTGCAGTGCAAGGGGCATCATTTCTATCCCTTGCCCGGGAAGATCTCATGTGCCACAGAGTGGCTGGACCAACGTGTCCAACTACCGAGCCGGAGCTCTGGAGCGCATGTGCCCAGAGCCAGTGCTCTGCATCGAGAGAGGCCATTGCGATGGGAGGCCCACACCGGCCAAAGAACAAAGATGGAAATAAATGAAAGACCAATAGAAGTGGCCAAAAAAAAAAAAAAAAAAGTAGAGAAAGCACCAGAATCAGATATGTCAGGGATGTTAGAATTGTCAGATCAGGGATCTAAAACAGTTATAATTCATATGCTAAGATTCAATGGATAAAGAAAACAGCATGCATAAACATGTAGAATACATAAACAGAGAAATGGAACCTCCCCCCGCAAAAAAACCCCACAATAAATGCTAGATATATAGAGATCAAATGCACTAAAAGAAATTAAGAGTACCCTTGATGGACTTACTAGCAGACTGGACATAGTTGAGGAAAGGCTCAGAGCTTGAGGAAATTTAAAAAAAAAAAAAAAAAACAACTCAAAATTGAAAAACAAAATGAAAAAAAGGTGAAGAATTAAAAATAAATCAAATATAATATCCAAGGACTGTCAGACATCTACAAAAGTTGCAATAGACACAATGTAATCAGAACATAAGAAGAAGAAATAAAAGACAAAAGAACAAAGGGAATATTTAAAATAATGATTAGTGAGAATTTCACCCAAATTAAGCTTAGACACTAAATAACAGATCGAGGAAGCTTGGAGACTGCCAAGTAATAAAGACCATAAAAGTTACACCTGAGCTTATCATTTTCAAACATCATAAAATCAAAGATTTTTAAAAATTATATCCTGAAAGAAGCCTCAGGAAGAAAATGCAAAAATAAGAACTGCATCTGACTTATCAGAAATAATGCAAGCAAAAAAGAGACAGGAGTGAAATATTTAAGTTGTTAAACCAAAAACATGAATAAATAAATAAAAGAAAAAGATACACCAACATAGAATTCTATGCTCTGTGAAGTTATCCTTCAAAGTCAAAGGGAGAAATAAAGATTTCCTTTTACAAGAACTGAGATAATTTGTTGCAAGTAAACCTGTTTTGCAAATGTTAAAATAATTTCTTTTGAGGAAAAAAACTGTTATACCAAATATCATGCCTATATAAAGAAAACCATCTGTAGTAACTAGAAAAACTAATGCCTAATTAAAAACCGCATTGAGATACTACTATGCACCTATTAGAACAATTAAAATTCAAAAGAATTGCAAAGACATGGAGCAACTGAAACTCTTATGCACCTATAAAACTAAGTTAAGTTGGTATAATCAGCTTGTAAACATTTTGACAACTTCTTCATAATTTAAACATGCATCTATCTTTGGATATATCCATCATTCTCTTATTTTTAAACAAGATAAATGAAAACAACATATGTACAAAAAAAATTGTACGTAAATACTCATAGCAGGTTTATTTGTAATTGACAAAGATTGAAGTAATCTAACCATCAACATGAACAAATAAATCAATTGCCCTAAATATCATACAATGGGAAGCTACCTTAAAAATAAATTTAAAAAGAGATTAAATACTGATACATGCAATAACAAGTATAAATCTGAAAGTAACTACAATGAATGAAGGAATTTAGGCAATACAGGAAAAAAGAAAATGTTCTATATAATTCTATATTTCGAAATTTCCATTAAATCAGCACTAGCCTATAGTGATTGAAAGCAGATCTGTGGTTTTCTGTGTATTGGGGTAAAGTGTAAAGGATCTAGATGGAAAGGCTAACGTGAGAGACAAAAGAACAAAGGAATATTTAAAATAATGATTAGTGAGAATTTCACCCAAATTAAGCTTAGACACTAAATAACAGATCGAGGAAGCTTGGAGACTGCCAAGTAATAAAGACCATAAAAGTTACACCTGAGCTTATCATTTTCAAACATCATAAAATCAAAGATTTTTAAAAATTATATCCTGAAAGAAGCCTCAGGAAGAAAATGCAAAAATAAGAACTGCATCTGACTTATCAGAAATAATGCAAGCAAAAAAGAGACAGGAGTGAAATATTTAAGTTGTTAAACCAAAAACATGAATAAATAAATAAAAGAAAAAGATACACCAACATAGAATTCTATGCTCTGTGAAGTTATCCTTCAAAGTCAAAGGGAGAAATAAAGATTTCCTTTTACAAGAACTGAGATAATTTGTTGCAAGTAAACCTGTTTTGCAAATGTTAAAATAATTTCTTTTGAGGAAAAAAACTGTTATACCAAATATCATGCCTATATAAAGAAAACCATCTGTAGTAACTAGAAAAACTAATGCCTAATTAAAAACCGCATTGAGATACTACTATGCACCTATTAGAACAATTAAAATTCAAAAGAATTGCAAAGACATGGAGCAACTGAAACTCTTATGCACCTATAAAACTAAGTTAAGTTGGTATAATCAGCTTGTAAACATTTTGACAACTTCTTCATAATTTAAACATGCATCTATCTTTGGATATATCCATCATTCTCTTATTTTTAAACAAGATAAATGAAAACAACATATGTACAAAAAAAATTGTACGTAAATACTCATAGCAGGTTTATTTGTAATTGACAAAGATTGAAGTAATCTAACCATCAACATGAACAAATAAATCAATTGCCCTAAATATCATACAATGGGAAGCTACCTTAAAAATAAATTTAAAAAGAGATTAAATACTGATACATGCAATAACAAGTATAAATCTGAAAGTAACTACAATGAATGAAGGAATTTAGGCAATACAGGAAAAAAGAAAATGTTCTATATAATTCTATATTTCGAAATTTCCATTAAATCAGCACTAGCCTATAGTGATTGAAAGCAGATCTGTGGTTTTCTGTGTATTGGGGTAAAGTGTAAAGGATCTAGATGGAAAGGCTAACGTGAGAGATGAAACTTGAGTGTGATAAATGTGCTTGTAAACATTTTGACAACTTCATAATTTAAACGTGCCTGTTATTTTGATTTTTGTAATGATTTCCCGATTGTATAAATGTCACATACATCAACTTTCATTAAATATTGTAAATAGTTACAATGTATGTCAATCATAACTAAGTAAAGCTCTTTAAAAATAAGGCTTAAAGCCCTTGGTAATGAAAAGAAATATGACTAATTAATTTGAAAATTGAAAAGGAAGAAAATAAAAATCACTGTACATAAAAACAGCATTCAGATTATGGACAATGCAGTAGTAATCTTACTAAATATAAATGATTTATTATTACAAGTTAGAAAACAGACTTCAATTCAGGAAAACAAAGCATGTTAAATTTTGTCATCTAAAATACCTTGAATAAAATCTATGACAAACCTAGACAGTATATACAAAAGCAAACTCATCACTTTGTCAACAAAGGTCCATCTAGATAAAGCTATGGTTTTTCCTCTAGTTGGATACAGCTGTGAGTATTTGACCATAAAGAAGACTGAGCACTGAAGAACTGATTCTTTCAAACTGTGGTCTTAGAGAAGTCTTGAGAATCCTTTGGAGTGCAAGGAGATCAAATGATCAATCCTAAAGGAAATCAATCCTAAACACTCACTAGAAGAAATTATGCTGAAGCTGAATCTCCAATAATTTTGCCACCTGATGAGAAGAGACAACTCATTTGAAAATACCTTGATGCTGGAAAAAATAGAAAGCAAGAGAAGGGGATGACAAAGGATGAGATGGTTAGATGGCATCACTGACTCAATGGACATGAATTTGACCAAGCTCTGTGAGATGGTGACGGACAAGGAAGCCTGGCATGTTTCAGTCCATGGTGTTGCAAAGAGAAGGATAAGACTGAGAAATTGAACTGAACAGAAAAACACACCTAAACTAAAATGATAGAGAAAAACTGAAAGTAAAAGATCTGAAAATGATAATAGCCTTCAAATATTAATATCAATTACAACAAAAATCTAGTGCAGAAGTATTAATAAATGATAGGATAACGTTCATGGTAAAAAAGTTAATAATAACTTTAGGAACTAAAATTCATTAATGATATAAAACAAATGTATAACAATTGCACATAGTTTTATATATGACATTATCCTAAATAAAGGTCAAAATATGCTGAAACTTATAGCATTATGTTTATCAGAATTACTAGCAAATTCCAGCATTTTATTATAAATCAGATTTGCTAAATTTAGTGTCCAGCATTATACATTTTTTAAAAAATCACCTTGATGATTGTTAAGCACAGAGATGTTAAAGAAACTGTTGTCTCATGATAAGCCATTCTCTGAACTAATTTTAAAGTTTCAGGGAAGAACTACATAGAATTTTATGAAGCAGTGATTTCCAGACCTGAGTGTATACCAGAAGCATTTGTAGAGATTATTATAACACAAATTAAAACTTATTCACAGGATTCCTAACCGTAACTTTGAGCTAAGGCCTGATAATTTGCATTTCTAAAAACTTCTGAGAATAGTGTTTGGAAGATGAAGGATTATACTTCAAAACTACTGAAATAAAGAGATACCAGATTCATGACAGTATTTTGTGGGTTTTCATTCTCTCCATCTTGCAGTGTGTGTGTGTGTGTGTGTGCACGTACATTAGTTGCTCAGTGTGTCCAACACTTTGCGACCCAATAGACTCTAGCCAGCCAGCCTTCTCTGTCCATGGAATTCTCCAAGCAAGAATATTGGAGTGGGTTGCCATTTCCTTCAGGCATTAAAGGGCTGTAATATATTTTAAAAAGTGCTTAGGAAAGACCTATATTATAAAAGTGAAATTTACCTTTATTGAGAATTTTGATTTTCTTTTACTTCAATCTTCAATTAAGATTACCCTTGCAGGCTTCCCTGGTGGTCCAGTGGGTAAAGAGTCTGACTTGAGGGCACTGGTTCAATCCCTGGCACAGGAAGACCCCACATGTCACCCAGCAGATTGACTGGTGTGCCCAATTACGAGTCACTGCTCTGGAGTGCATGCATCTAGAGCCATGCTGCTCCTTTTGGGGCAGGCCAAATATAAATAACAATTACAACAAAAATCTAGTGCAGAAGTATTAATAAATGATAGGATAACGTTCATGGTAAAAAAGTTAATAATAACTTTAGGAACTAAAATTCATTAATGATATAAAACAAATGTATAACAATTGCACATAGTTTTATATATGACATTATCCTAAATAAAGGTCAAAATATGCTGAAACTTATAGCATTATGTTTATCAGAATTACTAGCAAATTCCAGCATTTTATTATAAATCAGATTTGCTAAATTTAGTGTCCAGCATTATACATTTTTTAAAAAATCACCTTGATGATTGTTAAGCACAGAGATGTTAAAGAAACTGTTGTCTCATGATAAGCCATTCTCTGAACTAATTTTAAAGTTTCAGGGAAGAACTACATAGAATTTTATGAAGCAGTGATTTCCAGACCTGAGTGTATACCAGAAGCATTTGTAGAGATTATTATAACACAAATTAAAACTTATTCACAGGATTCCTAACCGTAACTTTGAGCTAAGGCCTGATAATTTGCATTTCTAAAAACTTCTGAGAATAGTGTTTGGAAGATGAAGGATTATACTTCAAAACTACTGAAATAAAGAGATACCAGATTCATGACAGTATTTTGTGGGTTTTCATTCTCTCCATCTTGCAGTGTGTGTGTGTGTGTGTGTGCACGTACATTAGTTGCTCAGTGTGTCCAACACTTTGCGACCCAATAGACTCTAGCCAGCCAGCCTTCTCTGTCCATGGAATTCTCCAAGCAAGAATATTGGAGTGGGTTGCCATTTCCTTCAGGCATTAAAGGGCTGTAATATATTTTAAAAAGTGCTTAGGAAAGACCTATATTATAAAAGTGAAATTTACCTTTATTGAGAATTTTGATTTTCTTTTACTTCAATCTTCAATTAAGATTACCCTTGCAGGCTTCCCTGGTGGTCCAGTGGGTAAAGAGTCTGACTTGAGGGCACTGGTTCAATCCCTGGCACAGGAAGACCCCACATGTCACCCAGCAGATTGACTGGTGTGCCCAATTACGAGTCACTGCTCTGGAGTGCATGCATCTAGAGCCAGTGCTCTGCAGTGAGACAAGCCATTGTGATGGGAGGCCCACACAGGCCAAAGAACAAAGAGGGATGGAAATAAATAAGTGAAACACCAATAAAAGAGCCCCCCCCCAAAAAAAAAAACGTGATTACATGTTAAAAAAAAAGGATTACTCTTGCAGTCATTGTTGATGACTTACGTCTTACCCACTTACGTCTAATTACATTGCAATTCAATTGATTATATTTCTGTTTTAAACTTTAATTCAAATAGTTTTCTCAATTTTCATCGGACCTACTCAGAACCTCTCAATTAAATACTGCAATAACTTCTGACTGATCTCCCACCGCAAGTTTCTCCTGAGTCCTATGAAATCCATTTTGTAAGCCTTATGCAATATTTTTGAAGCATGGCTTGGGTTATTTTGCTTCTTCATTCAAAATTGTTTCTTTCTGTTCACTTGAATATCTCATTTGCAACAAAGCATAGTATGTAAATCCTTAGCAAGATCTTAACTCATTTACTTAATAAATATTCAAAAGTAAGTTTCAAGTACACGCAGGCCTCTGTGCTCAGTTCTTGCTCTAGGATGTTTTAAAAGTTCAAAACTGTTCCTTTTCTTATTAAGACAGAATCTAGTGGAAAAGACATACCATAGATAATCATAAGTGGACAAATAATTAAGAAATAGAAGTATAATAGCCTTCAGCTTCATGGAATAAATTTCCCATAGACACGAAGTTCTTCTTATATATTTACGTATTTCCTATGCATCATGTTATATTATCTTTCTTTCCCTGAAAATGTCTAATTATTTCTTATCTTTGTAGTTTTGCCACCATCTGGAATGTTTTCCCTCTACTTCCCTTACTTGAGAGCTCACTCATTTTTTAAGATCCAATTGAAAAGTCTTCCTTATCCCACAAGTCAGGATTGATTACTCCATCTTCTGTACTCCTACAGCATATCGAATTTCAATTTGTATAGTGACTTACTTATCAGTCATTCCAACTAGATACATCCTATGGGAGGACAGAAGCTGTAACCTCCATTGCCAGCACAGCATTTTGTGCAGAGCTTAAATTTAACTCATGCTTGTTGAGTAAATGAAAAATGCAATTTAAACTTTTTTTTTTTTGCCTTGCAGACAAAATAGCAATTGGCAACTATACTTTTTTTTCTTTTTAAGCCACTGTTATAGAGGATTTTAAATTCATCACTATAGAGGTTGAAGATAAACTAAAATATTTAGATTCCCAAGTATAAATTAAAAAACTAAGAACTCAAAAATATACTTTCTAATTATCCATTAGTCAAAATTAATGACTTCCCTTTACGCAATTCAAATTAGATTATATTTCTGTTTTAAACTTTAATTCAAATAGTTTTCTCAATTTTCATCGGACCTACTCAGAACCTCTCAATTAAATACTGCAATAACTTCTGACTGATCTCCCACCGCAAGTTTCTCCTGAGTCCTATGAAATCCATTTTGTAAGCCTTATGCAATATTTTTGAAGCATGGCTTGGGTTATTTTGCTTCTTCATTCAAAATTGTTTCTTTCTGTTCACTTGAATATCTCATTTGCAACAAAGCATAGTATGTAAATCCTTAGCAAGATCTTAACTCATTTACTTAATAAATATTCAAAAGTAAGTTTCAAGTACACGCAGGCCTCTGTGCTCAGTTCTTGCTCTAGGATGTTTTAAAAGTTCAAAACTGTTCCTTTTCTTATTAAGACAGAATCTAGTGGAAAAGACATACCATAGATAATCATAAGTGGACAAATAATTAAGAAATAGAAGTATAATAGCCTTCAGCTTCATGGAATAAATTTCCCATAGACACGAAGTTCTTCTTATATATTTACGTATTTCCTATGCATCATGTTATATTATCTTTCTTTCCCTGAAAATGTCTAATTATTTCTTATCTTTGTAGTTTTGCCACCATCTGGAATGTTTTCCCTCTACTTCCCTTACTTGAGAGCTCACTCATTTTTTAAGATCCAATTGAAAAGTCTTCCTTATCCCACAAGTCAGGATTGATTACTCCATCTTCTGTACTCCTACAGCATATCGAATTTCAATTTGTATAGTGACTTACTTATCAGTCATTCCAACTAGATACATCCTATGGGAGGACAGAAGCTGTAACCTCCATTGCCAGCACAGCATTTTGTGCAGAGCTTAAATTTAACTCATGCTTGTTGAGTAAATGAAAAATGCAATTTAAACTTTTTTTTTTTTGCCTTGCAGACAAAATAGCAATTGGCAACTATACTTTTTTTTCTTTTTAAGCCACTGTTATAGAGGATTTTAAATTCATCACTATAGAGGTTGAAGATAAACTAAAATATTTAGATTCCCAAGTATAAATTAAAAAACTAAGAACTCAAAAATATACTTTCTAATTATCCATTAGTCAAAATTAATGAAAATCACAAGAATTATATCTGATTCTTAAGAGTAATTATATGCATGACATTTCTCTTATGAATTTGAATTACAATTAAATTTATTTATTAATAGATTATGCAACTGAACTGGTTTTTATTTCTGTACAGTATTTCAGTCATATAGGCCCAATATTTCAGCATATTTAGCAAAGATTCAATATTCCAATGCTCTACAAAAATTCCAAAATTTTGGTCAAACTTATGTAGTCAAAATCAGTGCAAAATGATTGCAAATTTTGAGGAAGAACAAGAATAGAAAAAGCCTAATGATTTTACAAAATACAAGGAATTGGTTCAATGTTTAGCTTAATCTATGTTTTATTAAAGGAAACAGTGCAACTTTAAAGTCTGTTATGTAAAAGACAAATTAATTTCAGGGCTGACCAGTAACAAAAGTGTTCTAGATAAAATGGTTATATTCACAGCCTTCATGTATCAAAATGCACCTGGTTGAATCAGAACAAACTGTTTATTCAGTCATGGAGAAAAAAGCTGTAAATAAATAGAATTTTTTGGCTGACTCATCTGGAGTTTAAAATGAAAAACACTGGAAGTCAACCTGAGATAGCTTTAAGATATAGAAAGATGGTTGACAAAAGGGATGACAAGCATTCATCCATGTTAACAGTAAAACATAAGTCTAAAAATCAGTCACCCTGCTGAATTCCTAAAGCATGACTCCTTTAAATGTTAACATGAAACTTCGAATTTCAATTTGTATAGTGACTTACTTATCAGTCATTCCAACTAGATACATCCTATGGGAGGACAGAAGCTGTAACCTCCATTGCCAGCACAGCATTTTGTGCAGAGCTTAAATTTAACTCATGCTTGTTGAGTAAATGAAAAATGCAATTTAAACTTTTTTTTTTTTGCCTTGCAGACAAAATAGCAATTGGCAACTATACTTTTTTTTCTTTTTAAGCCACTGTTATAGAGGATTTTAAATTCATCACTATAGAGGTTGAAGATAAACTAAAATATTTAGATTCCCAAGTATAAATTAAAAAACTAAGAACTCAAAAATATACTTTCTAATTATCCATTAGTCAAAATTAATGAAAATCACAAGAATTATATCTGATTCTTAAGAGTAATTATATGCATGACATTTCTCTTATGAATTTGAATTACAATTAAATTTATTTATTAATAGATTATGCAACTGAACTGGTTTTTATTTCTGTACAGTATTTCAGTCATATAGGCCCAATATTTCAGCATATTTAGCAAAGATTCAATATTCCAATGCTCTACAAAATTCCAAAATTTTGGTCAAACTTATGTAGTCAAAATCAGTGCAAAATGATTGCAAATTTTGAGGAAGAACAAGAATAGAAAAAGCCTAATGATTTTACAAAATACAAGGAATTGGTTCAATGTTTAGCTTAATCTATGTTTTATTAAAGGAAACAGTGCAACTTTAAAGTCTGTTATGTAAAAGACAAATTAATTTCAGGGCTGACCAGTAACAAAAGTGTTCTAGATAAAATGGTTATATTCACAGCCTTCATGTATCAAAATGCACCTGGTTGAATCAGAACAAACTGTTTATTCAGTCATGGAGAAAAAAGCTGTAAATAAATAGAATTTTTTGGCTGACTCATCTGGAGTTTAAAATGAAAAACACTGGAAGTCAACCTGAGATAGCTTTAAGATATAGAAAGATGGTTGACAAAAGGGATGACAAGCATTCATCCATGTTAACAGTAAAACATAAGTCTAAAAATCAGTCACCCTGCTGAATTCCTAAAGTTCAATGACTTCCCAGTAGTAATTATTTAAGCTAAGCTTGTTAAGGTATAACTTATATATATTGAAATTCACACATCTTAGCTGTACAATTCTACAAATTTTAACAGATGTATGAATAGTATAACTTTACAGAATCATTATCTGGGGTAAAATATTTTTTTTATGCCTAGAAAATGTTACTGCCTTATGACATAAATTTTTTTAAGCATATATATTGAGGTATATGTGCTCAGTTGCTCAGTCATGTGCCACACTTTGCAACCCCATGGACTATAGCCTTAAAGGCTCCTCTGCTCATGGGATTTTCCAAGCGAGAATACTGAAATGAGTATTCATTCCCTGTTCCAGGAGATTATCCCTACCAAGGAATCAAACTGTGTTTCTTGGATTTCCTGCACAGGTGAATTCTTTTTTTCGACTATTTTATTTTTCTAATTGAAGGATAATTGCTTTAAAGAATTTGCTTGTTGTCTATCAAATATTATAATGAACCAGGGAGAGAATACTCTCCCTTTTCAACCTCTTTCCCATCTCCCTTCTCCTATCCTACCCATCCATGTTGTTACAGAGCTCATTTTGGATATCCTGAAACATTCAGCAAATACCCACAGGCTATCCCTATTTATTTTACATATGGGGAGGTAAATTGCCATTTACTCCATCCATACATCTCCCCTATCCCCCTCCACCTCCAGTGTCCATCAGTCTGTTCTTTGTTTGTTGATCTTTTACTATCCTACAGATAAATTAATCAGCACCATCTTTCTAGATCTCATAGGTATGCATTAGAATACAATATTTATATTACTCTTTCTGACAAACTTCACTCTTTATAATAAGACTCTAGGTTCATCCACCTTATTAGAACTGACACAAATGTGCCCCTATATGTACCACAGTTTCATGTATCAGTGGATATCTAGGTTGTTTCCATATTCTAGCTATTGTAAATGGTACTACAATGAACATGGGGTTACATGTGCCTTTTTTAAAATTTAGTTTCCTCAGAGTATACGGCTAACAGTGGGATTTCTGGGTCATATGGTGGTTCTATTCCTAGTTTTGTGAGGGATCTCCATAGTGTCTTCCATATGGGCTGTATCAGTTTGCATTCCCACTAACAGTGCAAAAGAGTTCCCTTTTCTCGACACCCTCTCCAGCATTCATTGTTTGTAGACTTTTTGATGATGGCCATTCTGACTGGTGTGAGGTGATATCTCATTGCGCTTTTGATTTGCATTTGTGTAATAATTGAGCATCTCTTCTTGTGTATGTTAGACATCTATATGTTTTCTTAAAAGGAGGAAATTTTCCTTTTTTAGGGCTTAGTTCTCTGTTTATCAACACTGTTTTGGATATTCAGAGTTTGGCCGGGAAAAAAAAACTCATCAGTCATGTGCCACACTTTGCAACCCCATGGACTATAGCCTTAAAGGCTCCTCTGCTCATGGGATTTTCCAAGCGAGAATACTGAAATGAGTATTCATTCCCTGTTCCAGGAGATTATCCCTACCAAGGAATCAAACTGTGTTTCTTGGATTTCCTGCACAGGTGAATTCTTTTTTTCGACTATTTTATTTTTCTAATTGAAGGATAATTGCTTTAAAGAATTTGCTTGTTGTCTATCAAATATTATAATGAACCAGGGAGAGAATACTCTCCCTTTTCAACCTCTTTCCCATCTCCCTTCTCCTATCCTACCCATCCATGTTGTTACAGAGCTCATTTTGGATATCCTGAAACATTCAGCAAATACCCACAGGCTATCCCTATTTATTTTACATATGGGGAGGTAAATTGCCATTTACTCCATCCATACATCTCCCCTATCCCCCTCCACCTCCAGTGTCCATCAGTCTGTTCTTTGTTTGTTGATCTTTTACTATCCTACAGATAAATTAATCAGCACCATCTTTCTAGATCTCATAGGTATGCATTAGAATACAATATTTATATTACTCTTTCTGACAAACTTCACTCTTTATAATAAGACTCTAGGTTCATCCACCTTATTAGAACTGACACAAATGTGCCCCTATATGTACCACAGTTTCATGTATCAGTGGATATCTAGGTTGTTTCCATATTCTAGCTATTGTAAATGGTACTACAATGAACATGGGGTTACATGTGCCTTTTTCAAATTTAGTTTCCTCAGAGTATACGGCTAACAGTGGGATTTCTGGGTCATATGGTGGTTCTATTCCTAGTTTTGTGAGGGATCTCCATAGTGTCTTCCATATGGGCTGTATCAGTTTGCATTCCCACTAACAGTGCAAAAGAGTTCCCTTTTCTCGACACCCTCTCCAGCATTCATTGTTTGTAGACTTTTTGATGATGGCCATTCTGACTGGTGTGAGGTGATATCTCATTGCGCTTTTGATTTGCATTTGTGTAATAATTGAGCATCTCTTCTTGTGTATGTTAGACATCTATATGTTTTCTTAGGAGAAATGCCTGTTTAGGGCTTTTTCTCACATTTTGATTCAGTTGCTTGCTTTACTGATTGATTCTTCCAGCTCCATTCTCGTTTCCTCAAGACTGCTTAGTTCTCTGTTTATCAACACTGTTTTGGATATTCAGAGCCTTTTGTGGTTCTAATATGAATTGTGAAATTATTTGTTGCAATTATGTGGAAAATGTCACTGGTAATTTAATAAGAATCATACAGTATCTGTAGATATGATTTGGTAGTATAGTCATTTTTCAGAGTATTGACTTTTCTAAGCTGGGACATTGAATGTCTCTCCACCTATTTTTGTTTGCTGATTTCTTTCATCAGAGTTTAAAATTTTTTGTAAATACACTCTTAGTCTCTTTAGGTAGGTTTATTCCTATATATATATATATACATATATATACATATGTATACATATGTATACACGCACACACATATATGTATATATATATATATATATATATATATAGCTTTTTTTTTTTTTTGCTGCAATGATGAATGAGATGATGAATGAGATTGATTCCTTAATTTTCCTTTCTGATTTTCATTGTCAGTATATAGGATGGTAAGTGATATCTGTATATTGGTTTTGTATCCTATGACTTTGCTAAATTCACTGAATAGCGTTAGCAGTTTTCTGATCGTATCTGATCGTATCTTTAGGTTTTCAAACAACCATATCATATCATCTGCAAGCAGTGAGAATTTTACCTTTTTTCCAATCTGGATTACTTTTATTTATTTATTTTTGTTTAATTGACATATCCAGTGCTTCCAAAACTTTTTGAATAAAACTGACTTGATCATGGTGCATGATATTTTTAATGCTTTATTGAATTCTGTTTTCTAGAATTTTGCTGAGGAATTTTGCATCTATGTTCATCAGTGGTATTGGCCTGTAATTTTCTTTTTTGTGTGTTGTCTTTGCCTGGTTTTGGTAACAGGATGATTTCAGCCTTGTACAATGAGTTTATGAATGCTCCTTCTGCTAATATTTATTGAAAATTTTCAGAAGGATAGGCGTTAGCCCCTTTTATAAAATTGCTCCTTGGGCTTTTTTAGTGGAGTGAAGTGTTTTTTTTTAATTACAATTTCAATTGCGCTTTTGATTTGCATTTGTGTAATAATTGAGCATCTCTTCTTGTGTATGTTAGACATCTATATGTTTTCTTAGGAGAAATGCCTGTTTAGGGCTTTTTCTCACATTTTGATTCAGTTGCTTGCTTTACTGATTGATTCTTCCAGCTCCATTCTCGTTTCCTCAAGACTGCTTAGTTCTCTGTTTATCAACACTGTTTTGGATATTCAGAGCCTTTTGTGGTTCTAATATGAATTGTGAAATTATTTGTTGCAATTATGTGGAAAATGTCACTGGTAATTTAATAAGAATCATACAGTATCTGTAGATATGATTTGGTAGTATAGTCATTTTTCAGAGTATTGACTTTTCTAAGCTGGGACATTGAATGTCTCTCCACCTATTTTTGTTTGCTGATTTCTTTCATCAGAGTTTAAAATTTTTTGTAAATACACTCTTAGTCTCTTTAGGTAGGTTTATTCCTATATATATATATATCATATATATACATATGTATACATATGTATACACGCACACACATATATGTATATATATATATATATATATATATATAGCTTTTTTTTTTTTTTGCTGCAATGATGAATGAGATGATGAATGAGATTGATTCCTTAATTTTCCTTTCTGATTTTCATTGTCAGTATATAGGATGGTAAGTGATATCTGTATATTGGTTTTGTATCCTATGACTTTGCTAAATTCACTGAATAGCGTTAGCAGTTTTCTGATCGTATCTGATCGTATCTTTAGGTTTTCAAACAACCATATCATATCATCTGCAAGCAGTGAGAATTTTACCTTTTTTCCAATCTGGATTACTTTTATTTATTTATTTTTGTTTAATTGACATATCCAGTGCTTCCAAAACTTTTTGAATAAAACTGACTTGATCATGGTGCATGATATTTTTAATGCTTTATTGAATTCTGTTTTCTAGAATTTTGCTGAGGAATTTTGCATCTATGTTCATCAGTGGTATTGGCCTGTAATTTTCTTTTTTGTGTGTTGTCTTTGCCTGGTTTTGGTAACAGGATGATTTCAGCCTTGTACAATGAGTTTATGAATGCTCCTTCTGCTAATATTTATTGAAAAATTTTCAGAAGGATAGGCGTTAGCTCTTCTCTAAATGTTTGATAGAATTCACTTGTGAAGCTGCCTGACACTGGGCTTTTTTGTAGTGGAGTGAAGTGTTTATTGTTTTAATTACAATTTCAATTACAGTGTTTGTAATTGGCTTGTTCATAATTTCTATTTCTTCCTGGTTCCATTTGGGAGATTGAATTTTTCTAGTATCTGTCTTTTTCCTCTAGGTTATCCAGTTTATTAGCATTTAGTTGTTTGTAATAGTCTCTTATCCTTTGTATCATTGCATTGTATGATGTAACCTCTTCTCTGTCATTTCTGATTTTGCTGTATTTATTTTTCTCCCTTTCTTCCTTGATGAGTTTGGCTGTCAATTTTGTTTATCTTCTCAAAGAACCAGTTTTAATTTTATCAATCTTAACTACGGTTTCGTTCATTTATTTGTTACTTATTTATCATCTTATGATTCATTTCCTTCTACTGACAGTTTTTGCTGTTATTGTTCTTCTTCTGTTTTCTATATCCTTAAATGTAGTGTTAGGTTGTCTATGCAACGTTTTTCTTCTTTCTTGAGGTAGGAATGTATTGCTGTAAACTTCTCACTTAGAACTGCTTTTGTTGCATTCCATAAGTTTTGGATCATTGTATTTTTATTTCTAGGAATATTTTTATCTCCTTTCTTATTTTTTCAGTAACTTCTTCAATATTTCCAAATGTGTTGTTTAACCTCAATTTGTTCCTCTTTTTTTTTTTTTTTTTTGCAGTTGTTGTCTTCCTGCAATTGATATCTAGTCTCATAGTGTTGTAGCCAGAGAAGATGCCTGATACAATTTCAGTTTTCTTGAATTTACTGAGGCTTGGTATGTAGTTCAATATGTGGTCTATTCTGGAGAATGTTCAATGTGCACTTGAGAAGAAAATATATTCTTCTACATTGGATGGAACGTCCTAAAAGTATCAATTAGGTACATTTGGCATAATACTACATTTAAGGTTTGTGTTTCCTTATTGATTTTCTATTTTGATGATCTTTCCATTGGTTTAAACGGGGTGCTAAAGTCCCCCACTATTATTCTGTTATTGTCAGTTTCCCTTTTATATCCGTTAGTGTTTGCCTCATGTATTTAGGCAAACTTTTATGCTGAGTAGTATAAAAATTTATAATTGTTATGTCTTCATGGATTGAAACCTTGTTCATTATGTACTGTCCTTCTTTATCTCTTATAATAATCTTTATTTTTGTGTGAAATGAGAACTGTCACTCAAACTTTCATTTGATTTCCATTTGCTTGGAGTATCCTTTTCCATCCTTTTATTCTCAGTCTGTAGGTTTCTCTGGGTCTGAAGTAGGTCTCTTATAGGCTGCACATATATATGTATCTTGATTTTGTATCCACTCAGCCAGTCTGCCTCTTTATGTTGGAACATTTAATCCACTTACATTTAAAGTGATTACTGATACATATGTGCATATTGGCGTTTCTTGAATTGTTTTGGGTTTGTTTCTGCAGGTCTTCATTTTTCTGTGTGTTTATTGCCCATATAAATCTCATTATAAGTCCTATTATCTGTTGTAAAACTGGTTTTGTGGTGCTAAATTATCTTAACTTTTGCTGAGCTATAAAGCTTTTGATTTCTCAGTTAATTCTGAATGAGATCCTTCCCAGGTAGAGTAATATGAGTCCTAGTTTTTTTGTTTCTTTGTTTTTTCTTTTTTTAGAAATACCTTGCTGTTGGTGTTTTTTTTTTTTTTCCTTCTTCATCTTCTTCTTTTTTTATAAAATTATTTATTTTAAAGGTTTTACAGAGTTTTGTTGTTCACAGGCATGTATATTCCCAGATCACTCATATGCAC
This sequence comes from Tragulus kanchil, assembly GCA_022376925.1. Classification (NCBI taxonomy): domain Eukaryota; kingdom Metazoa; phylum Chordata; class Mammalia; order Artiodactyla; family Tragulidae; genus Tragulus; species Tragulus kanchil. The sequence goes on along the minus strand of JAIOJX010000027.1, from coordinate 52,899,733 downwards.
ATCCCTGGTCCCCACCCTACCAGTTCCCCCCATCCCACCCCTCCAGCCCATCACCCCATGCCATTATGAGCACTCCTATTCCCTTAGCACAATGACAATGGCTGTCTTTTCCACACATGACTGTATAGGTTTCCATGTTACACGCTCCATGCCTTCCCCTCCCTATTTCTCCCCTACAATGTCCCTATGTCTATGCTCTGTCTGTTTTTCCATGAGTTCCTTGTGTGTGTTAACAATTTTTTTGGATGGAACGTCCTAAAAGTATCAATTAGGTACATTTGGCATAATACTACATTTAAGGTTTGTGTTTCCTTATTGGTTTTCTATTTTGATGATCTTTCCATTGGTTTAAACGGGATGCTAAAGTCCCCCACTATTATTCTGTTATTGTCAGTTTCCCTTTTATATCCGTTAGTGTTTGCCTCATGTATTTAGGCAAACTTTTATGCTGAGTAGTATAAAAATTTATAATTGTTATGTCTTCATGGATTGAAACCTTGTTCATTATGTACTGTCCTTCTTTATCTCTTATAATAATCTTTATTTTTGTGTGAAATGAGAACTGTCACTCAAACTTTCATTTGATTTCCATTTGCTTGGAGTATCCTTTTCCATCCTTTTATTCTCAGTCTGTAGGTTTCTCTGGGTCTGAAGTAGGTCTCTTATAGGCTGCACATATATATGTATCTTGATTTTGTATCCACTCAGCCAGTCTGCCTCTTTATGTTGGAACATTTAATCCACTTACATTTAAAGTGATTACTGATACATATGTGCATATTGGCGTTTCTTGAATTGTTTTGGGTTTGTTTCTGCAGGTCTTCATTTTTCTGTGTGTTTATTGCCCATATAAATCTCATTATAAGTCCTATTATCTGTTGTAAAACTGGTTTTGTGGTGCTAAATTATCTTAACTTTTGCTGAGCTATAAAGCTTTTGATTTCTCAGTTAATTCTGAATGAGATCCTTCCCAGGTAGAGTAATATGAGTCCTAGTTTTTTTGTTTCTTTGTTTTTTCTTTTTTTAGAAATACCTTGCTGTTGGTGTTTTTTTTTTTTTTCCTTCTTCATCTTCTTCTTTTTTTATAAAATTATTTATTTTAAAGGTTTTACAGAGTTTTGTTGTTCACAGGCATGTATATTCCCAGATCACTCATATGCACATCCCTGGTCCCCACCCTACCAGTTCCCCCCATCCCACCCCTCCAGCCCATCACCCCATGCCATTATGAGCACTCCTATTCCCTTAGCACAATGACAATGGCTGTCTTTTCCACACATGACTGTATAGGTTTCCATGTTACACGCTCCATGCCTTCCCCTCCCTATTTCTCCCCTACAATGTCCCTATGTCTATGCTCTGTCTGTTTTTCCATGAGTTCCTTGTGTGTGTTAACAAGGCCATCCTACTAGATTCCATATATGTGTGTTAATATACTATACTTGTCTTTCTCTTTTTGATTCACTTCACTTTTTATGATAGGTTCTAGAGCCAGTCACTTCATTAGGACTGAGTCTTCTGCATTTCTTTTAACAGCTGAGTAGTAGCAGTCCATTGTATATATGTACCAGAGCTTCTGGATCCATTCATTCATCGATGGACATCTATGTTGCTTCTATGTTCTGAGTATTGTATAGAGAGCTGCAATGAGCATTCGGGTACAGGTACTTCTTTCAGTTGTGGTTTCATCTGGATACAGGCATAGAAGTGGGATTGCTGGGTCATAGGGTGCTTCTATTTTTAGTTTTTTAAGAAATCTCCAGACTGTCTTCCATAGAGGCTGTATCAATTTACATTCCCACCAGCAATGCAAAAGGGTTCCCTTTTCTCTGCACCCTCTCCAGCATTTATTGTCTGCAGATTTATAGATGATGACCATTCTGACTGGTGTGAGGTGATATCTCATTGTAGTTTTAATTTGCATTTCTCTAATAATAAGCGAGGTGGGGCATCGATTCATGTGCTTTTAGGCCATTTGTATGTCCTCTTGGAGAGGCATCTCTTTAGATCTCTTCCCTATGTTTTAATTGGGTTGGTCGTTTTTCCTGTGCTGAGTTGTCTGAGTTGTTTGTCGATTTTGGAGACTAATTTGTTGTCTGTTGCTTCATTTGCTATGATTTTCTCTCACTATGTGGGGTGTCTGTTCAGCTTTTTTGTAGTGTCTTTTGCTGTACAAAAGCTTTTAAGTTTCATGAGGTCTCACATGTTCATTTTTCTTTTCAGTTCCACTATTTTAGCAGGTGAGTCAGAGAAGATCTTGCTTTGATTGATGTCCTTGAGGGTTTTGCCTATATTCTCCTCTAAGAGTTTGATAGTTTCTGGTCTTACATTTAGGTCTTTAATCCATTTTGAGTTGATCTTAGTGTATGATGTCAGGGAATGTTCCAACTTCATTTTTTTTGCATGTAGCTGTCCAATTTTCCCAGCACCACTTGTTGAAGAGACTGTCTTTGTCCCATTTTATAGTTTGGCTTGCTTTGTCAAAAAGGTAGCCATAGGTGCGTATGTTTATCTATGGGTTCTTGATCTTGTTCCATTTGACTAGAGTTCTAGAGCCAGTCACTTCATTAGGACTGAGTCTTCTGCATTTCTTTTAACAGCTGAGTAGTAGCAGTCCATTGTATATATGTACCAGAGCTTCTGGATCCATTCATTCATCGATGGACATCTATGTTGCTTCTATGTTCTGAGTATTGTATAGAGAGCTGCAATGAGCATTCGGGTACAGGTACTTCTTTCAGTTGTGGTTTCATCTGGATACAGGCATAGAAGTGGGATTGCTGGGTCATAGGGTGCTTCTATTTTTAGTTTTTTAAGAAATCTCCAGACTGTCTTCCATAGAGGCTGTATCAATTTACATTCCCACCAGCAATGCAAAAGGGTTCCCTTTTCTCTGCACCCTCTCCAGCATTTATTGTCTGCAGATTTATAGATGATGACCATTCTGACTGGTGTGAGGTGATATCTCATTGTAGTTTTAATTTGCATTTCTCTAATAATAAGCGAGGTGGGGCATCGATTCATGTGCTTTTAGGCCATTTGTATGTCCTCTTGGAGAGGCATCTCTTTAGATCTCTTCCCTATGTTTTAATTGGGTTGGTCGTTTTTCCTGTGCTGAGTTGTCTGAGTTGTTTGTCGATTTTGGAGACTAATTTGTTGTCTGTTGCTTCATTTGCTATGATTTTCTCTCACTATGTGGGGTGTCTGTTCAGCTTTTTTGTAGTGTCTTTTGCTGTACAAAAGCTTTTAAGTTTCATGAGGTCTCACATGTTCATTTTTCTTTTCAGTTCCACTATTTTAGCAGGTGAGTCAGAGAAGATCTTGCTTTGATTGATGTCCTTGAGGGTTTTGCCTATATTCTCCTCTAAGAGTTTGATAGTTTCTGGTCTTACATTTAGGTCTTTAATCCATTTTGAGTTGATCTTAGTGTATGATGTCAGGGAATGTTCCAACTTCATTTTTTTTGCATGTAGCTGTCCAATTTTCCCATCACCACTAGTTGAAGAGACTGTCTTTGTCCCATTTTATAGTTTGGCTTGCTTTGTCAAAAAAAAGGTAGCCATAGGTGCGTATGTTTATCTATGGGTTCTTGATCTTGTTCCATTTGTCTATAGTTCTGTTTCTGTGCCAGTACCATACTGTCTTGAGGACTGTTGCTTTGTAGTGTTGTCTGAAGTTAGGGAGGCTGATTCCTCCAGCTCCGTTTTTCTTTCTCAGGATTGCTTTGGCCATTCGGGGTCTTTTGTGTTTCCATATGAACTGTGTTATTCTTTTGTTTAGTTCTGTGAAAAATGTCAATGGTAGTTGAATATGTATTGTTTTGAATATGTAGATGATATTTGGTAGTGTGGTCATTTTCAAAATATTGATTCCTCCGACCCAGGAACATGGAATATTTCTCCATCTGTTTAAGTCTTCTTTAATTTCTTTCATGAGTGTCTTGTAATTTTCTGTGCACACTTCTTTTGTTTCTTTGTGTAGGTTCATTCCTAGATATTTGATTCTTTTGATTGCAATGGTGAAGGGGATTGCCTCTTTGATTTCGTTTTCTGATTTTTCATTGTTTGTGTATAGGAATGCCAGTGATTTCTGTGTGTTGACTTTGTATCCTGCAACTTTGCTGAATTCATTGATTAGCTCTGGTAGCTTTGTCAGAGTGTCTTTGGGATTTTCTATGTATAATATCATGTCATCTGCAAAAAGAGAGAGCTGGACTTCTTTTCCAATCTGGATTCCTGTGATTTCTTTCTCTTCTCTTATTGCCGCTGCTAGAACTTCCAGGACTATGTTGAATACTAGTGATGAAAGTGGACACCCCTGTCTTGTTGCTGATCTTAGAGGGAATGCTTTCATTTTTTTACCGTTGAGGATAATGTTTGCTGTGGGCTTCTCATATATGGCTTTTATTATGTAGAGATAGGTTCCTTCTATGCCCATTCTCTGAAGAGTTTTTATCATAAATGGATGTTGTACTTTGTTGAAGGTATTTTCCGCATCTATTGAGGTGATCTTGTGGTTTTTGTCTCTCAGTTTGTTGATATGGTGTATCACATTGATTGCTTTGTGGTTGTTGAAGAATCCTTGCATACATGGAATGAACCCGACTTGATCGGGTTTTATGATAAATCTGTTTGCTAGGATTTTGTTGGAGACTGTCTTTGTCCCATTTAAGTTTGGCCTTTGCTTTGTCAAAAAGGTAGCCATAGGTGCGTATGTTTATCTATGGGTTCTTGATCTTGTTCCATTTGTCTATAGTTCTGTTTCTGTGCCAGTACCATACTGTCTTGAGGACTGTTGCTTTGTAGTGTTGTCTGAAGTTAGGGAGGCTGATTCCTCCAGCTCCGTTTTTCTTTCTCAGGATTGCTTTGGCCATTCGGGGTCTTTTGTGTTTCCATATGAACTGTGTTATTCTTTTGTTTAGTTCTGTGAAAAATGTCAATGGTAGTTGAATATGTATTGTTTTGAATATGTAGATGATATTTGGTAGTGTGGTCATTTTCAAAATATTGATTCCTCCGACCCAGGAACATGGAATATTTCTCCATCTGTTTAAGTCTTCTTTAATTTCTTTCATGAGTGTCTTGTAATTTTCTGTGCACACTTCTTTTGTTTCTTTGTGTAGGTTCATTCCTAGATATTTGATTCTTTTGATTGCAATGGTGAAGGGGATTGCCTCTTTGATTTCGTTTTCTGATTTTTCATTGTTTGTGTATAGGAATGCCAGTGATTTCTGTGTGTTGACTTTGTATCCTGCAACTTTGCTGAATTCATTGATTAGCTCTGGTAGCTTTGTCAGAGTGTCTTTGGGATTTTCTATGTATAATATCATGTCATCTGCAAAAAGAGAGAGCTGGACTTCTTTTCCAATCTGGATTCCTGTGATTTCTTTCTCTTCTCTTATTGCCGCTGCTAGAACTTCCAGGACTATGTTGAATACTAGTGATGAAAGTGGACACCCCTGTCTTGTTGCTGATCTTAGAGGGAATGCTTTCATTTTTTTACCGTTGAGGATAATGTTTGCTGTGGGCTTCTCATATATGGCTTTTATTATGTAGAGATAGGTTCCTTCTATGCCCATTCTCTGAAGAGTTTTTATCATAAATGGATGTTGTACTTTGTTGAAGGTATTTTCCGCATCTATTGAGGTGATCTTGTGGTTTTTGTCTCTCAGTTTGTTGATATGGTGTATCACATTGATTGCTTTGTGGTTGTTGAAGAATCCTTGCATACATGGAATGAACCCGACTTGATCGTGATGTATGAGTTTTTTGATGTGTAGTTGAATTCTGTTTGCTAGGATTTTGTTGAGGATCTTGGCATCTAAGTTCATCAGTCAGATTGGCCTAGAGTTTTCCTTTTTTGTGTTGTCTTTGCCTGGTTTGGGTATCATGGTGATGATGGCCACGTAGAATGTGTTTGGAAGTTTTCCTTCCTGTGCAATTTTTTGGAGGAGTTTTAGACGGACAGACAGTAGCTCTTCTTAAATGTTTGGTAGAATTCACCTGTGAAGGCATCTGGCCCTCGGCTCTTTTTTGGGTGGATTTTTAATCACAAATTCGATTATTGAGCTTGTGATTGGGCTGTTCAAAGTTTCTGCTTCTTCTTGGCTCAGTCTTGGGAGAATAATCTTCCCCAGGAAATTGTCGATTTCCTCCAGGTTGTCCAGTTTGTTACCATAGAGTTGTTCCTAATACTCTCTTGTAATCCTTTGGATTTCTGCATCATCTGTTGTAATCTCTCCTTTTTCGTCTTTGATTTTGTTGATCTGTTTCTTTTTTCTCTTTCTCCTGATGCATCTGGACAGTGGCTTTTCAATTTTGTTTACCTTTTCAAAGAACCAGCTTTTTGTTTTATTTATCTGTACTATAGTTTCTTTCATTTCTTTCTCATTTATTTCTCCTCTAGTCTTTATAAATTCTCTTCTTCTGCTGGCTTTGGGGTGCTTCTGTTCTTCTTTTTCCAATTATTTTAAGTGGAGGGTTAAGTCATCTGCTTCATATTTTCCTGGTTTCTTGAGGTGGGATTGTATTGCTATAAATTTTCCTCTTAGAGCTGCTTTAGTGGTATCCCATAGGTTTTGCATGGTCGTTTGTTCATTATCATTTTCTTCTAGGAATTATTTAATTTTGCCTTTGATTTGTCAGTAATCAGTTGGTTTTTTTAAGTATGTGTAGTTGAATTCTGTTTGCTAGGATTTTGTTGAGGATCTTGGCATCTAAGTTCATCAGTCAGATTGGCCTAGAGTTTTCCTTTTTTGTGTTGTCTTTGCCTGGTTTGGGTATCATGGTGATGATGGCCACGTAGAATGTGTTTGGAAGTTTTCCTTCCTGTGCAATTTTTTGGAGGAGTTTTAGACGGACAGACAGTAGCTCTTCTTAAATGTTTGGTAGAATTCACCTGTGAAGGCATCTGGCCCTCGGCTCTTTTTTGGGTGGATTTTTAATCACAAATTCGATTATTGAGCTTGTGATTGGGCTGTTCAAAGTTTCTGCTTCTTCTTGGCTCAGTCTTGGGAGAATAATCTTCCCCAGGAAATTGTCGATTTCCTCCAGGTTGTCCAGTTTGTTACCATAGAGTTGTTCCTAATACTCTCTTGTAATCCTTTGGATTTCTGCATCATCTGTTGTAATCTCTCCTTTTTCGTCTTTGATTTTGTTGATCTGTTTCTTTTTTCTCTTTCTCCTGATGCATCTGGACAGTGGCTTTTCAATTTTGTTTACCTTTTCAAAGAACCAGCTTTTTGTTTTATTTATCTGTACTATAGTTTCTTTCATTTCTTTCTCATTTATTTCTCCTCTAGTCTTTATAAATTCTCTTCTTCTGCTGGCTTTGGGGTGCTTCTGTTCTTTTTTTTCCAATTATTTTAAGTGGAGGGTTAAGTCATCTGCTTCATATTTTCCTGGTTTCTTGAGGTGGGATTGTATTGCTATAAATTTTCCTCTTAGAGCTGCTTTAGTGGTATCCCATAGGTTTTGCATGGTCGTTTGTTCATTATCATTTTCTTCTAGGAATTATTTAATTTTGCCTTTGATTTGTCAGTAATCAGTTGGTTTTTTTAAGTATGTGTTGTTTAATCGCCATGTGTTTGTGTTTTTAGTGATTTTTTTCCTGTGGTTGATCTCTAGTCTCAGTGTATTGTGGTCCAAGAAGATGGTTGATATAATTTCAGTTTTCTTGAATTGACTGAGGTTTGATTTGTGGCCCAAGATGTGGTCTATCCTGGAGAATATTCCGTGAGCACTTGAGAAGAAAGTGTATTCTTCTGCTTTTGGATGGAACATCCTAAAGATATCGATGAGGTCCATCTTTTCTAGTATGACACTTAAGGCTTGTGTTTCTTTATTAATTTTCTGTTTGGATGATCTATCCATTGGTGTGAGAGGAGTGTTAAAGTCTCCTACAATTACTGTTTTATTATTGATTTCTTCCTCTATGTCTGAAAGTATCTGTCTCATGTATTGAGGTGCCCCTGTGTTGGGTGCATAGATTTTCATGGCCATTATGTCTTCCTCTTGGATAGATCCCTTACTCATGATATAGTGGCCTGCCTTGTCTCTTAGAATCTTCTTTACTTTAAAATCTACTTTGTCTGATATGAGGATTGCTACTCCAGCTTTCTTTTGATTTCCATTTGCATGGAATATCTTTTTCCAGCCTCTCACTTTCAGTCTATGAGTGTCTCCACGTCTGAAGTGGGTCTCTTGTAAATAGCATATATATGGGTCATGTTTCTGGATCCATTCACCCAGTCTGTGTCATTTGGTTGGAGCATTTAATCCATTTACATTCAAAGTAATTATTGATACGAATGTTCCTATTGTCATCTTCTTAGAAGTTTGGGGTTTGATTTGTAGGACTTCTCCTACTCTTGTATTTATTGGCTATTTCAGGCCCTTTAGCACTTGTTGTAGGGCTGGTTTTGTGGTACAGAATTCTTTTAGTTTTTGTCTGTCTGTGAAGCTTTTGACTTCACCGTCAATTCTGAGTGAGATTCTTGCTGGGTAGAGAATTCTTGGCTGGAGGTTATTCTTTTCGCCATTTAAATGTGTCCTGTCATTCTCTTCTGGCCTGCAGGGTTTCTGTTGAAAGATCCACAGTTAGACATATGGGGGTTCCTTCATATGTTATTTGTTGTTTGCTCCTAGCTGCTTTTAGTGATCTCTCCTTATATTTAGTCTGCATTAGTTTGATTAGAATGTGCCTTGGTGTGTTTCTTCTGGGGTTTATCCTGTATGGAACTCTTTGTGCTTCTTGGACTTGGTTGACTATTTCCTTTCCCATGTTGGGGAAGTTTTCAACTATAACCTCTTCAAGAATTTTTTCGTAGTTTTTTTTTGAACTCCTACTTTGTGGAAAAGATATCGATGAGGTCCATCTTTTCTAGTATGACACTTAAGGCTTGTGTTTCTTTATTAATTTTCTGTTTGGATGATCTATCCATTGGTGTGAGAGGAGTGTTAAAGTCTCCTACAATTACTGTTTTATTATTGATTTCTTCCTCTATGTCTGAAAGTATCTGTCTCATGTATTGAGGTGCCCCTGTGTTGGGTGCATAGATTTTCATGGCCATTATGTCTTCCTCTTGGATAGATCCCTTACTCATGATATAGTGGCCTGCCTTGTCTCTTAGAATCTTCTTTACTTTAAAATCTACTTTGTCTGATATGAGGATTGCTACTCCAGCTTTCTTTTGATTTCCATTTGCATGGAATATCTTTTTCCAGCCTCTCACTTTCAGTCTATGAGTGTCTCCACGTCTGAAGTGGGTCTCTTGTAAATAGCATATATATGGGTCATGTTTCTGGATCCATTCACCCAGTCTGTGTCGTTTGGTTGGAGCATTTAATCCATTTACATTCAAAGTAATTATTGATACGAATGTTCCTATTGTCATCTTCTTAGAAGTTTGGGGTTTGATTTGTAGGACTTCTCCTACTCTTGTATTTATTGGCTATTTCAGGCCCTTTAGCACTTGTTGTAGGGCTGGTTTTGTGGTACAGAATTCTTTTAGTTTTTGTCTGTCTGTGAAGCTTTTGACTTCACCGTCAATTCTGAGTGAGATTCTTGCTGGGTAGAGAATTCTTGGCTGGAGGTTATTCTCTTTTCGCCATTTAAATGTGTCCTGTCATTCTCTTCTGGCCTGCAGGGTTTCTGTTGAAAGATCCACAGTTAGACATATGGGGGTTCCTTCATATGTTATTTGTTGTTTGCTCCTAGCTGCTTTTAGTGATCTCTCCTTATATTTAGTCTGCATTAGTTTGATTAGAATGTGCCTTGGTGTGTTTCTTCTGGGGTTTATCCTGTATGGAACTCTTTGTGCTTCTTGGACTTGGTTGACTATTTCCTTTCCCATGTTGGGGAAGTTTTCAACTATAACCTCTTCAAGAATTTTTTCGTAGTCTTTCTTCCCTTCTTCTTCCTCTGGAACTCCTATAATTCTAATGTTGGTGCGTTTGATACTGTCCCATAGGTCTCTGCTGCTATCCTCAGTTCTTTTAATTCTTTGGGCTTTGTTCTGTTCTTCAGCATTTAATTCCACCATTTTATCTTCCAGCTCACTTATCCTTTCTTCTGCCTCTTATACTCTACTGTTGAGACCTTCTAAAGTATTTTTTGAATTCAGCAATTGAGTTGGTGGTCTCTATTTGCTTGTTTTTCATTTCCTGCATGTATTTTCTCAATGCACTGATTTTCTTTAATATTCTGTTTTTGGTGTTTTGCATCCTCATTGCTATAGCTTTTCTGAATTCTCTTTCAGATAATTTGTCTATCTCCTCCTCTGTCATTTGAAGCTGTGTTTCTCTAGCTTGGTCCTTCACTTGTGCAGTGTTTCTCTGTCTTTTCATTATTAGGTTAGTTTTTGTTTCTTTGTGTGTGTCTGTGTGTATGAAGTTCTTTTCTCCACCAGGCTTCTTGGTTGAATTCTCCCTTCCTTTGGGTTTCTGTCCTTCTAAAAGGGTTCAGTGGTTTCTGTCTTGGGTGGTGTTAGGTCTTGTTTACAGGTGAATAATCTCTAGTGTTGTATGTTCTTTGATAGTGTCAGGTCTTGGAATCAAGGCTTCCACTCCGAGGATCCTTGGTTTGATGATTGGTCAGTGGGTATAGGCTCTATGTCTGGTTTGTTAAGGTGTTCCGTGATATTAGTTCCAATACTAGCATCTGAGGAACAAGAGATGCATCCGTGATGGGTGCCAGTCATTAAAGCATGCAGATGTTTTCTAACAGAGTCATAAGATATACATTCATACACAGCAATAACCACATCCAACCAGTCTTACAGTGTAAAGCATAGGAAATTTTTCTGGCAAACGACACAATCAAAGATGATACTTGCCCATTAAGGTCTGAATTAATTAAAATAGTGCCTGGAAAAATAGATCCGGGTCAAGGTCCTGGCTTGGACTATTTCACTGAAAGCAATATTTAGCTAAGACACCTTTCCACATGTTGGGGAAGTTTTCAACTATAACCTCTTCAAGAATTTTTTCGTAGTCTTTCTTCCCTTCTTCTTCCTCTGGAACTCCTATAATTCTAATGTTGGTGCGTTTGATACTGTCCCATAGGTCTCTGCTGCTATCCTCAGTTCTTTTAATTCTTTGGGCTTTGTTCTGTTCTTCAGCATTTAATTCCACCATTTTATCTTCCAGCTCACTTATCCTTTCTTCTGCCTCTTATACTCTACTGTTGAGACCTTCTAAAGTATTTTTTGAATTCAGCAATTGAGTTGGTGGTCTCTATTTGCTTGTTTTTCATTTCCTGCATGTATTTTCTCAATGCACTGATTTTCTTTAATATTCTGTTTTTGGTGTTTTGCATCCTCATTGCTATAGCTTTTCTGAATTCTCTTTCAGATAATTTGTCTATCTCCTCCTCTGTCATTTGAAGCTGTGTTTCTCTAGCTTGGTCCTTCACTTGTGCAGTGTTTCTCTGTCTTTTCATTATTAGGTTAGTTTTTGTTTCTTTGTGTGTGTCTGTGTGTATGAAGTTCTTTTCTCCACCAGGCTTCTTGGTTGAATTCTCCCTTCCTTTGGGTTTCTGTCCTTCTAAAAGGGTTCAGTGGTTTCTGTCTTGGGTGGTGTTAGGTCTTGTTTACAGGTGAATAATCTCTAGTGTTGTATGTTCTTTGATAGTGTCAGGTCTTGGAATCAAGGCTTCGCCCCCAAGGGTCCTTGGTTTGATGATTGGTCAGTGGGTATAGGCTCTATGTCTGGTTTGTTAAGGTGTTCCGTGATATTAGTTCCAATACTAGCATCTGAGGAACAAGAGATGCATCCGTGATGGGTGCCAGTCATTAAAGCATGCAGATGTTTTCTAACAGAGTCATAAGATATACATTCATACACAGCAATAACCACATCCAACCAGTCTTACAGTGTAAAGCATAGGAAATTTTTCTGGCAAACGACACAATCAAAGATGATACTTGCCCATTAAGGTCTGAATTAATTAAAATAGTGCCTGGAAAAATAGATCCGGGTCAAGGTCCTGGCTTGGACTATTTCACTGAAAGCAATATTTAGCTAAGACATGTGTTGGAGGTGAGGAGGTGGAGAGTGTATGGGTAATGAGAAGGAATAGATTCGTCTTGGAAGGATTTTATAGGGTTACATAGCCAAGATTAGTGTGTTGTATTGTTTAGTGCTGGGAGAGAGTAGTGGAGACAGGAAGGTAGGAAATATTTATCCAGAGGATATTTGTAGATAGGAGAAAGTTTTACATTTAGAACATAGAGGGAGGAAGCAGTGGCAAAGAGGACAGAAAATTAGAAGTTTCCAAGAATTAAAATTTAAAAAAAAAATTAAAAATTAAAAAGGGAAGAAAAACTTAAAAAGAAGAGAGAAACAAGAAAACCCAAAACTGACCGATCAAACAAATGAACAGAACTGTCCACAGCAAATAAACTCCAAAAAAAGTTAAATACTGTCCCTGGTTTTTATCCTCTCATCTGTCTGGTAGAAGCAAATCTGAGGGAGGAGGAGCCAAGATGGCGGAGGAATGAGGGGAAGATTTCACCAGCTCTCCAACAGAATCACCAGAACTAATCAAGAAAAGAACCACCACCAACAAACCAGCCGCTAGACGACAGAAGAATTCCACAGGTCCGGGAGAATAGAAGAGTGAATAGCCAGAAATTTCCCGGAGCTAGGGTTCTAAGAATCGTCTGTCCTAACCTCACACCAGACTGCACCGACGAAGAGCGCGCCAGCAAGTGCCCTAAAAGGGGGCCTAAGCAGAGCCTCGGGGGAGAAAGGGCAGCACTCAGTGTGAAAACTCCAAGAATCCGCCCGGATCGCCGGCAGAAATTAAGACACTGCGAAGATAGGATACAGCAGGGCCGAGCAGAACGCGCTTGCTGCCTGGAGATCTCAGGCCGGACTGAAGGAGACGGCAGAGCGGCCAGTGTGAGAAATGCAGCGCTTGGCCGCAGGACGAAAATTGCGACTTTCCGCCTGGCACCGGGTGAGTTCAAACACTCCTAGTGGGGGACTGGCTGAAGGGGAAGTCGCCCGCAGATTGCTGACCAGGGACCGGCTCGAGCCAGACGGGGAAACTTGCGCCTGCCTTTGGGACTTGGAGGCGCAACCGGCATTGCCCGCGCGCCAGTGGAGGAAGAACCCCTGCGCCCCCATAGCTGCACCCCCATAGCTGCACCCCCATAGCTGCACCCCCATAGCTACACCCGCAGCGGCGGAAGCCGGGAGAAGGGCAGGTATCACAGGCTACCTGCAGATGCGCTGCAGAGCCAGGACGCCCCCGCCCAACACGGGATTGCGCGCGCACCACTGTCCCCCGCCCGACGGACTGGGATCAGCCCGCGCCCCCGCCCAACCCGGGACAGCGCTTGCCGCACCCCGCGCCCAACACAGTGGGATCAGCCCGCGCTCCCGCCCAACCCGGGACAGTGAGTGCACCGTGGTCCCCCGCCCAACGGACAGCCCGCCGTCCCCGCCAGCATCTGAGCTTGCAGACCGGTGCCATAAGGAAAAGGCTGCATCATCAAGACAACACCATCGAGAGCAGACTGGCTTCCAGACAGATGAGAGGATAAAAACCAGGGACAGTATTTAGCTTTTTTGTTTATCTGTTGTGGACGGTTCTGCTTATTCGTTTAATTGGTCAGGTTTGGGTTTGTTTTATGTTTTTTTTTTTTTTCTCTCTCTCTCTTTGATCACTTATTAAGTTTCTCCTCATTTTTTTTTGTAATTTTTAATTTTTTTTATTTTTAATTATTAATTTTTTTATTATTAATTTTTTTTTTTATTTTAATTCTTGAACTTCCAATTTTCTTTCCTCTTTCCCACTCCTTCCTCCCTCTATGTTCTAAATCTAAAACTTTCTCCTATATACCACTACCCCCTAGATAAATATTTCCGACCTTCCTGTCTCCAATATTCTCTCCCAGCTGCACTAAACAAAACAACACACTAATCTTGGCTACATAACCCTATAAAATCCTTCCAAGTTGAATCTATTCCTTCTCATTACCCATACATTTTCCACCTTCTCACTCCCAACACATGTCTTAGTTAAAAATTGCTTTCAATGACGAAATAGTCCAAGCCAGGACTCTACCCAAGATCTATTTTTCCAGGCACTATTCTAATTAACTCAGAGCTTAATGGGCAAGTACCATCTTTGTTTGTGTCGTTTGCTAGGAAAATTTCCTATGCTTTATCACTGTAAAACTGGTTAGATGTGGTTATTGCTGTGTATGTATATATATATTATGACTCTGTTAGAAAACATCTGCATGCTTTTATGACTGTCACCCATTAGGGACACACCTCTTGCCCCTCAGTTGCTAGTATTTGAACTAATATCATGCAACACTATAGCAAACCAGGCATAGAGCCTACATCTCCTGACCAATCATCAAACCAAGGATCCTCGAACTAGAAGCCCTGATTCCAAGACCCCACACTATCAAGGAACATACAACACTAGAGATGAAACGACAGAGAAACACTGCACAAATGAAGGACCAAGCTAGACAATCACAGCCTCAAATGACAGAGGAGGAGATAGACAAATTATCTGAAAGAGAATTCAGAAAAACTATTCTAATGAGGATGCAAAACACCGAAAACAGAATATTAGAAGAAATTAGTGCATTGAGAAAAGACATGCAGGAAATGAAAAACAGGCAAATAGAGACCACCAACTCAATTGCTGAACTCAAAAATACGATAGAAGACCTCAACAGTAGACTATCTGAGGCTGAAGAACGGATAAGCGTGCTGGAAGATAGACTGGTGGAAATAACTGGTGAGGAACAGAACAAAGCCGAAAGAATGAAAAGAACTGATGAAAGCCTCAGGGACCTATGGGACAATATCAAACACACCAACATTAGAATTATAGGAGTCCCAGAAGAAGAAGAAGGGAAGAAAGTTTACGAAAAAATTCTTGAAGAGGTTATTGAAGAAAACTTCCCCATCATGGGAAAGGAAATAGTCAGCCATGTCCAAGAAGCACAAAGAGTTCCATCCAGGCTAAACCCTAGAAGAAACACACCAAGGCACATTCTAATCAAACTAACACAGACTAAATATAAAGACAGATTACTAAAAGCATCTAGAAGCAAACAACAAATAACATATAAAGGAAACCCCATACGTCTAACTGCGGATCTCTCAACAGAAACCCTGCAGGCCAGAAGAGAATGGCAGGACACATTTAAACGGCTAAAAGAGAATAATCTGCAACCACGAATTCTCTACCCAGCAAAAATCTCATTCAGAATCGATGGAGAAGTCAAAAGCTTCACAGACAGACAAAAACTAAAAGAATTCTGTATCAAAAAACCAGCCCTACAACAAGTGTTAAAGGGCCTGATATAGCCAATAAATACAAGAGTAGAAGTCCTACAAACCAAACCCCAGACTTCTAAGAAGATGACAATAGGAACATTCGTATCAATAATTACTAAAGATTTAAGAACAAAGCAAACGACCAGGCATAGAGCCTACATCTCCTGACCAATCATCAAACCAAGGATCCTCGAACTAGAAGCCCTGATTCCAAGACCCCACACTATCAAGGAACATACAACACTAGAGATGAAACGACAGAGAAACACTGCACAAATGAAGGACCAAGCTAGACAATCACAGCCTCAAATGACAGAGGAGGAGATAGACAAATTATCTGAAAGAGAATTCAGAAAAACTATTCTAATGAGGATGCAAAACACCGAAAACAGAATATTAGAAGAAATTAGTGCATTGAGAAAAGACATGCAGGAAATGAAAAACAGGCAAATAGAGACCACCAACTCAATTGCTGAACTCAAAAATACGATAGAAGACCTCAACAGTAGACTATCTGAGGCTGAAGAACGGATAAGCGTGCTGGAAGATAGACTGGTGGAAATAACTGGTGAGGAACAGAACAAAGCCGAAAGAATGAAAAGAACTGATGAAAGCCTCAGGGACCTATGGGACAATATCAAACACACCAACATTAGAATTATAGGAGTCCCAGAAGAAGAAGAAGGGAAGAAAGTTTACGAAAAAATTCTTGAAGAGGTTATTGAAGAAAACTTCCCCATCATGGGAAAGGAAATAGTCAGCCATGTCCAAGAAGCACAAAGAGTTCCATCCAGGCTAAACCCTAGAAGAAACACACCAAGGCACATTCTAATCAAACTAACACAGACTAAATATAAAGACAGATTACTAAAAGCATCTAGAAGCAAACAACAAATAACATATAAAGGAAACCCCATACGTCTAACTGCGGATCTCTCAACAGAAACCCTGCAGGCCAGAAGAGAATGGCAGGACACATTTAAACGGCTAAAAGAGAATAATCTGCAACCACGAATTCTCTACCCAGCAAAAATCTCATTCAGAATCGATGGAGAAGTCAAAAGCTTCACAGACAGACAAAAACTAAAAGAATTCTGTATCAAAAAACCAGCCCTACAACAAGTGTTAAAGGGCCTGATATAGCCAATAAATACAAGAATAGAAGAAGTCCTACAAACCAAACCCCAGACTTCTAAGAAGATGACAATAGGAACATTCGTATCAATAATTACTTTGAATGTAAATGGATTAAATGCTCCAACCAAACGACACAGGTTGGCTGAATGGATCAAGAAACATGACCCATATATATGCTGTTTACAAGAGACCCACTTCAGACATAAAGACATTCATAGACTGAAAGTGAGAGGCTGGAAAAAGATATTCCATGCAAATGGAAATCAAAAGAAAGCTGGAGTGGCAATCCTCATATCAGACAAAATAGATTTTAAAGTAAAGAAGATTCTAAGAGACAAGGCAGGTCATTACATCATGATTAAAGGATCCATCCAAGAGGAAGACATAACAGTCATGAACATCTACGCACCCAACACAGGGGCACCTCAATACATAAGACAGATACTTTCAGACTTAAAAGAAGAAATCAATAATAACACAATAATTGTAGGAGACTTTAACACTCCTCTCACACCAATGGATAGATCATCTAAACAGAAAATTAATAAAGAAACACAAGCCTTAAATGCCACACTGGAAAAGATGGACCTCATCGATATCTTTAGGACGTTCCATCCAAAAGCAGAAGAATACACTTTCTTCTCAAGTGCTCACGGAACATTCTCCAGGATAGACCACATCTTGGGCCACAAATCAAACCTCAGTCAATTCAAGAAAACTGAAATTATATCAACCATCTTCTCAGACCACAGTGCAATGAGACTAGAGATCAACCACAGGAAAAAAATCACTAAAAATACAAACACATGGCGATTAAACAACACTTACCTAAAAAACCAACTGATCATTGAGGAAATCAAAGAAGAAATTAAAAAATTCCTAGAAGAAAATGACAATGAATATACGACCGTGCAAAACTTATGGGACACGGCAAAAGCAGTCCTAAGGGGAAATTTATAGCAATACAATCCCACCTCAAGAAACTAGGAAAATATGAAGCAGATGACCTAACCCTCCGCTTAAAACAATTGGACAACAGAAAAAAAAGAGAATAATCTGCAACCACGAATTCTCTACCCAGCAAAAATCTCATTCAGAATCGATGGAGAAGTCAAAAGCTTCACAGACAGACAAAAACTAAAAGAATTCTGTATCAAAAAACCAGCCCTACAACAAGTGTTAAAGGGCCTGATATAGCCAATAAATACAAGAATAGAAGAAGTCCTACAAACCAAACCCCAGACTTCTAAGAAGATGACAATAGGAACATTCGTATCAATAATTACTTTGAATGTAAATGGATTAAATGCTCCAACCAAACGACACAGGTTGGCTGAATGGATCAAGAAACATGACCCATATATATGCTGTTTACAAGAGACCCACTTCAGACATAAAGACATTCATAGACTGAAAGTGAGAGGCTGGAAAAAGATATTCCATGCAAATGGAAATCAAAAGAAAGCTGGAGTGGCAATCCTCATATCAGACAAAATAGATTTTAAAGTAAAGAAGATTCTAAGAGACAAGGCAGGTCATTACATCATGATTAAAGGATCCATCCAAGAGGAAGACATAACAGTCATGAACATCTACGCACCCAACACAGGGGCACCTCAATACATAAGACAGATACTTTCAGACTTAAAAGAAGAAATCAATAATAACACAATAATTGTAGGAGACTTTAACACTCCTCTCACACCAATGGATAGATCATCTAAACAGAAAATTAATAAAGAAACACAAGCCTTAAATGCCACACTGGAAAAGATGGACCTCATCGATATCTTTAGGACGTTCCATCCAAAAGCAGAAGAATACACTTTCTTCTCAAGTGCTCACGGAACATTCTCCAGGATAGACCACATCTTGGGCCACAAATCAAACCTCAGTCAATTCAAGAAAACTGAAATTATATCAACCATCTTCTCAGACCACAGTGCAATGAGACTAGAGATCAACCACAGGAAAAAAATCACTAAAAATACAAACACATGGCGATTAAACAACACTTACCTAAAAAACCAACTGATCATTGAGGAAATCAAAGAAGAAATTAAAAAATTCCTAGAAGAAAATGACAATGAATATACGACCGTGCAAAACTTATGGGACACGGCAAAAGCAGTCCTAAGGGGAAATTTATAGCAATACAATCCCACCTCAAGAAACTAGGAAAATATGAAGCAGATGACCTAACCCTCCGCTTAAAACAATTGGAAAAAGAAGAACAGAAACATCCCAAAGCCAGCAGAAGACGTGAAATTATAAAGACTAGAGCAGAAATAAATCAGAAAGAAATGAAAGAAACTATAGTTCAAATAAATAAAACAAAAAGCTGGTTCTTTGAAAAGGTAAACAAAATCGATAAGCCTCTGGCAAGACTCATCAAGAAAAAGAGGGAGAAGAACCAGATCAACAAAATCAAAAACGAAAAAGGAGAGATTACAACAGATAATGCAGAAATCCAAAGGATTCTAAGAGACTATTATGAGCAACTCTATGGCAACAAACTGGACAACCTGGAAGAAATGGACAGTTTCTTGGGGAAAATCAATCTCCCAAGACTGAGCCAGGAAGAAACAGAAACTTTGAACAACCCAATCACAAGCTCAGAAATCGAATCTGTGATTAAAAATCTACCCAAAAATAAAAGCCCAGGACCAGATGGCTTCACAGCCGAATTCTACCAAACATTTAAAGAAGACCTAATGCCTGTCCTTCTAAAACTCTTTCAAAAAATTGCACAGGAAGGAAAACTTCCAAACACATTCTACGAGGCCACCATCACCCTGATACCCAAACCAGGCAAAGACAACACAAAAAAGGAAAATTACAGACCGATTTCTCTGATGAACTTAGATGCCAAGATCCTCAACAAAATCCTAGCAAACAGAATTCAACAACACATCAAAAAACTCATACATCATGATCAAGTTGGGTACATCCCAGGCATGCAAGGCTTCTTTAGCATCCGTAAATCAATCAATGTGATACACCATATTAACAAACTGAGAGACAAAAATCACATGATCATTTCAATAGATGCAGAAAAAGCCTTCGAAAAAGTACAACACCCATTCATGATAAAAACCAACTGATCATTGAGGAAATCAAAGAAGAAATTAAAAAATTCCTAGAAGAAAATGACAATGAATATACGACCGTGCAAAACTTATGGGACACGGCAAAAGCAGTCCTAAGGGGAAATTTATAGCAATACAATCCCACCTCAAGAAACTAGGAAAATATGAAGCAGATGACCTAACCCTCCGCTTAAAACAATTGGAAAAAGAAGAACAGAAACATCCCAAAGCCAGCAGAAGACGTGAAATTATAAAGACTAGAGCAGAAATAAATCAGAAAGAAATGAAAGAAACTATAGTTCAAATAAATAAAACAAAAAGCTGGTTCTTTGAAAAGGTAAACAAAATCGATAAGCCTCTGGCAAGACTCATCAAGAAAAAGAGGGAGAAGAACCAGATCAACAAAATCAAAAACGAAAAAGGAGAGATTACAACAGATAATGCAGAAATCCAAAGGATTCTAAGAGACTATTATGAGCAACTCTATGGCAACAAACTGGACAACCTGGAAGAAATGGACAGTTTCTTGGGAAGATCAATCTCCCAAGACTGAGCCAGGAAGAAACAGAAACTTTGAACAACCCAATCACAAGCTCAGAAATCGAATCTGTGATTAAAAATCTACCCAAAAATAAAAGCCCAGGACCAGATGGCTTCACAGCCGAATTCTACCAAACATTTAAAGAAGACCTAATGCCTGTCCTTCTAAAACTCTTTCAAAAAATTGCACAGGAAGGAAAACTTCCAAACACATTCTACGAGGCCACCATCACCCTGATACCCAAACCAGGCAAAGACAACACAAAAAAGGAAAATTACAGACCGATTTCTCTGATGAACTTAGATGCCAAGATCCTCAACAAAATCCTAGCAAACAGAATTCAACAACACATCAAAAAACTCATACATCATGATCAAGTTGGGTACATCCCAGGCATGCAAGGCTTCTTTAGCATCCGTAAATCAATCAATGTGATACACCATATTAACAAACTGAGAGACAAAAATCACATGATCATTTCAATAGATGCAGAAAAAGCCTTCGAAAAAGTACAACACCCATTCATGATAAAAACTCTTCAGAAAATGGGCATAGAAGGAACCTATCTCAACATAGTGAAAGCCATCTATGAGAAGCCCACAGCGAACATTGTCCTCAACGGAGAAAAACTGAAAGCATTCCCTCTAAGATCAGGAACAAGACAGGGGTGTCCACTTTCACCACTACTATTCAACATCGTCCTGGAAGTTCTAGCAACAGCAATAAGAGAAATCCTGAGAAAGAAAAACGGAGCTGGAGGGATCAGCTTCCCTAACTTCAGACTCTACTACAAAGCAACAGTCCTCAAGACAGTATGGTACTGGCATAAAAACAGAAATATAGACCAATGGAACAAGATCGAGAACCCAGAGATAAACCCACACACCTATGGGTACCTTATTTTTGACAAAGGAGGAGAAACTATAAAATGGGACAAAGACAGCCTCTTCAACAAGTGGTGCTGGGAGAATTGGACAGCTACATGCAAAAAAATGAAATTGGAACATTCCCTGACACCATACACTAAGATCAACTCAAAATGGATTAAAGACGTAAATGTAAGACCAGAAACCATCAAACTCTTAGAGGAGAATATAAGCAAAACCCTCAAGGACATCAATCAAAGCAAGATCTTCTCTGACCCACCAACTAAAATAGCAGAACTGAAAAGAAAAATGAACATATGTGACTTCATGAAACTTAAAAGCTTTTGTACAGCTAAAGAAATTACAAAAAAGCTCAACAGACACCCCACAGAGTGGGAGAAAATCATAGCAAATGAAACAACAGATAAAGAATTAATCTCCAAAATCTACAAGCAACTCAGACAACTCAGCACAGGGAAAACGAACAACCCAATCAAAAAATGGGAAAAAGACCTAAAGAGACGCCTCTCCAAAGAGGACATACAGATGGCCCAAAAGCACATGAAACGATGCTCAACCTTGCTTATTCTTAGAGAAATGCAAATTAAAACTACAATGAGATATCACCTCACACCCGTCAGAATGGCCATCTTCAAGAAATCTGCAGACAATAAATGCTGGATAGGATGCGGAGAAAAGGGAACCCTCTTGCATTGCTGGTGGGAATGTAAATTGATACAGCCTCTATGGAAGACAGTCTGGAGATTTCTTAAAAAACTAAAAACAGAAGCACCCTATGACCCAGCAATCCCACTATTAGGCTTATATCCTGGTGAAATCAAAACTGAAAGAAGCACCTGTACCCCAATGTTCATTGCAGCTCTCTATACAATAGCCAAAACATGGAAGCAACCTAGATGTCCATCGACGAATGAATGGATCCAGAAGCTCTGGTACATATATACAATGGAATACTACTCAGCTGTTAAAAGAAATACAGAAGACTCAATCCTAATGAAGTGGCTGGCTCTAGAACCTATCATGAAAAGTGAAGTAAGTCAAAAAGAGAAAGACAAATACAGTATACTAACACACATACATGGAATCTAGTAGGACGGTCTTGATATCACACACAGGGAACTCATGAAAAAAAAAAAAAAAGACAGAGCATAGACATAGGGACATCGTGGCGAATAAATAGGGAGGGGGAAGCATGGAGGAAGTAACAAGGAAACCTATAGTGTTATGTGTGGAAAAGATAGCTAGTGTCACAGTGCTAAGGGAATAGGAGTGCTTACAATGGCCTGGGGCAAAGGTCTGGAGGGGTGGGATGGGGGGATCTGGGTGGGTGGGGACCATGGATATGCATATGAATGATCTGGGAACATACATGTTGGCGAACAACAAAACTCTGTAAAACCTTTAAAATGAAGAATAAAAAAAAAAAAAAAAAAAAAAAGAAGCAAATCTGCTCTCGATAGTGTTGTCTTTATGATGTAGCCTTTCCTTTACTGCACCGGTTGCTACGACTTCTGTTTTTGTTTTCAGCCAAATAAGGCTTTGCTGCAAGCTCAGGTGCTGGCCGGGGCAGTGGGCTGATCCCAGTCCATCAGGCATGTGGCCACTGCGCATGCAGTCCCATGTTGGAGGAGCTGCCCCAGCTCTACTGCACACCTGCCAATAGCCTGCAATACCTGCCCTTCTCCTGGTTTCCTCTGCTTCAGGTGTAGCTATGGGGGTGCACGGGCTCCTCCGCCACTGGTGCATGCACACTGCCAGTTACACGTCCAAGCCTCAAAGGTGGACGCGAGCTTTCCCATCCGGCTCAAGCCTGGTCCCTGGTCAGCAATCCGTGTGCGACTTCCCCTCTACGTTCTGCATGCCCCCCACTAGGAGTGTTTGAAGTTACCCTGTGCCAGGCGGAAAGTTGCGATTTTCTATCAGCCACGTGTCGCAATTTTTGTGCTGGGCGCTCCCTTCTGGCTCCAGGTCTCTAGGTAGCACTCCACGGGGAACTTCCCAACTGCATTCAGCCTGGCCCTGCTCTAGTATCCTATCTTTGTAGTGTCTTAATTTCTGCTGGCGATCCAGCCGGATTCTTGGAACTTTTGCACTGGGCGCTGTCCTCTCTCCCCCAGCACTCCACTCAGGCCTCATTTTAGGGCACTTGCTAGCGCGCTCTCTATCGGTCCGGTCTGGCGTGGGGGTTAGGATAGAGGATTCTCAGAACAGTAGCTCTGGGAAAGTTCTGACTGTTCCCTTTTAGACCCTCGCAGACCTAAGGAGTTCTTCTGTCATCCAGAGGCTGTTTTGTTGGTGGCGTTTCATTTCTTGATTACTTCTGGTGACTATGTTGGGGAGCTGGTGAAATCTTCCCCTCATTCCTCCACCATCTTGGCTCTCTCTCCTGTGTTCACTTTCACAACTATTGTTCAACGTAGTCTTGGAAGTTCTAGCAACAACAATAAGAGAAGAGAAAGAAATAAAAGGAATCCAGATTGGAAAAGAAGAAGTAAAAATCTATTTGCAGATGACATGATATTATAGAGAGAAATCTCAAA
Source organism: Tragulus kanchil (assembly GCA_022376925.1). Taxonomy (NCBI): domain Eukaryota; kingdom Metazoa; phylum Chordata; class Mammalia; order Artiodactyla; family Tragulidae; genus Tragulus; species Tragulus kanchil. The sequence goes on along the minus strand of JAIOJX010000027.1, from coordinate 52,876,228 downwards.
AAAAATTCTTAGAAATTTACTAGAACTAATCCACAAATTCAGCAAAGTCGTGGGATACAAAATCAATATACAAAAACCCCTGGCATTCCTATATACAACAATGAAAAATCAGGAAAGTAAATAAAAGAGGAAGTCCCCTTTACCATTGCAATCATGAAAATAAAATATCTGCCCAGAGCTCAGTTTGCTGGCCGGGGCAGTGGGCTGATCCCAGTCCATCAGGCATGTGGCCACTGCGCATGCAGTCCCATGTTGGAGGAGCTGCCCCAGCTCTACTGCACACCTGCCAATAGCCTGCAATACCTGCCCTTCTCCTGGTTTCCTCTGCTTCAGGTGTAGCTATGGGGGTGCACGGGCTCCTCCGCCACTGGTGCATGCACACTGCCAGTTACACGTCCAAGCCTCAAAGGTGGACGCGAGCTTTCCCATCCGGCTCAAGCCTGGTCCCTGGTCAGCAATCCGTGTGCGACTTCCCCTCTACGTTCTGCATGCCCCCCACTAGGAGTGTTTGAAGTTACCCTGTGCCAGGCGGAAAGTTGCGATTTTCTATCAGCCACGTGTCGCAATTTTTGTGCTGGGCGCTCCCTTCTGGCTCCAGGTCTCTAGGTAGCACTCCACGGGGAACTTCCCAACTGCATTCAGCCTGGCCCTGCTCTAGTATCCTATCTTTGTAGTGTCTTAATTTCTGCTGGCGATCCAGCCGGATTCTTGGAACTTTTGCACTGGGCGCTGTCCTCTCTCCCCCAGCACTCCACTCAGGCCTCATTTTAGGGCACTTGCTAGCGCGCTCTCTATCGGTCCGGTCTGGCGTGGGGGTTAGGATAGAGGATTCTCAGAACAGTAGCTCTGGGAAAGTTCTGACTGTTCCCTTTAGACCCTCGCAGACCTAAGGAGTTCTTCTGTCATCCAGAGGCTGTTTTGTTGGTGGCGTTTCATTTCTTGATTACTTCTGGTGACTATGTTGGGGAGCTGGTGAAATCTTCCCCTCATTCCTCCACCATCTTGGCTCTCTCTCCTGTGTTCACTTTCACAACTATTGTTCAACGTAGTCTTGGAAGTTCTAGCAACAACAATAAGAGAAGAGAAAGAAATAAAAGGAATCCAGATTGGAAAAGAAGAAGTAAAAATCTATTTGCAGATGACATGATATTATAGAGAGAAATCTCAAAAAAAATTCTTAGAAATTTACTAGAACTAATCCACAAATTCAGCAAAGTCGTGGGATACAAAATCAATATACAAAAACCCCTGGCATTCCTATATACAACAATGAAAAATCAGGAAAGTAAATAAAAGAGGAAGTCCCCTTTACCATTGCAATCATGAAAATAAAATATCTAGGAATAAAGCTACCCAAAGAACCAAAAAATCTGTGCACAGAAAATTACAAGACAAGCATGAGAGAAATTAAAGAAGACTTAAACAGATGGAGAGATATTCCATATTCCTGGGTCGGAAGAATCAATATTGTGAAAATGACCATACTGCCAAATTTCATCTACAGAATCAATGAGATCCCTATCAAACTACCAATGACATTCTTCATAGAACTACATCAAAGAACAACACAGTTTTTATGGAAACACAAAAAACCTCAAATAGCCAAAGCAATCCTGAGAAAGAAAAATGGGGCTGGAGGAATCAGCCTCCCTAACTTTAGACTCTACTATAAAACAACAGTCATCAAGACAGTATGGTACTTGCACAAAAACAGAAATATCAACAGATGGGACAAGATAGAGCACCCAGAGATAGGCCCACACACTTATGGATAACTTAGTTTTGACAAAGGATGTGAATATATTAAATGGGACAAAGACAGTCTCTTCAACAAATGGTGCTGGGAACATTGGACAGCTATATGCAGAAAAATGAAGTTGGAACATTCCCTGACAACTTGCACAAAGATAAACTCAAAATAGATTAAAGACCTCAATGTAAGACTAGAAATCATAAAACTCAGAGGAGAATATAGGTGAAACACACAAAGACATAAAGCAAAGCAAGATCTTTTATGATCTGCCTGCTAGAATAGCAGAACTAAAAACAAAAATGAACATGTGGGACCTAATGAAACTTAAAGCCTTTTGTACAGCAAAGAAACTACAAATAAATTGAACAGACAGACCACAGATTGGGAGAAAATCATAGCAAGTGAAACAACAGACAAAGAATTAATCTCCAAAATCGACAAGCAACTCAGACAACTCAGCACTAGAAGAAATGAACAACCAAAACAAAAAATGGGAAAAAGACCTAAGAGACATCTCACCAAAGAGGACATACAGATGGCCAAAAAACACATGAAATGATGCTCAACCTCACTTATTATTAGAGAAATGCAAATCAAAAGTACAACAAGATATCAGCTCACACCTGTTAGAATGGCCATAATGAACATATCGACAGACAAATGCTTGGAGCAATCATAAAATTTCTAAAAGCTACCCAAAGAACCAAAAAATCTGTGCACAGAAAATTACAAGACAAGCATGAGAGAAATTAAAGAAGACTTAAACAGATGGAGAGATATTCCATATTCCTGGGTCGGAAGAATCAATATTGTGAAAATGACCATACTGCCAAATTTCATCTACAGAATCAATGAGATCCCTATCAAACTACCAATGACATTCTTCATAGAACTACATCAAAGAACAACACAGTTTTTATGGAAACACAAAAAACCTCAAATAGCCAAAGCAATCCTGAGAAAGAAAAATGGGGCTGGAGGAATCAGCCTCCCTAACTTTAGACTCTACTATAAAACAACAGTCATCAAGACAGTATGGTACTTGCACAAAAACAGAAATATCAACAGATGGGACAAGATAGAGCACCCAGAGATAGGCCCACACACTTATGGATAACTTAGTTTTGACAAAGGATGTGAATATATTAAATGGGACAAAGACAGTCTCTTCAACAAATGGTGCTGGGAACATTGGACAGCTATATGCAGAAAAATGAAGTTGGAACATTCCCTGACAACTTGCACAAAGATAAACTCAAAATAGATTAAAGACCTCAATGTAAGACTAGAAATCATAAAACTCAGAGGAGAATATAGGTGAAACACACAAAGACATAAAGCAAAGCAAGATCTTTTATGATCTGCCTGCTAGAATAGCAGAACTAAAAACAAAAATGAACATGTGGGACCTAATGAAACTTAAAGCCTTTTGTACAGCAAAGAAACTACAAATAAATTGAACAGACAGACCACAGATTGGGAGAAAATCATAGCAAGTGAAACAACAGACAAAGAATTAATCTCCAAAATCGACAAGCAACTCAGACAACTCAGCACTAGAAGAAATGAACAACCAAAACAAAAAATGGGAAAAAGACCTAAGAGACATCTCACCAAAGAGGACATACAGATGGCCAAAAAACACATGAAATGATGCTCAACCTCACTTATTATTAGAGAAATGCAAATCAAAAGTACAACAAGATATCAGCTCACACCTGTTAGAATGGCCATAATGAACATATCGACAGACAAATGCTTGGAGAGGGTGTGGAGAAAAGGGAACCCTCTTGCATTGCTGGTCGGAATGTAAATTAATATAGCCTCTATGGAAGACAGTATGGAGATTTCTTAAAAAACTAAAATAGAATCACTCTATGACCCAGCAATCCTACTAATAGGCTTATACCCAGATAAAATCAAAACTGAAAGAAGCACATGTACCCCAATGTTCATTGCAGCTCTCCATACAATAGCTAGAACGTGGAAGCAACCTATATGTCCTTTGACGGATGAATGGATAAAGAAGCCCTGGTACATATATACAATGTAATACTACTCAGCTATTAAAAGAAATTTAGAAGAATCAGCCCTAATGAGGTGACTGTATCTAGAACCTATCATAAAAATGAATAGACATATAGACATTGTGGGAATTTGACAGTAAGTGGGAGGCATAGAGGGAGTAACATGGAAATCTATACTATCATATGTGTAAAAGATAGCTATTATCATTGGGCAGCAGTAATAGGAGTTCCTACAATGGCTCGGTGCAACAGCCTGGATAGGCAGGATGAGGGGACTGGGAGTGGGAAGGGGACCAGAGACAAGCATATGACTGATCTGGGAACATGCATGTCTGTGAACAACAAAACTCTGTAGAAATTTAATATATATATATATATTTACTGAAGCTCAGGTTCTCTAGTCTCAGCATAGTAAGAATTCACTGTGTGGCAAACTGATAGGCAAATAATGAGTTTATTAGCACAGGCATCCTGTGGAAGATACAACAGTGCAGGTAATGGAGCCCAGCCCTAAGAACAAAAAATGCTACATATTTATGATCAATGAAAATGTGCAAACAAGAGAATACCACCTTCTTCATTATTTTTTATTTATTTATTTTTATTTTTTTGATAAATGTCAAGGTTTGCATTATCAGTCCTTCCTTTAACCTGATATGGTCTATGCACGACTCTCATGGCTTCATGTAAGCATTTTTCATGTAGCAAGATTTAGATCCCGTATCTATTGTCTTGTGTTTTAACTATCAGGATTTTTGTCATTAGTGTGTCTGGTACCTGACTATGCTTGATCTTCCTTCAAGGTGTAGTAAATTATTGCCAGGTTATCGGATTCTTTTTGGAGTGGCCATTAGCTTGCAACAGTCTGCCAAACTCTCTTAAATTTAGCGTTCTGTCTTTAAACCTTTAGTGTGATTTTGAAACTATTTAATCATCCTATGCTATGTCTACTAGTACTACATTCATGCTGAAACCAAGCATGACTTCACTACCAAAATCCTTCTTCCTGTATAGCTCTTCTCAACCCATTTCTTTGCCTCCCTCTCAAATACTGTCTAGTTGATTTTACCTTCCCTGTACATTCCTATTTTCATCCAATCAGTGCAATACTAACATTTATACTTCAAGCAAAGATTTTTGGTTCCAAATATAAAAACCTATTCTAAGTAAAATAAATAAAATAGGAAGGGTGAAAAGTAATGTAAGGATACAAAGGTAAAAAAAAGTAACCAAAGGTGAAAACTAGGGGAAGGATTTAAGGAAGACTGACTTGGAGCAGACATTGGTGATATGACAGGTACTGAATGTATTCTTTTATTCGCTCTAGAAACCTTTCTCATCTCTCTTTCCTTTTCATGTGTCTTTCATTCTCTTTCATAGTCTTTATCATTTTTATCCTTTTTATCCAACCTCTCTCTCCCATTACCTGTCTCTCTCATGCCTCCGTATTCCTTGCAAAGAATATAAATCCTCTGTGCATGTACACAAGTTTCAAAAGGATAACTCTATGTGCTAGACTTCGGTTGTCCAACAGACTGAAAAGATAGTATTAACGCCTATTTCTAAATTCCTTGGAGCTATGATAGGTTATAATATACCAGATATCCATGCCCTATTCAGATGAGATATTCACTTTGGATATCTTGCCAAAACTGTGTAGAAGAATGGAGATTTTGGAGAGAAGTACACAGGTTGTATTATATAAATATACTTTCAGAGTGCAATATTGCGGTTGAGTGTTTGCTGGGGAAAGTTTGCTTAGAGCAGGGATCCTGGGAGGAGCATACATTATAGCCAGTATCACCTGTATCTATTGTCTTGTGTTTTAACTATCAGGATTTTTGTCATTAGTGTGTCTGGTACCTGACTATGCTTGATCTTCCTTCAAGGTGTAGTAAATTATTGCCAGGTTATCGGATTCTTTTTGGAGTGGCCATTAGCTTGCAACAGTCTGCCAAACTCTCTTAAATTTAGCGTTCTGTCTTTAAACCTTTAGTGTGATTTTGAAACTATTTAATCATCCTATGCTATGTCTACTAGTACTACATTCATGCTGAAACCAAGCATGACTTCACTACCAAAATCCTTCTTCCTGTATAGCTCTTCTCAACCCATTTCTTTGCCTCCCTCTCAAATACTGTCTAGTTGATTTTACCTTCCCTGTACATTCCTATTTTCATCCAATCAGTGCAATACTAACATTTATACTTCAAGCAAAGATTTTTGGTTCCAAATATAAAAACCTATTCTAAGTAAAATAAATAAAATAGGAAGGGTGAAAAGTAATGTAAGGATACAAAGGTAAAAAAAAGTAACCAAAGGTGAAAACTAGGGGAAGGATTTAAGGAAGACTGACTTGGAGCAGACATTGGTGATATGACAGGTACTGAATGTATTCTTTTATTCGCTCTAGAAACCTTTCTCATCTCTCTTTCCTTTTCATGTGTCTTTCATTCTCTTTCATAGTCTTTATCATTTTTATCCTTTTTATCCAACCTCTCTCCCATTACCTGTCTCTCTCATGCCTCCGTATTCCTTGCAAAGAATATAAATCCTCTGTGCATGTACACAAGTTTCAAAAGGATAACTCTATGTGCTAGACTTCGGTTGTCCAACAGACTGAAAAGATAGTATTAACGCCTATTTCTAAATTCCTTGGAGCTATGATAGGTTATAATATACCAGATATCCATGCCCTATTCAGATGAGATATTCACTTTGGATATCTTGCCAAAACTGTGTAGAAGAATGGAGATTTTGGAGAGAAGTACACAGGTTGTATTATATAAATATACTTTCAGAGTGCAATATTGCGGTTGAGTGTTTGCTGGGGAAAGTTTGCTTAGAGCAGGGATCCTGGGAGGAGCATACATTATAGCCAGTATCACCTGTAACTATTTGGAGTAAGGCCTTGGGGCTCCCATTGTTAACTTAGTAGATTAAAAATATTTCTAACTTTCATACTCCATATCCTGTACGAGTTGATACTGTTGACCTTGTGTAACATTTTCTCTCTGAATTTGACTATCTTTTTCTAGGTGGAGTTTACAGACTTTCTCATGATTTTATTGGTTATTCAATAAGGTTTTCAACTTGCTCCATACTTTTCTGGTTGTGTTCAGTCAATCAGTCATGTCCAAATATTTGTGACCCATGGAATGCAGTGGATCAGGCTTTTCTGTCCTTCACCATCTCCCAGAGCTTTCTCAAACCCATTTCCATTGACACGGTGATGCCATCTGTATATCTCATCCTCTGTCATCCCATTCTTCTTCTGCCTTCTATTGTTCTCAGAATCACGGTCTTTTCCAATGAGTCGGCTTTTCACATCATGAGGCAAATGTATTGGAGCTTCAGCTTTAGCATTGTACTTCCAAAGAATATTCATACTTGATTTCCTTTAGGATTGACAAATTTGGTCTCCTTGTAGTCCAAAGGAGTCTCTGGAGCCTTCCCCAGTACCACAGTTCAAAAGCATCAGTTCTTCAGCCCTCAGATTTATGATCCAATTCTCACATCCATACATGACTACTGGAACAAATGCAGCTTTGACTATATGGACATTTGTCAGCAAAGTGCTGTATTTTCTTTTTAATACACTGTCTAGATATGTCATAGCTTTCCTTTGAAGAAGCAAACGCCTCTTAATTTCATAGATGCAGTTGAAGCCTGCAGTGATTTTGGAGACCAAGAAAATAATGTCTGTCATTGTTTCAATTGTTTGCCCAACTATTTGCCATGAAGTGATGAGACAGGATGTCATGATCTTCATTTTTTGAATGTTGAATTTTAAACCAGCTTTTTCAGACTTCTCTTTCACCTTCATCAAGAGGTTCTTTAAAACTCCTCTTTGCTTTCTTCCATAAGAGCGGTGTCATCTGAATATCTGAAGTTACTGATATTTCTCTTGGCAATCTTGATTCCAGCTTGTGCTTCTTCTGTTAGACTCATTACAAAGAAAAATCCACACTGAACACAGAGTTCAGTTTGGATTAATTTTAACTGTGCAACACTTTTAATATCAGTTTTTAAACAAATTATGATTTATTGAAAATCAATTTTAATTAATGCTTAAGTGCAATCATATTTTGTGAACTTATTATTTTCAAATTTATTCAAAACTTGGAAATGAGTACATCAAGGCTGTATATTGACAACTTGCTTATTTAACTTATATGCAGTGTACATCATCATCATGCAAAATGCCAGTCTGGATGAAGCACAAGCTGGAATCAAGACTGCCAAGGAAATATCAATGACCTCAGATATCCATATGATACTACCCTAATGGCAGAAAGTGAATAGGAATTGAAGAGCATCTTGATGAAGGTGAAAGAGAAAAGCTAAAAAGTTGGCCTAAAACACAGCATTCAAAAAACGAAGATCATGGCTTCTGGTTTAATTACCTCATGTTAAATATATGGGCAAATAATGGAAACAGTGACAGGTTTTATTTTCTTGGATGCCAAAATCACTGCAGATGGTGACTGTAGCCACAAACTTAAAAGATGCTTCCTCATTGGACAAAAAATTATAAAAAATGTAGACAGCTTATTCAAAAGCAGAGACATCACTTTGCCAACAAAAGTCCATATAATCAAAGCTGTTCAGCCCTCAGCCTTCCAGTACCACAGTTCAAAAGCATCAGTTCTTCAGCCCTCAGATTTATGATCCAATTCTCACATCCATACATGACTACTGGAACAAATGCAGCTTTGACTATATGGACATTTGTCAGCAAAGTGCTGTATTTTCTTTTTAATACACTGTCTAGATATGTCATAGCTTTCCTTTGAAGAAGCAAACGCCTCTTAATTTCATAGATGCAGTTGAAGCCTGCAGTGATTTTGGAGACCAAGAAAATAATGTCTGTCATTGTTTCAATTGTTTGCCCAACTATTTGCCATGAAGTGATGAGACAGGATGTCATGATCTTCATTTTTTGAATGTTGAATTTTAAACCAGCTTTTTCAGACTTCTCTTTCACCTTCATCAAGAGGTTCTTTAAAACTCCTCTTTGCTTTCTTCCATAAGAGCGGTGTCATCTGAATATCTGAAGTTACTGATATTTCTCTTGGCAATCTTGATTCCAGCTTGTGCTTCTTCTGTTAGACTCATTACAAAAGAAAAAAAAAAATCCACACTGAACACAGAGTTCAGTTTGGATTAATTTTAACTGTGCAACACTTTTAATATCAGTTTTTAAACAAATTATGATTTATTGAAAATCAATTTTAATTAATGCTTAAGTGCAATCATATTTTGTGAACTTATTATTTTCAAATTTATTCAAAACTTGGAAATGAGTACATCAAGGCTGTATATTGACAACTTGCTTATTTAACTTATATGCAGTGTACATCATCATCATGCAAAATGCCAGTCTGGATGAAGCACAAGCTGGAATCAAGACTGCCAAGGAAATATCAATGACCTCAGATATCCATATGATACTACCCTAATGGCAGAAAGTGAATAGGAATTGAAGAGCATCTTGATGAAGGTGAAAGAGAAAAGCTAAAAAGTTGGCCTAAAACACAGCATTCAAAAAACGAAGATCATGGCTTCTGGTTTAATTACCTCATGTTAAATATATGGGCAAATAATGGAAACAGTGACAGGTTTTATTTTCTTGGATGCCAAAATCACTGCAGATGGTGACTGTAGCCACAAACTTAAAAGATGCTTCCTCATTGGACAAAAAATTATAAAAAATGTAGACAGCTTATTCAAAAGCAGAGACATCACTTTGCCAACAAAAGTCCATATAATCAAAGCTATGGTTTATCCAGCAATAATGTATGTGTGTGAGAATTGGATGATAAAGAAGGCAGAGTGCTGAAGAATTGATGCATCTGAACTGTGATGTTGGAAAGGACTTTGGATTGCAAGGAGATCAAATTAGGTAATCCTAAAGGAAATCAACACTGAATAATTATTGGAAGGAACTAAGCTGAAGCTCCTATACTTTGGTCACTTGATTTGAAGAGATTACTCATTGGCAAAGAGCCTGGTGTTGGGTAAAATGGAAGGCAAAAGTAGAAAGGGATGACAGAGGATGAGATGGTTAGATGGCATCACTGAGTCACTGGACATGAGTTGAGTAAGCTCCAGAAATGGTGAAGGATAGGCAAATCCAGGCACTCTGCATTCCATGGGATTGGAAAGAGTTGGACATTACTGAGTGACTTATCTGACCTGAATTGTATTATTATTTAATAAATGTATTTGTAAGCATCTTTAGTGTGCACCCTCAGAGAACATAACACAGAACTATGCATGTATGGTGGTTAATATACTGCATGAAGTGCAGAATTTTGAAAATTCTGAATACATAATGTGTTAGGGATAGCGCAGACAGAAAATGAGAAAAATAAGTTCAGGAAAACGTTCTCAGTATATCCTATTCAAAATTTGAACTCTTGGGCTTCCTTGGTGGTCCAGTGGGTAAGGACACCGCCTTGCAGTGCAAGGGGCACCAGTTTGATCCCTGGCCTGGGAAGATCCCCTTACCATGGGGTGGCTGGACGGATGTGTCCAACCATCAAGCCAGAGCCCTGGAGCGCATGCACCCAGGGCTGGTGTTCTGCAGTGAGAGAGCCTGCTGCAATGGAAGGCCCACACAGGCCAAAGAACAAAGATGGAAATAAATGAAAGATCAATAGGAGTGCCCCCCGCCTCTAAAAAAAGGTAAAAAAATTGAATGCTTAGTCTTTTAACTTAAAATCCAATGGTCTTCATTAAAATAGTAGAACTTTTACTTAAGGGAAAGTCTTTCAAATAATTTTAATCAATAATTCATAAATAGAGTCAACTTGTGAGGTATTAGAAAGTTTCCTTACCCATTTGTTATTACTCTTCTGTACCTTTCTAGATAACCCTGTATTAGTCATTGATTTAAGTTTATGCAGAAGAAACTAATGACATATCTTGGTTTAAACAACATCCTCTATTTCAGATTCTGATTACTTACATTGGCAGAGTAATTAACCTAAGTAAATATCTTTGTTATATTTTGCCTCAAGACTCAACCCTGGTATATGGAGCCCTGTAATTCTATTGGAAGTCAATTATGAAGCTTTTATCATATTTCAATCAGCCTCATATCTATTCCTTGCAGGAGGACGACATATATGCCCTGGGTTTGGGGATAGCCTATAGAGTTCAGTGTAAAGATACACTATGTGAGCCTAGATTTTTCTATGCTCTTCAAGAAGAGAAAAATAGCAGAAAACATAAACTCATTACAGGTCTTTCTTTTGCATCCTTTTTTCATAAATGGAAGCACAAAATGACATTTTACCCTTTACAAATCTGTTCAGCTAATAAGAAAGCATTGGTAATTATTTCTCATATTATAACTTACAATCATTGGATCATAGATAGAGCCAGGTAATTCCAGGAAAAAAGAAAAATCTACTTCTGTTTCATTGATTATGCTAAAGCTTTTAACTGTGTTAGTCACAACAGACTGTGGAAAATTCTGAAACAGATGGGAATACCAGAATAACTTAACCTGAGTCCTGCAAAACCTGTAGACTGGACAAGAAGCAACACTTAAAATTTTACATGGAGCAATGGACTGATTCCAAATTGGGAATGGAGTATATTAACACTGTCTATTTTCACCCTACTTATTTAATTGATAGGCAGAGCACATCACGTGAAATGTCAATCTAGATGATAGACAAGGTGGTATCAAAATGGCCAGGAGAAATATCAATAACTTCAGATATACAGAAGACACCACCATTATGGGAAAAGCAAAGAGGAACTAAAGAGTTTCTTGGTGAAGGCAAAATAAAACAGTGAAGAGGGCTGGCCTAGAACTAAATGAAAGATCAAGGCCCCCGCCTCTAAAAAAAGGTAAAAAAATTGAATGCTTAGTCTTTTAACTTAAAATCCAATGGTCTTCATTAAAATAGTAGAACTTTTACTTAAGGGAAAGTCTTTCAAATAATTTTAATCAATAATTCATAAATAGAGTCAACTTGTGAGGTATTAGAAAGTTTCCTTACCCATTTGTTATTACTCTTCTGTACCTTTCTAGATAACCCTGTATTAGTCATTGATTTAAGTTTATGCAGAAGAAACTAATGACATATCTTGGTTTAAACAACATCCTCTATTTCAGATTCTGATTACTTACATTGGCAGAGTAATTAACCTAAGTAAATATCTTTGTTATATTTTGCCTCAAGACTCAACCCTGGTATATGGAGCCCTGTAATTCTATTGGAAGTCAATTATGAAGCTTTTATCATATTTCAATCAGCCTCATATCTATTCCTTGCAGGAGGACGACATATATGCCCTGGGTTTGGGGATAGCCTATAGAGTTCAGTGTAAAGATACACTATGTGAGCCTAGATTTTTCTATGCTCTTCAAGAAGAGAAAAATAGCAGAAAACATAAACTCATTACAGGTCTTTCTTTTGCATCCTTTTTTCATAAATGGAAGCACAAAATGACATTTTACCCTTTACAAATCTGTTCAGCTAATAAGAAAGCATTGGTAATTATTTCTCATATTATAACTTACAATCATTGGATCATAGATAGAGCCAGGTAATTCCAGGAAAAAAGAAAAATCTACTTCTGTTTCATTGATTATGCTAAAGCTTTTAACTGTGTTAGTCACAACAGACTGTGGAAAATTCTGAAACAGATGGGAATACCAGAATAACTTAACCTGAGTCATGCAAAACCTGTAGACTGGACAAGAAGCAACACTTAAAATTTTACATGGAGCAATGGACTGATTCCAAATTGGGAATGGAGTATATTAACACTGTCTATTTTCACCCTACTTATTTAATTGATAGGCAGAGCACATCACGTGAAATGTCAATCTAGATGATAGACAAGGTGGTATCAAAATGGCCAGGAGAAATATCAATAACTTCAGATATACAGAAGACACCACCATTATGGGAAAAAGCAAAGAGGAACTAAAGAGTTTCTTGGTGAAGGCAAAATAAAACAGTGAAGAGGCTGGCCTAGAACTGAACATTCAAAAAAATGATCGGGTCCTCTGGTCCTATCCCTTCATGGCAAATAAATGGAAACAGTCACAGATTATACTTTCTTGGCTCTAATATCACTATGGATAGTGACTGCAACCATGAAATTAAAAGATGCTTGCTCCTTCAAAGAAAAGCTATGGCATACCTAGACAGTATATTCAAAAGCAGAGATAAATAGCTTTGCCAAAAAAAGTTCTGTATAGTGCAAGGTATGATTTTGCCAGTAGTGAACTATGGATGTGAGAGTTGTACCTGAAAGAATGCTGAGCAGTGAAGAATTGATGTCTTTGAACTGTACTGTTGGAGAATATAGAAAGTCCCTTGGAGATTGCTTCCAGTCAATTAAACCAGTCAATCCTAAAGAAAATCAAACCTGAATATTCACTGGAGAACTGATGCTGAAGCTGAAGCACCAGTAGTTTAGCCACCTGATGCAAAGTGCCAACTCATTGGAAAACATTCTCTTACTGAGAGAAACAGAAGGCAGAAGGCGATGGGGATGACAGAGCACAACACGTTTGGGTGGCATCACTGAGTTAATACACATGGATTGGAGCAAGCTCTTGGTGATATTGCCAGATGGTGATAACACCAGAAAATCTGGTGTTCTGCCGTCTCTGGGGTCCCAAAGAGTCGGACATGACTGAGCTATAGAACTGAACTGATACAAAGGAATTATAACAGTGCAATCTTTTATTATCAAGAAATAAAAGTTATAAAGAAATTAAAGTTACCAGTATTCATTAATAAATGTTATCAATGACAAACATTGAGTGACTGATAATATTTTTATTTCTGATTTTATATTGCAATTATCATCCTCAATCAGGCTGCAGTGGTTATTTTAACCTCACCAAAATCAGAACCCTTGAGCAAAGCCTTGGCATAGCACATCCTGAATTAGGGAATGCAAAAGGAGGTGGTTGTGTTAAATTCTTTTTTTTATAATTTATTTATCTTTTGGGGGGTGAGGTGGGGAGGGAGGGGGATGGACGGGCCACTTCTATTGGTCTTTCATTTCTCCATTTTCATCTGTCCTTGTTCTTTGGCTCCTTTGGGCCTCCCATCGCGGTGGCCACTGTCATCGCAGAGCACCGGCTCTGGGCGCACGCGCATCAGAGCTCCTGCTCGGTAATTGGACACATCAGTCCAGCCGCTCCGCGGCACGTGGGATCTTCCCAGGCCAGGGATCGAACCGGCGCCCCTTGCACTGCAAGGCGGTGTCCTTACCCACTGGACCACCAGGGGAAGTCCTGTGTTAAATTCTTGTTTAGGACAAATTATTTGCTTCTATGATCAATAGAAAATAATCAGGAGTATGAGTAAACAATTCATTCTTGCAAGCACAGAGAAACAGTTATTAATGTCAGTGTGCCTTTGCATAGAGCTGAACCTTCCTAAATACGAATGGGGTTATTTTTGCCACATATATTGACTGTTCAACTCAGAATGGTACACATCTATAATTCTTAAAATAAAGAAACTTATGCATTTAGAGCTGAAGCACCAGTAGTTTAGCCACCTGATGCAAAGTGCCAACTCATTGGAAAACATTCTCTTACTGAGAGAAACAGAAGGCAGAAGGCGATGGGGATGACAGAGCACAACACGTTTGGGTGGCATCACTGAGTTAATACACATGGATTGGAGCAAGCTCTTGGTGATATTGCCAGATGGTGATAACACCAGAAAATCTGGTGTTCTGCCGTCTCTGGGGTCCCAAAGAGTCGGACATGACTGAGCTATAGAACTGAACTGATACAAAGGAATTATAACAGTGCAATCTTTTATTATCAAGAAATAAAAGTTATAAAGAAATTAAAGTTACCAGTATTCATTAATAAATGTTATCAATGACAAACATTGAGTGACTGATAATATTTTTATTTCTGATTTTATATTGCAATTATCATCCTCAATCAGGCTGCAGTGGTTATTTTAACCTCACCAAAATCAGAACCCTTGAGCAAAGCCTTGGCATAGCACATCCTGAATTAGGGAATGCAAAAGGAGGTGGTTGTGTTAAATTCTTTTTTTTATAATTTATTTATCTTTTGGGGGGTGAGGTGGGGAGGGAGGGGGATGGACGGGCCACTTCTATTGGTCTTTCATTTCTCCATTTTCATCTGTCCTTGTTCTTTGGCTCCTTTGGGCCTCCCATCGCGGTGGCCACTGTCATCGCAGAGCACCGGCTCTGGGCGCACGCGCATCAGAGCTCCTGCTCGGTAATTGGACACATCAGTCCAGCCGCTCCGCGGCACGTGGGATCTTCCCAGGCCAGGGATCGAACCGGCGCCCCTTGCACTGCAAGGCGGTGTCCTTACCCACTGGACCACCAGGGGAAGTCCTGTGTTAAATTCTTGTTTAGGACAAATTATTTGCTTCTATGATCAATAGAAAATAATCAGGAGTATGAGTAAACAATTCATTCTTGCAAGCACAGAGAAACAGTTATTAATGTCAGTGTGCCTTTGCATAGAGCTGAACCTTCCTAAATACGAATGGGGTTATTTTTGCCACATATATTGACTGTTCAACTCAGAATGGTACACATCTATAATTCTTAAAAAATAAAGAAATGGGATTCAAGATCTCACTGCATACTATTAAACCTTTCTCTCTAGGGAAGGAACAGTTGTGTACATGACACATCAATCTCAGTACTTAGTTATATTGAGGTTTCTCCTCAAGCCTTTATGATATTATATTCAATCTTCATAACAGGACCATAGATACAAACAATTGTGCTAACTTTACAAATGAGGAAACAAACTGTGAAAGGTAAAACAAAATATACAAACCCTTGCAGTTATAATATGTCAGGATAGAGACACATTTGAGTTCAGGTCTCCATGGTTCAAATAAGTAGATGTTTCGTTGATAAGAAGTATTTGACTCTTCTGCAACCACATGAACCTGAAACTTGACTGGCTCCTCTGTCCATAGGATTTCCTAGGTAAAAATACTGGAGTGGGTTGTCATTTCTTTCTCCAGAAGATATTCCCAATCCAGAGATTGAACCCATGTCTCCTGCATTAGTGGGAAGATTCTTTATCACTGCCATGAGGGAAGTCCAAAATATTAATAATTGCGTGGTTTTGTCTAAATCACATCTGAGGAAAAAGCAAACTCTTTACTGGACCATTTTTAGAATGCCATATTTCACTGAAGATAAGTGATAAGGAAATCCTTCAAATATTGGGAACTTATTTGAACTGACTAATCTTTAAATGATTTCCCACTCCTTTCCTTTTCACTAGAACAAAATGTTCACTCAGCTAATTGCATCAATTATTTCATGACACATAAGTTTTTATTTCATCCTAAGGTAAAATGTTCATATGTCCTAATTAGGATCACTATATTCCTCATATATTTGTAGTGCTTTCCCTTTGGGCAATCAGGATTTAGACTGCAGTTTAAAATATTTTATCTGTTACACTGTGTTTCCCATAAATTTCTCTGTGGTAGATACAAAAATGTTCCAACTTTCTGCTTAGTTCTGTGGACAAAAATCAGCAACCAGTATGAGAGAGTTGGGGAAAGTTGTATGCTGAAAACAGGTGAAATTAGTGATGATTCTCTCTTAACTTCAGGGGTACTTTTCCCATCCAAGCATTCATCAGGGAATACTAAGATTGTTCTAATTAAAAAAGAAAAGAGAGGGGGCGTCCCTGGTGGTCCAGTGGGTAAGGACACTACCTTGCAGTGCAAGGGGCGCCGGTTCAATCCCTGGCCTGGGAAGATCCCACGTGCTGTGGAGAGTCTGAACTGATGTGTCCAATTACTGAGCCAGCGCTCTGGAGTGCATGCACCTACAACTGGTGCTCTGCAGCGACAGAGGCCACTGCAATGGAAGGCCCACACAGGCCAAAGAACAATGATGGAAATAAATGAAAGACCAATAGAAGTGGCCAAAAAAAAAAAAAAAAAAAAACGAGAGAGAAACATTCAATGATATTTTGAGTTTCAAAGGTTTTAGGGAACTTTTGTCAGCACACATCCAGGCTTAAACCATAAACATAGAAGAATATGGACAAGAAAAATCTTCCTTTTGAGGTTTTTGGCCCCAAATACCAGGTGAAGCCCATGCTTAGTGAGGTACAGCATGAAGAGAGTACTATCAGATACATTACAGTTTGTTTTGTAAGTTCTAATCACTATATTTCAGAATTGAACCCATGTCTCCTGCATTAGTGGGAAGATTCTTTATCACTGCCATGAGGGAAGTCCAAAATATTAATAATTGCGTGGTTTTGTCTAAATCACATCTGAGGAAAAAGCAAACTCTTTACTGGACCATTTTTAGAATGCCATATTTCACTGAAGATAAGTGATAAGGAAATCCTTCAAATATTGGGAACTTATTTGAACTGACTAATCTTTAAATGATTTCCCACTCCTTTCCTTTTCACTAGAACAAAATGTTCACTCAGCTAATTGCATCAATTATTTCATGACACATAAGTTTTTATTTCATCCTAAGGTAAAATGTTCATATGTCCTAATTAGGATCACTATATTCCTCATATATTTGTAGTGCTTTCCCTTTGGGCAATCAGGATTTAGACTGCAGTTTAAAATATTTTATCTGTTACACTGTGTTTCCCATAAATTTCTCTGTGGTAGATACAAAAATGTTCCAACTTTCTGCTTAGTTCTGTGGACAAAAATCAGCAACCAGTATGAGAGAGTTGGGGAAAGTTGTATGCTGAAAACAGGTGAAATTAGTGATGATTCTCTCTTAACTTCAGGGGTACTTTTCCCATCCAAGCATTCATCAGGGAATACTAAGATTGTTCTAATTAAAAAAGAAAAGAGAGGGGGCGTCCCTGGTGGTCCAGTGGGTAAGGACACTACCTTGCAGTGCAAGGGGCGCCGGTTCAATCCCTGGCCTGGGAAGATCCCACGTGCTGTGGAGAGTCTGAACTGATGTGTCCAATTACTGAGCCAGCGCTCTGGAGTGCATGCACCTACAACTGGTGCTCTGCAGCGACAGAGGCCACTGCAATGGAAGGCCCACACAGGCCAAAGAACAATGATGGAAATAAATGAAAGACCAATAGAAGTGGCCAAAAAAAAAAAAAAACAAAACGAGAGAGAAACATTCAATGATATTTTGAGTTTCAAAGGTTTTAGGGAACTTTTGTCAGCACACATCCAGGCTTAAACCATAAACATAGAAGAATATGGACAAGAAAAATCTTCCTTTTGAGGTTTTTGGCCCCAAATACCAGGTGAAGCCCATGCTTAGTGAGGTACAGCATGAAGAGAGTACTATCAGATACATTACAGTTTGTTTTGTAAGTTCTAATCACTATATTTCAGAATTAGAATGCAGATGACTTTATCATGCCTCAGGGTGAGAATCAAGCATGCTAAGCAGAGTTAGCACCCTAAAGGTTCTTAAAGCATGCATGTCATTGTTGTACCATGTGAGCTAGAAGCTAGATACAGTTGAACTTGACTCAGAGAATGTCATCATGGTGAATTTATGGCCATATTTTCAGGCACCAGTGCAGTTAGAAGCAGATTGTTAAAGACAAGGAAACTGAAGATTAGACACCATTTTATGGAAGCCTTCTTGGAACCAGGAAACATATCAAGAGAACAGGGGAAGAAAAGAAAAGAAAATCATAAATTCATTGAGCTTAAATTGAAATTCATGGATGAACCATCACATTGAACCATATATCAGTTAATGATAAGATTGTATTTCTACCATAGAAAATGAGGACTCGATTTGTAGTTTACATTTATAAACATACATATATATGATTTACAGTGAAAGAGAGAAAGGTTTGTGCTGAAATGTGAGGTAGGACCCCTTTATGGATCACTGTCTAGTCATGAAGAAGGGACTTGGGTAACATAGTGAAGCTATGAGTCATGCTGTGCAGGGCCACCCAAGATGGTTGGGTAGAAGTGGAGAATTGTGGCAAAATGTGATCCACATCAGGGGAGGAAATGGCAGAACACTCCAGTATCCTTGCAGTGAAAGCCCCATGAAACGTATCAAATGACAAGACTATATTACAATGAAAAATGAGCACTCTGGGTAAGACTGTACCCAATATATGGGGAAAATATAACAGAAGTATATTTCCAATGCTAGGGAAGAGCAGAAGACAGCTACTAAAGATGCCAGAAAGAATGAAATAGTTTGGATGAAGGGGAAAGGACACTCATTTGTGGATGAAAGTAAAGTCCAATGCTCTAAGGAAGAGGATTGCATAGGAACCTGCAATGGTAGGTCCAAAAGAGATAGAAACATTCAATGATATTTTGAGTTTCAAAGGTTTTAGGGAACTTTTGTCAGCACACATCCAGGCTTAAACCATAAACATAGAAGAATATGGACAAGAAAAATCTTCCTTTTGAGGTTTTTGGCCCCAAATACCAGGTGAAGCCCATGCTTAGTGAGGTACAGCATGAAGAGAGTACTATCAGATACATTACAGTTTGTTTTGTAAGTTCTAATCACTATATTTCAGAATTAGAATGCAGATGACTTTATCATGCCTCAGGGTGAGAATCAAGCATGCTAAGCAGAGTTAGCACCCTAAAGGTTCTTAAAGCATGCATGTCATTGTTGTACCATGTGAGCTAGAAGCTAGATACAGTTGAACTTGACTCAGAGAATGTCATCATGGTGAATTTATGGCCATATTTTCAGGCACCAGTGCAGTTAGAAGCAGATTGTTAAAGACAAGGAAACTGAAGATTAGACACCATTTTATGGAAGCCTTCTTGGAACCAGGAAACATATCAAGAGAACAGGGGAAGAAAAGAAAAGAAAATCATAAATTCATTGAGCTTAAATTGAAATTCATGGATGAACCATCACATTGAACCATATATCAGTTAATGATAAGATTGTATTTCTACCATAGAAAATGAGGACTCGATTTGTAGTTTACATTTATAAACATACATATATATGATTTACAGTGAAAGAGAGAAAGGTTTGTGCTGAAATGTGAGGTAGGACCCCTTTATGGATCACTGTCTAGTCATGAAGAAGGGACTTGGGTAACATAGTGAAGCTATGAGTCATGCTGTGCAGGGCCACCCAAGATGGTTGGGTAGAAGTGGAGAATTGTGGCAAAATGTGATCCACATCAGGGGAGGAAATGGCAGAACACTCCAGTATCCTTGCAGTGAAAGCCCCATGAAACGTATCAAATGACAAGACTATATTACAATGAAAAATGAGCACTCTGGGTAAGACTGTACCCAATATATGGGGAAAATATAACAGAAGTATATTTCCAATGCTAGGGAAGAGCAGAAGACAGCTACTAAAGATGCCAGAAAGAATGAAATAGTTTGGATGAAGGGGAAAGGACACTCATTTGTGGATGAAAGTAAAGTCCAATGCTCTAAGGAAGAGGATTGCATAGGAACCTGCAATGGTAGGTCCATGAATGAAGGTGGCCAAAGAGGAGTAGAGTAAACAATATCATCTTAGGAATCACTGAACTAGAATGAATGACAATAGGTGAATTTGATTCAGATGACCGTTATATGTATTAATGTGGGCAAAAATTCCTTAGAGAAAATGGAGTAGATCACATAGTCAGCAAAAGAGTCTGAAATGCAGTACATGGTTGTAACATCAAAAATAACAGAATGATCTTGGTTTGTTTCCAAAAGAAATCATTCAACATCACAGTAATTCAAGTCTATGCTCCAACCACCAATGCCAAAGATGATGAAGCTGATTACTTCTATGAAGTTGTATACAATCTCATAGAACACACACACACACACACACACACACACACACATATATATATATATATAAATGCAAAATTAAGAAGTCAAGATAAACCTGGAGGAACAGGCAGGCTTGGCCTTGAAATAAAAAGTGATTCAGGGCAAATACTAACAGAATTCTGCCAAAAGACCAAACTGACCATAGAAAATGCCACCTTCAAATAACACAAGAGGTGGATTTACACATGAACATCACTAAGTGGTCAATACTGAAATCAGATTGGTTATATTATTTGCAGTCAAAGAAGCAAAAGCTATATCCAGTTATCAAAAGCAAGATCTGAAACTGACTGCAGTTCAGATCATCAGTTCCTTAATAGCAAACTTTAGGCTTGAACTAAATAAATCCTAAATCAAATTCCCTATGAATATACAATGAAGGCAACAAATAAATTCAAGGAATTATATATACTGTACAGAGTGCCTGAAGAACTATGGACAGAGGTCCATAGTATTGTGCAGGAGGCAATAACCAAAACCGTGCCAAGGAAAAAGAAATGCAGGAAGGTACAGTGGTTATCTGAGGAGGCTTTACAAATAGCTGAGAAAAAAAAAAAAAAAGAGAGAGAGAGAGAAGAGAATGGCAAGGGATAAAGGGAAAGATATTGCCAACTGAAGGCAGAGTTCCAGAGAATAGCAAGGCAAGACAAGAAGATTTTTGTCAATAAGTAATGCCAATAAGTAGAGGAAAACAACATAAGGGAAAAGACAAGAAAATTCTTCAATAAAATTGGAGACATAAAAGTATGTCCAAAGATGGACACAGTGAAGGACAACAATGGCAAAGAATTAATAGAAGCAGAGAAATGGCAAGAATATGCTAAAGAACTATTTAAAAAAAAAAATAGTAATGACCTGGATAACCATGATAGTGTGATCACTCATCCAGGGCCAAATATTCTGAAATGTGAAGTCAAGTGGACCTTAGGAATCACTGCTACTAATAAAGCTAATGGAGATGCTGGGATTCTAGCAAAGCTATTTAAATCCCAAAAGATGATGCTATTAAAGTGCTGCACTCAATATATCAACAAATTTGAAAAACCCAGCAGGGGCCAGAAGACTGGAAAAACTCAATCTTCATCCCAATTCCCATAAAAGCAATACTAAAGACTACTGGACAGTTGAACTCATCTCCCATGCTAGTAAGATAATGCTCAAAATTATTCAACCTAGGCTTCAGGAGTACATGAACTGAGGAATTCCAGATGTTCAAACTGGGTTTAAAATAGGTAGAGGTATTAGAGATCAAATTACATTCATTGGATCATAGATAAAGCTAGAGAATTTCAGAAATCATCTGCCTAGGTATTATTGACTACACTAAAATTTTTGACTCTGTGGATCATAACAAAATGTGGAAAACTCTGAAAGAGATGGCAGTACCAGACTACCTTATCTGTCTCCTAAGAAACCTGTGTGAAGATCAAGAAGCAACAGATAAAACCATATGTGGAACAATTGACTGGTTTAAAATTGAGAAAAAAGTAAGGCAAGATTATTCATTTCCTGCATATTGTAACTTAAATGCAGAGCACATCATGTGAAATACTGGTTCATATGAGTTAAATCCTCTAATCAGGACTGCCAAGAGATAGAGATATGCAGCTGATAGAACTCTAATTGCAGATAGAACTCTATCAGCTGAGAGAATGCTAATTTACCCCAGATATACAGCTGATATAACTCTAATCTAACTGTAATCTGGTTCTTATCTAAATTTAATCTAACTCTATGCATAGAAATCTATGGAGATGAGTAGAACTCTAACCTAACCTCAGATATGCAGTTGATAGGAATCTAATCCCAGAAAGTAAAGAGCAACTAGAGTTTTTTCATGGGGTGAAAGAGAAGAGTGAAAAAACCAGCTTGAATCTCAATTAAAAAAAAAAAAGCTAAAATCATGCCATCTAGTTTCATAACTTCATCGAAAATCAGTTTAGTCAGTTCAGTCGCTCAATGCGACTCTTTGCAACCCCATGGACTGCAGAACACCAGACTTCCTTGTCCTTCAAAGTCTCTCAAAGCCTGCTCAAACTCATGTACATTTGAATCAGTGACATCATTCAACCATCTCATTCTCTGTTTTCCCCTTCTGCTTTTGCCTTCTATTTTCCCCAACATCAGGCTCTTTTCCAGTGAGTTCTTTCTTCAAATCAGGCAGCCAAAGTATTGGAGCTTCAATCCTTCCAACGAATATTCAGGCTTGATTTTCTTTAGGATTGACTAGTTTGATCTACTTACAGTAAAAATGACTCTCAGAAGCTTTCTCCAAAACTACGGTTAGGGATCAATTCTTCAGTCCTCTGTCTTCTTTATCGTTCAAGGCTCACATCCATACATTACTGCTGGGAAAACCATAAATTTGACTACATGAACTTTTGTCTGCAAGTGATGTCTCTGCTTTTGAATACACTGTCATGTTTTGTCATTGCTTTTGAATATGCTGTCTAGGTTGTCATAGCTTTTCTTCAAAGGAGCAAACAACTTTTAAATTTCATGACTTCAGTAACCATGGGCAGTGATTTTGGAGCCTAAGCAAATATGTCTGTCACTGTTTCCATTGTTCACTCTCTTATTTGCCATGAAGTGATGGGACCAGATAGCATGATCTTTGTTTTTTGAAAATTGAGTTTTAGGTGAGCTTGTTCACCCTCCTCTTTTACGCTCATCAAAAGGCTTTTCAGTTCCTCTTCTCTTTGCCATAAGTGTGGCGTCTTCTGGATATATGAGGTTATTTGTAATTCTCTCAGCAATCTTGAATCCAGCCTGTGCTTCATCCAGATCGGCATTTCACAAGATGTACTCTGTTATAAATAAATTAAATAAGCAGGGTGACAATATACAGCCATGGCATACTCTTTAATCTAACTCTATGCATAGAAATCTATGGAGATGAGTAGAACTCTAACCTAACCTCAGATATGCAGTTGATAGGAATCTAATCCCAGAAAGTAAAGAGCAACTAGAGTTTTTTCATGGGGTGAAAGAGAAGAGTGAAAAAACCAGCTTGAATCTCAATTAAAAAAAAAAAAGCTAAAATCATGCCATCTAGTTTCATAACTTCATCGAAAATCAGTTTAGTCAGTTCAGTCGCTCAATGCGACTCTTTGCAACCCCATGGACTGCAGAACACCAGACTTCCTTGTCCTTCAAAGTCTCTCAAAGCCTGCTCAAACTCATGTACATTTGAATCAGTGACATCATTCAACCATCTCATTCTCTGTTTTCCCCTTCTGCTTTTGCCTTCTATTTTCCCCAACATCAGGCTCTTTTCCAGTGAGTTCTTTCTTCAAATCAGGCAGCCAAAGTATTGGAGCTTCAATCCTTCCAACGAATATTCAGGCTTGATTTTCTTTAGGATTGACTAGTTTGATCTACTTACAGTAAAAATGACTCTCAGAAGCTTTCTCCAAAACTACGGTTAGGGATCAATTCTTCAGTCCTCTGTCTTCTTTATCGTTCAAGGCTCACATCCATACATTACTGCTGGGAAAACCATAAATTTGACTACATGAACTTTTGTCTGCAAGTGATGTCTCTGCTTTTGAATACACTGTCATGTTTTGTCATTGCTTTTGAATATGCTGTCTAGGTTGTCATAGCTTTTCTTCAAAGGAGCAAACAACTTTTAAATTTCATGACTTCAGTAACCATGGGCAGTGATTTTGGAGCCTAAGCAAATATGTCTGTCACTGTTTCCATTGTTCACTCTCTTATTTGCCATGAAGTGATGGGACCAGATAGCATGATCTTTGTTTTTTGAAAATTGAGTTTTAGGTGAGCTTGTTCACTCTCCTCTTTTACGCTCATCAAAAGGCTTTTCAGTTCCTCTTCTCTTTGCCGTAAGTGTGGCGTCTTCTGGATATATGAGGTTATTTGTAATTCTCTCAGCAATCTTGAATCCAGCCTGTGCTTCATCCAGATCGGCATTTCACAAGATGTACTCTGTTATAAATAAATTAAATAAGCAGGGTGACAATATACAGCCATGGCATACTCCTTTCCCTATTTGGAACCAGTCCATTGTTCCATGTCCAGTTTTAACTGTTTCTTCTTGTCCTGTCTACAGGTATTGCAGGAGGCAGGTAAGGTGGTCTGGTACTCCCATCTCTTTCAGAATTATCTTCAGTTTGAGATCCATACTGTCAACACTACTTTGACACTGATCTACACTGCTTTGGTGTAGAAGCAGAAGTAGATGTGTTTCTGGATTTTTTTTGCCTTTTCTATGATCCAATTGATGTTTGCAATTTGATCTCTGGTTCCTTTTCCTTTTCTAAATCTAGTTTGTACATCTGGAATTTCTTGACTCATGTAATGTTGAAACCTAGCTTGGAGGATTTAAGCCTTACTTAAATGAGAGAAATGAATGCAATGGTGCACTAGTTTGAACATTCTTTGACCTTTTCTTTCTTTAGTATTGGAATCATGGCAAATAGGTAAGGAAAAATAGAAACAGTGACAGACTTTATTTTCTTGGGTTCTGAAATCACTGTGGCTGGTGTTGGTAGCCATAAAATTAAAAGGCATTTGCTCCTTGGAAAAAATCTATGCCAAATCTGGACAGTGTATTAAAAAGTAAAGACATCATTTTGCTGAAAAATGTGTACTCAAAGCTATGTTTTGTTTCAGTAGTCATGTACAAATGTGAGATTTGGACCATAAAAAAGGCAGAGCACTGAAGAATTGATGCTTTGAAACAGTATTGCTGGTAAAGACTCTTGAGAGTCCCTTGGGCTGCAAGAACCAGTCATTCTTAAAGGAAATTAACCCTGGAATCTCATTAGAAGGACTAATGCTGAAACTGAAACTGCAATATTTTGACCACCTAATGAAAGCAAATGAGTCATTGGAAAAGTTCCTGATGCTGCAAAAGATTGAAGGCAGGAAATAAAGGATGAGAATATTGGCATTTCTTGTAAGCTTTCTTCAGCAATCTTGACAAATCCAGCCTTGTGCTTCATCACAGATGTCGGCATCTTCACCCATAGGGGATATATGAGGTTATTTGTAATTCTCTCAGCAATCTTGAATCCAGCCTGTGCTTCATCCAGATCGGCATTTCACAAGATGTACTCTGTTATAAATAAATTAAATAAGCAGGGTGACAATATACAGCCATGGCATACTCCTTTCCCTATTTGGAACCAGTCCATTGTTCCATGTCCAGTTTTAACTGTTTCTTCTTGTCCTGTCTACAGGTATTGCAGGAGGCAGGTAAGGTGGTCTGGTACTCCCATCTCTTTCAGAATTATCTTCAGTTTGAGATCCATACTGTCAACAC
This sequence comes from Tragulus kanchil, assembly GCA_022376925.1. Classification (NCBI taxonomy): domain Eukaryota; kingdom Metazoa; phylum Chordata; class Mammalia; order Artiodactyla; family Tragulidae; genus Tragulus; species Tragulus kanchil. The sequence goes on along the minus strand of JAIOJX010000027.1, from coordinate 52,850,356 downwards.
TACTTTGACACTGATCTACACTGCTTTGGTGTAGAAGCAGAAGTAGATGTGTTTCTGGATTTTTTTTGCCTTTTCTATGATCCAATTGATGTTTGCAATTTGATCTCTGGTTCCTTTTCCTTTTCTAAATCTAGTTTGTACATCTGGAATTTCTTGACTCATGTAATGTTGAAACCTAGCTTGGAGGATTTAAGCCTTACTTAAATGAGAGAAATGAATGCAATGGTGCACTAGTTTGAACATTCTTTGACCTTTTCTTTCTTTAGTATTGGAATCATGGCAAATAGGTAAGGAAAAATAGAAACAGTGACAGACTTTATTTTCTTGGGTTCTGAAATCACTGTGGCTGGTGTTGGTAGCCATAAAATTAAAAGGCATTTGCTCCTTGGAAAAAATCTATGCCAAATCTGGACAGTGTATTAAAAAGTAAAGACATCATTTTGCTGAAAAATGTGTACTCAAAGCTATGTTTTGTTTCAGTAGTCATGTACAAATGTGAGATTTGGACCATAAAAAAGGCAGAGCACTGAAGAATTGATGCTTTGAAACAGTATTGCTGGTAAAGACTCTTGAGAGTCCCTTGGGCTGCAAGAACCAGTCATTCTTAAAGGAAATTAACCCTGGAATCTCATTAGAAGGACTAATGCTGAAACTGAAACTGCAATATTTTGACCACCTAATGAAAGCAAATGAGTCATTGGAAAAGTTCCTGATGCTGCAAAAGATTGAAGGCAGGAAATAAAGGATGAGATGATTAGATAGCATGGCCAGTTCAATTGGCATGAAGTTGTGCAAATTGAGGTAGATGGTTAGTGATAGAGAATCCTGGTGTCCTGCAGTCCATGGGGTCACAAAGAGTCAGATGTGACTTGGTAACTGAACAGCATCACGGGGAAGAAGTTGTAAAAACCATCAAAGAGGAAATGATGAAATAAACATGGGGGAAGAAAGCATTTTATCCTCTCAAAGCTATTTGTTTTAAAGGGAAGATAGATAAGGGTGTGTTCCTATTTTAGACCTTCTCAAAAAGGAGCTTTCCCAGATGAAGTGTCTAACATGCTAGTATTGCATGAAAACTTGCATTCATTACTATCACCTGTTTCTTGGGTTCCTTGGTGTTGGTTTAAGCTACTGTATGTTTGTTGTTCTGAAGTATTTCCTCATATGTGAGTTATATGTTTTTATGGATTGGACATCAGATTAGCTGAAGAGATATCATTAAGGAGAAAAATGGAGAGAGATGGAGAGGAGAAGGGGACAAAGAAGAGAGAGGCAGAGGAAAGGATGAAGAAAAGAAAGGAGAGAGGAAGGAGAAAAAATGGCAGTTTCCTGATGGTGCTAATTTGTGAAAGTTATTCCTTAGAGAATCAGAAAATTGTCCATTAAACCTTTCTAAATACTCTGGTTTTTTTCTTACCAAACCCTTTTTCTCATTTTCTTCCATAATAGTGAGTGTTCCACAGTGTCATTTCAAAACTGCTTCTGAGATATAGCTTGGTAAAAAATCAATACAGTTCAGTCAATCATATTTCAAGTCACTGAATAGCACATATACTCTTTGTAATAAGCTGTTATTTTCTCCTCAATGAGATGAAACTGAATGCTTGAAAGGAGAGAAGAAATACTAATGCACTAAAGAGTTTAAACAAGTCAATGTCCACTATACTGTGAAAGTCACCAAACAAACAATTGATACCCAGCAGGCCCAGCATTAAGGGAACTGCAGGCAGCTACTAAGGCAATCATTTATATCCATTCTTTGATACCTTTGGAATATCATTAGCAACAGGGAAGCATTAAGACAACAATTGAGCCAGATTCAAATCTGTCTAAGTAACTGTGAGAGCTAATCTGTTTAGAACATCAGAGAGCTGCTTAGAATTTCATTGCTGCTGATTGTATTACACTGGCCAGATTGTAAATGTAATTGCCAAAGGGGTTCCTTCAACTTTATCTTTCTCTACAAGAAAACTTTTGTTTTTTAATTTTTCCCAAAGAGAATTATCAGGGACTGACTTTTCATTCTAAATGCAACCCATATTTTTCAAGTTATTTATCCTTCTTCTTGTAAAAAATGAGCCACCACTAAAATAAACCTTCCAAGACATAGTGATAAATAGCATTTTTTCCCAAACTTACAAACAACATCTTAATGCCTTCTTATACAGACACTTAAATTTACTTTTTGTTCCCCCTTTGCTTCCCCAAAAGATAAATGTTTGGGATAAATAATCAAACAGGGTGCCTGTTTTCTCTTTTGCTTTTTGAGTGTGTTGTCAAGCTTGGTAAATATTTTAACAGCTGTCAGAGTAAATTTATTACCAAAGATGTCTACATTTATATGTAATTCAGAACAGAAAATCCTTGTGTTTGGACATATTTCCTTTTTTTTTTTTTTTTTTTCAGTTTCAGTGTTTGAAGACCAATCATCTAGCATGATTAGGATGCAAAAATAGAGTGGACAATAAGAAATCTCCAACTGCCGTCTATTATCCCATAATGCATAAAAGCAGATTGCTTTAAATTGTATCATTGCAACTTCCCTTCAACCACACAACAAAGAGCTATAGATGGAGATATAATTACATGTACACATTTTTGAATATTAAATGTGTGATAGGTTCATTTTAGAAAAAATATAAGACAATAGTTTGCTTCTTCAGTGCCATAATTTAAAATATATTCACAGTGACTTCCCTGGCACCCTAGCAGTTAAGACTCTGCACTTCAAATGCAGGGAAATAGTTTCATTCTTGGTTGGGGAACTAAGATCTTGCATGCTACATAGCATGCCCTAAACATAGATAAACAAATATAAATAAAACAAGGCCATAAAAATAAAAATTAAATTTAAAAATTATATATATATGCATGTATATAAAAGTATATATATATATGCATATATATACATATTATTTATTTGCATGCATATACATATAAATATATATACATACACTATGTATATACACATATATGCATGTTATATATATATACACATATATGATACAGAAATAAAAATGTAAAAGTTCCTAAAGTTCAATAGAAAAAATATAATTAAAATAGAGGGAAGAATTTTTATTTTTATTTACAGAGTTATTATTGATATCTGCATCCTTAAGAGCCTGGGGAGGACTATAATGACATTATTGAGGATGATAGTGGAAAGAATGCACCAAATATGGACAGATTGCACAGCAAAATGCCTCATGACACAAATTGCTTCTGACTAAAATAATTTTATGCATATAAAATTAAAATAAAGCATAAAATATATATACAACTATAGATTTATAGATAGCTGATACATTTCTGTGTGTAACTGCTACAAAGCTATAACACAGATAGATCTGTACTGATGAAAATATTGAGTCTAGATGTGTTACTGTGGAAATATCCTGAGTAGATGTGTCTGAAAAGATATATGTTCATTAAATGTATACCTTGGAAGCAACCCCCTAAGTATATCTGGAATATCATTAATAAACTAATAAAAATTTCTTATTCATAGAACATATCAAATAATGTTGGTGAAATATATCAAAAGGAATATAATGTTAAAGGGCTATAAATGTAACAAATCATAATGATCTTTGTGTACTTTCTGTTAATCAAGAGATTAATTGTGTGCGCAACAATAAGAAATCTCCAACTGCCGTCTATTATCCCATAATGCATAAAAGCAGATTGCTTTAAATTGTATCATTGCAACTTCCCTTCAACCACACAACAAAGAGCTATAGATGGAGATATAATTACATGTACACATTTTTGAATATTAAATGTGTGATAGGTTCATTTTAGAAAAAATATAAGACAATAGTTTGCTTCTTCAGTGCCATAATTTAAAATATATTCACAGTGACTTCCCTGGCACCCTAGCAGTTAAGACTCTGCACTTCAAATGCAGGGAAATAGTTTCATTCTTGGTTGGGGAACTAAGATCTTGCATGCTACATAGCATGCCCTAAACATAGATAAACAAATATAAATAAAACAAGGCCATAAAAATAAAAATTAAATTTAAAAATTATATATATATGCATGTATATAAAAGTATATATATATATGCATATATATACATATTATTTATTTGCATGCATATACATATAAATATATATACATACACTATGTATATACACATATATGCATGTTATATATATATACACATATATGATACAGAAATAAAAATGTAAAAGTTCCTAAAGTTCAATAGAAAAAATATAATTAAAATAGAGGGAAGAATTTTTATTTTTATTTACAGAGTTATTATTGATATCTGCATCCTTAAGAGCCTGGGGAGGACTATAATGACATTATTGAGGATGATAGTGGAAAGAATGCACCAAATATGGACAGATTGCACAGCAAAATGCCTCATGACACAAATTGCTTCTGACTAAAATAATTTTATGCATATAAAATTAAAATAAAGCATAAAATATATATACAACTATAGATTTATAGATAGCTGATACATTTCTGTGTGTAACTGCTACAAAGCTATAACACAGATAGATCTGTACTGATGAAAATATTGAGTCTAGATGTGTTACTGTGGAAATATCCTGAGTAGATGTGTCTGAAAAGATATATGTTCATTAAATGTATACCTTGGAAGCAACCCCCTAAGTATATCTGGAATATCATTAATAAACTAATAAAAATTTCTTATTCATAGAACATATCAAATAATGTTGGTGAAATATATCAAAAGGAATATAATGTTAAAGGGCTATAAATGTAACAAATCATAATGATCTTTGTGTACTTTCTGTTAATCAAGAGAATTTATTCATTTAGATCAATGGTGAGCAAACAGTGATCTAAGAAACAAATTCAGCTTTTTGCTTGTTACAGTAAAGTTTTGCCAGAATCCTATTATAGCAACTCTTTTAGAGTTTAACAGAAATAATTTAGTACAAGAAATAGGAAAATTGAAAAAGTAAAGGGAAACATTATTATAAATAATAACTGCAGTAGGCAACTATATTCTTCCCTACTGCTTGCTTTCACCATGTTTGGGAAGGTGGAACAGGTTGGGGATTACCAGAACCTCAAAACTTTGATTCAAGGCAACACAATCAGAGACACTTTGTGGAACTGGGACTTATGCTTCTACTGCAATAGTCAGCTGATACAGGAACCAAGGCTTCCCTGACTTAGTGATAAAGAGTCCACCTACCAATGCAGGAGACAAACGTTCCATGCATGGGTAGAGAAGACCACTGTGAAGGAAATGACAACCCATGCAATTATTCCTCTTTCTTTCTTTCCATCCAAGTATCTTTGCATGAGAAATCCCATAGACAGAGGAGTCTGAGACAGGCATAAATTCGCAAAGAATCAGAATTGATGACTAAACAACAATAGAAACATAGGAACAACTGAGGGAGCATAATGAGGCTTGTTCTGGGCATGCTAATAAAGTTTAAAGCTAGAGATTAGGAACATCTAAAGATTCTTTATCAAACAAGTAGCATTCACCAAATGGGAAGTTGTTATTTAACAAATTCAACGTCATGAATAAAGGCTAGAGAATTTCTTTCTAATGAAGTCTAATATTTGGGCTAGATTTAGAGATTCATGTGAAATGTTATTAACTGGGATTAATGGTTAAAAGAACCAATTTAAGAGGGGAAGAAGTATTATGGAAGAAATGTTATAGAAAATAGACCAGGAAGTTGAAACTGGAAGTCATTGAGACAGTATCAAATAATTTTTGGTGAAATATCATTAATAAACTAATAAAAATTTCTTATTCATAGAACATATCAAATAATGTTGGTGAAATATATCAAAAGGAATATAATGTTAAAGGGCTATAAATGTAACAAATCATAATGATCTTTGTGTACTTTCTGTTAATCAAGAGAATTTATTCATTTAGATCAATGGTGAGCAAACAGTGATCTAAGAAACAAATTCAGCTTTTTGCTTGTTACAGTAAAGTTTTGCCAGAATCCTATTATAGCAACTCTTTTAGAGTTTAACAGAAATAATTTAGTACAAGAAATAGGAAAATTGAAAAAGTAAAGGGAAACATTATTATAAATAATAACTGCAGTAGGCAACTATATTCTTCCCTACTGCTTGCTTTCACCATGTTTGGGAAGGTGGAACAGGTTGGGGATTACCAGAACCTCAAAACTTTGATTCAAGGCAACACAATCAGAGACACTTTGTGGAACTGGGACTTATGCTTCTACTGCAATAGTCAGCTGATACAGGAACCAAGGCTTCCCTGACTTAGTGATAAAGAGTCCACCTACCAATGCAGGAGACAAACGTTCCATGCATGGGTAGAGAAGACCACTGTGAAGGAAATGACAACCCATGCAATTATTCCTCTTTCTTTCTTTCCATCCAAGTATCTTTGCATGAGAAATCCCATAGACAGAGGAGTCTGAGACAGGCATAAATTCGCAAAGAATCAGAATTGATGACTAAACAACAATAGAAACATAGGAACAACTGAGGGAGCATAATGAGGCTTGTTCTGGGCATGCTAATAAAGTTTAAAGCTAGAGATTAGGAACATCTAAAGATTCTTTATCAAACAAGTAGCATTCACCAAATGGGAAGTTGTTATTTAACAAATTCAACGTCATGAATAAAGGCTAGAGAATTTCTTTCTAATGAAGTCTAATATTTGGGCTAGATTTAGAGATTCATGTGAAATGTTATTAACTGGGATTAATGGTTAAAAGAACCAATTTAAGAGGGGAAGAAGTATTATGGAAGAAATGTTATAGAAAATAGACCAGGAAGTTGAAACTGGAAGAATGAAGGGAGATTAGGGAGATTAACAATGGGAAGCAGTGTTTGGGGGGAAAAAAAGACTGTGATCTTTTTCCTTTCTCCAAAGAAGTTATATAAATTAAAAAAAAAAAAAGTTACAGACTGAAGCAGCCACAAAAATTGATGAAATAGCACTTTTTGTGAAAGGTTTCCTTCTTTCCACCTAGAAGAGAAATGAAAAAGAGGAAGTCACCAGTTTGCTTTGGCTCATTTTTTGAGAACACTTGATGTGCTCTAAATCTTGCAGCAAACAATTCCTTAGTTAACTATTGTAATTACAACTATTTTCCTATGTTATAACCTCTCTCTAGCAGTCAACAAAGAATTCTTCATTATTATTTTTATGGAAATTATTTTTTTGTTGATTTCTAAAAATGTGTGGCTGAAGAGAAGTTCTCTGCTAAAACTGGCTTTGGGAAAGGATAAAATGTGGGAATTTAGTTTTAATAATTACTTGCCTGTTCAAGATTTTGTGATTGACACATTTATACATGCTACTGCATATAAGCATTGCAGCAACAGTCTAATATAATTTACATGTGTATTATAAAGATGTACAAACTGAAACTTATAGAGTAAATGTAATTTGACCTATCACTGCATCACTAACCATCATAAAATATCATCTAGCTGTAGTCCTCTGATATCTCAGCTGAGGGTGGGTGAGATGACCTTACTAAAATATCTAGGAGTTAGTGATAATTATAGGCTGAACTGTGTGTTTCTCACAGGGTAATTTACGTTATCTAAAAAAAAGCCCTAAAAGCAGCAAGAGAGACAGCAAACCCCAATGCACAGACACCTTTCAAGAAGCTCCTTGGTAAAATTTGCTAAAATCCAATAGGTGAAAGCAAGTCACAAGGCCAAGTTCAGAGTCAATATAAGTTACTATGCAAGATCAAGAATACAAATAGGCATGATTCAATGTGAGTCATTACTGTAAAATCCTCATAGACTTACTAAATGGCTGAACTAAGTTACAAACATGTTTGTCCGACTCATTAATATTTTCTCTATTATGTTGCTGTCTGATATACACTTGCTGTGAACTTTAAATCATTCAAAGTATAGATGAGTTGAATATATTAAAAATTTTTACATGAGTACTTGGTATACAGGAAAACCTTAAAAATGAGATTTTACTATCATTATTAGCCATTATCCAGTGTACTTTGCAACTAGGTAGTCAATAAATATTTATTAAATTAATTTCAAAGTTTTTTAAAAATAGAAACTTTATCTTTTCCCTTTACTAATTTATAGCACTCTTATTTTATCTCAGAATGTCTTCTACACTGATACTAAAGCAACAGAGTTTAAAGATAACAGACATTATGTTATGTGAAGATATATTATAAATCCAGATAGTTCAGACTATGCTTGACTTCATAGAAATGTGTTTCTGGTCACACGAAGTATAATATTTGCATGTAACCCTTAAACTTATATCTTTAGTATTTTCATCTCATGATACTTAATATAACTGCTTCAGAGAGGCTGGAAGTTTGTATGAAATGATTTTAAAAATCAAGCCTAGAAAAGGCTTACATTGCTTCCACCAAAGTTCCGTGGGCCAGAGCCTAGTCATATGACCAAAATGAACCATAATGTGAAGAAGCACATGAATATTAATTGACTCTAACAGTTTCTGCTACAGTATACCAAAGCTGGCAAATTTCTGCATTCAACTAAAATCTATACCTAAAATATTACAACCCGTACCTAAAATAGGTAAAGCAATTGATCCGCCTCAGTTCACAGAGAACCAGGAATCATTTATAGAAGAAGTAAGACACTTAGACTTTCAGAGAAAAAACTGAATCAGTAAACTGTTTTTATGGGCTTCCCTGGTAGCTTCAATGGTAAAGAATCTTTTTCCTGGGCAAAGTGCAGACAGATGAGAGTGGTTGCTAAAATCCAATAGGTGAAAGCAAGTCACAAGGCCAAGTTCAGAGTCAATATAAGTTACTATGCAAGATCAAGAATACAAATAGGCATGATTCAATGTGAGTCATTACTGTAAAATCCTCATAGACTTACTAAATGGCTGAACTAAGTTACAAACATGTTTGTCCGACTCATTAATATTTTCTCTATTATGTTGCTGTCTGATATACACTTGCTGTGAACTTTAAATCATTCAAAGTATAGATGAGTTGAATATATTAAAAATTTTTACATGAGTACTTGGTATACAGGAAAACCTTAAAAATGAGATTTTACTATCATTATTAGCCATTATCCAGTGTACTTTGCAACTAGGTAGTCAATAAATATTTATTAAATTAATTTCAAAGTTTTTTAAAAATAGAAACTTTATCTTTTCCCTTTACTAATTTATAGCACTCTTATTTTATCTCAGAATGTCTTCTACACTGATACTAAAGCAACAGAGTTTAAAGATAACAGACATTATGTTATGTGAAGATATATTATAAATCCAGATAGTTCAGACTATGCTTGACTTCATAGAAATGTGTTTCTGGTCACACGAAGTATAATATTTGCATGTAACCCTTAAACTTATATCTTTAGTATTTTCATCTCATGATACTTAATATAACTGCTTCAGAGAGGCTGGAAGTTTGTATGAAATGATTTTAAAAATCAAGCCTAGAAAAGGCTTACATTGCTTCCACCAAAGTTCCGTGGGCCAGAGCCTAGTCATATGACCAAAATGAACCATAATGTGAAGAAGCACATGAATATTAATTGACTCTAACAGTTTCTGCTACAGTATACCAAAGCTGGCAAATTTCTGCATTCAACTAAAATCTATACCTAAAATATTACAACCCGTACCTAAAATAGGTAAAGCAATTGATCCGCCTCAGTTCACAGAGAACCAGGAATCATTTATAGAAGAAGTAAGACACTTAGACTTTCAGAGAAAAAACTGAATCAGTAAACTGTTTTTATGGGCTTCCCTGGTAGCTTCAATGGTAAAGAATCTACCTGCAGTGCAGAAGATGAGAGTTTGATTCCTCGGTTAGGAAGGTATCCTGGAGAAGGGAATGGTTACTGACTGACTTCAGAATCCCATGGCGAAATATGACTATTTGTAAATTTTATGTTGGTTGGAAAAATAATCTCATATTGTTTATACCTAAAGAGATTTAACAGTCCACGGAGATTTTCACTAAGTATCCGAGATGACAGTGACTAGTACTTTCATTTTCTAAAGACATTTTAAAGACAAATACTGACTTTTCAATCCAAATTTCCTGGTTCTACTGATGATGGTTTGACTTAGCAATAAATGAGAAGGAAATGGCAACCCACGCCATTATTCTTGCCTGGGAAATCCCATGAACAGAAAAGCCTGGTCGGCTGCAATCCATGGGAACACAAAAGAGTTGTACATGACTTAGTGACTAAACAGCAACAGCAATATAGTGCACCATGTCATTTGCAAACAGATGACAATTTTATTTCATCTGATTGCTATGGCTAGGACTTTTGAAACTATGCTGCATAATACTGGTGAGAATGAGCAGCCTTGTCTTGCTACTAATCTTATTAGAAATGCTTTTATTTTTTCATCATTGAGAATATTTTTTGCTGTGCATTTGCCATGTATAGTTTTCATTTTTATAGGTTCACTCTGTGTTCATTTTCTAGAGTTTCTATCATACATAGGTGCTGAAGGTACTGAATGCTTTTTCTGCATCTATTGAGATGTTCATATGGATCTTATTCTTCAGTCTGTTAATATTGTGTATCACATTAACTGAGTTGCATATCTTGAAGAATCCTTGCATCCTTGAGATCAACCACTTGACCATGATGTATGATACTTTTAATGTATTATTGGATTCTGCTTAATAATATTTTGTTGAGGATTTTTGCATCTATGTTCCTCAGTAATAGCAGTGGGAGAACTATATAGCTAAGTTAAAAAAAAAATTAAAATGCTTCCTAACCACCCCCTCACACACACAAAAGATTGAAGAGCTAAATGTAAGTCAAATACTATAAAATTCTTAGAGTAAATATAGGTAGAGCACTCTGAAATAAATCACAGCAAGATCTACTTCCTAGGAGTAGTGGAAATAAAAATAAGAATAAACAAATAGGAACTAATAGAACTTAAAAGCTTTTGCATAGCAAAGAAACCCATAATAACATGAAAATACAATTATCTGAATGGGAGAAAATATTTGCAAACAAAGAAACTGAAAAAGAATTAATCCCCTAAATATATCAGCAGTTCATACAGCTCAATATAAACAAGCAAACAAAAAAAAATTGGAGCAAAAGACTGAAACAGGCAAGAAGACATACAGAGGGCCAACAAGCACTTAAAATGGTGCGCTCCATTTCTCACTATTGGAGAAATGCAAATCAAAGCCACTATGAAGTATTAAATCACACTTCTCTGAATGGCCATCATTAAGGAATCTACAAAAATAAATGCTGGTGGGAATGTGGAGAAAAGGGAATTCTCTTTCATTATTAATAGAAATGTAAATTGATACAACTACTATGGAAAACAATATGGGGCTTCCTCAAAAAACTAAAAATAAAGACACTGTCTTTCTTATGAATCCCACTGCTGGGCATGTTATGTGAGAAAACCATAATTTACATATATGCACCTCAATGCTCATTACAGCACTGTTTACAAAAGCCAAGAAATGGAAGCAGTCTTAATGTCCAAAAAACAAAGGGATAGATAATGAAGATGTGGTACATATATAAGATGAAATATTAGCCACAGAAAGGAATTAATTAGATCATATGTTGTGATGTAAATGAACCTTGTCTGTCATACAAAGTGAAGTACTTTAGATACACTGAAATAAATACATTAACCCATATATATGAAATCTAGAAAAATAGTAATGATAAACCTGTTTGCAGAACAGGAATAGAGACAAAGAGATATAGAATGGATATGTGGACACAGGGGAATGAGAGGAGAGGGTGGGAAGAATTGAGAGAGTAGTGTTGACAAATATACACTACCATGTATAAAATAGATAGCTATTGGGAATCTGCTGTAAAGGACAGGGAACTCACCTCAGTGCTTTGTGATGACCTAGAGGAGTGGGAAGAGGGTGTGGTGAGAGGTAAGTTCAAAAGGTAGGAAAATATGTATACATATAGCTGATTCATATTGTTGTATAACAGAGACTAAAGCAATTATACTCCAAATAAAAAATGTGCATTTAGTAATTTTTAGAAACATAAGCTTGGACAAGTCAATTCTGTAAAAATCCTCATCAGTAAAACTTTTTGTTTACTTATTGTGTTAACAAAGGATAACAATATTTTGCCAAGAGAACACACCGGTCATAGCAAATGCCCTCTTCCAACAAAACAGGAGATGACTCCACAAATGGACATCACCAATACCAAAATCAGCTTGATTATATTATTTCTACCCAAAGATGGAGAAGTTGTACACAGTCAGCACAAACAAGACTTGGAGCTGACTGTGGCTCAGATCATGAACTTCTTATTGAAAATTTCAGATTTAAATTGAAGAAAGTAGGACAAATCACTAGGCCATTCAGGTATGGCCTAAATCAAACCACTTACAATTATAGAGTGGAAGTTACAAATAGGTTCATGGGATTAGATATGATGACAGACAGATTGCCTAAAGAAATATGGCATGAAACTGTAAATTGATACAACTACTATGGAAAACAATATGGGGCTTCCTCAAAAAACTAAAAATAAAGACACTGTCTTTCTTATGAATCCCACTGCTGGGCATGTTATGTGAGAAAACCATAATTTACATATATGCACCTCAATGCTCATTACAGCACTGTTTACAAAAGCCAAGAAATGGAAGCAGTCTTAATGTCCAAAAAACAAAGGGATAGATAATGAAGATGTGGTACATATATAAGATGAAATATTAGCCACAGAAAGGAATTAATTAGATCATATGTTGTGATGTAAATGAACCTTGTCTGTCATACAAAGTGAAGTACTTTAGATACACTGAAATAAATACATTAACCCATATATATGAAATCTAGAAAAATAGTAATGATAAACCTGTTTGCAGAACAGGAATAGAGACAAAGAGATATAGAATGGATATGTGGACACAGGGGAATGAGAGGAGAGGGTGGGAAGAATTGAGAGAGTAGTGTTGACAAATATACACTACCATGTATAAAATAGATAGCTATTGGGAATCTGCTGTAAAGGACAGGGAACTCACCTCAGTGCTTTGTGATGACCTAGAGGAGTGGGAAGAGGGTGTGGTGAGAGGTAAGTTCAAAAGGTAGGGAAAATATGTATACATATAGCTGATTCATATTGTTGTATAACAGAGACTAAAGCAATTATACTCCAAATAAAAAATGTGCATTTAGTAATTTTTAGAAACATAAGCTTGGACAAGTCAATTCTGTAAAAATCCTCATCAGTAAAACTTTTTGTTTACTTATTGTGTTAACAAAGGATAACAATATTTTGCCAAGAGAACACACCGGTCATAGCAAATGCCCTCTTCCAACAAAACAGGAGATGACTCCACAAATGGACATCACCAATACCAAAATCAGCTTGATTATATTATTTCTACCCAAAGATGGAGAAGTTGTACACAGTCAGCACAAACAAGACTTGGAGCTGACTGTGGCTCAGATCATGAACTTCTTATTGAAAATTTCAGATTTAAATTGAAGAAAGTAGGACAAATCACTAGGCCATTCAGGTATGGCCTAAATCAAACCACTTACAATTATAGAGTGGAAGTTACAAATAGGTTCATGGGATTAGATATGATGACAGACAGATTGCCTAAAGAAATATGGATGACTATGACTAACAATGCCATAACACTGAACAGAGGTGGTGATCAAAACTATCACCAAGCGGAAAAAAAAAAAAAATAGCAAAAGGCAAAATGATTATCTAAGGAGGCTTTGCACATAGCTGAGAAAAGAAGAGATGGAAAAGTCAACAGAAAAAAAAGAAAGATATACCAGTGTGAAAGCAGAGTTCAAGGCAATAGCAAGGAGAAATAAGAAAGCCTTACTAAGTGAACAATGCAAAGAAATAGAGGAAAACAACAGAATGGAAAAAGTTTAGATCTCCATGAGAAAATTAGATACCAAGGGGACATTTCATGCAAAGATGGACACAATAAAGTACAGAAAAACTATAGACCTAACATAAGCAGAAGTTTTTAAGAAGAAGTGGAAAGGATACACAAAAGAACTATACAAATAAAGGTCTTAATTAGCCAGATGATCATGATGGTGTGATCATGATGGTGTGATGGTGTGATCTAGAGCCAGACATATTAAGAGCATGAAGTCTAGTGGGTCGGACGAAACATAGCTACAGACAAAGCTAGTGAAGATGGAATTTCAGCTGAGAAATGTTAAGTCCTGAAAAGTGTTACACTCAATATACCAGCAAATTTGGAAAATTCAGCAGTGCCCTCAGGACTGGAAAAAGTGAGTTTTCATTACAATAAAAATGTGCATTTAGTAATTTTTAGAAACATAAGCTTGGACAAGTCAATTCTGTAAAAATCCTCATCAGTAAAACTTTTTGTTTACTTATTGTGTTAACAAAGGATAACAATATTTTGCCAAGAGAACACACCGGTCATAGCAAATGCCCTCTTCCAACAAAACAGGAGATGACTCCACAAATGGACATCACCAATACCAAAATCAGCTTGATTATATTATTTCTACCCAAAGATGGAGAAGTTGTACACAGTCAGCACAAACAAGACTTGGAGCTGACTGTGGCTCAGATCATGAACTTCTTATTGAAAATTTCAGATTTAAATTGAAGAAAGTAGGACAAATCACTAGGCCATTCAGGTATGGCCTAAATCAAACCACTTACAATTATAGAGTGGAAGTTACAAATAGGTTCATGGGATTAGATATGATGACAGACAGATTGCCTAAAGAAATATGGATGACTATGACTAACAATGCCATAACACTGAACAGAGGTGGTGATCAAAACTATCACCAAGCGGAAAAAAAAAAAAAATAGCAAAAGGCAAAATGATTATCTAAGGAGGCTTTGCACATAGCTGAGAAAAGAAGAGATGGAAAAGTCAACAGAAAAAAAAGAAAGATATACCAGTGTGAAAGCAGAGTTCAAGGCAATAGCAAGGAGAAATAAGAAAGCCTTACTAAGTGAACAATGCAAAGAAATAGAGGAAAACAACAGAATGGAAAAAGTTTAGATCTCCATGAGAAAATTAGATACCAAGGGGACATTTCATGCAAAGATGGACACAATAAAGTACAGAAAAACTATAGACCTAACATAAGCAGAAGTTTTTAAGAAGAAGTGGAAAGGATACACAAAAGAACTATACAAATAAAGGTCTTAATTAGCCAGATGATCATGATGGTGTGATCATGATGGTGTGATGGTGTGATCTAGAGCCAGACATATTAAGAGCATGAAGTCTAGTGGGTCGGACGAAACATAGCTACAGACAAAGCTAGTGAAGATGGAATTTCAGCTGAGAAATGTTAAGTCCTGAAAAGTGTTACACTCAATATACCAGCAAATTTGGAAAATTCAGCAGTGCCCTCAGGACTGGAAAAAGTGAGTTTTCATTACAATACAAAGAAGGGCAATGCCAAAGAATGTTCAAAATATTATGCAATTACACTAAGTTCACATGCTAGCAAAGGAATGCTCAAAATCATCTGGCTGGACTTCAAAAGCATGTGAAATGAAATCTTTCATATGTATAATCTGTATTTAGAAAAGACAGAGGAACCAGAGATCCAATTGTCAGCTTTTGTTGAGTTTTAGAAAGAGCAAGGAAATTCCTGCAAATCATGTACTTCTGCTTCACTGATTATCCCAAAGTTTTTGACTGCATGAATCACAACAAACTGTGCAAAATTATTAAAAAGATGGGAATACCTGACACTACTCCTGTGAAACCTGTATTCAGGACAAGAAGCAACAGTTAGAACAAAACATGGGACAATGGACTGGTTCCAAATTGGAAAAGGAGTACATCAAGTCTGTTTATTGTTATCCTGCTTAGGTAACCTATATTTAGAATATACCATAAATGCCAGGGTGGAATCAAGGATGCCTGGAGAAATACCAATAACCTCATCTATCCAAAATCACTGCAGATGATGCATCAGTCATGAATTTAAAAGACACTCACTTAGAAGAAAAGCTATGAGAAACCTAGACAGCATATTCAAAACTAGAGCAAACACTCTACTGACAAAAATTCGTATGGTTAAAGCAAGGTTTTGCCCAGTAGTCATGAATGGATGTGAGACCTGGACCATAAAGAAGACTGAGCATTGAAGAATTGACGTTTTCAAACTGCTGTCTTGGAGAAGAATCTTCAGAGTTCCTTGGGATGAAAGGAGTTCAAACCAGTCAAACATAAAGGAAATCAATCCTGAATATTTATTTGAAGGCCTGATGCTGAATCTGAAGCTACAGTATTATTCCACCTGATGTGTAGTTACCGTGGGCAGGTGGGGCCATGTTCGCTTCTCACAGAAAGGTTAAGAAAAGATGTCCGGACTGAGCAGACACAGGTCTCCTCATATTGAGGATAGGCATTGCCTGCAAGCTTCGCCTCTCTGGGACCAATACAGAGTACAAAGGTTCTTCCTCTTACCCGCTTTTTAATGTTAATGAAACACTTTACAACTCAAAGAAGCACCCTTTGTAACTAAGAATTGTAAGAATGTTTTCTATAAACAAGGAGTTGGTGGGGGAGAAAGGACTCCGGTGATGACCTTGTTTACATCTCTAGAGAGACAAAAAGCTTCTTTATGATTACTAATTAATTTAAAATTTCTAGTTGGAAAAAATATAAAGAAACTATGGTCAAATAAGCCCAGATTCTGCCTCTAGCGATGAGGAATGTGTGACTTATGCCACTTTGCCTGCGGTGTTCTCCTCATAAGATTCAGAGACCTAAAAGTAAATAAGAAGTCTTCTAGTTTCCTGGAAAGGGAAGTGTCTGTGGCAACCTTCTGTTTGCTTAAAGATAGTTTAACTTGCAGTTAGTTCATGTGGTAAAAGTATAATTTTTCTTTTAATCACAGTTTGAATAGGTAAGCGATCATTTTTAATGATATTATATATATATATAAGGTTTCACTAGTAAAAAGGGGAAGAATAGTAACATGCATTGTTTGTTTCTCTGAGTTTTAATCCACACAGCAGTTAAAGGCAGATAAGCTCACCAGCCGGGAAAGCCTCTGTGGCCCGTGGAGAATTCCATGCTATGTGGAGAATTCACTGCCCTGCAGAGAATTCTCAGAAAATTCTGTGCTGCACAGAGGATACTGCAGCCTGCAGAGGATTCTGTGCTCTGAAGAAAATTCTTAAAAAATTCTGTGCCACAAAGAGAGAATTTTCATTATAAAAAAGGAAGAGAAGATTGTGCAGGCTCGCTCACAGAGATTGGCTGCGCAAATTTGAGACCGAGACTCTCCAGCTCTGGGGTAAGAACATCTCTTTACATTTTATTTGAGTTCTGATTATTTCTGATTACTTGTGCTTGCCTTTATTAGATGATTAATAAACCCATTCTTGGTTTGACAATACTTGAGACCAGGATACTTTATTGTTGAGGTCTGAGGCTCACGCCCTGAGGGGATCACGCCGTGTCCGTGTAAAGGTCTCTGAGCTATTTAATATAGTTTCTCTTAGCAAGAACTAGTGAGAATAGTAATCAGAGTAAACTCCGACGATTCATTGGGAAATACCCTGATACTGGAAAAAATTAGAAGGCAGGAGAAAAGGATGACACAGGAATGGGATGGCCAAATGGCATCAGTGAGTCAAGAGACATGTATTTGAGCAAGCTCCAGAAGATGGTGATGAACAGGGAAGAATCGTGTGCTGCAGTCCATGGGGGTCACAAATAGTCAGATATGATTGAGTGTCAGAACTGATTTGCCATGAAGGAATGTGACCAGATTCCATGGTCTTAATTTTTTAAATGTTCAGTTTTATGCCAGGTTTTTCACTCTTCTCTTTCAATCTTGTCAATAGGTGCTTTAGATCCTCTTCACTGTCTGTCATTATTTTGCTAACATCTTCATATCTGAGGTTGTTGGTATTACTGTGACCAACCTTTTTTTTAATTTTTAAAAATTTTTGCAGTTTTGTTGTTCCCAGACATGCATGTTCCCAGATCAGTCTCATTCATATCCCTGGCCCCCTCTACCCTCCACTCCCCTCCCATTACTCCCCATCCCACCCCTCCAGACCGTCCCACCACGTCCCTGCCGGATCTCCTATTACCTCAGCAAAATGCCCATAGCCATCTTTTTCATATGTGATAATATATGTTTCCATGTTACTCCTCTATGCCTCCCACCCACTGTTTATTCCGCACAACATCCATATATCTATTCTCTATGCCTGTTTTTCCATTGCTTCACTGCATGTGTTACCATTACCCTCTTATTAGATTTCATATATATGTGTTAGTATACTGTATTTGTCCTTCTCTCTTTGACTTACTTCACTTTTTTATGATAGGTTCTAGATACATCCATTTTATTAGGGCTGATTCTTCTGCATTTCCTTTTACATCTGAGTAGTATGCCATTGTATGTATGTACCAGAGCTTCTTTATTCATTCATTCATCAAAGGACATCTAGGTTGCTTCCACGTTCTAGGTATTGTAGAGAGACTTGCAATGAATGATGGGGTACAGGTGTTTCTTTCTGTTTTGATTTCATCAGGGCATAAGCTAATAGTGGGATTGCTGGGTAGTATGGTGCTTCTAGTTTTAGTTTTTTAAGGAATCTCCAGACTGTCTTCCATAGCAGCTGTATCATTTTACATTCCACGAACAATGCAAGAGGGTTCCCTTTTCTCCACATCACTCCAGCATTTATTGTCTGTCAATTTGTTGATGATGGCCATTCTGACTGGAAATGACACAGGAATGGGATGGCCAAATGGCATCAGTGAGTCAAGAGACATGTATTTGAGCAAGCTCCAGAAGATGGTGATGAACAGGGAAGAATCGTGTGCTGCAGTCCATGGGGGTCACAAATAGTCAGATATGATTGAGTGTCAGAACTGATTTGCCATGAAGGAATGTGACCAGATTCCATGGTCTTAATTTTTTAAATGTTCAGTTTTATGCCAGGTTTTTCACTCTTCTCTTTCAATCTTGTCAATAGGTGCTTTAGATCCTCTTCACTGTCTGTCATTATTTTGCTAACATCTTCATATCTGAGGTTGTTGGTATTACTGTGACCAACCTTTTTTTTAATTTTTAAAAATTTTTGCAGTTTTGTTGTTCCCAGACATGCATGTTCCCAGATCAGTCTCATTCATATCCCTGGCCCCCTCTACCCTCCACTCCCCTCCCATTACTCCCCATCCCACCCCTCCAGACCGTCGCACCACGTCTCTGCAGGATCTCCTATTCCCTCAGCAAAATGACCATAGCCATCTTTTTCATATGTGATAATATATGTTTCCATGTTACTCCCTCTATGCCTCCCACCCACTGTTTATTCCGCACAACATCCATATATCTATTCTCTATGCCTGTTTTTCCATTGCTTCACTGCATGTGTTACCATTACCCTCTTATTAGATTTCATATATATGTGTTAGTATACTGTATTTGTCCTTCTCTCTTTGACTTACTTCACTTTTTTATGATAGGTTCTAGATACATCCATTTTATTAGGGCTGATTCTTCTGCATTTCCTTTTACATCTGAGTAGTATGCCATTGTATGTATGTACCAGAGCTTCTTTATTCATTCATTCATCAAAGGACATCTAGGTTGCTTCCACGTTCTAGGTATTGTAGAGAGACTTGCAATGAATGATGGGGTACAGGTGTTTCTTTCTGTTTTGATTTCATCAGGGCATAAGCTAATAGTGGGATTGCTGGGTAGTATGGTGCTTCTAGTTTTAGTTTTTTAAGGAATCTCCAGACTGTCTTCCATAGCAGCTGTATCATTTTACATTCCCACGAACAATGCAAGAGGGTTCCCTTTTCTCCACATCACTCCAGCATTTATTGTCTGTCAATTTGTTGATGATGGCCATTCTGACTGGTGTGGGGTGATACCTCATTGTATTTTGGTTTGCATTTCTCTAATAATAAGCGAGGTTGGGCATCATTTCATGTGTTTTTTGACCATCTGTATGTCCTCTTTGGTGAGATGTCTCTTTAGGTCTTTTTCCCATTTTTGATTAGGTTGTTCATTTCTTCCGGTGCTGAGTTGTCTGAGTTGCTTGTAGATTTTGGAGATTAATTCTTTGTCTGTTATTTCATTTACTATTATTTTCTGCCAATCTGTGGGCTGTCTGTTCAACTTATTTGTTGCGGGGACCTTCTGCAGAAAGGGAAGGCAGTGGGATTGCCCCTGGCTGAACCGGGAGATCTCGCAGAGAGGCGAGCCTTTGCTGCCGGCCCTCCAGCCTGTCGGTGCATGCCAGGAACAATCAGACACAGCAGGGGTTCTGTCGAGGCAGTTCCACTTTATTAGTGTAAACTAACAATTTTTATAGGCAAACGAAGAGGGCTTTGCAAGGGACTTCCTATAGTTACACCAATCAAGCTAAAGGTCGAGCAGTTATGTATTTACATTGCAATAGGAACTCATGGTAAGCATGCATTGCCCAGAGCACGGGAACCAGGGGGATCAATCAGAAGTTTTGACAATGGACCTGAGATCATGCCCTGTCTCTTCCTGTAGGCATCCTTTTAGCACCAAACTGCAAATATGTGCTTAAGCTTCCCTATGCTTGCAAACCCTTGGGCCCAATCCTTCTCTATTTGACTTACTTCACTTTTTTATGATAGGTTCTAGATACATCCATTTTATTAGGGCTGATTCTTCTGCATTTCCTTTTACATCTGAGTAGTATGCCATTGTATGTATGTACCAGAGCTTCTTTATTCATTCATTCATCAAAGGACATCTAGGTTGCTTCCACGTTCTAGGTATTGTAGAGACTTGCAATGAATGATGGGGTACAGGTGTTTCTTTCTGTTTTGATTTCATCAGGGCATAAGCTAATAGTGGGATTGCTGGGTAGTATGGTGCTTCTAGTTTTAGTTTTTTAAGGAATCTCCAGACTGTCTTCCATAGCAGCTGTATCATTTTACATTCCCACGAACAATGCAAGAGGGTTCCCTTTTCTCCACATCACTCCAGCATTTATTGTCTGTCAATTTGTTGATGATGGCCATTCTGACTGGTGTGGGGTGATACCTCATTGTATTTTGGTTTGCATTTCTCTAATAATAAGCGAGGTTGGGCATCATTTCATGTGTTTTTTGACCATCTGTATGTCCTCTTTGGTGAGATGTCTCTTTAGGTCTTTTTCCCATTTTTGATTAGGTTGTTCATTTCTTCCGGTGCTGAGTTGTCTGAGTTGCTTGTAGATTTTGGAGATTAATTCTTTGTCTGTTATTTCATTTACTATTATTTTCTGCCAATCTGTGGGCTGTCTGTTCAACTTATTTGTTGCGGGGACCTTCTGCAGAAAGGGAAGGCAGTGGGATTGCCCCTGGCTGAACCGGGAGATCTCGCAGAGAGGCGAGCCTTTGCTGCCGGCCCTCCAGCCTGTCGGTGCATGCCAGGAACAATCAGACACAGCAGGGGTTCTGTCGAGGCAGTTCCACTTTATTAGTGTAAACTAACAATTTTTATAGGCAAACGAAGA
This sequence comes from Tragulus kanchil, assembly GCA_022376925.1. Lineage (NCBI taxonomy): Eukaryota > Metazoa > Chordata > Mammalia > Artiodactyla > Tragulidae > Tragulus > Tragulus kanchil. Next base: position 52,828,903 of record JAIOJX010000027.1, on the reverse strand, counting down.
GGGCTTTGCAAGGGACTTCCTATAGTTACACCAATCAAGCTAAAGGTCGAGCAGTTATGTATTTACATTGCAATAGGAACTCATGGTAAGCATGCATTGCCCAGAGCACGGGAACCAGGGGGATCAATCAGAAGTTTTGACAATGGACCTGAGATCATGCCCTGTCTCTTCCTGTAGGCATCCTTTTAGCACCAAACTGCAAATATGTGCTTAAGCTTCCCTATGCTTGCAAAGGCCCTCTTTCATTTAGGGCCCCACAATTTGTAATTTTTTTAGCTGTACAGAAGCTTTTAAGTTTCATTAGGTCCCACATAGTTTCACTATACTAGCAGGTGGTTCATAGAAGATCTTGCCTTGTTTTATGTCCTTCTGAGTTTTGCCTAAATTCTCCCCTGAGTTTGATGGTTTCTGGTCTTACATTTAGGTATTTAATCCATTTTGAGTTGATCTTTGTTCAGGGTGTCAGGGAATGTTCCAGCTTCATTTTTTTTTGCATGTAGCGGTGCAATGTCCCAGCACCATTTGTTGAAGAGACTGTCTTTGTCCCATTTTATAGTTTTGCATCCTTTGTCAAAAATAAGGTATCCATAGGTGTATGGGCTTATCTCTGGGTTCTCTGTCTTGTTCCATTGGTCGATATTTCTGTTTTTGTACCAGTACCATACAGTCTTGATGACTGTTGCTTTGTAGTATAGTTTGAAGTTAGGGAGGCTGATTCTGCCAGCTTCGTTTTTCTTCCTCAGGATTGCTTTGGCTATTCGGGGCCTTTTATATTTCCATACGAACTGTGTTATTCTTTGGTGTAGTTCTATGAAGAATGGCAAAGGCAGTTTGATAGGGATCGCATTGAATCTGTAGATGATATATGGTAGTATGGTCATTTTCACAATATTGATTTTTCTGACCCAGGAACATGGAATATCTCTGCATTTGATTAAGTCTTCTTTAATTTCTTTCATGAGTGTGTTGTAATTTTCTGTGTATAGTTCTTTCCTTTGGGTAGGTTTATTCCTAGATATTTCATTCTCTTGGTTGCAGTGGTGAAGGGGATTTCCTCTTTGATTTCGTTTTCTGATTTTTCATTGTTTGTACATAGGAATACCAGTGATTTCTGTGTATGTATTTTGCATCCCATGGTTTTGTTGAATTCCTGAATTAGCTCTAGTAGTTTTATAACAGTGTCTTTGGTGTTTTCTATGTATTATATCATGTCATCTGCAAATAGAGAGATTTTTACAGCTTCTTTTCCAATTTGGATTCCTTTTATTTGTTTCTTTTCTTATTGCTGTTGGTAGAGCTTTAAGGACTATGTTGAATAACAGTGGTGAAAGTGGGCCCCCCTGTCTTGTTCCTTATCTTAGAGAGAATGTTTTCAGTTTTTCACCATTGAGGATAATGTTCTCTGTGGGCTTCTCATATATGACTTTCACTATGTTGAGATAGTTTCCTTCTATGCCCATTTTTTGAAGAGTTTTTTTTTTTTTTTTTTTTTTTTTAGCATAAATGGATTTTGGATTTTGTAGAAGACTTTTTCTGCATCTATTGAGATTATCATGTGATTTTGGTCTCTCAAATTGCTTATATGCTGCATCACATTAATTGATTTGCAAATTTTGAAGAATCCTTGCTTGCCTGGGCTAAACCTGACTTGATCATGATATAATGGTTTTGATGTGCTGTTGAATTCTGTTTACTAGGATTTTGTTGAGGATTTTGGCGTCTAAACTCATTAGTGAAATTGGCCTATAATTTTCTTTTTGTGTGTTGTCTTTGCCTTGCTTTGTTATCAGGGTGATGGTGGCCTCGTAGAATGTGTTTGGAATTATTCAATTCCAATATTTTGAAAGAGTTTTAAAAGGCTAGGCATTAGCTCTTCTTTAAATGTTTGATAGAATTAAGCTGTGAGGCCCTTTGGCCTTGGGCTTTTATTTTTTTCATATATATATTTTTTTATCACAAATTCGATTTCTAAGCTTGTGATTGGGTTATTCATATTTTCTTTTTTTTTTCCTGGTTCTGTTTTGGAAGATTTATCTTTTCCAAAAAAGTGTTCATTTTCTCCAGATTATCTAGTGTGTTGCCATATAGTTGTTTATAGTAGTCTCTAATAATCCTTTGGATTTATCCATTATCTGTTGCAGTCTCTCCTTTTTCATTTTTGATTTTGTTGTTCTGGTTCTCCTCTCTTTCTTGATGAGTCTAGACAGTGGCTTGTCAATTTTGTATATCTTTTTGAAGAACTAACTTATCATTTTACTTATGTTTACTATTGTTTCTTTCATTTCTTTTCCAATTTGGATTCCTTTTATTTGTTTCTTTTCTTATTGCTGTTGGTAGAGCTTTAAGGACTATGTTGAATAACAGTGGTGAAAGTGGGCCCCCCTGTCTTGTTCCTTATCTTAGAGAGAATGTTTTCAGTTTTTCACCATTGAGGATAATGTTCTCTGTGGGCTTCTCATATATGACTTTCACTATGTTGAGATAGTTTCCTTCTATGCCCATTTTTTGAAGAGTTTTTTTTTTTTTTTTTTTTTTTTTTAGCATAAATGGATTTTGGATTTTGTAGAAGACTTTTTCTGCATCTATTGAGATTATCATGTGATTTTGGTCTCTCAAATTGCTTATATGCTGCATCACATTAATTGATTTGCAAATTTTGAAGAATCCTTGCTTGCCTGGGCTAAACCTGACTTGATCATGATATAATGGTTTTTTGATGTGCTGTTGAATTCTGTTTACTAGGATTTTGTTGAGGATTTTGGCGTCTAAACTCATTAGTGAAATTGGCCTATAATTTTCTTTTTGTGTGTTGTCTTTGCCTTGCTTTGTTATCAGGGTGATGGTGGCCTCGTAGAATGTGTTTGGAATTATTCAATTCCAATATTTTGAAAGAGTTTTAAAAGGCTAGGCATTAGCTCTTCTTTAAATGTTTGATAGAATTAAGCTGTGAGGCCCTTTGGCCTTGGGCTTTTATTTTTTTCATATATATATTTTTTTATCACAAATTCGATTTCTAAGCTTGTGATTGGGTTATTCATATTTTCTTTTTTTTTTCCTGGTTCTGTTTTGGAAGATTTATCTTTTCCAAAAAAGTGTTCATTTTCTCCAGATTATCTAGTGTGTTGCCATATAGTTGTTTATAGTAGTCTCTAATAATCCTTTGGATTTATCCATTATCTGTTGCAGTCTCTCCTTTTTCATTTTTGATTTTGTTGTTCTGGTTCTCCTCTCTTTCTTGATGAGTCTAGACAGTGGCTTGTCAATTTTGTATATCTTTTTGAAGAACTAACTTATCATTTTACTTATGTTTACTATTGTTTCTTTCATTTCTTTTTCATTTATTTCTGCTTTGATCTTTATGATCTATATCCTTCTATTAGAGGATTGTTAATATCTCCTGCTATTACTGTGTTATTTTCAGTTTCTTCCTTTATGTCTGAAAGTGTTTGTCTTATGTTTTGGGGTGATCCTGTGTTCAGTGCATATATATTTATGATTGCTTTGTCTTCCTCTTGGATACATCCCTTGATCATTATGCAGTGTCCTGCCTTGTATCTTATAATCTTCTTATTTTAAATTCTATTTTCTCTGATATGGGGATACATACTGAGGCTTTGTTTTTGATTTCCATTTGCATGGAATGTCTTTATCCATCCTTTCACTTTCACTCTGTATGTCATTAGGTATGAAGTGGGTTTTCTGTACACAGCAAATATATATATATATATATATATATATATATATAGAGAGAGAGAGAGAGAGAGAGAGAGAGAGAGGAGAGAGAGAGAGAGAGAGAAGAGAACTCTTGGTTGTAGGCTATTCTCTCTTAGCCTTTTAAACTTGTCTTCTCATTCTCTTCTGGCCTGCAGTGTTTCTACTGACAGATCAGTGCCTAAACTTATGGGATTTCTTTTGTATGTTATTTGTTGTTTGTTCCTAGCTGCTTTAAGTATTCTATCTTTATATTTAGTCTGGGTTTATTTGATTAGAATGTGCTTCCTGGCTTTCTTCTGAGTTTTATCCTTTATGGAACTCCTTGTGTTTCTTGGACTTGGTTGACTATTTCCTTTCCCATGCTGGGGAAGTTTTCAACTATAACCTCTTCAAGAATTATTTCATGGTCTTTCTTTCCCTTTTCTTCTGGGACCCTATAATTCTAATGTTAGTGCATTTGATATTGTCCCATAGGTGTCAAGGGCTCTCCTCAGTTCTTTTGATTCTTTGTGCTTTGTTCTGTTCTTCAGCAGTTATTTCCACCATTCTATCCTCCAGCTTACTTATCCGTTCTTGTGCCTCTGATACTCTACTGTTGAGTCCTTCTATAGCATTTTTATGTTTACTATTGTTTCTTTCATTTCTTTTTCATTTATTTCTGCTTTGATCTTTATGATCTATATCCTTCTATTAGAGGATTGTTAATATCTCCTGCTATTACTGTGTTATTTTCAGTTTCTTCCTTTATGTCTGAAAGTGTTTGTCTTATGTTTTGGGGTGATCCTGTGTTCAGTGCATATATATTTATGATTGCTTTGTCTTCCTCTTGGATACATCCCTTGATCATTATGCAGTGTCCTGCCTTGTATCTTATAATCTTCTTATTTTAAATTCTATTTTCTCTGATATGGGGATACATACTGAGGCTTTGTTTTTGATTTCCATTTGCATGGAATGTCTTTATCCATCCTTTCACTTTCACTCTGTATGTCATTAGGTATGAAGTGGGTTTTCTGTACACAGCAAATATATATATATATATATATATATATATATATAGAGAGAGAGAGAGAGAGAGAGAGAGAGAGAGAGAGAGAGAGGAGAGAGAGAGAGAGAAGAGAACTCTTGGTTGTAGGCTATTCTCTCTTAGCCTTTTAAACTTGTCTTCTCATTCTCTTCTGGCCTGCAGTGTTTCTACTGACAGATCAGTGCCTAAACTTATGGGATTTCTTTTGTATGTTATTTGTTGTTTGTTCCTAGCTGCTTTAAGTATTCTATCTTTATATTTAGTCTGGGTTTATTTGATTAGAATGTGCTTCCTGGCTTTCTTCTGAGTTTTATCCTTTATGGAACTCCTTGTGTTTCTTGGACTTGGTTGACTATTTCCTTTCCCATGCTGGGGAAGTTTTCAACTATAACCTCTTCAAGAATTATTTCATGGTCTTTCTTTCCCTTTTCTTCTGGGACCCTATAATTCTAATGTTAGTGCATTTGATATTGTCCCATAGGTGTCAAGGGCTCTCCTCAGTTCTTTTGATTCTTTGTGCTTTGTTCTGTTCTTCAGCAGTTATTTCCACCATTCTATCCTCCAGCTTACTTATCCGTTCTTGTGCCTCTGATACTCTACTGTTGAGTCCTTCTATAGCATTTTTAAGTTCAGCAATTGAGTTGTTTGTCTCTATTTGTTTATTTTTTCATTTCTTGCATGTCTCTTCTCAGTACACTAATTTCTTCTAATATTCTGTTTTTGGAGTATTGGATTCTCGCTATTATCACTCTTCTGAATTCAATTTCAGATAATTTGTATATCCCATCTTCTGTCATTTGCAATTGTTTTTCTCTGACTTGTTCTTTCATTTGTGGGGTGTTTCTTTGTCTTTTCATTTTTATGTTAATTTTTATTTCATAGTGTGTGTGTGTGTGTGTGTGTGTGAGGTCTTTTTCTCAGGCTTCGTGGTTGGGTTCTTCCTTTTGGTTTCTGTCCTTGTAGAAGGGTTCAATGATTTGTCTTAGGTGGTGTTGGGCTCTGTTTGTGGGTGAGAATCTCTAGTGTTGTGTATTCCTTGATAGTGTAGGGTCTTGGAGTCAGGGCTTCCACTCTGAGGTTCTTTTCTTTGATCTCTGGCCAGAGATTGTAGGCTCTATGTCTGGTTTGCTATGGCATTCAGTGGTATTAGTTCAAATATAGGCATATGATGGACAAAAGGTGCATTTCTGGTAGATGACAGTCGTCAAATCGTACAAACATTTCTAATATAATGGAATATAGATACACATCAATAACCACAACTGAACAGTCTTAGAGGGATAAAATACAGGAACTATTTCTGGCAAACAGTGCAATCAAAGTTGATATCTGACCATTAAGCTCTCAGTTAATTAAAACACTGCCTGGAAAAACAAATCTAGAACAAGGTCCTGGCTGGAAATATTTCAATGAAAACAGTTTTTGACTAAGGCATGTGTTGGAGGTGAGAAGGAGGAGAGTGTATGGGTAATGAGAAGGAATAAATTTGTGTTGCAAGGATTTTTCCGGGTTAGGTAACAGAAATTAGTGTGTAGTGGAGTTGTACATGGGGCTATAACCTCTTCAAGAATTATTTCATGGTCTTTCTTTCCCTTTTCTTCTGGGACCCTATAATTCTAATGTTAGTGCATTTGATATTGTCCCATAGGTGTCAAGGGCTCTCCTCAGTTCTTTTGATTCTTTGTGCTTTGTTCTGTTCTTCAGCAGTTATTTCCACCATTCTATCCTCCAGCTTACTTATCCGTTCTTGTGCCTCTGATACTCTACTGTTGAGTCCTTCTATAGCATTTTTAAGTTCAGCAATTGAGTTGTTTGTCTCTATTTGTTTATTTTTTCATTTCTTGCATGTCTCTTCTCAGTACACTAATTTCTTCTAATATTCTGTTTTTGGAGTATTGGATTCTCGCTATTATCACTCTTCTGAATTCAATTTCAGATAATTTGTATATCCCATCTTCTGTCATTTGCAATTGTTTTTCTCTGACTTGTTCTTTCATTTGTGGGGTGTTTCTTTGTCTTTTCATTTTTATGTTAATTTTTATTTCATAGTGTGTGTGTGTGTGTGTGTGTGTGAGGTCTTTTTCTCAGGCTTCGTGGTTGGGTTCTTCCTTTTGGTTTCTGTCCTTGTAGAAGGGTTCAATGATTTGTCTTAGGTGGTGTTGGGCTCTGTTTGTGGGTGAGAATCTCTAGTGTTGTGTATTCCTTGATAGTGTAGGGTCTTGGAGTCAGGGCTTCCACTCTGAGGTTCTTTTCTTTGATCTCTGGCCAGAGATTGTAGGCTCTATGTCTGGTTTGCTATGGCATTCAGTGGTATTAGTTCAAATATAGGCATATGATGGACAAAAGGTGCATTTCTGGTAGATGACAGTCGTCAAATCGTACAAACATTTCTAATATAATGGAATATAGATACACATCAATAACCACAACTGAACAGTCTTAGAGGGATAAAATACAGGAACTATTTCTGGCAAACAGTGCAATCAAAGTTGATATCTGACCATTAAGCTCTCAGTTAATTAAAACACTGCCTGGAAAAACAAATCTAGAACAAGGTCCTGGCTGGAAATATTTCAATGAAAACAGTTTTTGACTAAGGCATGTGTTGGAGGTGAGAAGGAGGAGAGTGTATGGGTAATGAGAAGGAATAAATTTGTGTTGCAAGGATTTTTCCGGGTTAGGTAACAGAAATTAGTGTGTAGTGGAGTTTAGTACAGGTGGAAGAGAATAGTACAGACAGCAAGGTAGGAAATCTTTATGGAAAAGATAGAATCTTGATTCCAGTTTGTGACTCATACAACATGGAATTTCATACTACAGTCTGCATATAAGTTAAATAAGCAAGGTGAAAATATATGGCTTTGACATACTCTGTCGCAATATTAATCCAGTCATTTGTTCCATATCTGGTTCTAACTCTTGCTTCTTGACCTTTGCAGTTAACACGGTCTTGTATTCCCACCTTTTTAAAGAATTTTCCAGAGTTTGTTTTGATCCACATATTCAAGTGCTTTAGTGTAGTTAGTGAACCAGAAGTAGATGTTTTGCTGGTTTGCTTTTGCTTTCTCTATGATCCAGTGTTGGCAATTTGGTCTCTGGTTCCTCTGCAGATTCTAAACCAAGTTTTTGTATGTGGAAGTTCTTGATTCAGCTATTGCTAAATTTAAGGATTTATGAATTTTAAGCATAACCTTGTCAGCATGTGAAACAAGTCCAGCTGCACAGTAGTTTGAGCATTCTTTGACATGAAAAGGTGTTTGACTATGGACAATTTTTGAAAAAAAAAAAAATCTTTTTGGATTATAGTTGATTCTTAATGTTATTTTTCTTTCAGGTGTACAACAAAGTGATTCAGTTACACACACACACACACACACACACACACACACACACATATATATGCATTCTTTCTGAGATTTTCTCATATAGTTTTCACAGAATATTGAGTAGATTTCCTTATGCTATATAGTAGGTACTTTAGTTTGTATATATTCATCTCAAGAGTCTGATTTATGCTCTGCCCCTGGATGTTTCCCCTTTGGTAATCGTAAGTATGATTTTCAATATTTATAATTTATTTATTTTTAGTAAATGAATAAAAACATAAATAAATCATATTTTTGAATTTAGATTTAACATATGAGTGATATCATGATCTTTGTCTTTTACTGAATGACATTGTCTGACTTACTTTACTCCATATGGCAATCTCCAGGTCCATATATGTTACTGCAAATGGTATTATAGCACTCATTTTTGTATCTGAATAATATTATATTGTATATACATACCTTTTTCTCCATTCTCCTGTTGATGCACATTTAGATCACTTTCATGTCCTGCTCATTATGAATATTGTTTATACCTTACATAGTTTTCTCCAGATATATGCCTAGAAGTGAGACTGTTGGATCAACTAGTAGTTTTCTTTTTATATTTTAAAGGAATTTCCAGTGTTATTCATAATGGTTCTACTAATTTACAATCCTACCAAAAGTGTTGTAGGGTTTCCTTTTTCCCACACTTTCTCCAGCACATATCATATGCTGTTTGTAAATTTTTTGATAATGGCTCTTCTGACTGGTGTGAGGTGATACCTCATTGGAATTTTGATGAGTATGTCCTTAATAATTAATTATGCTGAGTAAATTCTGTCTTTTTTGGCCATTTGTATGTTTTCTTGGAGAAATGTCTATTTGGATTTTCTATCCTTTTATTTTTTCCCCCATAGGATACTATGACATGACAGAACTCGACAACTTGTAAACAAGCAGAGACATCACATTACCAAAAAGGTTCCATGTAGTCAAAGTTATGGTGGTGGTGTTTTTTTTTTTTTTCTCCTATAATACTGAGTGAATGTAAGAGTTGAACCATAAAGAAGTCTGAGCACCAAAGAATCAATGATTTCAAGCTGTGGTAATGGAGAAGACTCTTTTAAGAGTCCCTTGGACTGCAAGGAGCTCAAAACAGTCAATCCTAAAAAAACTGTAAATACTCATTAGAAGGACTGGTGGTGAAGGTACAGCTTTAATACTTAATTTTGTATCCTTCAGCTTTCCTAAATTCATGGAAGAGCTATAGTGGTGTTCTGGCAACATTTTTTTGGATTTTTTCATGTACAATATCATGTCATTGTCATTTAAAACAGTGAGATTTTAACTTCTTTTCTAATTTGGCTTAATGTTATTTGTTTTCCTTCTCTGATTATCATGGCTAGGACTTCCAACACTACGTTGGATAAAGTTGGACATCCTTGCTTTGTCCCTAATGTTAAAGGAATTGCTTTCAGGTTTTCACAATTGATTATGATATTGATTGTGGGTTTTTCATATGTGGTCTTTAGTATGTTGGTGTAAATTTGCTGTATTTCCATTTTCTGCATAGCTTTTATTTATAAATGTTGCTGAATATTATTAAAAGCTTTTGCTCACATATATTGAGGTGATTGTATAGTTTATTCTTCAGTTTGTTACTGTGGTGTTTCAAAGTGACTTATTTTTGATGTTGAAGAATTCTTGCATTCCCAGGATAAATCCCACTTGATCATTCATGAATGATCTTTGTAATAAATTTATGTATTAGATTTGCTAGCATTTTGAGAAGCATTTTTGCATCTGTGTTCTGTGATATTGACCTGTAATTTTTTTTTTTTAATATTTCAGTTTTTGGTAGCAGGATGGCTTAAAATAAGTCTTATTCCTCTCCAGCTTTTGAGAAGAGTTTGAAAATCTTATATAATATCTATTCTCTAAATATTCAATAGAATTTTCATTTGAAGCTCTTTGGTCCTGGACGCTTGTTCTTGGAAGTTTTTAAATCACTGCTTAAATTTCAGTTTTTGTGCTTATTTAAATTATTTTCTATTTCTTCCTGGTTCAGTATTGGAAGATTGTACATTTGCTAGATTTTTTTTTTTAATATTTTCCATTCTGTTGTCATTTATGTGTTTGTAGTAGTCTTTTACCACCCTTTGCATTTCTGTTGTGTCTCTTGTACATCGACCTCAAGCTGTGGTAATGGAGAAGACTCTTTTAAGAGTCCCTTGGACTGCAAGGAGCTCAAAACAGTCAATCCTAAAAAAACTGTAAATACTCATTAGAAGGACTGGTGGTGAAGGTACAGCTTTAATACTTAATTTTGTATCCTTCAGCTTTCCTAAATTCATGGAAGAGCTATAGTGGTGTTCTGGCAACATTTTTTTGGATTTTTTCATGTACAATATCATGTCATTGTCATTTAAAACAGTGAGATTTTAACTTCTTTTCTAATTTGGCTTAATGTTATTTGTTTTCCTTCTCTGATTATCATGGCTAGGACTTCCAACACTACGTTGGATAAAGTTGGACATCCTTGCTTTGTCCCTAATGTTAAAGGAATTGCTTTCAGGTTTTCACAATTGATTATGATATTGATTGTGGGTTTTTCATATGTGGTCTTTAGTATGTTGGTGTAAATTTGCTGTATTTCCATTTTCTGCATAGCTTTTATTTATAAATGTTGCTGAATATTATTAAAAGCTTTTGCTCACATATATTGAGGTGATTGTATAGTTTATTCTTCAGTTTGTTACTGTGGTGTTTCAAAGTGACTTATTTTTGATGTTGAAGAATTCTTGCATTCCCAGGATAAATCCCACTTGATCATTCATGAATGATCTTTGTAATAAATTTATGTATTAGATTTGCTAGCATTTTGAGAAGCATTTTTGCATCTGTGTTCTGTGATATTGACCTGTAATTTTTTTTTTTTTAATATTTCAGTTTTTGGTAGCAGGATGGCTTAAAATAAGTCTTATTCCTCTCCAGCTTTTGAGAAGAGTTTGAAAATCTTATATAATATCTATTCTCTAAATATTCAATAGAATTTTCATTTGAAGCTCTTTGGTCCTGGACGCTTGTTCTTGGAAGTTTTTAAATCACTGCTTAAATTTCAGTTTTTGTGCTTATTTAAATTATTTTCTATTTCTTCCTGGTTCAGTATTGGAAGATTGTACATTTGCTAGATTTTTTTTTTTTAATATTTTCCATTCTGTTGTCATTTATGTGTTTGTAGTAGTCTTTTACCACCCTTTGCATTTCTGTTGTGTCTCTTGTAGCTTTTCCTTTTTCATTTATAATTTTATTATTCTGTACCCTCTATCTTTTTTCTTGAGGAATCTGCCAAAGGATTTGTTAACTTTGATTATCTTTTCAAAGAACTGACTTTCTGTCCCATGGATATTTTCTACTGTTTTTGTCTTATTTATGTTCTGTTTTTTATGTAATAACTTTTAGTTCCCTCTTTCTCTTTTTCCTTTAGGTGTAAACCTTAAGTTGTCTATTTTACATTTTTAGATTGGACTTTTAAAAACTTTTTCTCTTAAAACTGCTTGTATTATGTTCTGTAGTATTTTGACCACCGTGTTTTCATTGTCATTTGTCTCTAGGTACTTTTTAATTCCTCCTTTAGTATCTTCAGTAATCTATTGGTTATTTAGCAACTTCTTGTTTAGATTTTATGTATTTGTGTTTTATATATTTTTTTAACTATAATTTATTTCTAATCCCATAGCATTTTGAGCAAAAAAGATACTGGCTAAGAATCAAATTTTTATAAATTTACCAAGACTTAGCCTGTGATCCAAGATGTCATCTACCCTTGAAAATATTCCATATATACTGGAGAAGAAAGTGTATTCACTTGCTTTCTGATGGAATGCTTCATAAATATCAATTACTTATGTTTAGTTTAAAAGTGTCATTTAAAGCTTCTTTTTTTTTTTTTTCTAACCAATTTTCTTTCTGGGTGATCTGTCCATTGATGAGAGTAGGGTATTATTTCCTTTCAAAATCGAATGCTTTGGGAATTTATCATCTCAATGTCAGACCCTTGGGCTGGGGGCCTTCTATGGGGCTCAAGATTCCTACTCTTGTTGGAAAAGGTATGTGATTATTTTCCAATTTTCAGATCACCCACCCAGCAAGTTTGGGATTTGATTGTCACAAGAACACCCATTCTGTTGCCTCAATATGACTCATTCTTTGTCTTTGACTATAAAAATACTGTTTTTTGGCAAGTTTCAGTCTTTCTTTATTGGTGGTTGTTCAGCAATTAGTTACTCTTTGGTATTCTTTCGAGATGAGTTCCTATTTTACTCTGCCCTATTCTTTGAAATTGAGGGCTCCTTCTAGTCTGAAATACTGGTGATTCTTTCCTCAATGTGAGCTTGTCATTATAAATTTAATATGAGGAAATGATAATGATAATGATCTCAAGATAGAAGTGTAGAAGGATGTGTACTCATTTTCTCTTGTGACAGCACCCAAATTACAACCAGCTGTTATACAACCATTGACAAGAGAATGTTGGAATTCACCAGAAAAGATGCCCCATGACCAAGGGCAAAGGATAAACTGCAACCCAATCGTAGGCGGGGCACAATCACATTTAAATTTAAAATTCATACACACCAGAAATACTTGAATCAGTCGCCTACCGTCCACTTGGAGCAGTGAACTCCAGAAGAGATGAGAACAGACCTACCTTTGAGTGTCTTAGGGTCTCCTGAGGAGGTCTGAATCAGCAATGGCCTCTTGCAGGGACAGAGACTCTGGTAACATCAGTTTTCCAAGGCACAGTGTGTGGCATATGTTCCCTTGAAGGCGGGCGCTATTAACTCCACCCTAGAATCTCCAGGTGGCCAACTTACAAACTGGAGAACAATTATACCAAAGGAATTCTCACACTGCTGCAAAATTTCTAGACTTCACAACAGATTTAACAAGCTGGGATCTGGCAAAGGAACTGAGTATCGCCAGGGAATCTGGAACTGCAGCAGGATTTAATTGTAGAACTTCCATAGGAATGGAAAAGACAGACTCTTGGAGGACACAAACAAAACCTTGTGCCCACAAGGACCCAGGAAAAAGGAGCTGTGACTCCATAAAAGACTGAGCCCAACTTGCCTGTTTGTGCTTGGGAGATTATGGCAAAAGCCTGCATTGACAGTGGTCTGTTGGAAGGCTCATGGGCACTGAGCATACAGTCCTAGGAGGGGCATAGATTTTTTTGAAGGATGTTGCCATTAACCCCATTAACCTTACCATAGTCTGGCCACAGGCAAACTACATAGAGGGAACACAAACCCACCCATCAGCAGCAAATTGGATTAAAGACTTACTGAGCAGAACCTTGACCAACAAGGCCCAGTTTTCCCCACAGCCAAACCTTCCATCAGCAAGTTCACACAAACTTCTTACATCATCCATCAGAGGACAGACAAATTAAAACCACAGTCTAAGAAAACTAACCAAACTAATTAAGGGGACCAAAACCTTACCTAGCTCAGTGAAACTATAAGCAATTCTGTGTAGGGCTACCCAAAACAGGCAGGACATGGTGGAGATTTCTGACTAAATGTGGTCCAACTGGAGAAGGGAATGGCAAACCACTTCAGCATTCTTGCCATGAGAACCCCATGGACATTATGATAAGGCAAAGGATAAACTGCAACCCAATCGTAGGCGGGGCACAATCACATTTAAATTTAAAATTCATACACACCAGAAATACTTGAATCAGTCGCCTACCGTCCACTTGGAGCAGTGAACTCCAGAAGAGATGAGAACAGACCTACCTTTGAGTGTCTTAGGGTCTCCTGAGGAGGTCTGAATCAGCAATGGCCTCTTGCAGGGACAGAGACTCTGGTAACATCAGTTTTCCAAGGCACAGTGTGTGGCATATGTTCCCTTGAAGGCGGGCGCTATTAACTCCACCCTAGAATCTCCAGGTGGCCAACTTACAAACTGGAGAACAATTATACCAAAGGAATTCTCACACTGCTGCAAAATTTCTAGACTTCACAACAGATTTAACAAGCTGGGATCTGGCAAAGGAACTGAGTATCGCCAGGGAATCTGGAACTTCAGCAGGATTTAATTGTAGAACTTCCATAGGAATGGAAAAAGACAGACTCTTGGAGGACACAAACAAAACCTTGTGCCCACAAGGACCCAGGAAAAAGGAGCTGTGACTCCATAAAAGACTGAGCCCAACTTGCCTGTTTGTGCTTGGGAGATTATGGCAAAAGCCTGCATTGACAGTGGTCTGTTGGAAGGCTCATGGGCACTGAGCATACAGTCCTAGGAGGGGCATAGATTTTTTTGAAGGATGTTGCCATTAACCCCATTAACCTTACCATAGTCTGGCCACAGGCAAACTACATAGAGGGAACACAAACCCACCCATCAGCAGCAAATTGGATTAAAGACTTACTGAGCAGAACCTTGACCAACAAGGCCCAGTTTTCCCCACAGCCAAACCTTCCATCAGCAAGTTCACACAAACTTCTTACATCATCCATCAGAGGACAGACAAATTAAAACCACAGTCTAAGAAAACTAACCAAACTAATTAAGGGGACCAAAACCTTACCTAGCTCAGTGAAACTATAAGCAATTCTGTGTAGGGCTACCCAAAACAGGCAGGACATGGTGGAGATTTCTGACTAAATGTGGTCCAACTGGAGAAGGGAATGGCAAACCACTTCAGCATTCTTGCCATGAGAACCCCATGGACATTATGATAAGGCAAATATTTTTGCTTTATGACACTGATAGATGAACTCCCCAGATTGGTAAGTGTCCAATACGCTACTGGAAAAGAGCTGAGAAACAGCGACAAAAGGAATGAAGAGGCCGAGTCAAAGCAGAAACAATGCCCAGCTGTGAATATGTCTCGTGGTGAAAGCAAAGACCAATGTGCTAAAAAACAGTATTTCATAAGAACCTGGAATGTTAGGTCCCTGAGTTAAGGTAAATTGAATGTGGTGAAATAGGAGATGGCAAGAGTTTTAGAAATAAGTGAGATAAAATGGACAGAAAAGGGTAAATTTAATTCAGATGGCTTTTTATATCTTCTACTCTGGACAAGAACCCATTAGAAGAAATGGAGTAGCCCTCATAATCAAGACAATGGTCTAAAATGCCATACTTGGTTGCAATCCCAAAAATGACAGAGTAATATTGGTTGGTTTCCAAAGCAAACCATTAAACATTACAGTAATCCAAGTCTATACCACAGAATCTAGTGCTGAAGAGGTTGAAGTTGAAAGATTCTATGAAAACCTACAAGACTTTCTAGAACTAACACTAAAAAAAAAGGAAAAAAAAAAAAAGAGGTCATTTTCATCATAGGGGACTTGAATGCAAAAGTAAGAAGTCCAGAGATACTTGGATTAACAGGCAAGTTTGGCCTTAGATTTCAAAATGAAACAGGACAAAACGTAAAAGTGTTTGTCAAAAACACACTAGTTATATTAAATATTATCTTCCCGAATTGGATTAAAGACTTACTGAGCAGAACCTTGACCAACAAGGCCCAGTTTTCCCCACAGCCAAACCTTCCATCAGCAAGTTCACACAAACTTCTTACATCATCCATCAGAGGACAGACAAATTAAAACCACAGTCTAAGAAAACTAACCAAACTAATTAAGGGGACCAAAACCTTACCTAGCTCAGTGAAACTATAAGCAATTCTGTGTAGGGCTACCCAAAACAGGCAGGACATGGTGGAGATTTCTGACTAAATGTGGTCCAACTGGAGAAGGGAATGGCAAACCACTTCAGCATTCTTGCCATGAGAACCCCATGGACATTATGATAAGGCAAATATTTTTGCTTTATGACACTGATAGATGAACTCCCCAGATTGGTAAGTGTCCAATACGCTACTGGAAAAGAGCTGAGAAACAGCGACAAAAGGAATGAAGAGGCCGAGTCAAAGCAGAAACAATGCCCAGCTGTGAATATGTCTCGTGGTGAAAGCAAAGACCAATGTGCTAAAAAACAGTATTTCATAAGAACCTGGAATGTTAGGTCCCTGAGTTAAGGTAAATTGAATGTGGTGAAATAGGAGATGGCAAGAGTTTTAGAAATAAGTGAGATAAAATGGACAGAAAAGGGTAAATTTAATTCAGATGGCTTTTTATATCTTCTACTCTGGACAAGAACCCATTAGAAGAAATGGAGTAGCCCTCATAATCAAGACAATGGTCTAAAATGCCATACTTGGTTGCAATCCCAAAAATGACAGAGTAATATTGGTTGGTTTCCAAAGCAAACCATTAAACATTACAGTAATCCAAGTCTATACCACAGAATCTAGTGCTGAAGAGGTTGAAGTTGAAAGATTCTATGAAAACCTACAAGACTTTCTAGAACTAACACTAAAAAAAAAGGAAAAAAAAAAAAAGAGGTCATTTTCATCATAGGGGACTTGAATGCAAAAGTAAGAAGTCCAGAGATACTTGGATTAACAGGCAAGTTTGGCCTTAGATTTCAAAATGAAACAGGACAAAACGTAAAAGTGTTTGTCAAAAAACACACTAGTTATATTAAATATTATCTTCCAACAACACAAGAAATGACTCTACATATGGACATCACCATATTGTCAATAGTGAAATCAGATTGATTATATTCTTTGTAGCCAAAGACAGATACACTTTATACAATCAGCAAAAATAAGACCAGGAGCTGACTGTGACTCAGATCATGAACTCCCAATTGCACAATTTAGACTTAAATTTTAGAAAATAGGGAAAACCACTAAGGCATTCAGGTATGACCAAAATAAAATCTCTTATGATTATATAGTGGAAGAAACAAATTGACTGAAGAGATTAGATCTGATAGGAAGAGTGCCTAAAGAACTATGGATAGAGGTTCATAATTTTATACAAGAGGCAGAGGTCTAAATCATCTCCATGAAAATGAAATTCAAACAGGCAAAACGGTTGTCTGAGGAGGACTTTAATATAACTGAGAAAATAGGAGAAGTAAAAGGCAAAGAAGATAAAACAACATATACCCCACTAAATGCAGAGATCCTGAGAATCGCAAAAGAGAGATAAGAAAGATTTCTTAGCAAACCATGCAAAGACATAGAAAAAAACAGTAGAATGGGAAAGACTAACAATTTCTTTAAGTACATTAGAGATACCAAGGGAACTATTCATGCAAAACTTTCAAAATAAAGGACAGAAATGGTATGAATCTAACAGAACCAGAAGGTCTGAAGAAGAGGTGGCAAGAATATACAGAATAACTATAAAAATATGTTAATTGTCTGAAAAATCACAATACTGTGATCACTCACTTACAGACAGAAATTCTGGAGTGTACAGTCAAGTGGGCTTTAAAAATCATCACTATGAAGACAGCTACTTGAGGTTATGTAGCTGAAGTTGGTTGGTATATTTAAAATCCTGAATGATTATACTGTTAAAATGCTGTACTCAATATAGCAGTAAACTTGCAAAACTCAGCAGTTGCCACAAAATTGGAAAAAAGTCAATTTTGATTCCAATCCCAAAGAAGGGCAATGTCACAGATTGTTCAAACTGCAAGGCAATTGCACTCATTTCACATTCCAGCAAAGTAATGCTCAAAGTCCTTCAAAGGGGCCTCCCTGGTGGTCCAGTGGATGAAGACAGTGCCTTGCAGTGCAGGGAGCACCGATTTGATCCCTGGTCTGGGAGATCCCTCGTGCTGCAGAGCAGATGTACTGGTGTGTCCACAATGGGAGGCCCACACAGGCCAAAGAACAAAGAAAATAAATAGATGAAAGACCAATAGAAGTGGCGAAAAATTTAAAACAAACAAAAAATCTTTCGAGGTAGGCTTTAATAGTATGTGAACTGAAATTTTCCAGATGTACAAGATAGATTTAGCAAAGGTAGAAGAACACAGGATCAAATTGGCAATATCTTTTGGATCATAGAAAAAGCTAGAGAATTCCAGAAAAACTTCTACTTCTATTTCATTGACTATACTAAATCTGTTGACTGTTTAGATCCCAGCAAACTGAAAAATGATAAAATAGATGCAAATAGAAGATCACCTTACCTGACTCCTGAGTAATCTGTATGTAGGTCAGGAAGCAACAGTTAGAATCAAACATGGAACAATAGACTGGTTCCAAACTGGGAGAGAGTGCATTAAGACTGTATTGTGACCCTGCTTATTTAACTCATGTGCACAGTACATCATATGCAATGCCAATCAAGATGAAGCACAATCTAGAATCAAGATTGCCAATAATTGAAAATTATTGCCACAGTAATTATTCCAATAATTTCAAGCATGCACATGATATTACCCTTATGGCAGAAAGTGAAGAGAAATTTTAAACCCTTTTTGGGCTTTAAAATCACGGTGGGAGTTGACTGCACCAATGAAATTAGAAGACATTTCCTCCTTGAAAGAAAAGCTGTGACCCACCTAGACAGTGTATTAAAAAGCAGAGACATTGCTTTGCTGATCAATGTCCTTTTCCAGACTATTTTCCAGTAGTCATATTTGGTTGTGAAATCTGAACCATAAAGAATGCTGAGCATCAAAGATTTGATGCCTTTGAACTACGGTGTTGGAGAAGACCTTGAGAGTCACATAGACATCAGGGAGATTAAACCAGTCAATCCTAAAGGAAATCCACCCTGGTTATTCATTTGAAGGACTGATATTGAAACTGAAGTTCCAATATTTGAGCCACATGATGCAAAGATTTGACTCAGTAGAAAGGGCCATGATGCTGGTGAATAAAGAAGGGATGACAGAAGATGAAATGTTTGAATGGAATGACAAACTCAGTGGACATGAGTTTGAGTGAGCTATAGGTGATGGAGAACAAAGAAGCCTGGCATACTGCAATCCATGCATTAACAAAGAGTTGGAAACTTTTGAGCTACTGCTCTTAACTGAACTCTGCATGTAGAACAGCCTTTTCTCACTCTCAGGGCAATAAGAACAGACTCTGGTATCCACTCATGGATCTCCTAATGATGGGAGCTATTCACATTCTCCTGTGACATCTGTCACAGATCCTGGATCATGCTTATGAATATCCTAGTATCAAGATTTCCATGTCCTCCCCTGACAATTGGGAGAGAAGTGCCATCTGCTTTTTGGTCTGGAAAAAAAATTAAAAATTCTATTTTTGACTATACTAAATCTGTTGACTGTTTAGATCCCAGCAAACTGAAATGATAAAATAGATGCAAATAGAAGATCACCTTACCTGACTCCTGAGTAATCTGTATGTAGGTCAGGAAGCAACAGTTAGAATCAAACATGGAACAATAGACTGGTTCCAAACTGGGAGAGAGTGCATTAAGACTGTATTGTGACCCTGCTTATTTAACTCATGTGCACAGTACATCATATGCAATGCCAATCAAGATGAAGCACAATCTAGAATCAAGATTGCCAATAATTGAAAATTATTGCCACAGTAATTATTCCAATAATTTCAAGCATGCACATGATATTACCCTTATGGCAGAAAGTGAAGAGAAATTTTAAACCCTTTTTGGGCTTTAAAATCACGGTGGGAGTTGACTGCACCAATGAAATTAGAAGACATTTCCTCCTTGAAAGAAAAGCTGTGACCCACCTAGACAGTGTATTAAAAAGCAGAGACATTGCTTTGCTGATCAATGTCCTTTTCCAGACTATTTTCCAGTAGTCATATTTGGTTGTGAAATCTGAACCATAAAGAATGCTGAGCATCAAAGATTTGATGCCTTTGAACTACGGTGTTGGAGAAGACCTTGAGAGTCACATAGACATCAGGGAGATTAAACCAGTCAATCCTAAAGGAAATCCACCCTGGTTATTCATTTGAAGGACTGATATTGAAACTGAAGTTCCAATATTTGAGCCACATGATGCAAAGATTTGACTCAGTAGAAAGGGCCATGATGCTGGTGAATAAAGAAGGGATGACAGAAGATGAAATGTTTGAATGGAATGACAAACTCAGTGGACATGAGTTTGAGTGAGCTATAGGTGATGGAGAACAAAGAAGCCTGGCATACTGCAATCCATGCATTAACAAAGAGTTGGAAACTTTTGAGCTACTGCTCTTAACTGAACTCTGCATGTAGAACAGCCTTTTCTCACTCTCAGGGCAATAAGAACAGACTCTGGTATCCACTCATGGATCTCCTAATGATGGGAGCTATTCACATTCTCCTGTGACATCTGTCACAGATCCTGGATCATGCTTATGAATATCCTAGTATCAAGATTTCCATGTCCTCCCCTGACAATTGGGAGAGAAGTGCCATCTGCTTTGTGTCAGGTAGTGGTAAACAATGGCCACCTCTGGAACAATAATTCAATTTAATTCATGGTACTCTTGTAGGCATTTCATTGTTTCCTTGGAATGCTAAAGGGGGGGTGGGGAACAAAACAGAACCTCTTATGGCTATCCCAGCTTCTATTCATGTGCCTCACAATAATGGCACCTTGCCTTTCTGGCAGACTTCCAAAAGTATACCTTTAGTTGCCACATCTCAGCCTTTTCATGTTGTTTCCAGATATTCTACCCCAGTCCTCTCCCTAGGTCTGTCCTTCACGGCCTCAGCTTCAGCACCCAATATCCATCAACACCAACAGATGAGTGTCTCAGTGGGGGACTGAGAGGCAGATTTGCAAACTCTCTGTGTAGCTCATTCCCCATTTTGTCTTCCACAAATTGATTTTTGTGTGTTCATCTTAGGCTCTGAATCTCCTTCTCCATTCAGTTTCATCTGATGAAGAGACATCCCCAGTGTGTAAGAATCTTTCTCCCTTCCTGGGGTTCAGGGCTCATCACAATCCCTTTTTTTTTCTTTTATTCTAACTAGATATGCGAAAGTTTTCATGTCTTTTCAGAAGTTCACGTTCTTTGGCCAGAATTCAGTAGGAGTTCTTGTTGCATTTGCTGGAAAGGTGAGCTACATGTCTTACTCCCATGACATCTTGACCAACCCTATTTTGATACATCAAAAAAAAAAAAATTGTTTTAACTTTTCTAAGCATTTCTAAATGTTAATAAATGTTAATTCTAATGATTAAATTTAAAGCATTTTTGATTGTCCCACATTTTCCAAGGCAATCTGGAATAATATATGCTGCACAATTTCATAAAATAATATTTGCTCAAATTTGGTAAAACTGGTAATTTTCCATTCCTTTATTAGTTTCACTTTTTTTCTATTTCACTTTTTGACTTTTGGTTATGATCTACTATAATACCTTTCTTATCCACTTGAAGATTACTACCTGTGGATCAAAAATCAGTGGGATATATTATCATCTAGGAAATAAGCCCTGAGTTTAGAATTAAAATGCTGAGTTAATATCGCATTACCATCAGTGTATCAGTCAAATAGGTGTGATTTGTGGACCAGTAGCATCAAACCCATCATAGTATTTTCTTTGTGAATACAGACTTTCTACTCAGACCCACTATATTCTTACAAAGTTCACAGGTGAGTCCTATACGTTTAAAAGTTTGAGAAGCACTGAGCTAGGTAATATCGTAGTAACAAACAATTTCAGATTTATAGTAGTTTAAAAGTGTTTATTTCTTTCTCATGCTACCTGATCATCGTAAGTATGGAGGCTCTACTTAACACACTCCCTCAAGGATGCAGTGTTTAGAGTAGCCTTGTTTTCGAACTTTTTCAGTTGTTTTCAGTTTTAGGAAGGAATTTCACTAGCCTATTGCACTGCCAAATAAACAAATTACTGATATTTTTCATGCCTATTGATACAAAATGCTTTCTTTCTCTTCTGTATTGCAAATAAGCCTATGCCAGATCAAGAAATGCATTAACTGTTTAAAAAAAGAGCTTAGTGCAAGGAAATCTCCATTAAAGCAAGCTACCATCTGGGTAGATCAGAATGAGATGTCCTTCCATGAGTTCAGTAAGTTTAATTTATGGGATGAGTTTGACCCATGAACTTGCCACCTTTGGTAAGTTTGATACTTAAAGATTTTAGTGCTAGTGGATTCTGGCTGCAATATTGATCTTTCTGTGGCATGGGTGGGGGTGGGGTGGGGGAGAGACCTTTAAATCCCCTTATGCAAAAGTCTTGTATCTACTTTTGCATTTTCATTAGATATCTTTAAGAGCAAATATTTTGTAAGTTAGAGGTGGCTCACTATATTTAGTTATCTGCAACTAGTAGTCTGCTGTCTTTTAAGACTCCCAAGACTAAATCATTTTTCTGTTTTTTAAAAAATGAATTATCTATACATGGAACAGATGCTTTGTTCCTTTCTTATTTGCCCATTTCTGTCTCCCCCTAACCTTAAAGGAACATAATTATAGAAATGAGATTTTTGTACAATGTAATCTAACCCTTAATGTATGCTTTCCTGAATTCTTACAATGCCTTGTCTAATTTGCTAATTCTTTTCCTAGATAAAATGAAGTAAAAATGAAGAATGAAGCAATAAATAAAATTAAAAAAAAAACCAAACCTTTCATCCCCTATCAATCCCACTAAGCATTCCTGCAGGTAGGTAAGAGCTAAAGAGTCACCCAGTCTGCACTCAATAGAAAATGTCAAGCTGTCAAACCTGAGTTCAGTAACATACATTCTAGATATTTACTTTCTAAAAGCTGTGAAGACCAACATGGTACATAGATCACAAGAATACTGGTAATAGATTACAAGATATCTTTCCCTAGTAACTCAATCAGTCCTCACTTCAGATGCATAGCTAACCTCAGTTAATATCTGAGACAACATAAGCACAAAGAGATTCAGTCTTAAACTTTGAAGTGATAGTTGATTTAGGGATACAAATATCATTTGGCATTTATAATTATATTTAGAATATCAGAAGCAAAACTTTGCATAGACTAAATGCCACTAATATTGAATTAACATGTAACTCTCTTTGTGCCAAGAATGTATTTCTGAAAAATGCTCAAGGTGAATTACATGTTCAATAATAGAGATCATGACAAAAGAAAGAATGTTTGGAAATAGTTAAATTTGCTGAAAATTATTGCTTTCAATAAGAGATCACAAAATTCCTCAATGAAACTCTAAAGTTTAAAAATGTCTCCTCAAATCAATGTAAGACCCCACAATACCAATGCAGAAGACCCAGGTTTGATGCATGGTTGGGGATCTAGATCAAACATGCCACAACCAAATGTTTACATGCCACAACTAAAAACCCCACATGTAACAATAAAGACCTAATGCCCACAAACAAAGAAATAAAAATAAATATTGTTTTTTTTTAAAATCTTTTGTTTTATGGCATGCAAAGCTTGAGTCATATCTGAGATTGTGTGTGTGTGTGTGTGTGTGTGTGTGTGTGTGTGTGCCTTTTTGTTTTATTGCAGTTATATCTAGATAATTACAATCAAGTTTAGGAAGCCAGGCTACCTGAAAGAAGCAGGAAATTGCAATGGTATGTTCCTTACCTCTATTCAAGGATATCTTGTTTAGAATCTCAAAAATTTATAGCTACTGGTCTATCCAAGAGTTAATATTCTACTTCTCATTCCTTCATCAAGGTTGGTCTTATTCTTTTGTTCTAAAAAAAACCAAAATAGATGTGTGTACTTCTTTGCCCAACCTTAGTTCACTCTTACTAAAAGCCAGTTACATGAACTAAAAACAAAGCCATTTCTTCACTGAATTGATAGCAATGTACTAGTGTAAATTGACTAGCAGTGTACAATGTTAACTCTGAGCAAAATAAGCAAAGAAAAGCATACATTGATAATAGTTTAGAAAGTAAGTAACAGGTTAGAACAATTATGACTATCTATGTAAGAAATGTGATCACTGAATATTGTTTGTAATTTGGTTTTGTTTCAGCAAGAGGTTGGTTTCGAGTAGTCTCAAATTGGTTTACAGGTTAGAATAAACTGGGATGTTAAAAATGTGATACCCAAGTTAAAACCTATATCATTAAATTATAATGTTTGCAAGACATAGTATACACATTTAAGCTCTCTAGGCAATTTCAATATTGAGTCAAATTTAAGCATCTCTAGACTAAACTTTTTGAAGTGATAGTTGATTTAGGGATACAAATATCATTTGGCATTTATAATTATATTTAGAATATCAGAAGCAAAACTTTGCATAGACTAAATGCCACTAATATTGAATTAACATGTAACTCTCTTTGTGCCAAGAATGTATTTCTGAAAAATGCTCAAGGTGAATTACATGTTCAATAATAGAGATCATGACAAAAGAAAGAATGTTTGGAAATAGTTAAATTTGCTGAAAATTATTGCTTTCAATAAGAGATCACAAAATTCCTCAATGAAACTCTAAAGTTTAAAAATGTCTCCTCAAATCAATGTAAGACCCCACAATACCAATGCAGAAGACCCAGGTTTGATGCATGGTTGGGGATCTAGATCAAACATGCCACAACCAAATGTTTACATGCCACAACTAAAAACCCCACATGTAACAATAAAGACCTAATGCCCACAAACAAAGAAATAAAAATAAATATTGTTTTTTTTTAAAATCTTTTGTTTTATGGCATGCAAAGCTTGAGTCATATCTGAGATTGTGTGTGTGTGTGTGTGTGTGTGTGTGTGTGTGTGTGCCTTTTTGTTTTATTGCAGTTATATCTAGATAATTACAATCAAGTTTAGGAAGCCAGGCTACCTGAAAGAAGCAGGAAATTGCAATGGTATGTTCCTTACCTCTATTCAAGGATATCTTGTTTAGAATCTCAAAAATTTATAGCTACTGGTCTATCCAAGAGTTAATATTCTACTTCTCATTCCTTCATCAAGGTTGGTCTTATTCTTTTGTTCTAAAAAAAAAAAAAAAAATAGATGTGTGTACTTCTTTGCCCAACCTTAGTTCACTCTTACTAAAAGCCAGTTACATGAACTAAAAACAAAGCCATTTCTTCACTGAATTGATAGCAATGTACTAGTGTAAATTGACTAGCAGTGTACAATGTTAACTCTGAGCAAAATAAGCAAAGAAAAGCATACATTGATAATAGTTTAGAAAGTAAGTAACAGGTTAGAACAATTATGACTATCTATGTAAGAAATGTGATCACTGAATATTGTTTGTAATTTGGTTTTGTTTCAGCAAGAGGTTGGTTTCGAGTAGTCTCAAATTGGTTTACAGGTTAGAATAAACTGGGATGTTAAAAATGTGATACCCAAGTTAAAACCTATATCATTAAATTATAATGTTTAAGAATGCAAATTAGACATCAGTATACACATTTAAGCTCTCTAGGCAATTTCAATATTGAGTCAAATTTAAGGTCTATTGGCTCAATTATAGTTTATTCTTAACTTTTAATGACTACTATTAACATTATTTTAAAAATTTCATCCAAAACTCAATTATATGTTACTCTCTACTTTCCCATATCATAGGAATCTGAAAAAATTGAGAAAATATAAATATTTGCGTTGAACAGAGGCAAAAACCTCTTGTTCTTATAGCAAAAATGTTTGAGACTCTACAACAGTGATCACAGATAACACTTTTTTTTTTTTTTTTTGGTAATTATATGTTGCTTCTAACAAAGATGATTTGCTTGATCAAACTTTCCTCAGCTTCCTGTGAAACTGTTTCTTAACTAGATCATGAATTTTGAGCTTTTGTTTACATCTTACAATTGTTCAATTTTGGCAAGACTCTAACTATGTCACTTTAGTTAGTATCTTCCAGTGTCGTTTGCCAGTTACCATTAGCATGTGATAGGTTTCCTCATCCTCCACAAACCCTCAAGCAATTTATGAAGAAATTATTTTCAACAAGAATACTGTTGTATTTGGAGTTGATCTCAATCTCCTCTGTAAAAATAAATAAATAAATAAAAATCAGAAAAAAAATAGACTGAAGCTTGAGCAGAGGGTCCGGGAAAGGTGGACCAGGCAGAGAAATGACTCGGAAACAGAGAGACAGCCAGGGCGGAGAGAAGCTACCCAGGGGGAATTGAATGACCATGGCAGAAAAAGGGAAACAGGGCAGAGAGAAGTGACCTAGGCAGAGAAGTGGACAGAGTAGATAAGAGCGGATCAGGCAGAGAAAGTCAGCCAGGACAGAGAAGACTGACCAGGCGGAGAGCACCACTGGAAAAACCCATCAGGTATGCAGAGGCCCAGATTGTGGCTCAGAGTGCTACCCATCGTGCTGGGAACAGCTTGGAAGATCCCCCGGTGGCCTGACACACTGCAGAGACAACACATTTCCAGCTTTCCTGGCCACCAAAACAGAGTAACTGGTTCTGCAAGGATCCCTGCATACTAACTTGAAAATCAGTTCTCATAGGGACCTGAGAACTAAGCTTCCCTGCCTCCACACCCAGCCACAACTAGGACAGACACAGAGCCTCTAGGACAGCCTCAGGAGCAAACACTGGTGGACAGTCCACAAACAGATGAGAAGATAAACTTACAATTGAGAACCAGTAACAGAACCATGGACAAAAGTTTTTATATCTACTATTATTCTATTTATACCTAACCCCTTTTTTTGTTTTCTCTACTGTTTTCTTCCTGATGCACTGAACTTTAATACACACAAATCTTTGTTATCTACCTCTACATAACCCTGCAACACGATTCCAATTCTCTTCATTACTTATCCATTCTCCTTCTGTTTCCCAGCATATTTGTCAGTTAATAATTGCTTCCATTGTTGTATCTCCATCTGGAATCATTATATGTTGCTTCTAACAAAGATGATTTGCTTGATCAAACTTTCCTCAGCTTCCTGTGAAACTGTTTCTTAACTAGATCATGAATTTTGAGCTTTTGTTTACATCTTACAATTGTTCAATTTTGGCAAGACTCTAACTATGTCACTTTAGTTAGTATCTTCCAGTGTCGTTTGCCAGTTACCATTAGCATGTGATAGGTTTCCTCATCCTCCACAAACCCTCAAGCAATTTATGAAGAAATTATTTTCAACAAGAATACTGTTGTATTTGGAGTTGATCTCAATCTCCTCTGTAAAAATAAATAAATAAATAAAAATCAGAAAAAAAATAGACTGAAGCTTGAGCAGAGGGTCCGGGAAAGGTGGACCAGGCAGAGAAATGACTCGGAAACAGAGAGACAGCCAGGGCGGAGAGAAGCTACCCAGGGGGAATTGAATGACCATGGCAGAAAAAGGGAAACAGGGCAGAGAGAAGTGACCTAGGCAGAGAAGTGGACAGAGTAGATAAGAGCGGATCAGGCAGAGAAAGTCAGCCAGGACAGAGAAGACTGACCAGGCGGAGAGCACCACTGGAAAAACCCATCAGGTATGCAGAGGCCCAGATTGTGGCTCAGAGTGCTACCCATCGTGCTGGGAACAGCTTGGAAGATCCCCCGGTGGCCTGACACACTGCAGAGACAACACATTTCCAGCTTTCCTGGCCACCAAAACAGAGTAACTGGTTCTGCAAGGATCCCTGCATACTAACTTGAAAATCAGTTCTCATAGGGACCTGAGAACTAAGCTTCCCTGCCTCCACACCCAGCCACAACTAGGACAGACACAGAGCCTCTAGGACAGCCTCAGGAGCAAACACTGGTGGACAGTCCACAAACAGATGAGAAGATAAACTTACAATTGAGAACCAGTAACAGAACCATGGACAAAAGTTTTTATATCTACTATTATTCTATTTATACCTAACCCCTTTTTTTGTTTTCTCTACTGTTTTCTTCCTGATGCACTGAACTTTAATACACACAAATCTTTGTTATCTACCTCTACATAACCCTGCAACACGATTCCAATTCTCTTCATTACTTATCCATTCTCCTTCTGTTTCCCAGCATATTTGTCAGTTAATAATTGCTTCCATTGTTGTATCTCCATCTGGAATCATTCTCTAGGTTTTTTGTTCTCCCCAGGCTGTGTCTTAATTAGCTTAGATCTTAACAGTGGGTTATCAGCTTTGGTTGCATCATTTGCCAGAATAATCTCCTACACATTTCCCTTTTTAGATTGGGTTTGGTTATGGATATGTGTTTTTCCACTATGTTAGATGATATTTGCAGAATTTTATAATTGCCATTTATCAGAGATACACATTTTGTCTCTCATATATTTGCATTTGGCCTGATGCCACTGAATGCAATAACAATCCAGATGTGGATTTGCCATTCCCTGGCCAGAGATGAGACCCAGGAACAGCAGAGAGGAAGTACTGACTCCAAGATCCTACATTACCAGAGAATGCCCAAAACTAGGGGATATTAACTTACAAACAAGACCCAGCATCACCCAACTGCTGGGCAAGACAGAAACCACTGAACCTTTATACAAGGACAGAAACCAAAAGGAAGGAAAAATTCAAACTCAAAGCCTATAAAACATAGATCTCAAATACAGAACAAATGAAAAAAATTGGCAATAATAATGAAAGGAAAGAGAAACACTACAGAAATGAAACAGCCAAAGATAAACACGAATCAAAAGGACTGAAGAGGAAGTAGACAAATTATCTGAAAGAGAATTTAGAATAGTAATAGCAATGATGATCCAAAACATCAAAAATAGAATATTAGAGAAAATTAGTGCACGGAGCAAAGACACACAAGAAAATAAAAAGAAATAAATAGAGACAAACTACTCAATCGCTGAATTTCAAAATACTATAGATCGACTCAATAGTAGAGTACCTGAGGCAGAAGAACGGATAAGGAAATTGGAAGACAGAATGGGAGACATAGCTGCTGAGAAACAGAATAAAGCTAAAAGAATGAAAAGAACTGAGGACAGTCTCAGAGACCTTTTTAACCTAACCCCTTTTTGTTTTCTACTGTTTTCTTCCTGATGCACTGAACTTTAATACACACAAATCTTTGTTATCTACCTCTACAT
Organism: Tragulus kanchil; assembly: GCA_022376925.1. NCBI lineage: Eukaryota > Metazoa > Chordata > Mammalia > Artiodactyla > Tragulidae > Tragulus > Tragulus kanchil. Next base: position 52,800,004 of record JAIOJX010000027.1, on the reverse strand, counting down.
AACCCTGCAACACGATTCCAATTCTCTTCATTACTTATCCATTCTCCTTCTGTTTCCCAGCATATTTGTCAGTTAATAATTGCTTCCATTGTTGTATCTCCATCTGGAATCATTCTCTAGGTTTTTTGTTCTCCCCAGGCTGTGTCTTAATTAGCTTAGATCTTAACAGTGGGTTATCAGCTTTGGTTGCATCATTTGCCAGAATAATCTCCTACACATTTCCCTTTTTAGATTGGGTTTGGTTATGGATATGTGTTTTTCCACTATGTTAGATGATATTTGCAGAATTTTATAATTGCCATTTATCAGAGATACACATTTTGTCTCTCATATATTTGCATTTGGCCTGATGCCACTGAATGCAATAACAATCCAGCTGTGGATTTGCCTTTCCCCTGGCCAGAGATGAGACCCAGGAACAGCAGAGAGGAAGTACTGACTCCAAGATCCTACATTACCAGAGAATGCCCAAAACTAGGGGATATTAACTTACAAACAAGACCCAGCATCACCCAACTGCTGGGCAAGACAGAAACCACTGAACCTTTATACAAGGACAGAAACCAAAAGGAAGGAAAAATTCAAACTCAAAGCCTATAAAACATAGATCTCAAATACAGAACAAATGAAAAAAATTGGCAATAATAATGAAAGGAAAGAGAAACACTACAGAAATGAAACAGCCAAAGATAAACACGAATCAAAAGGACTGAAGAGGAAGTAGACAAATTATCTGAAAGAGAATTTAGAATAGTAATAGCAATGATGATCCAAAACATCAAAAATAGAATATTAGAGAAAATTAGTGCACGGAGCAAAGACACACAAGAAAATAAAAAGAAATAAATAGAGACAAACTACTCAATCGCTGAATTTCAAAATACTATAGATCGACTCAATAGTAGAGTACCTGAGGCAGAAGAACGGATAAGGAAATTGGAAGACAGAATGGGAGACATAGCTGCTGAGAAACAGAATAAAGCTAAAAGAATGAAAAGAACTGAGGACAGTCTCAGAGACCTCTGGAATAATATCAAACATACCAGCTTTCAAATTATAGGGATCTGAGAAGAAGAAGAGAAAAATAAAAGATACGAAAATTTTTGAAGAGATTATAGTTGAAAACTTCTTCAATATGGGAAAGGAAATAGTCAATCAAGTTCAAGAAGCACAAAGAGTCCCATACAAGATAAATCCCAGAAGAAACATGCCCAGACACATGTTAATCAAGCTAACACAGACTAAACACAAATCAATAATATTAAAAGCAACAAGAGAAAAGCAACAAGTAACATACAAGGGAAAGCCCATACATTTAACGGTGGATCTTTTGGCAGAAATTGTGCAGGTCAGAAGGGAATGGCAGGACACATTTAAATGGCTAAAAGAGAATAATCTGCAACAAGAATCCTCTACCCTGCAAAGATCTCATTCAAAATTGATGGAGAAATCAAATAAGCAATCAGATAAGCAAAAATTAAAAGAATTTAGTCACACCAAATCAGCATTACAGCAAGTGTTAGAGGGACTTCTATAGACAACAAGTATAAGAGAAAAATAAGATCCACAAAACAATGCCATCATAACAGCTAAGAAGATGACAATAGGATCATTTGTATCAATAATGACTTTGAATGTAAATGGACTGAATGCCTCAACCAAAAAACACAGGCTGACTGAATGGATTCAAAAACACAACCGATACATATGCTGCCTCCAGGAAACTCACTTCAGACCTAGAGACACTCATAGATGGAAAGTGAGAGGATGGAAAAAGATATTCCATGCAAATGGAAATCAAAAGAAAGCTGGAGTAGCAATCCTCATATCACACAAAACAGATCTCAAAATAAAGAAGATTACAAGAGACAAGGCAGGAGACTACATAATGATCAAGGGATCAATCCAAGAGGGAAACATAACAATCATAAATATATATGCACCCAACAAAGGAGTACCCCAATACATAAGACAAACACTTTCAGACATAGAAGGTATCGACAATAACAGAAACATAGTGGGAAATTTTAACACTCCTCTCACACCAATGGACAGATCATCCAAACAGAAAATTAATAAAGAAACACAAGCCTTCAATGCCACACTAGAAGAGATGGACTTCATGGATATATTTAGGACCTTCCATCCAAAAGCAGAAGAATACGTGTTCTTCTCAAATGCTCCTAGAATATTCTCCAGAATAGACCACATCTTGGGCCACAAATCAAGCCTCAGTCAATTCAAGAAAATTGAAATTATATCAACCGCCATCTCTGACCACAATAGATTGAGACTAGAGATCAACTACAGGAAAAAAAAAAAAAAAAACTGCTAAAACCACAAACACATGGAGATTAAACAACACATACCTTGAACTGATTACCGAGCAAATCAAAGGAGAAATAAAAAAAAAAAAATCCTAGAAGAAAATGACAATGAACACATGACAGTGCAAAACATATGTACTACTGCAAAAGCATTTCTAAGAGGGAAGTTTATAACAATTCAATCCTATCTCAAGAAACTAGGAAAATCTCAAAGAGACGACCTAACCCTATGCTTAAAACAATTGGAGAAAGAAGAACAAGGACATCCCCAAAGTCGACAGAAGAAGAGAAATCATAAAAATCACAGCAGAAATAAATGAAAAAGAAATGAAAGAAAAAATAGTAAAGATAAATTAAAAAAAAAAAGGTTGGTTCTTCAAAAAGGTACATAAAATTGACAAACTACTGACCAGACTTATCAAGAAAAAAACAGAGAAGAACCAGATCAACAAAACCAAAAGCAAAAAAGGAGATTACAACAGATAATGCAGAAATCCAAAGGATTCTAAGAGACTATTATGAACAACTCTATGGCAACAAACTGGACAACCTGGAAGAAATGAAGTTTCCTGTAGAAGATCAATCTCCCAAGACTGAGCCAGGAAGAAACAGAAACTTTGAACAGCCCAATCACAAGCTCAGAAATCGATTTTCTAATCAAAAATCTACCCAAAAGTAAAAGCCCAGGGCCTGAAGGCTTCACAGGCGAATTCTACCAAATATTTAAAGAAGAGCTAATGCCTGCCCTTCAAAAATTCTTCCAAAACATTGTACAGGAAGGAACACTTCCAAACACATTCTACGAGGCCACCATCACCCTGATACCAAAGCCAGGCAAAGATGACACAAAAAAGAAAATTATAGGCCAATTTCACTAATAAGTCTAGATGCCAATATCTTCAACAAAATCCTAGCAAACAGAATCCAACGACACATCAAAAAACTCATACATCATCATCAAGTAGGGTTCATCCCAGGCATGCAAGGATTCTTCAATATTCGCAAATCAATCAATGTGATACACCATATCAACAAATCGAGAGACAAAATTCACATGATAATCTCAATAGATGCAGAAAAAGCCTCCAGCAAAGTCCAACACCCATTTATGATAAAAAAAAAAAAAAAAAAACTTTTCAGAAAATGGGCATAGAGGAACCTATCTCAACATAGTGAAAGTCTATATGATAAGCCCACAGCGACCATTATCCTCAACGGTGAAAAACTGAAAGCATTCCCTCTAAGATCAGCAACAAAACAGGGGTGTCCACTTTCATCACTAGTATTCAACATAGTCCTGGAAGTTCTAGCAACGGCAATAAGAGAAGAGAAAGAAATCACAGGAATCCAGACTGGAAAGGAAGAAGTCCAGCTCTCTCTTTTTGCAGATGACATGATATTATACATAGAAAATCCCAAAGACACTCTCACAAAGCTACCAGAGCTAATCAATGAATTCAGCAAAGTCACAGGATGCAAAGTCAACATACAGAAATCACTGGCATTCCTATACACAAACAATGAAAAATCAGAAAATGAAATCAAAAAGGCAATCCCCTTCACCATTGCAACCAAAAGAATCAAATATCTAGGAATAAACCTACCCAAAGAAACAAAAGAACTGTACACTGAAAATTACAAGACACTCATGAGAGACATTAAAGAAGACTTAAACAGATGGAGAGATATTCCATGTTCCTGTGTCAGAAGAATCAATATTGTGAAAATGACCATACTACCAAATGTCATCTATAGATTCAATGTGATCCCTATCAAACTACCAATGACCTTCTTCACAGAACTAGACCAAAGAATAAAACAATTTATATGGAAAGACAAAAAAGAAAATTATAGGCCAATTTCACTAATAAGTCTAGATGCCAATATCTTCAACAAAATCCTAGCAAACAGAATCCAACGACACATCAAAAAACTCATACATCATCATCAAGTAGGGTTCATCCCAGGCATGCAAGGATTCTTCAATATTCGCAAATCAATCAATGTGATACACCATATCAACAAATCGAGAGACAAAATTCACATGATAATCTCAATAGATGCAGAAAAAGCCTCCAGCAAAGTCCAACACCCATTTATGATAAAAAAAAAAAAACTTTTCAGAAAATGGGCATAGAGGAACCTATCTCAACATAGTGAAAGTCTATATGATAAGCCCACAGCGACCATTATCCTCAACGGTGAAAAACTGAAAGCATTCCCTCTAAGATCAGCAACAAAACAGGGGTGTCCACTTTCATCACTAGTATTCAACATAGTCCTGGAAGTTCTAGCAACGGCAATAAGAGAAGAGAAAGAAATCACAGGAATCCAGACTGGAAAGGAAGAAGTCCAGCTCTCTCTTTTTGCAGATGACATGATATTATACATAGAAAATCCCAAAGACACTCTCACAAAGCTACCAGAGCTAATCAATGAATTCAGCAAAGTCACAGGATGCAAAGTCAACATACAGAAATCACTGGCATTCCTATACACAAACAATGAAAAATCAGAAAATGAAATCAAAAAGGCAATCCCCTTCACCATTGCAACCAAAAGAATCAAATATCTAGGAATAAACCTACCCAAAGAAACAAAAGAACTGTACACTGAAAATTACAAGACACTCATGTGAGAAATTAAAGAAGACTTAAACAGATGTAGAGATATTCCATGTTCCTGTGTCAGAAGAATCAATATTGTGAAAATGACCATACTACCAAATGTCATCTATAGATTCAATGTGATCCCTATCAAACTACCAATGACCTTCTTCACAGAACTAGACCAAAGAATAAAACAATTTATATGGAAATACAAAAGACCTTGAATAGCCAAAGCAATCCTGAGGAAGAAGAATGGAGCTGGAGGGATCAGCCTCCCCATCTTCAAACTACACTACAAAGCAACAGTCATCAAGACAGTATGGTACTGGCACAAAAACAGAAATAGCCACTAGTAGAACAAGACAGGGAACCCAGAGATAAACCCACGCACCTATGAGCATCTTATTTTTGACAAAGGAGGTGAACATATAAAATGGGACAAAGACAGCCTCTTCAACAAATGGTGCTGGGAAAATTGGACAGCTACATGCAAAAAAATGAAGTTGAAACATTCTGTGACGCCTACACAAAGATCAGCTCAACATGGGTTAAAGACCTAAATGTAAGACCAGAAACCATCAAACTCTTAGAGGAGAATATAGGCAAAACCCTCAAGGACATAAATCAAACAAGATCTTCTCTGACCCACCTACTAAAATAGCGGAATGAAAAACAAAAATCAACATGTGGGACCTAATGAAACTTAAAAGCTTTTGTACAGCAAAAGGAATTGCAAAAAAGGCTGAACAAACACCCCACAGAGTGGGAGAAAATCATAGCAAATGAACCAACAGACAAAGAATTAATCTCCAAAATCAACAAGCAACTCAGACCACTCAGCACCGGAAAAATGAACAATCCCATCAAAAAATGGGAAAAGGACCTAAACAGACACCTCTGCAAAGAGGACATACAGAAGGCCCAAGAACACATGAAACAATGCTCAACTTTGCTTACAATTAGAGAAGTGCAAATCAAAACTACAATGAGATAACACTTTGCCCCCATCAGAATGGCCATCATCAACAAATTGACAGACAATAAATGCTGGAGACGGTGCAGACAAAAGGGAACACTCCTGCATTGCTGGTGGAAATGTAGATTGATACAGCCTCTATGGAAGACAGTCTGGAGATTTCTTAAAGAACTAGAAATAGAAGCACCATACGACCCAGCATTCTCCCTCTTAGGCTTATACCCTGATGAAATTAAATCTGAAAGAAGCACCTGTATCCCAATGTTCATTGCAGCTCTCTGTACAATAGCTAGAACATGGAAGCAACCTAGATGCCCATCGATGAAAGAATAGATACAAAAGCTCTGGTACATATATACAATAGAATGCTACAAAGCTGTAAAAAAAAATGCAGAAGAATCAGCCCTAATAAGGTGGCTGGCTCTAGAACCTATCATAAAATGTGAAGTCAGTCAGAAAGAGAAGGGCAAGTACAGTATACTAACACATATATATGGAATCTAGTTGGATGGTGATGATGGCACAGGCAGTGAAGTGACGGAAAGACAGACTTGAACAGTGGCCGTATGGACATTGTAGGGAAGGAAAAGTGGGTGAGCGGCATAAAGGAAGTAGCATGAAGGGCTTGTATTATCATATGTGAAGAAAATAGCTCTAGTCATTGCTCTGTGAGAAAAGCAGATCCTTCACGGGTGCTGTATGATGGTCTGGAGGGGTGGGATGTGGGGGGTATACATATGACTAATCTGAGAACATACATATCTGTAAACAACAAAACTCTGTAAAAGGTAAAAGTAAAATAAAAGTTTTATTTAAAAAAAAATAAATAATATAGACTGATTTCAAATTCAATTTTAAAAAACAAAGTCTTATTAAACATCATGATAAAGAACCAATGAAGAAAATAATCTCAGCATATTTGTAATTTTTTGGAACATTATTTGGCACTGATGTTTTTCAAATTTGTCTTTTTGAATCATAGCAAATAAAAAGATAATCTCCAAAATCAACAAGCAACTCAGACCACTCAGCACCGGAAAAATGAACAATCCCATCAAAAAATGGGAAAAGGACCTAAACAGACACCTCTGCAAAGAGGACATACAGAAGGCCCAAGAACACATGAAACAATGCTCAACTTTGCTTACAATTAGAGAAGTGCAAATCAAAACTACAATGAGATAACACTTTGCCCCCATCAGAATGGCCATCATCAACAAATTGACAGACAATAAATGCTGGAGACGGTGCAGACAAAAGGGAACACTCCTGCATTGCTGGTGGAAATGTAGATTGATACAGCCTCTATGGAAGACAGTCTGGAGATTTCTTAAAGAACTAGAAATAGAAGCACCATACGACCCAGCATTCTCCCTCTTAGGCTTATACCCTGATGAAATTAAATCTGAAAGAAGCACCTGTATCCCAATGTTCATTGCAGCTCTCTGTACAATAGCTAGAACATGGAAGCAACCTAGATGCCCATCGATGAAAGAATAGATACAAAAGCTCTGGTACATATATACAATAGAATGCTACAAAGCTGTAAAAAAAAATGCAGAAGAATCAGCCCTAATAAGGTGGCTGGCTCTAGAACCTATCATAAAATGTGAAGTCAGTCAGAAAGAGAAGGGCAAGTACAGTATACTAACACATATATATGGAATCTAGTTGGATGGTGATGATGGCACAGGCAGTGAAGTGACGGAAAGACAGACTTGAACAGTGGCCGTATGGACATTGTAGGGAAGGAAAAGTGGGTGAGCGGCATAAAGGAAGTAGCATGAAGGGCTTGTATTATCATATGTGAAGAAAATAGCTCTAGTCATTGCTCTGTGAGAAAAGCAGATCCTTCACGGGTGCTGTATGATGGTCTGGAGGGGTGGGAAGCGGGGATATACATAAGACTAATCTGAGAACATACATATCTGTAAACAACAAAACTCTGTAAAAGGTAAAAGTAAAATAAAAGTTTTATTTAAAAAAAAATAAATAATATAGACTGATTTCAAATTCAATTTTAAAAAACAAAGTCTTATTAAACATCATGATAAAGAACCAATGAAGAAAATAATCTCAGCATATGGTAATTTGGACATTATTTGGCATTGTCTTTTCTGTGACTGGCATGAAAGCTGACCTTTTCCAGTCCTGTGGCTACTGATGTTTTTCAAATTTGCTGGCATAATGAATGTAGCAGCATCATTTAAGATTTTAAATAGCACAGCTGGAATTCCATCACCTGCATACCTTTGCTGGTATTAATGCTTCTTAAGGCCTACTTGACTTCACACTCTAGAATGTCTGGGTCTAGGTAAGAGATCACACCATAATGGTTATCTCAGTCATTAAAAGCTTTTTTGTAGAGGTCTTCTGCCAGATTTCATAATCATAAACTCCTTGGGCAGAACTCATTTTTTTTTTTAACAAATTATCTATGTGATTTTTATATTTACCAAAGTATCTGGCCCAGAAGTTACCTGTATCTCTTGTACGCTATTATGTAATCTCCAAAGCCAGTTTCGGTCTTTCTGAGTAAATTTCTATATCCAGATTGCTTCAGTCGAGCAACTGTTCATAGGAGGCATGCATCAATATTATTTTTTTCCAATGACTAATCCCCTCTAGTGGTTATGATTGCTATATTTTATTTTGGTTGAATCCTATATAGGTATATTTTTATTTTCTAGCTGAACTTTCAGAAAAAGAGATGGCATGTGTCTGCTCATTGGTCTATTTAGCAGTGACAGAATGAAACATCTTGGTTATAGCAAAAAATTGTATCAATACCTCTGTGTACCAGATTGACATTTTGTGTAGTCAGCTTTATCTTTGCTTCAAGTAGTATTGATCAAACTATTAAAGATTGTGTTACAGATTGAACACCTCTTCTTAGTACCACCAAAAATAAGGATTTACATTTAAGTCTTTAGCTCAATGAATATTTTCTTGGCTATGGCAAAATTTTGATGGTAAACTTCTTTTAAGCTTTATTTGCCATAGAAAAGCTGAAACTTTATTTAATGATGTTATTATTTTGCAATTCATTTTTTTTTCCAAGAATTGAATTTATTTTTGCATTCAATTTTGAGGGCTTTATTACTTGTGGTTTCTTTTTTTTTTTTTCTTTTTTTTAAATTTATTTTTTTACATGTATGTTCCCAGATCATTCATATGCATATCCCTGGACCCTCCCCGCACCCAGTTCCCCCCCTCCCATCCCTCCAGACCATCGCTCCAAGTGGTTGTAGGTGCTCCTATTCCCCTAGCACAATGACAATAGCTATCTTTTCCACACATGACAGTATAGGCTTCCATGTTACTCCCTCCATGCCTCCCTCCCACTGTCCACATTTTTATGTCTATTCTCTGTTTTTTCATGAGTTTACTGCGTATGTTATCATGACCATCTTACTAGATCCCATATATATATGAGTTAGTATACTATACTTGTCTTTCTCTTTTTGACTTACTTCACTTTTTATGATAGGTTCTAGAGCCAGCCACCTCATTAGGACTGAGTCTTCTGCATTTCTTTTAACAGCTGAGTAGTATTCCATTGTATATATGTACCAGAGCTTCTGTATCCATTCATTTGTCGATGGACATCTAGGTTGCTTCCATGTTCTGGCTATTGTATAGAGAGCTGCAATGAACATTGGGGTACAGGTGCCTCTTTCAGTTTTGATTTCATCAGGATATAGGCCTAATAGTAGGATTGCTGGGTCATAGGGTGCTTCTATTTTTAGTTTTTTAAGGAATCTCCATATTGTCTTCCATAGAGGTTGTATTAATTTACATTCCCACCAGCAATGCAAGAGGGTTCCCTTTTCTCCACACCCTCTCCAGCACTTGTTGTCTGTCGATTTGTTGATGATGGCCATTCTGACAGGTGTGAGGTGGTATCTCATTGTGGTTTTAATTTGCATTTCTCTGATAATAAGCGAGGTTGAGCATCGTTTCATGTATCTTTGGGCCATCTGTATGTCCTCTGCATTTAAAGCGTTCCTCTACTAAAATGAAATTTTCTAATAACCCTTGTTTAGATAAAGCATCAGAATTGTGCAATAATTTGTACAATATTGAAGCGATTTGCTGAAATCCAAGGCTTATTTATCATAATCACAAGAAACAATAAAAAAAAATAAACAAGAAAACTCTGAGAGAACATGCAGAGTAACAATCAAACAGATTAAAGTGGATTTTATTGCAAGGGGATGATTAAGTTATTCCATGAGTAAAATTAGAACTTGAAGTGAAACTATTTTTAAATCACATGGCTGAGAAATGTGTAGTTTCACAGAGATTTGGAAAGATTTTCAGTTTCTTTTCTCAGGTAAACCTAACAAAGGTAAGATGTCAGCTAAAAAGTATTAATCACAACTAAATCCTCCAGAGAACTCTACAGCAAAGATAAGGAAGAAAAGTTAAAATAAATTCCACCAATTTGCAAAATTATGTATTCAGGTTGCATGCACTCAGAAGCACTTACAGAATAAATCAAGCTCTGAAGTTAACTCCAGCTAAACATATAAACATTTAGTGTGCCTGTCCTTGATTTTACATGATTACTCTGGGGTTATGATTATTTTGTTCAGTGTGTGTTTATCTTTACAATGATTTGCCATCAATGACCCTTAGTTACTAGTGATGTGATGTTATTAATTGAAAAATGGGGATTAAAACTCCTAAACCAATTTCCAAAGAGGTAGAACTCAAAGCTTTGGTAATGTTCCAGAATTTTTTTTTTAAACATAGCTATTTGTGAAGAGTGTTTTTTGTTTAATGAAAAAAAATTTTTTTTTTTTTAAGGAATGGTTTTGGCTGGGTCATAGGGTGCTTCTATTTTTAGTTTTTTAAGGAATCTCCATATTGTCTTCCATAGAGGTTGTATTAATTTACATTCCCACCAGCAATGCAAGAGGGTTCCCTTTTCTCCACACCCTCTCCAGCACTTGTTGTCTGTCGATTTGTTGATGATGGCCATTCTGACAGGTGTGAGGTGGTATCTCATTGTGGTTTTAATTTGCATTTCTCTGATAATAAGCGAGGTTGAGCATCGTTTCATGTATCTTTGGGCCATCTGTATGTCCTCTGCATTTAAAGCGTTCCTCTACTAAAATGAAATTTTCTAATAACCCTTGTTTAGATAAAGCATCAGAATTGTGCAATAATTTGTACAATATTGAAGCGATTTGCTGAAATCCAAGGCTTATTTATCATAATCACAAGAAACAATAAAAAAAAATAAACAAGAAAACTCTGAGAGAACATGCAGAGTAACAATCAAACAGATTAAAGTGGATTTTATTGCAAGGGGATGATTAAGTTATTCCATGAGTAAAATTAGAACTTGAAGTGAAACTATTTTTAAATCACATGGCTGAGAAATGTGTAGTTTCACAGAGATTTGGAAAGATTTTCAGTTTCTTTTCTCAGGTAAACCTAACAAAGGTAAGATGTCAGCTAAAAAGTATTAATCACAACTAAATCCTCCAGAGAACTCTACAGCAAAGATAAGGAAGAAAAGTTAAAATAAATTCCACCAATTTGCAAAATTATGTATTCAGGTTGCATGCACTCAGAAGCACTTACAGAATAAATCAAGCTCTGAAGTTAACTCCAGCTAAACATATAAACATTTAGTGTGCCTGTCCTTGATTTTACATGATTACTCTGGGGTTATGATTATTTTGTTCAGTGTGTGTTTATCTTTACAATGATTTGCCATCAATGACCCTTAGTTACTAGTGATGTGATGTTATTAATTGAAAAATGGGGATTAAAACTCCTAAACCAATTTCCAAAGAGGTAGAACTCAAAGCTTTGGTAATGTTCCAGAATTTTTTTTTTAAACATAGCTATTTGTGAAGAGTTGAAAAAAAAAAATACAAACAAACAACAACAAACACTTTCACACATTTCTTTCTGTCTTTACTGGCAATGTAAAGCTCCTTCCCTCACATGGTATCTGTAGAAGTTGAAATTGTTAGAATGATCCATTATTCTTTACAAAAGCATTTTATTTGAATGACAATTGCTTCACAATGCTGTATTGCTTTGTGCTATACAACAAAAGTGTTAGAAAGTATTTAATTTACTTTTTTATGTGTAGCTCTCCAGTTTTTTTTTTTTTTTTTAATTAATGAAGCTTTCTTTACTCCACTGTATATTCTTGCCTCCTTTGTTAATGATAACGTGCCCATAGGTGCATAGACTGATATCTGTACTTTTCATTTTGTCCCATTGATCTGTATTTCTGTTTTTGGGTGAGCACCATATTATCTTGATGATAGGAGCTTTGTAGTACCCAATTATTACTGAAACCAATTATCAGCACTAATAATTTTCTTTTAGCATCTTTGGAATGTTCTATCCATAGTATTGTTTCATCCTCAAACAATGAGAATTGTTCCTCTTTTCTAATTTTGATTCTGTTTTTTTTTTTTTTTTCTTTTCTTTTCTGAATGCTATGGCTAGGACTTCCAAAACTATGTTGAATGATAATGGTGAGAGTGGACAGTTGTTTTTTTCCTAGTCATAGAGGAAATGCGTTCAGTTTTTCACCATTGAGAATAAACTTTGCTAAGAGTTAGTCCTATCTAAATCAAGGTATTTTCCTTAATTGCAAATTTTCTGAAGAACGTTTATCATAAATGTCTATTGAATTTTATCAAAAGCATTTGCTGCATCTCTTGAGATTATCATATGATTTTCATCTTTAAATTAGTTAATATGGTATATCACATTGATCTTTTTTCATATATTGAGGAATCCTTGTATCTTTGAGATAAACCTTACTTGGTCATAGTATGAAATGCTTTAAATATGGTGTTGAATTTTGTTTGCTAGAAATTTTTCAGTATTGTTGCATCCATGTTCATCATTGATATTGGTGTGTAATTTTCTTTTCTTTGTCTTTGCATGGTTTTGGTATCAAGGTGATGATAGCCTCATAGAGTGACTTTGAGAGGGTTCCACCCTCTGAAATTTTATGGAAGAGTTTGAGAAGCCTAGACATTAGTTTTCCTCTAAGTTTTTAATATAATTTACCTGTGAAGCCATCTGTTGCTGGGCTTTTGTTTTTTGACAGATTTTATTTCAGTTTCAGCTTCAGTGATTATGATTAGTCTGTTCAGAATTTGTATTTCTGCCTGTTTCAGTTTTGGAGACTTGTACATTGCTAAAACATTGTCCATTTCTCCCAGTTTGTACATTTTTATTGGCATATTGTTACTCACAGTAGTCTTTCATGAATTTTTTTTCATATTATCTGTTGTAGCCTTTCCTTTTTAATTTCTAATTTTATTGATTGAGCCTTCTCCTTTATTTATTCATGAGTTTGATTATTTGTTAATTTTATCTTATCAAATAACCAGTTTTCAGTTTTATTGATCTTTACTATTGTTTCCTTTATTTCTACATCACTTATTTATGCTCTGATCTCTGTAATTTCTTTCCTTCTAACATGGTTTTTGTCATTGTTCTCCTTTTTTTTCTAAGTGCTTTAGGCATTAAAATTAGGTTGGCCAAAGAATAAAGATGGATGAAAATGGGCAAATGAAAGACCAATAGAAGTGGCCCGCCTGCTCCTCTCCCTCCCCACCCCACCCCAACCAAAGTAAATAAATAAATAAATCTTAAAAAAAAAAAGATTAGGTTGTCTATTTGACATTTTTTTCTGGTTTCTTGAGGTAGGATTTGTATTAGTATAAATTTCCTTTTGAAGATTGCTTATGCTTCATCCCATTGGTTTTAGTTCATAAAGTTTTCATTTTCAGTTGTTTCTAGGATTTTTTTCGATTTCCTCTTTGATTTCTTCAGCAACCTTTTGTTATTTAGAAGCACATACCTTATCTTCCATCTGTTTGTGTTTCTCCCCCCATCTTTTCCACTGTAATTGGTGTCTAATCTCATACTACTGTGGTCAGAAATGATGCTTGATATGATTTCGATTTTCTTTCTTTTTTTTTTTTTAAACATTTATTTTAATTTTTGTATTTATCTTTTGGAGGGTGGGGTGGGGAGGGAAGGGGACAGGCGGGCCATTTCTGTTGGTCTTTCATTTCTCTATTTTCATCCGTCTTTTTTCTTTGGCTCCTGTGGGCCTTAGTTTCATGAAATTTTATGGAAGAGTTTGAGAAGCCTAGACATTAGTTTTCCTCTAAGTTTTAATATAATTTACCTGTGAAGCCATCTGTTGCTGGGCTTTTGTTTTTTGACAGATTTTATTTCAGTTTCAGCTTCAGTGATTATGATTAGTCTGTTCAGAATTTGTATTTCTGCCTGTTTCAGTTTTGGAGACTTGTACATTGCTAAAACATTGTCCATTTCTCCCAGTTTGTACATTTTTATTGGCATATTGTTACTCACAGTAGTCTTTCATGAATTTTTTTTCATATTATCTGTTGTAGCCTTTCCTTTTTAATTTCTAATTTTATTGATTGAGCCTTCTCCTTTATTTATTCATGAGTTTGATTATTTGTTAATTTTATCTTATCAAATAACCAGTTTTCAGTTTTATTGATCTTTACTATTGTTTCCTTTATTTCTACATCACTTATTTATGCTCTGATCTCTGTAATTTCTTTCCTTCTAACATGGTTTTTGTCATTGTTCTCCTTTTTTTTCTAAGTGCTTTAGGCATTAAAATTAGGTTGGCCAAAGAATAAAGATGGATGAAAATGGGCAAATGAAAGACCAATAGAAGTGGCCCGCCTGCTCCTCTCCCTCCCCACCCCACCCCAACCAAAGTAAATAAATAAATAAATCTTAAAAAAAAAAAGATTAGGTTGTCTATTTGACATTTTTTTCTGGTTTCTTGAGGTAGGATTTGTATTAGTATAAATTTCCTTTTGAAGATTGCTTATGCTTCATCCCATTGGTTTTAGTTCATAAAGTTTTCATTTTCAGTTGTTTCTAGGATTTTTTTCGATTTCCTCTTTGATTTCTTCAGCAACCTTTTGTTATTTAGAAGCACATACCTTATCTTCCATCTGTTTGTGTTTCTCCCCCCATCTTTTCCACTGTAATTGGTGTCTAATCTCATACTACTGTGGTCAGAAATGATGCTTGATATGATTTCGATTTTCTTTCTTTTTTTTTTTTTTAAACATTTATTTTAATTTTTGTATTTATCTTTTGGAGGGTGGGGTGGGGAGGGAAGGGGACAGGCGGGCCATTTCTGTTGGTCTTTCATTTCTCTATTTTCATCCGTCTTTTTTCTTTGGCTCCTGTGGGCCTCCCATTGTGGTGGCCTCTGTTGTCACAGAGTGCCGGCTCTGGGCGCATGCGCTCCAGAGCTCCAGGTCGGTAATTGGACACATCAGTCCAGCCACTCCGCAGCACGTGGGATCTTCCCAGGCCAGGGATCGAACCGGCGGCCCTTGCACTACAAGGCGGTATCCTCACCCACTGGACCACCAAGGGAAGCCCTATGATTTTGATTTTCTTAAATTTATCAAGGCTTTATTTGTGCCCCAAGATATGGTATATCGTGGAAAATGGTCCATGTTTACTTGAAAGGAGAAAAATAAATGTTTCCTGCTGCATTTGGTTGAAATGTCCTCTCAATATCATGTGGGTCTCTCTGGTCTAATATGTCATTTATAGCTTGTATTTGCTTATTAATTTTCTCTCTGAATGACTTGTCCATAGGGATGTGGGATGTGGGATGCTAAAGTCTCCTATTATTATTGTGTTACAATAATTTCCCCTTTTAGTGTCTATTAGTGCTTGCCTTATGTGTTGAGGTGCTCCTATGTTGGGTGCATAAATATTTATAATTATGATCTCTCTTCTTAGATATATGCATGAATCATTATGTACTATCCTTCTTACTATGTCTATTATAATATACTTTCTTTTAAAGATATAAGAATTGCTATTCTAGCTCTTTTCTTATTTGCATAGAATACATTTTCCCATCACCTCACTTTCAGTCTATTTGTGTCTCTAAGTGGATATCTTTTTTTTATTATTATTCTTTATTTTAAAGGTTTTACAGAGTTTTGTTGTTCACAGACATGTATGTTCCCAGATCAGTCATATGCATATCCATGGTCCCCACACGCCCAGATCCTCCCATCCCACCCCTCCAGACCCTCACCCCAAGCCATTGTAAGCACTCCTATTCCCTTAGCACTATGACACTAGCTATCTTTTCCACACATAACACTATAGGTTTCCGTGTTACTTCCTCCATGCTTCCCCCTCCCTATTTCTTTGCCACAATGTCCCTATGTCTATGCTCTGTCTGTTTTTCCATGAGTTCCCTGCATGTGATATCAAGGCCATCCTACTAGATTCCCTAAGTGGATATCTTATAGGCATTATACATATAGTTCTTGTTTGTATATTCTTTCCCCACAGCCCACCTCCATCTCCCTAGAAGGTTCCCCAATGCTGGGGAAGGCTGGTCACTGGACCTGCTGTAGGGATGGCTCAGATTCTAATCTAGCCCTTCTTCTGTATGTGCTGGCCTTCAATGTCCATAACTGCCAGTACTCATTCACTCAATCATGTCTGACTCTTGGCAAAGCCGTGAACTGTAATCCACTAGGCTTTTCTGTACATGGGACTTTTCAGAAGAATACAGCTGCCAAAGTGAGAGTGTTTTCTTTTGTGGGAACACTCATTTCCTTTTATATATTTCATAGACTCCAAGTTTACTCTATTGATCACATGAATTTGATCTGTAGCTTGCACAGAAGTTTTTGACCTTCTCTTTTAGTCACTCTACCCCTGAAGCTCAGTTGTAGTTTTATCCCTAGTTCTGAACATGAATTATTCAGAGGAGTTTGCTCCTGAGGCTTTTCTGGATGACTTGGGTCTGCCAAAGTGATGATAAGGCATGAATATTTTGCAGCTTCTTGGATTATTGGGGCTCTGTTGTCTCCTGGTTCACAGGGAAACTAGTGGCCACAGTTGTAAGAGATATAGCTCTCTTAGAGTTCTTTTTTTAGCCTCTGGCGGCTGGTGCTCAAAGACTGTCCTTCACTGGTCCTACCTTGACCTTCAGGGCATCAGACAGTCAAGGGGACATTTTTATCCCCCAGGTATTTTTCTATTTCTCAGTTTTCAGAGTCATCGGAGTGTGTGAAGAAAGAGGCTACATCAGAGTGTGTGAAGAGGTGATGGCTCCACCTCTGTGTGTGACCCAGCGGTAATACTTTACTTCCTTCTTTTCTATGCATTACTCCAAAAATATTTCTTGCTATTAATTCCCTCCATCAGATTCCCTTAGGCTATCTCTCCACAGTAAATAGCAGTCCCCTTCTGAGATTGTTCTCAAAGCACCAGTCTCTAGCTCCCAGCCACTATGCACACTGGTGGAAATGTATCATTGTCTAGGATACATATGGCTGTGACATATAAAAGACATTCCTCTGCTATGGTCCTTCTTTATTGCTCAGCTGCTAGAGCAGATGTGTGGGGAAAGAGAGGCTAGAGTGATGACTCTACCCACTGTGTGTGACTCATCAATAGTGTTGTTATTCAGTATGGACCATTATTAATTAGTCCCAGCTTAACATGGGTTAGTTTATTAAGTTCAGAGAAAATGAGCATTGAGAGAAATACTAAGTGAGATATGAAAATAATGTAAAGATCTATGGTGCTAGTGGTAAAGAACCTGATGTTAATGCAGGAAACATAAGAGACATAGGTTCAATCTCTGGGTTTTGAAGATCCTCTGGAGGTGGCATGGCAACCTGCTCTAGTATTCTTGCCTGGAGAATCCCACGGACAGAGGAGCCTGGTGTACTATAGAACTATAGTCTATAGGTCCACCAAAAGTCAGATATGACTGAAGCAACTTAGCATGCATACGTGGATGCAGGTAATCATGATGATCTGAGGTGGGAGGGGATTTAAGAATCTAGATATCACTTATCTCTGCTAAGTAAGAAACCTGAAAACGTAGGGGCATTTTGTAAATTTTATTTACCAATATAGGAGCTAGTGTCACTTAGTGACTAATATTATTTAATAACACTTAATGAGTGGGATAAGGATACTAGATGTTGTCTCCTGGTTCACAGGAAACTAGTGGCCACAGGTGTAAGAGATATAGCTCTCTTAGAGTTCTTTTTTTAGCCTCTGGCGGCTGGTGCTCAAAGACTGTCCTTCACTGGTCCTACCTTGACCTTCAGGGCATCAGACAGTCAAGGGGACATTTTTATCCCCCAGGTATTTTTCTATTTCTCAGTTTTCAGAGTCATCGGAGTGTGTGAAGAAAGAGGCTACATCAGAGTGTGTGAAGAGGTGATGGCTCCACCTCTGTGTGTGACCCAGCGGTAATACTTTACTTCCTTCTTTTCTATGCATTACTCCAAAAATATTTCTTGCTATTAATTCCCTCCATCATATTCCCTTAGGCTATCTCTCCACAGTAAATAGCAGTCCCCTTCTGAGATTGTTCTCAAAGCACCAGTCTCTAGCTCCCAGCCACTATGCACACTGGTGGAAATGTATCATTGTCTAGGATACATATGGCTGTGACATATAAAAGACATTCCTCTGCTATGGTCCTTCTTTATTGCTCAGCTGCTAGAGCAGATGTGTGGGGAAAGAGAGGCTAGAGTGATGACTCTACCCACTGTGTGTGACTCATCAATAGTGTTGTTATTCAGTATGGACCATTATTAATTAGTCCCAGCTTAACATGGGTTAGTTTATTAAGTTCAGAGAAAATGAGCATTGAGAGAAATACTAAGTGAGATATGAAAATAATGTAAAGATCTATGGTGCTAGTGGTAAAGAACCTGATGTTAATGCAGGAAACATAAGAGACATAGGTTCAATCTCTGGGTTTTGAAGATCCTCTGGAGGTGGCATGGCAACCTGCTCTAGTATTCTTGCCTGGAGAATCCCACGGACAGAGGAGCCTGGTGTACTATAGAACTATAGTCTATAGGTCCACCAAAAGTCAGATATGACTGAAGCAACTTAGCATGCATACGTGGATGCAGGTAATCATGATGATCTGAGGTGGGAGGGGATTTAAGAATCTAGATATCACTTATCTCTGCTAAGTAAGAAACCTGAAAACGTAGGGGCATTTTGTAAATTTTATTTACCAATATAGGAGCTAGTGTCACTTAGTGACTAATATTATTTAATAACACTTAATGAGTGGGATAAGGATACTAGATGTTATGATATGTGGATTTGACCCAGAACTCTTCACACTTTAAAATGCCTTACTCACAGTCAGAAAGAATTTGAGTCGAAATCCAATTATTCTTTACATAAACACAAACTGTCCATGATTGTGCTACACAATGACCTTTGCAGTAAAGCAAGAATAGTGTTAGCCAAACTGTCAATTTAAATGATTTAGCAAAATTTTCTCTGCTTTCAGAAATACATGACACTGGTGACAATAATGATGTCTGTTGTTTTGCTTCAGAAATATAGCATACCAATATTAGTCTGCATTCGTAGATACTACATTATTTGTGAATCTATTTAGGTATGTATGTACCTCTACTTCATTGTGATTTCTAGTAATGAAGTCTAAATGATTCTATCTGCTTAAATATACCTTATTATAAATTCAATTTCTTTTATTTCTTTTTATAATTTAAATAAGATATTAAATGTTTGTTTTACATTAAATATATACATACATTTCATGGTTTATGGACTTAATTCAAAACAATAAAATGATTTTGCTTAAATACATACAGTGATAATGACATATTGCACAGGAATGGTGGAAAACAATGAACTTGGATTATGTGAAGGGCCTGAGAAAACTTTTGGGAAATAGGAGAATAAGACTCAGAGGGCATGCTTTACTTATGTCCTTTGGAAAAATAAACAAAAAATTTGCCAAAAAATCAAAGTTACAAATTAAAATATCCTGAAAAGGATCATATATAAAAATAGGTTCAATCTCTGGGTTTTGAAGATATCACCTTATTCTCGGGCCCGGACAGAGGAGCCTGGTGGACTATAGAACTATAGTCTATAGGTCCACCAAAAGTCAGATATGACTGAAGCAACTTAGCATGCATACGTGGATGCAGGTAATCATGATGATCTGAGGTGGGAGGGGATTTAAGAATCTAGATATCACTTATCTCTGCTAAGTAAGAAACCTGAAAACGTAGGGGCATTTTGTAAATTTTATTTACCAATATAGGAGCTAGTGTCACTTAGTGACTAATATTATTTAATAACACTTAATGAGTGGGATAAGGATACTAGATGTTATGATATGTGGATTTGACCCAGAACTCTTCACACTTTAAAATGCCTTACTCACATTCAGAAAGAATTTGAGTCTAAATCCAATTATGCTTTACATAAACACAAACTGTCCATGATTGTGCTACACAATGACCTTTGCAGTAAAGCAAGAATAGTGTTAGTCAAACTGTCAATTTAAATGATTTAGCAAAATTTTCTCTGCTTTCAGAAATACATGACACTGGTGACAATAATGATGTCTGTTGTTTTGCTTCAGAAATATAGCATACCAATATTAGTCTGCATTCGTAGATACTACATTATTTGTGAATCTATTTAGGTATGTATGTACCTCTACTTCATTGTGATTTCTAGTAATGAAGTCTAAATGATTCTATCTGCTTAAATATACCTTATTATAAATTCAATTTCTTTTATTTCTTTTTATAATTTAAATAAGATATTAAATGTTTGTTTTACATTAAATATATACATACATTTCATGGTTTATGGACTTAATTCAAAACAATAAAATGATTTTGCTTAAATACATACAGTGATAATGACATATTGCACAGGAATGGTGGAAAACAATGAACTTGGATTATGTGAAGGGCCTGAGAAAACTTTTGGGAAATAGGAGAATAAGACTCAGAGGGCATGCTTTACTTATGTCCTTTGAGTAAACACTAGCCAAAAAATCAAGTACAAATAAAATATCCTGATAGGATCATATATAAAACAAGAAGCAAGGTGATCAATTAATTGATTAATACACTCATTTAAGTATTTAATAAGTACTAGCCACTAAAACACAGAAGCAAGTGAACCATCAACCCTTCTGCTTTTTTGTTATATTGGCATAGTATTTAAGAACCCATAATGTAGTCAAGAACCTGGTGAAACAATTCTTTACTTTCATAGAGAAGAAACAGAGAAAGGTCAATTTTCTTACATGCACTCTTCTCTTTCTAGAAGAATCCCAGGCCTCCCCCATAGAGTTTCAAATACTGACAGCTGGGAACTTACCTAAAGGCCATTGGTATACATGTGTGTGAGTTCTTAGTTACTCAGTCACGTCTGACTCTTTGCAACCCCATGAACTGTAGCCCAGTAGGTTTCTCTATCTATGGGGTTCTTCAGGCAAGGTCACTGGAGTAGGTAGTAATCCCCTTCTCTAGCAGATCTTCCCAACCCAAAAACTGAACCCTGGTCTTTTGCATTGTAGGCAGGTTCTGGACCACCAAGGAATCCCTTTGGTATACATGTTTAAGTCACACAAAGGAAGGCTCATTAAGAATGTAAGAGGGAAGCATTCTACAGGCTGTAAGGGCTCTTGATCTCTTGGTAAAGAAGTGCTTGAATCTCAAGGACAATTATTTTAAGACCAAGTAGCAAGCGTGGAAGGACTACATGCTTGACTGCTTTTCCCAACAGGGATCTTTACATCTCTAACAATAAAAGTGTAGAAAAGAAATAAGGAAAAGTATATGAATATGATACATCCTTGATGAGTGTGGATAATATCAAGCAAAACTTATGAGTCAGGAAAGAAAGGCAAAGACTGGAAATGTAAGGGCTTTAGTAATTATGTAAAATAATGATATTACTTTGAAGACTATACTAGAATGTGAAATAGATGTTTTTCAGTAAAAAATAATAAAATAAAATAATTCATGGTTTATGGACTTAATTCAAAACAATAAAATGATTTTGCTTAAATACATACAGTGATAATGACATATTGCACAGGAATGGTGGAAAACAATGAACTTGGATTATGTGAAGGGCCTGAGAAAACTTTTGGGAAATAGGAGAATAAGACTCAGAGGGCATGCTTTACTTATGTCCTTTGAGTAAACACTAGCCAAAAAATCAAGTACAAATAAAATATCCTGATAGGATCATATATAAAACAAGAAGCAAGGTGATCAATTAATTGATTAATACACTCATTTAAGTATTTAATAAGTACTAGCCACTAAAACACAGAAGCAAGTGAACCATCAACCCTTCTGCTTTTTTGTTATATTGGCATAGTATTTAAGAACCCATAATGTAGTCAAGAACCTGGTGAAACAATTCTTTACTTTCATAGAGAAGAAACAGAGAAAGGTCAATTTTCTTACATGCACTCTTCTCTTTCTAGAAGAATCCCAGGCCTCCCCCATAGAGTTTCAAATACTGACAGCTGGGAACTTACCTAAAGGCCATTGGTATACATGTGTGTGAGTTCTTAGTTACTCAGTCACGTCTGACTCTTTGCAACCCCATGAACTGTAGCCCAGTAGGTTCCTCTATCTATGGGGTTCTTCAGGCAAGGTCACTGGAGTAGGTAGTAATCCCCTTCTCTAGCAGATCTTCCCAACCCAAAAACTGAACCCTGGTCTTTTGCATTGTAGGCAGGTTCTGGACCACCAAGGAATCCCTTTGGTATACATGTTTAAGTCACACAAAGGAAGGCTCATTAAGAATGTAAGAGGGAAGCATTCTACAGGCTGTAAGGGCTCTTGATCTCTTGGTAAAGAAGTGCTTGAATCTCAAGGACAATTATTTTAAGACCAAGTAGCAAGCGTGGAAGGACTACATGCTTGACTGCTTTTCCCAACAGGGATCTTTACATCTCTAACAATAAAAGTGTAGAAAAGAAATAAGGAAAAGTATATGAATATGATACATCCTTGATGAGTGTGGATAATATCAAGCAAAACTTATGAGTCAGGAAAGAAAGGCAAAGACTGGAAATGTAAGGGCTTTAGTAATTATGTAAAATAATGATATTACTTTGAAGACTATACTAGAATGTGAAATAGATGTTTTTCAGTAAAAAATAATAAAATAAAATAATTCAGTTATATCTATGAGGAGGGAGGGTTTGAGCTAGATTAGAGAAGAGGCAAGTATAATAAATACACTACTGTAATGAAAGTGTTAGTTGCTCAGTTGTGTCTGATTCTGTGACCTCATGGACTGTAGCTGGCCAGGCTCCTAAGACCCTTGAATTCTCCAGGCAAGAGTACTGGAGTGGGCAGTCATCCGCTTCTCCAAGGAATCTTCCTGAACAGTGAATCTAACCCAGGTTTCCTACATTGCAAGAAGATTCTTTAACATCTGGGTCATCAGGGAAATCCTGCTACTGTAATACTGAGATAGTTATGATTGTGTCTAGGGTTCTAGTTTGAGGAGATCTGCAAATGAGAGTATTATTAATTCAACTAGAGGAAGTGAGAGACTGAATATATTAAAGGGAAACACAATTTGATCCAAAGGAACATACTGAATTGACATAACTGGGATATTTGAACACTGATGATCAGCAAGAAAGTGGATATAACACTTTAAAACTAAGCATGTTAATATAAAACGTTAATACTTTGAAAAATATGTAGAGTTTGAAGACAGACATTTCAGAATCATCAGTATCTTGATGGTGAGTAAGGTAGTTAGAAAACAAGCTAATACAGCTAATGAATATTATTCTTTAGGTACAGTGAGTGGAATGAGAAGGGCAGAAAACTAATTAGGGAAATCTATACAATATCAGGATTTCAGTGTTCAACAGAGAAAAGGCCAATTGAAGTGGCCAGAAGGAATATGAAGAATAGTGAAGAAGAACACTTTAATGGAAGAGTGTGGAGTCATAAAAGCCAAGGAAGAAGAAAATTTAAAGACAGTGTCTGAGGTAGCAAAGAAATAAACTAAGATCAGAGCTGAAAATGGGCCATTTATTTTAGATCAAGGAATCAGCAGTAACCTCAGAAAAGGCATTTTACTTTGCAGCTAGATAGCAGTTGGTTGAGAAGTAGAAGAGTGATTAGAAGTAGGGACAGTCATCATCAACACTTTCTTCCTTTCTCTTTTTTTTTTTTTCAATCTGGAAAAATAAATCAACAAAAGTCTGATGGTCTTATTATACCTGTAGAAGGAGAAGGTAACTGTAGTGGTTGTCTTACTGAAAAGTGATGGAGGTGAAGAAGAGGATGAAGTTGCTTTCTTTGTAACAGAGGCATTTACATAAAAAATAATTAAAAATAGCAAGGAGAGAGTTTAACTGTGCAAGGAAGAAATATCCCAGAGGTGAAAATAAGAAAAAAGGATCAAGACTATAGATGGAGGGGAAAAGTAAGCCATTGTGTCATGGGCTACCAAAAATATAGGGGTTTCCCTGGTGTCTCAATGGTAAAGAATTCACCAACAATGTATGAGATGAGGAAGACCCACTCATGGTTCCATGGAGGAGGAAATGGCAACCCACTCGAACTGTTACGGAATCCAAGCTCAATCTGCTTACCACACAATAGCCCAATGAATCTGAGAGACGAGGTCTTCAGGCAAGGAAAATGACTTTATTCGAAAGCAGCTGACCAAGAAGATGGTAGGCTAGCACCTTGGAAAAAAACATCTTATTGGGGTTTAGATGTCAGGTTATTTTATAGATAAGACATAGGGCGAGGAGAGGAAGTAAGTAAAAAGGCCATAATCTTGCAAACATTTCTTAGAATGAGAAACCTTAGGCAGGGGAAGTGTTAACTTCTCTCTTTCTGCCATCTACAGGTGGACAGAATTCTTGAACAAAGGTATTTGAATTCACAACCAGGCAGAAAGGAAAGGTCCTTGAGGCAAGCCATTAAGTATGAATATAATAATAATAACAGAAAGCAAGTCAAAGAAACAGTTTGCAACATGGAACCAGAATTGATTTTCTCACTGCAACACAGTATTCTTGCCATAAAAATCCCATGGACAGAGAAGCCTGGTGGACTACAGTCTATAGGGTCACAAAAAGTCAGACATGAGTAAACAACTGAAAAGGAGCACTAAAAATTTAAGAGTTTTATTTGCTTATGTATTTATTTCTATCAGTAGAGAACAAAACTATTTAAGAGATTAGGAGAAGATCAGATAGAAGGCTAATTAAAAATGTCTTCACTGAAAATTTAGTGAAGAAATATCATGTTCTTTAAACTATAGTTACATATATATATTGAAATTATTACATTTAAATAGCAACAAGTGTTGCTTCAGCATAGCCAGTAATTGAGGGAAAAAGTCTTGTCGTACTTCCAAACTAGTTTTCCTTCCAGTCTCTCATACCCAGTTCAGTGTAAGAAGGTTTCACGGTGCTCTAGTGATCATTATGCTGTGATCCCAATCAAGAACAAGAAATGGGGGGGGGGTTAAGATGGCGGAAGAATGAGAGAAGGAATTCACCAGCTCCCCAATAGAATCACCAGAACTAATCAAGAAATGAAACATCAAGAACAAACCAACCTTGAGACGAAAAAAGAATTCCTTAGGTCTACAAATGTCAGAGAGCGAGCAGCCAGAAGTTTCCTGGAGCTCCCGTACTGAGGGCCCCATACACCAAGCCCACACTGAACAAAGTGGAAAGAGCACTAGGAAGTGCTCTAGGAGGACAGAAGGCAGTGCTCATTGTGCAAATCCTGCTGGGACAGTACAGGGACGCCGGGCATCAGGTGAGCTGAGACACTAGCGAGAGCTTGTGGAATTTAATAGGGAAATCCCCCACTGGTTGCAGCCCCAAAACATGGCTCAAGCCAGTTGGGGAAGCTCGCGCCCACGTTTGGTGCTTAGTCCTGTATCCAGCAGTGCGTACGCGCAGTGCGTACGCGACAGCAGCTCAAACAGCCTGTGCAGCCGCAGAGTTGCAGCAAAGAAAACAAGCACCTGGGGCAAGAAACCTCAGGCCCACCCACGGGGAGCCGCAAGCTTAGATAGAGGAAACTGAGAGAAGAGCAGGGATTGAAGGCTACCAGGGAGTGCGAGTGGAACCAGGGAGGCCCCTACAGCATGGGGCCCAGAGGTGCGGCGGGCATAAAAGAAGAAATTGACAATAACACAATAATAGTAGGAGCTTTTAACACTACACTTACACCAATGGACAGATTATCAAAACAGAAAAACAATAAAGAAATGCAAGTCTTAAATGACACACTATAAGAGATGGACCTCATAGATATCTTTAGGATCTTCCATCCAAAAGCAGAAGAATACATTTACTTCTCAAGTGCTCATGGAATATTTCCCAGGATAGACCACATCTTGGGTCACAAATCAGACCTCAGCAAATTCAAGAAAATTGAAATAATATCAACCATCTTCTCTGACCACAATGCAATGAGACTAGAGATCAATTATAGGGGGAAAAAACAAAAAACAAACAAATGCTAAAAACACAAGCACATAGAGATTAAACAACACATACCTAAAAAACAAACTGATTACCGAGCACATCAAAGGAAAAAAAAAAAATCCTAGGAAAAAATGACAATGAACACATGACAGTGCAACATCTATGTCAACTGTAAAAGCAGTTCTAAGAGGGAAATTTATAACAATACAATCCTACCTAAAGAAACAAGAAAAATATCAAACAGGCGACATAACCCTATGCTTCAAGCAACTGGAGAAAGAAGAACAAAAACACCACAGGGTTAGCAGAAGAGAAATCATAAAGATCAGAGAAGAAATAAATGAAAATGAAAGGAAAGAAGCAATAGTAAAGATAAATAAAATAAGAAGCTGGTTCTTCAAAAAGATAAAACTGACAAGCCACAGGCCAGACTCAACAAGAAAAAAAGAGAGAAAAACAAGCTCAACAAAATCAAAAATGAGAAAGGAGAGATTACAACAGATAATGCAGAGATACAGAGGAGTATTAGAGACTATTATGAACAATTGTATGGCAGGAAACTGGACAACCTGGAAGAAATGGACAGTTTCTTGGAAAAGATTAATCTTCTATGATTGAACCAGGAAGAAATTAAAACTATAAACAACCCAATCACAAGCTCAGAAATCGAATGTGTCATTAAAAATCTATCCAAAAATAAAAGCCCAGGGCCAGTTGGCTTTACATGTGAAGTCTACGAACCATTTAAAGAAGAATAATGCCTGTCCTTCTAAAACTCTTTCAAAAAATTGCACACAAAGTAACATTTCTGAACACATTTTATGAGGTCCCCATTGCCCTGATACCAAAACCAGGCAAGGACAACACAAAAAAAGAAAATTACACAGGAACTTCACTGATGAACTTGCATGTCAAAATCCTCAACAAATTTCTAGCAAACACCATTCAACAACATATCAAAAAGCTCATACATCATGATCAAGTTGGGTTCATTCCAGGCATGGAATGATTCTTCAAAATCCGTAAATTAATCAAAGTAATACACCAGATAAACAAATTGAGGGACCAAAATCACATGATCATCTCAATAGATGCAGAAAAAGCCTTCAACAAAGTACAACATCCATTGATGAAAAAAACTTCTCAAAAAATGGGCACAGAAGGAACCTATCTCAACAGAGTGAAAGTCATATATGAGAAGCCCACAGTGAACATTATCCTCAAAAGTGAAAAACTGAAAGAATCCCTCTAAGATCAGGAAAAAGACAAGGGTGTCCACTTTCACCATGATTATTCAACAAAGTCCTGGAAGTTCTAGCAACAGCAAGAAGAGAAGAGAAAGAAATCAAAGGAATCGAGATTGGAAAGGAAGAAGTCAAGCTCTCTCTCTTTGCAGATGACATGATATTATACATAGAAAATCCCAAAGACTCTATTGCAAAGCTACTAGAGCTAATCAACAAATTCAGCCAAGTTGCAGGGTACAAAGTCAACACACAGAAATCACTGGCATTCCTATACACAAACAATGAAAAATCAGAAAACGAAATCAAAGAGGCAGTCCCCTTCACCATTGCAACCAAAAGAATCAAATGTCTAGGAATAAAGCTACCCAAAGAAACAAAAGAACTATACAAGGAAAATTACAAGACACTCATGAAAGAAATAAAAGAAGACTTAATCAGATGCAAAGACATTCCAAGTTCCTGGGTCAGAAAAATCAATATTGTGAAAATGACCATCGTACTGAATATCATCTATAGAATCAATGTGATCCCTATCAAACTGCCAGTGACATTCTTCACAGAACTAGAGCAAAGAATAACACAGTTCATATGGAAGCAAAAAAGACCTCGAATAGCCAAAGCAATCCTGAGGAAGAAGAATGGAGCTGGAGGAATCAGTCTCTCTAACTTCAGACTATACTACAAAGCAACAGTCATCAAGATAGTGTGCTACTGGCACACAAATAGGAATGTTGACAAATGGAATAAGATAGAGAGCCCAGAGATAGGCCCACACATCTATAGATACCTTAGTTTTTACAAAGGGGGCCAAAATCTATAATGGGACAAGGACAGCCTCTTCAACAAATGGTTCTGAAAATATGGACAGCTACATCATGATCAAGTTGGGTTCATTCCAGGCATGGAATGATTCTTCAAAATCCGTAAATTAATCAAAGTAATACACCAGATAAACAAATTGAGGGACCAAAATCACATGATCATCTCAATAGATGCAGAAAAAGCCTTCAACAAAGTACAACATCCATTGATGAAAAAAACTTCTCAAAAAATGGGCACAGAAGGAACCTATCTCAACAGAGTGAAAGTCATATATGAGAAGCCCACAGTGAACATTATCCTCAAAAGTGAAAAACTGAAAGAATCCCTCTAAGATCAGGAAAAAGACAAGGGTGTCCACTTTCACCATGATTATTCAACAAAGTCCTGGAAGTTCTAGCAACAGCAAGAAGAGAAGAGAAAGAAATCAAAGGAATCGAGATTGGAAAGGAAGAAGTCAAGCTCTCTCTCTTTGCAGATGACATGATATTATACATAGAAAATCCCAAAGACTCTATTGCAAAGCTACTAGAGCTAATCAACAAATTCAGCCAAGTTGCAGGGTACAAAGTCAACACACAGAAATCACTGGCATTCCTATACACAAACAATGAAAAATCAGAAAACGAAATCAAAGAGGCAGTCCCCTTCACCATTGCAACCAAAAGAATCAAATGTCTAGGAATAAAGCTACCCAAAGAAACAAAAGAACTATACAAGGAAAATTACAAGACACTCATGAAAGAAATAAAAGAAGACTTAATCAGATGCAAAGACATTCCAAGTTCCTGGGTCAGAAAAATCAATATTGTGAAAATGACCATCGTACTGAATATCATCTATAGAATCAATGTGATCCCTATCAAACTGCCAGTGACATTCTTCACAGAACTAGAGCAAAGAATAACACAGTTCATATGGAAGCAAAAAAGACCTCGAATAGCCAAAGCAATCCTGAGGAAGAAGAATGGAGCTGGAGGAATCAGTCTCTCTAACTTCAGACTATACTACAAAGCAACAGTCATCAAGATAGTGTGCTACTGGCACACAAATAGGAATGTTGACAAATGGAATAAGATAGAGAGCCCAGAGATAGGCCCACACATCTATAGATACCTTAGTTTTTACAAAGGGGGCCAAAATCTATAATGGGACAAGGACAGCCTCTTCAACAAATGGTTCTGAAAATATGGACAGCTACATGCAAAAAAATGAAGTTGAAACGTTCCCTGACACCATACACAAAAATCAACTCAAAATGGATTAAGGACCTAAATATAACACCAAAACCCTAAAGCACTTAGAGGAGAATATCGGCAATACACTCAAGGACATAAATCAAAGCAAGATCTTCTCTGACCCACCTACTAGAATAGCAGAACTAAAAGCAAAAATGAGCTTGTGAGACCTAATGAAACTTAAAAGCTTTTGTACAGCAAAAGAAATTACAAAAAAGGTGAACAGACAGCCCACAGAGTGGGAGAAAATCATAGCAACTGAAATAACAGACAAAGAATTAATCTCCAAAATCTACAAGCAACACAGACATCTCAGCACTGGAAATACAAACAACCTAATCAATAAATGGGAAAAGGACCTAAACAGATATCTCTCCAAAGAGGACATACAGATGGCCCCAAAACACATGAAACAATGCCCAACCTCACTTTTTATTAGAGAAATGCAAACCAAAATACAATGAGATATCACCTCACACCAGTCAGAATGGCCATCATCAACAAATCGACAGACAATAAAAGTTGGAGACGGTGCGGAGAAAAGGGAATCCTCTTGCATTGTTAGTGGGAATGTAAAGTGATACAGCTGCTATGGAAGACAGTATGGAGACTCCTTAAAAAACTAAAACTAGAAGCACCATATGACCCAGCAATCCCACTATTAGCTTATGCCCTGATGAAATCAAAGCAGAAAGAAACACCTGTACCCAAATGTTCATTGCAGCTCTCTATACAATAGCTAGAACAAGAAAACAACCTAGATGTCCATCATGAATGAATGGATAAAGAAGCCCTGGTAAGTATAAACAATGAAATACTACTCAACTGTAAAAAGAAATGCAGAAGAGTCAGTCCTAATGATGTGGCTGGAACCAGAACCTATCATAAAAAGTGAAGTAAGTCAAAGAGAGAAGGACAAATACAGTATACTAACACATATATATGAAATCTAATAAGAGGGTAATAATAACACATGCAGTGAACCGATGAACAAACAGACATAGAGAATAGACATATGGACATTGTGGGAATGGAACAGTAGGTGGGAGGAATATAGGGAGCAACATAGAAACCTATACTATTATATGTGAAAAAGTTAGCTACTGTCATTGTTCTACAGGAATAATAGTTACTACAAGGGCTCGGTGCGAGCATGGAGAGGTGGGACTGTGGGGTGGGAGTGGGGACCAGTGATATGCATATGACTGTGATCTGGGAACATATATGTCTGTGAACAACAAAACTCTGTAAAAATTAAAAAAAAAAAAAGAACAAGAAATTTGCCAAATCAGTAAATAGAAAAGTTTCTAAACAAACAAACAAAGTAGATCTGAAAAACTTCACATTATATATGGAATTTCTAGGTTCTACCTAAAATGTGTTTATTTTTTAATACATTCCCCCAATTGATGTCATTATCCATAAAACATTATTTCAGTGTTGACCTAAACAGATATCTCTCCAAAGAGGACATACAGATGGCCCCAAAACACATGAAACAATGCCCAACCTCACTTTTTATTAGAGAAATGCAAACCAAAATACAATGAGATATCACCTCACACCAGTCAGAATGGCCATCATCAACAAATCGACAGACAATAAAAGTTGGAGACGGTGCGGAGAAAAGGGAATCCTCTTGCATTGTTAGTGGGAATGTAAAGTGATACAGCTGCTATGGAAGACAGTATGGAGACTCCTTAAAAAACTAAAACTAGAAGCACCATATGACCCAGCAATCCCACTATTAGCTTATGCCCTGATGAAATCAAAGCAGAAAGAAACACCTGTACCCAAATGTTCATTGCAGCTCTCTATACAATAGCTAGAACAAGAAAACAACCTAGATGTCCATCATGAATGAATGGATAAAGAAGCCCTGGTAAGTATAAACAATGAAATACTACTCAACTGTAAAAAGAAATGCAGAAGAGTCAGTCCTAATGATGTGGCTGGAACCAGAACCTATCATAAAAAGTGAAGTAAGTCAAAGAGAGAAGGACAAATACAGTATACTAACACATATATATGAAATCTAATAAGAGGGTAATAATAACACATGCAGTGAACCGATGAACAAACAGACATAGAGAATAGACATATGGACATTGTGGGAATGGAACAGTAGGTGGGAGGAATATAGGGAGCAACATAGAAACCTATACTATTATATGTGAAAAAGTTAGCTACTGTCATTGTTCTACAGGAATAATAGTTACTACAAGGGCTCGGTGCGAGCATGGAGAGGTGGGACTGTGGGGTGGGAGTGGGGACCAGTGATATGCATATGACTGTGATCTGGGAACATATATGTCTGTGAACAACAAAACTCTGTAAAAATTAAAAAAAAAAAAAGAACAAGAAATTTGCCAAATCAGTAAATAGAAAAGTTTCTAAACAAACAAACAAAGTAGATCTGAAAAACTTCACATTATATATGGAATTTCTAGGTTCTACCTAAAATGTGTTTATTTTTTAATACATTCCCCCAATTGATGTCATTATCCATAAAACATTATTTCAGTGTTGACAGCATGGTGGCTCTATTGATTTTTACTGGTGTTTACTATAAAATAGGCTGAGCTGGAAACGCCACACAATTCTGAGTTAACAGATTTCTTTTTCTACTTTTTTTTTTTTTTTTGAGGAAATGGAAACAACTTTATTTGGAAAGCAGCTGAGCATGAAAATGGTGGGCTAGCCCTTCAGAATAAGCTATGTTATTGGGTAAGAGTGAAGGTGCCAGGCACATACTCACTGACCTCGTTATAAAGAAATTTCAACTACAGTTTTTGGAGAAGAGAAGAAAAACAGGAAACAACTCCAGATGGAGAGAAGACTAATAAATGATTGCAGAACTAACTATGCACTCTGTCTTTGAAGAATGCTTAGTTGGCTAAAGTGGTTACTGTATAGGGACAATGTTCAGCTTACTTTGGGCACAGTTAGCATTAATAACTGACAAGCTCTTGGACCTAACCTCTTTACAAAAACATTACATGTTCCAGCTAATCTGAGAAAGAAAGAAAGAAAGAAAAACCCACTATATCTTTTGATCAGTTAGAATGTAAACAGACTTCAGGTGTTGAAGAAGTTACTGATAAGGTATTTTATGAAATCTAACGACGACTCATTTTGGCTTCTGTAACTTTCTTGCGAAACCCTGACTGAGAAGTAAAGATTAGTTCTAGATAAACAAGAGAGTGTAGTTTTGGCTTATAAAATGTCAGCCTTCCATCAACTCTGGGCTGCACATCAAGCCGCTTTTAGGCTGAATACAGTCCAGGCTGGCAGTAAAGAATCCTAATTTGGCTTCTATCTGCTGAGAGTGGTCTCTGTTTCTTCTGTGGCAGAATATTTGGAGGCCCCAGCGAGATCAGAAACCCTCCTGCACCTGAAACTTGAATGCCTCCCGTGTTAACTCAGGGAGATGGGTTGCTTCCTTGGGCAGTGTACACCCTGAAGACGTTCCAGGGCCCTAGGGAGGGCTGCCCGAACTCCTCTGTGATGAACGCAGGGGATGAAAATTTCGGGACTTCACCCCGAAAATTAGACAACCGAGTCTCCAGGTATGGAAATCCTCCTGAGATGAGTCCTGCACCATGGAATCTGGAGGGAATACGGAAGGCTGGACCCAGCACTACTTCTGATCCCTGAAATCAATGTGAGACATCGCTTGATTTCTCTGGTTTCAATTTAAGGCATATCTGTTCTGTTTCTGTTGCCTTGCTCCCTGAAAATTTTGTACTTTGTGTTTCTGGTATTTCTGTTCAGTTTACCTCTTTCCTTTCTCTCTTGCCTCTTCCTCCCTCTAGAGACTCTCTGTGAAAAGGCAAGGGGTTGTGAGGACAGCTGAAGGGCCCTGACCAGGGCTACTCTCTGACGGACCCCAAATGTCCCACTGCTTGCTCTGCCTCAGTAGCCCCCCACCCCTTTTCTCTTTCTCAGACTGAGGACTAGGCCATATAATACCCTGTGGACATGAGTTAGACAAGTAAAAGCCAGAGGGCACCTGCCACTTGAAGACTCCCATGATAGGACGAGGGGGTCATGAAATGGACTAGGCCATCAGGGTGCCTGCCCCCAGCAAGACAACTTCCATGTAACATGATAGGCACATAGTGGTTAAAGCAAAACATACAGCCCAACTTTCTTGTCCACCACCTCCCTGACAGGATTTAGGTGGAGTCCTCAGTCTGTTTCCTGGCTATAATTTCACCCCTTACTGTACTCCTTCTTCCTCTCCCTTCTCACCTGGAAGATGGATGTCTTCCTCTTTCTGTATGTCCCTCTCATTTTAGTATTTTCCATTGGTCTGGCTGCTGCTGCACCCTCTGATTGGAGCCTTTATGAGTGGGTCCTCATTGTCTTGCTCAATCTTAGGGTTAAACATTCTATTCTATATCTGCACCCTCACCTGGGGCGTTGTTTTAGGGCTCTGAATCTATCTCTTCATGCCGGCATACTTTCTGCTGTCTCTCTCTCTGAATGGGATCTGGCTACATCCTGTCTACAGTTTTTTCTCCTGGACCAACAGTCTAATTTTGCTTCAGCCTGTCCTTTGTCTCTCAGTATATTGTTTACAAGTTTTTATAATTACCTTGACTATGGATTCAGCATCATCGAAGATGCCTCTGTCATGTACGTTAGATCATTTTAAGGAAGACTTCCACATCCCTGGAGAAGAATATGGGGTACAAATGAGATGTGGGAAACTCCACACTTTTTGTGAAATAGATTGGCCTAGTCTTGGTGTTGGATGGCCTTCTGAGGGGTCTTTAGACCCCTAGGAAGCCCAAATTGTCTGGAATATGGTGAAAGGGAAACTTGGTCACACTGACCAGTTTCCTTATATTGATCAATGGTTGACTCTGACCAGAAACCTTCCTCCTTGGCTGAAGAATTGCTCCCTTCAGTTGGAAACATGAGTCTTGGTGGTGGGAAGCCCACACAGACCCACAGCCCCAGTTTCAATTGGTTCTAATCCTGAAGACTTTGACCTGCCACCCTACTGGTCAAGGCTTCTCATGCTATAGATCACAGACCCTCAGGACCCTCAGGACCCTCAGGGCTGTGTTCTTAGTCCCTCTTGCACTAGGATAGGGATCTCATATGGGCCCTTGGCCCCTTCTGCTCCCTCCTCTGATTCTTCATCAGATGCGGACACTATTTTGCCACTCCGAGAAGACATACCAGAGGAAGGCATGATTCTCTTCATGGTTTATGTGCCTTTTTCCACATCTGACCTCTATAACTGGAAACTACAGAATCTCCCTTTCTCAGAAAAAACTCAGAATCTCATAGTCTTTCTTGAAACTGTCTTTTACACTCACAAACCCAATTGGGACAACTGCCAACAGCTACTCCAGACTCTGTTTACTACAGAGGAATGGGACCAGATTCTGACAGAAAGCCAGAAAGCAGTCCTGGGCCCAGATGTTGGGGCAGAACAAGATCAATGGGTCGAACATCAATTTCCCTCAAGTCACCCTAACTGGGACCCCAACTCCAAACAAGGTAAGGAAGCTTTAGACAACTATCACCAGACTCTGTTCAAGGGAATCTGTGCAGCAGCATGGAAACCTACAAATCTGCCACAGGTGTGTGAGGTTGTGCAGGGCCCACAAGAATCTCCAGTCAGCTTTCTGGAATGCCTTTTAGAGGCTTATCGTACATGGACTCTGATAAACTCAGATGCCCAGGAGAATCAGAAGGCTATTAACATAGCCTTCTTTTCACAGTTGGCCCCAGACATAAGAAGAAAGTTACAGAAGTTAGAGGGTTTCAAGGGTATGAATAGAACTCAGTGAATAGAAATAGCTCAGAAAGTTTAAAACAACAGGAATCTGGAAGAAAAGAAAGGATTAAGAAGGAGGTCCATGTTCTAGCAGCAACTCTAAAAGAAACAAAGGAGTCAGACATCAAGAAAAGGTTCCAACCTAAACAGAAAAGAGCCACTTAGAAAAGGATCAATGTGCCTACTGCAAAGAAAAAGGACATTGGAAAAATGAATGCCCTAACAAAAGGGAGATCCAAAGTCAAAACTTGTTCTGGCACTAGAGGAAGATAATCAACGGGGCCAGGGCTCCCTGAAGTTGAGTCCCCAGAAGCCCATGGTATCATTAAAAGTAGGGGACACTGATGTGAAATCTTTGGTAGACACTGGGACAGCTTATTCTGTGTTAACTAAACCCATGGGACCCCTGAAAAGGTCTGGACTCCAATTTAAGCAGCCACAGGTAAAATAGAAACTTTCCCTTGGACAACCCAGTGGACTGTATACTTGGGAAAAGGGACTGTGACACACTCATTCCTAGTTATGCCAGACTGCCCTTATCCCCTCCTGGGGTGAGACCTCCTTAGAAAACTAAAGGTCACGATTTCATTCAACTCAGAGGATGCCAAACTAGATCGTAAGTGGTCAACCTAGATTATGGTCACTTGCCCTCTAGCAGAAGAATATCTCCTGGCTCAAAACCCTATTGAAAAATCCCAAGACTGTCCATTTCTGAAGAAATTTCACAAAAATATACAGGAGTGTGGGCAGAGTCTAATGCCCCTGGGTTGGCAAAACATCAACCTCCTGTAGTAGTCCAACTTACAAGTCAGGCCAGTGCAATCAGGATAAAACAATATCATCTGAGTCAAGAAGCTGAGAAGGGAATAAAGAAACATATAGATTGGCTCAGAGAAACTGGGATCCTGGTCCCTTGCCAATCTCCTTGGAATACTCCCTTGCTTCCTGTCCAGAAACCTGGCATCAATGACTATCAACCAGTATAGGACTTAGGAGAAATTAATAAGTGGGTTGAGACTATACACCCCACGGTCCTAAACCCTTACTCCCTGTTAAATCTTATACCTCCGGACCGATGTGTGTATACTGTTTTGGACCTGAAAGATGCTTTTTCAGTATTCCTGTGGCCACAATCAGCCAACCTATCTTTGCCTTTGACTGAATTGACTCTGAAGGGGTTATAGTGGACAGTTAATGTGGACCCAGATTCCGCAGGATTCAAGAATTCCAAAAGTTCCAACTTTCCTCAGGTCACCCTTCTACAGTACGTAGATGGACATTGGAAAATGAATGCCCTAACAAAGGGAGATCCAAAGTCAAAACTTGTTCTGGCACTAGAGGAAGATAATCAACGGGCCAGGGCTCCCTGAAGTTGAGTCCCCAGAAGCCCATGGTATCATTAAAAGTAGGGGACACTGATGTGAAATCTTTGGTAGACACTGGGACAGCTTATTCTGTGTTAACTAAACCCATGGGACCCCTGCAAAGGTCTGGACTCCAATGTAATCGCCCCCAGGTAAAATAGAAACTTTCCCTTGGACAACCCAGTGGACTGTATACTTGGGAAAAGGGACTGTGACACACTCATTCCTAGTTATGCCAGACTGCCCTTATCCCCTCCTGGGGTGAGACCTCCTTAGAAAACTAAAGGTCACGATTTCATTCAACTCAGAGGATGCCAAACTAGATCGTAAGTGGTCAACCTAGATTATGGTCACTTGCCCTCTAGCAGAAGAATATCTCCTGGCTCAAAACCCTATTGAAAAATCCCAAGACTGTCCATTTCTGAAGAAATTTCACAAAAATATACAGGAGTGTGGGCAGAGTCTAATGCCCCTGGGTTGGCAAAACATCAACCTCCTGTAGTAGTCCAACTTACAAGTCAGGCCAGTGCAATCAGGATAAAACAATATCATCTGAGTCAAGAAGCTGAGAAGGGAATAAAGAAACATATAGATTGGCTCAGAGAAACTGGGATCCTGGTCCCTTGCCAATCTCCTTGGAATACTCCCTTGCTTCCTGTCCAGAAACCTGGCATCAATGACTATCAACCAGTATAGGACTTAGGAGAAATTAATAAGTGGGTTGAGACTATACACCCCACGGTCCTAAACCCTTACTCCCTGTTAAATCTTATACCTCCGGACCGATGTGTGTATACTGTTTTGGACCTGAAAGATGCTTTTTCAGTATTCCTGTGGCCACAATCAGCCAACCTATCTTCGCCTTTGAATGAATTGACTCTGAAGGGGGTTATAGTGGACAGTTAATGTGGACCCAGATTCCGCAGGGATTCAAGAATTCTCCAACTTTGTTTGATGAAGATTTAAACTCTGATTTACAATCTTTTAGATTGACTTTCCCTCAGGTCACCCTTCTACAGTACGTAGATGATCTGCTAATAGCCGCCCTTACTGAGGACACCTGAAAAGAGGCAATGGAAGGCCTACTTGAGAGTCTCCAGGACTTGGGTTATTGGGTATCAGCAAAGAAGTTTCAACTCTACACCCCCCAAGTGACTTATTTGGGATATGAACTGAGAGGAGATAACTGAGCTTTATCCTCTTCTCATGTCTCTTCCTTTCTTTGAATACCGAAGCCAGTCACAAAAAAGCAAGTTTGAGAGTTTCTAGTGGCAGTAGGCTATTGCTGGCTTTGGATACCAGGATTTGCAGAAATTGCAAAATCCCTCAATTCTTGTATAGCAGGGGGAAATACCCTGCTGGGTTGGACTGACATAGAACAACAGGCCTTTGAAAAACTTAAGACTGCTCTAGCCTCAGCACCATCTTTGGCCCTCCCAGATATATCCAACCCCTTCCACCTCTTTGTAGATGAGAAAAAAAGGCATAACAAAGTAAGTCTTGGTATCCATGGAAGCATCCAACGGCTTATCCAAAGACTGTCCAAAAGACTGGACCTTGTTGCTGCTGCTGGCCTGCCTGTTTGTCAGCAGTAGCTACAACTACTGGCCTAATTAAAGAAGCTGATAAACTGACTTTAAGCCAAAACCTGTACCTCACCGCTCCTCATGCAGTGGAAACTCTCCTAAGGGGAACACTGGAAAGATGGCTCTCAAATGCCAGGCTCACTCAATACCAAGCTCTGTAATTACATCAACCCAGACTGGTTTTCCAAAAGACTGAAGCCATAAATCCAGTCACTCTCCTGGCAGACGATGACCCCCAGCATCCCCTACATGACTGCTTAGAAATTTTACAGATAATACAGGGGTTTTGGCAGACCTTACTGCCCCCTGACTGAACCTGATAAAACCTTCTATACCGATGGAAGCAGCTTTATGAAGGACGGGGTATGCTATGCTGGGGTAACAGTAGTTGATGAGAATGGAATGACAGTCTGGGCCCAACCCTTGGAACAGGACAGCTCAGCTCAAAAGGCTGAACTGATTGCATTAACACAGATTTTTATATAGACAGAAGGGAAAAGCACTAACATCTATACTGACAGCCACTTTGCCTTTGCCATGGCCCATGTCCATGGGGCCTTGTATGCAGAAAGAGGCCTCCTGATTTCTGAAGGAAAAAAGTGTCAAAAATAAAAATGAGATCCTTAACCTCCTAGATACCATCTGGCTCCTGGCTAAGGTGACAATCATCCACTGCAGGGGCCACCAAAAGAATCCCCGGAGGCTATAGGAAATTGAAGAGCAGATACAGCAGACAGAGAGGTTTCTCAAAAACCAGTGGTGACTGAAGATATATTAATTTCCTTAACCACACTAAAAGCCAGAAGAATTAACTAACATCAGATGCCTGGAAAGAAGGACATTATGATAAAGCAGGATAGTAAAGGTTGCCTGATGAATGGATATGCATTCCTCGAGCTTTGGGAAAGACTTTAATCCAGCAGCTCCATGGAGTACTCACTTGGGCACCCAGAAGATGTCGGACCTCTTCAGAAAATATTATTCCATACCCGATTTACAGCACCTCATCACGGACTGTGAAACTAGGTGTCCAGCCTGTTTACAAGTGAATCAACGAGGTGGACAGAGCCCACATTGGAGTTCAGTACAGGGGGAGCTCATGAGAACACTGAGAGATCCACTTCACTGAGGTAAAAATGACTATTGGGGAATATAAATATCTGCTGGTTTTGTTGACACATTCTCTGGATGGGTAGAAGTCTTCCCACCAAAAAAAAACTGCTCACGTGACAGTGAAGAAGATACTCAATGAATTAGTCTCCTGATTTGGCCTCTCAGTATCTCTGAGATCCAACAACGACCCATCCTTTACAGTTCAAGTTTCCAAATTAATCAGAGAGCACTTGGCATAAAGTGGAAGCTTCATTGTGCATAGAGGCCTCAGAGTTCAGGACAGGCAGATAGGATGAATAGAATGCTAAACGAAATTTTGCAGAAACCGAGACCACGCCCCTGACTGAACCTGATAAAACCTTCTATACCGATGGAAGCAGCTTTATGAAGGACGGGGTATGCTATGCTGGGGTAACAGTAGTTGATGAGAATGGAATGACAGTCTGGGCCCAACCCTTGGAACAGGACAGCTCAGCTCAAAAGGCTGAACTGATTGCATTAACACAGATTTTTATATAGACAGAAGGGAAAAGCACTAACATCTATACTGACAGCCACTTTGCTTTGCCATGGCCCATGTCCATGGGGCCTTGTATGCAGAAAGAGGCCTCCTGATTTCTGAAGGAAAAAAGTGTCAAAAATAAAAATGAGATCCTTAACCTCCTAGATACCATCTGGCTCCTGGCTAAGGTGACAATCATCCACTGCAGGGGCCACCAAAAGAATCCCCGGAGGCTATAGGAAATTGAAGAGCAGATACAGCAGACAGAGAGGTTTCTCAAAAACCAGTGGTGACTGAAGATATATTAATTTCCTTAACCACACTAAAAGCCAGAAGAATTAACTAACATCAGATGCCTGGAAAGAAGGACATTATGATAAAGCAGGATAGTAAAGGTTGCCTGATGAATGGATATGCATTCCTCGAGCTTTGGGAAAGACTTTAATCCAGCAGCTCCATGGAGTACTCACTTGGGCACCCAGAAGATGTCGGACCTCTTCAGAAAATATTATTCCATACCCGATTTACAGCACCTCATCACGGACTGTGAAACTAGGTGTCCAGCCTGTTTACAAGTGAATCAACGAGGTGGACAGAGCCCACATTGGAGTTCAGTACAGGGGGAGCTCATGAGAACACTGAGAGATCCACTTCACTGAGGTAAAAATGACTATTGGGGAATATAAATATCTGCTGGTTTTTGTTGACACATTCTCTGGATGGGTAGAAGTCTTCCCCACCAAAAAAAGAAACTGCTCACGTGACAGTGAAGAAGATACTCAATGAATTAGTCTCCTGATTTGGCCTCTCAGTATCTCTGAGATCCAACAACGACCCATCCTTTACAGTTCAAGTTTCCAAATTAATCAGAGAGCACTTGGCATAAAGTGGAAGCTTCATTGTGCATAGAGGCCTCAGAGTTCAGGACAGGCAGATAGGATGAATAGAATGCTAAAAGAAATTTTAACTAAACTTAAAATAGAGACCGGCCATGGTTGGATGGAGCTCCTACCTTTTGCCCTACTAAGAGTCAGATGTACCCCATATTGAAAAAGATTCACCCCCTATGAAATAATGTTTGGGAGACCACCTCCCTTGTTACCAAAAGTAGGTGACAGTCAGATACTTGAGGGAATTAACCATAACCTATGTAAGTCCTTACAGGCTCTCCAACAAGTCCAAGCGGAAGTCCACCGACTGGTTCAAGAGGCTCAACCTAGACTAGAAGGGACTGATGCCCAACATGCCTTCCAACTAGGAAATCTTGTGTGGGTGAAAGAGTTCACAAAGAAGAACTTGGAATCTTCTTGGAAAGGGCCACACTTGTCATTCTTTCCACACCCACAGCAATGAAGGTTGCAGGAAAAGACTCGTGGATTCATCATTCTAGACTGAAACTAGCCTCTCAGGACTCTGAAAAGAACTTGCCACCTGTCCGCCCAGAAACAAAATTTGCTTGACACCGATTGGGGCCAACTAAAGTAAGGCTGACCAGGGTGCAAAAGGATCATAATTTTGTTCATGAAGGGTCATAAGTGGACTTTTTGATTGGGGGAAGGAGGATAAACATTTCCCCATTGTATATGCTCTGTTAAGCCTGACCTTTGCTATTGGTTTATATTCAATGATACCCTCAGGTAGAAGATTCTGTATTTGTTTTATTTTGTATTTTTCTTCATATGCAAAAGCTTTGAAAATAGTTAGTTTCAGGTTGCATCATGCAGCATCAGAACAAAGCCTTCTTATATTGGTTGATCTTTTATTCAATGATAAGAACTCCTCTGGCTCTTTTGGAACTGCCACCCATGCTATAGTAAGCAGAATTCTTATTCTTGGACTCACAGAAAGCTTTGGAAGAAACCACTACCCACTCCCCAGTTAGAACTCCCCAATCCATCTTTAAGTCTCCACCTCCTGATTGGTTGACATATATTTCAACTACCAATGACATCCTTGACCACCCTAAGAGCCCTCTGGCTGAAAGTTGCTGCATTTGTTCCCAACCATTTCCCATTTTCGCCCCTCTGGAGGCTGCTCATGAGGAGCATGCATTTGAAATTCAAAGCTCTGCAGCCATACCAGTTACCACTGTTCAGGCTCCTGAGCAACTGCACTATTGCTATGTGCAAGAGGCTCTGTTCCAGTAACATCACAACCTTTTGATGTTTCTCTTTGCAATCAAACTGCCCTCCTGAATCAGACTACTCGATGTACAGCAAAAGGGTTGTTCTTCCAATGTGGAGATTCAATGCACTGATGCTTACTCCCAGATTGGACAGGAATCTGTATTGTTGTCTGGGCCTTTCCTGAAGTTTCTCTAGCACCAGGTAATCAAACTATACCTATTACAGTGCTTCACTGCCAGTGAGAACCGAGAGTTCTTCCCTTCCTCATTCCTTTGATAGCCACTCTTGGCATTACAGAAGGGATTGGAATGGGAGTGTCAGGGATAGCATATAGTGCAGAGTGAATAACAACACTCTCAGACAAGGTCCACGGAGACTTGGATGCAGTCATGACGACAGTACTGTCACTACAAGATCAGTTAGATTCTTTGGCAGAAGTAGTATTACAGAACAGGAGGGGACTCAATCTTTTAACTGCAGAGAAAGGAGGCATTTGTACCTTCCTGGGAGAACAATGTTGCTTTTTTACTAATAAGTCTGGCATATTTAGAGACATGAAACAACATCTCAGAGACCAAACAGTTAAGTGAAAGGCTGCAGAAATGAGCTGGATTTGGGAAGGATTTTCAGGATGGTTTCCATGACTCTTTCCCCTTATTGGTCCAGTGGTTACTATTGGTTTGATCCTTGTTTTTGCCCAATGCCTCATCTGATGCATGACAAATTTCTTACAGGACAGACTAAAAGCCTTTACCAGTCAAACATCTGCACAGACATTTTTAGACAAATATGAGCCTTTACCTGTAGACAAGTCAAAGATTTGACACGAATAAAGAAAACCAGTGGGGAATGTAAGAGTGAGGCTACCAGGCACATACTCACTGACCTTATCATAAAGAAGTTCCAACTTCAGTTTTTGGAGAAGAGAAGAAAAACAGGAATCAACTCCAGATGGAGAGAAGACTAATAAATGATTGCAGAACTAACTATGCACTCAGTCTTCATGTTTAGTCTCACCTCCTGATTGGTTGACATATATTTCAACTACCAATGACATCCTTGACCACCCTAAGAGCCCTCTGGCTGAAAGTTGCTGCATTTGTTCCCAACCATTTCCCATTTTCGCCCCTCTGGAGGCTGCTCATGAGGAGCATGCATTTGAAATTCAAAGCTCTGCAGCCATACCAGTTACCACTGTTCAGGCTCCTGAGCAACTGCACTATTGCTATGTGCAAGAGGCTCTGTTCCAGTAACATCACAACCTTTTGATGTTTCTCTTTGCAATCAAACTGCCCTCCTGAATCAGACTACTCGATGTACAGCAAAAGGGTTGTTCTTCCAATGTGGAGATTCAATGCACTGATGCTTACTCCCAGATTGGACAGGAATCTGTATTGTTGTCTGGGCCTTTCCTGAAGTTTCTCTAGCACCAGGTAATCAAACTATACCTATTACAGTGCTTCACTGCCAGTGAAAACCCTGAGAGTTCTTCCCTTCCTCATTCCTTTGATAGCCACTCTTGGCATTACAGAAGGGATTGGAATGGGAGTGTCAGGGATAGCATATAGTGCAGAGTGAATAACAACACTCTCAGACAAGGTCCACGGAGACTTGGATGCAGTCATGACGACAGTACTGTCACTACAAGATCAGTTAGATTCTTTGGCAGAAGTAGTATTACAGAACAGGAGGGGACTCAATCTTTTAACTGCAGAGAAAGGAGGCATTTGTACCTTCCTGGGAGAACAATGTTGCTTTTTTACTAATAAGTCTGGCATATTTAGAGACATGAAACAACATCTCAGAGACCAAACAGTTAAGTGAAAGGCTGCAGAAATGAGCTGGATTTGGGAAGGATTTTCAGGATGGTTTCCATGACTCTTTCCCCTTATTGGTCCAGTGGTTACTATTGGTTTGATCCTTGTTTTTGCCCAATGCCTCATCTGATGCATGACAAATTTCTTACAGGACAGACTAAAAGCCTTTACCAGTCAAACATCTGCACAGACATTTTTAGACAAATATGAGCCTTTACCTGTAGACAAGTCAAAGATTTGACACGAATAAAGAAAACCAGTGGGGAATGTAAGAGTGAGGCTACCAGGCACATACTCACTGACCTTATCATAAAGAAGTTCCAACTTCAGTTTTTGGAGAAGAGAAGAAAAACAGGAATCAACTCCAGATGGAGAGAAGACTAATAAATGATTGCAGAACTAACTATGCACTCAGTCTTTGAACAATGTTTAGTTAGCTAAAGTGGTTACTGTATAGGGACAATGTTCAGCTTACTTTGGGCACTGTTAGAGTTAATAACTGACAAGTTCTTGAGCCTGACATCTTTACAAAAACATTACATGTTCCAGCTAATCTAAGAAAGAAAACAAACAAACAAATAAACCCACCATATCTTTTGATCAATTAGAATGTAACCAAACTTCAGGTGTTGATGAAGTTACTGATATTTT
Source organism: Tragulus kanchil (assembly GCA_022376925.1). Lineage (NCBI taxonomy): Eukaryota > Metazoa > Chordata > Mammalia > Artiodactyla > Tragulidae > Tragulus > Tragulus kanchil. Next base: position 52,755,482 of record JAIOJX010000027.1, on the reverse strand, counting down.
ATGAAATCTAAGTGTGCATTTTGGCTTCTGTAACTTGCTTGCATAACTCCAACTGAGAAGTAAAGATTAGTTACTAGATAAATAAGAGAGTGTAGTTTTGGCTTATAAAATGTCAGCCTTCCATCAACTCTGGGCTGCACATCAAGCCACTTTTAGACTGAACGCAGTCCAGGCCGGCAGTAAAGACTCCTAATTTGGCTTCTATCTGCTGAGAGTGGTCTCTGTTTCTTCTATGGCACAACAATTGGGGTTTGGATGCCAGCTTCCTTTATAGGTCAGAGATGGAGGGAGGTGAGGAAGCAAAGTAAAAAGGTCAATTATCTTGCAAACATCTGCTAGAATGGCAAGCCTCAGGCAAGGGATGTGATAACTTCTACATTCTTGCCATCTACACCTGGACAGGGCTCTAAACAAGGTATTTTACTTTAACAGTCAGGCAGAGGGGCAGGGTCCTGGAGGCAAGCCGTTAAGCATGATTATAATAACTGAAACTACAGAAAGCAAGTAAAAGAAACAGTTTGCAACATGGAGTCAGAATTTGCTTCATCCCTGCAACAGTTCCCCACTGTCAAAGTCCATTCAACATTCTTGTGGAAAAGGGGTGAAGACCATTCTCTTTCGTCTTATGAACCTTTCTGGATTCTTGGCCTAATTTTAGATTTCAGATATCAATCAAGCACATCAGGATTGGTAATATTTGTCTGTACCAACTTGTTGTTGAATCTTGGGCAAGTAGTGCAAACTTTATGGGACAACTTTATCTTTTAAAAAATAGACGTTAAGGTCTTCCCTGTTGGTCCAGTGGGTAAAGAGTCTGCCTTGCACTGCAAGGTACACTGTTTGGATCCCTGGCACAGGAAGATCCCACATTGTGGGGAGTGGTTGGACAAGTGTGTTCAATTACAGGAGCCAGCGCTCTGGAGCGCATGCTCCCAGAGCCAGTGCTCTGTTACAGGAGAGGCTACTGCAATGGGAGGCCCATACAGGCCAAAGAACAAAGATGGATGAAAATAAATAAATGAAAGACCAACAAAAGTGTCCAAAAATTAAATAAATTAATAAATACATAAATAAATAAAGTGTTAGTATTTGGTTGATCCTTTCAACACAAAAATACATAAAATAAATGAGTTATCATGAAGTTGTGTGATGAGAGACGATGATTGAAGAGGTAATTAAGACATTAAAGTTATTGGATATTTGATTTATTCAATTCTGCTAGATGATCTTTATTCTTAGACATAGATAAAAAGCCTGTCTTCTCTGATAAGTACAACATGCATTTTTTAGTTATCATTTAATAATGTGGTCCCAAAGGACCCATACTAGTTAGTCTGTCATCTGTGGGGTAGGAAAGGAAAACTTTCATTTTCTCCTCTTCTAGGTTCTTTGGCCAATCTAGTAATTAAAATGACCTAAAATGGTTAACAGGAAAAATAAATTTCATTAATACATACAGGAGCTCATAGAAATGTGAGATTCAAAGAAGTGACTATAACAGGCAGCTTTCATATGCTTGAGCCAAAGGAACAATAAATTTCTGAATTTAAAGACAAGGAATTTTGGGCTAAGAGTAGTTGGAAGTTAGTAAGAACATAATACAATTTGGATACTCAAAACCTTTTCATTTCTGAATTTCTTGTTTCAAATGATAAAGATTATTCTCTAACTTCAGCACTGGGAGGGTACAATATTCACATGAGAGATTTACTTATTTTCAGGAGGACAAGGAAGGGCGAGAGTATCCTTTTTACACCAGTTGATCTTAACATAACTTTAATTGAAAATAAACAATGTGCCAAAAATGGAACATTTGGAACAATCTTCCCCTTACCTCCATCAGTTGGTTAGTTCTTTATTTTGATTTACACATTTATTCAGAATAAATTATTCTGTCTCTAATATTTTACGATAGGTGCTTTGGGAAAGATATGGGCTTCCTTAGTGGCTCGGATGGCAAAGAATCCACCTGCAATTCAGTATACATGTGTTCAATCCTTGGGTCAGGTAGATTCCCTGAAGAAGTGAATCGCTACCCATTCTGGTTATTCTTGCCTGGGAAATTCCATGGACAGAGGAGCCTGGTGGGCTACAGTCCATGGGGTTACAGAGTTGGAGATGACTGAGTGACTAACACTTGGAGAAGTTACAAATTAAATAGAATCTTTTCTTTCAAAAAAAATTTGATTAGAGAATGAAGTGGTGTGATGAGAGACGATGATTGAAGAGGTAATTAAGACATTAAAGTTATTGGATATTTGATTTATTCAATTCTGCTAGATGATCTTTATTCTTAGACATAGATAAAAAGCCTGTCTTCTCTGATAAGTACAACATGCATTTTTTAGTTATCATTTAATAATGTGGTCCCAAAGGACCCATACTAGTTAGTCTGTCATCTGTGGGGTAGGAAAGGAAAACTTTCATTTTCTCCTCTTCTAGGTTCTTTGGCCAATCTAGTAATTAAAATGACCTAAAATGGTTAACGGGAAAACATAAATTTCATTAATACATACAGGAGCTCATAGAAATGTGAGATTCAAAGAAGTGACTATAACAGGCAGCTTTCATATGCTTGAGCCAAAGGAACAATAAATTTCTGAATTTAAAGACAAGGAATTTTGGGCTAAGAGTAGTTGGAAGTTAGTAAGAACATAATACAATTTGGATACTCAAAACCTTTTCATTTCTGAATTTCTTGTTTCAAATGATAAAGATTATTCTCTAACTTCAGCACTGGGAGGGTACAATATTCACATGAGAGATTTACTTATTTTCAGGAGGACAAGGAAGGGCGAGAGTACCCTTTTTTACACCAGTTGATCTTAACATAACTTTAATTGAAAATAAACAATGTGCCAAAAATGGAACATTTGGAACAATCTTCCCCTTACCTCCATCAGTTGGTTAGTTCTTTATTTTGATTTACACATTTATTCAGAATAAATTATTCTGTCTCTAATATTTTACGATAGGTGCTTTGGGAAAGATATGGGCTTCCTTAGTGGCTCGGATGGCAAAGAATCCACCTGCAATTCAGTATACATGTGTTCAATCCTTGGGTCAGGTAGATTCCCTGAAGAAGTGAATCGCTACCCATTCTGGTTATTCTTGCCTGGGAAATTCCATGGACAGAGGAGCCTGGTGGGCTACAGTCCATGGGGTTACAGAGTTGGAGATGACTGAGTGACTAACACTTGGAGAAGTTACAAATTAAATAGAATCTTTTCTTTCATAGAAGAAATAATTATTAAGAGACTTTAGCATGTAGAAGATTTAAATTACAATGCAGTAAGTGGTACACACCTTAAGGCTAGTGTAGGCAGAGTGCTCTTTGGGTACTCTTTCAATTAATACCAAGATACTAAGCACTGGTATGAACTGGGCATTGCTTATAAGTTCTTGCTACTCACAATGTACTTCTCAAAATTACAGAATCTCTGGTGTGGTCTTAGCCACACTAAATTAGAACCAATAATGTATTGTAAACTTTTGACTATTAAAAAAGATGAAATCATGATAAATACCAGTCCAAAGTTATTTTTCTCAAACTGGAATGTAAAGACTATCTACAACAGAATCTCAAATTATGGGATCCTACACTCAGCAATTCTGTTTTAAAGGATGTGCAGGCAATCTTGGACCATTATTACAATAAAATTATAGTCATGTGATTTTTTCACTACATTTCATTTAAGAATAACTGATTTGATTGTTCAAGATGCAAAGATAGCTGCACAATAAGTAGAAACTTATGCCTATTAAGTAAACATATACTTGGGAAGATGGTTCAGACAAACCAGGACTGAACTGACTTGGATCCAAAGAAACTGTGAACAACCATAGGAAATGCACTTTATTATAATGTGGGCAGTACAAAGCAAGAAATTTACATTTTCATTTTCTCTCTTACCATAGATACATCCCAGTTTGAACTATCTAAACATTGTACTTGGCACCAAAATATGTTTAACGCTGATTTTATTATTTTCTCAGAGCTCCCATTACCAGTTTTAACAAACTAAGTGGTTTATAGCAATAGAAATTTATAGTGTTCACAGTTGTAGAATATAGAAAGCTGAAATCAAGGTGTTTACAGGGTGGTACATCCTTCAATGGCTCTAGTTAAAAATTCTTCCTAATCTCTTCAGTTTTCTGGTAGTTGTCAAAAACCCTTAGCCTTCTTGGGCTTATAGATGCATTATGGTAATCTCTGCCTCCATCTAAAATGATGTTCTCTTCTGTGTGTCTGTCTTATTTGATGGGTATATTCAATTTAGGGACAAAATCAGTAATATTTGATTTACAGTTAATTGTAATCCAGTATAACTTTATATTAACATGATAACACTTGCAAATAACCTACTTCTAGATAAAGAAATTAGCATGGATCATTGCCTTGTTGTGGCAAGGGTGCTTGAACAACTCAATGAAGCTGTGAGACATGTTGTGTGGAACCACCAATAATGGGCAAGTCATAGTAGTGAGTTCTGATAAAATGTTCGTATGGGAGGGAATGGCAGAGTGCTCTTTGGGTACTCTTTCAATTAATACCAAGATACTAAGCACTGGTATGAACTGGGCATTGCTTATAAGTTCTTGCTACTCACAATGTACTTCTCAAAATTACAGAATCTCTGGTGTGGTCTTAGCCACACTAAATTAGAACCAATAATGTATTGTAAACTTTTGACTATTAAAAAAGATGAAATCATGATAAATACCAGTCCAAAGTTATTTTTCTCAAACTGGAATGTAAAGACTATCTACAACAGAATCTCAAATTATGGGATCCTACACTCAGCAATTCTGTATTAAAGGATGTGCAGGCAATCTTTGACCATTATTACAATAAAATTATAGTCATGTGCTTTTTTCACTACATTTCATTTAAGAATAACTGATTTGATTGTTCAAGATGCAAAGATAGCTGCACAATAAGTAGAAACTTATGCCTATTAAGTAAACATATACTTGGGAAGATGGTTCAGACAAACCAGGACTGAACTGACTTGGATCCAAAGAAACTGTGAACAACCATAGGAAATGCACTTTATTATAATGTGGGCAGTACAAAGCAAGAAATTTACATTTTCATTTTCTCTCTTACCATAGATACATCCCAGTTTGAACTATCTAAACATTGTACTTGGCACCAAAATATGTTTAACGCTGATTTTATTATTTTCTCAGAGCTCCCATTACCAGTTTTAACAAACTAAGTGGTTTATAGCAATAGAAATTTATAGTGTTCACAGTTGTAGAATATAGAAAGCTGAAATCAAGGTGTTTACAGGGTGGTACATCCTTCAATGGCTCTAGTTAAAAATTCTTCCTAACCTCTTCAGTTTTCTGGTAGTTGTCAAAAACCCTTAGCCTTCTTGGGCTTATAGATGCATTATGGTAATCTCTGCCTCCATCTAAAATGATGTTCTCTTCTGTGTGTCTGTCTTATTTGATGGGTATATTCAATTTAGGGACAAAATCAGTAATATTTGATTTACAGTTAATTGTAATCCAGTATAACTTTATATTAACATGATAACACTTGCAAATAACCTACTTCTAGATAAAGAAATTAGCATGGATCATTGCCTTGTTGTGGCAAGGGTGCTTGAACAACTCAATGAAGCTGTGAGACATGTTGTGTGGAACCACCAATAATGGGCAAGTCATAGTAGTGAGTTCTGATAAAATGTGATCCAGTATGGGAGGGAATGGCAAACCACTCCAATATGTTTTCCATGAGAGCCCCATGAGCTGTAAAAAAAGACAAAGAGATAAGACACCAAAAGGTGAGTCCCCCAAGTCAGAAAGTGTCCAATATGCTACTGGGGAAGAGCAAAGTTTAACTACTAATAGTTCCAGAAAGAATAAAGCAGCTGGAACAAAGCAGAAATGAACCTCAGTTGTGTATATGTCTGGTGATGAAAATAAAATTCAATACTATAAAGAATAGTATGACATAATAACATGGTTGATGGACAGGGAAACATGGAAGAAAGCCTGGTATTCTGCAGTTCATGGCGTCATGAAGAGTCAGACATGACTTGGTGATTAAACAAAGTAACAGTCATAGATAAAGATGGGAATATATATGTGTGAATATATATATATATATATATATATATATATATATATACATATATATATATTCATAAACTCTTTTGGAGGGGGGTCTTTTGGTTCATTGGCTATGCTAAAGCCTTTGACTGTGTGTATCAACAAACTGAGAAAAATTCTTAAAGTGATGGGAATACTTACCAGCCTCCTGAGAAACCTGTATACAGGTCAAGAAGCAACAGTTAGAACCAGACATAGAACACAAACTTGTTCAAAACTGAGAAAGGAATACACCAAGTCTGTATAATGTCAACCTGCCTATTTAACTTATATGCAGATTATATTATGTGAAAACTAGACTGGATTAATTGCAAACTGGAATCAATATTACCAGGAGAAATATCAATAACCTAAGATATGCTGATGACATCACCCGGATAGTAGAAAGCTAAAGTGTTTCTTGATGAAAAAGGATAGATTTTCTCTGCCTCCATCTAAAATGATGTTCTCTTCTGTGTGTCTGTCTTATTTGATGGGTATATTCAATTTAGGGACAAAATCAGTAATATTTGATTTACAGTTAATTGTAATCCAGTATAACTTTATATTAACATGATAACACTTGCAAATAACCTACTTCTAGATAAAGAAATTAGCATGGATCATTGCCTTGTTGTGGCAAGGGTGCTTGAACAACTCAATGAAGCTGTGAGACATGTTGTGTGGAACCACCAATAATGGGCAAGTCATAGTAGTGAGTTCTGATAAAATGTGATCCAGTATGGGAGGGAATGGCAAACCACTCCAATATGTTTTCCATGAGAGCCCCATGAGCTGTAAAAAAAGACAAAGAGATAAGACACCAAAAGGTGAGTCCCCCAAGTCAGAAAGTGTCCAATATGCTACTGGGGAAGAGCAAAGTTTAACTACTAATAGTTCCAGAAAGAATAAAGCAGCTGGAACAAAGCAGAAATGAACCTCAGTTGTGTATATGTCTGGTGATGAAAATAAAATTCAATACTATAAAGAATAGTATGACATAATAACATGGTTGATGGACAGGGAAACATGGAAGAAAGCCTGGTATTCTGCAGTTCATGGCGTCATGAAGAGTCAGACATGACTTGGTGATTAAACAAAGTAACAGTCATAGATAAAGATGGGAATATATATGTGTGAATATATATATATATATATATATATATATATATACATATATATATATTCATAAACTCTTTTGGAGGGGGGTCTTTTGGTTCATTGGCTATGCTAAAGCCTTTGACTGTGTGTATCAACAAACTGAGAAAAATTCTTAAAGTGATGGGAATACTTACCAGCCTCCTGAGAAACCTGTATACAGGTCAAGAAGCAACAGTTAGAACCAGACATAGAACACAAACTTGTTCAAAACTGAGAAAGGAATACACCAAGTCTGTATAATGTCAACCTGCCTATTTAACTTATATGCAGATTATATTATGTGAAAACTAGACTGGATTAATTGCAAACTGGAATCAATATTACCAGGAGAAATATCAATAACCTAAGATATGCTGATGACATCACCCGGATAGTAGAAAGCTAAAGTGTTTCTTGATGAAGGTGAAAAAGAAGGATGAAAAATTTGACTTAAAACTTAACTCAAAAACTAGGATCATGGAATCTGGCCCCATCATTCCACAGAAAATAAGTGCGGGGAAAAAAGGAAATAGTGACAGACTTTAGTTTTCATAGACCCCAAAATCACTGACTGCATGATGGTAACTGCAGTCATGAAACCAAAGATGCTTCATCCTTGGATGAAAAGTTCCAATGAAGCTAAACAGTGTATTAAAGAGCAAAGACATCACTGTGATAACAAAGGTCCATATGTTCAAAAGCTATGGTTTTTCCAGTAGTTACACATGGATGTGAGATTTGAAAGAAGTCTCAGCACTGAAGAACTGATGCTTTGAAATTGTGGTGTTGGAGCATACTCTTGAAAATCCCTTGGACAGCAAGGAGATCAAACCAATCAATTCTAAAAGAAACTGATGCTAGATATTCATTGGGAGAACTGATGCAGAAGCTGACTCTCCAATATTCTGGCCATGTGATGTGAAAAGCAAACTTTTTGGAAAAGACCCTGATTTTGGGAAAGACTGAAGGCAGGAGGAGAAGGAGGTGACAGAGTATAAAATGGTTGAATGGCCTCATCAACTCAATTCACATGAGTTTGAGCAAACTAAGAGAAATAATGAAGGACAGGGAAGTCTGGTGTGCTGCAATCCACGGAGTTGCAAAAAGTTGGACATGAATGAGTGACTGAACAGCAACAACTTCTGGCTTTTGTGGAAGAAAGATACACAATCTTCATGCCAAGAATAGGCTAACAAAAGAAAGGACTTGTTCTTCACATGATCAATAAAATTTTTTGGATTGCATGAGGCTTCAAAATAGCATAATTAGCTAGAATTAACTCATTAATTGGCAAGTAAATTCACCTTTTTCAGAAATAATATGACAACTACAAATTACAGTAATCCTTTTGTTCTAGATAAATAATGCAGGCTCAATAAAAACTTGACATAAAATAAGTTCATTAAGTTTTAGCTTTCTGCTTTCTATAATATAATGTAAAAATGAAAATATACAGCAAATAATCATCAATTACAAATTTTAGTATAAAAATGTTATAATAAAGGTAAACAGCTAATCCCCATCATGGATTTGATACAAAGATGGATAAAGAATGTTTGTTATTTAACTCATCTTACTTGATACTACTAATAAGTAAACAGTTCCAATTGTTTGAATAATAAAATTATTCATTATTAACATGTTTCAAAAATCTAGCTAAATTCATTTAAAACTATATAAATTATTAGAAGACTTAGTTAAGTGTGATATAGTTTGAATACAGAGTACACTGACACTGAAATAATTTAGATTTATGTTGTTCCTTTTTTTTTTTTTGCTTTTCAAATTTAGTTTTTCTTTTGAGGAAAATTGCTTCATAATTTTGTGATGATTTCTACTATATAAAAATGCAAGACAGCCATAGTTATATATATATATATATATATATATATATATACACATACATATATATATATACACACCTACACACACACACACACACACACACACACACACACACACAACTTCCCTTCTCAGTATGCCTCTCTTTCCACATATGACCCTTCTACATCATCAAAGAGTGTTTATTTGGGTTTCCTCTGTTATATAGCAAATTCTCATCAACTATGTATTTAGTACATGATAGTGTATATATATCTCTACTTTCTCCATTCATTCCACTCACTTCTCCTATCGTGGCTACAGGTCCCTTCTCTTTCCTTAAGTAAGAAGGAAGAAAACCACATGACTCAGAAATCCCAATACTGGCCACATACCCTGAGCAAACCATAATTGAAAATGACTCATGTACCCCAATGTTTATAGCAGTGCTAGTTACAATAGCTAAGACATGAAAGCAACTAGACATCCATTGAGAGATGAAAGGAGAAGATGTGATACATATATGTAGTGGAATATTTCTCAGCTATAAAAGAGAACAAATTTGAGTCAGTTACAGTGAGGTGGATGAGCCTAGAGTCTTTTATACAGAGTGAAACAAATTAGAAGAGAAAAACAAATATCATGCATCAATACATTTGCAATCTAGAATCTATTTCCAGAAAAGAAATGGGCGCATGGATAAAATATGTTTAAATATACCATAGAATACCTCTTACTGATGAAGAGTAATGGAAGGTGGAGCATAAAGTTGATTTCTGTATGGTTTTTAAGATTTTCAGAAAGTGTTTTGCATAAATTCTTATCTTAGTGTATTTACAACATAGGCAAAGGTTAAGAATTAAAAGTTAATTAAATATAACAATAACAGAATTATTGCCTTTGTATGAATTAAGATATCTTGAGCTAGTACAATAACGGATGTGAAGTCTTTGCCTAACATTAACACTTTTAAAAGGCTACAATCCCTATACTGTCATGTGTAAAAAGATAGCTATTGTCATTGTGCTAGGGGAATAGGAGTACCTACAACCACTTGGAGCAATGGTCTGGAGGGATGGGAGGGGGGGAACTGGGTGGGGGGAGGGTCAAGGGATATGCATATGAATGATCTGGGAACATACATGTACAAAAATAAGTAAATAAATAAAAAAAAGGCTACAATCTAGCAAAATAGAACTATCAATTTTAAATGAATAATAGTAATAATTTTGGAATTATTGCATAAATTCCAAAATTGTTGTATATTTATTGGAATACTTGGAATTAATCAAAGTGTTCAAATATGCATTGGCTCTGGGTAGAAGAAAACTAAAAATTAACTGCAATTACACTGATAAGATATAACAGTTTGGATACCATAAACACCAAACAAAGCAACTTTTGATTAAATAAAGAAAATTTTGGTAAAATTAAAAAGTGAAACTAAATTTAATACATTTAGCAACTGACAGAAAATGAACAAAAATGAACACAGTGTTTCCTTTTTATAGTGAAGGAGAAGGAAAGTGTATTATTCCACAAACTCCTGGGAGATAACAAGTACAAAAGCAATACTTTTAAAAATTATTTTAAAAATATAATGGGAAAGTATTCAACTACTGACTGAACTGAGGAGTCTTAAAAATCTGCAGTGACAGTGTGCAAGAATTGTGAATTTGTCAGTTGCTGATCCAATAGTCTGGCTTTGAGTAGTTGAGTTTCTTTTATACAGAGTGAAACAAATTAGAAGAGAAAAACAAATATCATGCATCAATACATTTGCAATCTAGAATCTATTTCCAGAAAAGAAATGGGCGCATGGATAAAATATGTTTAAATATACCATAGAATACCTCTTACTGATGAAGAGTAATGGAAGGTGGAGCATAAAGTTGATTTCTGTATGGTTTTTAAGATTTTCAGAAAGTGTTTTGCATAAATTCTTATCTTAGTGTATTTACAACATAGGCAAAGGTTAAGAATTAAAAGTTAATTAAATATAACAATAACAGAATTATTGCCTTTGTATGAATTAAGATATCTTGAGCTAGTACAATAACGGATGTGAAGTCTTTGCCTAACATTAACACTTTTAAAAGGCTACAATCCCTATACTGTCATGTGTAAAAAAGATAGCTATTGTCATTGTGCTAGGGGAATAGGAGTACCTACAACCACTTGGAGCAATGGTCTGGAGGGATGGGAGGGGGGGAACTGGGTGGGGGGAGGGTCAAGGGATATGCATATGAATGATCTGGGAACATACATGTACAAAAATAAGTAAATAAATAAAAAAAAGGCTACAATCTAGCAAAATAGAACTATCAATTTTAAATGAATAATAGTAATAATTTTGGAATTATTGCATAAATTCCAAAATTGTTGTATATTTATTGGAATACTTGGAATTAATCAAAGTGTTCAAATATGCATTGGCTCTGGGTAGAAGAAAACTAAAAATTAACTGCAATTACACTGATAAGATATAACAGTTTGGATACCATAAACACCAAACAAAGCAACTTTTGATTAAATAAAGAAAATTTTGGTAAAATTAAAAAGTGAAACTAAATTTAATACATTTAGCAACTGACAGAAAATGAACAAAAATGAACACAGTGTTTCCTTTTTATAGTGAAGGAGAAGGAAAGTGTATTATTCCACAAACTCCTGGGAGATAACAAGTACAAAAGCAATACTTTTAAAAATTATTTTAAAAATATAATGGGAAAGTATTCAACTACTGACTGAACTGAGGAGTCTTAAAAATCTGCAGTGACAGTGTGCAAGAATTGTGAATTTGTCAGTTGCTGATCCAATAGTCTGGCTTTACTTGCATGGCCATAGTTATGAAAAACTATGGAAGGAAAAAACCACAGCCTGTTTGGGTAGAATTAACTGAAGTAAAATGTTCAGACCCAGGAGACAGGTGAAAGTGTAAAGGGGAACTACTGATTGCACAATTATACTATAAGTGAGACCTAAATTTGAGCACAAACTACCCAGATTCCAAACTGACAGATTAAAGTGATACAGATTAGTATAAGAAGATGAAGAAGTGTGACAGAAAAGCAAGCAGAAACTAGAGATAAATCTACTCATGACTGAAGTTATATGAAACCAGATACACCAGCTTGATGTTTTCCATATCTGACTATATTCCTTAACAATGCTCAGTGCACTCTGCAGAAAGACTTGCATGAGATTACAGAGACCATAGGTGGCAAAGCAGTTAGAAACTTAGGAAGAACCCCCAGAAGCAAGAAAACCACCTCTGAAAGAAGAAACAGAATGGATGACTCCATCCCTACTAACCTCCTCGGTACAAAGAATATCCTCAGGGAGACAAGATTGAAAAGCAATAGAATGAAATTATTAGCAACTGCATAACAAGGGAAAGATAGCTTGTAGTTTGAATAAGATATGTTGATTTTCTGCTAAGAAAACCAAAAATCCACAGAATACAGTAGAATCCATAACCTCAATACAGACTTATCTTTTTTTTTTTTTTTTTTTGCTTCAGTTTGTGGTTTTTCATGGGTATTTTGTTTTTAACAAATTGAAAATTTAATGTAACTCAGTGTTAAGCAAGTCTACTGGACCCATTTTTCCAACATTTTCCTAATTATGTCTCTGTATCAGGTTTTCAGAATCCTCACAGTATTTTGTAGTTTTTTATGATGATCTTAGATCAGTGATCTTTACTGTTACTTTTATAATAGTTTTTTTGTTGCTGTTGTTTAGTCACTAAATCATGTCCTATTCGTTGTAACACCATGAACTGTAGATCACCACGTTGTTTTGGGGCACCACAAAATCTGTCCATAGAGACAGTGAACCTGATTCATAATTATCTCTTACTTCAAATGAATATCTAGAAAGGATTAGGCTCAGTGAGGAAGGCATGTTGAAAGACAAAATAGGCTGAAAGCTAGGCCTTTTGGTACAGAAGCTGAGCTGAGAAAACAAAAGTGTTTGGAGCAAATTAAAGGTACATTTTTGTGAACACATGAACGAACACAACAACACCCTGTAAAAATAATCATAATAATAATGATGAATAAAATTTGTATAGAATTTAAGAAATTAAAATATTAAAGTACATTTCAGTGAACACATGAATGATAAAATGTTTAACAGCTTTTCTATGTAGACCCTTAGTATTAGTAATGTAGATATAAGATTGAACTAGCCTCAACATTCCCTTAAGCTAAAGCCTAATTCAGAGCAAGGCCCTAACTCTCTTTAATTTGATGAGGGCTCACAGAAGTAAGGAAGCTGAAGAAGAAAAGTTTAAACTTAGTGGTGGTTGGTTCATGAAGTTTGAGGAAGACATTTCTATAATATTAAAGTGCAAGGTGAAGCAGCAAGTTTTAACGTAGAAGTTATAACAACTTATTCAGGAGATATAACTAACATCATTGAAGAAGGAGCCTACATTAAATAAAACTGATTTTCAATGTAGACAAAACAACCTTCTATTGGAAAAAGATGCCATTTAGGATATTAATAACTAGGGAGAAGAAGTCAATGCTTGGCTCTAAAACCTCAAGAATAATCTGCCTCTATTTACAGGTTAAAGTAGCTTGAAGTTGAAATCAATGCTCATTTACTGTTCTGAAAATCCTAGGACCCTCATGAATTAATTCTACTCTTTCTGTGCTCTAGATATGCAACAAGAAAGCCTGGGTGACAGCACCTCTGTTGTGAATATGGTTTATTAATAATTTAAGCTCACTGTTGAGACCTAATTCCCAGGGGTGGGGGAAGAAACTTTCAAAATGTTAGTGCTCACTGACAAGTACCTTCAGCTTTCTCGTCCTATTCTTATAGAAATAAATTTAATAAGGCTATAGATGCCTTAGATTATAATTCCTCTGGTGTATTTCTGAAAAGTAAATTAAAAACATTCTGGGAAATAGTCAATATTCTAGATGCCATTAAGAACCCTAGTTATTCACTGGAAAACATGAAAGTGTCAATTTTAACATGTACTTGGAAGAAGTTGACTCCAACTCATGTGGGTAACATTGAGAGGTTCAAGACTTCAGAGAAGGAACTAGCTGCAGATATGGTGGAAATAACAAGATAAATATTATTAGAAGTGGAGCCTGAAGATGTGTCTAAACTGCTATAATCTCTTGAAAAACTTTAGTTGACAAGGTATGGCTTCTAATGGGGGAGCAAAAAAAAGTTGTTCCTTGATATGGAATCTATTTTTGGTTAGCATGCTATAAATATTGTTGAAATGACAACAAATGATATTACATAAACAATTCATAAAGCATCATCAGGATTTGAGAGAACTGACTCTAACTTTGATTGATGTTCTACAGTGGGCAAGATGCTATCAAACTGCTTTACATGCTACAGAGAGAGCATTCTTGAAATGCCAATTAATATGACATTTCATTGAATTATCATTATAAGAAGTTTTCAAAGTTAACCCATTCTTTAGCAACCACTACTGTGATCAGTTAGCTACCATCAACACTGAGACAAGATGGAAAAAACTGTGATTCACTGAAGGCTCAGATGATGATTGAACTTTTTGGCAATAAAGTTATTTTTATATTAAGGTGTGTGCATTACTCTTTTAAAAGTAGTATCGTTGCACACTTACTAGACTAAAGTATAATATAAACATTACTATTATATGTACTAGGAAACCAAAAAGAGTGCATGACTCACTGGATTGTAATATTTACTTTGGGGTTGTGGTCTGGAATTGAACCCACAAAATGTGTGAGGTATGTCTGTAATGTATTAGCTACGTTGTTGAATTTTCAGCAAAAACTTATTAGACATGTGTATAAATAGGTAAGGGTAACACATTATGAAACCAAATAATAATCAATAGAAAGAAATCCAATAATGTCGAATATAGAAGACAGAAACTCCAAAGCACATATCTAAATGTTTGTAAATGGAAAGAAAGTGTAGCATAAACTAATGAAGATGAGGAATCTAAATTGAGAAACAGAAATTCTGTAAAAAATATGGTAATTCAAGAGCTTAAAAGACATTTTCAAATTGAAATAGAAAAAAAACTGTTGTCAAAAGACCACTAATACAAGAAAAGCAAAGGAAATCTTTTAGTCTGAAGGGAAATGACATTCAGTGAAGCTATAAGAAGAAATGGAAATAAAGAACATAAGAAATAGCAAATATGAAGGTAAAAAATATTATATTTATATTTTTCCTTTTATTTAATATCCAAAAGAAATTAACAAAAAAGTTACCCTGTAAATTAGACTTTATAAAAACATAAAATCATTGTAATAATGTAACATAAAATAATATTGTGTAATGCAAGATAATTACAAAAATAGTACAAGTAATTTTAATAATTCAAAGAATAACATTATAGAAAAAATATTACCTCTGGCTAGGCAAAAATTTATTAGGCATGATGCAAAAATACTTGATTAGAATTAAAAATGTATGTTCTACAGTGGGCAAGATGCTATCAAACTGCTTTACATGCTACAGAGAGCATTCTTGAAATGCCAATTAATATGACATTTCATTGAATTATCATTATAAGAAGTTTTCAAAGTTAACCCATTCTTTAGCAACCACTACTGTGATCAGTTAGCTACCATCAACACTGAGACAAGATGGAAAAAACTGTGATTCACTGAAGGCTCAGATGATGATTGAACTTTTTGGCAATAAAGTTATTTTTATATTAAGGTGTGTGCATTACTCTTTTAAAAGTAGTATCGTTGCACACTTACTAGACTAAAGTATAATATAAACATTACTATTATATGTACTAGGAAACCAAAAAGAGTGCATGACTCACTGGATTGTAATATTTACTTTGGGGTTGTGGTCTGGAATTGAACCCACAAAATGTGTGAGGTATGTCTGTAATGTATTAGCTACGTTGTTGAATTTTCAGCAAAAACTTATTAGACATGTGTATAAATAGGTAAGGGTAACACATTATGAAACCAAATAATAATCAATAGAAAGAAATCCAATAATGTCGAATATAGAAGACAGAAACTCCAAAGCACATATCTAAATGTTTGTAAATGGAAAGAAAGTGTAGCATAAACTAATGAAGATGAGGAATCTAAATTGAGAAACAGAAATTCTGTAAAAAATATGGTAATTCAAGAGCTTAAAAGACATTTTCAAATTGAAATAGAAAAAAAACTGTTGTCAAAAGACCACTAATACAAGAAAAGCAAAGGAAATCTTTTAGTCTGAAGGGAAATGACATTCAGTGAAGCTATAAGAAGAAATGGAAATAAAGAACATAAGAAATAGCAAATATGAAGGTAAAAAATATTATATTTATATTTTTCCTTTTATTTAATATCCAAAAGAAATTAACAAAAAAGTTACCCTGTAAATTAGACTTTATAAAAACATAAAATCATTGTAATAATGTAACATAAAATAATATTGTGTAATGCAAGATAATTACAAAAATAGTACAAGTAATTTTAATAATTCAAAGAATAACATTATAGAAAAAATATTACCTCTGGCTAGGCAAAAATTTATTAGGCATGATGCAAAAATACTTGATTAGAATTAAAAATGTATGTATATCTAAAGACCTTATTAGGTAAATGAAATGTCAGCACCAATTAATTAAAAAATAATCACAAAACACATATTTTTATCTAAAATATATGAGTAACTCTTCCAAGAAATTAATAGGATGAAAAGTAATACAAAACCATAGGATCAAAGAAATAACAAAAGACTTGAACACACAGTTCAAACTGAAGATATGGAAATACAATAACCATATGAAAATGTGAACATCACTAGTCATCATAGAAATGTTAAGTTCAAAAAACAATGAGATGACCATAAACTAAGACTAGAAAGTTCCAAATTTACAAAGACTGATGATACCAAACACTGATGAGAGGACTGTAGATCTATTCCTATTGGAATGCAGGTTTTTAAAATTTTTTATTGTGGTATAATTGACCTACATTATTCTATTAGTTTCACCTGTATATAAAATGACTCTGTTATACAAATACAGGCATCCATATAGGCCATTGCAGAGTATTGATTAGAATTACTTGTGCTATACAAAAGGACTTTTTAAAAATTTTATATAAGTACTATATACATGTCAACCCCAATCTTTCAATTTCCCTCTCCCCTTTTTATCCCTGAGTAAACATAGGTTTATTTTCTACATCTGTAACTCTTTTGGTTTTATAGTTTAGTTCATCTATAATATTCATATTTTAATTTTTTCCTAAGGATAATTTTTTAACTTTTTAATTTTGTATTGGTGTATAGCTGATTAACATTATTGTGATAGTTTCAGGTGGGAAGCAAAGGGACTTGGCCATGCATTCACACGTACCCCTTTTACCTTCCCATCCAGTCTGCCCATATCATTGAGCAGACTTCCTAGTCAAATATAAAAATATTATATTTTTTCCTTTTATTTAATATCCAAAAAAAATTAACAAACAAGGTACCCTGTAAATTAGACTTTATAAAAACATAAAATCATTGTAATAATGTAACATAAAATAATATTGTGTAATGCAAGATAATTACAAAAATAGTACAAGTAATTTTAATAATTCAAAGAATAACATTATAGAAAAAATATTACCTCTGGCTAGGCAAAAATTTATTAGGCATGATGCAAAAATACTTGATTAGAATTAAAAATGTATGTATATCTAAAGACCTTATTAGGTAAATGAAATGTCAGCACCAATTAATTAAAAAATAATCACAAAACACATATTTTTATCTAAAATATATGAGTAACTCTTCCAAGAAATTAATAGGATGAAAAGTAATACAAAACCATAGGATCAAAGAAATAACAAAAGACTTGAACACACAGTTCAAACTGAAGATATGGAAATACAATAACCATATGAAAATGTGAACATCACTAGTCATCATAGAAATGTTAAGTTCAAAAAACAATGAGATGACCATAAACTAAGACTAGAAAGTTCCAAATTTACAAAGACTGATGATACCAAACACTGATGAGAGGACTGTAGATCTATTCCTATTGGAATGCAGGTTTTTAAAATTTTTTATTGTGGTATAATTGACCTACATTATTCTATTAGTTTCACCTGTATATAAAATGACTCTGTTATACAAATACAGGCATCCATATAGGCCATTGCAGAGTATTGATTAGAATTACTTGTGCTATACAAAAGGACTTTTTAAAAATTTTATATAAGTACTATATACATGTCAACCCCAATCTTTCAATTTCCCTCTCCCCTTTTTATCCCTGAGTAAACATAGGTTTATTTTCTACATCTGTAACTCTTTTGGTTTTATAGTTTAGTTCATCTATAATATTCATATTTTTAATTTTTTTCCTAAGGATAATTTTTTAACTTTTTAATTTTGTATTGGTGTATAGCTGATTAACATTATTGTGATAGTTTCAGGTGGGAAGCAAAGGGACTTGGCCATGCATTCACACGTACCCCTTTTACCTTCCCATCCAGTCTGCCACATATCATTGAGCAGACTTCCTTGTGCCATAAAGTAGGTGCTTGTTGCTTATCAATTTTAAATACAGCCACGTGTAATAGACCATTCCACACTCCCCAACTATCCCTTTCCCCTATCCTTTCCCCTAGTAACTGTAAATTCCTTTTCTAAATCTGTGATCCTCCTTTTTTCTTTTTTTCTTTTTTGATGAATAAATTCATTTGTGTTATTAATTTTCAAATATTGCATATATAGTATATTATACCATTTTTCTTCATCTGATTTGTTTCACTGAATGGGAGAATTTCTAGGTTCATACATGTTGCTCCAAATGGTGCTATTTTGTTCTTTAAAATTTCATCATATATATCTATATCGTTTTTACCACTCCTTTGTTGATGAACGTTTATGTTGCTTCCATGTTCTGGCTATTTTGAATAGTGCTGCAATGAACATTGCATAACATAATCTTTTCAAATTATGATTTTCTCCAGATATATGCCTAGCAGTTGTACTGTTGCATAACATTTTTAGTTTTCTAAGGAGCCTCCATACTGTTCTCCATAGTGACTGTATCAGTTTGCATTACCATCAACAGTGTATGAGAATTCCATTTTTTCCAAATATGCTCCAGTGTTTACTGTTTATAGATTTTTTTGAAGATAGTCATTCAACTCTGTGTGAGATGAAATTTCACTGTAGCTGTGATTTGAATTTCTTGAGCAGTTAGTGATGTTGAGCGTCTTTTCATATGTTTGTGGGTAACTGAATTTTTCTTTGGGGAAATATCTATTTATATTTTCTGTCTATTTTTTAAAAGTTCAGTTGTTTGCTTTACTTTATATTGAACTGCATGCGCTATTTGTACATACTAGAAATTACCATGGGTCAGCCACTTCATGTGCAAATATTTTCTCCCATTCTGAGGGCTTTCTTTTGGCTTTTCATATGATTTTCTTTGCTGTGCAAACACTTTTATGTTTAATTAGGTCCCACTTGTTTATTATTTTTTTTTATTTTAATTACTCTAGAAAGGGGATTGATAAAGATATTGTTGAAATTTATGTTACAGAGTGTGCTCTACATGTTTTTTCTCTAAAAGTTTTATATTATTTGACCTTACATTTAGGTCTTTAACCCATTTTTACTTTATTTGTATGTATAGTGTTAGGGTGGGTTCTAATTGCATTCTTTTACATGTAGCTGTTTAGTCTTCTCAGCAATGCTTATTAAAGGGACTGCTTTATTTCCCCCTCCATTGTATATTCTTGCCTCCTTTGTCATAGATTATGTGACCATAAACACATGGGTTTGTCTCTGGACTTTCTATCTTGTTCCATTGACCTGCATTTCTGTTTCTGTGCCTGTATCATGTGGTTTGATAACTATATCTTTGTTGTACAATCAGAGCTCAGGGGACCTGATTCTTGCAGTTCTGTTTTTCTTTCTCAAGATTGCTTTGGCTACTTGGAATATTTTTTGTTCCCATATAAAGTGTAAAATTTTTGTTCTAATTCTCTGAAAAATGTCATTGATAATGTGATAGGGATCACATTGAATCTGTAGACTTCTCCGGATACTATAGTCATTTTCACAACACGGATTCTTCCAATCCAAAAAAGGATATGTTTCCATCTGTTTGTATCATCTTTGGTTTCTTTCATCAGTATCTTACACTGTTCTGAGTATAGATCTTTTAAATCTGTAGGTAGGTTTATCACTAGGTATTATATTCTTTTGATGTAATGGCAAATAGGATTGTTTCATTAATCTCTCTTTCTGACATTTTATTGTTAGTGCATAGGATTGCAAGTAATGCCTGGGCATTAATTTTATATTCTGAAACTTTACCAAATTCATTGGTGAGTTCAGCAGTTTTCTGGTAGAAATCTTTAATATTTGCTCTGCATAGTGTCACATCACCTACAAACAGTGACAGTTTTTTTCCCCAAATTGTTTGCTTTACTAGACTATGCGCTATTTGTACATACTAGAAATTACCATGGGTCAGCCACTTCATGTGCAAATATTTTCTCCCATTCTGAGGGCTTTCTTTTGGCTTTTCATATGATTTTCTTTGCTGTGCAAACACTTTTATGTTTAATTAGGTCCCACTTGTTTATTATTTTTTTTTATTTTAATTACTCTAGAAAGGGGATTGATAAAGATATTGTTGAAATTTATGTTACAGAGTGTGCTCTACATGTTTTTTCTCTAAAAGTTTTATATTATTTGACCTTACATTTAGGTCTTTAACCCATTTTTACTTTATTTGTATGTATAGTGTTAGGGTGGGTTCTAATTGCATTCTTTTACATGTAGCTGTTTAGTCTTCTCAGCAATGCTTATTAAAGGGACTGCTTTATTTCCCCCTCCATTGTATATTCTTGCCTCCTTTGTCATAGATTATGTGACCATAAACACATGGGTTTGTCTCTGGACTTTCTATCTTGTTCCATTGACCTGCATTTCTGTTTCTGTGCCTGTATCATGTGGTTTGATAACTATATCTTTGTTGTACAATCAGAGCTCAGGGGACCTGATTCTTGCAGTTCTGTTTTTCTTTCTCAAGATTGCTTTGGCTACTTGGAATATTTTTTGTTCCCATATAAAGTGTAAAATTTTTGTTCTAATTCTCTGAAAAATGTCATTGATAATGTGATAGGGATCACATTGAATCTGTAGACTTCTCCGGATACTATAGTCATTTTCACAACACGGATTCTTCCAATCCAAAAAAGGATATGTTTCCATCTGTTTGTATCATCTTTGGTTTCTTTCATCAGTATCTTACACTGTTCTGAGTATAGATCTTTTAAATCTGTAGGTAGGTTTATCACTAGGTATTATATTCTTTTTGATGTAATGGCAAATAGGATTGTTTCATTAATCTCTCTTTCTGACATTTTATTGTTAGTGCATAGGATTGCAAGTAATGCCTGGGCATTAATTTTATATTCTGAAACTTTACCAAATTCATTGGTGAGTTCAGCAGTTTTCTGGTAGAAATCTTTAATATTTGCTCTGCATAGTGTCACATCACCTACAAACAGTGACAGTTTTTCATTTTCCTTTTCCAACTTGATTTCTTTTTCTTCTTTGAGAAGCCATAGTTAGAACTTCCAAAACTGTGTTGAATAAAAGCGGAAAGACTAGATACCCATGTTACATTTCTGATCTTAGAGAAAATGCTTTTAGATTTTCACCATTGAGTTTAATGTTACCTGTATTTTCTTATGGCCTTTATTGTGTTGAGATAGATTCCCTATAAGCCCACTTTTTGGAGATCTTTCATCATAAATAAGTTATGAACATTGTCAAAGATTTTCTACATCTGCCAAGATACTCATATGGTTATTATTCTTCAATTTGTTAATCTACTGTTTCATTCTGATTGGTCTGTTTATATTGAAGAATCTTCATATCATTGTAATAAAATCCATTTGATCAGTGTGTATGATCCTTTTAATGTGTTGTTGAATTTGGTTTGCTAGTAATTTATTCAGGATTTTTTGTCTATGTTCATCATTGATTTGGGCCTATAATTTTCTTTTCTTTTTCTTGTGTCATGTATTTGTCTGATTTTGGCATCAGGGTTATTATGGTGGTCTTGTAAAATCATCTTGGGAGTGTTTCATTCTCTTTCATTTTTCAGAAGACCTTCCGAAAGGTATGTGTTTACTCTAAATGTTTGACATAATTTGCCTGTGAAGCCCTCTGATCCTGGACTTTGTCTATTGGAAGATTTTAAATCACAGTTTCAATTTCAGTACTTTTGATTGGTCTGTGTATATTTTCTATTTCTTCCTGATTCAGTCTTGGAACATTATCTTTCTAATAATTTGTCCATTTCTTCTTGGTCCATTTTATTGGCATACTGTTCCGTGAAATCATCCTTTATGAGACTCTATATTTCTGTGATGTCTCCTATAAACTTTCCATTTTCATTTCAAACTTTATTGATTAGAATCCTCTCCTTTTTAATTTATTATAGATGACTGTGGCTAAATATTTATCAATTTTGTTTATCTTCTCAAAGAACCAGCTTCTTGGTTTCATTGTTCTTTGCTATTCTTTGCTTCAGAAATATCAAATTTAGGATAATTTTGTAGGAACAATTAACATGTCTTAGTAGGTAAACATACACCTACTTTATGACACAGAGATTCTACTCCACAGTGTTTATCAAACAAAAAGATGTTTATACATCTATAAAGGAAGATACATAATTTTGCAGCTTCATTGATAGGATTTCACAGTGAAATTGTCTAACTTTACATGAAAAAGTGTCCATTAATCAGAAAATTGACAAACTACAATGGCATAGTCAAATATGGGTTACTATGCCAAACAAAACCAATTTATTAAATTAATATATGCATAGTCAACGACTCTCATCATATATTGAGGAAAAGAAACTGGATATGAAGGATATATTCTCTATAATTATAGACAGAAGGAATGTAAGAACAAGCAAAATGAATTCTAGTGTTACAAACCATAATGTTGATAATGTTTGGAGTGGGAGAGTACTGATTTAAAGTGACAAAGAAGGATTAGCTTGAGTGATGACTGCATTATTTTAACTGTACTGTTATTATAATTTACAAAGCTCTGTCGCATACTGGCACACATTAACCTGAATCAGCCATATGTGTACATATGTCCCATTCCTCCTGAACTTTCCTGCTATCTTCCTCCCCATCACACCCCTCTATGTTGTTACAGAGCCCCTGTTTGAATTCCTTTTAGTATTTCATCAGGTTCCCAATGGTTATCTATTTTACATATGGTAATGTAATTTTCCATGTTACTTATTTCATAAGTCTTGCTCATTTCTCCCTGTCACTGATGTTTGCAAGTCTATTCTCTATGTCTGTTTGTCCATTGCTACTCTGCATGTACCTTTGTCAGTAACATGTTTCTATATTCCATATTTAGGTGTTTGTATACAATACTATCTTTTTCTTTTTGACTTATTCCACTCTGTATAATAGGTTCTAAGTTCATCAACCTCGTTAGAAATGATTGAAATATGTTTCTTTTTATGGATGAATAATATCCCATTGTCTATAGGTACCACACCTTGTTTATCCACTCATGTGTCCGTGGAAATCTAGGTTGCTTCCATGTTCTAGCTATTGTAAACAGTGACGCAGTGAACAGTGTGGTACATGAGTTTTTTAATTTTGATTTCCACAGAGCATATGCCTAGTAGTGAGACTGCTGGGTTATATGATGGTTCAATTTCAAATTTTTCGAGGAATGGCCATACTCTCTTCCATAGTGGCTTTATCAATTTGCATAAGTCTTAGTAGGTAAACATACACCTACTTTATGACACAGAGATTCTACTCCACAGTGTTTATCAAACAAAAAGATGTTTATACATCTATAAAGGAAGATACATAATTTTGCAGCTTCATTGATAGGATTTCACAGTGAAATTGTCTAACTTTACATGAAAAAGTGTCCATTAATCAGAAAATTGACAAACTACAATGGCATAGTCAAATATGGGTTACTATGCCAAACAAAACCAATTTATTAAATTAATATATGCATAGTCAACGACTCTCATCATATATTGAGGAAAAGAAACTGGATATGAAGGATATATTCTCTATAATTATAGACAGAAGGAATGTAAGAACAAGCAAAATGAATTCTAGTGTTACAAACCATAATGTTGATAATGTTTGGAGTGGGAGAGTACTGATTTAAAGTGACAAAGAAGGATTAGCTTGAGTGATGACTGCATTATTTTAACTGTACTGTTATTATAATTTACAAAGCTCTGTCGCATACTGGCACACATTAACCTGAATCAGCCATATGTGTACATATGTCCCATTCCTCCTGAACTTTCCTGCTATCTTCCTCCCCATCACACCTCTATGTTGTTACAGAGCCCCTGTTTGAATTCCTTTTAGTATTTCATCAGGTTCCCAATGGTTATCTATTTTACATATGGTAATGTAATTTTCCATGTTACTTATTTCATAAGTCTTGCTCATTTCTCCCTGTCACTGATGTTTGCAAGTCTATTCTCTATGTCTGTTTGTCCATTGCTACTCTGCATGTACCTTTGTCAGTAACATGTTTCTATATTCCATATTTAGGTGTTTGTATACAATACTATCTTTTTCTTTTTGACTTATTCCACTCTGTATAATAGGTTCTAAGTTCATCAACCTCGTTAGAAATGATTGAAATATGTTTCTTTTTATGGATGAATAATATCCCATTGTCTATAGGTACCACACCTTGTTTATCCACTCATGTGTCCGTGGAAATCTAGGTTGCTTCCATGTTCTAGCTATTGTAAACAGTGACGCAGTGAACAATGTGGTACATGAGTTTTTTAATTTTGATTTCCACAGAGCATATGCCTAGTAGTGAGACTGCTGGGTTATATGATGGTTCAATTTCAAATTTTTCGAGGAATGGCCATACTCTCTTCCATAGTGGCTTTATCAATTTGCATTCGCACCAACAGTGAAAGAAAGCTCCCTTTTCTCCACATCTTTCCAGAATTTATTATTTGTTAATTTTTGATGTTGGCCATTCTGAATGGTGTGAGATAATATCTTGTTGTAGTTCCGATTTGCATTTATCTAATAATGAGCGATGGTGAACATCTCTCCATGTGCTTATTGCACATCTGTTTGTCTTCTGTGAGAAGATGTCTATTTAGGTCTTTTGTTTTTGGTGTTCAGTTGTATGAGCTGCTTGTAGATTTTGGAAATTAATTCTCTGTTAGTTGTTTCATTTCATATTCTGAAAGCTGTCTTTTCATCTTGTTTATAGTTTCCTTTATTGTGCAAAATCTTTAATTTTAATTAGGTTCCACTTGTGTACTTCTGTTTTTATTTCAATTACTCCAGGAGGTGGGTCATAGAAGATTTTGCTTTAATTTATGTCAACAAGAGTTCTGCCTATGTTTTTCTCTCAGAGTTTTATGATTTCTGGTCTTAGAGTTAGGTCTCTAATCCATTTTGGGTGTATCTTTTTGTATGACATTAGGAAGGACTCCAATTTCATCCTTTTACATGTAGCTATCCAATTTTCCCAGCATGATTTATTGAAGAAGCTATTTTGTCCATTTGTTTATTCTTGCCTTCTTTGTCAAAATGAGTTATTCTTTTTTTAAAAAAAAAAATGGGGCACCCATAATTTCGTGGGGTTATCTCTGGCCTCTCTATCTTGTTCATTAATCTATATTTCCATTTTTGTGCCAGTGTCACTGTCATACTCTCTTGATGACTGTTGACTTGTACAAGTCTCAAGTCAGGAAGGTTGATTCCTACCAATCCATTCTTCTTTCTAAAGACTGCTTTGACTATCCAGGGTCTTTTGTGTATCCATGTGAATTATGGATTTCCCATTGTCTATAGGTACCACACCTTGTTTATCCACTCATGTGTCCGTGGAAATCTAGGTTGCTTCCATGTTCTAGCTATTGTAAACAGTGACGCAGTGAACAATGTGGTACATGAGTTTTTTAATTTTGATTTCCACAGAGCATATGCCTAGTAGTGAGACTGCTGGGTTATATGATGGTTCAATTTCAAATTTTTCGAGGAATGGCCATACTCTCTTCCATAGTGGCTTTATCAATTTGCATTCGCACCAACAGTGAAAGAAAGCTCCCTTTTCTCCACATCTTTCCAGAATTTATTATTTGTTAATTTTTGATGTTGGCCATTCTGAATGGTGTGAGATAATATCTTGTTGTAGTTCCGATTTGCATTTATCTAATAATGAGCGATGGTGAACATCTCTCCATGTGCTTATTGCACATCTGTTTGTCTTCTGTGAGAAGATGTCTATTTAGGTCTTTTGTTTTTGGTGTTCAGTTGTATGAGCTGCTTGTAGATTTTGGAAATTAATTCTCTGTTAGTTGTTTCATTTCATATTCTGAAAGCTGTCTTTTCATCTTGTTTATAGTTTCCTTTATTGTGCAAAATCTTTAATTTTAATTAGGTTCCACTTGTGTACTTCTGTTTTTATTTCAATTACTCCAGGAGGTGGGTCATAGAAGATTTTGCTTTAATTTATGTCAACAAGAGTTCTGCCTATGTTTTTCTCTCAGAGTTTTATGATTTCTGGTCTTAGAGTTAGGTCTCTAATCCATTTTGGGTGTATCTTTTTGTATGACATTAGGAAGGACTCCAATTTCATCCTTTTACATGTAGCTATCCAATTTTCCCAGCATGATTTATTGAAGAAGCTATTTTGTCCATTTGTTTATTCTTGCCTTCTTTGTCAAAAATGAGTTATTCTTTTTTTAAAAAAAAAAATGGGGCACCCATAATTTCGTGGGGTTATCTCTGGCCTCTCTATCTTGTTCATTAATCTATATTTCCATTTTTGTGCCAGTGTCACTGTCATACTCTCTTGATGACTGTTGACTTGTACAAGTCTCAAGTCAGGAAGGTTGATTCCTACCAATCCATTCTTCTTTCTAAAGACTGCTTTGACTATCCAGGGTCTTTTGTGTATCCATGTGAATTGTGATATTTTTTGTTCTAGTTCTGTGAAAAATGCCATTGGTAATTTTATAGGGATTGCATTGAATCTATAGATTATATTTGATTCTATTGTCATTTTCATGATATTGAGTTTTGTAACCCAGGAACATGGAATACTCTCCATTTGTTTATGTCATCTTTGATTACTTTCATCAGTGTCTTATAATTTTTTGTGTACAGTTCTTTTGTCTCCTTAAGTGGGTTTATTCCTAGATATTTTTTGTTGTTGTTGCAATGTTGAATGGAATTGCCTCCTTGATTTCTCTCCGATTTTTCATTATTAGTATATAGTAGTGCAAGTGATTTCTGTGTATTGATTTTGTTATCCTGCAAATTTGCTACATTTGCTGATTAGCTCTAGTAATTTTCTGATAGCCTTTATAGGGTTTACTTTGTATAGTATCAGGTCGTCTGCAAACTGAAAATTTTACTTCTTATTTTCCAATCTGAATTCCTTTTATTACTTCTCCAATTTCCATAGATAGCAGTCCCGAGACTATGTTGAATAATAGTGGTGAGAGTGGACACCCTAAGCTTCTTCCTGATCTTAGAGGAAATGCTTTGAGTTTTTTACCATTGAGAATACTGTTTTCTGTGGGCTTACTGAGGTAAAACTTACTGAGGCATCTTGAGGTAGGTTCCTTCTATAATAATGTAGGTTCCTTTTATATTAAGGTAGATTCCTTCCATGACCATTTTTGAATACTTTTTATCATAAGTGGATGCTGGATCTTGTCAAAGACTTTTTCTGCATCTATGGAGACTATCATGCAATTTTTATCTTTCAATTTGTTGATACGGTATATAACATTGTTTGATTTGTGAATATTGAAGAATCCTTGCATTTCTGGAATAAACCCAACTTGATCATGTTGTATGAGCTTTTGAGGTGTTGTGGAATTCTGCTTGAAAGAACTTTGTTGAGGATATTTGCAGGTATATTCATGAATGATAGTGGCCTGCAATTTTCTTTTTGTGTGTGTGTGTTGTCTTTGCCTGATTTTGGTATCAGGGTGATGGTGACCTCATGATATGGGTTATGAAGTACTTCTTCCTTTCCAATTTTTTGAAGGAGTTTTAGAAAGATAGGGGTTAGGTCTTTTCTAAATGATTGATAGAATTCACCTGTAAAGCCATCTGGCCCAGGGTTTTTAATTTCGGGGAGATTTCTGGTCACAGATTTGATATCAGTGCTTGTATTAAGATTGTTAATAATTTCTATTTCTTCCTGATTTAGTCTTGAAAGATTAATCTTATCTGAAATTCTGTCCATTTCTTTCAGGTTGTCCAATTTATTGCCATATAGTTGCTCCTGATAGTCTCTTATAATTCTTTGTAATTCTGTATTTTCTATTGCAACTTCTCCTTTTTCAATTCGAATTTTATTTATTTTATTCCCTTTTTTTGGTCTTTTCGGGGCCAAATTTGCTACATTTGCTGATTAGCTCTAGTAATTTTCTGATAGCCTTTATAGGGTTTACTTTGTATAGTATCAGGTCGTCTGCAAACTGAAAATTTTACTTTATTTACCAATCTGAATTCCTTTTATTACTTCTCCAATTTCCATAGATAGCAGTCCCGAGACTATGTTGAATAATAGTGGTGAGAGTGGACACCCTAAGCTTCTTCCTGATCTTAGAGGAAATGCTTTGAGTTTTTTACCATTGAGAATACTGTTTTCTGTGGGCTTACTGAGGTAAAACTTACTGAGGCATCTTGAGGTAGGTTCCTTCTATAATAATGTAGGTTCCTTTTATATTAAGGTAGATTCCTTCCATGACCATTTTTGAATACTTTTTATCATAAGTGGATGCTGGATCTTGTCAAAGACTTTTTCTGCATCTATGGAGACTATCATGCAATTTTTATCTTTCAATTTGTTGATACGGTATATAACATTGTTTGATTTGTGAATATTGAAGAATCCTTGCATTTCTGGAATAAACCCAACTTGATCATGTTGTATGAGCTTTTGAGGTGTTGTGGAATTCTGCTTGAAAGAACTTTGTTGAGGATATTTGCAGGTATATTCATGAATGATAGTGGCCTGCAATTTTCTTTTTGTGTGTGTGTGTTGTCTTTGCCTGATTTTGGTATCAGGGTGATGGTGACCTCATGATATGGGTTATGAAGTACTTCTTCCTTTCCAATTTTTTGAAGGAGTTTTAGAAAGATAGGGGTTAGGTCTTTTCTAAATGATTGATAGAATTCACCTGTAAAGCCATCTGGCCCAGGGTTTTTAATTTCGGGGAGATTTCTGGTCACAGATTTGATATCAGTGCTTGTATTAAGATTGTTAATAATTTCTATTTCTTCCTGATTTAGTCTTGAAAGATTAATCTTATCTGAAATTCTGTCCATTTCTTTCAGGTTGTCCAATTTATTGCCATATAGTTGCTCCTGATAGTCTCTTATAATTCTTTGTAATTCTGTATTTTCTATTGCAACTTCTCCTTTTTCAATTCGAATTTTGTTTATTTGATTCTTCTCTCTTTTTTTCTTGATAAGTCTGGCCAAAGTTTGTCAATTTTATTTATAGTTTTGAAGAACCAGCTTTTGGTTTTTATTAATCTTTACTATTATTTCTTTCATTTTTCATTCATTTATTTCTGCAATGATATTTATGATTTATCTTCTACTGACTTTAGGTTTTTTGTTTGTTTGTTTGTACTTTATTATTCAATTGTTTTAGGTGCAAAGTTAGGTTGTCTTTTTGAGATTTTTCTTGGTTTTTCAGGTCAGATTGTATTGCTATAAACTTCCATTTTACAACTGCTTTTGTTGCATCTCATAGGTTTTAAGTTGTCATGTCTTCATTGTTATTTTGGGGGGGGAATTTTTTTTTTCTTTTGATTATTCTGAAATCTGTGTATTGTTTAATCTCCATGTGTTTCTGTCCTTTCTTCTTCTTCTTTTTTTTTAAGATTTATTTATTTATTTATTTATTTTGGTGCAGGTTGGGTGGGGAGGGAGCGGAGCAGGCGGGCCACTTCTATTGGTCTTTCATTTGTCTGTTTTCATCCATCTTTGTACTTTGACCCATGTGGGCCTCCCATCGTGGTGGCCTCTGTTGTCGCAGAGCACCGGCTCTGGGCGCATGCGCTCCAGAGCTCCGACTCGGTAACTGGACACATCAGTCCAGCTGCTCTGCGGCACATGGGATCTTCCCAGGCCAAGGATTGAACCAGCACCCCTTGCACTGCAAGGTGGTATCTTTACCCACTGGACCACCAGGGAAGCCCTGTCCTTTCTTCTTATAATTGATATCTAGTCTCATATCATTGTGGAGAGATAACATGGTCGATATAATTTCAGTTTTGTTAAATTTACTAAGGTTTGATTTGTGACACAAGATGTGGTCTATCCTGGAGAATGTCCCATGCACATGAGAAGAATGTGTATTGCTCTGCATTTGGATGAAATGTTCTGAAGTTATCAATGAGATGTATCTTGTTTGCACTCTCATTTAAGGCTTTTGTTTCCTTAGTTTCTCTGTCCAGGTTGTCCAATTTATTGCCATATAGTTGCTCCTGATAGTCTCTTATAATTCTTTGTAATTCTGTATTTTCTATTGCAACTTCTCCTTTTTCAATTCGAATTTTGTTTATTTGATTCTTCTCTTTTTTTCTTGATAAGTCTGGCCAAAGTTTGTCAATTTTATTTATAGTTTTGAAGAACCAGCTTTTGGTTTTTATTAATCTTTACTATTATTTCTTTCATTTTTCATTCATTTATTTCTGCAATGATATTTATGATTTATCTTCTACTGACTTTAGGTTTTTTGTTTGTTTGTTTGTACTTTATTATTCAATTGTTTTAGGTGCAAAGTTAGGTTGTCTTTTTGAGATTTTTCTTGGTTTTTCAGGTCAGATTGTATTGCTATAAACTTCCATTTTACAACTGCTTTTGTTGCATCTCATAGGTTTTAAGTTGTCATGTCTTCATTGTTATTTTGGGGGGGGAATTTTTTTTTTCTTTTGATTATTCTGAAATCTGTGTATTGTTTAATCTCCATGTGTTTCTGTCCTTTCTTCTTCTTCTTTTTTTTTAAGATTTATTTATTTATTTATTTATTTTGGTGCAGGTTGGGTGGGGAGGGAGCGGAGCAGGCGGGCCACTTCTATTGGTCTTTCATTTGTCTGTTTTCATCCATCTTTGTACTTTGACCCATGTGGGCCTCCCATCGTGGTGGCCTCTGTTGTCGCAGAGCACCGGCTCTGGGCGCATGCGCTCCAGAGCTCCGACTCGGTAACTGGACACATCAGTCCAGCTGCTCTGCGGCACATGGGATCTTCCCAGGCCAAGGATTGAACCAGCACCCCTTGCACTGCAAGGTGGTATCTTTACCCACTGGACCACCAGGGAAGCCCCTGTCCTTTCTTCTTATAATTGATATCTAGTCTCATATCATTGTGGAGAGATAACATGGTCGATATAATTTCAGTTTTGTTAAATTTACTAAGGTTTGATTTGTGACACAAGATGTGGTCTATCCTGGAGAATGTCCCATGCACATGAGAAGAATGTGTATTGCTCTGCATTTGGATGAAATGTTCTGAAGTTATCAATGAGATGTATCTTGTTTGCACTCTCATTTAAGGCTTTTGTTTCCTTATTAACTTTCTGGTTTAATGATATGTCCATTGGTATAAGTGGGGTGCTAAATTTCCTACTGTTATTTTGCTACTGTCAGTTTCTCATTTTGTGTCTGATAGCATTTGCCTTATGTATTGAGTTACTCGTATATTGGGTGCATAGATATTTATAATTGTTATGTCTTCCCCTTGGATTGATCCCTTGGTCATTACATAGTGTCCTGCCTTTTCTCTTATTATTTTCTTTATTTCAAGGTTTATTTTGTCTGATATAAGAATTGCTCCTTTCTTTTGATTTCCACTTGCATAGAATAGTTTTTTTCATCCTCTCACTTTTAGTCTATATGTGTCTTTAGGTCTGAAGTGGGTTTCTTATAAGAAATACAAAAGTGGATCTTGTTTTTGTATCCATTCAGCCGGTCTGGGTCTTTTCTTTGGATCATTTAATCCATTTACATTTAACATAATTACTGATGCATATGTTCCTATTTCCATCTTATTAAATGTTTGGAGTTTGTCTTATAGATATTGTTCTCCCCTTGAGTTTGCTGACTGTATAAGTCCCTTTGACATTTGCTGTAATGCTGGTTTGTTGGTTCTAATTTCTCTTAGTTTTCAATTGCCTGTAAAGTTTTTGATTCATCCAGCAGTTCCGAATGAGATCCTTGCTGGGTAGAGCAATCTTGGTTGTAGATTTTTCCCTGTATGTATTTTAAATATGTTCTGCCTTTCTTTCTGGCCTACAGAGTTTCTGATGAAAGAACAGCTGCTAAATACATGGGGTTTCCCTTGTATTCCATTTGTTGCTTTCTCTTAGGGTTTTTAATATTTTTTCTTTGTGTTTGATTTGTTTTAGCTTAATCAGTACGTAGTTTGGAGGGTTACTCGTGTGGTTTATCCTGTATGAGACTCCGTGCTTTTTGGATTTGATTGACAATTTGCTTTACCAATGCTGGGGACATTTTCAACTATAGTCTCTTCAAAATTTTTCTCATACCATTTCTTTCTCTTTTTGTCTTCTGGAGTCCCTATATATAATTTGAATGTTGATGTGTTTGATATATTCTAGAGGTCTCTGAGACTATACTCAGCTCTTTTCATTCTTTGCACTTCATTCTGTTCTTCAGCATTTATTTCCACCATTCTATCTTCCATCTCACTTATCCATTCTTCTTCCTCAGATAGTCTACTCTTAATTCCTTCTAGATTATTTTTTAAGCTCCATAATTCTGTGGATTGTCTTTGTTTTGTGTGTGTGTGTTCTTATTTACTTGTAGGTCTTTGTTCAATGTGTTGATTCTTATATTTTCTCCATTCTATTTTTGAGGTTTTGGATCTTCTTTACTATTTTTATTCTGAAATTTCTTTCAAACAATTTGTCTAATTCCTGCTTATTTATTTGGTGTTGTATGTTTGTAGGTTGCACCTTCATTTTTTTCTGTATTTCTCTGCCTTTTCATTATTGTTAATATTTTTTTAGCTTATCTTTGAGGTCTTCTTTTCCCAGACTTTGAAGTTGAATTCTTTCTTTCTTTTGGTTTTGCCTTCATAAGGTTTGTCCAGTGGTTTGTATAAGCTTCATTTAAGGTGTGAGAGGAGGTGAGTTTTTATTCTTTTATTTGTGCTTTCTCCCTCTGATTGGCAGGCCTGAGTTAGGTCTGCTGCTGATTGGATTCATATTGTTTTCTTGTTTGTTGTTTGGATGAGGCATCTTGCTCAGGGTGACTGTATAAGTCCCTTTGACATTTGCTGTAATGCTGGTTTGTTGGTTCTAATTTCTCTTAGTTTTCAATTGCCTGTAAAGTTTTTGATTCATCCAGCAGTTCCGAATGAGATCCTTGCTGGGTAGAGCAATCTTGGTTGTAGATTTTTCCCTGTATGTATTTTAAATATGTTCTG
Organism: Tragulus kanchil; assembly: GCA_022376925.1. Taxonomy (NCBI): domain Eukaryota; kingdom Metazoa; phylum Chordata; class Mammalia; order Artiodactyla; family Tragulidae; genus Tragulus; species Tragulus kanchil. The sequence continues at coordinate 52,721,923 of JAIOJX010000027.1, read as the reverse complement.
CCTTTCTTTCTGGCCTACAGAGTTTCTGATGAAAGAACAGCTGCTAAATACATGGGGTTTCCCTTGTATTCCATTTGTTGCTTTCTCTTAGGGTTTTTAATAATTTTTCTTTGTGTTTGATTTGTTTTAGCTTAATCAGTACGTAGTTTGGAGGGTTACTTGTGTGGTTTATCCTGTATGAGACTCCGTGCTTTTTGGATTTGATTGACAATTTGCTTTACCAATGCTGGGGACATTTTCAACTATAGTCTCTTCAAAATTTTTCTCATACCATTTCTTTCTCTTTTTGTCTTCTGGAGTCCCTATATATAATTTGAATGTTGATGTGTTTGATATATTCTAGAGGTCTCTGAGACTATACTCAGCTCTTTTCATTCTTTGCACTTCATTCTGTTCTTCAGCATTTATTTCCACCATTCTATCTTCCATCTCACTTATCCATTCTTCTTCCTCAGATAGTCTACTCTTAATTCCTTCTAGATTATTTTTTAAGCTCCATAATTCTGTGGATTGTCTTTGTTTTGTGTGTGTGTGTTCTTATTTACTTGTAGGTCTTTGTTCAATGTGTTGATTCTTATATTTTCTCCATTCTATTTTTGAGGTTTTGGATCTTCTTTACTATTTTTATTCTGAAATTTCTTTCAAACAATTTGTCTAATTCCTGCTTATTTATTTGGAGTTGTATGTTTGTAGGTTGCACCTTCATTTTTTTCTGTATTTCTCTGCCTTTTCATTATTGTTAATATTTTTTTAGCTTATCTTTGAGGTCTTCTTTTCCCAGACTTTGAAGTTGAATTCTTTCTTTCTTTTGGTTTTGCCTTCATAAGGTTTGTCCAGTGGTTTGTATAAGCTTCATTTAAGGTGTGAGAGGAGGTGAGTTTTTATTCTTTTATTTGTGCTTTCTCCCTCTGATTGGCAGGCCTGAGTTAGGTCTGCTGCTGATTGGATTCATATTGTTTTCTTGTTTGTTGTTTGGATGAGGCATCTTGCTCAGGGTGTTACTGGTGGTTGGGTGATGCCTCATCTTACATACAAGTGTTTGCCTTTGTGGAACTTCTTGCTGTTTAATTCTCCCTAGTGTTAAGTGTTCTCTGAGAGTGTAGGTTCTTGGAGCCAGTGCTCCTTCTCTGAAGTTCTGGAGCTTGATCTCTGACTGGGGAATGGAGATTTCATGGCTGATTTGCAATGACATTAAATGGTATTAAATAAAATACACAGAAATGAGGACTAGAAAGTATACCCCTGACAAATGGCAACTAAAATATCCTATAAATATTATCTAAAGTATTGCAATACACACACATGTATACTGAAATATATATTTATACCTATAGCAATACATAAGCAGTCCAAAAGAAAAAAACATAAAGAAATATACAGTGCAGTAGATTAACCCAGTGAGTATAGGAAACAAAAAGTGATGTCTACCAATTACTACCCAAACTAACTAAAACACAAATTGGAAAACAATACTAGAGCAATGTTCCAATTGGGGATAAAGCAATGAAAACAAAATAAACTAATAAATATGATGATGAAAATAAAGAAGAGAAAGAAAATATATCAAAGAAAGATAGAATAGTAATTCTAAGTTAAATAGAGGAAGATTAAGAATATTTGTTTATATTAAAGTTTAGTGCAATAAGAAAAAAAACTGTAGAGAAAGAAAACAGAGGAATAGTTGTAGAAAAACTAATAACAGGTGTAAAAAAGGAAAAGAGAGAGAGAGAGAAAATATAGAAAAACAAAGCAAAATAAAAAGAAGCCCTCTCAGAATCACTAAAGACTAATGTAGAATCAGAAGTCTATAACCAAAATAAAATGTAATTCTAAAAAATCCTAAAGATTTGAATATATTTAATAGTATTAATAAAATTGACAAGTACAAGAACAGAAGGGGAAGAAAATATATAAGAGGTGAGGGGAGGAGTGAAAAAAAAACAAAAACAAAAACAAATCCAGAAGCAGCTCCAGGGCAAGTATAAATGTCAACATAATAAATGATTTTGTTTTTGTCTTTGGTCACTGCTTTCCACCGCGTTTCCTGTGCTGGCTATGCAAAAGTACAGACAACTATTGTCAGAGGAGATAGGGGGCTCTGAGAGCTTTTTATAACCTGTTTCAGGTTTGTCCCAGGGAAGATTGAGTGTGAAGGAAGTTCAGAGGCTTGGACTGGGTCATAGGAACTCTGGAAGTGCCAAATGTTAAGGTACACAGACTGCCTCAACCACAAGTGCTATGACCTTATTAGCGTATTTTCCTTATATTTGGTAGCAGTCGAATCTGAAGGCCTCTTTCACTGGTTCTTTTCTATAGCTCTCCCTGTTAAAGCACTGAAAGGCCTGCCCTGGCTGGGTGATTCAGATCTTTAATCTAATTATCTGTTGATGGGTGGAGATATGCTCCCTCCGAATAGTTTGACCTGAGGTCTAACTATAGGTTTGTACAGTTTGGGAACATCTTGGTCCCAAAATATATCTTGGTAATCTTGACTCCAGCTTATGTTTCATCCAGATCAGCATTTTTTATGATGGGCTCTGCATATAAGTTAAATAACCAGAGTGACAACATACAGCCTTGACATACTCCTTTCCCTATTTGGAACCTGTCTGCTGTTCCATGTCTGGGTCTAACTGTTGTTTCTTGTCCAGCATACAAGAGGCAGGTAAGGTGGTCTTTTATTTCCATCTCTTTAAGAAGTATTTGTTGAATAGCCTTTCTGTCCTTTATAATTCCAGTAAATGAGAAACAAAATATTTTACCTTAAAAGTGCAGTTTTCTCCTGACCCTTGCTAACTTGACTTTGTCTGCCTTGAGAACTGTCTAACACTTCAACGCCCTTCTTTTTCTCCCAGTTTGAGTGTGTGAAATAATTGACATACACAATATAAGTTTAAGGTATACAGCAAGATGGTTTGATTTACCTATATTGTGTAGTAAGCATCACAATAGACGTGGTCTGCCTCCATCATTTCAGTTAAAAATAAAACATTTTCCTTACGATGAGAGCTCAACATCTCCTCTTTCATCCTATTTCCTTATTTTAATCTTTCATAATTATAAACTAGTACAATGACCTTTTTGCTGAGCATATGTACCTAATTTGGGTTCTTAATTTATCCTCCACAGGATAAATGTGCTATCTAAACATTCTTAATCTCCTTCCTTTCACAGAAAATCTTACCCAAATATTATACTTTGATTTTCTTATCTAATCAAAAGTGGTTTCCTGATATTTCATCTACCATATTATAAAATTTTAAATTTATTCTATGGCATTACAACTTTTAATATCCTCCAATATGCAGATATGTCTTCCCTTGCTACTTTACAGCCCATATGTTGTCACCTGTTTTATTTATACTAGGTAAATGGGTAGGCAAAAAATGGGCACTCAGTAAATATTAAATGAAAAATTAAAAAAAAATAGTACCATTGCACAAAAGTTATTTTAAGAAAGAAGACATATATTTCTGAGTTTCAGTTTCTTAAAAATGTCAAATGATAACAATAAAAATAACTGTATATAGAGGGGTTATAGATAGGAAATATAATGTGGGAAAGTAAACTTAAATTTAATTTACTTTCCTGGCCATATTTGAAGTGGGTATAAATTCAGGTGTTAACTTGAAGTTGATAGAAAGCAATCACATATAAGAAAGCATAAAAACAGTAATACCATCTCAATATTCCATTACACTACACAGGTACAGGAATAAAATAAAATATACTTCCAAACGTGGAAGAATTTCACTTAGGTCCAGTACTCAAGTTCTGAGGCAAAATAAAAGGTAGGATAAATGTAGAAACCTTGAGTTTATCCAGGTCTCATTTTCAAATTCTAACTAAACAGCTTACATTTAGCACAATTTTCCCTGTCTGATCATTTGAGGTTATGTGCAGGGTGAGAGCAAGTGAGAAATTTTGGTGCATGGAATGATAGGCAAACGTCTTCAGACATGAACAAAAGAAGAGTATAATTTTTTAAAAAATAAGCAATTTTGAATAAAAGGGTTCTAGTGACTAATTACTGTAAAAACCCTTTCAGCTGACTCTTTTCTATAATCTGTGACTTTTTAAGCATTTTTATGTTACTCCTTACAACATTCCACCCAAGACTGGCCTGAAACCTAAAATAATGTCACGTCTTAAAACCAATATCTCATTGTTCAGCAATAGGAAACTCTAGGTAAAAATAACCTAATATAGTACCTCCTTTTCTCTTCCTTGGAATGGTGAAATGTATCTGTTCACTAAGGTGAGACAATTATAAAATTTCATATAGTAAAAGAGATATGAAAGTAGTAGGAAGTGACACACAATTATAGCTTAATAATAATTTCAGATTAAATTTAATACTAATATCATAATACTATCTTATTATAATTAGTCATTATAATACAATGACTAAAGCTGTGATTTAATGAGTATATATTTAATAATATACATACATTTATAAATTTATAACACACATATATGTATCTTCAACTTAACTATAATTTTCTGGATTATGCAACATGTACACACTGTTATACCTATTTAATTTTATAGATAATGACATTGAAGTTCAGACTCTAAGACACAAATTCAAAATTCCATACCCCATAGGTACAATGTTGAGACTGAAACAGAGGTTCAAAATTTACAGTCAATAAAAGTGATAATTTATGTATCTATAAATTTCTATGAGTTGTCCAATAGATACATTCCATGAAGGCAGTAAAATATTGGTTTAACTGTGTCAGTATCAATAATCCACCAAATGGTGCAGATGAAAAGTAAGGCTTTTTATTCTAGACACAGATATTCACTCTCATTTGCACAAGTAGATTTTTCAGTAATTTAGAATGTCTAGATATTGTTCCTTTGAGGTGAATTCCTTATTGCATATTGCTATATGCATAAATCCACAGAAAACTTGTACCTAAGTAAAGATTTTTTCTTCCAAAAGCAGTCTTTCTCTATAGGGAGGATAAATGTAGAAACCTTGAGTTTATCCAGGTCTCATTTTCAAATTCTAACTAAACAGCTTACATTTAGCACAATTTTCCCTGTCTGATCATTTGAGGTTATGTGCAGGGTGAGAGCAAGTGAGAAATTTTGGTGCATGGAATGATAGGCAAACGTCTTCAGACATGAACAAAAGAAGAGTATAATTTTTTAAAAAATAAGCAATTTTGAATAAAAGGGTTCTAGTGACTAATTACTGTAAAAACCCTTTCAGCTGACTCTTTTCTATAATCTGTGACTTTTTAAGCATTTTTATGTTACTCCTTACAACATTCCACCCAAGACTGGCCTGAAACCTAAAATAATGTCACGTCTTAAAACCAATATCTCATTGTTCAGCAATAGGAAACTCTAGGTAAAAATAACCTAATATAGTACCTCCTTTTCTCTTCCTTGGAATGGTGAAATGTATCTGTTCACTAAGGTGAGACAATTATAAAATTTCATATAGTAAAAGAGATATGAAAGTAGTAGGAAGTGACACACAATTATAGCTTAATAATAATTTCAGATTAAATTTAATACTAATATCATAATACTATCTTATTATAATTAGTCATTATAATACAATGACTAAAGCTGTGATTTAATGAGTATATATTTAATAATATACATACATTTATAAATTTATAACACACATATATGTATCTTCAACTTAACTATAATTTTCTGGATTATGCAACATGTACACACTGTTATACCTATTTAATTTTATAGATAATGACATTGAAGTTCAGACTCTAAGACACAAATTCAAAATTCCATACCCCATAGGTACAATGTTGAGACTGAAACAGAGGTTCAAAATTTACAGTCAATAAAAGTGATAATTTATGTATCTATAAATTTCTATGAGTTGTCCAATAGATACATTCCATGAAGGCAGTAAAATATTGGTTTAACTGTGTCAGTATCAATAATCCACCAAATGGTGCAGATGAAAAGTAAGGCTTTTTATTCTAGACACAGATATTCACTCTCATTTGCACAAGTAGATTTTTCAGTAATTTAGAATGTCTAGATATTGTTCCTTTGAGGTGAATTCCTTATTGCATATTGCTATATGCATAAATCCACAGAAAACTTGTACCTAAGTAAAGATTTTTTCTTCCAAAAGCAGTCTTTCTCTATAGCAATCCCCCTCTGGTAGAGAATTCAGTTTTTGGAAAACTTTATAAAAGAGATTAATGATGTTAGTCACTCTACATCATAAAGTTCTTATGATCTGTTCAGCGAATAGCAGTATTTAATGAGTTCAGCATCCTCAAAGATAAAAGTATGTTAAAGCATCCAAGATGATAAAGTATGCACTGTACAGCACTAATCATAATGGCTTAATTAGAATTTGATGTGAATTTTATGTTCATTAGAATTTATAGTAGCTAAAAATTTAAGTGTTTAGTTAGTCAGTATTTTCCAACATCATAATTCTGGTGAGAATGTATTCCCTTCAAATTCAGAACTTTGTGAGAAAGTTGGTATCAGTATAAACTTCACCTAAAAGAGAAAATTCCCAATTCTCAAGCCTATGTACAAGTCAAGTGATAGCAGATGGTAAAGTCAGACAGGGATGAATAACACACGCTCTATTTATGACCAGTCCTGTTTATGACCAGAAGGGTGTAGCTGCCATCTAGCATAATTTTTGGAGGGTGTTGAAAGGTCACTGTAATCAAAATGTTGATTTAATGTTATTTTGTGATTTGGTGTCAGATAAAATTTGTCAAGCTATAACTATATGTCAGGTGCACTTTGGTGGCTTTCACATATACTATCTTTGAAAACAAAACAAAACAAAAAAACTCCTACACAAATATGACTTTTACCTCTGTTTACTAGATCAACAAACTAAGGCCTGTAGAAGGCAAGAATTTGCAGATATAAAACTTAGACAATAGGCAAGCTAAGATTTAGATACAACTCCTCTAATTCCAAGTGTAGTATATATGTATTTCTCATTGACATTCTCACTACTCAGGAGTATTCTAAAGACCACTGCATTTTACTAGTTTCCTTTACACTGATACGTAAAAGGGGGAACATTTTACAATCAACTGAAGCTTTAGCTCTGAGAAACAATCTGATAAACCCAGGTATATTACATACATGTCCTCAGTCACTCAGTTGCTCAGTCATTGCCAACTCTTTGTGACCACATGCACTTTAGCCCACCAGACACCTCTGTCCAGGGAAATTTTCAGACAAGAATACTGGAGTGGGTTGTCATTTCCTTTTCCAATTTTACAGATGCCTGTATATAAAATCTAAAAAAAGATATTGACAAAATGGGGTTGAACAAAAAGGAAGGTCATGATGATGAACAAACTCTAAGCTATGAAACAGAGAAAACATTTATAAGATTCATGCCTTTCAAATATTTGGAATAATTATAAGATATTTTCTATATGTTATGAGACAATGATATGAATAATAAAGGGGCAATGTCTGGTTAGAGATATCTAAAATATAATTCCTTCTCTCAGAGGTAGGAAGTAACTTTGAGAGTATCAAGAGAAGGCTAAATAAATTCTTCACAGTAATCTAAAAGATTCTACAAGGTTTTTTTGGGAGAATGTATTCCCTTCAAATTCAGAACTTTGTGAGAAAGTTGGTATCAGTATAAACTTCACCTAAGAGAAAATTCCCAATTCTCAAGCCTATGTACAAGTCAAGTGATAGCAGATGGTAAAGTCAGACAGGGATGAATAACACACGCTCTATTTATGACCAGTCCTGTTTATGACCAGAAGGGTGTAGCTGCCATCTAGCATAATTTTTGGAGGGTGTTGAAAGGTCACTGTAATCAAAATGTTGATTTAATGTTATTTTGTGATTTGGTGTCAGATAAAATTTGTCAAGCTATAACTATATGTCAGGTGCACTTTGGTGGCTTTCACATATACTATCTTTGAAAACAAAACAAAACAAAAAAACTCCTACACAAATATGACTTTTACCTCTGTTTACTAGATCAACAAACTAAGGCCTGTAGAAGGCAAGAATTTGCAGATATAAAACTTAGACAATAGGCAAGCTAAGATTTAGATACAACTCCTCTAATTCCAAGTGTAGTATATATGTATTTCTCATTGACATTCTCACTACTCAGGAGTATTCTAAAGACCACTGCATTTTACTAGTTTCCTTTACACTGATACGTAAAAGGGGGAACATTTTACAATCAACTGAAGCTTTAGCTCTGAGAAACAATCTGATAAACCCAGGTATATTACATACATGTCCTCAGTCACTCAGTTGCTCAGTCATTGCCAACTCTTTGTGACCACATGCACTTTAGCCCACCAGACACCTCTGTCCAGGGAAATTTTCAGACAAGAATACTGGAGTGGGTTGTCATTTCCTTTTCCAATTTTACAGATGCCTGTATATAAAATCTAAAAAAAGATATTGACAAAATGGGGTTGAACAAAAAGGAAGGTCATGATGATGAACAAACTCTAAGCTATGAAACAGAGAAAACATTTATAAGATTCATGCCTTTCAAATATTTGGAATAATTATAAGATATTTTCTATATGTTATGAGACAATGATATGAATAATAAAGGGGCAATGTCTGGTTAGAGATATCTAAAATATAATTCCTTCTCTCAGAGGTAGGAAGTAACTTTGAGAGTATCAAGAGAAGGCTAAATAAATTCTTCACAGTAATCTAAAAAGATTCTACAAGGAATATATTGATTGAGATACATAACTTCTAGATTCTACCCTTACTATGACACTCTATGATAATAAATAAAGTGCTAAATTTTTTATGATAAAGTTTTATAAAACTTACAGTGAAGGGGAATTTCAGATTAGAAATATTTATTGAAGATATGTTAGAAGAACTTGAATGCTTCAACATAAGTTGAGGTCACTCACTAGAATTGTTGAAAAATAAATGCTATGTACAAAAATTTGATTTAAACAAAAAAGTTAGTAAAATTAATGAGGGAATGAATGTCTTTTGAACAAAACTTTCAGCAGCAACTGTATGTTCCTGTTTTTAACTATTGTAATGAATGTGCAATATAATTTCCTGGGATTCTAATGTGGATTTCAGGTCAGTTCAATTCAGTCACTCAGTCGTATCCGACTCTTTGTGACCCCATGGAATGCAGCATTTCCTTCCCCATGGCCCTTGACCGTTTCACAGAGCTTCTTCAAACTCATGCCTATTGATTCAGTGATGCCATCCAATGATTTCATTCTCTGTCTTCCCATTATTTTGTGCCTTCTATTTTTCCCAAAATCAGAATCTTTCCCAATGAGTCATCTCTTCACTTTGGGTGGCCAAAATATGTGCATTTACCTGATTACTAACATTGACCGTCTTTTCTCATATTTTTGTACTTTGTATATCTTCCTTTATGTCACTTCTGTTTAATTCTTCTGCTTACTTTTATATTATGCAGTGCATGCTCAGTCCTATCCAAATTTGTGACTCCATGGACTGTAGCCCTCCAAGCTCCTCAGTCCATGGGATATCCCAGTCCAGAATACTGTAATGGGTTGAAATATCTTTCTCCAGTATATCTTTGCAACCCAGTGATTCAAGGAAGGTCATGATGATGAACAAACTCTAAGCTATGAAACAGAGAAAACATTTATAAGATTCATGCCTTTCAAATATTTGGAATAATTATAAGATATTTTCTATATGTTATGAGACAATGATATGAATAATAAAGGGGCAATGTCTGGTTAGAGATATCTAAAATATAATTCCTTCTCTCAGAGGTAGGAAGTAACTTTGAGAGTATCAAGAGAAGGCTAAATAAATTCTTCACAGTAATCTAAAAAGATTCTACAAGGAATATATTGATTGAGATACATAACTTCTAGATTCTACCCTTACTATGACACTCTATGATAATAAATAAAGTGCTAAATTTTTTATGATAAAGTTTTATAAAACTTACAGTGAAGGGGAATTTCAGATTAGAAATATTTATTGAAGATATGTTAGAAGAACTTGAATGCTTCAACATAAGTTGAGGTCACTCACTAGAATTGTTGAAAAATAAATGCTATGTACAAAAATTTGATTTAAACAAAAAAGTTAGTAAAATTAATGAGGGAATGAATGTCTTTTGAACAAAACTTTCAGCAGCAACTGTATGTTCCTGTTTTTAACTATTGTAATGAATGTGCAATATAATTTCCTGGGATTCTAATGTGGATTTCAGGTCAGTTCAATTCAGTCACTCAGTCGTATCCGACTCTTTGTGACCCCATGGAATGCAGCATTTCCTTCCCCATGGCCCTTGACCGTTTCACAGAGCTTCTTCAAACTCATGCCTATTGATTCAGTGATGCCATCCAATGATTTCATTCTCTGTCTTCCCATTATTTTGTGCCTTCTATTTTTCCCAACATCAGAATCTTTCCCAATGAGTCATCTCTTCACTTTGGGTGGCCAAAATATGTGCATTTACCTGATTACTAACATTGACCGTCTTTTCTCATATTTTTGTACTTTGTATATCTTCCTTTATGTCACTTCTGTTTAATTCTTCTGCTTACTTTTATATTATGCAGTGCATGCTCAGTCCTATCCAAATTTGTGACTCCATGGACTGTAGCCCTCCAAGCTCCTCAGTCCATGGGATATCCCAGTCCAGAATACTGTAATGGGTTGAAATATCTTTCTCCAGTATATCTTTGCAACCCAGTGATTCAACCTTTGTCTCTTGCATCTCCATTGGCAGACAGATTCTTATCTGTCTTAACATTATCACCAACTGGGAAGTCCCAAATGGTAGCAAGGGCTCCTAATACACACACACACACACACACACACACACACACAGACACTTCTACTTAATTAAAATAGGGTGAAGCCTTTGACCGTGTGGATTTCAACCACTATGGAAAATTCTTGAAGAGGTGGGAGTGCCAGATCACTTTGCCTGTCTCCTGAGTAAAAAGTATGCAGGTCAACAAGCAACAGTTAGAATGAACATTGAAAAATAAATTAGTTCAAAATTGGAAAGGTGTACCTCAAGGGTGTATATATCCACTCTGTTTATTAACTTATATGTAGAATACACTTTGCAAAATGTGGGCTGGAATCAAGGTTTGTGGGAGAAATACTAGCAATCTATGATATGCAAATAATATATATCTAGTGGCAGAAAGTGAAAATGACCTAAAAGGCCTCCTATTTTTTATCAAGAATTTATTTTTAATATTAAAAAAATCAGCTACTGGTCACTCCCTACTTTCCATATAATTGTCTTTCATTTTATAATACCTATGAATGAAACATAATTGAAATTTTTGAATCATTATATTGTACTCCTATAACTTATATAATATATATCAAGTATAATACAATAATTATAAAAATGCTTTTAAAATTATATATGCCAAATTGTTACTGAGAAAGCCACTAAATTTAGAGATTAGCATTTATCATTCCTAGTGATCGAAATATCTTTATTTTATTTTTCTATGTAAAATTATTTATTTATATTATTTTGCTTTTACAGAGTTTTGTTGGTTACAGCTCTATATAATCCCATATCCAACATAGGCATATCTTTGATCCCTCCCACATGGGTCCCCCTCCCACTTAACCCCATCCCATCCCTGCAGGTTGTTGCCTAGCCCCCATGTAAGACCTCCATAGTTTTTTCCTTTTTCATTGTTTAATTCTTCTGCTTACTTTTATATTATGCAGTGCATGCTCAGTCCTATCCAAATTTGTGACTCCATGGACTGTAGCCCTCCAAGCTCCTCAGTCCATGGGATATCCCAGTCCAGAATACTGTAATGGGTTGAAATATCTTTCTCCAGTATATCTTTGCAACCCAGTGATTCAACCTTTGTCTCTTGCATCTCCATTGGCAGACAGATTCTTATCTGTCTTAACATTATCACCAACTGGGAAGTCCCAAATGGTAGCAAGGGCTCCTAATACACACACACACACACACACACACACACACACAGACACTTCTACTTAATTAAAATAGGGTGAAGCCTTTGACCGTGTGGATTTCAACCACTATGGAAAATTCTTGAAGAGGTGGGAGTGCCAGATCACTTTGCCTGTCTCCTGAGTAAAAAGTATGCAGGTCAACAAGCAACAGTTAGAATGAACATTGAAAAATAAATTAGTTCAAAATTGGAAAGGTGTACCTCAAGGGTGTATATATCCACTCTGTTTATTAACTTATATGTAGAATACACTTTGCAAAATGTGGGCTGGAATCAAGGTTTGTGGGAGAAATACTAGCAATCTATGATATGCAAATAATATATATCTAGTGGCAGAAAGTGAAAATGACCTAAAAGGCCTCCTATTTTTTATCAAGAATTTATTTTTAATATTAAAAAAATCAGCTACTGGTCACTCCCTACTTTCCATATAATTGTCTTTCATTTTATAATACCTATGAATGAAACATAATTGAAATTTTTGAATCATTATATTGTACTCCTATAACTTATATAATATATATCAAGTATAATACGATAATTATAAAATGCTTTTAAAATTATATATGCCAAATTGTTACTGAGAAAGCCACTAAATTTAGAGATTAGCATTTATCATTCCTAGTGATCGAAATATCTTTATTTTATTTTTCTATGTAAAATTATTTATTTATATTATTTTGCTTTTACAGAGTTTTGTTGGTTACAGCTCTATATAATCCCATATCCAACATAGGCATATCTTTGATCCCTCCCACATGGGTCCCCCTCCCACTTAACCCCATCCCATCCCTGCAGGTTGTTGCCTAGCCCCCATGTAAGATCTCTTAGTCCCACAGTTCATTCTTAATGGTTATCTCTTTTACATATGACAACGTATGTTTCCATGTTACTCTTGCTAAACTTCCCATTTACTCTTCCTTCCCCTCAATGTCCAGTATCTTCCATATTTACCACAGTGGATCCAGGCACAAAACAATGGTGGTCATGGTGCCTGACTTCAGCAGATTTGCACCAGTGAGTCTGTCCTGGTAGTTTTGTGTGCAACTGAGTCGCACCTAAGCTGGTTGCCTGCTTTCCCGCAGCTGAGGTAGGATGAAGGACACGTTCAACAGCTATTCTGCAGTAGACAGCTCTCACAGAGGAAAACTCAGTAGCTCAGTCTTCAGTGCAAGCACTCTAGTGCCACCTACCTCACACTGGTAGCTTAGAAACGGATTTTCTGGCTTCTATTCCAACAACCAGGGAACGGAATCAGCCCCAGACAGAAATTGTGACAACCAGAGAACAAGAAGAATGACTCATTCAACATTATATGTAGGTGTTGGTCATCATAACCAAAATCACACACCCAACAAGTTTACAACACAAGTACACCCTGAGGAAAGATATGGCAAGCATTTATACTAATTAAAACGTCCTTAAACCAAAATATTAATCTTATATAGCTATCAGTGGACACTGCCACATAAAACAATCCCTTCAAGACCACAGTAGATGGTTCTCTTAAACTCATAGGGTCAGAGAAGCATATGTAAAATAAATAAGCAGAGGAATCACTTCCAATTAAAAGATGAAGAGAATTTCCCTGAAAGAACAATAAAAGAGACCTGTAAAATCTAACAAATCCCAAATTCAAAAAGGAGGTAATAAAATTACTGAAGGAATTAAGAATGGCTCTTTGGTGACTCAGTAATAAAGAATCCACCTGCCAATGCAGGAGACATAGGAGATGTGGATTCAAACCTTGGCCTTGGAAGGTTGCCTGGAGGAGTATTCTTGCCTGGGAAATCCCTTGGAAAGAGGAGTCTGGGAAGTAAAGCCCATGAGAATACAAAGAGTCGGACATGACTGAGTGATTAAGCACACACAGGCTTTGATGAAAATGCAGATCAGTATAAAAAGGAATTAGAACTTATAAACAAAAGCCAAATAAAATTAGAAAACTCAATTGCCAAGGTGCAGGCTTATCTAAAAGCAACAAATAGAAAATGGTACAGTGAAGAATAACTTAACCGGGTAAACAGGATAATGGAATCCCCTAATGAGAACAGCAGACCAAAAGACATATTTTTAAATTGACAGCTATATATACAAAATCTATGGAATAATAAAAAGCATGCCAATCCATGTATAACATGATTCTGTTGATTATGGTGCCTGACTGGTATTTTAGAAGAAGAAACAAAAAAGGAGATTTAAAGTGTATTTGAAGAATTATGTCTGACAGCTTTCCAAATCATAAAAAAGAAACTGATATTCAGGTACAGGAAGCACAAAGGTTCCTAAACAAGATGAACCCAAACAAATTTATACCAAGATATTTTATAATGGAAGTGGCAAAAGTTAAAGATTGAGTATTCTAAAGGCAGCAAGAAAAAAAAAAGAGTTTGTTACAGGAAAATTCCCATAAGTCTACCAAAATATCTCTATTCAGAGACATTGCAAGCTAGTAAGAAGTGCCAAGAGAGCTTCAAAGTTCTAAAATAGAGAAAAAATCCTGCAACATAAAAGATTCTCCACAACAAGATTATCAATAAGTAGAGAAAGAGATACAAATGATTTCTGAAGCAATCAAAAAATGAAACAATATACAACAATACCAAACATCCTAAAGTAAATATTTTTTTCACAATCACAAGAGGTTTTTTTTTTTTAGTTTGCTTTTTTGAATTTACAGAGTTTTGTTATTTACAGATATGTATAATTCCAACTCAGCCATATGTATATCCCATTCCCCCCATCCCACCTCTCTAGACATTCTAAAATAAATATTGAAAGGTACTATCTACATAGTAAGGAAACAAGAAACTACAGGAAACCAAATATCGCAGATGAAAATCAAATCATTTGTCAGAATACAGAAAATAAATAAATAACAAAAACAATTTTGCAAGCAATGATAACTATAATGAACATAAAGATGTAAAAGAGAACATCAAAATCATCAAATATGGGGGAAAGGTATAAGAAAATAAAATGTGTTTGAGCTTATGTGACCACAAGTCTAAAGTAAACAGGAAGAATTAAACAAAGCTATCTAATTTGGAAGGGAAGGGCTAAAAATGTTATCATATATAGATGTTGCTGTTGTTATTAATTGTTAAGTCATGTGTGACTCTGTTGCAACCCAGGTTCCACTGTTCATGGGATTTTACAAGTAAGAATATGGAGCTGGGTTGTCATTTCTATTTTATTTTATTTTATTTTGCTTTTACAGACTTTTGTTGTTTACAGCTGTATATAATCCCAAAACTGTCATAGGCATATTTTTGGTCCCTTCCACATGATGTTCCCTCCCAGTCCCCCACATCTCGCCCCTCCAGGTTGTTGCCTAGCCCCCATGTAAGATCCCTTAGTTCCACAGTACATTAACAATGGCTATCTCTTTTACATATGATAATGTAGGTTTCCATGTTAATTTTTCCAAACTTTTCACTCATTTTCCCCTCCCCACAATGTCCGTAGTTCTTTTCTCTATGTCTTTTTCTCCATCGCTGTTCTGCATGTGTGTTCATCAGTACCATCTTAATAGATTTCATATATATATATATATATATGTATATGTATATATATGTTAGTATATTCTATTTGTCCTTTTCCTTTTGACTTATTTCACTTTGTATAGCAGGTTCTAGGTGCATCCACCTCATTATGGTCAGTGGTGTGATTGAGGAACAGGTGTTCCAGGACGGGGCCAGAGCCCTGTGCTCCAGTCTCTGTGGGAATTGGGAACAGGGTTTTTCAGGAGTGTTTTACCGGTGCACCTTCATTTCACAGACCACCCCTCTCTGCTGTGCCACCCCGTTCCACAGGGTTTGTGCTTCCAGAGCCATCTGTTCAAGCCTTCATGAAAGCTGGGCAACGGGCTTGCAGGAGTGCTGAAGCAATTCACTGTTAGTCTGTGGAGAATTTATGGCCTGAAAGTTTCATTTTACTCTCCAAATATCGCAGATGAAAATCAAATCATTTGTCAGAATACAGAAAATAAATAAATAACAAAAACAATTTTGCAAGCAATGATAACTATAATGAACATAAAGATGTAAAAGAGAACATCAAAATCATCAAATATGGGGGAAAGGTATAAGAAAATAAAATGTGTTTGAGCTTATGTGACCACAAGTCTAAAGTAAACAGGAAGAATTAAACAAAGCTATCTAATTTGGAAGGGAAGGGCTAAAAATGTTATCATATATAGATGTTGCTGTTGTTATTAATTGTTAAGTCATGTGTGACTCTGTTGCAACCCAGGTTCCACTGTTCATGGGATTTTACAAGTAAGAATATGGAGCTGGGTTGTCATTTCTATTTTATTTTATTTTATTTTGCTTTTACAGACTTTTGTTGTTTACAGCTGTATATAATCCCAAAACTGTCATAGGCATATTTTTGGTCCCTTCCACATGATGTTCCCTCCCAGTCCCCCACATCTCGCCCCTCCAGGTTGTTGCCTAGCCCCCATGTAAGATCCCTTAGTTCCACAGTACATTAACAATGGCTATCTCTTTTACATATGATAATGTAGGTTTCCATGTTAATTTTTCCAAACTTTTCACTCATTTTCCCCTCCCCACAATGTCCGTAGTTCTTTTCTCTATGTCTTTTTCTCCATCGCTGTTCTGCATGTGTGTTCATCAGTACCATCTTAATAGATTTCATATATATATATATATATATATGTATATGTATATATATGTTAGTATATTCTATTTGTCCTTTTCCTTTTGACTTATTTCACTTTGTATAGCAGGTTCTAGGTGCATCCACCTCATTATGGTCAGTGGTGTGATTGAGGAACAGGTGTTCCAGGACGGGGCCAGAGCCCTGTGCTCCAGTCTCTGTGGGAATTGGGAACAGGGTTTTTCAGGAGTGTTTTACCGGTGCACCTTCATTTCACAGACCACCCCTCTCTGCTGTGCCACCCCGTTCCACAGGGTTTGTGCTTCCAGAGCCATCTGTTCAAGCCTTCATGAAAGCTGGGCAACGGGGCTTGCAGGAGTGCTGAAGCAATTCACTGTTAGTCTGTGGAGAATTTATGGCCTGAAAGTTTCATTTTACTCTCCCTAAGGATCCGTCATACTCCTTATCTATCTTTGCTAGGGTAATCCCTGTGCAGAATTCTCTTTCTGCTCCTCCTCACCCTCTTGAACACTCAGTTGTCTTTTGACCCTTCCTTTGTCGTCTAGGAGTTGGATTGCAAGGTTTGTTCCATATCTCGATCAATATATGTTGAGTCTGTTGGGGAGCTGGCAGTAATTCCATCTTACTCCTCCACCATCTTCCACGGTGGTTCCTATTCTTAGTTTTTTAAGGAAGCTTCATACTGTCTTCTATAGTGGTAGTAGAAATTTGCATTCCCTCCAACAAAGCAAGAGAGTTCCCTTTTCTTTGCACACTCTCCAACATTTATTATCAGTAGATTTTTTGATGGCTATTCTGACTGGTGTGAGGAGTTATCTCATTGCAGTTTTTTGATTTTGCATTTCTCTAATGATAAGTGACATTGAGCATCTTTTCATGTGTTTTTTTTTTTTTTTTTTTTTTGGCAATCTGTATATCTTCTTTGGAGAGATGTCTCCTTAGGTCTTTTTCCCATTTTTTGATTGAGCTATTTGTTTTTACAGTGTTGAATTGGCCTGAGTTGTTTGCATATTTTTATTTTTCTTTCTTTCTAATTTTTTTTTCTTTTTTTAATTGTGGCATATTTGTTTTACAATGTTGCATTAGCTTCAGGTGTACAGTGAATTTATTGTTATACATTTTTACAGAGTTTTCTTGTTTACAGATAAACACAATCCCCAAATAGTCATAGGTATAACCCTGACCCCTCCACTGAGCCCTTTTCCTCTTTTTGCCCTTCCTGCTCCCAGAGGTTGATGCTTAGTCCCCATGTAGGTTTCCTTAGTCTTACAGCTTTATCACAGTGGTAACCTCTATTACATATGATAGTGTAGATTTCCTTGTTGGTCTTTCCATACTTCTCATCCAATCTTCCCTCTCTCCAATGACCATAGGTCTGTTCTCATAAGTCTGTTTCTCTATTGCCATTCTGCATGTGCATTTATCCATACCATTTTACTAAATTCCATATACATACATTGGTATACTGCATTTGTCCTTTGCTTTTTGACTTCTTTTGCTTTGCATAATAAGTTCTAGATACATCCACCTCGTTAGGACTGATTGTTTTCCATTTCTTTTTGTGGCTGAGAAGTATACCATTGTATACATGTATCATAGTTTCTTTATACATTCATATATCAGTGGGCACCTGAAGATTTACTCCCCTAAGGACCCGTCATACTCCTTATCTATCTTTGCTAGGGTAATCCCTGTGCTTCTTTCTGCTCCTCCTCACCCTCTTGAACACTCAGTTGTCTTTTGACCCTTCCTTTGTCGTCTAGGAGTTGGATTGCAAGGTTTGTTCCATATCTCGATCAATATATGTTGAGTCTGTTGGGGAGCTGGCAGTAATTCCATCTTACTCCTCCACCATCTTCCACGGTGGTTCCTATTCTTAGTTTTTTAAGGAAGCTTCATACTGTCTTCTATAGTGGTAGTAGAAATTTGCATTCCCTCCAACAAAGCAAGAGAGTTCCCTTTTCTTTGCACACTCTCCAACATTTATTATCAGTAGATTTTTTGATGGCTATTCTGACTGGTGTGAGGAGTTATCTCATTGCAGTTTTTTGATTTTGCATTTCTCTAATGATAAGTGACATTGAGCATCTTTTCATGTTTTTTTTTTTTTTTTTTTTTTTTGGCAATCTGTATATCTTCTTTGGAGAGATGTCTCCTTAGGTCTTTTTCCCATTTTTTGATTGAGCTATTTGTTTTACAGTGTTGAATTGGCCTGAGTTGTTTGCATATTTTTATTTTTCTTTCTTTCTAATTTTTTTTTCTTTTTTTAATTGTGGCATATTTGTTTTACAATGTTGCATTAGCTTCAGGTGTACAGTGAATTTATTGTTATACATTTTTACAGAGTTTTCTTGTTTACAGATAAACACAATCCCCAAATAGTCATAGGTATAACCCTGACCCCTCCACTGAGCCCTTTTCCTCTTTTTGCCCTTCCTGCTCCCAGAGGTTGATGCTTAGTCCCCATGTAGGTTTCCTTAGTCTTACAGCTTTATCACAGTGGTAACCTCTATTACATATGATAGTGTAGATTTCCTTGTTGGTCTTTCCATACTTCTCATCCAATCTTCCCTCTCTCCAATGACCATAGGTCTGTTCTCATAAGTCTGTTTCTCTATTGCCATTCTGCATGTGCATTTATCCATACCATTTTACTAAATTCCATATACATACATTGGTATACTGCATTTGTCCTTTGCTTTTTGACTTCTTTTGCTTTGCATAATAAGTTCTAGATACATCCACCTCGTTAGGACTGATTGTTTTCCATTTCTTTTTGTGGCTGAGAAGTATACCATTGTATACATGTATCATAGTTTCTTTATACATTCATATATCAGTGGGCATCTAGGTGATTTCATGTTCTAGCTATTGTGTAGAGTGCTGCAATGAACACTAGGGTACAGGTGTCTCTCAATTTTGATTTCATCAGGATATATGCCTAATAATGGGATTGTTGGGTTATATGGTGCTTCTATTTTTAGTTTTTTAACATATCTTCATACTGTCTTTCATAGTAGTTGCATCAATTTACATTCTTACCAACAATGTAGGAGTGTTCCTTTTCTCCTCAACCTATCCAGCATTTATTATATGTAGTTTTTTTAATGGTGGCTATTCTGACTGCTGTGAGGTGATATCTCATGGTAGTTTTGATTTACATTTCTCTAATAAGAAGCAACTTTGAGCATATTTTCATTTGCTTTTTCCCCATCAGTATGTCTTCTTTGGAGAGATGACTCTTTAGGTCTTTTTTTCCTTTGTTTTTTTTTTGATGAGGTTGTTTGTTTTTTCAGTATAGAGTTGTCTAAGTTGATGGAAATTTTGGAAATTAATTCTTTGTTGGTTGTTTCATTTGTTAGGATTTTCTCGCATTCTTTGGGTTGTCTGTTTACCTTGTTTCTAGTTTCTTTGGCTGTACAAGAGCTTTTAAGTTTCATTAGTTCCCATATGTTTATTTTTCAGTTTATTTCTGATATTCTATAGGGCAGAACATAGAAGATTTTGCTTTGACTTATGTCTTTTAGCATTTTACCTATATTCTCCTCTAAGAATTTGATGGTTTCTGGTCTTACATTTAGGTCTTTAATTCATTTTGAGTTGATCTTTGTGAATGGTGTCAGGGAATGTTCCAACCTCATTTTTTTGCATGTAGCTGTCCAGTTTTCAAAGAACCACTTATAGAAGAAGCTTTTTCTGTCCCATTGTGTCTTATCACCTACATTGTCAGAAATAAAATAGGCATGGTGTGTGGACATAAGTCTGTTTCTCTATTGCCATTCTGCATGTGCATTTATCCATACCATTTTACTAAATTCCATATACATACATTGGTATACTGCATTTGTCCTTTGCTTTTTGACTTCTTTTGCTTTGCATAATAAGTTCTAGATACATCCACCTCGTTAGGACTGATTGTTTTCCATTTCTTTTTGTGGCTGAGAAGTATACCATTGTATACATGTATCATAGTTTCTTTATACATTCATATATCAGTGGGCATCTAGGTGATTTCATGTTCTAGCTATTGTGTAGAGTGCTGCAATGAACACTAGGGTACAGGTGTCTCTCAATTTTGATTTCATCAGGATATATGCCTAATAATGGGATTGTTGGGTTATATGGTGCTTCTATTTTTAGTTTTTTAACATATCTTCATACTGTCTTTCATAGTAGTTGCATCAATTTACATTCTTACCAACAATGTAGGAGTGTTCCCTTTTCTCCTCAACCTATCCAGCATTTATTATATGTAGTTTTTTTAATGGTGGCTATTCTGACTGCTGTGAGGTGATATCTCATGGTAGTTTTGATTTACATTTCTCTAATAAGAAGCAACTTTGAGCATATTTTCATTTGCTTTTTCCCCATCAGTATGTCTTCTTTGGAGAGATGACTCTTTAGGTCTTTTTTTCCTTTGTTTTTTTTTTGATGAGGTTGTTTGTTTTTTCAGTATAGAGTTGTCTAAGTTGATGGAAATTTTGGAAATTAATTCTTTGTTGGTTGTTTCATTTGTTAGGATTTTCTCGCATTCTTTGGGTTGTCTGTTTACCTTGTTTCTAGTTTCTTTGGCTGTACAAGAGCTTTTAAGTTTCATTAGTTCCCATATGTTTATTTTTCAGTTTATTTCTGATATTCTATAGGGCAGAACATAGAAGATTTTGCTTTGACTTATGTCTTTTAGCATTTTACCTATATTCTCCTCTAAGAATTTGATGGTTTCTGGTCTTACATTTAGGTCTTTAATTCATTTTGAGTTGATCTTTGTGAATGGTGTCAGGGAATGTTCCAACCTCATTTTTTTGCATGTAGCTGTCCAGTTTTCAAAGAACCACTTATAGAAGAAGCTTTTTCTGTCCCATTGTGTCTTATCACCTACATTGTCAGAAATAAAATAGGCATGGTGTGTGGACTTATTTCTGTTTTCTCTATTTTGTTCCATTTTCATTATATTTCCGTTTTGTGGCCAGCACCATACCATCTTGATGACCACTGCTTTGTAGTATAGTCTGAAGGCTGCTCCCTCCAGCTTCTTTCTTCTTTCTCAGGATTGCTTTGGCTACTAGGGGTCCTGGGTGCTTTCATATGAACTGTGTTATCTTTTGGTCTAGCTCTGTGAAGAATGTCATTGGTAATTTGATAGGAATTGCATTGAATCCATAGATGATATTTGGTAGTATGGTTATTTTCACAATACTGATTCTTCTGACCCAGGAACACGAAAGGTATCTCCATCTGTCTATGCTGTCTTTGATTTCTTTCATTAGTATCTTGTAAATTTCTGTGTACAGTTCTTCTGTCTCTTTAGGAAGATTTATCCCTAAATATTTTATTACTTTGGTTGAAATGGTGAATGGGATTTCATCCATGATTTCATTATCTGATTTTTTTTTTTTGTATATAGGAATGCCAGTGATTTTTGCATATTCATTTTGTATCCAGCAACTTTTCTGAAATTGTTGATTAGCTCTAGTCATTTTCTAATAGTGTCTTTTGGGTTTTCAATGTATAGTATTATGTCATCTGCAAAGAGAGAGAGTTTTACTTCTTCTTTTACAATCTGGATTCTTTTTATTTCTTTTTCTTCTCTTAATGTGGTAGCTAGAACTTCCATGACTATGTTGAATAATATTGGAGAAATTGAACACCCCTGTCTTGTTCTTGATCTTAGAGGGAATGCTTTCAGTTTTTCTCTATTGAGAATAATGTTCACTGCATGCTTCTCATATATGGCTTCCAATACGTTGAGGTAGGTTCCTTCTATTGCCCATTTTTTGAAGTGTGTTTTTTTTTTTTTTTTTTTTATCATAAATGGGTTTTGGATTTTTATCAGAGGCTTTTTTTTTTTTTTTTTTGCATCTATTGAGATTATCATGTGATTTTTTTTTTCTTTCAATTTGTTCATGTGTTGTATCACACTGATTGATTTGCAGATACTGAAGAACCCTTGCATGATTGGGATGAACCCAACTTGGTAATGATGTATGAGCTTTATGATGTGTTGTTGAATTCTGTTTGCTAGAATTCTGTTCAGGATTATGGCATCTAAATTCTTCAGAAATATTGGCCAGTAATTTTCTTTTCTTGTGATGTCTTTACCTGGTTTTGGTAACAGGGTGATGGTGGCCTCATAGAATGTGCTTGGAAATGTCCCTTCTTGTAAAATTTTTTGAAAGAGTTTTAGAAGGATAGGCATTAATTCTTCTTTAAATTTTTGATAGAATTCACCTATGAAGCCATCTGGTCCTGAGCTTTAATTTTAGGGTAGATTTCTAAGCACAAATTTGATTTCTGAGCTTGTAATTGGATTGTTCATTATTTATCTTTCTTCTTGCTTCAGTCCTAGCACTCCTTTTGTGGTATCCCATAGGTGTTGCCTGTTGAGTTTTGTCTGTCACTTTCTTCTAGGAAATTTTTATTTCTCTTTTGATTTGTTTGGTTATCTCTTTGTTTTTGAGGTATGTGTTAAATCTCTGTGTGTTTGCTTTTTTAGTATTTTTTAAAAGTTTTAATTGATATCTAGTCACACAGCATTGTGTTCAGAAAAGATGGTTGACATAATTTCAATTTTCTTAAATCTACTGAGATTTGATTTGTGGCCCAAGATATGCTGTATCCTGGAGAATGTTCCATGACCAACTGAGAAGACAGTGTATTTTTCTTTTTGGGGGGTTGGAGGTCCAAACTATATCATTGAGGTTCAGCTCTTCTAATGTGTCCTTTTAGACCGGTGTTTCCTTATAAATTTTTGGTTTTGAAAAGGGTAAGAGGGATGTTAAAGTCTCCTACAATTATTGTATTACTGCCAATTTCTTCTTTTATGTCTGATAGTGTTCCCCTTATATATTGGGGTGCTCCTGTGTTAGGTTTATAGATATTTATGATTCTTATGTCCTCCTCTTGGATTAATCCCTTGATCCTTATGTAGTATCCTGCTTTGTCTCTTATACTGTTCTTTATTTTAAAGTCTATTTTTTTCTGATATGAGGATTGCTACTCCAGCTTTCTTCTGATTTCCATTTGCATGAAATATTATTTTCCATCATCTCACTTTCAGTCTATGTGTGTTTAGGTCTGAAGTGGGTTTCTTGTAAACAGTGTACATATGGGTCTTGCTTTTGTATCCATTCAGACAGTCTGTGTTTTGGTTGAGGCATTTAGTCCATTTACATTCAAAGTAATTACTGATACAAATGTTCCTATTGTCATCTTCTTTGATGTTTGGGGTTTATTTTGTAGGCTTTTCCTACTCTTATATTTATTGGCTATATCAAGCACTTAAAGGCCTGATACACCACTTGTTGTGAGGCTGGTTTCATGGCACGACTTTTGTTTAGTTTTTGCTTGTCTGTAAAACTTCTGACTTCTTCATCAATTCTGAGTGAGGTCCTTGCCAGGCAGAGAATTCTTGGTTGAAAGTTATTTTCTTTTAACCATTTAAATGTGTCTTGCCATTCTCTTCTGGACTGCAGGGTTTCTGCTGACAGATCAGCACGTTAATGTATTGGGTTTTATTTGTATGTTACTTGTTTGTTCTTTGTTGCTTTAAGTAATCTGTCTTTGTGTTTAGTCATTAGCTTGAATGTACTTTAGTATGTTTCTTCAGGGGTTTATCCTGTAAGGAACTCTTTGTGCTTCTTGGACTTGGTTGACTATTTCCTTTCCCAGGTTGGGGAAGTTTTCAACTATAATCTCTTCAAAAATTTTTTTCATAGCTTTTCTTTTACTCTTCTTTCTCAGGATTTATTTGGCAATCCTGGATCTTTTGTGTTTCCATATGAACTGTACTATTTTTTTGGTCTAGTTCTGTGCAGAATGTCATTGGTACTTTGATAGGGATTGCATTGAATCTGTAGATGATATTTGGTAGCATGTTCATTTTCACAAAATTGATTTTTCCAGCCTAAGAACATGGAACATCTCTACATTTGTTTATGTAATATTTGATTTCCTTCATTAGAGTTTTGTAATTTTCTGTATATACTTATTTTGTCTCTTTAGGTATGTTTATTCCTATGTATTTGATTCTTTTTGTTGCAATGGTCAAGGGGATTGCATCCTTGATTTCTTGTGTATAGGAATGTGAGCAATTTATTTGTAATGATTTTGTATCTTACAACCTTATTATATTTGCTGATTAGCTCTAGTTATTTTCTGTTAGTGTCTTTAGGGCTTTCTATGAATAATACCATATCATCTGCAAATACTGACAATTTTGCTTCTTTTCTCATCTGATTACTTTTTATATTTTTCTTCTCTAATTGCTGTAGCTAGAACTTCCAAGACTTTGTTGAATAAAAATTCTGAAAGTGGTCAACCCTCTATTGTTCTTGATCTTAGAGGGAATGCTTTCGGTTTTTTTACCATTGACAGTAATTCCCGCTGTGTACTTCTCATATCTGGCTTTCACTGTGTTGAGATAGGTTCCTTCTATGCACAGCTTTTGAAGAGTTTTTTTTTTTATCATAAATGAGTATTGGACTTTGTAGAAGGTTTTTCTACATCTATTGAAATCATCATGTGATTTTTATCTTTTAATTTATTGATACAGTGTATCACATTGATTGATTTATGGATATTGATGAATTCTTGAATGCCTGGGATAAGCCTTACTTAATCATGATGTATAAGTTTTTTAATGTGTTGTTGAATTCTATTTGCAAATATATTTTTGAGAATTGTTGTGTCTGAACTTATGTACTTTAGTATGTTTCTTCAGGGGTTTATCCTGTAAGGAACTCTTTGTGCTTCTTGGACTTGGTTGACTATTTCCTTTCCCAGGTTGGGGAAGTTTTCAACTATAATCTCTTCAAAAATTTTTTTCATAGCTTTTCTTTTACTCTTCTTTCTCAGGATTTATTTGGC
This sequence comes from Tragulus kanchil, assembly GCA_022376925.1. Taxonomy (NCBI): domain Eukaryota; kingdom Metazoa; phylum Chordata; class Mammalia; order Artiodactyla; family Tragulidae; genus Tragulus; species Tragulus kanchil. The sequence goes on along the minus strand of JAIOJX010000027.1, from coordinate 52,696,457 downwards.
AATCCTGGATCTTTTGTGTTTCCATATGAACTGTACTATTTTTTTGGTCTAGTTCTGTGCAGAATGTCATTGGTACTTTGATAGGGATTGCATTGAATCTGTAGATGATATTTGGTAGCATGTTCATTTTCACAAAATTGATTTTTCCAGCCTAAGAACATGGAACATCTCTACATTTGTTTATGTAATATTTGATTTCCTTCATTAGAGTTTTGTAATTTTCTGTATATACTTATTTTGTCTCTTTAGGTATGTTTATTCCTATGTATTTGATTCTTTTTGTTGCAATGGTCAAGGGGATTGCATCCTTGATTTCTTGTGTATAGGAATGTGAGCAATTTATTTGTAATGATTTTGTATCTTACAACCTTATTATATTTGCTGATTAGCTCTAGTTATTTTCTGTTAGTGTCTTTAGGGCTTTCTATGAATAATACCATATCATCTGCAAATACTGACAATTTTGCTTCTTTTCTCATCTGATTACTTTTTATATTTTTCTTCTCTAATTGCTGTAGCTAGAACTTCCAAGACTTTGTTGAATAAAAATTCTGAAAGTGGTCAACCCTCTATTGTTCTTGATCTTAGAGGGAATGCTTTCGGTTTTTTTACCATTGACAGTAATTCCCGCTGTGTACTTCTCATATCTGGCTTTCACTGTGTTGAGATAGGTTCCTTCTATGCACAGCTTTTGAAGAGTTTTTTTTTTTTATCATAAATGAGTATTGGACTTTGTAGAAGGTTTTTCTACATCTATTGAAATCATCATGTGATTTTTATCTTTTAATTTATTGATACAGTGTATCACATTGATTGATTTATGGATATTGATGAATTCTTGAATGCCTGGGATAAGCCTTACTTAATCATGATGTATAAGTTTTTTAATGTGTTGTTGAATTCTATTTGCAAATATATTTTTGAGAATTGTTGTGTCTGAACTTATGATGATACTTTCCTGTAATTTTCTTTTTTTTCTGTTTTCTTTGGCTTGCTTTGGTATCAGGGTGATGCTGGACTCATAGAATGTGTTTGGAAGTGTTCCTTCTTGTGCAAGTTTTTGAAAAAGTATCAGAAGGATAGATATTTTCTTATCTTTAAATGTTTTGGAGAATTCACTTGTGAAGCAATCTGGCCCTTGACTTTTATTTTTCGGTAGATTTTTGATCATGAATTTAATTTCTGAGCTTGTGATTGGTTTCTTCATAATTTCTATTTTTTCCTGGTTCAGTCTTGGAAGATGGAATGTCTCTAAGTATCTGTCCATTTCTTCCAGATTTTCCAATCTCTTTCCATTTAGTTGTTCATAGTGGTCTCTTATAATCCATTGTATCTCTGTATTGTTTACTGTACTTTTTTCATTTATGATTTTGTTTATCTGGTTCTTCTCTCCCTTTTTCTTGATGAGTCTGGCTAGCAGCTTGTCAATTTTGTTTATTTTTTTGAAGAATCAGCTATTTCTTTTATTTATAGTAAAGGTAAATGGTTTCTTTCATTTCTTTTGCATTTATTTCTACTCTGATCTTTATGATTTCTCTTCTTCTGCTAACTTAAAGTTTTTTTTGTTGTTGTTGTTGTTATTGTTCCTCCAGTTCCTTTAAGTGTAGAGTTAGGTTGCCTTCCTGATGTTTGTTTGTTTGTTTGTTTGTTTCTTGAGGTAGGATTGTGCTGTTGTAAACTTCCTTCTTAGAATGGCTTTAACGGTACCATATAGGTTTTTCCCTGTCATGTTTTCATTGTCATTTTCTTCTAGAATTTCTTTTATTTCTCTTTTGATTTGTTCAGTAATATATTTGGTTTTTAGTTATGTGATGTTTAATCTACATGTGTTTGTGTTTTGAGCAGTTTTTTTTTTGTTTTGTTTTTTCCTGTAGTTGACATATAACCTCATGGTATTGTGGTCAAAGAAGAGGGTTGATATAATTTCAATTTTCTTGAATTTGCTAAGGTTTGATTTGTGGCCCGAGGTGTGGTCTATTCTGGAGAATAATCCATGTACAATTGAAAAAAATGTGTATTTTTCTCCTTCTTAATGGAAAGTCTTAAGATATCAATAAGATCCACATCTTTTAATATGACATTTAAGGTTTGAGTTTCCTTATTAATTTTCTGTTTTGATGATCTGTCCACTGTTGTCAGAGGGGTGTTAAAGATTCCTGCTATTTTTGTGTTACTGTTGATTTCTTCTTTTACTCTGAAAGTGTTTGCCTTATGTATTGGGGTTATCTTAAGTTGGGTGCATAGATATTTGCCTTTGTTATGTTTCTTCTTCTTGCATTAATCTCTTAATCATTATGATGTGTCCTGCCCTGTCTCTTGTAAGCTTTATTTTAAAGCCTATTTTGTCTGATATGAGGATTGCTACTCCAGCTGTCTTTTCATTTCCGTTTGCATGGAATATATGTTTCAATATTGTCACTTTCAGTTTATAAGTGACTTTAGAATTGAAGTGAGCTTCTTCTAGGAAGCATATATATGGTCTTTTTTTTTTTTTTTTTTTGTATCACTTCAGCCAGTCTGTGTCTGTTGTTTGGGGCATTTAGTCCATTTATGTTTAAGGTGCTTATTGATACAAATGATCCTATTGCCATCCTCTGAAATGATATGATTGGTGTGTTTTGTAGATCTTTTTATTCTCCTGTATTTGTTGTCTAAGTAAGTCTCTTTAACACTTATTGTAAGACTGGTCTGGTGGTAGTGAATTCTCTTAGTTTTTGCTTGTCTCTTAAGATTTCAATTTCTCCATCAATTTTGAAGGAGATCCTTTTTGGTTAGAGTATTCTTGGTAGTAGATTTTTCTCTTTCAGTACTTTAAATATGTCTTGCCATTCTCTTCTGGCCTGTAGGTTCTCTGTTGAGAGGTCAGCAGTTATACTTGTAGGGTTTCCCTTGTATGTTACTTATTGTTTTTCCCTTGCTGCTTTTAGTATTCTGTCTTTATTTTTAGTCTGTGTTAGCCTGATTAATGTGTGTCTTGCCATGTTTGTCCTAGGTTTTATCCTGTTTCAGACTCTTTGGGCTTCTTGAACTTGATTAACTATTTCTTTTTCTATGCTGAGAAGTTTTCAACTATAATTTCTTCAATATTTTTTTCTTGTCTTTTGTTTTTCTCTTCTTCTTCTGAAACCCGTATAATTCAAATGTTGGTGCATTTGATATTATCACAGAGATCTGTGAGACTCTTCTTAGTTCTTTTCATTTGTTTTTCTTTTTTCTGGTCCTGAGCAGTTATTTCCACCATTTGATCTTCCAGGTCTCTTATCCATTCTTCTACCTCATATACTCAGCTACTGAATCCTTCCATAGTATTTTTAAGTTCAGCAATTGAGCTATTTGCCTCATTAAAAAAATATATATTTCTTATAATTCTCTAGTGTGTCAGTTCTCTCTATTATTCTATTTTTGGAGTTTTGGATCATTGTAAATATTACCCTTTTGAATTCTCTTTCTGATAATTTTTCTATTTCTTCTTCAGGCATTTGTGTTTGTATGTTTATAGCTTGTTCCTTCATTTGTGTGGTGTTTCTCTGTGTCCATTATTATTGTTGCTTTTTGACTTTTTATGTTTGACACTTGGAGTCTGTTTCTTTCTGGGACTCCTGAATTTGCTCTATAATGCCATTTGTTGATATTAGACCAAATATAAATGTATGAGGGAAAAAAAGGCACATCTCTGATAAATGGCAATTATAAAATTGTGCCACTACTATCAAACATAATATAAAGACACATATACATCAGTATCCATAGCCAAATCTATACAGTGCAAAACGGGTAATGTACAGGAGATTATTCTGGCAAACAATACAACCAAAGCTGATAACCAACTGTTAAGGTCTAAGTTAATTTAAACACATCCTGTATAAAAAACCTAGAACAATGTCTCAACTGAAGATACAGTAATAAAAGCCGTTATTCACTAGCAAATATAATGGGAAAGGGAAGAAGATTGCATAGGTAATGATAGGATATGGAATCATGTTGCAGGTTTACACAGGGATAGATAGCAAACATTTTGATATGTTAAGATTTAGTATCAGAGGAAGAAAGCAGTAGAAAAAGCAAGGAAAGGAATAGTTATAAGAGAATAGCAGTAGATATAATTTATAACTGTTACAGTGAAGACAGAGAAAACTGTGGATAGTAAAAGAAAAGAAGACAACAGGACAAAGGCAACAAACACACAAATAAAAATCAAGCAAAAACAAAACAAACAAGCAAAGAAAGAAAATTGTTCCTGGTTCTTAGTTGTGAACATATCTTTTCAACTTTGTGTGGATCTTCTGGTGTAGTTTGTTTATAAAGCCATCTTAGAAGCTTTGAATTTGTCTTATAAGAGGCCAGTTGTGGGGCTGTAGTAGTCCCTTATATTTCAGGTCTCAGTGAGTACCAGATTTCACATATGCAGAGTCGGGTCGGAATTCTTGAAGAACTGGTTGATCTGGTTTCTCCACTGTGTGTCTGTCCTTGCACCAGTCTGCTCTCAGCACTCCAGGTAGTACCCTGCACCGCCGTGCTGCCTCTCTGTTCCACCACACTCTTTAAAAAGCCTCTGGATGAGGTCAAAAGTTGACCCTTTTGAATTCTCTTTCTGATAATTTTTCTATTTCTTCTTCAGGCATTTGTGTTTGTATGTTTATAGCTTGTTCCTTCATTTGTGTGGTGTTTCTCTGTGTCCATTATTATTGTTGCTTTTTGACTTTTTATGTTTGACACTTGGAGTCTGTTTCTTTCTGGGACTCCTGAATTTGCTCTATAATGCCATTTGTTGATATTAGACCAAATATAAATGTATGAGGGAAAAAAAGGCACATCTCTGATAAATGGCAATTATAAAATTGTGCCACTACTATCAAACATAATATAAAGACACATATACATCAGTATCCATAGCCAAATCTATACAGTGCAAAACGGGTAATGTACAGGAGATTATTCTGGCAAACAATACAACCAAAGCTGATAACCAACTGTTAAGGTCTAAGTTAATTTAAACACATCCTGTATAAAAAACCTAGAACAATGTCTCAACTGAAGATACAGTAATAAAAGCCGTTATTCACTAGCAAATATAATGGGAAAGGGAAGAAGATTGCATAGGTAATGATAGGATATGGAATCATGTTGCAGGTTTACACAGGGATAGATAGCAAACATTTTGATATGTTAAGATTTAGTATCAGAGGAAGAAAGCAGTAGAAAAAGCAAGGAAAGGAATAGTTATAAGAGAATAGCAGTAGATATAATTTATAACTGTTACAGTGAAGACAGAGAAAACTGTGGATAGTAAAAGAAAAGAAGACAACAGGACAAAGGCAACAAACACACAAATAAAAATCAAGCAAAAACAAAACAAACAAGCAAAGAAAGAAAATTGTTCCTGGTTCTTAGTTGTGAACATATCTTTTCAACTTTGTGTGGATCTTCTGGTGTAGTTTGTTTATAAAGCCATCTTAGAAGCTTTGAATTTGTCTTATAAGAGGCCAGTTGTGGGGCTGTAGTAGTCCCTTATATTTCAGGTCTCAGTGAGTACCAGATTTCACATATGCAGAGTCGGGTCGGAATTCTTGAAGAACTGGTTGATCTGGTTTCTCCACTGTGTGTCTGTCCTTGCACCAGTCTGCTCTCAGCACTCCAGGTAGTACCCTGCACCGCCGTGCTGCCTCTCTGTGCCACCACACTCTGTAAAAAGCCTCTGGATGAGGTCAAAAGTTGAAAGTGAAAAAGCTGACTTGTAGTTAACTTTTAGCAAATTAATATCATGGCATCTGATCCCATCAGTTTATGGCAAATAGATGGGGAGAAAATGGTGACAGATTTTATTTTATTGGGCTACAAAATTCCTGTGGACTTTGACTTCAGCCATGAATGTAAAAGATGCTTGATCCTTAGAAGGAAAGCTATGCCAAATCTAGTCAGTTAGTGAGTGAAACTCCCTCAGTCATGACAAATCTAGAAGGAGTGTTTGAAAGGATGTAGGTAAACAGAAATCATCTTGCACTGTTGGTGAGAATGTAAACTGATACTGTCGTGGGCAATGTATAGTTACTTATTTCCAATTAATAGAAGCGAGGAAACACTTCATTTACCTCTGTACTATTTTCAGAAAACTTCAGCCTATACATTGTAGCTCCCTCTAATTTAAGAGAATAGAACTTCAACAGTAAAAAGGCTTGGAGTTCAATCCAAGATTAGATTTATTAACATATGTAACATTATTTCAGAACTCAATCAACAAGATAACAATTGTTCTTACCCCAAATCTGGAGAGCCTCCCACCTCAGTCACGGCTGAGTTCAGTGAGTAAGCTATCGCACAATCTAATTACCCTCCTTTTATAATTGAGTTCCCATTGTTTTGCCGCTCATGAAGAATCTGAAGGTCAGGAATCTCAGTATTTTAGCACTCATCAGGAATTTCCAGTGTTCTACTGCTCATCAGGAATTTCTAGGTCGTTGCTACCTTATCTGGGGATTAGCACTTAAAAGAAATTGGAAGGCTTTTATGATATAACTTTTCTATATGCACTAGAGCAGAGTAGGTTACCTAATTAACTCTTTTAGCCTCTCTATTTGATAGCAAAAGTAAACACAAACTGAAAGGCTTTAATATTCTTCTAACTTCTGAACCTTAGGAGGTGATTGTGGCCCAGGCACAGTACCGTAAGTCACACATTCTTCATCACTGGAAGAATCTTGACTCACTTGATTGTGATTTGTTTTAGATACAACTTTTCTTCCTCTCAGATTAGTGTATGCTTCCCCCTTAGGTATCATCATGTTTACGCAGTCTTCTTCTCCCTCAGTGCTAATATCACTCTCTAGAGGACAAACCAAGGGTCTCAGAAGCTTATCTGGGGTTGGAGGATCACTGTCTGAATTATAATCATCTAAACTACTTTCCTTATATCCAGGGGCCCAATATGTCCCTAGGAACTCTCTCATGGCTGTCCACAACAATATAATACCTATGCAAGACAGTATAGAGATTCTTCAGAAATCTAGAAATAAAACCACCACATGACCCAGCAATCCCACTACTGTGCATATACCTTGAGGAAACCAAAACTGAAAAAGACACATGTAACCCAATGTTGACTACAGCACTACATACAACTCATAACAACTCAACACCAAAAAAACAAGCAACACATTTAAAAATGGGATAAACACCTAAACAGACGTCTCTACAAAGAAGACATATACATGACCAATTAACCCATGAAAAGATGCTCAACATTGCCCATTATTAGAAAAATGCAAATCAAAATTACAATAAGATATCACCTCACACCAGTCAGAATGTCCATCATCAAAAAATCTGCAGACAATAAATGCTAGAGAAGATTTGAAGAAAAGGGAACCTCTTGCACTGTTCATAGGAATGCAAGTTGATACCACCACTATGGAAGACAGTATAGGGATTCCTTAAAAATCTGGGAGTAGAACCACCATATGACCTAGTGATCCCAGTATTCGGCTTATACCCTGAGGAAATCAAAATTGAAAGGGACCCATGCATCCCAATATTCGTTGCAGCACTTTTTATATTAGCTAGATCATGGAAATCATCTAGATGCCCATCAACAAATGGATGGATAAAGAAGCAGTGGTACATATATACAATGAAATACTTCTCAGTCATAATAATAAATGCACTTTAATCAGTCCTAATGAGATGGGTGTACCTAGAACCTACTACACAAAGTGAAGTTAGAAAGAGAAATAGTATACTAACACATATATATGAAATCTAGAAAGATGGTACTGATAAAATATATGTAGAGCAACAGTGGAGAAACATCCATAGAGAACAGACTTATGGACATTGCAGAAAGGGTGGAAAGGGCAAGATGTATGGCAAGAATAACATGGAAACTTACACTATCATATGTAAAAAAGACAACGTATATGAATATGCTGTAAAACTAAAGGGACTTACACGTGGGTTATGCAACAGTCTGGAAGGATGGGATGGGGTGGAAGGTGGGAGGGAGTTTTAGGTGCGAGAGATCAAGAGTATACCTATGACTGATTTGAGTTTATGTATAGCTGTAAACAACAAAACTGTGTATAAGTAAAATAAAAATAAATTAATAAAAATATGAAGGGTAAGTTTCTAATCCCTGAAGCATAACATTAGAAACTCACTAACATCTTACATGATGCCTCACACTATGAAAGGGAAGCACTATGGGACTTGATGAAAAGAGTTTTTCATGAAAGAACAATAAAGCAAGCAATGCTTGTCTGTGATTTGTGTGTCTGTAATAATCTATATACCTATCTAATTCTTCCTTTTTTATTTATAGAAATTCAACATCAATGGACACATCCAGGAGAAGACTCCCAGTTAGATTTCACCCAAATGCCCTATGGTCAAGACATAAATATTTTCTAGTCTGGTTGATGCTCTCCCAGGATGAGTTAAAGCCTTCCCCACTCAGTATGAAAAGGCTGTAGACATTAGTAAGCCTCTCTGAAAATAATTAATTTCACATTTTGGACTTCCAAAATCCCTCCAGAGTGATAGCAGGCCTTCTTTTATAGCCCAAATCATACATGACACAAGAACTCACAATAGCCCTAGGGATAGACTTTAAATGATATACATCTTGAAGCCACCAGTCTTCAGGAAGGTAGAAAATGAGTCATATGAAATAGACTCTGTGATGCCTTTTCTTACTACTGACATTCTACATATAGAGAAGTGAGCAGGCCTTGAAATATATTATTAATCTGTGTCAAATTCAAGCAGGACTACGCCTAAAACACATCTAGATTTTAAGTAGAAGAAATCATCTAGATGCCCATCAACAAATGGATGGATAAAGAAGCAGTGGTACATATATACAATGAAATACTTCTCAGTCATAATAATAAATGCACTTTAATCAGTCCTAATGAGATGGGTGTACCTAGAACCTACTACACAAAGTGAAGTTAGAAAGAGAAATAGTATACTAACACATATATATGAAATCTAGAAAGATGGTACTGATAAAATATATGTAGAGCAACAGTGGAGAAACATCCATAGAGAACAGACTTATGGACATTGCAGAAAGGGTGGAAAGGGCAAGATGTATGGCAAGAATAACATGGAAACTTACACTATCATATGTAAAAAAGACAACGTATATGAATATGCTGTAAAACTAAAGGGACTTACACGTGGGTTATGCAACAGTCTGGAAGGATGGGATGGGGTGGAAGGTGGGAGGGAGTTTTAGGTGCGAGAGATCAAGAGTATACCTATGACTGATTTGAGTTTATGTATAGCTGTAAACAACAAAACTGTGTATAAGTAAAATAAAAATAAATTAATAAAAATATGAAGGGTAAGTTTCTAATCCCTGAAGCATAACATTAGAAACTCACTAACATCTTACATGATGCCTCACACTATGAAAGGGAAGCACTATGGGACTTGATGAAAAGAGTTTTTCATGAAAGAACAATAAAGCAAGCAATGCTTGTCTGTGATTTGTGTGTCTGTAATAATCTATATACCTATCTAATTCTTCCTTTTTTATTTAGAGAAATTCAACATCAATGGACACATCCAGGAGAAGACTCCCAGTTAGATTTCACCCAAATGCCCTATGGTCAAGACATAAATATTTTCTAGTCTGGTTGATGCTCTCCCAGGATGAGTTAAAGCCTTCCCCACTCAGTATGAAAAGGCTGTAGACATTAGTAAGCCTCTCTGAAAATAATTAATTTCACATTTTGGACTTCCAAAATCCCTCCAGAGTGATAGCAGGCCTTCTTTTATAGCCCAAATCATACATGACACAAGAACTCACAATAGCCCTAGGGATAGACTTTAAATGATATACATCTTGAAGCCACCAGTCTTCAGGGAAGGTAGAGAAAATGAGTCATATGAAATAGACTCTGTGATGCCTTTTCTTACTACTGACATTCTACATATAGAGAAGTGAGCAGGCCTTGAAATATATTATTAATCTGTGTCAAATTCAGAATGTAATCCAGGACTACGCCTAAAACACACTGCCACCCTACCACTAAAACTACAGAGGAAGGAGCGATTCTTTCATAAATAAACCCCAGGGGATTAAATTCTTCTAAAAACCTGGAAAGAAGGGACCCAGAAGACCAACTATTGCCAAAAAGAAAGGGTACTTCTTGTTGTTTTTGTTCAGTTTCAAGCCTAATTTTTCACTCTTCTCTTTCACCCTCATCAAGAAGCTCTTTAGTTCCTCCTCACTTACTTTTAACTACTCCCATTGCTGTCAAAATGCAAGGGATATATAGTTGGCTACTGTTCAGACTAAAGCTATTATCTTCAGAAACTCCTCAGGTCACAACAGAAGAACAGTACATCTATAAGTCAGTAGAAGATCTGAGATACTTATTCAAAACATAGGCATCATCAAGGAACAATAAAATGGTGTAGGTTGGCTCAAATATGAAGCCTTAACAAAATTTTGGACCTCTCTTGTTTTCTTGGCTGATATGGTTCCTTGATAGCTCGGATGGTAACGAATCTGCCTGAAATGCGGGAGACATGGGTTTGATCCCTGAGTTGGAAAGAGCGCCTAGATAGAGAAATGGCTACCCACTCCAGTAGACTTTTCCTGGAGAACTCCACGGACAGAGGAGGCTTGCAAGCTACAGGCCATGGGGCAGCAAAGAGTCAGACACAACTAATGACTTTCATTTTCATGGTTCTAAAAAATCATTTGGCACTTGATTGCTCTTTGACAGAAGAAACTAGAGTGGTCTCAGAATTTTGGCTGAGGTGCACTATTCTGCTGCTTACTCTGATTCCTATTCTTATTAGTTCGCATTAAGAGATACTATCTTAAATAGATCAGAGATCTTTTTCAGTCACAGTGTAGTCCCCTCAGAGTCGTGAGTCTCAAACTTGGACAATAAAGTGTTGTGGTATCAAGTATTGTCAAACTAAGTGTAGTTTTATTAATCATAGTACATATAATAATCAGAATCAAGATGCAATTAATCAGAATTCAAATAAAGGCTAGCACAAATAATCAGAACCCAATCAAATGATCAAAACTCAATCAACTGCAAGCACAAGTTCTTACCCCAGAGCTGGAGAGTCTCGATCTCACATCGGGTGCAGTCAATCTCCATGAGCAAGCCTCCCACACAATCTTGCCTTATACTTTTATATTTTCTCAACTAGAAATCTCAAGCTAACTAGTAGTCACAAAAGTGGTTATTAAAATAGCATTTTGCCCCTCTAGAGACACAAAAGTGGTTATTACTGGAGCTTTTTGCTCCTCTACTAGTGCCTAGGTAAACACTTTTGTCCTCAGGGGGAAACATGTGTTTGTATAGGAAACATTCTTACAATTCTTAATTTACAAAGGAAACTATGAGTTGTAAAAAGCATATTACACTATAACCAAAAAGCCAAGGTACAAGAGCTTTTGTGTACTAGAGCCTATGTAAACATCTCTATCAATGTTTGTCAAAGGTGATAGTCTAAGGCTGCAAACTGATAGTTTTATGAGTGGGGCTATTTCAGGCCCAGGCTTCCTATCAGTAACAATATTAGCCACTTAGTCATCTTCGGAAGAGGTCTCAGAGAGGCGGAGTTGCAGGCAGCCCTTATCGCTAGTGTGAAAAGATATATGTCTGCTCAGCCTGGGTATTTTTTCTTGATCTTTCCTGTGAGAAGTGAACATGGAATCATTCCTTCATACTAATGACCACCCTTGTGGGAGCATTTTACATACCCACCAAGTTAGAGTAGAGGGGTCTTCTTTCCTGCATAGTGGCATTCCCTGCAAATAACCTAACTTTTCTTCCTCATCACTTTCCCCATCAGAACTGCTCTCCTGATAATTAGGGTCCCAATATCTGTCAGTGAAAATGCCTTTGCTTGCCTATGACACCCAGTCAACAGTTAAGAAAACCCAAAGTTACCCCTAATGCCTTCCATGACTAGACCTTTTAATGGCTATAATTGCTCTCCTTTCTAACCCTTGCTTAAGCTTTTGTTTAAATATCTGTCTATTAGATACCAACAATTTGATGTAAGGATCATGACAGCTCAAGCATTTCAGTCCATTCCTGCAGGAAATGATACCAGGTCCCTATAGGTCTTTGGAGCTCTAAGGGATTTCTACACCTCTAAATTAGGTTAGACTCTGCTGCCTTTGTTCAGCCAGAAGAAATTTCAGAAGAGACCTTCAGTTTTGTACCCCTTAAGAACAAGTGTGTAGAGTCTCACTGGGGAATGAGATAGGCTGGACTTGGGAAATTTTGCTATAATACTTCAATGCTCATACCTGGACAACCTCTTCTCAAACAACAAAAAAGAAAGAAGCTGTATGGGATTAAAATCAACTACATGCATGCACGTTTGAGAAAAATTCCTGACTAAAAGTTACAAAGAGATCAAAAACTCAACTACCACTTTTGAAGAGCCTGGTGCAAATGCAGGGTGCTTCATGTGATGTCTGTGCACACCACCATCAAAGGGGTGGAAAAAACATCTAAGCAATCTTCTGGTCCAATCCCTGGACATATCCGCACCCTCAGCTCATATAAGGAGCAAACATCACCGCTCAGGGAGTGAACCAATAAGGAACACTGTTTCTTTCACTCGTCGGTGCTGGAGCAGGAGTCCAATAAAGCCTTTCTTGGATAAAAAAAATAGTGTTAACAATTGTTCTGGCCTATTTACCATATTCTCATTTGGCTTTCTGCCCAGATTTGCACAGGTCACTACTATTGTTCAAAAAAATTCATGACTATAGGAAAAGTAACAAAAATTTTTACATGCCAAAAGAGGCAAAACAGACTCAAGTGAAAAATTATAGCATAAGTTTTTTTTTTTAATTTAACTTATTATTATTTCAATTTTAAAGAGTTTTGTTGTTCACAGACAGGTATGTTCCCAGATCAGTCATATGCATATCCCTGGTTTTCAACTCCTCACTTAGGGTCCCAATATCTGTCAGTGAAAATGCCTTTGCTTGCCTATGACACCCAGTCAACAGTTAAGAAAACCCAAAGTTACCCCTAATGCCTTCCATGACTAGACCTTTTAATGGCTATAATTGCTCTCCTTTCTAACCCTTGCTTAAGCTTTTGTTTAAATATCTGTCTATTAGATACCAACAATTTGATGTAAGGATCATGACAGCTCAAGCATTTCAGTCCATTCCTGCAGGAAATGATACCAGGTCCCTATAGGTCTTTGGAGCTCTAAGGGATTTCTACACCTCTAAATTAGGTTAGACTCTGCTGCCTTTGTTCAGCCAGAAGAAATTTCAGAAGAGACCTTCAGTTTTGTACCCCTTAAGAACAAGTGTGTAGAGTCTCACTGGGGAATGAGATAGGCTGGACTTGGGAAATTTTGCTATAATACTTCAATGCTCATACCTGGACAACCTCTTCTCAAACAACAAAAAAGAAAGAAGCTGTATGGGATTAAAATCAACTACATGCATGCACGTTTGAGAAAAATTCCTGACTAAAAGTTACAAAGAGATCAAAAACTCAACTACCACTTTTGAAGAGCCTGGTGCAAATGCAGGGTGCTTCATGTGATGTCTGTGCACACCACCATCAAAGGGTGGAAAAACATCTAAGCAATCTTCTGGTCCAATCCCTGGACATATCCGCACCCTCAGCTCATATAAGGAGCAAACATCACCGCTCAGGGAGTGAACCAATAAGGAACACTGTTTCTTTCACTCGTCGGTGCTGGAGCAGGAGTCCAATAAAGCCTTTCTTGGATAAAAAAAATAGTGTTAACAATTGTTCTGGCCTATTTACCATATTCTCATTTGGCTTTCTGCCCAGATTTGCACAGGTCACTACTATTGTTCAAAAAAATTCATGACTATAGGAAAAGTAACAAAAATTTTTACATGCCAAAAGAGGCAAAACAGACTCAAGTGAAAAATTATAGCATAAGTTTTTTTTTTAATTTAATTTAACTTATTATTATTTCAATTTTTAAAGAGTTTTGTTGTTCACAGACAGGTATGTTCCCAGATCAGTCATATGCATATCCCTGGTCCCCTCCTCACTCTCAATCCCACCCCTACCCCATCCCACTCCTCCCTGTTGTCGCACCAAGCCATTGTAGGAACACCTATTCCCACAGTGCAATGAAAATAGCTATCTTTTTTCAAATATGATAGCATAGGTTTCCATGTTACTCCCTCTATGCCTTCCAGCAACTGTTCATTAGCCACAATGTGCATATGTCTATTCTCTGTCTGTTTTTCCATGGGTTCACTGCGTGTGTTATCATTATCCATTTACTAGATTCCATATATATGTGCTAGTATTCTGCACTTGTCATTCTCTTTCTGACTTACTTCAATTTTTGTGATAGGTTCTAGATTCATCCACATCATTAGGCCTGATACTTCTGAATTTCTTTTAACAGCTGAGTAGTATTTCCATTGTATACATATATCAGAGCTTCTTCATTCATTCATTCATCGCTGGACATCTAGATTGCTTCCATGTTCGAGCTATTGTATAGAGAGCTGCAATGAACATTGGGGTATAGGTGCTTCTTTCAGATTTGATTTCACCAGGATATAAGCCTAAGAGTGGGATTGCTGGGTCGTATGGTGCTCATATTTTTAGTTTTTGAAGGAATCTCCATACTGTATTCCATAGAGGCTGTATCAATTGACATTCCCACCAGCAATGCAGGAGTGTTCCATTTTATCCGCACCCTTTCCAGCATTTATTATCTGTCAAATTGTTGATGATGGCCATTCTGACGGGTGTGAGGTGATATTTCATTATACTTTTGATTTGCATTTCTCTAATTATAAGTGAAGTTGAACATCGTTTCATGTGTTTTTAGGCCATTTGTATGTCCTCTTTGGAGAGTGTCCATTTAGGTCCTTTTCCCATTTTTTGCTGGGATTGTTCATTTTTGCGATGCTGAGTTGTCTGAGTTGCTTTTCGATTTTGGAGATTAATTCTTTGTTGGTTCATTTGCTATGATTTTCTCCCTTCCTGTGGGTTGTCTGTTCAGCTTTTTTGTAGTTCCTTTTGCTGTACAAAAGCTTTTAAGTTTCATTAGGTCCCACATGTTCATCTTTCTTTTTGGTTCCCTTATTCTGGTAGGTGGGTCAGAGGAGATCTTGCATAATTGATGTCCTTGAGTGTTTTGTCTATATTCTCCTCTAAGAGTTTGATCTTTTCTTGTCTTACATTGAGGTCTTTAATCCATTTTGAGTTGATCTTTGTGCATGGTGTCAGGGAATGTTCCAACTTCATTATTTTGCATGTAGCTGTCCAATTTTCCCAACACCATTTGTTGAAGAGGCTGTTTCACCCCATTTTAGATTTTTGTGTCCTTTGTCAAAAATGAGGTATCCATAGGTGTGTGGGCCTATCTCTGGGTTCTCTATCTTGTTGCATAGGTCTATAGTTCTGTTTTTGTGCCAGTACCGTACTGTCTTGATGACTGTTGCTTTGTAGTATAGTCTAAAGTTATGGAGACTGATTCCTCCAGCTCCGTTTTTCTTTTTCAGGATTGCTTTGGCTATTCGGGGTCTTATGTGTTTCCATATGAACTGTGTTATTCTTTGGTCTAGTTCTGTGAAGAAAATCATTGGTAGATTGATAGGCATTGAATCTGTAGATGATATTAGGCAGTATGGTCATTTTCACAATATTGATTCTTCTGCTCCAGGAACATGGAATATCTCTCTATCTGATTAAGTCTTCTTTAATCTCTTTCCTTAATGTCTTGTACTTTTCTGTGTACAGTTCTCTTGTTTCTTTGGGCAACTTTATTCCTAGTTATTTTATTGTCTTGGTTGCAATGGTGAAGGGGATTGCCTCTTTGATTTCATTTTCTGATTTTTCATTGTTTGTGTATAGGAATGCCAGTGATTTCTGTGTATTGATTTTGTGCCCAGCAACTTTGCTGAATTTGTTGATTAGCTCTAGTAGCTTTGTAACCATATCTTTGGGATTTTCTATGTATAATATCATATCATTTGCAAATAGAGAGACTTTTACTTCTTCTTTTCCAATCTGGATTCCTTCTCTTTCTTTCATTTTTCTTATTGCTGTGGCTAGAGCTTCCAGGACTATGTTGAATAATAGTGGTGAAAGTGGACACTCCTGTCTTGTTCCTTGTAGAGAAAATGCTTTCAGTTATTCACCATTGAGGATAATGTTCCCTGTGGGCCTCTCAAGTTTACTATTGAGATAGGTTCCTTCTAATCCTGAGTGTTTGTCTATATTCTCCTCTAAGAGTTTGATCTTTTCTTGTCTTACATTGAGGTCTTTAATCCATTTTGAGTTGATCTTTGTGCATGGTGTCAGGGAATGTTCCAACTTCATTATTTTGCATGTAGCTGTCCAATTTTCCCAACACCATTTGTTGAAGAGGCTGTTTCACCCCATTTTAGATTTTTGTGTCCTTTGTCAAAAATGAGGTATCCATAGGTGTGTGGGCCTATCTCTGGGTTCTCTATCTTGTTGCATAGGTCTATAGTTCTGTTTTTGTGCCAGTACCGTACTGTCTTGATGACTGTTGCTTTGTAGTATAGTCTAAAGTTATGGAGACTGATTCCTCCAGCTCCGTTTTTCTTTTTCAGGATTGCTTTGGCTATTCGGGGTCTTATGTGTTTCCATATGAACTGTGTTATTCTTTGGTCTAGTTCTGTGAAGAAAATCATTGGTAGATTGATAGGCATTGAATCTGTAGATGATATTAGGCAGTATGGTCATTTTCACAATATTGATTCTTCTGCTCCAGGAACATGGAATATCTCTCTATCTGATTAAGTCTTCTTTAATCTCTTTCCTTAATGTCTTGTACTTTTCTGTGTACAGTTCTCTTGTTTCTTTGGGCAACTTTATTCCTAGTTATTTTATTGTCTTGGTTGCAATGGTGAAGGGGATTGCCTCTTTGATTTCATTTTCTGATTTTTCATTGTTTGTGTATAGGAATGCCAGTGATTTCTGTGTATTGATTTTGTGCCCAGCAACTTTGCTGAATTTGTTGATTAGCTCTAGTAGCTTTGTAACCATATCTTTGGGATTTTCTATGTATAATATCATATCATTTGCAAATAGAGAGACTTTTACTTCTTCTTTTCCAATCTGGATTCCTTCTCTTTCTTTCATTTTTCTTATTGCTGTGGCTAGAGCTTCCAGGACTATGTTGAATAATAGTGGTGAAAGTGGACACTCCTGTCTTGTTCCTTGTAGAGAAAATGCTTTCAGTTATTCACCATTGAGGATAATGTTCCCTGTGGGCTTCTCATATATGGCTTTCACTATGTTGAGATAGGTTCCTTCTATGCCCATTTTTTGAAGGAATTTTAATCATAAATGGATGTTGTACTTTCTTGAAGTCTTTTTCTGCATCTATTGAGATTATGATGTGACTTTTGTCTCTCAATTTGTCTATATGGTGTATCACAATGATTGCTTTGTGGATACTAAAGAATCCTTGCACGCCTGGGATGAACCCAACTTGATCATGATGTATGAGCTTTTTGATGTGTTGTTGAATTCTGTTTGTATGATATGGCTGAGGATTTTGGCATGCAAGTTCATCAGTGAAATTGGTCTTTAATATTCTTTTTTGTCTTTGCCTAGCTTTGGTATCAGGGTGATGGGGACCTCATAGAATGTGTTTGGAAGTGTGCCTGCCTGTGCAATATTTGGAAAGAGTTTTAGAGGTACAGGCATTAGCTCTTTAAATATTAGGTAGAATTCACTTGTGAAGCCATCTGGCCCTGGTCATTTTGTTTTTGGTTAGATTTTTAATCACAAATTTGATTTCTGAGCTTCAAATTGGGTTGTTGATAGTTTCTATTTCTTTCTGGTCAAGTCTTGGAAGATTAATCTTCTCTAAGAAACTCTACACTTTTTCGAGGTTGTCCAGTTTGTTGCCTTATAGTTGTTCATAATTAACTCTTATAATCCTTTGTATTTCTGCATTATCTGTTGTAATCTCTCCTTTTTCTTTTTTGATTTTGTGGATCTGGTTTTTCTCTCTTTTCATCTTGATGAGTCTGACCAGTG
This sequence comes from Tragulus kanchil, assembly GCA_022376925.1. Classification (NCBI taxonomy): domain Eukaryota; kingdom Metazoa; phylum Chordata; class Mammalia; order Artiodactyla; family Tragulidae; genus Tragulus; species Tragulus kanchil. Next base: position 52,678,431 of record JAIOJX010000027.1, on the reverse strand, counting down.
GTTTGTGAATTTTATCTTTTCGAAGAACCAGCTTTTTGTTTTATTTATCTTTATTATTGTTTTCTCTTTCATTTATTTCTGCTCTGATCTTTATATTTCTCTTCTTCTGCTGGCTTTGTGGTGATTTTATTCTTTATTCTCCAGCTGTTTTAAGCATAGGGTTGGGTCTTCTGTTTGATACTTTTCAATTGGACAGAATTTCAATTGTCTTGAATTTACTGAGGTTTGATTTGTGACCCAAGAAGCAATCTATCCTAGAGAAAAAATCTTCTTTTCCAATCTGGATTCCTTCTCTTTCTTCTTCTCTTGTTGCTGTGGCTAGAGCTTCCAGGACTATGTTGAATAATAGTGGTGAAAGTGGACACTCCTGTCTTGTTCCTTGTAGAGAAAATGCTTTCAGTTATTCACCATTGAGGATAATGTTCCCTGTGGGCTTCTCATATATGGCTTTCACTATGTTGAGATAGGTTCCTTCTATGCCCATTTTTTGAAGGAATTTTAATCATAAATGGATGTTGTACTTTCTTGAAGTCTTTTTCTGCATCTATTGAGATTATGATGTGACTTTTGTCTCTCAATTTGTCTATATGGTGTATCACAATGATTGCTTTGTGGATACTAAAGAATCCTTGCACGCCTGGGATGAACCCAACTTGATCATGATGTATGAGCTTTTTGATGTGTTGTTGAATTCTGTTTGTATGATATGGCTGAGGATTTTGGCATGCAAGTTCATCAGTGAAATTGGTCTTTAATATTCTTTTTTGTCTTTGCCTAGCTTTGGTATCAGGGTGATGGGGACCTCATAGAATGTGTTTGGAAGTGTGCCTGCCTGTGCAATATTTGGAAAGAGTTTTAGAGGTACAGGCATTAGCTCTTTAAATATTAGGTAGAATTCACTTGTGAAGCCATCTGGCCCTGGTCATTTTGTTTTTGGTTAGATTTTTAATCACAAATTTGATTTCTGAGCTTCAAATTGGGTTGTTGATAGTTTCTATTTCTTTCTGGTCAAGTCTTGGAAGATTAATCTTCTCTAAGAAACTCTACACTTTTTCGAGGTTGTCCAGTTTGTTGCCTTATAGTTGTTCATAATTAACTCTTATAATCCTTTGTATTTCTGCATTATCTGTTGTAATCTCTCCTTTTTCTTTTTTGATTTTGTGGATCTGGTTTTTCTCTCTTTTCATCTTGATGAGTCTGACCAGTGGTTTGTGAATTTTATCTTTTCGAAGAACCAGCTTTTTGTTTTATTTATCTTTATTATTGTTTTCTCTTTCATTTATTTCTGCTCTGATCTTTATATTTCTCTTCTTCTGCTGGCTTTGTGGTGATTTTATTCTTTATTCTCCAGCTGTTTTAAGCATAGGGTTGGGTCTTCTGTTTGATACTTTTCAATTGGACAGAATTTCAATTGTCTTGAATTTACTGAGGTTTGATTTGTGACCCAAGAAGCAATCTATCCTAGAGAATTTTCCATGAGCACTTGGGAAGAAAGTGCATTATTCTGCTTTTGGATGGAAGGTCCTAAAGATATTGATGAGGTCCATCTCTTCTAGCATGCCACTTTAGGCTGGTGTTTCTTTACTTTTCTGTTTTGATGATCTGTCCATTGGTGTGAGAGGACTGCTAAAGTCTGCTACTATTATTGTGTTAATTTTTGATATCCTCTTTTATGTCTGAAAGTGTTTGGCTTAGATATTGAGGTGCACCTCTGTCGGCTGCACAGATATTCATGACTGTCATGTCTTCCTCTTGGATGGATCCATTGGTCATTATGTAGTAACCTGACTTGTCTCTTATAGTCTTTATTTTAAAGTCTATTTCATCTGATAAAAGGATTGCTGCTCCAGCTTTCTTTTAATTTCCTTTGCATGGCATATCTTTTTCCATCCTCTCACTTTCAGTCTATGAGTGTCTCTAGGTCTGAAGTGGGTCTCTTGTAAACAGCATATATATGGGTCTTGTTTCTGTATCTATTCAGCCAGCCTTTGTCTTTTGGTTACAGCATTTAGTCCATTTACCTTCAAAGTAAGTATTGATATGAATGTTCCTGTTGTCATCTTCTTAGATATTTGGGGTTTGGTTTGTAGGACTTCTCCTACTTTTTTATTTATTGGCTATATTAGGCTCTTTAACATTGTCGTAGGGCTGGTTTCTTGGTACAGAATTCTTTTAGCTTTTGCTTGTCTGTGAAACATTTAACCTCTCCATCAATTCTCAACGAGATCTTTGCCTGGTAAAGAATTCTTGGTTGTAGCTTATTCGCTTTTATCCGTTTAAATGTGTCCTGCCATTCACTTCTGACCTGCAGTGTTTCTATTAAAATCTCAGCAGTTAAACGTATGGGGTTTTCTTTATATGTTATTTGTTTTTTGTTTGTAACTGTTTTATGTATTTTGTCTTCATATTTAGTCCATTTTAGGTTGATTAAAATGTGCCTTTGTGTGTTCTTCTGGGATTTCTCCTGTACGGTACTCTTTGTGTTTCTTGGGCTTGGTTGACTATTTCCTTTCTCATCCTGGGTAAGTTTTCACCTATAACATCTTCAAGTATTTTTCAAAGCCTTTCTTTTCCTCATCTTCTTCTGGGACTCCTAGAATTCTAATGTTGGTGCGTTTGAGATTGTCCCATAGGTCTCTGAGGCTATCCTCAGTTTTTCTTTCTTTCTTTTTTTTTTTTGATTCTTTGTGCTTTGTTCTGTTCTTCAGCAGTTATTTTCACCATTCTGTCTTCCAGCTTACTTATCCGTGCTTCTGCCTCTGATACTCTACTGTTGAGACCTTCTAAGTTGTTTTTGACTGCAGCCATTGAGTTGTTTGTCTCTATTTGTGTATTTTTCATTTCTTGCATGTTTCTTCTCAGTACAGTAATTTCCTCTAATATTTTGTTTTCAGTGCTTTCAATCCTTTCTAGTATCGTTTTTCTGAATTCTCTTTCAGATAATTTGTCTATCTCATAATCTGTCATTTGTAACTGTATTTCTCTAGTTTGTTCCTTCATTTGTGCAGTGTTTCTCTGTCTTTTCATTATTACTGTAATTTCTGTTTCTTTGTGCCTGTCTATGTGTTGGAAATCTTCTTTCCCCCAGGCTTCCTGGTCCATTTACCTTCAAAGTAAGTATTGATATGAATGTTCCTGTTGTCATCTTCTTAGATATTTGGGGTTTGGTTTGTAGGACTTCTCCTACTTTTTTATTTATTGGCTATATTAGGCTCTTTAACATTGTCGTAGGGCTGGTTTCTTGGTACAGAATTCTTTTAGCTTTTGCTTGTCTGTGAAACATTTAACCTCTCCATCAATTCTCAACGAGATCTTTGCCTGGTAAAGAATTCTTGGTTGTAGCTTATTCGCTTTTATCCGTTTAAATGTGTCCTGCCATTCACTTCTGACCTGCAGTGTTTCTATTAAAATCTCAGCAGTTAAACGTATGGGGTTTTCTTTATATGTTATTTGTTTTTTGTTTGTAACTGTTTTATGTATTTTGTCTTCATATTTAGTCCATTTTAGGTTGATTAAAATGTGCCTTTGTGTGTTCTTCTGGGATTTCTCCTGTACGGTACTCTTTGTGTTTCTTGGGCTTGGTTGACTATTTCCTTTCTCATCCTGGGTAAGTTTTCACCTATAACATCTTCAAGTATTTTTCAAAGCCTTTCTTTTCCTCATCTTCTTCTGGGACTCCTAGAATTCTAATGTTGGTGCGTTTGAGATTGTCCCATAGGTCTCTGAGGCTATCCTCAGTTTTTCTTTCTTTCTTTTTTTTTTTTTTTGATTCTTTGTGCTTTGTTCTGTTCTTCAGCAGTTATTTTCACCATTCTGTCTTCCAGCTTACTTATCCGTGCTTCTGCCTCTGATACTCTACTGTTGAGACCTTCTAAGTTGTTTTTGACTGCAGCCATTGAGTTGTTTGTCTCTATTTGTGTATTTTTCATTTCTTGCATGTTTCTTCTCAGTACAGTAATTTCCTCTAATATTTTGTTTTCAGTGCTTTCAATCCTTTCTAGTATCGTTTTTCTGAATTCTCTTTCAGATAATTTGTCTATCTCATAATCTGTCATTTGTAACTGTATTTCTCTAGTTTGTTCCTTCATTTGTGCAGTGTTTCTCTGTCTTTTCATTATTACTGTAATTTCTGTTTCTTTGTGCCTGTCTATGTGTTGGAAATCTTCTTTCCCCCAGGCTTCATGGTTGAATTCTCCCTTCCTTTGGGTTTCTGTGATTGCAGAAGTGTTCAGTGGTTTGTGTCTTGGGTGGTGTTAGGTCTTGTTTGCAGGTGAATAATCTCTTGTGCTGTGTTTTCTTTGATAGTGTCAGCTCTTGGAAGCAGGGCTTCCAGTTTGAGGATCATTGGATTGATCTCTAGCCAGAGAGTGTAGGCTCTATGTCAGGTTTGCTATGGTCTTCAGTGGTATTAGTTCAAATATAAGCGTATGAGGAACAAGAGGTGCATCCCTGATGGATGACAGTCATCAACTCATGCAAATATTTTCTAACATAGTGGAAAAATGTACATAGATACACAGCAATAACCACAGCTGAATAGTCCTGCAGGGATAAAGCATAGAAAAATTTTCTGGCAAATGGCTCTATCAAAAATGATACCTGACCATTTAGTTCTAAATTAATTAAAATATTGACTGGAAATATAGATCCAGGGCTAGGTCCCAGTTGGGAATATTACAATGAAAGCAGTTTTTAACTAAGACATGTGTTGTGGGTTAGAAGTAGGAGAGTGTATGTGTAATGAGGAGGAATAGATTTGTCTTACAAGGATTTTGTATGGTTAGGTAACAAAGATTAGTGTGTAGTAGCTTGATACACCTGGAAAAGAATAGTAGAAACAGGAAAATAGGAAATATTTATATAGAGGATACTAGTAGATAGAAAAAGATTTTACAGTTACAGCATAGAGAGAGGAAGCAGTGGGAAAAAATAAAATAAAATAAAATTTAAAAAAACATTAAATTAAAAAAATTATAAAACTATAAAAAGAAAACACACACACACACACAAACAAAACAAACAAGAAAACAAACAAAAGGTAAATACTGTCCCTAGTTTTATCTTCTCATCTGCGTGTGGACCTTCAACCAGTTTGTTCTTGATGTTTTCCCAGGTTTTCCTAGTCGTTACTGGTTGGAGTCAGGTGTGGGGGCTGGACGACTACTTATGTCTTAGGTTTCAGGAAGGGTCAGGTTTTTCTGTAGTCAGGACCTTTGCAAAGCCAGTTGCTCTGGTTTCTGTTTTTGCTTTTAGCAAAACAAAGGCTCTGCAGACAGCCCAGGTGCTGGCCAGGGTTGCCCGCGATTCCCAGTCCATCGGCTGGGGATCTCGAATGCTGTCCCATGCTGGAGGGGGCTCCTCAGTTCCACTGCTAACCCCCTGGTAGCCTTCAATCACTGCTCTTCTCCTGGTTCCCTCTGTTGAAACTCTCTGTTGCCTGCGGGACTGCGACTTCTTTGCTGCAGCTCTGACACTGAATGGACTTTTCAGTCTGCCGGCACGCATGCACTGCCATTTACGGGACTAAGCCCCACTGGGTGTGAGCTTCCCCGCTGTTCAGCTCGAGCCAGGTTTTTGGGCTCCAATTCGAGGGGGATTTCTCTGATCCGTTCCACATGCCCCTGCTAGCGTTATCTCAATATACCTGGTGCCCGCTGTTCTTGTATTATCCTGGTGGGATTTTCATGCTAAGCACTGCCTCGTGTCCTCCCCGCATACTTTCCATTGCTCTCTCTGCCCAGTCCGGTGTGGGGACTGGGATGCAGGTCCCTCAGAACAGGAAAGTTCTGGCTGCTCACTCTTCGACCCTAGTAGACCTGAGGAGTTCTTTTGTTGTCTACTGGTTGGTTTGTTGGTGGCGTTTCATTTCTTGATTAGTTCTGGTGTTTCTACTGGGAAGCTGGTGAAATCCTCCTTTCATTCCTCTGCCATCTTGACCCCTCCCCCAATATCATCAGTTTTTAATTTCTAGTTCATTAATGAAGACAGTGAATCAAATAAAGTATTCTCAAAGTTTTTGTTCTCATATCATTAAGCAAAGCACAATAAACTTGAAACATCCTGAAATAACACTTCATAACAAGTAGAGAGAAAGGCTCTGTAATAGTCCTTGAAAGAATAAATGTTTTTAATATTTTGCTTTATTACTTCTATTTGCAGGCTCCTTACAAGGACACCATAATCCCAATTTGAGCGATAAATTCAAGTTAAAGGAAATTCAATTTACTCTTGTATGAGGAGTTAGCATGAACTATAAGAATTGACCAAATTCAAGCTCTTAATAGTGGCCTGATGTCTAAAATAAACCAAAATGGGTAATATTAGAATATTTTTTAAAAAAGCTTCATTTTTCTTGTTTATTTGCTTGTTCATTGAATCTACTTTCATCAGCCTAAATATCTCTCTTTTCCTTATCTTTCACAAGTATTAAATAATCATGAACATGTAAAGGACAAAAGGTTCTCAAGCAATCCAAAGATTCAGACATTTTTAGAAACAGTAAGCTGTTTTTAAATTTTCACTATGACTGGACGCATGCACTGCCATTTAACGGGACTGCAAGCTCTGACACTGAATGGACTTTTCAGTCTGCCGCACGCATGCACTGCCATTTACGGGACTAAGCCCCACTGGGTGTGAGCTTCCCCGCTGTTCAGCTCGAGCCAGGTTTTTGGGCTCCAATTCGAGGGGGATTTCTCTGATCCGTTCCACATGCCCCTGCTAGCGTTATCTCAATATACCTGGCGCCCGCTGTTCTTGTATTATCCTGGTGGGATTTTCATGCTAAGCACTGCCTCGTGTCCTCCCCGCATACTTTCCATTGCTCTCTCTGCCCAGTCCGGTGTGGGGACTGGGATGCAGGTCCCTCAGAACAGGAAAGTTCTGGCTGCTCACTCTTCGACCCTAGTAGACCTGAGGAGTTCTTTTGTTGTCTACTGGTTGGTTTGTTGGTGGCGTTTCATTTCTTGATTAGTTCTGGTGTTTCTACTGGGAAGCTGGTGAAATCCTCCTTTCATTCCTCTGCCATCTTGACCCCTCCCCCAATATCATCAGTTTTTAATTTCTAGTTCATTAATGAAGACAGTGAATCAAATAAAGTATTCTCAAAGTTTTTGTTCTCATATCATTAAGCAAAGCACAATAAACTTGAAACATCCTGAAATAACACTTCATAACAAGTAGAGAGAAAGGCTCTGTAATAGTCCTTGAAAGAATAAATGTTTTTAATATTTTGCTTTATTACTTCTATTTGCAGGCTCCTTACAAGGACACCATAATCCCAATTTGAGCGATAAATTCAAGTTAAAGGAAATTCAATTTACTCTTGTATGAGGAGTTAGCATGAACTATAAGAATTGACCAAATTCAAGCTCTTAATAGTGGCCTGATGTCTAAAATAAACCAAAATGGGTAATATTAGAATATTTTTTAAAAAAGCTTCATTTTTCTTGTTTATTTGCTTGTTCATTGAATCTACTTTCATCAGCCTAAATATCTCTCTTTTCCTTATCTTTCACAAGTATTAAATAATCATGAACATGTAAAGGACAAAAGGTTCTCAAGCAATCCAAAGATTCAGACATTTTTAGAAACAGTAAGCTGTATATTTTTATTAATTATTTTTAACTTACTATTATAGATTTTTGTTTACACCTATACATAAGCCCAAATCAGTCATAGATGTACCCATAACCCCACCCACCTGAACCCACTTCCTGATCCCTCCGTATCCTACCCTGCTAGATTGATTCATAGGCCCAATGTAAGTTCCCTTACTCTTATAGCATATTCACAATGATTGTCTCTTTTATATATGGTAGTATAAGTTTCCACGTTACTCTTAGAAACCATATATTTAAGTACAATATTACCCAGAGTATCTTGCCCCTTGATGCTCAAGAAAAGTTTTTATTTTGACAAATATTAAATCTTTCTATAATTGTCTTTTATAATTACCAGAAATAAATGTTTTTATTGATGATTTATTTATTTTTTAATTAAAGTGAAACAATATTTTTAAATGCATTTAATTGCATATGATCACATTGATTGATATGGCAACCCACTGTTTCCTATGAATGCTTTGTAAGTTTTCTATTTTCCCTTTCAAAAACTGATGGATGCAATTTTTTATTCTTAATGAATATAGTAATACTCCCAGTCTGAGTAGCAGTATGTTTCAATGATCTTTCAAAGTATTTCTGTGTGCAAAATATGATTTAAAAAAAAATATTTTATTTTGCTTCTACACAGTTTTGTTATTTACAACTCAATAGAATCCCACTCCATCATAGAAATATCTTTAATTCCTTCCACCAGTGCCCTCCTCCCACTCTCTCACATTCAGCCCTTCTTCACTGTTGCATAGCCCCCATGTAAGAGCCCTTACTTCCACAGTGCATTGACAATAGTTACCTCTTTTACATAGGATAATGTAGGTTTCCATGTTACTTTTTCCAAACTTCTCACTCATGCTTCCCTTCTCAAAATTTTCATAATTCTGTTCTCTATGTCTGTTTCCCCATCGCAGTTTTGCATCCGTATTTATCAGTACAATCTTATTAGATTCCATATATATGCATTAGTATATTATATTTGTCCCCTTTTTGTTACTTACTTTACTTTGTATAATAGATTCTAAATTCATCAACATCATTAGGACTGATTCTTCTGCATTTCATTTTATGGCTGAAAATATTCCATTGTAAATATGCACCATAGCTTCTTTATCCAGTAGTTCATTGATGGTCATCTAGGTTACTGCCATGCTATTGAACGGAGAGCTGCAATTAACATTGGGGTACAGATGCTTCTTTCAGTTTCAATTTCATCAGGGTATAAGCCTAATAGTGGGATATCTGGGTCATATGGTGCTTCTATTTTTAGTTTGTTAATAAATCTCCATACTGTCTTCCATTTTATGGGCCAAAAGAAGAAACAACTCTCTTTTTAGTGGTTGTATGAATTTATATTCCCACCAAAAATGTAGTAGTGTTTCCATTTCTCCGCAGAGTATCCAGCATCAATTATCTGTAGATTTTTTTAAATTATTTTAAAGGTTTTACAGAGCTTTGTTGTTCACAAACATATATGTTCCCAGATCAGTCATATGCATATCCATAGTCCCCACCGCCGCCCCTCCACACCGTTCACCTCATCCCAACCCTCCGGACAATAGGCCCAAGCCATTGTAAGCACTCCTATTCGCTTAGCACAATGACACTAGCTATCTTTTCACGCATAACAGTGTAGGTTTCCATGTTACTTTTTCCAAACTTCTCACTCATGCTTCCCTTCTCAAAATTTTCATAATTCTGTTCTCTATGTCTGTTTCCCCATCGCAGTTTTGCATCCGTATTTATCAGTACAATCTTATTAGATTCCATATATATGCATTAGTATATTATATTTGTCCCCTTTTTGTTACTTACTTTACTTTGTATAATAGATTCTAAATTCATCAACATCATTAGGACTGATTCTTCTGCATTTCATTTTATGGCTGAAAATATTCCATTGTAAATATGCACCATAGCTTCTTTATCCAGTAGTTCATTGATGGTCATCTAGGTTACTGCCATGCTATTGAACGGAGAGCTGCAATTAACATTGGGGTACAGATGCTTCTTTCAGTTTCAATTTCATCAGGGTATAAGCCTAATAGTGGGATATCTGGGTCATATGGTGCTTCTATTTTTAGTTTGTTAATAAATCTCCATACTGTCTTCCATTTTATGGGCCAAAAGAAGAAACAACTCTCTTTTTAGTGGTTGTATGAATTTATATTCCCACCAAAAATGTAGTAGTGTTTCCATTTCTCCGCAGAGTATCCAGCATCAATTATCTGTAGATTTTTTTAAATTATTTTAAAGGTTTTACAGAGCTTTGTTGTTCACAAACATATATGTTCCCAGATCAGTCATATGCATATCCATAGTCCCCACCGCCGCCCCCCCTCCACACCGTTCACCTCATCCCAACCCTCCGGACAATAGGCCCAAGCCATTGTAAGCACTCCTATTCGCTTAGCACAATGACACTAGCTATCTTTTTCACGCATAACAGTATAGGATTGCATGTTACACCCTCCATGCTTCCCCCTCCCTATTTCTTCACCACAATGTACCTATGTCTATGCTCTGTCCATTTTTCCAAGAGCTCCCTGCTTGTGATATCAAGACTGTCCTACTTGACTCTATATATGTGTGTTAGTATACTGTATTTGTCTTTCTGTTTTTGACTTACTTCACTTTTTATGATAGGTTCTAGAGCCAGTCACTTCATTAGGACTGAGTCTTCTGCATTTCTTTTAACAGCTGAGTAGCATTCCATTGTATATATGTACCAGGGCTTCTGGATCCATTCATTCGTCGATGGACATCTAGGCTGCTTCCAAGTTCTGGCTATTGTATAGAGAGCTGCAATGAACATTGGGGTATAGGTGCTTCTTTCAGTTTTGATTTCATCAGGATATAAGTCTAAGAGTGGGATTGCTGGGTCATAGGATGCTTCTATTTTTAGTTTTTTAAGAAATCTCCATACTGTCTTCCATAGAGGCTGTATCAATTGACATTCCCACCAGCAATGCAAGAGGGTTCCCTTTTCTCTGCACCCTCTCCAGCATTTATTGTCTGCAGATGAATAGATGATGACAATTCTGACGGGTGTGAGGTGATATCTCATTGTAGTTTTGATTTTCATTTCTCTAATAATAAGCGAGATTGAGCATCATTTCATGTACTTTTGGGCCATCTGTATGTCCTCTTGGAGAGGCGTCACTTTAGATCTTTTCTCCATGTTTTAATAGGGTTGTTCGTTTTCCCTGTGCTGAGTTGTCTGAGTTGCTTGTAGATTTTGGAGACTAATTCTTTGTCTGTTGTTTCATTTGCTATGATTTTCTCCCACTCTGTGCAGTGTCTGTTGAGCTTTTTTGTAATTTCTTTAGCTGTACAAAAGATTTAAGTTTCATGAAGTCCCACATGTTCATTTTTCTTTTCAGTTCTGTTATTTTAGTTGGTGGGTCAGAGAAGATCTTGCTTTGATTGATGTCCTTGAGGGTTTTGCCTATATTCTCCTCTAAGAGTTTGATGGTTTCTGGCCTTGCATTTAAGTCTTTAATCCATTTTGAGTTGATCTTAGTGTATGGTGTCAGGGAATGTTCCAACTTCATTTTTTTTGCATGTAGCTGTCCAATTCTCCCAGCACCACTTGTTGAAGAGGCTGTCTTTGTCCCATTTTATAGTTTCTCCTCCTTTATCAAAAATAAGGTACCCATAGGTGCGTGGGTTTATCTCTGGGTTTTCGATCTTGTTCCATTGGTCGATAGTTCTGTTTTTGTGCCAGTACCATACTGTCTTGATGACAGTTGCTTTGTAATAGAGTCTGAAGTTAGGGAGTCTGATCCCTCCAGCTTCGTTTTTCTTTCTCAGAATTGTTTTGCCTATTCGAGGTCTTTTGTGCTTCCATATGAACTGTGTTATTCTTTGGTCTAGTTCTGTGAAAAATGTCAATGGTAGTTGAATAGGTACAGCATTGAATCTGTAGATGATATTTGGCAGTATGGTGATTTTCACATATTGATTCTTCCGACCCAGGAGCATGGAATGTCTTTCCATTTGTTTAAGTCTTGTTTAATTTCTCTCATGAGTGTCTTGTAGTTTCCTGTGTACACTTCTTTTGTTTCTTTGTGTAGGTTTCTTCCTAGATATTTGATTCTTTTGGTTGCAATGGTGAAGGGGATTTCCTATTTGATTTCATTTTCTAATTTTTCATTGTTTGTGTATAGGAATGCCAGTGATTTCTGTGTGTTGACTTTGTATCCTGCGACTTGGCTGAATTCGTTGATTAGCTCTAGTAGCTTTGTAATAGAGTCTTTGGGAGTTTCAATGTATAATATCATGTCATCTGCAAAAAGAGAGAGCTGGACTTCTTCCTTTCCAATCTGGATTCCTGTGATTTCTTTCTCTTCTCTTGTTGCCGTTGCTAGAACTTCCAGGATTATGTTGAATACTAGTGGTGAAAGTGGACACTCCTGTCTTGCTGCTGATCTTAAAGGGAATGCTTTCAGTTTTTCACCATTGGGAATAATGGTCGCTCTGGGCTTCTCATATATGGCTTTCAATATGTTGCGATAGGTTCCTTCTATGCCCATTTTCTGAAGAGTTTTTATCATGAATGGATGTTGTACTTTGTCGAGGCTTTTTCTGCATCTATTGAGATGATCATGTGATCTTTGTCTCTCAGTTTGTTGATATGGTGTATCACATTGATTGATTTGTGGATGTTGAGTAATCGTTGCATGTCTGGGATGAACCCAACTTCATCGTAATGCATGAGTTTTTTGACGCGTCGTTGAATTCTGTTTGCTAGGATTTTGTTGAGGATCTTGGCATCTAAGTTCATCAGTGACATTGGCCTATAGTTTTCCTTTTTTGTGTTCTCTCTGCCTGGTTTGGGTATCACGGTGATGGTGGCCTCGTAGAGTGTGTTTGGAAGTTTTCCTTCCTGTGCAATTTTTTGAAAGAGTTTTAGAAGGACAGGCATTAGCTCTTCTTCAAATGTTTGGTAGAATTCGGCTGTGAAAAATGTCAATGGTAGTTGAATAGGTACAGCATTGAATCTGTAGATGATATTTGGCAGTATGGTGATTTTCACATATTGATTCTTCCGACCCAGGAGCATGGAATGTCTTTCCATTTGTTTAAGTCTTGTTTAATTTCTCTCATGAGTGTCTTGTAGTTTCCTGTGTACACTTCTTTTGTTTCTTTGTGTAGGTTTCTTCCTAGATATTTGATTCTTTTGGTTGCAATGGTGAAGGGGATTTCCTATTTGATTTCATTTTCTAATTTTTCATTGTTTGTGTATAGGAATGCCAGTGATTTCTGTGTGTTGACTTTGTATCCTGCGACTTGGCTGAATTCGTTGATTAGCTCTAGTAGCTTTGTAATAGAGTCTTTGGGAGTTTCAATGTATAATATCATGTCATCTGCAAAAAGAGAGAGCTGGACTTCTTCCTTTCCAATCTGGATTCCTGTGATTTCTTTCTCTTCTCTTGTTGCCGTTGCTAGAACTTCCAGGATTATGTTGAATACTAGTGGTGAAAGTGGACACTCCTGTCTTGCTGCTGATCTTAAAGGGAATGCTTTCAGTTTTTCACCATTGGGAATAATGGTCGCTCTGGGCTTCTCATATATGGCTTTCAATATGTTGCGATAGGTTCCTTCTATGCCCATTTTCTGAAGAGTTTTTATCATGAATGGATGTTGTACTTTGTCGAGGCTTTTTCTGCATCTATTGAGATGATCATGTGATCTTTGTCTCTCAGTTTGTTGATATGGTGTATCACATTGATTGATTTGTGGATGTTGAGTAATCGTTGCATGTCTGGGATGAACCCAACTTCATCGTAATGCATGAGTTTTTTGACGCGTCGTTGAATTCTGTTTGCTAGGATTTTGTTGAGGATCTTGGCATCTAAGTTCATCAGTGACATTGGCCTATAGTTTTCCTTTTTTGTGTTCTCTCTGCCTGGTTTGGGTATCACGGTGATGGTGGCCTCGTAGAGTGTGTTTGGAAGTTTTCCTTCCTGTGCAATTTTTTGAAAGAGTTTTAGAAGGACAGGCATTAGCTCTTCTTCAAATGTTTGGTAGAATTCGGCTGTGAAGCCATCTGGCTCTGGGCTTTTTTTTTTTTTTTTTTTTGGGTAAATTTTTAATCACAGTTTCGATTTCTGAGCTTGTGATTGGGTTGTTCAAAGATTCTGTTTCTTCCTGTCTCAGTCTTGAGCAGTTGATCTTCTACAGGAAACTGTCCATTTCTTCCAGGTTGTCCAGTTTGTTGCCATAGAGTTGCTCATAATAGTCTCTTAGAATCCTTTGGATTTCTGCATGATCTACTGTAATCTCTCCTTTTTCATTTTTGATTTTGTTGATCTGGTTCTTCTCACTCTTTCTCTTGATGAATCTGGCCAGAGTCTGTCAATTTTATTTACCTTTTCAAAGAACCAGCTTTTTGTTTTATTTATCCATACTAGATTTTCTTTCATTTCTTTCTGATTTATTTCTGCTCTAGTCTTTATAATTTCTCGTCTTCTGCTGGCTTTGGGATGTTTTTTTTCTTCTTTCTTCAATTGTTTTAAGTGGAGGGTTAAGTCATCTGCTTCATATTTTCCTAATTCCTTGAGGTGGGATTGTATTGCTATAAATTTCCCCCTTAGAACTGCTTTTGCAGTATCCCATAGGTTTTGCACAGTCGTATATTCATTGTCATTTTCTTCTAGGAAATTTTAAATTTCTCCTTTGATTTCCTCAGTAATCAGTTGGTTTTTTAGGTATGTGTTGTTTAATCGCCATGTGTGTGTATTTTCAGTGGTTTTTTTTTTCCTGTGGTTGATCTCTAGTCTCATTGCATTGTGGTCCGAGAAGATGGTTGATATAATTTCAGTTTTCTTGAATTGACTGAGGTTAGATTTGTGGCCCAAGATGTGGTCTCTCTTGGAGAATGTTCCGTGAGCACTTGAGAAGAAAGTGTATTCTTCTGCTTTTGGATGGAACGTCCTTAAGATATCGGTGAGGTCCATCTTTTCTAATGTGTCATTTAAGGGTTGTGTTTCTCTATTAATTTTCTGTTTGGATGATCTATCCATTGGTGTGAGAGGACTGTTACAATTTCCTACTATTATTGTGTTATTATTGATTTCTTCTTTTAAGTCTGAAAGCATCTGTCTTATGTGTTGAGGTGCTCCTGTGTTGGGTGCACAGATTTTCTTAACTGTATGTCTTCCTCTTGGATGCATCCCTTAATCTTGATGTAGTGACCTGCCTTGTCTCTTAGAATCTTCTTTACTTTAAAATCTGTTTTGTCTGATATGAGGATTGCTACCACAGCTTTCTTTTGATTTCCATTTGCATAGAATATCTTTTTCCAGCCTTTCACTTTCAGTCTATGAGTGTCTCTAGGTCTGAAGTGGGTCTCTTGTAAACAGCATATATATGGGTCATGTTTCTTGATCCATTCAGCCAGTCTATGTCGTTTAGTTGGAGCATTTAATCCATTTACGTTCAAAGTAATTATTGATACGATTGTTGCTATTGTCATCTTCTTAGAAGTCTGGGGTTTGATTTGTAGGACTTCTTCTACTCTTGTATTTATTGACTATATCAGGCCCTTTAACACTTGTTATAGGGCTGGTTTTGTGGTACAGAATTCTTTTAGCTTTTGCCTGTCTGAGACGCTTTAGACTTCTCCATCAATTCTGAATGAGATTTTTGCTGGGTAGAAAATTCTTGGTTGGAGGTTATTCTCTTTTAGTCGATTAAATGTGTCCTGCCATTCTCTTCTGGCCTGCAGGGTATCTGTTGAGAGATCCGCAGTTAGATGTATGGCATTTCCTTTATATGTTATTTGTTGTTTGCTTCTAGATGCTTTTAGTAATCTGTCTTTATATTTAGTCTGTGTTAGTTTGATTAGAATGTGCCTTGGTGTATTTTTTCTGGGGTTTGTCTTGTATGAAACTTTTTGTTCTTCGTGGATTTTGTGGACTAATTCGTTTCCCATGCTGTGGAAGTTTTCCACTATAACCTCTTCAAGATTTTTTTCGTAACCTTTCTTCCCTTTTTCTTCCTCTGGAACTCCTATAATTGTAATGTTGGTGCATGTGATATTGCCCCAGAGGTCTCTAAGGCTATCCTCAGTTCTTTTCATTCTTTCAGCTTTGTTCTGTTCCTCACCAGTTATTTCCACCCATCTATCTTCCAGCTCACTTATCCGTTCTTCAGCCTCCGATACTCTACTGTTGAGGCCTTCTATTCGTATTTTTGAGTTCAGCAATTGAGTCGGTGGTCTCTATTTGCTTATTTTTCATTTCCTGCATGTCTTTTCTCAGTGCACTAATTTCCTCTAATATTCTGTTTTCGGTGTCTTGCATCCTCATTAGTATATTTTTTGTGAATTCTCTTTCAGATAATTTGTCTGTCTCCTCTGTCATTTGAAGCTGTGATTGTCTAGCTTTGTCCTTCATTTGTGCAGTGTTTCTCTGTCGTTTCATTATTAGACTAGGTTTTGTTTCTTTGTGTGTGTCGGTGTGTATGGAGTTCTTTTCCCCAGCAGGCTTCTTGGTTGACTTCTCTCTTCCTTTGGATTTCTCTCCTTGTAGATGGGTTTAATGGTTTATGTCTTGTGTGGTGTTAGGTCTTGTTTACAGGTGAAGAATCTCTAGGGTTGTATGCTCTTTGATAGTGTGGGGTCTTGGAATCAGGGCTTCCACTCCAAGGATCCTTGGTTTGATGATTGGTCACGGGGTGTAGGCTCTATGTCTGGTTTCCTATGGTGTTCCGTGATATTAGGTCAAATATTAGCAGTTGAGGAGCAAGAGGCGTGTCCCTAGTGGGTGACAATCATAAAAGCATTCAGATGTTTTCTAACATAGTCATAAGATATACACACACAGCAATAACCACATCAAATTAGTGAACATTTCGGCTTATATGTTATTTGTTGTTTGCTTCTAGATGCTTTTAGTAATCTGTCTTTATATTTAGTCTGTGTTAGTTTGATTAGAATGTGCCTTGGTGTATTTTTTCTGGGGTTTGTCTTGTATGAAACTTTTTGTTCTTCGTGGATTTTGTGGACTAATTCGTTTCCCATGCTGTGGAAGTTTTCCACTATAACCTCTTCAAGATTTTTTTCGTAACCTTTCTTCCCTTTTTCTTCCTCTGGAACTCCTATAATTGTAATGTTGGTGCATGTGATATTGCCCCAGAGGTCTCTAAGGCTATCCTCAGTTCTTTTCATTCTTTCAGCTTTGTTCTGTTCCTCACCAGTTATTTCCACCCATCTATCTTCCAGCTCACTTATCCGTTCTTCAGCCTCCGATACTCTACTGTTGAGGCCTTCTATTCGTATTTTTGAGTTCAGCAATTGAGTCGGTGGTCTCTATTTGCTTATTTTTCATTTCCTGCATGTCTTTTCTCAGTGCACTAATTTCCTCTAATATTCTGTTTTCGGTGTCTTGCATCCTCATTAGTATATTTTTTGTGAATTCTCTTTCAGATAATTTGTCTGTCTCCTCTGTCATTTGAAGCTGTGATTGTCTAGCTTTGTCCTTCATTTGTGCAGTGTTTCTCTGTCGTTTCATTATTAGACTAGGTTTTGTTTCTTTGTGTGTGTCGGTGTGTATGGAGTTCTTTTCCCCAGCAGGCTTCTTGGTTGACTTCTCTCTTCCTTTGGATTTCTCTCCTTGTAGATGGGTTTAATGGTTTATGTCTTGTGTGGTGTTAGGTCTTGTTTACAGGTGAAGAATCTCTAGGGTTGTATGCTCTTTGATAGTGTGGGGTCTTGGAATCAGGGCTTCCACTCCAAGGATCCTTGGTTTGATGATTGGTCACGGGGTGTAGGCTCTATGTCTGGTTTCCTATGGTGTTCCGTGATATTAGGTCAAATATTAGCAGTTGAGGAGCAAGAGGCGTGTCCCTAGTGGGTGACAATCATAAAAGCATTCAGATGTTTTCTAACATAGTCATAAGATATACATACATACACAGCAATAACCACATCTAATCAATCTTACAGTGACAAAGCGTAGGAAATTTTTCTGGCAAACAATGCAGTCACAGATGGTACTTGTCCGTTAAGCTCTGAATTAATTAAAATAGTGCCTGGAAAAATAGATCCTAGGCAAGGTCCTGGCTTGGACTATTTCATTTAAAGTAATTTTTATCTAAGACATGTGTTGAGGGTGAGGAGGTGGAGAGTGTATGGGTAATGAAAAGAAATAGATTCGTCTTGGAAGGAATTTATAGGGTTATGTAGCCAAGATTAGTGTGCTTTATTGTTTAGTGCAGCTGGAAGAGAATAGTGGAGACAGGAAGGTAGGAAATATTTATCTAGAGGATAGTAGTAGGTAGGAGAAATTTTTAGATTTAGAACATAGAGGGAGGAAGCAGTGGGAAACTGGAAAGAAAATTAGAAGTTTCCAAGAATTAAAATTAAAAAAAAAATTAATAATTAAAAATCAAAAAAAAAAAAATTAAACAGGGAAGAGAAACTTAATAAGAAGAGCCAAAAGAAAAAGAGAAAAAAAAAGAAAACAAGAAACCCAAACCTGACCGATCAAACCAATAAACAGAGTCGTCCATAACAGATAAAGAAAAAAGGTAAATACTGTCCCTGGTTTTTATTGTCTCATCTGTCCGGTGGAATCCAATCTGCTCTTGATGGTGTTGTCTTGATGATGTAACCTTTCCCTTATGTCACTGGTCTGCAAGCTCAGGTGCTGGCCGGGATGGCAGGCTGATCCCAGTTCTTTGGGCTGTGGGCGCAGCATGAGCTATCCCGGGGTAGGCGGGGCTTTTGGCTGATCCCAGTCCAACGGGCGGGGGGCATCAGTGCGAGCGCAATCCCGTGTTGGGCGGGGGCGCCCTGGCTCTGTCGTGCACCCACCGGTAGCCTCCAATACCTGCCCTTCTCCCGTCTTCCTCCGCTGCAGGTGTAGCGATGGGGGTGCACGGGCTTCTCCGCCACTGGCACGCGTGCACTGCCAGTTATGCGTCCAAGTCCCAAAGGCAGGCACAAGCTTCCCCGTCTGGCTCAAGCCCGGTCCCTAGTCAGCAATCTGTGGGTGACTTCCCCTTCAGCTAGTTCCACACTAGGAGTGTTTGAATTCACCCAGTGTCAGGCGGAAAGTCGCGATTTTTGCTCAGCTGAGCGGCACGATTTTCACACTGAGAGCTCCCTCCCGTCTCCCGGTCGGTCACTAGGCAGCACTCCCTGCGTTCCGTCTGGCCTCAGGTCGCTAGGCAGCAAGCACATTCTGCTCGGCCCTGCTCCAGTATCCTATCTTTGCTGTGTCTTAATTTCTGCCAGTGATCCGGGCAGATTCTTGGAGTTTTCACCCTGAGTGCTGCCTTCTCTCCCCCGAGGCTCTGCTTAGGCCCCCTTTTAGGGCACTTGCTGGTGCGCTCTCCATCGGTGCGGTCCAGTGTGGGGGTTAGGATAGTGGATTCTTAGAGCGGTAGCTCCAGGAGAGATCTGGCTGTTCACTCTTCTACTCTCGCAGACCTATGGAATTCTTCTGTCATCTAGCGGCTGGTTTGATGGTGGTGGTTCATTTCTTGATTAGTTCTGGTGATTCTGTTGGGGAGCTGGTGAAATCTTCCTCTCATTCCTCCGCCATCTTGGCTCCCCCCTCCAGAAATTCTTAATATCAATTTAGTTCCATCTCAGTTTCATGATTTCTTAAATTTCTGATATATTCGCGACAAGTCACCAGCAAGCTGATGTGCGCTCTACTCAAATGGAGATAAACACCCATCTGTAGATTTTTGATGATGACCCTTCTGACTGGTGTGAGGTGATATCTCATTGTAGTTTTAATTTGTATTTCTCTAATAAGAAGCGAGGTTGAGTATCTTTTCATGTGTTTTTTGGCATCTGTATGTCCTCCTGAAAGAGATGTCTGTTTAGGTCCTATTCTCAGTTTTTGAAAGGGTTGTTATTTCGGTGTTGAGTTGTCTGAGTTGCTTTTATATTTTAAAAATTAATTCTTTCATGGTTGTTGCATTTGTTTCATTTCCTTCCCATTCTTCCTTTTTTTTTTTAGAGATTTATTTATTTATTTATTTTGGGTGGGGGTCGGGTTGGGGAGGGAGGGGAGTGGGCATGCCACTTCTATTGGTCTTTCATTTCTCTATTTTCATCTGTCTTTGTTCTTTGGCTCCTGTGGGCCTCGTATTGCGGTGGCATCTGTCGTTGCAGAGCTCCAGCTCTTGGCGCATGCGCTCCAGAACTCCGGCTCGGTTATTGGATACATCGGTCCAGCCGCTCCGCGGCACGTGGGATCTTCCCAGGCCTGGGATCGAACCTGCACCCCTTGCACTGCAAGGCAGTGTCCTTACCCACTGGACCACCAGGGGAAGCCCCATTTCCTTCCCATTCTGTGGGCTGTCTTTTCACCTTGTTTGTAGTTTCCTTGGCTGTGCAGAATATTTTAAGTTTCATTGAATCCCACAAGTTCCTTTTTATTTTTATTTCTGTTATTCTAAAGGGAGAGTCATAGAAGATTTTGCTTTGATTTATGTCATTAATGGTATTGCCTATATTCTCCTCTAAAATTTTTACGGTTTGTGTTCTTACATTTAGGTCTTTAATCCATTTTGTGTTTATCTCTGTGCATGGTGTTAGGGAATGTTCCAACTTCATTGTTTTGCATGTAGCTGTCCATTTTTCCCAGCACCTTTTGTTGAAGAGGCTTTGTCCCATTTTATATTTTTGTCTCCTTTGCCAAATATAAGGCACCCATATATCCATGGGGTTGTCTCTGGGCTCTCTATCTTGTTTCATTTGTCTATATTTTCGTTTTCTAGCCACTACCATACTGTCTTGATGACTGTTGCTTTGTAGTATAGTCTGAAGATAGGGAGGCTAATCCCTCCAGCTCCATGCTACTTTTTCAGTATTGATTTGTATATCTGGGGTCTTTTTTGCGTTTCCATATAAACTGCTATTTTTTAGTCTAGTTCTGTGAAGAATGTTATTGGTAATTTGATAGGGATCACATTGACTCTGTAGGTGATATTTGGTAACATGGTCATTTTCACAATATTGATTATTCTGACCTAAGAACAAGGAATATCTCTTCATCTGCCTGTGTTGTCTTTGATTTCTTTCATTATTGTCTTGTAATTTTCAGTGTGAGGTTCTTTTATCTCTTTGGGTAGGTTTATTCCTACATGCTTTTTTCTTTAGGTTGCAATGGTAAATAGGATTACATCCTTAATTTCTCTTTCTGGTTTTTCACTATATACAAGAATGCAAGTAATTTCTGTGTATTGATTTTGTATCCTGTGACTTTGCTGAAATCGTTGATTAGCTCTAGTAGTGTTGTAATTGTGTCTTTGGGGTTTTCTATGTATAGTATTATGCCGTCTGCAAATAGAGTTTTAATTCTTCTTTTCCAATATGTATTCATTTTATATATTTTCCTTCTCTTATTTCCGTAGCTAAAACTTCCATAACTGTGTTGAATAATAGTGAAAAAATGGACACCCCTGTTTTGTTTCTAATATTAGAGGAATGATGTTTGTTTCTCAGCATTGAGAACAATGTTCACTGTGGGCTTTTCATATATGACTTTCAGTATGTTGAGGTAGGTGCCTTCTATGCCCAGTTTTGAAGGGTCATAGAAGATTTTGCTTTGATTTATGTCATTAATGGTATTGCCTATATTCTCCTCTAAAATTTTTACGGTTTGTGTTCTTACATTTAGGTCTTTAATCCATTTTGTGTTTATCTCTGTGCATGGTGTTAGGGAATGTTCCAACTTCATTGTTTTGCATGTAGCTGTCCATTTTTCCCAGCACCTTTTGTTGAAGAGGCTTTGTCCCATTTTATATTTTTGTCTCCTTTGCCAAATATAAGGCACCCATATATCCATGGGGTTGTCTCTGGGCTCTCTATCTTGTTTCATTTGTCTATATTTTCGTTTTCTAGCCACTACCATACTGTCTTGATGACTGTTGCTTTGTAGTATAGTCTGAAGATAGGGAGGCTAATCCCTCCAGCTCCATGCTACTTTTTCAGTATTGATTTGTATATCTGGGGTCTTTTTTGCGTTTCCATATAAACTGCTATTTTTTAGTCTAGTTCTGTGAAGAATGTTATTGGTAATTTGATAGGGATCACATTGACTCTGTAGGTGATATTTGGTAACATGGTCATTTTCACAATATTGATTATTCTGACCTAAGAACAAGGAATATCTCTTCATCTGCCTGTGTTGTCTTTGATTTCTTTCATTATTGTCTTGTAATTTTCAGTGTGAGGTTCTTTTATCTCTTTGGGTAGGTTTATTCCTACATGCTTTTTTCTTTAGGTTGCAATGGTAAATAGGATTACATCCTTAATTTCTCTTTCTGGTTTTTCACTATATACAAGAATGCAAGTAATTTCTGTGTATTGATTTTGTATCCTGTGACTTTGCTGAAATCGTTGATTAGCTCTAGTAGTGTTGTAATTGTGTCTTTGGGGTTTTCTATGTATAGTATTATGCCGTCTGCAAATAGAGTTTTAATTCTTCTTTTCCAATATGTATTCATTTTATATATTTTCCTTCTCTTATTTCCGTAGCTAAAACTTCCATAACTGTGTTGAATAATAGTGAAAAAATGGACACCCCTGTTTTGTTTCTAATATTAGAGGGAATGATGTTTGTTTCTCAGCATTGAGAACAATGTTCACTGTGGGCTTTTCATATATGACTTTCAGTATGTTGAGGTAGGTGCCTTCTATGCCCAGTTTTGTAGGGCTTTTTATCATAAATGAATGTTGGATTTGTCAAAGGCTTTTTCTGCATCTTTTGAGATTATCATGTGATTTCTGTCTTTCAATTTGTTAACATGGCGTATGACATTGATTGATTTGTGGATATTGATGAATCCTTAGGATTTTTTTCTATCCTGGGATAAACACTACTTCAGCATGGTGCATCAGTTTTTTGATGTGTTGTTGAATTATGTTTTGTAGTATTTTGTGGAGGATTTTTGAGTTTAAATTCATCAGTGATATTAGCCTATAATTTTCTTTTTTTCTGTTGTCTTTCCCTGGTTTTGGTATCAGGGTGATGGTGATCTTGTAGAACGTTTTTGGAAGTGTGCCTTCCAGTGCAATTTTTTGAAAGAATTCCAGAAGAGTAGGTTCAAGACTTTCTGTTTCTCTGCTGGGCTTGGGTAGATACTAGACTTAAGCTACATGATGCCCTCAGATATATCATCATATTTTGACAGGAAATGGAATGAATCTGTGTGTCATTTTAAAAATATCACTTCTTCCAATGCATGAGGATATTTTTCATTTGATTGCATCATCTTCAATACCTTTTATCACTGTATTATAGTTCTCTGAGTATAGATATGTAAACTTCTTTGTTACATTTACATCCAAGTATCGTATTGTTTTAGAAGCAGTTGTAAATAGGATTGTTTTCTGTTAGTTTATAGGAACACAACAGTTTTCTGCATGTTGATTTTACACCCTGCAAACTTGCTATATTTATTAATGAGTTGTAATTGCTTGGGGGACATCTTTAGGATTTTCAGAAATGCAATTGGTGATATTTTTACTTATTCCTTTTGTATTTATTTTTCCTTGGCTAGGGTTTCCAATCCTATTTTTAATAATACTGGCAAGAATTGGGATCCTTTTCCTGAACTTACAGGGGAAGGTTTTATCATTTGAGTAATATAGACTGTAGTTTTTTCATATATGGGCTACTTATGCTGAGATATGTTCCCTCTATACCCACTTTGTAGAGAGGTTTCATCACAAATGGATGTTGTATGTTGTTACAAGCTTGTTTTTTTTGTTTTGTTTTGTTTTGTTTGTTTGCATATATTGAGATTGCTGCATATATTAATGTGGTACAACAAATTGATTTATGGATATTGAGACTTTCTTGTATC
Source organism: Tragulus kanchil (assembly GCA_022376925.1). Lineage (NCBI taxonomy): Eukaryota > Metazoa > Chordata > Mammalia > Artiodactyla > Tragulidae > Tragulus > Tragulus kanchil. The sequence continues at coordinate 52,654,978 of JAIOJX010000027.1, read as the reverse complement.
TCTGGGATGAGTTCCACTTGGTAGTGTTATATGATGTATTCATTGTATCATTGAATTATATTTGCAAGTATTTAGTTGAAAATTTTTGCAGATTTTATTTATGTTCATTAGCGGTGTTGGCTTGTAGTTTTCTTTTTTTGTGGTGCTTTCTTCTGGTTTTGGTAGCAAGATGATGATGGTCTTGCAGAATGAATTTGGAAGCAGTGCATTCAATTCAACCTGAAGGAATGTTTTGAGAAGTATAAAAGTTAATTATTCCTTAAATATTTGGTAGAATTAACCTGTGAAGCCATATAGTCCTGGACTTTTGATTATTTAAAGTCAATAATATTTTAAGTTTGAACATATTCTAAAACCTTGCGTTTTTATCTCATCCTCACATTTAATTATTTTTACTCCATATTTTTATTCTATTACTTTGTGTATTCCTCATCTATTTATCTTGAATATAAAGAAGTTTTGTACTTTTGTCTTTTAACCTTTCAAGCTACTTTATATGTGGTTGATCTAATAACTTTGCATTTGCCTTATCAATGAGAGGTTGTTTTTTTTTTTCATATTTTTATATTTCTAATTGTGGTGTTTTCTGCTTAGAAAATTTCCTTTACTATTATTTAAAAGCATGTTTAGTGATGCAGAACTCTTAGATTGTGCTTGTCTATATAAGATTTTATCAGTCATGTAAAGTTGAATGATACCTGCAGCTTGGTTTTCTTCCTTTCATTATGTTAAATAAATTGTGTCACTTTCTACTGACTTGCCAAATCTGCAGAAAAGTCAATGGAAATATATATAGGAGATTTTTGTATGTAATCAGATGTTGCTCCTTTGCTGCTTTTAAGATTCTATCTTTATCTTTAATTTTGGCCATTTTAATTACAATTGTCTTTGTGTGATTCTCTTTGGGGTCATCTTCTTTGGAACTCTTTGTGTTCCCATAACTCATTGTTTTCTTTCTCAGTTTTTGGTGGTTTTAAGTTATTATTTCTTCAGATATTTCCTGTGTCCCTTTCTCTGTCTTTTCTTTTGGGACCTCTATATTACAAAAATTAGTAGTATTGATGCTGTCCAAGAGATATCTTAAACAACCCCCCCCTTTTTTTTCCCTTTGATTCTTTTCTTTCATTTCTGTTTTGCTTGGATGATCTCCACTTCTCTGTTTTCAGTTCACTGATTCATTCCTCTATATCGTGTGATCTACTGTTGATTCTTTCTACTGTATTTATTACTTCAATAGCTTTATTATTCAGCTTTGTTTGCTTCTTCTTTGTGTTTTCTAATTCTTTGTAAACAGCTCATTGTGTTCACTAAGCATCTTTGTGATCATTACCTTGAAATATTAGTTTGTTAGATTGTTTATTACCACTTCATTATTTATTTTCTAGTGTTTTACCTTATCTTTCATTTGGAATATATCTTTTTCTCCTCATTAAAAAAAATCTACTGCCCTTGATTTCCTGCTTTTATATCCATATGGTAGGTCAGATTTATTTTCCATTTTGGAGAAATGGCTTTTTGTAGATTTCCTATGGACCCTATAGACCTGTACCTTGATGTGGTATTGCTTTATTATGAGATAAAAAACCATACCACATTAAGCACTATTGCTTTCTCATAGCCCCAAAATATTCCCATATAGAATATATATAGTTATATATTATTTTTAACTATGCAAATATTTTTCATTCCTGTGATGACCAATGATGGTACTAAAATCAAAATTCATGTAAAAGGGAAGATTGTCTTCAGACTGTCAATATGACCTCACCTCCTTCTTCCAGATGCACTAAAAATCACAACTAACTGCTAAACAACATCAGTGAAGACACTGAAACCTAACAGAAACAAGAAAAAAATCCTATATCCAAAGATGAAAAAGAAGTAACAATGAGATGGTAGAAGGGGTGCAATCACAATTAAATCAAAGCCCATACCCATCTGGTGGGCAACCCACAAACTGGAAAATAATTATACCATATATCTTAAGCCACTGGAGTGAAACATAGCTCCCTTTTAAGATTAATTTTTCATTTTTTTTTTTTCTTTCTCAGTGTTCCCATAACTCATTGTTTTCTTTCTCAGTTTTTGGTGGTTTTAAGTTATTATTTCTTCAGATATTTCCTGTGTCCCTTTCTCTGTCTTTTCTTTTGGGACCTCTATATTACAAAAATTAGTAGTATTGATGCTGTCCAAGAGATATCTTAAACAACCCCCCCCTTTTTTTTTCCCTTTGATTCTTTTCTTTCATTTCTGTTTTGCTTGGATGATCTCCACTTCTCTGTTTTCAGTTCACTGATTCATTCCTCTATATCGTGTGATCTACTGTTGATTCTTTCTACTGTATTTATTACTTCAATAGCTTTATTATTCAGCTTTGTTTGCTTCTTCTTTGTGTTTTCTAATTCTTTGTAAACAGCTCATTGTGTTCACTAAGCATCTTTGTGATCATTACCTTGAAATATTAGTTTGTTAGATTGTTTATTACCACTTCATTATTTATTTTCTAGTGTTTTACCTTATCTTTCATTTGGAATATATCTTTTTCTCCTCATTAAAAAAAATCTACTGCCCTTGATTTCCTGCTTTTATATCCATATGGTAGGTCAGATTTATTTTCCATTTTGGAGAAATGGCTTTTTGTAGATTTCCTATGGACCCTATAGACCTGTACCTTGATGTGGTATTGCTTTATTATGAGATAAAAAACCATACCACATTAAGCACTATTGCTTTCTCATAGCCCCAAAATATTCCCATATAGAATATATATAGTTATATATTATTTTTAACTATGCAAATATTTTTCATTCCTGTGATGACCAATGATGGTACTAAAATCAAAATTCATGTAAAAGGGAAGATTGTCTTCAGACTGTCAATATGACCTCACCTCCTTCTTCCAGATGCACTAAAAATCACAACTAACTGCTAAACAACATCAGTGAAGACACTGAAACCTAACAGAAACAAGAAAAAAATCCTATATCCAAAGATGAAAAAGAAGTAACAATGAGATGGTAGAAGGGGTGCAATCACAATTAAATCAAAGCCCATACCCATCTGGTGGGCAACCCACAAACTGGAAAATAATTATACCATATATCTTAAGCCACTGGAGTGAAACTTCTGAGTCCAGCTCTGGCTTCTGAGCCTGAAGGTCTGTCAGAAGGAGGAGCAATCACCAGAGAATCTAGCCTTGAGAGTCAGAACAGTTTGATTACAGAGCAAGCTGAAACAGAAACTAACCTATTAGAGGGTGTACAAAATTTTCTTGACAGACATCCATTGATGAAAATGGTAACTGACTTAGTACAGCAGAAAAGATAACAGCAGCAGCCGTTCTGGGAAATACTCACATGTGTGATCCCTCTTGGAGGTCACTCTTAGCCCCGCCAAACAGCCTATAGGATCCAGTGATAGATCACATCAGGCCAAAAACCTAAAAGGGTAGGAACACAGCCATCCTCATCAACAGAAAAGTAGATTAATGTTTTATTGACATGGACCCTGCTCACAAGAGGGAGAGATCCAGCTCCACGTACCAACATTCTCTCGCATATGAAAGCTAGCAAAAACCTCTCAGATTACCTCATACACCAGGAAATGCACAGTAGAAACAATAAGAGCTACAGTTCTGTAGCAAAACATAAAATAATAATCACAGAAAGACAAAAGGAAATGGCAGAATAATATGTCCTAGATGTAGAAACAAGAATAAACAACAACAACAAAACAAAAGAACTTAGTAGTGTGAAAAATGTCAGCCTTCTGAAAAAAAAATCAGAATAATAACATTGAAAATGATCGAAGATGCTGAAAAAATAAGAGGCAATATTCAATTCAATAGAGGTTTGAAAAGATACAAGAAAAAACTATAAAAATCCAGGAAGAATTAAAGAACAAACAAATAGAGGCAAATCATACAACAACTGAAATGAAAAATACACAAGAAAGAATAAACAGAAGAACTGAGGCAGAAGGACAGATAACTCACCTGGAAGACATAATGATGGAAATCACTGTCACAGGAAAAAAATAAAGAAAATAAAAACAGATTGAAAGAAGTGAAGAGTCCAAGATTCTCTGGGGCAACATTAATTGGAACAATATTCACATTGTAGGGATATGAGAAAAGAAGAGTGAGAGAAAAAATTTGAGAAAATATCTGAAAAGATAATTGCTGAAAAGTTCCCTAACATGGAAAACATTCACTCAGGTTCAGGAAGTACAGAGTACCAGGCAGATTAAACCTAAAGAGGAACAGAGAAATGCATAGTCATCAATCTGAGAAAAATTAAATGTATATATGCATATATATTAAAATGAAGGAAAAATGAAAAGTAAAATATAAAGGAACTCCCATAAACTTATAAGCTCTTTTTTTTTCAATAAAAATTCTGCAAGCCATAATGGAGTGTCATCATGTATTTAAACTGATAAAAGAGAATAAACTACAACCAATAATAATATAGTAACCAAGACTTCATTCAGATTTGACAGAGAAATCAAGAATTTCACAAACAAGCAAAGGCTAAGAGACTTTAGCACCATCACACCGTTTTTGCAACAAATGCTAAAGGAACTTCCCTAGACAAAAAAGAGACCAGCAACTTAACAACGTTGTGTACACACAGATGGCTACATCGAAACCTCATGGGAAGAGCAACTCCCCAAACCCACAATAGATAAGCAAACAAATAAGAAAAAGAAAAAAGAATCCCAAGCACAACAATAAGGATCTTCATAAAATCAAAAGAGAAGAGAAAAGAAGAAAGGGAAGAAAATCTTTTACTAAAACAATGAACAAAATGTGAATAGAAACTTACATTAATTCCTTAAATGTAACTTACGTTAATTCCTTAAATGTAAATGGGTTAAATTATCCAACAAAAAATATAGATGATCTAAATATACACAAAAATATGGTGCATATATATGCAATTTACAAGAGAACTATTTTTGACTTAGGGACACATACAGACTGAGAGTGAGGGGATAGAAAAATTCATCTCATGCAAAAGGAAGCTGGAGGAGAAATAATAATGAGACAAAATAGCCTAAAGACTGTTGCAAGAGGCAACTAAGAACACTAATAATGATCAACGGATCAATCTGAGAAGATATACCAATTGTAAATCTCCATGAACCCAACATAGGAGTGCCTCAGTATAAAAGGCAAATACTAATAGACATAAAGGGAGAAATTAACAGTAAGACAATAAGAGTGGAGAAATTTAAAATTGTACCTTCATCTATTTACAGATTATACAGACAGAAGATCAAAAAGAAACACAGACATTAAATGATGCATTACACCAGATGATCTTAATTGAAAATAATAGAGCATTTCATCCAAAAGCAGTAGAGTACATATTTTTCTCATGTGTATATGGAACATAGTTCATATAACCCATGTGCTGGGCCACAATCTAAAGCTCAGTAAATATAAAAAGTTTAAATCACAGAAAGCAAATTTTATGACCACATTGCTGTGTGATTAGAAGTAAACTACAAGGAAAACACTGTAAAAAAAACAGAAATTTGCTGAGGTTAAAATATGCTAATTAAAAAACTGAAAAAATCGAAGGAGTTTACAGTACCTGAAAACAGTTGACAATCAAAGCATAAGCTCCTAATCCTATAGGATGCAGCAGAAGCAGTTCTGACAATGAAGTTTATAGGAAGAAAATCTTGCCACAAGAAACAAGACAAATCTCAAATAAACTACTTAACTTTACAACTAAGTGGACTAGAAAGATAAGAAAAGCAAAACATAAAGTTGTAGAAGGAAAGACTATATGAAGAGCAAAAATGAATTAAATCGATTCCAGGATGATAATAACAACGATCAATAAAACTAAAAACAGCTTCCTTGACAAGATTAAAAATTTAACACACAATGAGACTCATCAAGAAAAAAAGGAAGAGAGGAATTAGAAATGAGCAAGGGGAAGTTACAACTGATATCACATAAATAAAACAGATCATAAGAAACTACAACTACAAAAAAATGAGAGAGAGAGAGAGAGAGAGAGAGAGAGAGAACGAGCGAGAGAGAGACTATTACAAAGAACTGTATGACAATAAAACAGACAAACTGGAAGAAAGGACAAATTCTCATATGGATATCATTCTACCAAGAGTGAGCAAGGAAGAAAAAGAAAATAAGAATAGGTAAATGCAAGTATTGAATTTGAAATATGATTTTTGATGTACATACCTTTTAAAAATATTTAATTGGAGGATAATTGCCTTACAGTGTTGTGTTGTTTTCTGCCATACATCTGCATGAATCACTCATAAGTACACCTATGCCACTTCTGTTTTAAACATCCTTTCCATCCCCTACTCTTCTAGGTTGTCACAGAGCACTGAGTTGAGCTCTCTGTATTATGTAGCCAATCTCCATTGTCTATTTTATATAACTTAATATATATGCTTCAATGCTACTCTCTCAATATTTCCAACTCTCTCCTTCCCATGTTGTGTCAACAAGTGTGTTCTCTATGTCTGTATTACTATTGGTTTCCTGAAAATAAATTCATTAGTGCCATCTTTTAGATTCCATATATATGCATTAGTATATAACATTTGTCTTTTTTTTTTTTAACTATTTCACTGTATAACAGGCTCTAGGTTCATCCACCTTAGCAGAACTGACCCAAATGAGTTTTTATTCATGGCTTAGTAATATTCCACAATATATATATGTACCATAACCTTATCCATTCACATGTCAATGTATATCTGGTTGCTTCTATGCATTTGTATTATAAATAGTGCTACAATGAACATTGCACTGCATGTGTCTTTTAGAATTGTGATTTTCTCAGGATACATGATCAGTAGTGAGATGGCTGGGTCATATGGAATGAACACAGAAGGAAAGCACCTCAACATAATAAAAGCCATATATGACAAACATTTTTCTCAGTAGTGAAAAACTGATTCCAGGATGATAATAACAACGATCAATAAAACTAAAAACAGCTTCCTTGACAAGATTAAAAATTTAACACACAATGAGACTCATCAAGAAAAAAAGGAAGAGAGGAATTAGAAATGAGCAAGGGGAAGTTACAACTGATATCACATAAATAAAACAGATCATAAGAAACTACAACTACAAAAAAATGAGAGAGAGAGAGAGAGAGAGAGAGAGAGAGAACGAGTGAGAGAGAGACTATTACAAAGAACTGTATGACAATAAAACAGACAAACTGGAAGAAAGGACAAATTCTCATATGGATATCATTCTACCAAGAGTGAGCAAGGAAGAAAAAGAAAATAAGAATAGGTAAATGCAAGTATTGAATTTGAAATATGATTTTTGATGTACATACCTTTTAAAAATATTTAATTGGAGGATAATTGCCTTACAGTGTTGTGTTGTTTTCTGCCATACATCTGCATGAATCACTCATAAGTACACCTATGCCACTTCTGTTTTAAACATCCTTTCCATCCCCTACTCTTCTAGGTTGTCACAGAGCACTGAGTTGAGCTCTCTGTATTATGTAGCCAATCTCCATTGTCTATTTTATATAACTTAATATATATGCTTCAATGCTACTCTCTCAATATTTCCAACTCTCTCCTTCCCATGTTGTGTCAACAAGTGTGTTCTCTATGTCTGTATTACTATTGGTTTCCTGAAAATAAATTCATTAGTGCCATCTTTTAGATTCCATATATATGCATTAGTATATAACATTTGTCTTTTTTTTTTTTAACTATTTCACTGTATAACAGGCTCTAGGTTCATCCACCTTAGCAGAACTGACCCAAATGAGTTTTTATTCATGGCTTAGTAATATTCCACAATATATATATGTACCATAACCTTATCCATTCACATGTCAATGTATATCTGGTTGCTTCTATGCATTTGTATTATAAATAGTGCTACAATGAACATTGCACTGCATGTGTCTTTTAGAATTGTGATTTTCTCAGGATACATGATCAGTAGTGAGATGGCTGGGTCATATGGAATGAACACAGAAGGAAAGCACCTCAACATAATAAAAGCCATATATGACAAACATTTTTCTCAGTAGTGAAAAACTGAAAGCATTTCTTCTAAGGTCAGAAACAAGACAAGGGTACCCATTCTTCTGACTATATCACAACATAGTTTGGAAGTCCTAACCATGGTAATTAAAGAAGAAAAAGAAATGTAAGGAATTTGGGTGGGGAAAAAACATAAAACTCTTACTGCAGACAGGATGATATTACACACTGAAAACTCTAAAGATACTATCAAAACATTAATAGAGCTAGTCAGTGAACTTAGTAAAGATTCAGGACACACAAAAAAAATACACAGATGGGTGGGGCTAAGTTTGTGGCGTAGAAGGACGTGCACTCATCTCTCCTGCAAAATCGCTTGAATTGCAACGAGTTCCTGGGAAACCATCGACAAAAGGAGGTTGGATCTGATCACAAAGAGGATACCCCACATTGAAGAACAAAGGAGAGGCCTCATCAAGACGGTAGGAAGGGAGCAATCGCACTTTTAAAAGTCAAACCTCACACTCGCCAGAGAGGCTGGGCAGGTCAAAGGCTCCAAGCCTGCTGCAGATCAAGACTCGGGAAAGGAACGGTGAGGCCCACAAGGGACTGAGCCAGACCTGCTTTGGAGGGTCCAAGTGCCCCCTTGAGCTAGAAGTGCCCTTGAGCAGTCCTCGGAAGGACGACACTCAGTTTCCTTTGGAGGATGTTACCATTAACCCGATCACAGAGCCGCCGAGGACTGGAAACTCTGCGCACTGTGATTCGGGAAAGGGGGATACCAATCCTGCATGAGATTGAGCCAGACTGACCTCTGAGTTGTGTGACATCTCCCGTGGTGGTGGGGGTCGATGGTGGCCTGAAGCAGGGTCAGGGTCACTGGGAAGTGCTTCCCATAGAGCGTGTGGGAATAAGTCCTTTGTGAGACAGACGCCATTTTCTCTACTGTAGTTTGGCTGCTCGTCAAACTGCAGGGCTACTGATCAAGCCAAAATTTCCTCAATGTATCATGTTTTTCAGTAGTGAGATGGATTTTCTCAGGATACATGATCAGTAGTGAGATGGCTGGGTCATATGGAATGAACACAGAAGGAAAGCACCTCAACATAATAAAAGCCATATATGACAAACATTTTTCTCAGTAGTGAAAAACTGAAAGCATTTCTTCTAAGGTCAGAAACAAGACAAGGGTACCCATTCTTCTGACTATATCACAACATAGTTTGGAAGTCCTAACCATGGTAATTAAAGAAGAAAAAGAAATGTAAGGAATTTGGGTGGGGAAAAAACATAAAACTCTTACTGCAGACAGGATGATATTACACACTGAAAACTCTAAAGATACTATCAAAACATTAATAGAGCTAGTCAGTGAACTTAGTAAAGATTCAGGACACACAAAAAAAATACACAGATGGGTGGGGCTAAGTTTGTGGCGTAGAAGGACGTGCACTCATCTCTCCTGCAAAATCGCTTGAATTGCAACGAGTTCCTGGGAAACCATCGACAAAAGGAGGTTGGATCTGATCACAAAGAGGATACCCCACATTGAAGAACAAAGGAGAGGCCTCATCAAGACGGTAGGAAGGGAGCAATCGCACTTTTAAAAGTCAAACCTCACACTCGCCAGAGAGGCTGGGCAGGTCAAAGGCTCCAAGCCTGCTGCAGATCAAGACTCGGGAAAGGAACGGTGAGGCCCACAAGGGACTGAGCCAGACCTGCTTTGGAGGGTCCAAGTGCCCCCTTGAGCTAGAAGTGCCCTTGAGCAGTCCTCGGAAGGACGACACTCAGTTTCCTTTGGAGGATGTTACCATTAACCCGATCACAGAGCCGCCGAGGACTGGAAACTCTGCGCACTGTGATTCGGGAAAGGGGGATACCAATCCTGCATGAGATTGAGCCAGACTGACCTCTGAGTTGTGTGACATCTCCCGTGGTGGTGGGGGTCGATGGTGGCCTGAAGCAGGGTCAGGGTCACTGGGAAGTGCTTCCCATAGAGCGTGTGGGAATAAGTCCTTTGTGAGACAGACGCCATTTTCTCTACTGTAGTTTGGCTGCTCGTCAAACTGCAGGGCTACTGATCAAGCTACAGGGAGGGAATTTAGCTCCACCCAGAAAGAAAAGGGATTTGGATTAAGAAACTCCCAGGGCCAGCCTGGGCGGACCTTTTAGTTCTGGAATAAGCCAAAATAAACAAGCAGGTAAAGAGGTGTTCAGATCCAACCACTGCCAGAGGCAAGAAAAACACCAGTAATTCCTGAATAGTCAGCAAGAGACAGAAGAACATAAACACTATTTTCATGTTTTGTCTGAAGCTGGAGTTACTGCTGGATTTTTAAAATTTCATTTTATTCCTTACTCCTTCTTATTACTTTCTTTGGTATTGTTGTTCTTTTGTTTCAATTGTTTTTTTTTTCCCCTTTTTTCCAAATGCACTCAGTGCACCCCCTCAGGTTTTTTTTTGTTTGTTTGTTTCTTTTTTTTTGAGGGGGTGTGTGAGAATGGGTGTGTTCATTTCCTCCACTGAATTATATTGAAGCTAATAATCTTATCAGTAAGACTGAATATATTCAAGTTTACATAATTTTCATATTTCCTTTTAAACCACACATTTTATTTTGGTATAAACTTCTGGTTTCCCATTGGCCTTTTAAGGTTCTGTGGGGGTTTTGTTTGTTTTTATTATTTTTGCTTTGTTTTTCTATATTTTTCTATATACTTATCTCTGTTGTAATTTTTAAATTTTTTCATTTGTACTACGACCGCCTCTATAATTCTTTCCTTTCTTTGCAGTATTATTCTCTATTTCTCCTCTAGCCTCCCTTTCTCTTTTTCCCTTTTCCCACAATATGTCTTAGTCTTTTCTGTCCTCATTGCCTTATCCCCAACGGGGACCCTGCTCTAGCATTTTTCTCCAATTTGTGCTCCATTTAGTTTGATTATTAACTGACGGATATCATTCTTAGTTTTCTCTATTCACCGTATTGATGGGAATTGAGGCCAGACTGACCTCTGAGTTGTGTGACATCTCCCGTGGTGGTGGGGGTCGATGGTGGCCTGAAGCAGGGTCAGGGTCACTGGGAAGTGCTTCCCATAGAGCGTGTGGGAATAAGTCCTTTGTGAGACAGACGCCATTTCTCTACTGTAGTTTGGCTGCTCGTCAAACTGCAGGGCTACTGATCAAGCTACAGGGAGGGAATTTAGCTCCACCCAGAAAGAAAAGGGATTTGGATTAAGAAACTCCCAGGGCCAGCCTGGGCGGACCTTTTAGTTCTGGAATAAGCCAAAATAAACAAGCAGGTAAAGAGGTGTTCAGATCCAACCACTGCCAGAGGCAAGAAAAACACCAGTAATTCCTGAATAGTCAGCAAGAGACAGAAGAACATAAACACTATTTTCATGTTTTGTCTGAAGCTGGAGTTACTGCTGGATTTTTAAAATTTCATTTTATTCCTTACTCCTTCTTATTACTTTCTTTGGTATTGTTGTTCTTTTGTTTCAATTGTTTTTTTTTTCCCCTTTTTTCCAAATGCACTCAGTGCACCCCCTCAGGTTTTTTTTTGTTTGTTTGTTTCTTTTTTTTTGAGGGGGTGTGTGAGAATGGGTGTGTTCATTTCCTCCACTGAATTATATTGAAGCTAATAATCTTATCAGTAAGACTGAATATATTCAAGTTTACATAATTTTCATATTTCCTTTTAAACCACACATTTTATTTTGGTATAAACTTCTGGTTTCCCATTGGCCTTTTAAGGTTCTGTGGGGGTTTTGTTTGTTTTTATTATTTTTGCTTTGTTTTTCTATATTTTTCTATATACTTATCTCTGTTGTAATTTTTAAATTTTTTCATTTGTACTACGACCGCCTCTATAATTCTTTCCTTTCTTTGCAGTATTATTCTCTATTTCTCCTCTAGCCTCCCTTTCTCTTTTTCCCTTTTCCCACAATATGTCTTAGTCTTTTCTGTCCTCATTGCCTTATCCCCAACGGGGACCCTGCTCTAGCATTTTTCTCCAATTTGTGCTCCATTTAGTTTGATTATTAACTGACGGATATCATTCTTAGTTTTCTCTATTCACCGTATTGATGTATTGTACTGTATTATTGGTTGGAATGCTTAGGTTTTGTTACAGGTATAAATGTCTGTGTGTATAATTTAATATGCTAGATACCATTTGTGTAATATTTTAATTGCCATTTGTCAAAGGTATATCTTCTGTTTCTCATTTGCGTACATATGTTTTAATAAGATTTAATGCCATAAAAAAACCAGCCACGAAGTCTTCATTCCCTGGTCAGGCAACAAGCCCCAGGGCTTTAAGGGGAGAGCACTGACTCCAAACCTCTTCAATACTAGAGAACACCTAACACTAGAGAGCTGTATACAATTGAGAACAACAACAGAGGTAATCACTTGTACGCAAGTCCTGACATCACTCAACCACCACAATCACCCAGAATAAGCCCCATCCAAACAACAAACACCAACAGACATAACTTAAAGTCTGGGAAAAGGAAATTGCAAACAGAGTCAGGGAAAAAATTAATAATAACAATGAAATGAGAGAGAAATATCACAGAAGTGAAGGAACAATCTACAAACACACAAGATCAAATCAATGAAGAGAATTTGGACAAATTATCAAAAAGGGATTTCAGAAGAATGATAGTAAAGATGATCAAAGACACTGAGAAGAGAATTTCAGAGAAATTGCAAGACACAACTAACACACTGAATAAAGAAATACAAGAACTTACCAAAAAAGTAATAGAGACAAACAGCTCAATTGATGAACTGAAAAACACTGTAGAAGGAACCAAGAGCAGAGTATCTGAGACAGAAGACCAGATAAGTGAGCTGGAAGATAGAATGGTGGAAGTAACTGCTAAAAAACAGAATCTAGCTCAAAGAATGAAAAGAGCAGAGGACAGCCTCAGAGACCTCTGGGATAATATCAAATGCACCAATATTCGACTTATACGGATTCCAGAAGAAGAAGAAAAAAAAGAAAGGATATGAGAAAATTTTTGAAGAGAGATTATAGTTGAAAATTTCCCCAACATGGGAAAAGAAATAGTCAATCAAGTCCAAGTAATGCAAAGAGTACCATACAGAATCAACCGAGAGAAAAAAAATTATAGCCAAATTAAAAAAGACAGAATTCTAAAAGAAGCAAGGGAAAGGCAACTAGTGACATACAAGAAAGCCCATCCTGATCATTCTTAGTTTTCTCTATTCACCGTATTGATGTATTGTACTGTATTATTGGTTGGAATGCTTAGGTTTTGTTACAGGTATAAATGTCTGTGTGTATAATTTAATATGCTAGATACCATTTGTGTAATATTTTAATTGCCATTTGTCAAAGGTATATCTTCTGTTTCTCATTTGCGTACATATGTTTTAATAAGATTTAATGCCATAAAAAAACCAGCCACGAAGTCTTCATTCCCTGGTCAGGCAACAAGCCCCAGGGCTTTAAGGGGAGAGCACTGACTCCAAACCTCTTCAATACTAGAGAACACCTAACACTAGAGAGCTGTATACAATTGAGAACAACAACAGAGGTAATCACTTGTACGCAAGTCCTGACATCACTCAACCACCACAATCACCCAGAATAAGCCCCATCCAAACAACAAACACCAACAGACATAACTTAAAGTCTGGGAAAAGGAAATTGCAAACAGAGTCAGGGAAAAAATTAATAATAACAATGAAATGAGAGAGAAATATCACAGAAGTGAAGGAACAATCTACAAACACACAAGATCAAATCAATGAAGAGAATTTGGACAAATTATCAAAAAGGGATTTCAGAAGAATGATAGTAAAGATGATCAAAGACACTGAGAAGAGAATTTCAGAGAAATTGCAAGACACAACTAACACACTGAATAAAGAAATACAAGAACTTACCAAAAAAGTAATAGAGACAAACAGCTCAATTGATGAACTGAAAAACACTGTAGAAGGAACCAAGAGCAGAGTATCTGAGACAGAAGACCAGATAAGTGAGCTGGAAGATAGAATGGTGGAAGTAACTGCTAAAAAACAGAATCTAGCTCAAAGAATGAAAAGAGCAGAGGACAGCCTCAGAGACCTCTGGGATAATATCAAATGCACCAATATTCGACTTATACGGATTCCAGAAGAAGAAGAAAAAAAAGAAAGGATATGAGAAAATTTTTGAAGAGAGATTATAGTTGAAAATTTCCCCAACATGGGAAAAGAAATAGTCAATCAAGTCCAAGTAATGCAAAGAGTACCATACAGAATCAACCCGAGAAGAAACACACCAAGACACATATTAATGTAGCTAACACAAATTAAACACAAAGACAGAATTCTAAAAGAAGCAAGGGAAAGGCAACTAGTGACATACAAGGGAAAGCCCATCCGTTTAACAGCTGATCTTTCAACAGAAACTCTGCAGGCCAGAAGGGAATGGCAGGACACATTTCAAAGGCTAAAAGAGAATAATCTGCAACCAAGAATCCTCTACCCTGAAAGGATCTTCTTCAAAATTGATGGAAAAGCCAAAGCTTTACAGATAAGCAAAAATTAAAAGAATTTAGTCACACCAAACCAGCCTTACAACAAGTGTTAAAGGGACTTATATAGACGACAAGCATAAAAGAAGAAGATCCTCAAAACAAACCCATCATAACATCTAAGAATATGACAATAGGATCATTTGTATCAATAATTACTTTTAATGTAAATGGACTAAATGCCCCAACCAAAAGACACAGACTGACTGAATGAATTCAAAAACACGACCCATACATATGCTGCCTGCAGGAAACTCACTTCAGACCTAGAGACACTCATAGACTGAAAGAGAAAGGCTGGAAAAAGATATTCCATGCAAATGGAAATCAAAAGAAAGCCGGAGTAGCAATCCTCATATCAGACAAAATAGACCTCGAAATAAAGATTAGAAGAGACAAGGCATGACACTACATAATGATCAAGGGATCGATCCAAGAAGAAGACATAACAATCATAAAGATCTATGCACACAACACAGGAGCACCCCAGTCCATAAGACCAACACTTTCAGACATAAAAGAAGACATTGACAGTAACACAATCATAGTAGGAGACTTTGACACTCCTCTCACGCCAATGGACAGATCATCCAAACAGAAAACTAATCAAGAAACACAAGCCTTAAATGCCACACTAGAAGAAATGGTCCTCATGGATATCTTTAGGACTTTCCATCAAAAGCAGAAGAATACATGTTCTTCTCAAGCGCTCATGGAACATTTTCCAGGATAGACCACAACTTGGGCCATAAATCAAACCTTAGTCAATTCAAGAAAACTGAAATTATAACAACCATCTTCTCGGACCATAATGGAATGAGACTAGATATCAACTACATGAAAATAACCGGTAAAAACACAAAAAAAGGAAATTAAACAACACATACCTAAAAAACCAACTGATTACAGAGCAAATCAAAGGAGAAATAAAAAAAAAAATTCCTAGAAGAAAACAATACTGAACACACGACAGTGCAAAAACCTGGGCTGATCTTTCAACAGAAACTCTGCAGGCCAGAAGGGAATGGCAGGACACATTTCAAAGGCTAAAAGAGAATAATCTGCAACCAAGAATCCTCTACCCTGAAAGGATCTTCTTCAAAATTGATGGAAAAGCCAAAGCTTTACAGATAAGCAAAAATTAAAAGAATTTAGTCACACCAAACCAGCCTTACAACAAGTGTTAAAGGGACTTATATAGACGACAAGCATAAAAGAAGAAGATCCTCAAAACAAACCCATCATAACATCTAAGAATATGACAATAGGATCATTTGTATCAATAATTACTTTTAATGTAAATGGACTAAATGCCCCAACCAAAAGACACAGACTGACTGAATGAATTCAAAAACACGACCCATACATATGCTGCCTGCAGGAAACTCACTTCAGACCTAGAGACACTCATAGACTGAAAGAGAAAGGCTGGAAAAAGATATTCCATGCAAATGGAAATCAAAAGAAAGCCGGAGTAGCAATCCTCATATCAGACAAAATAGACCTCGAAATAAAGATTAGAAGAGACAAGGCATGACACTACATAATGATCAAGGGATCGATCCAAGAAGAAGACATAACAATCATAAAGATCTATGCACACAACACAGGAGCACCCCAGTCCATAAGACCAACACTTTCAGACATAAAAGAAGACATTGACAGTAACACAATCATAGTAGGAGACTTTGACACTCCTCTCACGCCAATGGACAGATCATCCAAACAGAAAACTAATCAAGAAACACAAGCCTTAAATGCCACACTAGAAGAAATGGTCCTCATGGATATCTTTAGGACTTTCCATCAAAAGCAGAAGAATACATGTTCTTCTCAAGCGCTCATGGAACATTTTCCAGGATAGACCACAACTTGGGCCATAAATCAAACCTTAGTCAATTCAAGAAAACTGAAATTATAACAACCATCTTCTCGGACCATAATGGAATGAGACTAGATATCAACTACATGAAAATAACCGGTAAAAACACAAAAAAAGGAAATTAAACAACACATACCTAAAAAACCAACTGATTACAGAGCAAATCAAAGGAGAAATAAAAAAAAAAATTCCTAGAAGAAAACAATACTGAACACACGACAGTGCAAAAACCTGTGGGATACTGCAAAAGCAGTTTTAAGAGGGAAGTTTATAGCAATTCAATCCCACCTCAAGAAACTGGGAAAATCTCAAACAGACGACCTAACCTTACGTTTAAAACAACTGGAGAAAGAAGAACAAAAACACGACAAAGCCAGCAGAATAAGGGAAATCATAAAGATCAGAGCAGAAATAATTGAAAAAGAAACAAAAGAAACAATAGTAAAGATAAATAAAACAAAAAGCTGGTTCTTCGAAAAAGTCAATAAAATCGACACACCACTGGCCAGACTCATCAAGAAAAAGAGAGAGAAGAACCAGATCAACATAATCAAAAATGACAAAGGAGAGATTACAACAGATAATGCAGAAATCCAAAGGATTATAAGAGACTATTATGAACAACTCTATGGCAACAAACTGGACAACCTGGAAGAAATGGACAGTTTCTTAGACAAGATTAATCTCCCAAGACTCAACCAGGAAGAAATAGAAGCTATGAACAAGCCAATCACAAGCTCAGAAATTGACTTTGTGATCAAAAATCTACCCAAAAATAAAAGCCCAAGGCCAGATGGTTTCACAACTGAATTCTACCAAGCATTTAAAGAAGAGTTAATGCCTGTCCTTCTAAAACTCTTCCAAACAATTGCACAGGAAGGAACACTTCCAAACACATTCTACGAGGCCACCATCACCCTGATACCAAAGCCAGGTAAAGACAACGCAAAAAAGGAAATTATAGGCCAATTTCACTGATGAATCTAGATGCCAAACTCCTCAACAAAAACCTAGCAAACAGAATTCAACAACACATCAAAAAGCTCATACATCACGATCGAGTTGGGTTTATCCCAGGCATGCAAGGATTCTTCAATATTCACAAATCAATCAATGTGATACACCATGTCAACAAATTGAGAAACAAAATTCACATGATAATCTCAATAGAGGCAGAAAAAGGCTTTTACATAGTACAGCATCCATTTATGATAAAAACTCTTCAGAAAATGGGCATAGAAGGGACCTATCTCAACACAGTGAAACCCATATATGAGAAGCCCAGAGCGACCATTATTCTCAATGGTGAAAAACTGAATGCATTTCCTGTAAGACCAGGAACAAGACAGGGGTGTTCACTTTCACCACTCTTATTTAACATAGTTCTGGAAGTTCTAGCAACAGCAATAAGAGAAGAGAAAGAAATCAAAGAAATCCAGATTGGAAAGGAAGAAGTCAAGCTCTCTCTTTTTGCAGATGACATGATATTATACATAGAAAATCCCAAAGACACTATTACAAAACTATTGGAGTTAATCAGCAAATTCAGCAAAGTCACATGATACAAAGTCAACATAGAGAAATCACTGGCATTCCTATACACTAACAATGAAAAATTAGAAAATGAAAAGGCAATACCCTTCACCATCACAACCGAAAGAATCAAATACCTAGGAATAAATCTACTCAAAAAAAAAAAAAAACAAAGGAACTGTACACTGAAAATTACAAGACACTCATGAGAGACATTAAAGAAGACTTATACAGATGGAGAGATATTCCATGTTCCTCGGTCAGAAGAATCAATATTGTGAAAATGACCATACTACCAAATGGCATCTATAGATTCAATGTGATCCCTATCAAACTTCCAAAGACATTCTTCACAGAACTAGACCAAAGAATAACACAGTTCACATGGAAACACAAAAGACCTCGAATAGACAAAGTAAGCCTGAGGAAGAATGGAGCTGGAGGGATCAGACTCCCCAACTTAAGACTCTACTACAAAGCAACAGTTATCAAGACAGTATGGTACTGGCACAAAAACAGAACTATAGACTAATGGAACAAGACAAAGAGCCCAGAGATAAACCCACTCACCTATGGGTACCTTATTTTTGACAAAGGAGGAGAAACTATAGAATGGGGCAAAGACAGTCTTTTCTTCAAGTAGTACTTGGAAAATTGGACAGCTACATGCAAAAAAATAAAGTTGGAACATTTCCTGACACCATACACAAAGATCAACTCAAAATTGATTAATGACCTAAATGAGAGGGAAACCTATCAGCATCCATTTATGATAAAACTCTTCAGAAAATGGGCATAGAAGGGACCTATCTCAACACAGAAACCCATATATGAGAAGCCCAGAGCGACCATTATTCTCAATGGTGAAAAACTGAATGCATTTCCTGTAAGACCAGGAACAAGACAGGGGTGTTCACTTTCACCACTCTTATTTAACATAGTTCTGGAAGTTCTAGCAACAGCAATAAGAGAAGAGAAAGAAATCAAAGAAATCCAGATTGGAAAGGAAGAAGTCAAGCTCTCTCTTTTTGCAGATGACATGATATTATACATAGAAAATCCCAAAGACACTATTACAAAACTATTGGAGTTAATCAGCAAATTCAGCAAAGTCACATGATACAAAGTCAACATAGAGAAATCACTGGCATTCCTATACACTAACAATGAAAAATTAGAAAATGAAAAGGCAATACCCTTCACCATCACAACCGAAAGAATCAAATACCTAGGAATAAATCTACTCAAAAAAAAAAAAAAACAAAGGAACTGTACACTGAAAATTACAAGACACTCATGAGAGACATTAAAGAAGACTTATACAGATGGAGAGATATTCCATGTTCCTCGGTCAGAAGAATCAATATTGTGAAAATGACCATACTACCAAATGGCATCTATAGATTCAATGTGATCCCTATCAAACTTCCAAAGACATTCTTCACAGAACTAGACCAAAGAATAACACAGTTCACATGGAAACACAAAAGACCTCGAATAGACAAAGTAAGCCTGAGGAAGAATGGAGCTGGAGGGATCAGACTCCCCAACTTAAGACTCTACTACAAAGCAACAGTTATCAAGACAGTATGGTACTGGCACAAAAACAGAACTATAGACTAATGGAACAAGACAAAGAGCCCAGAGATAAACCCACTCACCTATGGGTACCTTATTTTTGACAAAGGAGGAGAAACTATAGAATGGGGCAAAGACAGTCTTTTCTTCAAGTAGTACTTGGAAAATTGGACAGCTACATGCAAAAAAATAAAGTTGGAACATTTCCTGACACCATACACAAAGATCAACTCAAAATTGATTAATGACCTAAATGTAAGAAAAGAAACCATCAAACTCTTAGAGGAGAATATAGCAAAACACGCAAGGACATAAATCAAGGCAAAATCTTCTCTGACCCACCAACTAAATAGCAGAGCTGAAAACAGAAATGAACATGTGGGACCTCATGAAACTTAAAAGCTTTTGAAAAGCAAAAGAAATCACAAAAAATCTGAACCGACAGCCCACAGAATGGGTGAAAATCATAGCAAATGAACCAACAGACAAAGAATTCATCTCCAAAATCGACAAGCAACTCAGACACCACAGCACTGGAAAAATGAGCAACCAAATCAAAAAATGGGAAAAAAGACCTAAACAGACACCTCTCCAAAGATGACATACAGATGGCCCAGAAGCATATGAAACGATGCTCAACTTCACTTATAATTAGAGAAATGCAAATCAAAACTACAATGAGATACCACCTCACATCCGTCAGAATGGCCGTCATCCACAAATCGACAGACAATAAATGCTGTAGAGGCTGCGGAGAAAAGGGAACACTCCAGCATAGCTGGTGGGAATGTAAATTGATACAGCCTCTATGGAAGACAGTCTGGAGATTTCTTATAAAACTAAAAATAGGAGCACCATATGACCCAGTAATCCCACTCTTAAGCTTATACCCTGGTGAAATCAAAACTGAAAGAAGCACCTATACCCCAATGTTCATTGCAGCTCTCTATACAATAGCTAGAACATGGAAGCAACCTACATATCCATCGACGAATGAATGGATCCAAAAAATCTGGTACATGTAAACAATGGAATACTATACAACTGTAAAGAGAAATGCAGAAGAATCCACCCTAATGAGGTGGCTGGATCTAGAACGTATCATAAATAGTGAAGTCAGTCCGAAAGAGAAGGACAAATACAGTATATTAACACATATATATGGAATCTAGTAGGACAGTGATGATGGCACATGCAGTGAAGCGACGGAAAGACAGACATGGACAGTGGACATATGGACATTGTGGGGAAGGAGCAGAGGGTGGGAGGTGTAAAGGAAGTAGCATGAAGGCCTGTACTATGAGAAGTGAAGAAAATAGCTGCAATCATTGCTCTGTTAGAAGAGGGGATCCTTCAGGTGTGCTGTGTGATGGTCGGGAGGGGTGGGAAGGGGGGGATATACATATGACTAATCTGGGAACATATATATCTGTAAACAACAAAACTCTCTAAAAGTTAAAAGTAAAATAAAGGTTTTAAAAAAACACAGAAATCTCTTACATTCCTATATACTAACTATAAAAATTCAGAAAGAAAAAATTAAAGTATAATTCCCATTTACCACAGAGAGACAAGGAATGAAATACCTAGAATAAACCTACCTATTGATATTAAAGACCTGCATACAGAAAACTGTTAGACACTGAGAACATAAATCAAAAATGGCATACACAGATTGAAAGTGTAATTTAAAATCTTCCAACAAAAGTCCAGGATTGGATGCCTTCATAGGAAAATTCTATCAAACAGTTAGAGAACAGCTAACATCTATTCCTTGGAAAATGTACCACAAATTGCATTGGAAAAGAAAATTACTGGAAAATATCATTGATGAACATACATGCAAAATGTGATTTATCCCAGGAATGCAAGGATTTTCTTTTCAGATTCTGCATGGAAATCAGTGTGATATATCACATTAACAAACAAGATTATCTCAGTTACCTTATGACTATCTCAATAGACACACAAATTTTTTTTTTTTTTTGGCAAATTTCAACATCCTTATTTTTATTAAGAAATCTCCAGAAAGTGAGCCTAGAGGGAAGATACCTCAACCAAGTAAAGGCTAAATACCAGAACGCTAAAGGTAATATCATACTCAACAAAGAAAAACTGAAAGTATTTCCTCTATGATCAGGAATAAGACAAGAATGTCTATGCCCACTACTTTAATTCAACATAGTTTTGGAAACCCTAGCTATGGCAATCAAAGGAGAAAAAAAAAAGTGCATCCAAATTGGAACAAAATAAAATTAAGCAGTCACTCTTTGCAGATGGCAGGATAGTATACATGTAAAGTCCTACAGATGCTACCAGAAAATGACTAGAGTTCATCAATGAACTTGGTTAAGTTTCAGTATACAATATTAATAGGCAAAATTCTGTGGCGTTTCTATATACAAACAACAGAAGTTCAAATATAAATATTCAAGAAAAATTTCCATTTAAAATTGTATCAAAATAATGATAATATTGTCTAGAATTAAATCTGGATAAGGAGACAAAAGACTTGTATTCTGAAAAGTACAAGATGCTGATTTAGCAAAAGAAGAAAGGCTATACAGTCAAAGACAATCCCTTTGATTATTAGGGCAAGAAGAACTGAACATTTACCCCATGAATGAAATTAGAAAATCTTTAACACTGTATACAAAAATAAACTCAAAATGGATTAAAATGCAAATGTAACAAAGGAGGAAAGGGAAAGATCTTTCTGACTAGGCAGACTCCCTCTTGTAAGAAAAGACTTCATCTTGTAACTGTGAGCAGTGTTTAGACTGTGTAAACCTGGAGATGGAAATTGTCTAATCCTGGAGATGGAAGAACAAACAGCTCAGCAAACCTGGGCGGTTAAGAACCATCTTAGAGTGACTTCATACCTAGATACTCTTAGGCTTAAAGAAATGCACTGTCACCATGAGATTGATCAATAATTGTAAACCTAGCTAATCAATCAATGCTGATTCAAGCCTAATGACATGTTGGAATGGACACCTTGATGGTAAACTAATTGTATCCTTCCAGACAGTATTTATAGTAAGCTGAGATATTTGGAAAGGTGGACTTGGGGCATGTACAATTTGGGTATAAAAAGTTGTCACAATATTCAGTCAGGGTCCTTGGCTAAGAGAAGACTCTACTTTGGACATTATAAACCACACTCCACTATCCACTCTGTCACTCTGTGTGAGTTTGTTTCCTGAAGACTGGCTATAACAATAAGACTGGGTAATGTCAAAGTCTTAGAGGAGAATATTGGTCAACAGTCTTTGACATAAATGGCAGCAATTTATTTTTTCAGTCTGTCTCCCACTGTAATGGAAATAAAAACAAAAACAAACAAATGGGATCTAATTAAACTTGAAAGCTTTTGGAACAAAATAAAATTAAGCAGTCACTCTTTGCAGATGGCAGGATAGTATACATGTAAAGTCCTACAGATGCTACCAGAAAATGACTAGAGTTCATCAATGAACTTGGTTAAGTTTCAGTATACAATATTAATAGGCAAAATTCTGTGGCGTTTCTATATACAAACAACAGAAGTTCAAATATAAATATTCAAGAAAAATTTCCATTTAAAATTGTATCAAAATAATGATAATATTGTCTAGAATTAAATCTGGATAAGGAGACAAAAGACTTGTATTCTGAAAAGTACAAGATGCTGATTTAGCAAAAGAAGAAAGGCTATACAGTCAAAGACAATCCCTTTGATTATTAGGGCAAGAAGAACTGAACATTTACCCCATGAATGAAATTAGAAAATCTTTAACACTGTATACAAAAATAAACTCAAAATGGATTAAAAATGTAAATGTAACAAAGGAGGAAAGGGAAAGATCTTTCTGACTAGGCAGACTCCCTCTTGTAAGAAAAGACTTCATCTTGTAACTGTGAGCAGTGTTTAGACTGTGTAAACCTGGAGATGGAAATTGTCTAATCCTGGAGATGGAAGAACAAACAGCTCAGCAAACCTGGGCGGTTAAGAACCATCTTAGAGTGACTTCATACCTAGATACTCTTAGGCTTAAAGAAATGCACTGTCACCATGAGATTGATCAATAATTGTAAACCTAGCTAATCAATCAATGCTGATTCAAGCCTAATGACATGTTGGAATGGACACCTTGATGGTAAACTAATTGTATCCTTCCAGACAGTATTTATAGTAAGCTGAGATATTTGGAAAGGTGGACTTGGGGCATGTACAATTTGGGTATAAAAAGTTGTCACAATATTCAGTCAGGGTCCTTGGCTAAGAGAAGACTCTACTTTGGACATTATAAACCACACTCCACTATCCACTCTGTCACTCTGTGTGAGTTTGTTTCCTGAAGACTGGCTATAACAATAAGACTGGGTAATGTCAAAGTCTTAGAGGAGAATATTGGTCAACAGTCTTTGACATAAATGGCAGCAATTTATTTTTTCAGTCTGTCTCCCACTGTAATGGAAATAAAAACAAAAACAAACAAATGGGATCTAATTAAACTTGAAAGCTTTTGCACAGCAAAGCAAACCATAGATAAAACTAAAAGATAACCCACAAAATGGGGAAAATATTTGCAGATTGCCTTCCTGAGAAGGGATAAATCTCCAAAATATACCAAAGAGCTCATGGGTTTAATATCATCAAAAAAACCAACCTAATAAAAAATGACAGAAGACCTATATAGACATTTCTGCAAAGAAAACATACAGATGGCCAAGAAGCACATGAAAATATGTTAAACACTGCTAATCATTTAAGAAACACTAATTAAAACTACAATGTAATATTCCCTCACACCAATCAAAATAGCTAACATTAAAAAAAAATAAAGAAAATCAGAGAGACACTAAATGCTGGAGAGGGTATGGAAAAACAGGGTATTCTTGTGTACTATTGGTGGGAAGAGAAATTGGTGTAGCCATTGTGGAAAACAGTGTGGAGGCTCTTTAAGAAACTAAAATGAAGCTATCATGTGATCCAGTAATCCAACTCTTTGGCACATAGCTGAAGAAAAATGCAGTCTGAAAGGGTATACACATGCCAATATATATTGCAACAGTGCTTACCACTGTTAGCCAAGACACAAAAGCAGTCTAGATGTCCACCTACAGAGGGATAAAGAAGGGGTACATATACACAATGAAATATTGCTCAGCTATTAAAAACAATGAAGTAACCTCATTTGTAGAAAAATGGATAGACCTAGAGATTGTTATATTGAGTGAGGTAAATCAGGTAAAATGAATTATTCTATAATATCTCAAACACATTTAAAAATAATACAAATGGACATATTTATAAAACAAAATCAGACTCACCCATTAGAAGATGAATTCATGGTTATCAGCGGGGAAGAGGTGGGAGAAAGTGGTAAACTGGGAGTTTGAGAATGATGTGTATACACTGTTATATTTAAAATGAGTAACAAACAAGGGCCTAATGTATAGCACAGGGATGCCTGCTCAATATTATATAAGAAGCTAATTGGGAAAATAATTTGAAAAGAAATCATTATGTGTGTATGTGTAACTGGATAATATTATGTAAAACTGAAACTAGCAAAACATTGTTAATCAACTATATGCCAATATAAAGTAAAAATTTCAAAAATAAAATAAATAAAATGGGAATACATAAATATATGAGAACAAATGATTAAATAAAACGAGTGTATTTTGACTGTCACAGAGAAGGTGCTCTGTGAACATTGTGGAATTTTAATAGAAATAAAAGTACATGCAAACTTTTTATTAAAAAGTAAATACTTAAAAATTGAGGGCTTTCCTGGTGGTCCAGTGGGTAAGGACACCGCCTTGCGGTGCAAGGGGCGCCGGTTTGATTCCCGGCCTGGGAAGATCCCAAGTGCTTCGGAGCAGCTGGACCAATGTCTGCAATTACCAAGCCGGAGCTCTGGAGCACAAGTGCCCAGAACCAGTGCTCTGTGACAACAGAGGCGACTGTGATGGGAGTTCCACACGGACCAAAGAACAAAGATGCATGAAAATAGATAAATGAAAGACCAATAGAAGTGGCCTACCCCCACCTCCCTCCCCAGCCCGCCCCCCTAAAAAAAATGCAAAAAAAAAAATTGGATACAAGAACCATTTTTCTTGAATATTTGTTTTAATTTATTTTTTTAAAATTTGATCTTCAAATTAATTTTAATTTCCTTAATTTTCTACATGTTAAAGTTTGGAAGTCCCTCAATTGTGTCTGAATCTTTGTGATCCATGGAATTCCCAGTCAAGAATACTGGAGTGGGTAGATTTTCCCTTCTACAGCATATCTTCCCAACCCAGGGATCAAAATCCAGGTCACTCACATTGCAGGTAGATTATTTACTGTCTGAGCCACCAGGAAAGCCCAAGAAGACTGGAGTGCATAGTCTATCCCTTCTCCAGGGGATCTTCCCGACCTAGGAATCAAATTGGGGTCTCTTGCCTTACAAGCGGATTCTTTACCAGCTGAACTATTTATAAATAATTCTTATGAAAGAGGTGAATAGGCAGACTTGGTAAGGAGACCAGAAGTTTCTAAGGAGGAAGAGAAGGATGGGAAACAAACATTTTCTAGCCTAAAGGTTTGCCATCATAAAAATCTACTCTGAAACTAGCTTTATTGTCTTATGGAGGCAAACTATTGTGCATTGTAATATCTCATCCAGTCTTGAAGCCTGGAGACCACCCTCTGGGTAATCTTATGTGTTTTTTTTTTTTTTAAGATTTTTTTTTTTTTGTCTCATCGCGAAAATCCCGCCTGGTCACTAGTCACCAGTGAGGTGAGACACTGCTACTGGGGGCGTCTGGAATGGAACGGGGAAATCTTCTGCGAGTTACTGCCCAGGGACATGGCTCAAGCTGCACGGGGAACCTCACACCCGCATTTGGGACTTAGTTCCATATCTGGAAGTGTTCGCAGGCCAGCAGCCTGAAGAGTCTGTGCAGCCCCAAAGCTGCAGCAGGGAAGCCGCTGTGCCACAGGCAGCAGAGAGCTGTGGCAGAGGAAACAGGGAGAAGAGCAGGGATTGTAGGTTACCAGCGGGTGCACAGTGGAACTGGGAGACCCTCCAGCACGGGACCAGGCACACAGTCCTGCCCGATGGACTGGGAACAGCCCGCCGCCCTGGCCAGCACAAGAGCTCGCAGCAGAGCCTTTGTTTTCCCAAAAACAAAAGCAGAAACCATAGCAACTGGCTCTCTGTACCAAACTCTACAACACACTAAACTTTGTTACCTAAACCTATAAAATCATTGCAAGACAGATCTATTCCTTGTCATTACCCATACACTCTACTCCTCCTCACTCCCAAACATGTCTTAGTTAAAAGCTGCTTTCATTCTCATAGTCCCAGCTGGGGCCTTGCCCTGGATCTCTTTTTCCAGGCAGTATTTTAATTAATTTAGAGCTTAATGGTCAGGTACCATCTTTGACTGCACCATTTGCCAGAAAAATTCCCTATGCTTTATCCCTGTAAGACTGTTTAGTGGTTATTGACATGCATGTATGTATATTTTTCCACTATGTTAGAAAATATTTGCATGAGTTGATGACTGTCATCTACCAGGTATGCATCTTTTGTCCCTCATATACCTATATTTGAATTGATACCAATGCACATCATAGTAAATCAGATAGTAAATCGAAAGGAGGAAGAGAAGGATGGAAACAAACATTTTCTAGCCTAAAGGTTTGCCATCATAAAAATCTACTCTGAAACTAGCTTTATTGTCTTATGGAGGCAAACTATTGTGCATTGTAATATCTCATCCAGTCTTGAAGCCTGGAGACCACCCTCTGGGTAATCTTATGTGTTTTTTTTTTTTTTAAGATTTTTTTTTTTTTGTCTCATCGCGAAAATCCCGCCTGGTCACTAGTCACCAGTGAGGTGAGACACTGCTACTGGGGGCGTCTGGAATGGAACGGGGAAATCTTCTGCGAGTTACTGCCCAGGGACATGGCTCAAGCTGCACGGGGAACCTCACACCCGCATTTGGGACTTAGTTCCATATCTGGAAGTGTTCGCAGGCCAGCAGCCTGAAGAGTCTGTGCAGCCCCAAAGCTGCAGCAGGGAAGCCGCTGTGCCACAGGCAGCAGAGAGCTGTGGCAGAGGAAACAGGGAGAAGAGCAGGGATTGTAGGTTACCAGCGGGTGCACAGTGGAACTGGGAGACCCTCCAGCACGGGACCAGGCACACAGTCCTGCCCGATGGACTGGGAACAGCCCGCCGCCCTGGCCAGCACAAGAGCTCGCAGCAGAGCCTTTGTTTTCCCAAAAACAAAAACAGAAACCATAGCAACTGGCTCTCTGTACCAAACTCTACAACACACTAAACTTTGTTACCTAAACCTATAAAATCATTGCAAGACAGATCTATTCCTTGTCATTACCCATACACTCTACTCCTCCTCACTCCCAAACATGTCTTAGTTAAAAGCTGCTTTCATTCTCATAGTCCCAGCTGGGGCCTTGCCCTGGATCTCTTTTTCCAGGCAGTATTTTAATTAATTTAGAGCTTAATGGTCAGGTACCATCTTTGACTGCACCATTTGCCAGAAAAATTCCCTATGCTTTATCCCTGTAAGACTGTTTAGTGGTTATTGACATGCATGTATGTATATTTTTCCACTATGTTAGAAAATATTTGCATGAGTTGATGACTGTCATCTACCAGGTATGCATCTTTTGTCCCTCATATACCTATATTTGAATTGATACCAATGCACATCATAGTAAATCAGATATAGAGCCTACACTCCCTGGCCAGAGATCAAACCAAGAATCCTCAGAGTGGAAGCCCTGACTTCAAGATCCTACACTATCAAAGAACATACAACACTAGAGATTATTCACCTTCAAATAAAATCCAACCCCACATGAAACACAAAGCACCGTACCCTTCTAGAAGGACAGAAACCCAAAGGAAGGGAGAATTCAACCACGAAGCTGGAGGCAAGAAGACCTCCATCACCCAGACACACAGAAAGAAACAAAAATTAATATAAAAATGAAAAGACAGAGAAAAACCACACAAATGAAAGAACAAATCAGAGAAACACAACCACAAATGACAGAAGATGAGATAGACAAATTATCTGAAAGAGAATTCAGAAGAGCGATACTATAGTGGATCGTAAACACCAAAAAAAGAATATTAGAGTAAATTAGTGCACTGAGAAGAGATATGCAAGAAATGAAAAATAAACAAACAGAGTCAAACAACTCAATTGATGAACTCAAAAATATAGAAGGTCTCAACTATAGAGTACCAGAGGAAGACGAATGGGTAAGTGAGCTGGAAGACAGAATGGTAGAAATAATTGCTAAGAAACAGAACCAAGCACAAAGAATCAAAAGAATTGAGGATAGTCTCAGAGACCTATGTGACAATATCAAGTGCACCAACATAAGAATTACAGGAGTCCCAGAAGACAAGCAGGGAAAGAAAGGTTATTTCAAAATTCTTGAAGAGGCTATAGTTGAAAACTTTCCCAGCATGGCAAAGAAAATAGTCAACCAAGTCCAAGAATTACAAAGAGCTCCATAGAGGATAAACCCGAGAAAAAACACACCAAGGCACATTTTAATCAAGCAAACACAGACCAAATATAAGGCCAGAATACTCTAATCAGCAAGGGAAGAAAAACTAATAATTTACAGAGAAAGTCCCATACGTTTAACAACTGATCTATCAACAGAAACCCTGCAGGCCAGAAGCAAATGGCAGGATACAGGTAAATGGCTAAAAGAGAATAACCTACAACCTAGAATTCTCTACCCAGAAAGGATCTCATTCAGAATTGATGGATAAATCAAAAGCTTCACAGACAAGAAAAGCTCAAAAAATTCTGTACCACAAAACAAGCCCTACAACAAGTGTTAAAGGACCTGATATAGCCAATAGATACAAAAGTAGGAGAAGTCCTACAAATCAAACTCCAAATTTCTAAGAAGATGACAATAGAAACATTCATATCAGTAATTACTTTGAATGTATACTGACTAAATGCCCCAACAAAAAGACACAGACTGACTGAATGGATTCAAAAACAAGATCCAAATATATGCTGTTTAGAAGAAACCTACTTCAGACCTAGAGACACTCATTGACTGAAAGTGAGAGGCTGGAAAGAGATATTCCATGCAAATGGAAATCAAAAGAAAGCTGGAGTAGCAATCCTCATGTCAGACAAAATAGCTTTTAAAATAAAGAAGAATATAAGAGAGAAGGCAGGTCACTACATCATGATTAAGGGATCTATCCAAGAGGTAGTCATAACAGTCATGAATATCTATGCTCCCAACACAGATGCACCTCAATACATAGACAAATACTTTCAGACATAAAAGAAGAAATCGACAATAATACAGTAATAGTAGGAGACTTTAACATTCCTCTCACACCAATGGTCAGATCATCCAAAACAGAACAGAAGAGATGGACCTCATTGATATTTTTAGGAACTTCCATCCAAAAGCAGAAGAATCCACTTTCTTCTCAAGTGCTCATGGAACATTCTCCAGGATAGACCACATCTTGGGCCACAAATCAAATCTCAGTCAATTCAAGAAAACTGAAATTATATCAACCATCTTCTCGGACCACGATGCAATGAGACTAGAGATCAACTGCAGGAAAAAACCACTAAAAAACACAAACGCATGGAGAGTAAGCAACATATACCTAACAAAAAAGATGGATTACTGTGCATTTGAAGGAGAAATCAATAAATTCCTAGAAGGTAATGACAATGAACAAACGACAGTGCAAAACGTATGGGATACCACAAAATGAGTTCTAAGTGGGAAATTTATAGTAATACAATCCTACCTCAAGAAACTAGGAAAATACCAAACAGAAGACCTTATCCTGTGCTTAAAACAACTGGACAAAGAAGAACACAAACACCCCAAAGCCAGCAGAACAAGAGAAATCATAAAGATCACAGCAGAAATAAATGAAAAAGAAAATGAAAGAAACAATAGTAAACATAAACAAAATAAGAAGATAGTTCTTCGTAAAGGTAAACAAAATTGACAAACCAATGGCCAGACTCATCAAGAAAAAAGGAGAGAAGACCCAGATCAACAAAATCAAAAATGAAGGAGGAGAGATTACAATAGACAATGCAGAAATCCAAAGGATTACAAGAGACTATTATGAACAACAATATGGCAACAAACTGGACAACCTCAAAAAAGTGAAGAGTTTCTTTGAGAAGATTAATCTCTGAAGACTCAACCAGGATGAAATAGAAACTATGAACAACTCAATCACAAGCTCAGAAATCGAATGTGTGATTAAAAATCTCCCCACTCCAAAAAAAAAAAAAGCCCAGGGCCAGATGGCTTCACAGGTGAATTCTACCAAGCATTTAAAGAAGAGCTAATGCCTGTCCTTCTAAAACTCTTTCAAAATATTGCACAGGCAGGCACACTTCCAAACACATTCTATGAGGCCACCATCACCCTGATACTAAAACCAGGCAAAGACAACAAAAAAAAATTATAGCCCAATTTCACTGATGAACTTAGATGCCAAGATTGTCAATGAAATCCTAGCAAACAGAATTCAACAGCACATCAAAAAACTCATACAGGATGATCCATTTGTGTTCATCCCTGGCATGGAAGGATTCTTCATTATCTGCTAATCAATTAATGTGATCCACCATATCAACAAATTGAGAGGCAAAATTCACATGATAATCTCAATAGATGCAGAAAATATCTTCAACAAAATCTAACACCTTTTATGATAAAAACTCTTCAAAAATTGGGCATAGAAGAAACCTACCACAACATAGTGAAAGCCATATATGAGAAACTCACAGAGAATATTATCCTCAATGGTGAAAATCTGAAAGCATTCCCTCTAATATCAGGAACAAGACAAGGGTGCCTACTTTCACCACTATTATTCAACATAGTTCTGGAAGCTCTAGCAACAGCAATAAGAGATGAAAAAGAATAAAAGGGATGCAGATTGCAAAGGAAGTAAATCTCTCTCGATTTGCAGATGACATGATATTATACATAGAAAACCAAAAAGACACTATTAGAAAACTACTACAGTTAATCAGCAAATTCAGCAGATTTGCGGGATAGAAAATCAATACACAGAAATCACTGGCATTCCTTTATAGAAACAATGAAATTCAGGAAATAAAATCAAAGAGGCAATCCCCTTCACCATTGCAACCAAAAGAATCAAATATCTAGGAATAAAGTTACCCAAGAAACAAAAGAACTGTACAGAAAATACAAGGCACTCATGAGAGAAATTAAAGAAGACTTAAACAGAATGAGAAATATTCAATGTTCCTGGTTTGGAGAAATTGTGAAAAATGACCATACTACCAAATATCATCTACAACTTCAATGTGAACCCTGTCAAACTACCAATGACATTCTTCACAGAACTAGACCAAAGAATAAGACAGTTCATATGGAAACACAAAGGACCCCAAATAGACTAAGCAATCCTTAGAAAGAAAACCATAGCTGGAGGGATCAGCCTTCCTAACTCAGACTATATTACAAAGCAACAGTCATGAAGACAGCATGGTACTGGCACAGAAACACAAATATAGACCAATGGAACAAGCTAGAGAACCCAGAGGTAAACTCACACTCCTATGGATACATTATTTTATTTTATTTTTTTAACTTTAATTTAGGATCACAATTGTTATGTGATCACTTAGCTTTATTTATTTAAATTTTAAAAGCAATATTTTGCATTTACTCACTTACATATAATTAACAAAACCCAAAATGCTATGAGTAAATAAAAACTACCCATAATTCAACCACCTATTAAAAATAATCATATTTTCATATAACTTTATTCATCTTTATATGCATATTTTTCTTTTATAAAAATTTATGTCATACCATATATATTCTAACATTTACTTGAAATTAGAAACATTTCTATGGTATTACATACTGTTTGAAAAATAATTTTCATGTGAATATCATATTAAAGAAGTATACTATGATTTATGTGTCTGTTTCTGTTGTTCAATGGAGGTGAAACTCTAAAATGAGTTAAAGACAGTCTCTTTAACAAATGGTGCTGAGAAAACGGGACAGCTATATGCAAAAAAAAAAAAAAAAGAAGTTGGAACATTCCCTGACACCATGCACAAAGATCAACTCAAAATGGATTAAAGACCTAAATGTAAGACCAGAAACCACTAAACTCTTAGAGGAGAATGTAGGCAAAAAACTCAAGGACATAAACCAAAGCAAGATCTTCCATGACCCGCCTACTAGAATAGCGGATGTAAAAACAAAAATGAACATGTAGGACCTTGAAACATAAAAGCTTTTGTATAACAAAAGAAATTACAAACAAGGTGAAGAAATAGCCCACATAACTGAACAAAATCATATCAAATGAGACCACAGCCAAAGAATTAATCTCTGAAATCAACAAGCAGCTCAGACAACTAAGCACTGGAAAAATGAACAACCCAATCGAATAAATGGGAAAAAGATCTAAACAGACATCTCACCAAAGAGGACATACAGATGGCCCAAAAGTACATGAAACGATGCCCAACCTCGTTTATTATTAGAGAAATGCAAGTGAAAACTACAATGAGAAAGCACCTCACAACCATCAGAGTGGCCATCATAAACAAATCGACAGACAATAAATGCTGGAGACGGTGCCGAGAAAAGGCAACACTCTTCCACTGTTGGTGGAAATGTAGATTGATACAGCTGCTATGAAAGGCAGTATGGAGATTCCTTAAAAAACTACAATTAGAAGCACTGTGTGGCCCAGCAATCCCATGATTAGGCTTATACCCTGATGAATCAAAATGAAAGCAGGATCACAATTGTTATGTGATCACTTAGCTTTATTTATTTAAATTTTAAAAGCAATATTTTGCATTTACTCACTTACATATAATTAACAAAACCCAAAATGCTATGAGTAAATAAAAACTACCCATAATTCAACCACCTATTAAAAATAATCATATTTTCATATAACTTTATTCATCTTTATATGCATATTTTTCTTTTATAAAAATTTATGTCATACCATATATATTCTAACATTTACTTGAAATTAGAAACATTTCTATGGTATTACATACTGTTTGAAAAATAATTTTCATGTGAATATCATATTAAAGAAGTATACTATGATTTATGTGTCTGTTTCTGTTGTTCAATGGAGGTGAAACTCTAAAATGAGTTAAAGACAGTCTCTTTAACAAATGGTGCTGAGAAAACGGGACAGCTATATGCAAAAAAAAAAAAAAAGAAGTTGGAACATTCCCTGACACCATGCACAAAGATCAACTCAAAATGGATTAAAGACCTAAATGTAAGACCAGAAACCACTAAACTCTTAGAGGAGAATGTAGGCAAAAAACTCAAGGACATAAACCAAAGCAAGATCTTCCATGACCCGCCTACTAGAATAGCGGATGTAAAAACAAAAATGAACATGTAGGACCTTGAAACATAAAAGCTTTTGTATAACAAAAGAAATTACAAACAAGGTGAAGAAATAGCCCACATAACTGAACAAAATCATATCAAATGAGACCACAGCCAAAGAATTAATCTCTGAAATCAACAAGCAGCTCAGACAACTAAGCACTGGAAAAATGAACAACCCAATCGAATAAATGGGAAAAAGATCTAAACAGACATCTCACCAAAGAGGACATACAGATGGCCCAAAAGTACATGAAACGATGCCCAACCTCGTTTATTATTAGAGAAATGCAAGTGAAAACTACAATGAGAAAGCACCTCACAACCATCAGAGTGGCCATCATAAACAAATCGACAGACAATAAATGCTGGAGACGGTGCCGAGAAAAGGCAACACTCTTCCACTGTTGGTGGAAATGTAGATTGATACAGCTGCTATGAAAGGCAGTATGGAGATTCCTTAAAAAACTACAATTAGAAGCACTGTGTGGCCCAGCAATCCCATGATTAGGCTTATACCCTGATGAAATCAAAACTGAAAGAAGCAGGCTTCCCTGGTGGTCCAGTGGGTAAGGACACCGCCTTGAAGTGCAAGAGGTGCAGGTTCGATCCCTGGCCTGGGAAGATCCCGCGTGCCATGGAGCAGCTGGACTGATGTGTCCAATTGCAGAGCTGGAGCTCTGGAGCATATGCGCCCAGAGCTGGCGCTCTGCAACAACAGAGGCCACCGCAATTAGAGGCCCACAAGAGCCAAAAAGAACAAAGACGGATGAAAATAGAGAAATGAAAGACCAATAGAAGTGACCCACCCATACCCCTCCCTCCCCACTCCACCCTCCAAAAGATTTAAAAAAAAGAAAAACAACTGAAAGAAGCACCTGTACCCCAATGTTCATTGCAGCTCTCTATACAATAGCTAGTACATGGAAGCAGCCTAGACGTCCATCAATGAATGAATGGATAAAGAAGCTCTGGTACATATATACAATGGAATACTACTCAGCCGTTAAAAGAAATGCAGAAGAATCAGTCCTAATGAGGTGCCTGGAGCTAGAACCTATCATAAATAGTGAAGTAATTCAAAAAACAAAAGACAAGTCCAGTATACTAACACATATATATGGAATCTGGTAAAGGGTAATGATAACATGCACAGCGAACCCATGGAAAAACAGACAGAGAATAGACCTATGGACATGGAGAGAATGAACAGTGGGTGGGAGGCATAGAGGGCATAACATGGAAATCTATACAATCATATGTGAAAAACCTAGCTATTGTCATTGTGCTAAGGGAATAGTAGTACTTACAATGGCTTGGTGTGATGGTCTGGAAGCGTGGGATGGGAGAGCCTGGTAGCGGGGAGGGGACCAGGGATATGCTTGTGACTGATTTGGGAACATGCATGTCTGTGAAAAACAAAGCTCTGTAATAGTTTAAAATAAAGAAATATATTTAAAAAAAAGAAGAAAAAAATTTCTGGCTACTTCTATTGATCTTTCACTCATTTATCTTTGTTCTTTGGCCTGTGTGGGCCTCCCATTGCAGTGGTCTCTCTAAAAGCACTGTGTGGCCCAGCAATCCCATGATTAGGCCCTGATGAAATCAAAACTGAAAGAAGCAGGCTTCCCTGGTGGTCCAGTGGGTAAGGACACCGCCTTGAAGTGCAAGAGGTGCAGGTTCGATCCCTGGCCTGGGAAGATCCCGCGTGCCATGGAGCAGCTGGACTGATGTGTCCAATTGCAGAGCTGGAGCTCTGGAGCATATGCGCCCAGAGCTGGCGCTCTGCAACAACAGAGGCCACCGCAATTAGAGGCCCACAAGAGCCAAAAAGAACAAAGACGGATGAAAATTGAGAAATGAAAGACCAATAGAAGTGACCCACCCATACCCCTCCCTCCCCACTCCACCCTCCAAAAGATTTAAAAAAAAGAAAAACAACTGAAAGAAGCACCTGTACCCCAATGTTCATTGCAGCTCTCTATACAATAGCTAGTACATGGAAGCAGCCTAGACGTCCATCAATGAATGAATGGATAAAGAAGCTCTGGTACATATATACAATGGAATACTACTCAGCCGTTAAAAGAAATGCAGAAGAATCAGTCCTAATGAGGTGCCTGGAGCTAGAACCTATCATAAATAGTGAAGTAATTCAAAAAACAAAAGACAAGTCCAGTATACTAACACATATATATGGAATCTGGTAAAAGGGTAATGATAACATGCACAGCGAACCCATGGAAAAACAGACAGAGAATAGACCTATGGACATGGAGAGAATGAACAGTGGGTGGGAGGCATAGAGGGCATAACATGGAAATCTATACAATCATATGTGAAAAACCTAGCTATTGTCATTGTGCTAAGGGAATAGTAGTACTTACAATGGCTTGGTGTGATGGTCTGGAAGCGTGGGATGGGAGAGCCTGGTAGCGGGGAGGGGACCAGGGATATGCTTGTGACTGATTTGGGAACATGCATGTCTGTGAAAAACAAAGCTCTGTAATAGTTTAAAATAAAGAAATATATTTAAAAAAAAGAAGAAAAAAATTTCTGGCTACTTCTATTGATCTTTCACTCATTTATCTTTGTTCTTTGGCCTGTGTGGGCCTCCCATTGCAGTGTTCTCTCTCGTCACACAGCACCGGCTCTGGACGCAAGTGCTCCAAAGCTCTGGCTCAGTATTTGAACACATCAGTCCAGCAGCTCCACAGCATGTGGGATCTTTCCAAACCAGGGATCAAACTGGTGCCACTTGCACCAGGGAAACCCTTATGTTAATGTTGTGGGAGTGTGTTTAGTAAGACCTTTACAATCTTAAAATATTCTTTTGATCTATTGTTAATAACCAATCAAAAAAAATAAAAAACACCTCACCTAAACTAGCTTCTGGTGATACTTTCTATCCTCCTTCCAGTTCCTTTAGCTGGAAGTTTTCTCTCTCCCTTTTTACTTTGAAACAAAGAACCTTTTAACCTGTTACTGTATGAAGTTTTGAGTGACTAAAGCCAAGTCTGTTGATCCCAAAGAGCAAATCTTCTCCTTTGGAGATCAGGAATCTGACATTGTTCACCAGAAGCTATCTATTGTCATTATTTATTTCCCATTTCCATAACAATATCCACATTATATTTTCCAAATGGTGAATTGCATTATACCAAACACTTAATCTATTTGTCTCTGAAGGTCTACAGCCTCCAATTTAAATGCTTTCTGAATAGGAATATACTGTCCCAGTGTAATATGAGATTTAAATTATATATATTGAAAGCCTCTTTAATGTTAGAGTTGTGGTTTTATAGTAGATTTTGACTCCTATTCAATTAATGGAAAAGATTTTTTTCTCACCTTAAATTGATGAACATTTTAATTCAATTAATAATTTGCTGGGTATGGAGTCATAAGCTAGGGGTAAATCTTCACCAGAACATTCTTTTTTTTCTTAAAAGGTTGTATACTGTTCTGGAGAATACCAATACAATTTTGGCACAGGTTTTATTCATTTATTTTAAAATGGTTCTCACATGAAACACATTCACGTATTCTCTCTCCTCTTTACTGTTTCCATGTGGTTTGCCTTCCCTTGGTTTTCTTTTCATGTGCTATATTTGCAGTAATACTTTCAACATTGAAAGTCATGTTCTTTATTTCGGTATGTTATACTTGGACTCTCATTCTTAAATTCCTTCTCTCTCTTTGTTTAATCCTATCTCAATGTTCTTTTCCTTCCTATGTCTAGCAATGATATTGTAATTTATAAAAAATCATTTACACTCAGTCTCCATTCAGTTTTTATCTAAAAATTCCTAAATCCCTTGGAATTTCATAAGTGATAAGCATAGATGTCTTATGTTAGTGAGCTGAATCTTGGATTACATCAATCATATGATTAGAAGTCTAAAAATTTTAAACCCATTATCTGATCTCCAGGGAGTGGAGAGGAGCAAGGTGTCACATCCATGTCAACGGCTCATGATTTAATTAATCATGCCTATGAAGTGGAGTCTCTATTGCTCTGTTGCCAGTTTCTTTTTGCCACCCACTGATCTGATTTGCTTTTGGTATTTTTGCCTTTTCATAATGGAATTACATGTAGGCAACTTTTTGGTATTGTATAATTCAATAAAAAATTATTTTAAAATTCATTCTTCTCTTAACTTTAACAGATGTTCACAAATTCTTAATACTGAGTAGCATTCTAATTCTGGATGTACTGCAGTTTCATAATCTATTGACTATTTAGAGATGTTTGAGTTTGTTTATTTCATAAACAAGTGCACATCCACAAGCAGTTTTTATATGCAATTTTACTTTTGTTACTCTTGAACAAATGTATTAGAGATGATACTGTTGAATTATGAGATAAATATGTGTTTAACTTTTAAGCTTCTATCAAATTATTGTCCAAGGCACTAAAACTGTTTTAGATTTCCAGCAGCGATTTAAGCAATTTACAAGAGATCTTATTCACACACAGGGTAGTAATTTATATATATATATATATATTTTTTTTTAATATGGAAAAAGAACTATATTATAAAAATACATCATTTCTAGTAGAAAAGAGGCAGACTTGGAGACATCAATTGCAAATGTACCATAATAACATTCTCAGTTCATGCTATGTACAATAATTCAGTCCGAAGCATCCTTGACAAATTAGCAGCGCCTCTTTCTGGTTGATTTTTTTTCATTATTCTTTATTTTAAAGGTTTTACAGAGTTTTGTTGTTCACAGACATGTATGTTCCCAGGTCAGTCATATGCGTATCCATGGTCCCCACATGCCCAGATCCCCCCATCCCACCCCTCTAGACCTTCGCCCCAGGCATTGCAAGCACTCCTATTCCCT
Organism: Tragulus kanchil; assembly: GCA_022376925.1. Taxonomy (NCBI): domain Eukaryota; kingdom Metazoa; phylum Chordata; class Mammalia; order Artiodactyla; family Tragulidae; genus Tragulus; species Tragulus kanchil. The sequence continues at coordinate 52,616,102 of JAIOJX010000027.1, read as the reverse complement.
TAGCACTATGACACTAGCTATCTTTTCCACACATAACACTATAAGTTTCCTTGTTACACCCTCCATGCTTCCCCCTCCCTATTTCTTCACCACAATGTCCCTATGTCTATGCTCTGTCTGTTTTTCCATGAGTTCCCTGCGTGTGTTATCAAGACCATCCTACTAGATTCCATATATGTGTGTTAGTATACTGTATTTGTCTTTCTCTTTTTGACTTACTTCACTTTTTATGATAGGTTCTAGACCCAGCCACTTCATTAGGACTGAGTCTTCTGTATTTCTTTTAAAAACTGAGTAGCATTCCATTTTATATATGTACCAGAACTTCTGGATCCATTCATTCGTCGATGGACATCTAGGTTGCTTCCATGTTTTGAGTATTGTATAGAGAGCTGCAATGAATATTGGGGTACAGGTGCTTCTTTCAGTTTTGATTTCATCAGGATATAAGCCTAATAGTGGGATTGCTGGGTCATAGGGTGCTTCTATTTTTAGTTTTTTAAGAAATCTCCAGACTGTCTTCCATAGAGGCTGTATCAATTGGCATACCCACGAGCAATGCAAGAGGGTTCCCTTTTCTCCGCACCCTCTCCAGCAATTATTGTCAGCAGATTTTTTGATGATGGCCATTCTGACGGGTGTGAGGTGATATCTCATTGTAGTTTTGATTTTCATTTCTCTAATAATACGCGAGGTGGGGCATCATTTCATGTGCTTTTGGGCCTTCTATATGTCCTCTTTGGAGAGGTGTCTCTTTAGATCTTTTTCCCATTTTTTGATTGGGGTGTTCATTTTCCCTGTGTTGAGTTGTCTGAGTTGCTTGTAGAATTTGGAGATTAATTTTTTGTCTATTGTTTCATTTGCTATGATTTTCTCCCACTCTGTGGGGTGTCTGTTGAGCTTTTTTGTAATTTCTTTTGCTTCAAGCTTTTCTGAGGTCCATATTTTAAAGGTTTTACAGAGTTTTGTTGTTCACAGACATGTATGTTCCCAGGTCAGTCATATGCGTATCCATGGTCCCCACATGCCCAGATCCCCCCATCCCACCCCTCTAGACCTTCGCCCCAGGCATTGCAAGCACTCCTATTCCCTTAGCACTATGACACTAGCTATCTTTTCCACACATAACACTATAAGTTTCCTTGTTACACCCTCCATGCTTCCCCCTCCCTATTTCTTCACCACAATGTCCCTATGTCTATGCTCTGTCTGTTTTTCCATGAGTTCCCTGCGTGTGTTATCAAGACCATCCTACTAGATTCCATATATGTGTGTTAGTATACTGTATTTGTCTTTCTCTTTTTGACTTACTTCACTTTTTATGATAGGTTCTAGACCCAGCCACTTCATTAGGACTGAGTCTTCTGTATTTCTTTTAAAAACTGAGTAGCATTCCATTTTATATATGTACCAGAGCTTCTGGATCCATTCATTCGTCGATGGACATCTAGGTTGCTTCCATGTTTTGAGTATTGTATAGAGAGCTGCAATGAATATTGGGGTACAGGTGCTTCTTTCAGTTTTGATTTCATCAGGATATAAGCCTAATAGTGGGATTGCTGGGTCATAGGGTGCTTCTATTTTTAGTTTTTTAAGAAATCTCCAGACTGTCTTCCATAGAGGCTGTATCAATTGGCATACCCACGAGCAATGCAAGAGGGTTCCCTTTTCTCCGCACCCTCTCCAGCAATTATTGTCAGCAGATTTTTTGATGATGGCCATTCTGACGGGTGTGAGGTGATATCTCATTGTAGTTTTGATTTTCATTTCTCTAATAATACGCGAGGTGGGGCATCATTTCATGTGCTTTTGGGCCTTCTATATGTCCTCTTTGGAGAGGTGTCTCTTTAGATCTTTTTCCCATTTTTTGATTGGGGTGTTCATTTTCCCTGTGTTGAGTTGTCTGAGTTGCTTGTAGAATTTGGAGATTAATTTTTTGTCTATTGTTTCATTTGCTATGATTTTCTCCCACTCTGTGGGGTGTCTGTTGAGCTTTTTTGTAATTTCTTTTGCTGTACAAAAGCTTTTAAGTTTCATGAGGTCCAGCATGTTCATTTTTCTTTTCAGTTCTGCTATTTTAGTTGGTGAGTTAGAGAAGATCTTGTTTTGATTGATGTCCTTGAGGGTTTTGCCTATATTCTCCTCTAAGAGTTTGATGGCTTCTGGTCTTACATTTAGGTCTTTAGTCCATTTTGAGTTGATCTTAGGGTATGGGGTCAGGGAATGTTCCAACTTCATTTTTTTGCATGTAGCTGTCCAATTTTCTCAGCACCACTTGTTGAAGAGGCTGTCTTTGTCCCATTTTATAGTTTCTCCTCCTTTATCAAAAATAAGGTACCCATAGGTGTATGGGTTTATCTCTGGGTTCTCGATCTTGTTCCATTGGTCAATATTTCTGTTTTTGTGCCAGTACCATACTGTATTGATGACTGTTGCTTTGTAGTAGAGTCTGAAGTTAGGGAGTCTGATCCCTCTAGCTCCAGTTTTCTTTCTCAGGATTGCTTTGGCTATTCGAGGTCTTTTGTGTTTCCATATGAACTGTGTTATTCTTTGGTCTAGTTCTGTGAAAAATGTCAATGGAATTTAAATAGGCATTTCATTGAATCTGTAGATGATATTTGGTAGTATGGTGATTTTCACATATTGATTCTTCCGACCCAGGAACATGGAGTATCTCTCCATCTGTTTAAGTCTTCTTTAATGTCTCTCATGAGTGTCTTGCAATTTTCTGTGCACACTTCTTTTGTTTCTTTGGGTAGGTTTATATCTAGGTATTTGATTCTTTTGGTTGCAATGGTGAAGGGGACTGCCTCTATTAGTTTTCTGATTTTTCATTGTTTGTGTATAGGAATGCCAGTGATTTCTGTGTGTTGACTTTGTATCCTGCGACTTGGCTGAATTCGTTGATTAGCTCTAGTAGCTTTGTAATAGAGTCTTTGGGATTTTCTATGCATAATATCATGTCGTCTGCAAAAAAAGAAAGAGCTTGACTTCTTCCTTCCCAATTTGGATTCCTTTGATTTCTTTCACTTCTCTTATTGCTGTTGCTAGAACTTCCAGGACTATGTTGAATACTAGTGGTGAAAATGGACACCCTTGTCTTGTTCCTGATCTTAGAGGGAATGCTTTCAGTTTTTCACCATTGAGGACAATGTTCGCTGTGGGCTGCTCATATATGGCTTTCTGATTTATTTCTGCTCTAGTCTTTATAATTTCTCGTCTTCTGCTGGCTTTGGGATGTTTTTTTTCTTCTTTCTTCAATTGTTTTAAGTGGAGGGTTAAGTCATCTGCTTCATATTTTCCTAGTTTCTTGAGGTGGGATTGTATTGCTATGAATTACTCCCTTAGAACTTCTTTTGCGGTATCCCATAAGTTTTGCACGGTCGTATATTCATTGTCATTTTCTTCTAGGAATTTTTTTATTTCTACTTTGATATCCTCAATGATCAGTTGGTTTTTTAGGTTTGTGTTGTTTAATCGTCATGTGTCTGTATTTTTAGCGGCTTTTTTTCTGTAGTTGATCTCTAGTCTCATTGCATTGTGGTCCTAGAAGATTGTTGATATAATTTCAGTTTTCTTAAATTGACTGAGGTTAGATTTGTGGCTCAAGATGTGGTCTATCTTGGAGAATGTTCCGTGAGCACTTGAGAAGAAATTGTATTCTTCTGCATTTGGATGGAACGTCCTTAAGATATCGATGAGGTCCATCTTTTCTAGTGTGACATTTAAGGCCTGTGTTTCTTTATTAATTTTCTGTTTAGGTGATCTATCCATTGGTGTGAGAGGACTGTTACAGAGTCCTACTGTTATTGTGTTATTATTGATTTCTTCTTTTAAGTCTGAAAGTATCTGTCTTATATATTGAGATGCCCCTGTGTTGGGTGCGTAGATGTTCATGACTGTTATGTCTTCCTCTTGGATGGATCCTTTAATCATGATGTAGTGACCTGCCTTGTCTCTTGGAATCTTCTTTACTTTAAAGTCTATTTTGTCTGATATGAGGATTGCTACTCCAGCTTTCTTTTGATTTCCATTTGCATGGAATATCTTTTTCCAGCCTCTCACTTTCAGTCTATGGGTGCCTCTAGGTCTGAAGTGGGTCTCTTGTAAACAGCATATATATGGGTCATGTTTCTGGATCCATTCAGCCAGCCTGTGTCGTTTGGTTGGAGCATTTAATCCATTTACGTTCAAAGTAATTATTGATACGAATGTTCTTATTGTCATCTTCTTAGAAGTCTGGGGTTTGATTTGTAGGACTTCTACTCTTGTATTTATTGGCTATATCAGGCCCTTTAACACTTGTTGTAGGGCTGATTTTGTGGTACACAATTCTTTTAGTTTTTGTCTGAGAAACTTTTGACTTCTCCATCGATTCTGAATGAGATTTTTGTTGGGTAGAGAATTCGTGGTTGCAGATTATTCTCTTTTAGCCCTTTAAATGTGTCTTGCCATTCTCTTCTGGCCTGCAGGGTTTCTGTTGAAAGATACGTAGTTAGACGTATGGAATTTTCTTTATATGTTATTTGTTGTTTGCTTCTAGATGCTTTTAGTAATCTGTCTTTATGTTTAGTCTGTGTTAGTTTGATTAGAATGCTCCTTGGTGTTTCTTCTAGGGTTTCTCCTGTATGGAACTCTTTGTGCTTCTTGGACATGGTTGACTAATTCCTTTCCCATGCTGGGGACGCTTTCTTTAATAACCTCTTCAAGAACTTTTTCCTAACCTTTCTTCCCTTCTTCCTCTGGGACTCCTATAATTCTAATGTTGGTGCGTTTTATATTGTCCCATAGGTCTCGGAGGCTATCCTCAGTTCTTTTCATTCTTTCAGCTTTGTTCTGTTCCTCACCAGTCATTTCCACCAGTCTATCTTCCAGCACACTTATCCATTCCTCAACCTCAGATATTCTACTGTTGAGGTCTTCTATCATATTTTTGAGTTCAGCAATTGAGTTGGTGGTCTCTATTTGCCTGTTTTTCATTTCCTGCATGTCTTTTCTCAATGCACTAATTTCTTCTAATATTCTGTTCTTGGTGTTTTGCATCCTCATTAGTATAGTTTTTGTGAATTCTCTTTCAGATAATTTGTCTATCTCCTCCTCTGTCATTTGAGGCTGTGATTGTTTTTTAGCTTGGTTTTCTTTTTTTTATTTGTGACTTTCAGTCTATGGGTGCCTCTAGGTCTGAAGTGGGTCTCTTGTAAACAGCATATATATGGGTCATGTTTCTGGATCCATTCAGCCAGCCTGTGTCGTTTGGTTGGAGCATTTAATCCATTTACGTTCAAAGTAATTATTGATACGAATGTTCTTATTGTCATCTTCTTAGAAGTCTGGGGTTTGATTTGTAGGACTTCTACTCTTGTATTTATTGGCTATATCAGGCCCTTTAACACTTGTTGTAGGGCTGATTTTGTGGTACACAATTCTTTTAGTTTTTGTCTGTCTGAGAAACTTTTGACTTCTCCATCGATTCTGAATGAGATTTTTGTTGGGTAGAGAATTCGTGGTTGCAGATTATTCTCTTTTAGCCCTTTAAATGTGTCTTGCCATTCTCTTCTGGCCTGCAGGGTTTCTGTTGAAAGATACGTAGTTAGACGTATGGAATTTTCTTTATATGTTATTTGTTGTTTGCTTCTAGATGCTTTTAGTAATCTGTCTTTATGTTTAGTCTGTGTTAGTTTGATTAGAATGCTCCTTGGTGTTTCTTCTAGGGTTTCTCCTGTATGGAACTCTTTGTGCTTCTTGGACATGGTTGACTAATTCCTTTCCCATGCTGGGGACGCTTTCTTTAATAACCTCTTCAAGAACTTTTTCCTAACCTTTCTTCCCTTCTTCCTCTGGGACTCCTATAATTCTAATGTTGGTGCGTTTTATATTGTCCCATAGGTCTCGGAGGCTATCCTCAGTTCTTTTCATTCTTTCAGCTTTGTTCTGTTCCTCACCAGTCATTTCCACCAGTCTATCTTCCAGCACACTTATCCATTCCTCAACCTCAGATATTCTACTGTTGAGGTCTTCTATCATATTTTTGAGTTCAGCAATTGAGTTGGTGGTCTCTATTTGCCTGTTTTTCATTTCCTGCATGTCTTTTCTCAATGCACTAATTTCTTCTAATATTCTGTTCTTGGTGTTTTGCATCCTCATTAGTATAGTTTTTGTGAATTCTCTTTCAGATAATTTGTCTATCTCCTCCTCTGTCATTTGAGGCTGTGATTGTCTAGCTTGGTCCTTCATTTGTGCAGTGTTTCTCTGTCGTTTCATCTCTAGTGTTGTATGTTCTTTGATAGTGTGGGGTCTTGCAATCAGGGCTTCCACTCTGAGCATCCTTGGTTTGATGATTGGTCAGGGGGTGTAGCCTCTATGCCTGGTTTGGTATGGTGTTCCGTGATATTAGTTCAAATACTAGCAACTGAGGAGCAAGAGGTGTGTCCCTAATGGGTGACAGACATAAAAGCATGCAGATGTTTTCTAACATAGTCATAAGATATACGTACATACACAGCAATAACCGCATCTAACCAGTCTTACAGTGACAAAACATAGGAACTTTTTCTGGCAAACGACACAATCAAAGATGGTACTTGCCCGTTAAGCTCTGAGTTAATTAAAATAATGCCTGGAAAAATAGATCTTGGGCAAGGTCCTGGCTTGGACTATTTCGTCAGTGAAAGCTATTTTTAACTAAGACATGTGTTAGGTGTGAGGAGGTGGAAAATGTATGGGTAATGAGAAGGAATAGATTCGACTTGGAAGGATTTTATAGGGTTATGTAGCCAAGATTAGTGTGTTGTATTGTTTAGTGCAGCTGGAAGAGAATAGTGGAGACAGGAAGGTAGGCAATATTTATCTAGGGGGTAGTGGCATATAGGAGAAAGTTTTAGATTTAGAACATAAGGGGAGGAAGGACTGGGAAAGAGGAAAGAAAATTGGAAGTTCAAGCATTAAAATTAAAAAAAAAATTAATAAAAAAAATAATAATTAAAAATCAAAAAAATAAAAATTAAAAAATGGAAGAGAACCTTAATAAGAAGAGACACAACAGAGAGAGAGAGAGAGGGAAAAAAAAAAAAAAAAAACCTAACCAATCAAACGAATAAGCAGAACCGTCCACAACAGACAAACAAAAAAGCTAAATACTGTCCCTGATTTTTATCCTCTCATCTGTCTGGAAGTCAGTCTGCTCAGATATCTATGTTGGTCTCTTTTGGTTGTTGTGGGGCTTTTCCTTTTTCTTTTATTTTTAAAAAAGTTTTGTTTTTGTGAATTCTCTTTCAGATAATTTGTCTATCTCCTCCTCTGTCATTTGAGGCTGTGATTGTCTAGCTTGGTCCTTCATTTGTGCAGTGTTTCTCTGTCGTTTCATCTCTAGTGTTGTATGTTCTTTGATAGTGTGGGGTCTTGCAATCAGGGCTTCCACTCTGAGCATCCTTGGTTTGATGATTGGTCAGGGGGTGTAGCCTCTATGCCTGGTTTGGTATGGTGTTCCGTGATATTAGTTCAAATACTAGCAACTGAGGAGCAAGAGGTGTGTCCCTAATGGGTGACAGACATAAAAGCATGCAGATGTTTTCTAACATAGTCATAAGATATACGTACATACACAGCAATAACCGCATCTAACCAGTCTTACAGTGACAAAACATAGGAACTTTTTCTGGCAAACGACACAATCAAAGATGGTACTTGCCCGTTAAGCTCTGAGTTAATTAAAATAATGCCTGGAAAAATAGATCTTGGGCAAGGTCCTGGCTTGGACTATTTCGTCAGTGAAAGCTATTTTTAACTAAGACATGTGTTAGGTGTGAGGAGGTGGAAAATGTATGGGTAATGAGAAGGAATAGATTCGACTTGGAAGGATTTTATAGGGTTATGTAGCCAAGATTAGTGTGTTGTATTGTTTAGTGCAGCTGGAAGAGAATAGTGGAGACAGGAAGGTAGGCAATATTTATCTAGGGGGTAGTGGCATATAGGAGAAAGTTTTAGATTTAGAACATAAGGGGAGGAAGGACTGGGAAAGAGGAAAGAAAATTGGAAGTTCAAGCATTAAAATTAAAAAAAAATTAATAAAAAAAATAATAATTAAAAATCAAAAAAATAAAAATTAAAAAATGGAAGAGAACCTTAATAAGAAGAGACACAACAGAGAGAGAGAGAGAGGGAAAAAAAAAAAAAAAAACCTAACCAATCAAACGAATAAGCAGAACCGTCCACAACAGACAAACAAAAAAGCTAAATACTGTCCCTGATTTTTATCCTCTCATCTGTCTGGAAGTCAGTCTGCTCTAGATGGTGTTGTCTTGATGATGCAGCCTTTTCCTTATGGCACCGGTCTGTAAGCTTAGGTGCTGACCTGGACGGCGGGCTGATCTCTTTCTGTCGGGTGGCGGACCGCGGTGCGCTCACTGTCTTGGGTTGGGCGAGGGCGCGGGCTGATCCTAGTCCGTCAGGCGGGGGGTGCGGCAAGCGCCATCCCAGGTTGGGCGGGGGCGCGGGCTGATCCCAGTCTGTCGGGTTGGGGGCCGTGGCGTGCGTGCAATTCCGTGTTGGGCGGGGGCGTCCTGGCTCTGCAGCGCACCTGCCTGCAGCCTCTGATACCTGCCCTTCTCCCGACTTTTTCCACTGCGGGTGTAGCTATGGGGGTGCAGTTATGCGGGTGCAGGGTCTTCTCCGCCGGTTGTGCCTCCAAGTCCCAAAGGCAGACACAACGTTCCCTGTCTGGCTCGGGCCCAGTCCCTGGTTAGCAATCTGTGTGTGACTTCCCCTTCAGCCAGTTCCCCACTAGGAGTGTTTGAACTCACCCGGTGCCAGGTGGAAAGTCATGATTTTCGCCCGGCGGCCAAGCGGCGCGATCCTCACACTGGGCGCTCCCTCCCGTCTCCCGGTCGGTCACTAGGTAGTGCTCCCCGCGTTCCTTCCAGCCTCAGGTCACTAGGCAGAAAGCGCGTTCTGCTCGGCCCTGCTCCGGTATCCTATCTTCGCAGTGTCTTAATTTCTGCCAGTGATCCAGGCACATTCTTGGAGTTTTCACGCTGAGTGCTGAAGGATTTTATAGGGTTATGTAGCCAAGATTAGTGTGTTGTATTGTTTAGTGCAGCTGGAAGAGAATAGTGGAGACAGGAAGGTAGGCAATATTTATCTAGGGGGTAGTGGCATATAGGAGAAAGTTTTAGATTTAGAACATAAGGGGAGGAAGGACTGGGAAAGAGGAAAGAAAATTGGAAGTTCAAGCATTAAAATTAAAAAAAAATTAATAAAAAAAATAATAATTAAAAATCAAAAAAATAAAAATTAAAAAATGGAAGAGAACCTTAATAAGAAGAGACACAACAGAGAGAGAGAGAGGGAAAAAAAAAAAAAAAACCTAACCAATCAAACGAATAAGCAGAACCGTCCACAACAGACAAACAAAAAAGCTAAATACTGTCCCTGATTTTTATCCTCTCATCTGTCTGGAAGTCAGTCTGCTCTAGATGGTGTTGTCTTGATGATGCAGCCTTTTCCTTATGGCACCGGTCTGTAAGCTTAGGTGCTGACCTGGACGGCGGGCTGATCTCTTTCTGTCGGGTGGCGGACCGCGTGCGCTCACTGTCTTGGGTTGGGCGAGGGCGCGGGCTGATCCTAGTCCGTCAGGCGGGGGGTGCGGCAAGCGCCATCCCAGGTTGGGCGGGGGCGCGGGCTGATCCCAGTCTGTCGGGTTGGGGGCCGTGGCGTGCGTGCAATTCCGTGTTGGGCGGGGGCGTCCTGGCTCTGCAGCGCACCTGCCTGCAGCCTCTGATACCTGCCCTTCTCCCGACTTTTTCCACTGCGGGTGTAGCTATGGGGGTGCAGTTATGCGGGTGCAGGGTCTTCTCCGCCGGTTGTGCCTCCAAGTCCCAAAGGCAGACACAACGTTCCCTGTCTGGCTCGGGCCCAGTCCCTGGTTAGCAATCTGTGTGTGACTTCCCCTTCAGCCAGTTCCCCACTAGGAGTGTTTGAACTCACCCGGTGCCAGGTGGAAAGTCATGATTTTCGCCCGGCGGCCAAGCGGCGCGATCCTCACACTGGGCGCTCCCTCCCGTCTCCCGGTCGGTCACTAGGTAGTGCTCCCCGCGTTCCTTCCAGCCTCAGGTCACTAGGCAGAAAGCGCGTTCTGCTCGGCCCTGCTCCGGTATCCTATCTTCGCAGTGTCTTAATTTCTGCCAGTGATCCAGGCACATTCTTGGAGTTTTCACGCTGAGTGCTGCCCTTTCTCCCCCGAGGCTCTGCTTAGGCCCCCTTTTAGGGCACTTGCTGCCGTGCTCTCCGTCGGTGCGGTCCGGCGTGGGGGTTAGGATAGAGGATTCTTAGAACCCTAGCTCTGGGAAATTTCTGGCTATTCACCCTTCTACTCTCCCGGACCTATGGAATTCTTCTGTCGTCTAGTGGCAGGTTTGTTGGTGGTGGTTCTTTCCTTGATTAGTTCTGGTGATTCTGTTGGGGAGCTGGTGAAATCTTCCCCTCATTCCTCCGCCATCTTGGCTCCACTGTACTTAATATTTTTAATTTTGTTAAAGAGAGCAGCCTGAGACAGACACATTGTTAAGAAACCAGAGCTACCAGCTCTGCAAGGACCACCGCAGACCTCTTCAAACCCCTCAGAACCGCACAAACTCCCAGTGACTGTCATGGAGTCTCACTGGTGACAGCGATGAAGAGCCATGCCAAAAGCTGCAAGACTAAGGGACTACCCAGAATCCTGTGAGTGACAGGATGGAGTCCCACTGGTGCAGCATCTTGGGACAGACTCACTGTGGAGAAACCAGAACAACCAGTTTTGCAAGGAAACCTGCAGACCCCTCCAGACCTCACAGACTCTTGGTGACAGGGCAGAGATCTGCACCCAGCTACAGGAATCGGGGATTACCTAGAGTTCTGATGGTGAAAGGATGGAGTTCTGGAGGTGAAAGGATGGAGTCCCGCCTGTGCTGAGAGGAGCAAGGACAGACACACTGTGGAGAAAACAGAGCAATTGGCTCTGCAAGGACACTTTACTACAAATTTCTAGAAAGTCCTCAGAAACAAACTCTAGCAGATGATCCAAACAAACACCGATAAGAAGACAATCTCACAACTGAGAGACAGGAACAGGTTTTGTTTTGTTTCTTTGTTTGTTGCTTTTGCCCTATTTTCTACTTTATTTTTAAAATTAACTACAGTTTTCTCTCTCTTCACCTTAACAATTATAACATAATATCTACCATTATTCCCTTTATAGCTACTCCTTTCCTAGTTTTCTCTACTGCTTTCTTCCTGCTATACTAAAATTTTATACACACAAATCTTCACCATCAATCCCTACATAACCCTGCAACACAATTCAATTTCTCCTCATTACCTATACATTCTCTTCCCCATCATATTTGATAGTGGATAACAGCTTTTATTACTGGGTATCGGCCTTGGTAGCATTCATTCGTCAGAATAATCTGCTGTATATTATCTCTTTTAGACTGTTCGAGTTTGATTATGGATATGTATGTTTGCATGTTTCTCCATTATGTTTGATAATACTAGGTTGAGCTTATAATTTTCATTTATCAGTGATGTGCCTTTCATTCCTCATATGTTTACATTTAACGTAATATTACTAAATGCCATAATAAGATGTGACATCTCCATTCCATGGCCAAAGATCAAACCCAGGAACTTCAAAGAGAAAGCACTGACCCCAAGATCCTACACTACCGGAGAACCTGACACTAGTGAATATTCACCTACAGATACCACCCAACTGACAGGCAAGACATAAACCATTGAATTATTCTATAAGGACAGCAGCCAAAAGGAAATGAAAACTAAACCTCGAAGCCTAGAATAAGGATACCTCAAAAATAAAATATCAAAAAGTAACAACAATAATAAAAAGACAGAGAAACACAGCACAAATGAAGGGAAATACTAGAAACCCAAAAACCTGATGAGCAAAGAAGAAACTTAAAAAAAGAAAAAAAAAAAAAAACTATCAGAGAATTCAGAAGAGCGATACTAAGCATGATCCAAAACTCCAAAAACAGAATAATACAGAGGATTGACGCATTGGGGAAAGACTTACAAGAAAACAAAAACCAACAAAAAGACAATTAACTCAATTACTGAACTTAAAAATAATATGGAAGTACTCGATAGTAGAATATCTGAGGCAGAAGAACAGATCTGTGAGCTATGAGATAGAATGGTGGAAATAACTGCTGAAAAAACGAAAAAAAAACAAGAAATGAAAAGAACTGAGTAGAATTTCAGAGACACCTGGGGTAATATCAAATGCACCAATATTCAAATAATAGAGGTCCTAGAAGAAGAAGGGGGAAAGAAAGAATATGAAAAAAACTTTGAAAAGATTATAGTTGAAATTTTCCCAGCATGGGAAAGGAAACAGTCGGTCAAGTCCAAGAAGCATACAATGTCTCATACAGGATAAACCCTAGGAGCAACACGCCAAGACACATACGAATCAAGCAAAGACAGATGAAACACAAAGAATACTCAAAGCAGCAAGGGAAAAGCAAGCAATATACAAGGGAAACCTTATAAGTTTAACTGCAGACCTCTCAACAGAAAAACTACAGGTCAGAAGGAAATGGCAAGGCAAATTTAAAGCACTGAAAAAGAAAAATTGACAGCCACGAATATTCTACCTGGAAAGGTTCTCATTTAAAATTGATATAGAAATCAAAACTTTTACAGACAACCAAAAAACTAAGAGAATACAGTACCACCAAACCAGCCTTAAAACAAGTGTTAAAGGGACTTATATAGACAATGAATACAAGAGATGAAATAGATCTACAAAACAAATTTATAATTCCATTTAAGAAGATGACCATATGATCATTTGTATCAATAATTACCATAATATAAATGGACTAAATGCCCTAACCAAAAGACACAGACTGGCTGAATGGATTCAAAAACAAGACCCATATATATGCTGCCTACAAGAAACCTACTTCAGATTTGAAGACACTTATAGATTGAAAGTGAGAGGATGGAAAAAAGATATTCCACATAAAAGGAAATCAAAAGAAAGCTGGAGTAGCAATCCTCATATCAGATAAATAGACCTTGAAATAAAGAAGCTTATAAGAGACAAAGCAGGAGACTACATAATGATCAAGGGACTGAACCATGAGAAAGACCTAAAAATCATAAATATCTACATACTCAACACAGGAGTACCCCAATATATAAGACAAACACTTTCAGACATCAAAGAAGAAATTGACAGCAATGCAATAATAGTAGGAGACTTTAATACCCCTCTTGCACTAATGGACAGAGTATCAAAACAGAAAATCAAAAAGGAAAAACAGGTCTTAAATGCATATTAAAAGAGAAAGATCTCATTTATATCTTTAGACTTTCAAACCAAAAGCAGAAGTTCTCCCAATGAACTAATTCTTTTTCCACCTTTATTTTCTTTTTATTGCACCACTTTTATTTTTTCCTTTCTATTATTATTTGCTTTAATATTTTTGTCCTGTTACCTTTCTAGACTCTTTGCTAAGCATACTGCTTTCTGTGTATCTTTCTTTTCATCAAGTGTCTTGTGAGTGCATTATTTTCTGTCTCACTTGAAATATTAGATGGATTCTATGCTTGGGTTTTTCCTTCAGAGTTTCAGATTAAAAAATGATGGCTATAGGTTCTGGAATTTATTCCATGTTATGATTTATTCATGAGCTCTTGGAAGTGGTGCTGGGGACGGTCAGCAATGGGTTTTTAGGCCAGTGAATGTCTTAATCCTATATTTTGTAGTTCATTATGCCTTGTTGGAGTTATTATATAAAATACTGTGGGTACTTGGGGTTGGAGAATTTTGATTTGTGTGATTACCCTGGCTTAAAGTGATTCTAATATTTGAATAACATCCATCCCTTTCTTATTCCAAGACCAGCACAAGAGATAAAAGGGACTCTTGATCATTTGTATCAATAATTACCATAATATAAATGGACTAAATGCCCTAACCAAAAGACACAGACTGGCTAAAACCCTTTCCAAAAAATTTGAAAGACACTTATAGATTGAAAGTGAGAGGATGGAAAAAAGATATTCCACATAAAAGGAAATCAAAAGAAAGCTGGAGTAGCAATCCTCATATCAGATAAATAGACCTTGAAATAAAGAAGCTTATAAGAGACAAAGCAGGAGACTACATAATGATCAAGGGACTGAACCATGAGAAAGACCTAAAAATCATAAATATCTACATACTCAACACAGGAGTACCCCAATATATAAGACAAACACTTTCAGACATCAAAGAAGAAATTGACAGCAATGCAATAATAGTAGGAGACTTTAATACCCCTCTTGCACTAATGGACAGAGTATCAAAACAGAAAATCAAAAAGGAAAAACAGGTCTTAAATGCATATTAAAAGAGAAAGATCTCATTTATATCTTTAGACTTTCAAACCAAAAGCAGAAGTTCTCCCAATGAACTAATTCTTTTTCCACCTTTATTTTCTTTTTATTGCACCACTTTTATTTTTTCCTTTCTATTATTATTTGCTTTAATATTTTTGTCCTGTTACCTTTCTAGACTCTTTGCTAAGCATACTGCTTTCTGTGTATCTTTCTTTTCATCAAGTGTCTTGTGAGTGCATTATTTTCTGTCTCACTTGAAATATTAGATGGATTCTATGCTTGGGTTTTTCCTTCAGAGTTTCAGATTAAAAAATGATGGCTATAGGTTCTGGAATTTATTCCATGTTATGATTTATTCATGAGCTCTTGGAAGTGGTGCTGGGGACGGTCAGCAATGGGTTTTTTAGGCCAGTGAATGTCTTAATCCTATATTTTGTAGTTCATTATGCCTTGTTGGAGTTATTATATAAAATACTGTGGGTACTTGGGGTTGGAGAATTTTGATTTGTGTGATTACCCTGGCTTAAAGTGATTCTAATATTTGAATAACATCCATCCCTTTCTTATTCCAAGACCAGCACAAGAGATAAAAGGGGACTCTTGCTCATTCTTATTCAAAGTGAGAAGATGGCCTTCACTTGGGCTACTGTTCTTGCCTTTAGAAATATATTTCCAGGGATTTAAATTTGCTTTTCATTAATCATTAGTCCTTTAACTATTGGTAATAGTATTACTGCTTTTGTCTCATCAGAAGGAAGTAAAATGACAAATTCTGCCAATGATGTCAGTGTCTAGCAAGCAAGTAACTTGAACAAAGTCATATATACTATTTCTTTATTCTCAACTTTTACCTTCACTCCTTTCCCATCTGGTCCACTACCACTTCAATATCCTTTTCTTTCAGACTACAATCAACAAAAAAATATAATGAATTAGTGAAATTAACTTTAATAACTCAATTACCTTTCTCCCCACAATACTAATGTCTAGTGGTAGTTGGTGGGATAGCACACCTGGATTGATGAGGAAGTCATTTTTGTAAATTATCATTACTTACTTTCAAATTTCATTAGTTTATTCCTTTACTATTAGACAATGCCTTTTAAGATTTTTGGTACAGAATTTGTCCTGCTCACAAGGTTGAATGTTGCTAGTTTATTTTTGCTATTTTTATTTCTTTTTATTTCTTTTATATGTTTAAGATGAGTTCTGTGAATTTTTATTTAATCTTCAAATTGTTTCATCTACCAAAATTTAGTTCACAATGTACTTATGATTTTGGTTACATTATGACAGAAATAAAACTTGTATTGATTAAGATATATCTGACTTAGCTGCAGTGCTATTTATGGCAAAAATTAACAATCTCAAGCTTTATTTTACTGACTAATTTATTATTTTTGTTGTAAGTTTCTTATGTATTTTACTGGATTTATGTCATGAGCTCTTGGAAGTGGTGCTGGGGACGGTCAGCAATGGGTTTTTTAGGCCAGTGAATGTCTTAATCCTATATTTTGTAGTTCATTATGCCTTGTTGGAGTTATTATATAAAATACTGTGGGTACTTGGGGTTGGAGAATTTTGATTTGTGTGATTACCCTGGCTTAAAGTGATTCTAATATTTGAATAACATCCATCCCTTTCTTATTCCAAGACCAGCACAAGAGATAAAAGGGGACTCTTGCTCATTCTTATTCAAAGTGAGAAGATGGCCTTCACTTGGGCTACTGTTCTTGCCTTTAGAAATATATTTCCAGGGATTTAAATTTGCTTTTCATTAATCATTAGTCCTTTAACTATTGGTAATAGTATTACTGCTTTTGTCTCATCAGAAGGAAGTAAAATGACAAATTCTGCCAATGATGTCAGTGTCTAGCAAGCAAGTAACTTGAACAAAGTCATATATACTATTTCTTTATTCTCAACTTTTACCTTCACTCCTTTCCCATCTGGTCCACTACCACTTCAATATCCTTTTCTTTCAGACTACAATCAACAAAAAAATATAATGAATTAGTGAAATTAACTTTAATAACTCAATTACCTTTAGCCTCACAATACTAATGTCTAGTGGTAGTTGGTGGGATAGCACACCTGGATTGATGAGGAAGTCATTTTTGTAAATTATCATTACTTACTTTCAAATTTCATTAGTTTATTCCTTTACTATTAGACAATGCCTTTTAAGATTTTTGGTACAGAATTTGTCCTGCTCACAAGGTTGAATGTTGCTAGTTTATTTTTGCTATTTTTATTTCTTTTTATTTCTTTTATATGTTTAAGATGAGTTCTGTGAATTTTTATTTAATCTTCAAATTGTTTCATCTACCAAAATTTAGTTCACAATGTACTTATGATTTTGGTTACATTATGACAGAAATAAAACTTGTATTGATTAAGATATATCTGACTTAGCTGCAGTGCTATTTATGGCAAAAATTAACAATCTCAAGCTTTATTTTACTGACTAATTTATTATTTTTGTTGTATTTTTTACTCTGTTTCTTAATGAATATCCTAATTCTTGACTGTATTCTTAGAAATGACCTTTTTTTTCTCAGAAGAATGACTGGTGACTGAGGACAAATGTTTGAGTGTAAATCTGTCATTTCAAATATAAAATCAACTCAAATTCAAATCTTATCAATGGCAAGCCAATTGAAAATTACCTATCTACATAATGGAAATCTTTTTAAGCTCTCAGTGCTGAACAGTAACTAATCAAGCTAGTTGGCCTCTAGGTGATATTTCCTAGTCTGCCTGATGCTACCATCATGTTAGGTGGTGCAAGTAAACATAGACACACACCTACATATAAATACCAGCTTTTGGAGCATCTGTATTAACTTTCAAAGAAGTTACAGAATTCAACATTTTTGAAAATGTTACTACAAATATCACACAAAAGAAAGATAATAAATTAGTCGCTGTACTTTACATGTTAGATTTGCCATTGAAATAAACAGTCATTTAGAATTGAGATTAGAGTCCCAGGAATATCTCTAAATGACTTGTAATAATTGTGTTTCATTAGGAATGCTTCTTCATGAGGAAAATGTTGCCATGTGGAAATGTCTCTGGTGAAAGGATGAAGGATGTAAGTTATCCATAAATTCAGAAAATATGAAAGCATATGTCAAAAAAACCAAATGTCTAAAAGCATATTTCACATGTCATATAGTCACATTTACTACATGTTCTTCAACCAGATATTCTCTCCTTCGTTTGTTTGCATTTGGTGGCATTTGGAATACAAACCTTCAGATTACAGTTTCCTTTTTTCACTTTCTCCTTTCCTAGCTAGAATTAATTTTAATCATATGGTAATTAAAATAGGTATTGAATAACCAGCTCACATTTCTGCAGGTAATTAAAACTTCTAGGCTAATGCATTTTCGTCTCCCAGTTCTTGTTAGAAGCATTGGCATACAATTAGTATTTTTCCTTGCAGCACAACTCGTTGCAGTAAGGGTTCAAGTTCTAATAAATCTCTTGCAAATAACTTGTCTGGGCTTATCATTTGTTCTTCTTTGTCACAAAAGTGTATCTAATTCATGGTTGCATGTTACTGATTAAAATAAAATGACTTGTCAGTATTTTATTTTGAAATAGTGCGGAGTTTTATGAGAAGGTAGGTTATGTGTGAAAACCCTGGAACAAATTTGACCATCATTTTCATTGCTTAAATTATTCTTCTTTTCTCTTACATAACATCTACATATGTTACAGTTTTCAAAAATAAAATACATATTGTGGAAAAAATAATCTTGATAAATATGGTTAAATTCTTGGTCATTTACTGTATCCCCATATAATAGATACAAAACACGCACTTAGCTATAGTGCGGTAAATTCTTTATGGAACAGTTTAAAAGTCTATTGTCATTACTTTTGAGATAGACCCTTGAGGAATCTCTACATATATTTCTTAAATAACATGCAATTTATAATGCCAATAAATGGAACTGCTGTACATGAAATTGAAAAAAAAATAACAAAAAACAAAAAAGGTTTCCTCTCAAACAGGGTGATATTTCTCACAGCTGTTGGTGTATCATACAGTTTCCATCCTGGAGCTCCTTGAATGTCACTGGCAACCTGGAGCTTAGAGCACTGGGTGTCTTGCCAACCCTGTGATCAGCCAATAGTAGTCCACCAAAAGCTCTCTCCTTGGGGAGTGGTTGTCTATTAGCCGTTGGCATTCTCTGATGAGCAGCTCACTATGCATCTGCTGATTATGAAATCTCATTTCATTACATTGCTAATTTACAGGAAATGAAATTATAAACAAGGTGATTACTGAGCATAATTTATTTTCCTGTAATTATATAGCTGTCAAAGTAGAATTGGCAGTGGAATTGAGTAGAAGAGGGCTGTACTTTTGCCTGGTCTATTGAGTGTGTTAACTGTCCACAGCTGCAAATATTTTTTTGTACTGCAAGATCGGCAATCTTCAATCTAGAGAGCCCAGCTAGAGCTAGTTATGATTACCTGCTGAACTGGAAATGTTGCCTACTAACTTTGAAGACCTTCAGGTGATGGAAAATTACTGCTCCAGCCTTTAGGGCAATGTAGAAGAACATGTGTACCTGCCTGTGAGAAGGAAAAAATGAAATAGTAGAAAGTAATAAGATATACAGAACCACAAACAAGTATGTACATATATATATATTTATACTTAAATGCATATAATAAAAGTAAGAGTGACAGAGAGATAACAGTGTAGCAATAATGAAAATAAGCAGAAATAAAACTGACTTTGCTTTTTAACACTAAAATAGATCTTTAATTATTACTTTATGAAGTGCATACAAGCATTTATAGCATACAAAGGAGATTATGTCTCCAAATAATCAGAGGCAGGTGAGACATCACAGAATATCTTAATCTGTTGCCAGAATAGACAGGTGAAAAACAAAGCATAGAGTGGATCATTGAAGTGAAACATTTTGTTTACAAAACTATCTGATTTGATGGGCTTGTTTCCCATCCCTTAGTAGAATCATGGATGGTTTTGCTGTTTCAGTTTTGTAGATATTTTCTAGAAAGGATAAGCTCTTC
Source organism: Tragulus kanchil (assembly GCA_022376925.1). NCBI lineage: Eukaryota > Metazoa > Chordata > Mammalia > Artiodactyla > Tragulidae > Tragulus > Tragulus kanchil. The sequence goes on along the minus strand of JAIOJX010000027.1, from coordinate 52,596,653 downwards.
TTCATATAGCAGATTGGGCTATAGATTAATTAAAAATATTATGGTACAAACAGAGGTATGTAAACTGTACTGTCTATATAAATAAACCATAATCTCTATGCTCAGTTCAGTTTAGTTTGGTTCAGTCATGCAGTTGTGCCCAACTCATTGCAATCCTATGGACTGCAGTCATGACAGGCTTCCCTGTTCTTCATCATCTCCCTGAACTTGCTCAAACTCATGTCCATTGTGTTGATATTGCCATCCAATCTTCTTGTCCTCTGTCATCCCCTTCCCTTCTGCCTTCTATTTTTCCCATCATAAGTATCTTTTCCAATGAGTCATCTTTTCACATCAGATGGCCAAAGTATTGAAGCTTCAGCTTCAGCATCAGTCCTACCAATGAATATTCAGGATTGATTGCCTTTAGAGTTCATCAGTTTGTTTTCCATGTAGCCCAAAGGACTCTCAAGAGTCTTCCCCCACACCAAATTCAAATGCATCAATTCTTCAGAGCTCAGTTTACTTTATGGTCCAATTATCACATTCACACATGATTACTAGAAAAAACATAGCTTTGACTCGATGGACCATTGTTGGCAAGGTGATGTCTCTGCTTTTTCATTCACTGTCTAGGTTTGTCATAGCTTTTCTTCCAAGTAGCAAGTGTCTTTAATTTCATTGCTGCAGTCAGTGTCTGCTATGCAATTTCAAACAAGTATGTACATATATATATATTTATACTTAAATGCATATAATAAAAGTAAGAGTGACAGAGAGATAACAGTGTAGCAATAATGAAAATAAGCAGAAATAAAACTGACTTTGCTTTTTAACACTAAAATAGATCTTTAATTATTACTTTATGAAGTGCATACAAGCATTTATAGCATACAAAGGAGATTATGTCTCCAAATAATCAGAGGCAGGTGAGACATCACAGAATATCTTAATCTGTTGCCAGAATAGACAGGTGAAAAACAAAGCATAGAGTGGATCATTGAAGTGAAACATTTTGTTTACAAAACTATCTGATTTGATGGGCTTGTTTCCCATCCCTTAGTAGAATCATGGATGGTTTTGCTGTTTCAGTTTTGTAGATATTTTCTAGAAAGGATAAGCTCTTCTTCATATAGCAGATTGGGCTATAGATTAATTAAAAATATTATGGTACAAACAGAGGTATGTAAACTGTACTGTCTATATAAATAAACCATAATCTCTATGCTCAGTTCAGTTTAGTTTGGTTCAGTCATGCAGTTGTGCCCAACTCATTGCAATCCTATGGACTGCAGTCATGACAGGCTTCCCTGTTCTTCATCATCTCCCTGAACTTGCTCAAACTCATGTCCATTGTGTTGATATTGCCATCCAATCTTCTTGTCCTCTGTCATCCCCTTCCCTTCTGCCTTCTATTTTTCCCATCATAAGTATCTTTTCCAATGAGTCATCTTTTCACATCAGATGGCCAAAGTATTGAAGCTTCAGCTTCAGCATCAGTCCTACCAATGAATATTCAGGATTGATTGCCTTTAGAGTTCATCAGTTTGTTTTCCATGTAGCCCAAAGGACTCTCAAGAGTCTTCCCCCACACCAAATTCAAATGCATCAATTCTTCAGAGCTCAGTTTACTTTATGGTCCAATTATCACATTCACACATGATTACTAGAAAAAACATAGCTTTGACTCGATGGACCATTGTTGGCAAGGTGATGTCTCTGCTTTTTCATTCACTGTCTAGGTTTGTCATAGCTTTTCTTCCAAGTAGCAAGTGTCTTTAATTTCATGGCTGCAGTCAGTGTCTGCAATGAATTTGGAGTCAAAGAAAATACGGTCTATCACTTTTCCATAGTCTGCCACTTTACTCATCTATTTGCTATGAAGTGATGGACCAGATTGCTGTGACTGTAGCTGTTTGAATGTTGAGTTTTAAGCCAGCTCTTTCACTCTCCTCTTTCTCCTTCATCGAGAGACTCTTTAGCTTCTCTTCACGTGACATAAGGGTGGTTATTATAATATACCTGAGGTTATTGTTGTTTCTCCCAGAAAACTTGATATCAGGTTGTGCTTCATCCTGACCAGCATTTTACATGATATATTCTGCATATAAAGTAAATAAGCAGGGTGACAACATAAAGACTTTGCATACTCCTTTCCAAATTTGGAACCATTCCATTGTTCCATGACTGGTTCTAACTGCTTCCTGACCTGCATACAGGTTCCTCAGGAGACAGACACAGTGGTCAGGAATTCCCATTTCTTTAAGAATTTTCCATGGTTTCTTGTAATCCACAGTCAAAGGCTTTAGCATAGTAGTTCTTCTGGAATTCTCTTGTTTTTCTATGATCCAGCAGATGTTAGCAATTTGATTTCTGGTCCCCTTGCCTTTTCTAAATACATTTGTACATCTGGAAATTCTCAGTTCAATTACTGTTGAAAGTTGGAGGATTTTGAGCATTACTTTGTTAGCATATGGAATGGGTGCAAATGTGCAGTATTTTGAATATTCTTTGGCATTGCCCTTCTTTGGGATTGAAATGAAAAATAACCTTTTTAAGTCCTGTGACAACTGCTGAATTTTCCAAATGTGCTGGCCTATCAAGAGTAGTGTTTTAATAGCACCATTTTTTAATATCTCAAAAGGTCAGCTGGTATTCCATCTTCTTTGTTGTAGCCCAAAGGACTCTCAAGAGTCTTCCCCCACACCAAATTCAAATGCATCAATTCTTCAGAGCTCAGTTTACTTTATGGTCCAATTATCACATTCACACATGATTACTAGAAAAAACATAGCTTTGACTCGATGGACCATTGTTGGCAAGGTGATGTCTCTGCTTTTTCATTCACTGTCTAGGTTTGTCATAGCTTTTCTTCCAAGTAGCAAGTGTCTTTAATTTCATGGCTGCAGTCAGTGTCTGCAATGAATTTGGAGTCAAAGAAAATACGGTCTATCACTTTTCCATAGTCTGCCACTTTACTCATCTATTTGCTATGAAGTGATGGACCAGATTGCTGTGACTGTAGCTGTTTGAATGTTGAGTTTTAAGCCAGCTCTTTCACTCTCCTCTTTCTCCTTCATCGAGAGACTCTTTAGCTTCTCTTCACGTGACATAAGGGTGGTTATTATAATATACCTGAGGTTATTGTTGTTTCTCCCAGAAAACTTGATATCAGGTTGTGCTTCATCCTGACCAGCATTTTACATGATATATTCTGCATATAAAGTAAATAAGCAGGGTGACAACATAAAGACTTTGCATACTCCTTTCCAAATTTGGAACCATTCCATTGTTCCATGACTGGTTCTAACTGCTTCCTGACCTGCATACAGGTTCCTCAGGAGACAGACACAGTGGTCAGGAATTCCCATTTCTTTAAGAATTTTCCATGGTTTCTTGTAATCCACAGTCAAAGGCTTTAGCATAGTAGTTCTTCTGGAATTCTCTTGTTTTTCTATGATCCAGCAGATGTTAGCAATTTGATTTCTGGTCCCCTTGCCTTTTCTAAATACATTTGTACATCTGGAAATTCTCAGTTCAATTACTGTTGAAAGTTGGAGGATTTTGAGCATTACTTTGTTAGCATATGGAATGGGTGCAAATGTGCAGTATTTTGAATATTCTTTGGCATTGCCCTTCTTTGGGATTGAAATGAAAAATAACCTTTTTAAGTCCTGTGACAACTGCTGAATTTTCCAAATGTGCTGGCCTATCAAGAGTAGTGTTTTAATAGCACCATTTTTTAATATCTCAAAAGGTCAGCTGGTATTCCATCACATCCGCTAGCTTTGTTTGTAGTTATCCTCCATAAAGCCTACTAGACTTCACACTCTAGGATGTCTGGTTTGGGGTGAGTGATCACACCATCGTGGTTATCTGGGTCATTATGTTTTTTTTTTTTTTAATAGTTCTTTTCTGTGTGTGTGTGTGTGTGTTTGCCACTTCTGCTTCTGTTTAGTTTGTACCATTTCTTTACTTTATTGTATCCATCTTTGCATGAAGTATTCCCTTGGCATCTCTAATTTTCTTAAGGAGATCTCTCACCATTCCCATTGTATTGCTTTCATCTCTTTGTATTTTTCACTTAGAAGACTTCTTATCTCTCCTTGCTATTCTCTGGAACTCTGCATTCAGATGATTATACCTTTCTTTTCTTCTATTCTTACATACACCATTGATAATGTTACTATTAGACTGTTAGTCCTGTTTCCTTTTCTGGTATTTCTAGGATCATATACATTCAGATTTCTACATAAGAGTTCCTCCTGAGTAACAACAAAGCTTTTCATATATTTGCTTCTTTCTTAAAACCAAGGGATGGTCAGAGAGTGGAAGGTTTTGTTTATTTGTTTATTTTTGGCTATTCTGGGTTTTCACTGTTGCTGCAGGCTCTTTTCTAGTTGTCGGGAGTGGGGCCTACTCGCTAGTTGAGGTGAGCAGGCTTCTCGTTGAGATGAGTTATCTTGTGGAACTCAAGCTCTAGGGCACACGGGCTTCAAAGGCTGTGGCACATGGGCTCAATAGTTGCGTTTCTGAGCCTTTAGAGGCTAGGCTCCATTCTTGTGGTTCACAGGTTTAGTTGCTCCACAGTATGTTGGTTCTTCCTGAGTCAGCGACTGAACCCATGTTTCCAGCATTGTCAGGTGAACTCTTTACCAATGAACTGCTAGGGAAGTGCCACAAATTAACTTTATTAAGCACTTTGAAATATTGCACAATTTTCTAATAGACTGTAACATGATACAGCAATTTATGAAAAGAATAGTTAATTATCAGAATAGTTAATATTGTTTGAAGGAGTCTTTGAGAAGGTTTGGGCATAGGCAAATTTTTGTCTCAAAATTAATTTAATCATATATGATTATAAGTAGCAACCATTGAAGATTTTTTAGAAAGCACCTTGTCAATTTTATCTAGGCTATGTGGTACCTTAGATTCAACTAAAGGTGTAAGTATAGATTTATAGTAAGTATGCCTATAGGACTTCTTCAGGGGTCCAGTTGGTAAAGAGTCCACCTTGCACTGCAAGAGAAGCCGGTTGTATCCCTGGCACGGGAGGATCCCGCATGCCATGGAGCAGCTGGACTGGTGTTTCCAATTGCCAGAGCCAGTGCTCTGGAGTGCATGCACCCAGAACCGGTGCTCTGCGACCAGAGATGCCACTGCAATCTGAGGTCCACACAGGCTGAGGAACAAAGATGGGTGAAAATAAAAAACAAAGAAAGACCAATAAAAGAGGCCAAAAATTTTAAAAAAAGAGAGAATGATATGCTTATAAAATATTATTAGTAGTAGCAAAATATTAGAAACATCCTAAATTCCATTTTATGGAAGATGGTTTTAGTAAATTATGATATACATAATTAAGATGTGAGTTGAAGTGAAATGAATAAGGTGAAGTATTCTATTATAATGATACATTTAAACTGAGTAAATCTCTAGAAAATTTAAAAGAAGTGGAAAAGAGAAAAATAAACAGTGTGCAAAGTCAATTGGTACAGTGATGCATAACTTTACTTTAAAAGTTCCATTATTAAAGAGTTATTTATGCAATACATACTAAAGCTTATTGTAAGACAAAACAAAATCTGCCACCCTCCCGCATTTACTATTGAATTCTGAGGCTCTTAAAGACCCTGTCTAGCTGATCACAGGACCCTAATTTCTGAGAGAGGAAAGATCTCTGTACCAACTGGTAAGCTTTCTAGTGGTCAGGATATCCCCAAGACTCATTCGGTTAACAATATGCTATCAGCACTGAAGCATTCAGATAAAAAAATTAGAAAGCACCTGCCCTGCCTGTAGTGCTTCATTTGTTGGTGCCAGAATAGTCAAAGGGACTGAGTTTGTGAGAGGAATGTATCCATAGTGAGTTTGCTGAAAATGTTTGTCAAAAAGGAGACACTCAAAACCAGCATTTCCTCTAAGTTAATAAAAATTCACAGTGGGCAACCCTATCTAAGGAATCACTCCTGTCTTTGTGATCTAGGCTTATGAGAAACTCTGCTTCAGTTTCTCAGGGTTCTTAAGCAAATTGGTTTTCAGATAGTGTGAGTAATCGTATAGAGAAAAGCTAAAGAAAATAGGAAAAAAGTGAAAGTTAACTTTCAAGAGTGAAATATCATTATGATATCGAATAATTTACTTTGTTCTAAACTGCTATGTGACCCTATACAGTAGTGTTTTATTTAAGAATCGTGTATCATATTTCAAGATAAATTGATATCAACTTTCTAGTGTCTAGCCATGCAAATCTCTGTAAAGAGGGATAGTTTTAATACAGAAGTAGACTTTAATTGATTTGAAATTGATTCATTTAATTCAAAGACACACAGCTGTTTTTGCTACATATATGAATGAAACCATTTTTCTTTATTCTGTATTTTTTTCCGTATTGATGAAGTTCACTGGACATTGAAAAGTTGTATCGTTTTCCACCTTAAAAACATTTTTTGTCTGTCCTACTGTTTTCTCCACAATCTTATAAAGATATGTTATTTTTCTCCATCCTTGACCAGATTTCAAATGCAAATAAGATTCAGTAACTTCTACAGCATTGTATTCTGTCACCATAGGCTTTCCAAAACCAGAAGGAAAGATTGTTGTGAGCAGGGTCGGGGTGGGGGGCAGTGAAATGGCTGCCATAACCACTTTATGTTACAAACAGAAAAATACAAACCAAATCAAATTAGCTTATTTTTCCCACTTAAATAAAAAAATGAATAGAAAACAAATATAGCTAAAGTTCATCATCAGATTGTTCCAATTAAACATGAAATCCTCATCTTCATGATGCACCCCTCTATACTATTTTTATCTATCCATCAAGGGTCTTACAAAAAAGATTTATCTTAATTTTCTTGATATCTTAGTTTTCCTCTCTGGGTACAAATGTGTACTCATAATGCAGCAACTAAAGATATATATATATATATATATATATATATATATATATATATATATATATACATATATACCCTAGACTAAGGCTCTATCTTAAACTTTAGGAGAAAGAGTCATTTTTTTAAAAAAAAATTTCTCTATTGTGTGGTTGTTCATAGTACAGTTCTGTCATTATACTTCTTAGAACACACCCACCAAGTTTATATAGGAGAGGGATACTTGATACTTTTAAATATGCTCCAATATCGTAGGTAGAAAATGACATTTATCTCTCAGTTATTACATCTTTAATATGGTTGTCATATAACTGCTTTTTCATTGGAGCATAATTGATATGCATTCTTACTTTTTCAAATTTTTATTTATTTATTTTTGACTATTATGGGTTTTCACTGTTGCCACAGGCTCCTCTCTAGTTGCAGGGAGTGGAGCTACTCTCTAGTTGAGGTGAGAAGGCTTCTTGTGGAAACTTCTCTTGTGGAACTTGGGCTCTAGGGAACACGGGCTTCCGTAGTTGTGGCACATGGGCTCCATAGCTGCAGCTGCGAGGTTCTAGAGCACAGGGTCTGTAGTTGTGGCTCACGGGCTTTGTTGCTTTGCAGCATGTGGGACCTTCCCGGCTTAGGGATCTAACCCGTGTCTCCTTCTTTGGCAGGCAAACTCTTCACAACTGAGCTACCAAGGAAGCCCCACTCTTACTTTTACATAAACTTTGCTCCCTCAATTTGTCCCACCATCTCCGCTGTATCCACAAGTCCCTTTCAAACCCATAGGCTTTCCAAAACCAGAAGGAAAGATTGTTGTGAGCAGGGTCGGGGTGGGGGGCAGTGAAATGGCTGCCATAACCACTTTATGTTACAAACAGAAAAATACAAACCAAATCAAATTAGCTTATTTTTCCCACTTAAATAAAAAAATGAATAGAAAACAAATATAGCTAAAGTTCATCATCAGATTGTTCCAATTAAACATGAAATCCTCATCTTCATGATGCACCCCTCTATACTATTTTTATCTATCCATCAAGGGTCTTACAAAAAAGATTTATCTTAATTTTCTTGATATCTTAGTTTTCCTCTCTGGGTACAAATGTGTACTCATAATGCAGCAACTAAAGATATATATATATATATATACCCTAGACTAAGGCTCTATCTTAAACTTTAGGAGAAAGAGTCATTTTTTTAAAAAAAAATTTCTCTATTGTGTGGTTGTTCATAGTACAGTTCTGTCATTATACTTCTTAGAACACACCCACCAAGTTTATATAGGAGAGGGATACTTGATACTTTTAAATATGCTCCAATATCGTAGGTAGAAAATGACATTTATCTCTCAGTTATTACATCTTTAATATGGTTGTCATATAACTGCTTTTTCATTGGAGCATAATTGATATGCATTCTTACTTTTTCAAATTTTTATTTATTTATTTTTGACTATTATGGGTTTTCACTGTTGCCACAGGCTCCTCTCTAGTTGCAGGGAGTGGAGCTACTCTCTAGTTGAGGTGAGAAGGCTTCTTGTGGAAACTTCTCTTGTGGAACTTGGGCTCTAGGGAACACGGGCTTCCGTAGTTGTGGCACATGGGCTCCATAGCTGCAGCTGCGAGGTTCTAGAGCACAGGTTCTGTAGTTGTGGCTCACGGGCTTTGTTGCTTTGCAGCATGTGGGACCTTCCCGGCTTAGGGATCTAACCCGTGTCTCCTTCTTTGGCAGGCAAACTCTTCACAACTGAGCTACCAAGGAAGCCCCCACTCTTACTTTTACATAAACTTTGCTCCCTCAATTTGTCCCACCATCTCCCGCGCTGTATCCACAAGTCCCTTCTCTCTCTGTGTCTCTATTCCTGTCCTGCAAATAGGTTCATCAGTAAGATTTTTCTGGTGAAACTTTGCTTGCCTTTTTCCCATTTCCTGAGAGAGATTGGAAAAATCCTTTGTAACAAAGGATATTATTCTAAATATGCAGAGAACTTTAATTAGGCAGTGTTGGCCACCATCTTGTTATTCTAAAATTTAATATCCAACTGCTAAGAAAAAAGGTATTTAAACCTAGACATCATCTCCATAGCAATCAACCTAGATGCATTCAATCCAATAACCAATTAGACTGTGCAGTATATGATTTGGGGAAAGTGGGCCCGTTTCAATACATGATTTGGGGAATGCAGGCCACCCAGTAGAATCAAACTATTCAGGAGGAACTCTGCTCAACACGATGTCAACTTTTCAGTTGCCTTTGTAGTACATATTGATATTTTAAATATTCTTTCACTTCAGGCTAATGGACAGTAATCCTTGCATCTTTCAGATATCATGGGAAGAAAAAAGTGCATTTATCACACTCTTTCAAAGAAGTGTATAGTTATTCTAATTTTTATTTTAGTTTCATATTTTTTTAAATGTTTCATTCCCCTAGTGTTTATCTCATTTGAACAATGTTGAATTATTTCCATCTGGCAGGCTAGGAAAATTCCCTTGTATGCTGGAGACTGAGCCAGAAACTAACATGAAAAGTTATTTATTAGTTCTGGCTCTCTGTTTTTTTTGCCCTAATGGGTGTTGTGGAGATACGTAGTCATTACTTATTTGCAATCGTTTTATTTAAAGGGAAAGGAAATGTTGATATTTGTGCACAGAAAGGAAATACTTATATGCACTCAAACAAACAAGGAATACCTGTGTCCATATTCAAACCTTGAAGCTGGCTATTGTGAATGGATATATCTATTGTCAAAGGAACGCAAAGGTGAAAGATTATAACCAGGCATAATTACTCATAGGCAAATTTGTGGAATTATTGCTCCTGAAAAATAGAGCGCCAATAAACTGGTGAAAAATTGATAGTATATCACCAATGACCAGCACTAGAAGGAATCTGTCAAGTTTAGATTAGGAGAAAATATATAATGACACAAGCAAAGAAAAAAAAGTAGGAAAATGAGTGAAGTACAATCAGAAAGGTATTCTATGACTAAAAAATACCATATAGCTAAATTCTCCAGTATTGGTGGCCTTTAGGGGAATTTGTGGAGAGCGTGAGGATGTCAAGATCTCCAAAACACAAATGAAACAGTAGTGAATAGCCCTATTAATTCTCTGTAATAATCACTACAAAGAAAATAAATAGAACAAATGAAAATACATACTTAAGATATGCTTGTGTCCTAAGTATGGCTTCTAAGAAGCATATATTTTAAAATTTATAAAATGGTGTAACATTTAACTTTTTTTGCATTGCTACTGCCAGAGGCATATTTTGATAGTGCCAAATAAAAAGTGGCATGGCATTCTTGCCAATGTTCTCTAAGAAGAATAGCAAAAGAGTTTGAAATAAGAAAGGGAGATGATTTTTTGTAGCACATCTACAAAATGGGTTATCATCAACTATAAGGCATTTCATAGCTGTATAACTGTAGAAAACTAATTGAACTATAAATAATGCTTATATATATATGAATGCAAATAAAATTGGTCTGGTTGGGCACCACTGAATATTCCCTGTAGATAATTACCAGCAGCCCTTATTTGCACATTCATTGCAGAGTTTGTGATCAATTGTATGTGTTTGAATTTTCCTTTGAGCCAATTGTAATATTTCATTGTTTTCCCTATTGATGGGATAAACCTTTGACAGATGTAAATTTTAAACGTGTATGAAATTCTTAATTTTAATATTTAAAAATTTTAATGAAATAATCTTTTTTTCTTATGGTTCTTTTCTTCTACAAAGTATGTTGACACAGAGAGTTAAGGTTAGAGAGTAGTACTCATACATGTGGAAACCAAGCCCAGTATTTAAGACTCATGTTTAATAATTGATTAAGCAGACATTGAACTAAGGGTTATGATATACAGAAATGATATGCCCAGCTTGGATAAAACATAAATATCAATGGCATGAAAAACACCAAGAGGACAGAAGTACATAGAAAAGTGTTTCAGAGTTGAACACATTTAAACAAAGATAAGCGCTTTTTTTTAACATTTATATATACCTATTTTTATGTGTCTCCTTCGTGGATCACAGCGTGTCATGGCAAAGGGACTTGCATAGCTCAATGAAGCATAGGTTCGACTAAAAAATACCATATAGCTAAATTCTCCAGTATTGGTGGCCTTTAGGGGAATTTGTGGAGAGCGTGAGGATGTCAAGATCTCCAAAACACAAATGAAACAGTAGTGAATAGCCCTATTAATTCTCTGTAATAATCACTACAAAGAAAATAAATAGAACAAATGAAAATACATACTTAAGATATGCTTGTGTCCTAAGTATGGCTTCTAAGAAGCATATATTTTAAAATTTATAAAATGGTGTAACATTTAACTTTTTTTGCATTGCTACTGCCAGAGGCATATTTTGATAGTGCCAAATAAAAGTGGCATGGCATTCTTGCCAATGTTCTCTAAGAAGAATAGCAAAAGAGTTTGAAATAAGAAAGGGAGATGATTTTTTGTAGCACATCTACAAAATGGGTTATCATCAACTATAAGGCATTTCATAGCTGTATAACTGTAGAAAACTAATTGAACTATAAATAATGCTTATATATATATGAATGCAAATAAAATTGGTCTGGTTGGGCACCACTGAATATTCCCTGTAGATAATTACCAGCAGCCCTTATTTGCACATTCATTGCAGAGTTTGTGATCAATTGTATGTGTTTGAATTTTCCTTTGAGCCAATTGTAATATTTCATTGTTTTCCCTATTGATGGGATAAACCTTTGACAGATGTAAATTTTAAACGTGTATGAAATTCTTAATTTTAATATTTAAAAATTTTAATGAAATAATCTTTTTTTCTTATGGTTCTTTTCTTCTACAAAGTATGTTGACACAGAGAGTTAAGGTTAGAGAGTAGTACTCATACATGTGGAAACCAAGCCCAGTATTTAAGACTCATGTTTAATAATTGATTAAGCAGACATTGAACTAAGGGTTATGATATACAGAAATGATATGCCCAGCTTGGATAAAACATAAATATCAATGGCATGAAAAACACCAAGAGGACAGAAGTACATAGAAAAGTGTTTCAGAGTTGAACACATTTAAACAAAGATAAGCGCTTTTTTTTTTAACATTTATATATACCTATTTTTATGTGTCTCCTTCGTGGATCACAGCGTGTCATGGCAAAGGGACTTGCATAGCTCAATGAAGCTATGAGCCATGCCATGCAGGACCACCCAAGATGGATGGGCCTTGAGTCATTTTTTCAAAATTCAGGCTTAAATAGAAAAAGGAAGAAAAGACACTAGCCCATTCAGGTATGACCCAAATCAAATCACTTATAATTATACAGTAAAAGTGATGATTAGATATAAGGTCAAAAACCTTCAAGCTAAGCTTCAGGAGTATAAGATTCGAGAGTTTCCAGATGTACAAGCTAAGTTTAGAAAAGGCAGATGAGCTAGAAATCAAGCTGCAAACATTTGTTGGATCATGGAGAAAGCAAGGGAATTCCAGGAAACAAACAAACAAACAAAAAACTATTTTTGCTTCATTGACTATGCTGAAGTTTTTGACTGTGTGGAACAAAACAAACTGTGGAAAATTCTGAAAGAGATGGAACACCTAATCACCTCACTGTCTCCTGAGAAACCTGCATGCAAGTCAAGAAGCAATGGTTAGAATTGGACATGGAATAATTGACTGTTTCCAAACAGGGAAAGGAGTATGAAAAGGCTGTAGGTTGTCATGCTGATTATTGATCTTATATGCAGAGTACATCTTGCAAAATGCCCAGCTGGATCATATGGTTCTTTTATTTCTAGATTTCTTTTAGGATTCTGCATACTATTCTTCATAGTGTCTGTATATATCTATTTTCAGGGCAGCAATGTAGATGCCTTTGAACTGGGTCACAGGATAAGACTCCTGATAGTCCCTTGGATAGCAAGGAGACCAAACCATTCAATCTTAAGGGAAATCAACCCTGGAAGGACTAATGCTGATGTTCCAGTATTTTGGTCTTCTGATATGAATAACTTTTTTCATTGGAAAAGTCGCTGATATTAGAAAACATTGAGGGCAGAAGGAGAAGAGGGCATCAGAGAGTAAGATGGATGGATGGCATCGCCGATTCAATGGACATGAACCTGTGCAAACTTTGAGAGATGGTGAGGGGCAGGGAAACCTGGCATGCTGCCATCTATGGAGCTGCAAAGAGTTGGACATGACTGGGTGACTGAACAACAAAAGAAACACAGACATAGAGAACAGGCATAGTGGGTGAAGGAGGGTATGCATAGCTCAATGACATGGATCCACCCAAGATGGATGGGCCTTGAGTCATTTTCAAAATTCAGGCTTAAATAGAAAAAGGAAGAAAAGACACTAGCCCATTCAGGTATGACCCAAATCAAATCACTTATAATTATACAGTAAAAGTGATGATTAGATATAAGGTCAAAAACCTTCAAGCTAAGCTTCAGGAGTATAAGATTCGAGAGTTTCCAGATGTACAAGCTAAGTTTAGAAAAGGCAGATGAGCTAGAAATCAAGCTGCAAACATTTGTTGGATCATGGAGAAAGCAAGGGAATTCCAGGAAACAAACAAACAAACAAAAAACTATTTTTGCTTCATTGACTATGCTGAAGTTTTTGACTGTGTGGAACAAAACAAACTGTGGAAAATTCTGAAAGAGATGGAACACCTAATCACCTCACTGTCTCCTGAGAAACCTGCATGCAAGTCAAGAAGCAATGGTTAGAATTGGACATGGAATAATTGACTGTTTCCAAACAGGGAAAGGAGTATGAAAAGGCTGTAGGTTGTCATGCTGATTATTGATCTTATATGCAGAGTACATCTTGCAAAATGCCCAGCTGGATCATATGGTTCTTTTATTTCTAGATTTCTTTTAGGATTCTGCATACTATTCTTCATAGTGTCTGTATATATCTATTTTCAGGGCAGCAATGTAGATGCCTTTGAACTGGGTCACAGGATAAGACTCCTGATAGTCCCTTGGATAGCAAGGAGACCAAACCATTCAATCTTAAGGGAAATCAACCCTGGAAGGACTAATGCTGATGTTCCAGTATTTTGGTCTTCTGATATGAATAACTTTTTTCATTGGAAAAGTCGCTGATATTAGAAAACATTGAGGGCAGAAGGAGAAGAGGGCATCAGAGAGTAAGATGGATGGATGGCATCGCCGATTCAATGGACATGAACCTGTGCAAACTTTGAGAGATGGTGAGGGGCAGGGAAACCTGGCATGCTGCCATCTATGGAGCTGCAAAGAGTTGGACATGACTGGGTGACTGAACAACAAAAGAAACACAGACATAGAGAACAGGCTTGTAGACATAGTGGGTGAAGGAGAGGGTATGTCAAATTGAGATAATAGCATGCAATCATATAGGTTATCATATATAAAATAGATAGCAAGTGGGAAATTGCTGTGTGATACAGGGTACTCAATAGGTGTTCTGTGACAGTCTAGAGGAGTGAAATGGAGTGGGATATCGGATGGGGGTACAGAAGGGTGAGAACATATGTATACCTATGGCTAATTCATGTTGATCTATGGCCAAGGCATTATTGCCAAGCAATTATTCTCCAATAAAAAAGAGAATAAAACATGTTTGGGTGGATAAATCACAAGCTGGAATCAAGATTGTTAGGAGAGGGTCTTCTGTGGTGGCTCAGTGGGTAGAGAGTCCACCTTGTAGTTCAAGGGGCACTGGTTAGATTCCCGGCCTTGGAAGATCCCACGTGCCATGGGGTGGCTGGGCTCATGTATCCATTGTGCTAGTTTGTGGATACTAGCACTCTGGAGCGCATGTGACCAGAGCCGGTGCTCTGCAACAAGAGAGGCCTCTGCAATGGGAGACCCATACAGGCCAAAGAATAAAGATGCATGAAAATAAATAAAAAAGTAATAACAAAGCCCAACATTAAAAAAAAAAAGATTTCTGGGAGAAATATCAACAGTCTCAAATATGCCAATGATACCACTGTAATGGTGGAAAGTGAAAAGAAACTAAACACCTCTTGATGAGAGTAAAAGATTAAACTCCATTCAAAAAGCTAGGATCCTGACATCTGGTCCCAACAGTTCATGGCAAACAAAAGGGGGAAAGTGGAAACAGTGACATATTTTATTCTCTCAGGCTCCAAAATCACTGTGGATGGTGACTGTAGCCATGAAATTAAAAGGCACTTGCTCCTTGGAAGGAAAACTAAGACAAACCTAGACAGTGTGTTAAAAAACAGAGACATCACTTTTAAATTCCATCTGGTCAAATCTATGTTTTTTCCAGTAGTCATGTACACTTATGAGAGTGGTATTATGAAGAAGACTGAGCACTGAAGAATTGATGTTTTTGAATTGTGGTGCTTGAGAAGACTCTCAAAAGTCTCTTGAACAGCAAAGAGATCAAGCCAACCAAGTCTAAAGGAAATCAAACTTGATATACATTAGAAAGACTGATGCTGAAGCTGAAATTCCAATATTTTGGCCACCTGATGCGAAGAAGTGACTCATTGGAAAATATCCTGTTGCTGTGAAACAGTGAAAGCAAAAGGAAAAGAGGGCAAGAGAGGGTGAGATGATTTGATAGCACCACTGATTCAATGGACATGAGTGTGAAAAAACTCTGGGAGATAGTGAAGGACAAAGAATTCTGGCATGTTGCAGTCCATGAGATCACAAAAAGTCAGACAAAACATCAACTAAATAATAAACAACAAAAAGATTATGTGTACATTAGGCTATATAATCTACTCTCAGCTCCATTATTATCAACATATTGTCTTGTCAAAATCTCTAAATTAAGTATTTCCTCCATGGGCCACTATAGAGTGACAACCACGCCTGCCTCACATTTATTGTGCAAATTAAATGTGATAATAATAGATATGAAATATGTAGAGTACATTTAGCATATGAGTACTTGAATAAAATATTCTATTTCTAAGCATGTATTATTGTATCCTGCACAAAGAAAATATGATGTTACACTTATAAAAATCTTCACCACACATATCTACCTGCGTATGTCTCATATTGCATAAAAACTTACGGCAGTTTTTCATAAAAGGTAGCAAACTGATTGAATGCTTCAAAATCATATAACAATAGTACTCTCCTATTTCTGTCCTTTTAGCTGTCCACTCTGAAGACAAACTTTGTTATGGACAATTATCATATATTTTCAAAATATTAATTTATACTCTATTTTACTTTGTCTCTTTCCTTCCTTTGTCTAATGGATTTATCTTCAGTATTATGAATATGAGCTAGGAATGCCAATGCTAATTGGACTGCGATTTTAATATTCTTTCTATTACACAAGGACATATATATCAGGAGACAGGAACCATTGGGAATCATCTTAAAAGCTGCATATCACTCCTTAATTATACATAAAGGTTATTTTAGACACCACTATTCTCATACATATCATTGTATTCTTGTAGAATTGGGCAAGATACATTTCATTAATCAACTCAGTGATAAGTTACCAATTATGCGAGGAAGAAGTCAGAAACTTATGTGAAAAGCTTACGTGCACTTAAATATTATCTGTAAAATTATCCATGTTGTCATGGTTAATAATATGTGCTTTGAACCAGTATTCAGTGATTCAATAGGAATTCTATTTCAAACTAGATCTGTTACTTTGGTCTAGTTACTTTATTGACTTACAATTCAACTTGCTAAGTTATCAGAATGGTATAGCAACCATGCCTGCCTCACATTTATTGTGCAGAGTAAGTGTGATAAAAATAGATATAAAATATGTAGAATACATCTAGCATATAAGTGCTTAGAAATATAATATATTATCTTCTATCAATAAAATTTTGATTATATCAAGAGATCATGATTTCAATGAAATGATATAGCTGTGTGTTGACACATAATTACTGTTCAGGTTATTATTTTCACTGTTATTTATGAAAATGAAAATTTAATATATACAGAATGAACAATAAATGTACTAAGCGTTCTACTTACTTTATTTCTAACACATGTGACAATGACAGCTAGTGTTCATTTCTGATTTCCTATGGATTATGGTACTCTTTATATTCCTTATTGCAAAGTTATCTGCATAGAAACATATAAGGTGAATAACATTTGTCCCATTCCACATATTTTTAAACAAATTTCCAGAGGTGAGATAGCAAAACTGAGAACACATATTTTCTATAAGAAAGCACAGACACAAAAATAATATTCCATTTAGGAGAAATGTCATCAAATATCTGTTCAGTGAATTGTTTAATATCAGGCCAGTTCAGAATATTTGCACATATGTGCTATGATAATGGCACCTGAAATTATGAAAAAATTGCTATACATTGTTAAAAATTACTCAGTGCAGGAAATTTACAGGTTTCAGAAATGGTGACAATCCTCAGCAATTAATGCAAGGATCTTCACTAAGAAGTCATGGTACAGAAACTGTTGACATTGATGTCAAAAAATTACACAAGGACATATATATCAGGAGACAGGAACCATTGGGAATCATCTTAAAAGCTGCATATCACTCCTTAATTATACATAAAGGTTATTTTAGACACCACTATTCTCATACATATCATTGTATTCTTGTAGAATTGGGCAAGATACATTTCATTAATCAACTCAGTGATAAGTTACCAATTATGCGAGGAAGAAGTCAGAAACTTATGTGAAAAGCTTACGTGCACTTAAATATTATCTGTAAAATTATCCATGTTGTCATGGTTAATAATATGTGCTTTGAACCAGTATTCAGTGATTCAATAGGAATTCTATTTCAAACTAGATCTGTTACTTTGGTCTAGTTACTTTATTGACTTACAATTCAACTTGCTAAGTTATCAGAATGGTATAGCAACCATGCCTGCCTCACATTTATTGTGCAGAGTAAGTGTGATAAAAATAGATATAAAATATGTAGAATACATCTAGCATATAAGTGCTTAGAAATATAATATATTATCTTCTATCAATAAAATTTTGATTATATCAAGAGATCATGATTTCAATGAAATGATATAGCTGTGTGTTGACACATAATTACTGTTCAGGTTATTATTTTCACTGTTATTTATGAAAATGAAAATTTAATATATACAGAATGAACAATAAATGTACTAAGCGTTCTACTTACTTTATTTCTAACACATGTGACAATGACAGCTAGTGTTCATTTCTGATTTCCTATGGATTATGGTACTCTTTATATTCCTTATTGCAAAGTTATCTGCATAGAAACATATAAGGTGAATAACATTTGTCCCATTCCACATATTTTTAAACAAATTTCCAGAGGTGAGATAGCAAAACTGAGAACACATATTTTCTATAAGAAAGCACAGACACAAAAATAATATTCCATTTAGGAGAAATGTCATCAAATATCTGTTCAGTGAATTGTTTAATATCAGGCCAGTTCAGAATATTTGCACATATGTGCTATGATAATGGCACCTGAAATTATGAAAAAATTGCTATACATTGTTAAAAATTACTCAGTGCAGGAAATTTACAGGTTTCAGAAATGGTGACAATCCTCAGCAATTAATGCAAGGATCTTCACTAAGAAGTCATGGTACAGAAACTGTTGACATTGATGTCAAAGTGAGGACTAGAAAAGAAGACTACTGAAAAGGACTGGGATGTAAGCACTGTCAGAACAGAAATATTTCCCTCCATCACAGGGATTAAATCACAATATGTATGATGTATGATTTATAGTTAACAGTTGTAATTTAATTTGAGCATGTTTGCTTATGTTTAGAAAAGTAATTTGAAAAAACAGAAATATTGCTTAGGTAGAATATTCATTGTCACCACTATAGATCTATTCATTGAATGTTTTTCTTAATCTCTCTTCCATACTAATTGCCTCTACATCACTGCCTTATGTAAATGAAACTTACTGTCCTCCAGACGACCCAAATATTAACGAAGCATGTCCAATACACTGATTAGATTTGTGTCTACAAATGCATATGCTTATCTCATTACATTGTGTGTACTGTCCTGTATCATGTCTCCTACTTGAGAACTGTTTTTTCCTTAAAAGTTCTTTGATCCAACGCAACAGAAGCAGAGTGCTTCCAGTCATAAGATATTGCCTCTAATTCACTCAGACATCAGTTTTCCATCCCATCCTTTCAGTTCAGTTCAGTGAAGTTGGTCAGCTGTGCCGAACTCCTTGCAACCCCATGAACTGCAGCATGCCAGGCTTCCCTGTCCTTCACCATCCCAACCTTTGGTGACTACAAAGTCTAAGCTCCTACTATTGAGGTCTTGGTCCTGGGGGATAGTATCATCTTTTAAATTTATTTAATATTTACCGTTCCTTATTGTCTTCTTTACCTCAATATCAGATCGACCTTGCATTGGGTTTTGCCGGCTTTTTTCCTTTAATCTGAGTAATTATCTTGTCTGCCACCTAGTCTAGGATCCACACCCCAATCCCTACCTGTTCCATCCTCCCTTATACACACACATACACACACTCATCAACAGGAACTGAGTCTTTTTCTGCACTTCAATCTATTGGCCTGTATCCAGAAAACCTTTCCGTTATACTCACAATACTATCTGTCTTATTTCCTAGATAATGCAAAATTTAAAAATTACTCAGTGCAGGAAATTTACAGGTTTCAGAAATGGTGACAATCCTCAGCAATTAATGCAAGGATCTTCACTAAGAAGTCATGGTACAGAAACTGTTGACATTGATGTCAAAGTGAGGACTAGAAAAGAAGACTACTGAAAAGGACTGGGATGTAAGCACTGTCAGAACAGAAATATTTCCCTCCATCACAGGGATTAAATCACAATATGTATGATGTATGATTTATAGTTAACAGTTGTAATTTAATTTGAGCATGTTTGCTTATGTTTAGAAAAGTAATTTGAAAAAACAGAAATATTGCTTAGGTAGAATATTCATTGTCAGCACTATAGATCTATTCATTGAATGTTTTTCTTAATCTCTCTTCCATACTAATTGCCTCTACATCACTGCCTTATGTAAATGAAACTTACTGTCCTCCAGACGACCCAAATATTAACGAAGCATGTCCAATACACTGATTAGATTTGTGTCTACAAATGCATATGCTTATCTCATTACATTGTGTGTACTGTCCTGTATCATGTCTCCTACTTGAGAACTGTTTTTTCCTTAAAAGTTCTTTGATCCAACGCAACAGAAGCAGAGTGCTTCCAGTCATAAGATATTGCCTCTAATTCACTCAGACATCAGTTTTCCATCCCATCCTTTCAGTTCAGTTCAGTGAAGTTGGTCAGCTGTGCCGAACTCCTTGCAACCCCATGAACTGCAGCATGCCAGGCTTCCCTGTCCTTCACCATCCCAACCTTTGGTGACTACAAAGTCTAAGCTCCTACTATTGAGGTCTTGGTCCTGGGGGATAGTATCATCTTTTAAATTTATTTAATATTTACCGTTCCTTATTGTCTTCTTTACCTCAATATCAGATCGACCTTGCATTGGGTTTTGCCGGCTTTTTTCCTTGAATCTGAGTAATTATCTTGTCTGCCACCTAGTCTAGGATCCACACCCCAATCCCTACCTGTTCCATCCTCCCTTATACACACACATACACACACTCATCAACAGGAACTGAGTCTTTTTCTGCACTTCAATCTATTGGCCATAATTAAGGAAGTCTGCTTACCTCCTAGGCAAATAATCCTTTCCCCTGGATTGGATCTGGCCCCTGTTACTCAAAAACAATATTTTGCTATCTGTCTTATTTCCTAACATTAAATGACTCCAATTGTGCCACTTGTGACTGAATATGTCAACTAAGACCATTTCCAAAATTAGGATTGACACATTTTCACTCTTTTTGTCATTGAGCCAAAATCAGTGCCCATCTGGAGCTAACTATGGTAGCTAACTCTATGAACTCTGTCCAGCCTTAGTCTGTGTCAAATGGTACCACCACAAAGATCACCTTTTAATTTATTTTTATTCGTACTTCCAAGTGTATAACTTACTAGAATATAGCTTGCTCTTTACTTTTCTATAAGAGTATTTGTTGTCAATTAAATTTAAATGCAGTATCTATCAGCTTTAAGTTTTACAATTTCCTCTCTTCCAACAAACTGAAATTGTATGCATTCAGGCCTTGTGAAAAACTAAGTAACTCTTTAAAAAAAAAAAAAACACAAAGATTTATTTATTTATTTATTTTTGGTGGGACCCGTGTGAGCCTCCCATTGCGGTGGCCTCTGTTGTCGCAGAGCACCGGCTCTGGGCGCATGCACTCCAGAGCTCTGGCTCGGTAATTGGAAACATCGGTCCAGCTACTCCACAGCATGTGGGATCTTCCCAGGCCAGGGATCGAACCGGCACCCCTTGCACTGCAAGGCGGTGTCTTTGCCCACTGGACCACCAGGGAAGCCCCTAAGTAACTCTTATATTTTAAGGATTCTTTCTTTCATAGACACTAGACAGGTTTTAGAAGTCTCTGATCTCTCAGAAGCTGCTAGAACCTCACTCATTTGTCTCACTTATTGGCCCATTTCACTTTGTATACACCTCTATTTTTATGGTGATGGCATGAATCTGATATCGTACTAATACTTAATAATTGAAGATAATTTAAGAAAGAAATGGTGTTTTAATGATATGGAGAATATTTAGTGAAAATAAAACGGTCATCTCTTCACATCAGGTGGCCAAAGTATTGGAGCTTCACCTTCAACATCATTCCTTCCAATGTATATTCAGGATTGACTTCCTTTATGATTGACTGCTTTGATATATTTGTTGTCCAAGGGACTCCCAAGAGTCTTCTCCACCCAACTATTAGAATAGCAAATGTAAAAACAGAAATTAGCATGTGGGACCTAATGAAACTGAAAAGTTTTGTACAGCAAAAGAAACTACAAAAAGCTGAACAGACAACCCACAGAATGGGAGAAAATCATATCAAATGAGACAACAGCCAAAGAATTAATCTCCAAAATCGACGAGCAACTCAGACAACTCAACATCGGAAAAATAAACAACTCAATCAAAAAATGGAAAAAAAAAAGACCTAAACAGACACATCTCCAAAGAGGACATACAGATGGCCCCAAAACACATGAAATGATGCTCAACTTCACTTATAATTAGAGAAATGCAAATCAAATCTACAATGAGATATCACCTCACACCCGTCAGAATGGCCATCATCAACAATTTGAAAGATAATCAATGCTGGAGAGGGTGTGGATAAAAGGGAACACTCTTGCATTGCTGGTGGGGATGTAAATTGATACAGCTGCTTTGGAAAAAAGTATGGAGACTCCTTAAAAAAACTGAAAATAGAAGCACCATATGACCCAACAATCCCACTATTTGTCCTTTGCTCTGATGAAATCAAATCTGAAAGAAGCACCTGTACCCCACTGTTCATTGCAGCTCCCTATACAGTAGTAGAATATGGAAACAACCTGTATGTCCATCGATGAATCAATGGATAAAGAAGCCCTGGTACATATATACAACGGAATACTACACAGCTGTAAAAAGAAATGCAGAAGAATCAGTCCTAATGGGGTGGCTGGGTCTAGAATCTATCATTAAAGTGAAGTAAGTCAAAGACAGAAGGACAAATGCAATATACTAATGCACACACACATACACATTATATATATAGGATGACAATGATAACACACGCAGTGAAGCGATGGAAAAATAGACATGGACAGTACACATATGGGCATTGTGGGGAATAAACAGTGGGTGGGAGGTGTAAAAGAAGTAGCCTGAAAACCTATACTATCATATGTGAAAAAAATAGCTATTGTCATTGCACTGGTTAAAAAGGGGGTCCTTCAGGGGTTGCTGTGTGACAGCCTGGAGGGGTGTGATGGGGGATATACATGTGACTAATCTGGGATCATACATATCTGTAAACAACAAAACTCTGTAAAAGTAAAAAGTAAAATAAAAAAAAACAAAACAAACTAACAAACAAACAAAAAACAAGAGTCTTCTCCAACACCAGAGTTCAAAAGCATCAATTCTTTGACACTCAGCCTTCTTTACAGTCCAACTCTCACATCCATACATGACTACTGGAAAAATCACAGGTTTGACTATATGGGCATTCATTACGAAAGTGATGTCTCTACTTTTAAATGTGCTAAATAGATTTGTCATGGTTTTCCTTCTAAGAAAGAATCTCTCATTTTTGTGGTTGCAGTCACTGTCCACAATGATTTTGAGATCAAAGAAAATGAAAGCTGTCACTGTTTCTATTTTCGCTGCTCATATGGGCCATAGAGTACTCAGATTGAATGTCATGATCTTAGCTTTTTGAATGTTGAATTTTAAGCCAACTTCTTGACTCTCCTCTTTCATCTTCATCAGGAGGCTCTTTTTACTTTTTCTTTTTTTGCTTGCCTTTTTTTTTTCTTGCTTTTATAGAGTTTTCTTTACAGTTATATACAATCTCAAATCCATCATAGGCATGTCTTTGACAACTCCCACCTGGACACTCCTTCCACATCTCCCCATCCCACACCTCCAGGTTGTTGCATAGGCCATATTTAAGATCCCTTAGTTCCACAGTACATTCACAATGGTTATCTTTTTTACATATAATAGTGTATTTTTCCATATTACTCTTTCCGTATCTCTCGCTCACTCTTCCCTCCCCTCAGTGTCCATGGGTCTATCCTTTATGTCTGTTTCTCCATTGCTTCTCTACGTATGTATTTATCAGTATCATCTTGATTCTTTCTAGAGTATTTTTAAGTTCAGCAATTGAGTTGTCTGTCTCTATTTGGTGTTTTTTAAGTTCTTGTATTTCTTTTTTCAATGTGTTATTTGTTTCTTGCACTTTCACTAATATTTTCAATAATTTAGATCAACATAAGTATTGTTCTTCTGAATTCTTTTTCTGAAGATTTGCCTAATTCCTCTTCATTTATTTGGATTTATGTGTTTGCAGATTGTTCCTTCATTTGTGCAGTATTCCTCTGTCTTTTCATAATTATTATTAATTATTAACTGACTGTATTTGAGGTTTCCTTTTCCCAGACTTTGAGTCATGTCTGTGAGTGATTGGTCTTGTATTTTTGTCTTGTTCATTGTTTGGAGAAGGCATGTTATTCAGCGTGTTGTTAGTGGTTGGGCACAATTAGACCCCTTCTACCATCTTGTTGTGGCTTCTTCTTTGCTCTTGGATATGAGGACATTTTTTTTGTGGTTAGATCCAACCTCCTCCTGTTGATGGTTTTTTAGCAGCTAGTTGCAATTCTGAAGTTTTCACAGGAGCAGATGAGTGCACCTCCTTCTACTCTGCCATCTTGGTTTTTCTCCATCAAGAGGCTCTTTATTTTTTGCCATTAGAGTAGTATCATCTGCATATCTGAGGTTGTTGATGCTTCTCCAGGGAATCTCAATTCCAGTTTGTAAGTCATCCAGGTCGGCATTTCTCATGATGTACTCTCCATATATGTTAAATAAGTAGGATGACAATCTACATCCTTGACATACACCTTTCCCAATTTTGAATCAGTCCATTGCTCCATGTCTAGTTCTAACTTTTGCTTCTTTACCTACCTACATGTTTCTAAGGAAGTAGAGAAGATAGTCTGGTATTCCCATCTCTTGAAAAACTTTCCACAGTTTGTTTGAAAGATTTGATCCCACCTGGACACTCCTTCCACATCTCCCCATCCCACACCTCCAGGTTGTCGCATAGGCCATATTTAAGATCCCTTAGTTCCACAGTACATTCACAATGGTTATCTTTTTTACATATAATAGTGTATTTTTCCATATTACTCTTTCCGTATCTCTCGCTCACTCTTCCCTCCCCTCAGTGTCCATGGGTCTATCCTTTATGTCTGTTTCTCCATTGCTTCTCTACGTATGTATTTATCAGTATCATCTTGATTCTTTCTAGAGTATTTTTAAGTTCAGCAATTGAGTTGTCTGTCTCTATTTGGTGTTTTTTAAGTTCTTGTATTTCTTTTTTCAATGTGTTATTTGTTTCTTGCACTTTCACTAATATTTTCAATAATTTAGATCAACATAAGTATTGTTCTTCTGAATTCTTTTTCTGAAGATTTGCCTAATTCCTCTTCATTTATTTGGATTTATGTGTTTGCAGATTGTTCCTTCATTTGTGCAGTATTCCTCTGTCTTTTCATAATTATTATTAATTATTAACTGACTGTATTTGAGGTTTCCTTTTCCCAGACTTTGAGTCATGTCTGTGGGTGATTGGTCTTGTATTTTTGTCTTGTTCATTGTTTGGAGAAGGCATGTTATTCAGCGTGTTGTTAGTGGTTGGGCACAATTAGACCCCTTCTACCATCTTGTTGTGGCTTCTTCTTTGCTCTTGGATATGAGGACATTTTTTTTGTGGTTAGATCCAACCTCCTCCTGTTGATGGTTTTTTAGCAGCTAGTTGCAATTCTGAAGTTTTCACAGGAGCAGATGAGTGCACCTCCTTCTACTCTGCCATCTTGGTTTTTCTCCATCAAGAGGCTCTTTATTTTTTGCCATTAGAGTAGTATCATCTGCATATCTGAGGTTGTTGATGCTTCTCCAGGGAATCTCAATTCCAGTTTGTAAGTCATCCAGGTCGGCATTTCTCATGATGTACTCTCCATATATGTTAAATAAGTAGGATGACAATCTACATCCTTGACATACACCTTTCCCAATTTTGAATCAGTCCATTGCTCCATGTCTAGTTCTAACTTTTGCTTCTTTACCTACCTACATGTTTCTAAGGAAGTAGAGAAGATAGTCTGGTATTCCCATCTCTTGAAAAACTTTCCACAGTTTGTTTTGACCCACTCAATCAGAGGCTTTAGTATATTCAATGAAGAAGAAGTATATATTTTTCCTGGAATTTTCCTACTTTTCCTATGACCCAACCAATGTTGGCAATGTGAGCTCTGGTTCATCTGCCTTTTCTAAATCCAGTTTACATATCCGCAAGTTCTAAGTTCATGTACTGTTGAAACCTAGTTTGAAGGATTTTCTGCATAACCTTGCTAGCATGTGAAATGAGCACAATTGTATGGTCTTTTGAACACCCTTTGTCACTGTCTTTCTTTGGGATTGGTATCAAAGCTGACCTTTCCCAGTTTTCTGGCTATTGAGTGTAGCACTTTAACAGCATCATCTTTTAAATACCTTAGCTGAAAATTTGCTAATAAATAAATAAATAAATATAATTTTGATTTTTAGTTTTAAAAGAAATATGAGAGGTAAGATTTTTAAAAAAATCATAAAATTACAAGGACACTTTCATAGTATTGGTATCCTTTTCTTCCTTTTATGATGCTCAGGTAAATATAACCTACCTGGTGATAAGAATCAATCACATTTCCTAAATTTATGAGACAGAGCTTTTGAGTAAAATGACATTAATTCAAACAGTACCTTAGTGAAACAATTGACTAATTCATTGTGCAAGATAATTGCTTTTTCATTACATTGATATAATGTTGAAAATATAAATTTTTTAGACTATTGGCTCAAAGCTATTATCTTTGATGTTGAGATTTTCACTCTCATTGCTTGAAAACCAAAAACTCCTCTCTCTATATATATCTCTTTTTGGAACATTATTAACTGAATTCCTGGTTTGTAATATACATTATTTTAATTATAACAATGTTTTTCATTTTTTTGTGACTTTGTCTATAACTATATACTTAATACACTTTGTGTATTAAAAACTGTGAAGTTTTTATGAATTATAAGTGGTTGAAACTTTTATATAAAGTGATTTTGTTTCACTTTTCCTATTTTTTATATAAAATATGTGAAATTTCAACTGAAATTTGACATTAAAATTTTAAAATTAGAAAAGGAAGAGAAAATAAATCAATTGCTCATTAGCAGTTTGACACTCTTGTTTGGAAAAGAGATAAAAATAAACAAATCACCATCACCAACAACAACAGAGGAAAAACAAATAGAGTTCCCTGGTTCCAGACACTAGACTTAGAAACCCTTAGTTAACGCCCATTGTGGAAAAATTTCTAATTGTATGGTATTGGTAAACATCTCAACCTCTCTGAGGCTCAAATATTTCATCTCTAAATTGGGAAATTGCTAGCTATAGGGAACAACAGACTCTAAACGAAAAGAGACTGAAAAATGCTTCTTTTAGCAGTCCTACAAGGTTGTTTATCATTTCTGAAATAATTTAATAAGAATTTCTTGGACTGTGAGTTTTCACTTAAGGGCATGTGGGAAAACATAGTTACTGGTTATCTATGAGCACTGAGACTTGGTCCCTCTGGTTGATTCAGATGATTATTTCTTCCAGTCTGGTTACTTATAGAGATATTTTAAAAAATCATAAAATTACAAGGACACTTTCATAGTATTGGTATCCTTTTCTTCCTTTTATGATGCTCAGGTAAATATAACCTACCTGGTGATAAGAATCAATCACATTTCCTAAATTTATGAGACAGAGCTTTTGAGTAAAATGACATTAATTCAAACAGTACCTTAGTGAAACAATTGACTAATTCATTGTGCAAGATAATTGCTTTTTCATTACATTGATATAATGTTGAAAATATAAATTTTTTAGACTATTGGCTCAAAGCTATTATCTTTGATGTTGAGATTTTCACTCTCATTGCTTGAAAACCAAAAACTCCTCTCTCTATATATATCTCTTTTTGGAACATTATTAACTGAATTCCTGGTTTGTAATATACATTATTTTAATTATAACAATGTTTTTCATTTTTTTGTGACTTTGTCTATAACTATATACTTAATACACTTTGTGTATTAAAAACTGTGAAGTTTTTATGAATTATAAGTGGTTGAAACTTTTATATAAAGTGATTTTGTTTCACTTTTCCTATTTTTTATATAAAATATGTGAAATTTCAACTGAAATTTGACATTAAAATTTTAAAATTAGAAAAGGAAGAGAAAATAAATCAATTGCTCATTAGCAGTTTGACACTCTTGTTTGGAAAAGAGATAAAAATAAACAAATCACCATCACCAACAACAACAGAGGAAAAACAAATAGAGTTCCCTGGTTCCAGACACTAGACTTAGAAACCCTTAGTTAACGCCCATTGTGGAAAAATTTCTAATTGTATGGTATTGGTAAACATCTCAACCTCTCTGAGGCTCAAATATTTCATCTCTAAATTGGGAAATTGCTAGCTATAGGGAACAACAGACTCTAAACGAAAAGAGACTGAAAAATGCTTCTTTTAGCAGTCCTACAAGGTTGTTTATCATTTCTGAAATAATTTAATAAGAATTTCTTGGACTGTGAGTTTTCACTTAAGGGCATGTGGGAAAACATAGTTACTGGTTATCTATGAGCACTGAGACTTGGTCCCTCTGGTTGATTCAGATGATTATTCTCCAGTCTTGGTTACTTGAATGCATGCTTTAATTAGTACTCAGTTAAGATTTGAAAAGGCAAGTATTCAAAGCTCTTCTGTATTGATTTCTTTTCTCTTGTATTCTTATCTGAAAACTATGGATGTTTTAGTTTCCTCATACTTTCAGAAAATTCTTTTCAACAGATTAACACCAATAAGTTCCTTCTGGGTTCTCCAATTTTAAACTACAAATTGTAAACTCTATCTAGGCAGTAATTTGGGGCAATGAGTTAGCCTTCCTTTGTTCATTTTCCTTATTTCAGAAATCACTGTTCAGTGCTGTCTGATATCCATGCCTGAAAACCACTGTTACATGTACTTTTGTGTAGTTATTTTAGTTGTTTCTGACAACTGTGTAAGTCCATTTTCAATCTACTATTATCAGTCATAACACATTCTCCAAAAGTGATTCACTCACTTATTCATTCAACAAGCATTTAAATACTAAGTACACTGTTAGGAACTGGAATAGATAAAATTCATATTTTCCTATGCAACACTTTTATAAAACTCTTGTGTCCCTCAGTTCATTAAGTAGCACCTTATTTTACCAGTTGTTCAAGTTGAAAACTTGAGAATCAGATCTTTCTTTTATTCCCTACACATGTAAATCCATCCGCAAATCCTGTGGTTGTTACAACAAAAAATATATCACAAGTCTGACCTCACTTTTTCACTTGTACGTTTGCCTCTCTCATTAGGTCAACATCACCTTTTCTTTTTTTCCACTTGTACGTTCCATGCTATTCTAAGTAAAAATTTCTAATTGTATGGTATTGGTAAACATCTCAACCTCTCTGAGGCTCAAATATTTCATCTCTAAATTGGGAAATTGCTAGCTATAGGGAACAACAGACTCTAAACGAAAAGAGACTGAAAAATGCTTCTTTTAGCAGTCCTACAAGGTTGTTTATCATTTCTGAAATAATTTAATAAGAATTTCTTGGACTGTGAGTTTTCACTTAAGGGCATGTGGGAAAACATAGTTACTGGTTATCTATGAGCACTGAGACTTGGTCCCTCTGGTTGATTCAGATGATTATTCTCCAGTCTTGGTTACTTGAATGCATGCTTTAATTAGTACTCAGTTAAGATTTGAAAAGGCAAGTATTCAAAGCTCTTCTGTATTGATTTCTTTTCTCTTGTATTCTTATCTGAAAACTATGGATGTTTTAGTTTCCTCATACTTTCAGAAAATTCTTTTCAACAGATTAACACCAATAAGTTCCTTCTGGGTTCTCCAATTTTAAACTACAAATTGTAAACTCTATCTAGGCAGTAATTTGGGGCAATGAGTTAGCCTTCCTTTGTTCATTTTCCTTATTTCAGAAATCACTGTTCAGTGCTGTCTGATATCCATGCCTGAAAACCACTGTTACATGTACTTTTGTGTAGTTATTTTAGTTGTTTCTGACAACTGTGTAAGTCCATTTTCAATCTACTATTATCAGTCATAACACATTCTCCAAAAGTGATTCACTCACTTATTCATTCAACAAGCATTTAAATACTAAGTACACTGTTAGGAACTGGAATAGATAAAATTCATATTTTCCTATGCAACACTTTTATAAAACTCTTGTGTCCCTCAGTTCATTAAGTAGCACCTTATTTTACCAGTTGTTCAAGTTGAAAACTTGAGAATCAGATCTTTCTTTTATTCCCTACACATGTAAATCCATCCGCAAATCCTGTGGTTGTTACAACAAAAAATATATCACAAGTCTGACCTCACTTTTTCACTTGTACGTTTGCCTCTCTCATTAGGTCAACATCACCTTTTCTTTTTTCCCTGTTTCCATTGCTATTCTACAGAGTAATATTCACATTTACTTTAATGGGATCATATCTTTCCATACGGATCAAAATCCTACAAAAGCTTTCTATTAAATTTAGAATCTAAGGGAAATTACATAGGGGTATATAATAACCTAGAGGGGTGGGATGGTGAAGGAGATGGAAGGGAAATTCAAGTAGGAATGATCATGTGTATACTTATAGCTGATTCAGGTTTATGTTAGAAGTAAACAACAAAAATCTGTAAGAGTAAAAGAAAAATAAATTAATAGTAAAAAAAAGTGAAGCATCTTGCCGTGTCTTTTAAGGCCATATAATTCTACCCTTTGCCTGCAGCTCTAAAGTCACTTCCTTTCAGTCCTTTTTGCTTAATTGTAATCTTGGAGACTTTCATGAAGTTTCTTTAACACCATAAGTTCACTCACGTCTCAAGATCTTCAACATTCACTGTTTTGTCTCTCCATAATGCACTGTTGTTGAAATCTATTGAGTTTATCTTGCTCATTTCATTCAAACTTCTGTGCAAATGAGACATCTCTGAGCCCTTTATATTAAACCATTTATTTGCTATCTTTAAGTCTCTAAATCCTTGCTTACTTTAATAATTTTTTTTAAAGACTTATTTATTTATATTTATTTTGGTGGGGGGAGGGGTGGGGAGGGAGGGGAGCAGGCGGGCCACTTCTATTGGTCTTTCATTTGTCCATTTTCATCCATCTTTGTTCTTTGGCCCGTGTGGGCCTCCCATCGCAGCGGCCTCTGTTGTCGCAGAGCACTAGCTCTGGGCGCATGCGCTCCAGAGCTCCGGTTCAGTATTTGGACACATTGGTCCAGCCGCTCCATGGCACATGGGATCTTCCCAGGTCAAGGATCGAACCGGCGCCCCTTGCACTGCAAGGCTGTGTCCTTACCCACTGGACCACCAGGGAAATCCCAGACTTTTTTTTTTTTTGGACATAAACTTATTCAAGTAAATTTCATGGCAAATAGAAAGGGAAAAAGTGGAAATGGTGACAGATTTTATTTTCTCGTGCTCCAAAGTCACTGCAGAATGTGATTGCACCCATGAAATTAAGACATTTGCTCCTTGGAAGGAAAGCTGTGATAAACCTACAAAAGCATAATAAAAAGGAGAAACATCACTTTGCTGCAAAGGTCCATATAGTCAGAGCTATGATTTTCTCAGTAGTTATGTATTGATGTGAGAGTTTGACCACAAAAAGAAAGTTAAGCACTGAAGGATTGATGCTTTCAAATTGTAGTGCTGGATAAGATTCTTGAGAATCCCTTGGATAACAAGAATATCAAAATTGTCAATTCTAAAGGAAATAAACCATGGATATCCATTAGAAAGATTGATGCTGAAGCTTAAGCTCCAATACTCTGTCTACCTGATGTTAAGAGCATTTCATTGGAAAAAGGCCCTGATGATGGGAAAAATAGAAGGCAAAAGGAGAAAAGGGCAACAGAAGATGAGATGGTTTGATGGCATCACTTACTCAGTGGACATGAATCTGAGCAAACTCTGGGACATAGTGAAGGGCTGAGGAAGGAATTGCATGCTATATTCTGTGGGCTCACAAAGATTCAGGCATGACTTAGTGACCGAACAACAGCAATTCAATTAGATTTTACTTAAATTTTTGATACAGATACTAGCTAGTGACAAAGCTAATATAAAATCAAAGTTCTCATTTCCTTGAATTATGTTCCATAGGCAGATAGACAAAATTATTATAATACTGTAAATATGCTTATTCTCAGTGTGATATTGTGAAATCCACAAGCACAGACAAGCTGTGTATTTTGTTCACTGATGCACCTCCTTGTTTTCACAGCTCCTGAAATGTTCACTATCCCTTAAAGTCCACATAACCAATAAACTTAACTTAAATGCCTTTTCAGCTTTTAATGCCTCTGTTGTCGCAGAGCACTAGCTCTGGGCGCATGCGCTCCAGAGCTCCGGTTCAGTATTTGGACACATTGGTCCAGCCGCTCCATGGCACATGGGATCTTCCCAGGTCAAGGATCGAACCGGCGCCCCTTGCACTGCAAGGCTGTGTCCTTACCCACTGGACCACCAGGGAAATCCCAGACTTTTTTTTTTTTTTGGACATAAACTTATTCAAGTAAATTTCATGGCAAATAGAAAGGGAAAAAGTGGAAATGGTGACAGATTTTATTTTCTCGTGCTCCAAAGTCACTGCAGAATGTGATTGCACCCATGAAATTAAGACATTTGCTCCTTGGAAGGAAAGCTGTGATAAACCTACAAAAGCATAATAAAAAGGAGAAACATCACTTTGCTGCAAAGGTCCATATAGTCAGAGCTATGATTTTCTCAGTAGTTATGTATTGATGTGAGAGTCTGACCACAAAAAGAAAGTTAAGCACTGAAGGATTGATGCTTTCAAATTGTAGTGCTGGATAAGATTCTTGAGAATCCCTTGGATAACAAGAATATCAAAATTGTCAATTCTAAAGGAAATAAACCATGGATATCCATTAGAAAGATTGATGCTGAAGCTTAAGCTCCAATACTCTGTCTACCTGATGTTAAGAGCATTTCATTGGAAAAAGGCCCTGATGATGGGAAAAATAGAAGGCAAAAGGAGAAAAGGGCAACAGAAGATGAGATGGTTTGATGGCATCACTTACTCAGTGGACATGAATCTGAGCAAACTCTGGGACATAGTGAAGGGCTGAGGAAGGAATTGCATGCTATATTCTGTGGGCTCACAAAGATTCAGGCATGACTTAGTGACCGAACAACAGCAATTCAATTAGATTTTACTTAAATTTTTGATACAGATACTAGCTAGTGACAAAGCTAATATAAAATCAAAGTTCTCATTTCCTTGAATTATGTTCCATAGGCAGATAGACAAAATTATTATAATACTGTAAATATGCTTATTCTCAGTGTGATATTGTGAAATCCACAAGCACAGACAAGCTGTGTATTTTGTTCACTGATGCACCTCCTTGTTTTCACAGCTCCTGAAATGTTCACTATCCCTTAAAGTCCTCATAACCAAAACCTAACAATCTTTCATTATTCTTCAAAAACCATCGCCT
Source organism: Tragulus kanchil (assembly GCA_022376925.1). Classification (NCBI taxonomy): domain Eukaryota; kingdom Metazoa; phylum Chordata; class Mammalia; order Artiodactyla; family Tragulidae; genus Tragulus; species Tragulus kanchil. Next base: position 52,563,500 of record JAIOJX010000027.1, on the reverse strand, counting down.
CTTTTCCAAGAACTATTTTTAATACCATCACCAATAGGTAAAACATAGTAGTTCAAGACTGTCTACATGTAGCTAGTTTCCAAAGTTGTTAAATATATTTTGAATTAGAAATACCATTGGAAACCAAAACACTTTGGCATTTCCATTAACAATTTGCAATTCCCTCATGTTTTATCTACTAGTCTTTCATTAGCTCTAGCTCATTTTGTAATCTATTCCCCATTGCTAAATAAAAATTTAAGTTTATATAAAACACTTAAATTACATAAATTTATATAAACTTTATTCATCATCTAAAATCATTTAATTTTCCATCATCATGTATACCAAATTAGTTATCACATAACCCTCTTCAACTACCTGAAGTCAGACACGACTGAAGCAACTGAGTACCTACAGTCTTCACTAGTTCCTAAATTGAAGTGAGGAATAAAAGTTAAAGAGTCAGTGGCTCGGTAGGTATTTGACTCTTCTGCAAAGTCAAGGACTATAGTCCACCAGGCTCCTTTGTCGGTGGAATTCTCTAGGCAAGAATACTGAAGTGGGTATCTACTCTCTTCTCCAGGGATCTTCCTGACCCAGGGATCAAACCCATGTCTCCTGCACTGAAGGCAGATTCTTTACCATCTGTGTCACAGGAGAGATCCACTGAAATCATATCATCCTCCAAGTTATATTAAAGTCTATTATTAGACTGGTATGTAAGGCAGACTTGCACTGTTTTCCACAGTGGTTTATTTTCATACTGTCATTGATTTCATTATATTTCTATCTTTAGTAATCCTGACACAAATTCTCTGGGAATATAAAGCAAGAGACAATTGGAATTATTTCACTTTCCTATATTAACCTGATTTCCATATAGTTGATTTGAGAAGGATACTTTCCTTTACATAAACACTTTCTGGAGATTAAACTCAAGTCAGTGTTTCCTGACTTCTCAATTCTTAATCCTGGTAACAGTCATCAACCAAAATATCTCATTTTGGACTTTCCAGTAATGCAATTGATGACTTATGCAAACTAAATTTCAGGGGAAGGAGACAAACATACCTTAGCAAGTTTGAATTTACATTGGTTACACGACTTTGTGAACCCCAAGTAATCTACCATAAATACTGTCAATTCAACATAAAATGTAATCTATGTTCACTATCCCTTAAAGTCCTCATAACCAAAACCTAACAATCTTTCATTATTCTTCAAAAACCATCGCCTCTTTTCCAAGAACTATTTTTAATACCATCACCAATAGGTAAAACATAGTAGTTCAAGACTGTCTACATGTAGCTAGTTTCCAAAGTTGTTAAATATATTTTGAATTAGAAATACCATTGGAAACCAAAACACTTTGGCATTTCCATTAACAATTTGCAATTCCCTCATGTTTTATCTACTAGTCTTTCATTAGCTCTAGCTCATTTTGTAATCTATTCCCCATTGCTAAATAAAAATTTAAGTTTATATAAAACACTTAAATTACATAAATTTATATAAACTTTATTCATCATCTAAAATCATTTAATTTTCCATCATCATGTATACCAAATTAGTTATCACATAACCCTCTTCAACTACCTGAAGTCAGACACGACTGAAGCAACTGAGTACCTACAGTCTTCACTAGTTCCTAAATTGAAGTGAGGAATAAAAGTTAAAGAGTCAGTGGCTCGGTAGGTATTTGACTCTTCTGCAAAGTCAAGGACTATAGTCCACCAGGCTCCTTTGTCGGTGGAATTCTCTAGGCAAGAATACTGAAGTGGGTATCTACTCTCTTCTCCAGGGATCTTCCTGACCCAGGGATCAAACCCATGTCTCCTGCACTGAAGGCAGATTCTTTACCATCTGTGTCACAGGAGAGATCCACTGAAATCATATCATCCTCCAAGTTATATTAAAGTCTATTATTAGACTGGTATGTAAGGCAGACTTGCACTGTTTTCCACAGTGGTTTATTTTCATACTGTCATTGATTTCATTATATTTCTATCTTTAGTAATCCTGACACAAATTCTCTGGGAATATAAAGCAAGAGACAATTGGAATTATTTCACTTTCCTATATTAACCTGATTTCCATATAGTTGATTTGAGAAGGATACTTTCCTTTACATAAACACTTTCTGGAGATTAAACTCAAGTCAGTGTTTCCTGACTTCTCAATTCTTAATCCTGGTAACAGTCATCAACCAAAATATCTCATTTTGGACTTTCCAGTAATGCAATTGATGACTTATGCAAACTAAATTTCAGGGGAAGGAGACAAACATACCTTAGCAAGTTTGAATTTACATTGGTTACACGACTTTGTGAACCCCAAGTAATCTACCATAAATACTGTCAATTCAACATAAAAATGTTGCAATTCCTGCTTCTGTTTCAGTGAGAAAATAAACTGTGTCAAAGAAAATTGTACATAAAGATGACATTTGAGTTAGATCATTACAAATTAATATAAAGAAATGAAAGAAAGGTGTTTTAAGTACAGGCAAGTCACTTTTCAATAATGTGAAAATCTGTGATATATTGTATATTAATGGATATTTCTGACAAATAAAATGTAGACTTTTGGTAGGAAGTAATAGGAATTGAGATATAGTCAAACATTTTGCCAGACTAAGAAATCTGGTGTTTATTTGGTTGAAGATTCAGACAAACAGATATTTGTTAAATAGGTGAGTGAAACACTTAGATATATGGAGCAATATCATTTATTGCAGTCTAGCTAATGAATATAAGAGGGAATAAGTGAGAAATAAATAATATTACCAGGAAGCAATTAAAGTTTTTAAAAAAGGCTTGTATTATAATTATAAATTTCCACATGCCCCACAATTCTATTCAGGGCCTAACCATATGTGTTCTTAAGAGGAAGATTGGTTAATTATTTAACTAGTCAGAAGGTTAGAGAAATACATACTTAGAGTATTCTGGGTCAGAAACTCAAGATGCCAATAACGTTTTGTTGGTTTCAAAGACAATAATATGAGTCAAGGCCTAATGTCAGGAAAATGTAACAAGATAACATTTTTGTAGAAAGATATAAGACCCTACTAAGTCAGAAACTACAAGAAATATAATCAAGTGGTCCTAGTTTTGAGCAAACAAATTTCAGATTTTGAACTGACATCCTTCTTGTGAAGGTCCTAGATAATTAAAGAAATAGACATAATATTTTTAAACCAGAATATCTTCAACATAATATCAAAGAAATATGGGGATATTTATCATAGTAATCCAAGTCTATGTCCCAGCCACTAAAGCCAAAGAAGCTGAAGTTACATGGTTCTATGAACCCTAACAAGACATTCTAGAACTAACACCAAAAAGTGTATCTTTTTCATCATAGGAGACTGGAATGCAAAACTAGTAAGTCAAGAGATACCAGGCAAGTTTGGCCTTGGAGTACAAAATGAAGCAGCAAAAAGTCTAATGAGGTTTTTCCAAGATAACTCACTAGTCATAATAAACATCCCCTTCCAATAACACAAGAGATGACTCTATTATAGATATCATCAGATGATCAATACTGAAATAAGACTGATTATGTTTGCAGCTGAAGAAGGAGAAACTATACTCAGTCATCCAAAACAAGATAGGAGCTGACTGTGGCTCAGATGATAAGTTCCTTGGTACAGAATTCAGACTTAAGCTGAAGAAAGTAGAAAACATTATTAGGCAATTTGGATATGACCTAATTTAAATCCTTAGGATTGTCATTATACAGTAGAAGTGACAAATAGATTCAAAGGATTAGATATGATAGACAGAGTGCCTGAAGAATTATGGATGGGGGTTTGTAACACAGTACAGGAGATGGTGACCAAAATCATCCCAAAGAAACAGAAATGCAAGAAGGTAAAAAGGTTGTTCAAAAAGGCCTTACAAATAGCTGAAGAAAAGAAGTAAACAATAAAAGAAAGGGAAAGATAAACTCAAATGAATGCTGAGTTCCTAAGAATAGCAAGGAGAAATAAATAAGAAAGCCTTCTTAAGTGAACAATGCAAGTAGAGGAAAACAGTAGAAATGGAAAGATGTAAAAAAAAAAAAAAAAAAGAAAGAAAGAAAGAAAAGCAAAGAAAGGGAAGGACGAGAGATCTCTTCAAGAAAATTGTATACAAGGAAATGTTTTATGCAAAAATAGGGAAAATAATGCACATAAACAGGAAGAACTTAACAGAAGAAGAGGTAAAGAAGTAGAAAGAATACACAGAGAAATGTATAAAAAATAAATAAGGTCTTAATGACCTCAATTACCACGATCGTGTTGGTTACTCACCTGCCTCCAGATGCCCTGGATTGTGAAGTCAAGTGGACCTTAAGAAGAGTTACTACAAACAAAACTGCTACAGATGATAGAATTCTTGCTGCAGCCATTCTAGATGCTTGCTCCTTGGAAGGAAGCTCTGAAAAAAACTACATGGCGTATTAAAAAGTAGGGACATCATTTTGATGGCAAAGGTCCATCTAGTCAAAACTACGGTTTTACAAGTAATCATGCACAGATGTAAGAATTATACCATAAAGAAGACTCAGCCCCACAGAGCTGTTGCTTTCGGACTATGGTGCTGGAGAAGACTTCTGAAGTTCCCTTGGACAGCAGATATGAAACCAGTGAATCCTAAAGAAAATCAACCCTGATTATTCATTAAAAGGTCTGGTGCTGAAGGTGAGGCAGCAATATTTTGGCCACTTGATGAGAAGAACCGACTTTTTGGAAAAGACCCTGATTCTGGGAAAGATTGAGGGCAAGAGAAGAAGAGACCAATGGAGAATAAGATAGTTGGATAGCATCACTGACTCAATACACCACTTTACTCCGAGTAAAAAGAAGGACAAGGAAGCCTGTCATTCTTCAGTCCATCCAATTGCAAAGAGTCATATCTGACTTAGTGACTGAACAGCAACAACAGAGAATTTATCCTCCTTGCCTCGTAGAGAATAAAATGGATGTGTCTAGATACAAAAGATAACTTTGGGGAAAAGAAAGAACCCTGAAAAATTACTGGATTTTTTATTATAAGAAAGGTTTAGGTAACATCTATGGAGAAGAGATTCTTCTGGTAACAGAGTATACAGAGACTGGAACCATAGGATGCTGATTTTTTTTAAATTTAATTTAATTTTTAAAAATTTTTAGAGTTTTGTTGTTCACAGACATGTATGTTCCCAGATGAGTCATATGTGTTTCCCTGCCCCCCTACCCCCTCAAAGTCCCCCATCATATGTGAAAAAGACAGCTATTGTCATTGCACAGTGGAAGAGGAGATCCAGCAGGGGCATGGTGTGATAGCCTGGATAGATGGTGATTTTGAAAAGAAATGTGACCTTAATTTTCCACCAGAAAGCAATTTGATGCGAAAGCAATTTGATGCGAAAGCAATTTGATGCTAATGGTTATCATGCAATAATGATAATGCTAGTAAGAGTTTAAGAATCTAATGTGGTTCATTTGCAGTAAAAACTTTTCTAAGTGTTTGATATGCATTATTTGATTCAAATTTTGTCATCATGTTCTGAATAAAGACCCATTATATTCATTTTACTGTGAAATATATTGATGCCTGGATAAGTTACCTACATTAAACAAGTTTTGGGGTTAAATGGAGTTATTTCTTCATTAAATAGATCTAAAACATCGCTTTGACTATACAGGCTTTTAGAAAGTGATGTCTTTGCTTTTTAATACGGTGTCTACATTTGTCATAGCTTTCCTACCAAGTAGCAAGGGTTTTTTTTTTTTTAAACCTTTATTTTGCTTTTAACTTTTACAGAGTTTTGTTGTTTACAGATATGTATCTTCCCAGATTAGTCAGATGTATATCCCTCTCTTCCCACCCCTCCCAACCATCACACAGCACACCTGAAGGATCTCCTTTTCTCACAGAGCAATGACTAGAGCTATTTTCTTCATTTATGATAGTACAGGTCTTCATGCTACTTCCTTTACACCTCCCAAATTCTGTTCCTTCCCCACAATGACCATATGTCCACTGTCCATGTCTGTCTTTCCATCGCTTCACTGCGTGTGCCATCATCACCATCCTACTAGATTCCATATATATACGTTAATATACTGTATTTGTCCTTCTTTTTCTTACTGACTTCACTTTTTATGATGCGTTCTAGATCCAGCCACCTCATTAGGGTGGATTCTTCTGCATTTCTCTTTATAGCTGTGTAGTATTCCATGTATATATGTACTAGAGATTTTGGATCCATTCGTTCGTCGATGGACATCTAGGTTCCTTCCATGTTCTAGCTACAGACATGAGTTCCCAGATGAGTCATAGGTTTCCCCCCCTACCCCTCAAAGTCCCCCATCATATGTGAAAAAGACAGCTATTGTCATTGCACAGTGGAAGAGGAGATCCAGCAGGGGCATGGTGTGATAGCCTGGATAGATGGTGATTTTGAAAAGAAATGTGACCTTAATTTTCCACCAGAAAGCAATTTGATGCGAAAGCAATTTGATGCGAAAGCAATTTGATGCTAATGGTTATCATGCAATAATGATAATGCTAGTAAGAGTTTAAGAATCTAATGTGGTTCATTTGCAGTAAAAACTTTTCTAAGTGTTTGATATGCATTATTTGATTCAAATTTTGTCATCATGTTCTGAATAAAGACCCATTATATTCATTTTACTGTGAAATATATTGATGCCTGGATAAGTTACCTACATTAAACAAGTTTTGGGGTTAAATGGAGTTATTTCTTCATTAAATAGATCTAAAACATCGCTTTGACTATACAGGCTTTTAGAAAGTGATGTCTTTGCTTTTTAATACGGTGTCTACATTTGTCATAGCTTTCCTACCAAGTAGCAAGGGTTTTTTTTTTTTTAAACCTTTATTTTGCTTTTAACTTTTACAGAGTTTTGTTGTTTACAGATATGTATCTTCCCAGATTAGTCAGATGTATATCCCTCTCTTCCCACCCCTCCCAACCATCACACAGCACACCTGAAGGATCTCCTTTTCTCACAGAGCAATGACTAGAGCTATTTTCTTCATTTATGATAGTACAGGTCTTCATGCTACTTCCTTTACACCTCCCAAATTCTGTTCCTTCCCCACAATGACCATATGTCCACTGTCCATGTCTGTCTTTCCATCGCTTCACTGCGTGTGCCATCATCACCATCCTACTAGATTCCATATATATACGTTAATATACTGTATTTGTCCTTCTTTTTCTTACTGACTTCACTTTTTATGATGCGTTCTAGATCCAGCCACCTCATTAGGGTGGATTCTTCTGCATTTCTCTTTATAGCTGTGTAGTATTCCATGTATATATGTACTAGAGATTTTGGATCCATTCGTTCGTCGATGGACATCTAGGTTCCTTCCATGTTCTAGCTACTGTATAGAGAGCTGCAATGAACATTGGGGTACAGGTGATTCCTTCAGATTTGATTTCATCAGGGTATAAGCCTAAGAGTGGGATTGCTGGGTCATAAGGTGCTCCTATTTTTAGTTTTTTAAAAAATCTCCAGACTGTCTTCCATAGAGGATGTATCAATTTACACTCCCACCAGCAATGCAGGAGTGTTCCCTTTTCTCCGCAGCCTCTCCAGCATTTATTGTCTGTCGATTTGTGGATGATGGCCATTCTGACGGGTGTGAGGTGATATCTCATTGTAGTTTTGATTTGCATTTCTCTAATTATTAGTGAAGTTGAGCATCGTTTCATGTGTTTTGGGGCCATCTGTATGTCATCGTTGGAGAGGTGTCTGTTTAGGTCCTTTTCCCATTTTTTGATTGGGTTGTTCGTTTTTCCAGTGCTGAGTTCTCTGAGTTGCTTATAGATTTTGGAGATGAATTCTTTGTCTGTTGTTTCATTTGCTATGATTTTCTCCCACTCTGTGGGCTGTCTGTTCAGCTTTTTTGTAGTTTCTTTAGCTGTACAAAAGCTTTTAAGTTTCATTAGGTCCCACATGTTCATTTGTCTTTTGAGTTCCGCTATTCTAGTAGGTGGGTCAGAGAAGATCTTGCTTTGATTTATATCCTTGAGGGTTTTGCCTATATTCTCCTCTAAGAGTTTTATGGTTTCTGGCCTTACATTTAAGTCTTTAATCCATTTTGAGTTGATCTTTGTGGATGGTGTCAGGGTATGTTCCAACTTCATTTTTTTGCATGTAGCTGTCCAATCCTCCCAGCACCATTTGTTGAAGAGGCTGTCTTTGTTCCATTTTATATGTTCACCTCCTTTGTCAAAAATAAGGTACCCATAGGTGCGTGGGTTTATCTCTGGGTTCTCGATCTTGTTCCATCGCTTCACTGCGCGTGCCATCATCACCATCCTACTAGATTCCATATATATACGTTAATATACTGTATTTGTCCTTCTTTTTCTTACTGACTTCACTTTTATGATGCGTTCTAGATCCAGCCACCTCATTAGGGTGGATTCTTCTGCATTTCTCTTTATAGCTGTGTAGTATTCCATGTATATATGTACTAGAGATTTTGGATCCATTCGTTCGTCGATGGACATCTAGGTTCCTTCCATGTTCTAGCTACTGTATAGAGAGCTGCAATGAACATTGGGGTACAGGTGATTCCTTCAGATTTGATTTCATCAGGGTATAAGCCTAAGAGTGGGATTGCTGGGTCATAAGGTGCTCCTATTTTTAGTTTTTTAAAAAATCTCCAGACTGTCTTCCATAGAGGATGTATCAATTTACACTCCCACCAGCAATGCAGGAGTGTTCCCTTTTCTCCGCAGCCTCTCCAGCATTTATTGTCTGTCGATTTGTGGATGATGGCCATTCTGACGGGTGTGAGGTGATATCTCATTGTAGTTTTGATTTGCATTTCTCTAATTATTAGTGAAGTTGAGCATCGTTTCATGTGTTTTTGGGCCATCTGTATGTCATCGTTGGAGAGGTGTCTGTTTAGGTCCTTTTCCCATTTTTTGATTGGGTTGTTCGTTTTTCCAGTGCTGAGTTCTCTGAGTTGCTTATAGATTTTGGAGATGAATTCTTTGTCTGTTGTTTCATTTGCTATGATTTTCTCCCACTCTGTGGGCTGTCTGTTCAGCTTTTTTGTAGTTTCTTTAGCTGTACAAAAGCTTTTAAGTTTCATTAGGTCCCACATGTTCATTTGTCTTTTGAGTTCCGCTATTCTAGTAGGTGGGTCAGAGAAGATCTTGCTTTGATTTATATCCTTGAGGGTTTTGCCTATATTCTCCTCTAAGAGTTTTATGGTTTCTGGCCTTACATTTAAGTCTTTAATCCATTTTGAGTTGATCTTTGTGGATGGTGTCAGGGTATGTTCCAACTTCATTTTTTTGCATGTAGCTGTCCAATCCTCCCAGCACCATTTGTTGAAGAGGCTGTCTTTGTTCCATTTTATATGTTCACCTCCTTTGTCAAAAATAAGGTACCCATAGGTGCGTGGGTTTATCTCTGGGTTCTCGATCTTGTTCCATTGGTCGATAGTTCTGTTTTTGTGCCAGTACCATACTGTCTTGATGACTGTTGCTTTGTAGTAGAGTCTGAAGTTGGGGAGGCTGATCCCTCCAGCTCCATTCTGCGTCCTCAGGATTGCTTTGGCTATACGAGGTCTTTTGTGTTTCCATATGAACTGTGTTATTCGTTGGTCTAGTTCTGTGAAGAATGTTATTGGAAGTTTGATAGGGATCGCATTGAATCTATAGATGACATTTGGTAGTATGGTCATTTTCACAATATTGATTCTTCTGACCCAGGAATATGGAATATCTCTCCATCTGTTTAAGTCTTCTTTAATGTCTCTCATGAGTGTCTTGTAATTGTCTGTGTATAATTCTTTTGTTTCTTTGGGTAGGTTTATTCCTAGATATTTGATTCTTTTGGTTGCAATGGTAAAGGGGATTGCCTTTTTGATTTCGTTTTCTGATTTTTCATTGTTTGTGTATAGGAATGCCAGTGATTTCTGTATATTGATTTTGTATCCTGCGACTTTGCTGAATTCGCTGATTAACTCCAATAGTTTTGTAATAGTGTCTTTGGGATTTTCTATGTATAATATCATGTAATCTGCAAATAGAGAGAGTTTGACTTCTTCTTTTCCAATCTGGATTCCTTTGATTTTTTTCTCTTCTCTTATTGCTGTTGCTAGAACTTCCAGAACTATGTTGAATAAGAGTGGTGAAAGTGGACACCCTTGTCTTGTCTCTGATCTTAGAGGGAATGCTTTGAGTTTTTCACCATTGAGGATAATATTCGCTGTGGGCTTCTCATATATGGCTTTCACTATGTTAAGATAAGTTCCTTCTATACCCATTTTTTGAAGAGTTTTTATCATAAATGGATGCTGTACTTTGTCAAAGGCTTTTTCTGCATCTATTGAGATGATCATGTGATTTTTGTCTCTCAATTTGTCGATATGGTGTATCACATTGACAAATTTGCGGATATTGAAGAATCCTTGCATGCCTGGAATGAACCCAACTTGATCGTGATGAATGAGCTTTTTGATGTGTTGTTGAATTCTGTTTGCTAGGATTTTGTTGAGGAGTTTGGCATCTATATTCATCAGTGAAATTGACCTATAATTTTCTTTTTTTGTGTTGTCTTTGTCTGGCTTTGGTATGAGGGTAATTGTGGCCTCGTAGAATGTGTTTGGAAGTGTTCCTTCCTGTGCAATTTTTTTGGAAGAGTTTTAGAAGGACAGGCATTAGCTCTTCTTTAAATGTTTGGTAAATTCACTTGTGAAACCATCTGGCCCTGGGCTTTTATTTTGGGGGGTAGATTTTTGATCACAAGGTCGATTTCTGAGCTTGTGATTGGGTTGTTCATAGTTTCTATTTCTTCCTGGTTGAGTCTTGGGAGATTAATCTTCTCTAAGAAACTGTCTGTCCATTTCTTCCAGGTTGTCCAGTTTGTTGCCATAGAGCTGTTCATAATAGTCTCTTATAATCCTTTGGATTTCTTCATTATCTGTTGTAATCTCTCCTTTTTCATTTTTGATTTTGGTGATCTGGTTCTTGTCTCTCTTTTTCTTGATGAGTCTAGCCAGTGGTGTGTCGATTTTATTGACCTTTTCGAAGAACCAGCTTTTTGTTTTATTTATCTTTACTATTGTTTCTTTTGTTTCTTTTTCATTTATTTCTGCTCTGATCTTTATAATTTCCCTTCTTCTGCTGGCTTTGGGGTGTTTTTGTTCTTCTTTCTCCAGTTGTTTTAAGCCTAAGGTAAGTTCATCTGTTTGAGATTTTCCTAGTTTCTTGAGATGGGAATTTCATGACCACACTCACTATCTGCAGTGATTTTGGAGCCCAAGAAAATAGTCTGCCACTCTTTCCATTCTTTGTCCATCTCTTTGCCATGAAGTTATGGGACTGGACATCATGATCTTCATTTTATGAATGTTGAATTTTAGGCCAGCTTTCACTCTCCTCTTTCACCTTCATCAAGGACTCTCTAGTTTTTCACTTTCTGCCATATGTGTGGTTTTGTCTGCATACCTTAGGTTATTGATATTTCTCCTGGCAATCTTAACTCCAGTCTGTGCATCATCCAAGCAGACATTTCACAAGATTCATTCTGCATAAATGGTAAATAAGCAGGGTGACAATATGTTACCTTGACATATTCCTTTCCCAATTTGGAATCAGTTCATTTTTCCATGTCCGGTTCTAACTGTTACTTATTATCCTGTATACAGGTTTTGTTGAAGACAGGTAAGGTGATTTTTTTTGTGTTGTCTTTGTCTGGCTTTGGTATGAGGGTAATTGTGGCCTCGTAGAATGTGTTTGGAAGTGTTCCTTCCTGTGCAATTTTTTGGAAGAGTTTTAGAAGGACAGGCATTAGCTCTTCTTTAAATGTTTGGTAAATTCACTTGTGAAACCATCTGGCCCTGGGCTTTTATTTTGGGGGGTAGATTTTTGATCACAAGGTCGATTTCTGAGCTTGTGATTGGGTTGTTCATAGTTTCTATTTCTTCCTGGTTGAGTCTTGGGAGATTAATCTTCTCTAAGAAACTGTCTGTCCATTTCTTCCAGGTTGTCCAGTTTGTTGCCATAGAGCTGTTCATAATAGTCTCTTATAATCCTTTGGATTTCTTCATTATCTGTTGTAATCTCTCCTTTTTCATTTTTGATTTTGGTGATCTGGTTCTTGTCTCTCTTTTTCTTGATGAGTCTAGCCAGTGGTGTGTCGATTTTATTGACCTTTTCGAAGAACCAGCTTTTTGTTTTATTTATCTTTACTATTGTTTCTTTTGTTTCTTTTTCATTTATTTCTGCTCTGATCTTTATAATTTCCCTTCTTCTGCTGGCTTTGGGGTGTTTTTGTTCTTCTTTCTCCAGTTGTTTTAAGCCTAAGGTAAGTTCATCTGTTTGAGATTTTCCTAGTTTCTTGAGATGGGAATTTCATGACCACACTCACTATCTGCAGTGATTTTGGAGCCCAAGAAAATAGTCTGCCACTCTTTCCGTTCTTTGTCCATCTCTTTGCCATGAAGTTATGGGACTGGACATCATGATCTTCATTTTATGAATGTTGAATTTTAGGCCAGCTTTCACTCTCCTCTTTCACCTTCATCAAGGACTCTCTAGTTTTTCACTTTCTGCCATATGTGTGGTTTTGTCTGCATACCTTAGGTTATTGATATTTCTCCTGGCAATCTTAACTCCAGTCTGTGCATCATCCAAGCAGACATTTCACAAGATTCATTCTGCATAAATGGTAAATAAGCAGGGTGACAATATGTTACCTTGACATATTCCTTTCCCAATTTGGAATCAGTTCATTTTTCCATGTCCGGTTCTAACTGTTACTTATTATCCTGTATACAGGTTTTGTTGAAGACAGGTAAGGTGGTTTGATATTCCCTTCTCTTTCAGAATTTTCCACAACTTGTGATCCACTTCATCTAAGGCTTTGGTATAGTCAATTAAGCTTACTTTTCTGGAATTCCCTTGCTCTTTCTATGATCTGGCAAATGTTGGAAACTTGATATCTGGTTCCTCTGCCTTTTCTAAATCCACATCTGGAAGTTCTCAGTTCATGTACTGTTGAAGCCTACCTTAGAGGATTTTCAGCATTCCTTTGCTACCATGTGAAATGTGTGAAATTCGCGGTAGTTTGAACAATCTTTGGCATTGTCCTGCTTTGGGATTGAAATGAAAATTGACCTTTTCCAGTCTCAAGACCAGTGCTGAGTTTCACAGATTTACTGGCTTAAAGAGTGTATCAGTTTAACAGCATCATCTTTTAGGATTTGAAATAGTTAGAAATGTTTCCTAAAGACCACCTGACTTCACACTCTAAGGTCTAGCTCTGGTGTCAGGCCTTTGAGATTTGTTGAACCTTGACTTGTGATCCAGCATATGGACAATTTTTAGAAATATTATTTGTGTGCTCACAATAACAGTTTAAATTGTTGTTGTATGTATATATTAATTAAATCAACTTTGTTGTCATTATATCAACTTTAACAATTGTGTCTATCGTTTTTTTAGGTGCTGTGTACTTGAAAAAAATCCTATAGCATTTTTTGTCTTGTATATATATATATATATATATATATATATATATATATATATAAACTTTTCAGCTCTGCAAGTATCTATTTCTGTAAATGCATACACACACATATAGTGAGGTTCTATTATTTGGAAATGAGTCGTTATATATTCTTCATGAGTTACACATCTAACATTATTAAGTGATTGTCTTCTTTTTCATACTGCAATTTTTTGGGGGGGTTTGAAGATTAATTTATTATTTGGCTATGTAGGCTTTCTTTGGGTTATTATTTATCTGATAAAACTTCTCTCTATCCTTTTCTATTTATTTATTATAATCTTCATGTAAACAGCATATTTCTGTTATAGTTGTTGTTTTGTCTGGAGTATTTATTCAGGTTATTATTCTGTTATAATTCATGGTGCCATTTAATTTACCACTTTACCTTTAGCCTTCAACCTGTGTTATTTGTTTCTATTTCTCTCCTTTCTCTTTAGCTTAGTATTTCAAAATATTCCTCTCCACTATTGACTTCTTAGTTCTACATGATTTTATTTAGACCCTAAAGATAACAAAATAAGATCTTCTCTTATAGCTGGGATATAGTAACTACTCCTTTTTACTCCTCATATTTTGTTTGATTATGATTTACTAAGTCAGTATAAAATCATTTTATTTAAGGAATAAAAAAATGATTCATGATTTGAAATGCAAATTATGCAGACCCTAGTTCATAAATCCCTCAGGAATTGGACCTCCCAATATGTTCTTTGCCTTTAAATATATAATTTTACAGAATATTACCAAAAAAAACTTGAAAATTACATTTATTAACTGCTAATATGTAATTTTTAAAAGAGGATATGAAAAGAAAATAGGAAATTAGAGACAAGAAAATTTTAATGTATATAAATAGACCCATAAAATAATATATGTTGTTGTTTTTCAGCTGTTAGTCTTGAGCATAACTTTGCTAGACTCTTTTTGATCCCCAAACTGCAGCATGCCAAGTTTCCTCACCTTTAACTATCTCCCAGAGTTTGCCCAAACTCATGTGTGTTAGAGATGCCATGGAACCATCTCCCATACATTCCCATTCCCTTCTTCTTCTGCCCTCAATTTTTCTCAACATCAGGGATTTCTCAATTGAATCAGCTCTTCATATCAGGTAGTCAAATCTCCAAAAGAAACTTCAGCTTCAGCATCAGCCCTTCCAATGAATATTCTGAGTTGATTTCCTTTAGGATTGACTGCTTTGATCTCCTTCCTGTCCAAGGGACTGACATGAGTCTTTTCCCAACATCACAGTATGAAAGCTTCAGTTCTGCAGTGCTCAGCCTTCTTTATGCTTCAACTCTCACATGTATATATAACTTCTGGGAAACCGTAGCTTTGATTAGATGGACTTTTGTTGGCAAATTGATGTGTGTACTTTGTAATGCACCAACTAGGTTTGTCATAGCTTTTCTTCCAAGAAGCAATTGTCTTTTAATTTCATGTCTGCAGTCACTGTCCACATAGATTTCAGGGACCTAGAAAGTGAAATTTGACATTGTTTTCAATATTTATCCATCTGCTTGGCATGGAGTGATAAAAGCAGATATCATGATCTTCAGTTATCGGATCCTATATATTTTGGATTTTTTTGTTTTTTTTTTTCAATCATTTATTTATATTTAGACCCTAAAGATAACAAAATAAGATCTTCTCTTATAGCTGGGATATAGTAACTACTCCTTTTTACTCCTCATATTTTGTTTGATTATGATTTACTAAGTCAGTATAAAATCATTTTATTTAAGGAATAAAAAAATGATTCATGATTTGAAATGCAAATTATGCAGACCCTAGTTCATAAATCCCTCAGGAATTGGACCTCCCAATATGTTCTTTGCCTTTAAATATATAATTTTACAGAATATTACCAAAAAAACCTTGAAAATTACATTTATTAACTGCTAATATGTAATTTTTAAAAGAGGATATGAAAAGAAAATAGGAAATTAGAGACAAGAAAATTTTAATGTATATAAATAGACCCATAAAATAATATATGTTGTTGTTTTTCAGCTGTTAGTCTTGAGCATAACTTTGCTAGACTCTTTTTGATCCCCAAACTGCAGCATGCCAAGTTTCCTCACCTTTAACTATCTCCCAGAGTTTGCCCAAACTCATGTGTGTTAGAGATGCCATGGAACCATCTCCCATACATTCCCATTCCCTTCTTCTTCTGCCCTCAATTTTTCTCAACATCAGGGATTTCTCAATTGAATCAGCTCTTCATATCAGGTAGTCAAATCTCCAAAAGAAACTTCAGCTTCAGCATCAGCCCTTCCAATGAATATTCTGAGTTGATTTCCTTTAGGATTGACTGCTTTGATCTCCTTCCTGTCCAAGGGACTGACATGAGTCTTTTCCCAACATCACAGTATGAAAGCTTCAGTTCTGCAGTGCTCAGCCTTCTTTATGCTTCAACTCTCACATGTATATATAACTTCTGGGAAACCGTAGCTTTGATTAGATGGACTTTTGTTGGCAAATTGATGTGTGTACTTTGTAATGCACCAACTAGGTTTGTCATAGCTTTTCTTCCAAGAAGCAATTGTCTTTTAATTTCATGTCTGCAGTCACTGTCCACATAGATTTCAGGGACCTAGAAAGTGAAATTTGACATTGTTTTCAATATTTATCCATCTGCTTGGCATGGAGTGATAAAAAGCAGATATCATGATCTTCAGTTATCGGATCCTATATATTTTGGATTGTTTGTTTGTTTTTCATATATTATCGTTATTTTCTCCAAAATCATTTATTTATATTTATTTCTTTATTTTAAAGTTTTTAATAAGTTTTGTTGTTTACAGACATGCATGTTCCCAGATCAGTCATATGCATATCCCTGTTCCCCTCCCCCATCTCAAGCCCCCCCATCCCAACCCCCCAGGCCATTGCACCAAGCCATTGTAAAGTACTCCTATACCTTAAGTGCAACGAGAGTCGCTACCTTTTTCACACACGGTAGTATAGGTTTCCATGTTACTCGCTCTATGCCTCCCACCCACTGTTCTTTACCGAAAATATCTATATGTCTATTCTCTGTTTTTCCATGGTTTCACTGTGTGTGTTATCATTACCTTTTAGTAGATTCCATATAAATGTGTTAGTACACTGTACTTGTCTTTCTGTTTTTTTGACTGACTTCACTTTTTATAATGGGATCTAGCTCCAGCCACCTCATTAGGACTGATTCTTCTGCATTTCTTTAAACAGCTGAGAAGTATTCCATTGTACATATATACCAGAGCTTCTTTATCCATTCATTCATCGATGGGCATCTAGGTTGCTTCCACATTCTAGCTATTGTATAGAGAGTTGCAATGAACTTTGGGGTACAGCTGTTTCTTTCAGTTTTGATTTCATCAGGGCATAAGCCTAAGAGTGGGATTTCTGTGTCGTAGCGTGCTTCTATTTTTACTTTTTTAAGAAATCTCCATATTGTCTTCCATAGAGGCTGTATCAGTTTACATTCCTATCAGAAATGCTAGAGGGTTCCCTTTTCTCGGCACCCTCTCCAGCATTTATTGTCTGTCGATTTTTTGATGATGGCCATTCTCACAGGTGTGAGGTGATTGTAGTTTTGATTTGCACTTCTCTAATAATAAGTGAGGTTGAGCATCGTTTCATGTGCTTTTGGGCCATCTGTATGTACTCTTTGGTGAGATGTCTCTTTAGATCTTTTCCCCATTTTTTGATTGGGTTGTTCATTTTTCCGGTGCTGAGTTGTCTGAGTTGCTTGTAGATTTTGGAGATTAATTCTCTGTCTGTTGTTTCATTTGCTATGATTTTCTCCCATTCTGTGGGCTGTCTGTTCAGCTTTTTTTGTAATTCCTTTTGCTGTACAAAAGGTTTTAAGTTTCATTAGATCCCACATCTTAATTTTTGTTTTTCATTCTGCTCTTTTAGTAGGTGGGTCAGAGAAGATCTTGCTTCGATTGATGTCCTTGAACGTTTTGCCTATATTCTCCTCTAAGAGTTTGACGGTTTCTGGCCTTACATTTCGGTCTTTAATCTATTTTGAGTTGATCTTTGTGCATGGTGTCAGGGAATGTTCCAACTTCATTTTTTTGCATGTAGCTGTCCAATTTTCCCAGCACCATTTGTTGAAGAGGCTGTCTTTGTCCCATTTTCTATTTTTGTCTCTTTTGTCAAAAATGAGGCACCCATAGAGCCAAAGAACAAAGACGGATGAAAATGGAGAAATGAAGGACCAATAGAAGTGGCCCACCCACTCCCCTCCCTCCCCAACCCGACCCTCGCCCAAAATAAATAAATAAATAAATCTTTAAAAAAAAAAAAATGAGGCACCCATAGGTGCATGGGTTCATCTCTGGGTTCTCTATCTTGTTCCATTAGTCTATAGTTCTGTTTTTGTGCCAATACCATACTGTCTTGATGATTGTTGCTTTGTAGTAGAGTCTGAAGTTAGGGAGGCTGATTCCACCAGCTCTGTTTTTCTTTCTAAGGATTGCTTTGGCTATTCGAGGTCTTTTGTGTTTCCATATGAATGGTCTTATTCTTTACTCTAGTTCTGGGAAGAAGGTCATTTGTAGTTTGACAGGGATCACATTGAATCTATAGATGGCATTTGGTAGTATGGTCATTTTCAAAATATTGATGTTTCCGACCCAGGAACATGGAATATCTCTCCATCTGTTAAAGTCTTCTTTAATTATTTTCATGAGTGTCTTGCAATTTTCTGTGTACAATTCTTTTGTTTCTTTGGGTAGGTTTATTCCTAGATATTTGATTCTTTTTTTTTTTGTTTTGCTTGTTTTGTTCATTATTATTTTTTTTTATTCTTTATTTTAAAGGTTTTACAGAGTTTTGTTGTTCATATACATGTATGTTCCCAGATCAGTCATATGCATATCCATGGTCCCCACCCACCCAGGTGGGTATAAGCCTAAGAGTGGGATTGCTGGGTCATAGGGTGCTTCTATTTTTAGTTTTTTAAGAAATCTCCAGACTGTCTTCCATAGAGGCTGTATCAATTGACATACCCACGAGCAATGCAAGAGGGTTCCCTTTTCTCCGCACCCTCTCCAGCATTTATTGTCTGCAGATTTTTTGAAGATGGCCATTCTGACGGGTGTGAGGTGATATCTCATTGTAGTTTTAATTTGCATTTCTCTAATAATAAAACGAGGTTGAGCATCGTTTCATGTGCTTTTGGGCCATCTGTATGTCCTCTTTGGAGAGGCGTCTCCTTAGGTCTTTTTCCCATTTTTTGATTGGGTTGTTCGTTTTCCCTGTGCTGAGTTGTCTGAGTTGCTTGTAGATTTTGGAGATTAATTCTTTCTCTGTTGTTTCATTTGCTATGAGTTTCTCCCACTCTGTGGGGTGTCTGTTGAGCTTTTTTGTAATTTCTTTTGCTGTACAAAAGCTTTTAAGTTTCATGAGGTCCCATATGTTCATTTTTCTTTTCAGTTCTGCTATTTTAGTTGGTGGGTCAGAAAAGATCTTGCTTTGATTGATGTCCTTGAGGGTTTTGCCTATATTCTCCTCTAAGAGTTTGATGGTTTCTGGTCTTACATTTAGGTTTTTAATCCACAGCCGAATTCTACCAAACATTTAAAGAAGAGCTAATGCCTGTTCTTCTAAAACTCTTTCAAAAAATTGCACAGGAAGGAAAACTTCCAAACACATTCAACGAGGCCACCATCACCCTGATACCCAAACCAGGCAAAGACAACACAGAAAAGGAAAATTACAGACCAATTTCTCTGATGAACTTAGATGCCAAGATCCTCAACAAAATCCTAGCAAACAGAATTCAACGACACATCAAAAAACTCATACATCATCATCAAGTCGGGTTCATCCCAGGCATGTAAGGCTTCTTTAACATCCGCAAATCAATCAATGTGATACACCATATTAACAAACTGAGAGACAAAAATCACATGATCATTTCAATAGATGCAGAAAAAGCCTTTGACAAAGTACAACACCCATTCATGATAAAAACTCTTCAGAAAATGGGCAAAGAAGGAACCTATCTCAACATAGTGAAAGCCATATATGAGAAGCCCAGAGCGAACATTGTCTTCAACGGAGAAAAACTGAAAGCATTCCCTCTAAGATCAGCAACAAGACAGGGGTGTCCATTTTCACCAATACTATTCAACATAGTCCTGGAAGTTCTAGCAACAGCAATAAGAGAAGAGAAAGAAATCAAAGGAATCCAGATTGGAAAGGAAGAAGTCAAGCTCTCTCTTTTTGCAGATGACATGATATTATACATAGAAAACCAAAAGATTTGATTGCATTAAACGGGTTGAGCATCGTTTCATGTGCTTTTGGGCCATCTGTATGTCCTCTTTGGAGAGGCGTCTCCTTAGGTCTTTTTCCCATTTTTTGATTGGGTTGTTCGTTTTCCCTGTGCTGAGTTGTCTGAGTTGCTTGTAGATTTTGGAGATTAATTCTTTCTCTGTTGTTTCATTTGCTATGAGTTTCTCCCACTCTGTGGGGTGTCTGTTGAGCTTTTTTGTAATTTCTTTTGCTGTACAAAAGCTTTTAAGTTTCATGAGGTCCCATATGTTCATTTTTCTTTTCAGTTCTGCTATTTTAGTTGGTGGGTCAGAAAAGATCTTGCTTTGATTGATGTCCTTGAGGGTTTTGCCTATATTCTCCTCTAAGAGTTTGATGGTTTCTGGTCTTACATTTAAGTCTTTAATCCACAGCCGAATTCTACCAAACATTTAAAGAAGAGCTAATGCCTGTTCTTCTAAAACTCTTTCAAAAAATTGCACAGGAAGGAAAACTTCCAAACACATTCAACGAGGCCACCATCACCCTGATACCCAAACCAGGCAAAGACAACACAGAAAAGGAAAATTACAGACCAATTTCTCTGATGAACTTAGATGCCAAGATCCTCAACAAAATCCTAGCAAACAGAATTCAACGACACATCAAAAAACTCATACATCATCATCAAGTCGGGTTCATCCCAGGCATGTAAGGCTTCTTTAACATCCGCAAATCAATCAATGTGATACACCATATTAACAAACTGAGAGACAAAAATCACATGATCATTTCAATAGATGCAGAAAAAGCCTTTGACAAAGTACAACACCCATTCATGATAAAAACTCTTCAGAAAATGGGCAAAGAAGGAACCTATCTCAACATAGTGAAAGCCATATATGAGAAGCCCAGAGCGAACATTGTCTTCAACGGAGAAAAACTGAAAGCATTCCCTCTAAGATCAGCAACAAGACAGGGGTGTCCATTTTCACCAATACTATTCAACATAGTCCTGGAAGTTCTAGCAACAGCAATAAGAGAAGAGAAAGAAATCAAAGGAATCCAGATTGGAAAGGAAGAAGTCAAGCTCTCTCTTTTTGCAGATGACATGATATTATACATAGAAAATCCCAAAGACTCTATTACAAAGCTACTAGAGCTAATCAACGAATTCAGCAAAGTTGCAGGATACAAAGTCAACACACAGAAGTCACTGGCATTCCTACACACAAACAAGGAAAAATCAGAAAATGAAATCAAAGAGGCAGTCCCCTTCACCATTGCAACCAAAAGAATCAAATATCTAGGAATAAACCTACCCAAAGAAACCAAAGAACTGCACACAGAAAATTACAAGACACTCATGAAAGACATTAAAGAAGACTTAAACAGATGGAGAGATATTCCATGTTCGTGGGTCAGAAGAATCAACATTTTGAAAATGACCATACTACCAAATATCATCTACAGATTGAATACAATACCTATTCAACTTCCATTGACATTTTTCACAGAACTAGACCAAAGAATCACACAGTTCATATGGAAACACAAAAGACCTCGAATAGCCAAAGCAATCCTGAGAAAGAAAAACGGACTTGGAGGGATCAGCCTCCGTAACTTCAGACTCTACTACAAAGCAACAGTCCTCAAGACAGTATGGTACTGGCATAAAAACAGAACTATAGACCAATGGAACAAGATCGAGAACCCAGAGATAAACCCACGCACCTATGGGTACCTTATTTTTGATAAAGGAGGAGAAATTATAAAATGGGACAAAGACAGCCTCTTCAACAAGTGGTGCTGGGAGGATTGGACAGCTACATGCAAAAAAATGAAATTGGAACATACCCTGACACCATACACTAAGATCAACTCAAAATGGATTAAAGACCTAGATATTTGATTCTTTTGATTGCGATGGTGAAGGGCATTGCCTCTTTGGTTTTCTTTTCTGATTTTTCATTGTTGGTGTAGAGAAATGCCAGTGATTTCTGTATATTGATTTTGTATCCCGTGACTTTGCTGAATTCGTTGACTAGCTCCGGTAGCTTTGTAATAGTGTCTTTGGGATTTTCTATGTATAATACCATGTCATCTGCAAAAAGGTAGAGCTTTGCTTCTTCTTCTCCAATCTGGATTCCTTTGATTTCTTTCTCTTCTCTTATTGCTGTTCCTGGAACTTCCAGGACTATGTTGAATAATAGTAGTGAAAGTGGTCACCCCTGTCTTGTTCCTGATCTTAGAGAAAATGCTTTCAGTTTTTTACCATTGAGGATAATGTGTGCTGTGTGCTTCTCATATATGGCTTTCACTATATTCCTTCTATGCCCATTTTTTGAAGTGTTTTTATCATAAATGAGTGTCGTACTTTGTCAAAGGCTTTTTCTGCATCTATTGAGATGATCATGTGATTTTGCTCTCTCAATTTGTTGATATGGTGTATCACATTGATATTGAAGAATCCTTGCATGTCTGGGATGAAACCGACTTGATCATGATGTATGAGCTTTTTGATGTGTTGTTGAATTCTGTTTGCTAGGATTTTGTTGAGGATTTTGGCATCTAAATTCATCAGTGAAATTGGTCTATAATTTGTGTGTGTGTGTGTTGTCTTTGCCTGGCTTTGGTATCACGATGATGGCAGCCTCATAGAATGTGTTTGGAAGTGTTCCTTCCTCTGTAATTTTTTGAAAGAGTTTTAGGACAGACATTAGCTCTTCTTTAAATGTTTGGTAAAATTCATCTATGAAATCATCTGGACCTGGGCTTTTTTGGGGGGTAGATTTTTAATCACACATTCGATTTCTGAGCTTGTGATTGGGTTGTTCATAGTTTCTATTTCATCCTGGTTGAGTCTTCAGAGATTAATCTTCTCTAAGAAACTCTTCACTTTTTTTGAGGTGGTCCAGTGTGTTGCCATAGAGTTGTTCATAATAGTCTCTTGTAATCCTTTGGATTTCTGCATTATCTGTTGTAATCACTCCTCTTTCAGTTTTGATTTTGTTGATCTGGTTCTTCTCTCCTTTTTTCTCGCTGAGTCTGGCCATTGGTTTGTCAATTTTGTTTACCTTTTCGAAGAATCAGCTTCTCGTTTAGTCTATCTTTACTTTTTCATTCATTTCTTTTTCATTTATTTCTGCTGTGATCTTTATGATTTCTCTTGTTCAGCTGGCTTTGGGGTGTTTGTGTTCTTCCTTCTCCAGTTGTTTTAAGCATAGGGTTAGGTCATCCATTTGGTGTTTTCCTAGTTTCTTGAGGTAGGATTGAATTGCTATAAACATCCCTCTTAGAACTGCTTTTGCAATATCCCACAGGTTTTGCACTATCGTGTTTTCATTGTCATTTTCTTCTAGGATTTTTAAAATTTTGCCTTTGATTTGCTCAGTAATCAATTTGCTTTTCAGGTATGTGTTGTTTAATCTCCGTGTGTTTGTGTTTTTAATAGTTTTTTTTTTTTTTTCCTGCAGTTGATCTGTAGTCTCATTGCATTGTGGTCTGAGAAGATGGTTGATATAATTTCAGTTTTCTTGAATTTACTATGGTTTGATTTGTGACTGAAGATGTGGTCTATCCTGGAGAATGTTCCATGAGCACTTGAGAAGAAAGTTGATTCTTCTACTTTTGGATGGAAGGGCCTGACGATATCATTGAGGTCCATGTCTTCTAATGTGTTATTAAAGGCTTGTGTTTCTTTATTAATGTTCTGTTTTCATGATATGTCCATTGGTGTGAGAGGAGTGTTAAAGTCTCCTACTATTACTGTGTTATTGTTGATTTCTTCTTTTATGTCTGAAAGTATCTGTCTTATGTATTGAGGCGCACCTGTGTTGGGTGCATAGATATTCATGATTGTAATGTCTTCCTCTTGGATAGATCCCTTCATGATATGGTGACCTGCCTTCTCTCTTAGAATCTTCTTTACTTTAAAGTCGATTTTGTCTGATATGAGGATTGCTACTCCAGCTTTTTTTTGATTTCTGGCATTATTTTGTTTGTTAATCACTCCTCTTTCAGTTTTGATTTTGTTGATCTGGTTCTTCTCTCCTTTTTTCTCGCTGAGTCTGGCCATTGGTTTGTCAATTTTGTTTACCTTTTCGAAGAATCAGCTTCTCGTTTAGTCTATCTTTACTTTTTCATTCATTTCTTTTTCATTTATTTCTGCTGTGATCTTTATGATTTCTCTTGTTCAGCTGGCTTTGGGGTGTTTGTGTTCTTCCTTCTCCAGTTGTTTTAAGCATAGGGTTAGGTCATCCATTTGGTGTTTTCCTAGTTTCTTGAGGTAGGATTGAATTGCTATAAACATCCCTCTTAGAACTGCTTTTGCAATATCCCACAGGTTTTGCACTATCGTGTTTTCATTGTCATTTTCTTCTAGGATTTTTAAAATTTTGCCTTTGATTTGCTCAGTAATCAATTTGCTTTTCAGGTATGTGTTGTTTAATCTCCGTGTGTTTGTGTTTTTAATAGTTTTTTTTTTTTTTCCTGCAGTTGATCTGTAGTCTCATTGCATTGTGGTCTGAGAAGATGGTTGATATAATTTCAGTTTTCTTGAATTTACTATGGTTTGATTTGTGACTGAAGATGTGGTCTATCCTGGAGAATGTTCCATGAGCACTTGAGAAGAAAGTTGATTCTTCTACTTTTGGATGGAAGGGCCTGACGATATCATTGAGGTCCATGTCTTCTAATGTGTTATTAAAGGCTTGTGTTTCTTTATTAATGTTCTGTTTTCATGATATGTCCATTGGTGTGAGAGGAGTGTTAAAGTCTCCTACTATTACTGTGTTATTGTTGATTTCTTCTTTTATGTCTGAAAGTATCTGTCTTATGTATTGAGGCGCACCTGTGTTGGGTGCATAGATATTCATGATTGTAATGTCTTCCTCTTGGATAGATCCCTTCATGATATGGTGACCTGCCTTCTCTCTTAGAATCTTCTTTACTTTAAAGTCGATTTTGTCTGATATGAGGATTGCTACTCCAGCTTTCTTTTGATTTCCATTTGCATGGAATATCTTTTTCCAGCCTCTCACTTTCAGTCTATGAGTGGCTCTAGGTCTGGAGTGGGTCTCTTGTAAACAACATATATGCAGGTCTTTCTTCTGTATCCTTTCAGCCAGCCTGTGTCTTTTGTTTGGGGCATTTAGTCGGTTTACATTCAAAATAATAATTGATATGAACGTTCCTATTGTTATCTTCTAAGATATCTGGGGTTTGATTTGTGGCACTTCTCCTACTCTTGTATTTATTGGCTATATCCGGTCCTTTAACACGTTGCAGGGCTGGTTTTTTCGTACAGAATTCTTTGAGCTTTTCTTGTCTGTGAAGCTTTTGAGTTCTCCATCAATTCTGAATCAGATCTTTGCTGGGTAGAGAATTCTTGGTTGGAGGTTTTTCTCTTTTATCCATTTAAATGTGTCCTGCCATTCTCTTCTGGCCTGTAGTGTTTCTGTTGAACGATCAGCAGTTAAATGTATGAGGTTTCCTTTATATGTTATTTGTTGTTTGCTCCTAGCTGCTTTTAGTAATCTGTCTTTATATTTAGTCTGTTTTTCCTTGATTAGAATGTGCCTTGCTGTGTTCTTTCTGGGGTTTATCCTGCATGGAACTCTTTGTGCTTCTTGGACTTGGTTGACTATTTCCTTTCCCATGTTGGGGAATTTTTCAACTTTGACCTATTCAAGAATTTTTTCATAGCCTTTCTTTCCCTCTTCTTCTTTTAGGACCCCTTCAATTCTAATGTTGGTGAATTTGATATTGTCCCATAGGTCTCTTAGTCTCTCCTCAGTTCTTTTGATTCTTTGTGCTTTGTGCTATTCTTCAGCAATTATTTCCACCATTTTGTCTCCCAGCTCACTTACTTGTTCTTCTGCCTCTGATCCTCTACTGTTGAGACCCTCTATAGTATTTTTAATTTCAGCCATTGAGTTGTTTGTCCCTATTTGCTTATTTTTCATTTCTTGGATATCTCTTCTCAGTGCACTAATTTCCTCTAATATTCTGTTTTTGGTGTTTTGAATCCTCATTAGTATCTCTCTTAGAATCTTCTTTACTTTAAAGTCGATTTTGTCTGATATGAGGATTGCTACTCCAGCTTTCTTTTGATTTCCATTTGCATGGAATATCTTTTTCCAGCCTCTCACTTTCAGTCTATGAGTGGCTCTAGGTCTGGAGTGGGTCTCTTGTAAACAACATATATGCAGGTCTTTCTTCTGTATCCTTTCAGCCAGCCTGTGTCTTTTGTTTGGGGCATTTAGTCGGTTTACATTCAAAATAATAATTGATATGAACGTTCCTATTGTTATCTTCTAAGATATCTGGGGTTTGATTTGTGGCACTTCTCCTACTCTTGTATTTATTGGCTATATCCGGTCCTTTAACACGTTGCAGGGCTGGTTTTTTCGTACAGAATTCTTTGAGCTTTTCTTGTCTGTGAAGCTTTTGAGTTCTCCATCAATTCTGAATCAGATCTTTGCTGGGTAGAGAATTCTTGGTTGGAGGTTTTTCTCTTTTATCCATTTAAATGTGTCCTGCCATTCTCTTCTGGCCTGTAGTGTTTCTGTTGAACGATCAGCAGTTAAATGTATGAGGTTTCCTTTATATGTTATTTGTTGTTTGCTCCTAGCTGCTTTTAGTAATCTGTCTTTATATTTAGTCTGTTTTTCCTTGATTAGAATGTGCCTTGCTGTGTTCTTTCTGGGGTTTATCCTGCATGGAACTCTTTGTGCTTCTTGGACTTGGTTGACTATTTCCTTTCCCATGTTGGGGAATTTTTCAACTTTGACCTATTCAAGAATTTTTTCATAGCCTTTCTTTCCCTCTTCTTCTTTTAGGACCCCTTCAATTCTAATGTTGGTGAATTTGATATTGTCCCATAGGTCTCTTAGTCTCTCCTCAGTTCTTTTGATTCTTTGTGCTTTGTGCTATTCTTCAGCAATTATTTCCACCATTTTGTCTCCCAGCTCACTTACTTGTTCTTCTGCCTCTGATCCTCTACTGTTGAGACCCTCTATAGTATTTTTAATTTCAGCCATTGAGTTGTTTGTCCCTATTTGCTTATTTTTCATTTCTTGGATATCTCTTCTCAGTGCACTAATTTCCTCTAATATTCTGTTTTTGGTGTTTTGAATCCTCATTAGTATCTCTCTTCTGAACTCTCTTTCAGAAAATTTGTCTGTCTCATCATTTGTCATTTGTAATTGTGTCTCTCTAGTTTTTTTTCCCTTCATTTGTGCAGTGTTTCTCTGTCTTTTCAGTATTAGTTTAATTTTTGTTGCTCTGTGTGTGTCTGTGGGTGTGGAGCTCTTTCTTTCCTCAGCCTTCGTGATTGAATTCTCCCTTCCTTAGTGTTTCTGTCCTTGTAGATGGGTTCAGTGGTTTGTGTCTTTGGTGGCATTAGATCTTGTTTGCAGGTGAATAATCTCTAGTGTTGTATGTTATTTGATAGTGTGGGGGTCTTGGAATCAGGGCTTCTACTCCAAGGATTCTTGGTTTTATGTCTGGTCAGGGGGTTTAGGTTCTATTACTGGTTTGCTATGGCATTCAGTGATATTAGTTCAAATACTAGCATATGAGGAACAAGAGGTGCATCCCTGATGGGTGACAGTCATAAAAGCATGCAGATATTTTCTAACATAGTGCAAAATTATACATACATACACATCAATAACCACAACTGAACAGTCTTACATAGATATAGCATAGGAAATTTTTCTGGTCGATGGCACAATCAAAGATGGTACCTGAGCCTTAAGCTCTAGATTAATCTAAATACTGCCTGGAAAAATAGATTCAGGGCAAGGTCCCAGCTGGGAATATTACAATGAAGGCAATTATTAACTAATACATGTGTTGTGGGTGAGGAGGAGGAGAGTGTATGGGAAATGAGAAGGAATAGAATCGTCCTGCAAGGATTTTGTTGGGTTAGGTAGAAAAGATTAGTGTGTTTTGGATTTTTGTGCAGCTGGAAGGGAATAGTAGAGACAGGAAGGTAGAAAATATCTATATAGAGAATAATAATATATAGGAGAAGATTTTACATTTAGAATATAGAGGGTGGAAGCAGTGGTAAAGAGAAAAGAAGATTAAAAGTTTAAAAAATTAAAATTAATAAAAAAATAAAATAAATTAAAAGAGAGAAAAAAATCACAGGATGAGACAAAGAAACAAACCAAACCAAACAAGTGAATAAACAAAACAATCCATAACAGACCAACAAAGAAAAAAGAAGAAAAAAGCATTAAAAATTAAAAAAAGGGAAAAAAAATAACAGGAAGAGACAGAGGAACAAACCAAACAAGTGAATAAACAAAACAATCCAAAGTAAACAGACCAAAAAAAAAAAAGGTTGGGGGAGGGGTTAAATACTGTCCCTGGTTTTTATTTTATCTTCACATCTGCCTTTGGATCTTCCTCCAGTCCGCTCTTGATGAAGAAGTCTTTCCCTTGGTTGCTATGGTTTCTGTTTTTGCTTACGGCAAACAAAAGGCTATACCATGTGCTCAGGTGCTGGCCGGGGCGGTGGGCTGTTCCCAGTTGGTCGGATGGGGGCCACACAAGCATGTTCCCCTGCTGGAGGGGGCCCCGGTTCCTCTGTGTACCCACTGGTAGCCTCCAATCCCTGCTCTTCTCTTGGTTTCCTCTGATGAAGCTCTCCGCTGCAGGCGGCTGCTTCCCTGCTGCAGGTCTTTGGCTACAGGGACTCTTCAGCTGCTGGAGTGTGCGATTGCAAGATATGGGACCAAGCCCCAAACGTGGGCGAGAGTTTCCCCATCCAGCTCGAGCCAGGTCTCTGGGCAGCAACCGGCAGGGGATTTCCACATTAAGTTCCACACACCCCCACTAGCAGTGTCTCAACTTAGCAAGAGCCCAGTGATTCGGCAGGATTTTCGCATTGAGCGCTGCCTTTTTTCCTCCCGGTGCACTTCCCAGTGCTCTCTCCACCAGTACAATGTTGGGGTTGGGGTACAGGGCTCTCAGAACAGGAACTCAGGGAAAGTTTTGGCTGTTCGCTCTCCGATCCTCATAGATCTAAGGAGTTCTTTTGTCGTCTAGTGGCTGATTTGTTGGTGGTGTTTCAATTCTTGATTAAGTCTGGTGATTCTATTGGGGAGCTGGTGAAATCCTCCCCTCATTCCTTGACCATCTTGGCCCCCCCTCTCTGAATGCTATGTTTTAAGCCAATTTTTTTATACTCTTCTTTCAACTTCATCAAGAAGCTCCTGAGTTCCTCTTCACTTTCTGCCATTAAAGTCATATTATATGCTTCTGATGTTGTTATTTCTCCGGGTATTCTTGATTCAAGATCACGAATCATCCAGTCAAGCCATTTCATATGATATATTCTGTATATAAGTTAAATAAGCATGGTGACAATATACAGCCTTGATATACTCCTTTCCAAGCTTTGAACCAGTCCATTTTTCCATGTTCATTTGTAACTGTTGGTTTCTGTCATGCACACGGGTTTCTTAGAAGTCAAGTAATGTGATATGGTATTCCCATCTGTTTAAGAATATTTCACTGTTTGTTGTGATCCACATGAGTCAAATGCTATAGTCTTATCAATGAAGCAGAAGCATATTTTTGTTGTTGTTGGAATTGCCTTGTGCTTTTTGTTGTTGTTGTTGTTGTTTTTCCCTATGATCCAATGAATGGAAGAAATCTGGTTCCACTACCTTTTATAAATCTACCTTGTGTACATGGGAACTCTCCCTTCATGTACTGTTAAAGTTTGACTTAAAGACTTTTGAGCATAACTTTGATATCATGTGAAATGAATGTAATTGTAAGGTAGTTGGGAAATTCTTTGGCATTGCCTTTCCTTGGGATTGAAGTGAAAATTTACATTTTCCAGTCCTGTGACCATGGCAGAACTTTGCAAATTGTAGCAGCAGCATCTTTTAAGATTTGAAATAGTTCAGCTCAAATACCATCACCTCTACTAACTTTATTCGTAGCAATGCTTCCTAAGGCCCTCTTCACTTCACAATCCAAGATTTCTGCCTTTAAGTGAGTGATCATTCTACTATTGTGGTCATCTAGGTCATTTTGGCTTTTTTGCACAGTCCTTTCTGTCTTTATTTTTATTTATTTTTGGCCACTTCTATTGATCATTCATTTATTTATTTCCATCCATCTTTGTTCTTTGGCCTTTTTGGACCTCCCATCGCAGTGACCTCTCTCATCCCAGAGCACCGGCTCTGGGCGCAAGTGCCCCAGAGCATTGGCTCAGTGGTTGGACACTGGTCCAGCTGTTCCATGTCACGTGGGATCTTCCCAGGCCAGGCATCAAACCAGAGCCCCTTGCACTGCAAGGTGGTGTCCTTACCCACTGGACCACCAGGGAAGCCCTGTACAGTTCTTTTATACTCTTCTTTCAACTTCATCAAGAAGCTCCTGAGTTCCTCTTCACTTTCTGCCATTAAAGTCATATTATATGCTTCTGATGTTGTTATTTCTCCGGGTATTCTTGATTCAAGATCACGAATCATCCAGTCAAGCCATTTCATATGATATATTCTGTATATAAGTTAAATAAGCATGGTGACAATATACAGCCTTGATATACTCCTTTCCAAGCTTTGAACCAGTCCATTTTTCCATGTTCATTTGTAACTGTTGGTTTCTGTCATGCACACGGGTTTCTTAGAAGTCAAGTAATGTGATATGGTATTCCCATCTGTTTAAGAATATTTCACTGTTTGTTGTGATCCACATGAGTCAAATGCTATAGTCTTATCAATGAAGCAGAAGCATATTTTTGTTGTTGTTGGAATTGCCTTGTGCTTTTTGTTGTTGTTGTTGTTGTTTTTCCCTATGATCCAATGAATGGAAGAAATCTGGTTCCACTACCTTTTATAAATCTACCTTGTGTACATGGGAACTCTCCCTTCATGTACTGTTAAAGTTTGACTTAAAGACTTTTGAGCATAACTTTGATATCATGTGAAATGAATGTAATTGTAAGGTAGTTGGGAAATTCTTTGGCATTGCCTTTCCTTGGGATTGAAGTGAAAATTTACATTTTCCAGTCCTGTGACCATGGCAGAACTTTGCAAATTGTAGCAGCAGCATCTTTTAAGATTTGAAATAGTTCAGCTCAAATACCATCACCTCTACTAACTTTATTCGTAGCAATGCTTCCTAAGGCCCTCTTCACTTCACAATCCAAGATTTCTGCCTTTAAGTGAGTGATCATTCTACTATTGTGGTCATCTAGGTCATTTTGGCTTTTTTGCACAGTCCTTTCTGTCTTTATTTTTATTTATTTTTGGCCACTTCTATTGATCATTCATTTATTTATTTCCATCCATCTTTGTTCTTTGGCCTTTTTGGACCTCCCATCGCAGTGACCTCTCTCATCCCAGAGCACCGGCTCTGGGCGCAAGTGCCCCAGAGCATTGGCTCAGTAGTTGGACACTGGTCCAGCTGTTCCATGTCACGTGGGATCTTCCCAGGCCAGGCATCAAACCAGAGCCCCTTGCACTGCAAGGTGGTGTCCTTACCCACTGGACCACCAGGGAAGCCCTGTACAGTTCTTTTGTGTATTCTCGCTACCTCATCTTAGTATCTTCTGTTTCTGTCACATCTTTACTATTTTTGTACGTTATTGTGCTTATCTTTGCATGAAGAATTTCCTTCGTATCTACAGTTTTCTTGAAGCAATCTCTAGACTTTTCATTCTGTTGTTTTCTTCTACTTGTTTGCTTTGTTCACTAAGAAGACTTTCTTATCTCTCATTGCTATTTTCCTGAAATCTGCAATCACGTAGGTGTAGCTTTCCTTTTCTCCTTTGCCCTTTGCTTTTCTTCTTTTCTTAGCTATTTACAAGGACTCCTCAGACAACCATTTTGCCTTCTTGCATTTCTTTTTCTTGGATATGGAAGACTTTTCTCATGACTTCATGTCCAATGTTGTGAACCTCCATCCTCCATAGTTCTTCAGAAACTCTTTCTAACTGATCATTTTTGAATCTGTTCATCACAACCACTTTATAATCATGAGGAAATTGGTTTACATCGTACCTGATTGGTCTAGTGGTTTTCCTTACTTTCTTCCATTAAAGCCTAAATTTCACAACAAGCAGCTTATGATCTGAGCCACAGTTAGCTCCCACTCTTGCTGTTGCAGACTGTATAGAGCTTTCCATCTTTGGCTACAAAGAATATAATCAATCTATTTCGGTATTGACCAGCTGTTAATTTCAGTGGAGAGCTGTCTCCTGTGTTGTTGGAAGACTGTGTTTGCTATGACCAGTGTATTTTCTTGACAAAATTCTGTTAGCCTTTCCCCTGCTTCTCGGGTATTACTCCAGGTATCTCTTAACTTCCTACCTCTGCATTCCAGTCCCTTATGATGAAAAGGACATATTTTCCTGGTTTTAGTTCAGGAGGTCTTGTAAGCATTCATACAATCATTGAACTTCAGCTCCTTCAGAGTAAGTGGTTAGGGCATAGACTTAGATTACTGTGATGGTGAATGATTTGTCTTTGAATTGAACAGAATTCATTCTGTTATTTTTGAGATTGCACCGAAGCACTCATTTCAGGCTCTTTTATTGATTATGAGGCTACTTCATTCCTTCCAATGGATTCTTGCCCACAGCAGTAGATATAATGATCATCTGAATTAAATTATTCTATTTTCATCCATGTTAGTTCGCTGATTCCTAAAATGTTGATGTTCATTCTTGTCATCTCCTGTTTGAACACACACACTTTATCTTGATTCATGGATCTAACATTCCAGATTCCTATGCAATATTGTTCTTTACAGCATCAAACTTTACTTTTGCCACCAGAGGAAACCACAGCTTGGCGTCATTTCTGCTTTGGCTTGTCCTCTTCATTCTTTCCATACTTATGTCTCTGTTCTTCCCCTATGAATTTATGGGGTTCATCTTTCAGTGTTATATACTTTTGTCTTTTCATGCTGTTCATGGTGTTCTGTAGGCAAGGATACTGATTGCCATTCTCTTCTCCAGTGGACTGTGTTTTGTAAGGACTTAACTTGTGGAAACATGCCCTTCAGCTTCTCAACATAGCTACATTCATGTTATCAATGCCCATTGCCCTTATTGTACCACTCCTGGTCCTTGTTGACCATGTACGCCTTCATTGACCTTTTGGTGTCAGTCAACATGAAGCTGGGTTTTGAGGCAAAGGCCCTGTTGGAGTGGCTGGGAAGTGGATCTAGGGATGGCT
Source organism: Tragulus kanchil (assembly GCA_022376925.1). Classification (NCBI taxonomy): domain Eukaryota; kingdom Metazoa; phylum Chordata; class Mammalia; order Artiodactyla; family Tragulidae; genus Tragulus; species Tragulus kanchil. The sequence goes on along the minus strand of JAIOJX010000027.1, from coordinate 52,530,515 downwards.
GTAGTAGATGTTGGAGGCTTCCATAAGTAGAGGGGATCCCAGGGTCACCACTGCTACTGGACACTTTAGAGTCAATCTGGTGCCCAGAAGTAACTTTTTCTCTAGACTTACTTCCTCTTGAAAATCCTAGTCCGCTTATGGAGGGGGAAAATGGACAAATTTTAGCCTTTCCCTGCTTCTCGGTATTACTCCAGGTATCTCTTAACTTCCTACCTCTGCATTCCAGTCCCTTATGATGAAAAGGACATATTTTCCTGGTTTTAGTTCAGGAGGTCTTGTAAGCATTCATACAATCATTGAACTTCAGCTCCTTCAGAGTGGTTAGGGCATAGACTTAGATTACTGTGATGGTGAATGATTTGTCTTTGAATTGAACAGAATTCATTCTGTTATTTTTGAGATTGCACCGAAGCACTCATTTCAGGCTCTTTTATTGATTATGAGGCTACTTCATTCCTTCCAATGGATTCTTGCCCACAGCAGTAGATATAATGATCATCTGAATTAAATTATTCTATTTTCATCCATGTTAGTTCGCTGATTCCTAAAATGTTGATGTTCATTCTTGTCATCTCCTGTTTGAACACACACACTTTATCTTGATTCATGGATCTAACATTCCAGATTCCTATGCAATATTGTTCTTTACAGCATCAAACTTTACTTTTGCCACCAGAGGAAACCACAGCTTGGCGTCATTTCTGCTTTGGCTTGTCCTCTTCATTCTTTCCATACTTATGTCTCTGTTCTTCCCCTATGAATTTATGGGGTTCATCTTTCAGTGTTATATACTTTTGTCTTTTCATGCTGTTCATGGTGTTCTGTAGGCAAGGATACTGATTGCCATTCTCTTCTCCAGTGGACTGTGTTTTGTAAGGACTTAACTTGTGGAAACATGCCCTTCAGCTTCTCAACATAGCTACATTCATGTTATCAATGCCCATTGCCCTTATTGTACCACTCCTGGTCCTTGTTGACCATGTACGCCTTCATTGACCTTTTGGTGTCAGTCAACATGAAGCTGGGTTTTGAGGCAAAGGCCCTGTTGGAGTGGCTGGGAAGTGGATCTAGGGATGGCTGTAGTAGATGTTGGAGGCTTCCATAAGTAGAGGGGATCCCAGGGTCACCACTGCTACTGGACACTTTAGAGTCAATCTGGTGCCCAGAAGTAACTATAATAAAATACTTCTTGTACCTTCATGGAAATCAGTTCATTGTCTCTGCCAAGTCTATATGTTCTATACATATGTAGAACCTATATATATATGTATATATATATAGAACTTGCAACTATAGAAACTTTCAAAACTAATCCATGACACTATACAGAACTACAGAATCTACTACATATATAGAATCTATATATATAGATATATATGATATATATAGATAGATTACAAAATCTGTATAGAATATAAAACCTATATATATATATATATATATATTAGGTTCTATATTCAATATATATGCCTATAGTTAATATATGTATATATGCATGTTTAATATGATTGGCATCTTATTATTCATCATATTATAATTCATGACATTAAGAAGTAATAATTACTATCTGTCATACTGTTTAAAAATTTAATGATAATACTGGAGCTAGTGTCTTTGAGAGGGAATATGTGTGACAGTTTATATTTAGAAGTTAAATGCTGACTCAAGAGTGGTCTTAGTTAGGCTCTCATGCAACAAGAGAATTTCATTTTCCTGCTTGACATAAAAAATGCAGATTTACAGACATGTATGCATTGCAAATTATTATTTGCGTATTATTCTCTGCTACTAAGTTTTGTGTTTCTTAAAATTGTAGTAACTTGTTTTCATTATCCTTAACACTTCCAGATATTCTATGCTTTGAATAAAAGTATATTTAACAGACACACTGAGTGGAGGGAAAATAGATGAATAGATAGTTTGATTAAATAATTAGTTTAAAGAGCAATGGTTTTCCCCATTTCTTACTTTCTGTTTAAAATACCAGCAGGTAAATATCAACTTAGTTACATTATAGTACATAAACATTGGATTCTTTATCTGTCTGTCTATCTATCCATCTATCTATCTATCTATCTATATTCCAGTGTCTATGGTCTATAAGAATTTAATAATTTATCTAAAGAATAAGTAACATTAGTAGGAGTTTTAAAAGGGCAATTTGCACTCTTTCAAGGCTACTACTAATATTTATTTCAAAAGTATTGTCTATATAGGTCATCATCTAAAATACATCAACAGTGTGTGCCTCACTATGACATTTTATTTCTATTGCCTCCACATATTAATCACCTTTCAAAGTCATTTGACTAAGCTCAGTTCAGATAAGCTCTGTGACTCTCCTTGTCATTTTCACTAGAATTTATTATATCTCTTTAGATTCTTCTTGTCATTATGTATGTCTGACCTAATTATTAGAAATTGGATTCTACAAAAGCTGCATAAAGTTGGAAAGTAACTAACTCTGAATACATATTTCTAATACATTCCTAAAACATATTTATCAGTGTGGTTTTATTTAAAGGCAAATGAATATCATTGACTCATAATACTATTTAGAATCACAGAAGTAAATTATAGACCATGATCTAAATTTTGACAACAAATAAAAAAATCACTGTGATTTGATTAATTTTATCATTTATAATTTTGCAGTCACTTAAGTGTCTTTTTATTGTAACAATCTTATTAAATGGTGATGGAATTCAATTACAGCATGTATAGACCACTGCTTTTTAGAAGAACTAATATAATCTATAACTACAGCATGGGAGAGAATTGCCTAGGTATCCCTCTTGAATAAAAGTATTCTAATGCATGTGGCATGTCACAAGTTGATTGCTCAAAAAAACCGCAAAAAAACAAAAAAACAAAAACAGCCTTTAAAAATTCTCAGAATCTTGGGTTATAAGCACCGTATTTAAGTCTAACCTGGAATTTGGATTTACTGAAATTTGACTCCAGAACTGTGCCAATACACTAGAACATTTAGATATTAAATATCTAATGGGCTTTTAAAATGTCCAGCACCTTGCAAAACTGTTTCCCAAGAAAAAGTATAAAGATTCAGCCTTCACTTACCATCGGTTTAGTATATACCATGTTCCATTCCAAGCCATGATTTGAATGCATACTGGATTTGCTACAAGGGATTCACTACAAGGGATACTAAGCCTCCTCCTTTCAGAGTATATAAGCCCTACCAATGTCTTGACAGAATGCTTTCAGGTCAGCCTTTGCCTTGAAACTTCTTATACAGAAACCATGCTTCCTGCTCTCAATAGTTCATTCTTTCAAGGCTTAATGAACATATTGCCCTTTGTAAATGTCTAATAGTGTCATAGATTTGTTTTGAAAGTTGCTATAGTTGCAAGTTCATGCAATGGACATGAGCTTGAACAAACTCAGGGAAATGGTGGGTGACTGGGAGGCCTGATGTACTGCAATTAATGTGGTCACAAACAGCTGGACACAACTTGGTGACTGAAAAATAGTTACTGTGAAATATAGTATTGAGAATGGTAATTGGCTCTAATTAGGCAATCACGGCTTTAGATCACTGCTTCTAGTAGGCAAGTTACTTAACCACTTTTCAACAACCTTCTATATATGATCTTTATGATGCTTAAGTGAATAATAATGATAAAAGCATTTAAAACAACGTGGGTAGTGATTGAGAGGTCCTGGTCCAGATTCTGACTGCAAGAATTTAGATCTTGGCTGTATTGTTGCACAGTATAAAGGAGATTATGTAACCTTTTCTGGGCTTAATTTTATCATTTATAATTTTGCAGTCACTTAAGTGTCTTTTTATTGTAACAATCTTATTAAATGGTGATGGAATTCAATTACAGCATGTATAGACCACTGCTTTTTAGAAGAACTAATATAATCTATAACTACAGCATGGGAGAGAATTGCCTAGGTATCCCTCTTGAATAAAAGTATTCTAATGCATGTGGCATGTCACAAGTTGATTGCTCAAAAAAACCGCAAAAACAAAACAAAAACAGCCTTTAAAAATTCTCAGAATCTTGGGTTATAAGCACCGTATTTAAGTCTAACCTGGAATTTGGATTTACTGAAATTTGACTCCAGAACTGTGCCAATACACTAGAACATTTAGATATTAAATATCTAATGGGCTTTTAAAATGTCCAGCACCTTGCAAAACTGTTTCCCAAGAAAAAGTATAAAGATTCAGCCTTCACTTACCATCGGTTTAGTATATACCATGTTCCATTCCAAGCCATGATTTGAATGCATACTGGATTTGCTAAAAGGGGATTCACTACAAGGGATACTAAGCCTCCTCCTTTCAGAGTATATAAGCCCTACCAATGTCTTGACAGAATGCTTTCAGGTCAGCCTTTGCCTTGAAACTTCTTATACAGAAACCATGCTTCCTGCTCTCAATAGTTCATTCTTTCAAGGCTTAATGAACATATTGCCCTTTGTAAATGTCTAATAGTGTCATAGATTTGTTTTGAAAGTTGCTATAGTTGCAAGTTCATGCAATGGACATGAGCTTGAACAAACTCAGGGAAATGGTGGGTGACTGGGAGGCCTGATGTACTGCAATTAATGTGGTCACAAACAGCTGGACACAACTTGGTGACTGAAAAATAGTTACTGTGAAATATAGTATTGAGAATGGTAATTGGCTCTAATTAGGCAATCACGGCTTTAGATCACTGCTTCTAGTAGGCAAGTTACTTAACCACTTTTCAACAACCTTCTATATATGATCTTTATGATGCTTAAGTGAATAATAATGATAAAAGCATTTAAAACAACGTGGGTAGTGATTGAGAGGTCCTGGTCCAGATTCTGACTGCAAGAATTTAGATCTTGGCTGTATTGTTGCACAGTATAAAGGAGATTATGTAACCTTTTCTGGGCTCAATTTCTGCATCTATAATAAAAGGTGATCATAATATATAGTCATTGAATGGTTCATATGAATACCATATTTAAAATCTGTAAAGCATATATAATCACCACATCTGGCACTTGATATGTGGTCAGAGTTTCATAATTATTCTTAAGACTTTGCATGTTTATGTGGATATGTATGATCTTGCCTTGTCCACTTGCTTCACTGCTTCTTATGGGTAGAGGTAACAAAATAATGTCAAACAATATTAACAAAATGGCAAGAACACACGATTTAGCTAGGTGGAAGAGTTTTCTTCTGTTTCTCTTTTCTTGGATAAGTAGTCTGTTTCTATCCTTATCCTCACTGTAGTCAGCTGAATAAAAAATCGCAATTTATGGTTTTCCACCTTGTATTCATAGGGAGATACTCAATAAAATGCTTTTTCAACAGTTGTCTAAGACCTCTGTTTAACCAGCTTCGAAGTAGAATTTTTAGGAGATGAAGAGCTCTTGGAGTAGGACTTTTCATATAGAAAACAATTTAATTAGTGACATTCTGCTTCCATTTAAATAAATAAGAATTTGTGGGATTTGATTTCTAAGAAATCATCTTCACTGAGTTTGCAAATTACTTCCCCCGTAACTACCACCATTCTTGAGATAGATGCCAGTTGGATCTATCAATGGGAGTCCAGCAAAAGGTCAAACTTAGGTGACTGCCTACCAAAAAACTTTGAAAGGTTTTTAGTTTTGTAAATGTCTAATAGTGTCATAGATTTGTTTTGAAAGTTGCTATAGTTGCAAGTTCATGCAATGGACATGAGCTTGAACAAACTCAGGGAAATGGTGGGTGACTGGGAGGCCTGATGTACTGCAATTAATGTGGTCACAAACAGCTGGACACAACTTGGTGACTGAAAAATAGTTACTGTGAAATATAGTATTGAGAATGGTAATTGGCTCTAATTAGGCAATCACGGCTTTAGATCACTGCTTCTAGTAGGCAAGTTACTTAACCACTTTTCAACAACCTTCTATATATGATCTTTATGATGCTTAAGTGAATAATAATGATAAAAGCATTTAAAACAACGTGGGTAGTGATTGAGAGGTCCTGGTCCAGATTCTGACTGCAAGAATTTAGATCTTGGCTGTATTGTTGCACAGTATAAAGGAGATTATGTAACCTTTTCTGGGCTCAATTTCTGCATCTATAATAAAAGGTGATCATAATATATAGCCATTGAATGGTTCATATGAATACCATATTTAAAATCTGTAAAGCATATATAATCACCACATCTGGCACTTGATATGTGGTCAGAGTTTCATAATTATTCTTAAGACTTTGCATGTTTATGTGGATATGTATGATCTTGCCTTGTCCACTTGCTTCACTGCTTCTTATGGGTAGAGGTAACAAAATAATGTCAAACAATATTAACAAAATGGCAAGAACACACGATTTAGCTAGGTGGAAGAGTTTTCTTCTGTTTCTCTTTTCTTGGATAAGTAGTCTGTTTCTATCCTTATCCTCACTGTAGTCAGCTGAATAAAAAATCGCAATTTATGGTTTTCCACCTTGTATTCATAGGAGATACTCAATAAAATGCTTTTTCAACAGTTGTCTAAGACCTCTGTTTAACCAGCTTCGAAGTAGAATTTTTAGGAGATGAAGAGCTCTTGGAGTAGGACTTTTCATATAGAAAACAATTTAATTAGTGACATTCTGCTTCCATTTAAATAAATAAGAATTTGTGGGATTTGATTTCTAAGAAATCATCTTCACTGAGTTTGCAAATTACTTCCCCCGTAACTACCACCATTCTTGAGATAGATGCCAGTTGGATCTATCAATGGGAGTCCAGCAAAAGGTCAAACTTAGGTGACTGCCTACCCTTTGGAGAGTTAAAGGATGAAGTCCCTGGATTTTGTCAATTCTGAAAGTGAATACTTTGTATATCACTGTTTTACTAAATTCAGACTCATCTTTATAGTTTCTATTTCAAAAAAGTTAACTGACTTTAGATTTGCAGCAATCTTAGATTACTTTGGAAATAAATATCACAGCACTTAACAATGAATAACATTTAGTTGACTAAACAATTTAGTAGCTCTTAATTAACTGGATTTATTAATCTCAAAGCTGATGTAGGTTTAACATTTTGCATTTGCTTCTTTTAGTAATGTAAAAGAAGGCAACTTCTATAAAGGAATTTCTTCTTCTATTGTCTTGTCTAGATACTTCGTAGTGAACTGACTGCAAAACAATCAACCTATATGCCTTAGAATATCATACCTCATGCACCTTGCTAAAAATTTTACAAACATTGATACAGCCTTTGAAGTCAGAGTACAGGCTTTAAATTCTCATCTATAAATGTAGATAGAAATAATAATACTAAACTCACAAAGTGCTATCATGGATAGATGAGATGCAGATACAGAGCACTTAGAGAAGTGCTGGGCATACAGGAAAGCACTCAGTATATATAAGATATTATTGTTTTATCATTACCATTATTACTCTGTAACAAATTTTATTTAGTCTATTCTATCCCATTGTCATAATAAAGAATCCACTTGCAATGCAGGAGACATAAGAGACACAGTTTCTATACCTGGGTCGGCAAGACACTCAAGAGAAGGAAATGGCAACCCACTCCAGTATTCTTGCCTGGGAAATCTCATAGACAGAAGAGCCTTGTGGGTATATTCCATGAGGGCCCCAAGTGTCAGACATGACTTAGTGATAGACTAACTGCCAACAATTGCACATATATGCATATATACATATATATATACATATATATATATATAATACATATATAACCAATTACATATTATGTATACATATATATAATATATACAAATGTGTGACATAATATTATACTATACTACCATTTTCTACACTTCACAGACAAAGTGACTGAGTCTTAGTTTAGTCAAATTGCTAGTGTCATAGGGATGCATATTTTGGAACTGGGACTCAAGCCTAGGCAACTAACATGATGCTATATAACTTTTGACCATACACTTGTAAACTGTGAGTTTTTCCACAGGGAAATTATTTCTCTGATACTAAGTTGCTTCAGTCATGTCTGACTCTTTGCAATCTTGAGGACCCTAGCCTACCAGGCTCCTCTGTCCACGGCAGGAGAGTTCTTAACCACCAAGTCTACCTAGAAAGCCCCTCTGTCTAATAGACCAATCCTATAATTTGAAAAATCAAGCAAATGAACAGGAAATATTTCTGGTTTACCAGGGAATATGAAGAAAAGAAGTTGGAAATAAGTATTGGTAAACTTGGAATTTGAAAGCAAAAGGACCAACTGGCTGATAGATAAATTAATATAAATGTATAAAAAGATTAGGGGAAAGAATGATAGGGCTAATGGTCAATTAGAGTATCAGTTTCAGTCACTTTGATTCTTGTCACATAGAAATGTGAGTACACCATAACTAATTTCTCAACAAGAGACTGTCATCCACATATTTATCTGATTTTAAAAATGTGAATTATTTCAACAAAGTTTAAAGCACTGTAAGTCTAAACAAAGTAATTCAACTGATTCAATTTGACCAATAATCTCCATAAAATAAACTCTGAAGCACAGACTCCTGAGTGATGAATTTCTGGTAAATGGTTGCATTCCTAAGGAACTGAATACTTTTTAATATCATCTGCCCAAGTAATTTTCTCATACATGAGTGGTTGCACTGACTGAATAAATTCCACTTGGAGACTTAGCTTCACTCATATAGTGAATGCACTGCAGTCAAACTAGGAGATGGAAAAAAGTTCTAATTACCCTCAGTTGTGGACACTCATGTAGTCTTGCTTCTTCAAATTCACATAAGACACTATACAGTATGGTCCTGGCCATTAATTCACTTATCATATATTTCCCAATTTTATCCCCTGAAACATGTCTGTCAATTTTTTTATACTCATTTTCCCCCTGATTTATTGATTTACCTAGATTAGATTACTATAATGATATTCTCTCTACATGGATGAAAGTCTCAAAAAAAAAAAAAAAAAAAAAAAGGTTAAACCTTGCCTGATCTTCTCCTAATCTTTATAATCATTATTTAGAATCTGAATTTATCCTAAAGAGACATCCTTGAGGGAAAAATATCACTACCTCCTACCACAGAAACATTGATTCTACCTGGAGACTTCTACAGTTGAACTTCAATCAATTGATTGCTTAACTGAATACTGACAGTAGCAGAGTGACTCAGCCTGACACACTTAGAATATATTTTACACTAACATTGGTATTTTTATAAAATAAAATTATTTTTATTGTCATATATGTGTAACTTTGAGATATCTACTTGAATTTAGACTGTTAATGCATAAGGACCATAACATTGCTATCTTGTGTCATACAGAACAAAGCATTTAGAACCATAGTTCCAAGAGACAGATGTACCTCAATGTTCATGGAAGCACTATTAACAATAGCTAGGATATGGAAACCATTTAAATGTCCATCGACAGATGAATGAACAAAGAAAAAGTGGTACATATATACATTGGAATGTTACTCAGCCATAAAAAGGAATAAAATTGAGTGAAGAGAATGAACCTAGAGTATGTAATAGAGTGTAGTAAGTCAGAAACAGAAAAACAAATATCATATATTAATGCATATATATGGAATCTAGAAAAATAGTATTGATGAATCTATTTTCAGTGTAGGCATAGAGACACATGTCATGGGCAAGTAAAGGCATGTTCGCTTCTCACAGGAACAATTAAGAAAAGATATCTGGGCTGAGTAGACAAATGTCTCCTCACAATAAGGATAAGTGCTGACTGCAAGCCTCACCTCTCTGAGACCAATACAGACCACAAAGTTCTTTCTCTTGCCCGCTTTTTAATTATAATGAAACACTTTACAATTTGGAACTCCCTTTGTAACTTAAGAATTGTAAGAATGTTTCCCCTGGAAAGCAAAGGTGTTGATGGGAGAGAAGGGCTCCAGTGATGACCTCTTTTGCATCTCTAGAGAAACCAAAAAGCTTCTTTATAATTACTAGTTAACTTGAGATTTCTAGTTGAAAAAAATATAAAAAGGGTAAAGGAAGATTGTGCGGGAGACTCGCTCACGGTTATCGGCTGCACCCGATGTGAGGTCAAGACAATCCAGCTCTGGGGTAAGAACATCTGTTTGCATTTGATTGAGTTCTGACTTTACTTAACTGAGTTGTGAATATTTGCACTTGCCTTTTTTGAATCTTGATTAATAGAATCTTGATTCTGATTATTATATGCTTTTTGATTAATAAACCCACTCTTGGTTTGACAATACTTGAGACCATGACACTTTATTGTCGAAATCCAAGGCTCATGACTGAAGGAACTACACCGTGTCTGTGAAAAAGTCTCTGATCTATTTAACATAGTGCTTCTTAGTGAGAACTAGTGAGAATAGTAATCAGAGTAAGCTCCAGCACCGTGCCCATGACACACAGATAGGGGCTTGAATTCTAGACATGGAGAAGGGGAAGGTGGGGAGAAATGAGAGAGTAGCATTGACATATATAGATTATGATGTTTAAAATAGCTAGTGTGAAGCCACTGTATGTCACAGAGACCACAGCTCAGAGATCTGTGATGACTTGGATGGTTGGGATGAAGGCGGAGGTTCTCAAAAGGGAAGGGATATACATAGCTGATTCACTTCGTTGTAAAATCTAACACAACCTTTGAAAGCAATTAAGCTCCAAAATAAACAAATAAATACATGGTAAATACCAGAACTACAATAAAATCAGTTTTTTTCTTGTCACATTAAAAATAATAAAATTAAAAATTACTTTCTTGATAAGTTATCTGCCTCCATTTTGACATTTATAATAATTACTATAGTTTTCTGACTAAGAAATTAAGATAGAGTTCTGATTACATTTAGAATGTTGGGAAGTTTCCCCTCTTCTAAATGTAATCATTTCTAAAATGTGATTAGTCTACCTTTAATCATTTTTACCATTCCATTTGTCAGCCATCACATTAGGTCTTATTTTACATTCATTTTCCTAAAGTAAACTAGTTTGCCGGTTTTGCAACCAAAAGAAGATTTCAAAAGAGGAAACCTGATGACCTCTTTTGCATCTCTAGAGAAACCAAAAAGCTTCTTTATAATTACTAGTTAACTTGAGATTTCTAGTTGAAAAAGATATAAAAAGGGTAAAGGAAGATTGTGCGGAGACTCGCTCACGGTTATCGGCTGCACCGATGTGAGGTCAGGACAATCCAGCTCTGGGGTAAGAACATCTGTTTGCATTTGATTGAGTTCTGACTTTACTTAACTGAGTTGTGAATATTTGCACTTGCCTTTTTTGAATCTTGATTAATAGAATCTTGATTCTGATTATTATATGCTTTTTGATTAATAAACCCACTCTTGGTTTGACAATACTTGAGACCATGACACTTTATTGTCGAAATCCAAGGCTCATGACTGAAGGAACTACACCGTGTCTGTGAAAAAGTCTCTGATCTATTTAACATAGTGCTTCTTAGTGAGAACTAGTGAGAATAGTAATCAGAGTAAGCTCCAGCACCGTGCCCATGACACACAGATAGGGGCTTGAATTCTAGACATGGAGAAGGGGAAGGTGGGGAGAAATGAGAGAGTAGCATTGACATATATAGATTATGATGTTTAAAATAGCTAGTGTGAAGCCACTGTATGTCACAGAGACCACAGCTCAGAGATCTGTGATGACTTGGATGGTTGGGATGAAGGCGGAGGTTCTCAAAAGGGAAGGGATATACATAGCTGATTCACTTCGTTGTAAAATCTAACACAACCTTTGAAAGCAATTAAGCTCCAAAATAAACAAATAAATACATGGTAAATACCAGAACTACAATAAAATCAGTTTTTTTTTTCTTGTCACATTAAAAATAATAAAATTAAAAATTACTTTCTTGATAAGTTATCTGCCTCCATTTTGACATTTATAATAATTACTATAGTTTTCTGACTAAGAAATTAAGATAGAGTTCTGATTACATTTAGAATGTTGGGAAGTTTCCCCTCTTCTAAATGTAATCATTTCTAAAATGTGATTAGTCTACCTTTAATCATTTTTACCATTCCATTTGTCAGCCATCACATTAGGTCTTATTTTACATTCATTTTCCTAAAGTAAACTAGTTTGCCGGTTTTGCAACCAAAAGAAGATTTCAAGAGGAAAATGACAGCACAGTTTTAAACTTGACATTAAGATCAGACAATTCGGACCACAAAAGGCTTCCCTGGTTGTAGTAGAAATAAAGAACCTACCTCCCAAGGCAGGGAACTTAAGAGACATGGGTTGCATCCCTATGTGAAGAATATCTGCTGCAGGAGGACATGACGAGTCACTGTAATATTCTTGCCTGGGGAATCCCATGGACAGAAGAGCCTGGTGGGCTGCAGTCCATAGGGTCACAAAGAAACAGACATGACTGGAGCAACTTAGAGTGCACACATGGAGCACATACAGTCTATAGATATTTCCCAACCATGCCCCCTAGTCAACCTAATGTAATAAACTTAAAATGCTTCAAAAGATGGCTTAGAAAAATGTAAAGGATTTGGCAATATACACAAAGATTCTTTTGTCTTTCCTACAGGAAAATGAAATAATCACAGACCAATATGGGATACATTTTCATCATGGTAAAATATCTATTTTACCATGATCTTATGATCACAATCAGCAGCATAGCTAGAATGAGGAATTGAAATTAACTTCATATGTCATTCTTTATACCAAACACCTTCAAATGTGACAGACACAGTAATGAGATAATATTTATTCAGTATTTGAAGTGAAATTTTTAATTTGAAATCTCTTGATGGATTGATCTGTGATTTCTGTAAAAAGGCAACAGAGTACATAATGTTTGTCCTATCCTATTTCCTTCCATTTAATTTATATTTTCACTTTTCATTTTCAATCATACAAACTGCATCACACAAAAAGCAAAGCAGTGCAAGAAAGTGGCAGTTGCGATGTGTGTGGTCAGGGAGTGATTGCAGACATTAGAGTTACAGTCAGTGACTAAAAATCAAGAAGTCAAGCTCAATATTTAATTAGTTGAAAATTTAGAGTGGCATGGGGTAAAAACCAAGGCTTTGTGAATGGATGGATGGATTTTTGTGGGAAAGTAGTAAAACTGTTTTCTTGTTTTTAAATGTGATTAGTCTACCTTTAATCATTTTTACCATTCCATTTGTCAGCCATCACATTAGGTCTTATTTTACATTCATTTTCCTAAAGTAAACTAGTTTGCCGGTTTTGCAACCAAAAGAAGATTTCAAGAGGAAAATGACAGCACAGTTTTAAACTTGACATTAAGATCAGACAATTCGGACCACAAAAGGCTTCCCTGGTTGTAGTAGAAATAAAGAACCTACCTCCCAAGGCAGGGAACTTAAGAGACATGGGTTGCATCCCTATGTGAAGAATATCTGCTGCAGGAGGACATGACGAGTCACTGTAATATTCTTGCCTGGGGAATCCCATGGACAGAAGAGCCTGGTGGGCTGCAGTCCATAGGGTCACAAAGAAACAGACATGACTGGAGCAACTTAGAGTGCACACATGGAGCACATACAGTCTATAGATATTTCCCAACCATGCCCCCTAGTCAACCTAATGTAATAAACTTAAAATGCTTCAAAAGATGGCTTAGAAAAATGTAAAGGATTTGGCAATATACACAAAGATTCTTTTGTCTTTCCTACAGGAAAATGAAATAATCACAGACCAATATGGGATACATTTTCATCATGGTAAAATATCTATTTTACCATGATCTTATGATCACAATCAGCAGCATAGCTAGAATGAGGAATTGAAATTAACTTCATATGTCATTCTTTATACCAAACACCTTCAAATGTGACAGACACAGTAATGAGATAATATTTATTCAGTATTTGAAGTGAAATTTTTAATTTGAAATCTCTTGATGGATTGATCTGTGATTTCTGTAAAAAGGCAACAGAGTACATAATGTTTGTCCTATCCTATTTCCTTCCATTTAATTTATATTTTCACTTTTCATTTTCAATCATACAAACTGCATCACACAAAAAGCAAAGCAGTGCAAGAAAGTGGCAGTTGCGATGTGTGTGGTCAGGGAGTGATTGCAGACATTAGAGTTACAGTCAGTGACTAAAAATCAAGAAGTCAAGCTCAATATTTAATTAGTTGAAAATTTAGAGTGGCATGGGGTAAAAACCAAGGCTTTGTGAATGGATGGATGGATTTTTGTGGGAAAGTAGTAAAACTGTTTTCTTGTTTTTAAAGTACTGCCTGATCAAAGGAATAATATAAACATTTCTAGCTCTTTGTAATGTCCAAATTTAAAGCATATGGCATCCTGATACTCTTCAAAGTGTGATAAAGAATTTCTTACAATATCATAGCAAGGTAGCAAAGCCAGTCAAGTTACTGATTGCCCATTTTGGGGAGTTATGCATTACTCAAGATTGCACAGATAAATGATAAACTTTGTAGTCTATCACTAGGAAATGTGAAGACTTCTTTCTAAATATTTAGTTGATAACTGATAGACAGTCCACATATCAATAAAAATATCACAGTGAGTAGTATGAGAATGAAAAAAAAATAAGATAGAGAGCAAGCGAGCGAGAGAAAATAATAATAATAATAATAATAATAAAAGATCTCAGACTCAATGGAGCTCAACAACCACATTAAAATGCTATCATTATGTATAACATGATAGCTATTAGCTATTCTAAAAATAAAGTCATCTTGCAAAGAATGTAGTGAACACTTTTTTGTCAACAATTATCATTGTTTGCTTAAATAGCAACCAAAGGTCGTGTTAGCATTCATGCACTTATAAATGTTGCTTTCTCCTTGGGTCTAACAGTAATGTTGCAAAACATTTTCCCTTAAAATCAAGTGTCTTTATTTTAAGTACAGTTATTGTCAGTATAATCAGGGAAGTTAATATAGAGAACTATCTTTTTTGTTATGCTTCAAAAATACCACTTCTTTGTCATAAGCATAGTAACCTTTCCTCAAGATTACTTCAAAGATCATTCTAAATCAACTTATGTAGTTTAATGTTTGCCATTTATTCCAAATACTGTTAAAATATATAGGCTTACCTGATAACTCGAATGATAAGAGTCTGCTTGCAATGCAGGAGACCTGGATTTGATCCCTGGGTCAAGAAGATTCCCTTGAAAAGGGAATGGTTACCCACTCCAAGATCCTTGCCTGGAGAATTCCATGGACAGAAGAGCCTGAGTGAGTGACTAACACTTAAAATATGCAATTTGTGTAATAGTAAGCTCAAGACTTCTGTCTAGAGTTTTTTCTCTGAGCTAATGCTTCAAAAATAACTTTTATAATACTGTTTCTTTTATGAAACTCTAAGAATAAAATCTCAGAAACCATTATTTATATGATGAATCTATGACTTTCCAAATTAACTTGAAATGCAATACAGAAATTCTCTTTTTGTCATGATCTTGTTGAATAACACGTTGCTATCTATTGTTTAAAAAAAAAAACAAAAAACAATAAACCTCAAAGCAAAAGGTGGGGGTGGGGGGGGGATGTGCTATTAGAAATCTCTGTCTACATCCAGGATTTTATTTAATGGTTAAACAGCAGTATTTTAGAATTTATTGGTGAATGAACTTAGTAACAGAGGCATTTAAACTGCTTTTAAATTGCTGTTTTGAGATAAACTTATAGCCTTCTATTTATTTACTTTATTATCAAAGTAACATACTTCAAAAAGTAAAGACTTGTCCTTTTTTCTCAAGTCATATCTAATAAAACTCTCTCACATTAATGTTTGTGTTTATTTGTCACAGTGTAAAGAAATATTTAAATATTTTTATGGTTTACTAATGTATGTGGTAGGAATAGACTCTGTTTTAAAAGTCTCAAATATATAACACACAACTCTCAGAAAGATTTTAAACATTGATTGTCATCACAATTTACAATAAAGTAAAAAAAAAAGTACCCAAAATGTCTTTCTCAGATTATATGTAGAATGTAACTGACACACTTCTCACTGCTAGCAATTGTCATGCTAGTGCAAAACTAGTTGTGGCTTTTGCATTGTAGAAATTTGCTGTTTGATATTTGATAATGAATGTGAAACTGATAGTGTTAGGCACTCAGTCATGTCAGACTCTGCAACTCCATGGACTGAACCTACCAGGCTCCTCTGTCCCTGAAATTTTCTATGTAAGAAAACTGGATTGGGTTGCCATTTCCTTTTCCAGGGGCTCTTCCTGACCCAGGGATCAAACTCATGTCTCCTGCATTGCAGGCAGATTTTTTACCATCTGACTAGTCATAATTAATAAATATGGCTATGCTATACATAATTTTAATGCATATTTCTCTCTTTATTTTTGTTAATTATTTTATTACTAATGATTTATTACTTGTTATTTATTTTATATTTATTTTAGACAAGGGAAATGATGTTAAAAAAAAAAGAAAATTTAATTAATTGTCATAGACTACTGGAGAGAACTCACAACATCAACAACACATTTGACCCAGGAAATGCTAGTGAGAATTCTTGGCTCAAGAAGTTTTGCAAAGAAGACAAGAGCCTTGAAATCAAGGGCATAGTAACTGGCCATCAGAAATTAGCATAAACTAATTGAGAGGATCATCAAAACTGATCCTCTTACAACTACTTGGGATGTTGCCAAAGAACTCTGCATTGACTGTTTTAAGGTTGTTTGGAATTTGAAGTAAATTAGGAAGGTGAATAAGCTTGACTAGTGGATTCTTCATGCAGTGACTGAAAATTTAAAAAGAAAAAAGAAATTGTGGTTTGAAGTGCCATCTTCTCTTATTGTATGCAACAAAAACAACCCATTTCTCAATCGGTTTGTGTGACAAAAAGTAAATTTTATAAGACAACTAATGACAAATGGTTCAGTGGTTGGAATGAGAAGGTCCAAAGTACTTACCAAAGCCAAACTAGCATCAAAAATGTCACTGTCACTGTTTGGTGGACTGCTGTCTGTCTGATCCACTACAGCTTTCTGAATCCCCTCAAAACCATTACATTTGAGAAGTATGCTCAGCTAATTGCTGAGATCCACCAAAAACTGGATATCTCCAGCCATCAACAATCAAAAGAAAGGACTCAATTTTTCTCCATGACAATGCTTGAGTGCACATCACATATTCAATGCTTCAAAAGTTGAATGAATTGGGCTATGAAGTTTTGACTCATTCACTATATTCACCTGACCTCTCACCAAATGATTATCACTTCCTCAAGCATCTTGACAACTTTTCTTCAGGGAATAAGCTTCCACCACCAGTAGGATGCAGAAAGCACCTTCCAAGATTTCACTGAATCCCTAAGCACAGATTTTTATGCTACAGTAATAAACCAAAGTATTTTTTATTGGAAACAGCGTGCTAATTATAATGGTTTCTATTACAATTAATAAAGATAATTACAGTGACTTAAAATTCAGTCCAAAACCACACTTACATTTGCATCAACCTAAATAGCTTCCTTTAGGGAATCAAAGGTAAATTTACACATGGTGGAAATATAATGACCAGAATACTTCGGTGAATTATTGTATATGGAAATGGCACATGTCATATGCTTTTATAATAAGAAAACCCATTTGAAATAGTATCAGTGCTGAGATCTAGAGTATAACTCTAGTATATGTAAACAGTATCATCAATATGAAAATTCAGTAAGATGCACAAAGATCTACAATAATTTTTCAATTTGACACATAACACAGGGCTAAACACAAGTGTTTGTCATAAAAAATATATTTTTCTTTTTATTCACTCATTTTTTAAGTTTTTTTTTTTTTTTGTATTTTTAGAGTTTCATTATTTACTACCACACATCAATCTGAATCAGCCATAGGTATACATATGTCCCACCTCTCTGAAACATTCCTCCCATCTCCCCCATCTAATCCCTCTAGGTTGTTATAGAGCCCCTGTTTGATTTTCCTTTGTCTTACAGCATATTCTCATTAGTTATCTATTTTACGTCTTGTAAGTTTCCATGTTACTCTTTCCATACATCTCGCCCATTGCTCACTCACCTCAATGTCCATAAGTCTGTTCTCTATGTCTGTTTCTACATTGCTACTCTGCATATGCATTTATCACTACCATCTTTCAACATATCGTATATATGTGTTAGTATATAAAGCTTATCTTCCTCTTTCTGACTTGCGGTTCTAGGTCATTCACATCATTAGAACTGACGCAACTACATTTTGTTTCATGACTGAGTAGCATCACATATTCAGCTTCAAAAGTTGAATGAATTGGGCTATGAAGTTTTGACTCATTCACTATATTCACCTGACCTCTCACCAAATGATTATCACTTCCTCAAGCATCTTGACAACTTTTCTTCAGGGAATAAGCTTCCACCACCAGTAGGATGCAGAAAGCACCTTCCAAGATTTCACTGAATCCCTAAGCACAGATTTTTATGCTACAGTAATAAACCAAAGTATTTTTTATTGGAAACAGCGTGCTAATTATAATGGTTTCTATTACAATTAATAAAGATAATTACAGTGACTTAAAATTCAGTCCAAAACCACACTTACATTTGCATCAACCTAAATAGCTTCCTTTAGGGAATCAAAGGTAAATTTACACATGGTGGAAATATAATGACCAGAATACTTCGGTGAATTATTGTATATGGAAATGGCACATGTCATATGCTTTTATAATAAGAAAACCCATTTGAAATAGTATCAGTGCTGAGATCTAGAGTATAACTCTAGTATATGTAAACAGTATCATCAATATGAAAATTCAGTAAGATGCACAAAGATCTACAATAATTTTTCAATTTGACACATAACACAGGGCTAAACACAAGTGTTTGTCATAAAAAATATATTTTTCTTTTTATTCACTCATTTTTTAAGTTTTTTTTTTTTTTTTGTATTTTTAGAGTTTCATTATTTACTACCACACATCAATCTGAATCAGCCATAGGTATACATATGTCCCACCTCTCTGAAACATTCCTCCCATCTCCCCCATCTAATCCCTCTAGGTTGTTATAGAGCCCCTGTTTGATTTTCCTTTGTCTTACAGCATATTCTCATTAGTTATCTATTTTACGTCTTGTAAGTTTCCATGTTACTCTTTCCATACATCTCGCCCATTGCTCACTCACCTCAATGTCCATAAGTCTGTTCTCTATGTCTGTTTCTACATTGCTACTCTGCATATGCATTTATCACTACCATCTTTCAACATATCGTATATATGTGTTAGTATATAAAGCTTATCTTCCTCTTTCTGACTTGCGGTTCTAGGTCATTCACATCATTAGAACTGACGCAACTACATTTTGTTTCATGACTGAGTAGTATTCAATTATATATTGTATTCTATTTTATATTGTATATTTGTACCACAGCCTCTTTATCCATTCATCTGTCAATCGATATCAAGGTTGCTTCCATGTTCAAGCTATTGTAAATAGTGCTGAAATTTAAAAATTGCATATATGTGACTTTTTCAATTTTGATTTTCTCAGGGTATATGTCAGGTAGTAGGATTTCTGGGTGATATGGTGGTTCTAATTCTAGTTTTTTAAGTAATCTGTATACTGTCCTCCATAGTGGCTGTCTTAATTTACATTCTCACTAACAGTGCAAGAGAGCTCCCTTTACTCCACACCCGCTCTAGCATTATTATCTGTAGATGTTTTGATGTTGATCATTCTGACTGTTGTGAGGTGATAGCTCATTGTAGTTTTGATTTGCACTTCTCTAATAATGAGTAATGGTGATCATCTTTTCTTATTTCATTGTTTCATCTGTATGTTTTCTTTGGAGAGATGTCTGTGTAGGTCTTTTCCCCATTTATTGATTGCATTGTTTGGTTATTTGCTGTTGAATTGTACAAGCTGCTTGTATATTTGAAAATTAGTTCTGTGTTGATTGTTTCATTTTCTATTATTTTCCCACATAGAGGGTTGTTTTCTACCTTGTTTATTGATTTTTTTGCTGTACAAAGGCATTTACATTTAATTAGGTCTCACTTGTTTATTTTTGTTTTTTTTTTTCATTACTCTAGAGAGTGGATCATAGCAGATCTTGCTTTGATTTATGTCATCAAGTGTTCTGCCTATGTTTTTCTGTAAGAATTCCATGGTTTCTCATCTTAAATTTAGGTCTTAATCCATTTTGAGTTTCTCTTTGTGTATGGTGTTAGGAAGTGTTCTTTTACACATAGATGTCCAGTTTTCCCAGCACAACTTTTTAAAGAGGCTATCTTTACTCCATTGTATATTCTTGACTGTTCTGTCAAAAAGTAAGGTATCTATAAGAGTGTGGGTTTATCTCTGGGCTCTCTATCTTGTTCCATTGGTCTATATTTCTGGTTTTGTTCCACTACCATACTGTCTTGATAACTATCACTTTGTAGTATAGTCCGAAGTCAGGAAGGTTGATTCCCTCAATTCCATTCTTTCTTCCAAACATTGATTTGGTTATTCGGGGTCTTTTGTGTTTCCATACGAATTGTGATTTGTTGTTGTTGCTGTTCTAGTTTTGTGAAAAATGTCATTGGTAATTTTATAGATATTGCATTGATTCTACAGATTACATTTGGTAGTATTTCCACAATATTGACTCTTCCAACCCAGGACCATGGTACACTTCCCCATCTGTTTATGTTATCTTTGATTTCTTCCATCAGTTTCTTATAAGTTTCTGTGTACAGTTATCTTTTTCACCTTAAGTAGGTTTATTCCTAGATATTGTAACATTTTGATTGCAATGGTGAATGGGATTGCAACCTTGATTTCTCTTTCTGATTTTTCATTGTTAGTATATAGGAATGCAAGTGATTTATTTGTAATGATTTCATATCCTGCAACTTCTCTAAATTCACTGATTAGCTATAGTAATTTTCTGATAGTATCTTTAGGGTTTTCTATGTATAGTATCCTGTCATCCTCAAACACTGAGAGTTTCAGTCCTTCTTTTCCAATCTAGTTTCCTTTTATTTTATTTTGTATTTTCTATAATTGTCACAGCTAGACTTCCATGACTATTTTGAACAGTGGTAAGAGTAGACACCCCTGTCTTGTTCCTGATCTTAGAAGGAATGGTTTCAGTTATTCACCATGGAGAATAATGTTTGCTTTGGGCTTATCACACATGGCTTTCATTGTGTTGAGTCTGGTTCCTTCTATGCCCATTTTTTGAAGACGTTTTATCATAAATGGATGGTAGATTTTGTCAAAGGCTTATTCTACATCTATTGAGATTATCATACAATTTTTCAATTTGTTAAGATTGGTGTACAAGATGATGTATCAGATTGAATGATTTGCTAAGTTCTGCCTATGTTTTCTGTAAGAATTCCATGGTTTCTCATCTTAAATTTAGGTCTTAATCCATTTTGAGTTTCTCTTTGTGTATGGTGTTAGGAAGTGTTCTTTTACACATAGATGTCCAGTTTTCCCAGCACAACTTTTTAAAGAGGCTATCTTTACTCCATTGTATATTCTTGACTGTTCTGTCAAAAAGTAAGGTATCTATAAGAGTGTGGGTTTATCTCTGGGCTCTCTATCTTGTTCCATTGGTCTATATTTCTGGTTTTGTTCCACTACCATACTGTCTTGATAACTATCACTTTGTAGTATAGTCCGAAGTCAGGAAGGTTGATTCCCTCAATTCCATTCTTTCTTCCAAACATTGATTTGGTTATTCGGGGTCTTTTGTGTTTCCATACGAATTGTGATTTGTTGTTGTTGCTGTTCTAGTTTTGTGAAAAATGTCATTGGTAATTTTATAGATATTGCATTGATTCTACAGATTACATTTGGTAGTATTTCCACAATATTGACTCTTCCAACCCAGGACCATGGTACACTTCCCCATCTGTTTATGTTATCTTTGATTTCTTCCATCAGTTTCTTATAAGTTTCTGTGTACAGTTATCTTTTTCACCTTAAGTAGGTTTATTCCTAGATATTGTAACATTTTGATTGCAATGGTGAATGGGATTGCAACCTTGATTTCTCTTTCTGATTTTTCATTGTTAGTATATAGGAATGCAAGTGATTTATTTGTAATGATTTCATATCCTGCAACTTCTCTAAATTCACTGATTAGCTATAGTAATTTTCTGATAGTATCTTTAGGGTTTTCTATGTATAGTATCCTGTCATCCTCAAACACTGAGAGTTTCAGTCCTTCTTTTCCAATCTAGTTTCCTTTTATTTTATTTTGTATTTTCTATAATTGTCACAGCTAGACTTCCATGACTATTTTGAACAGTGGTAAGAGTAGACACCCCTGTCTTGTTCCTGATCTTAGAAGGAATGGTTTCAGTTATTCACCATGGAGAATAATGTTTGCTTTGGGCTTATCACACATGGCTTTCATTGTGTTGAGTCTGGTTCCTTCTATGCCCATTTTTTGAAGACGTTTTATCATAAATGGATGGTAGATTTTGTCAAAGGCTTATTCTACATCTATTGAGATTATCATACAATTTTTCAATTTGTTAAGATTGGTGTACAAGATGATGTATCAGATTGAATGATTTGCTAATATTGTGGAATCCTTGCATGCCTGGAATAAACCCGACTTGATCATGGTATATGAGGGTTTGATGTTTCGTTGAATTCTGTTTGCTTGAATTTTATTGAGTATTTTTCCATCTATATTCATCAGTGGTATTTGCCAGTACTTTTCTTTTTCTGTGTGTTGTCTTTGCCTAGTTTTGGTCTCAGGGTAGATTGACCTCATAGAATTAGTTTGGCAGTGCTCCATCTTGTGCAACTTTTTGAAAGAGCTTTAGAAGGATAGGGATTATGTATTCTCTAAATTATTGATAGAATTCACTTGTGAAACCATCTGACCTTGGATTTTTATTTTTTGGGAGATTATTTATCACAAATTTGACTTCTGTGCTAGTATTTGGATAGTTCATAATTTCTGTTTCTTCCTGGTTCAGTCTTGTAGGATTGCACTTATTTAAGGATATGCTAGTTTCTTCCAAGTTGTCCCTTTTATTGTCAGATACTTGTTCAGAATAGTCATTTATAGTTTTTTGTACTTCTCAATTTTCTATTGTAACCTCTCCTTTTTCATTTCTAATTTTGTTGATTTGACTCTTCTTTCTTTTTTTCTTGATGAGTCTGGCTAAAGGTTTGTCAATTTTATTTATTTATTTATTTTGAAGAACTAGCTCTGGGTTTTATAAATCTTTACCAATTTTTTTCACTTATTTTTTTTATTTATCTTTACTTGATCTTTATGACTTATTTGTTCTGCTAACTTCAGGATTTTTGTTCTTCTATTGTAGCTGTTTTAAGTACAGCATTAGGTTGTCAATTCCATGTTCTTTTTGTTTATTGAAGTAGGATTGTATTGCTATGAAATTCCCTCTTAGAACTGTTCTTGTTGGATCCCATAGGTTTTCAGGTGCCAGGTTTTAATTGTCACATTCTTCTAAGAATATTTTTAATTGTCTTTTTTATTTTGTTGTTTGGTTTTTTTGTTTGTTTGTTTGTTTAGAAATGTATTAACACCCACGTGTTTGTATTTTTTCCAGTGTTTATCTTGTGATTGATATCTAGTCTCATAGCCTTGTGGTTGGAACAGATGTTTGATATAATTTCGATTTTCTTGGTCTGTGGCAGTAAACAACAAAACTCTGCAATTTTTTTTTTTAAATAAATAGAAAATAAATAAAATAATTTCAATTTTCTTAAATTTCCTGAGGTTTGATTTGTGACCCACGATGTGGTCTATCTTGGAGAGTGTTCCATATACACTTGAGAAGAAAATGTATTTTTCTGCATTTGGATGGAATCTCCTAAAGATATCAATGAAGTTCATTTAATGTGTCATTTAAGGCTTGTGTTTCCTTATTAATTTTCTGATTTGATGATCTGCCCATTGGTATAAGTGGTGTGTTAAAGTTCCCTACTATTATTGTGTTATTGTCAGTTTCTCCTTTTATGTCTGATAGTGTTGCTGTATGTATTTATGTGTTTCTATGTTTTATGCACAAATATTTATAAGTGCCGTGTCTTCCTCTTTGATCTCTTTATCACTATGTAGGGTCCTGCCTTGTCTCTGATAATATTAATTTTTAGGTCTTTTTTTGTGTGATATGGGGATTGCTAATCCAGCATTCTTGATAGGTGAGAGATGACAGAATGTTATCATGAACAATGTAGGATTTTTCATCTCCAATGGAGAAGAATTCACATAGGGATCAAAAGCTTCGGTGATGTTCACTCAGAGCTTCATGCAGTGAAAAGTTTATCAAACTAAGAAAGGATAGGGAAAAGCTTCCAGCATAGACGCTGGAAGGGGGATAGAAGAGTATCCCCCTTTGCCAGTGGAAGCATGATAATTTGTATCTTCCAGTCAGTTACCAAAACAATAAATCAAAAGAATATCTTAAGGTTGTAAAGGCCCTTTAGACCTACACACACGACATTAACATGTGGTTAGCTAGGAGAGTCTCCAGGTCTCAGGGCTAGGTGAGACATTCTAATGTAAATGCCCAGATGAACATAAGACTAGAAGCTTTCAGTTCCAACGTTGAAGATCTTTGCCTTTACTTCTCCTTGTGCTTCCTCTTCTCCTCCTTGTCCTTGGGACCCACTAGCCTCCTTGTCAATTCTGCCTATGAACCCCTTTCATTCTGTACCCCTTTCATTCTTTTCATTTCCATTTGTATGGAGTATATATTTTACATTCTCACACTTTCAGTCTATATGTTTCTTTAAGTTTGAAGTGAATTTCTTGTAAGCAGCACGTATATGGCCTCTATTTTTTGTATCCTTTCAATCAGTCTGTGTCTTTTGGTTGGAGTATTTAATCCATTTAAATTTAAAATAATTATTGGCACATAACGTTCTTATTTCCATCTTCTTAAATGTTAGAGGCTCGTTTTGTTGGTATTTTTCTTCTCTTGTGTTTGCTGACTGTATAAGACCATTTAACATTTGTTGTAAGGCTGGTTTTGTGGTACTAAATTCTGGTAACTTTTGTTTGTCTGTAAAGCTTTTGATTTCTCCATCAAGAGTGAGGGAGTTTCTTGCTGGATAGAGCAATCTCTGTAGTAGGTTTTTCCCTTTCATCACTTTAAATATGTCCTGCCATTCCTTTCTGGCCTGCAAAGTTTCTGCTGAAAGATCAACTGTTAAACCTATGGGGTTTCCCTTGTATATCACTTGTGGATTTTCCCTTGCTTCTTTTAATATTCTTTCTTTGTGTTATTCTGTGTTGGCTTAATTAGTATGTTCCTTGGAATGTTTTTCCTAGGTTTATCCTGCATAGAACTCTGCACTTCTTGGAATTAACCTGACTATTTCCTTTCTCAAGTTGAGGAATTTTTCACTCTAATGTCTTCAAAATTTTTCTCATAGAATTTCTTTTATTAATCTATTTCTTTGGAACTATACTTTGAATGTTGATGTGTTTGATATTATCCCAGAGGTCTGAGAGTACTCTAAGTTCTTTCATTCTTTGAACTTTATTCTGTTCTTCCACAGTTATTTCCACCATTCTATCTTCCAGCTCATTTATCTATTCTGTCTCAGATACTCTACTGTTGATTACTTCTAGAGTATTTTTTTTAATTTCAGTAATTGTGTTGTTTTCTCTGTATTTGTTCTTAATTTTTTATATGTATTTGCTCAACGTGTTAATTGATTCTTGCATTTTCTCCATTCTATTTTCTAGGTTTTGGATCATCTTTGCTATATTCTGAATTTTCTTTCTGATAGGTGTCTAATTCATCTTCATTTATTTTGATTTGTGTGTTTGTAAGTTGTTCCTTCATTTGTGCAGTATTTCTCTACTTTTTCGTTAGTATTATTTTTTTAACTTATTGTGTTTCAGGTATCCTTTTCCAAGGCTTTGAGGTTGAATTGTTCTTTTCGTTTTGGTTTCTGCCTTCCCAAAGTTTTTCCAGCAGTTTGCATAAACTTTGTGTAGGGTGTGGGAGGGGTGAGCTTTAACATTTTATCATTATTTTTTTCCTCTGATAAGCAGGTCTGAGCTAGTTCTGCTGATGGTTGGTTTTGTATTTTTGTCTTGTGTTTTATCTGGATGAGACATCTTGCTCAAGTTGCTACCAGTGGTTGTTGATGCTGGGTGTGCATACGTGTGCTTGCTATTGTGGGAGTTCCTGCTCTTTATTATCCCCTAGTGTTAGGTGTTCTCTGGTATTGTAGGGTCTTAGAGTCAGTGCTCCATCTCCAAAGTCCATTAGTTTGATCTCTGCCTGGAGAATGGAGATTCATGGCTGGCTTATTATAGCATTAAATGCTATTAAAACAAATGTTCACAAATGAGGATCAGATGGTGTAGCTCTGATTAATGGCTATTAAAATATCATATAAATATTATCTAACATATTGGAATATACACACAAATATATACACCAATTACAAAAGCCCAAACAGTTAAAAAAAAAAGAAAAAAGAAAAAAAGAAAAGGACAGTAGATTTATCCAGAAAATAGAAGAAACTAACAATGATATCTACCAGTAAGAACCAAGCTAAGTAAAGCACAAATTGGATAACAATACTAGAGCAAGGTCCTAATTTAGGATATAGCAATCAAAAGAAAATAAACTGGGTATGCCTGTATGCACTTCACCATGAAATCCATGACTGCTGCCACACTGGGGCTATGTTGAAGCAGCATCATGGTGAGGTTTTGGTTACATTATGCATATGCTATGGCTGCTGCTACATCTGCTGTATCAGCCAAGAGAGAGGCTGTGTTATGGCTGCTGTGCCAGCCTGGAGAGAATTAAACTTGTCTGCAATCCCTTTGTCTCCTTCAGTTTCCTTGTGGCCTCCTAATTTGCACATTGCCTACCGTGTTCAGTAAACAGCGTGAACAGGAATATAACTGGCATCAGTAACATAATGAAGAGCAACAGAGTGGTATTCCCAGTGTGAAAGGAACTGCAGTGTCATGAGTCAGGAACTGCAGTGTCATGAGTCAGGAACTGCAGTGTCATGAGTCCTGCCTTCAGCCATCTATACTATCCTGAAGGAGGGAAATTTCCTAAACCCATCAACAGAGTGAAGAAAAGTCATTAAAGTTGAGGTACTGCCTTCAAGTAGAATAAGTATTCAGAAAATATGTTGAGTTATTTCTGATTAAGAACACGTATAAGAGTTAATACACAGAAATTTATTTGTGGTCAATTGCTACTTATCTCCAGAGTTTTCATGCTTCCAAATACTGAAAATTATCACTAAATAACTAAAGTTCAAAAAACAAAAAAAGAAAATGAACTTAGAAATATGAGAAAAAGAAAGAAGAGAATGAATGATAGAAAAGATAGAACAGAGGAGGAGCCAAGATGGCGGAGGAATAAGGAGAAGATTTCACCAGTTCCCCAACAGACACACCAGAACTAATCAAGAAAAGAACCACCACCAACAAACCTGCCTCTAGATGACAGAAGAATTCCATAGGTCCGCGAGAGTAGAAGAGTGAATAGCCAGAAATTTCCCAGAGCTAGGGTTCTAAGAATCTTCTATCCTAACCCTGACGCCGGACTGCACCAACGGAGAGCACACCAGCAAGTGCCCTAAAAGGGGACCTAAGTGGAGCCTTGGGGGAGAGAGGGCAGCGGCTCAGCGTGAAAACTCCAAGAATCCGCCCGGATCTCCGGCAGAAATTAAGACACTGCGAAGATAGGATATCGGAGCAGGGCCGAGCAGATTGCGCTTCCTGCCTAGCGACCTGAGGCCGGACAGAACGCGGGGAGTGCTGCCTAGAGACTGACATGGAGTCGGGAGGGAGTGCCCAGTGTGAAAGTCACGCTGCTCAGCCGTCGGGTGAAAATTGCGACTTTCCACCTGGCACCGGGTGAGTTCAAACACTCCTAGTTGGGGACTGACTGAAGGGGAAGTCTCCCACAGATTGCTGTCCAGGGACCAGGCTTGAACCAGACAGGGAAGCTTGTGCCTTCCTTGGGGACATGGAGGCGTAACCGGCAGTGTGCGTGCCGCCAGTGGCAGAGGAGCCCGTGCACCCCCATAGCTGTACCCCCATAGCTACACCCGCAGTGGAGGAATTCGGGAGAAGGGCAGGTATCAGAGGCTACCGGCAGGTGTGCTGCAAAGCCAGGAAGCCCCCACCCAACACGGGATTGCGCGCATGCCACGGCCGCCCGCCCGACTGACTGGGATCAGCCCGCGCCCCTGCCCAACCCAGGACAGCGAGCGCGCCACGGTCCCGGCCCGACGGACAGGGATCAGCCCGACGTCCCGGCCAGCACCTGAGCTTGCAGACCGGTGCCATAAGGGAAAGGCTGCATCATCAAGACAACACCATCGAGAGCAGACTGGCTTCCAGACAGATGAGAAGATAAAAACCAGGGAGAGTATTTAGCTTTTTTGCTTATCTGTTGCGGACGGTTCTGCTTATTCGTTTGATTGGTCAGGCTTGAGTTTTTTTTTTTTCCTCTCTCTGTTGTCTCTTCTTATTAAGTTTCTCTTCCATGTTTCTAATTTTTAATCTTTTTAATTTTTAATTATTAATTTTTAAAAAATTTTATTTCTTGAACTTCTGATTTTCTTTCCTCTTTCCCACTCCTTCCTCCCTCTATGTTCTAAATCTAAAACTTTCTCCTATATACCACTACCCCCTAGATAAATATTTCCTACCTTCCTGTCTCCACTATTCTCTTCCAGCTGCACTAAACAATACAACACACTAATCTTGGCTACATAACCCTATAAAATCCTTCCAAGTCGAATCTATTCCTTCTCATTACCCATATATTCTCCACTTCCTCACCCCCAACACATGTCTTAGTTAAAAATTGCTTTCACTGATGAAATAGTCCAAGCCAGGACCTTGCCCAAGATCTATTTTTCCAGGCATTATTTTAATTAACTCAGAGCTTAACGGGCAAGTACCATCTTTGATTGTGTCGTTTGCCAGAAAAAATTTCCTATGCTTTGTCACTGTAAGACTGGTTAGATGTGGTTATTGCTCTGTATGTATGTATATCTTATGACTAGGTTAGAAAACATCTGCATGCTTTTATGTCTCTCACCCATTAGGGACACACCTCTTGCTCCTCAGTTGCTAGTATTTCAACTAATATCACGGAACACCATACCAAACCAGGTATAGAGCCTACACCACCTGACCAATCATCAAACCAAGGATGCTCAGAGTGGAAGCCCTGATTGCAAGACCCCACACTATCAAAGAACATACAACACTAGAGATGAAACGACAGAGAAACACTGCACAAATGAAGGACCAAGCTAGATAATCACAGCTTCAAATGACAGAGGAGGAGATAGACAAAATATCTGATAGAGAATTCAGAAAAACTATACTAGTGAGGATGCAAAACACTGAAAACAGAATATTAGAGGAAATTAGTGCATTGAGAAAAGACATGCAGGAAATGAAAAATAAGCAAATAGAGACCACCAACTCAATTGCTGAACTCAAAAATACGATAGAAGGTCTCAACAGTAGAGTATCGGAGGCTGAAGAACGGATAACCATGCTGGAAGATAGATTGGTGGAAATAACTGGTGAGGAACAGAACAAAGCCAAAAGAATGAAAAGAACTGAGGATAGCCTCAGAGACCTATGGGACAATATAAAATGCACCAACATTAGAATTATAGGAGTCCCAGAGGAAGAAGAAGGGAAGAAAGGTTACGAAAAAGTTCTTGAAGAGGTTATTATAGAAAACTTCCCCAGCATGGGAAAGGAAATAGTCAACTATGTCCAAGAAGCACAAAGAGTTCCATACAGGATAAACCCCAGAAGAAACACACCAAGGCGTATTCTAATTAAACTAACACAGACTAAATATAAAGACAGATTACTAAAAGAAGCTAGAAGCAAACAACAAATAACATATAAAGGAAACCCCATACATCTAACTGCGGATCTCTCAACAGAAACCCTGCAGGCCAGAAGAGAAATGCAGGACACATTTAAACGGCTAAAAGAGAATAACCTGCAACCATGAATTCTCTACCCAACAAAAATCTCATTCAGAATCGATGGAGAAGTCAAAAGTTTCTCAGACAGACAAAAACTAAATGAATTCTGTATCAAAAAATCAGCCCTACAACAAGTGTTAAAGGGCCTGATATAGCCAATAAATATAAGAGTAGAAGAAGCCCTACAAATCAAACCCCAGACTTCTAAGAAGATGACAATAGGAACATTCGTATCAATAATTACTTTGAACATAAATGGACTAAATGCTCCAACTAAACGACACAGATTGGCTGAATGGATGAAGAAACATAACCCATATATATATATATATGCTGTTTACAAGAGACCCACTTCAGACCTAGAGACACCCATAGATTGAAAGTGAGAGGCTGGAAAAAGATATTCCATGCAAATGGAAATCAAAAGAAAGCTGGGGCAGCAATCTTCATATCAGACAAAATAGATTTTAAAGTAAAGAACATTCTAAGAGACAAGGCAGGTCACTACATCATGATTAAAAGATCCATCCAAGAGGAAGACATAACAGTCATGAATATCTACGCACCCAACACAGGGGCACCTCAATACATAAGACAGATACTTTCCGACTTAAAGGAGGAAATCAATATAAACACAATAATAGTAGGAGACTTTACCACTCCTCTTACACCAATGGATAGATCATCCTAACAGAAAATTAGTAGAGAAACACAACCCTTAAGTGACACACTAGAAAAGATGGACCTCATCAATTAATTTAGGAAGTTCCAATCAAAAGCAGAAGAATACAATTTCTTCTCAAGTGCTCACGGAACATTCTCCAAGAGAGACCACATCTTGGGCCACAAATCTAACCTCAGTCAATTCAAGAAAACTGAAATTATATCAACCACTTTCTCTGATCACAATGCAATGAGACTAGAGATCAACTACAGGAAAAAAACCGCTAAAAATACAAACACATGGCGATTAAACAACACATACCTAAAAAACCAACTGATCACTGAGGAAATCAAAGGAGAAATTTAAAAATTCCTAGAAGAAAATGACAATGAATATACGACCATGAAAAAATTATGGGATACCGCAAAAGCAATTCTAAGGGAGAAATTTATAGCAATTCAATCCCACCTCAAGGAATTAGGAAAATATGAAGCAGATGACTTAACCTTCCACTTAAAACAATTGGAGAAAGAAGAACAAAAGCATCCCAAAGCCAGCAGGAGACGAGAAATTGTAAAGACTAGAGCAGAAATAAATCAGAAAGAAATGAAAGAAACTATAGTTTGGATAAATAAAACAAAAAGCTGGTTCTTTGAAAAGGTAAACAAAATTGACAAGCCTCTGGCGAGACTCATCAAGAAAAAGAGGGAGAAGAACCAGATCGACAAACTCAAAAAAGAAAAAGGAGAGATTACAACAGATAAGGCAGAAATCCAAAGGATTCTATGAGACTATTATGAGCAACTCTATGGCAACAAACTGGACAACCTGGAAGAAAGGGACAGTTTCTTGGGGAAGAGCAATCTCCCAAGACTGAGCCAGGAAGAAACAGAAACTTTGAACAACCCAATCACATATTCAGAAATCGAATGTGTGATTAAAAATCTACCCAAAAATAACTGCCCAGGGCCATATGGCTTCACAGCCGAATTCTGCCAAACATTTAAACAAGAGATAATGCCTGTCCTTCTAAAACTCTTTAAAAAAATTGCACAGGAAGGAAAACTTCCAAACACATTCTACGAGGCCACCATCACCCTGAGACCCAAACCAGGCAAAGACAACACAAAAAAGGAAAATTACAGACCAATTTCTCTGATGAACTTAGATGCCAAGATCCTCAACAAAAGCAGAAGAATACAATTTCTTCTCAAGTGCTCACGGAACATTCTCCAAGAGAGACCACATCTTGGGCCACAAATCTAACCTCAGTCAATTCAAGAAAACTGAAATTATATCAACCACTTTCTCTGATCACAATGCAATGAGACTAGAGATCAACTACAGGAAAAAAACCGCTAAAAATACAAACACATGGCGATTAAACAACACATACCTAAAAAACCAACTGATCACTGAGGAAATCAAAGGAGAAATTTAAAAATTCCTAGAAGAAAATGACAATGAATATACGACCATGAAAAAATTATGGGATACCGCAAAAGCAATTCTAAGGGAGAAATTTATAGCAATTCAATCCCACCTCAAGGAATTAGGAAAATATGAAGCAGATGACTTAACCTTCCACTTAAAACAATTGGAGAAAGAAGAACAAAAGCATCCCAAAGCCAGCAGGAGACGAGAAATTGTAAAGACTAGAGCAGAAATAAATCAGAAAGAAATGAAAGAAACTATAGTTTGGATAAATAAAACAAAAAGCTGGTTCTTTGAAAAGGTAAACAAAATTGACAAGCCTCTGGCGAGACTCATCAAGAAAAAGAGGGAGAAGAACCAGATCGACAAACTCAAAAAAGAAAAAGGAGAGATTACAACAGATAAGGCAGAAATCCAAAGGATTCTATGAGACTATTATGAGCAACTCTATGGCAACAAACTGGACAACCTGGAAGAAAGGGACAGTTTCTTGGGGAAGAGCAATCTCCCAAGACTGAGCCAGGAAGAAACAGAAACTTTGAACAACCCAATCACATATTCAGAAATCGAATGTGTGATTAAAAATCTACCCAAAAATAACTGCCCAGGGCCATATGGCTTCACAGCCGAATTCTGCCAAACATTTAAACAAGAGATAATGCCTGTCCTTCTAAAACTCTTTAAAAAAATTGCACAGGAAGGAAAACTTCCAAACACATTCTACGAGGCCACCATCACCCTGAGACCCAAACCAGGCAAAGACAACACAAAAAAGGAAAATTACAGACCAATTTCTCTGATGAACTTAGATGCCAAGATCCTCAACAAAATCCTAGCAAACAGAATCCAATGACACATCAAAAAACTGATACATCATGATCAAGTCGGGTTCATCCCAGGCATGCAAGGATTCTTCAACATCCGCAAATCAATCAATGCGATACACCATATCAACAAACTGAGAGACAAAAATCACATGATCATCTCAATAGATGTAGAAAAAGCCTTCGACAAAATATAACACCCATTCATGATAAAAACTCTTCAGAAAATGGGCATAGAAAGAACCTATCTCAACATAGTGAAAGCCATATATGAG
This sequence comes from Tragulus kanchil, assembly GCA_022376925.1. NCBI lineage: Eukaryota > Metazoa > Chordata > Mammalia > Artiodactyla > Tragulidae > Tragulus > Tragulus kanchil. Next base: position 52,497,407 of record JAIOJX010000027.1, on the reverse strand, counting down.
AAGCCCACAGCGAACCTTGTCCTCAATGGTGAAAAACTGAAAGCATTCCCTCTAAGATCAGGAACAAGACAGGGGTGTCCACTTTCACCACTCTTATTCAGCATAGTCATGGAAGTCCCAGCAACAGCAATAAGAGAAGAAAAAGAAATCAAAGGAATCCAGATTGGAAAGGAGGAAGTCAAGCTCTCTCTATTTGCAGATGACATGATATTATACATAGAAAATCCCAAAGACACAGTTACAAAGCTACTAGAGCTAATCAACGAATTCAGCCAAGTCGCAGGATACAAAGTCAACACACAGAAATCACTGGCATTCCTATACACAATCAATGCAAACTCAGAAAACGAAATCAAAGGGGCAGTCCCCTACATCACTGCAACCAAAAGAATCAAATACCTAGGAACAAACCTACGCAAAGAAACAAAAGAACTGTACACAGAAAATTACAAGACACTCATGAGAGAAATTAAAGAAGACTTAAACAGATGGAGAGATATCGAATGTTCCTGGGTTGGAAGAATCAATATTGTGAAAATGACCATACTAAAAAATATCATCTCCAGATTCAATGCAATACCTATTCAACTTCCATTGACATTTTTCACAGAATTAGACCAAGAAGAACACAGTTCATATGGAAACACAAAAGACCTCGAATAGTCAAAGCCATTCTGAGAAAGAAAACGGAGCTGGAGGATCAGCCAAAGGAAAACTTCCAAACACATTCTAGACAATCCCGAGAAAAAAAAAATTACAGACCAATTTCTCTGATGAACTTAGATGCCAAGATCCTCAACAAAATCCTAGCAAACAGAATCCAATGACACATCAAAAAACTGATACATCATGATCAAGTCGGGTTCATCCCAGGCATGCAAGGATTCTTCAACATCCGCAAATCAATCAATGCGATACACCATATCAACAAACTGAGAGACAAAAATCACATGATCATCTCAATAGATGTAGAAAAAGCCTTCGACAAAATATAACACCCATTCATGATAAAAACTCTTCAGAAAATGGGCATAGAAAGAACCTATCTCAACATAGTGAAAGCCATATATGAGAAGCCCACAGCGAACCTTGTCCTCAATGGTGAAAAACTGAAAGCATTCCCTCTAAGATCAGGAACAAGACAGGGGTGTCCACTTTCACCACTCTTATTCAGCATAGTCATGGAAGTCCCAGCAACAGCAATAAGAGAAGAAAAAGAAATCAAAGGAATCCAGATTGGAAAGGAGGAAGTCAAGCTCTCTCTATTTGCAGATGACATGATATTATACATAGAAAATCCCAAAGACACAGTTACAAAGCTACTAGAGCTAATCAACGAATTCAGCCAAGTCGCAGGATACAAAGTCAACACACAGAAATCACTGGCATTCCTATACACAATCAATGCAAACTCAGAAAACGAAATCAAAGGGGCAGTCCCCTACATCACTGCAACCAAAAGAATCAAATACCTAGGAACAAACCTACGCAAAGAAACAAAAGAACTGTACACAGAAAATTACAAGACACTCATGAGAGAAATTAAAGAAGACTTAAACAGATGGAGAGATATCGAATGTTCCTGGGTTGGAAGAATCAATATTGTGAAAATGACCATACTAAAAAATATCATCTCCAGATTCAATGCAATACCTATTCAACTTCCATTGACATTTTTCACAGAATTAGACCAAGAAGAACACAGTTCATATGGAAACACAAAAGACCTCGAATAGTCAAAGCCATTCTGAGAAAGAAAAACGGAGCTGGAGGGATCAGATTCCCTAACTTCAGACTCTACTACAAAGCAACAGTCATCAAGACAGTATGGTACTGGCACAAAAACAGAACTATCGACCAATGGAACAAGATCGAGAACCCAGAGATAAACCCACGCTCCTATGGGTACCTTATTTTTGACAAAGGTGTAGAAACTATAAAATGGGACAAAGACAGCCTCTTCAACAAATGGTGCTGGGAGGATTGGACAGCTACATGCAAAAAAATGAAGTTGGAACATACCCTGACACCATCCACAAAGATCAACTCAAAATGGATTAAAGACTTAAATGTAAGACCAGAAACCATCAAACTCTTAGAAGAAAATATAGGCAAAACCGTCAAGGACATCAATCAAAGCAAGATCTTCTTTGACCCACGAATTAAAATAGCGGAACTGAAAAGAAAAATGAATATGTGGGACCTCATGAAACTTAAAAGCTTTTGTACAGCAAAAGAAATTACAAAAAAGCTCAACAGACACCCCACAGAGTGGGAGAAAATCATAGCAAATGAAACAACAGAGAAAGAATTAATCTCCAAAATCTACAAGCAACTCAGACAATTCAGCACAGGAAAAACGAACAACCCAATCAAAAAATGGGAAAACGATCTAAAGAGACGCCTCTCCAAAGAGGACATACAGATGGCCCAAAAGCACATGGAACAATGCTCAACCTCGCTTATTATTAGAGAAATGAAAATCAAAACTACAATGAGATACCACCTCACACCCGTAAGAATGTCCATCATCAAAAAATCTGCAGACAATAAATGCTGGAGAGGGGGCGGAGAAAAGGGAACCCTATTGCATTGCTGGTGGGAATGTCAGTGATACAGCCTCTATGGAAGACAGTATGGAGATTTCTTTAAAAACTAAAAATAGAAGCACCCTATGAGCCAGCAATTCCACTATTAGGCCTATATCCTGATGAAATCAAGGGTGAAAGAGGCACCTGTACCCCAATGTTCATTGCAGCTCTCTATACAATAGCCAGAACATAGAAGCACCCTAGATGTCCACCGACAAATGAATGGATCCAGGTCGGTTCTCCTTTGAGCCGACCCGCTGTTCTAGGTCTTCCATGCTGATTCTCCCTTAAAACGGCCTGCTGTACTGGCAGCGACTCTCCCTCCCCCACTCTAGTAAACTTTACTTTCCCCTCAAAAAAAAAAAAAAAAAATGAATGGATCCAGAAGCTCTGGTACATATACACAATGGAATACTACTCAGCTGTTAAAATAAATGCAGAAGACTCAGTCCTAATGAAGTGGCTGGCTCTAGAACCTATCATAAAAAGTGAAATAAGTCAAAAAGAGAAAGACAAATACAGTATACTAACACACATATATGGAATCTAGTAGGACGGTCTTGATATCACACACAGGAACTCATGGAAAAACAGATAGGGACATTGTGGGAAGAATCTTAAATGTAAGACCAGAAACCATCAAACTCTTAGAAGAAAATATAGGCAAAACCGTCAAGGACATCAATCAAAGCAAGATCTTCTTTGACCCACGAATTAAAATAGCGGAACTGAAAAGAAAAATGAATATGTGGGACCTCATGAAACTTAAAAGCTTTTGTACAGCAAAAGAAATTACAAAAAAGCTCAACAGACACCCCACAGAGTGGGAGAAAATCATAGCAAATGAAACAACAGAGAAAGAATTAATCTCCAAAATCTACAAGCAACTCAGACAATTCAGCACAGGAAAAACGAACAACCCAATCAAAAAATGGGAAAACGATCTAAAGAGACGCCTCTCCAAAGAGGACATACAGATGGCCCAAAAGCACATGGAACAATGCTCAACCTCGCTTATTATTAGAGAAATGAAAATCAAAACTACAATGAGATACCACCTCACACCCGTAAGAATGTCCATCATCAAAAAATCTGCAGACAATAAATGCTGGAGAGGGTGCGGAGAAAAGGGAACCCTATTGCATTGCTGGTGGGAATGTCAGTGATACAGCCTCTATGGAAGACAGTATGGAGATTTCTTTAAAAACTAAAAATAGAAGCACCCTATGAGCCAGCAATTCCACTATTAGGCCTATATCCTGATGAAATCAAGGGTGAAAGAGGCACCTGTACCCCAATGTTCATTGCAGCTCTCTATACAATAGCCAGAACATAGAAGCACCCTAGATGTCCACCGACAAATGAATGGATCCAGGTCGGTTCTCCTTTGAGCCGACCCGCTGTTCTAGGTCTTCCATGCTGATTCTCCCTTAAAACGGCCTGCTGTACTGGCAGCGACTCTCCCTCCCCCACTCTAGTAAACTTTACTTTCCCCTCAAAAAAAAAAAAAAAAAATGAATGGATCCAGAAGCTCTGGTACATATACACAATGGAATACTACTCAGCTGTTAAAATAAATGCAGAAGACTCAGTCCTAATGAAGTGGCTGGCTCTAGAACCTATCATAAAAAGTGAAATAAGTCAAAAAGAGAAAGACAAATACAGTATACTAACACACATATATGGAATCTAGTAGGACGGTCTTGATATCACACACAGGGAACTCATGGAAAAACAGATAGGGACATTGTGGGGAAGAAATAGGGAGGGGGAAGCATTGGGAAAGTAACATGGAAACCTATACTGTTATGTGTTGTAAAGATAGCTAGTGTCATAGTGCTAAGGGAATAGGAGTGCTTACAATGGCTTGGGGCGAAGATCTGGAGGGGTGGGATGGGGGGAACTGGGAGGGTGGGGACCATGGATATGTATATGACTGATCTGGGAACATACATGTCTGTGAACAACAAAACTCTCTAAAACCTTTAAAATAAAGAATAATAATAAAAAAAGAAAAACAACTATAATTATGTTAGTAAGATAGAAAAAAATCTGCAAAAATTTAATTACATCTGAACTTATAGCAATTAGTTGTCTGCAAGTAAGAAACCTGTTTCTATAGTTGCCCAACCACAACTTTTCTCTTCTTCCTATTTCCAGATTCAAGCAAAAATCCAAGGAAGTGAATAAGTTCCTTTCTTTTGTGGTATTCGCATGTCCTTCTTGCCTTTTTCTGCATCTGAGTGTATTTTAAGATCCCTTTCTTTTAAACCAAGTTTTTGCTTTCTATATTACTCTAACTTTACATTAGTTATTCGCTTTACAGATATTATCTTCTACTCAAGCATCGTGCTTCAAATTACTTGTATAAATGTTTAATGTCTTCTTTGCTCCTCTTGAAGCATTCGCCTCTGAGAATCTTCTGTACAGATTTTACTTGTTTCTACATCTAGTTTGATATCTAACAAATGTAATCCAATAAAACAATCTGATAGTTACAACTTTTATTACTGAAATTCCTCGTTAATATCATACTTTTCAAATTCTTTAAATTATTCAAAATTCTGTCTACTCTCTACATCTACCAAACCTCCTTAAGGTTTTGTTTTCTAGCTTTCAAAACTTAATGCCCACTAGCGTTAGTGGCATTAATGGAATACTACTCAGCTGTTAAAATAAATGCAGAAGACTCAGTCCTAATGAAGTGGCTGGCTCTAGAACCTATCATAAAAAGTGAAATAAGTCAAAAAGAGAAAGACAAATACAGTATACTAACACACATATATGGAATCTAGTAGGACGGTCTTGATATCACACACAGGGAACTCATGGAAAAACAGATAGGGACATTGTGGGGAAGAAATAGGGAGGGGGAAGCATTGGGAAAGTAACATGGAAACCTATACTGTTATGTGTTGTAAAGATAGCTAGTGTCATAGTGCTAAGGGAATAGGAGTGCTTACAATGGCTTGGGGCGAAGATCTGGAGGGGTGGGATGGGGGGAACTGGGAGGGTGGGGACCATGGATATGTATATGACTGATCTGGGAACATACATGTCTGTGAACAACAAAACTCTCTAAAACCTTTAAAATAAAGAATAATAATAAAAAAAGAAAAACAACTATAATTATGTTAGTAAGATAGAAAAAAATCTGCAAAAATTTAATTACATCTGAACTTATAGCAATTAGTTGTCTGCAAGTAAGAAACCTGTTTCTATAGTTGCCCAACCACAACTTTTCTCTTCTTCCTATTTCCAGATTCAAGCAAAAATCCAAGGAAGTGAATAAGTTCCTTTCTTTTGTGGTATTCGCATGTCCTTCTTGCCTTTTTCTGCATCTGAGTGTATTTTAAGATCCCTTTCTTTTAAACCAAGTTTTTGCTTTCTATATTACTCTAACTTTACATTAGTTATTCGCTTTACAGATATTATCTTCTACTCAAGCATCGTGCTTCAAATTACTTGTATAAATGTTTAATGTCTTCTTTGCTCCTCTTGAAGCATTCGCCTCTGAGAATCTTCTGTACAGATTTTACTTGTTTCTACATCTAGTTTGATATCTAACAAATGTAATCCAATAAAACAATCTGATAGTTACAACTTTTATTACTGAAATTCCTCGTTAATATCATACTTTTCAAATTCTTTAAATTATTCAAAATTCTGTCTACTCTCTACATCTACCAAACCTCCTTAAGGTTTTGTTTTCTAGCTTTCAAAACTTAATGCCCACTAGCGTTAGTGGCATTAATGGAATGGCAATTGTCTCATGACTCCTAAACTTTATTTACATTGTTGATTCTTCTGTGTTTATTACACACTAACAATTTCTCATCTAGGTCACAGTTTGATTCAAGAAACACTATTTCCCTCTAGATTATTTATATAATAATTCTCCCTTCCAGGCACAATTTCTTTTTCTAATGACTGAAATTTCTCCAATAATTCAACTCACTATAAGGTACAACACATGTATAGGGTATAGCAGTCAAAAGATGTTTGATTCTTTATGAGTATGATAGAATTTGATCTCACAATACATGTTAGGATCATCAAGTTAAACATTGTTATTTCACCTAAGGTTTCCTTTATCCTTTTGATCTTGCAGATCTGTTGTTGTGGTCCTGTACACTTTCCAAAATCTCGGTCTTCTTCTATTCTTTTTGTATCTTCAGTGTTAGTGCCTACGCTGATTCTGCATTACTACATTCTCAGATATTTGATAATTATTTTTTCTTATTTAAGTGTAATGGAGGAGGACTGGATAAACTAATTCCTATCCCAAGGAGATTTGAATAATTGATTATTCCTTTTGTTTAATAGAGTCCCATGCATCTTAGAATGGTAGTTATCCACATTTATCAAAACCATTGAATCTCCTATGCTAATAGGAAAGCCTTATTTCTGCATCTTTTCCTTTATGAAGTGAATCTTTGCTGCTTGCTTATGAGAGTACAGTTCCCTAATTTGTGGGTAAAACAGTTTTGTGTTATTGTGAGTCTACTGGATTTCAACAGTTGAATCTAATATGGCCTCTACATAAAGCATGCATTCATCTGTGACACACTGTGAAATGAAAGTTTTCTGTGAATATAAAATTTCCCTAAACTTCTCCTGGTTTGAGAACTGTGAGTAATATAAAGAAATTATTAATTCAGCATAATGGGAGTTTTTAAGACAACGCATTATTTTAGAATCTCCGATTTGAGAAATGTTTTTTTGTACTTGTGACTTAAGCATCAAACATTACAAAACAATTTTCTCTCTAAAGAATTATGTCTTTAGTGATTCGTTTACAGTGCTTACCTTTCCTAAGCATTACAAGTGATGATCATAGTACTGTGACTTGTGGATATGCATAATCATGGTAACTGTATCACTCTCATTGTCTACTACAAGATATCAAATGCAGAGTCCTGTGTTTTCAGTATAGACACGCATAAGCCTTGATGGTAATTAGACATTTCTTGTAAATACTTCTTTCCTTCCAAATACACGACTTTTGTTAGTTCCAGATTTTAATCCATAGAATTCAGTCCTATTTGTTTTGTGTTTATTCTTTGTTATTCTTTTTAAAAAATGCATCCTCATTTATCAGATAATTGCTTGAGCAGTCACCATCTTTTTCTGGCTATATATCTTGTCAAACCTCAGTGAATCACTTCAGTACATACTCACTACTCATTGTTCGCTCTAGAATGACTGAAGCACTGATTGAATTAGATGCAACAATGCTGTGGTAATAAGAATGCTATTACATATTCTGAAATGTCCAATAAGGAAAATCTCAGTAGCAGTTTGTCTTAAGCAGTTGTACCACCTGAACAAACCCTAAAAAGAGTATATACAACCAATATAACTGTAAACACTGACAGCAGTACAGGGAAAGGAGGAGACTTTGGAGACAAAGGCTAAAAAGTTTAGTTTTAAAATGTGAAGAAAGAGAAGGGAAGCTGGCTACTTTCCATTAATTCTGCACAAGTCTAATGTTTTTTCATAAAGTTCATGGTAATAGAGGTTGGTGTTATTTCTCAAAGACAAAATTTAGTAGAAACTATATTTGGGGCAAAAATTGGATAATAGGGCTTATTAGTGAACATCAAATTTTGTCCAACATCAGGGAAAACAGTTTAGTGTATTTATAAAGACTAGTTACTTAGCAAATCAATACATATCTGATTTATAAGTTCACTCAATTTGTTCTTTGAGCCTATTCTCTATGCAAATATAGGGTATCTGTACTGTAATTGACAAAATAAGACTAATCAGAAACAAACAAGATGCAATGCAGTCCAAGCCCTAAATTTTACAGGACATATAGATTTAAGTTAAAAAATTGCTAAATTTTAAAAAAGAATAATAATTCATGACATGATATTTTGTGAGAGTCAAACCTTTCCTAAGCATTACAAGTGATGATCATAGTACTGTGACTTGTGGATATGCATAATCATGGTAACTGTATCACTCTCATTGTCTACTACAAGATATCAAATGCAGAGTCCTGTGTTTTCAGTATAGACACGCATAAGCCTTGATGGTAATTAGACATTTCTTGTAAATACTTCTTTCCTTCCAAATACACGACTTTTGTTAGTTCCAGATTTTAATCCATAGAATTCAGTCCTATTTGTTTTGTGTTTATTCTTTGTTATTCTTTTTAAAAAATGCATCCTCATTTATCAGATAATTGCTTGAGCAGTCACCATCTTTTTCTGGCTATATATCTTGTCAAACCTCAGTGAATCACTTCAGTACATACTCACTACTCATTGTTCGCTCTAGAATGACTGAAGCACTGATTGAATTAGATGCAACAATGCTGTGGTAATAAGAATGCTATTACATATTCTGAAATGTCCAATAAGGAAAATCTCAGTAGCAGTTTGTCTTAAGCAGTTGTACCACCTGAACAAACCCTAAAAAGAGTATATACAACCAATATAACTGTAAACACTGACAGCAGTACAGGGAAAGGAGGAGACTTTGGAGACAAAGGCTAAAAAGTTTAGTTTTAAAATGTGAAGAAAGAGAAGGGAAGCTGGCTACTTTCCATTAATTCTGCACAAGTCTAATGTTTTTTCATAAAGTTCATGGTAATAGAGGTTGGTGTTATTTCTCAAAGACAAAATTTAGTAGAAACTATATTTGGGGCAAAATTGGATAATAGGGCTTATTAGTGAACATCAAATTTTGTCCAACATCAGGGAAAACAGTTTAGTGTATTTATAAAGACTAGTTACTTAGCAAATCAATACATATCTGATTTATAAGTTCACTCAATTTGTTCTTTGAGCCTATTCTCTATGCAAATATAGGGTATCTGTACTGTAATTGACAAAATAAGACTAATCAGAAACAAACAAGATGCAATGCAGTCCAAGCCCTAAATTTTACAGGACATATAGATTTAAGTTAAAAAATTGCTAAATTTTAAAAAAGAATAATAATTCATGACATGATATTTTGTGAGAGTCAAATGATTAAGGAAATGAAAATGTTTTATAAGATAATGCTATAAATGTACATTACTACTACTCTCACAAACACCCTGGTTTAAACTAATTATTATTTAGGTTCTATTTTAGTAGTTTTCTCTCATTCGTATTGCTCTGTAATCACTCATTCTATCTGTTTTACTTAAAATAATATTTGTGTTTCATTGCCATTTGTTTTCCATAGTCCAATGTTTTTGGCACTGAGGACATGTCCCTAAGTAAGAAAGACAGTTTCAGTTCTCATAGATTCATATTATAGATCTCTTGTAAACTTTACCATAGGAGGAAATATTTTCAATTTTGCAATGAAATATATTCATGGATTCTAAGTAGCTTCAGTCGTGTCTGCCTCTTGGAGACCCTATCAACTGTAACCCACCAGGCTCTTTGGTCCATGGGTCTATCCAAACAAGAATACTTCTGTGTTGTCATGCTCTCCTACAGGATATTTTCTTGAGGCAGGGATCCAACTCACAAGTCTAATGTCTCCTGCATTTGCAGGCAGGCTCTTTATCATGAGAGCTATCTAGGAAGCCCTTGTGATGAAATAATGGGTAGCTATTTTAGGCTTCTACTGAGTCCATATTTAATTTCTATAATTAGTATGAAGGATAATTTAGTGTGTTCCAGATTATGTTTAATTATCCATGCATGCATACATCCAGCCCATCAGCCACTTCTTAAACTATTAATGTGCCTTGCTATTAAAAACTATCTAAAACCCCTGCCTATTTTCAAGGTCCACTTCAGGTCTCATATCTCCAAGCCTCATTGATCTTTGCTTCTTTGGAATCCCCATTCTGCTCGACATTTTTATTATGGTCTGAAAGATGAAACAAAAGGATATAACACTCAATCATGTCTGACTCATGATCTCATGGATTGCAACCTGTCAGGCTTCTCTGTCGATGGAATTTCCCAGACAAGAATACTGGAGTAGGTTGTCTTTTCCTCTTCCAAGGGATATTCCCAACTCAGGGATCCAACCCATGACTCCTATTCACCTGCATTTCAGGCAGATTCTTTACCACTGTACCACCTATGAAAACAAAAAAGAATATAAACTTGAGTGAAATAGAGAAATTGAGATGAAATCCTCTGAACTGGGAAGTGGGATTAAGATGGCAGAGTAGGAAGAGGTAAATAAGTGGCCAGGAATATAGAAGTCTCTCTAGTGTCAGATTTCTCATTTGTAGTTAATACAATAATAATATAGATTTTTAGATTTTAATAAAAATAGCTTTTATGAAATAATCTACCATATAATATTATAGCAAATATTAATATTTTAGTTTCTCATTATCAATTATCTGTTTCTCACTGTTATGTATTCCAAAATAGCAAGACTACTAAAAACATATAATAGTTTAATATGAAAATCAAATTTGAAGAGTATTTTATGTACTAGAGTAGCAATTACCAAACTTTGGAATGTAATGTATAAATGTATCCAGAAGTGATTGCAAAAAACGAATGAAGTTTCCGATCTAGGTAGAGTGAAATGAAGTAGGGTTCAGGAGTGCAAAATTTTACATGCCTCCGTGTAATTTTGCTTATTTGCATACAATATCTTGAGAAATATTGTTAAAGAGTACTTTCTAAGTTATTAACTATGTCACTGCTAGAAATACAAAATGACAACTGTTTGCAAGCTTCACACAATAACATCTCTATTGCTGTGTAGAAAAATATGAGTAAAGACAAGTATAGTAGATTTCACAGCAATCCTCATTCAGTAATAATAAACTCCATAATATTATCATTTTACAGCCATATTCTCCATTTTGTATGGTACTTATCAAGGAGTAATTGACTTGATAGGGGTCATTTCTATGGTCTATCAATTGGATCTTCCAAGAATGTGGCACATTTCAAATTGAATCAGCAGTGGACAATAATCACTGCATTTAAGGCCTGTACTATCATAAGTGAAGAAAATAGCTCTAGTCATTGCTCTGTGAGAAAAGGGGATCTTTCAGGGGTGCTGTGTGATGGTTGGGAGGGGTGGGAAGGGGAGGATATACATATGAGTAATCTGGGAACTTACATAGGTTGTCTTTTCCTCTTCCAAGGGATATTCCCAACTCAGGGATCCAACCCATGACTCCTATTCACCTGCATTTCAGGCAGATTCTTTACCACTGTACCACCTATGAAAACAAAAAAGAATATAAACTTGAGTGAAATAGAGAAATTGAGATGAAATCCTCTGAACTGGGAAGTGGGATTAAGATGGCAGAGTAGGAAGAGGTAAATAAGTGGCCAGGAATATAGAAGTCTCTCTAGTGTCAGATTTCTCATTTGTAGTTAATACAATAATAATATAGATTTTTAGATTTTAATAAAAATAGCTTTTATGAAATAATCTACCATATAATATTATAGCAAATATTAATATTTTAGTTTCTCATTATCAATTATCTGTTTCTCACTGTTATGTATTCCAAAATAGCAAGACTACTAAAAACATATAATAGTTTAATATGAAAATCAAATTTGAAGAGTATTTTATGTACTAGAGTAGCAATTACCAAACTTTGGAATGTAATGTATAAATGTATCCAGAAGTGATTGCAAAAAACGAATGAAGTTTCCGATCTAGGTAGAGTGAAATGAAGTAGGGTTCAGGAGTGCAAAATTTTACATGCCTCCGTGTAATTTTGCTTATTTGCATACAATATCTTGAGAAATATTGTTAAAGAGTACTTTCTAAGTTATTAACTATGTCACTGCTAGAAATACAAAATGACAACTGTTTGCAAGCTTCACACAATAACATCTCTATTGCTGTGTAGAAAAATATGAGTAAAGACAAGTATAGTAGATTTCACAGCAATCCTCATTCAGTAATAATAAACTCCATAATATTATCATTTTACAGCCATATTCTCCATTTTGTATGGTACTTATCAAGGAGTAATTGACTTGATAGGGGTCATTTCTATGGTCTATCAATTGGATCTTCCAAGAATGTGGCACATTTCAAATTGAATCAGCAGTGGACAATAATCACTGCATTTAAGGCCTGTACTATCATAAGTGAAGAAAATAGCTCTAGTCATTGCTCTGTGAGAAAAGGGGATCTTTCAGGGGTGCTGTGTGATGGTTGGGAGGGGTGGGAAGGGGAGGATATACATATGAGTAATCTGGGAACTTACATATCTGTAAACAACAAAACTCTGTAAAAGTTAAAAGCAAAATAAAGGTTTAAAAAAAATAGTGTTCCAGAGTACATAATGTAATTTAAAAGTAAATTAATATTCTCCTCAAAAATTAAGACAAAGGAGAAATTCAACTAGCACATTTGACTGTATTATCCATTGCGTCTTCTGCCATGAGTGAATGGTAGTTTTTGTATGACTTTACTTACTTTAGGGAAACAGTGAGAGGTCTATACTTTTCAATTGTGTATACTTCACAATAAAACTATATTGCTAAGCATTGTTATGGGCATCAGTCTTATAGTAGTCAATAAAACATAAACTCTTGATTTAGAGGATCTTGTATCCTAGAGAGAGGTACAAGCTTAAAACCAATAATTATAAGTATCTAAAAATATGTCACAGTATTTCTATTTTTTCTGTGATCAGGTAGCAAGGGAACATAATATGATTAATTTGATTCACTACAGAATGCAGAGGCTAGGTCAAGGTCTAATTTCTCTCCATTAATGCAAATATTTATTTCAATATTGGCTATGTGTCAAGTGCTAAATGATAAAGATTAGCAAAATTTGGCCTTTATCCTTATAGAATTCACTATCCAGTTGTGAACACCAACAATTTGAGTATAGGGTTTATCTATGTTATACTAGAGGCCCATACATAAAACAAATGCATGGCTTGTTTTTAAAACCCATATGTATTCCAAACCCATAAGTATTCTACTGTGTTTGGTTAGAAAACATGACACAGACTACTCTTGTGAATAATACACAGAGACATTTGACCTCCTGTTTGTGACAGGAATAGCAATCGTGAAATAGTTTTCCCATTTGGAATCAGCATTATTCCTCTATGACAAGCTGCTGCAAGTTATGCTTATGCCATCCCCTTTTTTCTATGGGCACTCTCTACATGGTCTTATCATGCAGTATGCCCTACTGGTGCAGAAATGGCCTTTTTTTCCATCTTAGAATCACTGTCCATTGCATGGGTACTAAGCTTATGCAGTCTAGTGCGCCTAATAACTTTATTTGTTATTTTTTGTGTAAAAAGCACTTTCAAGACTTTGTTTTCAATTTGAATACCCATAAAAGGAACATTTCTATGAGTTCAACCAAGTCTAAATAACTGTTTTTCCTGAATTTATTTTCCTTACAAAGGATATTTTGCTTCCTGTCTCAAAACAGACTATTTTTAGACCCATCATACCAGACCTCTAGACATACTCAGATATACTGAATCCTGGTGCAAAATGAATAAGTTAAGGGCTGGGCTGGCATTTCTCTCTAGTGCTCATCAGTACACAAAGTCACACATCTTCCAGCAAACTTGTCAAACTATTCAGTATAAACCTTCGTGATATGCATTTTTACTTATTGTTACTCACTATTTTTTTTTTCCCTCCGAGGAGAACTGGAGATCATTTTATACATGGTACATTTTCTCCAAAGGTATGAACTCTTTAAGAAACAGTCAAAGCCAGCAAATATTTGCAACAACTTCTTGCCATCTTACTTTGCTTCCTCATATCCCATTTCTCTTAAAAAAACCCAAATATTTGCCCCCCACAAGAGGCTAGGTCAAGGTCTAATTTCGCTCCATTAATGCAAATATTTATTTCAATATTGGCTATGTGTCAAGTGCTAAATGATAAAGATTAGCAAAATTTGGCCTTTATCCTTATAGAATTCACTATCCAGTTGTGAACACCAACAATTTGAGTATAGGGTTTATCTATGTTATACTAGAGGCCCATACATAAAACAAATGCATGGCTTGTTTTTAAAACCCATATGTATTCCAAACCCATAAGTATTCTACTGTGTTTGGTTAGAAAACATGACACAGACTACTCTTGTGAATAATACACAGAGACATTTGACCTCCTGTTTGTGACAGGAATAGCAATCGTGAAATAGTTTTCCCATTTGGAATCAGCATTATTCCTCTATGACAAGCTGCTGCAAGTTATGCTTATGCCATCCCCTTTTTTCTATGGGCACTCTCTACATGGTCTTATCATGCAGTATGCCCTACTGGTGCAGAAATGGCCTTTTTTTCCATCTTAGAATCACTGTCCATTGCATGGGTACTAAGCTTATGCAGTCTAGTGCGCCTAATAACTTTATTTGTTATTTTTTGTGTAAAAAGCACTTTCAAGACTTTGTTTTCAATTTGAATACCCATAAAAGGAACATTTCTATGAGTTCAACCAAGTCTAAATAACTGTTTTTCCTGAATTTATTTTCCTTACAAAGGATATTTTGCTTCCTGTCTCAAAACAGACTATTTTTAGACCCATCATACCAGACCTCTAGACATACTCAGATATACTGAATCCTGGTGCAAAATGAATAAGTTAAGGGCTGGGCTGGCATTTCTCTCTAGTGCTCATCAGTACACAAAGTCACACATCTTCCAGCAAACTTGTCAAACTATTCAGTATAAACCTTCGTGATATGCATTTTTACTTATTGTTACTCACTATTTTTTTTTTCCCTCCGAGGAGAACTGGAGATCATTTTATACATGGTACATTTTCTCCAAAGGTATGAACTCTTTAAGAAACAGTCAAAGCCAGCAAATATTTGCAACAACTTCTTGCCATCTTACTTTGCTTCCTCATATCCCATTTTTCTGCTAGAAATAAAAATAGCATCCAAACCTGTGCCAGTTGGCTCTTTAGGACACTAGCCCACCTCTTTCTCAATCTACCAGTTTTCTGAATAAAGTTATCATTCCTTGCCCCAGGAACTTGTATCTTGATTTATTGGGCTGGCATATGGTGAGAGTGAGAGATTGGACTAATTAATAAGCAAATATATAAGAAACCTAATATATTCCCCTAAAATTTTACAAATCAGCAAACAAATAAAATTCAAACTATTTTTACAAGATGTTTACTACCATTATGATGTATTGATTGCCTTTCTATTGATTTTTATAGTTCCATTACAAATATGATTATGCTTACATCATCATTTCCACTAAAGCCACCCCTCCCTTATATGTATATTTAAAAACAAACCAACATTTCCCTGCATATTGGTGATCTTTACTTCCCAAGCAGACTGACAAGTCAACTATAGCATCTATAAACAGAGAGTCAGTACAGCTATAGCAAATGAGATATATTTTCACAATTTTAACATACTTTCCTGCTATTGAACTATTTGTAGAATAAAAGACATAATTTAACTTCATATCATATTTTATTATTTTAGTATCATGTCTGTGAACACATTCTTTATTTCATACCAACGTTCTATGATTTATTATAAAACCACCAAAGGCCACAGGACTAAAAAAAATATTAAATTGTCTATGATATCAGAAGTCTGGTTATCTCCTTTTCTGCATCCATTATGAAAAAGCTCTCCTTTTTGTGACTATTTCTTTGACACCTTGGTTGTCAGGAAAGTAAACTTAAAAAGCAGTCATAGAATCTGAAAATAATGTTCATGATAGAAAGCCACTACAATAGTCAAAATTGTAGGTTCTAGAATGACATTACATGAATAAAAACAAAGATTCCTGAAACATAGTTTTCTGTCACCTTGGTTTAAGTTACTTAACTTCTTATTTCCCAGAGTCCTTATCTACAGAATGAGGATAATAACAGTAATTATCTTACTGAAATGTTGTGAGCATTGAAAGGGTCAATGTAGGCAACATGTCAGGAGCATGCTAAGCATTACAGGAGTGAGAGTCATGATTCAATTTCACACAGAAATAAATACATCATTCAGTACTGTTGCTGAGTTATGTCTGACTCTTTACGACCTCATGGTCTGCAGCGCACCAAGCTTCCCTGACCTTCTCCCTAGGCTGGAGCTTGCCTAAACTCATGTTCATTGAGTTGGTAATGCAATCAAATCATCTTGTCCTCTGTCCTCCCCTTCTCCTTCCTCTTTCAGTTTTCCAGAGAATCAAGCTTTTCCAACAAGTTCTCCCTTCACATAAGATGGCCAGAGTATTAGAGCATCAGCTTCAATATCCATACTTTCAATGAATACTCAAAGTTGAGTTCCTTTAGCATTGATAGATTTGATCACCTTGTAGACTTAGGGAGTCTCAAGAGTCTTCTCCAACACCACAGTTCAACGGCTTCAGTTCTTCAACACTCAGCTTTCTTTATGTTCCAGTTCTCACATCCATACATAATTCCTGGAAAAATCATAGCTATGACCAGATGGACCTTCAGTGGCAAAAGTGATGTCTCTGCTTTAGAATACACTGCCTAGTTTTGTCAAAGCTTTTCTTCCAAGAAGCAAGCCTCTTAATTTCATGGCAGCAGTTATCATCTATAGTAATTTTTGGAGCCCATGAAAATAATTTTTTTCACTTTTTCCACAGTTTGCCCATCTATTTGCATGAAGTGATGGGACAGGATGCCATAATCTTAGTTTGTTGAATGCTGAGTCTTAAACCAGCTTTTTCACTCTTCTCTCTCACCCTCATTATGAGGCTCTTTAGTTCCTCTTTGCTTTCTTCCATAAGGGTGGTTCCATTTGCATGCCTGAGTTATTTATTCCAACAATCTTTATTACATCTCGAACTTCATCCATACCAGAAATTTGCATGATGTACACTGCATACAAGTTAAGCAAGCAAGGTAACAATACACAACCTTGATATACTCCTTTTCCAAATTTTTAACCAGTTCCTTTTTCCATGTCTCGTTTTAACTGTTGCTTCCTGATCTGCATCCAGGTTTCTCAGGAGGCAAGTAAGGTGAGCTTTTATTTCCATTTCTTTAAGAATTCCCTACAATTTGTTGGATCCACACAGTCAAAGACATTAGCTTAGTCAATGAAGCAGAAGTAGATATATTTTCTGGAATTCTTCTGTTTTATCTATGACCCATTTTATGTTGGCAGTTTGAACTCTGCTTCCTCTGCTTTTTCTAAATCCATCTTGTACATCTGGATGTTCTAGTTTCACATACAGTTGAAGCCTAGTTTGGAGGATTTTGAGCATTACTTTGCTAGCATGTGAAGTGAATGTAGTTGTGTGGTTGTGTTAACATGCTTTGACATTGCCCTTTTTTGGGATTAGAATGAAAAGTTACAATTTCTAACCCTGTGAATGCTAATGAGTTTTAGAAATTTGCTGTTGTACTGAGTGTAGCACTTTAATCACATTATCTTTGAATATCTGAAATATTTCAGCTGGCATTCGGTCACCTCTACTAGTTTTGTTCATAGTGATGCTTCCTAAGTCCCTTTTGATTTAATACTCTATGATATCTGGCTCTAGGTAAGATCACACCATTTTATTTATCCGGGACATTAAGAAATTTTTTACTTTTGTATAGTTTTTCTGTGCATTCTTTCCACATTGTTTGAATATCTTATGTTTCTGTTTGCTAAATCAGTATAATTTTTTTCCCTTTATTATATTGATCTTTGCATAAAACGTTCCCTTGGTATCTCTAATTTTCTTATAAAGATCTCTAGTCTTTCTCATTCTATTGTTTTCTTCTCTTTCTTTTAGTTGTTCACTTAGGAAGACTTTCTTATCTCTCCTTGCTATTCTCTGGAACTCTACATTCAGAGAATTATAGCTTTCCTTTTTTCCTTTGCCTTTACCTTCTCTTCTTTCTTCAGGCATTTCTTTTTTTTTTTTTCTTTTTTTTTAAACCTTTATTTTACTTTTAACTTTTACAGAGTTTTGTTGTTTACAGATATGTATGTTCTCAGATTAGTCATATGTATATCCCCCCCTTCCCTCCCCTCCCGACCATCACACAGCACCCCTGAAAGATCCCCTTTTCTCACAGAGCAATGACTAGAGCTATTTCCTTCACTTATCATAGTAGAGGCCTTCATGCTACTTCCTTTACGCCTCTCACCCACTGTTCCTTCCCCACAATGTCCATATGTCCACTGTCCATGTCTGTCTTTCCATTGCTTCACTGCATGTGCCATCATCACCATCCTACTAGATTCCATATATATAAGTTAATATACTGTATTTGTCCTCTTTCTGACTGACTTCACTTTTTATGATACGTTCTAGATCCAGCCACCTCATCAGGGTTGATTCTTCTGCATTTCTCTTTACAGCTGTGTGGTATTCCATTGTATATATGTACCAGAGTTTTTGGATCCATTCGTTCGTCGATGGGCATCTAGGTTCCTTCCATGTTCTAGCTACTGTATAGAGAGCTGCAATGAACATTGGGGTACAGGTGCTTCTTTTAGTTTTGATTTCATTAGGGTATAAGCCTAAGAGTGGGATTGCTGGGTCATAAGGTGCTTCTGTTTTTAGTTTTTTAAGAAATCTCCAGACTGTCTTCCATAGAGGATGTATCAATTTACACTCCCATCAGCAATGCAGGAGTGTTCCCTTTTCTCCGCAGCCTCTCCAGCATTTATTGTCTGTCGATTTGTGGATGATGGCCATTCTGACGGGTGTGAGGTGATATCTCATTGTAGTTTTGATTTGCATTTCTCTAATTATAAGTGAAGCTGAGCATCGTTTCATGTGTTTTTGGGCCATCTGTATGTCATCGTTGGAGAGGTGTCTGTTTAGGTCCTTTTCCCATTTTTTGATTGGGTTGTTTGTTTTTCCAGTGCTGAGTTGTCTGAGTTGCTTGTAGATTTTGGAGATGAATTCTTTGTCTGTTGTTTCATTTGCTATAATTTTCTCCCACTCTGTGGGCTGTCTGTTCAGCTTTTTTGTAGTTTCTTTAGCTGTACAAAAGCTTTTAAGTTTCATTAGGTCCCACATGTTCATTTGTCTTTTTAGTTCCACTATTCTAGTAGGTGGGTCAGACAAGATCTTGCTTTGATTGATGTCCTTGAGGGTTTTGCCTATATTCTCCTCTAAGAGTTTTATGGTTTCTGGCCTTACATTTAAGTCTTTAATCCATTTTGAGTTGATCTTTGTGGATGGTGTCAGGGTATGTTCCAACTTCATTTTCTTGCATGTAGCTGTCCAATCCTCCCAGCACCATTTGTTGAAGAGGCTGTCTTTGTCCCATTTTATATGTTCTCCTCCTTTGTCAAAAATAAGGTACCCATAGGTGCGTGAGTTTATTTCTGGGCTCTCTATCTTGTTCCATTGGTCGATAGTTCTGTTTTTGTGCCAGTACCATACTGTCTTGATGACTGTTGCTTTGTAGTAGAGTCTGAAGTTGGGGAGGCTGATCCCTCCAGCTCCATTCTGCGTCCTCAGGATTGCTTTGGCTATTCGAGGTCTTTTATGTTTCCATATGAACTGTGTTATTCGTTGGTCTAGTTCTGTGAAGAATGTTATTGGAAGTTTGATAGGGATCGCATTGAATCTATAGATGACATTTGGTAGTATGGTCATTTTCACAATATTGATTCTTCTGACCCAGGAACATGGAATATCTCTCCATCTGTTTAAGTCTTCTTTAATGTCTCTCATGAGTGTCTTGTAACTGTCTGTGCATAATTCTTTGGGTAGGTTTATTCTTAGATATTTGATTCTTTTGGTTGCAATGGTAAAGGGGATTGCCTTTTTGATTTCGTTTTCTGATTTTTCATTGTTTGTGTATAGGAATGCCAGTGATTTCTGTGTGTTGACTTTGTATCCTGCGACTTTGCTGAATTCGCTGATTAACCCCAATAGTTTTGTAATAGTGTCTTTGGGATTTTCTATGTATAATATCATGTCATCTGCAAATAGAGAGAGTTTGACTTCTTCTTTTCCAATCTGGATTCCTTTGATTTCTTTCTCTTCTCTTATTGTTGTTGCTAGAACTTCCAGAACTATGTTAAATAAGAGTGGTGAAAGTGGACACCCTTGTCTTGTCTCTGATCTTAGAGGGAATGCTTTGAGTTTTTCACCATTGAGGATAATATTCGCTGTGGGCTTCTCATATATGGCTTTCACTATGTTAAGATAAGTTCCTTCTATACCCATTTTTTGAAGAGTTTTTATCATAAATGGATGCTGTACTTTGTCAAAGGCTTTTTCTGCATCTATTGAGATGATCATGTGATTTTTGTCTTTCAATTTGTTGATATGGTGTATCGCATTGATTGATTTACGGATGTTGAAGAATCCTTGCATACCTGGGATGAACCCAACTTGATCGTGATGAATGAGCTTTTTGATGTGTTGTTGAATTCTGTTTGCTAGGATTTTGTTGAGGAGTTTGGCATCTAGATTCATCAGTGAAATTGGCCTATAATTTTCTTTTTTTTGTGATGTCTTTGCCTGGCTTTGGTATCACGGTGATGGTGGCCTCGTAGAATGTGTTTGGAAGTGTTCCTTCCTGTGCAATTGTTTGGAAGAGTTTTAGAAGGACAGGCATTAGCTCTTCTTTAAATGTTTGGTAGAATTCACTTGTGAAACCATCTGGCCCTGGGCTTTTATTTTTGGGTAGATTTTTGATCACAAGGTCGATTTCTGAGCTTGTGATTGGCTTGTTCATAGTTTCTATTTCTTCCTGGTTGAGTCTTGGGAGATTAATCTTCTCTAAGAAACTGTCCATTTCTTCCAGGTTGTCCAGTTTGTTGCCACAGAGTTGTTCATAATAGTCTCTTAAAATCCTTTGGATTTCTGCATTATCCGTTGTAATCTCTCCTTTTTCATTTTTGATTTTGGTGATCTGGTTCTTCTCTCTCTTTTTCTTGATGAGTCTGGCCAGTGGTGTGTCGAGTTTATTGACTTTTTCGAAGAACCAGCTTTTTGTTTTGTTTATCTTTACTATTGTTTCTTTTATTTCTTTTTCATTTATTTCTGCTCTGATCTTTATGATTTCCCTTCTTCTGCTGGCTTTGGGGTGTTTTTGTTCTTCTTTCTCCAGTTGTTTTAAGCGTAAGATAAGGTCATCTGTTTGAGATTTTCCTAGTTTCTTGAGGTGGGATTGAATTGCTATAAACTTCCCTCTTAGAACTGCTTTTGCAGTATCCCATAGGTTTTGCACTGTCTTGTGTTCATTGTCATTTTCTTCTAGGAATTTTTTAATTTCTCCTTTGATTTCCTCAATGATCAGTTGGTTTTTTAGGTATGTGTTGTTTAATCTCCATGTGTTTGTGTTTTTAGCGGTTTTTTTTCTTGTAGTTGATCTCTAGTCTCACTGCATTGTGGTCCGAGAAGATGGTTGATAGAATTTCAGTTTTCTTGAATTGACTGAGGATTGATTTGTGGCCCAAGATGTGGTCTATCCTGGAGAATGTTCCGTGAGCACTTGAGAAGAAAGTGTATTCTTCTGCTTTTGGATGGAAAGTCCTAAAGATATCAATGAGGTCCAGTTCTTCTAGTGTGGCATTTGAGGCCTGTGTTTCTTGATTAATTTTCTGTTTGGATGATCTGTCCATTGGTGTGAGAGGAGTGTTAAAGTCTCCTACTATGATTGTGTTGCTGTCAATGTCTTCTTTTATGTCTGAACGTGTTTGTCTTATGTATTGTGGTACTCCTGCGTTGGGAGCATAGATATTTATGATTGTTATGTCTTCTTCTTGGATGGATCCCTTACTCATGATGTAGTGACCCGCCTTGTCTCTTAGAATCTTCTTTACTTTAAAATCTATTTTGTCTGATATGAGGATTGCTACTCCAGCTTTCTTTTGATTTCCATTTGCATGGAATATCTTTTTCCAGCCTCTCACTTTCAGTCTATGAGTGTCTCTAGGTCTGAAATGAGTTTCCTTGAGTCAGCATATGGATGGGTCGTGATTTTGGATACATTCAGCCACTCTGTGTCTTTTGGTTACTAGAGAACGACTAACAATAAAGAGCAGTATACAAGTGAGAACGCCAACAAAGGTAATCACTTGTATGCAAGTCCTGACATCACACAACCACCAGCATCACCCAGAATAAGAAGCCCCATCCAAACAACAAACACCAACAGACGTAACTCAAAGTCTGGGAAAAGGAAATCCCAAACAGAGTCAGTTTTAAAAAATTAATAATAACAACGAAATGGCAAAGAAATACCACACAAGTGAAGGAACAATCCACAAACACACAAGATCAAATCAATGAAGAGAATTTGGACAAACTTTCTGAAAGTGATTTCAGAAGAATGATAGTAAAGATGATCAAAGACACTGAAAACAGAATTTCAGAGAAATTGCAAGATACAACTAACACACTGAACAAAGAAATACAAGAACTTACCCAAAAAGTAACAGAGACAAACAACTCAATTGCTGAACTGAAAAACACTGTAGAAGGAATCAGGAACAGAGTATCTGAGACAGAAGACCGGATAAATGAGCTGGAAGGTAAAATGGTGGAAGTAACTGCTGAAAAACAGACTCTAGCTCAAAGAATGAAAAGAGCAGAGGACAGCCTCAGAGACCTCTGGGATAATATCAAACACACCAATATTCGAATTATAGGGGTTCCAGAAGAAGAAGAAAAAAACAAAGGCTATGAGAAAATTTTTGAAGAGATTCTAGTTGAAAATTTCCCCAACATGGGAAAAGAAATAGTCAATCAATCCACGAAGCACAAAGAGTACCATACAGAATCAACCCGAGAAGAAACACACCAAGACACATATTAATGAAGTTAACACAAATTAAACACAAAGATAGAATTCTAAAAGCAGCAAGGGAAAAGGAACTAGTGACATACAAGGGAAAGCCCATCCGTTTAACAGCTGATCTTTCAACAGAAACTCTGCAGGCCAGAAGGGAATGGCAGGACACATTTAAATGGCTGAAAGAGAATAATCTGCAACCAAGAATCCTCTACCCTGCAAGGATCTCATTCAAAATTGATGGAGAAATCAAAAGCTTTACAGACAAGCAAAAATTAAAAGAATTTAGTCACACCAAACTAGCCTTACAACAAGTGTTAAAGGAACTTATATAGACAACAAGTATAAAAGGAGAAGATCCATGAAACAAACCCATCATAACATCTAAGAAGATGACAATAGGATCATTTGTATCAATAATTTCTTCAGGCATTTCTAACATCTTTTCAGACAACCATATTGACTTTTTGAATTTGTTTTTCTTGGGGCTAGTTTTGATCACTGCTTCCTGTACAATGTTACAAACCTGTGTCCATTGTTCTTCAGGTACTCTGTCTATCATATGTAATTCCTTGAATCCATTTATTATTTTCACTGGATAATCGTAGTGTACTTTAGTCATATCTGAATGACTTAGTGGTTTTATTTTTCTTCAATTGTCTGAATTTTGCAATAAGAAGTTCACAATTTGAGCCACAGTCAGTTTCCTGGACTTGGTTTTTAACTGTATGGAGCTTCTCTATCTTCATCTGCAAAGAATATGATCAATCTGATTCTGGTATTGACCACCTGATAATTTTCATGTATAGAGTTGTCTCTTGTGTTATTTGGGAAAAAGATGTTTGGTATGACCAATGCGTTCTCTTGACAAAACTTTGTTAGTCTTTGCCCTTCTTCATTTTGTACTCCAAGGTCAAAGTTGCCTGTTAGTTAGTCTTGACCTCCTACTTTTGCATTCCAGTCTCCAGTGAGGAAACACATCTTTTCTCATGTTAGTTGTAGATGATCTTGTAGATCTTCATAGAACCATTCAACTTCAGCTTCTTCAGAGTTAGTGGTTTGGACATAGACTTGGATAATTCTGAGAATGAATGATTTGCATTGAGAACAAATCAAGATCATTCTGTGGGTTTTGAGGCTGCATCCAATTACTGCATTCTGGATACATTTGTTGACTGCGTGTGCTACTCCATTTCTTCTAAGACATTCTTGCTTACAGTAATAACTGTAACTGTCATCTGAATTTTTCCCATTCTTAGCCATTTTGTTCACTGATTCATAAAATGTCAGTGTTCACTCTTATCATTTCCTGTTTGATAACTTGAAATTTGCATTGATTCATGGACCTAAAATTCCAGGCTCCTATGCAACATTGTCCTTTGAAGCATCAGACTTTGCTTTCACCACCAGGCATATTCACAACTGGATAAAGTATATCTTTACACTGGAATACTTTATATTGGTAGCTTTGAACAGAGAAGTTGTGGTAGTCATATTCAAGGAGAAGATCCATGAAACAAACCCATCATAACATCTAAGAAGATGACAATAGGATCATTTGTATCAATAATTTCTTCAGGCATTTCTAACATCTTTTCAGACAACCATATTGACTTTTGAATTTGTTTTCTTGGGGCTAGTTTTGATCACTGCTTCCTGTACAATGTTACAAACCTGTGTCCATTGTTCTTCAGGTACTCTGTCTATCATATGTAATTCCTTGAATCCATTTATTATTTTCACTGGATAATCGTAGTGTACTTTAGTCATATCTGAATGACTTAGTGGTTTTATTTTTCTTCAATTGTCTGAATTTTGCAATAAGAAGTTCACAATTTGAGCCACAGTCAGTTTCCTGGACTTGGTTTTTAACTGTATGGAGCTTCTCTATCTTCATCTGCAAAGAATATGATCAATCTGATTCTGGTATTGACCACCTGATAATTTTCATGTATAGAGTTGTCTCTTGTGTTTTTGGAAGAAGATGTTTGGTATGACCAATGCGTTCTCTTGACAAAACTTTGTTAGTCTTTGCCCTTCTTCATTTTGTACTCCAAGGTCAAAGTTGCCTGTTAGTTAGTCTTGACCTCCTACTTTTGCATTCCAGTCTCCAGTGAGGAAACACATCTTTTCTCATGTTAGTTGTAGATGATCTTGTAGATCTTCATAGAACCATTCAACTTCAGCTTCTTCAGAGTTAGTGGTTTGGACATAGACTTGGATAATTCTGAGAATGAATGATTTGCATTGAGAACAAATCAAGATCATTCTGTGGGTTTTGAGGCTGCATCCAATTACTGCATTCTGGATACATTTGTTGACTGCGTGTGCTACTCCATTTCTTCTAAGACATTCTTGCTTACAGTAATAACTGTAACTGTCATCTGAATTTTTCCCATTCTTAGCCATTTTTGTTCACTGATTCATAAAATGTCAGTGTTCACTCTTATCATTTCCTGTTTGATAACTTGAAATTTGCATTGATTCATGGACCTAAAATTCCAGGCTCCTATGCAACATTGTCCTTTGAAGCATCAGACTTTGCTTTCACCACCAGGCATATTCACAACTGGATAAAGTATATCTTTACACTGGAATACTTTATATTGGTAGCTTTGAACAGAGAAGTTGTGGTAGTCATATTCTAATATTTAATTATTGTATGCATTTAGTATTTGCGCAGCATAAGCAGTGATTTTCTGGCACTCCCTGCATGACTTCATTCCAAAAGATCTCTAGTTCATTTGTACTAGATATTGACTGCTCTGTGGAGACATTCCATCTTAAGTAGAACATTCCATCTTTTCAATGTTCTATTTAAAGAAAGCAATGATTAGCATACCCCATACTAGCAATATTATGTTGGGCACCTTACACTTGGGTCAAGGCTTATAATGTTACCATTATCATTTCCCAAGTACCCAGTTTCTTTTTGTTTATGGTACAATTCAACAGAAGATAATTGACCAAGTGTCACTTGGGGAAGCAAGATTGTGGAAAAGGCAAATAACTTTAAGTCACTGGTAGTTCAGACTTAATCAGAAAGCTGTCCACACCCAACAAATTATTCTAAGCAATTGTGCTTAGCTTAGGGCTTTTTTGTTCTGTGAGAGATTGTTTAATTTGAATAGTTATTTATAAAATATTATCACCTCTACTTTTTTTCAAGTGACACATAAATAATTTTTATGTCTGAACACTAAGACTTCACATGTAACAGCCCACATCATACTAGTTTAAGTTTAAATGTAATCATTATATCACAAAAATCATGTTAGCATTAACCCTTTCATGTTTTACATTGTCTAGATTTATTTTCTTACAGCCTGTCAAATTACACTTATTCCCAACCCCCCATGGGATTGCATTTAATTCAGGAAAAGTTTAACTAGAGATACTGAATAAATGACTGTAATCTTCTAAGCAATTCATTTCATTATCAATAATATACCATATATAGGTGAAGGAAGTAGGTGAGACAGATAGCTAAGGAAGAGAACAAAGTATGTATTTATCCCAGACACCACTGAGAGCACAATATACCATGTTTGATAATGAGCGGTAGGTAAATAAAATAAAAACTTTAACAGAGATTTATTAGATGAATTTCTAATATGATAATGTCAGTGTAAATGTATACACACAAATAAACCATCCAGAAAATCTAAGGTTTTCTTTCCTTAATTTATCTAGTACTGAAATCAACTAATTAACTATCTTTTTAAATTCTTAGTTAGTACTTTTTATGTACAGTTCTTAATTTGTATTATATTTATGTCAATATAAGACAACTACAGAGGAAATTGACTTTTTAAAAATATAATGTTGTACTCATTTTAAATATACAGTTTATTAAGTTTTGAAAAAAGCATATGCCCATGTAGCCACCCCAATAAATGTGTATATGTTTTCAACACCTGCAATATTTTCTTGTGTTGTTTCCCAGACAAACTTTCTTTACCCTGCAGACTAAAAACACCCCTTTTGCAATGATTAGCATACCCCATACTAGCAATATTATGTTGGGCACCTTACACTTCGGTCAAGGCTTATAATGTTACCATTATCATTTCCCAAGTACCCAGTTTCTTTTTGTTTATGGTACAATTCAACAGAAGATAATTGACCAAGTGTCACTTGGGGAAGCAAGATTGTGGAAAAGGCAAATAACTTTAAGTCACTGGTAGTTCAGACTTAATCAGAAAGCTGTCCACACCCAACAAATTATTCTAAGCAATTGTGCTTAGCTTAGGGCTTTTTTGTTCTGTGAGAGATTGTTTAATTTGAATAGTTATTTATAAAATATTATCACCTCTACTTTTTTTCAAGTGACACATAAATAATTTTTATGTCTGAACACTAAGACTTCACATGTAACAGCCCACATCATACTAGTTTAAGTTTAAATGTAATCATTATATCACAAAAATCATGTTAGCATTAACCCTTTCATGTTTTACATTGTCTAGATTTATTTTCTTACAGCCTGTCAAATTACACTTATTCCCAACCCCCCATGGGATTGCATTTAATTCAGGAAAAGTTTAACTAGAGATACTGAATAAATGACTGTAATCTTCTAAGCAATTCATTTCATTATCAATAATATACCATATATAGGTGAAGGAAGTAGGTGAGACAGATAGCTAAGGAAGAGAACAAAGTATGTATTTATCCCAGACACCACTGAGAGCACAATATACCATGTTTGATAATGAGCGGTAGGTAAATAAAATAAAAACTTTAACAGAGATTTATTAGATGAATTTCTAATATGATAATGTCAGTGTAAATGTATACACACAAATAAACCATCCAGAAAATCTAAGGTTTTCTTTCCTTAATTTATCTAGTACTGAAATCAACTAATTAACTATCTTTTTAAATTCTTAGTTAGTACTTTTTATGTACAGTTCTTAATTTGTATTATATTTATGTCAATATAAGACAACTACAGAGGAAATTGACTTTTTAAAAATATAATGTTGTACTCATTTTAAATATACAGTTTATTAAGTTTTGAAAAAAGCATATGCCCATGTAGCCACCCCTAATAAATGTGTATATGTTTTCAACACCTGCAATATTTTCTTGTGTTGTTTCCCAGACAAACTTTCTTTACCCTGCAGACTAAAAACATGGCTCTTTTTTGGTTCCTTTTGCCTTTTCTACAATTTATGAAAATTGGATAAAACATATAATAAATGTTTTATGTCTAGCTTGTTTTGCTCAGCATGTTTTTCATTTTTTTTAAATGTTGCTGTATGAATCAGTACTTGTTTCTTTTAATTACTAAGTCTGAGCCCAATATTCAGATTACCTCTTCTTGGGCTTTAAAATAAAGTGTGTGGTGACTGCAGCCATGAAATTAAAAGAAAACTACTTTTACACAGGAAAACTATGACAAACCTGGACAGTGTGTTGAAACACAGAGACATCAGTTTGTCAACAAAAGTCTGTATAGTCAATGCTATGGTCTTTCCAGTAGTCACATACAGATACGACAGCTGAACAATAAAGAAGGCAGAGCACCAAAGATTTGATACTTGAAAACTTTGGTCCTGGAGATGACTCTGGAGAATGTCTTTGAAAGCAAGGGAACAAAATGCATTAATCATAAATAAAATCGACCCTGGATACTTTTTCAAAGGACTGATGCTGAGGCTGAAGTGCCAATGCTTTGGCCATGATGCTTACAGCTGATTCATTGGAAAAGACCCTAATGCTGAGAAAGAAAGAAGGCAGAAGGAGAAGATGGTGACAGAGGATGGAATGGTTGGAAGGCATAATGATCCAATGGACATGGACTTGGACACACTCCAGGAGATGATGAGGGACACAGAAGCTTGGCATGCTGCAATCCATTGGGTCATGAGAGTCTGACACAGTTTGCAAACTTAAAAACAGCAATGGTGCTTCCCTGGTGGTCCAGTGGGTAAAGAGTCCACTTTGCAGTGCAAGGGACACCGGTTCAATCCCTGGCCTGGGAAGATCCCATGTACCACACTGTGGCTGGATCAGTGTGCCCAATTATGAGCAAGTGCTCTGGAATGCATGTATCCAGAGCCAGTGCTCTGCAGTGAAAGAGGCCACTGCAATGAGAGCTTCACACATGACCACACATGAAGGAATAAAAAGATTGATGGAAATAAATATAAATTACAAAAGAAGTATGATCGGGAAATAGTAAAAAAATGATGCATATTTATAAGTTGCTTATCCATTCAGGAATAAATTGACATAAAGATTGTTCCCTATTTGAGGCTGTTATGAATAAAGCACTAAATACACATAGGTCAATAAGGGTAATTTATCAAGAACTGACAAAATTTTACAAAGTAACTGAATCATGTATGATTACATAACTATAAATGGATAAAATGTATGAAAATTTTAGTTGCTCTAAACCTTTGCCGGCACTTGGCAGTGTAATCTTTTAAACTATAGTATACATTATACAAACTAATGTGTTAATGCAATATAAAAAGCAAAGTGATATATATTGTGGACTATTATAAGGTACTGAATGTTTCCCCGCATGCTTTACAATAAAATCTCATTACTCATTTATTTCTTATATATAGTGTGCACTTTTTAATCTCATATGCATAAATTGTCTCTTCTCCCACGCCTTTCCTTTGTGGAAAACAAAAGTTTATTTCCTTTGTAAGTATGTTTCTCTCTTTTTTTTTTAAAATTTATTTATTTATTTTGGGCGGGGGTCAGGTTGGGGAGGGAGGAGGTGGGTGGGCCACTTCTATTGGTCCTTCATTTCTCTATTTTCATCCGTCTTTGTTCTTTGGCTCCTGTGGGCCTCCCATTGCGGTGGCGTTTGTTGTTGCAGAGTGCCAGCTCTGGGAGCATGCACTCCAGAGCTCTGGCTCAGTAATTGGACACATCGGTCCAGCAGCTCTGCGGCATGTGGGATCTTCCCAAGCCAAGGGTCGAACTGGCACCCTTTGCACTGCGAGGCGGTGTCCTTACCCACTGGACCACGAGGGGAAGCCCGTATGTTTCCCTTTTGTATGTGTATTCATATTTGTTAGATTCCACATATAAGTGAGATAATATATTCGTCCTTATGTATCCGACTGACTTAGTAGGGTATTATATAGGTTCATCCATGTTGCTGCAAATGGCAATATTCCATTTCTTTCTCTCTTTTCTTTCTTTCTTTCTTTTTTTTATTTTAAAAAAGAGTAGTATTTCATTCCCCTAAAGTCTGGGTAAGACACAAGGTCTTCCCAAGTGTCTCAGTGGTAACAAACCCACCAGTGATATAGGAGATGTGTGCTCAATAACTGGGTCGGGAAGATCCTTTGGAGGAGGGCATAGCAACCCACTGTAGTATGCTTACCTTGAGAATCCCATGGACAGAGGAGCCTGGAGGACTACAGTAAATAAGATTGCAAAGAGTAAGACACACAGATTAGATAGATAGGGAAATAGATAGATAGATATATAGATACAATTTATATGCAAAATGCATCATGGAAGGTGCCAGGGTGGCACTTTCACATACTGAAATCAAGATTGCTGAAAAAAAAAATCAATAACCTCAGGTATACAGATGACACCACCCTCATGGCAGAAAGTGAAGATGAACTAAAGATCCTTTTGATGATGTTGAAAGAGGATAGAGAAAGAACTGACCTAAAACTCAGCATTCAAAAATGAAGATCATGGCATCTAGTCACATCACTTTATGGCAAATAGATCAGAAAACAATGGAAACAGACTTTATTTTCTTGGGCTACAAATCACTGCAGATGGTGACTGCAGCCATGAAATTAAAAGATGCTTGCTCCTTGGAAGAAAAGTTATAACAAACCTAGAGAGCATATTCAAAAGCAGAGACATCACTTTAACAGCAAAATTCCATACAGTCAAAACTATGGTTCTCCCGATAGTCATGTATGGATGTGAGAGTTGGACCATAAAGTAGGGTGAGCAGCGAAGAATTGATGTTTTTGAACTGGGGTGCTGGGGAAGCTGTTGAGAGCCTCTTAGACTGCAAGGAGATCAAACCAATCAATTCTAAAAGAAATCACTCCTGAATATATATTGGAAAGAATGATGCTGAAGCTGAAGCTCCAATACTTCCGCCACATGATGTGAAGTGATGACTCGTTTAAAAAGACCCTGATATCAGAAAAATTAGAAAGCAGAAGGCGAAGGGGATGTCAGAGGAAGAGATGATTCCATGGCATCACTGAGTCAATGGACACAATTTTGAGAAAGCTTTGGGAGATGGTGAAGGACAGGGAAGCCTTGTGTATTGCAGTCTATGAGACTGCAAAGATTCAAACACGGCTGATCTGAACTGAACTGATAGGCATGGTAGTAGTGGTAAAGAACCTTTTTACCAATGCAGGAGACAAAAGAGCCTTTTGTTGGACCCCTGGGTCAGGAAGAACACATGGAGGAGGGTATGGAGTTTATCTTGCCTGGAAAGTCCCATGGACAGAGGAACCTGTTGGACTACAGTCCCTAGCGTCATAAGGACTGAAACAAATATATATATATATATATATATATATATATATATATATATATGTATACTGATGCTATATAGTACTGATGCTAAAGCTGAAGCTCCAACGTCTTGACCACCTTATGGGAAGAGACCTGATGGGTCTCATTGGAAAAGACCCTGATGCTGGGAAAAAGTAAAAGATAGAAAGAGAAGGAGTTGACAAAGGACAAGATGGTTGAATAGCATCAGTGATTCAATGGACATGAGCTTGAGCAAGCTCACAGAGATGGGGAACGAAAGAGAAGCCTTGCATGCTCCATTGCATGATGTCACAAAGAGTCTAACACTAAATATATAATTTAAATATACACAGCTAAGCAAATCTAAATATAAATACTTAATTTTATATTTTTAATTCCCTGTTCATTTATTTGTTTTCTGTCATATTCTGCTGCTTCTCATTTTATACCTTTTCTACTTTTCTATGGAAGAAAATGCATATCAAATGCTTTGATCTTTTTTTTTTTTTCAATTTTAAAGTGAAACAATGCAATTTAACATTATTTCAGCGACATTCAAGCCCTTACTTAGATGTTTATGTAAATGAAACCTATAATCTTAAGCCTAAATAATTGCTTTCCCAGGTGTGTAATCATGCTTTTATTTTTCTAAATGCCTGTTTGTTGCTGTGGTTGTTGTTGAGATTACAATGATAAATAACATTGAATATATCTTCTGTAAGTCAATTATGCAGGCCACATTCTAAAGATAAAATTTGATATCCTTCATGTACAAGGTTTATACACATTTTAAAACACAACAGATGAAACTGCATTTTTGCTGTGACAACCTATCTTCAGAAGTAGGTTTTGATTCAGAAGATGTTATATATACATGTGTGTATACTAAATCATTTCAGTCATGTCTTACTCAATGCAACCCTATGGACTGTAATCCACAAGGTCCTCTTATCCATGGGATTCTCTAGGCAAGGATACTGGAGTGAGTTGCCATGCCCTCCTCCAGGGGATCTTCTTGACCCAGGCATCAAACTGATGCCTCTTAAGTCTCCTGCATTGGTAAAAATGGTTCTCTACCACTAGCACCTCCTGGAAAGCATGTGATGTATACTCTAAGTGAAATGGTGTGAAATAAGGAACAAAAGATTTGACTTCCAAGTTTAGTTCTGCTTGTAGCTGTGTTATTTAACCCTTTCTCTTAGCTTTTATGACAAGTAGTCTGCCAGGTACTTTATGCATTTTCCTAGGCTGGCTTTCCTCCAACACCATTGAAATTGGGAGTATCACCCTTAAACAGATGCTCACAGAGAAACAGGTAAATAAGTAAAGGAACTGAGATAGGGATAGTAGAAGGAAACACAAATAATCTGGAATGTAAATTGAATCTCAGAATCTCTCTTACTTACAGGCAAGAGAGAAGGGTTTTCCTGTCCTCCTCCCCACCCAAGTCATTGATATCCACAGACACCCTCATGTGGCATCTATAACCTACCTGTGAGACACCATTCATAAAAGCTGTTTCAACTGCCCAGGTACATTTCTTAGAAGGGAAAAGCATTTGTCAAAACACTGTAAGAAGCTGAGAGATGAGTATACAAATAGAACTGATTAAGGGTTTCTATTGGATCCTGATGGGGTATAAAAAGCTGCTATCACACCTGTATCTCCTAATTCCATTTTTTTTTCATTTTATTGAGTCTGAATCTCCTAATTCCATTTTCAACACATTATTAATATCATGATTTTGAGGAGAGTATTAAATCCCTAAGTAAACACGTTGACTGGAGATTACAAGTTGCCTGGAGATGACCACATCTGCTGTACCCGTATATGTATGTATGTTTGTATGTGTGTGTGTGAAATTTGCTCAGTCATTTCTGACTGTTTGCAACCCTATGTATCCTGCCAGCATCTTCTGTCCATGGGCTTCTCTTGGCAAGCATACTGACATGGGCTGTTATTTCTTCCTCCAAGTGATCTTCTTTACCCAGGGTTTAAACCCAGTTGTCTTACATTTACTCTTTACCATATGAACCGCCAGAGAATCCAGGTCTCACCTTTTCTCTATCTTACCCCTTTCTGTAACACTATATGGAAAAGTTGCTTCCTAGTCTGGGTAAAATTTCTTACTCTTAGAATTCACAAATTACTCCTTCTCTTTGTTTTTTATTAAAATAGTTTTCTAAACTGTGTCCAGGAATAAGGTTGGATAACTCCTCTACTGTCCTGTATCCTGCTTTTCCTTCCCAAAATGATACCAATGCAACTGGAAATATACACAGAAACATCTGCACATCTTAGTGTGGCTCATGTTAAAAATGTATTGGTATGCAAGTAGAAAGATTTAGGTTATAAAAAGATGTTGCTTCTTGTTTTCAGTTATCCTTTCATTGAAACTTAAACAAAATTCCTGGAAAATTGAACAGAGAAAAAGATATCAAAGCATGTATCAAGAATCACCTACATTTGTCATTCTAATATATGGTTGCTCTCTGGAATAGGCATGTATGTCATGAATTTGTCCTCCTCCCCACCCAAGTCATTGATATCCACAGACACCCTCATGTGGCATCTATAACCTACCTGTGAGACACCATTCATAAAAGCTGTTTCAACTGCCCAGGTACATTTCTTAGAAGGGAAAAGCATTTGTCAAAACACTGTAAGAAGCTGAGAGATGAGTATACAAATAGAACTGATTAAGGGTTTCTATTGGATCCTGATGGGGTATAAAAAGCTGCTATCACACCTGTATCTCCTAATTCCATTTTTTTTTCATTTTATTGAGTCTGAATCTCCTAATTCCATTTTCAACACATTATTAATATCATGATTTTGAGGAGAGTATTAAATCCCTAAGTAAACACGTTGACTGGAGATTACAAGTTGCCTGGAGATGACCACATCTGCTGTACCCGTATATGTATGTATGTTTGTATGTGTGTGTGTGAAATTTGCTCAGTCATTTCTGACTGTTTGCAACCCTATGTATCCTGCCAGCATCTTCTGTCCATGGGCTTCTCTTGGCAAGCATACTGACATGGGCTGTTATTTCTTCCTCCAAGTGATCTTCTTTACCCAGGGTTTAAACCCAGTTGTCTTACATTTACTCTTTACCATATGAACCGCCAGAGAATCCAGGTCTCACCTTTTCTCTATCTTACCCCTTTCTGTAACACTATATGGAAAAGTTGCTTCCTAGTCTGGGTAAAATTTCTTACTCTTAGAATTCACAAATTACTCCTTCTCTTTGTTTTTTATTAAAATAGTTTTCTAAACTGTGTCCAGGAATAAGGTTGGATAACTCCTCTACTGTCCTGTATCCTGCTTTTCCTTCCCAAAATGATACCAATGCAACTGGAAATATACACAGAAACATCTGCACATCTTAGTGTGGCTCATGTTAAAAATGTATTGGTATGCAAGTAGAAAGATTTAGGTTATAAAAAGATGTTGCTTCTTGTTTTCAGTTATCCTTTCATTGAAACTTAAACAAAATTCCTGGAAAATTGAACAGAGAAAAAGATATCAAAGCATGTATCAAGAATCACCTACATTTGTCATTCTAATATATGGTTGCTCTCTGGAATACTGGTTTTTGATTTATTACACATGTACCACAAAATAATGTGTTCATGAATTTTCATTTTCCAAGATAAGCATCTCCAAATTAAGTAAGCAGCTCTATCAAAAAAGAGAAAAAACAACTTTCTTCTTTTCATTATATCCTTCTCCCTATGACTCTTAGCTCTACCACTCCATATTCTACCCATGCCATATTATATTTTTGTTTCACTTTGAAATATGCACACTTAGATGCATAATACTACTGCCACAATAATGTGACATACAATACTAAACTGTCACAATAAGACAAAATAATTAAGACCATATTTGGAGTGACACTAAATTAATCCATATACTTATCCTATTATGTATTGATTAGTGTGCACTGGGTAAGCTACTTAACCTCTCTGAGACTTTATATCCTCATCGTTAATATGGACTAAGTCATAGAATCTACCTTGTGGGATGGTTGTGAAAAACAGTAAAGCAATTCATAGAGAGTGTTGAGAATATTTCCTGACACTTGAGACACGCTCTATAAATATTAGAAAGCACTATTTTAAATACAAACAGAAAAATTTTCTAAATAATTAAAAGTGAGGTAAAATTTATAGAAAATTGCTGAACATCAGTTGCTAAATCATGCATGAATGTATACCTCTCAAATATTGGAGTCTGAAATTTTATGCCCATGTTTGAGAGTTATCTATGGTAGAATAGTAAACCTGAAATATTAGAATTGTTGCCTCAATGGGGGAAAAAGAAGGTGGGACAACTTGATAGGTTAGCATAGAAAAATGTATATTACCATATGCATAATTATATAGTGGAAATTTTCTGTATGACAGGTAGTTCAAAATCCAAGGCTCTCTGACAATTTAGAGGGGTAGAATGTGGTGAGGGCTGACAGAGAGGATCAAAAGGGAGGGGATAGCTGATTCATGTGGATATGTGGAAGAAACCAGCATAATATTATAAAGCAGTTATTTTTCAATTAAAAAATACATTCAAAATGATAATAAAGAAACAGCATGGGGCTTCCCCTGGTGGTCCAGTGGGTAAGGACACCGCCTTGCAGTGCAAGGGGCGCCGGTTCGATCCCTGGCCTGGGAAGATCCCACGTGCCGCCTAGCGGCTGGACCAATGTGTCCAATTACCGAGCTGGAGCTCTGGAGTGCATGCGCCCAGAGCTGGCACTCTGCAACAACAGACGCCACCTTAGAAACTGATTAATCACACTGGAAGAGAATTCTTAGCTTTACAAAAGAATTCACCATGCGATTCATTATATATCAACACATTAATATCTTCATTGTTTTTTAGAAGGCAATAAACTGCAAAGCTAAATTACTAATAGTTGCTGTTAACTAAACATTATCAGAAATCAAAGTTAAGTTTTCAAAACTTCAATACAATGAAACAAGAGAATTAAGTTAAAGAAGCTTTAGGTTAAAATTGCAGTATAAACAAGAGAATGATGAATAAGATATATTCATAAAGTATTTTGCCTAGGCTCCCCAGAAGGCAGTTGGAAACACTGGACAAGATAGAATAAATTCATTTGAAGAGTGATAGATAAGTGAATTAGAGCAGAAAGAAAATCCAATACAATAATATTAATTTGTATAATATATGGGGAAACAGTACTGGTCTTCCAAGACTTTCAGAGGATCTTTGCAAAACTGCTTAAGGAGGAAAAAGTAAGGTAATTGTAGATTAGTCCACACTCAATGGTCAAAGGTGATGCAGTGGGTATAAATTCTGGATTGCACATGCTTCTCTCCTTAGTAGGTTTTCACTGGTAGAATAGTGTTATACCAAGCAAAACCCGTGACAAGAAGGAAGAATCACACAGTGCAAAACAAAGCTTGGTTCTCTCAGATCTCATCTGTCTGAAAGACTGGGAGACTGGATATATCTGTGCCTAGAGCAAAAATTAAGCTGGAGCTTGAAAGAACTAAAAAGAATACTCAAACTCACAACTCTCATACTTCTCATAAATTGAGATGGGGTGAAAAGTTTATATATTAGCATCTGACATAGATACTTAATATGATGGCAGCAACAGAGAGTTAAATGCACTGTTCTTAAAATATAGCACAGGATGAAAGTAATTAAAACTAAGATAATTTAGGAAAAGATGCAGGAATGAGGGGAGAAAAATAAATTTCATGCTGAACAGGAAAGCTTAGAAAGGATTTGCACAAGATGAATGAGGACTTTATGGATATCTAACAAATAATAATAACAGAGGGTCATATACAATGCATTTAGAAAAAGTAAATGTATATTTGACCTGTACATAAGGTATATTTGGGGTATAATCAAAACAATCAAACAAGTTAATTCAGGTAGAAAATACATAAGGCTAGATTGTGTGAACATTTGAACCAAGCTAAGTTCTGGTTGTGATAATGAATTGTGCTTTGTCTAAGTTTAATTTCTTGAGGAATTATCATATTCTCATTTGTTAAAGGTCTGATGGAATGGTTCACTTAGTTCTGTATCCTTAACAGCATCTTTAGCAGAGCAGACCTTTCTAATTTTTATAAAGTATAAATTATCTTTTTTTTACAGATTATGCTTTCAATGTATCTGAAACTCATCAGCAAGTACTAGGTAATAAAACTTCTGTGTTGTCCTCTAGATATTTTATATCTTTACATACTACATTTGAGTCTGTGACCATGTGGGGTCAATTCTTGTAACTTGCTTAAGTTCTCTGTCTGACCTTCTTTTTTTCAATTATGTCTCCCCTTTTTTCATTTGTTCTTTTCACCCATCTTTATTCCTTGTCTTGTGTGGGCCTCCCATTGCAGTGGCCTCTCTCGTTGCAGAGCACTGGCTCTGTGCACGTTCACTCCAGAGTATTGGCTCATAACTGGACATAATGGTCCAACTGCTCCACGGCATATGGGATCTTCTAGGGTCTGGGATCAAACCAGTGCCCCTTGCACTACAAGGCAGACTCTTTACCTCACTGGACCACCAGGGAAGTCCCTATCTGATTTTGGGCATCTGGGTTTTCCATTAGTTCAGGATCATTCCTTGAAAAATACTGTTCTTGCTTCACTGAATTCCCTTTGTTCTTTTATCCACAATCAAATTAGCATCTGACATAGATACTTAATATGATGGCAGCAACAGAGAGTTAAATGCACTGTTCTTAAAATATAGCACAGGATGAAAGTAATTAAAACTAAGATAATTTAGGAAAAGATGCAGGAATGAGGGGAGAAAAATAAATTTCATGCTGAACAGGAAAGCTTAGAAAGGATTTGCACAAGATGAATGAGGACTTTATGGATATCTAACAAATAATAATAACAGAGGGTCATATACAATGCATTTAGAAAAAGTAAATGTATATTTGACCTGTACATAAGGTATATTTGGGGTATAATCAAAACAATCAAACAAGTTAATTCAGGTAGAAAATACATAAGGCTAGATTGTGTGAACATTTGAACCAAGCTAAGTTCTGGTTGTGATAATGAATTGTGCTTTGTCTAAGTTTAATTTCTTGAGGAATTATCATATTCTCATTTGTTAAAGGTCTGATGGAATGGTTCACTTAGTTCTGTATCCTTAACAGCATCTTTAGCAGAGCAGACCTTTCTAATTTTTATAAAGTATAAATTATCTTTTTTTTACAGATTATGCTTTCAATGTATCTGAAACTCATCAGCAAGTACTAGGTAATAAAACTTCTGTGTTGTCCTCTAGATATTTTATATCTTTACATACTACATTTGAGTCTGTGACCATGTGGGGTCAATTCTTGTAACTTGCTTAAGTTCTCTGTCTGACCTTCTTTTTTTCAATTATGTCTCCCCTTTTTTCATTTGTTCTTTTCACCCATCTTTATTCCTTGTCTTGTGTGGGCCTCCCATTGCAGTGGCCTCTCTCGTTGCAGAGCACTGGCTCTGTGCACGTTCACTCCAGAGTATTGGCTCATAACTGGACATAATGGTCCAACTGCTCCACGGCATATGGGATCTTCTAGGGTCTGGGATCAAACCAGTGCCCCTTGCACTACAAGGCAGACTCTTTACCTCACTGGACCACCAGGGAAGTCCCTATCTGATTTTGGGCATCTGGGTTTTCCATTAGTTCAGGATCATTCCTTGAAAAATACTGTTCTTGCTTCACTGAATTCCCTTTGTTCTTTTATCCACAATCAATTGAATGTATCTGAAGGGAATGCTCTGGGTTCTCTATTCTGTTTCAGTGATCTATGTGTCTATACTTTTGCTAATACAAAAATGTCTTGATTAATATAGCTTCTACAGCAAGCATTGCAATTTACTACTGTTAGACATATAGATTTGTACAATTCAGTATTGTGTGGATTATTTTAGCTTTTCTCTTTTATTCCATATAGACTTTAGAAAATTTTACATTTACCAAATAACTTGTTAGAATATCAGTTGGAATTTTGTTATCTTTATAATATTTTGTCTTCCAATGCATTAACAGGAATCATCTATCAATTCATTTAAGACTTTGATATTTTCTTCAAATTTTAAAGTTTTCTGCATATAGATTGTGTAAATAATTTATTGTATTTATACAAAATGAATTAGTTTATTCTTATAGTTTGCTTCTTTTTAGAACTAAAAAATACTTCACTTTCTGGATGTATCATTCTCCTACTGAAGAACTCATAGTCCTTGAGACAGAAAACCAGAGAAGCAAAAGAAATGAAATTAATCCAGTTTTAAAACGAAGTAAAACTGTCACTGTTTACAAATGACATGTTACTTTATATTGTAAACATACTAGAAGAAGACTTCTAGAGACCATTAACAAATGTGTTAATGCTATAGTATACAAAATTTATAACAGAAGTGTCTTTCATTCCTAAGTACTGACAAAAAAAATGAGAAAGAGAAATTAGCAAAACCATCACATTTTCTTTAACATCAGAAATAATAAAATACCTAGGAAAAGCCTCCCTAAAGAAATAACGACAGTAAAGTTAAAAAAAAAAACAAAAGTACTCCAAAATCTATAAGATATACCTAAAGAAACGAGAGACAACACAAACCAATAAAAAGATACACCATGTTCTGAGGTATCAGTGTGTCAAAATTATTTTGCTACTCAAAGTAATTTGCAGATTCTGTGCAATCTTTATCAATTTATCAATACCATTTTTTCAAAGAATTTGAGCTAAAAATATTGCAATTTATAGGAAAACATAAAAGCCTCACAATATCTAATCCATTCCTGAGAAATAAAGAGAGAAGCTGGAGTAATTAGGCTCCTTGACGTCAGACTATAATACCAAACTACAGTCAATAAAATGTGATGGTACTGGCACAAACTTCAAATATAGATCAGTGGAATAGAATAGAGTTAAACCCTTGTACCTATGGGCAACTAATCTATGACAAAGGAGGAGACAGTATATAATGGAGAAAAACAGTCTCTTCAATAATTGATGCTAACAAAGGGGAACAGTTACATGCAAAATAATGAAGTAAGAACATTATCAAATACTGTACACAGAAATAAACACAAAGTGAGTTAAAGACCTAAATGTGAGGCCAGATACTAAAACCTCTTAGAGGAAAGCAGGCAGAACACTCTCTCTTATAAATTCCTGCAAGATCTTTTTTTGATACACTTTGAATAGAAATGAAAAATACATAAATAATATTGGATTAAACTGAAAAGATTTTGCACAGCAAAGAAAATCATAAACATAATCAAAAGAAAACTCACACAATTAGAGAAAATATTTCAGTGCCAAGTGACCAACAAAGAAAAATAAATGCTCCAAAAATTTAAAATTAATCCAGTTTTAAAACGAAGTAAAACTGTCACTGTTTACAAATGACATGTTACTTTATATTGTAAACATACTAGAAGAAGACTTCTAGAGACCATTAACAAATGTGTTAATGCTATAGTATACAAAATTTATAACAGAAGTGTCTTTCATTCCTAAGTACGGACAAAAGAAAGGAGAAAGAGAAATTAGCAAAACCATCACATTTTCTTTAACATCAGAAATAATAAAATACCTAGGAAAAGCCTCCCTAAAGAAATAACGACAGTAAAGTTAAAAAAAAAAACAAAAGTACTCCAAAATCTATAAGATATACCTAAAGAAACGAGAGACAACACAAACCAATAAAAAGATACACCATGTTCTGAGGTATCAGTGTGTCAAAATTATTTTGCTACTCAAAGTAATTTGCAGATTCTGTGCAATCTTTATCAATTTATCAATACCATTTTTTCAAAGAATTTGAGCTAAAAATATTGCAATTTATAGGAAAACATAAAAGCCTCACAATATCTAATCCATTCCTGAGAAATAAAGAGAGAAGCTGGAGTAATTAGGCTCCTTGACGTCAGACTATAATACCAAACTACAGTCAATAAAATGTGATGGTACTGGCACAAACTTCAAATATAGATCAGTGGAATAGAATAGAGTTAAACCCTTGTACCTATGGGCAACTAATCTATGACAAAGGAGGAGACAGTATATAATGGAGAAAAACAGTCTCTTCAATAATTGATGCTAACAAAGGGGAACAGTTACATGCAAAATAATGAAGTAAGAACATTATCAAATACTGTACACAGAAATAAACACAAAGTGAGTTAAAGACCTAAATGTGAGGCCAGATACTAAAACCTCTTAGAGGAAAGCAGGCAGAACACTCTCTCTTATAAATTCCTGCAAGATCTTTTTTTGATACACTTTGAATAGAAATGAAAAATACATAAATAATATTGGATTAAACTGAAAAGATTTTGCACAGCAAAGAAAATCATAAACATAATCAAAAGAAAACTCACACAATTAGAGAAAATATTTCAGTGCCAAGTGACCAACAAAGATTAATCTCCAATATATACAGTTTATGAAGCTCATTACAAAAAATTTAAAATGAATAGATGTTCTAAGTATATGTTTCTCCAAAAATTACATTCTGATGGCCAGGAAGCACATACAAAATGCAAATCAAAACTACAGTGTAGTATCATCTCACATCATTCAGAATAGTCATCAAAATATCTACAAACAATAAATGTTGGAGAGGGTGTACAGAAGAGGTAACCCTCTTACACTGTTGTTGAGAATATTAGTTGGTATAGACACTGAAGAATAGTATAGAAACTTTCTTGAAATATGAAAATTGAGCCACTGTATGGAAAGTGAAAGTATTAGTTGCTCAGTGATGCCAGCTCTTTGTTATCCCATGGTCTGTAGCATGTAGAGTTACTGTATGACTCAGCAATTCCATTCCTGTGCATATATATGAAGAAAAACATAATTCAAAGGTATACATGCATTACAACCTTCATTGCAGAACTATTAGCAAGAGCCAAGACATAGAAGCAACCTAAGTGTGTATCATCAGAGAAATGGGTCAATAAAATGTGGTACATTTATAGAATGAAATATTCCTCAGCCATAAAAAGCAATAAAATTAGATTTTTTGAAGTGATGTGGATGAACCTAGAGACTGTCATACAGAGTGAAGTAAATCAGAAAAAGAAAAAAAATATATATATACTAGAACATATATATGGAATCTAGAAAAGTGGTACTGATGAACTTATTTTCAGGGCAGAGACAGAAATGCAGGTGTAAATAATGAATTGCAGACACAGTAGGAGAATTAGAGGTCATGACAAACTGAGAAAATAGCATTGAAGCATGTACACTACCATGTGTAAAGTAGATATTTACTGGGAAGCTCCTAAATAGCGCACTGTGTTCAGTTAAGTGCTCTGTGATGACTTAGAGTGGTTGGATGGTGGAGAGAGAGACTTAAGAAGGAGTGAATGTATGTATGCGTGTAACTGAGTCAGTTCAGAGTATAACTAGCACAGTACTGTAAAGTAATTATACTTCAATCAAAAAAAAAAAACAAACTTCAATAAGGTACCAGTGCACACTAGCTAGAGTAGACATCATCAAAAACATCCACAAACATTAAATGCTATAATAGGTGTGGTGAAAACGAATCCTCCTACTCTCTTGGTGGGAATATAAATTGATATATCTATTACTGAGAAGAATATGGCTCTTCCTTAAAAAACTAAAATTAGAGTTACTATATAATCCAGCAATTCACTCTAGGACATATAGCTGGAGAAAACCATACTTTGAAAGAATATATACAAAAATATTCTCTGCATTATTTTCCATGGCCAAGACATAGAAGCAACCTAAGTGTGTATCATCAGAGAAATGGGTCAATAAAATGTGGTACATTTATAGAATGAAATATTCCTCAGCCATAAAAAGCAATAAAATTAGATTTTTTGAAGTGATGTGGATGAACCTAGAGACTGTCATACAGAGTGAAGTAAATCAGAAAAAGAAAAAAAATATATATATACTAGAACATATATATGGAATCTAGAAAAGTGGTACTGATGAACTTATTTTCAGGGCAGAGACAGAAATGCAGGTGTAAATAATGAATTGCAGACACAGTAGGAGAATTAGAGGTCATGACAAACTGAGAAAATAGCATTGAAGCATGTACACTACCATGTGTAAAGTAGATATTTACTGGGAAGCTCCTAAATAGCGCACTGTGTTCAGTTAAGTGCTCTGTGATGACTTAGAGTGGTTGGATGGTGGAGAGAGAGACTTAAGAAGGAGTGAATGTATGTATGCGTGTAACTGAGTCAGTTCAGAGTATAACTAGCACAGTACTGTAAAGTAATTATACTTCAATCAAAAAAAAAAAAACAAACTTCAATAAGGTACCAGTGCACACTAGCTAGAGTAGACATCATCAAAAACATCCACAAACATTAAATGCTATAATAGGTGTGGTGAAAACGAATCCTCCTACTCTCTTGGTGGGAATATAAATTGATATATCTATTACTGAGAAGAATATGGCTCTTCCTTAAAAAACTAAAATTAGAGTTACTATATAATCCAGCAATTCACTCTAGGACATATAGCTGGAGAAAACCATACTTTGAAAGAATATATACAAAAATATTCTCTGCATTATTTTCCATGGCCAAGACATAGAAACAACCGAAATATCCACTGACATATGAATGGATAAAAATGTGGTACCATGGAATATTACTCAGCCTTAATAAGATAAAAATGATGTCATTTGCAGCAACATGAATGGATCTAGAAATTTCATACTGAATAAAATAATTACATGTATATATATAATGATATAATTTATATGAGTAATCTAAAAAATGTACAAGTTTATCTATTTATAAGCAGAA
Source organism: Tragulus kanchil (assembly GCA_022376925.1). Classification (NCBI taxonomy): domain Eukaryota; kingdom Metazoa; phylum Chordata; class Mammalia; order Artiodactyla; family Tragulidae; genus Tragulus; species Tragulus kanchil. The sequence continues at coordinate 52,452,877 of JAIOJX010000027.1, read as the reverse complement.
ATTGTGTCACAGGTATAGATAAAAAACTTACGGTTACCAAGGAGAATGTTGTGGGGGTATAAGTTGGAAATTATGATTGAAAGATACATCATACTGTATATAAATGATAACTAATAAGAATCTGGGCTTCCCAGGTGACACCAATATTAAAGAACCCACATGCCAATGCATGAAATAAGAGGCATGGGTTTGATCTCTGGGTTGGGAAAATCTCCTTGATGAAGTCATGGCAACCCACTCCAGTATTCTTGCCTGGAGAATCCCATGGACAGAGGGACCTAGTGGGCTACAGTTCATAGAGTCGGACATGAATAAGGCAGCTTAGTTTTTTAAATACACAGTAAGAATCTACTCTATAGCAAAGGGAACTTGATTTAGTGCTTTGTACAATCTTTTAAGAGATGGAGTCTAGAAGAGAGTGTACGCATGTATATGTATGACTGATTCATTTTGCTCTACAAAAGAAACTAACACAAAATTGTAAGTCAACTAAACTCTAATAAAAAGTTAATTTTGAAAATAAAACTCCCCAAAATTAAAAACTAAAAAATTTGGTAAAAGCAAATTATAATATTATAGGAGAATATTTGAACATTAGCACAATAAACAAAAGTGAAGAACAGAATTATATAAAAGCAAAAATAAAGACTATTTTTGTGTTAGAGGCTATACAATAATTGGGAAGAATATTAGAGAGGTTTCTAGGGTATATACTCTAGTAACTTGTCTTGTATTTGCATGGTCTTCACTTAGTGAAAATTTCCTTAGTTGTGTATGTAGGTAACTTATCTCGAAATAATGTGAAAATATAAGGCAAGAGAATAATAAACAGAATTCAGAAGAGCAGTTCCTCCAGAGGAAAGGTAAGCTGTGGGGAAAGGAAAAAAAACGTGTACATGCAGATTATTCAACATATACCAAATTCTTGCATATATTAAAATGAAAATACATTTTAAAATTTAAATTTTTATTTAAGAATTTGGACACAGCAAGTTACATCTTAATGATTTTGATGACAGCTACCAGTATTAAACACTCACTTCATTGTATAAAATAATTACATGTATATATATAATGATATAATTTATATGAGTAATCTAAAAAATGTACAAGTTTATCTATTTATAAGCAGAAATTGTGTCACAGGTATAGATAAAAAAGTTACGGTTACCAAGGAGAATGTTGTGGGGGTATAAGTTGGAAATTATGATTGAAAGATACATCATACTGTATATAAATGATAACTAATAAGAATCTGGGCTTCCCAGGTGACACCAATATTAAAGAACCCACATGCCAATGCATGAAATAAGAGGCATGGGTTTGATCTCTGGGTTGGGAAAATCTCCTTGATGAAGTCATGGCAACCCACTCCAGTATTCTTGCCTGGAGAATCCCATGGACAGAGGGACCTAGTGGGCTACAGTTCATAGAGTCGGACATGAATAAGGCAGCTTAGTTTTTAAGTACACAGTAAGAATCTACTCTATAGCAAAGGGAACTTGATTTAGTGCTTTGTACAATCTTTTAAGAGATGGAGTCTAGAAGAGAGTGTACGCATGTATATGTATGACTGATTCATTTTGCTCTACAAAAGAAACTAACACAAAATTGTAAGTCAACTAAACTCTAATAAAAAGTTAATTTTGAAAATAAAACTCCCCAAAATTAAAAACTAAAAAATTTGGTAAAAGCAAATTATAATATTATAGGAGAATATTTGAACATTAGCACAATAAACAAAAGTGAAGAACAAAATTATATAAAAGCAAAAATAAAGACTATTTTGTGTTAGAGGCTATACAATAATTGGGAAGAATATTAGAGAGGTTTCTAGGGTATATACTCTAGTAACTTGTCTTGTATTTGCATGGTCTTCACTTAGTGAAAATTTCCTTAGTTGTGTATGTAGGTAACTTATCTCGAAATAATGTGAAAATATAAGGCAAGAGAATAATAAACAGAATTCAGAAGAGCAGTTCCTCCAGAGGAAAGGTAAGCTGTGGGGAAAGGAAAAAAAACGTGTACATGCAGATTATTCAACATATACAAAATTCTTGCATATATTAAAATGAAAATACATTTTAAAATTTAAATTTTTATTTAAGAATTTGGACACAGCAAGTTACATCTTAATGATTTTGATGACAGCTACCAGTATTAAACACTCACTTCATTGTATTTGAATGTGTTAACAACTTCTTGCAATAATCTTGGTAGGTATCTATTATTATCATTCTTATCTTGCAGAAATGGACCCCGAAGCACAAAACATATATCTGTTACATGACCCAAAGCAAGTATGTACCAAAACCAGTATATGAAGCTAACGAGTGAAATTCTATTGCCTTGCTCTTAACCATGCTTCTATACTGAATTTTATTGAAAAGATGTGTGTGTGCGCGCGCGCGCGTGTGTGTGTGTGTGTGTTGGAGACATAAATATTACTTTCTTCTTAATGAGCACATCAGAGAGATTAAGATGGTAAAGTAGGAAAATGTAGAGATCACCTCTCCCAACAAACACATTAAAAATAGATTTACACGTGGAACAAGTCTCATGACAAACTGAAAACTGACAGAACTATGCAATCAAAATTGCAAGATAGATTCGCATGCAACTGGGTAGGTTGGGAAAAAGTCATAGAGTTTGGACCACTGCTTCAGGGAAGAATTTTAAAGGAAGAGGAAAGAAGGTCTCCAAGGGCAAGTCTTTCCCCTAGGGAAAAAGTGGGTCTCAGTTCTGCGATTCAGTGCATGGAAGACAAGCTCCTGCTCCTGTTGTGAGAACTTCTGGGACACATACAAAGAAAGGATAAGCTCTACTTGCTAAGAGTAAGTGCTGCTTTGCCAAAAGAGTAAAGAAAGCTCTGCACTGGTGACTGCTGCCTCACCTCACTTCCTAATCCAAGTGAGTTGAACTTGGATCACTCCAAATCACTCCACATTAAACCCTAATTTGGGATCTGGAATAGCTGAATCTTAGGGAAGATTCAGTCCAGCTGACAGAGATGGCCTGGGTGCCTGGGGGGTGATCTTGATAGAATGGCAGCAGCTACTGTCAGCACTTACTTGGGCGATGCCTCCAGAGCCATCATGACCAGCAAACACGCTGTGGTCTGTCTCCCAACCGAGTGAGAATACCAGCCCAACTTACCCAAACTTAGATTAACAGGTCTGGAAGAAGACATTTTAAAATTTAAATTTTTATTTAAGAATTTGGACACAGCAAGTTACATCTTAATGATTTTGATGACAGCTACCAGTATTAAACACTCACTTCATTGTATTTGAATGTGTTAACAACTTCTTGCAATAATCTTGGTAGGTATCTATTATTATCATTCTTATCTTGCAGAAATGGACCCCGAAGCACAAAACATATATCTGTTACATGACCCAAAGCAAGTATGTACCAAAACCAGTATATGAAGCTAACGAGTGAAATTCTATTGCCTTGCTCTTAACCATGCTTCTATACTGAATTTTATTGAAAAGATGTGTGTGTGCGCGCGCGCGCGTGTGTGTGTGTGTGTGTTGGAGACATAAATATTACTTTCTTCTTAATGAGCACATCAGAGAGATTAAGATGGTAAAGTAGGAAAATGTAGAGATCACCTCTCCCAACAAACACATTAAAAATAGATTTACACGTGGAACAAGTCTCATGACAAACTGAAAACTGACAGAACTATGCAATCAAAATTGCAAGATAGATTCGCATGCAACTGGGTAGGTTGGGAAAAAGTCATAGAGTTTGGACCACTGCTTCAGGGAAGAATTTTAAAGGAAGAGGAAAGAAGGTCTCCAAGGGCAAGTCTTTCCCCTAGGGAAAAAGTGGGTCTCAGTTCTGCGATTCAGTGCATGGAAGACAAGCTCCTGCTCCTGTTGTGAGAACTTCTGGGACACATACAAAGAAAGGATAAGCTCTACTTGCTAAGAGTAAGTGCTGCTTTGCCAAAAGAGTAAAGAAAGCTCTGCACTGGTGACTGCTGCCTCACCTCACTTCCTAATCCAAGTGAGTTGAACTTGGATCACTCCAAATCACTCCACATTAAACCCTAATTTGGGATCTGGAATAGCTGAATCTTAGGGAAGATTCAGTCCAGCTGACAGAGATGGCCTGGGTGCCTGGGGGGTGATCTTGATAGAATGGCAGCAGCTACTGTCAGCACTTACTTGGGCGATGCCTCCAGAGCCATCATGACCAGCAAACACGCTGTGGTCTGTCTCCCAACCGAGTGAGAATACCAGCCCAACTTACCCTATGCCAAAGCTTGGTGATGAATCTGGGGCAGACAGGTCTGGAAGAAGACTTCCAAAGGGATAGCCCAGACCACTGGCAGCAGTGTTACCACTTCTACTCTTGAAGCCAAAACTCCCAACCATGAGCTACAGCCTAGTGTCTGTTCCTAGTGTCCCACTCCATGCAACAGTCACGCACTAGATCTAGTACAACTAAAACAGAGAAGATATGCAAACTAGGGCTCTATCTGGGAAGAGCCATGGATGCCTTCACAGGTGGTGCTTTAGTCCTCTGTGAGCTCATGGGCCTCAATTGCTTCTACACTTCCCTCTTTTGAGGCAGGTCATGTACTCAAGAGGAAAAGACCCTGATCCAACTCGAACTTCAAGTGTTCTACTGTAAGAACTGAGGAGCAGACTTTGCCCCTGATAGGACAGTAAAGGCATGAAACACATTCTGCACAAGTTTTAAATCTTATAATACCTATCACATCTCATATCAAGGTAATAGTGACAAGCACATCTTGAGGAAAGATGTGTCTTGCATCTGTATCAAAATCAGTCTTTGCAGTGATGACACTGAACACACTGTCTACAAAGGCATGATCCTACATAAAAATACCCCTTCAAAACCAAAAGAAAAATAACTGATTTTCCTAAATTTATAGAGACACAGAAAGTAAGATGAAAATACAGAGGAAATATTTACAAATTGTCTGAAATAATAAATCATGAAATGGAGATCACCATTCTTCCATAACTTGAATTCAAATAATGGCAATAAAAATACTAGCCCATAGCTTTGACTTTTGTCAGGAAAGTGATGTCCACTGTATAGGCTGATTATAGATTTTATTCCAAGAAATAAGTGTCTTTTAATTTCATGGCTGCAACCACCATCTGCAGTGATTTTGGATCCCAAGAAATTAAAGTTTTTCACTATTTCCATTGTTTCTCAGTTCACTTACCATAAAGTGACAGGACCAGATGCCATGATCATAGTTTCTGAATGATGAGTTTTAGCCAGTCTTTTCACTCTCCGCTTTCAGCTTCATCAATAAACTCTTTAGTTCCTCTTCACTTACTTCTACAAGGGTAATGTCATCTGCATATCTGACATTATTGATGTTTTTCCCAGCAATCTCAATTCCAGCTTCTGCTTTATCCAGACAGTCATTTCACATGATATACTCTGTGTAGAATTTTAAATAAGAAGGGAGTCAATATACAGCCTTCACATACTCCTTTCCCACTTTTAACTAAAGGATACAGAATAATGTCAATTATCGTGAGCTTGTAAAAATGAAAACCACCGAATCAGAATGGCAGGCAGAAAAGCACATGCAAAAAAAAAAAAAGCAGTATTCAAAATTTGTGAGCTCACCTAAAACATGCCAACTAATGCATACAAGGGATTCAATAAAAAGAAGAAGAAAAGAAAGAAAAATAGGGGTTTTAAAATGTATTTGAGAAAATACTAGCCAAAAACTTCCCTATCCTGAATAAAGAACAATATATTAAGGTATAGAAACCAGAGATTATTCCAAACAGACACACTCTAAAACATGCTATATTTAGGATAGCACCATTTAAAGAGAAAATTTAAAGGCAGCAATAAAAAGAGTCCTATATAAGAGAAACTCCATATTTGCTTTTTCAGCAAAAATTTTGTAAGCTAGAAGGGAGTAACATAATAAATTCGAAGACCTTAAAGGGAATGATCTGACACCTACTATACCCTACCCATCAAGATTGTCATTTAGAATAGAAGATATAAATAATTTTTCAGACAATCAAAAGCTAAAATAATTTAATGATTCTAATGAAATAATGAAGGGTGCTTTCTAAGTGCTAAAGAAGCAAGAATCTACAGGAAAGGGAAGTCTTGAATGGGGAAAATATACAGTACAAATTGAGGATCACTTAAATAAGTCACTACATAGAATTAAACAAAAATTGTAAGGTTGTGTGTATATATATATATATATATATATATACATATATATATAATATATATACACATATATATATTCCACTTATACATGCACATAGTCATATAAAATAGCTTTATATTTAAGTACCCATGATAAACAGTAAAAGGATAAACATGCAAGTGTAATATAGAAATTTCAAAGCACATAATGTGGGGGAAGTGAGCATAAAAATGTAAATCTTAGGAAAATTCTTAAACTTGAGTGACTATCAGTTTTAGGCAATTAAATATAGCTATGGATCAACATATTTGAAACCTGCAGTAACCATAAATCAAAAACATATGATAGCTTCACAGAAACCAAAATGATAGGAATTCAAGAAAATAATCAAGCTGCCAAAGGAGAAAAAGAAAAGAAAAAGAAAGAAAATATGGGAATAAATCACAATAAAACAACTGGAAAACAAGAAATAAAATATCAATAAAAACATACTTATTAATAATAAGTGCACAGGACAGTGAAAAAAAATGCTCCAATCAAAAGGCATGCAATGACTAATTGGATAAAAACAAACAAACAAAACAAAACAAGAACTGTAGTATGCTATCTAAAGACTGAGGAGACTCATGTCAGAGCCAAAAATAAAAAAACCCAAAACACAAAAAAATAGACTGAAAGGAGGTGATGGAAAAAAATGCAGTCTAGTAAAGGAAATGACAAGAAAGGGAGGGCAGTGATACTCTTATCAGATGACAAAGCCTTAACAACAACAACAACAAAAAAAAACACAAAGAAAGACACTATATTGACAAAGGGATCAAGAAAGGAGGAGGATATTATACTTGTTCACATATATATGCCCAATACACCTAAATATATAAAACAAAATATTAATAGATCTAAAGGGAGAAACTGACAATAATTCAAGAATTGTAGGGCAATGGAATGTTCTCTAATATAGACCATATGCAGGTGCACGTGTGTGTGTGTGTGTGTGTGTGTGTGTTAGTCACTCAGTCATGTCCAACTCATTGTGACCCCGTGGACTGGGGCCTGCCAGGCTCCTTTGTCCATGGAATTCTCCAGGCAAGAATATAGGAATGGGATGACATTCTCTTCTCCAGGTGGATCTTCCCAGCAACAGGGATCAAAGCTGAGTCTCCTGCATTCCAGGAAGATTCTTTATCATCTGAGCTACTAAGGAAGCCCAAAGTGACAGTCAGAAAACAAGCCTCAAGAAATTTAAAAAGATATAAATTGCATAAATCATCTTTTCTTACCACAGCAATATGAAATTAGAAATCAAACATAGAAATTACAAGGAAAAAAGCAAATGTGGAGACTTAAAAATATGCTATTAAAAACTATATATGAACGACATAGTCTAAGAGATCAGAAAATACCTTGAGACACTCAAAAAAATGAGAGCACAACTTTACATAATTTATGGAATGTAGAAAGAACAGTTCTGAGTGGGTAGTACATAGCAACACAAACCTACCTCAATAAGCAAGAAAAATCTGTAATAAAATCTGTAATAAATAACTCAAAATCAGCAGAGGAAATAAGTAATAGAATAAATAAAGAAAATAGAGATTTAAATGGTAGAAGAGAACAATAAAACCAAAAGCTGTTATTTTGGAGAGATAAACAAAATTAAGAAAATTTTAGTCAGTTTAACCAAAAAAAAAAAAAGAGAGAGAGACAGAAAGAATACAAATAAGCAAAGCAGGAAGTGTAAGAACAGAGACTTCCCTGGTGGTCCAGTGGGTTAAAAGTCCAAGTTGCAGTGCAAAGGGCACTGGTTCGACCCCTAGCCCAAGAAGATCCCATTTGCCATGGAGTGGTTGGACCAGTGTGTCCAATTAACAGCCAATACTCTGGCACACGCATGCCCAGAGCTGGTGCTCTGCAGTAAGAGAAGCCACTGCAAAGGGAGGCCAACAAATGTCAAAGAATAAAAAAGATGGATGAAAATAAATATAAATAAAAGAGGCATGATAAGGAAAAGGAAAAATAACGTAAAGAAAAAGAAATGTAAGAATAGAAGTAGTTGTTAACACCATAGAAATTTAAAACAAAAACCTAATAGAATATTAAGGATAGCTATATGTAAACAAATTAAACAAACTACAAAATGAATAAGTTTCTAGAGACACACCGCCTGCAAAGACTTAGTCCATGGAATTCTCCAGGCAAGAATAAGGAATGGGATGACATTCTCTTCTCCAGGTGGATCTTCCCAGCAACAGGGATCAAAGCTGAGTCTCCTGCATTCCAGGAAGATTCTTTATCATCTGAGCTACTAAGGAAGCCCAAAGTGACAGTCAGAAAACAAGCCTCAAGAAATTTAAAAAGATATAAATTGCATAAATCATCTTTTCTTACCACAGCAATATGAAATTAGAAATCAAACATAGAAATTACAAGGAAAAAAGCAAATGTGGAGACTTAAAAATATGCTATTAAAAACTATATATGAACGACATAGTCTAAGAGATCAGAAAATACCTTGAGACACTCAAAAAAATGAGAGCACAACTTTACATAATTTATGGAATGTAGAAAGAACAGTTCTGAGTGGGTAGTACATAGCAACACAAACCTACCTCAATAAGCAAGAAAAATCTGTAATAAAATCTGTAATAAATAACTCAAAATCAGCAGAGGAAATAAGTAATAGAATAAATAAAGAAAATAGAGATTTAAATGGTAGAAGAGAACAATAAAACCAAAAGCTGTTATTTTGGAGAGATAAACAAAATTAAGAAAATTTTAGTCAGTTTAACCAAAAAAAAAAAAAGAGAGAGAGACAGAAAGAATACAAATAAGCAAAGCAGGAAGTGTAAGAACAGAGACTTCCCTGGTGGTCCAGTGGGTTAAAAGTCCAAGTTGCAGTGCAAAGGGCACTGGTTCGACCCCTAGCCCAAGAAGATCCCATTTGCCATGGAGTGGTTGGACCAGTGTGTCCAATTAACAGCCAATACTCTGGCACACGCATGCCCAGAGCTGGTGCTCTGCAGTAAGAGAAGCCACTGCAAAGGGAGGCCAACAAATGTCAAAGAATAAAAAAGATGGATGAAAATAAATATAAATAAAAGAGGCATGATAAGGAAAAGGAAAAATAACGTAAAGAAAAAGAAATGTAAGAATAGAAGTAGTTGTTAACACCATAGAAATTTAAAACAAAAACCTAATAGAATATTAAGGATAGCTATATGTAAACAAATTAAACAAACTACAAAAAATGAATAAGTTTCTAGAGACACACCGCCTGCAAAGACTTAGTCAAGAAGAAACACTTTGAACAGACCAGCCACTAGAAGTGAAATAGAATCTGTAAATACGAAAACAAAAACATCCTGCAAACACAAGTCAGGATTCGATGGCTTGATGGGAAAATCTACCAAACATACAAAGAAGAAATCATAACTTTTCTTCTCAAACTATACCTTTTATTCTCAAAGTATATCTTTCCTTTTCAATTCCAAAAAATTGAAAACTAGAGAACATATTCTTTGACGGCACCATTACCCAGACAGTAAAACTAGAGAAAGATACTATTAAACAAAAAAGGAAAAAAAGAAAATTTCAGACCAATGTGATAAATATAGATACAAAAATTTTCAACAAAATATTAGCAAACAAAATCCAACAATACCTAAAAAGGATTATACATAATAATCAAGTCAGAGAAATCACATGATAACAAGTATGGTTTAATAAGTGAAAAATGATCATCTTAATAGATGAACAAAAACACTTGAAAACAATCAGTACCCATTCATGATAAAAATTCTCATCAAAGTGGCTACAAAAGAACTATATCTAAGCACAATAAAAAACATATATGAGAAACCCACAGTCAACATAATACTCAACAGTGAAAAGTGGAAAGACTTCAGGCTATATTCAGAACAAGATGAGGCTGTTAACTATTACTAGTTCTATTTACTGCAATATTAAAAACAAAACAAACAAAAAAAAAACCAACAAAAAACTAAGCACATCAAGTAATAGAAACAAATAAAATTATCCAGTTTGGGAGGGATGAGGCAAAACTCCCTGTTTTCAGAAGATATGATAATCTATATTGAGAACTCTATGTTCTCCACCCAAAATATATTAAGAACCAGTAAATGAGTTCAACAAGTCACAGGATACAAGATATAGAAACCTTTTGCATTTCCATACACTAATAAAACATCAGAAAGAAAAATTTAAAAACAGAAAGTAAAAAACAAAACTTAAATTGCATTTAAAAAATACCTGGGAATAAACTTAACCACGTAAGTGAAAACCTAGATGTCCCAAACTATAAAATGCCAATTAAAAAAGTTGAATTTAATTCAAAGAAATTGAAAGAAATCCCATGCTATTGGATTAGAATTTAATATTGCTAAAATTGCCTTAATACCTGAAGCAATCTACAGAGTTAAAGCACTTCTTATGAAAATGTCCATGAAAATTTTCACATTAATAATGTGAATGATTCTAAACTCTTATTTGGATCCAAATCTTATTTGGATCTGCTTTAGAATCACAGAAGAGTCCAAATTGTGATATAGCAATCCAGATATGAAATGATAAAGTTGGAAAAATCAGTCTACCAAACTTCAGACTATAGTACAAAGCTAAAATAATCAAAATAGAATGGGAATTGGCACAAAAACATAGATATGGATCAAAAACAGAAATATCGACCAATGGAACAAGATAGAGAACCCAGGGCTTCCCTGGTGGTCCAGTGGGTAAGGACACCGCCTTGCAGTGCAAGGGGCACCGTTTCGATCCCTGGCTTGGGAAGATCCCACGTGCCTGCGGAGCGGCTGGACTGATGTATTCAACTACTGAGTCAGAACTCGGGAGTTCATGTGCCCAGAGCCAGTGCTCTGCGATGAGAGAGATCACTGCAATGGCAGGCCCACACAGATCAAAGAACAAAAATAAATAAATGAAGGATTAACAGAAGTGGCAAAATAAATAAATTAATTAATAAATTAAATAAACTAAGAGAGAGAGAGAGAACCCAGAGATAAGCCCACGCACCTATGGATGCCTTATTTTTGACAAAGGAGATGAAACTATAAAATGAGACAAAAACAGCCTCTTCAACAAATGGTGCTGGGAAACTTGGACAGCTACATGCAAAAAAAAAAATGAAGTTGAAACATTCTCTGACACCATAGACAAAGATCAACTCAAAATGGATTAAAGACCTAAATGTAAGACCAGAAACCCTAAAATTCTTAGAGGAGAATATAGGCAAAACATTCAATAACACAAATCAAAGCAAGATTTTCGATGACCCACCCACTAGAATAATGGAAAGATAATCAAAAATAAACTTGTGCGATCTAATGAAACATAAAAGCTTTTGCACAGCAAAATAAACTGCTAACAAGGTGAAGAGACTGCCCATAGAATGAGAGAAAATCACAGCAAGTGAAACAACTAACAAATAATTAATTCTCAAAATATATAAGCCGCTCAGATAACTCAACACTGATAAAACAGCCTACCCAAAAAATGGGAAATAGATCTAAACAAACATCTCTCTAAAGAAGACATACAGATGGCCAGAAAACCTGAAAACATGCTCTATGTTGTTTATTATTAGAGACATGCAAATCAAAAGTGCAATGAGATATCACCTCACACCAGTCAGAATGGTCATTGTCAAACATATCTGTAAACAACAAAACTCTGTAAAAGTTAAAATTAAAATAAAAGTAAAGAAAAAAAGAAAAAAAAATCTGCAGATAATAAATCCTGGACAGTGTGTGGAGAAAAGGGAACACTCTTACACTGTAAGTGGGAATATAAATGGATACAACCACTATGGAAAACAGTACAGAAATTCCTTAAATATCTAAGCATAGAAACACCATATGACTCAGCAATCCTAGTGTTTGGTTTGTACCCTGATGAAATCAAAATTGAAAGAGACACCTGTATCCCAATGTCATTGCATCACTCTATGCAATAGCTAGAACATGGAAGCATCTGTATACACACACACACGCACACACACACACACATACATGCAATGGAATATTTCCAAGCTGTAAAAAGAAATAGAGAAGAATCAGTCCTCATCAGGTAGATGAATCTAGAATCTATCATACAAAATAAAGTATGTCAAAAAGAAAAGGACAAATGCAGTATACTAACATATATATATGGAATCTGGTTAGATGGTACCAATAAACACACATGCAGAGCTGTGGTAGAGAAACAGTCATGGAGAGCAGACCTATGGATGTTGATGGGAGAGAAAAATGAGTGAGAAGCTTGGAAATAGTAATATGAAAATCTACATTATCATATGTAAAAGAAATGACCATTGTTAATGTACTGTAGAACTAAGGCATCTTACACGGGGGATAGGCAACAACCTGGAGGGGTGGGATTGGGTGGAAAAGGAGGTGGGATCAGGTGGGAGGCACCAAGGGCATGCCCATGATGGATTTGGGATTATATAGAGCTGTAAACAACAAAACTCTGTTAAAGCAAAATAAAATAATATAAACAATGAGAATTAAAAATGTAAAATTTAATTAGAACAGATATAGGTACGCAATGATCCTTGCAACATTATATGCAATAGGCAAGTCCTAGAAGCAATCCAAGTACCTATCAACAGATAAATGAATAAAGATATGGTATATACATATTTCCTTCATGGATCACAGTCTTGTTGTAGTGAATGTGCTTGTGTAACTCAATGAAGCTATGAGCCCTTCCATGCAGGACCACCCAAGATGGACTGGTAATAATGAAGACTTTAGGTAAAATGTTTTGTAAGAGGAAATGGCAACTCACTCCAGGATTCCTGCCATAAGAATTCCATGAAAAGTATGAAAAGGCAAAAAGATATGACACCAGTAGATGACCTCCAATAAGATATGACACTAGAAGATGATCCTCAATGCTGGAAATTGTTCATTATGCTCTTACAGAAGAGAAGGGGGGAGTTACTAATAGCTCCAGAAAGAATGAAGAGGCTGGGACAGAACAGATATGAAATCTAGTTGTGGATGTGTTTGGTGGTAAAGTAAAATTGAATGCTGTAAAGAATAATACTGCATAAAAACTTGAATGTGTGAAGCAAAAGAAAGACAGACATGGACAGTGGGCATATGGACATTGTGGGGAAGGAACAGTGGGTGAGAGGCGTAAAGAAAGTAGCATGAAGGCCTGTACTATCATATGTGAAGAAAATAGCTATAGTCATTGCTTTGTGAGAAAAGCAGATCCTTCATGGATGCTGTATGATGATCTGGAGAGGTGGGATGAAGGGGATATACATATGACTAACCTGAGAACAAACATATCTGTAAACAACAGAACTCTGTTAAAGTTAAAAGTAAAATAAAAGTCAAAAAAAAAAAAAAAAACACCTGGGATGTTAGGTTAATGAATTAATCCAGTAAACTGGACATGGTCATGCACCAAATGGAAAGATTGAACATCCATGCCTTAGATATCAGTGAACTAAAATGGATGGGAATGCGCAAATTTCATTCAGATTATTATTGTATCAACTACTATGGGCAAGAGTCCCTATTAAGAAATGGAGTCATTCTCATACTCAACAAAAGATTCAAAAGTTCAGTACTTGTGTCCAACCTCAAAAAGGACAGAATTACCTAAATTTGTTTCCAAGACAAGGCATTCAACATCACAATAATCAAAGTCTATTGACTTTGATTAGCCCCAAACACTGATGCCAAAACATATGACGATAGCTGGTTTATGAAGACCTAGAACACCTTCTAGAATAAAATGAAGCAAGGTAAAATCTAACAGATGTTTGCCAAGGGAGCATGGTGGTCATAGCAGATACCCTTTCCCAACAAAAGATGTTTAAAGAGCTATGCCCATGCAGCCCAAATGGACTGGTAATAATGAAGACTTTAGGTAAAATGTTTTGTAAGAGGAAATGGCAACTCACTCCAGGATTCCTGCCATAAGAATTCCATGAAAAGTATGAAAAGGCAAAAAGATATGACACCAGTAGATGACCTCCAATAAGATATGACACTAGAAGATGATCCTCAATGCTGGAAATTGTTCATTATGCTCTTACAGAAGAGAAGGGGGGAGTTACTAATAGCTCCAGAAAGAATGAAGAGGCTGGGACAGAACAGATATGAAATCTAGTTGTGGATGTGTTTGGTGGTAAAGTAAAATTGAATGCTGTAAAGAATAATACTGCATAAAAACTTGAATGTGTGAAGCAAAAGAAAGACAGACATGGACAGTGGGCATATGGACATTGTGGGGAAGGAACAGTGGGTGAGAGGCGTAAAGAAAGTAGCATGAAGGCCTGTACTATCATATGTGAAGAAAATAGCTATAGTCATTGCTTTGTGAGAAAAGCAGATCCTTCATGGATGCTGTATGATGATCTGGAGAGGTGGGATGAAGGGGATATACATATGACTAACCTGAGAACAAACATATCTGTAAACAACAGAACTCTGTTAAAGTTAAAAGTAAAATAAAAGTCAAAAAAAAAAAAAAAAAAAACACCTGGGATGTTAGGTTAATGAATTAATCCAGTAAACTGGACATGGTCATGCACCAAATGGAAAGATTGAACATCCATGCCTTAGATATCAGTGAACTAAAATGGATGGGAATGCGCAAATTTCATTCAGATTATTATTGTATCAACTACTATGGGCAAGAGTCCCTATTAAGAAATGGAGTCATTCTCATACTCAACAAAAGATTCAAAAGTTCAGTACTTGTGTCCAACCTCAAAAAGGACAGAATTACCTAAATTTGTTTCCAAGACAAGGCATTCAACATCACAATAATCAAAGTCTATTGACTTTGATTAGCCCCAAACACTGATGCCAAAACATATGACGATAGCTGGTTTATGAAGACCTAGAACACCTTCTAGAATAAAATGAAGCAAGGTAAAATCTAACAGATGTTTGCCAAGGGAGCATGGTGGTCATAGCAGATACCCTTTCCCAACAGCTCAAGAGATGTCTCTACCATGGACATGAATAGATAGTCAAACCAAAATCATACTGATTATGTTCTTTGCAGATGAAGATGGAAAAGCTTTAAACAGTCAGCAAGATCAAGACCTGGAGCTGACAGTGGCTCAAATTGTCAGATTCTGATTGCAAATCCAGGTGTAAAATGAAAAAAATGGAGGAAAAACAAGCAGGCCGTTCAGGTATGACCTACATCAAATCCTTAACAGTTATAATGTTGAGTTGACAAATAGATTTGTGGGATTAAATCTGGCAGATAGAGTGCCAGAGGAACTACAGGTACTGTCTCCTATACAAGAACTACAATATTGTTCAGGAGACAGTGACCAAAACCAGCCCAAAGCAAAAAAAGTGCAAAAAGGTAAAATGGTTTACTGAGCAAGCTTCACGAATGACTGAAGAGAAGTGAAAGGCAAGGAGAAAAGGAAAGATGTACCCAATTGAATTTAGAGTTTCAGAGAATATGAAAGAGTAATAAGAAGGCCTTTTAAAATGAACTATGTAAAGAAATTTGGGAAGCTGATAAAATGAGAAAGACTACAGTTCTCTTCAAGAAAATTGGAGACATCAAGGGAACATTTCATACAAGAGTGACAATATAAAGGGCAAAAACAGTAAAAACCTAACAGAAGCAGAAGGGATTAATAAGAGGTGGCAGGAATACACATGAAAACTGTACAAAAATGGTCTTAATTACTGGGATAACCATTATGGTGTGGTTACTAATCTTAAGCCACTCATCCTGGACTATGAGATCATGTGGATATGACAGGCATTATTATAAGCAAAACTAATAGTGGGGATGGAGTGCCAGGTGAGTTATTTAAAATTCTAAAAGACTATTCCATTAAGTGCTCCATTTGATATGTCAACAAAATTGGAAACTTCAAGAGTGGTCACAGGATCGGAAAGGTCAATTTTCATTGCAATCTCAGAGAAATGCAATGCCAAAGAAAGTTCAAAGTACCGTACAATTGTGCTCATGTTTACATGCTAGTAACATTATGCTCCGAATGCTTTAAGCAAGACTTCAGCAATACATGAACTGAAAAATTTGTAATGTATATGCTGTGTTTCAAAGAGACAGGGGAACCAGAGACCACAGTATCAACATTTGTTGGATCATGGTGAAAGCAAGATAATTTCAGAAAACTAACCAACTTCCGTTTCACTGACTAGGCTAAAGTCTCTAACTGTGTGCATCATAAAAAAGCCAAAAATGGTGGGAAATCCTTAAAGCAATTGGAGTAGCAGACCACCTTGTCTCCTGAGAAACATGTATGCAAATCAAGAAGCAACAGTAATAAATGAATATAGAACTACTGACTTGTTCACAACTGAGGAAGAAGTATGACAAGGCTGTGTAATGTCATTTTGCTTAAGTTTTATGCAGAATGCATCACACCAAATGTCAGGCTGAATGTGTTACAATCTGAATCAAAATTGAGAGGAGAAATATCAACAACCACCAACATGCAGATAATGCCACTCTAATGACAGAAAGTGAAGAGAAACTAAAGAACTTCTTGATGAAGGTGAAAGAAGAGAGTGAAAACGCTGGCTTGAAACTCAAAATGAAAACGAACAAGCAACCAAAGTCACAGCATCTTGTCCCTCACTGCATGTCAAACATAAAGGAAATAGTAACAGATTTTATTTTCTTTGGCTCCAAAATCAATATAAAGGGCAAAAACAGAAAAAACCTAACAGAAGCAGAAGGGATTAATAAGAGGTGGCAGGAATACACATGAAAACTGTACAAAAATGGTCTTAATTACTGGGATAACCATTATGGTGTGGTTACTAATCTTAAGCCACTCATCCTGGACTATGAGATCATGTGGATATGACAGGCATTATTATAAGCAAAACTAATAGTGGGGATGGAGTGCCAGGTGAGTTATTTAAAATTCTAAAAGACTATTCCATTAAGTGCTCCATTTGATATGTCAACAAAATTGGAAACTTCAAGAGTGGTCACAGGATCGGAAAGGTCAATTTTCATTGCAATCTCAGAGAAATGCAATGCCAAAGAAAGTTCAAAGTACCGTACAATTGTGCTCATGTTTACATGCTAGTAACATTATGCTCCGAATGCTTTAAGCAAGACTTCAGCAATACATGAACTGAAAAATTTGTAATGTATATGCTGTGTTTCAAAGAGACAGGGGAACCAGAGACCACAGTATCAACATTTGTTGGATCATGGTGAAAGCAAGATAATTTCAGAAAACTAACCAACTTCCGTTTCACTGACTAGGCTAAAGTCTCTAACTGTGTGCATCATAAAAAAGCCAAAAATGGTGGGAAATCCTTAAAGCAATTGGAGTAGCAGACCACCTTGTCTCCTGAGAAACATGTATGCAAATCAAGAAGCAACAGTAATAAATGAATATAGAACTACTGACTTGTTCACAACTGAGGAAGAAGTATGACAAGGCTGTGTAATGTCATTTTGCTTAAGTTTTATGCAGAATGCATCACACCAAATGTCAGGCTGAATGTGTTACAATCTGAATCAAAATTGAGAGGAGAAATATCAACAACCACCAACATGCAGATAATGCCACTCTAATGACAGAAAGTGAAGAGAAACTAAAGAACTTCTTGATGAAGGTGAAAGAAGAGAGTGAAAACGCTGGCTTGAAACTCAAAATGAAAACGAACAAGCAACCAAAGTCACAGCATCTTGTCCCCTCACTGCATGTCAAACATAAAGGGAAATAGTAACAGATTTTATTTTCTTTGGCTCCAAAATCACTCTGTATGGTGACTGAAGCCATTAAATTAAAAGACTCTTGCTCTTTGGAAAGAAAACTTCGACAAAGTGTACAGTATATTGAAAAAGAAAATGGAGAAAGACTTCATTTTGCCACCTAAGTTCCATATAGTCAACAATATATATATATATTTTTGTGTTTTTTTTTGTTTTTTTTTTTTTTTCAGTAATCATGTGTGGATGTGGGAGTTGAACCAGAAAGAAAACAGAACCAAATATGTTGTGATGCTGGATAAGATTCTTGAGAGTCTCTTGGACTGCAAAGTGATCAAACAAGTCAATCCTAAAAGAAATCAACCCTGAGCATTCATTGCAAGGACTGTTGGTGAATCTGAAACTTCAGTACTTTGGCCATTTGACGCAGATGTGACTCACTAGGAGAAAACAACAACAACAACAACAACGGATGCTGGGAAAGATTGAAGGCAAATGGAAAATGGGGCAGCAGAGGAAGAGATAATTAGATAACATTATCAACTCAATGGACATGGATTTGAGTAAACTTCTGTAGATAGCAGTGGACAGAACAGCCAGGTGTGCAGCAGTACCTGAGGTTGAAAGATTCAACATGACTTATCAACTGAACAATGACAATGTGTATATATAGATACACAATGGAATATTACCCCACCATAAGAAATAATGAAATATTGCCATTTGTAGCAATGTGGATGGACCTAGAGAATGTTATGCTTAATGAAATTAAAGTGACAATAAAAAAATTATAGGAAATGACTTATATGTGAAATCTAAAAATTATGTGTATATATACACACACACAATACAGAAAGAGACAGGCAAACATAGCAAACAATGTATAGTTACTAAAGAGGAGAGGGATGAGACAAACTAGGTGCATGATAGTAACAGAGAGAAATGACTATCCACAAAATGGATACAGAATAAGGATTTTTTTCTATAGAACATGTGATTATAAACATAATAGCCACTCTAATGACAGAAAGTGAAGAGAAACTAAAGAACTTCTTGATGAAGGTGAAAGAAGAGAGTGAAAACGCTGGCTTGAAACTCAAAATGAAAACGAACAAGCAACCAAAGTCACAGCATCTTGTCCCCTCACTGCATGTCAAACATAAAGGGAAATAGTAACAGATTTTATTTTCTTTGGCTCCAAAATCACTCTGTATGGTGACTGAAGCCATTAAATTAAAAGACTCTTGCTCTTTGGAAAGAAAACTTCGACAAAGTGTACAGTATATTGAAAAAGAAAATGGAGAAAGACTTCATTTTGCCACCTAAGTTCCATATAGTCAACAATATATATATATATTTTTGTGTGTTTTTTTGTTTTTTTTTTTTGTTTTTTTTTTCAGTAATCATGTGTGGATGTGGGAGTTGAACCAGAAAGAAAACAGAACCAAATATGTTGTGATGCTGGATAAGATTCTTGAGAGTCTCTTGGACTGCAAAGTGATCAAACAAGTCAATCCTAAAAGAAATCAACCCTGAGCATTCATTGCAAGGACTGTTGGTGAATCTGAAACTTCAGTACTTTGGCCATTTGACGCAGATGTGACTCACTAGGAGAAAACAACAACAACAACAACAACGGATGCTGGGAAAGATTGAAGGCAAATGGAAAATGGGGCAGCAGAGGAAGAGATAATTAGATAACATTATCAACTCAATGGACATGGATTTGAGTAAACTTCTGTAGATAGCAGTGGACAGAACAGCCAGGTGTGCAGCAGTACCTGAGGTTGAAAGATTCAACATGACTTATCAACTGAACAATGACAATGTGTATATATAGATACACAATGGAATATTACCCCACCATAAGAAATAATGAAATATTGCCATTTGTAGCAATGTGGATGGACCTAGAGAATGTTATGCTTAATGAAATTAAAGTGACAATAAAAAAATTATAGGAAATGACTTATATGTGAAATCTAAAAAAAAAATTATGTGTATATATACACACACACAATACAGAAAGAGACAGGCAAACATAGCAAACAATGTATAGTTACTAAAGAGGAGAGGGATGAGACAAACTAGGTGCATGATAGTAACAGAGAGAAATGACTATCCACAAAATGGATACAGAATAAGGATTTTTTTCTATAGAACATGTGATTATACTCAACATTTCATAATTTATGATGAAGTATGTGCATAATTAAAAAAATAAACTTGAATTTCTATCTATGCTGCACACATGAAACTACACACTATTGTAGATCATGTATACATCAATGACAATAAATTAAAAAATAAGTATATGACTATATAATCTAGATCTGATTTGTAACCTTAATTTTACTTTTTGTAGTTGATTTCAGGGTTTCCCAGGTGGCATGCTGCTAAAGAACCTGCTTGCTATTGAAAAAGATGCATGAGATATAGGTTCAATCCCTGGTTTGAAAAGATCCCCTGTAGTAGGAAATGGCAACCAACTCTAGTATTCTTGCCTGGGAAATTCCATGGAAAAAGGAGACTGGCAGGCTACAGTTTGTGGGGCCTCAAAATGTCAGAGATGACTGAACACTGAGTGACTGAAAATGCACTGACTGAAATCCACTGAAACTCACATTTCCTGGAATTTTGTTTCTCAATTTAAAAAAAAATGTGAATTACCATGACCACCTCATCGGATTCTTTTAAAGTGTAAATTAACTTGCACATATGCATTAGCATTTGTGAAATGTTAAAGATTAGAGATATATGCATAATGATTATCTAATGATACACATTGCATTTTATATACATATATCAATATATACCTATAGACCAGTGGACAGAACAGCCAGGTGTGCAGCAGTACCTGAGGTTGAAAGATTCAACATGACTTATCAACTGAACAATGACAATGTGTATATATAGATACACAATGGAATATTACCCCACCATAAGAAATAATGAAATATTGCCATTTGTAGCAATGTGGATGGACCTAGAGAATGTTATGCTTAATGAAATTAAAGTGACAATAAAAAAATTATAGGAAATGACTTATATGTGAAATCTAAAAAAAAAATTATGTGTATATATACACACACACAATACAGAAAGAGACAGGCAAACATAGCAAACAATGTATAGTTACTAAAGAGGAGAGGGATGAGACAAACTAGGTGCATGATAGTAACAGAGAGAAATGACTATCCACAAAATGGATACAGAATAAGGATTTTTTTCTATAGAACATGTGATTATACTCAACATTTCATAATTTATGATGAAGTATGTGCATAATTAAAAAAATAAACTTGAATTTCTATCTATGCTGCACACATGAAACTACACACTATTGTAGATCATGTATACATCAATGACAATAAATTAAAAAATAAGTATATGACTATATAATCTAGATCTGATTTGTAACCTTAATTTTACTTTTTGTAGTTGATTTCAGGGTTTCCCAGGTGGCATGCTGCTAAAGAACCTGCTTGCTATTGAAAAAGATGCATGAGATATAGGTTCAATCCCTGGTTTGAAAAGATCCCCTGTAGTAGGAAATGGCAACCAACTCTAGTATTCTTGCCTGGGAAATTCCATGGAAAAAGGAGACTGGCAGGCTACAGTTTGTGGGGCCTCAAAATGTCAGAGATGACTGAACACTGAGTGACTGAAAATGCACTGACTGAAATCCACTGAAACTCACATTTCCTGGAATTTTGTTTCTCAATTTAAAAAAAAATGTGAATTACCATGACCACCTCATCGGATTCTTTTAAAGTGTAAATTAACTTGCACATATGCATTAGCATTTGTGAAATGTTAAAGATTAGAGATATATGCATAATGATTATCTAATGATACACATTGCATTTTATATACATATATCAATATATACCTATAGACCAGTGGTCCCCAACCATTTTGACACCAGGATCCAATTTGGGCAATGACAATTTTTCCATGGACAAGGTAGGGGGGATGGTTCAAATGGCTAATGCAAGCTATGGAGGGGGTGATTTGGATGGTATTATGATGGACAGTAATGAGGAGCAAGAGTTGCAGCATTGCTCTTTTGTTACCCACTGTTCTCCTCCTGCTATGCACTCCTGTTCCTAGCAGGTGCTGGTATCAGTCTGAGGCCCTGGAGTTGGGAACCCCCTGTTATAGACAGACTTCCAATGGCTATAGAAAAAATGTATATTACTATGGCATATAAACAGTACTTTTTAAAAAGACAAAATACTAATAATCACATTTATTGATTCTTCATCATGTGCTTCACCTTCACTTTATAAATGCCATTGTAAAAGCTTTACCTCTAGTAGATTGTGCCTTCTGAACTAACTTCAGAATTAGAATTATTTTCTTGATAATGTACTGGTTGAATTGAGATGTGTTCTAAGAGTAACTGCATTAATCTACGGCAAATTCTCAGCCTGCATGAAACGCATCATTCTTTTCCCAGGCAGCACTGATTTTATCCAATATAGCACATCTCAATGCTTTTAAGATCCAAGTGGAAATTATATTTTAAAGTGCTTAAGGGAAAAAGTCAACATTGCTTGACATCAGGGATTAACTGCTCCTGCATAAGTTCATTTATTTAAAAATATGAAATATCAGTATGTGATTTTGGCATCTGACTTTACAGCTTAAATATTACACATACTTTTTGTGAACATTATTTAAAGATTATCTAAAATTAATAAGCTGACAACATTAACAAATGTAAGTGTATTAATTATATTTATTGATAATTAAACATGTTTATATATTAAATATTATATTCTAGAAAAGTCCAGAGCTGTTTCCTAGAGAAACACTTTATAATAAAAAAACATGTTTATAAAGAGCCCCTTTTATGTGTAAGAAACTGTACGGGACTTAATGAGGAAAAAATAGATGCAAGATGAGATTCTCTCCTCTTGTGGTTTAGAGTGTAGACAGCCTAGTTTTGAATATTATTACCCTAACAATAGTAGGACTACCTATTGTTGTTTTACGTATTGCATTCTCTAGTATTTTATTCTCCACACTCATTTGATTGTCAACAATAATATAATTGTTATTCAATAGTAACTGGCTCAATCCATATCAAAATAAATAATGACCATCCAAAAGTACAAAAGAAAAAAGCCTACCATAAGCATTGGCTCAACAAGCTTACTGAGTCTCTTTATACATTAATTTATACTTCCCACACAACTTCCAATGAATTTGAAAATAGTGATTGTTTTATGTGCAGCTTCCACTATAAAACAAACAAACAAAAATCTCTTGTCCACTTGCTACCACAAAGAACACTAATCCCTCTTATTTTCATGCTAGTTATTAAGGGAAGTATTAGCTTATTTATCTAACCAATAGCCTTAGTCTTGTGCCTGATTATATGTATTAATTAAGCTCAAACAAGGCAGCCACTCTGTGTTAAACAGTTAAAACAAAATGGTTTGAGAATATAGACAACATAATTTTATTTGATAAGATCCAAACACACATAATTTTTGTTTATTTTGCCTAAATATATATTGCATGAGTCACATGGACTAATTGACAATATGTTTGTGTCCATGAAACCCTGATATGTTTTTACAATTATCTGGTTTCTTACTTTGGTAAGAAGTTAATTCACCTATGTATCAATGTGTAAAATAAGTAAACTATATTTTTAACCTACTTATCTTCCAGCATATATAGTTTTTTTAAAATTTCACATTGTTGCAAATTATTAGGCGTAAGTTATTTATTCATTTTGCTTTCCAATCACTAAGTCATGTCTGAAATTTTGTGACCCGGTGAACTGCAACACAGCAAGCTTCCCTTTCCATCAACTAGCAGAGTTTATTCAAGTGCATGTCCATTGTGTTCGTGATGCAATCCAAATATTTCATCCTCTGTCTTCCTCTTCTACTGCCTTCCGTCTTTCCCAGAATCAGGGTCTTTTCCAGTGAGTTGGCTCTTTGCATTAGGTGGCCAAAGTATTGGAGCTGCAGCTTCAGCATCAGTATTTCCAATTAATATTTAGACTTAAGTTCCATTAGGACTGACTGGTTTCCTGTCCCTGCTATCCAAGGGACTCTAAATAAGTCTTTTTCCCCTCCACAGATCAAAGGCTTCAGTTCTTTGACTCTCATCCTTCTTTACTGTCTACCTCTCACATTTGCACATGACTACTGGAAAAACCATAGCTTTGACTGTGAAACTTTGTGGACAAAATAACGTCTCTGGATTTTAATATGCCGTGTAGGCTTTTCATAACTTTTCTTCCAAGGAGCATCTTTTGATTTCATGGATTCCGTCAACTTTCAAAGTGACTTTGGAGACAAAGAAAATAAAATTCATCCCTGTTTCCACTGTTTCCAAATTTATTTACCAAGAAGTGATGGGACCAGATTCCATGATCTTCGTTTTTTGAATGTAGAGTTTTAAGCCTACTAGTTCATCCTCCTCATTCAATGCCAACAAGAGTCTCTTTAATCTCGCTTCACTTTCTGCCATGAAGGTGGTGTCATCTAGGTATTTGAGGTTATTTATAGTTCTCCCCGCAATCTTGATTCTAGCTTGTGCTTCATGCATACTGGCATTTCACATAATATATTCTGAGTATCAGGTAAATAACCAGGGTGACAGGAATCCTTGAAGTACTCCTTTCCTAACTTGAACCAGTCTGTCGTTTCATGTCTGATTCTAACTGTTGTTTCTTGCCCTGCATACAGGCTTATCAGGAGGTAGATAAAGTGGTCTGGTATTCCCATCTCTTCAAGAATTTTCCACAGATTGCTGTCATCTATACAGTCAAAGGCTTTAGCACAGTCAATGAAGCAGTAGACTTTTTTCTGAAAATCTCTAGAATTTTCCATGAATGTTGGCAATTTCATCTCTGATTCCTTTGCCTTTTCTAAATCTGGCTTCTATGTCTGCAATTTTTCCATTCACATACTGGTGGAGCCTAGCTTGAAGGATTTTGAACTTTGCTTTGCTGACATGTGAAATGACAGCAAAGACAGTTTGCACATTCTTTCATATTGCCCTTCTTTGGAATTCAAATTAAAACTGACTTTTTCCAGTTTTGTGTCTACTGCTGTGCTTTCCAACTTTGCTGACATATTGAGTGCAGCACTTTAACATCATTATATTTTCAGATTTGAAATAGCTCAGCTGGCCTTGCATCACCACCACCATCTTTGTTCATAGTGATGTTTTGACCTCACCCACTTTATTTGCACATGACTACTGGAAAAACCATAGCTTTGACTGTGAAACTTTGTGGACAAAATAACGTCTCTGGATTTTAATATGCCGTGTAGGCTTTTCATAACTTTTCTTCCAAGGAGCATCTTTTGATTTCATGGATTCCGTCAACTTTCAAAGTGACTTTGGAGACAAAGAAAATAAAATTCATCCCTGTTTCCACTGTTTCCCAATTTATTTACCAAGAAGTGATGGGACCAGATTCCATGATCTTCGTTTTTTGAATGTAGAGTTTTAAGCCTACTAGTTCATCCTCCTCATTCAATGCCAACAAGAGTCTCTTTAATCTCGCTTCACTTTCTGCCATGAAGGTGGTGTCATCTAGGTATTTGAGGTTATTTATAGTTCTCCCCGCAATCTTGATTCTAGCTTGTGCTTCATGCATACTGGCATTTCACATAATATATTCTGAGTATCAGGTAAATAACCAGGGTGACAGGAATCCTTGAAGTACTCCTTTCCTAACTTGAACCAGTCTGTCGTTTCATGTCTGATTCTAACTGTTGTTTCTTGCCCTGCATACAGGCTTATCAGGAGGTAGATAAAGTGGTCTGGTATTCCCATCTCTTCAAGAATTTTCCACAGATTGCTGTCATCTATACAGTCAAAGGCTTTAGCACAGTCAATGAAGCAGTAGACTTTTTTCTGAAAATCTCTAGAATTTTCCATGAATGTTGGCAATTTCATCTCTGATTCCTTTGCCTTTTCTAAATCTGGCTTCTATGTCTGCAATTTTTCCATTCACATACTGGTGGAGCCTAGCTTGAAGGATTTTGAACTTTGCTTTGCTGACATGTGAAATGACAGCAAAGACAGTTTGCACATTCTTTCATATTGCCCTTCTTTGGAATTCAAATTAAAACTGACTTTTTCCAGTTTTGTGTCTACTGCTGTGCTTTCCAACTTTGCTGACATATTGAGTGCAGCACTTTAACATCATTATATTTTCAGATTTGAAATAGCTCAGCTGGCCTTGCATCACCACCACCATCTTTGTTCATAGTGATGTTTTCTAAGGCCCACTTTGCTTCACATTCCAGGATATCTGACTCTAGGGAAGTTATCACACCATCATGATTATCTGGGTCATTAAGATCTTTTTTGTATATTTCTTCTCTATGTTCTTTCCACCTCTTCTTGATATCTTCAACTTCTCTTAGGTTCATATTATTTCTAGCTTTAATTATGCCTATCTTTGCATGGAATATTTCCTTGGTGTCTCTAATTTTCTTGAAGAGATTTCTAGTCTTTATTCTATTGTTCTACTTCTTTGCATTGCTCATTTAGGAAGGCTTTCTTATCTTTTCTTGATAGTCCCTGACACTTTGCATTCACATGGGTATATTTTTCCCTTTCTCCTTTGCCTTTCATTCTCTTCTTATCTACTTGTAAGGCCTCCTCAGGCAACCATTTTGAATTTTTGCATTTATTTTGCTTGAAGTTTGTATTGATGACCACCTCCTGTATAATGTTATGACTTCCATCCATAGTTCTTCAGTCACTCTGTCTATCAGGTCTAGTCCCTTGAATCTATTTGTCACTTCTCCTGTATAATCATAAGGGATTTGATTTATGTCATACCTGAATGGCCTAGTTGTTTTCCCTGTCTTCAATATAAGTCTGAGTGTTTCAATAAGTTTATGATCTGAGCCGCAGTCAACTTCTGGTCTTGTTTTTTTATCTGTATGAAACTTCTCCACCTTCAGCTGCAGATAATATAATCAATCTGATTTTGGTATTGACCAAATGGTTATTTCCATGCATAGAGTCACCTCTTGTGTTGTTGGAAGAAGGGTGTTTGGTATGGCCAATATGTTCTCTTGGCAAATCTTTGTTAATCTTTGTCCAGCTTTATTTTCTACTCCATGGCCAAACTTGCCTGTTACTCCAGGTGTCTCTTGACTTCCTACTCTTTACATTCCAGTTTTCTATTATGAAAAGAACATCATTTTTTTGATTTTAGTTCTAGAAGGTCCTGAAAGTCTTCATTTATCTATATAGACCCTTAAGAAAATATTTTATGTTTTCTAAAATATAATTAAATAAAATCATCTTATTTTATATAAAATTCTAATAATTATATAATCTGTGTATTAAAGACATCAGAAATATTTAGAAAAGTTATTAGTACATGGAGATAAAATGTTGTTAAAATAAAGCAACAGAGATAAAAGTATGACAGATTACTCCAACATCCTTGCCTGGAGTATCCCATTGGACTGAGGAGCCTGGTGTCAACAGTCCATTTGGTCACAAAGAGTTGGACATGATTGAAGTGACTGAGCATGAACACATGGTAACTAGGATATGGGAAATTGAACTTTTTTTTTTAAAAAAGCTTTAATGCCTTCTTTGCATGGAATATTTCCTTGGTGTCTCTAATTTTCTTGAAGGTTCCTTTTTCCTCGATTGCTCATTTAGGAAGGCTTTCTTATCTTTTCTTGATAGTCCCTGACACTTTGCATTCACATGGGTATATTTTTCCCTTTCTCCTTTGCCTTTCATTCTCTTCTTATCTACTTGTAAGGCCTCCTCAGGCAACCATTTTGAATTTTTGCATTTATTTTGCTTGAAGTTTGTATTGATGACCACCTCCTGTATAATGTTATGACTTCCATCCATAGTTCTTCAGTCACTCTGTCTATCAGGTCTAGTCCCTTGAATCTATTTGTCACTTCTCCTGTATAATCATAAGGGATTTGATTTATGTCATACCTGAATGGCCTAGTTGTTTTCCCTGTCTTCAATATAAGTCTGAGTGTTTCAATAAGTTTATGATCTGAGCCGCAGTCAACTTCTGGTCTTGTTTTTTTATCTGTATGAAACTTCTCCACCTTCAGCTGCAGATAATATAATCAATCTGATTTTGGTATTGACCAAATGGTTATTTCCATGCATAGAGTCACCTCTTGTGTTGTTGGAAGAAGGGTGTTTGGTATGGCCAATATGTTCTCTTGGCAAATCTTTGTTAATCTTTGTCCAGCTTTATTTTCTACTCCATGGCCAAACTTGCCTGTTACTCCAGGTGTCTCTTGACTTCCTACTCTTTACATTCCAGTTTTCTATTATGAAAAGAACATCATTTTTTTGATTTTAGTTCTAGAAGGTCCTGAAAGTCTTCATTTATCTATATAGACCCTTAAGAAAATATTTTATGTTTTCTAAAATATAATTAAATAAAATCATCTTATTTTATATAAAATTCTAATAATTATATAATCTGTGTATTAAAGACATCAGAAATATTTAGAAAAGTTATTAGTACATGGAGATAAAATGTTGTTAAAATAAAGCAACAGAGATAAAAGTATGACAGATTACTCCAACATCCTTGCCTGGAGTATCCCATTGGACTGAGGAGCCTGGTGTCAACAGTCCATTTGGTCACAAAGAGTTGGACATGATTGAAGTGACTGAGCATGAACACATGGTAACTAGGATATGGGAAATTGAACTGATTTTATTTTTTAAATAATTATTGAGACAGAAATACTACAAAAATGCATTTATAAGATTTTTGGAAAGGAAAACACTAAATATATTTATGTTAATAAATGACTTGCCTAAGGCCTAATAGTAAATGTCATAATCACAACCAGAATTTTCTTTTTTTGACTCTAACTGCCATGAAATTTCTACTTCCCCATGCTACTGCTTCATTTGTATCCATGCTGTAATTCTTAAAATAAACTCAGTCATATATTAGTTTCAAATGGTCTGATGGGTGTCTTTTACAAGAATATCACTATTACCTTTGTCATCAAAACCCTCAAGAAATATTTTAAAAGCATCCACCATTGTTCAGGCAACATGAAAAATAATTAGAAAGTATCACCTAATTAGAACACAAGTTTTCATCAAATTCAAGGGAAGTAAAATGGAGACAAAGATCATATAGAATCAGAAGACTGTCAGAAATGCATAAACTAAAATTCTTCAAATTAGACTGACTCATTTTTGAAGCCTACAAAAGTTTAGATAAACCTGATCAGGTAAGTGATGTCTCTAACTTTTAATATGATGTCTAGGTTTGTCACAGGTGTCTCTTACATTCAGGCTGCAGTCACCAACCATCCACAGTAAGTTTAGAGCCAAAGGGGAGAAAAAAAAAAAAAAACTGTTACTGCTTCTAATGTTTCTCCTTCTATTTGACATGTAATGAGGGAACTGGATGCCCTGATTTTAGTTTCTCTATGTTTAGTTTTAATTTCCCCTCTCACCCTCATCAAGAGACTCTTCACTTTCTTCTTTAGAATGGTTGTCACCTGAATATCTGAGGTTGTTGCTATTTCTCTTGGAAATCTTGATACCAGCTTGTAACTAATCCAGCCCAGTATTTTATATGATGTACTCTGCATATAAGTTAAATAGCAGGATGACAATACACAGCTGTGTACAATACTCCTTGCCCAATTTGGAACCAATGAGTCTTCCTATGTCCAGTTCTTACTGTTTCTTCTTGACCCTCATATAGGTTTCTCAGGAGACAAGTGAGGTGGCCTGGTATCACCAGCTCTTTAAGAATTTCTCACATTTTTGGTGTTATTGTGATCCACATAGTCAAAGGATTTAGTGTACTCAACAAAGCAGAAGTAGTAATTGCATTTTCCTGAGATTTTCTTGCTTTCGCCACAATCCAATGAATATTGGAAATATAATCTTTGATTCCTCTGTCTTTTCTATGACCAGTTTGTACACGTAGAAATTGTAGGGTTACATATTCCTAAAGCTTAGCTTGAAGGGTTTTGAGTATTACCTTGTTATCATATAAGATAAGCGTAATTGTAAGATAGTTTGAACATTATTTGACATTGTCCTCTTTTAGACTGGAATGAGAACTGACCTTTCCTTGTCCTGTGGGCACTGCCGAGTTCCCCACAACATTGAGTGTAGCACTTTAATAGCATCATATTTTAGGATTTTAAATGCCTCAGATGGAATTCAAACACATCCACTAACATTATTCATAGTAATGCTTCCTAAGGCCCACTTAAGTTCACACTTCGTGATTTCAGTCTCTATGTGATGGACCACACCATCAGGGTTAGCTGGCCATTGAGAAATTTTTGTATAATTATTCTATGCATCCTCACCATCTTTTCTTAATCTTTTTTGGTTCTGTCCAGTCCTCGCCATTTTTGTCCTTTATCATGACCATTCTTGCATGAAATGTTCCCTAATGTCTCCAATTTTCTTGAAGAGATCTCCAGTGATATCCAGTTTATTGATTTATTTTTATTGCTGATTAAAGAAGACCATCTTATTCCCCCTTTCTATTCTCTGGAACTCTGCATTCAGTTGAATATGTCTTTTCCTTTCCTTCTGGCCTTTTGATTCTTTTCTTTCCTCAGCTATTTGCAAACTCTCCTGAAATAATCACTTTGCCTTTTTTGCATCTATTTTTCTATGGAATGGTCTTGATTATATCCTCATGTACAATGTTGTGAACCTCTACCATAGTTTCTCAGGCACTCTTCTACCATATCTAATCCCTTGAATGTATCCATCACTTCCACTTTATAGTTGTAAGGGATTTAATGTAGGTCATACCTTTGTGGCCTAGCAGAGTTCCCTACTTTCTTCAATTTAAGCCAAAATTTTGCAATAAGAATCTGAAGATATGAGCCACTCCAGGTCTTGATTTGGTGACTCTTTAGACCTCCTCCATCTTTGGATACAAAGAACGCAATCAATCTCATTTTTGTATTGACCATCTGGTCATGTTTGTGTGAAAAGTCATCTCTTGAAATGTTGGGAAAGGGTATTTGTTATGACTGTGTGATCTCTTGATAAAACTCTGATTGCTTTTGTCCTGTGTCATATTGCATTCCAACACCAGATTTACCTATTATTCTGGTATCTCTTCACTTCCTATGTTTGCATTACAATCTCTGTGAGTTAATACCTTTCCTTGATCCATTGTCCTCTTTTAGACTGGAATGAGAACTGACCTTTCCTTGTCCTGTGGGCACTGCCGAGTTCCCCACAACATTGAGTGTAGCACTTTAATAGCATCATATTTTAGGATTTTAAATGCCTCAGATGGAATTCAAACACATCCACTAACATTATTCATAGTAATGCTTCCTAAGGCCCACTTAAGTTCACACTTCGTGATTTCAGTCTCTATGTGATGGACCACACCATCAGGGTTAGCTGGCCATTGAGAAATTTTTGTATAATTATTCTATGCATCCTCACCATCTTTTCTTAATCTTTTTTGGTTCTGTCCAGTCCTCGCCATTTTTGTCCTTTATCATGACCATTCTTGCATGAAATGTTCCCCTAATGTCTCCAATTTTCTTGAAGAGATCTCCAGTGATATCCAGTTTATTGATTTATTTTTATTGCTGATTAAAGAAGACCATCTTATTCCCCCTTTCTATTCTCTGGAACTCTGCATTCAGTTGAATATGTCTTTTCCTTTCCTTCTGGCCTTTTGATTCTTTTCTTTCCTCAGCTATTTGCAAACTCTCCTGAAATAATCACTTTGCCTTTTTTGCATCTATTTTTCTATGGAATGGTCTTGATTATATCCTCATGTACAATGTTGTGAACCTCTACCATAGTTTCTCAGGCACTCTTCTACCATATCTAATCCCTTGAATGTATCCATCACTTCCACTTTATAGTTGTAAGGGATTTAATGTAGGTCATACCTTTGTGGCCTAGCAGAGTTCCCTACTTTCTTCAATTTAAGCCAAAATTTTGCAATAAGAATCTGAAGATATGAGCCACTCCAGGTCTTGATTTGGTGACTCTTTAGACCTCCTCCATCTTTGGATACAAAGAACGCAATCAATCTCATTTTTGTATTGACCATCTGGTCATGTTTGTGTGAAAAGTCATCTCTTGAAATGTTGGGAAAGGGTATTTGTTATGACTGTGTGATCTCTTGATAAAACTCTGATTGCTTTTGTCCTGTGTCATATTGCATTCCAACACCAGATTTACCTATTATTCTGGTATCTCTTCACTTCCTATGTTTGCATTACAATCTCTGTGATGTAAAGGACATCTTTTTCCTGTTAATTCTAGACAGTGTTGTAAGTCTTCATAGAACAAGTCAACTTCAGTTTTTTCAGCATCAGTGGTTGGGACATAGACTTAGATTCCTGTAACTTTGAATGATTTGACTCAGGGGCATACTATAATCATTATATTGGTTTTCAGGTTGTACCCAAGTGCTGCATTTTGGAGTCCTGCTGTCCATTTATTCTAAGGGTTTCTTTCCCATAGTAGTAGGTATAATGGTCATCTGAATTAAATTTTCACATTCCAATCCATTTCAGTTTAAGATATTGATGTTCCCTCTTGCCATATCCTGCTTGACCATGTCCAATTTATGTTGATTCATAGACTTAACATTTCAGATTCCTGTGCAATATTCTTCTTGATAGCAATGTAGTTTACTTTCAGTAGAAGACACATTTGCAACTGAGTATCATTTCCATTTTGTGACAGCCACCTCATTCTGTAGCTATTTCCCTCTCCTCTTTCAAGTAGCACGTTGGACACCTTCTGATCTCGGGAGGGAGGCTTATCTGGTGTTATATCTTTTTATCTTTTCATGCTGTTCATTGTCTTCTCTATGCAAGAATACTAGAGTGGATTTTCATTGTCATTTCCTTCTTAAGTGGACCATGTTTTGTCTGATTTCTTCACTATTCCTGGGTGGTTTAGATGGTTAAAAAATCTGGCTGGAATGTGGGAGGTCTGTGTTTGATCCCCGGGTCAGGAAGATCCTCTGGAGAAGGGAATGGCTACATACTCCAGTATTCTTGCCTGGAGAATCCCCATGGACAGGAAAGCCTGGTGGGCTACAGTCCTTGGAGTTCCAAAATGCTGGACATGACTGAACAATTAAGCACAGTACTTCACTATACCCATCCACCTTGGGAAGTCCTGCATAGCATGACTCATAGGCTTCCTTGAGATACAAAAACCTTTGACACTGACAAGGCTTTGATCCATGAAGGTTAATCCATGTGTGTTCATATATAGATATATATATATATACATTTATATAATCTCTTTGTTGTGCAATAGAAACTTATACAAGATTTTAATGTATTGTACTTCAACTCAAAAAGTTATACAGAATATATGAATCTCATTATTAAAAATATATACACATATACAAAAGTATTTAACCACATTAAAGAAGATATACAAATAATAGCACAAGTAAATGTGCTCAACATTACTAGTCACCAAGAAAATACAAGTTAAAATGTGGAGAAATTATTACACATATATTGCTGATGTGAATACAAATGGCATAGTCACTTTAGCGGGGGAGAAGAAATTTGGAAGTACTTTGTGAAATCCATCATTCATTTCCCATATGACCAAACAACTGGCATTCAACAGAAATCAAATCACATATTTACACAAAGTTTTAGATGTGAATATGTGAAAAGTCATTAAAGCATTACTTCTTACTACAATAATTTCAGGGGGAAATGAATGTTTTTAATCTACAGAAAAGTTAAGCAAGTTGCTGTTTATTTCTACAAGGAATTGCTACTCAGTAAAAAATTAATATACTTGTGCACAGTATAACATGGAAAATCTCAAAAGCATTGTGCGATCTAAAAATAAAAATAAAAAAGAATCTATGTGTATCAACGTACACAGAATTCTAGAAAATAAAATACTATCGTGGCAGAAAGT
This sequence comes from Tragulus kanchil, assembly GCA_022376925.1. Taxonomy (NCBI): domain Eukaryota; kingdom Metazoa; phylum Chordata; class Mammalia; order Artiodactyla; family Tragulidae; genus Tragulus; species Tragulus kanchil. Next base: position 52,419,042 of record JAIOJX010000027.1, on the reverse strand, counting down.
AGGTCAGTATTGAAAGGGTCTGTGGAGAGGAAAGTGATTTTGATTCAAACTTTCCAGGTGAAGGAAATTTTTCCACAGCTTGACTGTGGTAGTGTTCACAAAAACGTTATGTAATTACCAACATATGTCAGCACTATGTAATAAAATGGAAGTCACTCAGTCGTATCATATTCTTCGTGACTCATAGACAAGTCGTGTAATTCTCAAGGAAAGAATGCTGGACTGGATAGCCTTTTCTTTCTCCAAGAGATTTTCCCAGCCAGGGATCAAGCCCAGGTCTCCTGCATTGCAGGTGGATTCTTTACTATGTGAGTCACCAGGGAAGCCCAAGAATACTGGAGGTGGTAGCCTATTCCTTCTCCAGAGGATCTTACCAACTCAGGAGTCATACTGGGTTTTCCTAAAATGCACGCAGATTCTTTACCAGCTGAGCTACACAAGGAACCCTGCAAAGTTTATATTTTTGCCAAAAATGTATTATATATGCATATAAACCTAATAATCAAAAAAGGAGAAAAATAATGTAAACATTTTCCCAAGAAAATTGATAAAATATAAGCTATCAAACAACTCACTTTTCTGCAAATCTTTTGATGTCATGATAGCTGTGGGCATTAGATATTATATTCTCATTCAGTTCTATAAAATGCATGAAGGAAGAAGGGAGGGAATATATTAGTGTCTTACAATGCCATAACAAGCAACCACAAACCTAGTACTCTAAACAACACAAGTTATTTTTTTTTTAGTTCTGTAGTTTAGAAATCTGACACTGACTTGACTATGATAAAACGTTGGGAGGGGTATCTAGACGTGGCAGTCAGGGAAAGGCAGTATAAACTCTCTTGAGCTGGCTTTTCTGGGTCTGGCATCTAAGAGACAGGTTCTAATGGAGCAAAGGTACTCCTTTCTGTTACTCTCTTGAGATCTCTTGCAGGCAGGTATGGATATCTGGAAGTTGGAGGCACTGAACCTGAGATATGGGGCAAGTGCCCTCTGGCAGCAGAGCCAGATTCTGAGTCATCTTCTAGCTCCCCTTTAGGTTGAACTTAGATATGGCCACTTGCTTAGGGTATTATCTTTCACAAATTCCAGATCAAGTTGGTGGAGTAGGAAAATCCTGCGGTCACCTCCTCCCAGGGACAGACCAATACTACAACCACAGATAGAACCACTGTCTCTGAGAAATGATCTGAAGACTAACACAATAGGTTTTCTACACCTATGGGTATAAGGAAAAGACTGGTTGAGAAAGTAGGAGGTGATCTAGTGAGAACCAACACCCTCTCCCCGACTCCTGTGGGGAAACCCACAATCAGGATGGATATCACAAGGGCAGAGGTACCACCAAGGAGCAGGGGTCCAAATCCCACCTCAGGTTCCCCAGCCTAAGGGCCTGGCATCAGGAAACTGAGTCCCATCACAGCCACCTTTGAAAAATAGCAGGGCTTACATCTTCAGTGGCCCAGGGGTTGTGGGAAAGGAAAGAGACTCCACTCTTAAAGGACCCAGGCAGAAACCCACTCACCCCAAAGCCCAGCACAGAGGCAGGGCTTGAAAAGCACCTGGTCCATACAAGAAGAAGAGTTGTTGAGTAATTTCAGGCCTTCATCGGAGGACCAGGAACAGAAGTGCTGGCAGACATCATTTGCTTTCCCTTTCATTCCACATAGTTGGCCTGTGTTGGTGAGTACCATTTCTGTGTGTCAGCCTAACTAACAACACCTGCTCTGCCCCTGCTTTCCCCTGAGAACTCAAAAGGCCAGGACTACACACCAGCACCTCCTTCCTCTTAGCAGTTTCAGCCAGCTCCCCTGAACATTTGGACAAGGTCCAGCTTGACCTACCAGAACCATCAGCAGCAGTCACAGCAAAGTCTGCCTGGGGACCAACCTCACCCACCACGACACCTACAACTTCTGTCCACCCAGCCCAGGGGTCACATGCAGCCAACACAGGGGATACCCCTGGGGAACTTGCCTTTTTTGACCAGGGGAGATTGCATCACTCAACCTTTTAGGAACATCCTACATAAAGCTACTCTTTCAAGACTAGGTGATGGAACTGATATAGCTAGAAACACAGTTAGGGAAAATGAGGAAATCACAGAATATCTTTCAAACAATATCTTTCAAAGACAAGGAAATCTCAGAAAAACAACCAACTGAAAATGAGATATAAAGTTTATCAGATAGAGAATTCAGTGTATTACATGTAAAGATGTTACTCAGACTCTATAGAAAACTGGATGACTCCTTCACCAAAAATAGGAACGATTTAAAAGATATAAAGAATAGAGGTTCAGAAATTTTGAATTCATTAAATGAAATGAAAAATGCACTAGTAGAAACAAGCAGGAGGTCAGAGAACACAAAACAGATTTGTGATCTCGGTGACAAGGAGAGTAGAAGTCACTCAATCAGAATAGCAAAAAAGAAAGAGAATAAAACAAAAACAAAACAAAACAAAAACAAGAATAGGGCCTACAAGAGGTTTCAGTGGGAGGAGAAGGAGTGATGGCCTGACAGTCCAACTTACAGACTCCTCTCCACACTTTCAGCATGCACCTGTCCCATGTCCAGGGTGCCCCAGAGGAACGACAACTCCTAATCTGTGGTGGAGATGAAGGAACCCAAGAGGAGACCCAGAAGGTTGTCATCTAAACCTGCTCTGGCACAAGTGGAAATAAAACCCAAGAAGATAGTAAGAGGGATAACTCTTCAGACCAGAAAGAAAGTTCAAACAAAAGGAAAAAGAGGAGTAAAGAGCAAACAAGCTGAAGTGGCCAATCAGGACACTAAGCATCTATCAGCATCCATTCCAGAGGCTGAAAAGGAGAGTCCAACTTCTGATGCAGCAGGAAAGAAAGAAGCTATGTGTGATTAATATCATACACCCGATCCTATCAGGGGTGCCTATCTACTTGTACAATACAGAGGAAATAGTTTTATTAATTATTTGGTAAATACAAGATTTTTAGTAGCTATAGCAGTATTTTGAAGAAGGCAGAAATCCCACCTCATCCATTTTTAAAGTGTAAGCACTTAAAAAAAAAAATGGAGCATGGTCAATTTACACTGTTGTCTTAGTTTCAGGTGTAACAGCACAGTGAACTAGTTATACCTATATATGTTCTTTTCTATGTTCTTTTCTTATATAGGCTGTTACAGAATATTGGATAGAGTTCCCTGTTCTATATAGCAGTTTTTTATTGGCTATCTATCTATTTGATATATAGTATGTGTCTTTGTCAATCCCAATTTAGCCCCGCTTCCCCCTGGTAACCATAAGTTTTCTACATCTGTGATTCTATTTATGTTTTGTAACTAAGTATACTTCTACCATTTTTTAAAAATTTTGAATAACACTGTTTTCTATGTCAGTTTCTCCTTCCCTGTCCTGCATATAAATTCATCATTGCCATCTTTCTAGATTCCATATGCATGTGTTAGTATACAATATTTGTCTTTCTCTTCCTGATTTACTTCACTCTATATGGGAGGCTCTGGGTTCATTCACCTCATTAAAATGGACTCAAATGCATTCTTTTTATGACTGAGTAATATTCCATTTTATATGTATACTGCAGTTTCTTTATCCATTTATCTGTCGATGGATGTCTGGGTTGCTTCCATGTTCTGGTTATTGTAGACAGTACTGCAATGAACATTGGGGTATGTGTGTTTTTTAAATTTTCATTTCCTCAGGATATATGGTTAGTAGTGGGATTGCTGGGTCACATGGTTTTAGTTCTTTTTTTTTTTTTTTTTTTGAGAAATCTCCATACAGACTTTCATAGTGGCTGTATCAATTTATATTCCTACCAACCATGCAAGAGGGTTCCCTTTTCTTAACACCCTCTCTGGCATTTATTTTTTGTAGACTTTTTGATTATGGCCATTCTAATTGGTATAAAGTGATATCTCATTGTAGTTTTGATTAACGTTTCTCTAATAACGAACAATATTGAGGGATTTTCCCGGTAGCTCAGTGGTAAAGAGTTTGCCCGCCAATGCAGGAAACATGAGTTCAATCACTGATCTGGGAAGATCCAACGTGCTGAGAATCAACTAAGCCCATGAGTTACAACTATTGAGCCTGTGCTCTAGAGTCTCAGAGATGCAACTATTGAGCCCACGTGCCACAACTACTGGAGCTCATGTGCACTAGAACCTGAGTTCCTCAACAAGAGAAGTCACTGCAACAAGAAGCCTTCTCACCTCAACTAGAGTAGCTCCGACTTCCTGCAACTAGAGAATAGCTTGCAGAAACAGTGAAAATCCAGAATACCAAAAGATAAACCTAAAATGATAGCAGTGCTGTGTTCTTTTCTAGAGGCTTGTGAGAATTCTTTTATTTACCATTTCCAGCTTCTAGAGGTTACCTGCATTCCTTGGCTCAAGGCTACTTATTTCATCTTCAAAACTAGTAATGGTAGCATGATTCCTTCCTATGTCATGCCTCAAAGACTTTTCTTCTATTATCACATCTCTTTCTGACAACAGAAAGGAAAGTTTCTGATTCTACTCTTGTGATTAGATTAGATTTTTCCTGGAAAATCATTATCAAAGACATACTCTTATATTACACCTACAAAATCCCTTTTGTCATGCAATACGACATATTCATAGGTTTCAGAGATTAGGAAATGTTTGTCTCTGCAGTTGTTGCTTAGTTGCTTCATTCATGTCTGTCTCTCTGTGACCCTATGAACTACCTTCTCCATATTTCTCCATCCATGGAATTCTCCAGGAAAGAGCACTGGGGTGGGCTGCTGTGCCTTCCTACAGGGAATCTTACAATCCCAGGGATTGAATCTGGACCTCCTGCATTGCAGGCCAATTTTATAGCACTGAACCAGCAGTGAAGTCCATATATATGTGTATGTATATATATATTCATGGAAGTTTCCAGGAAAGAATACTGGAGTGTCATTTTCTTCTCCAAGGTTTATCTTTGGGAGATTATTATTATGCTTACCACAAGGCTTTACAAATTGCTGAGAAAGCTCTTTCAATCTGCTTCTCTCATCAGAGAGTAGATATAGTTCCTAAAAGCCTCAGACAGGCTTTCCCTTATAATTAATTTACCAGAAACATGGTTCTAGTACCCTAAATGAAAAGGAGATAAAGGAAGAATCTAGCTTTTCTATTTTTAAAACAGGAAACAGTCACAATTCTTAGATCACAAGAATCTGTCATATACTAATTTTCCATTATTTTTCTTCCAAGAAAATGACAGAAAAATGTAAAATTTCCAAGCATTCAGTCTCTCCTTTATCTCAATGGTATTTGATAGATAATCTGGTAACATATATGATATTCCAGTAAATAAAACATATTTTTCCATTGAATAAAATTCTTAAAAATGCACTTCAATCAACTGAAATGTAAAGGAAGACCGCTAACAAAAATTGAAACTGATAAGTTATTATGTGCTGACAATGCACACAGCAGCATTAGTGAATTCTCATTGTATTTATGAGGAAGATAATATAATTAACAGATGGGAAAACAGCACAGAAATTGTTTTTCCAAAGCCTCGTAGCTATTAAATGGTAAAGATTCAAGTCTAGCAATTCCAACTCTAGAACTATAATTTCCACCATGAAATTATAATTTAACCTAAAATTTATGATGCATATGTGGTTTAGAAGGTCGCTTGGTATGTTCAGTCTAAACCTCTAAAGTGAGGACTAGATTGGAGGTATAGATTTCAAAATATGGGATTTACAATGGAATTTCAAAATATAGTTTTTAAAATGTGCATGTGGCAGCTGGTGGTAAGAAATTTGGAAAGAATACTACAAGCCAAGAGGGAGGCAATAGAAGCATGGTATTGGAGATCACAGAAAGCCAAGGGGTGGTCTGAGCAATGCCTAGTCAAAAGCTAGATAGTCCCAGAAGAGTAAAAAAAAAAAAAGAAAGAAAGAAAGAAAGAAAAGAAAAGAATCTGATGTGTTGACAAGTTCATAGCATGCTTGTGGTAAAGTAAAAAAAAAAAAAAAAAAAAAAAAGTAGTCTGAAAAATAAGGAGAAAACAAATCTCAGGACAAGAACTCATACAAATAATTTCATCACCTTGCATTCACATAGGACGTAATGTTTTACAATTTCTGATTTTCTTCCATTTTTTCATACTCTAAATGTATATGAAATGTGATGTAAATGCCAGTGTTTTGTTATATATCTAGGAGCTTATATCTACTTCTCATATGGCAGAAGCCTGACAGTTGTAGAAGGAAATGATTGAGAGCATTATCTCTACTGCCAAAATAGGGACTAAACATGAACAGTTTGGGAATTGGGAAGGAATGCCAATCTATGAAAGTTTCTGCTGAAGAAAACCTTGGAGACTTTTTACGTTGTTATTGCTGTTTATTATTTAACTAAATTTTACTCTGGAAAATATCAAAATCATCCTTTTTTTTTCACTTAACAATATAACATGGTCATTTTTTCCATATCTATACATATAAGGTTCTTTCTTCTTAATGGGATCAGGATTCCTAATTTTTCCAAAAATCCTGTAGGAAACATCTTTCATATTGTGATGTATGTATTAAGAACTATAAGAACCATTTGGTTCTATATAGGCTTTCATTTGGAACATTTCAGAAACTGATAAGTTTTGGCTGAATACAGCAGCATTAGTGAATTCTCATTGTATTTATGAGGAAGATAATATAATTAACAGATGGGAAAACAGCACAGAAATTGTTTTTCCAAAGCCTCGTAGCTATTAAATGGTAAAGATTCAAGTCTAGCAATTCCAACTCTAGAACTATAATTTCCACCATGAAATTATAATTTAACCTAAAATTTATGATGCATATGTGGTTTAGAAGGTCGCTTGGTATGTTCAGTCTAAACCTCTAAAGTGAGGACTAGATTGGAGGTATAGATTTCAAAATATGGGATTTACAATGGAATTTCAAAATATAGTTTTTAAAATGTGCATGTGGCAGCTGGTGGTAAGAAATTTGGAAAGAATACTACAAGCCAAGAGGGAGGCAATAGAAGCATGGTATTGGAGATCACAGAAAGCCAAGGGGTGGTCTGAGCAATGCCTAGTCAAAAGCTAGATAGTCCCAGAAGAGTAAAAAAAAAAAAAAGAAAGAAAGAAAGAAAGAAAAGAAAAGAATCTGATGTGTTGACAAGTTCATAGCATGCTTGTGGTAAAGTAAAAAAAAAAAAAAAAAAAAGTAGTCTGAAAAATAAGGAGAAAACAAATCTCAGGACAAGAACTCATACAAATAATTTCATCACCTTGCATTCACATAGGACGTAATGTTTTACAATTTCTGATTTTCTTCCATTTTTTCATACTCTAAATGTATATGAAATGTGATGTAAATGCCAGTGTTTTGTTATATATCTAGGAGCTTATATCTACTTCTCATATGGCAGAAGCCTGACAGTTGTAGAAGGAAATGATTGAGAGCATTATCTCTACTGCCAAAATAGGGACTAAACATGAACAGTTTGGGAATTGGGAAGGAATGCCAATCTATGAAAGTTTCTGCTGAAGAAAACCTTGGAGACTTTTTACGTTGTTATTGCTGTTTATTATTTAACTAAATTTTACTCTGGAAAATATCAAAATCATCCTTTTTTTTTCACTTAACAATATAACATGGTCATTTTTTCCATATCTATACATATAAGGTTCTTTCTTCTTAATGGGATCAGGATTCCTAATTTTTCCAAAAATCCTGTAGGAAACATCTTTCATATTGTGATGTATGTATTAAGAACTATAAGAACCATTTGGTTCTATATAGGCTTTCATTTGGAACATTTCAGAAATTCTTTGGACTTCTCTGTTACATTTTATTAACATTGACTCTCAATATTATATTAGAATAGATTTTATTTTCTCTTTATGTCAGTTGCATTGATTGACAGTCTGCAATGAGTTTCCAAGTAATTCTTAGGTGAAGCTTAGGTTTCCTACTTTAGTATACTTCAAAATATTGGGAACTTGTCACTAAAAAAATCACTTTTTAATTTTTTCTGCTGATGAAGACAATTTGCCTTTAACCCCATATATAATTTGAAAATAAACTAAGGCTTTATAAAGAAGGAAATGGCAACCCACTCCAGTATTCTTTCCTGGGAAATTCCATGGACAGAAACCTCGCTGACTACAGTCAATGGAGTTGCAAAGAGTAGAAAATTAAGGAACCTGGATACTCCCTTCCTAGTGTTCAGAAAAGTTAAATCATATTCAAAACTGGAATGCATGAAGTCAAGGTCTTTAAGAAGATGAAATAAAAACCTTTGATGAAGAAATAAATAAATAAATAAGGCTTTAGATTATGCAACTACCTGACAACTTGAATTTTTAAAGAGATTCTCCCCACCTACGTCCCCCACAAACTAATAATCTTGAATGATTTGTGTGAGATATTTAAGATTTGCCTATTCATTCAATCATGGCTGTTTGTTCTGTTTACATGAAGCCAAATATGTTTCTAAAGCATAAATACTAAGTAGTTATTGCATTGTAACAAAAATACAGGCTTTGAACCTAGATTTGGGTTTTCTGAACTTAGAATTAAGCATAGATAATTGATCCATACAAATCTATTTATATTAGCCTCAAAGGAGGAAAGAATGTCAGGAGAAGAAAGAGTTGATGGAGAAATAAAATATAAAGCAAGCATATTTTTAAGTGTTTTTATTTTGGCAATAAGTAGCACCCTTCATAGTCCTAAAACAAATTGTTGCTTATTTAATGCTATTTCCCCACATTTTAGTTTATCTCATTGTATAGAATACAACTCTGAAGCCAGACCATAGATTTTTTTTTTTTTTTGAATGAGAGCATGGTAACCCACTCCAGTATTTATTCTTTTTTTTTTTAATTAATTTTATTTTAAAGATTTTACAGAGTTTTGTTGTTCACCAACATGTATGTTCCCAGATCATTCATATGCATATCCCTGGACACCCCCCCCCCCAGTTCCCCGCTCCCACCCCTCTGGACCATCGTCCCAGGTGATTGTAGGCACTCCTATTCCCTTAGCACAATGACAATAGCCATCCCTTCCACACGTGCCAGTATAGGTTTTGATGTTACTTCCTCTATGCCTCCCTCTCACTGTTAAGTCTCCATATTGTCCCTATGTCTATTCTCTGTCTGTTTTTCCATGAGTTCACTGCGTGGGTTATCATGGCCATCCCACTAAATTCCATATATATGAGTTAGTATACTGTACTTGTCTTTCTCTTTTTGACTTACTTCACTTTTATGATAGGTTCTAGAGCTAGCCACCTCATTAGGACTGAGTCTTCTGCATTTCATTTAACAACTGTGTAGTATTCCATTGTATATATGTACCAGAACTTCTGTATCCATTCATTGGTCGATGGACATCTAGGTTGCTTCCATGTTCTGGCTATTGTATAGAGAGCTGCAATGAACATTGGGGTACAGGTGACTCTTTCATTTTTAATTTCATCAGGATATAGGCCCAATAGTGGGATTGCTGGGTCATAGTGTGCTTCTATTTTTAGTTTTATAAGGAATCTCCATATTGTCTTCCATAGAGGCTGTACCAGTTTACACCGCATGCAAGAGTGTTCCCTCTTCTCTGCACCCTCTCCAGCATTTATTCTGACCACAGATTTTAAGCTTTGTAATCTGTGTGAATTTAGGCAAATTACTGTAACTGATATATAATTGAGCTTCCATACAAATCTATTTATATTAGCCTCAAAGGAGGAAAGAATGTCAGGAGAAGAAAGAGTTGATGGAGAAATAAAATATAAAGCAAGCATATTTTTAAGTGTTTTTATTTTGGCAATAAGTAGCACCCTTCATAGTCCTAAAACAAATTGTTGCTTATTTAATGCTATTTCCCCACATTTTAGTTTATCTCATTGTATAGAATACAACTCTGAAGCCAGACCATAGATTTTTTTTTTTTTTTGAATGAGAGCATGGTAACCCACTCCAGTATTTATTCTTTTTTTTTTTAATTAATTTTATTTTAAAGATTTTACAGAGTTTTGTTGTTCACCAACATGTATGTTCCCAGATCATTCATATGCATATCCCTGGACCCCCCCCCCCCCAGTTCCCCGCTCCCACCCCTCTGGACCATCGTCCCAGGTGATTGTAGGCACTCCTATTCCCTTAGCACAATGACAATAGCCATCCCTTCCACACGTGCCAGTATAGGTTTTGATGTTACTTCCTCTATGCCTCCCTCTCACTGTTAAGTCTCCATATTGTCCCTATGTCTATTCTCTGTCTGTTTTTCCATGAGTTCACTGCGTGGGTTATCATGGCCATCCCACTAAATTCCATATATATGAGTTAGTATACTGTACTTGTCTTTCTCTTTTTGACTTACTTCACTTTTATGATAGGTTCTAGAGCTAGCCACCTCATTAGGACTGAGTCTTCTGCATTTCATTTAACAACTGTGTAGTATTCCATTGTATATATGTACCAGAACTTCTGTATCCATTCATTGGTCGATGGACATCTAGGTTGCTTCCATGTTCTGGCTATTGTATAGAGAGCTGCAATGAACATTGGGGTACAGGTGACTCTTTCATTTTTAATTTCATCAGGATATAGGCCCAATAGTGGGATTGCTGGGTCATAGTGTGCTTCTATTTTTAGTTTTATAAGGAATCTCCATATTGTCTTCCATAGAGGCTGTACCAGTTTACACCGCATGCAAGAGTGTTCCCTCTTCTCTGCACCCTCTCCAGCATTTATTCTGACCACAGATTTTAAGCTTTGTAATCTGTGTGAATTTAGGCAAATTACTGTAACTGATATATAATTGAGCTTCCTCATATGAAAGAAAACTTGAGAATCTTGTAGTAATCCCACAGTTCTTTTATGAGAAATAGTCAACAACTAAAATATTATATGTAAAGCATATAGTACAGTGCTGGCCTATCATAAGTACTTACTCAATTCTCACTTCAAGCAGTATATAACTGTTTTTATCAGCTTAAACTTCCAGAATAACTTTCTTTTTAGTTTTCAGTCCATATTATTTCAAACTTATTTTGACATTTTTGACAAAAGGAGGCATGCCTAATAATTGTTTAATAATTATAAAGATCTGGAGCTACACAATGATCATGTATTTTCATTTCCTCACCTCTGCCTCTCAGCAAAATTCTTCATCATTCTCTGCCTTACAGTGTGCAAAAAAATATTGAACACTTTATAACACACCACTAAAACTCTCTCACAAGCTAATTTCTACTTGAGTTTTGCCAGTGGAAGTCACCAACCGAAGATTAGAAAAAGGGAAGAGAGAGATGTTGGAGTACTCCCTCTGTTCCCTTAGCGTTGTTTTTGGCAAGCAGTTACCCCATCAAGAAGAATCTAATAACTCCTCTGCAGACCCAGCACTCAATGGTTCTTCTGACACCATTTATCTTGTATCTCTTGGCCGTCTTAAAAAAAAATGCAAAGATATAGAGGAAAACAAAATAAAAAGTAAAGCTAGAGAACTCTTCAAGAATATTGTAAGTATCAAGGGAATATTTCATATAAGAATGGGCAAAATAAAAGACAAAAACAGTAAGGACCTCACAGAAGCAGAAGAGATCAAAAATGGCAAGAATAAAGAGAATATCTATATTAAAAAGGTCTTATTGACCTGGGTAGCCATTTTTTTTAAGTTTATTTATTTTCAATTGAAGGATAATTGCTTTAAAGAATTTTGTTTTAAGCCAGTTCTTTCATTGTCCTCCTTGAACCACATATGAGGCTCTTTAGTTCATTTTTACTTTCCATCAGTATAGTGGTATCATCTGCACATCTAAGGATGCTGATGTTTCTTCTGCCTATCTCGCTTCCATGATCAGAGTTCTAACTGTTGCTTCTTGAGCCACATGCTGGTTTCTTAGGAGATTCTTAGATTGATAGGTATTCCCATCTGTTTAAGAGCTTTCAACAGTTTGTCATGATCCACACAGTCAAAGGTTTTAGTGTAGTCAATGAAACAGTGATAGATGTTATTTTTCTTAAATGTTCTCACCTTCTCTATGATCCAGTGAAGTCTTACTTAATCTCATACTCCAGGATATTGACTCTAACTGTGGGACTGACTGGTTCAAAATTGGTGAAGGAGAAAACAAGATTATATATTATCACCCTGCTCTTTTAACTTATGCATGGAATGTATCATTCAAAATGCCAACCAAGGTGAACCATAGGCTGGAATCAAAACTGCTAGGAGAAATATCAATAAACTGAGATATGCAGATGGCAGAATTCTAATGGCAAAATGTGAAAGAGAACAAAAAAGTTTCTTGATGTGGGTGAAAGAAGAGAATGAAGCAGTTGGCTCACTCAACACACAAAAAACTAAGATCATGATATCTGGTCCCATTGTTTCATGACAAATAATAGGGAAAAGGGGAAACAGTAACAGATTTTGTTTTCTTAGGCTCCAAAATCACTGCAGACAGTGACTGCAGCCATGAAATTAGAACACACTTGCTCCTTGTAAGAAAAGCTATGCCAAACCTAGACAGTGTATTAAAAGCAGAGACATCACTTTGTCAACGAAGGTTCATATAGTCAAAGCTATGGTTTTTCCAGTAGTTATGTATGGATGTGAGAGCTGGACTTATAAAGAGGGCTAAATGATGAAGAATTGATAGTTTTGAATTATAGTGCTAGAGAATATTCCTGAGAGTCCCTTGGACTACAAGGAGATCAAGCCACTCAATCCTAAAGAATATCAATCCTGAGTATTCATTGCAAGTGCTAATGCAGAATCTGAGACTCCAATGCTTTGGCCACCTGATTCAAAGAACCGGGCCTATGGAAAAAAATGAACAAAGGGAGCTATCTAAGAATTTTGTTTTAAGCCAGTTCTTTCATTGTCCTCCTTGAACCACATATGAGGCTCTTTAGTTCATTTTTACTTTCCATCAGTATAGTGGTATCATCTGCACATCTAAGGATGCTGATGTTTCTTCTGCCTATCTCGCTTCCATGATCAGAGTTCTAACTGTTGCTTCTTGAGCCACATGCTGGTTTCTTAGGAGATTCTTAGATTGATAGGTATTCCCATCTGTTTAAGAGCTTTCAACAGTTTGTCATGATCCACACAGTCAAAGGTTTTAGTGTAGTCAATGAAACAGTGATAGATGTTATTTTTCTTAAATGTTCTCACCTTCTCTATGATCCAGTGAAGTCTTACTTAATCTCATACTCCAGGATATTGACTCTAACTGTGGGACTGACTGGTTCAAAATTGGTGAAGGAGAAAACAAGATTATATATTATCACCCTGCTCTTTTAACTTATGCATGGAATGTATCATTCAAAATGCCAACCAAGGTGAACCATAGGCTGGAATCAAAACTGCTAGGAGAAATATCAATAAACTGAGATATGCAGATGGCAGAATTCTAATGGCAAAATGTGAAAGAGAACAAAAAAGTTTCTTGATGTGGGTGAAAGAAGAGAATGAAGCAGTTGGCTCACTCAACACACAAAAAACTAAGATCATGATATCTGGTCCCATTGTTTCATGACAAATAATAGGGAAAAGGGGAAACAGTAACAGATTTTGTTTTCTTAGGCTCCAAAATCACTGCAGACAGTGACTGCAGCCATGAAATTAGAACACACTTGCTCCTTGTAAGAAAAGCTATGCCAAACCTAGACAGTGTATTAAAAGCAGAGACATCACTTTGTCAACGAAGGTTCATATAGTCAAAGCTATGGTTTTTCCAGTAGTTATGTATGGATGTGAGAGCTGGACTTATAAAGAGGGCTAAATGATGAAGAATTGATAGTTTTGAATTATAGTGCTAGAGAATATTCCTGAGAGTCCCTTGGACTACAAGGAGATCAAGCCACTCAATCCTAAAGAATATCAATCCTGAGTATTCATTGCAAGTGCTAATGCAGAATCTGAGACTCCAATGCTTTGGCCACCTGATTCAAAGAACCAACTTATTTGAGAAAGGCACTGATATAGGGAAAAACTGAAAAAAAGAGTAGAAAGGGTCAGAAGAGTTGGTTGGATGGCATCACCAACTCAATGGACATGAGTTTCAGCAAACTCTAGGACATAGTGGAGGACAGAAGAATTAGGTTTGCTACAGACCATGGGATAACAAACCTAGTGACTGAACAACAATTACAACAACAGCTCATTACCCTAAAATTAAAACTGTACTGTGCTTAGTTACTCAGTCATGTTGTACTTTTTGCAAACACATGGACCATGGCCTGCCAGGAGCCTCTGTCCATGGAGATTCTCCAGGCAAGAACACTGGTGTGGGTGATCATGCTCTTCTCCAGGGGATATTCCCAACCCAGTGATCCAACCCAAGTATCCTGCGTTGCAGGCAGATTCTTTGCCATTTGAGGCACCAGGGAATCCCAGAATTGAAACTAGCTTCTCACAATTGTTGGTTTCACAAAACTTCAATACTCACAGCTGTTCCCATATGAATAATTAATTTTCATTTCCGTCACTTAAGTTATCTGTGAGAAATTATGTCTGTAATTAAAAAAAATATATTATGACTCATATATATGTTTATATCTATTAAAACTTATACTTAAGTGGCTTTTCTATTGGCAAACAGGTATGCTTTCCTATTTCCAGTTACCTTCTGAAAGGGCTTAAAATTCCATATCCTCTTCCAATAATTATAGCTGGAAGATGTTTTTCCAATCACATACATCCTTCAAGTGCAAGTCCTAAATTTAAAATATTTATTTTGATTTACAGTTATGCATTCAGGTCTTCTTTACAAAGAGATGTGCCCAGAAGTCACAACTAGTCATTGTAATGGCATATAATAAGAACATAAATCCAGTTACAGAAGTGGAAAAGAGGCACATCAGTAGATGAGAACCCAGCAGGCATTGCCTTTCCTGCATGCTAATCTAAACAGAAAGTTGGTATCATGGAAACATTGACTTAAATGATGAAGAATTGATAGTTTTGAATTATAGTGCTAGAGAATATTCCTGAGAGTCCCTTGGACTACAAGGAGATCAAGCCACTCAATCCTAAAGAATATCAATCCTGAGTATTCATTGCAAGTGCTAATGCAGAATCTGAGACTCCAATGCTTTGGCCACCTGATTCAAAGAACCAACTTATTTGAGAAAGGCACTGATATAGGGAAAAACTGAAAAAAAGAGTAGAAAGGGTCAGAAGAGTTGGTTGGATGGCATCACCAACTCAATGGACATGAGTTTCAGCAAACTCTAGGACATAGTGGAGGACAGAAGAATTAGGTTTGCTACAGACCATGGGATAACAAACCTAGTGACTGAACAACAATTACAACAACAGCTCATTACCCTAAAATTAAAACTGTACTGTGCTTAGTTACTCAGTCATGTTGTACTTTTTGCAAACACATGGACCATGGCCTGCCAGGAGCCTCTGTCCATGGAGATTCTCCAGGCAAGAACACTGGTGTGGGTGATCATGCTCTTCTCCAGGGGATATTCCCAACCCAGTGATCCAACCCAAGTATCCTGCGTTGCAGGCAGATTCTTTGCCATTTGAGGCACCAGGGAATCCCAGAATTGAAACTAGCTTCTCACAATTGTTGGTTTCACAAAACTTCAATACTCACAGCTGTTCCCATATGAATAATTAATTTTCATTTCCGTCACTTAAGTTATCTGTGAGAAATTATGTCTGTAATTAAAAAAAATATATTATGACTCATATATATGTTTATATCTATTAAAACTTATACTTAAGTGGCTTTTCTATTGGCAAACAGGTATGCTTTCCTATTTCCAGTTACCTTCTGAAAGGGCTTAAAATTCCATATCCTCTTCCAATAATTATAGCTGGAAGATGTTTTTCCAATCACATACATCCTTCAAGTGCAAGTCCTAAATTTAAAATATTTATTTTGATTTACAGTTATGCATTCAGGTCTTCTTTACAAAGAGATGTGCCCAGAAGTCACAACTAGTCATTGTAATGGCATATAATAAGAACATAAATCCAGTTACAGAAGTGGAAAAGAGGCACATCAGTAGATGAGAACCCAGCAGGCATTGACTTTCCTGCATGCTAATCTAAACAGAAAGTTGGTATCTGGGAAAATATATATGCACTATAGATAATCATTGGTCAAAGCCTTGGAAAATACTACTAATAATGAAATGAACAGTATTTTGTTAAATGGGATATAGGAAAATAGTCCAAAAACTATCTCTGAGAATGTTTCAGTAACTGAAACTCATCAAGAATTTATGAACTGAGTTTTAGCCTCTGGAATAAGGGAGGTGAGAGATTGTCAACAGGATCTCAAATATCTTAGCATGTATGAAACGTTCATAATTCAGAAGTAAAATATCATAAGCAATGTCAGTATCCACTTTTCAGAGTGGAATTTAAGCCTCAAGCTTAATTAAACTTATATAAAGGGTTGATATAACTGTGCAGTACATTTCTAGTCTAATTATTTTACATGAATGCTCAGTCGTGTTCAACACTTTGTGATCTTATGGAATGAAGCCCATCAGGCTCCTTGGTCCATGATGTTTCCCAGGCAAAAAAAAAAAAAAAAAAAAAAGGGGGAATGGGGTTGTCATTTCCCTCTCCAGGGGATCTTCCTGACCCAGGGATCAAACCTAGGTCTCCTGCATCACAGAAAGATTCTTTAATATTTAAGCCACCAGGGATGACCTAACAGAGAAAAAGTGGCACACATTATACGTGTGAAGTGAAATAAATTACCAAAAGAACATTTGCATGATTGCATAATTGGTCACTTCAGTGGTGTCTGACTCTTTATGACCCTATGGAATGTAGCCTTCCAGGGCTCTGTCCATGGAGTTCTTTAGGTAGAAACACTGGAGTAGGTTTCCATGCCCATCTCCAGGGGTTCTTCCTTATCCAGGGATGAAACCTGCACCTCCTCTACCTCCTTCATTGAAGGTAGATTCTTAACCCGCTGAGCCACCTGGAAAGCTCACCAGAAATGAATACTTTATCCTAGTCTCTATGCAAAATAGGAAATAGAAAATTTTCAGCACCCAGGAAATTTCCTTTCTGTCTCTCAGTGATCATTACTTACTGCATGCAGGCATGCTAAGTCGCTTCAGTCATGTCCTACTATTTGCTATCCCACAGACTATAGCCCACCAAGCTCCTCGCTTGATGGGTATCTCCAGGTAAGAATATTTAAGGGGATTGCAATTTCGTTTGTCACATTACCCACTACCAGTATTCATATATTCTGATCAATATTATAGCTCCTCAAACAGATGGGCACCAGAGAGGCCAGTGAGAGCAGACACTGGGGAACCATCTGCTCCTGGGTGTCCTCCAACATCAGACCCAACCTCACCACTTCTGGGTGTCTTCCAACATCTGATCAAGTATTTCCACTCCTGGGTGTCCTCCAATATCAAACGCATCCTCTCCTGGCCCCTAAGCCTGGAAAATCCAGAAGAACCTTTTCCTTGATCTCAAGGCTGTTCATTGACAGACACGTGATGGCCAGTGAAGATTTACACACTCAATAAGGACCAGCATTGGGACAAACAAAGTGTCAGACATGTCATCCAGCTACCCTATTCCAACCACAAAAGAAACAACTTTCCACATGTTCATCACCAGTTGGACAATAGCAAGATCAATTTGATTATATGCTTTGGGCCCAAAAAGGCCAAAAATCTCCTCCTTAATTTCTTCCTGACCCAGGGATCAAACCTAGGTCTCCTGCATCACAGAAAGATTCTTTAATATTTAAGCCACCAGGGATGACCTAACAGAGAAAAAGTGGCACACATTATACGTGTGAAGTGAAATAAATTACCAAAAGAACATTTGCATGATTGCATAATTGGTCACTTCAGTGGTGTCTGACTCTTTATGACCCTATGGAATGTAGCCTTCCAGGGCTCTGTCCATGGAGTTCTTTAGGTAGAAACACTGGAGTAGGTTTCCATGCCCATCTCCAGGGGTTCTTCCTTATCCAGGGATGAAACCTGCACCTCCTCTACCTCCTTCATTGAAGGTAGATTCTTAACCCGCTGAGCCACCTGGAAAGCTCACCAGAAATGAATACTTTATCCTAGTCTCTATGCAAAATAGGAAATAGAAAATTTTCAGCACCCAGGAAATTTCCTTTCTGTCTCTCAGTGATCATTACTTACTGCATGCAGGCATGCTAAGTCGCTTCAGTCATGTCCTACTATTTGCTATCCCACAGACCATAGCCCACCAAGCTCCTCGCTTGATGGGTATCTCCAGGTAAGAATATTTAAGGGGATTGCAATTTCGTTTGTCACATTACCCACTACCAGTATTCATATATTCTGATCAATATTATAGCTCCTCAAACAGATGGGCACCAGAGAGGCCAGTGAGAGCAGACACTGGGGAACCATCTGCTCCTGGGTGTCCTCCAACATCAGACCCAACCTCACCACTTCTGGGTGTCTTCCAACATCTGATCAAGTATTTCCACTCCTGGGTGTCCTCCAATATCAAACGCATCCTCTCCTGGCCCCTAAGCCTGGAAAATCCAGAAGAACCTTTTCCTTGATCTCAAGGCTGTTCATTGACAGACACGTGATGGCCAGTGAAGATTTACACACTCAATAAGGACCAGCATTGGGACAAACAAAGTGTCAGACATGTCATCCAGCTACCCTATTCCAACCACAAAAGAAACAACTTTCCACATGTTCATCACCAGTTGGACAATAGCAAGATCAATTTGATTATATGCTTTGCAGCCAAAAATGGAGAAGATCTGTAAGAGTCAGTAAAAGCAAGACCTGGAGATGACTGGCTCAGGTCATCTCCTCCTTAATGCAAAATTCAGACTGAAATTGAAGAAAATAGGAAATATCAATAGGCCAATCATGTATAACCTAAACAGACCCTTTACGATTATACAGTGGAGGTGACCAATAGATTTTATGGATTATATCTGGTAGACAGAGTGCCTGTAAAATTAAGTACAGAGGTTTTAACACTGTACTAGAGGTGGTGACCAAATGCATTCCCAAGAAAAATAATGCAAAAAGGCAAAATGGTTGTCTCAGGAAGACTTACAAATATCTGAGAAAGAAAGAAGAGAAAGGCAAAGGAGAAAGGGAAAGATGTACCCAAATGAAGGCAGTGTTTCAGAGAAAATCAAGGAGAGTTAAGAAGGAATTCTTAATTGAGAAATGCAAAGAAATAGAAGAAAATATCAGATTGGTAAAGACTAGAGATTTCCTCAAGAAAATTGGAGATATCAAGGGAAATTTTCATGCAAAGATGAGCACAAGAAAGGACAGAAACAGCAAAAATCTAACAGAAGCAAAAGAGATTAAGAAGAGGTGGAAATAAAACACAGAATAACTGTAAAGAAGGAAAAGTTTTTAATGGCCCAAATATCCACGATGGTGTCTTCACTCACCTAGAGTCAGACATACTGCAATGTGAAGCCAAGTGGGTCTTCTGAAGCATTTTTATGAACAAACATAGTACAGGTATGGGATTCCAAAGGAGCCATTTAATATCCTCAAGGATGATGCTGTTAAGCTGCTGCACTCAGTATGCCAGCAAATTTGGAAAAGTCAGCAGTGGTCACAGAATTGAAAAATGTCAGTTTTCATTCCAAACTCAAAGAAAAGGAATGGCAAGGATCTAAATTACTGCACAATTGCATTCATTTCATATGCTACCAAAATCATGGGTGGAATCCTTCAAGCTAGGCTTCAATACCACATGAACTGAGAACTTTCAGATATACAAAATGGATATAGAAAAGGCAGAGGAGCTGGAGATCAAATTGTCAAAACTGCTGGAACTTAGAAAAATAAAGATTATTGTTTAAATCTACTTCTGCTTCATTAACTACACTAAAGCCTTTGACTGTTTGTTGTGACCCGCAGAACTCTTTGTTGTGTGGATCACAACAAACTGGAAAATTCTTAAAGAAATGGGAATATCAAATCACCTTACCTACTTCCTGAAAAGTCTGTAAGCTGGGCAAGGAGCAAAAGTTAGAACTGGACATGGAAAAATTGTTTCAAAATTTGGAAAGAGTACAAATCTGTATACTGCCACCTTGCTTATCTAACTTCTATGAAGAGTACATCACATGAAATGTCAGGCTGGATTGCACAACAGCTGGAATCAACATTGCTGAGAGAAATGACAACCTGAGACATGCAAATAATGTTACTATAATGGCAGAAAATGAAAAGACACTAAAGAGCCTTTTGATGAAGGTGAAAGAGGAAACTCGCTTAAAACTCAACATTCAAGAAACTAATGTTATGGTATCTGGTCCAATCACTTTATGGCATGTAGGTAGGAGAAAAAGTGGAAACAATGGCAGATTTCATTTTCTTGGGTTCCAAAATCACTGAAAACGGTGACTGCAGCCATGAAATCAAAAGATGCTTGCTCCTTAAAAGAAAGTCTATGACAAATGTAGACTGCATATGGAAAAGCATAGATATCACTTTACTGACAAAGGTCCATATAAACGAATGTATGGTTTTACCAGTAATCATGTACTAACGTGCAATTTAGACCATAAAGAAAGCTGAGAGCTGAAGAATTAATGGTTTCAAACTATGGTGCTGAAGAAGACTCTTCAGAGTCCCTTGCACAGCAAGGAAATCAAACTAATCAATTCTAAAGGAAATCAACCCTGAATATTCATTGGAAGGATTGAGGATGGACATGAAGATCCATTACTTTCACAACCAGGTGTGAAGAAGCAACTCCTTGGAAAAGAGCTTGATACCAGAAAAGATGGAGGACCAGAGAATGAGATGACAGAGGATGAGATGGTTGGATGGCACCACTGATTCAATGGACAAAGCTTTGTAAGTGAATCGTGATGTGCTGCAGTTCATAGGGTCACAGAGTTGAACACGTGATTGAACAACAACAATTTTTATAACTTTATAAAAATGCTTTCCAGAAGTATATGCTACTGTAGTTTGTCTCCTTTATTAACATTATATTTGTTATATTCATCTATGACATTGTATACAGCTGGAGTTCATTTATAGTCAGTGTTGCAAAATATTTTATTTTGTGATTATATTGCACTTTATACATTTTCAGTCCATTCTACTGGAGATGGAGACTTTTCTGTTGTTTACAGTTTATTAAGAAAATAATTGTTTAAATATTTAATTTTATTATTTTTAAAAAATTTGTACAGAGTTTTGCTGTTCACAGACATGTATGCTCCCTGATCAGTCATATGCATATCCCAGACACCATCCCCCCTCCGAGTCCCTCCATTCCACCACTTCAGGCCATAGTACCCCGCCCTGCAGGATCTCCTATTCCTCAGGGCAATAACAATAGCTTTCCTTTCCACATATGACAGTATAGGTTTCCATGCTACTCTCTCTACACCTCCCACCCACTGTTCCTACCCCACAATGTCCATACGCTTTTTCATTTTCTTGGGTTCCAAAATCACTGAAAACGGTGACTGCAGCCATGAAATCAAAAGATGCTTGCTCCTTAAAAGAAAGTCTATGACAAATGTAGACTGCATATGGAAAAGCATAGATATCACTTTACTGACAAAGGTCCATATAAACGAATGTATGGTTTTACCAGTAATCATGTACTAACGTGCAATTTAGACCATAAAGAAAGCTGAGAGCTGAAGAATTAATGGTTTCAAACTATGGTGCTGAAGAAGACTCTTCAGAGTCCCTTGCACAGCAAGGAAATCAAACTAATCAATTCTAAAGGAAATCAACCCTGAATATTCATTGGAAGGATTGAGGATGGACATGAAGATCCATTACTTTCACAACCAGGTGTGAAGAAGCAACTCCTTGGAAAAGAGCTTGATACCAGAAAAGATGGAGGACCAGAGAATGAGATGACAGAGGATGAGATGGTTGGATGGCACCACTGATTCAATGGACAAAGCTTTGTAAGTGAATCGTGATGTGCTGCAGTTCATAGGGTCACAGAGTTGAACACGTGATTGAACAACAACAATTTTTATAACTTTATAAAAATGCTTTCCAGAAGTATATGCTACTGTAGTTTGTCTCCTTTATTAACATTATATTTGTTATATTCATCTATGACATTGTATACAGCTGGAGTTCATTTATAGTCAGTGTTGCAAAATATTTTATTTTGTGATTATATTGCACTTTATACATTTTCAGTCCATTCTACTGGAGATGGAGACTTTTCTGTTGTTTACAGTTTATTAAGAAAATAATTGTTTAAATATTTAATTTTATTATTTTTAAAAAATTTGTACAGAGTTTTGCTGTTCACAGACATGTATGCTCCCTGATCAGTCATATGCATATCCCAGACACCATCCCCCCTCCGAGTCCCTCCATTCCACCACTTCAGGCCATAGTACCCCGCCCCTGCAGGATCTCCTATTCCCTCAGGGCAATAACAATAGCTTTCCTTTCCACATATGACAGTATAGGTTTCCATGCTACTCTCTCTACACCTCCCACCCACTGTTCCTACCCCACAATGTCCATACGTGTGTTCTCTGTCTGTTTTTCTATGGGTTCGCTGCATGTGTTATCATTACCTTTTACTAGATTCCATATGTATGTGTTAGTAAACTGTACCGGTCTTTCTCTTTTTGACTTACTTCACTTTTTATGATAGTTCTAGATCCATTTCTTTTTACAGCTAAGTAGTATTCCATTGTATATATGTATGAGATCTTCTTTATCGATTCATTTGTTGATGGACATCTAGGTTGCTTCCATGTTCCAGCTATTGTACAGAGTGCTGCAATGAACATTGGGATACAGGTGCTTATTTCACGTTTGATTTCATCAGGGTACAAGCCTAAGAGTGCGATTGCTGGGTCGTAAGCCGCTACTATTTTTACATTTTTAGAGAATCTCCATACTGTCTTCCATAGTGGCTGTATAAGTTTACATTCCCACCATCAATGCAAGTGTTCCCTTTCCTCTGCACCCTCTACAGCATTTATTGTCTGTTGATATGTTAATTATGACCATTCTGACTGGCATGAGGTGATATTTCATTGTAGTTTTGATTTGCATTTCTCCAATAGTAAACGAGGTTGAGCATTGTTTCATGTACTTTTGGGCCGTCTGTATGTTGTCACTGGTGAGATGTCTATTTAGATCTTTTCCCAAATTTTGGATTGGGTTGTTCATTTTTCTGGCATTGAGTTGTCTGAGTTGCTTATAGATTTTGGAGATTAATTCTTTGTCGGTTATTTCACTTGCAATGATTTTCTCCCATTCTGTGGGCTGTCTGTTCAGCTTTTTTGTAATTTCTTTTGCTGTACAAAAGCTCTTAAGTCGGAACCCGCCGCTGCGAGGAGCCGCTGGAACCTGTCGCCGTGAGGAGCCACCGGAACCAGCCGCCGCGAGGAGCCGCAGCGCCGATGCTAGTATGTGAACTAATATCACGGAACACCATAGCAAACCAGACATAGAGCCTACACCCCTTGACCAATCATCAAACCAAGGATCCTCGGAGCAGAAGCCCTGATTCCAAGACCCCACACTATCAAAGAACATACAACACTACAGATTATTCACCTGTAAACAAGGCCTAACACCACACAAGACACAAACCACTGAACCCTTCTACAAGGACAGAAACCCAAAGGAAGGGAGAATTCAACCAAGAAGTCTGGTGGGGAAAAGAACTCCATACACACAGACACACACAAAGAAACAAAATCTAACCTAATAATGAAACGACAGAGAAACACTGCACAAATGAAGGACCAAGCTAGAGAAACACCACTTCAAAAGACAGAGGAGGAGATAGACAAACTATCTGAAAGAGAATTCGGAAAAGCTATACTAATGAGGATGCAAAACACTAAAAACAGAATATGAGAGGAAATTAGTGCACTGAGAAGAGACATGCAAGAAATGAAAAATAAGCAAATGGAGACAACTAACTCAATTGCTGAACTGAAAAATACTATAGAAGGTCTCAACAGTAGAATATCAGAGGCTGAAGAACAAATAAGTGAGTTGGAAGACAGAATGGTGGAAATAAGTGCTGAAGAACAGAACAAAGCCAAAAAAATTAAAAGCACTGAAGATAGCCTCAGAGACCTATGGGGCAATATCAAATGCATCAACATTAGAATTATAGGAATTCTAGAAGAAGAAGAGGGGAAGAAAGACTATGAAAGAATTCTTGAAGAGGTTATAGTTGAAAATTTCCCCTGCATGGGAAAGGAAATAGTCCACCAAGTCCAAGAATCACAAAGAGGTCCATACAGGATAAGCCCCAGAAGAAACAGACCAAGACACATTCTAATCAAACTAACACAGACTAAATATAAAGACAGATTACTAAAAGCAGCTAGAAGCAAACAACAAATAACATAAAGGAAACCCCATATGTCTAACTGTGGATCTTTCAACAGAAAACCTGCAGGCCAGAAGAGAATGGCAAGACACATTTAAATGGATAAAAGAGAATAACCTGCACCCAAGAATTCTCTACCCAGCAAGAATCTCATTCAGAATTGATGGTGAAGTCAAAAGCTTCACAGACAAGCAAAAACTAAAAGAATTCTGTACCACAAAACCAGCCCTACAACAAGTGTTAAAGGGTCTGATATATCCAATAAATAGAGTAGGAGAAGCTTTACAAATCAAACCCCAAATTTCTAAGAAGATAACAATAGGAACATTCGTATCAATAATTACTTTGAATGTAAATGGACTAAATGCTCCAAGCAAACTACACAGACTGGGTGAATGGATCCAGAAACATGACCCATATATATGCTGTTTACAAGAGACCCACTTCAGACCTAGAGACACTCATAGACTGAAAGTGAAAGGCTGGAAAAAGATATTCCATGCAAATGGAAATCAAAAGAAAGCTGGAGTAGCAATCCTCATATCAGACAAAATAGATTTTAAAATAAAGAAGATTCTAAGAGACAAGACAGGTCACTACATCATGATTAAGGGATCCATCCAAGAGGAAGACATAACAGTCATGAATATCTACGCACCCAACACAGGAGCACCTCAATACATAAGACAGGTACTTTCAGACATAAAAGAAGAAATCAACAATAACACAGTAATAGTTGGAGACTTTAACACTCCTCTCACACCAATGGACAGACCATCCAAACAGAAAATTAATCAAGAAACACAAGCCTTAAATGCCACACTGGAAAAGATGGACCTCATCGATATCTTTAGGACGTTCCAACCAAAAGCAGAAGAATACACTTTCTTCTCAAGTGCTCACGGAACATTCTCCAAGAGAGACCACATCTTGGGCCACAAATCTAACCTCAGTCACTTCAAAAAAACCAAAATTATTTCAACCATCTTCTCAGACCACAATGCAATGAGACTAGAGATCAACTACCAGAAAAAAAACCCTAAAAACAGAAACACATGGAGATTAAACAATACATACCTAAAAAGCCAACTGATCATTGAGGAAATCAAAGGAGAAATTAAACAAGTCCTAGAAGAAAATGACAATGAGCACACGACAGTAGGAAACCTATGGGATACTGCAAAAGCAGTTCTAAGAGGGAAATTTATAGCAATACAATCCCACCTCAAGAAACTAGGAAAATATGAAGCAGATGAATTAACCCTTCTCTTAAAACAATTGGAGAAAGAAGAAAAAAAACACCTCAAAGCCAGCAGTAGAAGAGAAATCATGAAGATCAGAGCAGAAATACATGAGAAAGAAACAAAAGAAACAATAGTAAAGATAAATAAAACAAAAAGCTGATTCTTTGAAAAGAGAAACAAAATTGACAAGTCACTTGCCAGACTCATTAAGAAAAAGAGAGAGAAGAACCAGATCAACAAACTCAAAAAAGAAAAAGGAGAGATTACAACCGATAAGGCAGAAATCCAAAAGATTCTAAGAGACTATTACAAACAGCTATATGGCAACAAAGTGGACAACCTGGAAGAAATGGACAGTTTCTTGGAGAGGATTAATCTCCCAAGACTGAGCCAGGAAGAAACAGAAATTTTGAACAACCCAATCACAAACTCAGAAATCAAATCTGTGGTTAAAAATCTACCCAAAAATAAAAGTCCAGGGCCAGATGACTTCACAGCCGAATTCTACCAAACATTTAAAGAAGAGATAATGCCTATCCTTCTAAAACTCTTTCAAAAAATTGCACAGGAAGGAAAACTTCCAAACACATTCTATGAGACCACCATCACCCTGAGACCCAAACCAGGCAAAGACAACACAAAAAAGGAAAACTCTAGGCCATTCTCACTGATGAACTTAGATGCCAAGATCCTCAACAAAATCCTAGCAAACAGAATTCAATGACACATCAAAAAACTCATACACCATGATCAAGTTGGGTTCATCCCAGGCATGCAAGGATTCTTCAACATCCGCAAATCAATCAATGCGATACACCATATCAAAAAACTGAGAGACAAAAATCACATGATCATCTCAATAGATGCAGAAAACGCCTTCGACAAAGTACAACACCCATTCATGATAAAAACTCTTCAGAAAATGGGCATAGAAGGAACCTATCTCAACATAATAAAAGCCATCTTTGAGAAGACCACAGCGAACATTGTCCTCAACAGTGAAAAACTGAAAGCATTCCCTCTAAGATCAGGAACAAGACAGGGGTGTCCACTTTCACCAGTACAATTCAACATAGTCCTGGAAGTCCCAGCAACAGCAATAAGAGAAGAGAAAGAAATCAAAGGAATCCAGATTGGAAAGGAGGAAGTCAAGCTCTCTCTTTTTGCAGATGACATGATATTATACATAGAAAATCCCAAAGACTATCACAAAGCTACTAGAGCTAATCAACGAATTCAGCAAAGTCACAGGATACAAAGTCAACACACAGAAATCACTGTCATTCCTATACACAAACAATGAAAAATCAGAAAACGAAATCAAAGAGGCAATCCCCTTCACCACTGCCACCAAAAGAATCAAATATCTAGGAAGAAACCTACCCAAAGAAACAAAAGAAGTGTGCACAGAAAATTACAAGACACTCATGAGAGAAATTAAAGAAGACTTAAACAAATGGAGAGATATTCCATGTTCCTAGGTCGGAAGAGTCAATATTGTGAAAATGACCATACTACCAAATATTATCTCCAGATTCAATGCAATACCTATTCAACTTCCATTGACATTTTTCACAGAACTAGACCAAAGAAGAACACAGTTCATATGGAAACACAAAAGACCTCGAATAGCCAAAGCAATTCTGAGAAAGAAAAACGGAGTTGGAGGGATCAGCCTCCTTAACTTCAGACTACTACTACAAAGCAACTGTCATCAAGACAGTATGGTACTGGCACAAAAACAAAACTATAGACCAATGGAACAAGATTGAGAACCCAGAGGTAAACCCACACACCTATGGGTACCTTATTTTTGACAAAGGAGGAGAAACTATAAAATGGGACAAAGGCAGCCTCTTCAACAAATGGTGCTGGAAAAATTGGACAGCTACATGCAAAAAAAGTGAAGTTGGAACATTCCCTGACACCATACACAAAGATCAACTCAAAATGGATTAAAAACCTAAATGTAAGACCAGAAACCATCAAAATCTTAGAGGAGAATATAGGCAAAATCCTCAAGGACATCAATCAAAGCAAGATCTTCTCTGACCCACCTACTAAAATAGTGGAACTGAAAGGAAAAATGAACACGTGGGAAAAATTAAACTTTCCAAAAGAAACAAAAACTGAAAGCATTCCCTCTAAGATCAGGAACAGGGGTCCCAGTACAATTCAACATAGTCCTGGAAGTCCCAGCAACAGCAATAAGAGAAGAGAAAGAAATCAAAGGAATCCAGATTGGAAAGGAGGAAGTCAAGCTCTCTTTTTGCAGATGACATGATATTATACATAGAAAATCCCAAAGACTATCACAAAGCTACTAGAGCTAATCAACGAATTCAGCAAAGTCACAGGATACAAAGTCAACACACAGAAATCACTGTCATTCCTATACACAAACAATGAAAAATCAGAAAACGAAATCAAAGAGGCAATCCCCTTCACCACTGCCACCAAAAGAATCAAATATCTAGGAAGAAACCTACCCAAAGAAACAAAAGAAGTGTGCACAGAAAATTACAAGACACTCATGAGAGAAATTAAAGAAGACTTAAACAAATGGAGAGATATTCCATGTTCCTAGGTCGGAAGAGTCAATATTGTGAAAATGACCATACTACCAAATATTATCTCCAGATTCAATGCAATACCTATTCAACTTCCATTGACATTTTTCACAGAACTAGACCAAAGAAGAACACAGTTCATATGGAAACACAAAAGACCTCGAATAGCCAAAGCAATTCTGAGAAAGAAAAACGGAGTTGGAGGGATCAGCCTCCTTAACTTCAGACTACTACTACAAAGCAACTGTCATCAAGACAGTATGGTACTGGCACAAAAACAAAACTATAGACCAATGGAACAAGATTGAGAACCCAGAGGTAAACCCACACACCTATGGGTACCTTATTTTTGACAAAGGAGGAGAAACTATAAAATGGGACAAAGGCAGCCTCTTCAACAAATGGTGCTGGAAAAATTGGACAGCTACATGCAAAAAAAGTGAAGTTGGAACATTCCCTGACACCATACACAAAGATCAACTCAAAATGGATTAAAAACCTAAATGTAAGACCAGAAACCATCAAAATCTTAGAGGAGAATATAGGCAAAATCCTCAAGGACATCAATCAAAGCAAGATCTTCTCTGACCCACCTACTAAAATAGTGGAACTGAAAGGAAAAATGAACACGTGGGACCTAATGAAATTTAAAAGCTTTTTTACAGCAAAAGAAATCACCAAAAAGCTGTACAGACACCGCACAGAGTGGGAGAAAATCATAGCAAATGAAACAACAGACAAAGAATTAATCTCCAAGATCTACAAGCAACTCAGACATCTTTACCCGAAAAACGAACAACCCAATCAAAATATGCGCAAAAGATCTAAAGAGACGTCTCTCCAAAGAGGAGAAGGCCCAAAAGCACATGAAACGATGCTCAAACTCACTTATTATTAGAGAAATGCTAATTAAAACCACAATGAGATACCACCTCACACCCATCAGAATAGCCATCATCAACAAATCGACAGACAACAAATGCCGGAGAGGGTGCGGAGAAAAGGGAACCCTCTTGCATTGCTGGTGGGAATGTAAATTGATACAACCTCTATGGAAGACAATATGGAGATTCCTTAAAAAACTAAAAATAGAAGCACCCTATGACCCAGCAATCCCACTATTAGTCCTATATCCTGATGAAATAAAAAATGTAGAGGTACCTGTACCCCAATGTTCATTGCAGCTCTCTATACAATAGCCAAAACATGGAAGCAACCTAGATGTCCATCGAAAAATGAATGGATACAGAAGCTCTGGTACCTATATGCAATGGACTACTACTCAGCTGTTAAAAGAAATGCAGAAGACTCAGTCTTAATGAGGTGGCTGGCTCTAGAACCTATCATAAATAGTGAAGTAAGTCAAAAAGAGAAAGACAAGTACAATATACTAACTCATATATATGTGATCTAGTAAGATTGTCATGATAACACATGCAGTGAACTCATGGAAAAAAACAGAGAATAGACATAAAGACATTGTGGAGACTTAACAGTGGGAGGGAGGCATGGAGGGAGTAACATGGAAACCTATACTGTCATGTGTGAAAAAGATAGCTATTGTCATTGTGCTAAGGGAATAGGAGTACCTACAACCACTTGGGACGATGGTCTGGAGGGGTGGGAGGGGGGAAATGGATGGGGGGAGGGTCCAGGGATATGCATATGAACGATCTGGGAACATACATGTCTGTGAACAACAAAACTCTGTAAAATCTTTCAAATAAAGGAAAAAATAAAATAAAATTAAAAAAAAAATGCTCTTAAGTGTCACTAGGTCCCACATGTTAAATTTTGTCTTTGGTTCTGCTATTCTAGTGGGTGAGTCATTGAAAATCTTGCTTTGATTTATGTCCTTGAATGTTTTGCCTACATTCTCTTCTAAGAGTTTGATGGTTCTTGTCTTACATTTAGATCTTTAATCGATTTTGAGTTGATCTTTGTGTATGGTGTCAGGGAATGACCCATCTTGTTTTTTTTTTTTTTTTTTCTGCATGTAATTATCCACTTTTCCCAACCACATTTGTTGAAGAGGCTGTCTTTGTCCCATTCAATAGTTCTCCCTCCTTTGTGAAAAATAAGGTATCCATAGGTACATGGGCTTATCTCTGGGTTCTCTATATTGTTCCCTTGGCCAATATTTCTGTTTTCGTGTCAGTAGCATACTTTCTTGATGACTGTTGCTTTGTTCAATAGTCTTAAGTTAAGGAGGCTGATCACTCCACGTCCATTCTTCTTCCTAAGGATTGCTTTGGCTATTTGGGTTCTTTTGTGTTTCCATATGAACTTTGTTATTCTTTGGTCTAGTTCTGTGAAGAATGTCATTAGTAGTTTGATAGGGATCACATTCAATCTGTAGATGATATTTTTTAGTATGGTCATTTTCACAATATTGATTCCTCTGACCCAGAAACATGTAATATCTCTCCATCCGTTTAAGTCTTCTTTAATTTCTCTCATGAGTACCTTGTAATTTTTAGTGTACAGTTCTTTTGTTTCTTTTGGGAGGTTTGTTCCTAGATATTTGATTCTTTTGGTGGCAGTAGTGAAGGGGATTGTCTCTTTGATTTCGTTTTCTGATTTTGCATTTTTTGTGTATAGGAATGACAGTGATTTCTGTACATGGATTTGGTATCCCACGATTTTGCTGAATTCATTGATTAGCTCTAGTAGCTTTTTAATAGCGTCTTTGGAGTTTTCTATGTATAATATCATGCCTTCTGCAAAAAGAGAGAGCTTTGCTTCTTCTTTTCCAATCTGGATTCCTTTGATTTCTTTCTCTTCTCTTATTGCTGTTGCTGGGACTTCCAGGACTATGTTGAATAGTACTGGTGAACGTGGACACCCCTGTCTTGTTCCTAATCTTAGAGGGAATGCTTTCAGTTTTTTACCATTGAGGATAATGTTTGCTGTGGCCTTCTTGTATATAGCTTTCACTCTGTTGAGGTTGGTTCCATCTGTTTCCATTTTTTGAAGAGTTTTTATCATAAATCGTTGTTGTACTTTGTTGAAGGCTTTTTCTGCTTCTGTTGAGATTATCATGTGATTGTGGTCTCTGTTTGTTGATGTGGTATATCACATTAATTGATTTGTCTATATTGAAGAATCCTTACATGCCTGGCATGAGCCCAACTTGATCATGATTTATGAGCTTTTTGATGTGTTGTTGAATTCTGTTTGCTAGGGTTTTGTTGAGGATGTTGCCGTCTAAGTTTATCAGTGAAATTGGTCTATAATTTTCTTTTTTTGTGTTGTCTTTGCCTGGTTTGGGTCTCAGGGTGATGGTGGCCTCATAGACTGTGTTTGGGAGTGTTCCTTCCATTGCAATATTTTGAAATAGTTTTAGAAGGACAGGCATTAGGTCTTATTTAAATGTTCAGTGAAATGCGCCTGTGAAGTCATCTGGCCCCAGGCTTTTATTTTTGGGTAGATTTTTTATCACAAAGTTGATTTCTGATCCTGTAATTTGTTTGTTCATAGCTTATATTTCTTCCTGGTTGAGTCTTGGGAGTTTTATCTTCTCCAAGAAATTGTCCATTTCTTCCAGGTTGTCCAGTTTGTTGCCATAGAGTTGTTCCTATTAGTCACTTATAATCCTTTGGATTTCTGCATTATCTGTTGTAATCTCTCCTTTTTCATTTTTGAATTTTTTGATCTGATTCTTCTCTCTTTATTTATTTATTTTTTTCATGATGAATCTGTCCAGTGGACTGTCAGTTTTGTTGATCTTTTTTGAAGAACCAGCATTTCGATTTATTTATCTTTACTATTGTTTCCTTCATTTCTTTATCATTTTTTTCTCCTCTGATCTTTGTAATTTCTCTTCTTCTGCTGGCTTTGGGCACTTTTTTTCTTATTTCTCCCGTTGTTTTAAATATAGAGTTAGGTCGTCTATTTGATACCTTTCTTGTTTCTTGAGATTAGATTGTATGGCTATAAATTTCCCTCTTAAAACTGTTCTTGCTGTATCCCATAGGGTTTGTACTGTTGTGTGTTCATTGTCATTTTCTTCTAGGAATTTTTTTATTTCTCCTTTGAATTGCTCGGTAATCATTTTGTTTTTTAGATATTTATTGTATAACCTCCATGTGTTTGTGTTTTTTGTTGTTTTTTCTTGCTTTTGATCCCTAATCTCATTGCATTGTGGTCAGAGAAGGTGGTTGATATAATTTCTGTTTTCTTGAATTGACTGAGGTTAGATTGGTGGCCCAAGATGTGGTTTATCCTGGAGAATGTTCCATGAGCACTTGCGAAGAGAGTGTATTCTTCCGCTTTTGGACGGAAGGTCCTAAAGTTATCCATGAGGTCCATCTCCTCTAATGTGTTATTTAAGTCTTGTGTTTCTTTATCAATGTTCTGTTTGGATGATCTGTTCATTGGTGTGAGAGGAGTGTTAAAGTCTCCTTCTATTACTGTGTTATTGTGGATTTCCTCTTTTATGTCTGAATGTATCTGTCTTATGTATTGAGGCGCACCTGTGTTGGGTGCATAGATATTCATGACTGTTTTGGCTTTCTCATGGATAGATCCCTTAATCATGATGTAGTGTCCTGCCTTGTCTCTATTAATCTTCTTTAAGGTCTATTTTTTTTGAATTTGAAGATTGTAATTCCAGCTTTCTTTTTGTTTCCATTTGTGTGGAATATTTTTTTCCATCCTGTCACTTTCAGTCTATGAGTGTCTCTAGGTCTGAAGTGGGTCTCTTGTAAAGAGCATATATATGGGTCTTGCTTCTGTATTCATTCAGTCAGTCTCTTTCTTTTGGTTGGAGCATTTAGTCCATTTACTTTCAAAGTAATTATTGATACGAATGTTTCTATTGTCATCTTCTTAGAAGTCTGGGGTTTAATTTGTAGCACTTCTCCTACTTTTGTATTTATTGGCTATATCAGGCCCTTTAACACTTGTTGTAGGGCTGGTTGTGTGGTATAGAATTCTTTGAGTTTTTTCTTGTCTGTGAAACTTTTGATGTCTCCATCAGTTCTGAATGAGATCTTTTCTGGGTAGAGAATTCTTGGTTGGAGGTTATTCTTTTTTAGCCATTTGAATGTGTCCTGCCATTCTCTTCTGACCTGCAGGGATTCTGTTGAAAGATCAGCAGTTAAACATATGAGGTTTCTTTTATATGTTATTTGTTATTTGTATCTAGCTACTTTAAGTATTTTGTCTTTGTGTATATATATATATATATATATATATATATTTTTTTCAGGGGGGATGGGGTGGGGAGGGAGGGGAGCAGGCGGGCTACTTCTATTGGTCTTTCATTTGTCCATTTTCATCCATCTTTTTTCTTTGGCCTGTGTGGGCCTCCCATCGCAGTGGCATCTGTTGTCGCAGAGCACCAGCTCTGGGCATATGCGCTCCAGAACTCTGACTCAGTAATTGGACACATCGGTCCAGCCACTCTGCGGCAAGTGGGATCTTCCCAGGCAAGGGATCGAACCAGCTCCCCTTTCCCTGCAAGGCGGTGTCCTTACCCACTGGACCACCAGGGAAGCCCCCGTCTTTATATTTAGTCTGCGTTAGTTTGATTAGAATGTGCCTTGGTGTTCCTGTATGGAACTCGTTGTGCTTCTTGGACGTGGTTGACGATTTCCTTTCCCATGCTAGGGAAGTTTTCAACTCTAACCTCTTCAAGGATTTTTTCATAGCCTTTCTTTCCCTCTTCTTCTGGAACTGCTTCAATTCTAATGTTGGTGTGTTTGACATTGTCCCATAGGTCTCTAAGACTATCCTCAGTTCTTTTGATTCTTTGTGCTTTGCTCTGTTCTTCAGCAGTTATTTCCAGCATTCTGTCTTCCAGCTCACTAATCTGTTCTTCTGCCTCTGATACTCTACTGTTGAGACCTTCTATAGTATTTTTAAGTTCAGCAATTGAGTTGTTTATCTCTGTTTATTTTTCATTTCTTGTTATTGTCATCTTCTTAGAAGTCTGGGGTTTAATTTGTAGCACTTCTCCTACTTTTGTATTTATTGGCTATATCAGGCCCTTTAACACTTGTTGTAGGGCTGGTTGTGTGGTATAGAATTCTTTGAGTTTTTTCTTGTCTGTGAAACTTTTGATGTCTCCATCAGTTCTGAATGAGATCTTTTCTGGGTAGAGAATTCTTGGTTGGAGGTTATTCTTTTTTAGCCATTTGAATGTGTCCTGCCATTCTCTTCTGACCTGCAGGGATTCTGTTGAAAGATCAGCAGTTAAACATATGAGGTTTCTTTTATATGTTATTTGTTATTTGTATCTAGCTACTTTAAGTATTTTGTCTTTGTGTATATATATATATATATATATATATATATTTTTTTTTTTTTTTCAGATGGGATGGGGTGGGGAGGGAGGGGAGCAGGCGGGCTACTTCTATTGGTCTTTCATTTGTCCATTTTCATCCATCTTTTTTCTTTGGCCTGTGTGGGCCTCCCATCGCAGTGGCATCTGTTGTCGCAGAGCACCAGCTCTGGGCATATGCGCTCCAGAACTCTGACTCAGTAATTGGACACATCGGTCCAGCCACTCTGCGGCAAGTGGGATCTTCCCAGGCAAGGGATCGAACCAGCTCCCCTTTCCCTGCAAGGCGGTGTCCTTACCCACTGGACCACCAGGGAAGCCCCCGTCTTTATATTTAGTCTGCGTTAGTTTGATTAGAATGTGCCTTGGTGTTCCTGTATGGAACTCGTTGTGCTTCTTGGACGTGGTTGACGATTTCCTTTCCCATGCTAGGGAAGTTTTCAACTCTAACCTCTTCAAGGATTTTTTCATAGCCTTTCTTTCCCTCTTCTTCTGGAACTGCTTCAATTCTAATGTTGGTGTGTTTGACATTGTCCCATAGGTCTCTAAGACTATCCTCAGTTCTTTTGATTCTTTGTGCTTTGCTCTGTTCTTCAGCAGTTATTTCCAGCATTCTGTCTTCCAGCTCACTAATCTGTTCTTCTGCCTCTGATACTCTACTGTTGAGACCTTCTATAGTATTTTTAAGTTCAGCAATTGAGTTGTTTATCTCTGTTTATTTTTCATTTCTTGCATGTCTTTTCTCAGTACACTAATTTCCTCTAATATTCTTTCTTTGGTGTTTTGAATCCTCGCTAGTATCACTCTTCTGAATTCTCTTTCAAATAATTTGTCCATCTCATCTTCTGTCATTTGTAACTGTGTTTCTCTAGTTTGTTCCTTCATTTCTGCAGTGTTTCTCTGTCTTCTCATTGTTATGGCAATCTTTGTTTCTTTGTGTGTGTTTCTGTATTGAAGTTCTTTTCTCCCCAGGCCTCGTGTTTGAATTCTCCCTTCCTTTGGGGTTCTGTCCTTGTAGAAGGTTTTGAAATCTTAGGTGGCATTAGGTCTTGTTTGCAGGTGGACAATCCCTCATGTTATGTGTTCTTTGATAGTATGGAGTCTTGGAATCAGGGCTTCCACTCTGAAAATCCTTGGTTTGATCTCTGGCCGGGGAGTGTAGGCTCTATGTCTGGTTTGCTATAGGGTTCAGTCGTATTAGTTCAAAAAGAAGCATATGAGGAACAAGAGGTGCATCCCTGATAGATGACAATCATAAAATCATGCAAATATTTTCTAGCATAATGGAAAAATATACATACATACAAATCAATAACCACAACTGAACAATCTTACAGGGATAAAGCATAGGGAATTTTTCTGGTACCTGCACAATTAAAGAGGGTATCTGACTATTAAATTCTAAACTAATTAAAATACTGCTTGCAAAAATAGATCCAGGTCAAGGTCCTAGCTGGGACTATTACAATGAAAGCAGTTTTTATCTAAGACATGTATTGAGGATGAGAAGGATGAGAGTATGTGGATAATGAGAAGGAATAGATTCGTCTTGCTAGGGTTTTTTAGGGTTAGGAAAAAGATTTTTCATAGCCTTTCTTTCCCTCTTCTTCTGGAACTGCTTCAATTCTAATGTTGGTGTGTTTGACATTGTCCCATAGGTCTCTAAGACTATCCTCAGTTCTTTTGATTCTTTGTGCTTTGCTCTGTTCTTCAGCAGTTATTTCCAGCATTCTGTCTTCCAGCTCACTAATCTGTTCTTCTGCCTCTGATACTCTACTGTTGAGACCTTCTATAGTATTTTTAAGTTCAGCAATTGAGTTGTTTATCTCTGTTTATTTTTCATTTCTTGCATGTCTTTTCTCAGTACACTAATTTCCTCTAATATTCTTTCTTTGGTGTTTTGAATCCTCGCTAGTATCACTCTTCTGAATTCTCTTTCAAATAATTTGTCCATCTCATCTTCTGTCATTTGTAACTGTGTTTCTCTAGTTTGTTCCTTCATTTCTGCAGTGTTTCTCTGTCTTCTCATTGTTATGGCAATCTTTGTTTCTTTGTGTGTGTTTCTGTATTGAAGTTCTTTTCTCCCCAGGCCTCGTGTTTGAATTCTCCCTTCCTTTGGGGTTCTGTCCTTGTAGAAGGTTTTGAAATCTTAGGTGGCATTAGGTCTTGTTTGCAGGTGGACAATCCCTCATGTTATGTGTTCTTTGATAGTATGGAGTCTTGGAATCAGGGCTTCCACTCTGAAAATCCTTGGTTTGATCTCTGGCCCGGGGGAGTGTAGGCTCTATGTCTGGTTTGCTATAGGGTTCAGTCGTATTAGTTCAAAAAGAAGCATATGAGGAACAAGAGGTGCATCCCTGATAGATGACAATCATAAAATCATGCAAATATTTTCTAGCATAATGGAAAAATATACATACATACAAATCAATAACCACAACTGAACAATCTTACAGGGATAAAGCATAGGGAATTTTTCTGGTACCTGCACAATTAAAGAGGGTATCTGACTATTAAATTCTAAACTAATTAAAATACTGCTTGCAAAAATAGATCCAGGTCAAGGTCCTAGCTGGGACTATTACAATGAAAGCAGTTTTTATCTAAGACATGTATTGAGGATGAGAAGGATGAGAGTATGTGGATAATGAGAAGGAATAGATTCGTCTTGCTAGGGTTTTTTAGGGTTAGGAAAAAAAGATTAGTGTGCTGTAGAGTTTGGTACAACTGAAAGAGAATATTAGAGATAAGAAGATAGGACATATTTATATAGAGGATAGTAGTAGACAGAAAAAGATTTCACTGTTAGAGCATAGAGAGTGGAAGCAATGCCAAAAATAAAAAAGGATTAGAAATTTAAAATAAATTAAAATTAAGAAACATTAAAAAGACAACAAACAAACAAACAAACAAAAGAGAAAATGGGGGGTAAATACTGTCCCTGGTTTTTATCTTCTCCCCTGC
Source organism: Tragulus kanchil (assembly GCA_022376925.1). NCBI lineage: Eukaryota > Metazoa > Chordata > Mammalia > Artiodactyla > Tragulidae > Tragulus > Tragulus kanchil. The sequence goes on along the minus strand of JAIOJX010000027.1, from coordinate 52,381,656 downwards.
GTGTGGACCTTCAACCAGTTTTCTCTTTACGTTGTCCCAGGTTTCTCTAGTCTTTATTGGTGGGTCGGGTGTGGAGGCTGGGCAACTACTTATGTCTTAGATTTCAGTGAGAATCAGGTTTTTCTGTAGTCAGGACCCTTGCAGAGCCTATTGCTCTGGGTTTTTTTTTTTTTTGCTTTCAACAAAACAAAGGCCATGCAGACAGCCCAGGTGCTGATCGGAGTGGTGTGTGGTTCCCAGTCTGTTGGCAGAGGGCCTCACGTGGTCTTGTGCTGGAAGGTCTCCTCAGTTCCACCCCCTGGAACTGCACACCCCCTGGTAACCTTCAATCCCTAATCTTCTCCCAGTTCCCTCTGCCGCAACTCTCTGTTGCCTGCAGGACTGTTACTTCTTTGCTGCAGCTCTGGGTCTGCATGAACTTTTCAGGCTGCCTGCGCATGCACTGCCAGATATGGGACTAAGCCCCAGTGGGTTGTCTCAGCATACGTGGTGCCCAGTGTCCTTTTACTGTACCAGCAGAATGTTCATGCTGAGCTCTGTCTTCTGTCCTCCCAGCACACTTCCAAGTTCTCTCTCCACCCAGTCTGCTGTGGGGGTTGGGGTATGGGGCCCTCAGAACAGGAGCTCTGGAAAAGTTCTGGCTGCTCACTCTCTGAGCCTCGTAGACCTGAGGAGTCTTTTTGTTGTCTAGTGGCTGGTTTTTTAGTGGTGTTTCATTTCTTGATTAGCTCTGGTGGTTCTATTAGGGAGCTGATGAAATCCTCCTCTCATTCCTCTGCTATCTTGCCCCCACTCCGACCCTGATTACTTTTAAATTAATTTAGAGTTAAACTCAATTAAATTAATTTTGAACATATTCAGACCTAAACATGCACAAAGCTCTTTTTCTGCAGGTTTGTGTGTCCGTTTTCCACAAGGCTTCTTATCACTTTCTGTACCCATTACTTTGTCCCTCCATCCTGAAACAGCCACCTGTTAAGTCAGATCTATTTCCTTTTCTCTTCATAAAATGTAATTCCAATCTGTATACCTTCTTTATCAAGAACACACATCCTACTTTCCTTAAGCAGCCAATAACTGATCTTTATATTAATATTCCATAGATTGGTAAGCATAAATACCAGTGAAAACTTCTACAAACATTTTCTTATCCATAGAGAACATTTCAGGATGGCAAATATTATTCACTAATAGTACCAAATATTTTTAGTTTCTCTGTAAGAGAATGTTAGTGTTTAGTAATAAATGTTTTAATACTTTATTTTTTTGGAAATGACCTAGTACTCAAAAGACTTCCATCACATTTTTTAGCAAAAATCTTTGAAATGTGTTACCCTAATTTATCTGAAAAGACTATCTTAGACAGACATTCCTAAACCATAATTTTTCTTAATGGAGTTTATCTAAAAGTTCATATCTCATTTATATATCTCATTTATATTTTTTAAGAAGATACTTAACTTACCTTTCTTGCTGACAAATGTATAACAGATATAATGGCATTTAACTTATTATCAAGCTTAGGCACAATGAAAATATTCTGACCAGTTTAAGGAACCTTAAAAGATTTTTGAGTCTCTGGGGACCAAAAGATTATTTTTTTTAAGCTTACCTTGGCAACAGTTTCAGCAGCCTTCTACTGTACCAGCAGAATGTTCATGCTGAGCTCTGTCTTCTGTCCTCCCAGCACACTTTCAAGTTCTCTCTCCCCCCAGACTGCTGTGGGGGTTGGGGTATGGGGCCCTCAGAACAGGAGCTCTGGAAAAGTTCTGGCTGCTCACTCTCTGAGCCTCGTAGACCTGAGGAGTCTTTTTGTTGTCTAGTGGCTGGTTTTTTAGTGGTGTTTCATTTCTTGATTAGCTCTGGTGGTTCTATTAGGGAGCTGATGAAATCCTCCTCTCATTCCTCTGCTATCTTGCCCCACTCCGACCCTGATTACTTTTAAATTAATTTAGAGTTAAACTCAATTAAATTAATTTTGAACATATTCAGACCTAAACATGCACAAAGCTCTTTTTCTGCAGGTTTGTGTGTCCGTTTTCCACAAGGCTTCTTATCACTTTCTGTACCCATTACTTTGTCCCTCCATCCTGAAACAGCCACCTGTTAAGTCAGATCTATTTCCTTTTCTCTTCATAAAATGTAATTCCAATCTGTATACCTTCTTTATCAAGAACACACATCCTACTTTCCTTAAGCAACCAATAACTGATCTTTATATTAATATTCCATAGATTGGTAAGCATAAATACCAGTGAAAACTTCTACAAACATTTTCTTATCCATAGAGAACATTTCAGGATGGCAAATATTATTCACTAATAGTACCAAATATTTTTAGTTTCTCTGTAAGAGAATGTTAGTGTTTAGTAATAAATGTTTTAATACTTTATTTTTTTGGAAATGACCTAGTACTCAAAAGACTTCCATCACATTTTTTAGCAAAAATCTTTGAAATGTGTTACCCTAATTTATCTGAAAAGACTATCTTAGACAGACATTCCTAAACCATAATTTTTCTTAATGGAGTTTATCTAAAAGTTCATATCTCATTTATATATCTCATTTATATTTTTTAAGAAGATACTTAACTTACCTTTCTTGCTGACAAATGTATAACAGATATAATGGCATTTAACTTATTATCAAGCTTAGGCACAATGAAAATATTCTGACCAGTTTAAGGAACCTTAAAAGATTTTTGAGTCTCTGGGGACCATATTGGCTTATCTGTTTGGGCTCATTGAGTTTCAGTGATAAGTTTATATAAAGGTCAATCAAGTTCTCCATATATTGGAATCCAAATGTGGCAGTAGCCTGTAATGACTGAGAATCCTCTGACATTACAATTGTCTTTAATTGATGGGTATCTAGGTTGCTTCCATGTTCTAGCTATTCCATGTTCTAGAGCCCTGCAATGAACATTGGGGTACAGGTGTATCTTTCATAGGTAGGAGATGATTTAGTATAGGTTTAATTCTCTTGAGGCCTACAGTGCTTCTGTCTTCTGATAATATTAAGCACAGTTATTTAAAGGATTTTGGTACGTTGAGTCTTTTGATACCTTTTAACAGCAATCAGTGAGAAAGTTTAGAAAAGCTTCTGAGTATTTTGAACAAGTTTCCTCTGTTTCAGTACAAAGCAGAGTACCATCGAAATGCTATAACACTGCTGTCACAAGACAATTAAACTTTTGTAAGCACTGTGACAAACATTGCCCAAATAAGTGAGGGCTGTAATGAAACCTATGAGGCCAGACTGTTGACATTGACTGAGAAGCTGACTGGATAGGATCTTCAAAGGCAAACAAAAACTGACTTCTCAGCTAGTGGCATTCAGAAAAAGACATCACATAAATTTATAACAAAATCATTTCATTCCTGCAGGAATTTTAGATAACAAAGAATGAGAGATGCAAAGGAATTATAGTCTCATTTATTAGTTGTAAGTCATGAACTAGTCTCCATTTATCATTTAACCCTTTTACAACCAAAATAGGAGTGTTACATCGACTATTACAGGGAATTAACAGCTCTTGCTTTTTTAAGTTCTCAGTGATGGACTTTAACCCTTCCTTGACTTTAGGTTTTAATGGATATTGCTTTTGATGTAGAAATAGGTGATGGTCTTTGAGCTTAATGATGAAAGGCACAACATTCTGTCCCTCACCCACAGTTGTTTAATCAGATCACACTCTAGGATTTATATTTTGCTCATTCAAAAATGAGAAAAATGAAGAGGGAGGTCTTGGACAAATATTCTGAACAGTTTAAGGAACCTTAAAAGATTTTTGAGTCTCTGGGGACCATATTGGCTTATCTGTTTGGGCTCATTGAGTTTCAGTGATAAGTTTATATAAAGGTCAATCAAGTTCTCCATATATTGGAATCCAAATGTGGCAGTAGCCTGTAATGACTGAGAATCCTCTGACATTACAATTGTCTTTAATTGATGGGTATCTAGGTTGCTTCCATGTTCTAGCTATTCCATGTTCTAGAGCCCTGCAATGAACATTGGGGTACAGGTGTATCTTTCATAGGTAGGAGATGATTTAGTATAGGTTTAATTCTCTTGAGGCCTACAGTGCTTCTGTCTTCTGATAATATTAAGCACAGTTATTTAAAGGATTTTGGTACGTTGAGTCTTTTGATACCTTTTAACAGCAATCAGTGAGAAAGTTTAGAAAAGCTTCTGAGTATTTTGAACAAGTTTCCTCTGTTTCAGTACAAAGCAGAGTACCATCGAAATGCTATAACACTGCTGTCACAAGACAATTAAACTTTTGTAAGCACTGTGACAAACATTGCCCAAATAAGTGAGGGCTGTAATGAAACCTATGAGGCCAGACTGTTGACATTGACTGAGAAGCTGACTGGATAGGATCTTCAAAGGCAAACAAAAACTGACTTCTCAGCTAGTGGCATTCAGAAAAAGACATCACATAAATTTATAACAAAATCATTTCATTCCTGCAGGAATTTTAGATAACAAAGAATGAGAGATGCAAAGGAATTATAGTCTCATTTATTAGTTGTAAGTCATGAACTAGTCTCCATTTATCATTTAACCCTTTTACAACCAAAATAGGAGTGTTACATCGACTATTACAGGGAATTAACAGCTCTTGCTTTTTTAAGTTCTCAGTGATGGACTTTAACCCTTCCTTGACTTTAGGTTTTAATGGATATTGCTTTTGATGTAGAAATAGGTGATGGTCTTTGAGCTTAATGATGAAAGGCACAACATTCTGTCCCTCACCCACAGTTGTTTAATCAGATCACACTCTAGGATTTATATTTTGCTCATTCAGTGAGAGATGAAGAGAGGGCTCCATGTTCAGGAAAACAGAGGCCTGTATGTTGCTCAGCATATTCCTCCCCAAAGGGGTGAGGAAGACATTAGCACAATTAGAAACTCATGAGAAAATAGTAGAGTTCCAGTTGAAGCTTAGAGAATGACTGAAATAATAACGTTTGGCTCACCCAGACAGTCTCATTACAGTAGTGGATTGGGAGGAAAGCAGGCTTCAGTCAGAACAGAGAAAGTTGCCCCAGTGACTGATGCCCCCCTCCCCACCTAGTTATAAACACCCAGGGTTCTTCAAATGTTATTAGGAAAGGAACTTCTGTGGGCATCCTCAGGTACCTTCAGTCCTGATTGCACTTGGAGTCCAGAGACTGAGGTCTATACCTCTGGGGGAAATTTCTCCTCCAGTTTGGCTCATTATTAGATGAGACAGGGAGTCAGAGTGGCTAAGAACCTAAAGGTAATCTCTTTTGAGTTTCCTCTCTTTCCACAGTAATAGCAAGTCCATCCCTTCCACACTTGGATTCCTCTGGGTATTTGTGTCCTCTGGCTGTTTCAGAGCAGGGTCTCACACTTTTTTTTTTTTTTTTTTTTGCTGTTACACAGTTTTGTTGTTTACAGCTGTATGTAATCCCAAATCCATTATGGACGTATCTTTGATCCCTCCCACCTGAGCCCCACTCCTACTCTTCCCCATCCTACACCTCCAGGTTGTTCCATAGCCCCAGTGGAAGATGTCTTGCACAGTGCATTCACAATGGTTATATCTTTTACATATGATAATGTAAGTTTCCATGTTACTCTTTGCAAACCTCTCACCCACTCATCCTTACCCCAATTGTTCATACATCTATTCTCTATGCCTGTTCCTCCATTATTGTTCTGCAGGTGTATTTTTCAGTACCATCTTACTAGATTCCATATATATGTGTTAGTATACTGTATTTGTCATTTTCTCTTTTTTAATAATTATATTTTTATATTTTTACAGAGTTTTGTTGTTTACAGATATATATGTTCCCAGATTAGTTATATGCACATCCCTGTCCCTCCACCACCCCGCCACTCTCCCCCATCCCATCCCTCCAGGCCATCAAAATGCACCCACGCAGGATCCCCTATTCCCCCAATGAAATGATAATAGCTATCTTTTTCACATATGATAGTATAGGTTTCCATGTTACTCTACATCTCCCACCCACTGTTCATTTTCCTCAGCTTCTCTATGTCTCTTCTCTATGTCTGTTCTCTTTGTCTGTTTTTCCATCACTTCACTGCTTGTGTTATCATTACCATCTTACTACACCCCATATATATGTGCTAGTATACTGTACCTTTCTTTCACTTTTTGACTTACTTCACTTTTTATGATAGGTTCTAGATCGATTTGCCCCACTAGGGCTGATTCTTCTGCATTTCTTTTTAAAGCTCAGTAGTATTCCATTGTATATATGTAGCAGATCTTCTTTATCCATTCATTAATCAGTGAACATCTAGATTGCTTCCATGTTCTAGCTATTGTATAGACAGCTGCAATGAGCATTGGGGTACAGGGGCTTCTTTCAGTTTTGACGTCATCAGGGTATAAGCCTAAGAGTGAGATTGCTAGGCTGTATGGTGCTTCTATTTTTACTTTTTTAGGAAATCCCCATACTGTCTCCAAAACAGTTGTATCAATTTACCTTCCCACAAGCATGCAAGGGTGTTGCCTTTTCTCCACACTGTCTCCAGCATTTATTGTCTGTCAATATATTGATCATGGCCATTCTGATGGGTGTGAAGTGACATCTCATTGTAGTTTTGATTTGCATTTCTCTAAGTATAAGCAAGGTTGAGCATTGTTTCATGTGCTTTTTGGCCATCTGTATGTTTTCTTTGGTGAGATGTCTATATAGATCTTTTTGATTGGGTTGTTCATTTTTCCAGTTCGGAGTTGTCTGAGTTGCTTATTGGTTTTGGAGATTAATTCCTTATCTATTATTTCATTTGCTATGATTTTCTCCCATTCTACGGGCTGTCTGACACCTTTTCTGTAATTTCTTTAGCTGTACTAAACTTTTAAGTTTCATCAGGTCCCACATGTTAATTTTTGTCTTTAGTTCTGCTATTCTAGTGGGTGAGTCATTGAAGATCTTGCTTTGATATATGTCCTTGAGTGTTTGGCTTATATTGTCCTCTAAAAGTTTTATGGCTTCTAGTATTACATTTAGATCTTTAATACACTTTAAGTTTATCTTTGTGTATAGTCTCAGGGAATGTTCCAACTTCATTTTTTTGCATGTAGCTGTCAAAGTTTTCCAGCACCATTTGTTGAAGAGGCTGTCTTTGTCCCATTGTCTACTTCTACATCTTTTGTCAAAAATAAGGTATTCACAGATGTGCAGGCCTATCTCTGGGTGCTCAATCTTGTTCCACTGGTCGATATTTCTGTTTTTGTGCCAGTAACATACTGTCTTGATGACTGTTGCTTTGTAATGTCATCTGAAGTTAGGGAGAATGATCCCTCCTGCTCCATTCTTGTTCCTCAGGATTGCTTTGGCTATTTGGGGTCTTTTGTGTTTCCGTATGAACTGTGTTATTCTTTGATCTAGTTCTGTGTAGAATACCATTTGTAGTTTGATAGGGATCACATTGAGTCTGTAGATGATATTTAATAATATTGTCAAAAAAAGATTAAAAAAAAGATTTTCTACTGCTTTGGGATGGAATATCCTATAAATATCAACTGTAGCTATCTCATCTAATGTGTCATTTAAAGCTTGTGTTTTTTTTAATTAATTTTCAGTCTGGATGAAGTGTTCATTGATGTGAGGTCTTAAATCCTTCCAATATGATTGTGTTAATATGAATTTTCCCTCTATGGCTGTGAGCATTTGTCTTATATATTGAGGTACTCCTATGTTGGGAGCACACATATGTCTTATTCTTATTGAGTCTTCTTGAGTGTCCCTTGATCATTATATAGTGTCTTTCCTCATCTCTTGTTACAGTCTTTAAAGTTTATTTTATCTGATATGAGTATTGGTACTCCAGGTTTCTTTTTATTTTTATTTGCATGTAATATCTTTTTCCATTCCCTCACTTTCAGTTTGTATATGCTCGTAGATTTGAAATGAATCTCTTGTAGGCAGCATATATTGAAACTTTTTACCTTGGATTTGGGGCTTAAACCTAAAACCAAGACTGAGACTCAAACACACGTGGTCAAGACTTGAATCCAGCCAAAATGCTGCTTGGTACTTGAATCCTTGTGGCTAGGACTCAAATCCAGTCAAAACCTTGCTTGGGATTTTAACCCACACAGCTGGAACTGAAAACTCAACCAAAACCAGTTTGGGACTTGAATTCACGTAGCCAGAAATGGAACCCATACAAAACCCAATTCTGGGACTCAAACCCATAGTCTTTTAATTAGAATCACTCACCTGATGCCTGGAATTACTGAAGCTCAGATTCTTTGAGTCTCAGCACAGAAGGAATTCAGCAAGATGCAAAGTGATAGGTAGAAAGTAGATTGGTTAATATAGGATGCTTGTAGGAGATGCAAACAAGGCAGGTCAGGAATTTCCACCCCAAAGATTGGGTGGGCAAACATTTATAGTAAAAAAGAAGGGGAGGGTAAAAGACTGCCTTCTTTAGGTAGATGTTGGTGCAGATGTAAGGCATTACCATTTCCTTGATTAGTTTCTCCTTCATTTTAGGCAAGAAAGTGTTTCACCCTATGAGGTCAAATGAGGATTATCATATTAGTGCCCTGGGGCATATTTTATGGTTTTCTTTATATAGATTTATAATTAATTAATCCTGCCTCATTGAATAAGCTTCTTATAGCATTCTTGGGCTATCATTAACTCACTGACCTCCCAAAGTTTACTTTCAACTTACTTGCTTCCCAAAGTTTCCTTTTCTACCTAGAGTCTTACCGCGACCTTTACAAAAACTAAACTACCCTATTCTGTACTTATCAACATGAGTCTTATTTTTATATTAATTGAGCTAGCCTGACGTTTTAGTTGGAATATTTCACTTTAAAGTAATAATCAAAATATATGTTAGTATTGACATTTTATTAATTACATTGGGCTTGTTTTGTAGGTCATTTTCTTTTCTTCTTTGATTTCTTTCACTTGTGATTTGATGACCATCTTTAGTGTTGTATTTAGATTGCTTTTTCTTTTCTGTGTACTGATTATATGATTTATGCTTGTATTTCCCATGTGGTTTAGACTTAGCAGTCTATCTATGTACAAGGTAGTTTTAACCTTCAGATCTATTAATATAAAATGCAGTTCCCCTTTCCTGGCATTTGTACAATCTTTATGGTTGCTAATTATGATGTCATATTTCTGTTTGGATGATTTCCTGCTTTTGCATGGTGCTTGCCTTTACCAGTGAGCTCTCCAGTCTGTGAAGTTATTCTTTCTGTTGTGGCTTCATTTTGTCACCTCCCTAAAAAAGTGTCTTTATTATTTGCTGTGAAAAACTGATTTGGGGGTGGAGCTAAGATGGCGGTATAGAATGACGTGCATTCATCTCTCCTGAAAATCGCCTGAATTGCAACGTGTTCCTGAAAAACCATGGACAAGAGGAAGTTGGATCTGATGCTGGAATTATGAAGTAGATTCTTTGAGTCTCAGCACAGAAGGAATTCAGCAAGATGCAAAGTGATAGGTAGAAAGTAGATTGGTTAATATAGGATGCTTGTAGGAGATGCAAACAAGGCAGGTCAGGAATTTCCACCCCAAAGATTGGGTGGGCAAACATTTATAGTAAAAAAGAAGGGGAGGGTAAAAGACTGCCTTCTTTAGGTAGATGTTGGTGCAGATGTAAGGCATTACCATTTCCTTGATTAGTTTCTCCTTCATTTTAGGCAAGAAAGTGTTTCACCCTATGAGGTCAAATGAGGATTATCATATTAGTGCCCTGGGGCATATTTTATGGTTTTCTTTATATAGATTTATAATTAATTAATCCTGCCTCATTGAATAAGCTTCTTATAGCATTCTTGGGCTATCATTAACTCACTGACCTCCCAAAGTTTACTTTCAACTTACTTGCTTCCCAAAGTTTCCTTTTCTACCTAGAGTCTTACCGCGACCTTTACAAAAACTAAACTACCCTATTCTGTACTTATCAACATGAGTCTTATTTTTATATTAATTGAGCTAGCCTGACGTTTTAGTTGGAATATTTCACTTTAAAGTAATAATCAAAATATATGTTAGTATTGACATTTTATTAATTACATTGGGCTTGTTTTGTAGGTCATTTTCTTTTCTTCTTTGATTTCTTTCACTTGTGATTTGATGACCATCTTTAGTGTTGTATTTAGATTGCTTTTTCTTTTCTGTGTACTGATTATATGATTTATGCTTGTATTTCCCATGTGGTTTAGACTTAGCAGTCTATCTATGTACAAGGTAGTTTTAACCTTCAGATCTATTAATATAAAATGCAGTTCCCCTTTCCTGGCATTTGTACAATCTTTATGGTTGCTAATTATGATGTCATATTTCTGTTTGGATGATTTCCTGCTTTTGCATGGTGCTTGCCTTTACCAGTGAGCTCTCCAGTCTGTGAAGTTATTCTTTCTGTTGTGGCTTCATTTTGTCACCTCCCTAAAAAAGTGTCTTTATTATTTGCTGTGAAAAACTGATTTGGGGGTGGAGCTAAGATGGCGGTATAGAATGACGTGCATTCATCTCTCCTGAAAATCGCCTGAATTGCAACGTGTTCCTGAAAAACCATGGACAAGAGGAAGTTGGATCTGATCACAAAAAAGATACCCCACATCGAGGAACAAAGGAGAAGTCACAACAAGATGGTAGGAAGGGCGCAATCACGCTTTTAAAAGTCAAACCTCATACCCGCCAGAGAGGCTGGGTGGGCCAAAGCCTGTTGCAAATCAAGACCCGGGAAAGGAGTAGTGACGCCCACAAGAGATTGAGCCAGACTTGCTTCGGAGAGTCCAAGTGCCCCCTTGAGCTAAAAGTGCCCTTGAGCAGTGCTCGTAAGGATGCCACTCAGTTCCCTTTGAAGGAGGTTATCTTTAAACCAATCACAGAGCCACCGAGGAGGACTGGAAAGTCGCTGCACTGTGATCCGGGAGAGGGACCAGCGATCCTGCATGAGGCTGAGCCAGACTCACCTCTGAGTTGTCTGACATCTCCTGCAGCGGCGGGGGTCGATGGTGGCCTGCAACAGGGTTGGGGTCACTGCGGAAGTGCCTCTCATAGAGAATGTGGGAATAAATCCTTTGTGAGAGAGACACCATTTTCCCTACTGTAGTTTGGCTGCTGGTCAAACTACAGGGCTGCGGGTCAAGCTACAGGGAGGGAACTTAGCTCCACCCAGCAAGAAAAGGGATTTGGATTGAGAAACTCCCAGGGCCAGCCTGGGCGGGCCTTTTAGTTCAAAAATAGGCCAAAATGAACAAGCAGTGAGAGTTCTTCAGATCCAACCACTGCCAGAGACAAGAAAAAGACTGATAATTCCTGAATAGTCAGCAAGAGACAGAGGAACATAAACACTATTTTCATGTTTTGTCTGAAACTGGAGTTACTGCTGGATTTTTAAAATTTCATTTTGTTCGTTATTCTTTTCTATTGTTTTTGTTTTGTTTTGTTTTGTTTCACTTGTTTTTTTCCCTTTTATCCAAAGCTCCTCAGTGACGTCCCCATTTTTGGGGGGGTGTTGGTGTGTGATTAGAAAGATTGTCCACAAACATAGAAAATTAAAACATGTCATTATGCTGAGAGGTGGAGCTAAGAGGCGGATAGAATGACGTGCATTCATCTCTCCTGAAAATCGCCTGAATTGCAACGTGTTCCTGAAAACCATGGACAAGAGGAAGTTGGATCTGATCACAAAAAAGATACCCCACATCGAGGAACAAAGGAGAAGTCACAACAAGATGGTAGGAAGGGCGCAATCACGCTTTTAAAAGTCAAACCTCATACCCGCCAGAGAGGCTGGGTGGGCCAAAGCCTGTTGCAAATCAAGACCCGGGAAAGGAGTAGTGACGCCCACAAGAGATTGAGCCAGACTTGCTTCGGAGAGTCCAAGTGCCCCCTTGAGCTAAAAGTGCCCTTGAGCAGTGCTCGTAAGGATGCCACTCAGTTCCCTTTGAAGGAGGTTATCTTTAAACCAATCACAGAGCCACCGAGGAGGACTGGAAAGTCTCTGCGCACTGTGATCCGGGAGAGGGGACCAGCGATCCTGCATGAGGCTGAGCCAGACTCACCTCTGAGTTGTCTGACATCTCCTGCAGCGGCGGGGGTCGATGGTGGCCTGCAACAGGGTTGGGGTCACTGCGGAAGTGCCTCTCATAGAGAATGTGGGAATAAATCCTTTGTGAGAGAGACACCATTTTCCCTACTGTAGTTTGGCTGCTGGTCAAACTACAGGGCTGCGGGTCAAGCTACAGGGAGGGAACTTAGCTCCACCCAGCAAGAAAAGGGATTTGGATTGAGAAACTCCCAGGGCCAGCCTGGGCGGGCCTTTTAGTTCAAAAATAGGCCAAAATGAACAAGCAGTGAGAGTTCTTCAGATCCAACCACTGCCAGAGACAAGAAAAAGACTGATAATTCCTGAATAGTCAGCAAGAGACAGAGGAACATAAACACTATTTTCATGTTTTGTCTGAAACTGGAGTTACTGCTGGATTTTTAAAATTTCATTTTGTTCGTTATTCTTTTCTATTGTTTTTGTTTTGTTTTGTTTTGTTTCACTTGTTTTTTTCCCTTTTATCCAAAGCTCCTCAGTGACGTCCCCATTTTTGGGGGGGTGTTGGTGTGTGAGTGTGGGTGTGTTTATTTCTTCCATTGAATTCTATTGAAGCTACTAATCTTGTCAGTAAGACTGAATATATTCAAGTTTATGTGATTTTTTTTTCCTTCTTTTACCCTTTAAACCACACCTTTTATTTTGATATGAACCTCTGGTTCCACATTGGCCTTTCAAGGTTCTTTTGGGGGGGGGGGCGGTTTGCTTGTTTTTATTGTTTTGGCTTTGTTTTTCTGTATTTTTCTATGTATTTAACTGTGTTTTAATTTTTAAAGTTTTACTTAATTATTTATTTATTTAGGGCAGGGGCCAGGTTGGGGGGAGAGGGGAGAGGGCGGGTCACTACTATTGGTCTTTCATTTCATTATTTTCATCCGTCTTTGTTCTTTGGCTCCTGTGGGCCTCCCATCGCGATGGCGTCTGTCGTTGCAGAGAGCCGACTCTGGGTGCATGCGCTCCAGAGCTCCGGCTTGGTAACTGGACACATCGGTCCAGCTGCTCCACGGCACGTGGGATCTTCCCAGGCCAGGGATCGAACCGGCGCCCCTTGCACTGCAAGGCGGTGTCCTTACCCACTGGACCACAAGGGGAAACCCTGTTTTAATTTTCAAATTTTTTTATTTGTACTACTACTTCCTCTGTAACTCTTTGCTTTCTCTGATGCTCCTTTCTTATAGCACTAAACTCTGATACATACAAATCTTTATCTCCCTATATTTAACCTTGCAGTATTATTCTATATTTCTCTTCTAGCCTCCCTTTCTCTTTTTCCCTTTTCCCATCATGTTTCTTAGTCTGTCCTGTCCTCATTGCCTTATCCCCAACGGGACACTGCTCTAGCATTATTCTCCAATTTGTGCTCTACAGAGTTTGCTTATTAACTGGTGGATATCATTCTTGGTTTTCTCTATTTGCCATGCTAATGTATTGCACTGTATTTGTGGTTGGAATGTTTAGGCTATGTTACAGCTGTATATCTTGTGTGTATAATTCAATACGCTAGATAATATTTGTACAATATTTTAATTGCCATTTGTCAAAGGTATACCTTCTGTTTCTCATTCATGTATATATGTTTTAATATGATTTAATGCCATAACAAACCAGCCATGTAATCTTCATTTCCTGGTCAGGCAACAAGCCCAGGGACTTTAGGGAGGCAGCACTAACGCCACAAATCTACAATACTAGAGAACGCCTAACACATGAGAGCGGTATATGAGTGAAAATGCCAACAAAGCTAAGCACTTGCATGCAAGTTCTGACATCACCCAACCACCAGCATCACCCAGAATAAGAAGCCCCATCCAAACAACGAACACCGATAGACATAACTCAAAATCTGGGAAAAGGAAACCCCAAACAGAGTTAGTTAAAAAATTAATAATAACAATTAAACGTCAGAGAAATATCACACAAGTGAAGAAACAATCTACAAACACACAAGATCAAATCGACGAAGATTTGGACAAACTTTCTGAAAGGGATTTCAGAAGAATCATAGTAAAGATGATCAAAGACACTGAAAACAGAATGGTAGAGAAATTGCAAGACACAACTAACACACTGAATAAAGAAATACAAGAACTTACAAAAAAAAAAAAAGAAAAAGACTAACAGAGACAAACAACTCAATTGCTGAACTTAAAAACACTGTAGAAGGAATCAAGATCAGAGTATCTGAGACAAAAGACTGAATAAGTGAGCTGGAAGATAGAATGGTGGAAGTAACTGCTGAAAAACAGAATCTAGCTCAAAGAATGAAAAGAGCAAAGGATAGTCTTATAGCACTTCTGTCTCTTTTATCTTAACCTTGCAGTATTATTCTATATTTCTTTTAGCCTCCCTTTCTCTTTTTCCCTTTTCCCATCATGTTTCTTAGTCTGTCCTGTCCTCATTGCCTTATCCCCAACGGGACACTGCTCTAGCATTATTCTCCAATTTGTGCTCTACAGAGTTTGCTTATTAACTGGTGGATATCATTCTTGGTTTTCTCTATTTGCCATGCTAATGTATTGCACTGTATTTGTGGTTGGAATGTTTAGGCTATGTTACAGCTGTATATTTTTGTGTGTATAATTCAATACGCTAGATAATATTTGTACAATATTTTAATTGCCATTTGTCAAAGGTATACCTTCTGTTTCTCATTCATGTATATATGTTTTAATATGATTTAATGCCATAACAAACCAGCCATGTAATCTTCATTTCCTGGTCAGGCAACAAGCCCAGGGACTTTAGGGAGGCAGCACTAACGCCACAAATCTACAATACTAGAGAACGCCTAACACATGAGAGCGGTATATGAGTGAAAATGCCAACAAAGCTAAGCACTTGCATGCAAGTTCTGACATCACCCAACCACCAGCATCACCCAGAATAAGAAGCCCCATCCAAACAACGAACACCGATAGACATAACTCAAAATCTGGGAAAAGGAAACCCCAAACAGAGTTAGTTAAAAAATTAATAATAACAATTAAACGTCAGAGAAATATCACACAAGTGAAGAAACAATCTACAAACACACAAGATCAAATCGACGAAGATTTGGACAAACTTTCTGAAAGGGATTTCAGAAGAATCATAGTAAAGATGATCAAAGACACTGAAAACAGAATGGTAGAGAAATTGCAAGACACAACTAACACACTGAATAAAGAAATACAAGAACTTACAAAAAAAAAAAAAGAAAAAGACTAACAGAGACAAACAACTCAATTGCTGAACTTAAAAACACTGTAGAAGGAATCAAGATCAGAGTATCTGAGACAAA
The DNA here is from genome assembly GCA_022376925.1 of Tragulus kanchil. Lineage (NCBI taxonomy): Eukaryota > Metazoa > Chordata > Mammalia > Artiodactyla > Tragulidae > Tragulus > Tragulus kanchil. The sequence goes on along the minus strand of JAIOJX010000027.1, from coordinate 52,366,286 downwards.
AGACTGAATAAGTGAGCTGGAAGATAGAATGGTGGAAGTAACTGCTGAAAAACAGAATCTAGCTCAAAGAATGAAAAGAGCAAAGGATAGTCTCAGAGTCCTCTGGGATAATATCAAACGCATGAATATTCGAGTTTTAGGGGTTTCAGAAGAAGAAGAAGAAAAAAAGGAAGGCTATGAGAAAATTTTTGAAGAGATTATAGTTGAAAATTTCCCCAACATGGGAAAAGAAAGAGTCAATCAAGTCCAAGAAGCACAAAGAGTACCATACAGAATCAACCCGAGAAGAAACACACCAAGACACATATTAATTAAGCTACCTCAAAGTAAACACAAAGACAGAATTCTAAAAGCAGCAAGGGAAAAGAAACTAGTGTCATACAAGGGAAAGCCCATACGTTTAACAGCTGATCTTTCAACAGAAACTCTGCAGGCCAGAACGGAATGGCAGGACACATTTACACGGCTAAAGAGAATAATCTGCAACCAAGAATCCTCTACCCTGCAAGGATCTCATTCAAAATTGATGGAGAAACAAAAGCTTTACAGATTAGCAAAAATTAAAAGAATTTAGCAACACCCAACCAGCATTACAAGTGTTAAAGGACTTCTTTAGACAACAAGTATAAGAAGAAGATCCACAAAACAAAGCCATCATAACATCTAACATGATGACAATAGGATCATTTGTATCAATAATGACCTTGAATGTAAATGGACTAAATGCCCCAACCAAAAGACACAGACTGGCTGAATGGATTCAAAAACAAGACCTATACATATGCTGCCTGCAGGAAACTCACTTCAGACCTAGAGACACTCATAGACTGAAAGTGAGAGGATGGAAAAGGTATGCCATGCAAATGGAAATCAAAAGAAAGCTGGAGTAGCAATCCTCATATCAGACAAAAATGACCTCAAAATAAAGAAGATTAGAAGAGACAAGGCATGACACTACATAATGATCAAGTGATTGATCCAAGAGGAAGACATAGCAATCATAAACATCTATGCACCCAACGCAGGAGCACACCAATACATAAGACCAACACTTTCAGACATAAAAGAAGTCATCGGCACTAACACAATCATAGTAGGAGACTTTAACACTCCTCTCACGCCAATGGACAGATCATCCAAACAGAGAATTAATAAAGAAACGCAAACCTTAAATGCCACACTAGAAGAAATGGACCTTACAGATATCTTTAGGACTTTCCATCCAAAAGCAGAAGAATACACTTTCTTCTCAAGTGCTCACGGAACATTCTCCAGGAGAGACCACATCTTGGGCCACAAATCAAACCTCAGTCAATTCAAGAAAACTGAAATTATATCAACCACTTTCTCTGGCCACAATGCAATGAGACTAGAGATCAACTACAGGAAAAAAACTGCTAAATAAATACAGAAACACATGGAGATTAAACAACACATACCTAAAAAACCACATGATTACTGAGCAAATCAAAGGAGAAATTTAAAAAATTCCTAGAAGAAAACGACAATGAACACACGGCAGTGCAAAACCTATGGGATACTGCAAAACACTTCTAAGAGGGAAGTTTATAGCAATTCAATCCTACCTCAAGTAACTACGAAAATCTCAAACAGATGAGCTAACCCTATGCTTAAAACAATTGGAGAAAGAAGAAGAAGAACAACAAAAAAAACCCAAAGTTAGTGGAAGAAGAGAAATCATAAAGATCAGAGTGGAAATAAATGAAAAAGAAACTAAAGAAACAATAGTGAAGGTAAAAAAAAAAAAAAAAAAGCTGTTTAGCTGTTTCTTCGAAAAGGTAAATAAAATCGACAAACCACTGGCCAGACTTATCAGGAAAAAAAGAGAGAAGAACCAGATCACCAAAATCAAAAATGACAAAGGCGAGAATACAGCAGATAATGCAGAAATCCAAAGGATTATAAGACTATTATGAACAACTCTATGGCAAAAAACTGGACCACCTCGAAAAAGTGAAGACTTTCTTATAGAAGATTAGTCTCCCTACCCTCAACAGGGATGAAACAGAAACTACAAACAGTCCGATCACAAGCTCAGAAATCGACTTTGTGATCAAAAATCTGCCCAAAAATAAAAGCCCAGGGCCAGATGGCATCACAGGTGAATTCTGCCACACATTTAAAGATGAGCTAATGCCTGTCCTTCTAAAACTCTCTCAAAAAATTGGACAAGAAGGAACACTTCCAAACACATTGTATGAGGCCACCATCACCCTGATACCAAAGCCAAGCAAAGACAACACTCCTCTCACGCCAATGGACAGATCATCCAAACAGAGAATTAATAAAGAAACGCAAACCTTAAATGCCACACTAGAAGAAATGGACCTTACGGATATCTTTAGGACTTTCCATCCAAAAGCAGAAGAATACACTTTCTTCTCAAGTGCTCACGGAACATTCTCCAGGAGAGACCACATCTTGGGCCACAAATCAAACCTCAGTCAATTCAAGAAAACTGAAATTATATCAACCACTTTCTCTGGCCACAATGCAATGAGACTAGAGATCAACTACAGGAAAAAAACTGCTAAATAAATACAGAAACACATGGAGATTAAACAACACATACCTAAAAAACCACATGATTACTGAGCAAATCAAAGGAGAAATTTAAAAAATTCCTAGAAGAAAACGACAATGAACACACGGCAGTGCAAAACCTATGGGATACTGCAAAACACTTCTAAGAGGGAAGTTTATAGCAATTCAATCCTACCTCAAGTAACTACGAAAATCTCAAACAGATGAGCTAACCCTATGCTTAAAACAATTGGAGAAAGAAGAAGAAGAACAACAAAAAAAACCCAAAGTTAGTGGAAGAAGAGAAATCATAAAGATCAGAGTGGAAATAAATGAAAAAGAAACTAAAGAAACAATAGTGAAGGTAAAAAAAAAAAAAAAAAAAAAAAGCTGTTTAGCTGTTTCTTCGAAAAGGTAAATAAAATCGACAAACCACTGGCCAGACTTATCAGGAAAAAAAGAGAGAAGAACCAGATCACCAAAATCAAAAATGACAAAGGCGAGAATACAGCAGATAATGCAGAAATCCAAAGGATTATAAGACTATTATGAACAACTCTATGGCAAAAAACTGGACCACCTCGAAAAAGTGAAGACTTTCTTATAGAAGATTAGTCTCCCTACCCTCAACAGGGATGAAACAGAAACTACAAACAGTCCGATCACAAGCTCAGAAATCGACTTTGTGATCAAAAATCTGCCCAAAAATAAAAGCCCAGGGCCAGATGGCATCACAGGTGAATTCTGCCACACATTTAAAGATGAGCTAATGCCTGTCCTTCTAAAACTCTCTCAAAAAATTGGACAAGAAGGAACACTTCCAAACACATTGTATGAGGCCACCATCACCCTGATACCAAAGCCAAGCAAAGACAACACAAAAAAAGAAAATTATAGGCCAATTTCACTGATGAATTTAGACGCCAGAATCCTCAACAAAATCCTAGCAAACAGAATTCAACGACACATCAAAAAGCTCATACATCATGATCAAGTCGGGTTCATGCCAGGCATGGAAGGATTCTTCAATATCCACAAATCAATCAATGCAATACACCATATCAACAAATTGAGAGACAAAAATCACATGATCATCTTAATAGATGCAGAAAAATCCTTCAACAAAGTACAACACCCATTTATGATAAAAACTCTTCAAAACATGGACATAGAAGGAACCTGTCTCAACATAGTGAAAGTCATGTATGAGAAGTCGACAGCAAACATTATCCTCAATGGCGAAAAACTGAAAGCATTCCCTCTAAGGTTAGGAACAAGACAAGTTCACCGCTCTTATTCAACATAGTCCTGGAAGTTCCAGCAACAGCAAAGAGAGAAGAGAAAGAAATCAAAGGAATCCAGATTGGAAAGGAAGAAATCAAACGCTCTCTATTCGCAGATGACATGATACTATACATAGAAAACCCCAAAGACACTATTACAAAACTACTAGATTTAATCAGCGAATTCAGTAAAGTCACAGGATATAAAATCAATACACAGAAATCACTGGCATTCCTATACACAAACAATGAAAAGTCAGAAAATGAAATCAAAGAGGCAATCCCCTTCACCATTGCAATCAAGAGAAATATCTAGGAATGAACCTACCCAAAGAAACAAAAGGACTGTACACAGAAAATTACAAGATACTCGTGAGAGAAATTAAAGAAGACTTAAACAAATGGAGAGATATTCCGTGTTCCTGGGTCGGAAGAATCAGTGTTGTGAAAATGACCATACTACCAAATGTCATCTATAGATTCAGTGAGATCCCTGTCAAACTACCAATGACATTCTTCACAGACCAAAGAAGAACACAGTTCATATGGAAACACAAAAGACCTCGAATAGCCAAGGCAATCCTGAGGAAGAAGAATGGAGCTGGAGGATCAGCCTCCCCAACCTCAGACTATACTACAAAGCAATAGTCATCAAGACACTGTGGTCTTGACACAAAAACAGAAATATACGATCAAGACCAGAGATATGTCAGACACCATGGATTTTGACAAGATTCCCAAAAATTGTATGAGGCAACCATCACCCTGATACAAAAGCCAACCAAAGACAACAAAAAAAAGAAAATATAGGCCAATTTCACTGATGAATTTAGACGCCAGAATCCTCAACAAAATCCTAGCAAACAGAATTCAACGACACATCAAAAGGTCATACATCATGATCAAGTCGGGTTCATGCCAGGCATGGAAGGATTCTTCAATATCCACAAATCAATCAATGCAATACACCATATCAACAAATTGAGAGACAAAATCACATGATCATCTTAATAGATGCAGAAAAATCCTTCAACAAAGTACAACACCCATTTATGATAAAAACTCTTCAAAACATGGACATAGAAGGAACCTGTCTCAACATAGTGAAAGTCATGTATGAGAAGTCGACAGCAAACATTATCCTCAATGGCGAAAAACTGAAAGCATTCCCTCTAAGGTTAGGAACAAGACAAGTTCACCGCTCTTATTCAACATAGTCCTGGAAGTTCCAGCAACAGCAAAGAGAGAAGAGAAAGAAATCAAAGGAATCCAGATTGGAAAGGAAGAAATCAAACGCTCTCTATTCGCAGATGACATGATACTATACATAGAAAACCCCAAAGACACTATTACAAAACTACTAGATTTAATCAGCGAATTCAGTAAAGTCACAGGATATAAAATCAATACACAGAAATCACTGGCATTCCTATACACAAACAATGAAAAGTCAGAAAATGAAATCAAAGAGGCAATCCCCTTCACCATTGCAATCAAGAGAAATATCTAGGAATGAACCTACCCAAAGAAACAAAAGGACTGTACACAGAAAATTACAAGATACTCGTGAGAGAAATTAAAGAAGACTTAAACAAATGGAGAGATATTCCGTGTTCCTGGGTCGGAAGAATCAGTGTTGTGAAAATGACCATACTACCAAATGTCATCTATAGATTCAGTGAGATCCCTGTCAAACTACCAATGACATTCTTCACAGACCAAAGAAGAACACAGTTCATATGGAAACACAAAAGACCTCGAATAGCCAAGGCAATCCTGAGGAAGAAGAATGGAGCTGGAGGATCAGCCTCCCCAACCTCAGACTATACTACAAAGCAATAGTCATCAAGACACTGTGGTCTTGACACAAAAACAGAAATATAGACCGATGGAACAAGACCGAGAACCCAGAGATATGTCCAGACACCTATGGGTACCTTATTTTTGACAAAGGAGGCGAAACTATAAAATGGGACAAAGACAGTCTCTTCAACAAATGGTGTTGGGGAAATTGGACAGCTATATGCAAAAACATGAATTTGGAACATTCCCTGACACCATACACTAAGATCAACTCAAAATGGATCAAAGACCTAAGTGTAAAACCAGAAACCATCAAACTCTTAGAGGAGAATATAGACCAAACGCTCAAGGACATAAATCAAAACAAGATCTCTGACCCACCTACTAGAATAGTGGAACTAAAAAGAAAAATGAACATGTGGGACCTAATGAAACTTAAAATCTTTTGTACAGCAAAAGAAATTACAAAAAAGCTCAACAGACAACCCACAGAAAGGGAGAAAATCATAGCAAATGAAACAACAGACAAAGAATTAATCTTCAAAATCTACAAGCAACTCAGACAACTCAGTACTGGAAAAATGAACAACCCAATCAAGCAATGGGAAAAGGACCTAAACAGACACCTCTCCAAAGAGAACATACAGATGACCCAAACCCACATGAAACGATGCTCAACTTCGCTTATAATTAGAGAAATGCGAATCAAAACTACAATGAGATATCACCTCACACCCATCAGAATGGCCATCATCCACAAATCGACAGACAACAAATGCTGGAGAGGTGTGGAGAAAAGAACGCTCCTGCATTACTGGTGGGAATGTCAATTGATACAGCCTCTATGGAAGACAGTCTGGAGATTTCTTAAAAAACTAAAAACAGAAGCACCATACGACCCAGCAATCCCACTCTTAGGCTTATACCCTGATGAAATTCAATCCAAAAAAGCACCTGTACCCCAATATTCACTGCAGCTCTCTATACAATAGCTAGAACATGGAAGCAATGTAGATGCCCATCAACGAACGAATGGATACAAAAGCTCCAGTACATATATACAATGGAATACTACACACCTGTAAAGAGAAATGCAGAAGAATCAGCCCTAATGATGTGGCTCGATCTAGAACGTATCATAAAAAGTGACATCTGTCAGAAAGAGAAGGACAAATACAGTATATTAACACATATATATGGAATCTATTACGATGGTGATGACGGCACATGCAGTGAAGCGATGGAAAGACAGACATAGACAGTGGATATATGGACATTGTGAGGAAGGAACAGAGGGCGGGAGGCATAAAGGAAGTAGCATGAATACCTGTACTATCATAAGTGAAGAAAATAGCTATAGTCATTGCTCTGTGAGAAAAGGAATTCCTTAAGGGGTGCTGTGTGATGGTCGGGAGGGGAGGGAAGGGGGGGATATACATATGACTAATCTGAGAACATACATATCTGTAAACAACAAAACTTTGTAAAAGTTAAAAGTAAAATAAAGGTTTAAAAAAATAAATAAAAATAAAAACATATCTGGAAGAACAGCTGCATTGAACCAATGATAGGATTAGACACAAGATACTTCACTATATTTCTCTAAGAGGCATTTATCGTTTGTGTTAACCTAGATGGTCTTAAATGATAATTTATTAAGAATCACCATTGCTAAGTCTTTAAAGGTTTAATGTTGGCTCTAATATCCCTATAATTGCCTCAGGATTTGGTTTTGCTTTTGTATTTGTTTATTTCTAACAGGACTTGCTTGGTATATCAGTGAGCCACTGAGGTAGTTCTGCCATGTCTTAAGCATGGATGTTCTGACTACACACACTATTTCAACAATCCTATCATAAGGAAGATTTATATCTTCTTACATCATCTGATTCTTTGAGCTTTCTAAATGGCCCTGTGCATTTCTGATTTCTCTCTAATTGATACTAGCCAAAGATGGTGTCTAATAGTTTTTCTTTCCCATTGTCACAGTTACCCCATTGAGTTGCTGCAGACATCTTAAGGTATACTTAAGAGGAATTCACTGTACACAATTGTCATGCTATTGCATCATTCCTTCTGATGGAGTTCTGGATTTCTCTTCATTTGAAAGGTATTGTTTGTTATATGATTAGCTGAAATCAGTTACTTCCAAGTAAGGATTAGCATGAAAACAAATATTTGTACATATGCCCTTGTTTAAAATATAGTTAAACTAAGGAAAATATCCAGAGACTAACGAGAAGGCTAAATCTATAGGGTTTAAAGAGTAAGACACAACAGAAGTAACTTAGCAAGCAAATAATATTTTTTACTGTTAATTCCTTTTCTTTCTTCTTTCCTTTATTTCTTCTTTATTTATTTCTTTTCACATTGAGAATTTGATGTCAAAAGAATTTCTCTAACTTTCCTTAAATCTTAGATCCTTTCTTTGGCCTTTATTCTTGTGATTTGTTTTGGTTGAATATGGAATGTTAGAATTATAGCCATATTTAGTAAGATTTTATTCAGTAGTTTAATGATAATTTTCTACTAGGATTTTTTTTTCTGATGAATATCAACAGTAGTTTAAAGCACAATTCCCCCTTATATAATATAAAATTTTAAGCTGGTTACTCTATTTTCTCTGTATATTTACCGTATATATTATTCTGTTTTATTTAATCATCCAAGTAAGAGTGAAGTGGTGTCTCATTATTCACATCATAATTTGTATTTTTTAGTGATTGATAATATTCAAAATTGTTTTATATGCTTACTAGCTATTCATATACCTTATTTGAAGAAAGGTCTATTTATATTCTTCTCATGCATTCGGAAATTCATTACTTGTATTTTTAATTATTATATAGTTCTTTATTTTCTACATATAAATGCTAAGTGAAATTCATGATTTGGGGATATTTTCACCTTTCCTTAGATTATTTTGCACTTTTTTAATGATACAACTTGTATAGAAGGAATATTTTCTTTTTAACGTTTTATTTTATTTTTAACTTTTACAGAGTTTTGTTTTTTACAAATATGTATGTTCCCAGACTAGTCATATGTATGTCACCCCCTTCCCACCTCTCCCGACCATCACACAGCACCCCTTAAGGAATTCCTTTTCTCACAGAGCAATGACTATAGCTATTTTCTTCACTTATGATAGTACAGGTATTCATGCTACTTCCTTTATGCCTCCGCCTCTGTTCCTTCCTCACAATGTCCATATATCCACTGTCCATGTCTGTCTTTCCATCGCTTCACTGCATGTGCCGTCATCACCATCGTAATAGATTCCATATATATGTGTTAGCATATTGTATTTGTCCTTCTCTTTCTGACAGATGTCACTTTTTATGATACGTTCTAGATTGAGCCACATCATTAGGGCTGATTCTTCTGCATTTCTCTTTACAGGTGTGTAGTATTCCATTGTATATATGTACTGGAGCTTTTGTATCCATTCGTTCGTTGATGGGCATCTACATTGCTTCCATATTCTAGCTATTGTATAGAGAGCTGCAGTGAATATTGGGGTACAGGTGCTTTTTTGGATTGAATTTCATCAGGGTATAAGCCTAAGAGTGGGATTGCTGGGTCGTATGGTGCTTCTGTTTTTAGTTTTTTAAGAAATCTCCAGACTGTCTTCCATAGAGGCTGTATCAATTGACATTCCCACCAGTAATGCAGGAGCGTTCCCTTTTCTCCACACCCTCTCCAGCATTTGTTGTCTGTCGATTTGTGGATGATGGCCATTCTGATGGGTGTGAGGTGATATCTCATTGTAGTTTTGATTCGCATTTCTCTAATTATAAGCGAAGTTGAGCATCGTTTCATGTGGGTTTGGGTCATCTGTATGTTCTCTTTGGAGAGGTGTCTGTTTAGGTCCTTTTCCCATTGCTTTTTTATTTGAAGAAAGGTCTATTTATATTCTTCTCATGCATTCGGAAATTCATTACTTGTATTTTTAATTATTATATAGTTCTTTATTTTCTACATATAAATGCTAAGTGAAATTCATGATTTGGGGATATTTTCACCTTTCCTTAGATTATTTTGCACTTTTTTAATGATACAACTTGTATAGAAGGAATATTTTCTTTTTAACGTTTTATTTTATTTTTAACTTTTACAGAGTTTTGTTTTTTACAAATATGTATGTTCCCAGACTAGTCATATGTATGTCACCCCCTTCCCACCTCTCCCGACCATCACACAGCACCCCTTAAGGAATTCCTTTTCTCACAGAGCAATGACTATAGCTATTTTCTTCACTTATGATAGTACAGGTATTCATGCTACTTCCTTTATGCCTCCCGCCCTCTGTTCCTTCCTCACAATGTCCATATATCCACTGTCCATGTCTGTCTTTCCATCGCTTCACTGCATGTGCCGTCATCACCATCGTAATAGATTCCATATATATGTGTTAGCATATTGTATTTGTCCTTCTCTTTCTGACAGATGTCACTTTTTATGATACGTTCTAGATTGAGCCACATCATTAGGGCTGATTCTTCTGCATTTCTCTTTACAGGTGTGTAGTATTCCATTGTATATATGTACTGGAGCTTTTGTATCCATTCGTTCGTTGATGGGCATCTACATTGCTTCCATATTCTAGCTATTGTATAGAGAGCTGCAGTGAATATTGGGGTACAGGTGCTTTTTTGGATTGAATTTCATCAGGGTATAAGCCTAAGAGTGGGATTGCTGGGTCGTATGGTGCTTCTGTTTTTAGTTTTTTAAGAAATCTCCAGACTGTCTTCCATAGAGGCTGTATCAATTGACATTCCCACCAGTAATGCAGGAGCGTTCCCTTTTCTCCACACCCTCTCCAGCATTTGTTGTCTGTCGATTTGTGGATGATGGCCATTCTGATGGGTGTGAGGTGATATCTCATTGTAGTTTTGATTCGCATTTCTCTAATTATAAGCGAAGTTGAGCATCGTTTCATGTGGGTTTGGGTCATCTGTATGTTCTCTTTGGAGAGGTGTCTGTTTAGGTCCTTTTCCCATTGCTTGATTGGGTTGTTCATTTTTCCAGTACTGAGTTGTCTGAGTTGCTTGTAGATTTTGAAGATTAATTCTTTGTCTGTTGTTTCATTTGCTATGATTTTCTCCCTTTCTGTGGGTTGTCTGTTGAGCTTTTTTGTAATTTCTTTTGCTGTACAAAAGATTTTAAGTTTCATTAGGTCCCACATGTTCATTTTTCTTTTTAGTTCCACTATTCTAGTAGGTGGGTCAGAGATCTTGTTTTGATTTATGTCCTTGAGCGTTTGGTCTATATTCTCCTCTAAGAGTTTGATGGTTTCTGGTTTTACACTTAGGTCTTTGATCCATTTTGAGTTGATCTTAGTGTATGGTGTCAGGGAATGTTCCAAATTCATGTTTTTGCATATAGCTGTCCAATTTCCCCAACACCATTTGTTGAAGAGACTGTCTTTGTCCCATTTTATAGTTTCGCCTCCTTTGTCAAAAATAAGGTACCCATAGGTGTCTGGACATATCTCTGGGTTCTCGGTCTTGTTCCATCGGTCTATATTTCTGTTTTTGTGTCAAGACCACAGTGTCTTGATGACTATTGCTTTGTAGTATAGTCTGAGGTTGGGGAGGCTGATCCCTCCAGCTCCATTCTTCTTCCTCAGGATTGCCTTGGCTATTCGAGGTCTTTTGTGTTTCCATATGAACTGTGTTCTTCTTTGGTCTGTGAAGAATGTCATTGGTAGTTTGACAGGGATCTCACTGAATCTATAGATGACATTTGGTAGTATGGTCATTTTCACAACACTGATTCTTCCGACCCAGGAACACGGAATATCTCTCCATTTGTTTAAGTCTTCTTTAATTTCTCTCACGAGTATCTTGTAATTTTCTGTGTACAGTCCTTTTGTTTCTTTGGGTAGGTTCATTCCTAGATATTTCTCTTGATTGCAATGGTGAAGGGGATTGCCTCTTTGATTTCATTTTCTGACTTTTCATTGTTTGTGTATAGGAATGCCAGTGATTTCTGTGTATTGATTTTATATCCTGTGACTTTACTGAATTCGCTGATTAAATCTAGTAGTTTTGTAATAGTGTCTTTGGGGTTTTCTATGTATAGTATCATGTCATCTGCGAATAGAGAGCGTTTGATTTCTTCCTTTCCAATCTGGATTCCTTTGATTTCTTTCTCTTCTCTCTTTGCTGTTGCTGGAACTTCCAGGACTATGTTGAATAAGAGCGGTGAACTTGTCTTGTTCCTAACCTTAGAGGGAATGCTTTCAGTTTTTCGCCATTGAGGATAATGTTTGCTGTCGACTTCTCATACATGACTTTCACTATGTTGAGACAGGTTCCTTCTATGTCCATGTTTTGAAGAGTTTTTATCATAAATGGGTGTTGTACTTTGTTGAAGGATTTTTCTGCATCTATTAAGATGATCATGTGATTTTGTCTCTCAATTTGTTGATATGGTGTATTGCATTGATTGATTTGTGGATATTGAAGAATCCTTCCATGCCTGGCATGAACCCGACTTGATCATGATGTATGAGCTTTTTGATGTGTCGTTGAATTCTGTTTGCTAGGATTTTGTTGAGGATTCTGGCGTCTAAATTCATCAGTGAAATTGGCCTATAATTTTCTTTTTTTGTGTTGTCTTTGCTTGGCTTTGGTATCAGGGTGATGGTGGCCTCATACAATGTGTTTGGAAGTGTTCCTTCTTGTCCAATTTTTTGAGAGAGTTTTGGGGGGGGAGGCTGATCCCTCCAGCTCCATTCTTCTTCCTCAGGATTGCCTTGGCTATTCGAGGTCTTTTGTGTTTCCATATGAACTGTGTTCTTCTTTGGTCTGTGAAGAATGTCATTGGTAGTTTGACAGGGATCTCACTGAATCTATAGATGACATTTGGTAGTATGGTCATTTTCACAACACTGATTCTTCCGACCCAGGAACACGGAATATCTCTCCATTTGTTTAAGTCTTCTTTAATTTCTCTCACGAGTATCTTGTAATTTTCTGTGTACAGTCCTTTTGTTTCTTTGGGTAGGTTCATTCCTAGATATTTCTCTTGATTGCAATGGTGAAGGGGATTGCCTCTTTGATTTCATTTTCTGACTTTTCATTGTTTGTGTATAGGAATGCCAGTGATTTCTGTGTATTGATTTTATATCCTGTGACTTTACTGAATTCGCTGATTAAATCTAGTAGTTTTGTAATAGTGTCTTTGGGGTTTTCTATGTATAGTATCATGTCATCTGCGAATAGAGAGCGTTTGATTTCTTCCTTTCCAATCTGGATTCCTTTGATTTCTTTCTCTTCTCTCTTTGCTGTTGCTGGAACTTCCAGGACTATGTTGAATAAGAGCGGTGAACTTGTCTTGTTCCTAACCTTAGAGGGAATGCTTTCAGTTTTTCGCCATTGAGGATAATGTTTGCTGTCGACTTCTCATACATGACTTTCACTATGTTGAGACAGGTTCCTTCTATGTCCATGTTTTGAAGAGTTTTTATCATAAACAGATGTTGAACTTTGTTGAAGGTTTTTTCTGCATCTATTAAGATGATCATGTGATTTTGTCTCTCAATTTGTTGATATGGTGTATTGCATTGATTGATTTGTGGATATTGAAGAATCCTTCCATGCCTGGCATGAACCCGACTTGATCATGATGTATGAGCTTTTGATGTGTCGTTGAATTCTGTTTGCTAGGATTTTGTTGAGGATTCTGGCGTCTAAATTCATCAGTGAAATTGGCCTATAATTTTCTTTTTTTGTGTTGTCTTTGCTTGGCTTTGGTATCAGGGTGATGGTGGCCTCATACAATGTGTTTGGAAGTGTTCCTTCTTGTCCAATTTTTTGAGAGAGTTTTAGAAGGACAGGCATTAGCTCATCTTTAAATGTGTGGCAGAATTCACCTGTGATGCCATCTGGCCCTGGGCTTTTATTTTTGGGCAGATTTTTGATCACAAAGTCGATTTCTGAGCTTGTGATCGGACTGTTTGTAGTTTCTGTTTCATCCCTGTTGAGGGTAGGGAGACTAATCTTCTATAAGAAAGTCTTCACTTTTTCGAGGTGGTCCAGTTTTTTGCCATAGAGTTGTTCATAATAGTCTTATAATCCTTTGGATTTCTGCATTATCTGCTGTATTCTCGCCTTTGTCATTTTTGATTTTGGTGATCTGGTTCTTCTCTCTTTTTTTCCTGATAAGTCTGGCCAGTGGTTTGTCGATTTTATTTACCTTTTCGAAGAAACAGCTAAACAGCTTTTTTTTTTTTTTTTTACCTTCACTATTGTTTCTTTAGTTTCTTTTCCATTTATTTCTGCTCTGATCTTTATGATTTCTCTTCTTCCACTAACTTTGGGTTTTTTTTGTTGTTCTTCTTCTTCTTTCTCCAATTGTTTTAAGCATAGGGTTAGCTCATCTGTTTGAGATTTTCGTAGTTACTTGAGGTAGGATTGAATTGCTATAAACTTCCCTCTTAGAAGTGTTTTGCAGTATCCCATAGGTTTTGCACTGCCGTGTGTTCATTGTCGTTTTCTTCTAGGAATTTTTTAAATTTCTCCTTTGATTTGCTCAGTAATCATGTGGTTTTTTAGGTATGTGTTGTTTAATCTCCATGTGTTTCTGTATTTATTTAGCAGTTTTTTTCCTGTAGTTGATCTCTAGTCTCATTGCATTGTGGCCAGAGAAAGTGGTTGATATAATTTCAGTTTTCTTGAATTGACTGAGGTTTGATTTGTGGCCCAAGATGTGGTCTCTCCTGGAGAATGTTCCGTGAGCACTTGAGAAGAAAGTGTATTCTTCTGCTTTTGGATGGAAAGTCCTAAAGATATCCGTAAGGTCCATTTCTTCTAGTGTGGCATTTAAGGTTTGCGTTTCTTTATTAATTCTCTGTTTGGATGATCTGTCCATTGGCGTGAGAGGAGTGTTAAAGTCTCCTACTATGATTGTGTTAGTGCCGATGACTTCTTTTATGTCTGAAAGTGTTGATCTTATGTATTGGTGTGCTCCTGCGTTGGGTGCATAGATGTTTATGATTGCTATGTCTTCCTCTTGGATCAATCACTTGATCATTATGTAGTGTCATGCCTTGTCTCTTCTAATCTTCTTTATTTTGAGGTCATTTTTGTCTGATATGAGGATTGCTACTCCAGCTTTCTTTTGATTTCCATTTGCATGGCATACCTTTTCCATCCTCTCACTTTCAGTCTATGAGTGTCTCTAGGTCTGAAGTGAGTTTCCTGCAGGCAGCATATGTATAGGTCTTGTTTTTGAATCCATTCAGCCAGTCTGTGTCTTTTGGTTGGGGCATTTAGTCCATTTACATTCAAGGTCATTATTGATACAAATGATCCTATTGTCATCATGTTAGATGTTATGATGGCTTTGTTTTGTGGATCTTCTTCTTATACTTGTTGTCTAAAGAAGTCCTTTAACACTTGTAATGCTGGTTGGGTGTTGCTAAATTCTTTTAATTTTTGCTAATCTGTAAAGCTTTTGTTTCTCCATCAATTTTGAATGAGATCCTTGCAGGGTAGAGGATTCTTGGTTGCAGATTATTCTCTTTTAGCCGTGTAAATGTGTCCTGCCATTCCGTTCTGGCCTGCAGAGTTTCTGTTGAAAGATCAGCTGTTAAACGTATGGGCTTTCCCTTGTATGACACTAGTTTCTTTTCCCTTGCTGCTTTTAGAATTCTGTCTTTGTGTTTACTTTGAGGTAGCTTAATTAATATGTGTCTTGGTGTGTTTCTTCTCGGGTTGATTCTGTATGGTACTCTTTGTGCTTCTTGGACTTGATTGACTCTTTCTTTTCCCATGTTGGGGAAATTTTCAACTATAATCTCTTCAAAAATTTTCTCATAGCCTTCCTTTTTTTCTTCTTCTTCTTCTGAAACCCCTAAAACTCGAATATTCATGCGTTTGATATTATCCCAGAGGACTCTGAGACTATCCTTTGCTCTTTTCATTCTTTGAGCTAGATTCTGTTTTTCAGCAGTTACTTCCACCATTCTATCTTCCAGCTCACTTATTCAGTCTTTTGTCTCAGATACTCTGATCTTGATTCCTTCTACAGTGTTTTTAAGTTCAGCAATTGAGTTGTTTGTCTCTGTTAGTCTTTTTCTTTTTTTTTTTTTGTAAGTTCTTGTATTTCTTTATTCAGTGTGTTAGTTGTGTCTTGCAATTTCTCTACCATTCTGTTTTCAGTGTCTTTGATCATCTTTACTATGATTCTTCTGAAATCCCTTTCAGAAAGTTTGTCCAAATCTTCGTCGATTTGATCTTGTGTGTTTGTAGATTGTTTCTTCACTTGTGTGATATTTCTCTGACGTTTAATTGTTATTATTAATTTTTTAACTAACTCTGTTTGGGGTTTCCTTTTCCCAGATTTTGAGTTATGTCTATCGGTGTTCGTTGTTTGGATGGGGCTTCTTATTCTGGGTGATGCTGGTGGTTGGGTGATGTCAGAACTTGCATGCAAGTGCTTAGCTTTGTTGGCATTTTCACTCATATACCGCTCTCATGTGTTAGGCGTTCTCTAGTATTGTAGATTTGTGGCGTTAGTGCTGCCTCCCTAAAGTCCCTGGGCTTGTTGCCTGACCAGGAAATGAAGATTACATGGCTGGTTTGTTATGGCATTAAATCATATTAAAACATATATACATGAATGAGAAACAGAAGGTATACCTTTGACAAATGGCAATTAAAATATTGTACAAATATTATCTAGCGTATTGAATTATACACACAAAAATATACAGCTGTAACATAGCCTAAACATTCCAACCACAAATACAGTGCAATACATTAGCATGGCAAATAGAGAAAACCAAGAATGATATCCACCAGTTAATAAGCAAACTCTGTAGAGCACAAATTGGAGAATAATGCTAGAGCAGTGTCCCGTTGGGGATAAGGCAATGAGGACAGGACAGACTAAGAAACATGATGGGAAAAGGGAAAAAGAGAAAGGGAGGCTAGAAGAGAAATATAGAATAATACTGCAAGGTTAAATATAGGGAGATAAAGATTTGTATGTATCAGAGTTTAGTGCTATAAGAAAGGAGCATCAGAGAAAGCAAAGAGTTACAGAGGAAGTAGTAGTACAAATAAAAAAATTTGAAAATTAAAACAGGGTTTCCCCTTGTGGTCCAGTGGGTAAGGACACCGCCTTGCAGTGCAAGGGGCGCCGGTTCGATCCCTGGCCTGGGAAGATCCCACGTGCCGTGGAGCAGCTGGACCGATGTGTCCAGTTACCAAGCCGGAGCTCTGGAGCGCATGCACCCAGAGTCGGCTCTCTGCAACGACAGACGCCATCGCGATGGGAGGCCCACAGGAGCCAAAGAACAAAGACGGATGAAAATAATGAAATGAAAGACCAATAGTAGTGACCCGCCCTCTCCCCTCTCCCCCCAACCTGGCCCCTGCCCTAAATAAATAAATAATTAAGTAAAACTTTAAAAATTAAAACACAGTTAAATACATAGAAAAATACAGAAAAACAAAGCCAAAACAATAAAAACAAGCAAACCGCCCCCCCCCCAAAAGAACCTTGAAAGGCCAATGTGGAACCAGAGGTTCATATCAAAATAAAAGGTGTGGTTTAAAGGGTAAAAGAAGGAAAAAAAATCACATAAACTTGAATATATTCAGTCTTACTGACAAGATTAGTAGCTTCAATAGAATTCAATGGAAGAAATAAACACACCCACACTCACACACCAACACCCCCCCAAAAATGGGGACGTCACTGAGGAGCTTTGGATAAAAGGGAAAAAATCAAGTGAAACAAAACAAAACAAAACAAAAACAATAGAAAAGAATAACGAACAAAATGAAATTTTAAAAATCCAGCAGTAACTCCAGTTTCAGACAAAACATGAAAATAGTGTTTATGTTCCTCTGTCTCTTGCTGACTATTCAGGAATTATCAGTCTTTTTCTTGTCTCTGGCAGTGGTTGGATCTGAAGAACTCTCACTGCTTGTTCATTTTGGCCTATTTTTGAACTAAAAGGCCCGCCCAGGCTGGCCCTGGGAGTTTCTCAATCCAAATCCCTTTTCTTGCTGGGTGGAACTAAGTTCCCTCCCTGTAGCTTGACCCGCAGCCCTGTAGTTTGACCAGCAGCCAAACTACAGTAGGGAAAATGGTGTCTCTCTCACAAAGGATTTATTCCCACATTCTCTATGAGAGGCACTTCCGCAGTGACCCCAACCCTGTTGCAGGCCACCATCGACCCCCGCCGCTGCAGGAGATGTCAGACAACTCAGAGGTGAGTCTGGCTCAGCCTCATGCAGGATCGCTGGTCCCCTCTCCCGGATCACAGTGCGCAGAGACTTTCCAGTCCTCCTCGGTGGCTCTGTGATTGGTTTAAAGATAACCTCCTTCAAAGGGAACTGAGTGGCATCCTTACGAGCACTGCTCAAGGGCACTTTTAGCTCAAGGGGGCACTTGGACTCTCCGAAGCAAGTCTGGCTCAATCTCTTGTGGGCGTCACTACTCCTTTCCCGGGTCTTGATTTGCAACAGGCTTTGGCCCACCCAGCCTCTCTGGCGGGTATGAGGTTTGACTTTTAAAAGCGTGATTGCGCCCTTCCTACCATCTTGTTGTGACTTCTCCTTTGTTCCTCGATGTGGGGTATCTTTTTTGTGATCAGATCCAACTTCCTCTTGTCCATGGTTTTTCAGGAACACGTTGCAATTCAGGCGATTTTCAGGAGAGATGAATGCACGTCATTCTATGCCATCCTCTTACCTCCACCTCTCAGCAGTAATGTTAATTTTGGTGAATTTCTATTAATCTATTTTTCAAATATTGTTTGTGGTATCAATACTATATCTAATGACCACTGCCTCAACTATGAAGACTGTGCATTAATATTTATTTTATTGTAGCTATTTACATGGCTAGATTTAGATTTACCATTTTATTATCTGACTTTTGTTTCCCAATCCTAGTAACTCCAGCTTCAGACAAAACGTGAAAATAGTGTTTATGTTCCTCTGTCTCTTGCTGACTATTCAGGAATTATCAGTCTTTTTCTTGTCTCTGGCAGTGGTTGGATCTGAAGAACTCTCACTGCTTGTTCATTTTGGCCTATTTTTGAACTAAAAGGCCCGCCCAGGCTGGCCCTGGGAGTTTCTCAATCCAAATCCCTTTTCTTGCTGGGTGGAACTAAGTTCCCTCCCTGTAGCTTGACCCGCAGCCCTGTAGTTTGACCAGCAGCCAAACTACAGTAGGGAAAATGGTGTCTCTCTCACAAAGGATTTATTCCCACATTCTCTATGAGAGGCACTTCCGCAGTGACCCCAACCCTGTTGCAGGCCACCATCGACCCCCGCCGCTGCAGGAGATGTCAGACAACTCAGAGGTGAGTCTGGCTCAGCCTCATGCAGGATCGCTGGTCCCCTCTCCCGGATCACAGTGCGCAGAGACTTTCCAGTCCTCCTCGGTGGCTCTGTGATTGGTTTAAAGATAACCTCCTTCAAAGGGAACTGAGTGGCATCCTTACGAGCACTGCTCAAGGGCACTTTTAGCTCAAGGGGGCACTTGGACTCTCCGAAGCAAGTCTGGCTCAATCTCTTGTGGGCGTCACTACTCCTTTCCCGGGTCTTGATTTGCAACAGGCTTTGGCCCACCCAGCCTCTCTGGCGGGTATGAGGTTTGACTTTTAAAAGCGTGATTGCGCCCTTCCTACCATCTTGTTGTGACTTCTCCTTTGTTCCTCGATGTGGGGTATCTTTTTTGTGATCAGATCCAACTTCCTCTTGTCCATGGTTTTTCAGGAACACGTTGCAATTCAGGCGATTTTCAGGAGAGATGAATGCACGTCATTCTATGCCATCCTCTTACCTCCACCTCTCAGCAGTAATGTTAATTTTGGTGAATTTCTATTAATCTATTTTTCAAATATTGTTTGTGGTATCAATACTATATCTAATGACCACTGCCTCAACTATGAAGACTGTGCATTAATATTTATTTTATTGTAGCTATTTACATGGCTAGATTTAGATTTACCATTTTATTATCTGACTTTTGTTTCCCAATTCCTTTTGGTTAATCTTGATCTAATTTCATTTGGATTCTTTAAATATTTAGGTTGGAATTCTCTTTTATATTACAAATATTATATATATATATATCGACAACACACATAGATATACACACATAGATATATATACACACCGACATATATATATTTACATATACAATATTATGTTTCTCTCTTTATTGCATTTGTTTACATGCATATGTTAGATCATTATGGAATTAACATAGGATCCAGAAACACCCAAAGATATACAGGAAAATCCCATTTCCTATGTTATATTACTTAGCCTGCTAGGCTCTTTTGTACATGGTATTCTCCAGGCAAGTATACTGGAATAGGTTTCCATTCCTTTCTCCAGAAAACTACTGTAATCACAACTTTATAATAAATCATAAGTATCAGAAACAGACAGAGACAGAGGTCAATGTAATGAAAATTAAATTCTGGTGATAGTCATATTGGTAGAGAGTCAAATAATTTTCAACCAAAACAAGGCAATCTAGTGAGCTAATTATTTTTTCAAAAAATACTATGGTAATAATTAAATATGTATAACAGAAAAATATGAAAAAATATAAACAATGTACAGTAAATGTATAAGAATATAGTTGTAACTTACAGGTAGGTAAAGAAATCAATATCTATAACAGCAATAAAAATCAATAAATAAGAGAACAGCAGAGGAATGAGAAGAGAGCTTCACTAGCTCCTCAATAGAATCATCAGAACTAATCGAGAAATAAAATAGCACCAACAAACCAGCCTCTAGACGACAAAAGAAGTCCTCAGGTCTACAAGTAAAGGATAGCTGTGAGCCTGAACTTTCCCAGAATTTGTTTCGTCGAGCTCGTGTCCCCCAGCTCCCACACCAGGAAACATGCAAGAAATGAAAAATAAACAAATATAGACCAAGTCAATTGCTGAATTCAAAAGTACTATAGAAGGACTCAATAGTAGAGTATCAGAGGCATAAGAACGGATAAGTGAACTGAAAGACAGAATGTTGGAAACAACTGCTGAAGAACAGAATAAAGCAAAAAGATAAAAAAAATTAAAAAATGAAGACAGCCTCAGAAACCTATGGGACAATATCAAACACACCAACATTAGAAGGATAAGGGTCCCAGAAGAAGAAGGGAAGAAAGTCTGTGAAAAAATTCTTGAAGAGATCACAGTTGAAGACATCCCCAGCATGGGAAAGGAAATAGTTATCCAAGTCTAAGAAGAATTAAGAGTTCCATACAGGATATAGCCCAGAATAAACACACAAAGGCATATTCTAATCAAGGTAACACAGACTAAATATAAAGACAGAATACTTAAAGCAGCAAGGAACAAACAAGAATAACTAATAAAGGAAATCACATATGTTTACCAACTGATCTTGCAGCAGAAACCCTGAGGGCAAGAAGAGAATAGCAGGACGCATTTAAATGACTAAAAGAGAATGACCTCCAGCCAATAATTCTCTACCCAGCAAGAATCTCATTCCGTATTGATGGAGAAGTCAAAAAGTTTACAGACAAGCGAAAGCTAAAAGAATGTTGTACCATGGAACCAAATTTACAACAAGTATTAAAGGGCCTGATGTAGCCAATATATACAAGAGTAGGAGAAGTTCTACAAATCAAATCCCAAACATCTAAGATGACAATAGCAACTTTCGTGTCAATTATTACTTTAAGTTTGAACAAACTAAATGCTCCAACCAAAATACACAGGCTGGCTGAATGGATACAGAAGCAATACCCATGTATATGCTGTTTACAAGAAACCCACTTCAGACCTAGAGACACTCACAGACTGAAAGTGAGAGGCTGGAAAAAGATGTTCCATGCAAATGGAAATCAAAAGAAAACTGGAGTAGCAATCTTCATATCAGACAAAATAGACTTTAAAATAAAGAAGATTATAAGAGACAAGGCAAATCAATGCATAATGATCAAGGGATCTATCCAAAAGGAAGACATACAATCATAAATGTCTATACACCCAACTGAGGAGCATCCAATGCATAGGACAAACACTTTCAGACATAAATGAGGAAATCGATAATGACACAATAATAGTAGGATACTTTATGGACAGATCATCAAAACAGAAAATTAATAAAGAAACACAAGTCTTAAATGCCACACTAGAAGACATGGACCTCATGGATATCTTTAGGACCTTCCATGCAAAAGCAGAAGAATATGCTTTCTTCTCAAGTGCTCATGGAACATTCTCCAGGAAGTTCCTTAAATGACACTGAAGACATAATTACACATATATCTAAAAATCTAATCAAAAGAAAAATTACCCAAGTCTAAGAAGAATTAAGAGTTCCATACAGGATATAGCCCAGAATAAACACACAAAGGCATATTCTAATCAAGGTAACACAGACTAAATATAAAGACAGAATACTTAAAGCAGCAAGGAACAAACAAGAATAACTAATAAAGGAAATCACATATGTTTACCAACTGATCTTGCAGCAGAAACCCTGAGGGCAAGAAGAGAATAGCAGGACGCATTTAAATGACTAAAAGAGAATGACCTCCAGCCAATAATTCTCTACCCAGCAAGAATCTCATTCCGTATTGATGGAGAAGTCAAAAAGTTTACAGACAAGCGAAAGCTAAAAGAATGTTGTACCATGGAACCAAATTTACAACAAGTATTAAAGGGCCTGATGTAGCCAATATATACAAGAGTAGGAGAAGTTCTACAAATCAAATCCCAAACATCTAAGATGACAATAGCAACTTTCGTGTCAATTATTACTTTAAGTTTGAACAAACTAAATGCTCCAACCAAAATACACAGGCTGGCTGAATGGATACAGAAGCAATACCCATGTATATGCTGTTTACAAGAAACCCACTTCAGACCTAGAGACACTCACAGACTGAAAGTGAGAGGCTGGAAAAAGATGTTCCATGCAAATGGAAATCAAAAGAAAACTGGAGTAGCAATCTTCATATCAGACAAAATAGACTTTAAAATAAAGAAGATTATAAGAGACAAGGCAAATCAATGCATAATGATCAAGGGATCTATCCAAAAGGAAGACATACAATCATAAATGTCTATACACCCAACTGAGGAGCATCCAATGCATAGGACAAACACTTTCAGACATAAATGAGGAAATCGATAATGACACAATAATAGTAGGATACTTTATGGACAGATCATCAAAACAGAAAATTAATAAAGAAACACAAGTCTTAAATGCCACACTAGAAGACATGGACCTCATGGATATCTTTAGGACCTTCCATGCAAAAGCAGAAGAATATGCTTTCTTCTCAAGTGCTCATGGAACATTCTCCAGGATAGACCAAATCTTGGGCCACAAATCAAGGCTCAGTCAATTCAAGAAAACTGAAATTATATCTACCATCTTCTCTGATCAGAATGCAATGAGACTAAACATCAACTACAGGGAAAAAAAAAAGAGAAAAAAACACTAAAATACAAGCACATGGAGATTAAATAGCACATACCTAAAAAAACAAGCTGATCACTGAGAAAATCAAAGGAGTAATAAAAAAAAAAAATCCTAGAACAAAACGACAATGAACACATGACAGTGCAAAACCTATGGGATACAGCAAAAGCAGTTCTAATAGGGAAATTTATAGCAATTCAATCCTACCTCAAGAAACAAGAAAAATATTAAGCGGATGACATAACCATATGCTTCAAACAGTTGCAGAAAGAACAAAAACACCCCAAAGTGAGCAGAAGAAGAGAAATCATAAAGATCAGAGCATAAATAAATTAAAAAGAAAGAAAGAAGAAACAATAGTAATGATAAATAAATTGAAAAGCTGGTTCTTCAAAAAGATAAACAAAATTGACAAGCCACTGGTCAGACTCATCAAGATAGAAAGAGAGAAGAACCAGATCACCAAATTCAAAACTGAAAAAGGAGACATTACAATATACAGTTGCAGAAATCCAAAGGATTATAACAGACTATTATGAACAACTCTATGGCAACAAGTGGGACAACCTGGAAGAAATGGACAGTTTATTGGAACAGGTTAATCTTCCAAGACTGGATCAGGAAGAAATAGAAACTATGAACAAACCAATCACAAGCTAAGAAATCAAATCTGTGATCAAAAACCAACCCAAAAATAAAAGCCTGGGGCCAGATGGCTTCACAGGCGAATTCTACCAAATATTTAAAGAGTTAATGCCTGTCCTTCTAAAACTCTTTCAAAAAATTGCACAGGAAGGAACACTTCCAAACACATTCTATGAGCCCACCATCACCCTGATACTGAAACCAGGCAAAGATATCACAGAAAAAGAAAATTATAGACCAATTTCACTGATTAATTTGGAGGTCAAAACCCTCAACAAAATTCTAGCAGAGAGAATTCAACATAATATCAAAAATAAAAAAAATACCTCATACATTATGACCAAGTTGGGTTCATCCCAGAAATGGAAGAAATCTTCAAAGTCCACAAATCAATCAATGTGATACACCATATCAACAAACTGAGAGACAAAAAAATCACATGATAGTCTCAATAGATGCAGAAAAAGCCTTTGACAAAGCATAACAAAAAAGGACACTAAAATACAAGCACATGGAGATTAAATAGCACATACCTAAAAAAACAAGCTGATCACTGAGAAAATCAAAGGAGTAATAAAAAAAAAAAATCCTAGAACAAAACGACAATGAACACATGACAGTGCAAAACCTATGGGATACAGCAAAAGCAGTTCTAATAGGGAAATTTATAGCAATTCAATCCTACCTCAAGAAACAAGAAAAATATTAAGCGGATGACATAACCATATGCTTCAAACAGTTGCAGAAAGAACAAAAACACCCCAAAGTGAGCAGAAGAAGAGAAATCATAAAGATCAGAGCATAAATAAATTAAAAAGAAAGAAAGAAGAAACAATAGTAATGATAAATAAATTGAAAAGCTGGTTCTTCAAAAAGATAAACAAAATTGACAAGCCACTGGTCAGACTCATCAAGATAGAAAGAGAGAAGAACCAGATCACCAAATTCAAAACTGAAAAAGGAGACATTACAATATACAGTTGCAGAAATCCAAAGGATTATAACAGACTATTATGAACAACTCTATGGCAACAAGTGGGACAACCTGGAAGAAATGGACAGTTTATTGGAACAGGTTAATCTTCCAAGACTGGATCAGGAAGAAATAGAAACTATGAACAAACCAATCACAAGCTAAGAAATCAAATCTGTGATCAAAAACCAACCCAAAAATAAAAGCCTGGGGCCAGATGGCTTCACAGGCGAATTCTACCAAATATTTAAAGAGTTAATGCCTGTCCTTCTAAAACTCTTTCAAAAAATTGCACAGGAAGGAACACTTCCAAACACATTCTATGAGCCCACCATCACCCTGATACTGAAACCAGGCAAAGATATCACAGAAAAAGAAAATTATAGACCAATTTCACTGATTAATTTGGAGGTCAAAACCCTCAACAAAATTCTAGCAGAGAGAATTCAACATAATATCAAAAATAAAAAAAATACCTCATACATTATGACCAAGTTGGGTTCATCCCAGAAATGGAAGAAATCTTCAAAGTCCACAAATCAATCAATGTGATACACCATATCAACAAACTGAGAGACAAAAAAATCACATGATAGTCTCAATAGATGCAGAAAAAGCCTTTGACAAAGCATAACATACATTTATGATAAAAACTATTTTTAAAAATGGGCACAGAACGAATCTATCTCAACATAGTGAAAGCCATATATGAGAAGCCCACATGAACGTTATCCTCAATGATGAAGAAATGCACCTTCAAAATATTTAGAACACTGACTAAGAGTAGTACTGACAATAGTTTTAGTCATATTTGACCGTTTGCAACCCGATGGACTGTAGTCCACCAGCTCCTCTGTCCGTGGAATTCTATAGACAGTAATGCTGGAGTGGGTTGCCAATCCCTTCTCCAAGAGCTCTTCCTGACCTAGGGACTGAATCCAGGTATCCTGCATTAGCACACAGATTCTTTACCATCTAAGTCACCAGAGAATCTCAGGTTAATAGATTTAATACTTCTTGGCTTGTACACAGCATCTCCGCTGGCTCAAACAATAAAGAATCTGCAATGCAGGAGACCTGGGTTCATTCCCTGAGGGTGGAAGATCCTCTGGAGAAGGGCATAACAATCCACTCCAGTGCTCTTGCCTGGACTGTAGGAACCTGTAGGAGCCCTGTACTGTCATACAGAGTCAGACATGACTGAAGCAATTTAATCTTGCTTCTATATACATTCAGTGAATGTGCTATGAGAGTTTATGTCAGGGCTAAGCTAAAATGCTTAGAATAAAAGGATGTGCAAGACATAGACTCTGGTTTCATGAAACTTTCAGCCTACCTAAGGTAAAAGTAGTTAAAATCTTTTATTATCATAGAGAAGTCAGGATATTGGTTAATTTACCAAACGTTAAAGTAAGTCATATGCAATGTGAACATGGTGAAAAAAGACATGAATTACTGGTAGTACTGAAAGTTATTTCAGAAAAACTGGGTATTAAGGATTGGAGGAAATATAATGCAAAAGGGAAATGACTTATGCAGAATAAAAATATCATGACAAATAGACTACAGATTATTCCATCGTATTTCTTCAAGCTGATAATATATGTATATATGATTCTTTTTTTGGACAAATTAAAAGGTTATTCAATTTGTGAACAAAAGGTAACGAGTTTGAAATTAGCAAAGAATTTACCCAAATTTCCCAGTGATAATAAAAATCAGCATGAACATGTTTACTTATATTTGACATTTATAGGCAAATATATCAATATAAATTAATTTTCTATCAAAGTCCTATGGCATCAAAAGAGATGACATTTTTATATAGAAATATATCAATATAATCTGAACGTTATCCTCAATGATGAAGAAATGCACCTTCAAAATATTTAGAACACTGACTAAGAGTAGTACTGACAATAGTTTTAGTCATATTTGACCGTTTGCAACCCGATGGACTGTAGTCCACCAGCTCCTCTGTCCGTGGAATTCTATAGACAGTAATGCTGGAGTGGGTTGCCAATCCCTTCTCCAAGAGCTCTTCCTGACCTAGGGACTGAATCCAGGTATCCTGCATTAGCACACAGATTCTTTACCATCTAAGTCACCAGAGAATCTCAGGTTAATAGATTTAATACTTCTTGGCTTGTACACAGCATCTCCGCTGGCTCAAACAATAAAGAATCTGCAATGCAGGAGACCTGGGTTCATTCCCTGAGGGTGGAAGATCCTCTGGAGAAGGGCATAACAATCCACTCCAGTGCTCTTGCCTGGACTGTAGGAACCTGTAGGAGCCCTGTACTGTCATACAGAGTCAGACATGACTGAAGCAATTTAATCTTGCTTCTATATACATTCAGTGAATGTGCTATGAGAGTTTATGTCAGGGCTAAGCTAAAATGCTTAGAATAAAAGGATGTGCAAGACATAGACTCTGGTTTCATGAAACTTTCAGCCTACCTAAGGTAAAAGTAGTTAAAATCTTTTATTATCATAGAGAAGTCAGGATATTGGTTAATTTACCAAACGTTAAAGTAAGTCATATGCAATGTGAACATGGTGAAAAAAGACATGAATTACTGGTAGTACTGAAAGTTATTTCAGAAAAACTGGGTATTAAGGATTGGAGGAAATATAATGCAAAAGGGAAATGACTTATGCAGAATAAAAATATCATGACAAATAGACTACAGATTATTCCATCGTATTTCTTCAAGCTGATAATATATGTATATATGATTCTTTTTTTGGACAAATTAAAAGGTTATTCAATTTGTGAACAAAAGGTAACGAGTTTGAAATTAGCAAAGAATTTACCCAAATTTCCCAGTGATAATAAAAATCAGCATGAACATGTTTACTTATATTTGACATTTATAGGCAAATATATCAATATAAATTAATTTTCCATCAAAGTCCTATGGCATCAAAAGAGATACAAGGATAAAATTAACTACAAATTAACTGTTTTTTCTAATATTTAGAGAACTTCCTTGCTGTTTACAAAGAAAATAACATTCAAAATTAATTAGTTGTGACTCATTGCTATTTCCAAACCTATTGATACCAATAACATTAATTAGCATAAAGAATTTGTTGGGGGTGGTGGTGGAGCTAAGATGGCGGCGTAGAAGGACGTGCACTCATCTCTCCTGCAAAATCGCCTGAATTGCGACGAGTTCCTGGGAAACCATCGACGAGAGGAGGTTGGATCTGATCACGGAGAGGACACCCCACATCGAAGAACAAAGGAGAATCCGCATGAAGACGGTAGGAGGCGTGTAATCGCACTTTTAAAAGTCAAACCTCATACCCGCCGTAGAGGCTGGGCGGGCCAAAGGCGCAAAGCCTGTTGCAGATCAAAACCCGGGAGAGGAGCACTGACACCCACAAGGGACTGAGCCAGACCTGCTTTGGAGGGTCCAGGTGCCCCCTTGAGCTAGAAGTGCCCTTGAGCAGACCTCGGAAGGGCGGCACTCAGTTTCCTTTGGAGGAGGTTACCATTAACCGGATCACAGAGTCGCCAAGGAGGACTGGAAAGTATCTGCGCACTGTGATCTGGGAGAGGGGACTAGCGATCCTGCATGAGACTGAGCCAGACACACCTCTGAGTGACCTGACGTCTCCCACAGTGGCGGGGGTCAACGGTGGCCTGCAGCAGGGTCGGGGTCAGTGCGGAAGTGCTTCCCATAGAGCGTGTGGGAATAAATCCTCTGTGAGACAGATGCCATTTCCCCTACTGTAGTTTGGCTGCTGGGCAAATTGCAGGGCTGCTGATCAAGCTACAGGGAGGGAATTTAGCTCCACCCAGCAAGAAAAGGGATTTGGATTAAGAAACTCCCAGGGCCAACCTGGTTGGGCCTTTTAATTCTGGAATAGGCCAAAACAAACAAGCAGTCAAAGAGGTCTTCAGATCCAACCACTGCCAGAGGCAAAAGCAGTCAGGTTTATATATATGAACATGTTTACTTATATTTGACATTTATAGGCAAATATATCAATATAAATTAATTTTCCATCAAAGTCCTATGGCATCAAAAGAGATACAAGGATAAAATTAACTACAAATTAACTGTTTTTTCTAATATTTAGAGAACTTCCTTGCTGTTTACAAAGAAAATAACATTCAAAATTAATTAGTTGTGACTCATTGCTATTTCCAAACCTATTGATACCAATAACATTAATTAGCATAAAGAATTTGTTGGGGGTGGTGGTGGAGCTAAGATGGCGGCGTAGAAGGACGTGCACTCATCTCTCCTGCAAAATCGCCTGAATTGCGACGAGTTCCTGGGAAACCATCGACGAGAGGAGGTTGGATCTGATCACGGAGAGGACACCCCACATCGAAGAACAAAGGAGAATCCGCATGAAGACGGTAGGAGGCGTGTAATCGCACTTTTAAAAGTCAAACCTCATACCCGCGGGAGAGGCTGGGCGGGCCAAAGGCACAAAGCCTGTTGCAGATCAAAACCCGGGAGAGGAGCACTGACACCCACAAGGGACTGAGCCAGACCTGCTTTGGAGGGTCCAGGTGCCCCCTTGAGCTAGAAGTGCCCTTGAGCAGACCTCGGAAGGGCGGCACTCAGTTTCCTTTGGAGGAGGTTACCATTAACCGGATCACAGAGTCGCCAAGGAGGACTGGAAAGTATCTGCGCACTGTGATCTGGGAGAGGGGACTAGCGATCCTGCATGAGACTGAGCCAGACACACCTCTGAGTGACCTGAC
This sequence comes from Tragulus kanchil, assembly GCA_022376925.1. Lineage (NCBI taxonomy): Eukaryota > Metazoa > Chordata > Mammalia > Artiodactyla > Tragulidae > Tragulus > Tragulus kanchil. Next base: position 52,336,853 of record JAIOJX010000027.1, on the reverse strand, counting down.
GTCTCCCACAGTGGCGGGGGTCAACGGTGGCCTGCAGCAGGGTCGGGGTCAGTGCGGAAGTGCTTCCCATAGAGCGTGTGGGAATAAATCCTCTGTGAGACAGATGCCATTTCCCCTACTGTAGTTTGGCTGCTGGGCAAATTGCAGGGCTGCTGATCAAGCTACAGGGAGGGAATTTAGCTCCACCCAGCAAGAAAAGGGATTTGGATTAAGAAACTCCCAGGGCCAACCTGGTTGGGCCTTTTAATTCTGGAATAGGCCAAAACAAACAAGCAGTCAAAGAGGTCTTCAGATCCAACCACTGCCAGAGGCAAGAAAAAGACTGATAATTCCTGAATAGTCAGCAAGAGACAGAAGAACATAAACACTTTTTTCACGTTTTCTCTGAAGCTGGAGTTACTGCTGGACTTTAAAGTTTCATTTTTTGTATTGTATTACTTTGTTTCAATTTTTTCTTCCTCTTTTTTCCAACCCACTCAGTGCACCCCCCGCTTTTTTTGTCGCTTTTTTTTTTGGGGTGTGTGTGTGTGTGTGAGAGAGAGAGAGTGGGTGTATTCATTTCCTTCTCTGAATTCTATTGAAGCTACTAATCTTATCAGTAAGACTGAATATATTCAAGTTTACACAATTTATTTTTTCTTTTTCCTTTTAAACCACACATTTTATTTTGGTATAAACTTCTGGTTCCCCATTGGCCTTTTAAGGTTCTGTGGGGGTGTTGTTTGTTTTTATTATTTTTGCTTTGTTTTTCTATATTTTTCTATAAAATTAGCTCTTTTAATTTTTAATAATTTTTCATTTGTACTACTACTTCCACTATAATTCTTTGCTTTCTCTGAAGCTCCTTTCCTATAGAACTAAATTCTAATACATACAAATCTTTATCTCCCTATATTTAACTTTGCAATATTCTATATTTCTCTTCTATCCTCCCTTTCTCTTTTTCCCTTTCCCCACCATATTTCTTAGTCTGTTCTGTTCTCATTGCCTTATCCCCAACGGGGATCCTGCTCTAGGATTATCCTCCAATGGGAGCTCTACTTAGTATGCTTATTAGCTGGTGGATATCATTCTTGGATCTCTATTCGCCATGCTAACGTATTGTACTGTATGTTTTGAGTCTGAGGGTCAACGGTGGCCTGCAGCAGGGTCGGGGTCAGTGCGGAAGTGCTTCCCATAGAGCGTGTGGGAATAAATCCTCTGTGAGACAGATGCCATTTCCCCTACTGTAGTTTGGCTGCTGGGCAAATTGCAGGGCTGCTGATCAAGCTACAGGGAGGGAATTTAGCTCCACCCAGCAAGAAAAGGGATTTGGATTAAGAAACTCCCAGGGCCAACCTGGTTGGGCCTTTTAATTCTGGAATAGGCCAAAACAAACAAGCAGTCAAAGAGGTCTTCAGATCCAACCACTGCCAGAGGCAAGAAAAAGACTGATAATTCCTGAATAGTCAGCAAGAGACAGAAGAACATAAACACTTTTTTCACGTTTTCTCTGAAGCTGGAGTTACTGCTGGACTTTAAAATTTCATTTTTTTGTATTGTATTACTTTGTTTCAATTTTTTTTTCTCTTTTTTCCAAACCCACTCAGTGCACCCACCGCTTTTTTTTTTTTTTTTTTGGGTGTGTGTGTGTGTGTGTGTGTGTGAGAGAGAGGGAGAGTGGGTGTGTTCATTTTCTTCACTGAATTCTATTGAAGCTACTAATCTTATCAGTAAGACTGAATATATTCAAGTTTACACAATTTATTTTTTCTTTTTCCTTTTAAACCACACATTTTATTTTGGTATAAACTTCTGGTTCCCCATTGGCCTTTTAAGGTTCTGTGGGGGTGTTGTTTGTTTTTATTATTTTTGCTTTGTTTTTCTATATTTTTCTATAAAATTAGCTCTTTTAATTTTTAATAATTTTTCATTTGTACTACTACTTCCACTATAATTCTTTGCTTTCTCTGAAGCTCCTTTCCTATAGAACTAAATTCTAATACATACAAATCTTTATCTCCCTATATTTAACTTTGCAATATTCTATATTTCTCTTCTATCCTCCCTTTCTCTTTTTCCCTTTCCCCACCATATTTCTTAGTCTGTTCTGTTCTCATTGCCTTATCCCCAACGGGGCCCCTGCTCTAGAATTATTCTCCAATTGGTGCTCTACTTAGTTTGCTTATTAGCTGGTGGATATCATTCTTGGATTTCTCTATTCGCCATGCTAACGTATTGTACTGTATGTTTGGTTGGAATGCTTCGGTTATGTTATAGCTGTATATGTTAATCTGTATAATTCAATGCACTAGATAGTACTTGAATAATTTTTAAATTGCCATTTGTCAAAGGTATACCTTCTGTTTCTCATTTGCATATATATGTTTTAATACCATTTAATGCCATAACAAACCAGCTGTGAAATCTTCATTCCCTGGTCAGGCAACAAGCCCTGGGGTTTTAAGGAGGGACCACTGACTCCAAAACTCTACAATACTAGAGAACGTCTAACACTAAAGAGCAGTATACAAGTGAGAACGCCAACAAAGGTAATCACTTGTATGCAAGTCCTGACATCACACAACCACCAGCATCACCCAGAATAAGAAGCCCCATCCAAACAACAAACACCAACAGACGTAACTCAAAGTCTGGGAAAAGGAAATCCCAAACAGAATCAGTTTTAAAAAATTAATAATAACAGCGAAACAGCAAAGAAATACCACACAAGTTAAGGAACAATCCACAAACACACAAGATCAAATCAATGAAGAGAATTTGGACAAACTTTCTGAAAGTGATTTCAGAAGAATGATAGTAAAGATGATCAAAGACACTGAAAACAGAATTTCAGAGAAATTGCAAGATACAACTAACACACTGAACAAAGAAATACAAGAACTTACCCAAAAAGTAACAGAGACAAACAACTCAATTGCTGAACTGAAAAACACTGTAGAAGGAATCAAGAGCAGAGTATCTGAGACAGAAGACCGGATAAGTGAGCTGGAAGACAAAATGGTGGAAGTAACTGCTGAAAAACAGACTCTAGCTCAAAGAATGAAAAGAGCAGAGGATAGCCTCAGAGACCTCTGTGATAATATCAAAAGCACCAATATTCGACACACGATAGCTAAGACTCAAACTGGGATTAGATACCCCACTATGCTTAGCCCTAAACATAAATAGCTAACTAAACAAAACTATTCGCCAGAGAACTACTAGCCATAGCTTAAAACTCAAAGGACTTGGCGGTTTCCAGAACCATATCGATGAACCGTTTGCTTATTAGCTGGTGGATATCATTCTTGGATTCTCTATTCGCCATGCTAACGTATTGTACTGTATGTTTGGTTGGAATGCTTCGGTTATGTTATAGCTGTATATGTTAATCTGTATAATTCAATGCACTAGATAGTACTTGAATAATTTTTAAATTGCCATTTGTCAAAGGTATACCTTCTGTTTCTCATTTGCATATATATGTTTTAATACCATTTAATGCCATAACAAACCAGCTGTGAAATCTTCATTCCCTGGTCAGGCAACAAGCCCTGGGGTTTTAAGGAGGGACCACTGACTCCAAAACTCTACAATACTAGAGAACGTCTAACACTAAAGAGCAGTATACAAGTGAGAACGCCAACAAAGGTAATCACTTGTATGCAAGTCCTGACATCACACAACCACCAGCATCACCCAGAATAAGAAGCCCCATCCAAACAACAAACACCAACAGACGTAACTCAAAGTCTGGGAAAAGGAAATCCCAAACAGAATCAGTTTTAAAAAATTAATAATAACAGCGAAACAGCAAAGAAATACCACACAAGTTAAGGAACAATCCACAAACACACAAGATCAAATCAATGAAGAGAATTTGGACAAACTTTCTGAAAGTGATTTCAGAAGAATGATAGTAAAGATGATCAAAGACACTGAAAACAGAATTTCAGAGAAATTGCAAGATACAACTAACACACTGAACAAAGAAATACAAGAACTTACCCAAAAAGTAACAGAGACAAACAACTCAATTGCTGAACTGAAAAACACTGTAGAAGGAATCAAGAGCAGAGTATCTGAGACAGAAGACCGGATAAGTGAGCTGGAAGACAAAATGGTGGAAGTAACTGCTGAAAAACAGACTCTAGCTCAAAGAATGAAAAGAGCAGAGGATAGCCTCAGAGACCTCTGTGATAATATCAAAAGCACCAATATTCGACACACGATAGCTAAGACTCAAACTGGGATTAGATACCCCACTATGCTTAGCCCTAAACATAAATAGCTAACTAAACAAAACTATTCGCCAGAGAACTACTAGCCATAGCTTAAAACTCAAAGGACTTGGCGGTGCTTTATATCCCCCTAGAGGAGCCTGTTCTATAATCGATGAACCCCGATAAACCTCACAAGCCCTTGCTAATCCAGTCTATATACCACCATCTGCAACAAACCCTAAAAAAGGAACAAAAGTAAGCTTAATCATCATGCATAAAAACATTAGGTCAAGGTGTAACCAATGGGATGGGAAGAAATGGGCTACATTTTCTACCCACAAAGAATACACGAAAATTCTCATGAAACTGATGTCCAAAGGAGGATTTAGTAGTAAGGTAAGAGTAGAGTGCTTAGCTGAACTAGGCTATGAAGCACACACACACAGCCCGTCACCCTCCTCAAGTACACTCAATATCCCCTAAGCCTACTAATAGGTATTAACAATATGAGAGGAGACAAGTCGTAACAAGGTAAGTATACTGGAAAGTGTACTTGGATAAACCAAAGTATAGCTTAAACAAAGCATCTAGTTTACACCTGGAAGATTTCATAGTACATGAATGCCCTGAACCAAGGCTAGCCCACCCTCTCCTATGCCCTACTAGCAATATCCAATTAATCAAAACTTTTAATTACACATAAAAGTATAGGAGATAAAAATTTTAAAACTGGCGCTATAGAGATAGTACCATAAGGGAAAGATGAAAGAGTAACTTAAAAGTACAAAAAAGCAAAGATTACCCCTTGTACCTTTTGCATAATGAGTTAACTAGCATAAACATAGCAAAGAGAACTTAAGTTATACCACCCAAAACCAGACGAGCTACCTACGAACAGTTTACCAGAACCAACCAGTCTATGTGGCAAAATAGTGGGATGATTTGTAGGTAGAGGTGACACGCCTAGCAAGCCTGGTGATAGCTGGTTGTCCAGGAAATGAATCTAGGTTCAGCTTTAAAAATACCTAAAAGCCACACAACTTTAATGTATTTTTAAAAGTTAGTCTAAAAGGGTACAGCTTTTTAGAAAATGATACAACCTTAGCTAGAGAGTAAAAACTAATTTCACCATAGTTGGCCTAAAAGCAGCCACCAATTAAGAAAGCGTTAAAGCTCAACAAGAATACCTGTAATAATTATTAATACCTGTAATAAACAATGAGCTCCTAGCCTGCCTACTGGACTAATCTATTACCCAATAGAAGCAATAATGTTAATATGAGTAACAAGAAGTAATTCTTCCTGCATAAGCTTACATCAGTAACTGATACTATCCTGACAATTAACAGACAATAAAAACAATCCACAATTAAATAATTTATTAATAGTACTGTTAAGCCAACACAGGTATGCACCCAAGGGAAAGATTAAAAGAAGTAAAAGGAACTCGGCAAACACAAACCCCGCCTGTTTACCAAAAACATCACCTCTAGCATTACTAGTATTAGAGGCACTGCCTGCCCGGTGACAATAGTTAAACGGCTGTGGTATTCTGACCGTGCAAAGGTAGCATAATCATTTGTTCTCTAAATAAGGACTTGTATGAATGGCAACACGAGGGTTTAACTGTCTCTTACTTCCAATCAGTGAAATTGACCTCCCCGTGAAGAGGCGGGGATACCCCAATAAGACGAGAAGACCCTATGGAGCTTTAATTAACCCACCCAAGGAGCAATTCTCAACCGCCAAGGGACAACAAAACCTCCATCTGAGTGGACAATTTTGGTTGGGGTGACCTCGGAGAATAAAAAATCCTCCGAGCGATTCATAAAGCCTAGACTTACAAGTCAAATCGTTATGTCGTAAGTTGATCCAAAACTTTTGATCAATGGAACAAGTTACCCTAGGGATAACAACGCAATCCTATTCTAGAGTCCACATCGACAATAAGGTTTACGACCTCGATGTTGGATCAGGACACCCCGATGGCGCAGCCGCTATTAAAGGTTCGTTTGTTCAACGATTAAAGTCCTACGTGATCTGAGTTCAGACCAGAGTAATCCAGGTCGGTTTCTATCTATTATATATTTCTCCCAGTACGAAAGGACAAGAGAAACGGGGCCACCTTTAAAAAAGCGCCTCAAACCAATTAATGTTATCATCTCATACTATCCAAGAGCAGGGCTACGTTAAGGTGGCAGAGCCTGGTAATTGCATAAAACTTAAAACTTTACAACCAGAGATTCAAATCCTGTCCTTAACAGCATGTTTATAGTAAACATTTTAACCTTAATCATCCCCATCCTACTAGCTGTAGTATTTTGAACACTAGTAGAACGCAATGTCCTAGGATACATGCAATTTCGAAAGGTCCAAACGTAGTAGGCCCCTATGGCCTGCTCCAACCAGTAGCCGACGCAATTAAGCTATTCACCAAAGAACCCCTACGACCAGCTACATCCTCAGTAACAATATTCATCCTAGCACCAATCCTAGCCCTAGGCCTAGCCCTAACCATATGAAACCCCCTCCCCATACCTCACCCCCTCGTTAACATAAACCTAGGAGTCCTATTTATACTCACCATATCAAGCCTAGTGGTCTACTCAATCCTCTGATCAGGATGAGCCTCCAACTCAAAATATGCCTTAATTGGTGCCCTACGAGCAGTCGCACAAACAGTCTCCTATGAAGCAACCCTAGCAATCATCCTCCTCTCCGTGCTTTTAATAAGCGGCTCCTACACTCTATCAACCCTAATCATCACACAAGAACAACTATGACTGATCATCCCAGCATGACCACTCACCATAATATGATTCATCTCCACCCTAGCTGAAACTAATCGAGCCCCCTTCGACTTAACAGAAGGCGAATCTGAACTAGTGTCTGGCTTCAATGTAGAATATGCAGCATGCCCATTCACCCTATTTTTCATAGCAGAGTATGCAAATATCATCATAATAAATGCATTCATAAAGCCTAGACTTAAAGTCGTTATGTCGTAAGTTGATCCAAAACTTTTGATCAATGGAACAAGTTACCCTAGGGATAACAACGCAATCCTATTCTAGAGTCCACATCGACAATAAGGTTTACGACCTCGATGTTGGATCAGGACACCCCGATGGCGCAGCCGCTATTAAAGGTTCGTTTGTTCAACGATTAAAGTCCTCGTGATCTGAGTTCAGACCAGAGTAATCCAGGTCGGTTTCTATCTATTATATATTTCTCCCAGTACGAAAGGACAAGAGAAACGGGGCCACCTTTAAAAAAGCGCCTCAAACCAATTAATGTTATCATCTCATACTATCCAAGAGCAGGGCTACGTTAAGGTGGCAGAGCCTGGTAATTGCATAAAACTTAAAACTTTACAACCAGAGATTCAAATCCTGTCCTTAACAGCATGTTTATAGTAAACATTTTAACCTTAATCATCCCCATCCTACTAGCTGTAGTATTTTGAACACTAGTAGAACGCAATGTCCTAGGATACATGCAATTTCGAAAAGGTCCAAACGTAGTAGGCCCCTATGGCCTGCTCCAACCAGTAGCCGACGCAATTAAGCTATTCACCAAAGAACCCCTACGACCAGCTACATCCTCAGTAACAATATTCATCCTAGCACCAATCCTAGCCCTAGGCCTAGCCCTAACCATATGAAACCCCCTCCCCATACCTCACCCCCTCGTTAACATAAACCTAGGAGTCCTATTTATACTCACCATATCAAGCCTAGTGGTCTACTCAATCCTCTGATCAGGATGAGCCTCCAACTCAAAATATGCCTTAATTGGTGCCCTACGAGCAGTCGCACAAACAGTCTCCTATGAAGCAACCCTAGCAATCATCCTCCTCTCCGTGCTTTTAATAAGCGGCTCCTACACTCTATCAACCCTAATCATCACACAAGAACAACTATGACTGATCATCCCAGCATGACCACTCACCATAATATGATTCATCTCCACCCTAGCTGAAACTAATCGAGCCCCCTTCGACTTAACAGAAGGCGAATCTGAACTAGTGTCTGGCTTCAATGTAGAATATGCAGCATGCCCATTCACCCTATTTTTCATAGCAGAGTATGCAAATATCATCATAATAAATGCATTCACCACAATCTTGTTCCTAGGAGAATATCACAACCCCTACATACCAAAGCTCTACACAGCAAACTTCACCGTCAAAACCCTCCTTCTAACAACCTCATTTCTATGAATTCGAGCATCCTACCCTCAATTCCAATATGACCAACTAATACACCTCCTTTGAAAAAACTTCCTACCCCTGACACTAGCCCTATGTATGTGACACGTGTCTATACCCATCTCACTATCAAGCATTCCACCACAAACTTAAGAAATATGTCTGACAAAAGAGTTACTTTGATAGAGTAAATAATAGAGGTTTAAGCCCTCTTGTTTCTAGAAATATAAGAATTGAACCCACCCCTAAGAATTCAAAATTCTTCGTGCTACTGAACTACACCATGTTCTAATAGTAAGATCAGCTAATCTAAGCTATCAGGCCCATACCCCGAAAATGTTCATTCATATCCTTCCTGTACTAATAAACCCAATCATCCAAATCATCATTCTACTTACACTCATCTCAGGAACAATCATTGTCATAATCAGCTCCCACTGACTATTTGTCTGAATTGGGTTTGAAATAAATATACTAGCTATTATCCACATCATAATAAAAAATTTCAACCCACGAGCTATAGAAGCAGAAGTCAAATATTTCCAGAAGGGGATTCCAGGGGTTCCAGAAGAAGAAGAAAAAAAGAAAGGCTATGAGAAAATTTTTGAAGAGATTATAGTTGAAAATTTCCCCAACATGGGAAAAGTAATAGTCAATCAAGTCCAAGAATCACAAAGAGTACCATGCAGAATCAACCCAAGAAGAAACACACCAAGACACATATTAATGAAGTTAACACAAATTAAACACAAAGATAGAATTCTCAAAGCAGCAAGGGAGAAGCAACTAGTGACATACAAGGGAAAGCCCATGCGTTTAACAGCTGATCTTTCAACAGAAACTCTGCAGGCCAGAACGGAATGACAGGACACATTTAAACGGCTGTAAGAGAATAATCTGCAAGGATCTCATACAAAATTGATGGAGAAATCAAAAGCTCTAAAGACAAGCAAAAATTAAAAGAATTTAGTCACACCAAACCAGACTTACAACAAGTGTTAAAGGGACTTATATAGACAACAAGTATAAAAGGAGAAGATCCATGAAACAAACCCATCATAACATCTAAGAAGATGACAATAGGATCATTTGTATCAATAATTGCTTCGAATGTCAATGGACTAAATGCTCCAACCAAAAGACACAGAGTGGCTGAATGGATCCAAAAACACGACCCATACTTATGCTGCCTCCAGGAAACTCATTTCAGACCTAGAGACACTCATAGACTGAAAGTAAGAGGCTGGAAAAAGATATTTCATGCAAATGGAAATCAAAAGAAAGCGGGAGTAGCAATCCTCATATCAGACAAAACAGATTTTAAAGTAAAGAAGATTATAAAAGGCAAGGCAGGTCACTACATCATGATTAAGGGATCAATCCAAGAAGACATAACAATCATAAATATCTATGCACCCAACGTAGGAGCACCACAATACATAAGACAAACACTTTCAGACATAAAAGAAGACATTGACAGTAACAAAATCATAGTAGGAGGCTTTAACACTCCTCTCACACCAATGGACAGATCATCCAAACAGAAAATTAATAAAGAAACACAGGCCTCAAATGCCACACTAGAGGAAATGGACCTCATTGATATCTTTAGGACTTTCCATTCAAAAGCAGAAGAATACACTTTCTTCTCAAGTGCTCATGGAACATTCTCCAGGATAGACCACATCTTGGGCCACAAATCAATCCTCAGTCAATTCAAGAAAACTGAAATTCTATCAACCATCTTCTCGGACCACAATGCAGTGAGACTAGAGATCAACTACAGGAAAAAAACCGCTAAAAACACAAACACATGGAGATCAAAAAACACGTACCTAAAAAAACAACTGATCATTGAGGAAATCAAAGAATTCCTAGAAGAAAATGACAATGAACACATGACAGTGCAAAAACTATGGGATACTGCAAAAGCAGTTCTAAGAGGGAAGTTTATAGCAATTCAATCCCACCTCAAGAAACTAGGAAAATCTCAAACAGACGACCTTAACTTATGCTTAAAACAACTGGAGAAAATAAGAACAAAAACACCCCAAAGCCAGCAGAAGAAGGGAAATCATAAAGATCAGAGCAGAAATAAATGAAAAAGAAACAAAAGAAACAATAGTAAAGATAAACAAAACAAAAAGCTGGTTCTTCGAAAAAGTCAATAAACTCGACACACCACTGGCCAGACTCATCAAGAAAAAGAGAGAGAAGAACCAGATCACCAAAATCAAAAATGAAAAAGGAGAGATTACAACAGATAATGCAGAAATCCAAAGGATTATAAGAGACTATTATGAACAACTCTATGGCAACAAACTGGACAACCTGGAAGAAATGGAAAGTTTCTTAGAGAAGATTAATCTCCCAAGACACAACCAGGAAGAAATAGAAACTATGAACAAGCCAATCACAAGCTCAGAAATCGACCTTGTGATCAAAAATCTACCCAAAAATAAAAGCCCAGGGCCAGATGGTTTCACAAGTGAATTCTACCAAACATTTAAAGAAGAGCTAATGCCTGTCCTTCTAAAACTCTTCCAAAAAATTGCCCAGGAAGGAACACTTCCGAACACATTCTACGAGGCCACCATCACCCTGATACCAAAGCCAGGCAAAGACATCACAAAAAAAGAAAATTATAGGCCAATTTCACTGATGAATCTAGATGCCAAAATCCTCAACAAAATCCTAGCAAACAGAATTCAACAACACATCAAAAAGCTCATTCATCACGATCAAGTTGGGTTCATCCCAGGCATGCAAGGATTCTTCAACATCCGCAAATCAATCAATGCGATACACCATATCAACAAATTAAGACACAAAAATCACATGATCATCTCAATAGATGCAGAAAAAGCCTTTGACAAAGTACAGCATCCATTTATGATAAAAAACTCTTCAAAAAATGGGTATAGAAGGAACTTATCTTAACATAGTGAAAGCCATATATGAGAAGCCCACAGCGAACATTATCCTCAATGGTGAAAAACTCAAAGCATTCCCTCTAAGATCAGGAACAAGACAAGGGTGTCCACTTTCACCACTCTTATTCAACATAGTCCTGGAAGTTCTAGCAACAGCAATAAGAAAGAGAAAGAAATCAAAGGAATCCAGATTGGAAAAGAAGTCAAACTCTCTCTATTTGCAGATGACATGATATTATACATAGAAAATCCCAAGACACTATTACAAAACTATTGGAGTTAATCAGCGAATTCAGCAAAGTCGCAGGATATAAAATCAATATACAGAAATCACTGGCGTTCCTATACACAAACAATGAAAAATCAGAAAATGAAATCAAAAAGGCAATCCCCTTTACCATTGCAACCAAAAGAATCCAATACCTAGGAATAAACCTACCCAAAGAAACAAAAGAAGTTTGCACAGAAAATTACAAGACACTCATGACAGTAATTAAAGAAGACTTAAACAGATGGAGAGGTATTCCATGTTCCTGGGTTGGAAAAATCAATATTGTGAAAATGACCATACTACCAAATATCATCTCTAGATTCAATGCAATACCTATTCAACTTCCATTGACATTTTTCACAGAACTTGACCAAAGAAGAACACAGTTCATATGGAAACACAAAAGACCTCGAATAGTCAAAGCAATTCTGAGAAAGAAAAACGGAGTTGGAGGGATCAGCCTCCCTAACTTCAGCCTCTACTACAAAGCAACAGTCATCAAGACAGTATGGTACTGGCACAAAAACAGAACTATAGACCAATGGAACAAGATAGAGAACCCAGAAATAAACCCACGCACCTCTGGGTACCTTATTTTTGATAAACGAGGAGAAACTATAAAATGGGACAAAGACAACCTCTTCAACAAATGGTGCTGGGCAACCATTGGACAGCTACATGCAAAAGCTCATTCATCACGATCAAGTTGGGTTCATCCCAGGCATGCAAGGATTCTTCAACATCCGCAAATCAATCAATGCGATACACCATATCAACAAATTAAGACACAAAAATCACATGATCATCTCAATAGATGCAGAAAAAGCCTTTGACAAAGTACAGCATCCATTTATGATAAAAAACTCTTCAAAAAATGGGTATAGAAGGAACTTATCTTAACATAGTGAAAGCCATATATGAGAAGCCCACAGCGAACATTATCCTCAATGGTGAAAAACTCAAAGCATTCCCTCTAAGATCAGGAACAAGACAAGGGTGTCCACTTTCACCACTCTTATTCAACATAGTCCTGGAAGTTCTAGCAACAGCAATAAGAAAGAGAAAGAAATCAAAGGAATCCAGATTGGAAAAGAAGTCAAACTCTCTCTATTTGCAGATGACATGATATTATACATAGAAAATCCCAAGACACTATTACAAAACTATTGGAGTTAATCAGCGAATTCAGCAAAGTCGCAGGATATAAAATCAATATACAGAAATCACTGGCGTTCCTATACACAAACAATGAAAAATCAGAAAATGAAATCAAAAAGGCAATCCCCTTTACCATTGCAACCAAAAGAATCCAATACCTAGGAATAAACCTACCCAAAGAAACAAAAGAAGTTTGCACAGAAAATTACAAGACACTCATGACAGTAATTAAAGAAGACTTAAACAGATGGAGAGGTATTCCATGTTCCTGGGTTGGAAAAATCAATATTGTGAAAATGACCATACTACCAAATATCATCTCTAGATTCAATGCAATACCTATTCAACTTCCATTGACATTTTTCACAGAACTTGACCAAAGAAGAACACAGTTCATATGGAAACACAAAAGACCTCAAATAGTCAAAGCAATTCTGAGAAAGAAAAACGGAGTTGGAGGGATCAGCCTCCCTAACTTCAGCCTCTACTACAAAGCAACAGTCATCAAGACAGTATGGTACTGGCACAAAAACAGAACTATAGACCAATGGAACAAGATAGAGAACCCAGAAATAAACCCACGCACCTCTGGGTACCTTATTTTTGATAAACGAGGAGAAACTATAAAATGGGACAAAGACAACCTCTTCAACAAATGGTGCTGGGCAACCATTGGACAGCTACATGCAAAAAAATGAAATTGGAAGTTTCCATGCCACCATGCAGAAAGATCAACTAAAAATGGATTAAAGACTTAAATGTAAGGCCAGAAACCATCAAACTCTTAGAGGAGAATATAGGCAAAACCCTCAAAGACATCAATCAAAGCAAGATCTTCTCTGACCCACCTACTAGAATAGTGGAACTAAAAAGACAAATGAACATGTGGGACCTAATGAAACTTAAAAGTTTTTGTACAGCTAAAGAAATTACAAAAAAGCTGAACAGACAGCCCACAGAAAATCATAGCAAATAAAATAACAGACAAAGAATTCATCTCCAAAATCTACAAGCAACTCAGACAATTCAGCACAGGGATAACGAACAACCCAATCAAAAAATGGGAAAAAGATCTAAAGAGATGTCTCTTCAAAGAGGACACACAGATGACCCAAACCCACATGAAATGATGCTCAATCTCGCTTATTATTAGAGAAATGCAAATCAAAATGACAATGAGTTATCACCTCACACCCGTCAGAATGGCTGTCATCCACAAATCGACAGACAATGAATGCTGAAGAGGCTGCGGAGAAAAGGGAACACTCCTGCATTGCTGGTGGGAGTGTAAATTGATACAGCCTCTATGGAAGACAGTCTGGAGATTTCTTAAAAAACTAAAAATAGAAGCACCGTATGGCCCAGCAATCCCACTCTTAGGCTTATACCCTAATGAAATCAAAACTGAAAGAAGCACCTGTACCCCAATGTTCATTGCAGCTCTCTATACAATAGCTAGAACATGGAAGGAACCTAGATGCCCATCGACGAACGAATGGATCCAAAAGCTCTGGTACATATATACAATGGAATACCTATTCAACTACCATTGACATTTTTCACAGAACTAGACCAAAGAAGAACACAGTTCATATGGAAACACAAAAGACCTCGAATAGTCAAAGCAATTCTGAGAAAGAAAAACGGAGTTGGAGGGATCAGCCTCCCTAACTTCAGCCTCTACTACAAAGCAACAGTCATCAAGACAGTATGGTACTGGCACAAAAACAGAACTATAGACCAATGGAACAAGATAGAGAACCCAGAAATAAACCCACGCACCTCTGGGTACCTTATTTTTGATAAACGAGGAGAAACTATAAAATGGGACAAAGACAACCTCTTCAACAAATGGTGCTGGGCAACCATTGGACAGCTACATGCAAAAAAATGAAATTGGAAGTTTCCATGCCACCATGCAGAAAGATCAACTAAAAATGGATTAAAGACTTAAATGTAAGGCCAGAAACCATCAAACTCTTAGAGGAGAATATAGGCAAAACCCTCAAAGACATCAATCAAAGCAAGATCTTCTCTGACCCACCTACTAGAATAGTGGAACTAAAAAGACAAATGAACATGTGGGACCTAATGAAACTTAAAAGTTTTTGTACAGCTAAAGAAATTACAAAAAAGCTGAACAGACAGCCCACAGAAAATCATAGCAAATAAAATAACAGACAAAGAATTCATCTCCAAAATCTACAAGCAACTCAGACAATTCAGCACAGGGATAACGAACAACCCAATCAAAAAATGGGAAAAAGATCTAAAGAGATGTCTCTTCAAAGAGGACACACAGATGACCCAAACCCACATGAAATGATGCTCAATCTCGCTTATTATTAGAGAAATGCAAATCAAAATGACAATGAGTTATCACCTCACACCCGTCAGAATGGCTGTCATCCACAAATTGACAGACAATGAATGCTGAAGAGGCTGCGGAGAAAAGGGAACACTCCTGCATTGCTGGTGGGAGTGTAAATTGATACAGCCTCTATGGAAGACAGTCTGGAGATTTCTTAAAAAACTAAAAATAGAAGCACCGTATGGCCCAGCAATCCCACTCTTAGGCTTATACCCTAATGAAATCAAAACTGAAAGAAGCACCTGTACCCCAATGTTCATTGCAGCTCTCTATACAATAGCTAGAACATGGAAGGAACCTAGATGCCCATCGACGAACGAATGGATCCAAAAGCTCTGGTACATATATACAATGGAATACTACACAGCTGTAAACAGAAATGCAGAAGAATCAACCCTAATGATGTGGCTGGATCTAGAACCTATCATAAAAAGTGAAGTCAGTCAGAAAGAGAAGGACAAATACAGTATATTAACACATATATATGAAATCTAGTAGGATGGTGATGATGGCACATGCAGTGAAGTGACAGAAAGACAGACATGGGCAGTGGACATATGGACATTGTGGGGAAGGAACAGAATTTGGGAGGCGTAAAGGGAGTAGCATGAAGGCCTGTACTATCATAAGTGAAGAAAATAGCTCTAGTCATTGCTCTGTGAGAAAAGGGGATCCTTCAGAGGTGCTGTGTGATGGTTGGTAGGGGTGGGAAGGGGGGATATACATCTGACTAATCTGGGAACATACATATGTGTAAGCAACAAAACTCTGTAAAAGTTAAAAGCAAAATAAAGGTTTTTTTAAAAAAATTATTTGTTGATTCCTATTGTTAACTCTAAGTACTCAATTTTCCCTGTTTATACATTTTGAAATTGTTGCATGAAAGTGAGTGAAACTTAATAGAAACACAAAGACTTATCAGCTGTATATTTGAAATATTGCAGGAATTTGACTGTCTTGACTGTTGTGTAAGCAGAAACAATGCATATGGAAAATGCTAGCTCATTATGTAATAATGATAAGCTGCTTTACCATTACATTTACAGTTACAATGCAATTATATTTAGTCCACTAGTTAGTCACATTTATCTTTGATTTTTAAACTGGTCATGACACTGGGTTATAGAAACTTGTATCTGGATTATAGCTTGCTAGAGGAGTTTGGGAATTGCAAAACCGGGTGAAAGCAATATTTTCTGTGAATTGCAAATGGCTGTCATCCACAAATCGACAGACAATGAATGCTGAAGAGGCTCGAGAAAAGGAACCCTCCTGCATTGCTGGTGGGAGTGTAAATTGATACAGCCTCTATGGAAGACAGTCTGGAGATTTCTTAAAAAACTAAAAATAGAAGCACCGTATGGCCCAGCAATCCCACTCTTAGGCTTATACCCTAATGAAATCAAAACTGAAAGAAGCACCTGTACCCCAATGTTCATTGCAGCTCTCTATACAATAGCTAGAACATGGAAGGAACCTAGATGCCCATCGACGAACGAATGGATCCAAAAGCTCTGGTACATATATACAATGGAATACTACACAGCTGTAAACAGAAATGCAGAAGAATCAACCCTAATGATGTGGCTGGATCTAGAACCTATCATAAAAAGTGAAGTCAGTCAGAAAGAGAAGGACAAATACAGTATATTAACACATATATATGAAATCTAGTAGGATGGTGATGATGGCACATGCAGTGAAGTGACAGAAAGACAGACATGGGCAGTGGACATATGGACATTGTGGGGAAGGAACAGAATTTGGGAGGCGTAAAGGGAGTAGCATGAAGGCCTGTACTATCATAAGTGAAGAAAATAGCTCTAGTCATTGCTCTGTGAGAAAAGGGGATCCTTCAGAGGTGCTGTGTGATGGTTGGTAGGGGTGGGAAGGGGGGATATACATCTGACTAATCTGGGAACATACATATGTGTAAGCAACAAAACTCTGTAAAAGTTAAAAGCAAAATAAAGGTTTTTTTAAAAAAATTATTTGTTGATTCCTATTGTTAACTCTAAGTACTCAATTTTCCCTGTTTATACATTTTGAAATTGTTGCATGAAAGTGAGTGAAACTTAATAGAAACACAAAGACTTATCAGCTGTATATTTGAAATATTGCAGGAATTTGACTGTCTTGACTGTTGTGTAAGCAGAAACAATGCATATGGAAAATGCTAGCTCATTATGTAATAATGATAAGCTGCTTTACCATTACATTTACAGTTACAATGCAATTATATTTAGTCCACTAGTTAGTCACATTTATCTTTGATTTTTAAACTGGTCATGACACTGGGTTATAGAAACTTGTATCTGGATTATAGCTTGCTAGAGGAGTTTGGGAATTGCAAAACCGGTTGAAAGCAATATTTTCTGTGAATTGAGGAGATATTTAGATCATTTGCACTCTTCATCTCCATTGAACAGATGCAAAAAATGGCAAGACAATAATTAATAATATTTTAAATTTTGTTGTCCATGTGTTAAAAATATAATCTACAATAACAACATGACAAGTTTAAAAAGATGTTGAGGCCCAGTGCACAGAAACATTGAAAATTTACTCTTTTATGTGTGCACATAAACTATTAATTTTGTTTCCACAAGATTTTTCATATAAGAGAATATTTTTGATTATTAGGAAAAACAATATATGTATACAACATCTATTTGTAGTTGACTAAATTTTTTTTCTGTTACTATGTGAAAATGCTGTAGTAGGTCCTGATGATGCTAAAATAAATTTTTTTCTGAGGATTTTTTTTTTTTTTTCTGTATAAGCTGTATCCTAATATTTTTTTCTCATAATTTTTGCAAGTTTTATGTATGTCTTTATTTGTTTACTAATTAGCATTCTTCTTCCTTGCAGGCAGTGTTTTGTTTTCTTTTTTCTCTCTTCTTACTGAAAATGACAGAAACTGATTGTCTTACACTTTTATAGATTAAAAGTCCCAAATCAAAATATTTGTAGCACCAAACTGCCTCTGAAAACTCTGAGAGGGTTTATTCTTATCTCTTCCCACTTTTGATAGTCACAGGCATTCCTTGACTAAATCGCTGCAATCTCTGCTTCCATCTTCTTCTTTATTTCTGTCTCTCTGTACAACTGTCCCTCTTACAATGAAGACACCTGCCATTAAATTTAAGTCCACCCTAATATAATATCACCACAACTTAACTATATCTACAAAGGCCTTATTTCCAAATGAGGTCATATTCTGAGGTTTTGACTGGTATATGAATGGTGGAGGACTATTCTGCCTAACACACACGCCATAGATGAAGTGCTAGGCATAGACAAGAGCATGTAATGGAAACCACTAAATTACATAAATTGATGGACTCTGACACATGACTCTTATTAAAGATAAATCTCTTTTATTCAGGCTATTTGAATGTCATTGGGATAGAAACTTGCTAAGGAGGAGTTTGGGAATTGCAAAACCGGTTGAAAGCAATATTTTCTGTGAATTGAGGAGATATTTAGATCATTTGCACTCTTCATCTCCATTGAACAGATGCAAAAAATGGCAAGACAATAATTAATAATATTTTAAATTTTGTTGTCCATGTGTTAAAAATATAATCTACAATAACAACATGACAAGTTTAAAAAGATGTTGAGGCCCAGTGCACAGAAACATTGAAAATTTACTCTTTTATGTGTGCACATAAACTATTAATTTTGTTTCCACAAGATTTTTCATATAAGAGAATATTTTTGATTATTAGGAAAAACAATATATGTATACAACATCTATTTGTAGTTGACTAAATTTTTTTTCTGTTACTATGTGAAAATGCTGTAGTAGGTCCTGATGATGCTAAAATAAATTTTTTTCTGAGGATTTTTTTTTTTTTTTCTGTATAAGCTGTATCCTAATATTTTTTTCTCATAATTTTTGCAAGTTTTATGTATGTCTTTATTTGTTTACTAATTAGCATTCTTCTTCCTTGCAGGCAGTGTTTTGTTTTCTTTTTTCTCTCTTCTTACTGAAAATGACAGAAACTGATTGTCTTACACTTTTATAGATTAAAAGTCCCAAATCAAAATATTTGTAGCACCAAACTGCCTCTGAAAACTCTGAGAGGGTTTATTCTTATCTCTTCCCACTTTTGATAGTCACAGGCATTCCTTGACTAAATCGCTGCAATCTCTGCTTCCATCTTCTTCTTTATTTCTGTCTCTCTGTACAACTGTCCCTCTTACAATGAAGACACCTGCCATTAAATTTAAGTCCACCCTAATATAATATCACCACAACTTAACTATATCTACAAAGGCCTTATTTCCAAATGAGGTCATATTCTGAGGTTTTGACTGGTATATGAATGGTGGAGGACTATTCTGCCTAACACACACGCCATAGATGAAGTGCTAGGCATAGACAAGAGCATGTAATGGAAACCACTAAATTACATAAATTGATGGACTCTGACACATGACTCTTATTAAAGATAAATCTCTTTTATTCAGCATGAACTTAAAGAATCAGATAGGACATGTACTTAAGATGATCCTTCATATATGAGAAGGATTAGCACATTTTCACTGCAAATATAATTTGGGGAAAGGTTCTCTGCTACTGCCGGCTCTAATTGCTTGACAAAATTTTTTTCTCCTGACATTTTTATAGCATTTTTACTTTTTTTGCTCTTTTTGTTTGTTATTACCTAGTCATCTAGAAAATATGTTGATACTGCTCTTTTATTCCTGTTTAGAAATTATCTACTTACTTCCTACATAAGAGTATAAAAATCTCCTCCCTCATATGGGTCAGTATTAGCCCCAATTACCCCAGATCACAATTCCAATTTATCAGAAGCCTTTCCTACCACCCAGAAGGCACGCAGTCACCACATGAGGAATCCAACCACTCGGGGGCCAGACCTGTATACCAGTCACCCACAGTAACTTGGTTAACAACAGAAGCACCAACATAACTCACATGGGGGGGTACCCCTAGAGCATATATCTCTGATGATTAGTACAGTATGTTCCTGAGTTCCATAAGAAGTCTCTTATGTATAGTCAATTCCACAAAATCAGGAAATGTAACTGATATACCAGAAAAAAGGAAAGAATTGCAATGAATGTGAAAAATAAAGTGAGAGAAGAAAATGTTCCAAAGAGAACATAATATAGCCTACAAAAAACAACTCAATGAAATGGAG
Source organism: Tragulus kanchil (assembly GCA_022376925.1). NCBI lineage: Eukaryota > Metazoa > Chordata > Mammalia > Artiodactyla > Tragulidae > Tragulus > Tragulus kanchil. Next base: position 52,316,528 of record JAIOJX010000027.1, on the reverse strand, counting down.
ATGAATAATCTCCTGAGAAAATTCAAGGAAATGATGATAAAGATGATCAAAAAACAAAAGAAAAAACAGGATGAAGATGGATGAACACAGTATTTCAATAAAGACTTAGAAAATATAAAGGAGAACCAGCATATATGAGGAATATGATAACTGAAAATGAATGAGCAATGGCAGGAATCAATAGTATATAAGACAATATAAATGTGAGGATTATGGATTTGGAAAGCAAACTAGTGGAAATCACCAAGCTGAACAGAAAAAGAAAAAATTAAAAAAAATGAGAGCAGTTTAAAAGATCAATGAGATTATTTTAAGCTAGATACCTAGCCAGATAGATAAGTTATGTATGTTATGAACTTCATGGTAACCACAAACCAAAAATCTTTAATAGATACACAATAATCAAAAAGAGGTAAAAGAGAAGTACTAATGATAGTTATCAGATCACAAGAGATGGAAGAAGTTGAAGAAGACAAAGAAAGATGAAGACGAAAAAGAAGAAAGAAATAAAGAGGAATTAGAGAAACAACCAGAACAGAATAGCATAACAGCGATAAATACACACCTATAAATAATTACATTGAGTGCAAATGCAGTATATACTCTAATTAAATATAAAGTGGCTGAATGGTTAAAATAAAAAGATAATATCCATATGTATGCTGCCTACAAGAGATTCACTTCAAATCCAGATAAACACACAGTGAAAGTGAGGTCATGGAGAAGGATATTCTGTGCAAATGAAAATAAAAAGAAAGCTGGAGTAGTAATACTTATACTAGACAAAATAGGCTTCATTACGAGACTGGACTACAAAACAGAAAATGACATCACAGAATGATAAATCTAACATAGAAGCTCCTAAATACATACAGTAAACATTAGCAAACACAAAGGGAGAAAGCGAAAATAACACACTAATAGTAGGGGACTTTTATATGACACATCAAACAGAAAATAAGTAAAGAAAGCTGCCCTTAACCAGCACACTAGATTAAATCATATTAATGAATACATAAAAGCACTTTCTTTCCAAGGCATATAAATACTCTCCAGCATAGATTGAAGGTATTACTGTTTAGTCACAGTTATGTCCAGCTCTTCACAACCTCATGGACTACAAAGACATAGGTTTGCCTATCCTTCACCATTTCCCAGAGCTTGTTCAAACTCATGTCCATTGACTCAGTGATCCCATCCAACAATCTTGTCCTCTGATGTCCCCTTCTCCTTCTGCCTTCAATCTTTCCAAGCATCAGGATCTTTTCCAATGAGTCATCTCTTTGCATCAGGTGGCCAAAGTATTGGAACTTCAGTTTCAACATCTGTTCTTTCAATGAATAGTCAGGGCTGATTTTCTTCAGGATTGAATGGTTTGATCTCCTTTCAGTTCAAGGAATTCTCAAGAACTGCTCCAGTACCACAGTTCAAAAGCCTCAATTCTTTGGCACTCAGTCTTCTTTATGAACCAACTTTCAGGTCCATACATGATTACTGGTAAAACTATAGCTTTGACTAGACAGATCTATGTCAGAAAGGTCATGTCTCTGCTTTTTATATATTGTCTAAGTTTCTCTAGATTTACTTTCTTCCAAGAAGAAAGTGTCTTTTAAATCCATGACTGCAGTCACCATCTGCAGTGGTTTTGGAGCCAAAGAAAATAGTCTGTCACTGTTTCCATTCTTTGCAAGTTTGCCATGAGGTGATAGGACTGGATGCCATGATATTAGTTTTTTGACTATTGAGTTTTAAGCCAGCATTTTCACTCTCTTCATTCACCTTTATCAAGAGGTTTTTATGTCCTCTTCACTTTCTGTCATAAGGATGGTGTCATCTGCCTATCTGAGATTATTGATTACAGCTTGTGTTTCTTCCAACTTGACTTTTTGCAAGATGTATTCTTCATATAAATTAAATAAGCAGGGTGACATATACAGCCATAGTGTACTACTTTCCCAATTTGGATCAAGTTTATTTGTCTGTGTCCAGTTCTAGCTGTTGCTTTTTGATCTGCAAACAGGTTTCTCAGGAGGCAGGTAAAAGGGTCTGATATTCCAATCTCTTTAAGAATTTTCCACAGATTGTTGTGATCCATGCAGTTGAAGGCTTTAACGTAGCCAATTAAGCAGAAGTAGAGGTTCTTCTGTAATTTTCTTACTTTTTCTAAGATTCAACAGATGTTGGTGTTTTGATCTCCACTTCCCCTGCCTTTTCTAAATCTAGCTTGTACATATTGAAGTTCTCGGTGTGTGTACTGTTGAAGACTAGCTTGGAAGATTTTGAGCATTACATTGCTAGCATGTGAAATGAGCGCAATAGTGGGGTGATGTCCATTTGTAGAGGTATTTCTTGCACTGTTGAAAGAGGATGTTTGTCATGACCAGTGGGTTCTCTTGAGAAAATACTGTAGCTTTTGTCCTGCTTGATTTTGTATTCCAAGGCCAAACTTGCCTGCTACTCCAAGTATCTTTGTTTCCCTAGTTTTACATTTCAATCCCCTATGATGAAAAAAGCATTATATATATATATATATATATATTTAGTACTAAAAGATCTTGTAGGTAGGGCTTCATAAAACCATTTGACTTTAGCTTCTTTAGCATTAGTGGCTGGGGCATAGACTTGGATTAATATGATAATGAATGATTTGCCTTGGAAACAAACTGAGACTATTCTGTTTTTTGAGATTACACCAAAGCACTGGATTTCGGAGGTTTTTTTTTTTTTTTTTGGACTGTGAGGGTTACTCTATTTCTTCTAAGGGATTCTTGACCACAGTAGTAGATATAATGGTCATCGGAATTAAATTTGCTCTTTCCGGTCAATTTTATTTCACTGATTTCTAAAATGGCATCTCCTATTTGAACACTTTGTCTTTACTTTTATTCATTCATGTAACATTCTAGGTTTCTATGCAATTCTGTTCTTTACAGCATCAGACTTTACTTTTACCACCAGACACATCCACCACTGGGTGTTGTTTCTACTTTGGCTCAGTCTTTTCACTTCTTCTGAATCTATCTTTCAACTCTCTTCCAGTAGCACATTGGGTATCTATCAACCTGGAGAGCTCATCTTTCAGTGTCATATTGTTTTGCCTTTCCATACTGTTCACTGAATTCTCTAGGCAAGACTGCTAAAGTGGCTTGTCATTCCCTTCTCTAGTGAACCACGTCTTGTCAGAACTCTGCATCATGACTTGTCCATCTTGGTTGACCCTACTAGGCATGACTTATAGATTCATTGACTTAGTTAAGGCTGTGTGCCACGTGATCAATTTGGTTAGTTTTCTGTGATTGTGACTTGCATTCTGTCTGACATGTGATGGATGAGGATAGGGGACTTGTGGAAGCTTCCTATTGGGAGTGACTGTGGTGAAAACTGTTTTGTTTTGTTTAGTTTTGTTTTGTTGGGCAAGACCATTCTCAAAAAATCTTTAATTCATTTTCTTCTGATTGGTGAGGCTGTGTTACTTCCCTGTAGTTTGCCTTTGGGCCAGATTGTGATACGGGTAATGGTGGTAACGGCAACCTCCTTCAAATGACTTCATTTGGTATGCCTGCATTTGGTACCTCTCAGGAGCTGTCTCTGACTCTGCTGTAGACCACTATTGACCCAAATCTCCACCAGAAACTCCTGGATACTCACAGAGATTTCTGGCTCAGCCTTTTGTAGGGTAACTGCTTCTTTCTCCTGGATTCTAGTGTGTACAAGGTTTTGATGGAGCCATTCAAGAGTCTCTATTTCCCATGACCAGTGGAAATTCTGTAATCAAATCCATCTGGCCTTAAAAGTCAAAGCATCTAGGGTTTCGCAGGCCCTTTGCTGGATCCACATGTTGGGAAATCTGTTGTGGGCCCTAGAACTTTGGCAACAGTGTAAGAACTTCTTTGGTATAATTTTTCTCCAGTTTTGGGTCACCTACTTGGTGGCTCTCCAGTGGGGCAAATGGTGAGCAATTATGCCACAAATTGGCCCTCCCAGGACTGCTGCAACCAAAGCCTCTCTCCTTGTGGCAGGCTAAGTCACAAAGCAAGTCTCAATGAATGTAACAAAATTGAAATTATATTAGTTATCTTTTTGGCAGCAAAATATGAGACTAGAATTCAACTACAAGAGCAAAACTGCAGAAAAAAAAAACAAAACAAAACCATGAACTCATGATAAAATAGCATGCTATCTAACAATCAATGGACCACTGAAGAAATAAAAGAAGAAATTTAAACATACATGGAACCAATGGAAATGCATTATATGAAATCTATTGTTTGCAGTAAACTTGTAAAAGTGAAGTTCATGGAAACATATGCTTACCTTAGGAAACAAAAATCTCAAACAATCTCCAATTAGGTCTAGAAGAACTAGAAACAGAAGGACAATCAAAATCCAAAACTATCAGAAGGGAAAAAAATAAATACCAAAAAAGAAAACTATGAAATAGAGACAAAAATATATGAATAAAATTAATCAATTAAATTAAGAGCTACACCTTTGAAAAGATAAAGAAAGTTAGATAATATGTTAGACTCATCAAGGAAAATAATAATAAAAAAAGAGGCCCCAATTAAATAAAATAAGAAACAAAAGAGGATAAATGAAAACAGACTCCATAGAAATACAAAGGATTTTAAGAACTTACTGCAAACAATTTTATGCCAATTAAGTGTAAACACCCTAGAGCAAACGAATTTCTAGAAAGGTAAAATTTACCAAGAACGAATCCAGAGAAATAGAGAATATGAGCAGAGTGATAATTAGTATTGAAATTAAAACCTTAATTAAAAAAAAAAAACACTAAGAACAAAACTTTCAATGAACAAAATCTCAGGACCTTTTCACCTCACAGGTGAACTCTGACTAATGTTTAAATAGGAGATAACACCTTTCCATCTCAAACTATTCCAAAAAATTGTAGAGGAAATAATTTCCAAACTCATTCTAGGCACTCTTCATCACCCTGATATCAGAACCACTCTAACTAATTTTATCGAACAGTATTAGATGTTTTAGCCGGAACAATCAGACATAGAAAATAAAAGGAATAAATAGAATCTTAATTAAAAAGGGAGATGTAAACTGTTATTACTTGCTAATGACATAATGCTATATGTGGAATGACACCATCAAAAATTACTAGAAATAATAAATAAATTAGGTAAATTACTAGGTTACAAAATTAATATACAAAAGTTTATTGCATTTTATACATTTACAACAATTATACAATTGCCTTAAAAAACGACAAACACCAAGCAATAAATTTAGCCAAAGATATAAGAATCTAACACCCTGAAAACTGTAAGACAACGCTGAAAGTAAGAAACCAAAATAAACAAATTGAATGATATACCATGCTTATGGCTTATAAAAATTAATATCATTAAAACCACCATACTCCCCATGGTTATCTACAGATTTAATGCAAAGTCTGTTAAAACATAAAAGTATCTTTCACAGAACTGGAGCAAGTCATTCCAAAGTTCACATGGAAACAAAAAGATAGCCAAAGATACCTTGAGAAAGAAGAACAAAACTTGAGGTATCTAGCTACAGTGACAGTACACTATCTAGCTACAATGATCAAACCATACGATAATAGCACAAAAACAGACAAATAATAAATAAAACAGAATAGACAGAATAGAAATAAACCCAACTTATTATGGCAAAGTAGAGAAGAATGTGCAATATCCTCTTTAATAAATTATATTAGGAAAACTGATCAGCTCCTTGCAAAAGAATCTCCCATCACATAAAAAAAATAAACTTAAAATGTGTCAACTTAAATGCAAGAATTTAAACCATAAAACAGGCAAATAAACATAGTATTCACTTTGATGTTTGACTTAGCAATTTGTTTAGATCTGTCTCATAAGGCAAGAAAATGAATCAGAAATTTAAAAATTGACTATATTAAACTAAAAACTTTTTGCATAGCTAAGGAAACAGTCCACAAAATGAAAAGGCAGCCTATTGAATGAGGGAAAGTTTTCAAATGATATATCAAACCAATGACTAGTACCTAAATATATAATTCAACACAAAACAAACAAATGATCAGTATTTTAAATAAATGAACAAAGGATCTGAATAGACTTTTTTTTCTCCCAAAGAATGCACATATGTGGCCATCAGACACAAGAAAAATATGCTCAACATTATTAATAATCTGGATAATGCAATTCAGAACTATAATGAGATACCTCCTTATACCTGTCAGAATGTTGTAAAAAAAGGGGAACACGTAATATGTTGGTGAGGAAGAGTAGAAAAGGGAACACATGTGCACTGTTAGTTGGAATGTAAATTTATGCAGCCATCATTGAAAACAGAGTGGAGGTTCCTCAAAAAATTACAAATAAAACTGGCACAGGATCTAGAAAATTTAGATTTTACCTGAAGGAAAAAGACAAAACAGAACATTAATTTGAAAACATATATGCACACAAATGATAATTGCAACATTATTTACAATAGCTAAGATATGGAATTGGTATAGATTTGAGAACATGAATAGATAAGATGTGATACATATATACAAAAATGAAATCTTTCCATTTGCAACAAGATAAATGGACCTAGAGGGTTTAAGTGATATAAGTCAGTTAATGGCCAATACAGAGACAAATACCTTATGTTCTCTATTTATATAAAATCTAGCAACTTAAAAATACAAATTTAAAAAAAAGAAAAATGAAATGTACTCAGATACAGAGAGCAAATATAACAAAAGTTTCACTATTGAAGAGAAGAGAATAAGGGGAGTGAAATGAATAAAAGGTATGAAAAGATATAAATTTTCAGCTAGAAAATAAAATAGGTCAAGTTGGTATAACTAATATTCAATATAGAAATACTGTCACAAATATTTTAATAACTTTATATGGTGGTAGTTTGCTGTATGATCATGATCATGATCATTTCATAATGTATGCAAATGTCTGCCTGCAATTTGGGAGACCCAAATTTGATCCCTGGTTTGGAAGATCCCCTGAAAAGGGTAATCCACTCCAGTATTCTCTAGCCTGGAGAATTCCATGGACAGAGGAGCCTGGAGGGTTACAGTCCATGGGATCATAAAGAGCTGAACACAACAGAGAGAGTAAGACTACATTATACATGAAAATAACAGAACACTGTACAAGAAATAAACAACAATTCCCTCCTTTATCCCTCATTAGGTAAACAGTAGTCCAGGAATCCTTCGATATAATTTTAATCCTATTATATTGATATTCAGTTCATATATTGCTATGGCCATACAAATGCTACTTATATATGAGCCATACAGTATACTATAATTGTTTTTATTTTCAAACACATGTATTTATTCTGTCTACATTTTCTTCATTTAATTATGTTATCATTGGGGTTTCCTCACTTGGTTAAACAGTTGATTAAATAATTAAAAATATATATTTTTGACTCATTCCCAAATTTCTGTCACCAATTACACAAATCACTTCTAATCTTTTCGACATATCATTATTATTATCAATTTGATTTGTTTATATGTTCAATCCCTTCAGTTGTAACTAACTCTTTGTAACTGACTCTTTGTGACTGTAGTCTGCACACTAATGGTCATTGCAGCATTATTTACAAGAGGCTCCTATGTCCATGGTATTATCCAGGAAATACTACTAGAATGGATTACCATGCCCTCCTCCATGGACAGAGGAGCCTGGCGGACTACAGTTCATGGGATTACAAGTGTCGGATACTGCTTAACAACTAAGCAACAACAAGCTTACAATATTTGAAAGGCTCACTTTATGAAAAAATAAAATAAAATTTAGTTAAAAATTAGGTATAAATGGAACATTTACTTAGAACACAAAAGGAAGAGACCCTTCAAGAAACTCAGGCAAATGAGAAAAGCAGAATCTGCCTTATCTTAAAAAAGACAAACACACACAAAAAAACCCAGCATCTAATTGAACATATTATCTGAAACTATGGTAGTAAATAATAAAATAAACATTTAAGGGGCTAAAGTTTGTTTGTTTTTTTCTTTCAGTAATAAATAGGAATGCTTGCTTTACATAATAAAGTCTGGCTACTTATCTTTTCAAACACTCTATATATTTAAAAATTAAAACTCAAGAAGCTTTCATAAAAATACTTAGGCATAAAATTATTATGATTAATATAATTAATTAAAACAGTTAATTCTAGAGAGACTCACTGAGATTGTTCAGGATAAGGAAAGCAGTCAGCCTAAACATTTTTCAGTAGAAACATGCTATTTGTTTTGGCTTTAATCTTACTTACTAATGATACTTAAGTTATTACCCAGTACTGATATAGCCAAAACTAGAGTTCCACCCAGGTACCTGAAAGCAGAATGCATCTGTAAACAGATCATTGTAATGCATTTCCCCTGCTCTTCTTATAATAGGAGCTACAGGTTCCTTTTCCATGAATGGAATAAAAAATGTAAACGATTAAAAGAAGGTAATTTTCATGATGGTATTCTATTTGTTAAAAGTAAAAAATTGTAAAAGTTATTCCATTAGTAACTTCATGATTTGTTTTTACTCTATAAATAGGAACATTAAGACAATAATGTATTGTCAGCCTGATTAAAATTTAAAGATTCACTTAAGTGTACCTTCAGTGTTAAATGTATGTAACCTTGAAGGTTCAAATTTTAAAATCGTATAATTAGTTTTAAAGACATAATTATAGGCTCAAATCCTAGTAATACCTCTCATGGAATTTAGTAATGATTTTTATAACAGCAATAATTAAGATATAAATGCATGTTCTCATTTGCAACATAAAACAAGAAAGACAGCTTCAATAAGTTTTAAGTGTTATATATCCCTAGCTGTGATTTAAAAAGTCTCTCAGTCAACCATAATGGAAAAACAAAACAAAAAAGCACAAGTTGATAAACTCCATTCCCCTGATGGGAGGGAGCAGAGATTTCCAGGGGGTCCCCGAGACTCAAAGACCAGACCAAGAGCTGCAAAAGCAAGAGTAGTATTTTATTGAGCAACTGCGCACTCGGGTGTCAGCCTGGTTGAACAAGTTGCACACGCTCGTCAAGGATTCCGGGGTTTTTACAGGGCAGAATCTCAAATTAACACAGATACATTAGGCAACATATGATTGGCTATATGTTTGGTGGGCACATTAGGCATTACATGATTGGTTACATGCTTGGCGGGCACATTGGGCATTACATGATTGGTTACATGTTCAAAAGCAGACTCATTCCAGGAAGTGCGGCCGAGCGTTGGAATTTGGTGGGTGGAGGCCTCGTATCAGGAGAGTCGTTCGGCGGGAGGGGGCCTCAGGGAGGATGTTTACCTGCCTTTGGGTGGAGTAACTTAGTCTGTTGAAACCAGGTTATCTGAGGTTATCTGATTTTTCATTCTTTCAAAGTGTGCAATTTTCAAATGATTATTATACTGATGACATAGCATATTTTATTGTTCAGTTTATATGTTTAAAAACTGGCATTATTTGGTATATGCAAAGATATATACTGTTTTTAGACAATAATCAGTTCTATTTCTGAAAGAGTGAATGGTTCATGTTCTTTTTTCAATGATACCCTTTTTCTCTTGCTAACAGCCAAGCACACTGAAAATTTCCCATTTAATATAGGCTTCTTATCCGAAGAACCACTTACATTCTAAATTTAATCACAATTCAGACAGGAAATATACATCCCATTTCATAGCTATATAATTTAACCACTCAGAAGCCCATGATTGATTTATAATCATGTCTTTTGCGTTGCCGTCTAATTCTCCTTTGTTACAACTGCATATTTCTTTTGTACAGATGCACACAGCATTTCCCAGTATCAAAATCTTGCAATAGAGTGGTATATTGTGTCAACTATAATTGGTATTTGCCAATTGCATTGCCAATGACTAAGCATTTGCCATCTGCCTCTGTGGAGATTGACCCCTGTGCTGTGACAACTGCTGACCTGAGGTAGTTCTGGGTGGAGTGAGGCACTCTGTACTCCAGGGAATCTGGTTGGGCAGGTCTTTAGATAGGTGGATGTTTTTAGGAATAGATTTTATTATCTAAATACTTGCATCTTCTGATATGTAGAAACGCAATAAAACCCTTCATGGTGACATCAGATACTCCTGACTAACCTAAAACCTTTTATTATTACTATTAAACTCTCCCTTCTTCAAAACCCTATATATTGATTTTCCTCCTGCTGACTCTTTGGAGTGGTCTCTCAGAGCTGTCTGAGGTGTTGCCCTGGACTGCAATCCTAATTCTGTCCCAAATAAAACTTAACCCACAACTCTCAAGCTGTTCATCTTTTTCAGTTGACGATTTCTTATAATAAACCAATATTCTTACATTATTAGCACTCACACTCTATAGTTTATATGTTTAAAACTGGCATTATTTGGTATATGCAAAGATATATACTGTTTTTAGACAATAATCAGTTCTATTTCTGAAAGAGTGAATGGTTCATGTTCTTTTTTCAATGATACCCTTTTTCTCTTGCTAACAGCCAAGCACACTGAAAATTTCCCATTTAATATAGGCTTCTTATCCGAAGAACCACTTACATTCTAAATTTAATCACAATTCAGACAGGAAATATACATCCCATTTCATAGCTATATAATTTAACCACTCAGAAGCCCATGATTGATTTATAATCATGTCTTTTGCGTTGCCGTCTAATTCTCCTTTGTTACAACTGCATATTTCTTTTGTACAGATGCACACAGCATTTCCCAGTATCAAAATCTTGCAATAGAGTGGTATATTGTGTCAACTATAATTGGTATTTGCCAATTGCATTGCCAATGACTAAGCATTTGCCATCTGCCTCTGTGGAGATTGACCCCTGTGCTGTGACAACTGCTGACCTGAGGTAGTTCTGGGTGGAGTGAGGCACTCTGTACTCCAGGGAATCTGGTTGGGCAGGTCTTTAGATAGGTGGATTTTTTTAGGAATAGATTTTATTATCTAAATACTTGCATCTTCTGATATGTAGAAACGCAATAAAACCCTTCATGGTGACATCAGATACTCCTGACTAACCTAAAACCTTTTATTATTACTATTAAACTCTCCCTTCTTCAAAACCCTATATATTGATTTTCCTCCTGCTGACTCTTTGGAGTGGTCTCTCAGAGCTGTCTGAGGTGTTGCCCTGGACTGCAATCCTAATTCTGTCCCAAATAAAACTTAACCCACAACTCTCAAGCTGTTCATCTTTTTCAGTTGACGATTTCTTATAATAAACCAATATTCTTACATTATTAGCACTCACACTCTATAGTTTATATTGGTATTTACCCTTGGTATTATAAAATATATGGTTTTAACAAATTTATAATAGAATGTATCCATTTTTACAGTATCAGAGTAGAGTTTCAATTTCCGTCCATAGAGTTACCTTTTTAAGGGCACTACATGAGTGAGCTGATCTCAATTAAGATACCCTGAATGAAGGGACCTGCATCCTAGGCTTCTACCTACTGTTTGTGCTACCCAGCACAAGACTTACTGCCTTGCTGCTGACTTCTTGTGCATAGAGGTTAATACGTTGACATGAAATTTGATTATGAAAAAGCTTTATTACAATGTAAACTTTTCAAGAGAAAGACCACCACTCAAATCTATATCCCTGGTCTGACATTCAGTCAAGTTTTAGGGACTAAGGAAAGAGAGCTGATATATGGAGGCACCAATATGGTAGGTTTCAATTGAAGGACTTTGGAACTTGGCCGTTTATAGTAAAGTGTGTAATGTGTCAGCACCTCATCTGCCTAGACAATGGACCCTTAACTTTTGATAGGGATCCAGCATTTAAGTTCTGGTCATGTCCTAATCCTTTTGTTTTAGGAAGGGAAAAAATGTATTTCAGGCATTGTTTGAGGTATAAATCTGCTCTGTGCATAAACTGTGGTTTTGTTTTTGTTTCTGAAAAAAAAAAAAACACAGTGTCTTTTTAGAAACAAGATAAGGCCAACTTGGGACTGGCTCGGCAGTTTTGTTGTCTATTCCTCACTGAGCAAATGCCCCCTTTTTGTTATTTATTCTGCCATCCTGAGAGATAAGGAGTTGTGACTATTCTGGATACTTCCTGTTGGTTAGGTGCATACACTTAACAGAGACTTGAGCATACATAACAAATAGCAAGTGCAGAGTTTGATAAAAAGAATAGCACTTGCCATTTGCTATGTATGTTAAAATCTTCATTAGGCTAATATTTCATACCAACAGGAAGTAGCTACAGGATTTGTCACTCTTATTAACACACACACACACATACACACATGTGTGTATATATATATATATATAAAATCAGAAAAATAGTACTAATGATCCTAATTTAGTGCAGGAATACAGATACAGATATAAAAACATTGACTTGTGGATCATTTCCAGAGGAAGGAGAGGGTAGTGAAAGGGTTTTACCTCGATTTGAGACTTCAACGCAGGGCCCAGACCTGATCGAATCCTGCTTGGGACTCGAACACACGTGGTTGGAGCTTGAGTTGCAGCCAAAACTCTGTTTGGGACGTGAACCCATGTGACAGGGACTTGAACCTAGCCAAAACTGGTTTTGGACTTGAACCCACGTGGCTAAGGCTTAACCGCAGCCAAAACCCTGCTTTTACTTGAATCGAGGTAGTCAGGACTCAATCCTGGCCAAAACCCTGTCTGGGACTCAAATCCACGTGGCCGGGACTTAATCCAGCACTCACCCAATGTCTGGACCCACTGAGGCTCAGGTTCTTCATGCCTCAACACAGAAGGAATTCAGCAAGAGGCAGAGTGATAGGCAAGAAGAGGATTTATTAGGATAGAGCACTTGGAAGAGGTGGAAGCGGGCAGGCAGGAAATCTCTGCTCTGCTCTGCTCTGCTCTCTTTCAATTGAGTGGGCAGCCATATATATAGGATGGTAGAAGATTACCCACCTCAAGTAGATGCCAATGCAAGACATACATCATTGGTTGCTTCTTTGCCAGCTCCTCCTTCATCAGCTCTTTATACCCAGTCGAGCCTGCTTTCCTGGACAAGGAGCAGCTCTCCTGAGTTATCGTCAACTCACTGGCTTCCCAACCTTTCTCAGGTGTCTCCCCTACTAGGACTCTACAACCATCTATCTATTCTACTCGGTCCCTATCAGTAGGACACACTGTGAGAATAACATTGACATATATACATCACCATTCTAAAAATGATAGCTAGTGTGAAGCTGCTATGTAGCACAGGGACCTCAGTTCAGTGTTTTCTGACAAACTGGAGGTGTGTGATGCAGGTGGGAGGGAGGCTTAAGAAGGAGAAGATGTACATAAACTTATAGCTGATTCAGGTCATTGTACAGCAGAAACAATCAACATTGCAAAGCAATTATCCTCCAATTAAAAATACATTTTAAAATGCAATTTAAAAAAGTATATAAATCCTAGCATACACAAAACAATAATACCCACATTAATCAATCTTTCAAATAGACCCTAGTTCTCATGGGATCCATGGAAAACTATTTTCTAAGAGATTGACTTTATTGTTATTATTATTATTTTTTTGCCATTATTTTTGTTTTGTTTTGTTTTGTTTTTTTCTTTTTTTTGCTTTTACAGAGTTTTGTTGTTTACAGATATGTATAATCCCAGATTAGTCATATGTATATCCCATTCCCACCATCCCACCCCATCCAGGCCATCACATAGCCCCCATGTAAGATCCCTTAAACCACAGTACATTGACAATAGTTATCTCTTTTACATATGCTAGCATGAAAGATTGAATTTAGTTTCTTGTAATGATCCAAGTTACCTGTTACCTAATTTTATCTAGATAGTTTTCTATTTCTAAGGATAGATTAATATAAACACAAATTGATGAGTTAAATACAAACAACTTCTTGTTCAGCTAGTTTATAACATACAAAATTCTGCTAAGACTACTTTGGCTAAAGATATGAAGGCCAGGATTATGGGAAGATGGTGGAACAGTAAGCAGAAGATCTCAAGCCTCCATAGGGGCAAACCAAGCTCCCTTGTATGAGGTAGGACAAAGAGGAGAGACACTAGAAAGGGAAAGAAGAGGGAGAACTTCAGGATGGGAGCTTGTGCTCCAAGGGAGAAAGGGAGTCATGAAATAGGAAGAAATTCTGTGCATTGGTTAGCTCCATCACAGGGGGGCTTCTGAGAGCTGTGCAATCTTGGAGAGGCAGATAAAGTAGGGGCCTAGAGGACAGAATACAGAGAAAGCTGAACTTTCCAGTCGATAAGTAGCTCACAGACCTTTGCCCCAACCAGATGATGGGCTCAGGGTACCAAAAGAGGTGAGAACTAGCCCCATGTTGTAGAGGGTGCGCCCAGGGAGATGAGAGAGTTGAACACAAGCTGCTGAAGCAGAGAACAGGGTTGTGAAGCTGAGAAAAGTGCCATCCAAGTCCCCAACTAGCAAGTTTCAGCCACAGCAGAGGGCAAGACCAGGGGTGGGAGCTCTGCCAAAGATTCCAGTGATAAGCAAGAGGCCGGCCACAGTAGGGTTGTACTGAGATGGCCACAGCAACGTGGCTGTGGAAAAAGGCATGTACATTACTGCCAAAGCCAAAATGGACTACTGAAAGTCATACTGAACCCATAGAATTCTCCAAACTTACTGTTGGGCACTATACTGCCCTTCAGAGAGATGAGATCCAGCTCCATAAACCAGAACACAGGCACATGCCCACCCCCTCCCACCTCACCAACCAGGGGACCATCAGAAGATGCTAATCCAAATCCAAACATGGGGTGAGACCCCACAACTAAAAAGAAGTACAACGTTGATTTTTCCCTTTTCCCTTTTAAATCACAAAGTTTTAAATCACTCTGTTCCTCCTGCATATTTCTACCTCCAAGTTAGCCTTTTGTGGTGCTGTGGAGTTGTCTTTTCCTTTTTTCTTTTTCTTAAAAAAAAAAAAAAGCAAATAAAGTATTTTTTTCTTCCCTTTTTGGCTGTTCTTGTTGTTTGACTGGTTTATTTATCTTTTGCTTCTGTAGCTATTCCTGATATGTAAATCTGATATATATAACTGTCTATATGAATAAACATAAGTAAGGCTGCCCTGGTGGTCCAGTGGGTAAGGACACTGCCTTGCAGTGCAAGGGGCGCCGGTTCAATCCCCGGTCTGGGAAGATCCCACTTGCCGTGGAACGGCTGGATGGATGTGTCCAACTACCAAGCCAGAGCTCTGGAGCACATATGCCCAGAGCTGGTGCTCTGCAGTGAGAAAGACCACTGCGATGGGAGGCCCACACAGGCCAAAAAACAAAGATGGATGGAAATAGATGGATGAAATACCAATATAAGTGGCCAAAAAACAAACAAACAAAAAGCTTAAAAAAAAATAGACATAAGTCTATCTTTACTTTTCTTTTCTTACACCCCTGTCTTTTCTTTTTTCCCTCCCCCTTCTCTCTCTCTCTCTCTCTTTTTTTTCATTCTTTACTCTTTTTATCACCATGCAAGTTAAACTGCTGTATTCTATTTGCCATGTTCCCAGTTGGCACTCTGCTCAGGATGCTTTCCATATTGAGTGTTAATTAGCTCTGCTTTTAATTGGTCAATATAATTTTTGTTTCCCATTGTTCTCAAAGTTCACCTCCTGTACTCTCTTCTTTGGAATACTTCAATTATATGTATGTGTGTATGTGTGTGTGTGTGTGTATAAATATGTCTATATGTTGCATTATTTTAGTAATAAATTCCTGATCTTATATTTACAATTTATTTGAGTCCATCTTTTATTTTGTGTCATGTTTTGCTTTCGGTCTTGGTGTGTTTACATTAACCCCCATTAGCCCCATAACAAATGCCTTATAGAATCACAGTTCCCTGTTCAAGGATCGGGCTTGATCTATTGTGTTGGGAGCATTAAGTCCAAGATCCAAGACTTCTAGATAACTCCTAACACCAAGAATGTATTAAATACTGAGAACTTCCAAGAAAGTCAACATCTGTACAAAAAGTCTGGTATCACCCAGCTGATGACAGGATCAACTACAGAATACTTTATCCAAACAACATAAAAGACACAAACATGAAAACAACCATCAGCAAACAGGAGTCCCACAGACACTTCAAAGTATACCATCTCAACGAGCATTGAACATCAGAGGGAAAATAAGCAAAAGAAAATTGTACTTCCTCTCAAAAGAACAATGGCACAAATCACACTTTACAAGAAATTAGCATAAACTACTGAACAATCCTTCCCCTTTGAGGGCTAAAACTGGAAGGAAGAAAGAACACAACACTAAAGCTTGAGTAAAGGAGACTTAAAACAGAGTATTTTAAGGGAAAAAAAAAAAAAGACAGAGAAATGTAACAAAAATGAAGAAATAACGTAGAAACTCACAACACCAAATAAACCAAAAGAAAATACACAAGCAAAAAAAAATAATCAGAATAATGATTGTAAAGATGTGCCGAGACCCTGTAGAATGGAGAACATGTAAGAAAGAGTTAACACAATTAGTAAATTGCCAAAAACATAGAAGAAATAAAGAATCACGTGCCAGCAAGTGCCCTAAAAGGGGGCCTAAGTGGAGCCTCGGGGGAGAGAAGGCAGTGCTCAGTGTGAAAACTCTAAGAATCCGCCCCGATCGCTGGCAGAAATTAAGACACTGTGAAGATAGAATACTGGAACAGGGCTGAGCAGAACGCACTTGCTGCCTAGTGACCTGAGGCCAGACGGAATGTGGGGAGTGCTGCCTAGCGACCGGACAGGAGATGGGAGGGAGCTCCCAGTGTGAAAATCGCGCCACTCGGCCAAGCGAAAATGGCGACTTTCCGCCTGGCACCAGGTGAGTTCAAACATTCCTAGTGTGGTACTAGCTGAAGGGGAAGTCGCCCACAGATTGCTTACCAAGGACCGGGCTCGAACCAGACGGGGTAGCTTGTGCCTGCCTTTGGGACTTGGACGCGTAACTGGCAGTGAGCACGCGCCAGTGGCAAAGGAGCCCGTGCACCCCGATAGCTACACCTGCAGTGGAGCAAGCTGAGAGAAGGGCAGGTATTGGAGGCTACCAGCGGGTACGCGGCAGAGCCAGAGCGACCCCACCCAACATGGGATTGCGCGGGCGCAGAGGCCCCCCCGCTCGATGGACTGGGATCAGCCCGCGCCCCGCTCATCCCAGGATGGCACATGCCACGCCCCCAGCCTGACCTATGGGACAATATTCAATGCGGAACAATGAGGAACAAGACAGTGGTGTCCACTTTCACCACTAGGATTCAGCAAATTTCTGGAAGTGCTAGCAATGGCAATAAGAGAAGAGAAAGAAATAAAAAGAATCCAGATTGGAAAAGAAGAAGTAAAGCTCTCCCTATTCGCAGACAACATGATATTATACATAGAAAATCCAAAAAAAACTATTGCAAAGCTACTAGAGCTAATCAACGAATTCAGCAAAGTCGCTGGATACAAAGTCAACACACAGAAATCACTGACATTCCTATACACAATCAATGAAAAATCAGAAAATGAAATCAAAGAGGCAATTCCCTTCACCATTGCAACCCAAAGAATCAAATATCTAGGAATAAACCTATTCAAAAAAAAAAAGATGTATACACCGAAAATTACAAGACACTCATGAAAGAAATTAAAGAAAACTTAAACAGATGGAGAGATATTCCATGTTCCTGGAACGGAAGAATTAATATTGTGAAAATGACCATACTACCAAATATCATCTACAGATTCAATGCAATACCTATCCAACTACCATTGACATTTTTCACAGAACTAGACCAAAGAAGAACAGAGTTCATATCTAAACACAAAAGACCTCGATAGCCAAAGCAATCCTGAGAAAGAAAAACGGAGCTGGAGGAATCAACCTTCCTAACTTCAGACTCTACTACAAAGCAACAGTCCTCAAGATGGTATGGTACTGGCACAAAAACAGAAATATAGACCAACGGAACAAGACTGAGAACCCAGAGATAAACCCACGCACCTATGGGTACCTTATTTTTGACAAAGGAGAAGAAACTATAAAATGGGACAAAGACAGCCTCTTCAACAAATGGTGCTGGTAGAATTGGACAGCTACATGCAATAAAATGAAGTTGGAACATTCCCTGACATCATACACTAAGATCAACTCAAAATGGACTAAAGACCTAAATGTAAGACCAAAAACCATCAAACTCTCAGAGGAGAATATAGGCAAAACCCTTAAGGGCATCAATCAAAGCAAGATCTTTTCTTAGCCACCTACTAGAATAGTGGAACTGAAAAGAAAAATGAACATGTGGGACCTCATGAAACTTAAAAGCTTTTGTACAGCAAAAGAAATTACAAAAAAGCTTAACAGACAGCCCACAGACTGGGAGAAAACCATAGCAAATGAAACAACAGACAAAGAATTCATCTCCACAGTCTACAAGCAGCTCTGACAACTCAGCACCGGAAAAAGAACAACCCAATGAAAACATGGGAAAAAGATCTAAAGAGTTGCCTCTCCAAGAGGACATACAGATGGCCCAAAAGCACATGAAATGATGCTCAACCTCGCTTATAATTAGAGAAATGCAAATTAAAACTACAATGAGATATCACCTCACACCCGTCAGAATGGCCATCTTCAACAAGTCAGCAGACAGTAAATGCTGGAGAGGGTGCGGAGAAAAGGGAACCCTCTTGCATTGCTGGTGGGAATGTCAATTGATACAGCCTCTATGGAAGACAGTATGGAGATTCCTTAAAAAACTAAAAATAGAAGCACCCTATGACCCAGCAATCCCACTCTTAGGCTTATATCCTGATGAAATCAAAACTGAAAGAAACACCTGTACCCCAATGTTCATTGCAGTTCTCTATACAATAGCCGGAACATGGAAGGAACCTAGATGTCCATCGATGAATGAATGGATCCAGAAGCTCTGGTACATATGTGCAATGGAATACTAATCATCTGTTAAAAGAAATGCAGAAGACTCAGTCCTAATGAAGTGACTGGCTCTAGAACCTATCACAAAAAGGGAAGTAAATCAAAAAGAGAAAGACAAATACAGTATACTAACACACATATATGGAATCTAGTAGGACGGCCTTGATAATACACGCAGGCAACTCATGGAAAAACAGACAGAGCATAGACATAGGGACATTGTGGGGAAGAAATAGGGAGGGGAAGGCATGGAGGGAATAACATGGGAACCTATACTGTCATGTGTGGAAAAGATAGCTATTGTCATTGTGCTAAGGGAATAGGAGAGCTCACAATGGCATGGGGTGATGGTCTGGTGGGGTACGATGGGGGGAACTGGGGGGGTGGTGACCATGGATATGCATACGACTGATCTGGGAACATACGTGTCTGTGAACAACAAAACTCTATAATACCTTTAAAAGAAAGAATTAAAAAAAAAAGGGTCGGGGATTGTGGGGCCCTAAATGAAAGAGGATCTTTGCAAGCATAAAGAAGAAAGAGACCAGGGCGTGATCTAAGCTGCTGCAAGCATAAGGAAGGAAGAGACGAGGGCGTGATCTAAGTTGTTGTAAGCACAAGGAAGGAAGAGAGAGGCCATGATCTACACATGATTGCTTGACCTGTATCTTGATTGGTTTAACTACGGGAAATCCCTTAGGAAATCCCCTTCACTTGCCTATATAAGCTGTAAGTCTTCACTAATAAAACGGAACTGCTTTGACGGAACCCCTGTAGCGTCTGATTGTGTATCGCTCGCCGAGGGGCTGGGTTGGCGGACAGTGGGCTCACCCCTCTCCAATCTTCCTGTGGCCGAGCTACAGGCAATCCCACCGCCATTTCTTCTCTGTGGGCTGGCCCCGCAATTTCATGCATGGATGGACACAATAAAGGACAGAAATTATAAGGACCTAACAGAAATAAAGAGATTAGAAAAGGTGACAAAAATACACAGAACCATATTAAAAGTCTTAATGATCTGGATAATCACAATGTACAGCCAAACATACTGGAATGTTAAGGCAAGTGGGCATTAGGAACCATTACTACAAACAAATCTAATGTAGACGATGAAATTCTAACTGAGCTGCTTATAATACTAAAGTTGAGTATAAGATGGAGGAGTAGGATGTGGAGTGCATCTCTCTCCATGGATTCATCAGGGATACACCTTCAGACACACAAATGCTTGGAGAACACCAGTTAAAAATGGACATTAGTACATGACCACCAGTAAAGAATGTTCAGAACCACACAAAGTCCAGTAGGATGGAGGAAATAAAGGGAGAAATAGGAGATTTAGTAGGACTGGACCTGCCCTTCGCAGGTGGGGGAACTGAAGCAGAGGTCCGATCTTCATATTGAGGCAACTGTTTGAGACAGAGGATAAACATTTGAGACTGAGAGTGAAGTAGCTGATCTATGACAGTATGATAGGAATGAGAATCACACAGATAATTCCTGATGCAGTCATACATACCTCGGACAGGGATTTGGGTCCCTTGAAAGGTGTGACGGTGGAAGCTGAAGCATGGGGATTGTGCAGCAATCCTTGAGTTAGGTCTGTCATTGACCATGGGGATATGGCCTGAGGGGAGGGGAGGGAGGAGGAGATTGTGGTGGGAAAAGCCTTTGAAGGAAGACCAGGCAGTCATGGACGCAAGAGTAGGATCCCCGCCAGGAGGGCCCTCTTAGGCAGAACAATAGAAAAGGATTGACCTAAGAGGCCTTCTGATTGTCAGCTGCCAAAGGCTAGAAGAAGACACTGATAGAGCTATAGATCTTGTGATTGACAATTGCTAGAGGCTAGAAAAAGATGCTGAGAAAGCTATGCAGCTCCTTTGGCTGAGGCAATCTGTGTCCACGCACACTTTGCACTGCCAGGGTGCCTGCAACACAAATTACTGAGCCTCCTTCAAGCTCAGGCTTCACTGGTGCAGAGCTGCCGGAGGTTAGCAAAAGCCCTAATAATGCTGTGTCTCCTGTGACAATAGTTGTTGGTACTCCTGCATAGCCAACACTGCCAGGGTCCACAAGATCCAAGAAACCATCTCATCTCCATACATGATCCCCATTGGGACAGAGGAGCTAGAGGCCAGAAAAAGTCTTTCATCTGTGCATGTGGATGAATTTTAGGCATATTGGGAGTTTTATGACCCTTTGGACTGTGGCCTGCCAGGCTTCTCTGTCCGGAGGATTCTCTGGGCAGGAAAGCTGGAGTGGATTGTCATTCCCTTATGGAGCATCGCATTTCCAGCTCCCATGGCTGCAAACTATCCTGAATACCTGGTTCTGACAGGGCCCCTGTGGCTTAAGCAGCTGTGCCATCTGCACACCTGGCCTTTGCTGGGACAGACCTCTAGGTCGGATTCAGGAGCAAAGACCAGTGGATGACCCACATGCAGAGGTAAAGATAAAATTACAATTGAAATCCAGGGGCAGGGTGCCTAAGGAAAAGGACACAACACCTTTTCCACGAGCTGTAGAAGTTGTGGATTAAAACCATGTGATTAACTAGGCACACTCTATGTCTATGGAAAATATAAAAGGACAATGAGAGTTCCCACAAAAGAAAATGCACTAGTTTAGACAGATGTGGCCATTCTAAGTAAGAACACACAGGAGTAGTGCCAGATTAGTGTCTGATCTATCCCCACAGCATGTCTAGAGACCAGCCCAGTAGTGAAGGACATCTTTGGCAGGTAAGGTGGACTGTCAATCACAGCAAAGGAAAAGACACTGAGACCAGAGAATCAGAAAGCTTAAGAAAAACATTTATTATTTTTATGTTTCACTTGTCCTGGATTTCCTTTATCTTTTTCTTTTTTCCTTACCATACCTTTTTCTTCCTTTGCTGTTGATTTTCAATTTTATTAGTACTATTAAATATAGTTAATCTTTAATTTTTTTGTTATCACACATTTCATTTAAGTTATGTATTTCTGCTTTTACATTGGGCATTTGTGGTTCTGTAGGGTTTTGTTTTGTTTTCTTCTTTATTTTGCACTCTCTCTTTTTTATTTAGTTTTAATTTTTTTTTAAAAAAAGGATTTATTTATTTATTTATTTTGGGCAGGGGTTGGGTTGGGGAGGGAGTGGAGTGGGCGGGCCACTTCTGTTGGTCTTTCATTTCTCCATTTTTCACCTGTCTTTGTTCCCTGGCTACTGTGGGCCTCCCATCACGGTGGCGTCTGTCGCTGCAGAGAGTTGGCTCCAGGCACATGCGCTCCAGAGCTCTGGCTTGTTAATTGGACACATCGGTCCAGCCGCTTCACGGCACATGGGATCTTCCCAGGCCAGGGATCAAACCAGCGCCCCTTGCACTGCAAGGCGGTGTCTTTACCCACTGAACCACCAGGGGAAGCCTAGTTTTAGTTTTTAAGTTTTAAAATTTTAAAATGCTATATTATTTTTTCTGACGTTATCCCTTTACATTATCTACTATTTTTTTCCTGTTACACTAAACTTTAATATTTACAAATATTCTTTATCTACCTCTATTTATTTCTGCACTTCTATCTTGCTTTTTTTTTTTTTTTAAAGATTTATTTATTTATTTATTTTGGGCGGGGGTTGGATTGAGGAGGGAGGGGAGCGGGCGGGCCACTTCTATTGGTCTTTCATTTCTCTATCTTCATCCGTCTTTGTTCTTTGACCCGTGTGGGCCTCCCATCGTGGTGGCGTCTGTCGTTGCAGAGCTCTGGGCGCATGCGCTCTAGAGCTCCAGCTCAGCAACTGCACACATCGGTCCAGCCGCTCCGCAGCACGTGGGATCTTCCCAGGCCAGGGATCGAACCGGCGCCCCTTGCACTGCAAGGCGGTGTCCTTACCCACTGGACCACCAGGGGAAGCCCTATCTTGCCTTTTTTATCTTCCCTTTTTCTTATTCTTCTCTTAGTCATATTTATTAGTTTGTTTTATTTTTATTGTTCTATTCCAAGTTGGGATCTTACTCTACTTTTGTTGTCCAGTTTGTTCTTAGGAGTTTGGTTCTTAATTGGTAGATATCACTTCTGGGTTTCTTCTGTTCATTGGGTCAATCTAATGAACTTTATTATGTCTGCTATTTGACTATTGTTTTACTTCTGGGTGTTTGTGTATGTGTATATATACCCTTATGTTAGTTAATATTTGCACAATTTTTAATTGCCATTTGTAAGGGTTGCACCTTTCATTTCTCATTTTTCTATATTTTCTTTATTACCACTTAATGGCATAAAAAACCACGTTAAAATCTCCATTCACTGACCAGAGATCAAGCCCTAGGATTTCAGAGTGGAAGCGTTGACTCCAACACCCTACATGGCCAGAGAACACAACACTAGAGTGTATTAAACAGTGAGAACTCCTATGAAGGCAAGCACTTGTATACAAGACCAGGCAACAAGACAAAATTTCAAACTGATTCATCAGCAGAAAGCATTACCATATAGCAGTCTTGCTCATCAAGGAAAAAAAAGAAAGAAAAAATCACCTCCTCTAACAACCTACATGAATTTTATACAAACAACTGGATGAACTTTATGAGAATGGAAATGAAAAGGAAAAAATAATTTCACCTTGAAACCTGGGAAAAGGAAACCTCAAACAGAATAATTTAAAAAATAAATAATAACAATGAAAGACTGTACAAATGAAGTAGCAACCTAGAAACACACATTTAAATAAATGAAGAGGAAATAAGCAAAGTCTTGAAAAAGAGTTCAGAATAATAATAGTAAAGATGATTCAAAACCACAAAAAAAAATGGAGAAAATGAAATAATCAATTAACACATTGAACAAAGACCTAAAAGGAAATAGGAATAAACAGAGACAATGACATAATTAAAGCACTTAAAAATACTCTCACACAGGGCTTCCCCTGGTGGTCCAGTGGGTAAGGACACCGCCTTGCAGTGCAAGGGGCGCCGGTTCGATCCCTGGCCTGGGAAGATCCCACGTGCCGCGGAGCGGCTGGACCGATGTGTCCAATTATCGAGCCGGAACTCTGGAGCGCATGCGCCCAGAGCCGGTGCTCTGCAACACAGACGCCACCGCGATGGGAGGCCCACACGGGTCAAAGAACAAAGACGGATGAAAATAAGAGAAACGAAAGACCAATAGAAGTGGCCCGCCCCCCTCCCTCCCCAACCCGACCCCGCCCAAAATAAATAAAAAAAAAAAAAAAAAATACTCTCACACAATTCAGAGTGGACATTATCAAAAAATCTACAGACAATAAATACTGGAGAGGTGGAGAAAAGGGAACCCTCTTGCACTATTGGTAGGAATGGATGAAAAGGGAACCCTAGTAAAATTTCTCATTTTTCCACCGTTAAAATCTCCATTCACTGACCAGAGATCAAGCCCTAGGATTTCAGAGTGGAAGCGTTGACTCCAACACCCTACATGGCCAGAGAACACAACACTAGAGTGTATTAAACAGTGAGAACTCCTATGAAGGCAAGCACTTGTATACAAGACCAGGCAACAAGACAAAATTTCAAACTGATTCATCAGCAGAAAGCATTACCATATAGCAGTCTTGCTCATCAAGGAAAAAAAAGAAAGAAAAAATCACCTCCTCTAACAACCTACATGAATTTTATACAAACAACTGGATGAACTTTATGAGAATGGAAATGAAAAGGAAAAAATAATTTCACCTTGAAACCTGGGAAAAGGAAACCTCAAACAGAATAATTTAAAAAATAAATAATAACAATGAAAGACTGTACAAATGAAGTAGCAACCTAGAAACACACATTTAAATAAATGAAGAGGAAATAAGCAAAGTCTTGAAAAAGAGTTCAGAATAATAATAGTAAAGATGATTCAAAACCACAAAAAAAATGGAGAAAATGAAATAATCAATTAACACATTGAACAAAGACCTAAAAGGAAATAGGAATAAACAGAGACAATGACATAATTAAAGCACTTAAAAATACTCTCACACAGGGCTTCCCCTGGTGGTCCAGTGGGTAAGGACACCGCCTTGCAGTGCAAGGGGCGCCGGTTCGATCCCTGGCCTGGGAAGATCCCACGTGCCGCGGAGCGGCTGGACCGATGTGTCCAATTATCGAGCCGGAACTCTGGAGCGCATGCGCCCAGAGCCGGTGCTCTGCAACACAGACGCCACCGCGATGGGAGGCCCACACGGGTCAAAGAACAAAGACGGATGAAAATAAGAGAAACGAAAGACCAATAGAAGTGGCCCGCCCGCTCCCCTCCCTCCCCAACCCGACCCCCGCCCAAAATAAATAAATAAAAAAAAAAAAAAATACTCTCACACAATTCAGAGTGGACATTATCAAAAAATCTACAGACAATAAATACTGGAGAGAGTGTGGAGAAAAGGGAACCCTCTTGCACTATTGGTAGGAATGTAAATTAATACAGCCACTATGAAAGACAGAATGGAGATTCCTTAAGAAACTAGGAATAGAATCAACATATGACCCAGCAATCCCACTACTAAGCATATACCTTGAGGAAATCAAAATTGAAATAGATACATATAGCCATTGGTCACCACAGCACTATATTTACAATAGCTAGAACATGGTAATGACTTAGATGCCCATCAACAAATGAATGGATAAAGAAGTTGTGGTACTTACACACAATAAAATACTACTCAGACATAAGGAGAAATATATTTGAGTCAGTCCTAAAAAGGTGGACGAACCTAGAAAGTACATAGAGTGAGGTAAATCAGAATGAGAAAAACAAATTTGTATTCTAGCATGTGTGTATGGAATTTAGAAAGATGCTATAGATAAATACATATGCAAAGTAGCTATAGAGAAAGAAACATAGAGAGCAGTTATAGACATTAGGGGAATGGAGGAATGGGTGAGTTGTATAAAAAGAGTGGCATGGAAATTCACATTACCATATGTAAATAGACAACCAAGATGAATCTGATGTCAGACTAAGGGAACTTACACAGCGGCTCTGTGGCAGCCAAGAAAGATGGTATATGGAGAAAGATGGGAGGGAGGTTTGGGTGGGAGGGGACTTGTATATACTACAGTCGATTCAGGTTTATTTAGGGCAATAAACAATAAAGCTCTGTAAAATTAAAATTATATATATATTCTAGAAGAATTCAACAGTTTAGTATCTGAGGCAGAAGAATAGATAAGTCAGCTGGATGATAGAACGTTGGAAACAGCTGCTGAAAAAGAGAATAAAATTCAAAGAATGAAAAAAAAATCTGAGGATAGTCTCAGATATCCTCTGATATAATATTGTATGCACAAATATTCAATTTATAGAGATCTCAGAAAAAGAAAGGCTATGAGGAAACTTTTGAAGAGATTTTAGTTGAAAATTTCCCCAACATGGATAAGGAAATAGTCAATTAATCCAAGAAGCACAGAGTCCCTTATAGGATAAACTCTAAGAGAAACAAACCAAGGCACAAAGATTAATCACAAATAAACAATAATAAAAGCAGCAAGGGAAGAGTAAGTGATACACAAGGGAAATCCCATATATTTAACAACTGATTTTTCAGTAGAAAGTTTGCAAACTAGAAGGAAATTGCAAGACATACTTGAAGTACTGAAAGCGAAAAGTCTACAACCAAGATTATTCTATCCATCAAGGATCTCATTCAAAATCGATGGAGAAATCCAAAATTTACAGACAAGAACAAGTTAAAGGGATTTATAGAGTCAGCAAATACAAGAGAAGAAAAAGCCCACAAAAAACCCCCTCAAACAGTTAAGAAGATGGCAATAGGAACCTATGAATCAATAATTAGTTTAAATGTAAATGGATTAAATGCTCCAACCAAAAGATACAGACTGGCAGAATGGATATGAAAATAAGATCTGTATATATGCTATTTACAAGAAACCTGCTTCAGACCTAAAGGCATATATGGACTGAAAATCAGAGTATAGGAAAATATATTCCATGCAAAGGAAAATCAAAAGAAAGCTGTAATAACAATCCTCATATCAGAGAAAACAGACTTTGAAATAAAGAAAATTACAAGAGGAAAGGCAGCACACTACATAATGATCAAGGCATCAATCCAAGAAGAAGAGTATATTATAGTAATATAAATATCTATGTAGGCAACATAGGAGCATCTCAGTATATAAGGAAAACAGTGACGGACATAAACAGAGAAATTGGCAGTAACAAAATAATAGTAGGAGACAATACCCCACTTACATCAATGGACAAGCAATCAAACAGAACTAAAAGTGAAACATAAGTGCAAAATGACACATAAGATAAGATGAATCTCATTGACATCTTGAGGACAATCCATCTAAGTCCAGAAAAAAAAAAAACTTTGCAGAACATGGTAACACAACTTAGGTAAAAAGGATAGTCTCAGATATCCTCTGATATAATATTGTATGCACAAATATTCAATTTATAGAGATCTCAGAAAAAGAAAGGCTATGAGGAAACTTTTGAAGAGATTTTAGTTGAAAATTTCCCCAACATGGATAAGGAAATAGTCAATTAATCCAAGAAGCACAGAGTCCCTTATAGGATAAACTCTAAGAGAAACAAACCAAGGCACAAAGATTAATCACAAATAAACAATAATAAAAGCAGCAAGGGAAGAGTAAGTGATACACAAGGGAAATCCCATATATTTAACAACTGATTTTTCAGTAGAAAGTTTGCAAACTAGAAGGAAATTGCAAGACATACTTGAAGTACTGAAAGCGAAAAGTCTACAACCAAGATTATTCTATCCATCAAGGATCTCATTCAAAATCGATGGAGAAATCCAAAATTTACAGACAAGAACAAGTTAAAGGGATTTATAGAGTCAGCAAATACAAGAGAAGAAAAAGCCCACAAAAAACCCCCTCAAACAGTTAAGAAGATGGCAATAGGAACCTATGAATCAATAATTAGTTTAAATGTAAATGGATTAAATGCTCCAACCAAAAGATACAGACTGGCAGAATGGATATGAAAATAAGATCTGTATATATGCTATTTACAAGAAACCTGCTTCAGACCTAAAGGCATATATGGACTGAAAATCAGAGT
Source organism: Tragulus kanchil (assembly GCA_022376925.1). Lineage (NCBI taxonomy): Eukaryota > Metazoa > Chordata > Mammalia > Artiodactyla > Tragulidae > Tragulus > Tragulus kanchil. The sequence continues at coordinate 52,288,563 of JAIOJX010000027.1, read as the reverse complement.
ATAGGAAAATATATTCCATGCAAAGGAAAATCAAAAGAAAGCTGTAATAACAATCCTCATATCAGAGAAAACAGACTTTGAAATAAAGAAAATTACAAGAGGAAAGGCAGCACACTACATAATGATCAAGGCATCAATCCAAGAAGAAGAGTATATTATAGTAATATAAATATCTATGTAGGCAACATAGGAGCATCTCAGTATATAAGGAAAACAGTGACGGACATAAACAGAGAAATTGGCAGTAACAAAATAATAGTAGGAGACAATACCCCACTTACATCAATGGACAAGCAATCAAACAGAACTAAAAGTGAAACATAAGTGCAAAATGACACATAAGATAAGATGAATCTCATTGACATCTTGAGGACAATCCATCTAAGTCCAGAAAAAAAAAAAAAAAACTTTTTAAATGCACATGGAACATTCCACAGGATAACACAACTTAGGTCATGAATCAAACCTCAGTAAATTTAAGAAAACTGAAATATCAGGTATCTTTTCTGACCTCAATGTTATGAAACCAGATATCAATTAGAAGGAAAAAAAGGAAAAAGGACAAACACATGGAAATAAAATAAAACATTTCTAATGAATGGACAAGTTACTGAAAAGCTAAAAGGGAAATTTTAAAAAGAATTCTAATAAATAAAATCACAATCCATAATCATTTGCTATGACTATGAAAACACAAAATGTCAAAATGTATGGGATGCAGAAATGCAGTTTGAAGAGGGAAGTTTATAACAATTCTACCTTTAGAAATAAGAGAAACTTTGAATAGAAAGCCTAACTTTACTTTTAAAACAACTGGAACAAAGCAGAGGAAGATGAATAGCAACAACAACAAAAGAAAAACAAAGTGAGCAGAATAAAAGAAACCATAAAGATCAGAGCAGAAAGAAATTAAAGAGAAATCAAAGAAACAATAACAAACAGTAATAAAACTAAAACTGACTCTGAAAATAGAAGCACATTTGACAAAATTTAGCCTGTCTGACTGAATAAAAGATAGAAGAATCAAATCAACAAAATCATATATGAAAAAGGAGAGGTTGTAATAGATAATTCAGAAATACAAAGGATCATAAGAGATGATTATGAGCAAATATATGACAACAAAATGGACAATCTGGAATAAATGTACTGATTTATACAAAAGTTCAATCTTCCAGAATGAAGCATGAAGAAATAGAAATTATGAACATTCTAATCACAAGCACTGAAGTTGAAATTGTGATCACATCTTTCATAAAATAAAAGCACAGGGCCAGATGGTTACACAGTTGAATTCCATCAACATTTTAGAGAAGAGCTAATGTCTATCCTTCTAAAACTCTTTCAAAAAATTTTACAGGAAGGAACAGTTCCAAACTCATTCAAATGCCACCATCACCCTCATACCAAAACCAGACAAAAATAGCACACAAAAAAAGAAAATTACTGGTCAATATCCCTGATGAACATAGGTGCAAAAATCCTCAACAAAATTTTATCAAACAGAATTCAATACCTCAAAAAGCTCATACACCATGATCAAGACAGTTTTATTCTAGACATACAAGGATTCTTAAATATATGCAAAATCATTAATGTGATACATCATTTTAATGAACTGAAAAATAAGTATTATATCATAATCTCAGTAAACACAGAAAAAAACTTTTACAAAACTCAGCATTCATTTTTGCTAAAAATAAATTTTAAAAAAAATGGGCATAGGAGGACTCTAACTCAACATAATGAAAGCCATAAGTGATAAGACACAGCAAACATTATTCTCAATGGTGAAAACTCAACTCATTCTGTCTAAGATCAGGAATAAGAAAAGCCTCTTCATCCTCACCAACATTATTCAACATAGTTTTAGAAATTTTAGCTATGACAATTAGAGAAGTTCTACAGAAATAAAGCTTTTAAAACTAACTTTACTTTTAAAACAACTGGAACAAAGCAGAGGAAGATGAATAGCAACAACAACAAAAGAAAAACAAAGTGAGCAGAATAAAAGAAACCATAAAGATCAGAGCAGAAAGAAATTAAAGAGAAATCAAAGAAACAATAACAAACAGTAATAAAACTAAAACTGACTCTGAAAATAGAAGCACATTTGACAAAATTTAGCCTGTCTGACTGAATAAAAGATAGAAGAATCAAATCAACAAAATCATATATGAAAAAGGAGAGGTTGTAATAGATAATTCAGAAATACAAAGGATCATAAGAGATGATTATGAGCAAATATATGACAACAAAATGGACAATCTGGAATAAATGTACTGATTTATACAAAAGTTCAATCTTCCAGAATGAAGCATGAAGAAATAGAAATTATGAACATTCTAATCACAAGCACTGAAGTTGAAATTGTGATCACATCTTTCATAAAATAAAAGCACAGGGCCAGATGGTTACACAGTTGAATTCCATCAACATTTTAGAGAAGAGCTAATGTCTATCCTTCTAAAACTCTTTCAAAAAATTTTACAGGAAGGAACAGTTCCAAACTCATTCAAATGCCACCATCACCCTCATACCAAAACCAGACAAAAATAGCACACAAAAAAAGAAAATTACTGGTCAATATCCCTGATGAACATAGGTGCAAAAATCCTCAACAAAATTTTATCAAACAGAATTCAATACCTCAAAAAGCTCATACACCATGATCAAGACAGTTTTATTCTAGACATACAAGGATTCTTAAATATATGCAAAATCATTAATGTGATACATCATTTTAATGAACTGAAAAATAAGTATTATATCATAATCTCAGTAAACACAGAAAAAAACTTTTACAAAACTCAGCATTCATTTTTGCTAAAAATAAATTTTAAAAAAAATGGGCATAGGAGGACTCTAACTCAACATAATGAAAGCCATAAGTGATAAGACACAGCAAACATTATTCTCAATGGTGAAAAACTCAACTCATTCTGTCTAAGATCAGGAATAAGAAAAGCCTCTTCATCCTCACCAACATTATTCAACATAGTTTTAGAAATTTTAGCTATGACAATTAGAGAAGAAAAATAAAAAAAAATATACAAAAGGAATCCACATGGGAAAATCAGTATAATTTTCACTGATTGCAGAAGAAATGATACTGTACATAGAAAATGCTAAAGGTACTATCAAAAAATTACTAATCAGTGAATATACCAAATTTGTAGGATACAAAACCAATGCACAGAAATGACCTGCATTCTTGTATAGCAAAAATAAAAACATAAAATAAATTTAAAAAAATAAACAGAAAGGGAAATCAGGGAAGGAATCCAGTTCACCATCAAAACAAAAAGAATAAAATATCCAGGAATAAACCCACCTAAGGAGACAAAAGAACTGTATCCATAAAGTTATAAGACACTGATGCAAGAAATCAAAGATGACATAAATAGATGGAGAAATATTCCATGTTCCTGGGTTGAAAGACTCTATATTGTGAAAATGACTATACTGCCAAAAGTAATCTATGGATTCAATGTGATCCCTATTTAATTATCAATATCATTTTTTACAGAACTAAAACAAAAGATATCACAATTCATACGAAAACACAAAAGACCCCAGATAGCCAAATCAGTTGAGAAAAAAGAATGAACCTAGAGAAATCAACGTTTCTGACTTCAGACATTACTATGAAGTAACAGTCATCAAGACAGTATGTTATTGGCACAAAAACTGAAATATAGATAAATAGAATAAGATAAAGAGCCCATGGATAAACCAATGCACTTATCCATAACTTGTTTTTGACCAAATAGAAAATAATATACAATTATTAAATACAATTATTTAAATAAAAATACAACCTCTTCAGTAAGTGGTGCTGGGAAAATTGGACAGCTACATGTAAAAGAATGAAGTTGAAACACCTGTTAACACTGTAAAAAAAAAAAAAAAGATAAACTCAATATGGATTAACGGACTAAATGTAAGGCCAGAAACTATAAAACTCTCAGAGAAAAACATAGGCAGAACACTTGATGACATAAATCAAAGCAAGAACTTCTATGACCTCCTAGAGTAATGGAAATAAAAGCAAAAATAAAAAAGGGAGACCTAATTAAATGTAAAATCTTTTGCACAGAAAAGGAAACTAAAAACTAAAGACAACCCTCAGAAAAGTAGAAAATAATAGCAAATGAAACAAATGACAAGGTTTAATTTCCAAAATACACAAGCAACTCTTACAACTCAATACCAGAAAAAACAACCCGATCAAAAAGTTGGAAAAAGTGCTTCTCTGGTGGTCCAGTGGGTAGAGAGTCTGCCTTGAAGCTCAAGGGGCACCAGTTCTATCCCTGGCCAGGGAAGATCACACGTGCTGCAGAGCAACTGGATCAGTGTGCTCAATTAAGAGCCAGCTCTCTGCAACAGGAGAAGCCACTGCAATGGGAGGCTCATAGAGGCCAAAAAATAAAGATGGTTGAAAATAAATAAATAAAAAACAATAAAATAAGTCAAAATTATTAAAAAAAAATTAAGAAAAGTAGAAAAAAGGCTTAAACAGACATCTCTCCAAAAAAGACATATAGACTAGCGAAAAACACATGAAAAGGTGCTCAAAACCCCTCATCATTAGAGGAATGCAAATTAAACTACAAAGAGATATCACCTCACACCTATCAGAATCGCCATTATCAAAAAAATCTACAAACAATAAATGTCAGAGAGGGTGTGAAGAAAAGGAAACCCTCATGCATTATTGGTGGGAATGTAAATTGATACAGTCACTATGGAAGGCAGTATAGAAATTACTTAAAAACTAGGAATAGAACTGTAATATGACCCAGCAATCCCACCACTAGGCACATGCCCTGAGGAAACAAAAATTGAAAAAGCACATATATCCCCTTGTTCATTGTAACACTGACAGTTGACAGTGGATAATGTCAACTACAAATTGACATTTACCAATTACATTGCCAATGACTGGACAACAAGTACATTTGCCTCTGCCTCTGCAGAGACAAGACCCTGTGTTGCTTAGAACTGTTTACCTTCAATACCTCCTGATGGAGATCAGGGTGGGGTAGAGGCACTCTGTGCTCCAAGGTGGGGCAGATCTTTAGATAGGTGGATGCCTTTTAGGAACGACCTTTATTATCTCAATCCTTGCATCTCCTCATATCTAGAAAAGTACTAAATTCCTTCATGATGAAGTTAGATCCTAATGATTAGCCGAAAACCCTTTGCAAAATGACTGTTTATTGGTATGAAACTCCCCTCTCCTAAAAATCTTATATACTAATCCTCCTCTGGATGCCTGTTTGGAGCAGTGTCTCAGAGCTATCTGAGGTGCTGCCTCACGGGCTGCAGTCCTAATTATGACCCCAATAAAACTTAAACCACAACTATTCTCTGGTGGTCCAGTGGGTAGAGAGTCTGCCTTGAAGCTCAAGGGCACCAGTTCTATCCCTGGCCAGGGAAGATCACACGTGCTGCAGAGCAACTGGATCAGTGTGCTCAATTAAGAGCCAGCTCTCTGCAACAGGAGAAGCCACTGCAATGGGAGGCTCATAGAGGCCAAAAAATAAAGATGGTTGAAAATAAATAAATAAAAAACAATAAAATAAGTCAAAATTATTAAAAAAAAATTAAGAAAAGTAGAAAAAAGGCTTAAACAGACATCTCTCCAAAAAAGACATATAGACTAGCGAAAAACACATGAAAAGGTGCTCAAAACCCCTCATCATTAGAGGAATGCAAATTAAACTACAAAGAGATATCACCTCACACCTATCAGAATCGCCATTATCAAAAAAATCTACAAACAATAAATGTCAGAGAGGGTGTGAAGAAAAGGAAACCCTCATGCATTATTGGTGGGAATGTAAATTGATACAGTCACTATGGAAGGCAGTATAGAAATTACTTAAAAACTAGGAATAGAACTGTAATATGACCCAGCAATCCCACCACTAGGCACATGCCCTGAGGAAACAAAAATTGAAAAAGCACATATATCCCCTTGTTCATTGTAACACTGACAGTTGACAGTGGATAATGTCAACTACAAATTGACATTTACCAATTACATTGCCAATGACTGGACAACAAGTACATTTGCCTCTGCCTCTGCAGAGACAAGACCCTGTGTTGCTTAGAACTGTTTACCTTCAATACCTCCTGATGGAGATCAGGGTGGGGTAGAGGCACTCTGTGCTCCAAGGTGGGGCAGATCTTTAGATAGGTGGATGCCTTTTAGGAACGACCTTTATTATCTCAATCCTTGCATCTCCTCATATCTAGAAAAGTACTAAATTCCTTCATGATGAAGTTAGATCCTAATGATTAGCCGAAAACCCTTTGCAAAATGACTGTTTATTGGTATGAAACTCCCCTCTCCTAAAAATCTTATATACTAATCCTCCTCTGGATGCCTGTTTGGAGCAGTGTCTCAGAGCTATCTGAGGTGCTGCCTCACGGGCTGCAGTCCTAATTATGACCCCAATAAAACTTAAACCACAACTATCAAGTTGTTCATCTTTTTTTAGTTGACAATAGGTTACTGTGAATTATGTCAGGTTCTTGATCTCCAAAGGAGAAGAATTCATATTGGGATCACAAAGACTTAACTTTGGTCACTCAGAGCTTTGTAAAGTAAAATTTATTAAGGAAAGAGGATGGAGAGAGAGCTTTAAGCACAGACACTGGAAAGGAGATAGAAGAGAACCCCCTTAGCTAGTTCAGGAAAGATAACTTGAATTTTCCAGTTGGTTGTTAAAACAATAGATCAAAAGAATATCTTAAGGTTGTAAAAGCCCTGTAGGCCCACACCCACAACATTAACATGAGATTAGCTAAAGGATAGTCTCAAGGCTTCAGGGCTAGGTGAGACTTTCCAATGTAAGGCCTTGCTAGGCCGGCAACATTAACATGAGGCGATTAACTTACTTTCAATATCAGTGTGATCTTTATCATAATAAGCATTTCAGGCTAGAAAATGTTTGCATTTCTTTCTAATTTTTGCTCCCCTTCTCTTTGGGACCAATTGGCCTCCTTATCAAATCTGCCAATTAACCCCTTTCAACACTATTTACAATAGCTAATCATGGAAGCAGTCTACATGTTCATCAACAGGTAAATGGATAAAGAAGCCATGGTACATATATACAAAAGTATATTATGCAGTCATAAAAGAGAAGTGCATTTGAGTCAGTTCTAATGAAGTCAATGAACCTCGAACCTATATATACAGAGTAAAGTAAATCAAGAAAGGATATATAAATATAGTATGTTAACACATACATATGGGATCTAGAAAGATGATACTGATGAGTTTATTTGCAGAGTACCAATGGAGAAACAGACATAGAGAAGAGACTTATGGAGATGGCTTTGAAGAGGGAGGAGAGGATGAAACATATAAAGAGTAACGTGGAAATTTGTACTGCCATATGCAAAATAGATAACCTATGGAAATTGTTGTAAGGGACCTCTCTTAAATCTTATATCTAATCCTCCTCTGGATCCGGGACAGTGTCTCAGAGCTATCTGAGGTGCTGCCTCACGGGCTGCAGTCCTAATTATGACCCCAATAAAACTTAAACCACAACTATCAAGTTGTTCATCTTTTTTTAGTTGACAATAGGTTACTGTGAATTATGTCAGGTTCTTGATCTCCAAAGGAGAAGAATTCATATTGGGATCACAAAGACTTAACTTTGGTCACTCAGAGCTTTGTAAAGTAAAATTTATTAAGGAAAGAGGATGGAGAGAGAGCTTTAAGCACAGACACTGGAAAGGAGATAGAAGAGAACCCCCTTAGCTAGTTCAGGAAAGATAACTTGAATTTTCCAGTTGGTTGTTAAAACAATAGATCAAAAGAATATCTTAAGGTTGTAAAAGCCCTGTAGGCCCACACCCACAACATTAACATGAGATTAGCTAAAGGATAGTCTCAAGGCTTCAGGGCTAGGTGAGACTTTCCAATGTAAGGCCTTGCTAGGCCGGCAACATTAACATGAGGCGATTAACTTACTTTCAATATCAGTGTGATCTTTATCATAATAAGCATTTCAGGCTAGAAAATGTTTGCATTTCTTTCTAATTTTTGCTCCCCTTCTCTTTGGGACCAATTGGCCTCCTTATCAAATCTGCCAATTAACCCCTTTCAACACTATTTACAATAGCTAATCATGGAAGCAGTCTACATGTTCATCAACAGGTAAATGGATAAAGAAGCCATGGTACATATATACAAAAGTATATTATGCAGTCATAAAAGAGAAGTGCATTTGAGTCAGTTCTAATGAAGTCAATGAACCTCGAACCTATATATACAGAGTAAAGTAAATCAAGAAAGGATATATAAATATAGTATGTTAACACATACATATGGGATCTAGAAAGATGATACTGATGAGTTTATTTGCAGAGTACCAATGGAGAAACAGACATAGAGAAGAGACTTATGGAGATGGCTTTGAAGAGGGAGGAGAGGATGAAACATATAAAGAGTAACGTGGAAATTTGTACTGCCATATGCAAAATAGATAACCTATGGAAATTGTTGTAAGACTCATGGAACTCACACAGGGGCTCTGTACAACCTGAAGGGGAAGGATGTGGAGGAAGATTGGAAGGAAGCTCAAGAGAGAAGGAACACATGTATACCTATGGCTGACTCATGATGATTTTTGGCAGAAAACAACAAAAGTCTGTAAAGTAATTATCCTTCAATTAAAAAAAAATGGAAAAGAAAAAAAAAATAATCCTAAAGTTCTGTTCACACTATTCCAGCAAATTTGGAAATCTCAGCAGTGGTCACAAGACTGGAAGTGTTCAATTTTCATTCCAATACCAAAGGACAATCCCAAAGAATGTTCCAACTACTATTGGAACAAGTTTGATCAAGTTTATGGTGAAAACCTTCAAGCTAGGTTTCAGCAGTATGAGAATCAAGAACCTCTAGACGTGAAAGCTGGATTTAGAAAAGGCAGAGGAACCAGAGATCAGATCACCAATATTTGTTGGCTCATGCAGAAAGCAAGAGACTTCTAGAAACATATTCCTTCCACTTCGTTTACTACAGTAATGTCTTTGTGTGGATCACAACGAACTGTGGATAATTCTTAAAGAGATGGGAATACTAAAAAACCTTACCATTCTCCTGAGAAATCTACAGATGGGTGAAGAAGCAACAGTTTGAACCACACATAGAAAAACTGAAGGGTTTATAATTGGGAAAGGAGTACAAAACTGTGTATTTTTACAATGCTTGTTTAAATTACATGCAAAGGAAATCATGAAAAATGCTGGGCTGGATGAAACACAAAATGGAATCAGGTTTGACAGGAGAAATAGTAATAACTCAGATATGCAAAAGGCAGAAAGTGAAGAGGAACCAAAGAACCTCTTGATAAAAGTGAAAAAGCTGGCTTAAAACTCAGCATTCATAAAAAGAAAATGGTGGCATTCTGTCCCATCACTACATAACAAGTATATAGAGAATAAATGGAAACTGAAATATTTATTTGCTTGGGCTCCAAAATCATTGCAGATCATGACTGCAGCCATGGAAATTGAAAAACAAAAAACAAAAAACAAAAAAACTTGTTCCTTGGAAGGAAAGTTAAAACAAATCTAGACATTAAAATGCAGAGACATGATTTTGATGACAGAGGTTCATATAGTTAAAATTATAGGTTTTCCAGTACTAATGTATGAATGTTAAAGTTGTACTATTAAGGCTGGGCACAAAAAATTGATGCTTTCAAATTGTGGTGTTGAAGAAGTCTTGAGATTCCCTTGAAATGTTAGGAGATCAAACAATTCAATCCTAAAGAAAATCAACCCTGAATATTCATTGGAAGGATAAATACAGAACCTGAAGCTCCAATATTTTGGCCATCTGATGCAAAGCATCCACTTATTAGAAAATACAATGGTGCTGGGAAAGATTGGGAAAAAAAAATAGGAAAATACAAGTGGACTTCAATTTTCATTAAAGGAACCAAGTTTTTAAAAAAATTTATCAAGTTTATGGTGAAAACCTTCAAGCTAGGTTTTAGCAGTATGAGAATCAAGAACCTCTAGACGTGAAAGCTGGATTTAGAAAAGGCAGAGGAACCAGAGATCAGATCACCAATATTTGTTGGCTCATGCAGAAAGCAAGAGACTTCTAGAAACATATTCCTTCCACTTTGTTTACTACAGTAATGTCTTTGTGTGGATCACAACGAACTGTGGATAATTCTTAAAGAGATGGGAATACTAAAAAACCTTACCATTCTCCTGAGAAATCTACAGATGGGTGAAGAAGCAACAGTTTGAACCACACATAGAAAAACTGAAGGGTTTATAATTGGGAAAGGAGTACAAAACTGTGTATTTTTACAATGCTTGTTTAAATTACATGCAAAGGAAATCATGAAAAATGCTGGGCTGGATGAAACACAAAATGGAATCAGGTTTGACAGGAGAAATAGTAATAACTCAGATATGCAAAAGGCAGAAAGTGAAGAGGAACCAAAGAACCTCTTGATAAAAGTGAAAAAGCTGGCTTAAAACTCAGCATTCATAAAAAGAAAATGGTGGCATTCTGTCCCATCACTACATAACAAGTATATAGAGAATAAATGGAAACTGAAATATTTATTTGCTTGGGCTCCAAAATCATTGCAGATCATGACTGCAGCCATGGAAATTGAAAAACAAAAAACAAAAAACAAAAAAACTTGTTCCTTGGAAGGAAAGTTAAAACAAATCTAGACATTAAAATGCAGAGACATGATTTTGATGACAGAGGTTCATATAGTTAAAATTATAGGTTTTCCAGTACTAATGTATGAATGTTAAAGTTGTACTATTAAGGCTGGGCACAAAAAATTGATGCTTTCAAATTGTGGTGTTGAAGAAGTCTTGAGATTCCCTTGAAATGTTAGGAGATCAAACAATTCAATCCTAAAGAAAATCAACCCTGAATATTCATTGGAAGGATAAATACAGAACCTGAAGCTCCAATATTTTGGCCATCTGATGCAAAGCATCCACTTATTAGAAAATACAATGGTGCTGGGAAAGATTGAAGGCAAAAGAAGAAGGGGTGGCACAGCATGAGATGGATAAATAGTATCACTGACTCAGTGGACTTGAATTTACACAGCTTCCAAAATATAGTGGTGGACGGGGAAGCATTTTTGCTTCAGTTGATGGGGTCACAATAAGTCAGACGTGACCTAGTGACTGAACAACAACATGGCTTTCTAGTCTTTAAATGTTATCATTATTATTTTTTGGGAGTGGGGTGGGGGGCAGGTTGGGGAGGGAGCATAGCGGGTGGGCGACTACTGTTGGTCTTTCATTTATCTATTTTCTTCCATCTTTGTTCTTTGGCCCGTGTGGGCCTCCCATTGCAGTGGCCTCTGTTGTTGCAGAGCACTGGCTCTGGGTGCACGTGCTCCAGAGCTCCGGCTCAGTAGTTGGACACATCGGTCCAGTTGCTCCGTGGCACTTGGGATCTTCCCAGGCCAGGGATCAAACCAGTGCCCCTTGCACTGCAAGGTGGTGTCCTTACCCACTGGACCACCAAGGAAGCCCTAAATGTTGTATTTCAATGAATATGACTTTTTAAATATATTTTTCATATTTTGGCTTTATGGTTATGAATTATGTCTAAGAAAGACATTTTATTCTTTCCAATTTTTTTTTCTTTTAAGTAAGAGCAAGAGGCTATTAGAACTTTTGTGTTTCTACCTTTATGTTAATCTCCAACACTGTAGCATATCATGCAGCAAATGCCTCAGTGGGCAGACTCAAATGTCTGGGTTTTTTTTTAGATTTTTATTTCCTTTTACTCTTATCTGCCTTGAAAGGACCAAATACCAATATCTATCTCCCAAATCATGTAAAATTTTCAAAGTTTTGCTCTCTTTTCTGCATGTTTTTTTCACACTCTAGAATTCAGTGAATGGTTCAAGAGAAAAAGCACCATTGATGCTTTCAAGGGGTTGAAGAAGTCTTGAGATTCCCTTGAAATGTTAGGAGATCAAACAATTCAATCCTAAAGAAAATCAACCCTGAATATTCATTGGAAGGATAAATACAGAACCTGAAGCTCCAATATTTTGGCCATCTGATGCAAAGCATCCACTTATTAGAAAATACAATGGTGCTGGGAAAGATTGAAGGCAAAAGAAGAAGGGGTGGCACAGCATGAGATGGATAAATAGTATCACTGACTCAGTGGACTTGAATTTACACAGCTTCCAAAATATAGTGGTGGACGGGGAAGCATTTTTGCTTCAGTTGATGGGGTCACAATAAGTCAGACGTGACCTAGTGACTGAACAACAACATGGCTTTCTAGTCTTTAAATGTTATCATTATTATTTTTTGGGAGTGGGGTGGGGGGCAGGTTGGGGAGGGAGCATAGCGGGTGGGCGACTACTGTTGGTCTTTCATTTATCTATTTTCTTCCATCTTTGTTCTTTGGCCCGTGTGGGCCTCCCATTGCAGTGGCCTCTGTTGTTGCAGAGCACTGGCTCTGGGTGCACGTGCTCCAGAGCTCCGGCTCAGTAGTTGGACACATCGGTCCAGTTGCTCCGTGGCACTTGGGATCTTCCCAGGCCAGGGATCAAACCAGTGCCCCTTGCACTGCAAGGTGGTGTCCTTACCCACTGGACCACCAAGGAAGCCCTAAATGTTGTATTTCAATGAATATGACTTTTTAAATATATTTTTCATATTTTGGCTTTATGGTTATGAATTATGTCTAAGAAAGACATTTTATTCTTTCCAATTTTTTTTTCTTTTAAGTAAGAGCAAGAGGCTATTAGAACTTTTGTGTTTCTACCTTTATGTTAATCTCCAACACTGTAGCATATCATGCAGCAAATGCCTCAGTGGGCAGACTCAAATGTCTGGGTTTTTTTTTAGATTTTTATTTCCTTTTACTCTTATCTGCCTTGAAAGGACCAAATACCAATATCTATCTCCCAAATCATGTAAAATTTTCAAAGTTTTGCTCTCTTTTCTGCATGTTTTTTTCACACTCTAGAATTCAGTGAATGGTTCAAGAGAAAAAGCACCATGTAGAATTCAGGGATATCATACATGAACATCTATCTCTCTGATATCTTGATGCCTCTATTCTTGATTCCTTCAGAAACTCTCTAGTACCTTCAAAATGATAGCAATTTTATTTATTTTTTCTAGTTATTATTGAGAGTATTTGTTTGTTATGAGCTATTTCATCCTAGTCCTATTTCAATTAACTTTTACAAACCCAAATGGGGTAAGTTCTATCAGAGACATTTAAAAGATAAGTGAACTCACATATAGTAATATAATATAACCATGGCCTCAATTACAATGAGGTGCAGATTTAAATCTCAAATTAAGTTCAACTATTTTTAAAAGTATTGCTATTAATATTATTCATTTTATCACCATGATATAGTGTTTCCACTTACCCTACATTTATGTTAAATTTTAAAACATATTTTTATAGTCCACATCTTAATAGGCATAATTAATAAAAGGCACATAAGAGGGAACTACAAAGAAGAGTAAACACAACAATCAGAATGGGAGAAAATATTTGTAGATGAAGCAATGGACAAAAGATTAATCTGCAAAAGTAAAGAAATAACTCATGGAGCTTAAGATTTTAAAAAAAGCAAAAAATGGGTAGAAGACATAAAAAAAATCTCACCAAAGAGTATGTGTATTGCCACCTTGATTATTTAACATATATGCAGAGTACATGATGTGAAATGCCAGGATAGATGAAGCAGAAGCTGGAATAAAGATTGCAGGAAGAAACATCAATAACCTCAGATATGCAGATGGACCACCAAGGAAGCCCTAAATGTTGTATTTCAATGAATATGACTTTTAAATATATTTTTCATATTTTGGCTTTATTTTTTTTCCCTTTTTTCCAATTTTTTTCTTTTAAGTAAGAGCAAGAGGCTATTAGAACTTTTGTGTTTCTACCTTTATGTTAATCTCCAACACTGTAGCATATCATGCAGCAAATGCCTCAGTGGGCAGACTCAAATGTCTGGGTTTTTTTTTAGATTTTTATTTCCTTTTACTCTTATCTGCCTTGAAAGGACCAAATACCAATATCTATCTCCCAAATCATGTAAAATTTTCAAAGTTTTGCTCTCTTTTCTGCATGTTTTTTTCACACTCTAGAATTCAGTGAATGGTTCAAGAGAAAAAGCACCATGTAGAATTCAGGGATATCATACATGAACATCTATCTCTCTGATATCTTGATGCCTCTATTCTTGATTCCTTCAGAAACTCTCTAGTACCTTCAAAATGATAGCAATTTTATTTATTTTTTCTAGTTATTATTGAGAGTATTTGTTTGTTATGAGCTATTTCATCCTAGTCCTATTTCAATTAACTTTTACAAACCCAAATGGGGTAAGTTCTATCAGAGACATTTAAAAGATAAGTGAACTCACATATAGTAATATAATATAACCATGGCCTCAATTACAATGAGGTGCAGATTTAAATCTCAAATTAAGTTCAACTATTTTTAAAAGTATTGCTATTAATATTATTCATTTTATCACCATGATATAGTGTTTCCACTTACCCTACATTTATGTTAAATTTTAAAACATATTTTTATAGTCCACATCTTAATAGGCATAATTAATAAAAGGCACATAAGAGGGAACTACAAAGAAGAGTAAACACAACAATCAGAATGGGAGAAAATATTTGTAGATGAAGCAATGGACAAAAGATTAATCTGCAAAAGTAAAGAAATAACTCATGGAGCTTAAGATTTTAAAAAAAGCAAAAAATGGGTAGAAGACATAAAAAAAATCTCACCAAAGAGTATGTGTATTGCCACCTTGATTATTTAACATATATGCAGAGTACATGATGTGAAATGCCAGGATAGATGAAGCAGAAGCTGGAATAAAGATTGCAGGAAGAAACATCAATAACCTCAGATATGCAGATGACACTACCTTCATCTCAGAAAATGAAGAGGAATTAGAGCCCCTTGAGGAAGGTGAAAGAGGTGAGTGAAAAGATGACTTAAAATTGAACATTCAAAAAATGAAGATCATGGCCTCCTTCCCATCACTTAATGGCAAATAGATGGGCAAACAATGGAAAGAGTGACAGATTTTATTTTCTTGGGCTCCAAAATCACTGTGTATCGTGACTAAAGTCCTGAAATTAAAATATGCTGGTGCTTTGGAAGAAAACCCTTGACAAACCTAGACATCATATTAAAAAGCAGGGACATTATTTTACTTACAAATATCCATCTAGTCAAAGCTATGGTTTATCCAGTAGTCATGTGAAGAGCTGGGCCTTAAAAAAGGCTCATCATGGAAGAATTAATGCCTTCAAACTGTGGTGCTGTACAAGACACTGGAGAGTCCCTTAGTCAGCAAGGAGAGCAGACCACTTAATTCTAAAGGAAATCAACCCCAAATATTAATTTGAAGGCCTAGCTGAAGCTGAAACTCCCATACTTTGGTCACCTGATGTGAAGAGACAACTCATTGGAAAATACCTTGATGCTGGGAAAGCTTGAAGGCAGGAGGAGAATGGGACAACATAGGATGAGCTGGTTGGATGGTATCATTGACTCAATGCTCATGAGTTTAAGCAAACTCCAGGAGATGGTGAAGGACAGATAAGTCTGGCATGCTGCAGTCCATGAGATCAAAAAGAGTGAGTGAACAATAACAAGCAAAGAAGACACAGATGGCTAAAAGGCACATGAAAAGATGCTCAACATCACTCATTTAGAGAAATGCAAATCAAAACTGCAATGAGGTATCACATCATGTTAGTCAGAATAACGGTCATCAAAAATCTATGAACCATACATGCTAGAGAGTGTGTAGAGGAAAGGGAATCCTCCTACTCTATTGCTAGGAATGTAAATTGATACACAGACATTGTTGGAAACAGTATGGACAGTATTTAAAATACATAAATTTAGAGTCACCATATGATCCAGCATTCTCACTACTGGGCACATACCCTGAGGAAACCCATAATTCATAGAAAACGCATATATCTCGATGTTCATTGCAGCACTATTTGCAATAGCCAGGAAATGGAAGCATCCTAGATGTTCATCAATAGATGAATGCATAAAGAAGGTGTGGTACATATTTACAATGGGTTATTCTTCACCTGTAACAAGGAGAAAAATTGAGTCATTTGTAATTAGGTGGATGAATCTACAGTATGTTGTCAGAGTGAAGTAATTCAGAAAGAGAAAAACAACTAGTATATACTAATGCATATGCATGAAATCTAGAAAAATGTTATCAATGAACCTTTTTTCATGGCAGGAATAGAAAAACAGATGTAGAGAATGGATTTTTGGACCAAGGAGCTGAAAGAAAATATGGAACAAATTGAGGGAGTAGGACTGACATATATACATTACCATGTATAAAATAGATAGCTAGTGAGTAAATACTGTATGGTACAATTCAGTGTTCTGTCATGATCTACAGGGTTTGGATGTGGGGATAGGACCAAGTCTCATGAGGGAGGGGATATGTGTCTATCATATAGCTGATTCACATTGTTGTACCTAGCTGAAGCTGAAACTCCCATACTTTGGTCACCTGATGTGAAGAGACAACTCATTGGAAAATACCTTGATGCTGGGAAAGCTTGAAGGCAGGAGGAGAATGGGACAACATAGGATGAGCTGGTTGGATGGTATCATTGACTCAATGCTCATGAGTTTAAGCAAACTCCAGGAGATGGTGAAGGACAGATAAGTCTGGCATGCTGCAGTCCATGAGATCAAAAAGAGTGAGTGAACAATAACAAGCAAAGAAGACACAGATGGCTAAAAGGCACATGAAAAGATGCTCAACATCACTCATTTAGAGAAATGCAAATCAAAACTGCAATGAGGTATCACATCATGTTAGTCAGAATAACGGTCATCAAAAATCTATGAACCATACATGCTAGAGAGTGTGTAGAGGAAAGGGAATCCTCCTACTCTATTGCTAGGAATGTAAATTGATACACAGACATTGTTGGAAACAGTATGGACAGTATTTAAAATACATAAATTTAGAGTCACCATATGATCCAGCATTCTCACTACTGGGCACATACCCTGAGGAAACCCATAATTCATAGAAAACGCATATATCTCGATGTTCATTGCAGCACTATTTGCAATAGCCAGGAAATGGAAGCATCCTAGATGTTCATCAATAGATGAATGCATAAAGAAGGTGTGGTACATATTTACAATGGGTTATTCTTCACCTGTAACAAGGAGAAAAATTGAGTCATTTGTAATTAGGTGGATGAATCTACAGTATGTTGTCAGAGTGAAGTAATTCAGAAAGAGAAAAACAACTAGTATATACTAATGCATATGCATGAAATCTAGAAAAATGTTATCAATGAACCTTTTTTCATGGCAGGAATAGAAAAACAGATGTAGAGAATGGATTTTTGGACCAAGGAGCTGAAAGAAAATATGGAACAAATTGAGGGAGTAGGACTGACATATATACATTACCATGTATAAAATAGATAGCTAGTGAGTAAATACTGTATGGTACAATTCAGTGTTCTGTCATGATCTACAGGGTTTGGATGTGGGGATAGGACCAAGTCTCATGAGGGAGGGGATATGTGTCTATCATATAGCTGATTCACATTGTTGTATAGCTGAAGCTAACACAACATTGTAAAACAATATTTTCAATTTAAAGTTTTTTGAAGGAAAGAGACTTTATTTTTAAAATTTATTTTCCCCTTCTTTTTTGAAATATAATTGATATACAAAATTGTGCAACTTTAATGTGTACATAATACTTTCACTTACATATGTTTTGAATTGATTACCACAGTATATTTACTTAAATATCATTAGCTTATATAGGGCTTTCCTGGTGGATTAGCCAGTAAAGTGTTAGTCTGCCTATTCAGGGAACCTGGGTTTCATTCCTGGGTCAGAAAGATTCCTGGGAGAAGGGAACAATTGCCCACTCCAATATTTTTGCCTGGAGAATTCCATAGCAGAGGATCATGATAGTGTACAACATAATAGCTTCACATACACATATAGTGAATTGATAACAATAAATTTAGTTAACATCCATTAGTTTATATAGCTACCAAAAGCTTTTAAAAGATAGTTTTGTTATGGGCCTCCCTGGTGGTCCAGTGGGTGAGGAGTCCACCTTGCAGTGCGAGGGTCACTGGTTCAATCCCTGGCCAGGGAAGATTCCACATGCCGCCCAGCGGCTGGACCGGTGTGTCCAATTATGAGCCAGCGTTCTGGAGCTCATGCATCCAGAGCCGGTGCTCTGTAATGAGAGAGGCCACTGCAGTGGGAGACCCACACAGGCCAGAGAGTAAGGATAGATGAAAATAAATAAATAAAAAACCAATAAAAGATGCCAAGGTTTTTTTTTTTTTTTTTAATGTTAGAAAGTTAGTCTTGTTCTTGTAATGAGGGCATTTAGAATTTATTTTCTTAACAACTTAACATTTAGCATACAACAGCGTTAACTGTCACATCCCCAGTACTTATTTATCTTCCTACTGGAAGTTTTTGCCTGACGAAATGTTTGCAAAAAAATACTGCACATTTTGCCTTGACTTTCAACTCAGTAATTTTTGATATTTTGAACTATGTGATGGTATCTCTCAACTTTCACTTTTTTGTATAAGTCAGAACTGATGGAAGATGAGATTGGAATTTGTAGCATGTAGTATGACACAGTATCATATTTAAGTGAGTAAAATAAAAGGCGATACACTTCCTTGCCTATTCTGAGCTTCACCTGCATCAGGATTTCTTTACTGGGAACTACTGAAAGTCCATGGATAATTCTTTATTCAGTAACAGCTAGCCTGTGCACTGGTGGATGTTTAATAGCATCCCAGGTCTTTGCACACTAGATGCCAGAAACATCCCCCAGATGTAAGAAACAGCTGTGTTTCCAGACAATACTGTTACCTGGGAGATAAGATAACCCCTAGTTGACAACAGTTGACCTATAGTGAAAGATAATTTTGAACAATGCATGCCACCTACATCGAACTCATATTTTTCTTCCTTGTTGCTTGAAGTTTTAAATACAACTTCGTTTGTTTTCCAGATTCCCACTAAATCTGGTGGACCATGAAACTTAAATTCAATATGATACATGCAGTGAGATATGCACACTCAAAATAAGACAAAGTAGTGGATAATCAGTAACAAGTGTGTCTTTAGTTATGTCCTTCTGTGAATAGAAATTTATAAAACAATAAATAAGCTGCCAAGCTTGGCAAACATAGACTTGTTTTTCGTGATTCCCTACTGTGTGCTTAGGGAAAATAGTTTAATGCTTTTTGTACTTTTATCCAAATTTAGTAAAAAACAATATGAATCTTTCTCTATTCCTTTTCTAGTTCCTGACCTACCACATCATTATTCTTTTTCTTGCCAGCATAAAGAGTTTTGCTTTCTCTTTCAATAGGGTTGAAAACTGACACGCTGAAATTCTGGGGGAAAAAAGTGCTCTGAATTTATTTCAACAAAGCAGGAGTACTTGAGATCCTGATATGTGCAAGAATATTTCACCTCAGAATCAGTTCAACTACCAAATAATTCCATGCATCTCCTTCAAGGTAGCAACTATTGCTTTTTTGTCTATTTATTTATAACCCTACTCACTCACTCAGTTGTGTCTGACTCTGTGTCTGCCTTTGGATGGTAGCCCACCAGGCTCTCTGTCCGTGGGACTTTTCAGGCAAGAATACTGGAGTGGGTTGCTATTTCCTCCTCCAGGGCACCTTCCAGACCCAGAGATTGAACACTGCTCTCCTGCAGTATATATTTAAAGTGAGTAAAATAAAAGGCGATACATTTTATTCTGAGCTTCACCTGCATCAGGATTTCTTTACTGGGAACTACTGAAAGTCCATGGATAATTCTTTATTCAGTAACAGCTAGCCTGTGCACTGGTGGATGTTTAATAGCATCCCAGGTCTTTGCACACTAGATGCCAGAAACATCCCCCAGATGTAAGAAACAGCTGTGTTTCCAGACAATACTGTTACCTGGGAGATAAGATAACCCCTAGTTGACAACAGTTGACCTATAGTGAAAGATAATTTTGAACAATGCATGCCACCTACATCGAACTCATATTTTTCTTCCTTGTTGCTTGAAGTTTTAAATACAACTTCGTTTGTTTTCCAGATTCCCACTAAATCTGGTGGACCATGAAACTTAAATTCAATATGATACATGCAGTGAGATATGCACACTCAAAATAAGACAAAGTAGTGGATAATCAGTAACAAGTGTGTCTTTAGTTATGTCCTTCTGTGAATAGAAATTTATAAAACAATAAATAAGCTGCCAAGCTTGGCAAACATAGACTTGTTTTCGTGATTCCCTACTGTGTGCTTAGGGAAAATAGTTTAATGCTTTTTGTACTTTTATCCAAATTTAGTAAAAAACAATATGAATCTTTCTCTATTCCTTTTCTAGTTCCTGACCTACCACATCATTATTCTTTTTCTTGCCAGCATAAAGAGTTTTGCTTTCTCTTTCAATAGGGTTGAAAACTGACACGCTGAAATTCTGGGGGAAAAAAGTGCTCTGAATTTATTTCAACAAAGCAGGAGTACTTGAGATCCTGATATGTGCAAGAATATTTCACCTCAGAATCAGTTCAACTACCAAATAATTCCATGCATCTCCTTCAAGGTAGCAACTATTGCTTTTTTGTCTATTTATTTATAACCCTACTCACTCACTCAGTTGTGTCTGACTCTGTGTCTGCCTTTGGATGGTAGCCCACCAGGCTCTCTGTCCGTGGGACTTTTCAGGCAAGAATACTGGAGTGGGTTGCTATTTCCTCCTCCAGGGCACCTTCCAGACCCAGAGATTGAACACTGCTCTCCTGCATTGTAGGTGGGTTACTTTACCCATTGAGTCATTGGAAATACAGTACCTAACATGCAGTGAAACTAATACTAGTAAATATCTCCCAAGAATGTTCATGACTACAATGAATAATAAATATGCAAATATTCAAATATCATATTATCAACATTAATGTCTAGGAAAACACAAATATGAATTCACATACATGCACACACAGGAGCACACACATGACACACTTTCAGGACACTGTGATGTGGCTTTCTATCATAAGAAGAACTTAATGTCCCAAGTATAGCTCATTCCATTATTGGAGGCAGCCAGTGAAGAGTATTTTGGAGTTTATATTGTATAATCATAATAACTCTATACTGGTTATTCTTATACTCTCTAGTAGATAATCATTTGTCATTTTAAAATTATACACAGAATACAAAGGCAGAAATCGAGACATATTGCTCCTGATAAATCTAGACATATTGCAGTATGAGAGACAAAGAAGCAATGCTGAAAATAGTTATGAATGCCTCACAATAATCGAAGGACAAATAAGAAGTATATTCTGTAATAAACACAAGGTCAAACTTCCCTATCTCAAAGAAAAGAATGAATCAGCATATTGTTTACTGAAATAGACAGTACTAATAAAAATTTGTTTTTAAATCAAAGGAGAAAAGAGTAGTTAATGTATAAATCTATATATCTTAGCTATACATGTTTTCTTTTTCTTTTTAAATATGTCATATGCCTTTTTTTCCAATATAACCAATAAGCATAAGTGCCAAGATACACAAAGCAAAATATATATATAAAGTTATTATACACAAGAATACTGTTATAAATATCAATACTTCATGGTCCATTCAGGTCCATATTAGTCCATTTAGGTTGCTCTAAAAGAATATCATAGACTGGGAAGCTCAAAACAACTGAAGTATATTTTTCAAAGTTTTAGAGGTTAGAGATTCAAGAGAAGGGTGCTAATATAATTCAGTTCTGGTCAGAAATTTTGGAGGGCTTGCCGATGGCTGTATCTTCAAATGGCAGAGAATAGAGAGAAACATTTTTTTAGACAACAATCCTGTTCATGAAGCTTAGCACATTCATGATCTCAGCTAATCCTAACTACCTTCCAAAGGCCTGACCTTCTGATACTATTACTTTGGGGGAAGGGTTCAAAACTGAGTTTGGAGGGTCACAAACCTTTTGCCCATAGCCTCAGGCTTACTTGGTGACTCAGATGCCAAAAAGTCTGCCTGCAATGCAGGAGACCTGGGTTCTATCCTTGGGTTGAGAAGATCCCCTGGAAAAGGGAATGGCAACCCACTCCAGCATTCTCACCTGGAAAATTCCGTGGACAGAAGAGCCTGGCAGGCTGCAGTTCATGGGGTTACAGAGTCAGACATGACTGAACAACTTTCAATTCACTTTTTCACTACATATGGTTGTTATTGGGTTTGGGATTAGCCATACTCTACTGACTACTATCTAATTACATATATTTGCATTTTCATGTCTCTGTTTGTACTGTTACTCTTCCTGGAAACATATTAAGCCTTTCTTAAAATATAAATTAAAAATCAATCCATGAATAAGTGCATCTTTTCTTGATAATGTTTTTGAGTCATCATCTTAGATTATATTTCTTTCTAATTTCCTTCCTATGAACTCCCAATGAATTTTCTTCAGAAACTTAGCATGGCACACACTATATGGACTTTCAGTTGGTTGTTCACTTGCCTGCCTCTCCATATTATCTACAGATAGGTGTAATTACCTATTGCAACCATTGGGATTAGATTAACCTTGATCCTACTACATATTAAGAAGTTCATAAATAAGTAGATACAGAAAGAACAGAAGGAAAAAAAAGACGAATGAGAAACACTGAGTGCTTAGTATAAACTCACAGGCTAATCATGATGGCCCACCAAACATCAGTACAACATACTTTGGAAGTCCTTTGTTTTTCATAAACAAAGACAGGTTACCCTAAATATAAGATTAGCTTTAAAAAAGGTTGCCTATTCTGAGAACAGAGTAAAATATTAAAAGGTATAAACTAAATAAAATGTATAAATACAATGTGATTCTCTATAAATGAACAAAATCCAAACCATATCATGTTATTTAATTCTCAATTTAGCAGATTATCTAACAAACCTCTAGAACAGGAATTTAGTTCTAAGTATAAAATATTATTTTGTGTAAAACACACCATCCATGGATCATTGTTCTACTTACATCAGAACTGCCTTATTAAATCCTCCAGTTAGGGGTTGTTTGCACCTAGATACCTAAAAAAGTTAATCCAGCTGGCTGTGCAGTTAATATTTAGTTGCATGAGCCTAAAGTTGACAATATATTGACCTCGGCATTTGATGCCACTTCTAACATGCTTTTCAGTGCTAATATTTTGCAAAGTAAGCTGAATTTTTAATTGTTTTATGATTTCTTAATTTAAAGGTAGCTCTGAGGTTACATTGAATCTAACAATCTTTCCCAGACAAACTGGGGGATATTAGCATATTGAAGTTCTAATGTTAATCAAAAACCTTTCTTGGTATTTAATAAGATTTTTACCCCTATAACCTCATAAGCTGATGGAAGCTTTAAGGGCTGACATTTACTCTGGAAGGGGCAGGATTCTAGTTTGCTGTAGAGACAAACCTTTGCAAAATAAACAGTACCAGGCAACTATTTTTAACCAAACTATTGATACCTAGAGTAAGATGCTTACATTCGTTTTTTTTCCCCAAATTGTGCAATTGCTCTGTTTATCTTATCTTTGAGGAAAGTTCAAAAGATAAACAAACTATTTTTGCTCAGATGCATTTCAAAATCAAAGGATTTTCTCTATCCCTTCAAAGATGAGAGGAGAAATATAGACAGTAGAATAAGACTTCAGTTCAATTCAGTTGCTCAGTCATGTCCAACTCTTTGCAACCCTGTGTACTGCAACTGTGCGATCCAGGCTTCTGGTCCTGCGCCATTACCCAGAACTAGCTCAAACTCATGTCCACTGACACAGTGATACCATCCAACCATCCTGTCCTCTGTTGTACCCTTCTTCTTCCGTCTTCTATTTTTCCCAGAATCAGGGCCTTTTCCAAAGAATTGTATCTTTGCATTTGCTGGCCAATGTATTGGAGTTTCAGCTTCAGCATAAGGCCTTTCAAAGAATATTTATTTTCCTTAAGTATTGACTGGATTCAATACGGTCTTGCAGTCCAATGGACTATCAAGTGTCTTCGCCAATACCAGAGTTCAAATGCATCAAACTCTTCCTGACCTACATACAGGTTTCTTAGGAGGCAGGTAAGGTGGTCTGGTATTCCCAATTCTTGACAAATGTTTCATTTTTGTGATCCAAATAGTCAAAAACCTTAGAGTAGTCAATGTAGCAAAAGCAAGTGTTTTTTCTGGATTTCTTTTGCCTTTTCTGTGATCTATCTGATGTTGGCAAAATATTCTTTGATTCCTCTTCCTTTTTTTAAATCCAGCTTGTAAATCTGGAAGTTCTTGGTTCAATACGTTGAAGTCTATCTTGGAGGATTTTGGGCATGACTTTGTCAGAATGAGAAATGCGTGCAAATATGTTTTAGTTTGAATATCCTTTGACACTGCCCTTCTTTAATATTGGAATGGAAATTGACATTTTCTGGTCCTGTGGCCATTGCTGAGTTTTGCAAATTTGCTGACATATTTGGTGAAGGACTTAAAAAGTATCATCTATTAATGTTTGAAATAGCTCATCTGGTATCCCATCACCTCCACTAGCTTTATTTGTATTGATGCTTCCTACAGCTCACTTGACTTCACACATTAGAATGTCTGGCTCTATGTGCGTGATCACCCCATCATGGACATCCATGTCATTAAGATATTTTTTTTGTGTAGTTCTTCTCTGTATTTTTGCAATTTCTTTGAAATATCTTTGGCTTCTGCTAGGTCCATAACAGTTCTGCACTATATTGTTCCCATCTATGCATGAAATGGTCCCTTGGTATCTTCAAGACAGTAGAATAAGACTTCAGTTCAATTCAGTTGCTCAGTCATGTCCAACTCTTTGCACCTTTACTCCTTAAGCTCAAACTCAATGTCCACTGACACAGTGATACCATCCAACCATCCTGTCCTCTGTTGTACCCTTCTTCTTCCGTCTTCTATTTTTCCCAGAATCAGGGCCTTTTCCAAAGAATTGTATCTTTGCATTTGCTGGCCAATGTATTGGAGTTTCAGCTTCAGCATAAGGCCTTTCAAAGAATATTTATTTTCCTTAAGTATTGACTGGATTCAATACGGTCTTGCAGTCCAATGGACTATCAAGTGTCTTCGCCAATACCAGAGTTCAAATGCATCAAACTCTTCCTGACCTACATACAGGTTTCTTAGGAGGCAGGTAAGGTGGTCTGGTATTCCCAATTCTTGACAAATGTTTCATTTTTGTGATCCAAATAGTCAAAAACCTTAGAGTAGTCAATGTAGCAAAAGCAAGTGTTTTTTCTGGATTTCTTTTGCCTTTTCTGTGATCTATCTGATGTTGGCAAAATATTCTTTGATTCCTCTTCCTTTTTTTAAATCCAGCTTGTAAATCTGGAAGTTCTTGGTTCAATACGTTGAAGTCTATCTTGGAGGATTTTGGGCATGACTTTGTCAGAATGAGAAATGCGTGCAAATATGTTTTAGTTTGAATATCCTTTGACACTGCCCTTCTTTAATATTGGAATGGAAATTGACATTTTCTGGTCCTGTGGCCATTGCTGAGTTTTGCAAATTTGCTGACATATTTGGTGAAGGACTTAAAAAGTATCATCTATTAATGTTTGAAATAGCTCATCTGGTATCCCATCACCTCCACTAGCTTTATTTGTATTGATGCTTCCTACAGCTCACTTGACTTCACACATTAGAATGTCTGGCTCTATGTGCGTGATCACCCCATCATGGACATCCATGTCATTAAGATATTTTTTTTGTGTAGTTCTTCTCTGTATTTTTGCAATTTCTTTGAAATATCTTTGGCTTCTGCTAGGTCCATAACAGTTCTGCACTATATTGTTCCCATCTATGCATGAAATGGTCCCTTGGTATCTCAAATTTTCTTGAAGGAATCTCTAGTCTTTTCAATTCTATTATTTTCCTACACTTCTTTGCACTGTTCACCTGGAGAGGCTTTCTCATCTCTCCTTGCTGTTCTTTAGATCTTTACATTCAAACAGTAATAACTTTCCTTTTCCCCTTTGTCTTTCAATATCTTATTTCTTCAGCTATTTCTAAGGCCTCCTCAGACAACCATTTTGCCTTTTGGCATTTCTTGTTCTTGAGCATGGTTTTGATCATGACTTTCTGTACAATGCTATGAACTTCTGTCCATAGTTCTTCAGACATTCTGTCTGTATAACACCCTGAATCTATTTATCACTTCCACTGGATAATTATTAAGAATTTGATTTAGTTCATACCTGAATTTTCTGGTGGTTTTCCCTACTTTTTTCAATTTAAGTCCGATTTGTCTAATAAGTAGTTCATGATATGAGCCACAGTCAGGTCTTTGTCCTGTTTATATTGACTGAATAGAGCCTATGCACCTTTGGCTGCAAAAAAAAAAACATTTTCAATTTGATATCAATATTGACTGCCTGGTAATGTCCATGTGTAGAATCATCTTTTGTGTTGTTTCAAGATGGTATTTGATATGACCAGGGCATTCTGTTAGCAAATCTCTGTCATCCTTTGCCCTTCTTCATTTTGTACTCCAAGGCCAAACTTGCCTATTACTCCAGGTATCTCATGACTTCTTACTTTTGCATTCCAGTTCCTAATGATGAAAAGGACATCTTTTTTGGTGTTAGTTCTAGAAGATCTTGTAGGTTCATAGAACCATTCAACTTCAGTTTGCTTACCATTGGTAGTTGGGTCATAGGTTTGAATAACTGTGATATTGAATAATTTGATTTTGAAACAAAGAGATCATTCTATTATTTTTGATATTGCATGTAAGTACTGCATTTCAAATTCTTCTGTTGAATATGAGGGCTACTCCATTTCTTCTAGGGGATTCTTCCCCACAGTAGAAGATATAACGGTGATCTGAATTAAATTCACTCTTTATTGTCAACTTTAGTTCACTGATTCCAAAATGTCATGTTTACTCTTGCCATCTTCTGTTTGACCATTTTCAGTTTACCTTGATTCACGGACCTAACATTACAGGTTTCTATGCAATATTTTTATACATAGCACCCAACTTTACTTTCACCACCAGGCATATCCACACCCAGGTGTTGTTTCTGTTTTGGCTTAATCTCTTCAGTCCTTCTTGAGCGATTTCTATCCTCTTTTGCAGAAGCATATTGGGCACCTACCAACTTGGGGAGTTCATCTTTCTGAGTCTTTTTTTTTTTTTTTTCCTTTTTATACTGTCCATGGAGTTCTCAAGGGGAGAATGCCAAAGTGATTTGTCTTTCCTTTCTCCAGTGGACCACGTTTTGTTGGAACTCTCCACCATGACCCATCCAACTTGGGTTGCACTGCATGACACTACATGGTCCATAATTTAGTTGAGTTAGACAGAGCTATGATCCATGTGATCAGTTTGTGATAGTTTTCTCTGATTGTGGTTTTCATTCTGTCTGTCCTCTGATGGATGAGATTAAGAGTCTTGTGGAAGTTTCCTGATAGGAGGGACTGGCTGCAGGGAAACTGGGGTCTTACGGTGGGCAAGTCCATGTTCAGTATATCTTCAATCCAAATATCTCTTGATGGGTGTGGCTAAGTTACCTCTCTGTAGTTTGACCTGAAAGCCAAACTATGATAGGGGTAATAGTGACCTTCCCCCAAAGGACGTATTCCATCATGCTGCACCAGCACTGCAGTTTTCGATGCCTGTGATCCTACAGCAGGGCACTATCGACCTATGCTTCCACCAAAGACTGCCAAACACTCAGAGGCAAGTCTGGCTCAGTCTTTTGTTGGGTCACTGCTCCTTTATCCTGGGTCCTGGTGCACAAAGGCATTGTTTGTGTTCTCCAGAGTCTGTTTCGCAGTCCTGCTCAGTGACTCTATAGTATAGCTAATGGCTAACTTCTCCAAGTGGATTTATGCCACATGTGGCACATTCTCAGCTGCTATAAGCTACTACTCACCAGGGCTTCCAGGGGAGGCCCTCAGACACTAGAAGACAGGCCTGGTTCAGCCTTTTGGGGAGGTTATTGTTCCTTTTCTTAAGTCTTGGTGAGCACAAGATTTTGTTTGCACCCTCCCAGCATTCACTCTTTATTGTCAACTTTAGTTCACTGATTCCAAAATGTCATGTTTACTCTTGCCATCTTCTGTTTGACCATTTTCAGTTTACCTTGATTCACGGACCTAACATTACAGGTTTCTATGCAATATTTTTATACATAGCACCCAACTTTACTTTCACCACCAGGCATATCCACACCCAGGTGTTGTTTCTGTTTTGGCTTAATCTCTTCAGTCCTTCTTGAGCGATTTCTATCCTCTTTTGCAGAAGCATATTGGGCACCTACCAACTTGGGGAGTTCATCTTTCTGAGTCTTTTTTTTTTTTTTTTCCTTTTTATACTGTCCATGGAGTTCTCAAGGGGAGAATGCCAAAGTGATTTGTCTTTCCTTTCTCCAGTGGACCACGTTTTGTTGGAACTCTCCACCATGACCCATCCAACTTGGGTTGCACTGCATGACACTACATGGTCCATAATTTAGTTGAGTTAGACAGAGCTATGATCCATGTGATCAGTTTGTGATAGTTTTCTCTGATTGTGGTTTTCATTCTGTCTGTCCTCTGATGGATGAGATTAAGAGTCTTGTGGAAGTTTCCTGATAGGAGGGACTGGCTGCAGGGAAACTGGGGTCTTACGGTGGGCAAGTCCATGTTCAGTATATCTTCAATCCAAATATCTCTTGATGGGTGTGGCTAAGTTACCTCTCTGTAGTTTGACCTGAAAGCCAAACTATGATAGGGGTAATAGTGACCTTCCCCCAAAGGACGTATTCCATCATGCTGCACCAGCACTGCAGTTTTCGATGCCTGTGATCCTACAGCAGGGCACTATCGACCTATGCTTCCACCAAAGACTGCCAAACACTCAGAGGCAAGTCTGGCTCAGTCTTTTGTTGGGTCACTGCTCCTTTATCCTGGGTCCTGGTGCACAAAGGCATTGTTTGTGTTCTCCAGAGTCTGTTTCCGCAGTCCTGCTCAGTGACTCTATAGTATAGCTAATGGCTAACTTCTCCAAGTGGATTTATGCCACATGTGGCACATTTCTCAGCTGCTATAAGCTACTACTCACCAGTGCTTCCAGAGGAGGCACTCAGACACTAGAAGACAGGCCTGGTTCAGCCTTTTGGGGAGGTTATTGTTCCTTTTCTTAAGTCTTGGTGAGCACAAGATTTTGTTTGCACCCTCCCAGCATCTCGGTGGGTATGAGTTATGATTTTAAAATGTTCCTACCTTCTTGTTATGGCTTCTTCTTTGACTCTGGATGCAGGGCCCAACAATCTCTTGTTCATGATTGCTCAGGAGGGATCCAACAATCTCTTATTGATGGCTGTTCAGCAGCTAGTTGCAATTTTGGTGTTCTTGCAGAAGATGAGTGCATGTTTTTGTACCAAGCCATCTTGTTGCCTCAGAATAAGACTCACCTGTGTGCACTTGGTCTTTCTGATAATCAGACATCTGTATAAGGAGGTATAATTATTTATTATTGGGTGAATGCTCACCTAAACAGTAATCACATCTATTATGTGTCTTGAGATGGCAGAATTCATATTTATCAGACATATCTATTTCTGTATCTCATGTAGTACTTCACTCAAACAATCCATAAGAAATTATCGCATATAATGAAAACCACAAGGCACCTGGATATGGGAAACATGTGTAGCATAGAACACCCAGTGAATTGCTAGTCTTTGTGAAACTTTGCAAGGCACTCTGTTTTATTAGAGATATAGTTTTAGTTAGTTCAGTTCTTTCAACTCAGAGAGAGGTTGTGATCTCATATTAGTGTCTCCTTCGTAATTAAATAATAATGAGGTAGATATAGTCAAACAAAACTATAAATTACTCTCAGTTGGTAGTATATCAAGCCTTAATAAAATAATACATTTAAATACTCTTAGTATGAGGATACACTATATACTCATAAAAAATTTTGACATTTTCTCCACAGATGAATTCTGAATCTTTTATTTATTGCCTCTTTAAATAAATGCTGTATGCATACTTAGGAAAATAACATTTGATACTAATGTCAAGAGACAGTGTAACTCAAAAGGGGATTTGTGAGCTTTTATATCATGGATGTCTCATTTCCAGATCATAAATTTGACTAAGCCTCAACTTTCAGTAAGTGCAAATTTATTACTAATAATTCATCTTAAGAAATGTCATTCATGTAACTTGAACAGACATAAAACAAACTATAAAGTGCACACTAAGTTCTGACAGTCACTTCTAGATATCTTCACTAGAATAGGCAGAATTCATATTTATTAGACATATTTAATTCTGTATCTCATGTAGGACTTCACTCAAAACATCTGTAAGAGATTGTCACATATAACGAAAACCACAAGGCACCTGGATATAGGAAATGCATATGTTAACTCAGACAGGAGTTAACTCTTTCATTTAATAGTCAATGAACAAATAATCTAGAATATACTTTTTCCACCCATAAATAGTAGAAAAAAGCAACAAACATAAGTTTGAGTCATTGTTAGCCTTCAGTAATCTAGTACAAAGGAAATATTTATGAGAAATCTCAGGCCCAACTTAAATTGAGAGAGAAGAAAAGTATGTGAAACTAAAAATCCATTTAGTTTCAAATGGATTTTCTTCATATATAATCAAGAATGATAAATTTATTGGTACAGAGTGAGTTTACAAAATTGTCCTTTGTTGCTATAGATATTCCAGTATGTGTGTATATGTACACACATATATCTATGCATGAATGCATGTATGGAATATTCTTTATAGATTATGACTGCAATTACTATAAACAAGTTCTTTAGATGTCATCCCTAAAATTCTAAAATAACAAAAAACAAACTTTAGTTCCTTGCAGGCATATGTGTAGATATATATGTGTACACATGTGTGCACATGCACAAAATCACACACACATACTCACACACACTCTTGCCTGGTTGGATAGTATTTGTATGTGTATCAAAGAATGAAGTTTATGCTGCTCTAAGTATAAAAGCCTAAGGAAGTGCAACCTCTTACAAAAATATGTTTGGGTATAACACATGTATAGCCCAGCTACTAAATACATCAGCTTTGGAGTTAGACTCAGGGGTTTCAATGCAGCTTGCCACACAGCATCCTTGTGACTACAAAAAAATGCAATGCGTTTTTAATCTAATTCATAGTGTTCTGATGTGTAAAAATTTGAAAAGTGAAAATAACAATGGCTCAGTCATGTCCAAATATCTGTGACCCCATGAACTGTGGCCTGCCAGACTCCTCTGTCCATGGAATTCTCTAGCCATGACTACTGGACAGGGCTTGCAATTTACTAACATCATAAAGCTGTCATGAGGATTAAGAGAAATAATATTTACCAAGTACTTAGTGCAATATAATTATACCTGAAGTTGAGCAAATATTCAATACAATAAATATAAACTAAATTTACAAAAATGTTTTCTCTCTGCCCATTAAAATAAATTCACTATTAGTTTGATATTTCACTTTTGAACATATATTTTAATTTTATTATTTTTATTTGTTTTTAGAAAATTTATTAAACTTTTCTAAGTTTCCTGCATTGTGATAGCAAACATTTGACAACGGCTGTCAAAACAAATACAGTTCTTTCATTATTGAGCTTGCAAAGTGAAGAGAATGACACAATAATTACATAAATATGTGACTAAAAACTGTATGAAAATTACATAAGGATGGTTTGCACTATTTTAGTTTTTGAAAGGCATTTTGTGTTATTACATTTTGTGTCCATTAACAACTAACATAATATATTAGAGAAAAGATAGATTTCCAAATCACAGTATCCTGGGGTTAAATGTTGATTCTGCCAATTTTTATCCCTGTGCCTTCAGGAATTATTTTGTTTACCTATGATCAATATTCTTCATTATAACAAAATTATTCCCTCACTCTCTACTGCTCAAGGGACTTCCTTCCTGGCTCAGACAGTAAAGAATTTGTCCATATTACAGGAGACTCAGGTTAATTTCCTGAGTCTGGAAGGTCTCCTTGAGAAGGGAATGGCCACCGCCTCCAGTGTTCTTGGCTGAAGAATTCCATGGACAGAGGGATCTGGTGAGATACAGTCCATAGTGTTGCAAAGAGTTGGACATAACTGAACGACAAACACATTTATGTTTTACCATTGTTCAGTTGATTCTACCATATAACAACAGTATGCTAGTTGCTCTTATATTCACCAATAGATAATCTTTTGTGATTTAAAAATATATTCATAGTGTTCTGATGTGTAAAAATTTGAAAAGTGAAAATAACAATGGCTCAGTCATGTCCAAATATCTGTGACCCCATGAACTGTGGCCTGCCAGACTCCTCTGTCCATGGAATTCTCTAGCCATGACTACTGGACAGGGCTTGCAATTTACTAACATCATAAAGCTGTCATGAGGATTAAGAGAAATAATATTTACCAAGTACTTAGTGCAATATAATTATACCTGAAGTTGAGCAAATATTCAATACAATAAATATAAACTAAATTTACAAAAATGTTTTCTCTCTGCCCATTAAAATAAATTCACTATTAGTTTGATATTTCACTTTTGAACATATATTTTAATTTTATTATTTTTATTTGTTTTTAGAAAATTTATTAAACTTTTCTAAGTTTCCTGCATTGTGATAGCAAACATTTGACAACGGCTGTCAAAACAAATACAGTTCTTTCATTATTGAGCTTGCAAAGTGAAGAGAATGACACAATAATTACATAAATATGTGACTAAAAACTGTATGAAAATTACATAAGGATGGTTTGCACTATTTTAGTTTTTGAAAGGCATTTTGTGTTATTACATTTTGTGTCCATTAACAACTAACATAATATATTAGAGAAAAGATAGATTTCCAAATCACAGTATCCTGGGGTTAAATGTTGATTCTGCCAATTTTTATCCCTGTGCCTTCAGGAATTATTTTGTTTACCTATGATCAATATTCTTCATTATAACAAAATTATTCCCTCACTCTCTACTGCTCAAGGGACTTCCTTCCTGGCTCAGACAGTAAAGAATTTGTCCATATTACAGGAGACTCAGGTTAATTTCCTGAGTCTGGAAGGTCTCCTTGAGAAGGGAATGGCCACCGCCTCCAGTGTTCTTGGCTGAAGAATTCCATGGACAGAGGGATCTGGTGAGATACAGTCCATAGTGTTGCAAAGAGTTGGACATAACTGAACGACAAACACATTTATGTTTTACCATTGTTCAGTTGATTCTACCATATAACAACAGTATGCTAGTTGCTCTTATATTCACCAATAGATAATCTTTTGTGATTTAAAAAATATATTCATAAAGGATGGAAAATGGCAAAGGTAAAAGTACCAGATGATCTATGCATCTGGGAATGTGGTAGTTATAGAAAAGAAATAATACTGACTTGACTCGCTTTACTTGAAAAACGAAAATAGCTCATTAAGACACAGCCACCCCATGATCACCACACAAAATTGTCAGACCTAACTACCAAGGAAAGTAATCAGCAGATACACCTGCAATTTGCATACCTGAAGAAGATTTGTTTTTGAATCAGTGGAGAAAACTGGAACTTATGGATAAATCTATACTTTGCTTTGGTACAGATAAATTATTCACACTCTCAAATAATATTTGAAATAACTTTTCAGGTTTCCAGTATGATGTGCTGCTAAACAGGACATTGTGTTTTATTTTGTCTGCCAATAGTACATCAACAGGAATAGGTGAGCAGCAACTATCTGTTAAACCGACAAATGAGCAGATGGATGACTGAGGCATTTGTGAGTCAAAATATACTAAGCAAATGACTCTTAAATACCAAGAGTCAGCATAACACGTAATCCTTTTAGTGTTCCTTTAGTGTGCCCTTTGGTTAAATCAATAAGATTCAAAAGACAAAAATAAAAATAAAAAATAAGAAACAGAATCAACATAAAATGTGCACTTTAATGTGTATCATTAAGTACCACTAAATTGTAGCTATTATAATGATTAACAGAAAAGGTAAAGTTTAATTGGAAACTACATTGGTTTCAATCTGGTGTTGACCTAAATTCAAAAAAAAAAAAAATAGTACATATTTTTATTCAAGTTTTGGGGACTCTTATTTTTAAAAAAGAAATAAAAAAACTAAAATGTACATACACATTAGAAGTAATATTTTAGTTATAAGGTTCCTGAATTGAAGGTAGGTTTTGAAGGAGAAATGACGGTTGGAAATTTAATATACTACTTTCCTTTTTGTTACTAATCCCTCTTTTGTTTCTTTACCTACTTGGGCACTTACAGAAATAGTCAAGGGAAATTACTTTCGAAGCAGCAGGCAAAAACTTTACTCATTGGTCAAAGAATGGAGAAGGGAAGCTTATGCTGAAAGTGTCTTCTCTCTGATTAAAAGTGGGACAAACTTTTTGTTATATATATATACATATATATATATATATAAAAGGGAAGAGAGTGAAGGAGGTTATAGATGGTAGTCTTTTGTTATCCTGATTCATGACAATAGGTAGTGATTTCCAAGAATGGTGTCTGTGCTTCTTTTTTGGCTTTTTATGGTCCTTTGAGGACCTAAAAGGTCAAAAGCAAGTGGAACCAATATGGTGATATAAGATGGGAAATTTAACATTAAAATAAGATGATAGGGGCGGAGCTAAGATGGCGGCGTAGAAGGACGTGCACTCATCTCTCCTGCAAAATCGCCTGAATTGCGACGAGTTCCTGGGAAACCATCGACGAGAGGAGGTTGGATCTGATCACGGAGAGGACACCCCACATCGAAGAACAAAGGAGAATCCGCATGAAGACGGTAGGAGGGGCGCAATCGCACTTTTAAAAGTCAAACCTCATACCCGCCGGAGAGGCTGGGCGGGCCAAAGGCGCAAAGCCTGTTGCAGATCAAAACCCGGGAGAGGAGCACTGACACCCACAAGGGACTGAGCCAGACCTGCTTTGGAGGGTCCAGGTGCCCCCTTGAGCTAGAAGTGCCCTTGAGCAGGCCTCGGAAGAGCGGCACTCAGTTCCCTTTGGAGGAGGTTACCATTAACCCGATCACAGAGTCGCCGAAGAGGACTGAAAAGTCTCTGCGCACTGTGATCCCGGAGAGAGGAATAGCGATCCCACATGAGACTGAGCCAGACTCACCTCTGAGTAACCTGACGTCTCCTGCGGTGGCGGGGGTCGACGGTGGCCTGCAGCAGGTTCGGGGTCAGTGCGGAAGTGCTTCCCATAGAGCGTGTGGGAATAAATCCTCTGTGAGACAGACGCCATTTTCCATACTGTAGTTTGGCTGCTGGTCAAACTGCAGGGCTGCTGGTCAAGCTACAGGGAGGGAATTTAGCTCCACCCAGCAAGAAAAGGGATTTGGATTAAGAAACTCCCAGGGCCAACCTGGGTGGGCCTTTTAATTCTGGAATAGGCCAAAACAAACAAGCAGTCAAAGAGGTCTTCAGATCCAACCACTGCCAGAGGCAAGAAAAAGACTGATAATTCCTGAATAGTCAGCAAGAGACAGAAGAACATAAACACTTTTTTCACGTTTTCTCTGAAGCTGGAGTTACTGCTGGACTTTAAAATTTCATTTTTTGTATTGTATTACTTTGTTTCAATTTTTTTTTTTCTCTTTTTTCCAAACCCACTCAGTGCACCCACCGCTTTTTTTTTTCTTTTCTTTTCTTGGGGGTGTGTGTGAGAGAGAGAGTGGGTGTGTTCATTTCCTTCACTGAATTCTATTGAAGCTACTAATCTTATCAGTAAGACTGAATATATTCAAGTTTACATAATTTTTTTTTCTTTTTCCTTTTAAACCACACATTTTATTTCGGTATAAACTTCTGGTTCCCCATTGGCCTTTTAAGGTTCTGTGGGGGTTTTGTTTGTTTTTATTATTTTTGCTTTGTTTTTCTATATTTTTCTATAAAATTTAGATCTTTTAATTTTTAATAATTTTTCATTTGTACTACTACTTCCTCTATAATTCTTTGCTTTCTCTGAAGCTCCTTTCCTATAGCACTAAATTCTAATACATACAAATCTTTATCTCCCTATATTTAAATTTGCAATATTATTCTATATTTCTCTTCTATCCTCCCTTTCTCTTTTTCCCTTTCCCCACTATATTTCTTAGTCTGTTCTGTCCTCAATGCCTTATCCCCAACGGGGATCCTGCTCTAGCATTATTCTCCAATTGGTGCTCTACTTAATTTGCTTATTAACCGGTGGATATCATTCTTGGATTTCTCTATTCACCGTGCTAACATATGGTACTGTATTTTTGATTGGAATGCTTGGGTTATGTTATAGCTGTCTATGTTTATGTGTATAATTCAATACGCTAGATAGTACTTGCATAATTTTTAAATTGTCATTTGTCAAAGATATACCTTCTGTATCTCATTTGCATATATATGTTTTAATACCATTTAATGCCATAACAAACCAGCTGTGAAATCTTCATTCCCTGGTCAGGCAACAAGCCCCAGGGTTTTAAGGAGGGTGCACTGACTCCAAAACTCTACAATACTAGAGAACGCCTAACACTAAAGAGCAGTATACAAGTGAGAACACCAACAAAGGTAATCACTTGTATGCAAGTCCTGACATCACCCAATCGCCAGCATCACCCAGAATAGAAGCCCCATCCAAACAACAAACACCAACAGACGTAACTCAAAGTCTGGGAAAAGGAAATCCCAAAGAGAGTCAGTTTTAAAAAATTAATAATAACAATGAAATGGCAGAGAAATACCACACAAGCAAAGGAACAATCGACAAACACACAAGATCAGATCAATGAAGAGAATTTGGACAAACTATCTGAAAGTGATTTCAGAAAAATGATAGTAAAGATGATCAAAGACACTGAAAACAGAATTTCAGAGAAATTGCAAGATACAACTAACACACTGAATAAAGAAATACAAGAACTTACCCAAAAAGTAACAGAGACAAACAACTCATTGCTGAACTGAAAAACACTGTAGAAGGAATCGAGAGCAGAGTATCTGAGACAGAAGACCGGATAAGTGAGCTGGAAGATAAAATGGTGGAAATAACTGCTGAAAAACAGAACCTAGCTCAAAGAATGAAAAGAGCAGAGGATAGCCTCAGAGACCTCTGTGACAATATCAAACACACCAATATTAGAATTATAGGGGCTCCAGAAGAAGAAGAAAAAAAGAAAGGCTATGAGAAAATTTTTGAAGAGATTCTAGTTGAAAATTTCCCCAACATGGGAAAAGAAATAGTCAATCAAGTCCAAGAAGCACAAAGAGTACCATACAGAATCAATCCGAGAAGAAACACACCAAGACACATATTATTGAAGTTAAGACAAACTAAACACAAAGATAGAATTCTCAAAGCAGCAAGGGAAAAGCAACTAGTGACATACAAGGGAAAGCCCATCCGTTTAACAGCTGATCTTTCAACAGAAACTCTGCAGGCCAGAAGGGAATGGCAGGACACATTTAAACGGCTGAAAGAGAATAATCTGCAACCAAGAATCCTCTACCCTGCAAGGATCTCATTCAAAATTGATGGAGAAATCAAAAGCTTTACAGACAAGCAAAAATTAAAAGAATTTAGTCACACCAAACCAGCCTTACAACAAGTGTTAAAGGGACTTATATAGACAACAAGTATAAAAGGAGAAGATCCACGAAACAAACCCATCATAACATCTAAGAAGATGACAATAGGATCATTTGTATGAATAATTACTTTGAATGTCAATGGACTAAATGCCCCAACCAAAAGACACAGAGTGGCTGAATGGATCCAAAAACACGACCCATCCATATGCTGACTCAAGGAAACTCATTTCAGACCTAGGGACACTCATAGACTGAAAGTGAGAGGCTGGAAAAAGATATTCCATGCAAATGGAAATCAAAAGAAAGCTGGAGTAGCAATCCTCATATCAGATAAAATAGATTTTAAAGTAAAGAAGATTCTAAGAGACACGGCAGGTCACTACATCATGATTAAGGGATCCATCCAAGAAGAAGACATAACAATCATAAATATCTATGCTCCCAACGCATGAGCACCCCAATACATAAGACAAACACTTTCAGACATAAAAGAAGACATTGACGGCAACACAATTATAGTAGGAGACTTTAACACTCCTCTCACACCAATGGACAGATCATCCAAACAGAAAATTAATCAAGAAACACAAGCCTTAAATGCCACACTAGAAGAAATGGACCTCATTGATATCTTTAGGACTTTCCATCCAAAAGCAGAAGAATACACTTTCTTCTCAAGTGCTCACGGAACATTCTCCAGGATAGACCACATCTTGGGCCACAAATCAATCCTCAGTCAATTCAAGAAAACTGAAATTCTATCAACCATCTTCTCGGACCACAATGCAGTGAGACTAGAGATCAACTACAAGAAAAAAAACCGCTAAAAACACAAACACATGGAGATTAAACAACACATACCTAAAAAACCAACTGATCATTGAGGAAATCAAAGGAGAAATAAAAAAATTCCTAGAGGAAAATTACAATGAACACACGACAGTGCAAAACCTATGGGATACTGCAAAAGCAGTTCTAAGAGGGAAGTTTATAGCATTGCAATCCCACCTCAAGAAACTAGGAAAATCTCAAACAGATGACCTTACCTTACGCTT
Organism: Tragulus kanchil; assembly: GCA_022376925.1. NCBI lineage: Eukaryota > Metazoa > Chordata > Mammalia > Artiodactyla > Tragulidae > Tragulus > Tragulus kanchil. Next base: position 52,249,784 of record JAIOJX010000027.1, on the reverse strand, counting down.
AAAACAACTGGAGAAAGAAGAACAAAAACACCCCAAAGCCAGCCTTACAACAAGTGTTAAAGGGACTTATATAGACAACAAGTATAAAAGGAGAAGATCCACGAAACAAACCCATCATAACATCTAAGAAGATGACAATAGGATCATTTGTATGAATAATTACTTTGAATGTCAATGGACTAAATGCCCCAACCAAAAGACACAGAGTGGCTGAATGGATCCAAAAACACGACCCATCCATATGCTGACTCAAGGAAACTCATTTCAGACCTAGGGACACTCATAGACTGAAAGTGATAGGCGGGAAAAAGATATTCCATGCAAATGGAAATCAAAAGAAAGCTGGAGTAGCAATCCTCATATCAGATAAAATAGATTTTAAAGTAAAGAAGATTCTAAGAGACACGGCAGGTCACTACATCATGATTAAGGGATCCATCCAAGAAGAAGACATAACAATCATAAATATCTATGCTCCCAACGCATGAGCACCCCAATACATAAGACAAACACTTTCAGACATAAAAGAAGACATTGACGGCAACACAATTATAGTAGGAGACTTTAACACTCCTCTCACACCAATGGACAGATCATCCAAACAGAAAATTAATCAAGAAACACAAGCCTTAAATGCCACACTAGAAGAAATGGACCTCATTGATATCTTTAGGACTTTCCATCCAAAAGCAGAAGAATACACTTTCTTCTCAAGTGCTCACGGAACATTCTCCAGGATAGACCACATCTTGGGCCACAAATCAATCCTCAGTCAATTCAAGAAAACTGAAATTCTATCAACCATCTTCTCGGACCACAATGCAGTGAGACTAGAGATCAACTACAAGAAAAAAAACCGCTAAAAACACAAACACATGGAGATTAAACAACACATACCTAAAAAACCAACTGATCATTGAGGAAATCAAAGGAGAAATAAAAAAATTCCTAGAGGAAAATTACAATGAACACACGACAGTGCAAAACCTATGGGATACTGCAAAAGCAGTTCTAAGAGGGAAGTTTATAGCATTGCAATCCCACCTCAAGAAACTAGGAAAATCTCAAACAGATGACCTTACCTTACGCTTAAAACAACTGGAGAAAGAAGAACAAAAACACCCCAAAGCCAGCAGAAGAAGGGAAATCATAAAGATCAGAGCAGAAATAAATGAAAAAGAAACAAAAGAAACAATAGTAAAGATAAATAAAACAAAAAGCTGGTTCTTCGAAAAAGTCAATAAAATCGACACACCACTGGCCAGACTCATCAAGAAAAAGAGAGAGAAGAACCAGATCACCAAAATCAAAAATGAAAAAGGAGAGATTACAACAGATAATGCAGAAATCCAAAGGATTATAAGAGACTATTATGAACAACTCTATGGCAACAAACTGGACAACCTGGAAGAAATGGAAAGTTTCTTAGAGAAGATTAATCTCCCAAGACTCAACCAGGAAGAAATAGAAACTATGAACAAGCCAATCACAAGCTCAGAAATCGACCTTGTGATCAAAAATCTACCCAAAAATAAAAGCCCAGGGCCAGATGGTTTCACAAGTGAATTCTACCAAACATTTAAAGAAGAGCTAATGCCTGTCCTTCTAAAACTCTTCCAAAAAATTGCCCAGGAAGGAACACTTCCGAACACATTCTACGAGGCCACCATCACCCTGATACCAAAGCCAGGCAAAGACATCACAAAAAAAGAAAATTATAGGCCAATTTCACTGATGAATCTAGATGCCAAAATCCTCAACAAAATCCTAGCAAACAGAATTCAGCAACACATCAAAAAGCTCATTCATCACGATCAAGTTGGGTTCATCCCAGGCATGCAAGGATTCTTCAACATCCACAAATCAATCAATGCGATACACCATATCAACAAATTAAGACACAAAAATCACATGATCATCTCAATAGATGCAGAAAAAGCCTTTGACAAAGTACAGCATCCATTTATGATAAAAACTCTTCAAAAAATGGGCATAGAAGGAACTTATCTTAACATAGTGAAAGCCATATATGAGAAGCCCACAGCGAATATTATCCTCAATGGTGAAAAACTCAAAGCATTCCCTCTAAGATCAGGAACAAGACAAGGGTGTCCACTTTCACCACTCTTATTCAACATAGTCCTGGAAGTTCTAGCAACAGCAAAGAGAGAAGAGAAAGAAATCAAAGGAATCCAGATTGGAAAAGAAGAAGTCAAACTCTCTCTATTTGCAGATGACATGATATTATACATAGAAAATCCCAAAGACACTATTACAAAACTACTAGAGTTAATCAGCGAATTCAGCAAAGTCGCAGGATAAAAAATCAATATACAGAAATCACTGGCATTCCTATACACAAACAATGAAAAATAAGAAAAAGAAATCAAAGAGGCAATCCCCTTTACCATTGCAACCAAAAGAATCAAATATCTAGGAATAAACCTACCCAAAGAAACAAAAGATTGTACACAGAAAATTACAAGACACTCATGAGAGACATTAAAGAAGACTTAAACAGATGGAGAGATATCGAATGTTCCTGGGTTGGAAGAATCAATATTGTGAAAATGACCATACTACCAAATGTCATCTATAGATTCAATGCAATCCCTATCAAACTTCCAATAACATTCTTCACAGAAATAGACCAACGAATAACACAGTTCATATGGAAACACAAAAGACCTCGAATAGCCAAAGCAATCCTCAGGAAGAAGAATGGAGCTGGAGGGATCAGCCTCCCCAACTTCAGACTCTACTACAAAGCAACAGTCATCAAGACAGTATGGTACTGGCACAAAAAGAGAAATATTGACCAATGGAACAAGATCGAGAACCCAGAGATAAAGCCACACACCTATGGGTACCTTATTTTTGACAAAGGAGGCGAACATATAAAATGAGACAAAGACAGCCTCTTCAACAAATGGTGCTCGGAAAATTGGACAGCTACATGCAATAAAATGAAGTTGGAACATACCCTGACACCATCCACAACGATCAACTCAAAATGGATTAAAGACTTAAATGTAAGGCCAGAAACCATCAACCTCTTAGAGGAGAATATAGACAAAACCCTCAAGGACATCAATCAAAGCAAGATCTTGTCTGACCCACCTACTAGAATAGTGGAACTAAAAAGACAAATGAACATGTGGGACCTAATGAAACTTAAAAGCTTTTGTACAGCTAAAGAAATCACCAAAAAGCTGTACAGACACCGCACAGAGTGGGAGAAAATCATAGCAAATAAAACAACAGACAAAGAATTCATCTCCAAAATCTACAAGCAACTCAGACAACTCAGCACTGGAAAAACGAACAACCCAATCAAAAAATGGGAAAAGGACCTAAACAGACACCTCTCCAATGATGACATACAGATGGCCCAAAAACACATGAAACGATGCTCAACTTCACTAATAATTAGAGAAATGCAAATCAAAACTACAATGAGATATCACCTCACACCCGTCAGAATGGCCATCATCCACAAATCGACAGACAATAAATGCTGGAGAGGCTGCGGAGAAAAGGGAACACTCCTGCATTGCTGGTGGGAGTGTAAATTGATACAGCTTCTATGGAAGACAGTCTGGAGATTTCTTAAAAAACTAAAAATAGAGGCACCATATGACCCAGCAATCCCACTCTTAGGCTTATACCCTGACGAAATCAAAACTGAAAGAAGCACCTGTACCCCAATGTTCATTGCAGCTCTCTATACAATAGCTAGAACATGGAAGGAACCTAGATGCCCATCGACGAACGAATGGATCCAAAAACTCTGGTACATATATACAATGGAATACTACACAGCTGTAAAGAGAAATGCAGAAGAATCAACCCTAATGATGTGGCTGGATCTAGAACGTATCATAAAAAGTGAAGTTAGTCAGAAAGAGAAGGACAAATACAGTATATTAACACATATATATGGAATCTAGTAGGATGGTGATGATGGCACATGCAGTGAAGCGACAGAAAGACAGATATGGACAGTGGACATATGGACATTGTGGGGAAGGAAAAGTGGGTGAGAGGCGTAAAGGAAGTAGCATGAAGGCCTGTACTACCACAAGTGAAGAAAATAGCTCTAGTCATTGCTCTGTGAGAAAAGTGGATCCTTCAGGGGTGCTGTGTGATGGTCGGGAGGGGAGGGAAGGGGGGGATATACATATGACTAATCTGAGAACATACATATCTGTAAACAACAAAACTCTGTAAAGTTAAAAATAAAATAAAGGTTTTAAAAAAAATAAAATAAAATAAGATGATAATGGAATATAATGGCCTTTCTCCCAACCGGAATATTCCACCAGTTTATATCAATTTCCTTGTGTTTAGCCCTCTTATTCCTGTCCTGTAAATAAGTGAGAGAAAACAACCAGCATTAGTTTTCTGCAAGTTTTACCAGAGGAAGTTTTTTTATTAGAAATGTGTGAGAGTCAGGCGGGTGTTTCCTTGCCTGAGGCTGGAGTACTCTCATTTGTTTTTTTGTTTTTGCTTTCTCATGTTTTGTAGTGACAGTATAGGCATGGGTTAGGGACCTTCAGTTTGTTCCTTTGGGTGACACATTTGAAGATAGTTCTGCTTTGGTAAGGATCAGAGATACTTTAACTTAGCCCAAATATACTAGTACATTTGTTGCTGGAGTATTTGATTTTCATTCTGGTTCCACCAGAAGGAAAGGAAGTTCTGAGAAATTTAAACAACAAATCCAATTTAAAAAGTAAATGTTATAGCACCACCAGAAATTAAGAGGAAAAAAAAAAAACAGATTTCTCTCTTAGAAGTCTGTGGAAAGAGGCATGGCATTTGTGATTTTGACCCTCTTCTGAATCACCAATAAAAATATCAGAGTAATCAGAATAGATGTACTATTAATTACAGTGATCATATCAAGCATGGTGATGATTTCAGAGTAGTTTTAAGCCAGGAGTGTAATCACACATGTCTCAGGGTCAGTCTTGAGCTTTGGGAATGACTGAAAAGTTAGTCAGAAAGAGAAGGACAAATACAGTATATTAACACATATATATGGAATCTAGTAGGATGGTGATGATGGCACATGCAGTGAAGCGACAGAAAGACAGATATGGACAGTGGACATATGGACATTGTGGGGAAGGAAAAGTGGGTGAGAGGCGTAAAGGAAGTAGCATGAAGGCCTGTACTACCACAAGTGAAGAAAATAGCTCTAGTCATTGCTCTGTGAGAAAAGTGGATCCTTCAGGGGTGCTGTGTGATGGTCGGGAGGGGAGGGAAGGGGGGGATATACATATGACTAATCTGAGAACATACATATCTGTAAACAACAAAACTCTGTAAAGTTAAAAATAAAATAAAGGTTTTAAAAAAAATAAAATAAAATAAGATGATAATGGAATATAATGGCCTTTCTCCCAACCGGAATATTCCACCAGTTTATATCAATTTCCTTGTGTTTAGCCCTCTTATTCCTGTCCTGTAAATAAGTGAGAGAAAACAACCAGCATTAGTTTTCTGCAAGTTTTACCAGAGGAAGTTTTTTTATTAGAAATGTGTGAGAGTCAGGCGGGTGTTTCCTTGCCTGAGGCTGGAGTACTCTCATTTGTTTTTTTGTTTTTGCTTTCTCATGTTTTGTAGTGACAGTATAGGCATGGGTTAGGGACCTTCAGTTTGTTCCTTTGGGTGACACATTTGAAGATAGTTCTGCTTTGGTAAGGATCAGAGATACTTTAACTTAGCCCAAATATACTAGTACATTTGTTGCTGGAGTATTTGATTTTCATTCTGGTTCCACCAGAAGGAAAGGAAGTTCTGAGAAATTTAAACAACAAATCCAATTTAAAAAGTAAATGTTATAGCACCACCAGAAATTAAGAGGAAAAAAAAAAAACAGATTTCTCTCTTAGAAGTCTGTGGAAAGAGGCATGGCATTTGTGATTTTGACCCTCTTCTGAATCACCAATAAAAATATCAGAGTAATCAGAATAGATGTACTATTAATTACAGTGATCATATCAAGCATGGTGATGATTTCAGAGTAGTTTTAAGCCAGGAGTGTAATCACACATGTCTCAGGGTCAGTCTTGAGCTTTGGGAATGACTGAAAAGTCAAATATTAGTCCAAAGATGGTGAATTAGACTAGGTATAACTAGGTCAATTACCATCAGGAGTACATGTGATCCACTTGAAAAGGGTCCCAGGTGAAGGTTGGAAGACTATGATGTTATTCTCATCCTCTTGATTTAATATTTGTAGGTGCCAAATCAAAAATGAAAAAAAAAAAAGATATATATTTTTTAAATATGTTGTGTTCTTCCGAACAAGATTTCAGAATTTTTATAATGGGAAGGGAGAATAGGTTGTGAGTTATGTTCTTAGCACAAGCATTCTAATTTTATCCATTGATTGTTATTCTAAAGACCCTATCTATTAACTCTGATTTTCCCTTTAAATAATGCAAAATAGTATGTTGTACATATAGCAATTACTTAATAAATGTTAGTTCGTTTCCCTTAGAAATGTTTTATGTTCTTAATGTTAACTCTGGTGAAAATATTTTACTTCCATTTATTTTACATATATGATTATGTTAAATAAAGACATCTAAATGAAACAAAAAATAGTAAATGGGTCATTTCTCATTAAACTTAAGGAAATAAGAATAAATATGTTGATAGAAGCACATGAAGTAGAGATATATTACTGGAGCTAAATGAGACCAGGAAAACTTTCCTACAGATAATTCAACCTTTCAAGTCTGTTCTTTTCAGTTTTGTAGAGCACAGAAAAAAGAAAATAAATAATTTAATGGTTTAAACGTTACATCTTGACAAATATCTAGCTGTGGATGTGAACTACCTTGACATAGAAATTCATCTCTAGACAAAAATGTCGGATGAAAAAGAATATTAATTAGTATGGCTCAAGATATATACAGATTTAATATATGAATCTTTTCAAACATATTATTAATAGAAGTGAAATTTCTTAAACACATACTCAATCAAGCCATTTTACTTAAATCACACTGAGTACTTCTCACTACTTCCAGGATAAAGTTTAGACCTTATCATGGAGGATATAAACCTGTCAATTGTTCTATCTAATTAAGCCCAGGATTTTTTAAATTTAAAGCATGGTGATGATTTCAGAGTAGTTTTAAGCCAGGAGTGTAATCACACATGTCTCAGGGTCAGTCTTGAGCTTTGGGAATGACTGAAAAGTCAAATATTAGTCCAAAGATGGTGAATTAGACTAGGTATAACTAGGTCAATTACCATCAGGAGTACATGTGATCCACTTGAAAAGGGTCCCAGGTGAAGGTTGGAAGACTATGATGTTATTCTCATCCTCTTGATTTAATATTTGTAGGTGCCAAATCAAAAATGAAAAAAAAAAAAGATATATATTTTTTAAATATGTTGTGTTCTTCCGAACAAGATTTCAGAATTTTTATAATGGGAAGGGAGAATAGGTTGTGAGTTATGTTCTTAGCACAAGCATTCTAATTTTATCCATTGATTGTTATTCTAAAGACCCTATCTATTAACTCTGATTTTCCCTTTAAATAATGCAAAATAGTATGTTGTACATATAGCAATTACTTAATAAATGTTAGTTCGTTTCCCTTAGAAATGTTTTATGTTCTTAATGTTAACTCTGGTGAAAATATTTTACTTCCATTTATTTTACATATATGATTATGTTAAATAAAGACATCTAAATGAAACAAAAAATAGTAAATGGGTCATTTCTCATTAAACTTAAGGAAATAAGAATAAATATGTTGATAGAAGCACATGAAGTAGAGATATATTACTGGAGCTAAATGAGACCAGGAAAACTTTCCTACAGATAATTCAACCTTTCAAGTCTGTTCTTTTCAGTTTTGTAGAGCACAGAAAAAAGAAAATAAATAATTTAATGGTTTAAACGTTACATCTTGACAAATATCTAGCTGTGGATGTGAACTACCTTGACATAGAAATTCATCTCTAGACAAAAATGTCGGATGAAAAAGAATATTAATTAGTATGGCTCAAGATATATACAGATTTAATATATGAATCTTTTCAAACATATTATTAATAGAAGTGAAATTTCTTAAACACATACTCAATCAAGCCATTTTACTTAAATCACACTGAGTACTTCTCACTACTTCCAGGATAAAGTTTAGACCTTATCATGGAGGATATAAACCTGTAATTGTCTAGTATTGTTCTATCTAATTAAGCCCAGGCCTGTCATTTCTCTTGTTTTAAAATAAGCATTTCTTAAAATTCCATTGGTTTATGGCTCCTTCTGAGAATCTGATAAAACACATGGAACTGTTTTCCAGGGTATTCCTATTTATCCAGATTTAAATCTAGTGCCATATTTACAATGAAGACTTAGCCAACAGCCACAGGCAGAATTTGCTCCCCTGACTTGGTAAGCACATGTAGTATTTTATTACTTTAGAATGTAATCAGACTTGTAGTTCATGAGATTGTAAGTTCTCAGAGTCAGGAATCATGTCTTATTTATCTTTAAATTTCAAGTTTCTATACAGTATAGTGTAGAGTAGTAACTTAAATTTACTAATTTGCTGAAACAAATAATGACTCCTATTGGCTTTGCTTGGATTATTTTAAAATAGTAGGTGCTTAAAAGAAATAGGCAAATGAGTATAATAGAGGAGCACTCATGGTAGGAAGATTCATGGTTTTTTTGGTAAAGTTGTTTTAAATAATGAAGAAATAATTATGTATATCTTATGTGATGACATAAGAACACACATGTGTCTGTTGTTTATGTATGTTTTCCTAAAGTAAGTATGTCAGCCCATCAGTTGTGGCTAATTCTTTGCTACTCCATGGGCTGTAGCTAAACAGGCTCCTCTGTCCATGGAATTCTTCCATGGACAAGAATACTAGAGGGGTTAGCTATTCCCTTCTCCAGGGGACCTTCCAGACCCAGGAATAAATCTGTGTCTCTTGAGTTACAGGCAAGATTCTTTACTCTCTGAGTAATCAAGGAAGCCCCTCCAAAAGTAAAAGGAAAACATAAACAGAGAGGATTAATATTATTTAGATCACATACTCCTCTCTGGAGGCATCTGGTCTCATGGGAAAAGCATAACTACTTGTATCAACAGGCATACCCTTTTGGGCTCAGTTTCTTGTGTGTCATCTTAAGTCTTTTAAATGATATAGATTTAGTCTATGTATTTATTTTTTAATTGTTAATGATGTTTAAGAAGATAGTAATAAAACCATTTTTCATATATTTCTCTATAGATATAGAAATATTTCAGCAACTTACAGAGTATACACACACACAGACACACACACACACACACACACACACACACATTTATATATAACTTTTTTTCATGTTCAGAAGAGGTCATGCAAAATAACTTCAAACTTAAATCGTTATATAAGCAATAGCTATTGTTAAGTTACAGTGGTTATAAAACTATATTGCCTAAGCTAAAAAAAAAAAAAAAACCAAAAAATAAAAACAGAAACTTCCTATGTCCTATATGTGGATAGATACAGTTAATATTTTGAAAAATTACTGATTAGACACATTTTGGTGAGAAGATGTTAGTTCAAATATAGTTCAGTTAATGATATTCCATGGGCTCTTAAACAAGGAAAATATGCAATATTTACTGCTTTCCTTATTTTTAAAACTAGCTATCTAGAAGAAACTACAGTGAGTATGACAAGCTAAAAACTGAGCAACAGGTAAAAGAATTTTATAAGCATCCACAGATGAGATTCTGTGTATTCTGTATGTGTTAACATAATTTGGATTTACTACTATAGCATAGGGATACAGGTCACAGGGTACATACAACAACTTAATGAGGTATGCATTATTATTCCCAGTTTGTAGATGAGAAAAGGAAGCTTAGCTAATTTGAGTGTTTATTGGTCACAACATGACTTTGTAAAATGAGTAAAAGGACAGCTTAGCTAATTTGAGTGTTATTGTGCCAAAGTAAAAGGAATTCTTCAACATAAACGGGAGAGGATACTAGAGGGTTAGCTATTCCTTCTCCAGGGGACCTTCCAGACCCAGGAATAAATCTGTGTCTCTTGAGTTACAGGCAAGATTCTTTACTCTCTGAGTAATCAAGGAAGCCCCTCCAAAAGTAAAAGGAAAACATAAACAGAGAGGATTAATATTATTTAGATCACATACTCCTCTCTGGAGGCATCTGGTCTCATGGGAAAAGCATAACTACTTGTATCAACAGGCATACCCTTTTGGGCTCAGTTTCTTGTGTGTCATCTTAAGTCTTTTAAATGATATAGATTTAGTCTATGTATTTATTTTTTAATTGTTAATGATGTTTAAGAAGATAGTAATAAAACCATTTTTCATATATTTCTCTATAGATATAGAAATATTTCAGCAACTTACAGAGTATACACACACACAGACACACACACACACACACACACACACATTTATATATAACTTTTTTTCATGTTCAGAAGAGGTCATGCAAAATAACTTCAAACTTAAATCGTTATATAAGCAATAGCTATTGTTAAGTTACAGTGGTTATAAAACTATATTGCCTAAGCTAAAAAAAAAAAAAAAACCAAAAAATAAAAACAGAAACTTCCTATGTCCTATATGTGGATAGATACAGTTAATATTTTGAAAAATTACTGATTAGACACATTTTGGTGAGAAGATGTTAGTTCAAATATAGTTCAGTTAATGATATTCCATGGGCTCTTAAACAAGGAAAATATGCAATATTTACTGCTTTCCTTATTTTTAAAACTAGCTATCTAGAAGAAACTACAGTGAGTATGACAAGCTAAAAACTGAGCAACAGGTAAAAGAATTTTATAAGCATCCACAGATGAGATTCTGTGTATTCTGTATGTGTTAACATAATTTGGATTTACTACTATAGCATAGGGATACAGGTCACAGGGTACATACAACAACTTAATGAGGTATGCATTATTATTCCCAGTTTGTAGATGAGAAAAGGAAGCTTAGCTAATTTGAGTGTTTATTGGTCACAACATGACTGTGATGTAAAAGCACTGAGATTAAAGTTTAAATTTGCCTGACACTGACAAATTTTCTCAATCTGTTCTATTCATTCCATATTAAAAAGAAGTCAACTTATAGAGTAGAACCAGTTATTCTTGAGGAATTAAGATCCTGCAGTATGGCTAAAAAATAGGGGAAAAAAGTTGTTCTTTAACCCACTTCTTTCCTTTTTATTTTGGAAAATGAGCTTGCCCTATTAACGGATGACAGTGAGAGAAGAGTGATTAGGGGGAAAAATGCAACATTTTCAAGTGTGACCAGATGGAAACTCAAACTTCCAAAATCCAGCTGCTGACTGCATCAGCAATAAGGGCCTGCTGTTGGTTAACAAGAAAGTGGAGAGTCCATCTTGATACCCTGGAGGTGTGAACACTGAGGGAAATACTTCAGCAACTTACAGTGGATGTGTTATATTTGTCTTCTTGCCTGAGGAACTCACCAATTATGTGAAAATGTTAACTGGTCTCCGTACCTGATTTTGTGTAACACCTTTCAAGAAAATAAAAATGTCTGGAGTCAGTAAGAAAAATTATACAAGATGAACATATAGAAAAAACATTGTTTCCTTGAGAAAGTAGAGGCAAATAAAAATATTTCAAGAGTACACATTTATTTTTAAATGACAAAGAAGAACAAAAGGAAAGGAGAAATAATCTATTCCTATTGAAGTAATCTAACAATTTTAACATTGAAAATATTTTCTGAGTTAATAATTTGCAAATTTATAAATCAGCATTAAAGCATACATTTTGTAATAATATGTCATACACATAAATATAATACAAATGCAAACACATTGTGTTATGAATACAGAGGCACAATACATATATACGTATATATACAGAGGGAAGTCAGTAAATGCTATCTATGGTAAAGAATTTTATAAGCATCCACGATGAGATTCTGTGTATTCTGTATGTGTTAACATAATTTGGATTTACTACTATAGCATAGGGATACAGGTCACAGGGTACATACAACAACTTAATGAGGTATGCATTATTATTCCCAGTTTGTAGATGAGAAAAGGAAGCTTAGCTAATTTGAGTGTTTATTGGTCACAACATGACTGTGATGTAAAAGCACTGAGATTAAAGTTTAAATTTGCCTGACACTGACAAATTTTCTCAATCTGTTCTATTCATTCCATATTAAAAAGAAGTCAACTTATAGAGTAGAACCAGTTATTCTTGAGGAATTAAGATCCTGCAGTATGGCTAAAAAATAGGGGAAAAAAGTTGTTCTTTAACCCACTTCTTTCCTTTTTATTTTGGAAAATGAGCTTGCCCCTATTAACGGATGACAGTGAGAGAAGAGTGATTAGGGGGAAAAATGCAACATTTTCAAGTGTGACCAGATGGAAACTCAAACTTCCAAAATCCAGCTGCTGACTGCATCAGCAATAAGGGCCTGCTGTTGGTTAACAAGAAAGTGGAGAGTCCATCTTGATACCCTGGAGGTGTGAACACTGAGGGAAATACTTCAGCAACTTACAGTGGATGTGTTATATTTGTCTTCTTGCCTGAGGAACTCACCAATTATGTGAAAATGTTAACTGGTCTCCGTACCTGATTTTGTGTAACACCTTTCAAGAAAATAAAAATGTCTGGAGTCAGTAAGAAAAATTATACAAGATGAACATATAGAAAAAACATTGTTTCCTTGAGAAAGTAGAGGCAAATAAAAATATTTCAAGAGTACACATTTATTTTTAAATGACAAAGAAGAACAAAAGGAAAGGAGAAATAATCTATTCCTATTGAAGTAATCTAACAATTTTAACATTGAAAATATTTTCTGAGTTAATAATTTGCAAATTTATAAATCAGCATTAAAGCATACATTTTGTAATAATATGTCATACACATAAATATAATACAAATGCAAACACATTGTGTTATGAATACAGAGGCACAATACATATATACGTATATATACAGAGGGAAGTCAGTAAATGCTATCTATGGTGGTTTGGGTATGACATTTCCCACCCCAATAGTAAAAGTGTGCTTTCTCTATTTTCTACAGTGAAAGTGGAATACTTACTTGTAATGAAAATATATACATTGTCCCACAGTTTTCTATGGAAACTCTGTAAGGATTAAGATTTTCATAGAAATGTAGTTTGTGTATGATGTATAAGAATGCTGTTTTTTGCAAAAATTACATGTACTATTGGGTATATTGATACCTAGGATCACCAGAGAGTATACCTTTGCTCTGGAATATTCTGTTTCATGATATGTTCTGGGATTATTTGCCAAAACTTATAATATCCTTTGTCTATGTGATATATTTTCACTCAGTACAAATGGATGGTAGACTCTTTTCTTTTTCCTGCTTTCTCCACCATAGAATTTTCAGTAGCTGAATCCTTCACCATGTTTAAAGAATGTTTTTGCATAACAACCTCTATGGGTGGAAAAGCCTGTATTAAATCCAGCATCTTTCCACTAGGGTAAAGACATGTGGTCCAGGTTTGGACAATCAAAAGCATCCAACTTAGTAGAGATTTTGGTGGTAGGTGTGAGCAGCAATATTATTGAGCTTGGAAGAACATGACAACAGAGTCAATAGACCAGTGGAAGTGGTTGGTGCAAGTATTATGATCTACTGCTTTTGTGGTATGATTTTGGTTGTGGTTCTGACAGGCCTCCATTGATTTGTCAATTTTCAAAGCTTAGTTCTGAAGCTTTCTTCTCAATTTGTTGATGTGCCCCCCATCCATGTAATTTGTGCAAGTATTTGCTATTGTGTCATAGAAAAACATTGTTTCCTTGAGAAAGTAGAGGCAAATAAAAATATTTCAAGAGTACACATTTATTTTTAAATGACAAAGAAGAACAAAAGGAAAGGAGAAATAATCTATTCCTATTGAAGTAATCTAACAATTTTAACATTGAAAATATTTTCTGAGTTAATAATTTGCAAATTTATAAATCAGCATTAAAGCATACATTTTGTAATAATATGTCATACACATAAATATAATACAAATGCAAACACATTGTGTTATGAATACAGAGGCACAATACATATATACGTATATATACAGAGGGAAGTCAGTAAATGCTATCTATGGTGGTTTGGGTATGACATTTCCCACCCCAATAGTAAAAGTGTGCTTTCTCTATTTTCTACAGTGAAAGTGGAATACTTACTTGTAATGAAAATATATACATTGTCCCACAGTTTTCTATGGAAACTCTGTAAGGATTAAGATTTTCATAGAAATGTAGTTTGTGTATGATGTATAAGAATGCTGTTTTTTGCAAAAATTACATGTACTATTGGGTATATTGATACCTAGGATCACCAGAGAGTATACCTTTGCTCTGGAATATTCTGTTTCATGATATGTTCTGGGATTATTTGCCAAAACTTATAATATCCTTTGTCTATGTGATATATTTTCACTCAGTACAAATGGATGGTAGACTCTTTTCTTTTTCCTGCTTTCTCCACCATAGAATTTTCAGTAGCTGAATCCTTCACCATGTTTAAAGAATGTTTTTGCATAACAACCTCTATGGGTGGAAAAGCCTGTATTAAATCCAGCATCTTTCCACTAGGGTAAAGACATGTGGTCCAGGTTTGGACAATCAAAAGCATCCAACTTAGTAGAGATTTTGGTGGTAGGTGTGAGCAGCAATATTATTGAGCTTGGAAGAACATGACAACAGAGTCAATAGACCAGTGGAAGTGGTTGGTGCAAGTATTATGATCTACTGCTTTTGTGGTATGATTTTGGTTGTGGTTCTGACAGGCCTCCATTGATTTGTCAATTTTCAAAGCTTAGTTCTGAAGCTTTCTTCTCAATTTGTTGATGTGCCCACCATCATTTTAATATATTCATTTTGCTATTAATGTTAATTCAGTCAGATATGCATTATGCTGCTTGTAACTTAAAAAGTCTTGAGTAGGGCTTCCCTGGTGGTCCAGTGAGTACAGAGTCCACCTTGCAGTGCAAAGGGCACCGGTTCAATCCCTGGCCTGGGAGGATCCCACATGTCATGGAGTAGCTGGACCAGTGTGTCCAATTATGAGTCAGTGCTCTGACGCATATGCGTCCAGAGCCAGTGCTCTGCAGCGAGAGAGGCCACTGCAGTGGGAGGCCCACACATGCCAAAGAATAAAGATGGATCAAAATAAATAAATAAAAGAGCAATAAAAGAGGCCAAAATTAGAAAAAAGAAGTTGTGAATATTACTAAGTGTGAAGAAGTATTCTAAGGGAAAACAAGTACAAGAATTTCCTGGAATGCATCCTTTTTCATTTTGAATTTTGAAATGGAGGGGTGTAAAGATCTCAAAGCACAGGTGGTATTTAATATGTTTTTCCAATTAAATGCTATGCCTTTGGAAATGATAGAAAGAAATTGAATGTAAATATCCTAAGCACACAGATGATACTGAAAAACTGAACTTGGTTTACTGGACCATAGTTTATGATATTTTAATAATAGTTTTTGTCAAAGGGATGCTGTTCTCTTCACCAAAGATGGTAGGTATTTTTGCATACCATTGCTCAAAAAATGCCAGGAATCTTAACGTTGATACTGAAGAAGAAAGTACCCTAATTGCATGACATTGTTTATTATTAAGAACAGTAGATAGGGTGGAAAAGCCTGTATTAAATCCAGCATCTTTCCACTAGGGTAAAGACATGTGGTCCAGGTTTGGACAATCAAAAGCATCCAACTTAGTAGAGATTTTGGTGGTAGGTGTGAGCAGCAATATTATTGAGCTTGGAAGAACATGACAACAGAGTCAATAGACCAGTGGAAGTGGTTGGTGCAAGTATTATGATCTACTGCTTTTGTGGTATGATTTTGGTTGTGGTTCTGACAGGCCTCCATTGATTTGTCAATTTTCAAAGCTTAGTTCTGAAGCTTTCTTCTCAATTTGTTGATGTGCCCACCATCATTTTAATATATTCATTTTGCTATTAATGTTAATTCAGTCAGATATGCATTATGCTGCTTGTAACTTAAAAAGTCTTGAGTAGGGCTTCCCTGGTGGTCCAGTGAGTACAGAGTCCACCTTGCAGTGCAAAGGGCACCGGTTCAATCCCTGGCCTGGGAGGATCCCACATGTCATGGAGTAGCTGGACCAGTGTGTCCAATTATGAGTCAGTGCTCTGACGCATATGCGTCCAGAGCCAGTGCTCTGCAGCGAGAGAGGCCACTGCAGTGGGAGGCCCACACATGCCAAAGAATAAAGATGGATCAAAATAAATAAATAAAAGACCAATAAAAGAGGCCAAAATTAGAAAAAAAAGAAGTTGTGAATATTACTAAGTGTGAAGAAGTATTCTAAGGGAAAACAAGTACAAGAATTTCCTGGAATGCATCCTTTTTCATTTTGAATTTTGAAATGGAGGGGTGTAAAGATCTCAAAGCACAGGTGGTATTTAATATGTTTTTCCAATTAAATGCTATGCCTTTGGAAATGATAGAAAGAAATTGAATGTAAATATCCTAAGCACACAGATGATACTGAAAAACTGAACTTGGTTTACTGGACCATAGTTTATGATATTTTAATAATAGTTTTTGTCAAAGGGATGCTGTTCTCTTCACCAAAGATGGTAGGTATTTTTGCATACCATTGCTCAAAAAATGCCAGGAATCTTAACGTTGATACTGAAGAAGAAAGTACCCTAATTGCATGACATTGTTTATTATTAAGAACAGTAGATATTCATTCATAAAATATGCATTTATTACTTTGTTTCAGGCACTATTTGCTAGAAAAAGAAAAACATGAGCAATCTCTGGTCTCATGGAAGGTGTCATTGATACTCTCTTAATTATTCTTTATTATATCATCATATTTTAGTCATTTATTTATGTCCCATTCATCTGTGACTCTCTTAGGGATGTGTGACTTATCTTTGACTTATGTTCCCAGTACATAACACAATATCTGATACAAAATTGTCATTCAAAAAATGGAGAAAAAACTGTACAAAAATAAAGACTTTTGTAGACAGCACTTGGTGGGACAAGAAAGTTATTAATATTAGCAAAGAGTTGGTTGTTTGTGGCAGGCTTACTTTCCTTTGGGGGGAAACAGGAGTCTATCAGGTAAATTATCTTACTGGTGCTGACCAGGTAATTCCAGATTGACAAGTGAAGATCCAATCCCTGGGAGAAGCTGAAACTATAGTTAAGTTAGGCATTAAGTCTTAACTGTAGTTAAGTTAGGTATTTGTTTACCACAAATAATACCATTTTGGACCTACTGTCTCTTTTTTTAAAATATAAGAAAAAAATGACATCCAATAAACTGAAAAAACATTCTCAAGGAGTGAGTTTTATTTGCATCCCACAAGACTTGATTATTAATGACAGGGAGAAACACAGAAGGCAAGCTTACTAAATTCACAGAAGTTTTATAGATATGAGGAATTCCTAACATATATGATAACAATCAGAAATCTCAATGTTTATCACCTAGTACAACTCAAGAAATAAATTAAAATAATTTATTATAAAATATTTGCTTATGGTCATTATCAAAGAAATAGTCAACTGTGTAAATTAAATTTGTTGTTTGAGTTGCTATATCATGTCCAACTTTCTTGAGACCCCACAGACTGCCTGCCACGATCCTCTGTGCATAGGATTTCCCAGGCAAGGTTACTGTAATGGATTTCCACTTCCTTATCCAGGGACTCTTCCTGACCCAGCGATTGCACCATGTCTCATGCACTGCTGACATATTATTTACTGCTGAGCTACCAGGGAAGCCTGGTGCCTGAATAGATCCAACTTAAAAGTATGTGAAATATGAAGTAATAAGCAAATGCAATGTGGAGATAACATTGACAGCACACTTAGTGAGGCAGCAGTTGTAACAGGGCTCCTCTTAAAGCCAGTGCTGTCTAAATTTCACTGGTCTGGTCAGTCTCTGGATCAAAGACTCTTCTCAGCTGCAATGAATTTAAGGCTCACTAGAAGAATAGAGCACTTTCAGAAAAGCATGATCTTCATAGCAAAGAACTACAACATACACTTTATAATGTACAGCCTGAGGAAATATAGTCTAGAAATAGAATGAACATAGTGTAATTAACTCAAGATGTAATGGATTGGAGTTCTAGTATTCAAAACTTTTTCCAGACTAGACATAAGGCAGATATTAGGAACTGAGACAGCAAGTTAAGTGATTAAAGAGCAGAATAGAAATGAGTAAGGATCAAAAGCAAATGAATGGATAACCTGATTCGTGGATTATTGCCAGAAGGTTGTTTTTACCTCTGTTCTGTGCTTTAAAAAATGAGCATTGTACCACTTTTATAGGGTAATGACAAATATATTCATAGAAGTAGGGCAGATACTAAAGTATTAATGAACATATCTAAAGAAGTCTGTTTTTTTTCTAGTAGCCTTTAAAATAAAATACCTAATAATTTACAGAAGTGATTGGAGTAAAAATAAGTCACTGACCATGAGAGATAGGGGTAAGGATGTCCAGGTCCAATTTCTTGCACTGGAATTTTGAGTAGGAACTAAAATGTAAGGGATACAATAGAAGAAAAATCTTTGAGTGAATGTTTTTTATAAAATAAATTCTTATGATAATTTCCAATTCAATGAATCTCTGCCTTTACTCAACTTTTAGAAGTGACAGGTTCTATTTTCATTCAACATAAATCACAATTATACACATAAACTTTTTGAAATGTGTTATAGAAATGCTTAAGTAAAACTATTATGGGTGTTCATGTTAATTATTTATATATGGGGGAAAATAAGAAGTTTTTAAACTTTTGTAAACATCTCTTGTCTTTTAAAGTAATCTAGCATAGACTCTGAGATTAACTGAATTAAATTCTGACTTCCATTATCTTCTAGCTCTCTGATCTTTAACAAGTCAGTTAACTTTGACTCAGTTTTCATGCCTGACAAATCAAAATAATGATTGTATCCTAAATCGAGTAAGATTATCAAAATTTATTTAAAAAATATGTGTTATGAAGTAAACACAAAATTTTAATGAAGATTTTGTTCTAAATAAAATATTTCTGAGAAGTATATTTGATATAATGGATGTGTGTGTTATAAAGCACATTCATAATGAAGTTTAAAACTTTGGAATTCCAACTCTAGTGAAGGAAGAAATAAGCTAATAATTATGTTGATTGTCACAGTCAAATGAATGGGTGATAAGTCAGAATCTATGGTGATACGAGATAAAAGAGAAAAAACAGAAGTAAGATTTTTGGGAAGATAGAACTTCTGTGGAGATCTTTAAGGGTTAAAAAAGATTTGTAGCTGAGTGTATATCAATGTCATTTTTCTAATAACATAAAAAATTTGGTAATATACTCTCTTAAATGCTTTGTTTTATTGTTTTTTTTTTTTTTTTTCCTTTTCCAAATTGCAACAGTAGGATGGGAAACATTTTTTTCGCAAAGAAGATAAAACAATAGAAAGGTGAACAATAGTAAAATGAAAGTACAAGTCACTCAGATCTGTCCGACTTGTTTTTACCTCATGAATGAGCCATGGACTTCACCAGGTGAGAATAATGGAGTCAACAGTCATTCTCTTCTCCAGGGCATCTTTCCAACCCAGGAACTGAACCTAGCTCTCCTGCATTGCAAGCAGAATATTTTCTGTCAAAGCCACCTAGAATAACAATAAAAGTTCATTCCTATCACTAAATCCCACTATACATCATCTGCAGAGTCCATTCAGTGTCAAAATCCTTGCTAGACTCTGTTGATGGAGATTGCAAAGAACATAGTGCTATATTTGGAGACTTAGGAATTGCAATTTGGAAGACACATATTTGGACAAAACTGAAAGTGTGTTCTAGGAACAGAAAGGCTCAGGAATTTATAAAGGGGAATGCCATAAGTTAAAGTTGCCTTTCAAGAATTACGGTTGTGGAGGCAGCCAAGAGCCTGAATAAAATACTGCTTGCCTTAGTCACCTTTATTCTCAAAAGCTGGATATCAGCTTTGGCTTCTCTTATTAAACTAACAATTTGGTCCATTCGGGTTAATATATGAATGTGTATATATGTGTGTCTATGCCATTATGTTAGACAATATTTGCATTGCCTTTTAATTACCATTCACAGAGACGCACCTTTTGTCCCCCATATGTTTATATTTGTCTTAATACCACTGAATGCCATAGCTAACCAGAAAAGGAATCTCTACTCTCTCATCAGAGAGTGAACCCAAGAACTTCAGAGAAGGAGCAAAGTCCCCCTACCCTACACTAACAGAGAATCTCTAACAGTAGGGAATATTAAATAGCATCTGCAAAGGAGACTTGGCACCTGCCATTAACATCCTATGCAATATACAAACCATACAACCTCTTGGCAAGGACAGAAATGGAAGGGAAGGAAAAACTCAACCTTGAAGCCTAGAAAGAGGAGATCTCAAACAAAATGTCAGAAATCAACATTAATAATGAAAAGGCATAGAAACACTTCACAAATGAAGGAGCACACTAGATACACAAATTCAAATGACCGAAGAGGTAATAGACAAACTATCTGAAAGCAAAATTTGAAGAGTAAGATTGAACCCAAAATAGAAAGGTGAACAATAGTAAAATGAAAGTACAAGTCACTCAGATCTGTCCGACTTGTTTTTACCTCATGAATGAGCCATGGACTTCACCAGGTGAGAATAATGGAGTCAACAGTCATTCTCTTCTCCAGGGCATCTTTCCAACCCAGGAACTGAACCTAGCTCTCCTGCATTGCAAGCAGAATATTTTCTGTCAAAGCCACCTAGAATAACAATAAAAGTTCATTCCTATCACTAAATCCCACTATACATCATCTGCAGAGTCCATTCAGTGTCAAAATCCTTGCTAGACTCTGTTGATGGAGATTGCAAAGAACATAGTGCTATATTTGGAGACTTAGGAATTGCAATTTGGAAGACACATATTTGGACAAAACTGAAAGTGTGTTCTAGGAACAGAAAGGCTCAGGAATTTATAAAGGGGAATGCCATAAGTTAAAGTTGCCTTTCAAGAATTACGGTTGTGGAGGCAGCCAAGAGCCTGAATAAAATACTGCTTGCCTTAGTCACCTTTATTCTCAAAAGCTGGATATCAGCTTTGGCTTCTCTTATTAAACTAACAATTTGGTCCATTCGGGTTAATATATGAATGTGTATATATGTGTGTCTATGCCATTATGTTAGACAATATTTGCATTGCCTTTTAATTACCATTCACAGAGACGCACCTTTTGTCCCCCATATGTTTATATTTGTCTTAATACCACTGAATGCCATAGCTAACCAGAAAAGGAATCTCTACTCTCTCATCAGAGAGTGAACCCAAGAACTTCAGAGAAGGAGCAAAGTCCCCCTACCCTACACTAACAGAGAATCTCTAACAGTAGGGAATATTAAATAGCATCTGCAAAGGAGACTTGGCACCTGCCATTAACATCCTATGCAATATACAAACCATACAACCTCTTGGCAAGGACAGAAATGGAAGGGAAGGAAAAACTCAACCTTGAAGCCTAGAAAGAGGAGATCTCAAACAAAATGTCAGAAATCAACATTAATAATGAAAAGGCATAGAAACACTTCACAAATGAAGGAGCACACTAGATACACAAATTCAAATGACCGAAGAGGTAATAGACAAACTATCTGAAAGCAAATTTTGAAGAGTAATATTGACAATGATCCAAACCTCTGAAAATAGAATAATAGAGAAAATTAATGTACAGGGAAAAAATTGTACAAGAAATTAAAATAAACAATTAGAGACAGCAAACTCAATTGCTTAACTTTAAAATACTATAGAAGGACTCAATAGTAGAGTATCTGAGACAGGAGAATGAATAAGTGAACTAGAAGATAGAGTGGTGGAAATAACTGCTCAGGAACAGAAAAAAGAACAAAGAATGAAAAGAAATGAGGGTAGTCTCAGAGACATCTGGGACAATAGCAAATGCACCAACATTAGAATTATATGGGTCCCAGAAAAAGAGGAAAAGAATGATTATGGAAAAAATTTCGAAGAGATTGTACTTGAAAACTTCCCCAGCATGGGAAAGGAAACAGTCAATCAAGTCCAAGAATCACAGAGTTCCAAACAGTGTAAGCCCTAGGAGAAACACTACCAGACACATATTAATTAAGCTAACATAGACTAAAAATGAAGAAAGAATACTAAAAGCAGCAAGGGAAAAGCAACAAGTAACTAACATACAAGGGAAACATCATATGTTTAACTACTGACTTTTCAACAGAAAGTCTGCATGCCAGAAGGGAAAGACAAGACATATTTAAAGCACTGAAAGAGAAAAATCTTCAATCAAGACTAGTATACCTGGCAAAGATCTCTTTCAAAATTGATGGAGAAATCAAAAGCTTTACAGACAAGCAAAAACAAACAGACTTTTTGGTATACCTGGGCAAAGATCGTTTAAAATGAGTCCCCTACCCTACACTAACAGAGAATCTCTAACAGTAGGGAATATTAAATAGCATCTGCAAAGGAGACTTGGCACCTGCCATTAACATCCTATGCAATATACAAACCATACAACCTCTTGGCAAGGACAGAAATGGAAGGGAAGGAAAAACTCAACCTTGAAGCCTAGAAAGAGGAGATCTCAAACAAAATGTCAGAAATCAACATTAATAATGAAAAGGCATAGAAACACTTCACAAATGAAGGAGCACACTAGATACACAAATTCAAATGACCGAAGAGGTAATAGACAAACTATCTGAAAGCAAATTTTGAAGAGTAATATTGACAATGATCCAAACCTCTGAAAATAGAATAATAGAGAAAATTAATGTACAGGGAAAAAATTGTACAAGAAATTAAAATAAACAATTAGAGACAGCAAACTCAATTGCTTAACTTTAAAATACTATAGAAGGACTCAATAGTAGAGTATCTGAGACAGGAGAATGAATAAGTGAACTAGAAGATAGAGTGGTGGAAATAACTGCTCAGGAACAGAAAAAAGAACAAAGAATGAAAAGAAATGAGGGTAGTCTCAGAGACATCTGGGACAATAGCAAATGCACCAACATTAGAATTATATGGGTCCCAGAAAAAGAGGAAAAGAATGATTATGGAAAAAATTTCGAAGAGATTGTACTTGAAAACTTCCCCAGCATGGGAAAGGAAACAGTCAATCAAGTCCAAGAATCACAGAGTTCCAAACAGTGTAAGCCCTAGGAGAAACACTACCAGACACATATTAATTAAGCTAACATAGACTAAAAATGAAGAAAGAATACTAAAAGCAGCAAGGGAAAAGCAACAAGTAACTAACATACAAGGGAAACATCATATGTTTAACTACTGACTTTTCAACAGAAAGTCTGCATGCCAGAAGGGAAAGACAAGACATATTTAAAGCACTGAAAGAGAAAAATCTTCAATCAAGACTAGTATACCTGGCAAAGATCTCTTTCAAAATTGATGGAGAAATCAAAAGCTTTACAGACAAGCAAAAACAAATAGCCTTATAAAAAGTATTAAAGGGACTTATACAGATAACAGATACAAGAGAAGAAAAAGGTTTACAAAACAAACTCATGATAACACCTAAGAAGATGACAAACAAATCATTGGTATTAATAATTACTTTAAATGTAAATGGACAAAGTCCCCCAATCAAAAGACACAGACTAGCTGAATGGATACAAAAGCAAGACCCAGTTATATATGCTGCCTACCAGAAACCCACTTCAGACCTAAAGACACTTATACTCAGAAAATTCCATGAAAATGGAAGTCAAAAAAAAGCTGGAGTAGCAATCCTCATATCAGACAAAAAAGACCTTAAAATAAAGATTATAGGAGACAAGGAAGGATACTACATAAAGCTCAAGAGATTGATCCAAGAAGAAGACATAACAAACATAAATCACTATGCGCCCAACACAGGAGCACTGCAATGCATAAGACAAACACTTTCAGACATAAAAGAAGAAATTGACAGTTACACCATAATAGTAGAAGATTTTAAAATCCATTTTACACCAATGGACAGAATATAAAAACAGAAATTTATAAGGAAACACAAGCCCTAAATGACACGTTAGAAGAGATGAATCTCATTGATATCTTTAGTACCTTCCACCCAAACGAAGAAAAATACACTTTCTTCTCAAGTATACATGGAATCTTTTCCAAGATAGACCACACCTTAAACTACAAATCAAGCCTCAGTAAATTTAAGAAAACTGAAATTATATCAACAATCTTTTCTTATCACAATGCTGTAAGTCTAGATATCAAATGCAAGAAAAAAAGAAAACACTAAAAACACAAGCACATGGAGATTAAACAAGACAAACCTAAATGACAGATTACCAAACAAATCAAAAGAGAAATAAAATAAAAAGTTCCTACAAGAAAATGACAATGAAAGCACAACATCACAATGCGAATGGCATACCATAAAAGGAGATCTAAGAGGGAAGTTTATAGCAATACAATCCTATCTCAAGAAGCAAGGAAGAAAGAAATCAAAAAGACAACCAAACTTTACACTTAGAACTATGGGAAAAAGAAGAAGAAGAATAGAAAAACAGCTAAAGTTAACAGAATAAGAGAAATCCTAAAAGTGAGACCAGAAATAAATGAAAAAGAAATGAAAGAAACAATAGTAAAGGTAAATAAAACAAAAAGCTGACTCCTTGAAGAGATAAAATTGACAAACCACAGACTCCTCAAGGGGGAAAAAAAAAAGAGAAGAATCAGATCAATAAAATCAAAAATGAAAAAGGAGAGGTTACAACAGACAATGCAGAAATACGAAGGCTTATAGAGACTATCATGAAAGCAAACTGGGAAACCTGGAAGAAATGGACATATTCTTAGAGAAGTACAATCTTCCAAGACTGAACCAGAAAGAAATAGAAACTATGAAAAACCCAGTCACAACCTCAGAAATCAAATCTATGATCAAAACTCTACTCAAAAATATAAGCACAGGGCCAGATAGCCTGACAGGTGAATTCTACCAAAAAATTAAAGAAGAACTGATGCTTATCCTTCTAAAACTCTTTCAAAAAAATTGGACCAGAAGGAACACTTCCAAACACATTCTACGAGGCCACCGTCACTCTGATACACAAACCAAGCAAAACACACACACAAAAGAGAAAATTATAGGCCAACACCACTGATGAATTTAGAACCCAAAATCCTCAACAAAATTCTAGGAAACCGATTTCAGAACCACATCAAAAGACTCATACATCATGATCAAGTTGGGTCTATGCCAGGCAGGCAAAGGCAATCAATGTGGTACCATATACCAACAAAACGAAAGACAAAAATCACATGATAATCTCAATAGATGCAGAAAACTCCTTTGAAAAAATCCAACAAAAACTGGGCATTGAAGGAACCTACCTCAGTATAGAAAGCCATAGATGAGAATACCACAGTGAACATTATTCTCAGTGATGAAAAATGAAAGCATTCCCTATAAGATCAGAACAAGACATGGGTATCCACTTTCACCAGTTTTATTCAACAGACTTCTGGAAGTTCCAGCTACAGCAATAAAAGAAGAAAAAGAAATAAAAGGAATCCAAATTGGAAAAGAAGAAGTAAAACTTACTTTTTGAAGATGAGAAGATACTATACATAGAAAATCTGAAAGATACTATCAGAAAATTACTAGTGCTAATTAACCAATATAACAAAGTCTCAGGATACAAAATCAATACACAGAAATCACTCAAATTCCTATATACTAACAATGAAGAGTCAGAAAACGGAATCAAGGCTGCAATCCCATTCACCACTGCAACCAATAAATAAAATATCTAGGAATAAGCCTACTTAAAAAGACAAAAGAACTGTACAAAGAAAATTACAAGAAACTAATGAAAGAAATCAAGGAAGACATACACAGATGGAGAGATATCCCATGATTCTGGATTGGAGAAATCAATATTGTTAAAATGATCCTGATATCAAATACCACCTGTAGATTCAAGGCTATCCCTTTCATATTACCAATGGCATTCTTTACAGAAATAGACCAAAAAATACCAGAGTTCATATGAAAATACAAATAATCCCCGCAGTCAAACCAATTCTGAGAAAGAAGAATGGAGCTGGAAGAATCAGCCTCCCTCACTTCAGACTCTACTACAAAGCAACAGTCATCAAGACAGTATGATAATGGCATAAAAATATAAATATAAACCAATGCAACAAGATAGAGAACACAGATAAACCACACACATATGGGTACCTGATTTTTGACAAAAAAAAGAATCAATGGGTTTGGGTACTCTGATACACAAACCAAGCAAAACACACACAAAAGAGAAAATTATAGGCCAACACCACTGATGAATTTAGAACCCAAAATCCTCAACAAAATTCTAGGAAACCGATTTCAGAACCACATCAAAAGACTCATACATCATGATCAAGTTGGGTCTATGCCAGGCAGGCAAAGGCAATCAATGTGGTACCATATACCAACAAAACGAAAGACAAAAATCACATGATAATCTCAATAGATGCAGAAAACTCCTTTGAAAAAATCCAACAAAAACTGGGCATTGAAGGAACCTACCTCAGTATAGAAAGCCATAGATGAGAATACCACAGTGAACATTATTCTCAGTGATGAAAAATGAAAGCATTCCCTATAAGATCAGAACAAGACATGGGTATCCACTTTCACCAGTTTTATTCAACAGACTTCTGGAAGTTCCAGCTACAGCAATAAAAGAAGAAAAAGAAATAAAAGGAATCCAAATTGGAAAAGAAGAAGTAAAACTTACTTTTTGAAGATGAGAAGATACTATACATAGAAAATCTGAAAGATACTATCAGAAAATTACTAGTGCTAATTAACCAATATAACAAAGTCTCAGGATACAAAATCAATACACAGAAATCACTCAAATTCCTATATACTAACAATGAAGAGTCAGAAAACGGAATCAAGGCTGCAATCCCATTCACCACTGCAACCAATAAATAAAATATCTAGGAATAAGCCTAATTAAAAAGACAAAAGAACTGTACAAAGAAAATTACAAGAAACTAATGAAAGAAATCAAGGAAGACATACACAGATGGAGAGATATCCCATGATTCTGGATTGGAGAAATCAATATTGTTAAAATGATCCTGATATCAAATACCACCTGTAGATTCAAGGCTATCCCTTTCATATTACCAATGGCATTCTTTACAGAAATAGACCAAAAAATACCAGAGTTCATATGAAAATACAAATAATCCCCGCAGTCAAACCAATTCTGAGAAAGAAGAATGGAGCTGGAAGAATCAGCCTCCCTCACTTCAGACTCTACTACAAAGCAACAGTCATCAAGACAGTATGATAATGGCATAAAAATATAAATATAAACCAATGCAACAAGATAGAGAACACAGATAAACCCACACACATATGGGTACCTGATTTTTGACAAAGGAAGTGACAATATAAAGTGGGAGAAAGAAAGTCTCTTAAACAAATGGTTCTAGGAAAATTGGACAGCTACATGCAAAAAAATGAACTTGGAAGATTCTCTAAAACCATACACAAAGATACACTCAAAATGATTTAAAAGCTTACATAGAACTGTAAGAGGAAAATGTAGGCAAACCACTCTACCACATAAATCAAAGCAAGATCTTCTATGACCCGCCCTCTAGAATAATGGAAAGAAAAACAAAAATAAACATGTCTGGCCTAATGATACTTAAAAGCTTTTGCACAGAGAAAGAAACTACAAACAAGGACAACCCACAGAATGGAGGAAAGTAATAGCAAATAAAACAAGTAACAAATTTTAATTTCCAAAACATACCAACAGCTCAGAGAACTCAACATCCAAAAAACAAAACCCCTATCAAAAAGTGGGAGAAAGACCTAAACAGTCATCTCTCCAAAGAAGACATATAGATGGCCAAAAAGCACTTGAAAGATGCTCAACGTAACATCTTATATAGAGCTGTAAACCAACAACTCTGCAAAAGCAATATCAAATAAATAAATAAATAAATAGATAAATGAAGTTGGAACACTTCCTAACACTCTACACAAAGATAAACTCAGAACAGATTAAAAACCTAAATGTAAGAACAGAAATCATAAAACTCTTACAGGAGAAAATATGCAAAATACTCGATGACAAAGAACAAAGAAAAATCTCCTATGACCCGCCCTCTAGAATAATGGAAAGAAAAACAAAAATAAACATGTCTGGCCTAATGATACTTAAAAGCTTTTGCACAGAGAAAGAAACTACAAACAAGGACAACCCACAGAATGGAGGAAAGTAATAGCAAATAAAACAAGTAACAAATTTTAATTTCCAAAACATACCAACAGCTCAGAGAACTCAACATCCAAAAAACAAAACCCCTATCAAAAAGTGGGAGAAAGACCTAAACAGTCATCTCTCCAAAGAAGACATATAGATGGCCAAAAAGCACTTGAAAGATGCTCAACGTAACATCTTATATAGAGCTGTAAACCAACAACTCTGCAAAAGCAATATCAAATAAATAAATAAATAAATAGATAAATGAAGTTGGAACACTTCCTAACACTCTACACAAAGATAAACTCAGAACAGATTAAAAACCTAAATGTAAGAACAGAAATCATAAAACTCTTACAGGAGAAAATATGCAAAATACTCGATGACAAAGAACAAAGAAAAATCTCCTATGGCTCACCCTTTAGAATAACGGAAATAATAACAAAAATAAGTATGTGTGGCATAATGAAACTTAAAATAAGATATTTTTTAAGGATGCTAAAATAAGATGTTTGTTTTGCACAGCAAAATAAATTTTGTAGCAAAATAAACTACAGACAACCCACAGCATGGAAGAAAATAATAGCAATTGAAACAACTGACTAATTAATTTCTAAAATATACAGGCAGCTCAGACAACTCAAAACCCAAAAAACAAACAACTCAATCAAAAAATGGGAAAAAGACCTAAATAGACATCTCTCCAAGAAAAGACATACATATGGTCAAAAAACATATAATAATATAATCAAAGTCACTTATTATTAGAGAAATGCACATCAAAACTAAAATAAGATATCATCTCACACCAGTCAGAATGGCCATCTTCAAAAAATCTACAGACAGTAAATGTTGGAGAGGGTGCATAGAAAAGGGAACACTCTTATATTGTTGGTGGGGATGTAAATTCATACAACCACTATGGAAGATGGTATGGAGCTTTCTTAAAGAACTAAGAATAGAAGCACCATACGACCCAGCAGTCCAACTATTAGTCTTATTCACTGATGAAATCAAATCTGAAAGAAGCACCTGTACCCCAATGTTCATTGCAGCTCTCCATACAATAGCTAGAACATGGAAGCAACTTAGATGTCCATCGATGAATGACTGGATAAAGAAGCTCTGGTACATATATACAGTGGAATATTTCTCAGCTGTAAAAAGAAATGCAGAAGAATCAGTCGTAATGAGGTGGATGAATCTAGAATCTATTATACAGAGTGAAGTAAGTCAAAAAGAGAAGGACAAACACAGTATACTAACACATATATGTGCAATCTATTAAGTCAGTACTGATAAATGCACAAGCTGAACAGCTATGGAGCAACAGACATAGAGAACAGATCTGTGGATATTAGGGGAAGGAAGAGTGGGTGAAAGGTATGGAAAGAGTAACACGGAAACCTGCATTATCATATGTAAAGGAGATAATCATTGTGAATACGCTGTGGGACTAAGGGATTTTACATGAGGCTATGCAACAACCTGGAGGGGTGGGATGTGGGGGGAGTGGGAGAAGAGCTCAGGTGGGAAGATTCAAAGATATGCCTATGATGGATTTGGGATTATATAGAGCTGTAAACAAAATTCTGTGAAAGCAAAATTTAGAAAATAATTAATAAAGTGTTAAAGGAAAAAGAAAGAATTATGGCTGTCTCATATGCAAGAAATAAATATTTGCTCTTAAGTAATAGACTGTCAGTTATTTAGGCTAAGCATGTGACATTATCTTGAATATCTGGAGAATTATATAGATGTTCTGGAGGCCTGCATTAACAATAAGTGGTTAAATTTCATCTGGGCTGAGATATGCTAATTCCCAGTTCCTTACTGACCTCCCAAATCCATTTTAGAACCTTCTCTTTAGCAACTTCCTTTTGATTTTTCTATCACAGTTCCTTTCACAACTTTTCTGTTTCCATGAATCCATATTAAAAAGAAAACTGAGATACACCTAGTTTATGAAATTATATCTGTGTTTAAAGAAATTTCATGTTTTTGTTTGCTTGTTTTCATTTTTAAAATAATTGTGCATTCACATTGTTTAGCTAGTTGCTCTTGCATGTAAAATTGCATTTCAATATTATATAACATTTTATACACAGAAGACAAAATACACCATATATACATAAGATTTAAACATCAACAGTTTTGTAGCAATATTATTAAAAAGTGTGCTTCAGAAACCTTAAGCACACTTCTTCAGTTGAATCTCCCAACTCTTATTCCCACTCAAAGCCATATGCTTACAATAGAAAATCCCAGTTTTTAATTTTGAACAACTAAGCTTTACTATTTTGACAGCATATATATTTAATGTTGGTAAATACTAATATTTTCTAATTTTTATAAACATGTTCACTCACATATGCATTATTTATATAGAGAGCATCATGCTGCATTGTTTTTAACGTACTGTAGTGTTCTTCTTTTTCTTTAATTCACACCTCCCTCTTTTTCTCTTTTCCATGCAATTCCACCTATTCCTTTACCGAATGACACTGTAACTAGATTTGAAAAAATGGTTATTGATTTTCACTTTTTTCCAAACTTTGTTCTTGGCTCAGAAACCACATACAGTCATGGTTAACATTTGTATAGTTCACATATATCCATTAAAAATGGGAAATATACAATTCTCTGTGTAAAGCTTCATATTAATTTAAAAATGAATTTAAATTATTTGTTTTTATATTATGTATTACATAATAAATAATGGAAATTAATCTATATATAACAAATATGTACCTTATTTATTCAGTATTTTCAGTGTGCATAATTTTTTTAACCGCTCCATTGACGGTCATTTACTAATAGTGGCACAGTGGTAACAAATTTGCCTGCCAATGCAGGAGGCACAAGAAAATCAGGTTCAACTCCTGTGTAGAGAAGATCCCTTTGTGGAAAAAAATGGTGACCTACACAATTATTTTCCACTAAAAATGCCATGGATAGAGGTACCTGGTGGGCTACAGTCCATGAGGTCTCAAAGAGCTAGTTCCTTTCACAACTTTTCTGTTTCCATGAATCCATATTAAAAAGAAAACTGAGATACACCTAGTTTATGAAATTATATCTGTGTTTAAAGAAATTTCATGTTTTTGTTTGCTTGTTTTCATTTTTAAAATAATTGTGCATTCACATTGTTTAGCTAGTTGCTCTTGCATGTAAAATTGCATTTCAATATTATATAACATTTTATACACAGAAGACAAAATACACCATATATACATAAGATTTAAACATCAACAGTTTTGTAGCAATATTATTAAAAAGTGTGCTTCAGAAACCTTAAGCACACTTCTTCAGTTGAATCTCCCAACTCTTATTCCCACTCAAAGCCATATGCTTACAATAGAAAATCCCAGTTTTTAATTTTGAACAACTAAGCTTTACTATTTTGACAGCATATATATTTAATGTTGGTAAATACTAATATTTTCTAATTTTTATAAACATGTTCACTCACATATGCATTATTTATATAGAGAGCATCATGCTGCATTGTTTTTAACGTACTGTAGTGTTCTTCTTTTTCTTTAATTCACACCTCCCTCTTTTTCTCTTTTCCATGCAATTCCACCTATTCCTTTACCGAATGACACTGTAACTAGATTTGAAAAAATGGTTATTGATTTTCACTTTTTTCCAAACTTTGTTCTTGGCTCAGAAACCACATACAGTCATGGTTAACATTTGTATAGTTCACATATATCCATTAAAAATGGGAAATATACAATTCTCTGTGTAAAGCTTCATATTAATTTAAAAATGAATTTAAATTATTTGTTTTTATATTATGTATTACATAATAAATAATGGAAATTAATCTATATATAACAAATATGTACCTTATTTATTCAGTATTTTCAGTGTGCATAATTTTTTTAACCGCTCCATTGACGGTCATTTACTAATAGTGGCACAGTGGTAACAAATTTGCCTGCCAATGCAGGAGGCACAAGAAAATCAGGTTCAACTCCTGTGTAGAGAAGATCCCTTTGTGGAAAAAAATGGTGACCTACACAATTATTTTCCACTAAAAATGCCATGGATAGAGGTACCTGGTGGGCTACAGTCCATGAGGTCTCAAAGAGCTAGACATGACTGATCATGCAGTAATGCATGCATGGTTGTTTATTTACACTATGGACACTGTTTAATATACCTGCACATTCTAAAGTATTCAACTAGGACATTTATCATTTTAATACATAATTCCAATAGATAGATTACTAGAGTTATTATTATTTTTAAATTTAGTAAATGTTACATCATTTGTAAAAATAGTTTAATATTTACATTTCCAAAAGAAATTAATGAAAATACACTTTTCTTCATATCCCTGCCACCAGTAATTCTTATCACTCTTTTTTAATGCCACTCTTGCAGATAAAAATAATATCTCAGGACTGTCAAACTCCTTTGAATAACATTAAAATTAATTACCTAACTAAAGCAAATAAATGAGTATTTCTACTTCTTGCTTCTAATCTATCTGGCTCTTCCAGATATTGTCTTTGGGCATTTGGGGGACCTAATGGCCTCTTGCAAGTAAGAGTGCAATTATCATAAGAATACTAGACAAACAATGTTTAATTCTTGCCACTGAAAGCTATTAAAACAAGATTACAATTACAATTTACACATACTACAGTTCTTATAAGGTCAGCAATTCAGAACATGGTCATTATACACAGCACTCTACATTCTACAGACCCCCTAGACCATTTAATCCGCAACCAGTTTGGTTTAGTCATTTACAGAACTGAAGGCAATAAGATGGAATTTAAACATTAACCCAAAAACTCACCTAAAATACGTTAGAATAGGGAGTCACTAAACTAAATAATAAACAGAAGAGTGTGAACATTTTTTAAAAAAACCTTCAATTTATATTATGTATTACATAATAAATAATGGAAATTAATCTATATATAACAAATATGTACCTTATTTATTCAGTATTTTCAGTGTGCATAATTTTTTTAACCGCTCCATTGACGGTCATTTACTAATAGTGGCACAGTGGTAACAAATTTGCCTGCCAATGCAGGAGGCACAAGAAAATCAGGTTCAACTCCTGTGTAGAGAAGATCCCTTTGTGGAAAAAAATGGTGACCTACACAATTATTTTCCACTAAAAATGCCATGGATAGAGGTACCTGGTGGGCTACAGTCCATGAGGTCTCAAAGAGCTAGACATGACTGATCATGCAGTAATGCATGCATGGTTGTTTATTTACACTATGGACACTGTTTAATATACCTGCACATTCTAAAGTATTCAACTAGGACATTTATCATTTTAATACATAATTCCAATAGATAGATTACTAGAGTTATTATTATTTTTAAATTTAGTAAATGTTACATCATTTGTAAAAATAGTTTAATATTTACATTTCCAAAAGAAATTAATGAAAATACACTTTTCTTCATATCCCTGCCACCAGTAATTCTTATCACTCTTTTTTAATGCCACTCTTGCAGATAAAAATAATATCTCAGGACTGTCAAACTCCTTTGAATAACATTAAAATTAATTACCTAACTAAAGCAAATAAATGAGTATTTCTACTTCTTGCTTCTAATCTATCTGGCTCTTCCAGATATTGTCTTTGGGCATTTGGGGGACCTAATGGCCTCTTGCAAGTAAGAGTGCAATTATCATAAGAATACTAGACAAACAATGTTTAATTCTTGCCACTGAAAGCTATTAAAACAAGATTACAATTACAATTTACACATACTACAGTTCTTATAAGGTCAGCAATTCAGAACATGGTCATTATACACAGCACTCTACATTCTACAGACCCCCTAGACCATTTAATCCGCAACCAGTTTGGTTTAGTCATTTACAGAACTGAAGGCAATAAGATGGAATTTAAACATTAACCCAAAAACTCACCTAAAATACGTTAGAATAGGGAGTCACTAAACTAAATAATAAACAGAAGAGTGTGAACTTGATTTAACACGGCAGATTTGCCAGTATTTTAAAATCTGGTCCCCAACTTTCTCTGGACTAGGTGCTTGGTATATGGTAAATTTGTGGCATTTACTCTTCCAAAATCCTTCAGTGTTGCTAGTATTCCTTATTTAACCAAAACTTTATAAGAGAATAAACAACAACCAAGGAAGAAAACATTAGAAATAAAGATGAGCACATAGAGCATGGTGTTTTATATTATGGATGCCCTACTTAAGTCACACAAGAATCCTACAAAGGAATTATTTCTACTCTTTTAACCATGCAACTCTGAGGTTCTGTAATTTTCCCAAAGTACTACAGCTAGTAAATGCTAAAGCTGATACTCAACTCCAGGGCTTCATAATGCAGGACGCTATGTTCTATTAAACAACCATATTTTCATTCACACACAAAACATAATGTGGTAAATATCTGGTTAAGTTTTGCTTTAAAAAAGCATTAAGCCTTAAAGGGGATCAAGATCTGTGTGAATTTGGACAAGAGGTAAGAATAAAAGAACACTCAAGTTAAGAGAAAAATATGATCAGGTCATTAAAGAGAATTCATGTTGGATATGCAGAGAAAGAAAGGGGCCCATATACATGGTGACAGTAATGCATAGGAGTAAAATAGTATGTAATGATGTTACTTCATCACCATCATAAGAGAATTGAGTTGTTATTTTTCTAAATTTTAAGAGCCAACTAAGTGTTTTAAGTAGAGTCTAACTGGAGAAATCCTTAGATCTTAGCACAATAACCAAAGTCAACTTGTCTCATACTCTAAAATACAATTGCTTCATAAAGCTTTTACATAGTTTCATAAAGTAATGAAGCTTCCCACAGCTTCATAAAGTAATTACAAAAAAAAAATAATAATGATTGTTAACCTAGGGAATGGAGAGTCAATCCAGTAGAGAAGTCACTGTTGGAGTACACAAGTGAAAAGCATGTTTCAGGTGAACACATGCAGGAAAGATGGGTAGGATGACAACAATCTTATATTAACTAGAAATCTGCACTGCATGTACCTACTCAAATTCCATAGTTTAAAGGGAAACAGGTGAGGAAAAAGTATTAGAAATCTCATGTCCCTATCCCTTCTTTAAATGGAGGGGGGGGGGATCAAATATATCTCTATAAATTTAGAGACATGAATAAATTCCTGGTGATTACTAGTCAAGAAATGCAAATGAATGATTTTCAAAAATACCAGTTTTAATATTATCTCCTTTTACTGAAAGAAACTGAAGATCAGGCAGATGAAATGAGTCAACATTAGTTACAACTTATAATTTGTAGAACCAGGATCAGGTGCTATTTACCAACCACCACTCATCCAGTTCAACTATACTGGTGGTTGGTAAGCCCCAAAAAAGAAAAATGGAGTGCCATTAAAATAGGTATATATATTTTCCATTTCTTAATTCTCTTTTTTAACTTTCTTGTTTAAAAAGCAAATGGTATACTGTTAGGGCTGCAATATTTTACCTCCTACTATGGGAATAAAACTTCCTCTTGCAAAGCTGATACTCACCCAGGCTATAATGCAGGACGCTATGTTCTATTAAACAACCATATTTTCATTCACACACAAAACATAATGTGGTAAATATCTGGTTAAGTTTTGCTTTAAAAAAGCATTAAGCCTTAAAGGGGATCAAGATCTGTGTGAATTTGGACAAGAGGTAAGAATAAAAGAACACTCAAGTTAAGAGAAAAATATGATCAGGTCATTAAAGAGAATTCATGTTGGATATGCAGAGAAAGAAAGGGGCCCATATACATGGTGACAGTAATGCATAGGAGTAAAATAGTATGTAATGATGTTACTTCATCACCATCATAAGAGAATTGAGTTGTTATTTTTCTAAATTTTAAGAGCCAACTAAGTGTTTTAAGTAGAGTCTAACTGGAGAAATCCTTAGATCTTAGCACAATAACCAAAGTCAACTTGTCTCATACTCTAAAATACAATTGCTTCATAAAGCTTTTACATAGTTTCATAAAGTAATGAAGCTTCCCACAGCTTCATAAAGTAATTACAAAAAAAAAATAATAATGATTGTTAACCTAGGGAATGGAGAGTCAATCCAGTAGAGAAGTCACTGTTGGAGTACACAAGTGAAAAGCATGTTTCAGGTGAACACATGCAGGAAAGATGGGTAGGATGACAACAATCTTATATTAACTAGAAATCTGCACTGCATGTACCTACTCAAATTCCATAGTTTAAAGGGAAACAGGTGAGGAAAAAGTATTAGAAATCTCATGTCCCTATCCCTTCTTTAAATGGAGGGGGGGGGGATCAAATATATCTCTATAAATTTAGAGACATGAATAAATTCCTGGTGATTACTAGTCAAGAAATGCAAATGAATGATTTTCAAAAATACCAGTTTTAATATTATCTCCTTTTACTGAAAGAAACTGAAGATCAGGCAGATGAAATGAGTCAACATTAGTTACAACTTATAATTTGTAGAACCAGGATCAGGTGCTATTTACCAACCACCACTCATCCAGTTCAACTATACTGGTGGTTGGTAAGCCCCAAAAAAGAAAAATGGAGTGCCATTAAAATAGGTATATATATTTTCCATTTCTTAATTCTCTCTCTTTTTTTAACTTTCTTGTTTAACCTGACCCCTGAATTTCACCTTGATTCAAATGTGTGTAGTATCTGTTAGGGCTGCAATATTTTACCTCCTACTATGGGAATAAAACTTCCTCTTGCTTCTTCATGTTTAGCTGTCTCTTTTATTTCATTCTTGGTATAATTTTTCTTTGTGATTTTCTACTACCTTTCAGATATCACTTATTTTAAAATGAGTTACTAAATTCTGCAAAGGAAGTTGATAATATATACCAGGAATATTTTTATTCATCTTATTTTTAGTTAATAATTCTTATTTATCAAAATGCTGTTCTAAATAAATAACTCAAATGGCACATAAATATTTATGCACAAAGATATTTCAATAACAGAACTATGTGTAAGAATTACAAAAGTTACTTAAAAATATATATTCAATGATATTGGAATAATTGAATTCTTCATAAAATAAAATATTATATTCTTACCTCACTGATTGCTGAACCCAGGGTAGGCATGGAGGGAGCAAGGAAGCTGGAAGAAAATGAGAGGAGCTGTAGGAAAACAGATATAATTTATCCACTAGTGTCTGATGTAGCAGCAAGTCAGGCAAGCTTTATTCTCTCATGGCTGACACAGCTGCAAGGATTGTTTCAGGTGATGCTTATATAAGTATAAATTTAAAAAAAGGTGGCAATGTGCCTGATGATTGCATCATGATCTGTGTGTGCAATGCTGTGAGTGATTTCAGCTGTTGCTTAAATATGCCAAATCATTGTTTACAGAATGTGGAGCCTGAGTGAGAGGATGTGGGGCAAGAGATCCTGATCTAATTCTTATTCCTCTACAGATCCTTTTGAAGATTTCTATGAACTCTAAATGACATTGAAACACACATGAAACTGTAAGGGGTAAAACAGATATTAAATCACATAGAAATTATAAAAACATATTTTGAATGAAAAAGTGTGTTCAGGAAAAAAAATGGCTAGGAACAAACCAACATTTTCAAAGCTTTTTAGTTAGAAATAATGTCAAATGTACGGAAAGTTTGCCAAGACAGTGTAGAGAAATTCTGCGAAACCATAACACTTAGCTTCCTCAAAATTTCACATTGTGAAGAAGTTGGAAATGTTACAATACTATTAACTGAACTACAGACTTGCTTTAAATTTCACCAGTTTTCCCACTAACATCATTTTTCTTAGTATCAAATGTGTGTAGTATCTGTTAGGGCTGCAATATTTTACCTCCTACTATGGGAATAAAACTTCCTCTTGCTTCTTCATGTTTAGCTGTCTCTTTTATTTCATTCTTGGTATAATTTTTCTTTGTGATTTTCTACTACCTTTCAGATATCACTTATTTTAAAATGAGTTACTAAATTCTGCAAAGGAAGTTGATAATATATACCAGGAATATTTTTATTCATCTTATTTTTAGTTAATAATTCTTATTTATCAAAATGCTGTTCTAAATAAATAACTCAAATGGCACATAAATATTTATGCACAAAGATATTTCAATAACAGAACTATGTGTAAGAATTACAAAAGTTACTTAAAAATATATATTCAATGATATTGGAATAATTGAATTCTTCATAAAATAAAATATTATATTCTTACCTCACTGATTGCTGAACCCAGGGTAGGCATGGAGGGAGCAAGGAAGCTGGAAGAAAATGAGAGGAGCTGTAGGAAAACAGATATAATTTATCCACTAGTGTCTGATGTAGCAGCAAGTCAGGCAAGCTTTATTCTCTCATGGCTGACACAGCTGCAAGGATTGTTTCAGGTGATGCTTATATAAGTATAAATTTAAAAAAAGGTGGCAATGTGCCTGATGATTGCATCATGATCTGTGTGTGCAATGCTGTGAGTGATTTCAGCTGTTGCTTAAATATGCCAAATCATTGTTTACAGAATGTGGAGCCTGAGTGAGAGGATGTGGGGCAAGAGATCCTGATCTAATTCTTATTCCTCTACAGATCCTTTTGAAGATTTCTATGAACTCTAAATGACATTGAAACACACATGAAACTGTAAGGGGTAAAACAGATATTAAATCACATAGAAATTATAAAAACATATTTTGAATGAAAAAGTGTGTTCAGGAAAAAAAATGGCTAGGAACAAACCAACATTTTCAAAGCTTTTTAGTTAGAAATAATGTCAAATGTACGGAAAGTTTGCCAAGACAGTGTAGAGAAATTCTGCGAAACCATAACACTTAGCTTCCTCAAAATTTCACATTGTGAAGAAGTTGGAAATGTTACAATACTATTAACTGAACTACAGACTTGCTTTAAATTTCACCAGTTTTCCCACTAACATCATTTTTTCTGTTCCAGTATCTAATGTAGGATAATAACATTTGTTGAGTATGATTTCTTAGTCTTCTTGAATCTGTGAGAGTTTTTAAGGATTTTCCTTTTTTCTCCCTCCAAAGATTTAGATGATTTTGAAGAATACTTGCCAGGTATATTTTTAAGAATATTTCATCCTGGGTTAATCTGGATTTATCAATATGTTTAAACAATATCGTGGAGGTGAAGCACCTTTCTCCTCATATCATATTGGGAGATATATGATAACATGAAATTCTGATAGGAACATTAACCTTGATCACCTACCTGAAGTAATATTTGCCAAGTTTCTCACTGTAAAATTATCATTTTTCTATCTTCATACTCTATGTGTTTAACCTGTGTAACTAAGCACATCTCACATTCAAGGTGGAGTTAAGCAATTCTGCCTAGAGAGGGAAAGATCTACAAGTGTTATTTGGAAGAGATTCATAAGAAATAGCCACCCTCAATTATTTACTTATTAATTTTAAATCTTTTGGAATCATAAATATTCTGTTCTTTGATCTATAATTCAACTTTATCTCTCTTGTTTTTCAAAGCCCGCTAAACATAGTACCACTGAATTATGCTATTTTCACTGCTGTGCTTCTGTTACATTGTTCAGAATTTATCAGCTTTTTCCTGCATTGTGTAGATACCAGAGACAAAAAAACAGTCTTGAAAGTCCAAAAACAACAACAACAACAGCAAAAATAATTCCTCTACTAATCCCATAAGGTCAGACCACTGATTCAAATATGGATTTGGCCCACTGCAGCATTTTTCCCTGGGTTGCATAAGATCCAGTTACTATGTGCTGATTTTCAATGTGTCAACCTCATATTACACATAGGGTGAGTTGAGGGCTACTAAACATTGGCTACAGCCATTTGGGCTTAGGCTACCTGTGAGGACTTACCTGATAGTTTTGTTCATGGTGCTCTCTGGGCTTAAAACCCAGAGTAGCTGTTTTTCAAAGCTTTTTAGTTAGAAATAATGTCAAATGTACAAACGTTTTCTCCATCCCTCCAAATTTCGTGAAGAAGTTGGAAATGTTACAATACTATTAACTGAACTACAGACTTGCTTTAAATTTCACCAGTTTTCCCACTAACATCATTTTTTCTGTTCCAGTATCTAATGTAGGATAATAACATTTGTTGAGTATGATTTCTTAGTCTTCTTGAATCTGTGAGAGTTTTTAAGGATTTTCCTTTTTTCTCCCTCCAAAGATTTAGATGATTTTGAAGAATACTTGCCAGGTATATTTTTAAGAATATTTCATCCTGGGTTAATCTGGATTTATCAATATGTTTAAACAATATCGTGGAGGTGAAGCACCTTTCTCCTCATATCATATTGGGAGATATATGATAACATGAAATTCTGATAGGAACATTAACCTTGATCACCTACCTGAAGTAATATTTGCCAAGTTTCTCACTGTAAAATTATCATTTTTCTATCTTCATACTCTATGTGTTTAACCTGTGTAACTAAGCACATCTCACATTCAAGGTGGAGTTAAGCAATTCTGCCTAGAGAGGGAAAGATCTACAAGTGTTATTTGGAAGAGATTCATAAGAAATAGCCACCCTCAATTATTTACTTATTAATTTTAAATCTTTTGGAATCATAAATATTCTGTTCTTTGATCTATAATTCAACTTTATCTCTCTTGTTTTTCAAAGCCCGCTAAACATAGTACCACTGAATTATGCTATTTTCACTGCTGTGCTTCTGTTACATTGTTCAG
Source organism: Tragulus kanchil (assembly GCA_022376925.1). Lineage (NCBI taxonomy): Eukaryota > Metazoa > Chordata > Mammalia > Artiodactyla > Tragulidae > Tragulus > Tragulus kanchil. The sequence goes on along the minus strand of JAIOJX010000027.1, from coordinate 52,208,761 downwards.
AATTTATCAGCTTTTTCCTGCATTGTGTAGATACCAGAGACAAAAAAACAGTCTTGAAAGTCCAAAAACAACAACAACAACAGCAAAAATAATTCCTCTACTAATCCCATAAGGTCAGACCACTGATTCAAATATGGATTTGGCCCACTGCAGCATTTTTCCCTGGGTTGCATAAGATCCAGTTACTATGTGCTGATTTTCAATGTGTCAACCTCATATTACACATAGGGTGAGTTGAGGGCTACTAAACATTGGCTACAGCCATTTGGGCTTAGGCTACCTGTGAGGACTTACCTGATAGTTTTGTTCATGGTGCTCTCTGGGCCTATAACAACCAAGAGTAGCAGTATATGGAAAGAATATTTTTTTAGACCATGTGACCTCCAATGCTAAAACCAAGGCTGTCCTTCCAGATCCACTGCTGATTATGTACCCAGGATCTAGCAGTCCTCCCAATAGTGGTATGCCTCTTTCCAAATCTAGCTCTGCAGCAAAAAGGGCTCCTCTCAAATTTAGATATTCAGATGTCTGACACTGATGAAATATTTATCTCCATAGCTGTTATTATCCCATGATGATTAGGAGAAATATACCTTGACAAAACGGGAGACTACGTATCTCATTTTTCCCCTCATGGATCGCAAGTCTCCATGGCATGTAGGGATTTGTCGTGATAATGTTGTTAAGTCATTTGGTTGTGTCCAATCCTTTGTGACCCCATGAACTGCAGCAATTCAGGATTCCCTGTCCCTCATCATCTGCCGAAGTTTGTCAAAGTTCATGTTCATGGCACTGGTGATGTCATCCAGCCAACTCATACTCTGATGCCTTCTTTTCCTTCTGGCATCAAACTTTCCCAGCATCAGGGACTTTTCCAATAAGATGGCTGTTTACATCAGATAACCAAAACACTGGAGTTTCAGATTCAGCATCAGTCCTTTCAACAAATATTCAGGGTTGATGTCCCTTAAGATTAACTGGTTTGATCTTATTCCTATCCGAGTGTCTCTCAGGAATATTCTCCAGCATTACTATTTGAAAGCATAATTTTTTTTGACATTATGCCTTTTTATGATCCAGTTCTGACCACCTAATATGACCACTGGGAAGACCATACCCATGACTATAGGGACCATGTCAGCTGAGTAGTGTCTCTACTTTTCAACAAACTAGCTTTGTCATAGTTTTCCTGCCAATAAATAATTATCTTCTGATTTCATGACTGTAGTCACAATTCATAACGATTTTAAAGTCCAAGAAGAGAAAATCTGTCATTCCTTTCAACTTTTCCCTTCTATTTGCCATGAAGTAACAAGGAGATGGATGATTCAGTGATCTCGTTTTGTTTCCATATGTGCTGATTTTCAATGTGTCAACCTCATATTACACATAGGGTGAGTTGAGGGCTATTAAACATTGGCTACAGCCATTTGGGCTTAGGCTACCTGTGAGGACTTACCTGATAGTTTTGTTCATGGTGCTCTCTGGGCCTATAACAACCAAGAGTAGCAGTATATGGAAAGAATATTTTTTTAGACCATGTGACCTCCAATGCTAAAACCAAGGCTGTCCTTCCAGATCCACTGCTGATTATGTACCCAGGATCTAGCAGTCCTCCCAATAGTGGTATGCCTCTTTCCAAATCTAGCTCTGCAGCAAAAAGGGCTCCTCTCAAATTTAGATATTCAGATGTCTGACACTGATGAAATATTTATCTCCATAGCTGTTATTATCCCATGATGATTAGGAGAAATATACCTTGAAAAAACGGGAGACTACGTATCTCATTTTTCCCCTCATGGATCGCAAGTCTCCATGGCATGTAGGGATTTGTCGTGATAATGTTGTTAAGTCATTCGGTTGTGTCCAATCCTTTGTGACCCCATGAACTGCAGCAATTCAGGATTCCCTGTCCCTCATCATCTGCCGAAGTTTGTCAAAGTTCATGTTCATGGCACTGGTGATGTCATCCAGCCAACTCATACTCTGATGCCTTCTTTTCCTTCTGGCATCAAACTTTCCCAGCATCAGGGACTTTTCCAATAAGATGGCTGTTTACATCAGATAACCAAAACACTGGAGTTTCAGATTCAGCATCAGTCCTTTCAACAAATATTCAGGGTTGATGTCCCTTAAGATTAACTGGTTTGATCTTATTCCTATCCGAGTGTCTCTCAGGAATATTCTCCAGCATTACTATTTGAAAGCATAATTTTTTTTGACATTATGCCTTTTTATGATCCAGTTCTGACCACCTAATATGACCACTGGGAAGACCATACCCATGACTATAGGGACCATGTCAGCTGAGTAGTGTCTCTACTTTTCAACAAACTAGCTTTGTCATAGTTTTCCTGCCAATAAATAATTATCTTCTGATTTCATGACTGTAGTCACAATTCATAACGATTTTAAAGTCCAAGAAGAGAAAATCTGTCATTACTTTCAACTTTTCCCCTTCTATTTGCCATGAAGTAACAAGGAAATGGGACTGGATGCCATGATCTCAGTTTTTGTTTTGTTTTTTCGTTTTTTGTTTTTTATAGTTTTAAGTTGGCTTACTCTCTCACTCTCCCCCTTCACCCTCATCAAAAGGCTCTTTGGTTCCTCTTCACTTTCTGTCATCTGCATATCTGAGGTTGCTGAGGCTGTTGATGTTTCTGCCACCTATTTTCATCCCAGCTTGTAACTCATCCAGCTGGGCTTTTCTCATGATATGCTCCACGTATATGTTAAATGAACAGGATGAGAGCAGACAGTCCTGTCATACTCCATTCTTGACCTCAAACCAATCGGTTGTACCATACATGATTTTAACTGTTGCTTCTTGAGCAGCAAACAGGATTCTCATGAGACAGGTAAGGATGTCTTGTATTCCCATCTCTTTAAGAGTTTTCCAGTTTGCTATGATCCACTTAGTCAAAGTCTTTAGTGTAATCAGTGAAAAAAAATATATATATATACATATATATATATATATAGTATATATATATATATTGTTTTCCTCCTGAAATTCCCTTGGTTTCTCTATTATCCAGCAAATGTTGCCAATTTGATCTCTAGTTCCTCTTCATTTTCTAAACCAAGCATGGACATCTGGAATTTCTTGGTTTGCCTAATGCTGAAGACTAGCATGCAAAATTTAAAGCATGACCTTACTAGTATGGGAGATGAGTGCAATTGTCCCATAGTTAACACATTCTTTAGTACTACTCTTCTTGGAATTAGGATGAGTGTTGGCCTTTTCCAGTTATGTGGCCACTGCTGAGGGCTTTTTAAAGTGCAAAAATTTGTCCCATAGTTAAACCCTTTGAAAGCATAATTTTTTTTGACATTATGCCTTTTTATGATCCAGTTCTGACCACCTAATATGACCACTGGGAAGACCATACCCATGACTATAGGGACCATGTCAGCTGAGTAGTGTCTCTACTTTTCAACAAACTAGCTTTGTCATAGTTTTCCTGCCAATAAATAATTATCTTCTGATTTCATGACTGTAGTCACAATTCATAACGATTTTAAAGTCCAAGAAGAGAAAATCTGTCATTACTTTCAACTTTTCCCTTCTATTTGCCATGAAGTAACAAGGAAATGGGACTGGATGCCATGATCTCAGTTTTTGTTTTGTTTTTTCGTTTTTTGTTTTTTATAGTTTTAAGTTGGCTTACTCTCTCACTCTCCCCCTTCACCCTCATCAAAAGGCTCTTTGGTTCCTCTTCACTTTCTGTCATCTGCATATCTGAGGTTGCTGAGGCTGTTGATGTTTCTGCCACCTATTTTCATCCCAGCTTGTAACTCATCCAGCTGGGCTTTTCTCATGATATGCTCCACGTATATGTTAAATGAACAGGATGAGAGCAGACAGTCCTGTCATACTCCATTCTTGACCTCAAACCAATCGGTTGTACCATACATGATTTTAACTGTTGCTTCTTGAGCAGCAAACAGGATTCTCATGAGACAGGTAAGGATGTCTTGTATTCCCATCTCTTTAAGAGTTTTCCAGTTTGCTATGATCCACTTAGTCAAAGTCTTTAGTGTAATCAGTGAAAAAAAAAAAATATATATATATATACATATATATATATATATATATATATATATATATATATTTTTTTCCTCCTGAAATTCCCTTGGTTTCTCTATTATCCAGCAAATGTTGCCAATTTGATCTCTAGTTCCTCTTCATTTTCTAAACCAAGCATGGACATCTGGAATTTCTTGGTTTGCCTAATGCTGAAGACTAGCATGCAAAATTTAAAGCATGACCTTACTAGTATGGGAGATGAGTGCAATTGTCCCATAGTTAACACATTCTTTAGTACTACTCTTCTTGGAATTAGGATGAGTGTTGGCCTTTTCCAGTTATGTGGCCACTGCTGGCTTTTCCAGATTTGTTGGCATATTAATTGCAAAATCTTGATGTTATCATTCATTAGGAATTTGAATAGTTCTACTGGAATTCCATTGCATACATTAGTTTTATTAACATAGTGCTTCTTGAGGCCCACTTGATGTCATACTCCAGAATATCTGGCTCTGGATAATTAACCACATCCTCATAATAATACAGTTCATTGAGGTTTTTTTGTTGTTGTTTTTTGTACAGTTCTGTGCATTCTTTTCATCTATCCTTGACCTCTTCAGGGTCTACTATGTATATACAGTTTTTACCCTTTATTGTGCCCATCTTTGTGTGGAATGTTCTTTTGATGTTTCCAATTTCCTGATGAGATCTGTAGTCATTCCTCATTTGTATTTTCTTCTATTATTAAGCACTTTTTATTGAAGAAGGTCCTCTTGTCTCTCCTACCTATTCTTGAAATTTTGTATTTAGGTGGATGTACCTTTCCTTTACTCCCTTACTTTTTGCTTCTCTTATTTTTCAACTATTTGTAAAGCCTCCCCAGATAACTACTTTCCATTCTTGTTTTAGTTTCTCTTTGAGATGTATTTGTTCAATGCATCCTGTACAATATTGTGGATCTCTGCTCATAGTTCTTCAGGCACTTTGTGAACTAGATCTTATCCTTTGAATCTATTTGTTACCTCTACAGCAAATTCATATGGGATTTGATATAAATTATATCAGACTGGCCTAGTTTTTTACTTTAGTTTAAACCTAAATTTTGCTATGAGAAGCTGATGATCTGAGCCACAGTCAGCTCCTGATCTTCACTTTGATGACTATTACAACATATCAATTTTTGACTACAAAGAAGGTAATCAATTTGATTTTAATATTGATCATTTGGTGATGTCAATGTGTAAAGTCATCTCCTGTGTTGTCGAAAATGGATATTTGCTATGAAGAGGGCATTCTGTTGGCAGACTTCAGTTAGCCTTTCCGTATGACCTTACTAGTATGGGAGATGAGTGCAATTGTCCCATAGTTAACACATTCTTTAGTACTACTCTTCTTGGAATTAGGATGAGTGTTGGCCTTTTCCAGTTATGTGGCCACTGCTGGCTTTTCCAGATTTGTTGGCATATTAATTGCAAAATCTTGATGTTATCATTCATTAGGAATTTGAATAGTTCTACTGGAATTCCATTGCATACATTAGTTTTATTAACATAGTGCTTCTTGAGGCCCACTTGATGTCATACTCCAGAATATCTGGCTCTGGATAATTAACCACATCCTCATAATAATACAGTTCATTGAGGTTTTTTTGTTGTTGTTTTTTGTACAGTTCTGTGCATTCTTTTCATCTATCCTTGACCTCTTCAGGGTCTACTATGTATATACAGTTTTTACCCTTTATTGTGCCCATCTTTGTGTGGAATGTTCTTTTGATGTTTCCAATTTCCTGATGAGATCTGTAGTCATTCCTCATTTGTATTTTCTTCTATTATTAAGCACTTTTTATTGAAGAAGGTCCTCTTGTCTCTCCTACCTATTCTTGAAATTTTGTATTTAGGTGGATGTACCTTTCCTTTACTCCCTTACTTTTTGCTTCTCTTATTTTTCAACTATTTGTAAAGCCTCCCCAGATAACTACTTTCCATTCTTGTTTTAGTTTCTCTTTGAGATGTATTTGTTCAATGCATCCTGTACAATATTGTGGATCTCTGCTCATAGTTCTTCAGGCACTTTGTGAACTAGATCTTATCCTTTGAATCTATTTGTTACCTCTACAGCAAATTCATATGGGATTTGATATAAATTATATCAGACTGGCCTAGTTTTTTACTTTAGTTTAAACCTAAATTTTGCTATGAGAAGCTGATGATCTGAGCCACAGTCAGCTCCTGATCTTCACTTTGATGACTATTACAACATATCAATTTTTGACTACAAAGAAGGTAATCAATTTGATTTTAATATTGATCATTTGGTGATGTCAATGTGTAAAGTCATCTCCTGTGTTGTCGAAAATGGATATTTGCTATGAAGAGGGCATTCTGTTGGCAGACTTCAGTTAGCCTTTCCCGTACTTTATTTTGTTTTCCAAGGCCAAACTTGCTTGTTAATCCAGGTATTTCTTAACTTCTTCCAATGCCTGATGATGAGTTGAACTGTCTTTTTTATGTGTTAGTTCTAGGAGATCTTCTAGGTTTTCATAGAACTGATCAACTTTAGCTTCTTCAGCATCAATGGTAGAGGCATAGACTTGGATTACTGTGATGCTAAATTGCTTGCTTTGGAGACAAATTGAGATCATTCTGTCATTTTTGAGGTTGCACTCAAGTACTGCATTTCAGACTCTTTTATTGATTATGAGGTTTACCCCCATCTCCTCTATGGGATTCCTTCCCAGAGTAGTGGGTATAATGGTCATCTGAATTAAATTTGCCCATTCTTGTCCATTTTAGTTTGCTGATTCCTAGCATGTCAATGTTTGTTCTTACCATCTCCTGCTTGATCACGCCCAATTTTCTTTGATTCATGGACCTAACATTCCAGGTTCCTATGTAATACTATTCTTTTAAGGATCATTTTACTTTCTTCACCAGACATATCCACAACTGAGCATTGTATCTGCTTTAGCCCAGTCACTTCATTAATCCTGGGGCTATTTGTAATTTTCTTCCACTCTTTCCCAGGAAAGCATTGAACATCTCCAGATATGGGGAACTTATCTTTCCATTTCACATCTCTTTTTCCTTTTATACAATTTAGGAGGTTCTCATGGCAAGTGTACTAGTGTGGTTTGCCATTCCCTCCTTCAGTGAATCATGTTTTGTCAGAATTCTCTTCTATGACCCATCTGTCTTGGGTGGCCCTGCATGGCATGGCTCAGCTTCACTGAGTTATACAAGCCCTTGAGCATGACAAGGCAGTAATCCATGAAAGGGTTCATGATAAAAAGGCCTTTGTAACTCAGTGAAGCTGTGAGACAAGTCATGGAGGGCCACCTAAGACAGGTCATAGTAAAGACTACTGTGGATAGGTCATAGCAAACACTTTACAAATTCACTGGCCTAGTTTTTACTTTAGTTTAAACCTAAATTTTGCTATGAGAAGCTGATGATCTGAGCCACAGTCTCTGTTTTGGACAAAAATATCAATTTTGACTACAAAGAAGGTAATCAATTTGATTTTAATATTGATCATTTGGTGATGTCAATGTGTAAAGTCATCTCCTGTGTTGTCGAAAATGGATATTTGCTATGAAGAGGGCATTCTGTTGGCAGACTTCAGTTAGCCTTTCCCGTACTTTATTTTGTTTTCCAAGGCCAAACTTGCTTGTTAATCCAGGTATTTCTTAACTTCTTCCAATGCCTGATGATGAGTTGAACTGTCTTTTTTATGTGTTAGTTCTAGGAGATCTTCTAGGTTTTCATAGAACTGATCAACTTTAGCTTCTTCAGCATCAATGGTAGAGGCATAGACTTGGATTACTGTGATGCTAAATTGCTTGCTTTGGAGACAAATTGAGATCATTCTGTCATTTTTGAGGTTGCACTCAAGTACTGCATTTCAGACTCTTTTATTGATTATGAGGTTTACCCCCATCTCCTCTATGGGATTCCTTCCCAGAGTAGTGGGTATAATGGTCATCTGAATTAAATTTGCCCATTCTTGTCCATTTTAGTTTGCTGATTCCTAGCATGTCAATGTTTGTTCTTACCATCTCCTGCTTGATCACGCCCAATTTTCTTTGATTCATGGACCTAACATTCCAGGTTCCTATGTAATACTATTCTTTTAAGGATCATTTTACTTTCTTCACCAGACATATCCACAACTGAGCATTGTATCTGCTTTAGCCCAGTCACTTCATTAATCCTGGGGCTATTTGTAATTTTCTTCCACTCTTTCCCAGGAAAGCATTGAACATCTCCAGATATGGGGAACTTATCTTTCCATTTCACATCTCTTTTTCCTTTTATACAATTTAGGAGGTTCTCATGGCAAGTGTACTAGTGTGGTTTGCCATTCCCTCCTTCAGTGAATCATGTTTTGTCAGAATTCTCTTCTATGACCCATCTGTCTTGGGTGGCCCTGCATGGCATGGCTCAGCTTCACTGAGTTATACAAGCCCTTGAGCATGACAAGGCAGTAATCCATGAAAGGGTTCATGATAAAAAGGCCTTTGTAACTCAGTGAAGCTGTGAGACAAGTCATGGAGGGCCACCTAAGACAGGTCATAGTAAAGACTACTGTGGATAGGTCATAGCAAACACTATTGACAAAAATGTGGTTCACTGGAGGAGGAAATAGTCACCCACTCCAGGATTCTTGTCTGGAAAACCCCATGAATTGTACAAAAAAGCAGAAAGATAACACTCCAAATAATGAGCCCCCTTGGTTGGAAGGTGAGAAATATGCTACCTAGGAAAAGAGAAATATACTACATGGGCAATTGCTAATAACTTCAGAAAGAATGAACCAGGTGGGCCAAAGTTGAAATGATGCTCAATTTTGGATGTAAGTGATACTGAAAATAAACTCCAATGTTATATTGCATAGGAACCTGAAATGTTAGGCCTATGAATCAAGGCAAATTGGATGTGGTCAAGCAAGATTGAATATTGTTATCTAAGGAGTCAGCAAACTAAAACAGACAAGAATGGGAAAATTTAATTAGATAATGATAATCTCCATTGCTATGGGGAAGAATCTCTTAGAAAAAATAGAGTAGCCCTCATAGTCAGAGAAAGAGAATGAAAGCAGAAGTTGGATGCAACCTTAGAAATGACAAAATGGTCTCTGTGCATTTCCAAGGTAAGCCATTGAATATCACAATGAAAGTGAAAGCATTAGTTGCTAAATTATGTCTTACTCTTTGCAACTCTATGGACTGCAGATCACCAGGTTCCTCTGTCCATGGGATTCTGCAGGCAAGAATACTTGAGTGGGCTGTCATTACCTTTTCTAAGGAATATTGCTGATCAAGGGATACAACCCAAGTCACCTGCATAACAGGCAGTTTCTTTACCGTCTGAGCCACCAGGGAAGCCCCAACATCACAGTTACCCAAGTCTATATCTCAGCAACTGAAGTCAAAGAAGCTGAAATTGACCAGTTAGTTCTATGAAGACCTATAACATCTTCAAGAACTAATACCAAAAAAAAAGGGAAAAAAATGTGATTTTAATCTTAGTGATTGGAATACAAAAGTACAAAGTAAAGAAATACCCAGAATAACAATTTGGCTGTGGAGTACAAAAATTAATTAGGGCAAAGGCTAACAGAACTTGTCAAGAGAACACACTGGTCATGCCAAACACAATTTTTCCAACAACCCAAAAGATAACTGACTCTACACACGGATATCACTAGATGGTCTATATGGAAATTAGACTAATTATGTTCTTTATATCCAAAATAAAGAAGCTCTATATTATGAGCAAAAACAATTACAAAATATTTTATTTATAATTATTGCAAAATTCAAGCTTAAATTTAAGACAATATGGAAAACCACTAGGCCATTCAGGTATGATGTAAATGAAATGCCTTATTATAGATAGCCCCTTGGTTGGAAGGTGAGAAATATGCTACCTAGGAAAAGAGAAATATACTACATGGGCAATTGCTAATAACTTCAGAAAGAATGAACCAGGTGGGCCAAAGTTGAAATGATGCTCAATTTTGGATGTAAGTGATACTGAAAATAAACTCCAATGTTATATTGCATAGGAACCTGAAATGTTAGGCCTATGAATCAAGGCAAATTGGATGTGGTCAAGCAAGATTGAATATTGTTATCTAAGGAGTCAGCAAACTAAAACAGACAAGAATGGGAAAATTTAATTAGATAATGATAATCTCCATTGCTATGGGGAAGAATCTCTTAGAAAAAATAGAGTAGCCCTCATAGTCAGAGAAAGAGAATGAAAGCAGAAGTTGGATGCAACCTTAGAAATGACAAAATGGTCTCTGTGCATTTCCAAGGTAAGCCATTGAATATCACAATGAAAGTGAAAGCATTAGTTGCTAAATTATGTCTTACTCTTTGCAACTCTATGGACTGCAGATCACCAGGTTCCTCTGTCCATGGGATTCTGCAGGCAAGAATACTTGAGTGGGCTGTCATTACCTTTTCTAAGGAATATTGCTGATCAAGGGATACAACCCAAGTCACCTGCATAACAGGCAGTTTCTTTACCGTCTGAGCCACCAGGGAAGCCCCAACATCACAGTTACCCAAGTCTATATCTCAGCAACTGAAGTCAAAGAAGCTGAAATTGACCAGTTAGTTCTATGAAGACCTATAACATCTTCAAGAACTAATACCAAAAAAAAAAGGGAAAAAAATGTGATTTTAATCTTAGTGATTGGAATACAAAAGTACAAAGTAAAGAAATACCCAGAATAACAATTTGGCTGTGGAGTACAAAAATTAATTAGGGCAAAGGCTAACAGAACTTGTCAAGAGAACACACTGGTCATGCCAAACACAATTTTTCCAACAACCCAAAAGATAACTGACTCTACACACGGATATCACTAGATGGTCTATATGGAAATTAGACTAATTATGTTCTTTATATCCAAAATAAAGAAGCTCTATATTATGAGCAAAAACAATTACAAAATATTTTATTTATAATTATTGCAAAATTCAAGCTTAAATTTAAGACAATATGGAAAACCACTAGGCCATTCAGGTATGATGTAAATGAAATGCCTTATTATAGATATGATAAATATATTCAAAGTGTTAGATCTTGTAGACAGAGTGCCTGGGGACCTATGGACAGATAGTCACTTCATTGTACAGGAGGCAGTGACCAAAACCATCTCAAAGAAAAAGAAATGCAAGAAGGCAAAGTGATTGTATGAGGGGGCTTTAGAAACAGCTGAGTAGAAAAGATAAGCCAAAGGCAAGAAAGAAAGGGAAAGGTACTCAAGTGAATACAAAGTTCCAGAGAAAAGCAAGGAGACACAAGAAGGCCTTCTTAAATAAACAATGCAAAGAAACAGAGGCAACAGTAGAACATGAGAGACTAGAGATATTCTCAAGAAAATTAGATCTATCAAGGAAAAATTTCATGAAAGGATGGGCATGAAAAAGGACTGAAAAAGTAAGAATCTAACAGAAACAGAAGATATAAAGGAGAGGTCAAAAAAATACACAAAAGATCTATACAAAAAAAGATAATAATGACCCGGATAACCATGATGGTGAGAACATTCACCTAGAGTCAGACATCCTGGAGAGTGAACTCAAGTGGGCCTTAGGAAGCATCACTACAAACAAAGCTAGTGAAGGTGAAAGAATTCCCCCTGAGCTATTTCAGATCCTAAAAGATACTGCTGCTAAAGCGCTAAACTCAAAACATCAGCAAATTTGGAGAACTCAGCCATGGCCACAGGGCTGGAAAATTTCAGTTTTCATTTCAATACCAAAGGAGGGAAATGTCAAAGATTGTTCAGTCTACCATATGATTGTTCTCATTGACTGCTGCAAATGGCATTATTTCATTCCTTTTAATGGCTGAGAAATATTCCATTGTATATATGTACCACAGTCTATTTATCCATATTTTTAATTATGATCAAAAGTACAAAGTAAAGAAATACCCAGAATAACAATTTGGCTGTGGAGTACAAAAATTAATTAGGGCAAAGGCTAACAGAACTTGTCAAGAGAACACACTGGTCATGCCAAACACAATTTTTCCAACAACCCAAAAGATAACTGACTCTACACACGGATATCACTAGATGGTCTATATGGAAATTAGACTAATTATGTTCTTTATATCCAAAATAAAGAAGCTCTATATTATGAGCAAAAACAATTACAAAATATTTTATTTATAATTATTGCAAAATTCAAGCTTAAATTTAAGACAATATGGAAAACCACTAGGCCATTCAGGTATGATGTAAATGAAATGCCTTATTATAGATATGATAAATATATTCAAAGTGTTAGATCTTGTAGACAGAGTGCCTGGGGACCTATGGACAGATAGTCACTTCATTGTACAGGAGGCAGTGACCAAAACCATCTCAAAGAAAAAGAAATGCAAGAAGGCAAAGTGATTGTATGAGGGGGCTTTAGAAACAGCTGAGTAGAAAAGATAAGCCAAAGGCAAGAAAGAAAGGGAAAGGTACTCAAGTGAATACAAAGTTCCAGAGAAAAGCAAGGAGACACAAGAAGGCCTTCTTAAATAAACAATGCAAAGAAACAGAGGCAACAGTAGAACATGAGAGACTAGAGATATTCTCAAGAAAATTAGATCTATCAAGGAAAAATTTCATGAAAGGATGGGCATGAAAAAGGACTGAAAAAGTAAGAATCTAACAGAAACAGAAGATATAAAGGAGAGGTCAAAAAAATACACAAAAGATCTATACAAAAAAAGATAATAATGACCCGGATAACCATGATGGTGAGAACATTCACCTAGAGTCAGACATCCTGGAGAGTGAACTCAAGTGGGCCTTAGGAAGCATCACTACAAACAAAGCTAGTGAAGGTGAAAGAATTCCCCCTGAGCTATTTCAGATCCTAAAAGATACTGCTGCTAAAGCGCTAAACTCAAAACATCAGCAAATTTGGAGAACTCAGCCATGGCCACAGGGCTGGAAAATTTCAGTTTTCATTTCAATACCAAAGGAGGGAAATGTCAAAGATTGTTCAGTCTACCATATGATTGTTCTCATTGACTGCTGCAAATGGCATTATTTCATTCCTTTTAATGGCTGAGAAATATTCCATTGTATATATGTACCACAGTCTATTTATCCATATTTTTAATACTGGAGGACCTTAACATCTCAGTATCATCAATGGGAAGACAGAAAATCAATAAGGGAACACACTAAATGACACATTAGACTTTATGAACTTTGTTGACACTTCCAAATTGTAAAAGGAGTACATCAAGGCTGTATATTGTCACCATGCTTATTTAAATTACATGCAGAGTACATCATGTGAAATGCCAATCTGGATGAAGCACAAGATGGAGTCAAGGTTTCCAGGAGAAATAGCTCAGATATACAGATGATACCAGCCTTATGGTAGAAAGCAAAGAGGATATAAAGAGCCTCCTGATGAAGGTGAAAGGAGACTGAAAAAGCTGGCTTAAAACTCAACATACAGAAAATGAAGATCATGGCATCAGATCCCATCACTTCATGGCAAATAGATGGGCAAACAATGGAAACACTGACAGATTTACTTTCTTGAGCCCCAAAATCACTGTGGATGGTGACTGCAGCCATGAAATTAAATGACACTTGCTCCTTGGATGAAAAGTTTTGACAAACCTAGACATCATATTAAAAAGCAGAGACATCACTTTGCTGACAAAGGTATACCTAATCAATGCTGTGATTTTCCCAGTAGTCAGGTATGAATGTAAGAGTTGAACCATAAAGAAGGCTGAGCACCAAACAACTGATGCCTTTAAACTGTGGTATTGGATAAGACTTTTCAGAGTCCCTTGGAATGCAAGGAAATCAAACAAGTCAGTCCTAAAGGAAATCAGTCTTGATTATTCATTGGAAAGAATGGATCTGTAGCCAGTACTTTGTCTACCCAATGCAAAGAGATAACTCATTGGAAAAAGACCCTGATGCTAGAAAAAAAAAAAAAAAAAAGTCAGAAGGAGAAGAGTATGACAGAGGATGAGATGGTTGGACAGCATCATTGGTTCAATGGACATATGTTTGAGCAAGTCTCAGGAGATAGTGAAAGGACAAGGAAGCCTGGCATGCTGCCATCCATGGGGACACAAAAAGTCGAACATGACTGAATGACTTTATTCTTCTCAAGTGCACATAAAACATTTTCCAGGATTGATCACATGCTAGGGTTTCATTCCTTTTAATGGCTGAGAAATATTCCATTGTATATATGTACCACAGTCTATTTATCCATATTTTTAATACTGGAGGACCTTAACATCTCAGTATCATCAATGGGAAGACAGAAAATCAATAAGGGAACACACTAAATGACACATTAGACTTTATGAACTTTGTTGACACTTCCAAATTGTAAAAGGAGTACATCAAGGCTGTATATTGTCACCATGCTTATTTAAATTACATGCAGAGTACATCATGTGAAATGCCAATCTGGATGAAGCACAAGATGGAGTCAAGGTTTCCAGGAGAAATAGCTCAGATATACAGATGATACCAGCCTTATGGTAGAAAGCAAAGAGGATATAAAGAGCCTCCTGATGAAGGTGAAAGGAGACTGAAAAAGCTGGCTTAAAACTCAACATACAGAAAATGAAGATCATGGCATCAGATCCCATCACTTCATGGCAAATAGATGGGCAAACAATGGAAACACTGACAGATTTACTTTCTTGAGCCCCAAAATCACTGTGGATGGTGACTGCAGCCATGAAATTAAATGACACTTGCTCCTTGGATGAAAAGTTTTGACAAACCTAGACATCATATTAAAAAGCAGAGACATCACTTTGCTGACAAAGGTATACCTAATCAATGCTGTGATTTTCCCAGTAGTCAGGTATGAATGTAAGAGTTGAACCATAAAGAAGGCTGAGCACCAAACAACTGATGCCTTTAAACTGTGGTATTGGATAAGACTTTTCAGAGTCCCTTGGAATGCAAGGAAATCAAACAAGTCAGTCCTAAAGGAAATCAGTCTTGATTATTCATTGGAAAGAATGGATCTGTAGCCAGTACTTTGTCTACCCAATGCAAAGAGATAACTCATTGGAAAAAGACCCTGATGCTAGAAAAAAAAAAAAAAAAAAGTCAGAAGGAGAAGAGTATGACAGAGGATGAGATGGTTGGACAGCATCATTGGTTCAATGGACATATGTTTGAGCAAGTCTCAGGAGATAGTGAAAGGACAAGGAAGCCTGGCATGCTGCCATCCATGGGGACACAAAAAGTCGAACATGACTGAATGACTTTATTCTTCTCAAGTGCACATAAAACATTTTCCAGGATTGATCACATGCTAGGGTAGGAATATGTATACCTATGGCTGATTTAGGCTGATGTGTGGCAATAAACCAGCAAACTGTAAAAAATTACATTAAACAAAATAAAAATAATAAGAACCCCCCCCCCCAAAAAAAAGAAAATACGAAAATTGAAACCATATCAAACATCCTTTCTGACCACATCATGAGATTAGGAATAAACTACAAGGGAAAAATAAAATAAAAGCTATTAGAATCACAAACATGCGAAAGCCCTATAATATGCTACTAAACAATGCATCACTAATGAAATAAAAAGGAAACTCAAAAATATCTCGAAAGAAATAAAAGTGAAAGCACAATCAATCAAAATGTATGGCATACAGCCAAATAAATTATAAGAGTGAAGTTTATAGTAATACAATCTTACCTCAGGAAAGAAGAAACACCTCAAATAAGCACACTAGCACTACACTTAAAGCAACTAGATAAAGAGGAACAAACAAAACATAAAATTAGTAGAAGAAAAGAAATCATAAAGATCGAAACAGATAACGCATGAAATAAAGATGAAGGAAGCAATAGTAAAAAAATCACTGACTAAAAGCTGTATCTTAGTAAAGACAAACAAAATTGATAAACTTTTAGGCAATCTCATGAAGAAAAACAGGGAGAGTATTCAAAGCAATAAATGTTAAAATGAAAAAAGGGGAGACTACAAGTCATACTAACAGAAATACAAAGGATCATAAGGAACTACTACAGGAACCTTAAAAGTGTGATAGCCAAAATATGTAAGGAGCCAATGGTATCCAAAAAGGTGAAAGAAGAGAGGGAACAAACATTTTCTAGACTACATGTTAGCCTACATGATAACAGTCTACTCTGTCAGAAAGTAACTGAAAGTAATAGGGTGTTATCCCTATTGTTTTATGTATGCAAAATATTGTGGTAGGTATGTGTCATCTAGTCTTATGACTAATGGTGTCCAGAGATTATCCTTTGGCATGCCCTATGTTAATTATCTCAAAATATATGTTGTGGGAGTGAGTCTAGTAAGACCTTTATGACCTTAAGATGTTCTTTTGATCTATTGTTAATAACAAACTGAAAAAGTATGTAATGTTCCCCTTGAAGTAGCTATGGGGAATATTCTCCTACCCCCTTCCAGGGCCTTTTGCTGAAAACTTTTTTTCTCTGTCACTTTAATAAACTTTGTAACATAAATCTTTCAGTGACCAAACTGTATCTTTTGATCCTGAAGTGAAATATTCTTCTTCGGAGTTAACAAACCAGACACCATTCACCATAAGCTATCCACACAACCATATGCTTATAAAAAGGACAACCTGGAACAAATGGACAAATTCTTAGAAATAGGCAATCTCCCAAGACTGAATTAGGAAAAAAGTAGAAAATATGAATGACAAATCAAAAGTACTGAAATCAAAACTGATTAATAATTCCCAACAAATAAATCAAAGAATCAATGTAAATTCTATCAAACACTTAGAAAAGAGCTAGTGCCTATTTTTCCTCAAACTCTTCCAAACAATTGCAAAGGAAGTAAAACTTCCAAGCTATTTCTGAGTCCACCATCACCATGATACTAAAACCAGGCAGAGGTAACACAAAAAAAGAAAAAAAATAATAACAACAACAAAAAAACACAGGTGAATATCACTGTGAACACAGGTACAAAAAAGCTCTAAAAAAGAAATACTATAAATCCAACAATGGATTAAAAGGATTATATCATGCATAATCCAGTGGTATTTATCCCTGGGATACAAGGATTTTTCATTATCTGCAAGTCAATCAGTGTAATACACCAATTACATCAACAAATTGAAGAACAAAAATAATTTGATCATCCTAATTGATGAAGAAAAACCTGTGGACAATATTCAACACCCATTTATAAATAAAAACAAACAAAACTCTCCCCAAGGTAGCATTGAGGGAATATGCCTTACATAATCAAAGTCATATATGACAAACCTATAGGTAACTTTATATCAACTGTGAAAACTGAAAGCAATTTCTCTATGATTAGGAAGAAGGCAAGGATGTCCACTCTGACCCCTTCTATTCAACATAGTTTTGGGAATTCTAGCCAAGGCAATTAGAGAAGAAAGATAAATAAAGTAATCACAATTGGATAAAATGAAATTAAACTGTTACTGTTTGCAGATGACATGATGCTACACATAAAATATTAATGACACTACCAAAAAAAAAAACTGCTAGAACTCATCAATGAATTAGATAAGTTACAGGATACAAAGCTAAATACACAGAAATCTGTTGTATTTCTACATGCTACTAGTGAAAGATTAGAAAGAGAAATTTATGAAACAGTCCAGTTTACTATTGCGTGAAAAATAATGAAACACTTTGGAACAAACTTATCTAAAAGAAAGTTGGAAAAAGAAAAAATCGAAGACAACACAAACAGATGGAAAGTTATGCCATCTTTTGGAAAAAACATAAAACACTTATGACAATAAGCTATCCACACAGCCATATGCTTATAAAAAGGACAACCTGGAACAAATGGACAAATTCTTAGAAATAGGCAATCTCCCAAGACTGAATTAGGAAAAGTAGAAAATATGAATGACAAATCAAAAGTACTGAAATCAAAACTGATTAATAATTCCCAACAAATAAATCAAAGAATCAATGTAAATTCTATCAAACACTTAGAAAAGAGCTAGTGCCTATTTTTCCTCAAACTCTTCCAAACAATTGCAAAGGAAGTAAAACTTCCAAGCTATTTCTGAGTCCACCATCACCATGATACTAAAACCAGGCAGAGGTAACACAAAAAAAGAAAAAAAATAATAACAACAACAAAAAAACACAGGTGAATATCACTGTGAACACAGGTACAAAAAAGCTCTAAAAAAGAAATACTATAAATCCAACAATGGATTAAAAGGATTATATCATGCATAATCCAGTGGTATTTATCCCTGGGATACAAGGATTTTTCATTATCTGCAAGTCAATCAGTGTAATACACCAATTACATCAACAAATTGAAGAACAAAAATAATTTGATCATCCTAATTGATGAAGAAAAACCTGTGGACAATATTCAACACCCATTTATAAATAAAAACAAACAAAACTCTCCCCAAGGTGGCATTGAGGGAATATGCCTTACATAATCAAAGTCATATATGACAAACCTATAGGTAACTTTATATCAACTGTGAAAACTGAAAGCAATTTCTCTATGATTAGGAAGAAGGCAAGGATGTCCACTCTGACCCCTTCTATTCAACATAGTTTTGGGAATTCTAGCCAAGGCAATTAGAGAAGAAAGATAAATAAAGTAATCACAATTGGATAAAATGAAATTAAACTGTTACTGTTTGCAGATGACATGATGCTACACATAAAATATTAATGACACTACCAAAAAAAAAAACTGCTAGAACTCATCAATGAATTAGATAAGTTACAGGATACAAAGCTAAATACACAGAAATCTGTTGTATTTCTACATGCTACTAGTGAAAGATTAGAAAGAGAAATTTATGAAACAGTCCAGTTTACTATTGCGTGAAAAATAATGAAACACTTTGGAACAAACTTATCTAAAGAAGTGAAAGATTTGTAATCTGGAAAGCATAAAACACTTATGACAATAATCGAAGACAACACAAACAGATGGAAAGTTATGCCATGGTCTTAGATTAGAAGAATCAATATTTTCAAAATGACTACTCTATCAAAGGCAATCTACAGATTCACTGCAGTGCCCTTCAAAATACCAATGGCATTTTTCACAGAGTGAGAACAAGATATCTTAAAATTTGTGTGGAGACAGAGAAAACCCCAAAGAACCAGATCAATATTTAGAAAGGAAAATGGAACTGGAGGAATAAAGCTTCCCAAATTCAGATTATACTACAAAACTGTTGTCATCAAAATAGTATGGTATTGACACAAAGATAGAAATATAGACCAATGGATCAGGATAGAAATCCCAGAAATAGCCCATGCCCCTATAATCATCTATAACGAAGAAGGCAAGATTCTATATGGAGAAAAACATATTCTTAAATAAATGGTCCTGGGAAAACTGAACAGTTTAATAGTGTATTATGATTTAGTTACCAAGTCAATCATTACTACTAACCTCCACCATGATGGTTAGGGAAATAAAGGGTAGAAGGAGTCAAGAAACGTTGTCTGCTATTGTTCAGTCTCATCATTTATTCCCCAACAGAGCAGACAGAAAAGGGTCACTCCATCATCCATTAAATCAGCCCCAGGTCTTTTGAATTCTGACCCCTTGAATTTCAATGAAGAAGAAAACCATTGTTCTCGTTAAAGAAACCATGTCATGCTGAGGAATTATAAGAATGTGATTTCATGTGGAATTTTAATCAGATATTTCCCCTGCACCAAATCCAGGTGCAACTGTGTTTGGGATATGCCTTCTCCAGGTAAAATGCTTCTTAGTTACATTTACAGGAAGACTGAAATAAAGTAAGCAAAAGTATGTCTAGAAATAACAGAAAGTAAAATATATTTTAAAATTAACTTCATGATTAAGCAAAAAACTGTAACACAAAATGTTATGTCTTGCCTGTTGCTTTGGCAAAGTTTAGTTTTTTAATATGCATCATTGGTAAATGTGAGAAAATGACCACTGACTCATTGCAGGCAGGAATGTAAGTAACTGTTTTTGAAAGGATAGTTGGATAAAGCTATAAAAATACATATATTTCTGGAAAGCATAAAACACTTGAAAAATAGCCAAACGGGGGCATCTTAGATTAGAAGAATCAATATTTTCAAAATGACTACTCTATCAAAGGCAATCTACAGATTCACTGCAGTGCCCTTCAAAATACCAATGGCATTTTTCACAGAGTGAGAACAAGATATCTTAAAATTTGTGTGGAGACAGAGAAACCCCAAAGAACCAGATCAATATTTAGAAAGGAAAATGGAACTGGAGGAATAAAGCTTCCCAAATTCAGATTATACTACAAAACTGTTGTCATCAAAATAGTATGGTATTGACACAAAGATAGAAATATAGACCAATGGATCAGGATAGAAATCCCAGAAATAGCCCATGCCCCTATAATCATCTATAACGAAGAAGGCAAGATTCTATATGGAGAAAACATATTCTTAAATAAATGGTCCTGGGAAAACTGAACAGTTTAATAGTGTATTATGATTTAGTTACCAAGTCAATCATTACTACTAACCTCCACCATGATGGTTAGGGAAATAAAGGGTAGAAGGAGTCAAGAAACGTTGTCTGCTATTGTTCAGTCTCATCATTTATTCCCCAACAGAGCAGACAGAAAAGGGTCACTCCATCATCCATTAAATCAGCCCCAGGTCTTTTGAATTCTGACCCCTTGAATTTCAATGAAGAAGAAAACCATTGTTCTCGTTAAAGAAACCATGTCATGCTGAGGAATTATAAGAATGTGATTTCATGTGGAATTTTAATCAGATATTTCCCCTGCACCAAATCCAGGTGCAACTGTGTTTGGGATATGCCTTCTCCAGGTAAAATGCTTCTTAGTTACATTTACAGGAAGACTGAAATAAAGTAAGCAAAAGTATGTCTAGAAATAACAGAAAGTAAAATATATTTTAAAAATTAACTTCATGATTAAGCAAAAAACTGTAACACAAAATGTTATGTCTTGCCTGTTGCTTTGGCAAAGTTTAGTTTTTTAATATGCATCATTGGTAAATGTGAGAAAATGACCACTGACTCATTGCAGGCAGGAATGTAAGTAACTGTTTTTGAAAGGATAGTTGGATAAAGCTATAAAATATACATATATTTTAGCCCAGCAATTCTGCATCTAGGTAGATATATTCAGTGCTTTCCTGTAAAAGTTTATTACAAAGTAACTATAATTAAATCAAACCCAAAGAGAAGTAATCTAAATGCCAGAATAAGATGTTATTTAAAAATTTTGTTTATATTCTGAACTTTTCTGCAGATATTACAAATAATTTAAAAGTATCTGAAAATCTCATAATAGAATACATCATTAAGTAAAAGTTTTAAATTAAACCAGTAAGATATAGCACTATTAAAGTTTATGTGATATATATATGTGTTTATATATATGTCTATATATGTATGTATGTATATATATATATATATGCAAAAGACTTTTTAGCACAACAGCAACTGTGGTTATCTTTAGATGATGGAACTGTGAATTATCTTCTATGAGTAACTGTTTTGATTGCAGACTTTTAATTTTTCATATTTCAAAATTTCCACAATAAAATATTGTACTTTTATAATCCAGAAACCATGATTATGGGGGACGAGTCAAGGGAGTCAAAATATGTGAGGACATATAGCACACCTATCCCCTAAAATGCATCAAGACAACATATACAAGGTTAACAGTTCTCACAGAGCACCTCCTGAAAACTGGCAGAAGACTTTGGAAACCTGAAAGGACAAGAAAGTTCTCCATGTAATGGAGTATGATGAAAGAAATAAGGAAAAGGAAAAAGAGAGGAAGTGGGAGGAGACCTGTTCTACTGCCATGTCCACATGAGTGCATGAAGAATGGAAATAGCCTGAAACAACTGCATTCATTGGACCTTAAAGAAAAAATTTTAAAATAAGATTTGTGATTTCATGTGGAATTTTAATCAGTTTCCTGCACCAAATCCAGGTGCAACTGTGTTTGGGATATGCCTTCTCCAGGTAAAATGCTTCTTAGTTACATTTACAGGAAGACTGAAATAAAGTAAGCAAAAGTATGTCTAGAAATAACAGAAAGTAAAATATATTTTAAAATTAACTTCATGATTAAGCAAAAAACTGTAACACAAAATGTTATGTCTTGCCTGTTGCTTTGGCAAAGTTTAGTTTTTTAATATGCATCATTGGTAAATGTGAGAAAATGACCACTGACTCATTGCAGGCAGGAATGTAAGTAACTGTTTTTGAAAGGATAGTTGGATAAAGCTATAAAATATACATATATTTTAGCCCAGCAATTCTGCATCTAGGTAGATATATTCAGTGCTTTCCTGTAAAAGTTTATTACAAAGTAACTATAATTAAATCAAACCCAAAGAGAAGTAATCTAAATGCCAGAATAAGATGTTATTTAAAAATTTTGTTTATATTCTGAACTTTTCTGCAGATATTACAAATAATTTAAAAGTATCTGAAAATCTCATAATAGAATACATCATTAAGTAAAAGTTTTAAATTAAACCAGTAAGATATAGCACTATTAAAGTTTATGTGATATATATATGTGTTTATATATATGTCTATATATGTATGTATGTATATATATATATATATGCAAAAGACTTTTTAGCACAACAGCAACTGTGGTTATCTTTAGATGATGGAACTGTGAATTATCTTCTATGAGTAACTGTTTTGATTGCAGACTTTTAATTTTTCATATTTCAAAATTTCCACAATAAAATATTGTACTTTTATAATCCAGAAACCATGATTATGGGGGACGAGTCAAGGGAGTCAAAATATGTGAGGACATATAGCACACCTATCCCCTAAAATGCATCAAGACAACATATACAAGGTTAACAGTTCTCACAGAGCACCTCCTGAAAACTGGCAGAAGACTTTGGAAACCTGAAAGGACAAGAAAGTTCTCCATGTAATGGAGTATGATGAAAGAAATAAGGAAAAGGAAAAAGAGAGGAAGTGGGAGGAGACCTGTTCTACTGTCCCCATGGAATCCACAGTGAGTCTGTATTCATGATTACTACAGTCCGGGGACATGGTTTCAGTGGATCCATAGGTAGCCTGATCAAAACAAACTGCATGTCATTGGGGCCAATTGGCAGCATAACTACAGTTAAGGTGGGGCTGAGAGCAATGACAACCAATGTGTAATCTCAAAGCTTGTACACCTGATGAAAAGTGACATAACAAAGTACACCGACAGATAAACAGCTCCAAAAGAGGAGTACTCAGTGATTCTTCCCCAGTAGGAATGTTTGAACCCCGTCTTCTTCATACTACATCAGCAACACACATTAGAAATGGATTTGGATGCCTCTACTCCAACAACTAGGAAGCAGACCCTATTCTTGACAGGGAGAGACAACAACAAAGAAAAGGGGAGCCTATACTCAGTATATAGTGCAGGCTACTCTCACCACATCAGTCACACCTCCTACTGAAAGGATATTAGCCAAAATACACTGAGGAAAGAGACAGCAGATATTCATACTAAAAACAATACTTGGAACAAAAAATTAAGCCCACAAATGCTACACAGGGATGTTCTTACATAAAAATATCCCTCCAAGACAGTCTGGGATTCTGGTGTCAGGAAGAAGAAACCCCAGAGCATTTGGCTTTATAGGTCAAGAGGGCTAGAGTGCAGAAGTTCCACAGTGCTGTTGGAAATAGAGACTCTAGCAGAGTTCACACAAGGTCTCACACACACTGAGACCCAGCACAATGCAGTACTTCCACAGCATGAGACAGGCCTACCTAGGGATTTTAGATGGTGTCCTGGATAGGTGGGGGTTGGCTGTAACTTCATGTAAGCAGGAGAACACAGGTATTAGAGGCCCCATGGAATATTGGTTGATGTGAGCTCTCCCAGAGGTCTCCATATTGGCAGCAAAACCTGTTTTCACCCCCAAAATCTTCAGTCTAATCTACTGGAAAACATCAAGCCAAACAACCAATAAGATAGCGACACAAAACCATTCATCAGAAGACAGGCTGTTTAAAGTAATACTAAGCTCACAGCCACCTCCTAACACACCTTTTTGCATAACTCTGCCCACCAGAGAGACAGGTACCAGTGTACCAGTGTGCCGACCAAGATACCTAAAAAATCCCCTGGACTAACAATACATACCAAAGGACAGGCACCCATAAGCAACAAGAACTATGATTCTGCAACGTGTAGAAAGTAGACCACATGCACAGAATTTAAGAAAAAAAAAATACAATACAATAAATATATGAAGACAAAGGAACAAGGAATAAAACTACAAGAACAACTAAATAAAGAGAAGATAGGCAATCTACCTTAAAAAAGAAAAGAAAGTAACTATAGTAATGATGATTCAAAATCTTGGGAAGAATAGAAGCACAGACCAAGATGGAAGAAATGCTTAATGAAAAGAATGTTTAAAACAAGTAAACGGAAGAACACCACAATAACTGAAGTGAAAAAATACACTAGAATCTAGCAAAATATACTAGTAGAATAAATGATTCAGAAAAGCAAATAGATGAACTGGAAGATATAGTGGTTGTAACCACTGACACAGAACAAAATTAAAACTGAAAGTAAATTCAAAAACATGAAGATATTCTCAGGGACATCTGAAAAACCTTTAATTGCACCAAGATTTGTATTATAGGGGTCCCAGAAGAAGAGGAGAAAGAGAAAGGACAGAAGAGACTATAGCTGAAAACTTTTCTGTTTTGGATGACTGCTAAAAACAGTCATCCAAATCCAGGAAACCCAATGAGTTCCATACAGGATAAACTCAAGAAGGAACACACTGAGACACATATTAATTAAACTGACAAAAGTTAAATACAAAGAAAAAAAATACTAAATGCCAGAAAGGAAAAGCAATAAGTAACATAAACAGAAAATTTATATGGTTAAAAAATGATTTTTCAGCAGAGACTCTGCAAGTCAAAAGAGAAAGGCATACTATATCTAAAATTATGAAAGGGAAAAATGTACAACCAAGAATACTCTACTCAGCAACAGTTCATTCACTTTCAATAGTGATGTTAAAAGATTTACAGAAAAACATTTTAAGAGAAACTAACACCACCAAAACAGCTTTACAACAAAACGTAAAGGTGCTTCTCAAGCCACGAAAACATTAGAAACAAGAAAATCAAAGATAGGAAAGCATACCATAAAGGGAAGCATAAAGTAATAGAAGAATATCACCAAAAGACATAATGATACTGAAAAGGAAACCGTGAGGAAAGCAAAAATGTAAGAAACAGAAACTGTATTTTAAATAGAGAAAACTTATACATTTATAGACTATTATATCAAAAACTCATAGGAAATGTAAATAATAATTTTAAAAAGCCTACAATATATACATACCCACAAAAAGGCACTCCAAGAGAGCTGGAGCATAAAGAAGGCTGAGCACTGAAGAACTGATGCTTTCTAATCATGATGCTGGAGAAGACTCTTGAAAGTCCCTTGAACTGCAAGGAAATCAAAGGAGTCAATCCTAAAAGAAATCAGCCTTGAATATTCCTTGGAAGGATTGATGCTGAAGCTCCAGCACTCTGGTCCCCTGATGTAAACAGTTAACTCGCTGGAAAAGACCCTGATACTGGGAGAGATTGCATGCGGAAGTGAAAAAATACACTAGAATCTAGCAAAATATACTAGTAGAATAAATGATTCAGAAAAGCAAATAGATGAACTGGAAGATATAGTGGTTGTAACCACTGACACAGAACAAAATTAAAACTGAAAGTAAATTCAAAAACATGAAGATATTCTCAGGGACATCTGAAAAACCTTTAATTGCACCAAGATTTGTATTATAGGGGTCCCAGAAGAAGAGGAGAAAGAGAAAGGACAGAAGAGACTATAGCTGAAAACTTTTCTGTTTTGGATGACTGCTAAAAACAGTCATCCAAATCCAGGAAACCCAATGAGTTCCATACAGGATAAACTCAAGAAGGAACACACTGAGACACATATTAATTAAACTGACAAAAGTTAAATACAAAGAAAAAAAATACTAAATGCCAGAAAGGAAAAGCAATAAGTAACATAAACAGAAAATTTATATGGTTAAAAAATGATTTTTCAGCAGAGACTCTGCAAGTCAAAAGAGAAAGGCATACTATATCTAAAATTATGAAAGGGAAAAATGTACAACCAAGAATACTCTACTCAGCAACAGTTCATTCACTTTCAATAGTGATGTTAAAAGATTTACAGAAAAACATTTTAAGAGAAACTAACACCACCAAAACAGCTTTACAACAAAACGTAAAGGTGCTTCTCAAGCCACGAAAACATTAGAAACAAGAAAATCAAAGATAGGAAAGCATACCATAAAGGGAAGCATAAAGTAATAGAAGAATATCACCAAAAGACATAATGATACTGAAAAGGAAACCGTGAGGAAAGCAAAAATGTAAGAAACAGAAACTGTATTTTAAATAGAGAAAACTTATACATTTATAGACTATTATATCAAAAACTCATAGGAAATGTAAATAATAATTTTAAAAAGCCTACAATATATACATACCCACAAAAAGGCACTCCAAGAGAGCTGGAGCATAAAGAAGGCTGAGCACTGAAGAACTGATGCTTTCTAATCATGATGCTGGAGAAGACTCTTGAAAGTCCCTTGAACTGCAAGGAAATCAAAGGAGTCAATCCTAAAAGAAATCAGCCTTGAATATTCCTTGGAAGGATTGATGCTGAAGCTCCAGCACTCTGGTCCCCTGATGTAAACAGTTAACTCGCTGGAAAAGACCCTGATACTGGGAGAGATTGCATGCAAAAAGATGAGTGTGACAGAGGGTGAGATGGTTAGACAGTAATTATGAACTCAGTGGACATGAACTTGAACAAACAATGGGGAATAGTGAAGGACAGGGGTCTCAAAGAGTCAGACATGGCTTAACAATGAACAAAAACAACAGGAAATAAATGCAAAAACCACAAACACATGGAAGCTAAATTATATGTTACTAAAAAACAAAACAGAATAAAACAAAACAAACAAACAAACAAAAACAGAAGGATCACTGAGGAAATGAAAGAGGAAATTTAAAAAGTACCTAGACAAAATGAGAATGAAAATATGACACTCCAAAACCTATGGGATGCAATAAAAGTTATTATCAGAGGAAGACTTATATAGCAATCAATCTTCCCTCAGGAAATGATCCTTATGCATGCTCAGTTGCTTTGGTTGTATCTGCATCTTTTTGACCATATGGAGGTCTGCCATGCCTCCATGGGATTTTCAAGCTGAGAATACTGGAGTGGGTTGGCATAGTTCAAGGGGCTGTTCCCAAACTAGGAACTGAACCCACATCTCTTGTATTGTAGACTGATACTTTAACCACTGAACCACCTGGGAAGCCCCAGGAAACAAGCGATATCTCAAGTAAACAACCTAACCTTACAACTAAAGAAACTAAATAAAGAATATAAATAAAACCTGGAGTCCTGGGTAAAAAAACCCAAAAAAAAAAGCGACTCATACTGAAAAGGAAACCGTGAGGAAAGCAAAAATGTAAGAAACAGAAACTGTATTTTAAATAGAGAAAACTTATACATTTATAGACTATTATATCAAAAACTCATAGGAAATGTAAATAATAATTTTAAAAAGCCTACAATATATACATACCCACAAAAAGGCACTCCAAGAGAGCTGGAGCATAAAGAAGGCTGAGCACTGAAGAACTGATGCTTTCTAATCATGATGCTGGAGAAGACTCTTGAAAGTCCCTTGAACTGCAAGGAAATCAAAGGAGTCAATCCTAAAAGAAATCAGCCTTGAATATTCCTTGGAAGGATTGATGCTGAAGCTCCAGCACTCTGGTCCCCTGATGTAAACAGTTAACTCGCTGGAAAAGACCCTGATACTGGGAGAGATTGCATGCAAAAAGATGAGTGTGACAGAGGGTGAGATGGTTAGACAGTAATTATGAACTCAGTGGACATGAACTTGAACAAACAATGGGGAATAGTGAAGGACAGGGGTCTCAAAGAGTCAGACATGGCTTAACAATGAACAAAAACAACAGGAAATAAATGCAAAAACCACAAACACATGGAAGCTAAATTATATGTTACTAAAAAACAAAACAGAATAAAACAAAACAAACAAACAAACAAAAACAGAAGGATCACTGAGGAAATGAAAGAGGAAATTTAAAAAGTACCTAGACAAAATGAGAATGAAAATATGACACTCCAAAACCTATGGGATGCAATAAAAGTTATTATCAGAGGAAGACTTATATAGCAATCAATCTTCCCTCAGGAAATGATCCTTATGCATGCTCAGTTGCTTTGGTTGTATCTGCATCTTTTTGACCATATGGAGGTCTGCCATGCCTCCATGGGATTTTCAAGCTGAGAATACTGGAGTGGGTTGGCATAGTTCAAGGGGCTGTTCCCAAACTAGGAACTGAACCCACATCTCTTGTATTGTAGACTGATACTTTAACCACTGAACCACCTGGGAAGCCCCAGGAAACAAGCGATATCTCAAGTAAACAACCTAACCTTACAACTAAAGAAACTAAATAAAGAATATAAAAATAAAACCTGGAGTCAGTAGAAGGTAAACAATATAAAAATCAGAAAAGAAATAAATGAAATAGAAACCAAGAAAGCAATAACAAGCTAATTGAAACTTTTAGTTTAGCTTTTAGCTAGTTCTTTGAGAAGATTTAAAGAAAAATGCTGTACTCATTAGGAAAGAAGAGAGAGGACTCAAATCAACAAAATTAGATAAGTGGGGGGAGAAATTTATAACAAACACCACATAATACAAAGGATACTAAGCGACTACTATGGACAACTGTATGTCAATAAAATGGACAATCTAGAGGAAACGGACAAATCATTAGAAAGGCACTATCTCCTGAAACTGAATTAGGAAGGAAAAAAAGAGAGAGAGAGAAAATATGAACAGACCAAACACAAGTAATGAAATTGAAAGTGGTTGAAATAGTTTCAAGAGGTAGAAGTTCAGGATCAGTTGACTTCACAGGCAAATTTTATCAAACTTAAAACATGTAGCCTTCTGAAAATCTTCGAAAAATATTTGCAGAGGAAAGATCATTCCCAAGTTCATCCTATGAGGCTACAATCCCCCTGATGCCAATATTATACCAGTCATACCACAGAACATACATTATAGGCCAATACAACTGATACACATAGACACAAAAGTCTTAAACAAATTACTAGTGAATTAAATCCAACAACACATTAAAAGGATCACACACCACAATCAAGTGGGATTCATCTAGGGAATATGAAGATTCTTCAATAAATGCAAATCAATCAATGTGGTACTCTATATCAACAAATTGGGGGGGAAAATCAACAAAATAGATGCAGAGAATAACTTTTGAAGAAATTAAAAAGAAACATTTATGATTAAAAAAAAAAAGTAAAAAAAAACCTCTCCAGAAAGCAGACATAGAGGCAGTCTATTCCTTAATAATAGGCCATATATAAAGGACATATAGAAACCAAAAACTAACATCACTCTTAATGGTGAAAAAACAAAAGCATTCCCTTTGAGATCAGAAAAAGGACAAATATTCCTTTTTATAATTTCTTTTTTCAGCATAGTTTTGGAATCACTACCCACAGCAACTAGGAAAAAAAAAAAGTAAAACAAATCCAAATTTGAAAAAAATTAGTAAAACTATAATTATTTATAGATTCATGATACTATATATGTTATTGTTTTGTTGCCATGTCATCTTCTAATTTTTTGTGACCCCATGGAATTAGCCCACCAAAGTTTGCTGTCCATGATATTTTCCAGACAAGAATATAGGAATGGTTTTCTGTTGCCTTCTGCAGGGGATATTCCAAACCCAGGGATAAAACTCAAGTCTCCGGCATTGCCAGTGAATTCTTTATGACTGAGCTACCAGGGAATCCTGATACTATATATAGGCATGCCTAAATATGCTTTGGGAAAGTGACACAATGAAAACACATCTGACTATGGATCATAAGATTCTAAATATTCTGCCAGAAAACTCCTAGGACCCATCAATGACTTTGATAAAATTGTAGGATACAAAATTTATGCAGAGATATCTCTTGCATTCTTTGTACACTAACAGCTAAGTATTAGAAAAATAAAATTAAGAAAACAATCCCATTTACCGTTGCATCAAAAGTAATGCAGTACCCAAGAATAAACCTATCTAAGAAGGCAAAATATCTGCCCTCAGAAAACTATAAAATGCTGATGAAAGAAATCAAAGATGACACAGATGAGGAGATATACCATGTTTTTGGAGGGATGAATTAATATTGCCAAAATGACTATATTACCCAAAGCAATATACAGATTTAATGCAGCCTATCCAATTACCAATGATATTTTTCATACAATTAGAACAAACAAGTTTACAGTCTATGAGGAAACACAAAATACTTCAAATAGCTAAATTAATATTAAGAGGAAGAAAAGCAAAAAAAAAAAAAAAAAAAAAACTGGAGATTACAGGGTCCCTGGTTTCAGACAGTTTAACAAAGCTATAGTCATCAAAACAATCAGGTACTAGTCCCCAAACAGAAACATAGGTCCACAGTAGAAGATAAAAAGTCCAGAGATAACCTATGCGCTTACCCTCAAACTTTGACCAAGGAGGCAACACTATATACTGGATTAGACACAGCTTTTAATAATCTGCTGGGAAAACTGGACAGCTACATATGAAAGAATGAAATTAGAAAATCCCCTAATACCACACACAAGAATAAACTCAAAATGGATTAAAGACCTAAATCTAAGTGCAAATGTTATAGAATTCTGAAGAGGAAAGCAAAGGCAGAACAAACTCTGACATAAACTGCAGCAAGATACTTTTTATCCACTTCATAGAGTAACAAAATAAAAACAAAAACTAACAAATATGACCTATTTCAACTTAAAATCATCTGCACAGCAAAGAAACTAGGAGATGAAGTAAAAATTGCTCAGTCATCCAACTTTTTGCAACCATGAACAAGCCATAGAATTCTCAAGGAACAAATACTGGAGCGGGTAGCCTTTCCTTTCTCCAGGGAATCTTCCCAACCCAGGGTTTGAGCCCAGATCTTCAGCATTGCCAGTGGATTATTTTACCATCTGAGCCGCCAGGGAATCCCTTGGAAAAATTGAGGAAAATATTAACAAAACAAAACAACAAAAAACAACCCACAGAATGAGAACTCAATGAAACTATGGGCAGAAGACTTAATATACATTTCTTCAAAAAGGACATAGAGTTGGCAAAAAAGCACATGAAAAGATGCTCATCATCACTAGAGAAATGCACATCAAAACTACATAGAGGCATCATCTCACACCAACCAAAATGGCCATCATCAGTATATATATAAACAATAAATTCTGGAAATAATGTGGAGGAAAGGTAACCCTCCTACACTCCTGGTGACATGTCATTATGGAGAATAGGAATATAGTTCCTTAAAAATTAATATAGAACTACTATGTGATCCAGTAGTCCTACTCTTGGGTATTCATCTGGAGAAAAACATAATTCAAAAAATATATAGATAGATATAGATATATAGATATATATACATGTACCTCATGTCTACTGCAGTAGTATTTGCAATAGGTAAGACATGGAAGCTAGTTAAAAGTCCATTAACAAAGATTGGATAGAGATGTTGTACATGTACATAACGGAAATGTACTCAGCCATAAAGTGGAACAAAATAATGCCATTTCCAGCAAAGTAAATGGACCTAGAAACTGACATATTGAATAGGTAAGCCAGAAAGATAAAGACCCATATACGATACATGCATCTTAAAAAATGACACGAATTAAATAATTTTCAAACTAGAAATGAAATTACAGATGTAGAAAACCAACTGATGATTACCAGGTGGAAAAGGGAGAGAATAAATTAGGAGATTGGAATTGAGATATATACACTATTCTACATAAAATAGATAACAAATAAGAACTTACTACACAGCACAAAAATCTCCATTAGATATTATGTAATGACCCATATGAGAAAATAATCCAGCAAATAGTGGATATAGGTACATATTCACTTTTCTATGTACTTGAAACTAACATGACACTGTAAATCGACTATAATTCAATAAAACTTATTTTTTTTAACTACTTGCTCTAATTTTTACACCTGCTTCCTTTTCACTCATTCATTCTGGTACATACATTGTCTTCTAATTACACTGGTTTATATTTCTATACTCTACTAATATATCAACTTTATTAAGATGATCATATTAATGCTTAGGAAGTTTCTGGAGTCATAGCAATTAAGGGATAGTACACTTATTTCTCCTACAAAACAACAAAACAACCCACAGAATGAGAACTCAATGAAACTATGGGCAGAAGACTTAATATACATTTCTTCAAAAAGGACATAGAGTTGGCAAAAAAGCACATGAAAAGATGCTCATCATCACTAGAGAAATGCACATCAAAACTACATAGAGGCATCATCTCACACCAACCAAAATGGCCATCATCAGTATATATATAAACAATAAATTCTGGAAATAATGTGGAGGAAAGGTAACCCTCCTACACTCCTGGTGACATGTCATTATGGAGAATAGGAATATAGTTCCTTAAAAATTAATATAGAACTACTATGTGATCCAGTAGTCCTACTCTTGGGTATTCATCTGGAGAAAAACATAATTCAAAAAATATATAGATAGATATAGATATATAGATATATATACATGTACCTCATGTCTACTGCAGTAGTATTTGCAATAGGTAAGACATGGAAGCTAGTTAAAAGTCCATTAACAAAGATTGGATAGAGATGTTGTACATGTACATAACGGAAATGTACTCAGCCATAAAGTGGAACAAAATAATGCCATTTCCAGCAAAGTAAATGGACCTAGAAACTGACATATTGAATAGGTAAGCCAGAAAGATAAAGACCCATATACGATACATGCATCTTAAAAAATGACACGAATTAAATAATTTTCAAACTAGAAATGAAATTACAGATGTAGAAAACCAACTGATGATTACCAGGTGGAAAAGGGAGAGAATAAATTAGGAGATTGGAATTGAGATATATACACTATTCTACATAAAATAGATAACAAATAAGAACTTACTACACAGCACAAAAATCTCCATTAGATATTATGTAATGACCCATATGAGAAAATAATCCAGCAAATAGTGGATATAGGTACATATTCACTTTTCTATGTACTTGAAACTAACATGACACTGTAAATCGACTATAATTCAATAAAACTTATTTTTTTTAACTACTTGCTCTAATTTTTACACCTGCTTCCTTTTCACTCATTCATTCTGGTACATACATTGTCTTCTAATTACACTGGTTTATATTTCTATACTCTACTAATATATCAACTTTATTAAGATGATCATATTAATGCTTAGGAAGTTTCTGGAGTCATAGCAATTAAGGGATAGTACACTTATTTCTGCCTTCTTTATGGTCCCGTTCTCACAATTGTGCATGACCATTCGGAAGACCATAGAATTAACTATAGAGAGTTTTGTCGACTGAGTAATGTTTTGGCTTTTCACCATAATGTCTAGTTTTGTCATAACATTCCTGACAAGAACAATCATCAAAAAGGGAGAATACTGAAGAATTGATGCCTTCTGAACTTTGGTGCCGGAGAAGACTCTTGAGAGTCCCTTAGATAGCAAAGAGATCAAACAAGTCAATCTCAAAGGAAATCAACCCCAATAGTCATTGGAAGGACTGATGCTGAAGCTGACGTTCCAGTATTTTGGTCACCTGATGCGAACAACTGACTCATTGGAAAAGTTCCTGATACTGGAAAGATTGGGTGCAGAAGGAAAATACGGCACTAAAAATGAGATGGCTAGGTGATATCATCGATGCAACGGACATTAACTTGGGAAAACTCTGGGAGATAGTGAGGGACAGGGAGGCTTGCCATGCTGCAGTCCATGGTGCCACAAAGAGTTGGATATAACTGTGCAACTGAAAAACAACAACTCTGCTTTCATAAAACACACTTTTATGTTTTAAATGTGTAAGATATATAAAATTAGTAAGATATGTAAGATATTAAATTAGTAAGATATGTAACTTTTAATTCCACTGGATCATATCTGTCATTTCAGAAAGTCTGTTTCTTTTTATTTATTTTTATTTTTACAGAGTTTTGTTGTTTACTGCCATACATATACCCAAATCAGCCACTATCAAAAGAAAAAACTTACTACACAGCACAAAAATCTCCATTAGATATTATGTAATGACCCATATGAGAAAATAATCCAGCAAATAGTGGATATAGGTACATATTCACTTTTCTATGTACTTGAAACTAACATGACACTGTAAATCGACTATAATTCAATAAAACTTATTTTTTTTAACTACTTGCTCTAATTTTTACACCTGCTTCCTTTTCACTCATTCATTCTGGTACATACATTGTCTTCTAATTACACTGGTTTATATTTCTATACTCTACTAATATATCAACTTTATTAAGATGATCATATTAATGCTTAGGAAGTTTCTGGAGTCATAGCAATTAAGGGATAGTACACTTATTTCTGCCTTCTTTATGGTCCCGTTCTCACAATTGTGCATGACCATTCGGAAGACCATAGAATTAACTATAGAGAGTTTTGTCGACTGAGTAATGTTTTGGCTTTTCACCATAATGTCTAGTTTTGTCATAACATTCCTGACAAGAACAATCATCAAAAAGGGAGAATACTGAAGAATTGATGCCTTCTGAACTTTGGTGCCGGAGAAGACTCTTGAGAGTCCCTTAGATAGCAAAGAGATCAAACAAGTCAATCTCAAAGGAAATCAACCCCAATAGTCATTGGAAGGACTGATGCTGAAGCTGACGTTCCAGTATTTTGGTCACCTGATGCGAACAACTGACTCATTGGAAAAGTTCCTGATACTGGAAAGATTGGGTGCAGAAGGAAAATACGGCACTAAAAATGAGATGGCTAGGTGATATCATCGATGCAACGGACATTAACTTGGGAAAACTCTGGGAGATAGTGAGGGACAGGGAGGCTTGCCATGCTGCAGTCCATGGTGCCACAAAGAGTTGGATATAACTGTGCAACTGAAAAACAACAACTCTGCTTTCATAAAACACACTTTTATGTTTTAAATGTGTAAGATATATAAAATTAGTAAGATATGTAACTTTTAATTCCACTGGATCATATCTGTCATTTCAGAAAGTCTGTTTCTTTTTATTTATTTTTATTTTTACAGAGTTTTGTTGTTTACTGCCATACATATACCCAAATCAGCCATAGTTATGCACATGACCCCTCACACTTGAACTTCTGTCCCATCACCCTTTCCACCACCCTTCACAGGTTGTTATATAGTCCCAATGCAAGTTACCTTAGTAATACAGCAGATCAATGTCAGTCATTATTAGAGAAATGCAAATCAAAATTTCAATGAGATATCGCCTCACACCTGTCAGAATGGCCATTATCAGAAAACCTACAGACAATAAATGCTGGAGAGGGTGTGGAGAAAAGGGAACCCTCTAGCATTGTTGATGGGAATGTAAGCTGATAGAGCCACTATGGAAGACAGTATGGAAATTCCTAAAAAAACTAAGAATAGAACCACTATATGACCCTACAATCCCACCTTTAGGAATATATCCTGAGGGAATCAAAATTGAAGAGATACATGTACCCCATTGTTTATTGCAGCACTATTTGCAATACCTAGATCATGGAAACAACCTAGATGTCCATCCACAAAGAAATGGATAAAGAAGCTGTGGTACATAAATATAATGGAATATTTCTTAGCCAAAAAAAAAAAATGTTGCATTGAGTCAGTCTTAATGAGGTGGAAGAACCTAGGACCTATTACAGAGAGTGATGTAAGTCAGAAAGATAAAGATAAATATTGTATATAACACATACATATGCAGTCTAGAAAGGTGGTACAGATAAATGTATATGCAGTGCAGCAATGGAGAAACAGACATAGAGAAAGTTTGTTTCTTATTCTTGTCCACGCAATACCACTACCAGCACTTTAACTCAGTAATTCTAGAAATAATAGAAAATTCTACTATTTATTTAGGTCACTCCACGTACCTGATTCTCTGCTAGATCCTTTAATTACAATATCTCATTTAATAGGAAGATTATTTGCTTCTAACATACAATGGGACATTTAAATTATTAATCAACTAATCAAAATCCCCACAAAGTGTTAGTGATATATAGGACACAAAGAATTATTTTGCTTCAAAATTAGTAAGATATGTAACTTTTAATTCCACTGTCATTCTTCTTTAGAAAGTCTGTTTCTTTTATTTATTTATTTTTACAGAGTTTTGTTGTTTACTGCCATACATATACCCAAATCAGCCATAGTTATGCACATGACCCCTCACACTTGAACTTCTGTCCCATCACCCTTTCCACCACCCTTCACAGGTTGTTATATAGTCCCAATGCAAGTTACCTTAGTAATACAGCAGATCAATGTCAGTCATTATTAGAGAAATGCAAATCAAAATTTCAATGAGATATCGCCTCACACCTGTCAGAATGGCCATTATCAGAAAACCTACAGACAATAAATGCTGGAGAGGGTGTGGAGAAAAGGGAACCCTCTAGCATTGTTGATGGGAATGTAAGCTGATAGAGCCACTATGGAAGACAGTATGGAAATTCCTAAAAAAACTAAGAATAGAACCACTATATGACCCTACAATCCCACCTTTAGGAATATATCCTGAGGGAATCAAAATTGAAGAGATACATGTACCCCATTGTTTATTGCAGCACTATTTGCAATACCTAGATCATGGAAACAACCTAGATGTCCATCCACAAAGAAATGGATAAAGAAGCTGTGGTACATAAATATAATGGAATATTTCTTAGCCAAAAAAAAAAAATGTTGCATTGAGTCAGTCTTAATGAGGTGGAAGAACCTAGGACCTATTACAGAGAGTGATGTAAGTCAGAAAGATAAAGATAAATATTGTATATAACACATACATATGCAGTCTAGAAAGGTGGTACAGATAAATGTATATGCAGTGCAGCAATGGAGAAACAGACATAGAGAAAGTTTGTTTCTTATTCTTGTCCACGCAATACCACTACCAGCACTTTAACTCAGTAATTCTAGAAATAATAGAAAATTCTACTATTTATTTAGGTCACTCCACGTACCTGATTCTCTGCTAGATCCTTTAATTACAATATCTCATTTAATAGGAAGATTATTTGCTTCTAACATACAATGGGACATTTAAATTATTAATCAACTAATCAAAATCCCCACAAAGTGTTAGTGATATATAGGACACAAAGAATTATTTTGCTTCAAACTTGAGAACTTTGTCCAAGTCATGCAGACTTTCATTAAGAGAACTGTGGAGTTTGGTAGTAACCACGTGCTCCAAATAATGACAGTAAAGCTAGCTGAGACATCAGATAACATACAATGGACAGAGATTAGCACTAGAGGCATTTTAATACCTACAGAAAGATAATCTTAAAGGGTCCTGCCACTTGAAAACGAGTTTAAAGGGATTTAGGATTAAAGTCACTATACTACATTATTCTCATAGAGTCAATCCTCAAAAACATTACACATCCTTCAAGATTTCTGGGAAGTATTTTAGTATTATAGAAATTTTCATTTAAAAGAATAAACACTATGCAAACCTAATTGCAAAACAAACAAGCAAAAATCATGCAAAATCTTGCAGAAAGCTGAACTGAACAATGACTAAACTAGCAAAGATATTATGAATCTGAAACTAAAGTAAAATTCATCTTAATGACTGAATATTTACATGTTCTCAGTTCATTACTCTTCCAACAGTTTCATTACTCTGCAGAACTGGAAGAAATTTGCATTTCCTCAGCCTATACTTCTGTACTGACCAGGAGTAAGGCAGTTCCTGGACTCACAACATCAACGCACCACACACTAATTAGCAGCAGAAGGAAGTAGTCTTTATAATGCATGCAAATTTAACATATTATCATCTGGCTCTTTTCTTAAAATTGTTCCTTGGGAAAACTCACTCTGGAGAACCTCTCTTTCCTTTTCAAAGCAGCAAAAAAAAAAAAAAAAAAAAAACCATAAATAAAGGCCATTTCATTTTCAATTCTAACTGAAAGATGAATAAAATGGCTATTTGTATCAGGTTGGGAAAAAAAGGGTGATTTCCCACATTAACTAACTACCATTACACATTCAAAGCTCTATCCTGTGACTTTATCACTCATATTCATTCCTTATGGGTTTAGAAAAAAACATGACTTAGTTATGAATGGCATACTTGACTGCTCACAAGGGATTTGCCTGAAGCCAAACTCCTTCTTTACCTTCCAACAACATTTTAGCCTCTAGATGCCACATGTCTGACTCTGCTATCAGTAATTTTTAAAATTATGGCAGACCCAAAAACAACAGGATGGGGAAGTCAGACAGATTTGGAGGAAGAAAATAACAAGGTCAAACAAAACCAGGAACCTAAGGGATATCATGATTCCAGAGGGGAGACATTATGAAAAGAAGATGAACTATAATGACCATTTTGCTTTCTTTGAATTACTCTCAGGTGTGGTAAAAAGGACTTAGCCTGGAATCAAAGTCAGCCATGATATAGATAATTTGAATAACGTGCCATACATTCCAAAAATAGAAACCTTATGTCTATTTTAGTTTAGTGATATCCATAGAGTAACTATCCCAAAATTTTTGCCTTTGTTATCATCAAGGGATCCCGCATGCAATTTAGCCCACAGGTCATTAGCTGAGGAGAAGTCATGCAAATAGCAATGCTAATGAACCTGTAAAATATCAGAAATGTCTTTAAATAAAATTAATTTTTCTTTAAAGAGCTTCATGTAGAAATTGTCCATGTAATTTCTACACTCTGGGTAAGCCTCAGATTCTAATGAACCTTCCAAAAAATTCTTCATTCTCCCTCCTATTCTGATCCCATCCCAAACATTATTAATCCACTCTCTTCAGCATACATTCTTCTAATTCTTTATAACACTTGACTTTTTTTATTTATCAAATCTTGGAGTATTTTAAAAAGTATATTGCTTTGATCAGAGCTGGTGTTCTGCATTATTTTCCAAGGTGTTCAATTCACTCACTTAGCCTAGTCATTCTCTATTCTGAGAACAGTGAGTCTCAATACTGACTACACATAAGACCATCTGGAAATTTTGAGGGAAAAAAAGCATGCTTGGGACATATCAAGACCAATAAAAGGCTATTTGTATCAGGTTGGGAAAAAGGGTGATTTCCACATTAACTAACTACCATTACACATTCAAAGCTCTATCCTGTGACTTTATCACTCATATTCATTCCTTATGGGTTTAGAAAAAAACATGACTTAGTTATGAATGGCATACTTGACTGCTCACAAGGGATTTGCCTGAAGCCAAACTCCTTCTTTACCTTCCAACAACATTTTAGCCTCTAGATGCCACATGTCTGACTCTGCTATCAGTAATTTTTAAAATTATGGCAGACCCAAAAACAACAGGATGGGGAAGTCAGACAGATTTGGAGGAAGAAAATAACAAGGTCAAACAAAACCAGGAACCTAAGGGATATCATGATTCCAGAGGGGAGACATTATGAAAAGAAGATGAACTATAATGACCATTTTGCTTTCTTTGAATTACTCTCAGGTGTGGTAAAAAGGACTTAGCCTGGAATCAAAGTCAGCCATGATATAGATAATTTGAATAACGTGCCATACATTCCAAAAATAGAAACCTTATGTCTATTTTAGTTTAGTGATATCCATAGAGTAACTATCCCAAAATTTTTGCCTTTGTTATCATCAAGGGATCCCGCATGCAATTTAGCCCACAGGTCATTAGCTGAGGAGAAGTCATGCAAATAGCAATGCTAATGAACCTGTAAAATATCAGAAATGTCTTTAAATAAAATTAATTTTTCTTTAAAGAGCTTCATGTAGAAATTGTCCATGTAATTTCTACACTCTGGGTAAGCCTCAGATTCTAATGAACCTTCCAAAAAATTCTTCATTCTCCCTCCTATTCTGATCCCATCCCAAACATTATTAATCCACTCTCTTCAGCATACATTCTTCTAATTCTTTATAACACTTGACTTTTTTTATTTATCAAATCTTGGAGTATTTTAAAAAGTATATTGCTTTGATCAGAGCTGGTGTTCTGCATTATTTTCCAAGGTGTTCAATTCACTCACTTAGCCTAGTCATTCTCTATTCTGAGAACAGTGAGTCTCAATACTGACTACACATAAGACCATCTGGAAATTTTGAGGGAAAAAAAGCATGCTTGGGACATATCAAGACCAATAAAATCTCTAATTACAAGGCTTTGACATTATATTACAAAAATTCTCTAAGTGACATTTGGGGCTTCCTTGGTGACTCAGACAGTAAAGAATCTGCCTGCAATACATAAGACATGGGTTTGATTCCTGAGTTGGAAAGATTCCCTGGAAAAGGGAATGGCAAATCACTCCAATATTCTTGCCTGATGAATTCCATGGACAGAAGAACCTGGGAACTACAGTCCATGGGGATGCAAAGAGTTGGAAATGACTAAAAGACGTACACTATCACTTTTAGATGACATTTGATATTCATCTCTGTCAAGAACATTATAATGAGTCTGTATATTTACATTAGAGGAAAGCAACAGAAACAGAGACATTTACGAGCACCAATAGACGTTTTACTATTTCAGATGAAACTTTAGACATATTAAACAGAGATTCATTGGCAAGCTTAATAAGTTACAAGCAAGGGTCTAAGTGCCAGGGCTCTAACCCCTGAATCACTCTGTGATTGCAAACCATACTTTAATCTCCTTGCAGATCCTCACCCCCAATTTGAAAGAAGAAGCTTCAAAACAGAAATAACCAAAATGCTACAGCAGGGAATTTGTTAGGAAACCTATTGAACAAGAAGGAAAATACCAGGTGGCATTCATTAAGACAATCAAAGCCCTGAGAAACTCTGAATTATAAAAATATCATCAATTACACTAGCTTGAAAGAAACTTAAAAGTCAATAAGATGCTTGAATGCAGACCCTCTTATTCCTATTGTAAGGATAGAGTTTGTCTACACATTTCTTTAAACTTCTGGGTCAAAGGCCTCAGATTCTAATGAACCTTCCAAAAAATTCTTCATTCTCCCTCCTATTCTGATCCCATCCCAAACATTATTAATCCACTCTCTTCAGCATACATTCTTCTAATTCTTTATAACACTTGACTTTTTTTATTTATCAAATCTTGGAGTATTTTAAAAAGTATATTGCTTTGATCAGAGCTGGTGTTCTGCATTATTTTCCAAGGTGTTCAATTCACTCACTTAGCCTAGTCATTCTCTATTCTGAGAACAGTGAGTCTCAATACTGACTACACATAAGACCATCTGGAAATTTTGAGGGAAAAAAAGCATGCTTGGGACATATCAAGACCAATAAAATCTCTAATTACAAGGCTTTGACATTATATTACAAAAATTCTCTAAGTGACATTTGGGGCTTCCTTGGTGACTCAGACAGTAAAGAATCTGCCTGCAATACATAAGACATGGGTTTGATTCCTGAGTTGGAAAGATTCCCTGGAAAAGGGAATGGCAAATCACTCCAATATTCTTGCCTGATGAATTCCATGGACAGAAGAACCTGGGAACTACAGTCCATGGGGATGCAAAGAGTTGGAAATGACTAAAAGACGTACACTATCACTTTTAGATGACATTTGATATTCATCTCTGTCAAGAACATTATAATGAGTCTGTATATTTACATTAGAGGAAAGCAACAGAAACAGAGACATTTACGAGCACCAATAGACGTTTTACTATTTCAGATGAAACTTTAGACATATTAAACAGAGATTCATTGGCAAGCTTAATAAGTTACAAGCAAGGGTCTAAGTGCCAGGGCTCTAACCCCTGAATCACTCTGTGATTGCAAACCATACTTTAATCTCCTTGCAGATCCTCACCCCCAATTTGAAAGAAGAAGCTTCAAAACAGAAATAACCAAAATGCTACAGCAGGGAATTTGTTAGGAAACCTATTGAACAAGAAGGAAAATACCAGGTGGCATTCATTAAGACAATCAAAGCCCTGAGAAACTCTGAATTATAAAAAATATCATCAATTACACTAGCTTGAAAGAAACTATTATAGTCAATAAGATGCTTGAATGCAGACCCTCTTATTCCTATTGTAAGGATAGAGTTTGTCTACACAGGCCTTGAAGTGTTTAAGAGAAGGATTTTGCCTGCTGAAACTTAATCTCCATTCCAAAGCCTCGTTTAGTCACCCAATCGTGTATGACTCTTTGTGAACCTGTGTACTGCAGCAAGTCAGGCTTCCCTGTCCCTTGTCATCCTCCCAGAGTTTGCTCAAGTTTATGCTCATTGCATTGGTGAAGCCATCCAGGCATCTTATCCTTCAATGCCCTCTTTTCCCTCTGCCCTCAATCTTTCCCAGTATCAGGGACTTTTCCAATTAGTTAAATGTTCGTATCAGATGACCAAAATTCTGGAGCTTCACCTTCAGCATCAGTCCTTTCAACAACTGTTCAGGGTTGATTTCCCTTAAGATTGGCTATTTTGATCTCCTTGCTGTCCAAGGCACTCTCAGGAGTGTTCCCCAGCACCACATTTTGAAGGCATCAGTTCTCTAGCATTCTGCCTTCTTTATGTCCCAATTCTCAAAATCATACATGACCACTGGGAAGAGCATACCCTTGACTATAGGGACTTTTGTTGGCAGAGTAATGTCTCTGCTTTTCAACACACTATCAAAGTTTGCCATAGCTTTCCTACCAAGAAATAATTGTCTTCTGATTTCATGGCTGCAATGATTTTAGAGCCTCCAGAAAGGAGATCTATCACTACTTCCGTGTTTTCCTCTTCTATTTGCTATGAAGTAATGTGGCCAGATGCCATGATATTAGTTGTATTAGTATTTAGCTTTCCTCCAACTCTTTTGCTCTCTTTCATCATCTTCATGAAGAGATTCTTTAGTTCTTCAATGCTTTTTGCCATTAGAATGCCATCTGCATATCTGAG
The DNA here is from genome assembly GCA_022376925.1 of Tragulus kanchil. Lineage (NCBI taxonomy): Eukaryota > Metazoa > Chordata > Mammalia > Artiodactyla > Tragulidae > Tragulus > Tragulus kanchil. The sequence goes on along the minus strand of JAIOJX010000027.1, from coordinate 52,165,552 downwards.
GTTGTTAATGTTTTCCTGCCTATCTGGATTAAGTAATATCATAAAAGCACCCACCCCAATTTGAAAGAAGAAGCTTCAAAACAGAAATAACCAAAATGCTACAGCAGGGAATTTGTTAGAAACCTATTGAACAAGAAGGAAAATACCAGGTGGCATTCATTAAGACAATCAAAGCCCTGAGAAACTCTGAATTATAAAAATATCATCAATTACACTAGCTTGAAAGAAACTATTATAGTCAATAAGATGCTTGAATGCAGACCCTCTTATTCCTATTGTAAGGATAGAGTTTGTCTACACAGGCCTTGAAGTGTTTAAGAGAAGGATTTTGCCTGCTGAAACTTAATCTCCATTCCAAAGCCTCGTTTAGTCACCCAATCGTGTATGACTCTTTGTGAACCTGTGTACTGCAGCAAGTCAGGCTTCCCTGTCCCTTGTCATCCTCCCAGAGTTTGCTCAAGTTTATGCTCATTGCATTGGTGAAGCCATCCAGGCATCTTATCCTTCAATGCCCTCTTTTCCCTCTGCCCTCAATCTTTCCCAGTATCAGGGACTTTTCCAATTAGTTAAATGTTCGTATCAGATGACCAAAATTCTGGAGCTTCACCTTCAGCATCAGTCCTTTCAACAACTGTTCAGGGTTGATTTCCCTTAAGATTGGCTATTTTGATCTCCTTGCTGTCCAAGGCACTCTCAGGAGTGTTCCCCAGCACCACATTTTGAAGGCATCAGTTCTCTAGCATTCTGCCTTCTTTATGTCCCAATTCTCAAAATCATACATGACCACTGGGAAGAGCATACCCTTGACTATAGGGACTTTTGTTGGCAGAGTAATGTCTCTGCTTTTCAACACACTATCAAAGTTTGCCATAGCTTTCCTACCAAGAAATAATTGTCTTCTGATTTCATGGCTGCAATGATTTTAGAGCCTCCAGAAAGGAGATCTATCACTACTTCCGTGTTTTCCTCTTCTATTTGCTATGAAGTAATGTGGCCAGATGCCATGATATTAGTTGTATTAGTATTTAGCTTTCCTCCAACTCTTTTGCTCTCTTTCATCATCTTCATGAAGAGATTCTTTAGTTCTTCAATGCTTTTTGCCATTAGAATGCCATCTGCATATCTGAGGTTGTTAATGTTTCTCCTGCCTATCTGGATTCCAGCTTGTAACTCATCCAGCCTGGAATTTCTCATGATTTGATCAATGTATAGGTTAAACAGACAGGATGACAGCAAACAGGCCTGTCATACTCTGTTCTTGATCTTGAGCCAATCAGTTGTTTTATACATGGTTCTAACTACTGCTTCTTGACCTGCATACAGGTTTCTTGGGAGACAGGTAAGATGGTCTGGTAATTCCATCGTTTTAAGAGCTTTCCAGTTTGTTATGATCCACAGAGGCAAAGACTTTATCATAGCCAAAGAAACAGAAATAGATGCTTTTTGTTTTTTGTTTTTTCTCCATTTTTTTCCCTAAAATGTCTTTGCTTTCTCCATGATCCAGTCAATGTTGGCAATTTGATCTCGAGTTCCTCTTTTTTCTAAACTCAGCTTTAATTTCAGGAATTTTTTGGGTTTTCATAATGCTGAAGCCTAGTGTCATGGGCAAGCAAAGGCATCTTCACTGACAGATATTGGGACCCTAATTATGAGGTGAGCAGTTTTGAAGGGGAAAGGGATGAGGAAGAGAAGTTAGGTTATTTGCAGGGAATGCCACTATGGCAGAAAAGATCCCTCTACTCTAAATTGGTGGGTATGTCAAATGTTTCCACAAGGGTGGTCGTTAGTATGAGGGGATGGTTCCATGTTCACTTCTCACAGGAAAGATCAAGAAAAGATACCCTGGCCGAGTGGACTAATATCTTTTCACACTAGCGATAAGCTCTGTCTGCAGCTGTGTGTCTTTGAGACCTCTTCCAAAGATGATTAATTACAAATTTAAAAAAAGATTCTGCCTTCTTTATGTCCCAATTCTCAAAATCATACATGACCACTGGGAAGAGCATACCCTTGACTATAGGGACTTTTGTTGGCAGAGTAATGTCTCTGCTTTTCAACACACTATCAAAGTTTGCCATAGCTTTCCTACCAAGAAATAATTGTCTTCTGATTTCATGGCTGCAATGATTTTAGAGCCTCCAGAAAGGAGATCTATCACTACTTCCGTGTTTTCCTCTTCTATTTGCTATGAAGTAATGTGGCCAGATGCCATGATATTAGTTGTATTAGTATTTAGCTTTCCTCCAACTCTTTTGCTCTCTTTCATCATCTTCATGAAGAGATTCTTTAGTTCTTCAATGCTTTTTGCCATTAGAATGCCATCTGCATATCTGAGGTTGTTAATGTTTCTCCTGCCTATCTGGATTCCAGCTTGTAACTCATCCAGCCTGGAATTTCTCATGATTTGATCAATGTATAGGTTAAACAGACAGGATGACAGCAAACAGGCCTGTCATACTCTGTTCTTGATCTTGAGCCAATCAGTTGTTTTATACATGGTTCTAACTACTGCTTCTTGACCTGCATACAGGTTTCTTGGGAGACAGGTAAGATGGTCTGGTAATTCCATCGTTTTAAGAGCTTTCCAGTTTGTTATGATCCACAGAGGCAAAGACTTTATCATAGCCAAAGAAACAGAAATAGATGCTTTTTGTTTTTTGTTTTTTCTCCATTTTTTTCCCTAAAATGTCTTTGCTTTCTCCATGATCCAGTCAATGTTGGCAATTTGATCTCGAGTTCCTCTTTTTTTTTTCTAAACTCAGCTTTAATTTCAGGAATTTTTGGTTTGCATAATGCTGAAGCCTAGTGTCATGGGCAAGCAAAGGCATCTTCACTGACAGATATTGGGACCCTAATTATGAGGTGAGCAGTTTTGAAGGGGAAAGGGATGAGGAAGAGAAGTTAGGTTATTTGCAGGGAATGCCACTATGGCAGAAAAGATCCCTCTACTCTAAATTGGTGGGTATGTCAAATGTTCCCACAAGGGTGGTCGTTAGTATGAGGGGATGGTTCCATGTTCACTTCTCACAGGAAAGATCAAGAAAAGATACCCTGGCCGAGTGGACTAATATCTTTTCACACTAGCGATAAGCTCTGTCTGCAGCTGTGTGTCTCTGAGACCTCTTCCAAAGATGATTAATTAACTAATACTGTTAGTGGTAGGAAGCCTGGGCCTGAAATAGCCCCATTCATAAAACTAGCAGTTTGTAGGCTTAGACTATCACTTTTGACAAACATTAATAGTGATGTTTACCTAGGCACTACTGCAGAGCACAAAAGCCCCTGTACTTCTGATTTTTAGTTATAGTGTAATATGTTTTTTACAACTTGTAGTTTCCTTTGTAAATTAAGAATTGTAAAAATGTTTCCTACGCAAACACGTGTTTCCCCCCAAGGACAAAGGTGTTTACCTAGGCACTAGTAAAGGAGCAAACAGCTTCAGTAGTAACCTCTTTTGCGTCTCTAGAGGAGCAAAAAGCTCTTGTAATAACCGCTTTCGTGATTACTAGTTAACTTGAGATTTCTAGTTGAGAAAATATAAAAGGGTAACGTAACATTCTGTGGGAGGCTTGCTCACGAAAATCACCTTCACCTGATGTGAGATTGAGACTCTCCAGCTTTGGGGTAAGAACCTGTGCTTGCATTTGATTGAGTTCTGACTTTAGTTAATTGAGTTCTCATCATTTGATTGAGTTCTGAGAGTTTGTGCTTGCCTTTATTTGAATTCTGATTAACTGAATCTTGATTCTGATTTTCATATGTACTATAATTAACAAAGCTACTCTTGGTTTGACAATACTCGAGACCATGACACTTTATTGTCCAAGTCCGAGACTCACGACTCTGAGGGGACTACACTGTGACTGTAAAAGGTCTCTGATCTATTTAAGATAGTATCTCTTAGTGATAACTAATAATAGGAATCAGAGTAAGCTGCAACACAGTGCCTGTGACACCAGCATGCAAGATTTTAAGCATAACCTACGAGCATGGGAGAGGAGTGTAATTGTCCTTGGTTAACACATACCTTAGTTCTCCCATTCTTGGGAAATGTAGTGAGGATTGACCTTTCACAGTCCTCTGGACACTGTTGGTTCTTACAGATTTGTTAACATACTGATCATAAAATCTTGATGATATCATTCATTAGCAATTTGAATAGCTCTACTGGCATTCTGTTGCATCCACTAACCTTATTAGCATCAGTGCTTCCTAAGGACACCTGACCTAACACTCCAGAATGTGTGCCTCTGGGAGACTGACAACACCATCATAGTAATACAGTCCTTCAAGCTCTATTTCCTATAATTTTTCCGTGTTTTCTTTCCATCTCTTCTTGATCTCTTCAACATCTACTTGGACTGTACCATTTCTGTCTTTTATTGTGCCCATCACTGTGTGAAATGTTCTCTTGATATTTACAATTTCCCTGAAGATTTCTTGAGTGTTTCCACTTGTGCTTTTATTCTAGTTTTATGCACTGTTCATTGAAGTAGGCCTTCTTGTTTCTCCTTTCTATTTGCATTTCTGCATTTAGTTGGATAGAATTTATCTGGTGAGCAAAAGCTCTTGTAATAACCGCTTCGTGATTACTAGTTAACTTGAGATTTCTAGTTGAGAAAATATAAAAGGGTAACGTAACATTCTGTGGGAGGCTTGCTCACGAAAATCACCTTCACCTGATGTGAGATTGAGACTCTCCAGCTTTGGGGTAAGAACCTGTGCTTGCATTTGATTGAGTTCTGACTTTAGTTAATTGAGTTCTCATCATTTCATTGAGTTCTGAGAATTTGTGCTTGCCTGTATTTGAATTCTGATGAACTGAATCTTGATTCTGATTATTATATGTAGTTTGACGTTACTCGAGACCATGACACTTTATTGTCCAAGTCCAAGACTCACGACTCTGAGGGGACTACACTGTGACTGTAAAAGGTCTCTGATCTATTTAAGATAGTATCTCTTAGTGATAACTAATAATAGGAATCAGAGTAAGCTGCAACACAGTGCCTGTGACACCAGCATGCAAGATTTTAAGCATAACCTACGAGCATGGGAGAGGAGTGTAATTGTCCTTGGTTAACACATACCTTAGTTCTCCCATTCTTGGGAAATGTAGTGAGGATTGACCTTTCACAGTCCTCTGGACACTGTTGGTTCTTACAGATTTGTTAACATACTGATCATAAAATCTTGATGATATCATTCATTAGCAATTTGAATAGCTCTACTGGCATTCTGTTGCATCCACTAACCTTATTAGCATCAGTGCTTCCTAAGGACACCTGACCTAACACTCCAGAATGTGTGCCTCTGGGAGACTGACAACACCATCATAGTAATACAGTCCTTCAAGCTCTATTTCCTATAATTTTTCCGTGTTTTCTTTCCATCTCTTCTTGATCTCTTCAACATCTACTTGGACTGTACCATTTCTGTCTTTTTATTGTGCCCATCACTGTGTGAAATGTTCTCTTGATATTTACAATTTCCCTGAAGATTTCTTGAGTGTTTCCACTTGTGCTTTTATTCTAGTTTTATGCACTGTTCATTGAAGTAGGCCTTCTTGTTTCTCCTTTCTATTTGCATTTCTGCATTTAGTTGGATAGAATTTATCTGGTGAAACTTTTTTACTTCCCACTCCCAAGCCTCATACCAGTGACTTCCTTATGATGATTTTCTCTATTACATGTTGGATAGAACAACTGGAACACAATCTAACACCTTCACATCATTGGTAAAGAAATGAATGTTTAAAAATTATATTTAAAAGCAAAGACCTAGATGGGCAAATGACTTTCTAAGTCCTCATATTGACAGAGAAACTTAGGAATAGATTAAGCTCATACTTTTGATCACCAGCCTCAAGTGGGCAGGAAATATTTATGTGTGCTCTTGTTTTCTACTTCTGGGCACCTTGCTGGTCCACAATTCTCAATGACTATATCAAAACATATTCCCTCTCTTCAAATATATAATATCCAAATGGTACCTTTTATATCTTGTTCATTCAGAGAGTCTATTTCCTTAATATTTGGCTTGCAGATTTTCCACTAGGGACATTCTGACCCATCTTTTTATCGGAACTCCTTAGCTTCACTAGCAATGGAAAATCTTTCTCCCATCCTCTCCATGTCTTTGTCTTTCTTTCCATATTTTTATTCAACACTAAAGGGCCACAGTTTATTCAAGTAATTTTTTTGACACCAGACCTCATCAAAAAGCTCTGAGACAGACTTTGGTTCCTTGAGTAGCTTCTCCAGGGGCAACAATTCTCACTAAAATATGTTTTAGTGAGGATGAAACTGCATCAGTTCCTTTACTGGCTGCAGGGCTGAGCTGCTACACCAATCTTGCACTGTCTTTGTGCCCAGAAAACTCTGATATTCAGTGGCGATCAGATCATTTACAAAAAACTTAATGCTTAACTAATATGCCAAAGTTTCAGTTATGCTGGCTTATTTTTTCCAACATCACTATCATAGGTTAACATTCTGGAAATGTTGAATAGAGTCTCATAGAACAACCTAAACAAATTAAATTAATGAATAATTACTGTTCATGGAAATACGTTTATATTTGAGAGCAATTATATAAATACATGTGAAATAAATCCTGTTTTTTTTTATTCCTGTTGTTTTTAATTACACAAAAAGCCTATTTCCAAACACTGATGACACCTTAAGCATCTGAAGACAGTTGAAAATGTTTGGTGTATGTGTTTTATGTGGGGAGTGGAAATATAGGTTTTAAAATTACATTAAACTAACTCAGCAGGTACGGACAGTAAACTTTATTTAGTTTTTCAAAGGTGGTTCATTTCTCCTTGGAAGCCATAGAAAAGCTTATAATGATTAACTTTTTAAAAAAAATGGTTAAAAATTATATTTAAAAGCGAAGACCTAGATGGGCAAATGACTTTCTAAGTCCTCATATTGACAGAGAAACTTAGGAATAGATTAAGCTCATACTTTTGATCACCAGCCTCAAGTGGGCAGGAAATATTTATGTGTGCTCTTGTTTTCTACTTCTGGGCACCTTGCTGGTCCACAATTCTCAATGACTATATCAAAACATATTCCCTCTCTTCAAATATATAATATCCAAATGGTACCTTTTATATCTTGTTCATTCAGAGAGTCTATTTCCTTAATATTTGGCTTGCAGATTTTCCACTAGGGACATTCTGACCCATCTTTTTATCGGAACTCCTTAGCTTCACTAGCAATGGAAAATCTTTCTCCCATCCTCTCCATGTCTTTGTCTTTCTTTCCATATTTTTATTCAACACTAAAGGGCCACAGTTTATTCAAGTAATTTTTTTGACACCAGACCTCATCAAAAAGCTCTGAGACAGACTTTGGTTCCTTGAGTAGCTTCTCCAGGGGCAACAATTCTCACTAAAATATGTTTTAGTGAGGATGAAACTGCATCAGTTCCTTTACTGGCTGCAGGGCTGAGCTGCTACACCAATCTTGCACTGTCTTTGTGCCCAGAAAACTCTGATATTCAGTGGCGATCAGATCATTTACAAAAAACTTAATGCTTAACTAATATGCCAAAGTTTCAGTTATGCTGGCTTATTTTTTCCAACATCACTATCATAGGTTAACATTCTGGAAATGTTGAATATAGTCTCATAGAACAACCTAAACAAATTAAATTAATGAATAATTACTGTTCATGGAAATACGTTTATATTTGAGAGCAATTATATAAATACATGTGAAATAAATCCTGTTTTTTTTTTTATTCCTGTTGTTTTTAATTACACAAAAAGCCTATTTCCAAACACTGATGACACCTTAAGCATCTGAAGACAGTTGAAAATGTTTGGTGTATGTGTTTTATGTGGGGAGTGGAAATATAGGTTTTAAAATTACATTAAACTAACTCAGCAGGTACGGACAGTAAACTTTATTTAGTTTTTTCAAAGGTGGTTCATTTCTCCCCTTGGAAGCCATACATTTTGTTAATATTCTTAAATGAATTTTAAACTTTGAGAATTATACAAGCACATGCATCATGTATAGTCTAAATGGTCTTATCAGGCTCATACCCAAAAGGAACAGTCTTCATTTGAAGGCATCCCACTAACCAGACATACTTTCAAAAGCACCCATTTCCATATTTCAAAACTATTTGTTTATTATTGACATTCATTCACCTTCCAAATTTGATTCAATTTCATGGAAATTTTTGGCATTTACTAGTCATAATGGCATTATACTTATTAGCAAATTGTTGTTCACTGTTGCATCAGTTAACACATTATTACAATATTTCTTTTCCTGTACATTTTGCTCATCTTAGATTTTCTATTTGTTTTATTTTTAATCTGTTGTTCTATGTAAATGTGATCCTTTAATACTAAAGAGATTTTTCAAACACAGATATTATTTTCAGAATATTCTATTAAAATTTCAATTATATGTTCTCCAAATATTCAAATGCATTAGAAATCTTCTCATATGCATGCAAACATACATATATTTTGATTCCATACCTTCCTTTTCAAAATTGATGGATCATTCTATAGGTCACAGCTACACAATATCTACAATTTATTCTTTGCACCAATGTTCAGCTCTATTTCCAGGATCCTATATCTACTCTTTGTTAGTTTATTTCTTAGTTTCCCATCCCCCCCCCTTTTTTTTTTTTTCCTCGTCTTTTTGGTGTGTGGGCCTCCCGTTGCAGTGGCCTACTTCATTCTTCATGCTGGCTTATTTTTTCCAACATCACTATCATAGGTTAACATTCTGGAAATGTTGAATAGAGTCTCATAGAACAACCTAAACAAATTAAATTAATGAATAATTACTGTTCATGGAAATACGTTTATATTTGAGAGCAATTATATAAATACATGTGAAATAAATCCTGTTTTTTTTTTTATTCCTGTTGTTTTTAATTACACAAAAAGCCTATTTCCAAACACTGATGACACCTTAAGCATCTGAAGACAGTTGAAAATGTTTGGTGTATGTGTTTTATGTGGGGAGTGGAAATATAGGTTTTAAAATTACATTAAACTAACTCAGCAGGTACGGACAGTAAACTTTATTTAGTTTTTTCAAAGGTGGTTCATTTCTCCCCTTGGAAGCCATACATTTTGTTAATATTCTTAAATGAATTTTAAACTTTGAGAATTATACAAGCACATGCATCATGTATAGTCTAAATGGTCTTATCAGGCTCATACCCAAAAGGAACAGTCTTCATTTGAAGGCATCCCACTAACCAGACATACTTTCAAAAGCACCCATTTCCATATTTCAAAACTATTTGTTTATTATTGACATTCATTCACCTTCCAAATTTGATTCAATTTCATGGAAATTTTTGGCATTTACTAGTCATAATGGCATTATACTTATTAGCAAATTGTTGTTCACTGTTGCATCAGTTAACACATTATTACAATATTTCTTTTCCTGTACATTTTGCTCATCTTAGATTTTCTATTTGTTTTATTTTTAATCTGTTGTTCTATGTAAATGTGATCCTTTAATACTAAAGAGATTTTTCAAACACAGATATTATTTTCAGAATATTCTATTAAAATTTCAATTATATGTTCTCCAAATATTCAAATGCATTAGAAATCTTCTCATATGCATGCAAACATACATATATTTTGATTCCATACCTTCCTTTTCAAAATTGATGGATCATTCTATAGGTCACAGCTACACAATATCTACAATTTATTCTTTGCACCAATGTTCAGCTCTATTTCCAGGATCCTATATCTACTCTTTGTTAGTTTATTTCTTAGTTTCCCATCCCCCCCCCTTTTTTTTTTTGGCCACTTCTTTTGGTCTTTCATTTATTTCCATCTTTGTTCTTTGGGCTGTGTGGGCCTCCCGTTGCAGTGGCCTCTCACTGCAATGAACCAGCTCTGGGCTCATGCACTCCAGAGCACAGGCTCTGTAATTAGACACATAGGTCCAGCCACTCCACAACACGTGGGATCTTCCCAGACCAGGGATCAAACCGGTGCCCCTTGCACTGCAAGGCAGTGTCCCTACCCACTGGACCACCAGGGAAGCCCTTATTTCTTAACTTCTTAATGGGCCTTTCCTGGTGGCTCAGACAGTAAAGAATTTGCCTGCAGTGTAATAGACCTGAACTCAACCCCTAGACTGAAGATCACCTGAGTTCAATCCTTGGGTCGAATACATGCTTTTAAAAAGTAGCTATCAGTTAAAGTACATAGGAGGCAATATTTTTGAGACCAGTAACTACTTACAATGTCATTGCCACCCATTACACTTATTGATAATAACTTTCTTTTATTTTACTATATATTTTTAAAGGATTTTTTTTTTTTTTTTGGTTTACTGCCACATATCCACCATAATCCGCCATAGGTATACATACGTCTGCCCCTCTCCCCCAAACGACCCCTCATCTCTTTCTCCACCCTACCCCTCCAGGTCATCACAGAGTCCCTGTTTGAGATCCCTTAATCACACATTGGGTTGAGGGATTCCCTCAACCCAGTTTCCATAAGACTGTTCTCCATGTCTGCCTTTCCATTGCTGCTCTGCATATTCATTCATCAGCACCATCTTTCTAGATTCTATATATATGTGTGTCAGTATACAATATATATCTTTCTCACTCTGATATACCTCACTCTGTATAATAGGTCCTATATTCATCCACCTCATTAGAAATGATTCAAATGCATTTCTTTCAATGACTGAGTAGTGTTCCGTTGTATGTATTTACCACAGCTTCTTTATCTATTTATCTGTGGATGGAATTCCAGCTTGCTTCCATGTTCTAGCTATTGTAAATAGTGTTGTAATGAGCAATGGGGTACACGTGTCTCTTTCAATTTTGATTTCCTCAGGATATATGCCTAATAGTAGGATGGCTGGGTCATATGGTGGCTCTATTCTAGTTTTTTGATGAATCTCCACAGTATTTTCTGTAGTGGGTATATCAGTTTACATTTCCACCAACACTGCAAGAGTATTCCCTTTTCTCCACACCCTCTCCAGCATTTATTGTCTGTAGATTTTCTGGTGATACCCATTATGACTGGCATGAGGTGATAGCTCATTGTAGTTATGATTTGCATTTCTCTAAAATGAGTGATGTTGAGCATATTTTCATGTGTTTGTTGGCCACCTGTATGTCTTCTTTGGCGAGATGTCTGCTTGTGTCTTTTTCCAAATATTTGTGTTGTGTATTTTTTTGTGTATTGAATTGTAAGAGCTGCTTTTATATTTTGGAAATTAATTGCTTGTCAGTTGTTTAATTTGGTATCATTTTCTCCCATTCTGAAGCACATATTTTTACCTTCTTTATAATTTCATTTGCTGTGGAAAATTTTTTAAGTTTAATAAAGTCCCACTTTTCTATTTTTGCCTTTATTTCCGTTACACTAGGAGGTAGGTCATAGAAGATCCTGCTTTAATTTATGTCCTTGAATGCTCTGCCTGTTTTCCTCTAAGAGTTTTATGATTTCTGATCTTACATTTAGGTCTGTAGTCCATTTTGAGTTTATTTTTGTCTACAGTATTAGGTAGTGTTCCAACTTCATTCTTTACATGTAGCTATGCAATTTCCCAGCACCATTTGTTGAAGAGGCTGTCTTTGTCCCACTTTATATTTTTGCCCCGTTGTATATTCTTGTCTCTTTTCTCAAAAATAAGGTACCCATGAGTGTGTGGGTTTATCTTTGAGCTCTCTATCTTGTTCCATTGGTCTATAGTTCTGTTTTTCTGTCAGTGCCATACAGTCTGATGACGGTTATTTTGTAGTATAGTCTGAAGTCAGGAACGTTGATTCCTCCAATTCCAATCTTCTTTCTCAGGACTGATTTTGCTATCTGGGGTCTTTTGTGTTTCCATATAAATTGTGATATTTTTTCTTTTAGTTCTGTGAAAAACACCATTGGTAATTTGATAGAGATCACATTGAAACTGGAGATTACATTTGGTAGTATAGTAATTTTTATGATATTGATTCTTCCAACCAGGGAACATGGAATATCTCCTCATCTGTGTATGTCTTTGATTTTTTTCATCGCTGTCATAGTTTACTGTGTACAGCTCTTTGTCTCCTTAGGTAGATGTATTCTTAGATATTTTATTCTTTCTGTTGCAAAGGTGAATGGGACTGTTTTCTTGATTTTCTGGTGATACCCATTATGACTGGCATGAGGTGATAGCTCATTGTAGTTATGATTTGCATTTCTCTAAAATGAGTGATGTTGAGCATATTTTCATGTGTTTGTTGGCCACCTGTATGTCTTCTTTGGCGAGATGTCTGCTTGTGTCTTTTTCCAAATATTTGTGTTGTGTATTTTTTTGTGTATTGAATTGTAAGAGCTGCTTTTATATTTTGGAAATTAATTGCTTGTCAGTTGTTTAATTTGGTATCATTTTCTCCCATTCTGAAGCACATATTTTTACCTTCTTTATAATTTCATTTGCTGTGGAAAATTTTTTAAGTTTAATAAAGTCCCACTTTTCTATTTTTGCCTTTATTTCCGTTACACTAGGAGGTAGGTCATAGAAGATCCTGCTTTAATTTATGTCCTTGAATGCTCTGCCTGTTTTCCTCTAAGAGTTTTATGATTTCTGATCTTACATTTAGGTCTGTAGTCCATTTTGAGTTTATTTTTGTCTACAGTATTAGGTAGTGTTCCAACTTCATTCTTTACATGTAGCTATGCAATTTCCCAGCACCATTTGTTGAAGAGGCTGTCTTTGTCCCACTTTATATTTTTGCCCCGTTGTATATTCTTGTCTCTTTTCTCAAAAATAAGGTACCCATGAGTGTGTGGGTTTATCTTTGAGCTCTCTATCTTGTTCCATTGGTCTATAGTTCTGTTTTTCTGTCAGTGCCATACAGTCTGATGACGGTTATTTTGTAGTATAGTCTGAAGTCAGGAACGTTGATTCCTCCAATTCCAATCTTCTTTCTCAGGACTGATTTTGCTATCTGGGGTCTTTTGTGTTTCCATATAAATTGTGATATTTTTTCTTTTAGTTCTGTGAAAAACACCATTGGTAATTTGATAGAGATCACATTGAAACTGGAGATTACATTTGGTAGTATAGTAATTTTTATGATATTGATTCTTCCAACCAGGGAACATGGAATATCTCCTCATCTGTGTATGTCTTTGATTTTTTTCATCGCTGTCATAGTTTACTGTGTACAGCTCTTTTGTCTCCTTAGGTAGATGTATTCTTAGATATTTTATTCTTTCTGTTGCAAAGGTGAATGGGACTGTTTTCTTGATTTCTCTTTATGATTTTTCATTGTTAATATATAGGAATGTGAGTGATTTCTGTATATTGATTTTGCATCCTGAGAATTCTTGATTAGCACTACTACTTTTCTAATAGTATCTTTAGGACTCCCCATTTACAGTATCTTGTCATCTGCAAAGTGAGAGCTTTACTTCTTATTTCCCAATCTGGATTATTGGATTATTTTATTTGCTTTTTCTTCTCTAATTGTTGTATCTATAAATTCCAAAGCTATGGTGAATAATAGCGGTGAAAGTGGACACCTTTATCTTGTTTCTGATCTTTGAGGGATTGCTTTCAGCTTTTCACCATTGGTAATTATGTTTGCTGTGTCCTTATAATATATGGTTTTCACTGTGCTGAGGTAGATTCCATATTACCCATTTTTTAAGAGGTTTTTTATCATAAATGGATTCAGGATTTGTCAAATGCTTTGTCTGCATCTATTGAGATTATCATTTGATTTTTATATTTAAATTTGTTAATATGGTGTATCACATTGATTGACTTAGGAGTATTAAAAATTCCTTGGATGACTGGGATGAATCCAGCTTGATCATAATGTACGAGCTTTTTGATGTGTCCCTGAATTCTGTTTAATAGATTTTTTTCAGGATTTTTGCATCTATATTCATCAGTGATATTTGTGTGTATTTTAATATTATTTTGTAGTATAGTCTGAAGTCAGGAACGTTGATTCCTCCAATTCCAATCTTCTTTCTCAGGACTGATTTTGCTATCTGGGGTCTTTTGTGTTTCCATATAAATTGTGATATTTTTTCTTTTAGTTCTGTGAAAAACACCATTGGTAATTTGATAGAGATCACATTGAAACTGGAGATTACATTTGGTAGTATAGTAATTTTTATGATATTGATTCTTCCAACCAGGGAACATGGAATATCTCCTCATCTGTGTATGTCTTTGATTTTTTTCATCGCTGTCATAGTTTACTGTGTACAGCTCTTTTGTCTCCTTAGGTAGATGTATTCTTAGATATTTTATTCTTTCTGTTGCAAAGGTGAATGGGACTGTTTTCTTGATTTCTCTTTATGATTTTTCATTGTTAATATATAGGAATGTGAGTGATTTCTGTATATTGATTTTGCATCCTGAGAATTCTTGATTAGCACTACTACTTTTCTAATAGTATCTTTAGGACTCCCCATTTACAGTATCTTGTCATCTGCAAAGTGAGAGCTTTACTTCTTATTTCCCAATCTGGATTATTGGATTATTTTATTTGCTTTTTCTTCTCTAATTGTTGTATCTATAAATTCCAAAGCTATGGTGAATAATAGCGGTGAAAGTGGACACCTTTATCTTGTTTCTGATCTTTGAGGGATTGCTTTCAGCTTTTCACCATTGGTAATTATGTTTGCTGTGTCCTTATAATATATGGTTTTCACTGTGCTGAGGTAGATTCCATATTACCCATTTTTTAAGAGGTTTTTTTTTTATCATAAATGGATTCAGGATTTGTCAAATGCTTTGTCTGCATCTATTGAGATTATCATTTGATTTTTATATTTAAATTTGTTAATATGGTGTATCACATTGATTGACTTAGGAGTATTAAAAATTCCTTGGATGACTGGGATGAATCCAGCTTGATCATAATGTACGAGCTTTTTGATGTGTCCCTGAATTCTGTTTAATAGATTTTTTTCAGGATTTTTGCATCTATATTCATCAGTGATATTTGTGTGTATTTTAATATTATTGTTGTTATTGTCTTTGCCTGGTTTTGGTATGAGGGTGATGGTGTCCTCATAAAGTGCATTTGGAAATGTTCCTTCCTGTGAGGTTTTTTGAAAGAGTTTTAAAAATATAGGGATCAGTTCTCTAAATGATTGAAAGCATTCACCTTTGAAGTCATCTGGCCCTGGACTTTTATTTTTGGGGAGATTTTGGTTAAAGATTCAATTTCAACGCTTGTAACTAGATTTTCATAATTTCTGTTTCTTCCTGGTTCAATCTTGGAAGATCGCACTTTTGTATGAATCCCTTTATTTCTCCCAGGTTGTTCTTTTTTTTTTTTTTTTGGCCATCTAGTTGTTCACAATATCTCTTATAATCCTTTGTAATTCTGTATTTTCTATTGTAGCTTCTCCTTTTTATTCCTAATTTTGTTGATATGATTCTCTATTTTCTTCATGAGTCTGGTTAAAGGTTGGTCAATTCTATTTTTTCAAAGAATCAGCTTTTAGTTTTTGTAACCTATACTATTGTTTCTTTCATTTATTTTCCATTTATTTCTACTCTGATCTTTATGATTTCTCTTCTGCTAACTTTGTTTTTTGTTGTTGTTCTTCTTCTTTTTCTAGTTGTTCTAGGTGCAAAGTTAGGTTGCCATTTTGATGTTTTTCCTGTTTCTTGAGGTGGGATTGTATTTATTTCCCTCTTAGACTGTTTTTGCTGTATCCCATGGGTTTTGAATTGTGTTTTTATTATAATTTTCTTCAAGAATTTTTAATTTCCCTTTTGATTTCTACAGTAATTTGTTCATTAGTTAGAAATGTATTGTTTAATCTCCATGTGTTTTGTCTTTTTAACTTTTTTTTTTTTGCTTCTAATCAACATTTAGTCTCCTAGAATTGTGTTGAGATAAAATGGCTGATATGATTTCAACTTTCTTAAATTTAATGAAGTTTGATTTTTCACCCAAGATGTCATCTATCCTGGAAAAAGTTCCGTGTGTACTTGAGAAGAAATTGTATTTTTCTGGCTTTGGATGGAAAGTCCTAAAGATATCAATAAGATTCATCTTGTCTAATGTATCATTTAAGGCTTGTCTTTCCTTATTAATTCTCTGTACTGATGATCTCTCCATTGGTATAAGTGGGGTGTTAAAGTCTCCTACTATTATTGTGTTACTGTCTATCTCTCCTTTTATCTCTGATAATGTTTACCTTATATATTGAAGTGCTCCTAGGTTGGGTGCATAGATATTTATGATTGTTACGTCTTCCTTTTGGATTGATCCCTAGTTTATTATGTAGTGTTCCTCCTTATTTCTTATAGTCTTCTTTATTTTAAGGTTTATTTTGTCTGATATGAGGATTGATATTCCAGCTTTCTTTTGATTTCCATTTATGTGGAATATATTTTTGCATCCTATCACTTTCAGTCTATATGTATCTTTTGGTATGAAGTGGGATTCTTTTAAACAGCATATATATGGCTCTTGTTTCTGTATCTGTTCATCCAGTCTGTGTCTTTGGTTAAAACATTTGATCCATTTAAATTTAAAGTAATTTATATATATATATATATAATAATTATATACATATATACTCCTATTGTCATCTTCTTAAATGTTTGGGGCTTGTTTTGTCGGTGTTTTTAGTCTCTTGTATATGCTGACTATAGAAGTCTCTTTAGCATTTGTTGTAAGGCTGGTTTGTTGATATTAGATTCTCTACTTCTGCTTATCTGTAAAGCTTTTGATTTCACCATCAGTTTTGTATGAGATCTTTGCCCATTTAAGTAAATTAGGATGTAGATTTATGCCCTTTCAGTACTTTAAATATGTCCTGACATTCCCTTCTGACCTGCAGAGTTTCCACTGAAAGTTCAATTGTTAAACATATGTAGTTTCCCTTGTATGTCACTTGTTGCTTTTCCCTTGCTGCTTTTACTATACTGTCTTTGTGTTTAATCTATGCTAGCTTAATTAGTATTTTTTGTTCTTCTTGGTTTTTTTGCTGTTGAGATAAAATGGCTGATATGATTTCAACTTTCTTAAATTTAATGAAGTTTGATTTTTCACCCAAGATGTCATCTATCCTGGAAAAAGTTCCGTGTGTACTTGAGAAGAAATTGTATTTTTCTGGCTTTGGATGGAAAGTCCTAAAGATATCAATAAGATTCATCTTGTCTAATGTATCATTTAAGGCTTGTCTTTCCTTATTAATTCTCTGTACTGATGATCTCTCCATTGGTATAAGTGGGGTGTTAAAGTCTCCTACTATTATTGTGTTACTGTCTATCTCTCCTTTTATCTCTGATAATGTTTACCTTATATATTGAAGTGCTCCTAGGTTGGGTGCATAGATATTTATGATTGTTACGTCTTCCTTTTGGATTGATCCCTAGTTTATTATGTAGTGTTCCTCCTTATTTCTTATAGTCTTCTTTATTTTAAGGTTTATTTTGTCTGATATGAGGATTGATATTCCAGCTTTCTTTTGATTTCCATTTATGTGGAATATATTTTTGCATCCTATCACTTTCAGTCTATATGTATCTTTTGGTATGAAGTGGGATTCTTTTAAACAGCATATATATGGCTCTTGTTTCTGTATCTGTTCATCCAGTCTGTGTCTTTGGTTAAAACATTTGATCCATTTAAATTTAAAGTAATTTATATATATATATATATAATAATTATATACATATATACTCCTATTGTCATCTTCTTAAATGTTTGGGGCTTGTTTTGTCGGTGTTTTTAGTCTCTTGTATATGCTGACTATAGAAGTCTCTTTAGCATTTGTTGTAAGGCTGGTTTGTTGATATTAGATTCTCTACTTCTGCTTATCTGTAAAGCTTTTGATTTCACCATCAGTTTTGTATGAGATCTTTGCCCATTTAAGTAAATTAGGATGTAGATTTATGCCCTTTCAGTACTTTAAATATGTCCTGACATTCCCTTCTGACCTGCAGAGTTTCCACTGAAAGTTCAATTGTTAAACATATGTAGTTTCCCTTGTATGTCACTTGTTGCTTTTCCCTTGCTGCTTTTACTATACTGTCTTTGTGTTTAATCTATGCTAGCTTAATTAGTATGTGTCTTCTTGTGCTTCTCCTAGGGTTTAACCTGTATGGGACTCTTTGTTCTACTTGGATTGGTTTGCCATTTCCATCCCCATGCTGGAGAAGTTTTCAACTATAATCTCTTCAAAAACTTTCTCAAATCCTTTCTTTTTATCTTCTTCATCTGGGACCACTGTAATTTGAATGTTTGTGCATTTGGTATTGTTCCAGGGGTCTCTGAGACTATCCTCAGTTCTTCTCATTCTTTGTTCTTTATTCTGTTCTTCAGCAATTATTTCCACCATTCTAACCTCCAGCTCACTTATCTGTTCTTCTGCCTCAGATACTCTGCCATTGATTCCTTCCAGAGTATTTTTTTAAGTTCAGCAATTGAGTTTTTTGCCTCTGTTTGTTTATTTTTAAGTTTTTGTATTTTCTTTTTCAGTGTGCTATTTGATTCATGCATTTTCTCTAAATATTGTATTTTTGAGGCTTTGGATCATATTTTCTACCTTTATTCTGAATTCTCTTTCAGAAATTTTACCTAATTCCTCTTCGTTTATTTGGACTTGTGTATTTGTAAACTGTTCCTTCATTTGTGCAGCATTTCTTTGCCTTTAAATTATTATTATTAATTTTTTAACTTACTATGTTTAGAGTCTGCTTTTCCCCAGCTTCAAGGTTGAATTATTTCTTGGTTTTGGTTTCTGCCCTCATAAGGTTTGTCCAGTTGTTTGTGTACACTTCTTGTAGGTGATAGAAGGAGGTGAGATATCTCATCAAAGAAGATACACAGATGGCAAAATAAGTATATGTTAAGAAGCCATATACCACATCATTATGGAAATGTAGATTAAGACAATATCGAGCTTCAAAACATGTCTATTGGAATGGTCAAAATAAAAAATATTGACTGTGCTGAATAACGAGAAGGATGTGGAATTTTCATTTATTTCAGATGAGAATGCTATATGGTAGAGCTCCTTTGGAGAACAGAAATTAGGATGTAGATTTATGCCCTTTCAGTACTTTAAATATGTCCTGACATTCCCTTCTGACCTGCAGAGTTTCCACTGAAAGTTCAATTGTTAAACATATGTAGTTTCCCTTGTATGTCACTTGTTGCTTTTCCCTTGCTGCTTTTACTATACTGTCTTTGTGTTTAATCTATGCTAGCTTAATTAGTATGTGTCTTCTTGTGCTTCTCCTAGGGTTTAACCTGTATGGGACTCTTTGTTCTACTTGGATTGGTTTGCCATTTCCATCCCCATGCTGGAGAAGTTTTCAACTATAATCTCTTCAAAAACTTTCTCAAATCCTTTCTTTTTATCTTCTTCATCTGGGACCACTGTAATTTGAATGTTTGTGCATTTGGTATTGTTCCAGGGGTCTCTGAGACTATCCTCAGTTCTTCTCATTCTTTGTTCTTTATTCTGTTCTTCAGCAATTATTTCCACCATTCTAACCTCCAGCTCACTTATCTGTTCTTCTGCCTCAGATACTCTGCCATTGATTCCTTCCAGAGTATTTTTTTAAGTTCAGCAATTGAGTTTTTTGCCTCTGTTTGTTTTTTTTTAAGTTTTTGTATTTTCTTTTTCAGTGTGCTATTTGATTCATGCATTTTCTCTAAATATTGTATTTTTGAGGCTTTGGATCATATTTTCTACCTTTATTCTGAATTCTCTTTCAGAAATTTTACCTAATTCCTCTTCGTTTATTTGGACTTGTGTATTTGTAAACTGTTCCTTCATTTGTGCAGCATTTCTTTGCCTTTAAATTATTATTATTAATTTTTTAACTTACTATGTTTAGAGTCTGCTTTTCCCCAGCTTCAAGGTTGAATTATTTCTTGGTTTTGGTTTCTGCCCTCATAAGGTTTGTCCAGTTGTTTGTGTACACTTCTTGTAGGTGATAGAAGGAGGTGAGATATCTCATCAAAGAAGATACACAGATGGCAAAATAAGTATATGTTAAGAAGCCATATACCACATCATTATGGAAATGTAGATTAAGACAATATCGAGCTTCAAAACATGTCTATTGGAATGGTCAAAATAAAAAATATTGACTGTGCTGAATAACGAGAAGGATGTGGAATTTTCATTTATTTCAGATGAGAATGCTATATGGTAGAGCTCCTTTGGAGAACAGACTGACAGCTTCTCATGAAGAGAAACACATTTTTTCCATAGAATATTATTTTGTAGTTGTGCTTCTTTATATTTGCTCAAATGAATTAAAAACATATATCCACACAGAAACTTCCACTGGATCTTTATAGCCACTTCATTTACAATTGCCAAACCTTGGAAACAACTAATATATAGTACCGTGCTTTGGTATAATGGATAGAGTGATTGTGTTACATCCAGACAATAGAGTATTATTCGGTGTTAAAAATAAATCCCGGGCTTCCCTGGTGGTCCAGTGGGTAAAGACACGGCCTTGCAGTGCATGCGGCACCGGTTTGATCCCTAGCCTGGGAAGATCCCACGTGCCATGGAGCATTTGGACCGATGTGCCCAATTACAGAGCCATAGCTCTGGAGCACATGTACCCAGAGCCAGTGCTCTGAGACAGCAGAGGCCACTGCAATGGGGGGCCCACACGGGCCAAAGAACAAAGAACAAAGAACAAAATGAAAGACCAGTAGAAGTGGCCCACCTGCTCCTCTCCCTCCCCACTCCACTCCCCCCAAAAATAAATAAATAAATAAATAAATAAATGTTTAAAAGTAATTAAATAAATAAATGCCCTACCAAGCTATTAAGATATATAGAGGAAATTGAAATGCATTTTAGTAAAATAAACAAATTAGAACAATTAAATACTTTGAATCCAACTATATGACAATTTGGAAGAGATAAGCCTGTGGAGACAATAGAAAGGTCAGGTGTTTCTAGTGATTGATAAGGGTCAGAGAGGGATTTATAATCAGAATGAAGAGATGATGAGGACATTTGGTATGACACTACAATGATACTTATATGTTATTACATGTTTATCCAAAGTCATAGATTATATAACACAGAGTGAATTGTAATGCAAATAATGCACTTTGATAACATAGACTTGTTGATCATAACAAATATGTCTCTAGTGTGGGATATTGATAAGGAGGGAGTTCTGTGGGTGAACTTCTTAGGATATATGAAACCCTCTGTACGTTTTGTTTAATTTTCCTCTGAACCTAAAGCTGTAATTGATATAGAGCACATATAGTAAATTTGGGAATGCAAGATAAAGAATCAAAGGGGTTTATTACATTCTGATCTACCTTAGGAGTACATGCATGCTTGCTCCATCACTCAATTGTGTTCAACTCTTTGGGACTCTGTGGACTGTAGCTTGCCTGATTCCTCTGTCCATGGGATTCTCAAGGCTAGAATATAGGACTGGGTTGCATTTCATCCTCCAACTGGTTTTCCTGACCCAAGGGTTGAACCTGTGTCTCCTGCATTATCAGGCATATTCTTTATCACTGAGACACCTGGGAAACCCAGAGCACTTTAAATAGACCTGGGAAATGCCGACTATACTGTTAAAAAAAAAAAAAAAAAGGTCCTATTTATCATTTTGTTAACTTTGAAATAGGTCTCTTTACCCCTTAGCCCAAGGTATAAAGTCTGTAGCCTGGGTAAAACCTTCACTTGAGATTTGTTTATAGTTTTTCCATATGAACTTCTGTCACTCTACTTAGGTTCTACCAGCCATAAGTTTTCTATTCAGAAATTCCTCTTCATTTCTGAACATTAAACTATGCAAGCTATGGCCAGTTTGGGATTTTTTTACTCAAATTTCTGAAGACCAGAATATATGCTGTACCACTATGCTGTGCATTACATCCATGTAACTGATTTATTTTACAGTTGGATGTTTACAGTTCTTAATCTCCCTCACTTATTTCCCTCACTTCCCCCCAGGGTCCCCTCTGACAACTGTTAGTTCTATCAATGACTGTATTACTGCTTTGTTATGTTTATTCATTTATTGTGTTTTACAGATTCCACGTATAAGTGAAATCATGTTTGTCTGGCTTATTTCATTGGGCAAAGTACCCTCCAGATCAGTCCATGTTGTTTCAAATGGTAAGATTATATTTTTTTGACTAATAATCTATTAAATAAGCATAGGCCGGTGGAGGGGCTAAGCGAGTGACCGTGAGGCCTGGAGATGAGGCAGGGCAAGTGGGTGTTGGCATGGAGAGGTGGAGTGCCAGTGCAAGGTAATACCTGGTGTGCTGATAGCAACATGGTGCAGAGATAGACACACAGTGGAGAAGAAACCAGAGAAACTGGTTCTGCAAGGACCCCACCCCCAAAGAAATATGATACATTGCTCTCACTGAAACCTGGAATATAAGCAGCTGCTACATCTCCACAGCTGGCGACTGATAAGACAGAATCAAACCTTCTAGAATGGCTTCAGAATCAAACTCTAGCAGATGACCCACACACAAAATGAAAGCACAATGAGACAAAAAGGGACTCTGTGGACTGTAGCTTGCCTGATTCCTCTGTCCATGGGATTCTCAAGGCTAGAATATAGGACTGGGTTGCATTTCATCCTCCAACTGGTTTTCCTGACCCAAGGGTTGAACCTGTGTCTCCTGCATTATCAGGCATATTCTTTATCACTGAGACACCTGGGAAACCCAGAGCACTTTAAATAGACCTGGGAAATGCCGACTATACTGTTAAAAAAAAAAAAAAAAAGGTCCTATTTATCATTTTGTTAACTTTGAAATAGGTCTCTTTACCCCTTAGCCCAAGGTATAAAGTCTGTAGCCTGGGTAAAACCTTCACTTGAGATTTGTTTATAGTTTTTCCATATGAACTTCTGTCACTCTACTTAGGTTCTACCAGCCATAAGTTTTCTATTCAGAAATTCCTCTTCATTTCTGAACATTAAACTATGCAAGCTATGGCCAGTTTGGGATTTTTTTACTCAAATTTCTGAAGACCAGAATATATGCTGTACCACTATGCTGTGCATTACATCCATGTAACTGATTTATTTTACAGTTGGATGTTTACAGTTCTTAATCTCCCTCACTTATTTCCCTCACTTCCCCCCAGGGTCCCTCTGACAACTGTTAGTTCTATCAATGACTGTATTACTGCTTTGTTATGTTTATTCATTTATTGTGTTTTACAGATTCCACGTATAAGTGAAATCATGTTTGTCTGGCTTATTTCATTGGGCAAAGTACCCTCCAGATCAGTCCATGTTGTTTCAAATGGTAAGATTATATTTTTTTGACTAATAATCTATTAAATAAGCATAGGCCGGTGGAGGGGCTAAGCGAGTGACCGTGAGGCCTGGAGATGAGGCAGGGCAAGTGGGTGTTGGCATGGAGAGGTGGAGTGCCAGTGCAAGGTAATACCTGGTGTGCTGATAGCAACATGGTGCAGAGATAGACACACAGTGGAGAAGAAACCAGAGAAACTGGTTCTGCAAGGACCCCACCCCCAAAGAAATATGATACATTGCTCTCACTGAAACCTGGAATATAAGCAGCTGCTACATCTCCACAGCTGGCGACTGATAAGACAGAATCAAACCTTCTAGAATGGCTTCAGAATCAAACTCTAGCAGATGACCCACACACAAAGGAGATGATAAAGTCACAACTGAGAACCAGGAAAAGGTTTCTTTTTTATCTTTGCTTTTTTTTTTCTGATATGTTTGGTTGGTTTGTTGTTGTTGCCTTTGTCTTGTTTACTACTTATGTTTTCTTCTTCTTTTTTATTAACCACAATTATCTCTCTTCACTTTCACTCTTATAAATCATAATATCTACTGCTAAACTCTCTATTAACTACTCCTTTCCTTGATTTCTGTACTCCTTTCTCCCTGCTATAATATATATGATCACATCCAAATCTTTGCTATCTTTCCCTGCATAACCCTGCAACATGACCCCATTTCTCCTCATTGCCTATCCATTCTCCTCCTTCCTTTCACTACTATATTTGCAAGTGAATAACTGCTTTTTTTTAAAGTTTTTAAAAAATTTATTTATCTTTTTTGGGGGTGGGGTGGGGGGGAGAGGGATGAGGGGCCACTTCTATTGGTCTTTCATTTCTCTATTTTCATCTGTCTTTGTTCTTTGGCTCCTGTGGCCCTCCCATCGCAGTGGCCTCTGTCATTGCAGAGCCCCAGCTCTGGGCGCACACACACCAGAGCTCAGGCTCAGTAATTGGACACATCAGTCCAGCCACCCCACAGCACGTGGGATCTTCCCAGGCCAGGGATCAAACTGACACCCCTTGCACTGCAAGGTGGTGTCCTTACCCACTAGACCACCAGGGGAAGCCCAAAAAACTGCTTTAATTAATATTCTCCAGCGAGGATATTATTCTAGACTTGTTATCCAGGATGTATACCAGTTAGGTTAAATCTTAATAGCTGGGTATCATTGAGTCATTTGCCAGACTAACCTCCTGTATGTTATACTTTCTAGATTCTCTTTCTAGATTTGGTTATGAATACGTATATATGTGTGTCTTTCCATTATGTTTGATAATAGTGACATGATTTTATAATTACCAGTTATCAGGTATAAGCTTTTTATCTCTCATATATTTATATTTGAATTAATGCCACTGAATGCTATAACAAGTCAGAGGTGGAATCTCCATACAATGGCCAAAGATTAAACCTAGGAATTTTGGAGAGAAAACGCTGATGCCAAGACTCAAACATAAAACATCAAAAAACACACAATAATGAAAAGACAGAGAAACATCACACAAATGAAGGAACAAACTATAAACATACAAACCAAAATGGCTGATGAAGAAATAGAAAAATTTTAGATTGATAGTAACAATGACAAACCAAAAACTTTGCTTATAGGGTTTTTTTTTACTACTTATGTTTTCTTCTTTTTTATTAACCACAATTATCTCTCTTCACTTTCACTCTTATAAATCATAATATCTACTGCTAAACTCTCTATTAACTACTCCTTTCCTTGATTTCTGTACTCCTTTCTCCCTGCTATAATATATATGATCACATCCAAATCTTTGCTATCTTTCCCTGCATAACCCTGCAACATGACCCCATTTCTCCTCATTGCCTATCCATTCTCCTCCTTCCTTTCACTACTATATTTGCAAGTGAATAACTGCTTTTTTTTAAAGTTTTTAAAAAATTTATTTATCTTTTTTGGGGGTGGGGTGGGGGAGAGGGATGAGGGCCACTTCTATTGGTCTTTCATTTCTCTATTTTCATCTGTCTTTGTTCTTTGGCTCCTGTGGCCCTCCCATCGCAGTGGCCTCTGTCATTGCAGAGCCCCAGCTCTGGGCGCACACACACCAGAGCTCAGGCTCAGTAATTGGACACATCAGTCCAGCCACCCCACAGCACGTGGGATCTTCCCAGGCCAGGGATCGAACCGGCGCCCCTTGCACTGCAAGGCGGTGTCCTTACCCACTAGACCACCAGGGGAAGCCCAAAAAACTGCTTTAATTAATATTCTCCAGCGAGGATATTATTCTAGACTTGTTATCCAGGATGTATACCAGTTAGGTTAAATCTTAATAGCTGGGTATCATTGAGTCATTTGCCAGACTAACCTCCTGTATGTTATACTTTCTAGATTCTCTTTCTAGATTTGGTTATGAATACGTATATATGTGTGTCTTTCCATTATGTTTGATAATAGTGACATGATTTTATAATTACCAGTTATCAGGTATAAGCTTTTTATCTCTCATATATTTATATTTGAATTAATGCCACTGAATGCTATAACAAGTCAGAGGTGGAATCTCCATACAATGGCCAAAGATTAAACCTAGGAATTTTGGAGAGAAAACGCTGATGCCAAGACTCAAACATAAAACATCAAAAAACACACAATAATGAAAAGACAGAGAAACATCACACAAATGAAGGAACAAACTATAAACATACAAACCAAAATGGCTGATGAAGAAATAGAAAAATTTTAGATTGATAGTAACAATGATTCAATACTCAAAAATAGAATAATAGAGATAATTGACACACTGGAGAAAGACTTACAGGAAATTAAAAAAACAACAAAAAGAGACAAGAAGCTTAATTATTGAACTTAAAAATACTATAAAAGGACTGAATATGTGAGCCAGAAGAACGGATAAGTGAGCGGAAAGAAAAAAAATGTAGAAATAACTTCTGAAGAACAGAAAAAAGAGCAAAGAATGAGAAGAACTGAGGATAGTCTCAGAGACTTCTGGGTTAATATCAAATGCACCAACATTTGAATGATAGGGATTTCAAAAGAGGAAGAGAAAAAGAAAGGGTGTGAAATTTTTTTTGAAGAGATTATAGTTGAAAACTTCCCCAAGATGGGAAAGGAAATAGTCAATGAAGTCCTAAAAGGACAAAGAGTCCCATATATCATAAACCCTAGGAGAAGCATGCCAAGACACGTACTAATCAAGCTAACACAGACTAAACACAAAGACAGAATACTTAGAGCCACAAGGTAAAAACAACAAATAATGTACAAGGGAAAGCCTATACACTTAATTGTTGACCTCTCAACAGAAATCCTGCAGTCCAAAAGAGAATAACAAGACACTTTTAAAACAATGAAAAAGAAAAATCTACAACCAAGAATACTCTACCCGTTGAGGATCTCATTCAAAATTGATAGAGAAATCAAAAGCTTTACAGACAAGGAAAAAACTAACAGAATTCAGTACCGCAAAATCAGCTTTACAACAAGTGTTAAAGGGACATATGTAAACAACAAGTATAATAGAAGAAGAGATCTACAAAACTAACCAGTCCTACCATTTAAGAAGATGATAACAGGATCATTTGTATCAATCATGACCTTAAATTCAAATGGACTAAATACACCAATGAAAAGACACGGAATGGATGAATGGCTACTAAAACAAGACCCATATATATGCTGCCTACAAGAAACTCACTTCAGATCTAAAGTCAATTATAGACTGAAAGTGAAAGGATTCAAAAATATATTCCATGCAAATGGAAATCAAAAGAAAGCCAGAGTAGCAATCCTCATATCAGACCAAACAGACCTAAAAATAAAGAAGATTATATGAGACAAGGCAGGACACTACATAATGATCAAGGTACGTATACAAGAGGAAGACAACAATCATAAGTCTTGAATGACACACTAGAAGAGATGGATCTCATTATTTTTAGAACCTTCCACCTAAAAACAGAAGAATACACTTTCTCCTTAAGTGCTCATGGAACTTTCTCCAGGATTGACTACATCTTGGGCCACAAATCAAACCTCAGGAAATTCAAGAAAATTGAAATAATATCACCCATCTTTTCTGACCACAGTGCAATGAGACTAGACACCAAGTACAAGAAAGAAACTGCTAAAAACACAAATACGTGGAGATTAAACAATGTATACCTAAGAAACAAACTGACTACCTAACAAATCAAAGGAGAAATTTTTAAAAATCCTAGAAGAAAATGACAGTGCAAAACCTATGGGATACTGCAAAAGCAGTTCTAAGAGGGAAGTTTATAGCAAGAAATTCCTACCTCAAGAAACAAGAAAAACATCAAACAGACAGCCTAACTTTACACTTAAAACAACTGGAGAAAGAAGAACAGCAACAACAACAACAAAAAATTCAAGTCAACAGAACAAGAGAAATCATAAAGATCAGAGCTGAAATAAACTGAGAAAACAATACTACAGATAAATAAAATGAAAAGCTGTTTCTACAACCAGATAAACAAAATTGACAAACCCCTAGGCAGACTAATCAAGAAAAAAAGAGAGAAGAACCAGATCGACAAAATTAAAAAAGAAAAAGGAGAGGCTACAACAGAAAATATAGATATAAAAAGGATTATAAGAGATTGTTATGAACAACTGTATGGCAACAAACGGGACGACCTGGAAAAAATGAACAGTTTTTTAGAGAAGATTAGTCTTTCAAGACTGAACCAGGAAGAAATAGAAACTATCAACAACCCAATCACAACTCAGAAATTGAATTTGTGATCAAAAGTCTACCCAAGAATAAAAGCCCAGGACCAGATGATTTCACAGCCGAATTCTACCAAACATTTAAAGAAGAGCTAATACCTATCCTTCTAAAATTCTTTCAAATAATTGCACAGGACAGAACACTTCCAAACACAGTCTATGAGGTCACAATCACCCTGTTACCAAAACCAGGAAAAGACAACACAAAAAAAGAAAATTACAGGCCAATATCTCTGATGAATTTAGATGCCAGAATTCTCAACAAAATCCTAGCAAAAACAAATAAACAGCAATTTAAAAACTCATACATCATGATCAACTTTTGGGTTTATCCACAAACTAATCAGGACATTTCTCCTTAAGTGCATAATTTCTCCAGGATTGACTACATCTTGGGCCACAAATCAAACCTCAGGAAATTCAAGAAAATTGAAATAATATCACCCATCTTTTCTGACCACAGTGCAATGAGACTAGACACCAAGTACAAGAAAGAAACTGCTAAAAACACAAATACGTGGAGATTAAACAATGTATACCTAAGAAACAAACTGACTACCTAACAAATCAAAGGAGAAATTTTTAAAAATCCTAGAAGAAAATGACAGTGCAAAACCTATGGGATACTGCAAAAGCAGTTCTAAGAGGGAAGTTTATAGCAAGAAATTCCTACCTCAAGAAACAAGAAAAACATCAAACAGACAGCCTAACTTTACACTTAAAACAACTGGAGAAAGAAGAACAGCAACAACAACAACAAAAAATTCAAGTCAACAGAACAAGAGAAATCATAAAGATCAGAGCTGAAATAAACTGAGAAAACAATACTACAGATAAATAAAATGAAAAGCTGTTTCTACAACCAGATAAACAAAATTGACAAACCCCTAGGCAGACTAATCAAGAAAAAAAGAGAGAAGAACCAGATCGACAAAATTAAAAAAGAAAAAGGAGAGGCTACAACAGAAAATATAGATATAAAAAGGATTATAAGAGATTGTTATGAACAACTGTATGGCAACAAACGGGACGACCTGGAAAAAATGAACAGTTTTTTAGAGAAGATTAGTCTTTCAAGACTGAACCAGGAAGAAATAGAAACTATCAACAACCCAATCACAACTCAGAAATTGAATTTGTGATCAAAAGTCTACCCAAGAATAAAAGCCCAGGACCAGATGATTTCACAGCCGAATTCTACCAAACATTTAAAGAAGAGCTAATACCTATCCTTCTAAAATTCTTTCAAATAATTGCACAGGACAGAACACTTCCAAACACAGTCTATGAGGTCACAATCACCCTGTTACCAAAACCAGGAAAAGACAACACAAAAAAAGAAAATTACAGGCCAATATCTCTGATGAATTTAGATGCCAGAATTCTCAACAAAATCCTAGCAAAAACAAATAAACAGCAATTTAAAAACTCATACATCATGATCAACTTGGGTTTATCCCAGGCATGCAAGCTTTCTTCAATATCCACAAACTAATCAATGTGATACACCATTCAACAAAGTAAAATACAAAAATCACATGACAATCCCAATACATGGAGAAAAAGGCTTTGACAAAATGCAATAATCATTTATGATAAACCCTTCAAAAAATGGGCATAGAAGGAACTAACCTCAACATAGTGAAAGCCATATATGAGAAGCCCACAGCAAACCTTATCTTCAATGGTGAAAAACTGAAAGCATTCCATCTAATATCCAGAAAATGACAGGGTGTCCACTTTCACCACTATTATTCAGCATGGTGCTGGAAGTTCTAGCAACAGCAATAAGAGAAGAAAAAGAAATAAAAGGAATCCAGGTTGGGAAAGAATTAAACTTTATTTGCAGATGACATGATACTATAAATGGAAAATCCTGTAGACACTGTTAGAAAAGTATGAGAGCTCATCAACAATTTAAGCAACGTCACAGGATACAAAACTGCGGGGACCTTCCGCAGAAAGGGAAGGCAGCAGGATTGCCCCCAGCTGAACCGGGAGATCTCGGAGAGAGATGGGCCTTCCTGCCGTGCCCCCTCCAGCCCGCTGGTGCATGCCAGGGACAATCAGACACAGCAGGGGTTCTGTCAGAGCAGTTCCACTTTATTAGAGTAAACTAACAGTTTCTATAGGCAAACGAAGGGGGGTTTGCAAGGGACTTCCTATAGTTACACCAATCAAGCTAAAGGTCAAGCAACCACGCATTTACATTGCAATAGGAACTCACGGTGAGCCTGCATTGCCCAGAACTCGGAAACCAGGGGGATCAATCAGAAGTTTTGACAATGGACCTTAGATCATGCCCTGTCTCTTCCTGTAGGCGTCCTTTTAGCACCAAACTGCAAATATGTGCTTAAGTTTCCTTATGCTTGCAAAGGCCCTCTTTCCTTCAGGGCCCCACACAAAACCAATACACAAAAATCACTGGCACTCCTATATATAAACAATGAAAAATCAGAAAATGAAATCAAGGATGCAATCCCTTTAAAGATTGCAACCAAAAGAATAAAATATCTAGGAATAAACCTACCCAAAGAAACAAAAGATCTGTACACTGAAAACTACAAGAGACTCATGAAAGAAATTAAAGAAGATTTGAACAGATGGAGAGATATTCCATGTTCCTGGAGCAGAAGAATCAATATTGTGAAAATGACCATACTATCAAGTATTATCTACAAATTCAATGTGATCCCTATCAAACTACCAATGGCATTCTTCACAGAACTGGATCAAAGAATAGCACAGTTCATATGGAAATACAAAAGACCTCGAATAGCCAAAGCAATCCTTAGAAAAAAAAAAAATGGAGCTGCAGGATCATGCTCCCTAGCTTCAGACTCTACTACAAAGCAACAATCATCAAGACAGTATGGTACTGACACAAAAACAGAAATATATACCAATGGAACAAGTTAGAGAACTCAGAGATAATCCCATGTACCTATGGGTACCTTATTTTTGAGTAACGAGGCAAAAATATAAAGTGGGACAAAGACAGCCTCTTCAACAAATGGTGCTGGGAAAATTGGACAGCTACATGCAAAAATATGAAGTTGACACATTCCCTAACACCATAAACAAAGATCAACACAAAATGGATTAAAGACCTAAATGTAAGACCAGAAACCATAAAGCTTTTATAGGAAAACATAAGTGAAACACTCAATGACATACATCAAAGCAGGATCTTCTATGACCCACATACTAGAATAACGGAACTAAAAACAAAAACTAACCTGGTGGATCTAATGAAACATAAAAGCTTTTTCACAGCAAAAGAAACTACAGATAAGGTGAACAGACAACCCATAGAATAGGAAAACTGAGACAACAGGCAAAGAATTAATCTCAAAATCTACAAGAAACTCAGACAACTCAGTATCAGAAAAATGAACAACAGAATCAAATAATGGGAAAAAGATCTAAAGAGATATCTTTCCAAAGAATACACACATACACACAGGTGGCCAAAAAAAAAAAAAAAAAAAAGCACACATGTAAAGGTGCTCAAAGCCGCTTAGTACTATAGAAATGAAAATCAAAACCACAATGAGAAATCACCTCAACCAGTCAGAATGGCCATCATCAAAAAATTTACAGACAATAAATGCTCGAGAGGGTGCAGAGGAAAGGGAACATTCTTGCATTACTGGTGGGAATATAAATTGATACAGTCGCTATGGGAGTGAGTATGGAGATTCCTAAAAAACCTGAAAATAGGATCACCATATGACCCAACAATTGCACTCTTAGGCTTATATCCTAATGAAACAAACATTGACAGAGGCACCTGTACCCCAATGTTCATTGCCACTCTCTCTACAATAGCTAGAACATGGAAGCAACCTAGATGTCCATCGACGAGTGAAAGGATAAGAAAACTCTGGTTTATACATGCATGGTGTACTTCTCAGCTGTAAAAGGAAATGCAGAAGAATCAGTCTTAATGAGGTAGATGAATCTATACCTTATTATACAAAATGAAATAAGTCAAAAAGAGAATGACAAGTACAGTATACTAGCGCATATAGATGGTAATGATAACACACGTAGAGAAGTTATGGAAAAATAGACATAGAGAACTTATTGACATTGTGCAGAATGAACAGTGTGTGGGAGACATGGAAAGAGTTACATGGAAATCTATACTATCATATGTGAAAGAGATAGCTATTGTCATTGCACTGTGGGAATGGGGAATCTTGCAGGGGTTCTCTGCAATGACCTGGAAGGGTGGGATGGGGATGGACTGGGAAGGGGATGGAGGAGGGACGTGTCAGAGATATTCATGAAACTGTGACACTCAATGACATACATCAAAGCAGGATCTTCTATGACCCACATACTAGAATAACGGAACTAAAAACAAAAACTAACCTGGTGGATCTAATGAAACATAAAAGCTTTTTCACAGCAAAAGAAACTACAGATAAGGTGAACAGACAACCCATAGAATAGGAAAACTGAGACAACAGGCAAAGAATTAATCTCAAAATCTACAAGAAACTCAGACAACTCAGTATCAGAAAAATGAACAACAGAATCAAATAATGGGAAAAAGATCTAAAGAGATATCTTTCCAAAGAATACACACATACACACAGGTGGCCAAAAAAAAAAAAAAAAAAAGCACACATGTAAAGGTGCTCAAAGCCGCTTAGTACTATAGAAATGAAAATCAAAACCACAATGAGAAATCACCTCAACCAGTCAGAATGGCCATCATCAAAAAATTTACAGACAATAAATGCTCGAGAGGGTGCAGAGGAAAGGGAACATTCTTGCATTACTGGTGGGAATATAAATTGATACAGTCGCTATGGGAGTGAGTATGGAGATTCCTAAAAAACCTGAAAATAGGATCACCATATGACCCAACAATTGCACTCTTAGGCTTATATCCTAATGAAACAAACATTGACAGAGGCACCTGTACCCCAATGTTCATTGCCACTCTCTCTACAATAGCTAGAACATGGAAGCAACCTAGATGTCCATCGACGAGTGAAAGGATAAGAAAACTCTGGTTTATACATGCATGGTGTACTTCTCAGCTGTAAAAGGAAATGCAGAAGAATCAGTCTTAATGAGGTAGATGAATCTATACCTTATTATACAAAATGAAATAAGTCAAAAAGAGAATGACAAGTACAGTATACTAGCGCATATAGATGGTAATGATAACACACGTAGAGAAGTTATGGAAAAATAGACATAGAGAACTTATTGACATTGTGCAGAATGAACAGTGTGTGGGAGACATGGAAAGAGTTACATGGAAATCTATACTATCATATGTGAAAGAGATAGCTATTGTCATTGCACTGTGGGAATGGGGAATCTTGCAGGGGTTCTCTGCAATGACCTGGAAGGGTGGGATGGGGATGGACTGGGAAGGGGATGGAGGAGGGACGTGTCAGAGATATTCATATGACTAATCTGTGATTATACATATCTGCAAACAATAAAACTCTATAAAAACAAAATTAAAATAAAAAATAAACAGAATATCTTCCTTTTCCATTTATATATTAATGATTACTTCCACTGCTTCCTTATTTTGGTGATTATAATTAATGCTGCAATAAGCATTGGGATGAGTTATCTTACTGAATTTATGTTTTTGTTTTCTTTGGGAAAAATACTCAGAAATGAATGTACAGACAGAACAGTAGTTTTATTCTTAATTTTTGAGGAGACTTTAAAACATTTTTCATAGTGTCTACATCAATTTGCATCCATAGCAGCAGTGTGCGTGTGTTCCATATTCTCCATATCCTCACAAAATTTGTTTTCTTTTTCATGACAATGAATCCCACAGGTGTTACAGTTTATCATTGTGGTTTTGATTTACATTTCCATAATTATTAAGACTACTGAGTAATTTTTCATGTGGCTATTGTCCATTTGTATGTTTTCTTCAGAAAAGAGGTTGT
Source organism: Tragulus kanchil (assembly GCA_022376925.1). NCBI lineage: Eukaryota > Metazoa > Chordata > Mammalia > Artiodactyla > Tragulidae > Tragulus > Tragulus kanchil. The sequence continues at coordinate 52,131,584 of JAIOJX010000027.1, read as the reverse complement.
CCAGGCTTTCTCCCCATTTTAATAGTTTTTCCCCCATTGGAATGAGTTTTTTTATATATTTACGATATTAATACCATGTCAGAAATATTGTTTGAAAGTATCTTCACCCATTCAGTAGGTCGTATTTTGATTTTACTAATAGTCTCCTTAGCTGTCAAAAAACCCATTTTTTAGTTTGGACTAATTCAGTTTCTTATTTCTGCTTTACTTTCACTTAATCCAAATTCAAAAATATTGCTAAGACAGATGCCAAAGAGGGTACTGCAATACCTCTAGCTTCATTTATCTTACTCGAAGTTGCTTTTGGCTGTTTAGGGTCTCTCGTGTCTCCATAAATTTAAGGTTTTTTTATTCTAGTTGTGTGAAAAATCCCACTGGTAATTTGATAGGAATTGCATTGATTCTGTAGATTTTCTTGGGCAGTATAGTAATTTTTTTAAAAAAAAGACTTATTTATTTATTTATTTTGGGCGGGGGTCGTGTTGGGGAGGGAGGGGAGCGGGCGGGCCACTTCTTCTGGTCTTTCATTTCTCTATTTTCATCCGTCTTTGTTCTTTGGCCCGTGTGGGCCTCCCATTGCAGTGGCATCTGTTGTCGCAGAGTGCTGGCTCTGGGCACACGCGCTCCAGAGCTCCGGCTCGGCAATTGGACACATCAGTCTAGCCGCTCCGAGGCACGTGGGATCTTCCCAGGCCAGGGATCGAACCAGCGCCCCTTGCACTACAAGGCAGTGTCCTTATCCACTGGACCACCAGGGGAAGCTCCAGTATAGTAATTTTGATAGTACTTATTCTTCTAATCCAAGAACATGGTATATATTTTTCAGTTGTTTGTGTCATCATCAATTTCTGTCATCAGCATCATAGACTTTTTGGAGTAGTAGTCTTTTGTCTTCTTGGATTTGCTCCTAGTTATTTTATTATTTTCAGTAAGGTGGTAAATAGGGTGGTTTATTTATTTCTCTTTCTTAGTTTTCATTATTAGTGTACAGAAATGCAGCAGATTTCCAGTACTAATTTTGTAACTTGCAACATTCCCAAATTCACTGATGAGATCCACTAATTTTCTGACAGCATCTTTAATATTTTCTATAAATAGTATCATGTCACCCTCCAAGAGTGACGATTTTACTTATTTTCCAATTTGGATTCCTTTTTATTTATTTTTCTTCTCTGTCATAGCTCAGACTTTCAAAACTATATTGAACAAAATGATGAGTGGACATCCTTGTCTTATTCCTCATCTTACAGGTAATGCTTTGAATTTCATTATTGAATGTCATGTTAGCTGAAGATTTGCAATATTTTGCTCTTAGTATGTTATTTTCAGTCTATTCTCAATGTCTGGGGAGTTTTATCATATATGGGGATTGAATTTTGTCAAGAGCTTTTTCTGGATCTATTGGATTTTTTTTTTTTTTTTTTTTTTAGTTGATGTGGGTTGTCACAATGATTGATTTGTAGATATTGAAAAATCCTTGCATCCCTGGGATAAATCTCACTTGATCATATTGTATGCTTATTTAAATGTATTGTTTGATTCAATTTGATATCATTTTGTTGAGAATTTTTGTGTCTACATTAATAGTTGATGCATGCATGCTCCATTGTTCAATCATTCCCAACTGTTTGCCCCACCTTGAACTATAGCTTGCCAGGCTCCTCTGTCCATGGGCTTTCCTAGTAAGAGTACTGGAGCAGGTTGCCTTTACCTCCTCTAGGGAATCTTCCCAGCACAGTAATTTAACCTATGTTTCTTGCCTTTCCTGCATTGCAAGCTCATTCCATACCACAGAGTCACCAGGGAAGCCTCATATGACCCCATATATATAATTTTTTTCATTATATTTTTGTCCAGTTTTGATACCAGGGTGAAAATGACATCATAGAATGAATATGGAAGTATTCCTCCTTGTTCAGTTTTTTCAACAGTTTCAGAAAGATGGCTGTTATTTCTTTGCTAAATACTTGATAACATTCACCTGTAAAGCAATGAGATCCACTAATTTTCTGACAGCATCTTTAATATTTTCTATAAATAGTATCATGTCACCCTCCAAGAGTGACGATTTTACTTATTTTCCAATTTGGATTCCTTTTTATTTATTTTTCTTCTCTGTCATAGCTCAGACTTTCAAAACTATATTGAACAAAATGATGAGTGGACATCCTTGTCTTATTCCTCATCTTACAGGTAATGCTTTGAATTTCATTATTGAATGTCATGTTAGCTGAAGATTTGCAATATTTTGCTCTTAGTATGTTATTTTCAGTCTATTCTCAATGTCTGGGGAGTTTTATCATATATGGGGATTGAATTTTGTCAAGAGCTTTTTCTGGATCTATTGGATTTTTTTTTTTTTTTTTTTTTTAGTTGATGTGGGTTGTCACAATGATTGATTTGTAGATATTGAAAAATCCTTGCATCCCTGGGATAAATCTCACTTGATCATATTGTATGCTTATTTAAATGTATTGTTTGATTCAATTTGATATCATTTTGTTGAGAATTTTTGTGTCTACATTAATAGTTGATGCATGCATGCTCCATTGTTCAATCATTCCCAACTGTTTGCCCCACCTTGAACTATAGCTTGCCAGGCTCCTCTGTCCATGGGCTTTCCTAGTAAGAGTACTGGAGCAGGTTGCCTTTACCTCCTCTAGGGAATCTTCCCAGCACAGTAATTTAACCTATGTTTCTTGCCTTTCCTGCATTGCAAGCTCATTCCATACCACAGAGTCACCAGGGAAGCCTCATATGACCCCATATATATAATTTTTTTCATTATATTTTTGTCCAGTTTTGATACCAGGGTGAAAATGACATCATAGAATGAATATGGAAGTATTCCTCCTTGTTCAGTTTTTGCAACAGTTTCAGAAAGATGGCTGTTATTTCTTTGCTAAATACTTGATAACATTCACCTGTAAAGCAATCAGGTCCCGGAATTTTGCTTGTTGGAAGTTTTTAAATCACAGTTTCTTTTTCAGTACATGTGATCAGTCTGTTCATACTTTCTATTTCTTCCTGATTCAGTTTTGGGAGAGTATACCATATTAAGAATTGTTCATTTCTTCCAGGTTGTCCAGTTTATTGGTATATAATTGTTTGTAGTAGTCTCATGAGCCTTTGTGTTTCTGTGGTGTCCCTTATGAAAAGTGAAAAATGAAGTCATTCAGTCATATCTCACTCTTTATGACCCGTGGATGAACCATGGAATTCTTCAGACAAGAATACTGCAGTGGGTAGCCTTTCCTTTCTCCAGGGGATTTTCTCAATCCAGGGACTGAATCCAGGTCTACCAGATTGCAAGCAAATTCTTTTCCTTCTGAGCCAACAGGTGTCTCTTATAACTTCTTTTTCATTTTTACTGTTACTTATTTGAGCCTCATTTCCATTTTTTTTCTTTTTTTTAAAATAGTTCATATTTTAATTACTAACCTATTGACTTCCATTCTTGTAAACTGGTTTAAGATATGCATGACATTTTTTGACTGTTTAAAGATGAATTTATGGAATGTAGGTAAATTAGAGACTTTACTCCTTTTCCCATTGACTTCGTGCAGACTTATCACTGATATTGATTTGTTATTTTCTGGATGTACATTAATAGATGAATATTTTGTCTGTTTGTTCCTAGAAATCCTAAATATCAAAAGTAACATTTAATTGGCTGTACTTCTATAAGATTAATAAGGTAATAGCCAGAAAATCGTCCTGCCAGGTACAGTAAACAAATGTTCAAACTAAACAGCAACAAAAAAAGCCCCTGGAAGAACTGGTTAAAAATCACTAAGTGGCACTTCCCTGTTGAACCAGTGGTTAAGACTCTGTACGTCCACTACAGGGAGTGTGAGTTCCATCTCTGGTCAGGGAACTAAGATTTCACATGCTGCATGGCATGGCAAAAAATTTAAAAAGTATGGAGCCATTTTTTTTAATCACATAAGAATTAAGAGGAGACAGACTGCTCATGGAGACACTTGAAAGATGGCATTTTTGCAAATCGTCTTGTAAAGCAATCAGGTCCCGGAATTTTGCTTGTTGGAAGTTTTTAAATCACAGTTTCTTTTTCAGTACATGTGATCAGTCTGTTCATACTTTCTATTTCTTCCTGATTCAGTTTTGGGAGAGTATACCATATTAAGAATTGTTCATTTCTTCCAGGTTGTCCAGTTTATTGGTATATAATTGTTTGTAGTAGTCTCATGAGCCTTTGTGTTTCTGTGGTGTCCCTTATGAAAAGTGAAAAATGAAGTCATTCAGTCATATCTCACTCTTTATGACCCGTGGATGAACCATGGAATTCTTCAGACAAGAATACTGCAGTGGGTAGCCTTTCCTTTCTCCAGGGGATTTTCTCAATCCAGGGACTGAATCCAGGTCTACCAGATTGCAAGCAAATTCTTTTCCTTCTGAGCCAACAGGTGTCTCTTATAACTTCTTTTTCATTTTTACTGTTACTTATTTGAGCCTCATTTCCATTTTTTTTCTTTTTTTTAAAATAGTTCATATTTTAATTACTAACCTATTGACTTCCATTCTTGTAAACTGGTTTAAGATATGCATGACATTTTTTGACTGTTTAAAGATGAATTTATGGAATGTAGGTAAATTAGAGACTTTACTCCTTTTCCCATTGACTTCGTGCAGACTTATCACTGATATTGATTTGTTATTTTCTGGATGTACATTAATAGATGAATATTTTGTCTGTTTGTTCCTAGAAATCCTAAATATCAAAAGTAACATTTAATTGGCTGTACTTCTATAAGATTAATAAGGTAATAGCCAGAAAATCGTCCTGCCAGGTACAGTAAACAAATGTTCAAACTAAACAGCAACAAAAAAAGCCCCTGGAAGAACTGGTTAAAAATCACTAAGTGGCACTTCCCTGTTGAACCAGTGGTTAAGACTCTGTACGTCCACTACAGGGAGTGTGAGTTCCATCTCTGGTCAGGGAACTAAGATTTCACATGCTGCATGGCATGGCAAAAAATTTAAAAAGTATGGAGCCATTTTTTTTAATCACATAAGAATTAAGAGGAGACAGACTGCTAATGGAGAGACACTTGCTGTGGTGGCTTATAGCAGTAGGACCAGAAGGGATCATAATGTAGTGAACCCAGTGGTATGCTGCTAAATGTTTAACAACTTATTAGGACTCAGGGGAGATGACAGAGCCTGATTTGTGGCACTCATTATTTTAGTGGTGAAAATACTCCCACCATGGTCAACTAGAAGCTACAAATGTAAAGTTACTGAATATAGGGTAGGAAAAGACGTGCAGTAGCATACTATTATATAGTATATAACAAAAGCAAAGAAACATTAAGAGATAGATAATAAAATGCAGTAAATTAATTAAGAAGTGATCAATTTTGACTATCATTTACTTTGTTTTTAATTTAAATCATTTGATTATTTACTTATATAATGTGCTTAATAATGTCTAGCTTGGATGTAGGATAACAAAATTCTTGAAAATTTACCAATAAGCTTTTGTGAGTCAATAAAAGTCAGCTCTTGCCAAGAAAAAATGTTTGTACTAGATGCACTAGTTTCCTTGCTATAGTGAGAACATAGGGTCAGTTTGCCTGTCTCTACATTAAGAAGCACCATGCAGAGAAAAGGAGATGATGCTGGGAGGTATGAGTCTCCTCAGGCAGCATGCTAAGTGAGGTTCCAGCCTGACTGGAAAGGTCAGAGAAGTGTGCGGGGCCAGCCCACAGAGGAGAAACAGCGGTGGAATTGCCCGTAGCCAGGCCATGGGAAGATTGGAGAGGGGTGAGCCTTCTGTCCACCAACCCAGTCAATTGGCAATTGAGAGACAGTCAGACATGACAAGGGTTCCGTCGAAGGAGTTCCGTTTTATTAGTGCAGACGTACAGCTTATATAGGCAAGTGAAGGGGGTTTCCTAAAAGGGGTTTCCCATAGTTAAACAAATCAAGCTAAAGATCAAGCAATTATGTGTAGATGACGCCCTCATCTCTTCCTTCTTTATGCTTGCGAAGACCCTCTTTCATTTAGGGACCCACATCTCACCCTCTTTTATTTTAAAATTAAGAGGCTCTTGATGAGGCAAGCCATAGAGTTAAGAGGCGGCCGGCCTCTAGCCTCATCAGCCCCTCCCCACTCCCCTCCCACCCCCCAGCAGTTTTGCCTGTCTTAGGTTGTCCTTCTCTGAGGATCTTACCTGTCATTGGCCAACCAGTCATCTTATGGGGGCTGGACAGAATCTTTAGAGCATTTTTTATTTGAAGGCCTCATTCTATGTCTCGAGTAATTTCTTGGAGGACTCAGGGAGATGACAGAGCCTGATTTGTGGCACTCATTATTTTAGTGGTGAAAATACTCCCACCATGGTCAACTAGAAGCTACAAATGTAAAGTTACTGAATATAGGGTAGGAAAAGACGTGCAGTAGCATACTATTATATAGTATATAACAAAAGCAAAGAAACATTAAGAGATAGATAATAAAATGCAGTAAATTAATTAAGAAGTGATCAATTTTGACTATCATTTACTTTGTTTTTAATTTAAATCATTTGATTATTTACTTATATAATGTGCTTAATAATGTCTAGCTTGGATGTAGGATAACAAAATTCTTGAAAATTTACCAATAAGCTTTTGTGAGTCAATAAAAGTCAGCTCTTGCCAAGAAAAAATGTTTGTACTAGATGCACTAGTTTCCTTGCTATAGTGAGAACATAGGGTCAGTTTGCCTGTCTCTACATTAAGAAGCACCATGCAGAGAAAAGGAGATGATGCTGGGAGGTATGAGTCTCCTCAGGCAGCATGCTAAGTGAGGTTCCAGCCTGACTGGAAAGGTCAGAGAAGTGTGCGGGGCCAGCCCACAGAGGAGAAACAGCGGTGGAATTGCCCGTAGCCAGGCCATGGGAAGATTGGAGAGGGGTGAGCCTTCTGTCCACCAACCCAGTCAATTGGCAATTGAGAGACAGTCAGACATGACAAGGGTTCCGTCGAAGGAGTTCCGTTTTATTAGTGCAGACGTACAGCTTATATAGGCAAGTGAAGGGGGTTTCCTAAGGGATTTCCCATAGTTAAACAAATCAAGCTAAAGATCAAGCAATTATGTGTAGATGACGCCCTCATCTCTTCCTTCTTTATGCTTGCGAAGACCCTCTTTCATTTAGGGACCCACATCTCACCCTCTTTTATTTTAAAATTAAGAGGCTCTTGATGAGGCAAGCCATAGAGTTAAGAGGCGGCCGGCCTCTAGCCTCATCAGCCCCTCCCCACTCCCCTCCCACCCCCCAGCAGTTTTGCCTGTCTTAGGTTGTCCTTCTCTGAGGATCTTACCTGTCATTGGCCAACCAGTCATCTTATGGGGGCTGGACAGAATCTTTAGAGCATTTTTTATTTGAAGGCCTCATTATATGTCTCGAGTAATTTCTTGGAGGCCCAGATTGACCCAGGCATTTTGCACAACGTGGGGCTCATCTTCTAGGACCTGAGCAAGCATAATTATTTTTTGTTGTAACTGTCTATAAATGTCTGTTAAGTTTACATTAATGTTGGACCAATTAATTATCTTTGTGTCAAGCCCGGGACAGGGCCTCCCCTCCACACCCGGGGAATAAATGGCTGGGACAATGATAGGCTTGTGGCATAGTCTTCCAACTCAGGGGACATAAGATCCCTGGATTGACCATGAGTCCCCATAGCTCTCCAGTCACCAGAGCTATAGAAAGATAGAGCTCAGAGAAAATTAATACCACCCTCATGGTTAGCGGCCTAGTGTGCTATTAGAGCCGATCTCTGGGGAGTCCAAGAAGGTCTGTATGGCTAGAACAATGATAGTCACCAGCAAAGAGACGATGAGCAGTCCAGTGATTACTAGAATCAGAGTCCATCAGGGTCACCGCATCTCTGGCCTGAAAAAGAGAGAAAGAGAGAGAGATGCCTCAGGAACTTTCTGTTCTTGGGCCTGATATATGGTCATTTATTGTATCTGTGGCAGATTCTAAGGTTTGATCCTTGTTTTGTGGCATAAATTTAAGATTTCTCGCCGGTACCAACATAGGGCTGGGTTCCCCAATGGGGAATATGCATCCAAATCCTCTCCCCATCGTTAGGAGCGGATCAGGCCCCTTCCCTTGGCCAGTGATGGGATCCTTCCATCTCACTTGTATTTCAGACTTTATATCTTGATTGGACCAGTGTTTTTGGAAGGGTGACAACAGTTCATTTTTTGAAAAATTTAGAATGTTTAGAGTAAAGAGTGCCATTCCAGGTTTCTGCTGAGGGCTTATTCCCCCTTTTTGTTTTTGTAATTGGGCCTTCAAGTTTTGATGATGACGTTCAATTATGGCCTGTCTTTGAGGGTTGTATGGGATCCCAGTGGCGTGGCGAATGTGCCATTGTTGAAAGAAGTTTTGTAAATTTTTGCTAACAAAGCAGGGACCATTGTCCATTTTTGTCTGATAAGGTAGACCCAGAGCTGCAAAGCATTGTAAGAAATGACTCTGGGCATGTTTTGCTTTTTCGCTTGTATGGGCTGTGGCACAGCTGGCATGGGAATAAGCATCAACAGATACAAAGCTGTACTTGAGTTTTCCAAACGGGGAACAGTGAGTGACATCTGTCTGCCACAATATATTAGGCCTTAGTCCTTGAGGGTTTACTCCCGGAGACTCTAAGGGAGGAACTTGTAAGTGAGGGAGGAAAGACTTGCAATTATGTACAATTTTCTTTAAATCTTTGATGGGGATTTGCGGGAATTTTTTATGTAACCCTCTCCCGTTGATATGGATTAGATCATGAAGGTCATGGGCATCTTGTAGGTTATGTACTTGAATTTTATAGGAAGCCGTCTTGTCAGCTAAGGAATTTCCCGTTGAGAGTAGTCCAGGTAGACCCTGGTGACCCCTAAGGTGGTGTAGGTAAATGGGTTGAGTCCTTTTGTATAATAGGGTGTGGGCTTGTATCATGAGGGGAGTGACTGGGTTGTTATCTAGGTGTATGTGTGAATTGGGTAGACCAGGGAGCAGATATTTTACATAGAGACTATCAGTCAATAGATTCATTGGTTCAGAAACTTTTGTAAGTGCTAGGATGATAGCATGCAGTTCTTTGAATTGTGCGGACCCCTCACAAGGCTCAAAATATTTCTGTATGTTATGTCCAGGCAAATGGGGAGGTCAGAAGATGATAACTGCAGCTCCATTTTTTCCTCCAGCTGTAAAGACATTGAAGGCCTCTGGTATGTGTTTGAAGAGGAATAATTGGGTGGCTGTCCAAGCTAGGCGACTTTTGATCTCAATTATGATGCCTTTTTGTACTTTCGAGGGTTGATCAACAGTTCATTTTTTGAAAAATTTAGAATGTTTAGAGTAAAGAGTGCCATTCCAGGTTTCTGCTGAGGGCTTATTCCCCCTTTTTGTTTTTGTAATTGGGCCTTCAAGTTTTGATGATGACGTTCAATTATGGCCTGTCTTTGAGGGTTGTATGGGATCCCAGTGGCGTGGCGAATGTGCCATTGTTGAAAGAAGTTTTGTAAATTTTTGCTAACAAAGCAGGGACCATTGTCCATTTTTGTCTGATAAGGTAGACCCAGAGCTGCAAAGCATTGTAAGAAATGACTCTGGGCATGTTTTGCTTTTTCGCTTGTATGGGCTGTGGCACAGCTGGCATGGGAATAAGCATCAACAGATACAAAGCTGTACTTGAGTTTTCCAAACGGGGAACAGTGAGTGACATCTGTCTGCCACAATATATTAGGCCTTAGTCCTTGAGGGTTTACTCCCGGAGACTCTAAGGGAGGAACTTGTAAGTGAGGGAGGAAAGACTTGCAATTATGTACAATTTTCTTTAAATCTTTGATGGGGATTTGCGGGAATTTTTTATGTAACCCTCTCCCGTTGATATGGATTAGATCATGAAGGTCATGGGCATCTTGTAGGTTATGTACTTGAATTTTATAGGAAGCCGTCTTGTCAGCTAAGGAATTTCCCGTTGAGAGTAGTCCAGGTAGACCCTGGTGACCCCTAAGGTGGTGTAGGTAAATGGGTTGAGTCCTTTTGTATAATAGGGTGTGGGCTTGTATCATGAGGGGAGTGACTGGGTTGTTATCTAGGTGTATGTGTGAATTGGGTAGACCAGGGAGCAGATATTTTACATAGAGACTATCAGTCAATAGATTCATTGGTTCAGAAACTTTTGTAAGTGCTAGGATGATAGCATGCAGTTCTTTGAATTGTGCGGACCCCTCACAAGGCTCAAAATATTTCTGTATGTTATGTCCAGGCAAATGGGGAGGTCAGAAGATGATAACTGCAGCTCCATTTTTTCCTCCAGCTGTAAAGACATTGAAGGCCTCTGGTATGTGTTTGAAGAGGAATAATTGGGTGGCTGTCCAAGCTAGGCGACCAAAAGGAGCGACCCATTTATGAGGCCCATAGTGACAGTCAAGTGTGCCAAGGAACCCCTCTAGGGCTATGGTTATTCTTCCATTGTTTTTTCGGACCCATTCAAAATCAGACAACCTATGAGGGATAATGATCTTATCAGGCTCTCGTCCATAGCAGCGAACTGCAGTTTCTCTCCCCTTTTGTATTAAGTCGGCCATTTGGTCTAGGTGGGCATTGACTCGGGGAGCCCCTCCCAAGGAGATTAGAATCCATTGAAGAGGCCTCCCTTTTTGTATTAGGGTTGCCATAAGTATTGTCGGGGTAGGCAGAATCCATAACTGTAAACTCTCTGTAGGGTCATATCGGGCATGTTGAGCTTCATCAAATGCCTTTTAAACATTTTTAAAATTTTGGGAGAGGGCAAGAGGACAATTTCATCATGGGGCTGTTTATCTTTTCATAATTCAAAGAGGGGCAGGAGTTGGCCAGTTGAGATAGGAATCCAGAATCAGAGCCAATTGAGCTCTCCTAGTATCTGTTGTAAACCAGTCAGGGAATAGGATTCTTGAATATGTAATTGAGGTTTCAAGGGGCGCATGCCCTCCAAGAATAGGTGAGAGCCCGAAATTATAAAGGGTGGGATGGTTTGGATCTTATCAGAGGATGTTTAGAGTTTTCCTTCTGAGAGATATCTTTGTAAAACCTTGTAAGCTTCAGTCAGTTGTGTTGTAGTTGGGGCCCCTACAATAATGTCATCTCTGTATATGTATAATTAAATGGCTATCAATTGTCTGACCAGTTGGAGATGTTTTACATAGTTTTGGCAGAAGCAGGGGCTGTTGGCCATTCCTTGTGGCAAGACTGTTCACTCGAAGCATTCATCAGGTCCCTCAAAATTAGTGGAGGGTACTGAAAAATCGAACTTCTCACAATCTTGGGGGTTTAAAGGTATGGAAAAGAAGCAATCTTTAATGACTATTAGCATAATGTGTAGATCACTAGGGATGGCAGGGATCCAGGGCAATCCCCTCAAGGGGGTTCCTTGTCTAATCATCCTCTCATTAATTTTTCTAAGATCTTGTAACATTCTCCATTTTCCTGAAGACTTTTTAATAACAAATATTGAGGTGTTCCATGGACTAGTAGAAGGGCATATATGTCCCAATTCTAGCTGTTCAGCTATGATGTCTTTGAGGGCTTGCAACTCAGCAGATGGAAGAGGCCACTGCTCCACCCATATTGGGGGTCCAGATCTCCATTGTATCGGAGGGACCTGGGGGGCAGTGGCCTCTAGGATTGGGGGTGTATCTTCCATTGGGTTAACGGCTCTCTCTTACTCATCTTTTCAAATTTAAGGTACTCCCTATAGTTTGGATGGGATGGGTAGTTGAGTTGTTGTTGATAATCTTCTTCATCAAGTAAAGCATCATGAAAGCCTCTATGATCGGTTGTAATGTAAGCACTTGCTTCTCCTAAAATATCTTGGCCCCACCGTTTGGCATTTAGCCCAGCCACTATAAGGGGTCAGACTTTGCCCGTAGTGCCATCTTATAGCCATTCTGTGGTCTTGTTGGATTGAAATGAAAAGGGGCAAGAGGACAATTTCATCATGGGGCTGTTTATCTTTTCATAATTCAAAGAGGGGCAGGAGTTGGCCAGTTGAGATAGGAATCCAGAATCAGAGCCAATTGAGCTCTCCTAGTATCTGTTGTAAACCAGTCAGGGAATAGGATTCTTGAATATGTAATTGAGGTTTCAAGGGGCGCATGCCCTCCAAGAATAGGTGAGAGCCCGAAATTATAAAGGGTGGGATGGTTTGGATCTTATCAGAGGATGTTTAGAGTTTTCCTTCTGAGAGATATCTTTGTAAAACCTTGTAAGCTTCAGTCAGTTGTGTTGTAGTTGGGGCCCCTACAATAATGTCATCTCTGTATATGTATAATTAAATGGCTATCAATTGTCTGACCAGTTGGAGATGTTTTACATAGTTTTGGCAGAAGCAGGGGCTGTTGGCCATTCCTTGTGGCAAGACTGTTCACTCGAAGCATTCATCAGGTCCCTCAAAATTAGTGGAGGGTACCGAAAAATCGAACTTCTCACAATCTTGGGGGTTTAAAGGTATGGAAAAGAAGCAATCTTTAATGACTATTAGCATAATGTGTAGATCACTAGGGATGGCAGGGATCCAGGGCAATCCCTCAAGGGGTTCCTTGTCTAATCATCCTCTCATTAATTTTTCTAAGATCTTGTAACATTCTCCATTTTCCTGAAGACTTTTTAATAACAAATATTGAGGTGTTCCATGGACTAGTAGAAGGGCATATATGTCCCAATTCTAGCTGTTCAGCTATGATGTCTTTGAGGGCTTGCAACTCAGCAGATGGAAGAGGCCACTGCTCCACCCATATTGGGGGTCCAGATCTCCATTGTATCGGAGGGACCTGGGGGGCAGTGGCCTCTAGGATTGGGGGTGTATCTTCCATTGGGTTAACGGCTCTCTCTTACTCATCTTTTCAAATTTAAGGTACTCCCTATAGTTTGGATGGGATGGGTAGTTGAGTTGTTGTTGATAATCTTCTTCATCAAGTAAAGCATCATGAAAGCCTCTATGATCGGTTGTAATGTAAGCACTTGCTTCTCCTAAAATATCTTGGCCCCACCGTTTGGCATTTAGCCCAGCCACTATAAGGGGTCAGACTTTGCCCGTAGTGCCATCAGCATCTTTCCAGGTGAGCCATTCTGTGGTCTTGTTGGATTGAGTCTGTCCTCTGACACCCAATACTTGAGGCCCTGGGACCACTTTCCAGTTAGGTGGGACTTCCTCTGCTCTTAGGACGGTATGATCGGCCCCCGTATCAATTAAACATCAGAACCTTTTCCCTTCTATATGGATATCCATTTTGGGTCTTAGGCCAGACACTATAGGCACAGTCCAGTGGGCTCTGGGTGGTCATGGGGCCTTGGTGGTTCTTATTAGCTTTGTAGGAGGCCGGTGAGAATTGCATTCGGGGAAAGGTTTTTCAAGGAGTTTTTCAATATGGTCAGGCAATATAAAGGGTCCCCCTTGAGGTGACAGGGCTGGGGGTTGCCCCTCATCTAGTTTAAAGGCTTGCTGTCTTTATCATATTTAGATTTGCAGTCTATTTTCCAGTGATATTCCTTTTTACATCGAGGGCATGGAATAGTAGGAGGTTTTCGGTTGGATGTTTTCTTATCTCTTTGGGGGCACTCTGTCTTAAAGTTCCCCAGTTGACCACAGTTAAAGCAGTGGCCTGATTTGGGTGAGACAGGGGGCACTTGGGATGAGGTCCTGCCTGTAGTCATTACGGTGGATGAGGCTTTAATCATTGCTTCAGAGAGAGCCTCAGTTTGAACCTGGAAAACATTGGTAATAGAGCGGGCTTGGTGAATTTGTGTGCCTATATCTTTAGAGCACACAATCCATCACTCAATGGAATGATCTTTTTGCCCTGTGCAGGCCAATTTATGGTCTGTATTCATTCCCTCCCAAACTAGCATTTTGAGGAACTGATCTCTTAAAGGCCCTGGAGGGGACTTTCTCTGTAGGCTCTTTTCTACACCATCTACAAAATTGGCCAATTTTTCATTATTCTTTTGTGTTACACCTGATATGGGGGGTTCAGTAGGGCCCTCAGCAAGTTTTTTCCAGGCAGCCAGACAGATAGACTGTACTTGGTCTTGATTAAGGGCTGGAATGGCAGCCTGCTATATACCAGTGTTCCACTGGTCTGCCGTTCCCAATAGCAGAATGACGGAATTGGCAGCCTGGTTTCTTTCTGCCTGAGCATGACATTCCTCTTTGAAGAAGGCACACCATTTGATATAAGTGTTACTGGGAAGTACTGTCTTACATAGTATCTTCCAATCTTGTGTGGTACAAGGTTGGTGGGCCAGCCCTTGGAGTATGGTTTCTGCCCATGGGGAGTTTGGGCCGTCCTCTGCTACCACTTTCTTGAGTTTCTTTAGATCATTGGCCTCCCATGGATACCAGTTGTTCAGTCTGTTTCCCTCCGGGTTAACGTTTACAGAAAAAACTTGGGTTGGGCCTGTGAAGGGTACTGAGGACCCCCAAGGGTCTTTGGGATAGGTCCTCCCTCTCCAAGGTGACTCCAGTTCCTTTCCTCCCCATGACATCCCTGTGATCCCTTCAAAGGGGGGTACAGTCCTCTGTCTTGAGGACTTGACCTCGAGTGACTGGGGGAACTCTCATCATTGCTAGTTTTATTTATGGCCCCACAAAGTGGACCATAGGTAAAAGTTTGGGGGAGAAATAGTAGCTTCTTTACAAGGAGACCTTGAGGATAGAGGGGGATGATATGAAGTAGAATTCCATGTCAGGTAAATCATCCATATAGCAGCTATCGGGAAAGCCCACACACATCAGTGGAGATATGAAGCAAGCATTGTGCTGCAAATTCAAGGAAACAACGGGCTACTCCCCACATCCTATATAGATACAGTTAAGGAAACAACTCTGCCTCTTTTAGTTTTGCTTCCAAATGTTCTGGCAAGAAGGAAACAGCTGGCTGTATACTCACTTCTCACCTTCAAATGTTCAAGTCCTTTTTTTTTCATGATGAACTTGACTAAAGTTTTATTGATTTTGTATCTTTTCAAAGAAACAGCTTTCTATTTCACTACCTTCTGTTCTGACCCTTAGAATTTTTTGCCTTCTATTAATTTTAGGTTTTGTTTGTTTGTTATTTTTCTCTCTAGATGATTTAGGTGAAAGAATATATTGTTTATTTATGATTTCTCTTGTTTCCTGAAAGTTTTATTGAATTTGCTCATCTCGATATGGGGGTTCAGTAGGGCCCTCAGCAAGTTTTTTCCAGGCAGCCAGACAGATAGACTGTACTTGGTCTTGATTAAGGGCTGGAATGGCAGCCTGCTATATACCAGTGTTCCACTGGTCTGCCGTTCCCAATAGCAGAATGACGGAATTGGCAGCCTGGTTTCTTTCTGCCTGAGCATGACATTCCTCTTTGAAGAAGGCACACCATTTGATATAAGTGTTACTGGGAAGTACTGTCTTACATAGTATCTTCCAATCTTGTGTGGTACAAGGTTGGTGGGCCACCCCTTTGGGAGTATGGTTGCTGCCCATGGGGAGTTTGGGCCGTCCTCTGCTACCACTTTCTTGAGTTTCTTTAGATCATTGGCCTCCCATGGATACCAGTTGTTCAGTCTGTTTCCCTCCGGGTTAACGTTTACAGAAAAAACTTGGGTTGGGCCTGTGAAGGGTACTGAGGACCCCCAAGGGTCTTTGGGATAGGTCCTCCCTCTCCAAGGTGACTCCAGTTCCTTTCCTCCCCATGACATCCCTGTGATCCCTTCAAAGGGGGGTACAGTCCTCTGTCTTGAGGACTTGACCTCGAGTGACTGGGGGAACTCTCATCATTGCTAGTTTTATTTATGGCCCCACAAAGTGGACCATTGGTAAAAGTTTGGGAGAGAAATAGTAGCTTCTTTACAAGGGAGACCTTGAGGATAGAGGGGGATGATATGAAGTAGAATTCCATGTCAGGTAAATCATCCATATAGCAGCTATCGGGAAAGCCCACACACATCAGTGGAGATATGAAGCAAGCATTGTGCTGCAAATTCAAGGAAACAACGGGCTACTCCCCACATCCTATATAGATACAGTTAAGGAAACAACTCTGCCTCTTTTAGTTTTGCTTCCAAATGTTCTGGCAAGAAGGAAACAGCTGGCTGTATACTCACTTCTCACCTTCAAATGTTCAAGTCCTTTTTTTTTCATGATGAACTTGACTAAAGTTTTATTGATTTTGTATCTTTTCAAAGAAACAGCTTTCTATTTCACTACCTTCTGTTCTGACCCTTAGAATTTTTTGCCTTCTATTAATTTTAGGTTTTGTTTGTTTGTTATTTTTCTCTCTAGATGATTTAGGTGAAAGAATATATTGTTTATTTATGATTTCTCTTGTTTCCTGATGCAAGCTTGCATTACAATTATCATAACTTCTCTTTAAGAAGTGTTTTTGCTGCATCCCATAGATTTTGGAATCCTGTATTTTCATTTTATTTTGTACATAAGATTTTTTATTTTTTCTTTGATTTTTTCAGTGATCCATTGGTTGTTTATGGATGTGGTTTAGTAGCATATTGTTAAACCTTCACATGTTCACGTTTCTTACATCTTTTTTTTTTTTGCTAATTGATTACAATCTTATACCACTGTGCTATGAAAAGATGCTTAATATGATTTCATTTTTCCTAAATTTAACAAGGGTCACCTGTGACCTGACATGTGATTAATACTGGAGAAAATTATATGCATACTTAAGAATGAGTATTCTGGCTTCCCCTGGTGGTCCAGTGGATAAGGACACCGCCTTGCAGTGCAAGCAGTGTCGGTTTGATCCTTAGCCTGGGAAGATCCCACGTGCTGGGGAGCGGCTGGACTGATGTGTCCGATTGCCAAGCCAGAGCTCTGGAGCGCATGCGCCCAGAGCCGGCGCTCTACAACGACAGACACCACTGTGATGGGAGGCCCACAGGAGCCAGAGAACAAAGACGGATGAAAATACAGAAATGAAGGACCAATAGAAGTGGCCCGCCCGCTCCCCTCCCTCCCCAACCCGACCCCACCCAAAATAAATAAATATATCTTAAAAAAAAAAAAAAAAAGAATGAGTATTCTGCTGCTTTTTCAGATGTAAAATTCTAAAGTTTCAGTTAAATCTAGCTGGTTTGATGTGTAATATAAGGTCTGTGTTTCCCTATGGCTATTCTTTTTATGATCTGTCTATTGGTAAATGTAAGGAATTAATGTCTCCTATCATTATTGTTAAACTGCTGATTTCTCCCTTTACATTTGTTAGTATTTGCCTAATATATTGGGTTCTCCCATGTCGGGTCCATGTATACTGACAACTGCTATGTGTTCTTGAATTATCTCCTTGATTTTACAGTGTCCTTCTTTGCCTCTTATACAGTGAAAGTCACTCAGTTGTGTCTAACACTTTGTAACCCTATGAACAAGCCATGGTATTCTCCAGGCAAGAATATGGGAGTGGACTGCATACCAGTCTCAAGGATATCTTCCTAACACAGGGATCTAAGTACAGGATCTTTTCATAGATTTTGGAATCCTGTATTTTCATTTTATTTTGTACATAAGATTTTTTATTTTTTCTTTGATTTTTTCAGTGATCCATTGGTTGTTTATGGATGTGGTTTAGTAGCATATTGTTAAACCTTCACATGTTCACGTTTCTTACATCTTTTTTTTTTTTGCTAATTGATTACAATCTTATACCACTGTGCTATGAAAAGATGCTTAATATGATTTCATTTTTCCTAAATTTAACAAGGGTCACCTGTGACCTGACATGTGATTAATACTGGAGAAAATTATATGCATACTTAAGAATGAGTATTCTGGCTTCCCCTGGTGGTCCAGTGGATAAGGACACCGCCTTGCAGTGCAAGCAGTGTCGGTTTGATCCTTAGCCTGGGAAGATCCCACGTGCTGGGGAGCGGCTGGACTGATGTGTCCGATTGCCAAGCCAGAGCTCTGGAGCGCATGCGCCCAGAGCCGGCGCTCTACAACGACAGACACCACTGTGATGGGAGGCCCACAGGAGCCAGAGAACAAAGACAGATGAAAATAGAGAAATGAAGGACCAATAGAAGTGGCCCGCCCGCTCCCCTCCCTCTTCAACCCCACCCAAAATAAATAAATAAATCTTAAAAAAAAAAAAAAGAATGAGTATTCTGCTGCTTTTTCAGATGTAAAATTCTAAAGTTTCAGTTAAATCTAGCTGGTTTGATGTGTAATATAAGGTCTGTGTTTCCCTATGGCTATTCTTTTTATGATCTGTCTATTGGTAAATGTAAGGAATTAATGTCTCCTATCATTATTGTTAAACTGCTGATTTCTCCCTTTACATTTGTTAGTATTTGCCTAATATATTGGGTTCTCCCATGTCGGGTCCATGTATACTGACAACTGCTATGTGTTCTTGAATTATCTCCTTGATTTTACAGTGTCCTTCTTTGCCTCTTATACAGTGAAAGTCACTCAGTTGTGTCTAACACTTTGTAACCCTATGAACAAGCCATGGTATTCTCCAGGCAAGAATATGGGAGTGGACTGCATACCAGTCTCAAGGATATCTTCCTAACACAGGGATCTAATACAGGTCTCCCACAGGATTCTTTAACATCTACAGAACTGGGGAAGTCCATGTCATTTATAAAAGCAATTCATTATTTACTTTTGTAAGTATATTTTCACATTTATATATATGTGTATCAATGTATATTATATACAAATTTAACTATATTATCGCATGTATTTTTTTTTTTTTTTTTTTTACAAAACAAGATCTTTTATTTTACAAAAATTACAAACAAATGACAAAAATAGAGACGGCTTCTCCGACTCGGGGACTCCCTCCCTCTGGGCGGCCGGGGTGGGAGCGGAGCCTCGGCTCAGGCCAGGGTCTGCAGCAGCAGGATCTTCTCGTTGACGCAGAACCTGTGCAGCACCAGCAGCAGGGGCTCCCCGCAGCGCGACACCTGCCGCTCCATGGCCAGCCGGAAGTCCTCCTTCACGCCCTTGGTGATGCCCCCGGTGACCGTGTGGTGCTTGATCAGCATTCCTTGATTGGGCAGCAGTTCCAGATGGATCTTCCCACCTTCCTGAGTTCTCAGGTAGGCGAACTCCTCCAGCATGTCGATATTGGTAACATAGTTGAAGAAATTCTCGTACTGGAAGTTTCCCTGCTGGCAGATCTTACTGATGGCTTTCAGGAAGAGGGCCTCTCCCCGCGGCCACTCCTGCTGCAGCAGCACGATCAGGTGGCCCAGCGCCAGGTCGTCCCTGCTGTCCGTGAAGGCTCTCAGCTTGAAACAAGCCAGCATTAAGTGCAGGCAGTAGGGCAGGATGGCCTTGCTGGTACAAGGTAGAAGCTTCAGATCTGAACCTTTTCTGAACTTGGGCTTTACTTTTGAGGGTTCCTCCTTGGACTTGGCTCCTTCCTGGATGGGGAGGACCATGTAGCACATCAAATCCAGGACTTTCTCACAGGTCATTCTGTACTCCCCCAGAGCAAAGTGGCAGGCGGCCAGCTGGATGAGCGCCCTCTGATGCTCCAAGGTGCCCTGTCCCGAGACCTGCGGCTGAGGAAGTGACCCCTGGAGAGCTGCCAAGTGGTGCAGGCTGGCGATGGCCTTCTTATACTGACCCTGGTAGATGATCATATCATTGAGGAAGATTCTCAACCAAAGCCAGGTCTCCGTCTTCCACGCCAAACAAATTCTCGTAAATTCCTTGTCCAGGAATTCTAGGGAGTAGAGCAGCTCCCAGCTCTCCCTGGCCAGCTTGAAGCTCTCCAACACCTCGATCGAGTTGGCAAGCTCTGCCTTGTTGACAACAATGTGACAGTTTCTTCCTTTGGCGGAGCAGTCTTCGTCGTCCGAACTCTGCATGGTTTTCTCTCTTCCCTCAGCTAGTTTCCTCTTTTTATGTATGTGTTTACTGCGGTCAATTTCCACGTCACCATACACATTCGATACGTCCTCCAGAAGAACCAGGGGAACGTGGCTTGGGGCGTTGGGACCTTGGAAGAGAGACGGCTGGATGCTGTTGACATACTGGAATGCATTCTTAAAGAAGACCAGCATAGTGGAATAAACCACTTGGTTCTTATATTTCGCGTGAGCTTCATTATCAAAATTGTTCATGTATCTGCAGAGATCCTTCATTCTATGCAAAATGTCACCATAGCTTCGTCTTCCTTTATCCATCTGCCAGTCACATCTCATTCCAACAACATTCAGAATCTTAAACAGCCTCTCCCAAGGGTCCACAATCTGGGATGACTTTTCCGTCAGCCCTTCTATTATGTACTTCTGAGAGCTGCGTTTGCTTGGTGACATTAGATCAGATGTTTCCTGGGTACCTTGATGCTGATTTTCTATCTGAGTAGACCTAGTGACATAATTGATATAAAACTCAGCGGCTTTGTTCAGGTATTTATACAGCAGATTGGCGGGCAACCGGACATCGTGGTTGTTAATTATCAGAGGAAGGACATCACACACGAACAATTTTCTAAAGCAGTTGACAGGGGATTCTTGCTCCTCAATCATCTCAGCCTCTAAGAGCGCCTCCCCAAGGCCAACCCCGTGCTGCGCCACGGTTTCGGGGAAACGTCTGAGCAGCAGCAGCAGCATCTCCGACCGCTCCAGGGTGTTGAAGCACTGCTCCGTCACCTTCAGTAACATTTCACACTGGACCCGCCCAGGAAGCGTTTCAAATAAATTTTGGTCTTACTTATTAAGAACTGGGTTTGCTTATCCTGTGAATCATTCCTCAGCGCTGAGGTGATGATGCTGATTTCTCTCCACACCACCGGCTGATCTGGGAAATTCACAAACATGTCGTAGAGCAGCCTGCCGGCGGTGGCCGTCCGCTCCGCGTTCCGCTCGATGGTGTACATCTCATACTGGATGTTGAAGTCGGCGGGGTAGAGGCTGCGCGCTGTGATCAGCCAAGCCTTGGCGGCCCACAGGTCCTGCTGCACCAGCTCGCGGGCCCGCTGCACCAGGAACTCGCAGTCGCCCTGGGCAGACATGATGCGGCCGGAGGCCGCGGCCCCTTCCGGCCGGGGGACGCCGCGGGCCTCCTGGCCGCCGACCCCGCCGCCGCCGCCGCCGGGGACGCTACTCCGCATGTATTATATATGTTACATGTTATACCAAATGTGGAGAGGACAACCTATAATTATATCATGTATATTATGTTTATATTATATCATGAACTATACATTAAATTATGTATTATGCATTATGTTTATATTATATTTTCCATAATATATGTGTAGTATACATAATATAAGAATGAGATTATATATATAACACAAATATAATCTTATCCATTTAATATATATATGTCCAAAATATATTATATATAGTAAACCATATTTCTAAAATTTATAAGCAATTCACTTTAATATATGTAAATATATAATATGGTATGTTAATATGATTAAAATATAATTTACAAATATAATAAACATAATTTACAAATATAATATACAATGTATACTGTGTGTATATTTGTTACATATGATTTATATATAGTGTATTATATTATCTATATCATTTATGTATGCAATATGACATATATATCATGTAGATAATATTTGTTAGATATAATTATATATATCAAACATATACTATTTTGATATAATGCAATATTATAATCTTATATGTATGATATAGCAAAGGTATACTATAATATATAATACACCTAATAAATATTTTCAAATATAAGACTAAGATACACAGTAATATATTTGATCTATACATAAATCATGATATATGTTTATATGATTCATATCATATAGATAATAAATAATATAATGGAAAAAGAATATAAGTACATATAGTATAATGCATATAATACAGAAAATATATGATATATTTCATATACGAAATGTGTGATATACATCAATATGTAGTGTGGAACATATATAATATGTTATATGAATATATAATATATAGATAACATATTATATAATATATGTATAATGAATAATGTATATAGATAACATATATAATAGACATAATATAATACATAAAATACAACATATATGTTGTGTGTCTATATCGCATATCATATTCATTAAAATGTCTACTTTACATGTAATATATGGTTCATAATATCTTCTTATGTATATACATACCATAAATATATTCTATATACTACATATATTCTATTATATACACATATCATTATATATATATACACTATATAATATATGTCATATATTATATAATGATATATATTATATATGCATATTTGTATACAATATGTACTGTATATATAAATGAATGAATACTATATATATTGTATGATTATAATACATTATAGATTATATACTTAATATATATACTATACACATAAAATATACTATTATATCTGTTATATAATAGATTATTATTATTATTATCATTACATATGACATACTGTTTATGATATACTATTATATACTATAATATATAAAATATTCTTATACATATTATATATATGATACACATTATAATATAACATTATAGTATAATATTGTATATTATATTACACTGTTCTGAGTAATATTATCATATATTAATACAATCTTAATATAGTATAATATTGCAATATATAATAATATATCATAATATTAAAATATTATATAACATTACATATCACGATATATATATCATATATATGGCAACATTAAATATATGTAATATAATATTCTACTAGAATAATGTATATTATATGATAATATCATAATATAACATTATATTAATATGACATCAATAAATAATTTGTAATTCAGGAGTATATTATTAAATATTATATAGGCTAGATTTCATATTATATGTGTATATATAATATATGTGATATATATCTCAACATATTTTATATATTTTAATATTGTGGTATGTAACATATATATTACATATCATATGTCATATTATACACATAATACATCATATGTGATATGATATATAGATAGATCAAATATACATGATATGTATATGCTATGTCTCATTTTCTTATATCATATATTATATGATGTGTATTCATTTCATTTTTGAAATTCATGTATATACATAATATATGCTATATACTATATATGAAAATCATTGTATATATTGTGATATAATAATATGAGATATATGATATGCATTTTAAATTAATAATTATATGAATATTAATAATTATATATATATTCATTTATCTCCATGCATGTAATACATTATAACATATAACATGTTTATATATTACATATATTATATATGTTTATATTACATGTGTTTCATATAGTATGTATAACATATTTTATATATTTTAATATTGTGGTATGTAACATATATATTACATATCATATGTCATATTATACACATAATACATCATATGTGATATGATATATAGATAGATCAAATATACATGATATGTATATGCTATGTCTCATTTTCTTATATCATATATTATATGATGTGTATTCATTTCATTTATGAAATTCATGAATATACATAATACATGCTATATACTATATATGCATATCATTGTATATATTGTGATATAATAATATGAGATATATGATATGCATTTTAAATTAATAATTATATGACTTTCAATCATTATATATTTATTCATTTATCTCCATGCATGTAATACATTATAACATATAAAATGTTTATATATTACATATATTATATATGTTTATATTACATGTGTTTCATATAGTATGTATAAAATATATTATATATATGAAAATTGCATATATAATATTACATACAGTATATATTACATATAATATAGTGTATATATTGCAATATATATAATATGTACAATACATATCACACATGTATATTTTATATATATTATACATTGCATATATGAACATAGACTGTATATATCCTAGTGTAAGTTATCTATACATAGATATATCTAGTGTATAACATGTATTCAATATATATATTCATATATGTATAAGTATATTTGTATTCATAATGTACATTCAATATATATATATTTATACATATTAATATATGGATGCATATTAAATGTATTTTTTCATATACCATATAATGAATACATCATATACTATGTATATACAATATTATATTAAACATAATACATATTATATATCATATATATAATCTTAAAAATATATATTTTTTTAAAGTGTAGTTGACTTATAATAATCAAGGTGTATTTCAAGGTGTTTAAGTTCTATGTATACACGTATATTATTTTTCAGATTCTTTTCCATTATCTGTTATTACAAGATATTGACTGCAGTTCCTTGTACTATATGGTATTTTTTTTGTTGCATACCTAATTTTTAAATTATAAATATAGCATTCTATTCTTTTTAAGCCAAATATGTGTAATCATGATGTCATATAGTTTTTCATTAGGCAAGAATTCATTAGCTTTCTAAAATATATATATTATATATACTAAAGCTATTCTGCTTTGTTTGATAAAACCTTGGGAAAGAATATCAGAAAAACAGAAAATGAGAGATAGATAACTTGGAAAACAAATTAAATAAATTGGGAGCATTGAATATGAAGTAGAAAAAGTGAAATGAACTAGATAAAAGCTAAAGATAATCATAGAGTCTGGTTGGTTTTAGACTTTTCTCTTCCAGAAATGTATGTGGAGCTTTTCATAAGACAACGATACTTGTACATTTGTGTTTTTCAAAATGTCCAAGATAATCTGATATGTTTCTGGATTTTAAAATATGACTACAGGTTTTTTTTATTAAATGGTAGTTTGGGTGATAGAGAATTCTATTATTTTTCTGTTGACAAATCATGAAACAATGACTAATGGAAATAATAGTTACATAGTCAGTTTATCAGTTTTATCAATCAGTAGCCAGACCAAAGCAAAAAAAGATTATTGCAATTGCATCCCGTAATAGGAGCATGATTAACCTAACAAAATAAAACCTAAGTATATATAGCAATTACATAAAATTTGAGGAGTCAAACGGAGTAATGTGGTAAGTGCACATACATGCACGTGTTGTCATCCAGTCAGCCAGTTTATACGTTTTGTTGGTATATTGAATCCATTTGCATTTAAAGTAAGTATTGATATGCATGATCTTTTTACCATATCTTTAATTATTTTGGGTTTATTTTCTGTAGGTCTTTTCCTTTTCTTACTTCCTTTCTAGAGAATTAACATTAGCATTTTTGTAAAGCTGGTTTTGAATTCTCTTAACATTTGCATGACTGAAAAGCTTTTGATTTCTCCATTAGATCTGAAGGAGACTCTTGCCAGGTAGAGTATTCTTGGTTGTAGTTTCTTCCCTTTCTCATTTCAAATATATTTGGCCATTCTCTTCTGGCTTGTAGAGTTTCTGTTGAGAAATTAGCTGACAATCTGATGGGACTTCCCTTGTATTTTTTCATTTTTTCCCTTGTTGCTTTCCATATTTTATCTTTGTCTTCACTGTTTTTACAGTTTGATTAACTATGTGCCTTGACATGTTTTATCTTGCCTGGGACTTCCATGTTAGGGAAGTTTTCAACTATTATCTCTTCAAATATTTTCTCAGATCCTTTCTTTCTTTGCCTCCTGCAACCCTTAAAATGTGAATGTTGGTGTGTTTAATGTTGTCCCAGAGGTCTCTTAGGTTGTTTATATCTATCTATCTATCTATATTTCATTGTATATTCTGTTCTATGACAATGATTTCCACCATTCTGTCCTCCAGGCCATTTATCCATTTCTCTGTCTCAATTATTCTGCTATTCATTCTTTCTAGTGTATTATTCATCTCTGTTTGTTTGTTTTTTAGTTTTTCTAGATCTTTTTAGTTTTGCTAGATCTTTGCAACCATTTCTTGCATATTCTGCATTGTTTTCCTGAGATCCTAGATCATCATCACTATCATTATTCTGAATTCTTTTTCTGGAAGGTTGTCTATTTCCACTTCATTCAGTTGTTTGTCTGGGGTTTTATCTTGTCTATTTGGGACATAACTTGCTATTTTTTCATTCTGATATACATTCTGTAATGTGTTTTCTTTGTTGATTCTTTTGTCTGACATCTGATAGAGGAGGCTAAGAGGCTCGTGTAAACTTACTAATGGGAGGGACTGTCAGTGAGAAAAACCAGGTCTTACTTTAGTGAGCAGGGTCTTGCTCAGTAAATTTATAATCCAATTATTTGCTGATGGTGGAGTTACACTCTCTCCCTATTAGTTGTTTGGCCTGAGGCAATCTGGCTCTGGTGTCTGGAATGCATTTCAAATGTATTTCCAATATCTGCCATTTGTGTTCTCCTCTTCTCATAACTGCTGGTTTTCATATCATATTTGTATATGAATTACTTTTTACCTTTTTTAATACTTGGATCTTAAGATGACTGAAAAGCTTTTGATTTCTCCATTAGATCTGAAGGAGACTCTTGCCAGGTAGAGTATTCTTGGTTGTAGTTTCTTCCCTTTCTCATTTCAAATATATTTGGCCATTCTCTTCTGGCTTGTAGAGTTTCTGTTGAGAAATTAGCTGACAATCTGATGGGATTTCCCCTTGTATTTTTTCATTTTTTCCCTTGTTGCTTTCCATATTTTATCTTTGTCTTCACTGTTTTTACAGTTTGATTAACTATGTGCCTTGACATGTTTTATCTTGCCTGGGACTTCCATGTTAGGGAAGTTTTCAACTATTATCTCTTCAAATATTTTCTCAGATCCTTTCTTTCTTTGCCTCCTGCAACCCTTAAAATGTGAATGTTGGTGTGTTTAATGTTGTCCCAGAGGTCTCTTAGGTTGTTTATATCTATCTATCTATCTATATTTCATTGTATATTCTGTTCTATGACAATGATTTCCACCATTCTGTCCTCCAGGCCATTTATCCATTTCTCTGTCTCAATTATTCTGCTATTCATTCTTTCTAGTGTATTATTCATCTCTGTTTGTTTGTTTTTTAGTTTTTCTAGATCTTTTTAGTTTTGCTAGATCTTTGCAACCATTTCTTGCATATTCTGCATTGTTTTCCTGAGATCCTAGATCATCATCACTATCATTATTCTGAATTCTTTTTCTGGAAGGTTGTCTATTTCCACTTCATTCAGTTGTTTGTCTGGGGTTTTATCTTGTCTATTTGGGACATAACTTGCTATTTTTTCATTCTGATATACATTCTGTAATGTGTTTTCTTTGTTGATTCTTTTGTCTGACATCTGATAGAGGAGGCTAAGAGGCTCGTGTAAACTTACTAATGGGAGGGACTGTCAGTGAGAAAAACCAGGTCTTACTTTAGTGAGCAGGGTCTTGCTCAGTAAATTTATAATCCAATTATTTGCTGATGGTGGAGTTACACTCTCTCCCTATTAGTTGTTTGGCCTGAGGCAATCTGGCTCTGGTGTCTGGAATGCATTTCAAATGTATTTCCAATATCTGCCATTTGTGTTCTCCTCTTCTCATAACTGCTGGTTTTCATATCATATTTGTATATGAATTACTTTTTACCTTTGTTGGTTTTTTTGCCAATACTGTGAGGTTTTCCATTTCTAAATTTCCTGTTTCTCATTGTGACCTTTTCTCTTCTGTTTAGAAGAGTTTGTTAAGCATTTGTTGCAAAGATGGTCTAATGATGCTGGATTATCTTAGTTTTGGCTTATCTGTAAAACTTTTTATTTTTCTCAAATGGGAATGAGATCCTTGTTGTGTTGAGTATTCTTGATTGTAGTTTCTTTCCTTTTATCATGTTGAATATATCATTCTACTCCCTTCTGTCCTGCAAAGTTTCTGCTGGTAAATAAGTCGATGACTTTATGAGAGTTCTCCTGTATGATATGTTTCTTTTCCTTATGCTTTTAGTATTTTTTGTTTTGTAATTTTTGTTACTTTGATTACCGTGTCCTAACCTGTTCTGAAAAGATATAGTACTATTTATCTCTGTCCTTTAGTTCTTCTAGATCTTTGTTAAACATTCCTTGCATCTTCTTGATCCCTGAATCCATTTTTTTTCTTGAGATCTTCACTATCATTATATAAAATTTTTATTTTTCTGAGAGGTTGTCTATCTCCACTTCAATCAATTGTTTTCCTTCAATTTTACCTTGTTCATTCATCTCAGGCACATTCCGCAGTCATCTCATTTTATCTCATGTTCTATGATTTCTGTTTCTGTTCCACAGCCTGCAGGATTGTAGTTTTTTCTTGTTTCTGCTATCTGTCCTCTGATGGATGAGGCTGTCTAAGAGGCTTGGATAAACTTCTGTAGAGAGTGTCTGATTCTCACCTACTGGTTGGTGGAACTAGGTCATGTTCCTCTCATAAGTAGGGCTGTGCTCCAGAAGACTTTAAGCAGTTTGGTTTGACTGTATTTCTGGCTTTCTGTTTGCTTGGTCTGAGGAATCCTAGCTCTAGAGCCTACAGGATGTAAGGTGGGACTAATGTGGCTTCTGGATGATTCAGATCAATGAGTACTCCCCAGAATCTCCACTGTTAATGACCCACTACCATGAGACACAGCAGCCTCCTGCCTCAACAGGAGACCCTCTAGTAATATAGCAGGTGGGTCTAGGTTTGAGATTGGTCTAGCCCAATCTTAACGGTCTAGCCCAATCTTAATGAGGCAGCTTCCCCTTAACCTCCATGGGAGCGGGTGTGAACACAACATTATGTGCATCCTCCTAGAGTGGAGTTTCTCCTCCCAGTCCTGTGGAATTCCTGTGATCGACCCCCACCGGCTATTGAACTTAGGTTTCTGGGGGTACCCTCTATTGCCACACCATTAGGATGGTAAGCCAGATGTGGGACTCAGGACCTTGATTCTTTTGGCAGAACTTCTGTGGTACTATTGTTTTCCAGTTTGTCTGTCTCCCACACAGTGGGTGTGGGATTTGATTTTATAATAATGGAGTCCCTCCTACAGTTTCATTGCAGCTTCCTCTTTGATTTCGGATATAGGGTATGTTTTCTGGTACATTCTAGCTTTTTTATTTTTTTATTTTTTGTCAATGATTGTTCAGCAGTCAGTTTTGATTTTGTTGTTTACATAAAAAAGAGTGAGCTCATGGTCCTTCTATTTTGCCATTGAGCTAATCTTCTTACACACAGTTTCAATTACAGCACCTTTGGAGGATAGTTTGAAATCTAAGAATGTGATACCTCTAACTTTGTTCTTTGTTTTCAACACTATTTTCTCTTCAAGGTTTACTGTATTTTCATGCAAATATTAGAATTACCCATTCTAGTTCTGTGAGCATATACTAGGGATTTTGATAAAGATTTCATTTAATTTGTATTTTATCTTTGGGAGTATGATCATTTTAATGATATTCTTTCAATTCATGAATACAGTGTATCTTTCTATTTGTTTGCATTTTCTTCAATATCTTTCATCAGTGTCTTGTAGTTTTCCGAGTATAGGTCTTTTACTTCCTTAGTTAAATTTACCTTCCTTTATGCTTACATGATTTTCTTCTGATTGTTTGCTTATTTTGAAATACAACAGGATGTAAGGTGGGACTAATGTGGCTTCTGGATGATTCAGATCAATGAGTACTCCCCAGAATCTCCACTGTTAATGACCCACTACCATGAGACACAGCAGCCTCCTGCCTCAACAGGAGACCCTCTAGTAATATAGCAGGTGGGTCTAGGTTTGAGATTGGTCTAGCCCAATCTTAACGGTCTAGCCCAATCTTAATGAGGCAGCTTCCCCTTAACCTCCATGGGAGCGGTGTGAACACAACATTATGTGCATCCTCCTAGAGTGGAGTTTCTCCTCCCAGTCCTGTGGAATTCCTGTGATCGACCCCCACCGGCTATTGAACTTAGGTTTCTGGGGGTACCCTCTATTGCCACACCATTAGGATGGTAAGCCAGATGTGGGACTCAGGACCTTGATTCTTTTGGCAGAACTTCTGTGGTACTATTGTTTTCCAGTTTGTCTGTCTCCCACACAGTGGGTGTGGGATTTGATTTTATAATAATGGAGTCCCTCCTACAGTTTCATTGCAGCTTCCTCTTTGATTTCGGATATAGGGTATGTTTTCTGGTACATTCTAGCTTTTTTATTTTTTTATTTTTTGTCAATGATTGTTCAGCAGTCAGTTTTGATTTTGTTGTTTACATAAAAAAGAGTGAGCTCATGGTCCTTCTATTTTGCCATTGAGCTAATCTTCTTACACACAGTTTCAATTACAGCACCTTTGGAGGATAGTTTGAAATCTAAGAATGTGATACCTCTAACTTTGTTCTTTGTTTTCAACACTATTTTCTCTTCAAGGTTTACTGTATTTTCATGCAAATATTAGAATTACCCATTCTAGTTCTGTGAGCATATACTAGGGATTTTGATAAAGATTTCATTTAATTTGTATTTTATCTTTGGGAGTATGATCATTTTAATGATATTCTTTCAATTCATGAATACAGTGTATCTTTCTATTTGTTTGCATTTTCTTCAATATCTTTCATCAGTGTCTTGTAGTTTTCCGAGTATAGGTCTTTTTACTTCCTTAGTTAAATTTACTCCTATATGCCTTGTTATTTTTGATCTTTTTATACATGAGATTGCTTTCAGTTTTTCTTTCTGATTGTTTGCTGCTATTGTATAGAAATACAACAGGTTGTGTATTAATTTTGCAGCCTGCAATTTAATTTGCTGGTTTTAGCAGTTATTTAGTAACATTTTAAAATTTTTTTCTATATGTTATAGTCTATAATCTGCCATCAATGACAGTTTTACTTTTTCCTTTCCATTTCAGATTCCTTTTATATATTTTTCTCTCTCCTCTCTCTCACTGTCTTTCTTTTTTTTTTTTTTTTTTTCTGTTCTGATTCTTACAGCAAGGACTTACAATACTATAGTTAAATAACAGTGGCAAGAGGGCATTCTTCTCTTGTTCTTGATCTTAAGAGAAAAATGTTTTTAGGGTCTTGTCATTGAGCATGGTATTAACTGTGGGTTTATCATATATAACTTTAATTATATTGAAGAATCTTTCCTTTGTATCCACATTGCTTAGAATTTAATCACAAATGAAAGTCAAATTCATCAAAAGCTTCTATTCAGATGATCACATGATAGGATTTTTATTTTTCAATTTGTTAGCTTGAATTATTACATTGAAAGATTCATGAATACTGAATCATCTTTGCATCCTTGAAATAGATAATTGGATAGATCCCTCTTGATCATAGTGTATGATCCTTTTAATATATTGCTAAATTGATTTCACTAATACTTTAAGGATGATTTTTGTGTCTATGTTAATCTGTAATATTGGTTTGTAATATTATTTTTTTGTGGTGTCTTTCCCTGGTTTGGGTATCAGAGTGATTCTGGAATCCTAGAATGCTTTTGGAAGTGTTCTTCTGAAATTTTTTGAAATAGTCTGAGAGTGAAGCTGTTGACTATTTAGATGTTTCATAAAATTCACCTTGACGTTATTTCGCCCTGGATTTTGGTTTATCATTCTGTATTTTTGTCTGGAACATATCATCTATTATATTTAAAGTAATTATTTATACATATGTACTTATTGTCATTTGTTGCTTGTTATCTGTTTGCATTTATAACTTTTTTTTTATCCTCTTTCTCTCTTCCCTTATTTATTTTCATATGTTTTTCTTGCATCTTCTACAGGTTTTTGACTAGTTGTTATCAAAAGCTCATATATAACAACATTTATATGTACTAGTGATTATTTTTGATCTTTTTATACATGAGATTGCTTTCAGTTTTTCTTTCTGATTGTTTGCTGCTATTGTATAGAAATACAACAGGTTGTGTATTAATTTTGCAGCCTGCAATTTAATTTGCTGGTTTTAGCAGTTATTTAGTAACATTTTAAAATTTTTTTCTATATGTTATAGTCTATAATCTGCCATCAATGACAGTTTTACTTTTTCCTTTCCATTTCAGATTCCTTTTATATATTTTTCTCTCTCCTCTCTCTCACTGTCTTTCTTTTTTTTTTTTTTTCTGTTCTGATTCTTACAGCAAGGACTTACAATACTATAGTTAAATAACAGTGGCAAGAGGGCATTCTTCTCTTGTTCTTGATCTTAAGAGAAAAATGTTTTTAGGGTCTTGTCATTGAGCATGGTATTAACTGTGGGTTTATCATATATAACTTTAATTATATTGAAGAATCTTTCCTTTGTATCCACATTGCTTAGAATTTAATCACAAATGAAAGTCAAATTCATCAAAAGCTTCTATTCAGATGATCACATGATAGGATTTTTATTTTTCAATTTGTTAGCTTGAATTATTACATTGAAAGATTCATGAATACTGAATCATCTTTGCATCCTTGAAATAGATAATTGGATAGATCCTCTTGATCATAGTGTATGATCCTTTTAATATATTGCTAAATTGATTTCACTAATACTTTAAGGATGATTTTTGTGTCTATGTTAATCTGTAATATTGGTTTGTAATATTATTTTTTTGTGGTGTCTTTCCCTGGTTTGGGTATCAGAGTGATTCTGGAATCCTAGAATGCTTTTGGAAGTGTTCTTCTGAAATTTTTTGAAATAGTCTGAGAGTGAAGCTGTTGACTATTTAGATGTTTCATAAAATTCACCTTGACGTTATTTCGCCCTGGATTTTGGTTTATCATTCTGTATTTTTGTCTGGAACATATCATCTATTATATTTAAAGTAATTATTTATACATATGTACTTATTGTCATTTGTTGCTTGTTATCTGTTTGCATTTATAACTTTTTTTTTATCCTCTCTTCTTTTTCTCTCTTCCCCTATGATTTGATGGCTATCTATCATGTTTGGATTCCTTTCTTACCTGTGCATCTTCTACAGGTTTTTGACTAGTTGTTATCAAAAGCTCATATATAACAACATTTATATGTACTAGTGATTATTTTAAGTTGATCATCTATTTAAACACATTTAACTCTAGCAATTCTGCATTTTTATTCCCCTCCAGTAATAATTAATATTTTGAATAAGATTTCATATCTTTTTGCTTTGTGTATCTTTTAACCACTTATTGAGGATAGAGATGATTTTACTGCATTGATTTTAACCTCCTTCTGGCTAACTTTAGGAGACATCCCTGGTGGTTCAGTGGTAAAGAGTCTGCCTACCAATAAAGGAGATCCAGGAGATGCAGGTTTGATCCCTGGGTCAGGAAGATTCCCTTGAATACTAAATAGTAACCCACTCCAACATTCTTTCCTGGAAAATTCCATAGGCAGAGGGACCTGGCAAGTTATAATCCATGGGTTTCCAAAGAGTGAGACCTGACTGGGGAATAGAGCATGCACACACGCTAGCTTTACACATGATTAATCTACTATATTTACTGTATATTTGACTTTACTGATGAGGCTTTTCTATCATACTTTTTTTTTTTTTTTTTTTACTTCTAGTTGTTATCTCTTCTGTCTAGAGAAGTATCCTTAACATTCATTTTACAACTGGTTTAGTGGTACTGAATTATTCTAGCCTTTTCTTATCTATAAAACCCTTTTAATCTGAATTAAAGTCTTTCTGGATAAAGTATTGTGGTCTGCAGGTTTCTTTTCCTTCATCACTTTGAATATATTGTGCTCACTTCTGGCTTTTAAAGTTTCTGCTGAAGATCCAGTGATGGACTTATGGTGATTACCTTGTACATAACTAGTCATTTTTCTCTTGTTGCTATTGATATTTTCTCTTCAACTTTAATTTTTACCATTTTAATAATAATGTGTACAGTAAGATATATATATATATATAAATTTTAGGTATAGCCAGCAAAGGTATTATTTCAAGTTTACAAAGCATAAAAGGAGAAAAATAGATTTGATAAATAGAAAGATAAAGAAAAATTTACCCAAGCATAGCAAAGGAAAAAAAAAAAAAACTAGGAAAAAATGTCTAAATATATTAAACACAATGAATGCTAGCATAAAAAGCCTGTTATAATACAATCCCTTGAATTGGATTTCTTAAATTTCAGCCATCTGCTGCTACATGGGTTAGTTCTTCAACAAAAATTTACAATACCCTTACAAATAAAATAGGGAAAATGGGCAAGATAGCCAACTATAAACAAAAGAAGACTGGTGTATCAATATTCATACCAGACAAAATAGAAATTTAAGA
Source organism: Tragulus kanchil (assembly GCA_022376925.1). Taxonomy (NCBI): domain Eukaryota; kingdom Metazoa; phylum Chordata; class Mammalia; order Artiodactyla; family Tragulidae; genus Tragulus; species Tragulus kanchil. The sequence continues at coordinate 52,097,544 of JAIOJX010000027.1, read as the reverse complement.
AAACAATAATAGTTATGAAGGGTGTGTATGTGTGTGCTCAGTTGTTTCTGACTCTTTGTGACCCTACAGACTGTAACCCACCAGGCTCCTTTGTCCATAGGATTCTCCATGCAAGAATACAGGAGTGGATTCCCATACTTTCCTCCAAGGAATTTTCTAAACCCACGGATCAAGCCCTCGTCTCCCACATTTCAGGGGAATTCTTTACCATCTGAATCACCAGGAAAGCCTGCGAATAGTGGAGTGGGTAGTTTATTCCTTCTCCAGGGCATCTTCCTAGCTCAGGTCTTGAACTAGGGTCTCCTGCATTGTAGGAGTAGTCTTTGCCAGCTGAACTATCAGGAAAACCCTATAAAGGATGACATGGCAACAACAAGTAAAGCAATGAATTTTAATTAAATAGCTATTTAATAAACAGTTTAGCCTTATCACCAATCATAATGAGACACTTCACTTGATAGTACAGCTTAACCATCTTCAGGATATCGTCTTCAGGAGAACACTGATGACTATCTCAGCTCTCTTTCTCATGCTGTTTAAATGCTTCAAACTTTGAGTTTGCATTTTTTAGAAAGTACAGATTCATCCATATCACAAATTCCTTTATAAATATTTTTATAGTGAAATATTTAAACAGCTTGTCACAATAGGTTAATGAGTCCATTGTACTAAGATGTTAAATGACTGAAATGCAGTCTTCCATTGTTAATGTCTGCCCTAGTCACAGAAACACCTCATGAAAGAACAGAAATAATTGGAAAAGCAAAAGAGAAAATAATGCTTTTGATATCCCTTTTTATGGTGATAATTCTTGACAGGCTAGTCATTTGATCACTAAATGAATTCCTAAAGGGGAAGGATATTGAATCTCTTTTTCTCTTTCCACATGTTGCTGTCTTTGTTGTTCATATAATCCTCATATATAAAATGAAATTTGGATTAAATATAATAACCTACAAAGAAGGTATCACAATAAAGCTATTTAATTTCTTTTTGCTAACACTCTATTTACCTGTCTACAACTCTTGAGTGAAGGTAAAACATAGAATCATTTCCAGGAATAGTAAAAATCTTTTTCCCCTTTATACTATCACAACACTCAAATATGATTTAGATGTAAATATAGCATATTCCAAATATTAACTTCAGGATGGTATACAGACATACTGCTCTCTGAGAATACAAACTTCAGATATACACTTGAAGGCACACATTTCATCCTTAGTATCTGATTGCTACAATACCTATAACTCTACACTGCAAAAACGGAGAAAACTCAGATACCATAATATGTCTCCAGCAGACAGGTTTTTTTTATTGACATTCTTGGGGCACATCCAAAACGCGGACTTCACAAATTGCTTTTAGGCTTTAGGAGGTATTCTCCTTTTTTTTTTTTTTTTTATTCTTTCCTCTTCCCAGCCTCTGCAGTGACTCAGTGGTAAATAATCCGGCTCTAGTGCAGGAGATGTGTGTTTGATCCCTTGCTTGGGAAGGTCCCCTGGATCAGGAAAACCCTATAAAGGATGACATGGCAACAACAAGTAAAGCAATGAATTTTAATTAAATAGCTATTTAATAAACAGTTTAGCCTTATCACCAATCATAATGAGACACTTCACTTGATAGTACAGCTTAACCATCTTCAGGATATCGTCTTCAGGAGAACACTGATGACTATCTCAGCTCTCTTTCTCATGCTGTTTAAATGCTTCAAACTTTGAGTTTGCATTTTTTAGAAAGTACAGATTCATCCATATCACAAATTCCTTTATAAATATTTTTATAGTGAAATATTTAAACAGCTTGTCACAATAGGTTAATGAGTCCATTGTACTAAGATGTTAAATGACTGAAATGCAGTCTTCCATTGTTAATGTCTGCCCTAGTCACAGAAACACCTCATGAAAGAACAGAAATAATTGGAAAAGCAAAAGAGAAAATAATGCTTTTGATATCCCTTTTTATGGTGATAATTCTTGACAGGCTAGTCATTTGATCACTAAATGAATTCCTAAAGGGGAAGGATATTGAATCTCTTTTTCTCTTTCCACATGTTGCTGTCTTTGTTGTTCATATAATCCTCATATATAAAATGAAATTTGGATTAAATATAATAACCTACAAAGAAGGTATCACAATAAAGCTATTTAATTTCTTTTTGCTAACACTCTATTTACCTGTCTACAACTCTTGAGTGAAGGTAAAACATAGAATCATTTCCAGGAATAGTAAAAATCTTTTTCCCCTTTATACTATCACAACACTCAAATATGATTTAGATGTAAATATAGCATATTCCAAATATTAACTTCAGGATGGTATACAGACATACTGCTCTCTGAGAATACAAACTTCAGATATACACTTGAAGGCACACATTTCATCCTTAGTATCTGATTGCTACAATACCTATAACTCTACACTGCAAAAACGGAGAAAACTCAGATACCATAATATGTCTCCAGCAGACAGGTTTTTTTTATTGACATTCTTGGGGCACATCCAAAACGCGGACTTCACAAATTGCTTTTAGGCTTTAGGAGGTATTCTCCTTTTTTTTTTTTTTTTTTATTCTTTCCTCTTCCCAGCCTCTGCAGTGACTCAGTGGTAAATAATCCGGCTCTAGTGCAGGAGATGTGTGTTTGATCCCTAGCTTGGGAAGATCCCCTGGAGTAGTAAATAGCAACCCATTCCAGTATTCCTGCCAGGAAAATCCCATGGACAGAGGAGCTTGGCAGGCTACTATCCATGGGGTTCCAAAGAGTTGAAAGCAACTGAGCACACATACTAACCCTTTTTTGTTGTCGATTTTACCTCCTCTTCTATCCTGTTTTTCACTTCTACTTATTCTACCTGAATATATGTTTTCATTTTTCCCTACCTAGACTACAATAACAGTCCCTCAACTGGCCTCTCCTGTACTCTTTACTTTCTACAACATGTGCTTTACAGTACAGATAGTGGTATTTGTAGTGTGCAAATATTACCATATCACTACTTGCAAATTTAAGTAGATTTTTAAAGTCAAATGTGCTAACAATAGAACAAAGTTTTTGAATCTGTTCCAAATTCTAATGCTTTAACATCCCTAGTTTTTCTCCTGACTCTGTCATAAATGTATTTTCTTCCTTAGTCACATCAATTTACGAAGTGTTCTATAGAAATATTGGTGCCTTTCATCTTTATATATCTTTGAGAAAGTGTGGAGGACCTGTCAGTGTCACAAGTAGGAGGTTTTCAATCAGCCTCTAGACTGGTGCTAAATTAGAAACCTGACTCCTTAGATAGCAGTTTTTATAGTATGCAAATAGACCTTCTCTCAGGGAAAGACTGGGAAACAGCCACTTATTTATTTATTTATTTATTTATTTATTTATTTATTTATTTTTATTCTTTTTTGCTCCCTCTGTATTGAGTCCTGGAGCAATAGCCACTGTGAGTACTCTCAAGTTCTTTAAGAATTATTTCTTTTTTTCTGTAGTCTGTGAGTCTCGTGGACACAAACCTCCAATAGCTCAGATGGTAAATAATTTGCTTGCAAGGTAGGAGACCTGAGCTACATCCCTGCGTTGAGAGGATCCCCTGGATAAGGAAATGGCAATGCCCTGAAGAATTCTTGCCTGGAGAATTCCACGGACAGAGGAGCCCGGTGGTCTATAGTCAATTGAATCACAAAGAGTCAGACACAACTGAGTGACTATCACTTGTGAGTCTCATGGACACAAACCCTGTTGGATTTCTGAACAAGGTGTTTCAGCGACAAGTCCACTATATAAAGATCTTAAAAGTTAGAGCAGTGGGTGTTAGACCCAAGACCTTTAAACTCCTCGGAAAGAAGCCAAATATTGTAAATAACCTACCAGTCACGGGGTTTATGAAAGTGTGTTTCACATAAGCCATTTCAATGTGGAGATTTTCTCATGCACCTGATATGTAGGAGTTGTTCAGTAGTTTGGGTATTTCCTTCAGAGACAAGTGTGTTCTGTGTAGCTGTAGACTGGGCGTATCCTTGGGAGGAGATAAATTCAGGAAACTCCTGTTTCCATCTCGGAGTGGAATTCTGAGAATGTATATTACACATGATATCCTGTACTCTTTACTTTCTACAACATGTGCTTTACAGTACAAATTTATTACCATATCACTACTTGCAAATTTAAGTAGATTTTTAAAGTCAAATGTGCTAACAATAGAACAAAGTTTTGAATCTGTTCCAAATTCTAATGCTTTAACATCCCTAGTTTTTCTCCTGACTCTGTCATAAATGTATTTTCTTCCTTAGTCACATCAATTTACGAAGTGTTCTATAGAAATATTGGTGCCTTTCATCTTTATATATCTTTGAGAAAGTGTGGAGGACCTGTCAGTGTCACAAGTAGGAGGTTTTCAATCAGCCTCTAGACTGGTGCTAAATTAGAAACCTGACTCCTTAGATAGCAGTTTTTATAGTATGCAAATAGACCTTCTCTCAGGGAAAGACTGGGAAACAGCCACTTATTTATTTATTTATTTATTTATTTATTTATTTATTTATTTTTATTCTTTTTTGCTCCCTCTGTATTGAGTCCTGGAGCAATAGCCACTGTGAGTACTCTCAAGTTCTTTAAGAATTATTTCTTTTTTTCTGTAGTCTGTGAGTCTCGTGGACACAAACCTCCAATAGCTCAGATGGTAAATAATTTGCTTGCAAGGTAGGAGACCTGAGCTACATCCCTGCGTTGAGAGGATCCCCTGGATAAGGAAATGGCAATGCCCTGAAGAATTCTTGCCTGGAGAATTCCACGGACAGAGGAGCCCGGTGGTCTATAGTCAATTGAATCACAAAGAGTCAGACACAACTGAGTGACTATCACTTGTGAGTCTCATGGACACAAACCCTGTTGGATTTCTGAACAAGGTGTTTCAGCGACAAGTCCACTATATAAAGATCTTAAAAGTTAGAGCAGTGGGTGTTAGACCCAAGACCTTTAAACTCCTCGGAAAGAAGCCAAATATTGTAAATAACCTACCAGTCACGGGGTTTATGAAAGTGTGTTTCACATAAGCCATTTCAATGTGGAGATTTTCTCATGCACCTGATATGTAGGAGTTGTTCAGTAGTTTGGGTATTTCCTTCAGAGACAAGTGTGTTCTGTGTAGCTGTAGACTGGGCGTATCCTTGGGAGGAGATAAATTCAGGAAACTCCTGTTTCCATCTCGGAGTGGAATTCTGAGAATGTATATTACACATGATATCAGAAAAATAACCTTTAAATTTAAGCTCTGTCAGTTACAACTCTAGTGGACATAAACAATTTTCATCTCCCCCTTAAGATTCATTTTTTTTATCACTGTAATACAAAGTTAACAGTAGTTTCAATTTAATGTTGTTCAGTTGCTATGTAGTGTTTGCCTCTTTACGACCTCATGGAGTGTAGCATGTGAGACTCTTCTGTCATTTGCTATCTCCTGGAGTTTGCTCAAATCATAACCATTCAATCCATGACACTATGTAACCATCTTATCTTCTGCTTCAACTTCTCCTTTTGCCTTCAGAATTTCCCAATATCAGGATCTTGTCCAATGAGTTGAGTCTTCTCATCAAGTGTTAAAACTATTGGAGCTTCAGCTCCAGCAATAGTTCTTTCAGTGCATATTCAGGGTTGATTTCCTTTAGGATTGACTGGTTTGAACTCCTTGCAGTGCAATGGACTCTCAAGAGTTTTCTTCAGCACCAAATTTTAAAGCATCAATTCTTTGGCACGCAGTTGATTTTATAATCCACCTCTCACATCTGTACATAATTACTGGAAAAACCATAGCTTTGACTATACAGATTTTTATGAGCAAAGTGATGTATATGCTTGACTTTGATAAGATGGTCTTCCCAGGTGGCTCAATAGTAAAAGAATATGCCTGCCGATGCAGGAACCACAGGAGATGTGTGTTCAACTTCTGCTTCTGGAAGATGCCTTGGATAAGGAACTGACAACATACTCCAGTATTCCTGCTTGAGAAATCCCTTGACAGAAGATCATAGTCTGTGGGATCAAGTCTATAGGATTGCAAAGAGTGAAACATGACTAAACAACTAAGCACATGCACGATGAGATTTGTCATAGCTTTCTTTCCTGTTAGCAGATGTCTTTTAATTTCATGACTGCAGTCACCATCTGCAGTGATTTGAGAGCCTAAGAAAAGAAAATATCTGCATCTGCTTCCACTTTTTCCCCTTCTATCTTTCATAAAGTGATGGGATTGATGCCATGGTCTTAGATTTTTTTTTTTTTAATGTTGGATTTCAATCAAGCTTTTTCATTTTCCTTTATCACCCTCATCAAGAGACTATTTAGATCCTGTTTATTTTTTCCATTAGCGTGATATCTACTTAACTGAGGTTATAGAATAATTGAAAATTTTGTTGTAAACATTTAACTTATCATATTTAATATATTAATATTATAATTATTAATATTATCATTGATGATTATAATATGAATAATAATGTCATTTAATGCTGCTTTGATCCAATATTAAGGCCTTGGTTAGAAACTTAACAGTTTGCCTTCTTGATCAGCTTCCCCAAGTTTTCATGCCCTAGGACCACAAGGCACTTTGCTTAATTATCCTGATGCCAGAAGCCAGAGAACTAGAATTTCCCAATATCAGGATCTTGTCCAATGAGTTGAGTCTTCTCATCAAGTGTTAAAACTATTGGAGCTTCAGCTCCAGCAATAGTTCTTTCAGTGCATATTCAGGGTTGATTTCCTTTAGGATTGACTGGTTTGAACTCCTTGCAGTGCAATGGACTCTCAAGAGTTTTCTTCAGCACCAAATTTTAAAGCATCAATTCTTTGGCACGCAGTTGATTTTATAATCCACCTCTCACATCTGTACATAATTACTGGAAAAACCATAGCTTTGACTATACAGATTTTTATGAGCAAAGTGATGTATATGCTTGACTTTGATAAGATGGTCTTCCCAGGTGGCTCAATAGTAAAAGAATATGCCTGCCGATGCAGGAACCACAGGAGATGTGTGTTCAACTTCTGCTTCTGGAAGATGCCTTGGATAAGGAACTGACAACATACTCCAGTATTCCTGCTTGAGAAATCCCTTGACAGAAGATCATAGTCTGTGGGATCAAGTCTATAGGATTGCAAAGAGTGAAACATGACTAAACAACTAAGCACATGCACGATGAGATTTGTCATAGCTTTCTTTCCTGTTAGCAGATGTCTTTTAATTTCATGACTGCAGTCACCATCTGCAGTGATTTGAGAGCCTAAGAAAAGAAAATATCTGCATCTGCTTCCACTTTTTCCCCTTCTATCTTTCATAAAGTGATGGGATTGATGCCATGGTCTTAGATTTTTTTTTTTTTAATGTTGGATTTCAATCAAGCTTTTTCATTTTCCTTTATCACCCTCATCAAGAGACTATTTAGATCCTGTTTATTTTTTCCATTAGCGTGATATCTACTTAACTGAGGTTATAGAATAATTGAAAATTTTGTTGTAAACATTTAACTTATCATATTTAATATATTAATATTATAATTATTAATATTATCATTGATGATTATAATATGAATAATAATGTCATTTAATGCTGCTTTGATCCAATATTAAGGCCTTGGTTAGAAACTTAACAGTTTGCCTTCTTGATCAGCTTCCCCAAGTTTTCATGCCCTAGGACCACAAGGCACTTTGCTTAATTATCCTGATGCCAGAAGCCAGAGAACTAGGGACAGTTCCTATGCCTCAGGGCCTATGAAAGGTGTATATTTACAGGGAGCCTAAGAACCTAGCTGATCACAGCCATTTGTCATATATAAACTGCCTTCTACAGCCCAAGCTTGCTCTTACCATGACAATGGGTGCAGTCCTTTAGGTGAATTTGCATAGTAGCCTCTCATTTTGAGATCTAAGTAAGAAAATTTTATACCTTGCATGTACTCAAGTGTCTGATTGTTGTATTCTATCATCAAATAATCTTTAATATTTATAAAATATTAACATATATTAAGAATCTAAATATATCTCTTTGAAAATGGAAGAAACACGGTGACTACACCTCCTCATTGTTTGTCTTCCATGAATTCAATGGCAAGTCCAATTAAAATATAACCTAGACATATTGCCAGATCTCCTCCATGTCTTTGCTCAAAATCCATCAACCCCTAGGAATGTCCTTGCTCACAACCCTCTAAATCCCATCTTTTCCAGGTGTCAACATCTTAGGTAAAACGGTCCAGAGATTCTAAAAGAAGTCACAAAAAGAAAAAAAGAAAAATAAAATAAAACAGATGGTGATAAACGTGACTTCCAAAAGACCCTGAATTTCATTATACATTAGTTTTACTGTATTTTTCTACCAAATGACACAGCTACTGCCAGCCAGGGCCAGACATTAAGGAGCAAGATAGGAATAAAAGGGTGTGGCAATCCACTTTGACAAAAAAGTCCTGCCTCCTCCCTGTAGACTAACACACATGCCTACTCATCATCTCCATCATTCTTCCACCTTTACTTTTTATAATTGAATCCCTCTTACTAGGTGGGTGAGAAGTTGACCTGTAAACTTAGTTCCTAAGTTCATTGAATAAAGTTTGTGCTATGTGGATTTCAGCTTCATTTTGGCTATTTGATATTCATCTTAAAATGGATGTAATCCTTGAACTTAGATCATAGTGCTTGAAAAAGGAGTGGGGTATATAAGAATATAAAACTTGAACTTTCTGTAAATCCTGTAATAGATTAATTTTATTTTTACAAGATGACTGGATACAGTAACAACAAAAACAAAGCTCTAGTATCTCTGGTGTGTGGTGTGTCTATGTGTGTGTGTGTGTGTGTATGTGTGTGTTAGAGAGAGAAACTGAAACTGAAATTTGCCAGAAGGTAGTTTCCCTGTGACATGAATTACATTGCTCTGGCCTTTGTACCCAATTTCAATCTATGTCCCTGCATTTTTAATACATCTCTTTAGAATTTTTTACTGGTCCAAAAGTCTCGCAACTTGAATTAGAAAGTATTGCATCATCTGTTCTCTTTCATTTTTGTTTCCATCATAAATTATCCACAAATGCAATGAGACCTGTTTACCATTTGCTTCTGTCCAAAAGTCTTTGGCTTGGCTTTCATCATGGTAATGGCACTTATACCCTCTGCTTTACTGTTTTCTGAGCATTAGCATTTCCACGTCTACACTAAATGGTTCTAGCAAGTGAACCAGATTCCCGTCCTTCCATTTTCCAAACATCTCTATAAAAAGATGGATATAGGAAACAGAATGCTCGAAACTTCACCATGACTAAATGCAAAGGAAAAAAAAAGTTAAGACAGAACAATCAGGTCAGATTAAAGACATAGAAACCACCCAAATATACTGAGTTATCTGTCTGCTTGCTTTTCATTTTCCTAATATAAAGTATTCATTACAGGGTGTTCTGATGTAGGAGTTTGAGTCATTACAGAGCTAATATATCTGCCCAGATATTATTATATTTTGAGGGCCAGACAATTAAGGAGCAAAATAGGAATAAAAGGGTGTGGCAATCCACTTTGACAAAAAAGTCCTGCCTCCTCCCTGTAGACTAACACACATGCCTACTCATCATCTCCATCATTCTTCCACCTTTACTTTTTATAATTGAATCCCTCTTACTAGGTGGGTGAGAAGTTGACCTGTAAACTTAGTTCCTAAGTTCATTGAATAAAGTTTGTGCTATGTGGATTTCAGCTTCATTTTGGCTATTTGATATTCATCTTAAAATGGATGTAATCCTTGAACTTAGATCATAGTGCTTGAAAAAGGAGTGGGGTATATAAGAATATAAAACTTGAACTTTCTGTAAATCCTGTAATAGATTAATTTTATTTTTACAAGATGACTGGATACAGTAACAACAAAAACAAAGCTCTAGTATCTCTGGTGTGTGGTGTGTCTATGTGTGTGTGTGTGTGTGTATGTGTGTGTTAGAGAGAGACACTGAAACTGAAATTTGCCAGAAGGTAGTTTCCCTGTGACATGAATTACATTGCTCTGGCCTTTGTACCCAATTTCAATCTATGTCCCTGCATTTTTAATACATCTCTTTAGAATTTTTTACTGGTCCAAAAGTCTCGCAACTTGAATTAGAAAGTATTGCATCATCTGTTCTCTTTCATTTTTGTTTCCATCATAAATTATCCACAAATGCAATGAGACCTGTTTACCATTTGCTTCTGTCCAAAAGTCTTTGGCTTGGCTTTCATCATGGTAATGGCACTTATACCCTCTGCTTTACTGTTTTCTGAGCATTAGCATTTCCACGTCTACACTAAATGGTTCTAGCAAGTGAACCAGATTCCCGTCCTTCCATTTTCCAAACATCTCTATAAAAAGATGGATATAGGAAACAGAATGCTCGAAACTTCACCATGACTAAATGCAAAAAAGAAAAAAAAAAGTTAAGACAGAACAATCAGGTCAGATTAAAGACATAGAAACCACCCAAATATACTGAGTTATCTGTCTGCTTGCTTTTCATTTTCCTAATATAAAGTATTCATTACAGGGTGTTCTGATGTAGGAGTTTGAGTCATTACAGAGCTAATATATCTGCCCAGATATTATTATATTTTGACTATTGGCATTTCCTGGCTTTTGGTGCTTCTTTTCTTCATTTATTTGAGAAATTTATGTCTTGTCAGGATTATATTCATGCTCCTTTACCTCATGAAGGAAATGTTTTATGTTTTTGTTTCTACCTTTCCTTGTTCAGACTCCATGTGCCATAGTTCAGGGTAAATGGAGAACTTCCCAATCCTCCTGAGCTGTCTTCTATTCTATCTTTCTCTCTAAATCTTAGCATTTACTAGGAAGCTTGTTTAGCTTCCCAATTGTTTTCCTTTTCTCCAATGACTTGCTCAGTATCCTTCCTACACCTCTCCATTAACTGCTTTCTCTGTCCTGTGTGCAGGCAACAAAGTGATTTTTGCCCAATTTAACATCCTTCTTTATTGGTTCCCAGAAAGTTCATAGATTTCTTAGTATGGCTATTTTGGTCTTTATGATCTTGCTTCTATGTCAGCCTTTGACTTCATAGTTCAGCATGTTCTGCATATATTGAAATTTTCAGTCATATGAAACCCAACCTGTTTTCTCCTGACTAATGACTCTGGCTTTGCAAAGTTCTCTTCTTTCTAGAATTCTCTCACATAGTATTCTAAGTACTATAGGTTTGTAGTAAATAAAAGAAAACTTCCATTTACTGCTTTTTGATGCACTATATTGTTTGACTTCTCTAGATAGGACTTTTCACAGTATGAAGATCTTTTTTTTTTTTTTTTTCAGTATGGTATCAATAGAGTGGACTTATAAAATTTTCTAAGAGACATTAGCTTTACGTCACATAGATTTCCAGTACCAATGGTTCTAGCAAGTGAACCAGATTCCCGTCCTTCCATTTTCCAAACATCTCTATAAAAAGATGGATATAGGAAACAGAATGCTCGAAACTTCACCATGACTAAATGCATAAAAGGAAAAAAAGTTAAGACAGAACAATCAGGTCAGATTAAAGACATAGAAACCACCCAAATATACTGAGTTATCTGTCTGCTTGCTTTTCATTTTCCTAATATAAAGTATTCATTACAGGGTGTTCTGATGTAGGAGTTTGAGTCATTACAGAGCTAATATATCTGCCCAGATATTATTATATTTTGACTATTGGCATTTCCTGGCTTTTGGTGCTTCTTTTCTTCATTTATTTGAGAAATTTATGTCTTGTCAGGATTATATTCATGCTCCTTTACCTCATGAAGGAAATGTTTTATGTTTTTGTTTCTACCTTTCCTTGTTCAGACTCCATGTGCCATAGTTCAGGGTAAATGGAGAACTTCCCAATCCTCCTGAGCTGTCTTCTATTCTGTCTTTCTCTCTAAATCTTAGCATTTACTAGGAAGCTTGTTTAGCTTCCCAATTGTTTTCCTTTTCTCCAATGACTTGCTCAGTATCCTTCCTACACCTCTCCATTAACTGCTTTCTCTGTCCTGTGTGCAGGCAACAAAGTGATTTTTGCCCAATTTAACATCCTTCTTTATTGGTTCCCAGAAAGTTCATAGATTTCTTAGTATGGCTATTTTGGTCTTTATGATCTTGCTTCTATGTCAGCCTTTGACTTCATAGTTCAGCATGTTCTGCATATATTGAAATTTTCAGTCATATGAAACCCAACCTGTTTTCTCCTGACTAATGACTCTGGCTTTGCAAAGTTCTCTTCTTTCTAGAATTCTCTCACATAGTATTCTAAGTACTATAGGTTTGTAGTAAATAAAAGAAAACTTCCATTTACTGCTTTTTGATGCACTATATTGTTTGACTTCTCTAGATAGGACTTTTCACAGTATGAAGATCTTTTTTTTTTTTTTTTCAGTATGGTATCAATAGTGTGGAACATAATATGCCCATTAAAATTTTCTAAGAGAACTGAGAATTCCTTAGGACTTGCAACATGAACTGTTCGATGATAATGTACTTCACTTGCTATTAGAAGATTAACCTTATTTACCAAGAAGCAACCTAAGGGAGTAGGCCCAGGACAGAAATTTGCATTAATAAAGAGCCAAAAAAATCACCAAAAATATTTTCTACCTGCAAGAAGGAAACTGTCATATGTACTGAGAGCAAAGAGAAGAGCAGGACTTCCCTGGTTGTCCAGTGAGTGGAGAGTCTGCCTTGTACAGCAAGGGGGGCTGGTTCGATCCCTGGCACAGGAAGATCTCCTATGCCTTGATGTAGATGGACCAGTGTGTCCAATTGCAAGCCAGTGCTCTGGAGCACATGTGCCCAGAGCCTGTGCTCTGTTATAGGAGAGGCCACTGTGATGGGAGGCCCACACAGGTCAAAGAACAAAGATGGATGAAAATAAATAAATGATAGATCAATAAAAGTGTCCCAAAATTAAAAAAATAAATAAGTAAAAAGAGAAGAGCAAGTGAAGATGCATGATAAAACTTTTGATTTTAATGGTGAAAACTTAACGGTTCATTAATGTTTCATTGAATTATTTTGAGCAACTGAAATCTTTCTAGACAATGGTTTCTTTTACTGGGTTTTTATAGCTGATTGCTTCTTATTCAGTTCTCTTTACAGTAAGGGGTTCAGATAACCAAGCCAACTCCTTGATTCTTGAGACAGGATTATTTTTCTATTTAGACTTCTGTTCTGTCCTTGAACACTGACTGTATGTCTCTGTTCTCACATTCTCTTGGCTTTTATTCTTTGATTCACTTGTCAGTTTTCTCACTTGCAACACGAATATTGACTCAATCTAGCTCGATCTACTGTTTAACTGAATTAATTAAATAGGTATTTAAGTCACACAGTACAAGAATGAGGTTGATTAAAAAAGCGTACTTCCTCACAGAAAAGAAGAGTTTGAATTAGATAAGCTTTTGTCTATCTTTCATCTGCAATACTGTATTAATTAAAAGAATTATAATAAAATCATTGCATTGCTTCAAAACATCTCTGAGAAAAGAAAGTATATATTGGAGAAACCTGCAGAAATATTGAAACCATTCATTTTTGATGTAGGTTTGATAGAGATATTCAAATATATCTCCTCTCTATTTTTTGATATTCAGTGTCAATATGGCATAAATTTTTTTTATTGTATGACTCTAGACATCAATGACATTTCTGTTGTAAATTGTACTAAGATAAAAATAAGGCAAGTTATAAATTTTTGAGGAAGCAGTGTATTATTAATTGTTCTCTGCATAAATTGACTCGATAATTTTTTCATTGATGAAAGTATGCTTGACAATATTGTTAAAAACTTCTTAACCTGAATAATATGTGTCAATCTTCTTAATATGTGCTCTCTACCCTTCTTCATACTTTGCAATTAGAGGGTAAAGAAAATAGCTACTTTTTAGCCATAGGAATTTAGAGGAACTAGGGAAAATAGAAATAATCTAGCTGAACTTCCCATCAAAGAGAACTCCCCACATATAGAATCCTCTACAGCTGTCAGTTTGGTTAACTCACAAGTTAGATTACAACAGTGTGAAATACCATTTCAATTTTGTTTAAAAGTTTGAACTATCATGAAGGAAATCTTTATGTGTTCTCACATGTGCCTTTCTGTACACTTTGCATGTTCATGTCAAAATTGTTTTCTTTTCACCCTAGATTTTTCCATGAAAATATAATGCATTTAATTTTCCTTTCAAATGACAGTCTTTCAAATATTTGAGAAAACTAATTTGTCACACCATTTTCTTTGTTTTCTTCTTTATTTTAACAGAGATCAACTGAATGCACAGAAATTTTCTAGAGACTCTCTCCTGTGGCTAAAATTTTAGTTAGAGTGACATAAGCCAGGAAAATTCCAGTAATGTATACTTATTGTTATTCAGTGACTAGGTCATGTCTGATTCTTTGTGACCTTATGGACTGCAGTGTGCCAGGCTTCCCTGTCCTTCACTGTCTCTCAGAGCTTGCTCAAAGTCATGTCCATTGAGTCAGTGATGAAATTCAACCATCTTCTCCTCTGACATTATCCTCTCCTTCTGCCCTCAATCTTTTCCAGTATCAAAATCTTTGCTAATGAGTTGATTGTTTGCATCAGATGACCAAAATACTGGAGCATTAGCTTCAGCATTAGTCCTTCCAATAAGCATTTAGAGGTGACTTCCCTTAAAATTGACTGATTTGACCTCCTTTCTCTCAAAAGACTTTCAGGAGACTTCTCCAACATCAGAGTTCAAAGGCTTCAATTATTTGGCACTCTGCTTTCTTCACCATCCAGCTCTCACAACTGTACATGGCCACTGGGAAAACCATATCCCTGATTAAATGGACTGCTGTTGGCAGAGTAATGTCTTTGCTTTTCAACACACTCTCTGGGTTTGTCATAGCGTTTCTGCCAAACACTGTCATACAGTGTTTCTTCTGATTTCATGGCTGCAATGATTAACCATTTTCAGTAATTTTAGAGCCCAAGAAAGGAAAATCTGTCATTGCTTCCATCTTTTCTCCTTCTATTTTCCATGAAGTAATGGGAGTGGATATCATGATCTTAATTGTTGTTGTTTTTTGTTTGTTTTTTTAATATTTATTTTAAGTCAGCTTTTTCACTCTCTTCTTCCACCATCATCAAGAAGCTCTTTAGTTCCTCTTCTATTTCTGGCATTAGAGGTATCATCTGAGGTGGTTGTTGTTTCTCCCACCTATCTTGAGTCCAGCTTCTGACTCATCTAGCCCAGAATTTTTCATGATGTGCTCAGCTTATAGGTTAAACAAGTGAATTTCATTTATTTTCCCTTTCCATGAAAATATAATGCATTTAATTTTCCTTTCAAATGACAGTCTTTCAAATATTTGAGAAAACTAATTTGTCACACCATTTTCTTTGTTTTCTTCTTTATTTTAACAGAGATCAACTGAATGCACAGAAATTTTCTAGAGACTCTCTCCTGTGGCTAAAATTTTAGTTAGAGTGACATAAGCCAGGAAAATTCCAGTAATGTATACTTATTGTTATTCAGTGACTAGGTCATGTCTGATTCTTTGTGACCTTATGGACTGCAGTGTGCCAGGCTTCCCTGTCCTTCACTGTCTCTCAGAGCTTGCTCAAAGTCATGTCCATTGAGTCAGTGATGAAATTCAACCATCTTCTCCTCTGACATTATCCTCTCCTTCTGCCCTCAATCTTTTCCAGTATCAAAATCTTTGCTAATGAGTTGATTGTTTGCATCAGATGACCAAAATACTGGAGCATTAGCTTCAGCATTAGTCCTTCCAATAAGCATTTAGAGGTGACTTCCCTTAAAATTGACTGATTTGACCTCCTTTCTCTCCAAAAGACTTTCAGGAGACTTCTCCAACATCAGAGTTCAAAGGCTTCAATTATTTGGCACTCTGCTTTCTTCACCATCCAGCTCTCACAACTGTACATGGCCACTGGGAAAACCATATCCCTGATTAAATGGACTGCTGTTGGCAGAGTAATGTCTTTGCTTTTCAACACACTCTCTGGGTTTGTCATAGCGTTTCTGCCAAACACTGTCATACAGTGTTTCTTCTGATTTCATGGCTGCAATGATTAACCATTTTCAGTAATTTTAGAGCCCAAGAAAGGAAAATCTGTCATTGCTTCCATCTTTTCTCCTTCTATTTTCCATGAAGTAATGGGAGTGGATATCATGATCTTAATTGTTGTTGTTTTTTGTTTGTTTTTTTAATATTTATTTTAAGTCAGCTTTTTCACTCTCTTCTTCCACCATCATCAAGAAGCTCTTTAGTTCCTCTTCTATTTCTGGCATTAGAGGTATCATCTGAGGTGGTTGTTGTTTCTCCCACCTATCTTGAGTCCAGCTTCTGACTCATCTAGCCCAGAATTTTTCATGATGTGCTCAGCTTATAGGTTAAACAAGCAAGGTGACAGCAAGCACCCCTGTCATACCTCTTTCTCATTCTTGAACAAATCATTTATTCCATACAGCATTATAAACATTGCTTGTTGTCCATATATGGGTTTCTCAAGAGACAGGTAAGATTTTCTGGTGTCCTTATCTGTTTATGAGTTTTCCATAATTGATAATGATACACAAGGTCAAAATCTTTAGTGCAGTCGATGAAACTAAAGTAGACATTTTTTTTCTGGAATTCTCTTGTTTTATCTATGTCCCAGCAAATGTTGGCAATTTGGTTTCTGGTTTCTCTGACTTTTTTAGACCCATCTTGGACATCTGGAAGTTCTTGATTCACATAATGCTGAAGTCTAGCATGCAAGATTTAATCCTAACCTTACTAGCTACTGGTTGGACTAACTGTAGAGTGACACTTTAGTCACATCATAAGCTTTCAGAATTCCAAGAATTGCCCTCAACAAAATTTATAAGCCAATTGTTTCTAAAGACTAACCTTACTTAAATCAAGATGACATTGAGTAGATCACTGTATGACCAATTACAAGATGACTGTGAGAGGAGACTGCTGTTTCTGCATGTAGCCCCCTACTTTCATTTATAAAAGCTCTTAAACACTGATTGTCAGGTGAAGTGATGTAGGGTACTCAGATTTTGGAGAGTAGTTCATCTTCATCTCCCAGGCCAACACCCTCAAAATAGAGCAAACTTTCCTTTCTTTCAACCTTGATTCCTTATCAGCTTTTGAATACCGAGTAACCAGACTCCACTTTCAGTAAAAACTACTCTGAGAAAATCCAAAATAAATATAAGCTATCCTGTGAAATCAACAGTTGAATATCATTTAAAATCAACAGAGTTGAATTTTCAGGAAATATCATTTAAAATTTGTTTGTTTTTTTAATATTTATTTTAAGTCAGCTTTTTCACTCTCTTCTTCCACCATCATCAAGAAGCTCTTTAGTTCCTCTTCTATTTCTGGCATTAGAGGTATCATCTGAGGTGGTTGTTGTTTCTCCCACCTATCTTGAGTCCAGCTTCTGACTCATCTAGCCCAGAATTTTTCATGATGTGCTCAGCTTATAGGTTAAACAAGCAAGGTGACAGCAAGCACCCCTGTCATACCTCTTTCTCATTCTTGAACAAATCATTTATTCCATACAGCATTATAAACATTGCTTGTTGTCCATATATGGGTTTCTCAAGAGACAGGTAAGATTTTCTGGTGTCCTTATCTGTTTATGAGTTTTCCATAATTGATAATGATACACAAGGTCAAAATCTTTAGTGCAGTCGATGAAACTAAAGTAGACATTTTTTTTCTGGAATTCTCTTGTTTTATCTATGTCCCAGCAAATGTTGGCAATTTGGTTTCTGGTTTCTCTGACTTTTTTAGACCCATCTTGGACATCTGGAAGTTCTTGATTCACATAATGCTGAAGTCTAGCATGCAAGATTTAATCCTAACCTTACTAGCTACTGGTTGGACTAACTGTAGAGTGACACTTTAGTCACATCATAAGCTTTCAGAATTCCAAGAATTGACCTCAAAAAAAAAATTTATAAGCCAATTGTTTCTAAAGACTAACCTTACTTAAATCAAGATGACATTGAGTAGATCACTGTATGACCAATTACAAGATGACTGTGAGAGGAGACTGCTGTTTCTGCATGTAGCCCCCTACTTTCATTTATAAAAGCTCTTAAACACTGATTGTCAGGTGAAGTGATGTAGGGTACTCAGATTTTGGAGAGTAGTTCATCTTCATCTCCCAGGCCAACACCCTCAAAATAGAGCAAACTTTCCTTTCTTTCAACCTTGATTCCTTATCAGCTTTTGAATACCGAGTAACCAGACTCCACTTTCAGTAAAAACTACTCTGAGAAAATCCAAAATAAATATAAGCTATCCTGTGAAATCAACAGTTGAATATCATTTAAAATCAACAGAGTTGAATTTTCAGGAATATCCTAATGTCAGAAGAGGCAAAGGAAATAAGAACAAGAAATGGACTAGAATACAAATAGAAAAAAAAGATAGCATGCATGCATATTAGAACTGTTTATGCATATGGCCTGAGCCCATTCAGGAACCATAGTATGTGGCAAAAATGCCTTTTTATTTTTTAAAGCTCAGGATTCTATAAGAAGTAAAAGACATCCAAAATAGGAAGAAATACAACTGTCACTGTTTGCAGATAACATACAGCATATAGAAATTCCCAAATATACCACCAAAAATTTGTTAAACCTACCAAGTGAATTCAGTAAGGTTGAAGTACATAAAACTGAATAAACAGAAATCCATTACATCTCAAAACACTTGTAACAAACTGTCAGAAAGAAAAATTAAGAAAACAATTTCATTTAGAATTGCAGCAAGGAAAATAAAATACCTAAGAGTAGCCTAAGGAGTTTAAGCAACTGTACTAAGAAAACTACAAGACCCTGAAGAAACAAGTTGAACATGACACAAATGGAAAAATATAATGTGCTCATGTTGTTAAAATGACCATAATATGTAAGACAATTTACAAATTAACTGCAATTCCTACTAAAATAGAAATGGCATACTAAAAGAAGTAATTCCAAAATCTATATGGAAGCACAATAGATCCAAAATAGCTAAAACAATTTTGAGAAAGAACAAAACTGGAGGTAACCCTTATTTAAAACTACACTACAAAACTATACTAAAGTTACAGAAATCAAAACAATGTGCTTAGTTGCTCAGTGGTGTCCGACTCTTTGTCACCCCATGAACAGAAAAGCCTGTCTGGTTAGAGTCCTGACAAGAATACTGGAGTGGATTGCCATGAAAGCAGATGCATAAAACAGGACCTAAAGCCTAGAAATGAACCCATTCTTAAATATTTAATTAAAAAGGAGGCATAAATATGCAATGGGGCAAATGGAACCTCTTCAGTACATACTGGTTAGAAAATTGGACAGCTCAATGCTTGCCTGGTGGCTCATATGGCAAAGAATTTGCCTGCAATGTGGGAGACCCAGATTCAATCCCTGGGATGGGAAGATTCCCTAAAAAAAGAAATGGAAACCCCCTTCAGTACTCTTGCCTGGAGAATTCCATGGTGTGAGCAACCTGGCAAGCTACATGGGGTCGTATAGAGTTGGACATGACTGAGGGATTACGTACTCACACATGCAAAAATCAAATGGACTAGAATACAAATAGAAAAAAGATAGCATGCATGCATATTAGAACTGTTTATGCATATGGCCTGAGCCCATTCAGGAACCATAGTATGTGGCAAAAATGACTTTTTATTTTTAAAGCTCAGGATTCTATAAAGTAAAAGACATCCAAAATAGGAAGAAATACAACTGTCACTGTTTGCAGATAACATACAGCATATAGAAATTCCCAAATATACCACCAAAAATTTGTTAAACCTACCAAGTGAATTCAGTAAGGTTGAAGTACATAAAACTGAATAAACAGAAATCCATTACATCTCAAAACACTTGTAACAAACTGTCAGAAAGAAAAATTAAGAAAACAATTTCATTTAGAATTGCAGCAAGGAAAATAAAATACCTAAGAGTAGCCTAAGGAGTTTAAGCAACTGTACTAAGAAAACTACAAGACCCTGAAGAAACAAGTTGAACATGACACAAATGGAAAAATATAATGTGCTCATGTTGTTAAAATGACCATAATATGTAAGACAATTTACAAATTAACTGCAATTCCTACTAAAATAGAAATGGCATACTAAAAGAAGTAATTCCAAAATCTATATGGAAGCACAATAGATCCAAAATAGCTAAAACAATTTTGAGAAAGAACAAAACTGGAGGTAACCCTTATTTAAAACTACACTACAAAACTATACTAAAGTTACAGAAATCAAAACAATGTGCTTAGTTGCTCAGTGGTGTCCGACTCTTTGTCACCCCATGAACAGAAAAGCCTGTCTGGTTAGAGTCCTGACAAGAATACTGGAGTGGATTGCCATGAAAGCAGATGCATAAAACAGGACCTAAAGCCTAGAAATGAACCCATTCTTAAATATTTAATTAAAAAGGAGGCATAAATATGCAATGGGGCAAATGGAACCTCTTCAGTACATACTGGTTAGAAAATTGGACAGCTCAATGCTTGCCTGGTGGCTCATATGGCAAAGAATTTGCCTGCAATGTGGGAGACCCAGATTCAATCCCTGGGATGGGAAGATTCCCTAAAAAAAGAAATGGAAACCCCCTTCAGTACTCTTGCCTGGAGAATTCCATGGTGTGAGCAACCTGGCAAGCTACATGGGGTCGTATAGAGTTGGACATGACTGAGGGATTACGTACTCACACATGCAAAAAAATCAAACTGGATTACTTTCTCATATCATATACAAAAATAAAATTAAAATAAATTTAAAAACATAAATATAGGGGCTTCCCTGATGGTCCAGTGGGTATGGACACCGCCTCGCAGTGCAAGGGGCGCCGGTTCGATCCCTGGCCTGGGAAGATCTCACGTGCAGCGGAGCGGCTGGACCAATGTGTCCAATCACCGAGCCAGAGCTCTGGAGCGCATGCGCCCAGAGCCGGTGCTCTGAAACGACAGAGGCCACCGCGATGGGAGGCCCAGAGGAGCAAAAGAACAAAGACGGATGAAAATAGAGAAATGAAAGACCAATAGAAGTGGCCCACCCGTCCCTTCCCTCCCCAACTCGACCCCCGCCCAAAATAAGTAAATAAATGAATCTTAAAAAAAAAAAAAAAAAAAAAACATAAATATAACACCTAAAATCATAAAAATCTTAGAATAAAACACAGGAAGTACTCTCTTTGACATCAGCTTTAGAAATATTGTTTGGATGTTTAGTCACTAAAAGGAAGCAAAAGCAAAGATGAACAAATGGGAATAAATCCGACTATAAAACTTCTGCACATCAAAGAAAGCTGCAAACAAAGCAAAAAGGCTATCTATTGCTTTAAGGAAGATATTTGCAAAAAATATATTTCATTAGGTGTTAATATACAAAATTTTCAAATAAGTCATTCAACTGATTATCAAAAATAAAAATCAATCTGATTAAAAAATAGAGAAACTGAATAAACTTTTTTTTTTCTCTCTCTCTCTCCCAGAGATGTACAGATGACCAATAGGCACTTGAAAAGATATTCCACAAGACAGGTCACAACTCTAAAGTGATATTACCTCACACTGGTCAGAATGGAGTAAAGAAAACCCTCTTTCATGGTTCAGTTCAGTTCAGTTGCTCAGTTGTGTCAGACTCTTTGCAGCCCCATGGACTGCAGCATGCCAAACTTTTCTGTGCTTCACTATCATCTGGAGCTTGTTCAAACTCATGTCCATTGACTAAGCGGTGCCATCCGACCATCTTGTCCTCTGTCATCCCCTTCTCTTTCTACCTCCTATTTTTTCCAATATCACCTTCTTTTCTAATGAATCGTTTGTTTGTGCCAGCTGGCCAAAGTATTGCACCTTCAGCTAACAGCTTGCACCTGTTAGTGAGAATCTAGATTGGTACAGTCAATATAGGAAAACAAACACAAAAGCCACAGCAGTTCTTCAGAAAATTAAAAAATCCAGCCATTCCATTCCATTTCTGGGCATTCTTCCCCCCACCCAAAATCACTAATTCAGAAAGATATATACAATTCTATGTTCATTACAACATTATTCATAGTAGCCAAGATATAAAAGCAACATAAATGTTCATTAACAGACTAAGGGAAAAAGAAGGTATATACAATAGACTATTACTCAGATATCTGTTTGTTGTTCAGTCACTCATTCATGTCCGCTCTTTTGCAACCGCAGAACTCCAGGTCTCCCTGTCCTTCACCATTTCCTGGAGCTTGTTTAAAATCATGTCCATTGGGTCAGTGATACGATCCAACCATCTCATTCTTTGTCATCCCTTTATCATCCTGCCTTCAATCTTTCCCAGCACCAGGGACTTTTCCAATGAGTTAATTTTTTGGATCAGGTGACCAAAGTATTAGAGCATCGTTGGAAGGTTCAGTATCAGTTTTTCCAATAAAATATTCAAGCATGGTTTCCTTTAGGATTGACTGGTTTGATTTCCTTGCAGTCCAAGGGACCAGCAATAGTCTCCAACTCCACAGTTTGAAAGCATCAATTCTTCTGCACTCAGACTTCTTTACAGTCCAACCCTCATGTTCATACATGAGTACTAAAAATATCATAGCTTTGACTACATGGACCTTTGTTGGCAAAGTAATGTCTCTGTTTTTGATTATGATGTCCAGGTTTGTCAGAGCTTTTCTTCCAAGGTGCAAGAATCTTTTAAATTCATGGCTTCAGTCACCCTCTGCATTGATTTTAAAGCCCAAGAAAATAAAGTCTGTCACTGTTTCATTGCTTTCCCATTTTTTTGCCATGCACTAATCGACTGGAGGCCATGATCTTTGTATTTTTAATGTAGAGTTTTAAGCCATCTTTTTCACTTTCCTCTTTCAGCTTCATCAAGAGGTTCTTTAGGTCTTCTTCACATATTTCCATAAAGGTTGCATCATGCGCAAGTCTGAGGTTATTAATATTTCTTCTGACAATCTTGACTCCAGCTTGTGATTCATCCAGACTGGCATTTCATATGAGGTACTCAGCAAATAAACTAAGTAAGAAGATGACATTATGCATCCTTGAAGTACTTCTGTCTCAATTTTGAGCCAGTCTGTTGTACCATGTGCTGTTCTAACTATTAATTCTTGTCCCGCATACAGGTTTCTCAGTAGGCAGGTAAGGTGGTCTTGTATTTCCGTATCTTCAAGAAACTTTTACAGTTTGTTGTGTTCCATATGCCAAAGGTAGTAGTCAATGAAGCAAAAGTATTTGTTTTATGGAATTTCCTGGCTCTTTCTATGATCTGACAGATGTTGGCAATTTTATCCCTGATCCCTCTGCCTTTTCTAAATCCAGCTTGTATATCTGGAAGTTCTTGTTTCATGTACTGTTGAAATATAGCTTGGAGTATTTTGAGAATGACATTTCTAGTATGTGAAATGAGTGCAGCTGTGTGGTAGTTTGAACATTCCTTGGCATTGCCCTTCTTTGAGATTGGAATGAAAACTGACCTCTTCCAGTCATGTGTCCAATGATGAGTTTTCTAATCAGACATAAAAAAACAATAAAATCTTGCCATTTGGTACAACATGGATGCACCTAAAGGTTATTACACTAAGTGAAACATAGAATATAGAAAGACATACACTATGCTACTTAACTTACACATGGACTCTAAAGAAAAAATTAAATAAGAACAGACTCATACAGAGAACAAACAGGCGATTGCCAGGCAGGATGGGAATCAGAACAAAAGTCAATAGGTAATGGAAGTAGAATGCACAAACTTTCTGTTACAAAATAAATGAACTATGGGGATAAAATATTTGTGGGGTGGCATAAAGTCAACTGGACTTTGTTTTGATAATCATTTTGTAATGTACAAAATTATTGAATCAGTGTGAGGAATTAGGAACTAACACAGTGCTCTGAGTCAAGTATACTTCAAATAAAAAGTAATTGAGGTCGATGGATATGGTTCTCTTGTACAAATCTAGTTGTATTTTGTGTCATTTCACTTATTTTGAAAAATGTTCTTTGTTTGATAACTCTCCAGCTTGTGATTCATCCAGACTGGCATTTCATATGAGGTACTCAGCAAATAAACTAAGTAAGAAGATGACATTATGCATCCTTGAAGTACTTCTGTCTCAATTTTGAGCCAGTCTGTTGTACCATGTGCTGTTCTAACTATTAATTCTTGTCCCGCATACAGGTTTCTCAGTAGGCAGGTAAGGTGGTCTTGTATTTCCGTATCTTCAAGAAACTTTTACAGTTTGTTGTGTTCCATATGCCAAAGGTAGTAGTCAATGAAGCAAAAGTATTTGTTTTATGGAATTTCCTGGCTCTTTCTATGATCTGACAGATGTTGGCAATTTTATCCCTGATCCCTCTGCCTTTTCTAAATCCAGCTTGTATATCTGGAAGTTCTTGTTTCATGTACTGTTGAAATATAGCTTGGAGTATTTTGAGAATGACATTTCTAGTATGTGAAATGAGTGCAGCTGTGTGGTAGTTTGAACATTCCTTGGCATTGCCCTTCTTTGAGATTGGAATGAAAACTGACCTCTTCCAGTCATGTGTCCAATGATGAGTTTTCTAATCAGACATAAAAAAACAATAAAATCTTGCCATTTGGTACAACATGGATGCACCTAAAGGTTATTACACTAAGTGAAACATAGAATATAGAAAGACATACACTATGCTACTTAACTTACACATGGACTCTAAAGTAAAAATTAAATAAGAACAGACTCATACAGAGAACAAACAGGCGATTGCCAGGCAGGATGGGAATCAGAACAAAAGTCAATAGGTAATGGAAGTAGAATGCACAAACTTTCTGTTACAAAATAAATGAACTATGGGGATAAAATATTTGTGGGGTGGCATAAAGTCAACTGGACTTTGTTTTGATAATCATTTTGTAATGTACAAAATTATTGAATCAGTGTGAGGAATTAGGAACTAACACAGTGCTCTGAGTCAAGTATACTTCAAATAAAAAGTAATTGAGGTCGATGGATATGGTTCTCTTGTACAAATCTAGTTGTATTTTGTGTCATTTCACTTATTTTAACTGAAAATAATGTTCTTTGTTTGATAACTTTTAAAATAACCCATGTTTGTTTTTATAAATGACAAAAATATTCATTAAAAAAAAGAAAGAAGACAAAATAAAACGTCTTGTGATTTAAAAACAAGTGAATAGGGATTCCCTGACAGTCGAGTGCTTAAGAATCTGCCTGCCAATACAGGGGACATGGGTTCGATTCCTGATCCGGGCAAAGCCTGAATGATGCAGAGCAACTGAGCCTGCAAGTCATAACTGCTGAATGCAACTGCCCTTGAGTCTGTGCTCCACAATAAGCGAAGACATCACATCGAGACTCCTGCACACCACAACTAGAGAAAGCCCTCGCACACAGCAGCAAATACCCAACACAACTAAAAATAAATAAGTAAATGCTTAAAAAAATGAATAATTCAAAAAGGAAAATAAAATAAGGAGTTAGAAGGGGAAAAATCCATCAATTTTCATAAACAACATGTGTTATTTTAAATTGAGGTAAAAATGCTGATTCCTTAAAGTGAAGCAGAATGTACATACACTGTAGGGATTCAAGAGAGGAAAGGGACTATTATTTACTGAGCATATTCTTTGTGGACAGTATGATGCCATGTACTTTGCATCTGCTCTCATGAGCATAATATCAATTATTATAATTAATCTTTCCCATCTATAATGAAATAAAAACATAATAAAAAAGTCATAAAGCTAGCTATATGATGAAAACAAAAGATCAAAAGATCAATCTAGACAAGATTATACCTGTCTTGAATGCTTTCAGGTTATGCTATATTTTCTTTTTTAACATTTAAAACAATTTTTTGATTAAACACCTAATTTTTGTTTAAAGCTAGTTGCCTCTACTGCACTATTAACTGATGATTGTAGAGAATGAATCATCTTTATCTTTCCACTGTTAAGTTTCTAATACCTAGCACAATTTACAGCAATTTGATGTGCCTAGTCATGAAGCTACTGAAAAAGGGATAAATCCATTAACTGAGTTTCTTGCTAAGTCTGTTGTGTCTTGACACCATAACAAAAAACAAAGAAAACAAAAAATCTCTCAAACAATATCATTTGATCAACTCTGAAGATACTGCTATTTCCACAAGTAGTAGAATTCCCTAAGTCTAGAACTGAAATTGAAATTTGACTATCTGTTATATCTTTGGAGCTTGTTTTCTTTCTTTTATTTTACTTTCTTCTTTTTTCTTCTTTATCTTTAAATATTATATGTAATGAATACTATTTAAGAGATATAAAGAAAACTATGTTGTCCAGAGAGCACACTGGTCACAGCAAACACCATTTTCCTTCCTTTTCACCTATTCCTTTTGAAGAACGGGTGAGGAAGTGTGTGGAGAAATCACAGTACAGTGTAATGGGTTTCAAATTTGAAAGAGCTAGGCTTAAGTAACAGTCTTCTCAATGAACTAAATTTCTTGAAGATTCAGGTGTCTTATCAGTGAAATGAATGTAGTACTGACCACCCTGCAACATTCCTTTAATAATTTATTATAATAAAATCTGATGTACGCTAGGTGCTTAGAATAGTACCTGGGGTTCCCTAAACACTCAATAGGTGGTTTTCTCTGTCTACTGGATCTAACCCCTTGAATTTATTTGTCATCATTAGTGTAAATTCATAAGGGCTTTGATTTAGGTAATACTCAAATGGCCTAGTTGTATCCCTTACTTTCTTCAATTTAAGCCTAAATTTTGCATTCAGAAGTTCATGATGTGAGTCAGTCAACTTCAGGTCTTGCTTTTGCTGACAGTATAGAGATTCTCCATCTTTGGCTGCAAAGAATATACTCAATGTGATTTTAGAATTGATCATTTGGTGATATTCACATATGGAGTCATCTTTTGGGTTGTTGGAAAATGGTGTTTGTTGTTACCAGTGTGTTCTCTGGACAAACATCTGTTAGCTTTTGTCTTGCTTCATTTTCACTCCATTGCCAAACTTGCCTGTTACTCCAGATACCACTTGTTTTCCTGCTTTTGAAATCCCTTATGATGAAGGAGGTAACTTTTGGTGTTAGTTCTAAAAGGTCTTGTAGGTCTTCATAGAACAGGACAACTTCAACATCTTCAGCATCAGTGGTTAGGACATGGTTTACAGTGATAGTGAATGGTTTGCCTTGCAAAAGAATTGAGATCATTCTGTTGTTTTTTAGATTAGACCCAAAAGCTACATTTTGGACTCTTGTTGACTACTACGGTGACTCCATTTTTTCTAAAGGATTATTTCCCACTGTAGTAGATATAACGAATTAAATTATATTGAATTAAATTCACTAAATCCCATCTGGTTCAGTTCACTAATTCCTAAGACGTCAATGTTCAGTCTTGTAATCTCCTAGTGACCACATCCAATTTACCTTGATTCATGGACTTAATGTTCTAGGTACCATGCAATATTGTTCTTTACAACATCAGACTTCACTTTTACCAACACACACCTCTGCAACTGAGCATTCTTTCCACTTTGACCCAGCCTCTTCATTCTAGGAGCTAATAAGTAATTGTCCTATGCTCCTCTTCAGTAGCATATCACAGACTTTCTGATCAGGGTAGGGAGGAGGAGGGGAGGGCAGAACACTCATCTTCTGGTGTCATAACTTTTGGCCTTTTCATAATGTAAATGGAATTCTTCTAGCAGGAATATTGTAGTGGTTTGAGATTTCTTCCTCCAGTGGACCACGTTTTGACCAAAATTTTCAATATGATCCATCTGTTTTGGTTGGCTGGGCATGGCATGGCTCACAGCTTCACGGTGTTACCCAAGCCACTTAGCCATGACAAGACCATGATTCAAGAAGGGTGAAATGACCAAAATCATCCCAAAGTGGAAAAAAATATAAGAAGGCAAAGTGTTTGTCTGAGAAGGCTTTACAAATATATAAGGAAAGAAAAGAAGCCAAATCGAATGCAGAATTCCAGAAAACAGAAAGGAGAGACAAGAAGAACTTCTTAAATGAACAGTTCAAAAAAATAGAGGAAAATGATAGAATGTGAATGATTAGAGATCTCTCAAGAAAACTGGAGATATCAAGGCAACATTTCATGCAAGAATGGACATTATAAAGACAGAGACAGTAAAGTCTAAGAGAAGCAGAAGAGATTGAGAAACAGTGGCAAGAATACATGGAAAAACTATATAGAAAGGTGTTAATGCCTCAGATAACCATGATACTGTGGTCACTTGATAAGTGTCAGAAAACATGCAGTGTAAAATCAAGTGGGCCTTAGAAAGAATTACCATGAACAAAACCAGTGGATGTGATGGAATTTCAGTTGAACTAGTTAAAATCCTAAAATATGATACTGTTACAGTGATACATACAATGTCAGCAAATTTATAAAACTTAACAGTGGTCATGGGACTGAAAGAGGTCAGTTTTCATTTCAAACTCGAAAAAGGTCAATGCAAAAGATTAATCATACTACCATACAATTTTGCTCATTTCACATGCTAGTAAGGTTATGTTCACATTCCTTCAAGCTAGGCTCCAGAAGTATGTGAACTGACAACTTCTTGATGTACAAACTGGATTTGGAAAAGGCATAAGAATCATATATCAAATTGCCACCATTTGCTAGATCATGGGTAAAAGAAGGGAATTCCAGAAAAAAAAAAAACATTTAATGCTTTGCTCTTACACTAAAATCTTTGAATGTGTGCATCACAACAAACTGGAAAGTTCTTATGGAGATGGAAGTACTAAATCACTTTAACTATTTCCTGAGGAAACTTTACTCAGGTCAATAAACAACAATTAGAACCCAAAATGAAATAGGGATAGAAATATATCAAGGCTGTATATTGTCAAACTGCTTATTGAAATGCCAGGCTAGATGAATCACCAGCTGAAATCAAGATTTCTGGGAGAAATATCATCAGTCTCAGATATGCAAATGATACCACTCTAATGACAGCAATTGAAAAGAAACTAGAGTGAGACACGGCAGAGTGACTGGACTGAACGTTCAAAAAACTAAGATTATGGCATCCAGATCCATCTATTCATGGCAAATAGAATAGGGGGAGCTGGAAACAGATATAGGTTTTATTTTCCTGGGCCCCAAAATCACTAAGGATGGTGATTTCATACATGAAATTAAAAGCAGATTGCTTTTTGCAAGGAAATCTATGACAATCCTAGACAACATATCAAAAAGTAGAGTCATGGGCTTCCCTAGTGGTCCAGTGGGTAAGGACACCACCTTGCAGTGCAAGGGGCGCCTGTTCCATCCCTGGCCTGGGAAGATCCCACATGCCATGGAGTGACTGGACCAATGTGTCTCTGAAGCTAATGTGCCCAGAGCTAGTGTCCTAAAGCGAGAGAGAACACTGCAATGGAAGGCCCACACAGGCCAAAGAACAAAGATGGAAATGAATGAAAGATCAAAACAAGTTGCCAAAAGAAAAGTAGAGTCATCACCTTGCCAACACATGTAAATCTATGTAGTCAATACTTTTTTTAGTACTTGTGCACAAATGTGAGATGTGGACTATAGAAGAAGGCTGAAGGACATAGCACTGATGTTTTTGAGTTGTGGTGCTGAAGAAGACTCTTGAGACTCCCTTGTAGTGCCAAGAGATCAAACCAATTAATCCTAAAGAAATAAACCCTATATATTCATTAGAAGGACTGATACTGAAACTGAAGTTCCAATATATGTGCAACCTGATATGAAGAGTGAACTAATTGAAAAAGAGCCTAATGCTGGCAAAGATTGAAGGCAAAAAGAGAAGGGGGACCAGAGAATGAGAAGATTAGATAGCCTCACTCAATCAAAGGACATGAATTTGAGCAAATGCTGGGAGAGAGGGAATGATCATGGCTTTCTGCTGTCCATGGGAACACAAAGAGTCTGGTATGACTTAAAGACTGAACAACAAAGCAAAGTGGTATGTTATTGCTGTCATCATTATTAAATGAATAATTTTACAGGACAAAGAGGTTATAATGGCTTCAGCTTGATCCCACTGACCTGAGTCTCCCTTAAAGCCTGAGGTAAGAAATACAGAACCAAAGTTACAAAAGTTGTTATCCTGCAGTGTGACAGAAAGCCAGGGGACATAATAGAGGATGAATTTAAAAGGATGATGCATCTACTTCTGCATGGAATCTAGCTTTGCTTTGGAACATTAAAAGCTTTTCTTAGTATCTGTTCAAGTTCCTGCTTTCAACTCCTTTACATAGAGATGCAGAAATGAAATTTTGGAGCCATCTGGTAGCTCTATGCTTCAGTTTTTGAGGAACCATTGAACTGCTTTTCTGAAGCAAATTGTTGTGGTTGCAACAAGCTGAGAGTTTTCCAGTGATTGGGAGGAGGAAGGGAGGAATGAGCACTCATGGCTTAATTACTACAGGGTTTCTGTTGAGTGATGAATATATTTTGTAAATATAGTGATGATTGTACAACATTTGTAAATGGTTAAAATGTCTAGTATTATGTCAAATAAAATGTTAAATCTAATTAAAAAGATCAAACAAGTTGCCAAAAGAAAAGTAGAGTCATCACCTTGCCAACACATGTAAATCTATGTAGTCAATACTTTTTAGTACTTGTGCACAAATGTGAGATGTGGACTATAGAAGAAGGCTGAAGGACATAGCACTGATGTTTTTGAGTTGTGGTGCTGAAGAAGACTCTTGAGACTCCCTTGTAGTGCCAAGAGATCAAACCAATTAATCCTAAAGAAATAAACCCTATATATTCATTAGAAGGACTGATACTGAAACTGAAGTTCCAATATATGTGCAACCTGATATGAAGAGTGAACTAATTGAAAAAGAGCCTAATGCTGGCAAAGATTGAAGGCAAAAAGAGAAGGGGGACCAGAGAATGAGAAGATTAGATAGCCTCACTCAATCAAAGGACATGAATTTGAGCAAATGCTGGGAGAGAGGGAATGATCATGGCTTTCTGCTGTCCATGGGAACACAAAGAGTCTGGTATGACTTAAAGACTGAACAACAAAGCAAAGTGGTATGTTATTGCTGTCATCATTATTAAATGAATAATTTTACAGGACAAAGAGGTTATAATGGCTTCAGCTTGATCCCACTGACCTGAGTCTCCCTTAAAGCCTGAGGTAAGAAATACAGAACCAAAGTTACAAAAGTTGTTATCCTGCAGTGTGACAGAAAGCCAGGGGACATAATAGAGGATGAATTTAAAAGGATGATGCATCTACTTCTGCATGGAATCTAGCTTTGCTTTGGAACATTAAAAGCTTTTCTTAGTATCTGTTCAAGTTCCTGCTTTCAACTCCTTTACATAGAGATGCAGAAATGAAATTTTGGAGCCATCTGGTAGCTCTATGCTTCAGTTTTTGAGGAACCATTGAACTGCTTTTCTGAAGCAAATTGTTGTGGTTGCAACAAGCTGAGAGTTTTCCAGTGATTGGGAGGAGGAAGGGAGGAATGAGCACTCATGGCTTAATTACTACAGGGTTTCTGTTGAGTGATGAATATATTTTGTAAATATAGTGATGATTGTACAACATTTGTAAATGGTTAAAATGTCTAGTATTATGTCAAATAAAATGTTAAATCTAATTAAAAAAAAACACAAACTTTCCTTGGGTATTTTTTTTTTTCAGGTGAGGCCATATGAGAACTGAAATGAACATTCCACAGCATATGGAAATCTCAAGCTTCAGAGAGAAATCACTCTGATTCAGAGAGAAATCACATGATTCGTAGAGAAATCACTCTGAGACTTCCTAGAAAAAGTAGTTTGGAGCAAAATAAGAGTGTTATGTTTGTGTAGAAGGGGGCAAAGTGTTGATAATCTTTGTTCAGATAGTAGGGCACTGCGCCATGCATTTTAGGAATCAGTACTATTGCAGTCTTGCTTACATATCTGCTCTACCTAACCTCGTTAACAATCCAGTTTCTTGCTAAAATAAATATTGTGACTTGAATAGAACTGACCCAAAACAGAAAGCAGCAAAGGAGGTCTACATCTAGGGGAGAAAATACCTTTGCCTAGGGGTACTTTTTATTGGAACTAGGTGCCTTTGTCAAACACTCCTCACCTCCAGCACCTTCTCACTATCAGCACCAGAAGTCTACATATTTGAGGTAAATCAGAGTGACAGACAGCCTGGTGTTCTCAGAATTGTTCCTTCTCATATAATTATTGCTTTAGAAGAACTTTATAATAAACATGTTTTCATTAGTTGGTTCTCTATACTGTTATCTAGTCAATTCTTTCCTGGGGGAAAAATCCATCTCTCTTTCAAAGAGGTTCCTGAATTGATATCTCACCAGTTTATAACATTTGTACTGATATTTGTGAAAACCAGATGTAGACATAATTCAGGAACAAACTACAATAAATTGTTTAGAAAATATTGCTTTTTGAATATTAATTTCACTCAGAATATTTTGATTCTTTTATTTCATTTGATAATAGTTTATGGTAAAAACCTTAATTTCTTAAAAAAAAATATCTGTTTGTAATATATTTCAAAAACTTTGCTAAATTTGAGAAATTATTTTATTTCAACTATACTTGTTTAAAAATACTTTTAACCCTTGAGACAACAACCTAAAATTCACCAGGACCTCTTCCTCTGGGCAACTATTAAAGACATTTTAAAATTTGTAATCGTCTAGACAAAGAAAAGAAACAATATTTGCTTGCTGTCATTCCTGAAACGGCTGGTTGGCCTTCTTGTCTAAGGTCAACTTGCATCAGAGGCCTTTTGACACTTTTTATTTGAAATGATTAGTCAGACAGTTCCAACTTCAAAGTGATTTCCAATTTCATAGTCTTTGTTATAAAGGTAAGTAACACAGCTTAGGTAGGTGGAGAGAGCTTAGGGAATGGCTTCAAGCTTATTTGATGTAAACTTACCATTTTAATGAAACAAATCTCAGTGGAGACATAAGAAATATGTCAGTTGACAATATAAACATGAAAACTTGCTCTGTGAAGAGAACAAGACTATGGACTATGATAAAAGTTTCCTCTCACACACAGAATAGCAAAATCTTGTGTGTAAAAGCTTTTATCCTTGACCCAAAACAGAAAGCAGCAAAGGAGGTCTACATCTAGGGAGAAAATACCTTTGCCTAGGGTACTTTTTATTGGAACTAGGTGCCTTTGTCAAACACTCCTCACCTCCAGCACCTTCTCACTATCAGCACCAGAAGTCTACATATTTGAGGTAAATCAGAGTGACAGACAGCCTGGTGTTCTCAGAATTGTTCCTTCTCATATAATTATTGCTTTAGAAGAACTTTATAATAAACATGTTTTCATTAGTTGGTTCTCTATACTGTTATCTAGTCAATTCTTTCCTGGGGGAAAAATCCATCTCTCTTTCAAAGAGGTTCCTGAATTGATATCTCACCAGTTTATAACATTTGTACTGATATTTGTGAAAACCAGATGTAGACATAATTCAGGAACAAACTACAATAAATTGTTTAGAAAATATTGCTTTTTGAATATTAATTTCACTCAGAATATTTTGATTCTTTTATTTCATTTGATAATAGTTTATGGTAAAAACCTTAATTTCTTAAAAAAAAATATCTGTTTGTAATATATTTCAAAAACTTTGCTAAATTTGAGAAATTATTTTATTTCAACTATACTTGTTTAAAAATACTTTTAACCCTTGAGACAACAACCTAAAATTCACCAGGACCTCTTCCTCTGGGCAACTATTAAAGACATTTTAAAATTTGTAATCGTCTAGACAAAGAAAAGAAACAATATTTGCTTGCTGTCATTCCTGAAACGGCTGGTTGGCCTTCTTGTTTAAGGTCAACTTGCATCAGAGGCCTTTTGACACTTTTTATTTGAAATGATTAGTCAGACAGTTCCAACTTCAAAGTGATTTCCAATTTCATAGTCTTTGTTATAAAGGTAAGTAACACAGCTTAGGTAGGTGGAGAGAGCTTAGGGGAATGGCTTCAAGCTTATTTGATGTAAACTTACCATTTTAATGAAACAAATCTCAGTGGAGACATAAGAAATATGTCAGTTGACAATATAAACATGAAAACTTGCTCTGTGAAGAGAACAAGACTATGGACTATGATAAAAAGTTTCCTCTCTCACACACAGAATAGCAAAATCTTGTGTGTAAAACCAGACTGTGTCTTTTTTTAGAATATTAGAAGAATCACTGTTCCTAGAACGAACCATCAGATACAGGAATGAAAAAAAAAAAAAAAAAAGAAAACAAAACTAAATGAAAACTGAAATGCTAGCTCATAAAATACTTTATGACAAAAATTTTATCTCTTGGTCCCCAAAAGCAAAAATGGTTACAAATTCCCTTAGGGGAAACTAGGCACCTCTTTAACTCTAGAATCTTAGCAAAGGTTGTCACTACATCTTTGACTTCATCTACCCTCCAGGTTGCATCATTTCAATTTTGCCCCAAAGGTTTTGAGCTTTGATTTTTATTTTATATTGGAAGTGAAACACATTTTAAACAGAAGACCATTTTAAAAGGATAACTCTACTGTTGGTTAAGAATTGTCTCTCTAGGGAGCAGGTGGGGGAGGGATAAAGTTTAGAAGAAATAATAAATTTAAGAGTTATTTTAAAAAATGCATACAATCCAAAATAAGAGAAAACAGTAACTTAAACTAGGGTGGTAAAAATTTAAGTGGTAAGAAATGAATATTGACTATATTTTGAATTTAAACTCAGTGAGGTTTCCAAATACAGGTGAAAAAAGAATGTGTAAAGGACAACTTCAAGGATTGTTGCCTGAGTAACCAGGACAATAAAATTCCCATACTTTGAAATAAAGAAATTGCCACATGGAGTAGTTTCAGTGTATGTGAAGGAGGTGGTAATGGTAGTAGGACTGATTAGTTAACTTTGAAGGTTAGGTATTGAACATCTTAAGCTTGGAAAGTTTCTCAGGTACCCAAATGGTGGTCAGCAGATAGTAGAATATATGGTCTATTTTTCAGAGAAGATGGTGGGAACCTCTCTTTAGTTTTGCCTCTACATCTGGTAGACATAATCATGTTGAAATAAAAATTGTCCTGGACAAGTTGAACAGGCAAGGAAGACTTTATTCAAGAATGTTATAATACAGAGAGAGATAGCAGAACTGATCTCCATTGGAACAAAAGGCTGGAGGGCTTTTAAGAGCTAGGATGTAGGCCATTTTTTGAGTGTGTTTGCTAATTGACTGTCTAAAGTATAACTGAACATACTTGTATCTTCATGACATGAGGTAGTTTTAAACTTGGAGCAAGGTGCCCATCAAACTTAGGCTCCTACTCTCCCATAGAAACCAGGATCTTCTTGATGGCTGTATTTCAAAGGAACATCTCCTACATCCTTGAAAATGACATTCATGCATTGTACAATTGGAAATAGGCTTTTAATAAAGTTCATATCCTAAAGGTTCAGTGATAGAATTTACAATTACAAGTTTTCTAAAATAAAAACTCTAAGAAAATGTGTGGGAATAACTCCCACAGTTAGGTCATCTGGATTCTGTAAGGACAGGAAGTAAGAGGGAGATTGAGCCTAGAAGGAGAAAGAAACCTGCTTTAAATTAGTCAGACTGAAGGAAATATTGAGCATCTTGTTCAGTCTTTAAGAGATGGCCATATAATTTCTTACTAAATAAAATACACTTTGAGAGTAGAAGAGTACATTATTAATATTTAACTGAATAATAGGTATAGGATAGATTATTATAGATTAAAATTGAATGGATGGTATTTTACTTTAGCATGTTGGAGGACAGATTAAGTGGAAAAAAAAGGGAAATGAATATTGACTATATTTTGAATTTAAACTCAGTGAGGTTTCCAAATACAGGTGAAAAAGAATGTGTAAAGGACAACTTCAAGGATTGTTGCCTGAGTAACCAGGACAATAAAATTCCCATACTTTGAAATAAAGAAATTGCCACATGGAGTAGTTTCAGTGTATGTGAAGGAGGTGGTAATGGTAGTAGGACTGATTAGTTAACTTTGAAGGTTAGGTATTGAACATCTTAAGCTTGGAAAGTTTCTCAGGTACCCAAATGGTGGTCAGCAGATAGTAGAATATATGGTCTATTTTTCAGAGAAGATGGTGGGAACCTCTCTTTAGTTTTGCCTCTACATCTGGTAGACATAATCATGTTGAAATAAAAATTGTCCTGGACAAGTTGAACAGGCAAGGAAGACTTTATTCAAGAATGTTATAATACAGAGAGAGATAGCAGAACTGATCTCCATTGGAACAAAAGGCTGGAGGGCTTTTAAGAGCTAGGATGTAGGCCATTTTTTGAGTGTGTTTGCTAATTGACTGTCTAAAGTATAACTGAACATACTTGTATCTTCATGACATGAGGTAGTTTTAAACTTGGAGCAAGGTGCCCATCAAACTTAGGCTCCTACTCTCCCATAGAAACCAGGATCTTCTTGATGGCTGTATTTCAAAGGAACATCTCCTACATCCTTGAAAATGACATTCATGCATTGTACAATTGGAAATAGGCTTTTAATAAAGTTCATATCCTAAAGGTTCAGTGATAGAATTTACAATTACAAGTTTTCTAAAATAAAAACTCTAAGAAAATGTGTGGGGGAATAACTCCCACAGTTAGGTCATCTGGATTCTGTAAGGACAGGAAGTAAGAGGGAGATTGAGCCTAGAAGGAGAAAGAAACCTGCTTTAAATTAGTCAGACTGAAGGAAATATTGAGCATCTTGTTCAGTCTTTAAGAGATGGCCATATAATTTCTTACTAAATAAAATACACTTTGAGAGTAGAAGAGTACATTATTAATATTTAACTGAATAATAGGTATAGGATAGATTATTATAGATTAAAATTGAATGGATGGTTATTCTTCCTTTACATTCTATGCATGTTGGAGGACAGAGTGTCGTAAAATGTAATACAGCCGTGAAGATGAATAAAACTTGCCTTGAAATACTAACTGATCAATTGCCAGGAAAAGATATATTGATATCAAGGACCTGAGTACTTTGGGATCACAAACTTTCTCCTTAATCATCGCTACATTTATGCCTAACTTTGTATATAGTAAATTCTCATAAATACAGGTTGATTAAAGTAATGATGAGGGTAAAAAAAAAAAAGAAGAAGAAGAAATCGAAATATGGCACTAATGTATTAAGCTTCAAAAACTGCAAAAGCTCTTTCAGCATGAATAGAAATGAAAGCATCAGAAAGTGAAGCCTGATGCTTTGTTTCATATGGGATTCAGATTGCAATATATAGGTGAAAGAGAGGAGAAACTAATATGTTTGCCTATTGATATATACACAATTCTATTTGCTGCATTTTGTTTTATATTTACTTTGTTTCCCATTAGTGCTTCATGAATTAACCATTACTGCTACCAATGCAGTTAAAATATTGATTGAAAAGAGGAAGTGAAGACTAATTCATTCAGTAAAAACTTATGGAGTCCTATTATATTCCATTCCTTGCAATAGGTCCCAGGAATATATATATATAAGATCAACTAATTATCTTGGCTGCACCTAGAATTGAATTGAAACAGTACACAGTGCCATTTAATAGCTGCAAATTCATTTGACACATTGCACCTTATCTTCTCTAATTCTGATTCTAAGCAGTGAATACAGTCTGGAATATTTCACAAATAGCACGTGTATGGATGAATATATCTCCTCTGTCAATGTTCTATGTCTTCCTCTTCCTCTTATTGGGGTACCCAAGAGCCCTGCCATCACCCAGAGTGGGTGGTGGCACCTATGTATATTTCAGGAGGCCCCCTTGTAGCAGAAATATTTAGCTTTCCATTAACTCATTGTTTTTCTAGATCCCATTTGCTTTTCTTATACATGATTTTGTCTTAATGTGGTGAATTTATTCCTCACTAGTGCATTGGTGAACTTGATTATTATAAATCAAGTACTGAATAATAGGTATAGGATTATTTTTTTCTTCCTTTACATTCTATGCATGTTGGAGGACAGAGTGTCGTAAAATGTAATACAGCCGTGAAGATGAATAAAACTTGCCTTGAAATACTAACTGATCAATTGCCAGGAAAAGATATATTGATATCAAGGACCTGAGTACTTTGGGATCACAAACTTTCTCCTTAATCATCGCTACATTTATGCCTAACTTTGTATATAGTAAATTCTCATAAATACAGGTTGATTAAAGTAATGATGAGGGTAAAAAAAAAAAGAAGAAGAAATCGAAATATGGCACTAATGTATTAAGCTTCAAAAACTGCAAAAGCTCTTTCAGCATGAATAGAAATGAAAGCATCAGAAAGTGAAGCCTGATGCTTTGTTTCATATGGGATTCAGATTGCAATATATAGGTGAAAGAGAGGAGAAACTAATATGTTTGCCTATTGATATATACACAATTCTATTTGCTGCATTTTGTTTTATATTTACTTTGTTTCCCATTAGTGCTTCATGAATTAACCATTACTGCTACCAATGCAGTTAAAATATTGATTGAAAAGAGGAAGTGAAGACTAATTCATTCAGTAAAAACTTATGGAGTCCTATTATATTCCATTCCTTGCAATAGGTCCCAGGAATATATATATATAAGATCAACTAATTATCTTGGCTGCACCTAGAATTGAATTGAAACAGTACACAGTGCCATTTAATAGCTGCAAATTCATTTGACACATTGCACCTTATCTTCTCTAATTCTGATTCTAAGCAGTGAATACAGTCTGGAATATTTCACAAATAGCACGTGTATGGATGAATATATCTCCTCTGTCAATGTTCTATGTCTTCCTCTTCCTCTTATTGGGGTACCCAAGAGCCCTGCCATCACCCAGAGTGGGTGGTGGCACCTATGTATATTTCAGGAGGCCCCCTTGTAGCAGAAATATTTAGCTTTCCATTAACTCATTGTTTTTCTAGATCCCATTTGCTTTTCTTATACATGATTTTGTCTTAATGTGGTGAATTTATTCCTCACTAGTGCATTGGTGAACTTGATTATTATAAATCAAGTAGTGAATCAATAGTATTATAGCTGTTGTTGTTCAGTCACTAAGTCATATCTGACATTTTGTCACCCCATGAACTGCAGCACATCAGTTTTCTCTGTTCTTCAATATCTCCCTGGGTTTATTCAAGCTCATGTCCATTGAGTGAGTGATGTCATCCAACCATCTCATCCTCTGTTGCTCCATTCTCTGGCTGTCAATCTTTCCAGCATCAGGATCTTTTCCAATGAGTCAATTCTTCACATCAGGTGGTCAAAGAATTGGAGCTTTGTCATCAGTCCTCCCCATGAGTATTCAGGGTTGATTTCCTTTATTAAGGATTGGTTTGATCTCCTTTCAGTCTAAAGGACTCCAAAGACTCTTCTTCAGCAACACATTTTGAATGTGTCAGTTATCCAGTGCTCAGCCTTCTTTATGGTCCAGCTCTTGCACCCATACATGACTACTGGAAAAGGCATAGCTTTGAGTATACTGACTTTTGTCATCCAAATGATGTCTCTGCTTTTTAAAATTCACCATAGGTATCATTTACTGAAAATATGCTCTGTGACAGTCACTGAGATAATGTTTACAATGATCCAATGTGTTGGGCATTGTTGTCATCTCTAGTTTATATATAGAAGCTTAAGTCACTTTCTCAATATCTAACGTTCCTAATCCAGGGCTCACATTTTTTAAACAATCTCTGCACCTAGAAAATTGCTACTAGCCTGTACACTCAATCATTATCTCTTATCATCAGGAACCTTGATATTCCTGCTAGGAACATCCAAATGATCTCATCACTCTCGCCTTCTAGAAATATTCAGGAATGGTCTCTTGAGTGGATTTCTGCCACAAAAACAAAAGATGTCTGCTAAATTGGAAATAGGGATATCTGGAATGTCATCTGTTTGTAATCACTGTCATGGACTGGAATATCAGTGTAGGAGACATCCATAAGAATACAAATTTTCACTCTCTCAGCTATGAAATTAAGTCAATTTGTTAAAAATAAATTCATCAAATCAAATTACTGAAAATTTTTTTTGCCCCAAAGTAAGTCTGTCAAAAATCTACTTGCAGATAAATATTTTGCTAACTGACTGATTGTAAAAATTTTACAAAATTTGGTAGATATGGTTTTAACAAATTAAGAAAAAGATACAAGTGACTTAATGGGAACATTTTAAGAGCTTAACAGCAATATGTAATTTTTGTCCCTCTGCTGAAATATAATTTTATGAACAGTACAATACAAAGTACTAATATTATAGTTCTAAATATACATATATATTCATTTCAAAATGTGAATTATAGATTCTGTAACCAAAGTTTTATTACTTCATATAAGAATATTTCAGATCAATGTAATTTAGACAAAAATAGTTCATCTTACATTTATAATATTTAACAGTTTCAAATTCATTTGGCAATTTTTTTAGCATTTTAAATTTCAATATTTATATCTAGAAATTAGTTACCACAATTTAATGCATATATTACTATAATGTAGTTGTTGCTTTTATGTCCTGATTTATTTCCATTATAGAGTACATCACATTCATTTATTCAGCACATACATGTCTTGCTTTCACTCTTAATACTTTGACTCTTCGATACTGAATCTTAATTCTAACTGCTAAAAAGTCAGTGTTTTCAATGTATTATGGTTAGATACCAAAATTTCTGCATGGCATAAGTGACGTGAGCCTTTAAAAAAAAAAATGTTACTTTACTTTTAACTTTTGCAGAGGTTTGTTTTTTTTTCCAGATATGTATGTTCCCAGATTAGTCATATGTATATCCTCCCCATCCCAGCCCTCCAGACCATCACAAAGCACCCCTGCAGGATATCCCCTTTCCTCACAGAGCAATGACTATAGCTGTTTTCTTCACATATGATAGTACAAGTTTCCATGCTACTTCCTTTATGCCTCCCACCCACTGTTCATTCCCCACAATGTCCATAAGTCTACTGTCCATGTCTGTTTTTCCATCACTTTACTGCATGTGTTATCATTACCATCCTACTAGATTGCACATATATGAGTTAGTATACTGTACTTGTCTTTATCTTTTGGACTTACCTTACTTATTATCACTCTCTCAGCTATGAAATTAAGTCAATTTTTTAAAAAATAAATTCATCAAATCAAATTACTGAAAATTTTTTGCCCCAAAGTAAGTCTGTCAAAAATCTACTTGCAGATAAATATTTTGCTAACTGACTGATTGTAAAAATTTTACAAAATTTGGTAGATATGGTTTTAACAAATTAAGAAAAAGATACAAGTGACTTAATGGGAACATTTTAAGAGCTTAACAGCAATATGTAATTTTGTCCCTCTGCTGAAATATAATTTTATGAACAGTACAATACAAAGTACTAATATTATAGTTCTAAATATACATATATATTCATTTCAAAATGTGAATTATAGATTCTGTAACCAAAGTTTTATTACTTCATATAAGAATATTTCAGATCAATGTAATTTAGACAAAAATAGTTCATCTTACATTTATAATATTTAACAGTTTCAAATTCATTTGGCAATTTTTTTAGCATTTTAAATTTCAATATTTATATCTAGAAATTAGTTACCACAATTTAATGCATATATTACTATAATGTAGTTGTTGCTTTTATGTCCTGATTTATTTCCATTATAGAGTACATCACATTCATTTATTCAGCACATACATGTCTTGCTTTCACTCTTAATACTTTGACTCTTCGATACTGAATCTTAATTCTAACTGCTAAAAAGTCAGTGTTTTCAATGTATTATGGTTAGATACCAAAATTTCTGCATGGCATAAGTGACGTGAGCCTTTAAAAAAAAAAATGTTACTTTACTTTTAACTTTTGCAGAGGTTTGTTTTTTTTTCCAGATATGTATGTTCCCAGATTAGTCATATGTATATCCTCCCCATCCCAGCCCTCCAGACCATCACAAAGCACCCCTGCAGGATATCCCCTTTCCTCACAGAGCAATGACTATAGCTGTTTTCTTCACATATGATAGTACAAGTTTCCATGCTACTTCCTTTATGCCTCCCACCCACTGTTCATTCCCCACAATGTCCATAAGTCTACTGTCCATGTCTGTTTTTCCATCACTTTACTGCATGTGTTATCATTACCATCCTACTAGATTGCACATATATGAGTTAGTATACTGTACTTGTCTTTATCTTTTGGACTTACCTTACTTATTATGATAAGTTCTACATCCAGCCACCTCATTAGGATTGATTCTTCTGCATTTCTTTTTTACAGCTGTGTAGTATTCCATTGTATATATGCACTAGGGCTTCTGTATCCATTCATTCATCGACAGGCATCTAGGTTGCTTCCATGTTCTGCTTATTGCATAGAGAGCTGCAATGAACATTGGGGTACAGGTGCTTCTTTCAGATTTGGTTTCATTAGGGTATAAGCCTAAGAGTGGGATTGCTGGGTCATATGGTGCTTCTAGTTTTAGTTTTTTAAGAGATCTCCAGACTGTCTTCCATAGAGGCTATATCAATTTACATTTGCACAAGCAAAACAAGAGTGTTCCCTTTTCTCCACACCCTCTCCAGCATTTATTGCCTGTCGATTTGTGGATGATGGTCATTCTGACAGGTGTCAGGTGATATCTCATTGTAGTTTTGATTTGCATTTCTCTAATTATAAGCAAGGTGGAGCATTGATTCACGTGCTTTTGGGCCATCTGTATGTCCCCTTTGGAGAGGCGTCTGTTTAGGTCCATTTCCCATTTTTCCATTGGGTAGTTCATTTTTCTGGTGCTGAGTTGTCTGAGTTGCTTGTAGATTTTGGAGATTACTTTTTTGTCTGTTGTTTCATTTGCTATGATTTTCTCCCATTCTGTGGACTGTCTGTTCAGCTTTTTTGTAGTTTCTTTTGCTGTACAAAAGCTTTTAAGTTTCATGAGGTCCCACATGTTCATTTTTGTTTTCAGTTCTGCTCTTTTAGTAGGTGGCTCAGAGAAGATCTTGCTTTGGTTAATGTCCTTGAGGGTTTTGCCTATATTCTCCTCTAAGAGGTTGATGGTTTCTGGTCTTACATTTACGTCTTTAACCCATTTTGAGTTGATCTTTGTGTATGGTGTCAGGGAATGTTCCAACTTCATTTTTTTGCATGTAGCTGTCCAATTTTCCCAGAACCACTTCTTGAAGAGGCTGTCTTTGTCCCATTTTATATGTTTGCCACCTTTGTCACAAATAAGGTACCCATAGGTGTGTGTGTTTATCTCTGGGTTCTCTATCTTGTTCCATTGGTCTATAGTTCTGTTTTTATGCCAGTACCATACTGTCTCGATGACTGTTGCTTTGTAGTAGAGTCTGAAGTTAGGGAGGCTGATCTCTCCAGCTCCGTTTTTCTTTCTCAGAATTGCTTTGACTACTTGGGATCTTTTGTGTTTCCATATGAACTGTGTTCTTCTTTGATCTAGTTCTGTGAAAATGTCATTGGCAGTTTTATAGGGATTGCATTGAATCTGTAGATGACACTTGGCAGTATGATCATTTTCACAATATTGATTCTTCTAACCCAGGAACATGGAATATCTCTCCATCTGTTTAAGTCTTCATTAATTTCTCTCATCAGTTTCTTGTAATTTTATGTGTAGAGATTTTCATTTCTTTGGGCAGGCTTATTCCTAGATGTTTTATTCCCTTGGTTACAATGGTGAAGGGTAGTGTCTCTTTGATTTCGTTTTCTGATTTTCCATTGTTTGTGTATAGGAATGCCAGTGACTTCTGTGTATTGATTTTGTATCCCATGACATTGCTGAATTCGTTGATTAACTCTAGTACTTTTGTAATAGTTTCTTTGGGATTTTCTATGTATAATATCATGTCATCTGCAAATAGAGAGAGTTTAACTTCTTCCTTTCCAATCTCAATTCCTTTTATTTGTTTTATTTCTCTTATTGCCGTTGCTAGAACTTCCATGACTATGTGGAATGATAGTTGTGAAAGTGGGCACCCTTGTCTTGTTCCTGATCTTAGAGGGAATTCTTTCAGTTTTTCACCATTGAGGGTAATGTTCATTGTGGTTTTCTCGTATATGGCTTTCACTATGTTGAGATAGGTTCCTTCTATGCCCATTTTCTGAATAGTTTTTTTTAATCATAAATGGATGTTGTACTTTGTCGAAGGCTTTTTCTGCATCTATTGAAATGATCATGTGATTTTTGTCTCTCAATTTGTTGATACGATGCGTCACATTGATTGATTTGCAGATATTGAAGAATCCTTGCATGCCTGGAATGTTCCAACTTCATTTTTTTGCATGTAGCTGTCCAATTTTCCCAGAACCACTTCTTGAAGAGGCTGTCTTTGTCCCATTTTATATGTTTGCCACCTTTGTCACAAATAAGGTACCCATAGGTGTGTGTGTTTATCTCTGGGTTCTCTATCTTGTTCCATTGGTCTATAGTTCTGTTTTTATGCCAGTACCATACTGTCTCGATGACTGTTGCTTTGTAGTAGAGTCTGAAGTTAGGGAGGCTGATCTCTCCAGCTCCGTTTTTCTTTCTCAGAATTGCTTTGACTACTTGGGATCTTTTGTGTTTCCATATGAACTGTGTTCTTCTTTGATCTAGTTCTGTGAAAATGTCATTGGCAGTTTTATAGGGATTGCATTGAATCTGTAGATGACACTTGGCAGTATGATCATTTTCACAATATTGATTCTTCTAACCCAGGAACATGGAATATCTCTCCATCTGTTTAAGTCTTCATTAATTTCTCTCATCAGTTTCTTGTAATTTTATGTGTAGAGATTTTCATTTCTTTGGGCAGGCTTATTCCTAGATGTTTTATTCCCTTGGTTACAATGGTGAAGGGTAGTGTCTCTTTGATTTCGTTTTCTGATTTTCCATTGTTTGTGTATAGGAATGCCAGTGACTTCTGTGTATTGATTTTGTATCCCATGACATTGCTGAATTCG
Source organism: Tragulus kanchil (assembly GCA_022376925.1). Classification (NCBI taxonomy): domain Eukaryota; kingdom Metazoa; phylum Chordata; class Mammalia; order Artiodactyla; family Tragulidae; genus Tragulus; species Tragulus kanchil. The sequence continues at coordinate 52,052,553 of JAIOJX010000027.1, read as the reverse complement.
TTGATTAACTCTAGTACTTTTGTAATAGTTTCTTTGGGATTTTCTATGTATAATATCATGTCATCTGCAAATAGAGAGAGTTTAACTTCTTCCTTTCCAATCTCAATTCCTTTTATTTGTTTTATTTCTCTTATTGCCGTTGCTAGAACTTCCATGACTATGTGGAATGATAGTTGTGAAAGTGGGCACCCTTGTCTTGTTCCTGATCTTAGAGGGAATTCTTTCAGTTTTTCACCATTGAGGGTAATGTTCATTGTGGTTTTCTCGTATATGGCTTTCACTATGTTGAGATAGGTTCCTTCTATGCCCATTTTCTGAATAGTTTTTTTTAATCATAAATGGATGTTGTACTTTGTCGAAGGCTTTTTCTGCATCTATTGAAATGATCATGTGATTTTTGTCTCTCAATTTGTTGATACGATGCGTCACATTGATTGATTTGCAGATATTGAAGAATCCTTGCATGCCTGGAATGAACACAACTTGATCATGATGTATGAGCCCTTTGATGTGTTGTTGATTTCTGTTTGCTACGATTTTCTAAAGGATTTTGTGGTCTAAGCTTATCAGTGAAATTGGCCTATAATTTTCTTTTTTTGGTGTTTTTATTGACTGGCTTTGGTATAAGGGTGATGGTGGCCTCATAGAACACGTTTGGAAGTGTTCCTTCCTGTGCAATTTTTTGGAAGAGTTTTAGAAGGACAGGCATTAGCTCTTCTTTATATGTTTGGTAGAAGTCATCTGTGAAGCCATCTCTGCCTGGGCTTTAACTTTTGGGTAGATTTCTGATCACAAAGTCGATTTCTGAGCTTGTGATTGGATTGTTCATAGTTTCTGTTTCACCCTGGTTGAGTCTTGGGAGATTAATCTTCTCCAAGAAACTGTCCATTTCTTCCAGGTTGTCCAGTTTGTTGCCATATAGTTGTTCATAATAGTCTCTTAGAATCCTTTGGATTTCTGCATTATCTGTTGTAAACTCTCCTTTCTCATTTTTGATTTTGTGGATTTGGTTCTTCTCTCTTTTTTTCTTGATGAGTCTGGCCAGTGGTTTGTTGATTTTATTTACCTTTTCAAAGAACCAGTGTTTTGTTTTATTTATCTTTACTATTGTTTCTTTCATTTCTTTTTCATTTATTTCTGCTCTGATCTTTATGATTTCTCATCTTCCACAAACTTGGGGGGGGGGGGTTGTTCTTCTTTCTCCAATTGTTTTAAACGTAGGGTTAGGTCATCTGTTTGAGATTTTTGTAGTTGCTTGAGGTAGGATTGAATTGCTATAACTTTCCTCTTAAAACTGCTTTTGCAGTATCCCATAGGCTTTGAGTTGTCGTGTGTTCATTGTCGTTTTCTTCTAAGATTTTTTTTTCTCTCCTTTGATTTCCTCATTAATCAGTTAATTTTTTAGGTATGTGTTATTTAATCTCCATGTGTTTATGTTTTTAGCAGGTTTTTTTTTTTTTTTTGCTGTAGTTGATCCTAAGTCTCATTGCATTGTGGTCCAATAAGATGGGTGATATTATTTCAATTTTCTTGAATTGAGTGATTTTTGATTTGTGGCCCAAGATTTGGTCTATCCTGGAGAATGTTCCATGAACCCTTGAGAAGAAAGTTTATTCCTCTGCTTTTGGATGGAACGTCCTAAAGTTATCCATCAGGTCTATTTCTTCCAGTGTGGCATTTAAGGCTTGTGTTTCTTTATTAATTTTCTGTTTGGATGATCTGTTCATTGGTGTGAGAGGAGTGTTACAGTCTCCTACTATGATTGTGTTAGTGCCGATGTCTTCTTTTATGTCTGAAAGTGTTTTGTCTTATGCATTGGCGTGCTCCTGTGTTGGGTGAATAGATGTTTATGATTGTTATGTGCTCTTCTTGCATCGAACCCTTGATCATTATGCAGTGTCCTGCCTTGTCTCTTGTAATTTTCTTAATTTTGAGGCCTGTTTTGTCTGATATGAGGATTGCTACTCCAGCTTTCTTCTGATTTCCGTTTGCATGGAATATCTTTTTCCATCCTCTCACTTGCAGTCTATGAGAGTCTCTAGGTTTGAAGTGAGTTTCCTGGAGGCAGCATACGTATGAGTCGTGTTTTTGAATCCATTCAGTCAGTCTGTGCCTTATGGTTGTGGTCTTTATTCCATTTACATTCAAAGTCAATATTGATACAAATGATCCTATTGTCATCTTAGATGCTATGACGGATTTGTTTTGTGGATCTTCTCCTATTCTTATACTTGTTGTTTATAGAAGTTCCTTTAACACTTGTTGTAAGGCTGCTTTGGTGTTACTAAATTCTTTTAGTTTTTACTTATCTGTAAAGCTTTTGATTTCTCCAGAAATTTCAAATAAGATCCTTGCAGGACAGAGGATTCTTGGTGCAGATTATTCTCTTTCAGCCGTTTAAATGTGTTCTGCCATTCTCTTCTGGCCTGCAGAGTTTCTGTTGAAAGATCAACTGTTAAACGTATAGGCTTTCCCTTGTATGTCACTAGTTGATTTTCCCTTGCTACTTTTAGAATTCTGTCCTTGTGTTTCATTTGTGTTAGCTCCATTAATATGTGTCTTGGTGTGTTTCTTCTCGGGATGATTCTGTATGTTTCTCTTTGTCCTTCTCGAACTTGATTGACTATGTCTTTTCCCATGTTGGGGAAATTTTCAACTAGAATCTCTTCAAAATTTTTCTCATATCCTTTCTTTTTTTCCTCTTCTTCTGGAACCTCTATAATTCAAATATTGGTGCGTTTGATATTATCCCAGAGGTCTCTGAAGCTATCCTCTGCTCTTTTCATTCTTTGAGCTAGATTCTGTTTTTCAGCAGTTACTTCCACCATTCTATCTTCCAGCTCACTTATTCAGTCTTCTGTCTCAGATACTCTGCTCTTGATTCCTTCTACAGCATTTTTCAGTTCAGCAATTGAGTTGTTTGTCTCTGTTACTTTTTGGGTAAGTTCTTGTATTTCTTTATTCGGTGTGTTAGTTGTGTCTTGCAGTTTCTCTAAAGTTCTATTTTCAGTGTCTTTGATCATCTTTACTATCATTCTTCTGAAATCCATTTCAGAAAGTTTGTCCAAGTCCTCTTCGTTGATTTGATCTTGTGTGTTTGTAGATTGTTCATTCATTTGTGTGATATTTCTCTGCTGTTTCATTATTATTATTAATTTTTTAACTAACTCTGTTAGGGGTTTCCTTTTCCCAGGTTTTGAGTTATGTCTATCGGTGTTTGTTGTTTGGATGGGAACTCTTATTCTGGGTGATGCTGGTGGTTGGCTGATGTCAGGACTTGCATACAAGTGATTACCTTTGTTGGAGTGCTCACTGTTTATTGCTCTTTAGTGTTAGGCATTCTCTAGTATTGTAGAGTTTTGGAGTCAGTGTTCCCTCCCTAAAGCCCCTGGGCTTGTTGCCTGACCAGGAAATGAAGATTACATGGCTGGTTTGTTATGGCATTAAATAATATCCAAACATATATACACGAATGAGAAATAGAAGGCATACCTTTGACAAATGGCAATTAAAATATTAAGCAAATACTGTCTAGCATAATGAATTATGCACACACACATATACAGCTATAACATAACCGAAGCATTCCAACCAAAAATACAGTACAATACGTTAGCACGGCAAGTGGAGAAAACCAAGAATGTTACCCACCAGTTAATAACGAAATTAAGTAGAGCACATATTGTAGAATAATGCTAGAGCAGAGTTCCTATTGGGGATAAGGCAATGAGGACAGAACAGATTAAGAAATATGGTGGGAAAAGGGGAAAAGAGAAAGGGAGGGTAGAAAAGAAATATAGAGTAATACTGCAAAGTTAAATACAGGGAGATAAAGATTTGTATGTGTTAGAGTTTAGTTCTGTAGGAAAGGAGCATCAGAGAAAGCAAAGAGTTATAGAGGAAGTAGTAGTACAAATATAAAAATTTAAAAAGTAAAACAGAGATAAGTATTTAAAAAATACAGAAAAGCAAAGCAAAAACAAACAAAAAAAAAACAATAAAAACAATCAAAATCCCCCAAAGAACCTTAAAAGGCCAATGTGGAACCAGAGGTTTCTACCAAAATAAAATGTGTGGTTTAACAAGAAAAGGAAAAAAATGTAAACTTGAACATATTCAGTCTTAAGATTAGTAGCTTCAATAGACTTCAATGGAGGAAATGAACCCATCCACACTCAAATAACCCCCCTCCCCAAAAGGAGGTGGGCACTGAGGGGGCTTGGAAAAAAGGGAAAGGAACAATTGAAAACAAAAACAAAAAAACAAAACAAAAGCAATAAAAAAGAATAAGAAATAAAATGAAATTTTAAAAATCCAGCAGTAACTCCAGCTCCAGACAAAACATGAAAACAGTGTTTATGTTCTTTTGTCTCTTGCTGACTATTCAGGAATTATTGGTCTTTTTCTTGCCTCTGGCAGTGGTTAGATCTGAAGATCTCTTTGACTGCTTGTTTATTTCAGCCTATTCCAGAACTAAAAAGCTGGCCCAGGCTGGCCCTGGGAGTTTCTTAATCCAAATTTTTTTACCTTTGACAGAATGGTACAATTAAATATATTATACACGAATGAGAAATAGAAGGCATACCTTTGACAAATGGCAATTAAAATATTAAGCAAATACTGTCTAGCATAATGAATTATGCACACACACATATACAGCTATAACATAACCGAAGCATTCCAACCAAAAATACAGTACAATACGTTAGCACGGCAAGTGGAGAAAACCAAGAATGTTACCCACCAGTTAATAACGAAATTAAGTAGAGCACATATTGTAGAATAATGCTAGAGCAGAGTTCCTATTGGGGATAAGGCAATGAGGACAGAACAGATTAAGAAATATGGTGGGAAAAGGGGAAAAGAGAAAGGGAGGGTAGAAAAGAAATATAGAGTAATACTGCAAAGTTAAATACAGGGAGATAAAGATTTGTATGTGTTAGAGTTTAGTTCTGTAGGAAAGGAGCATCAGAGAAAGCAAAGAGTTATAGAGGAAGTAGTAGTACAAATATAAAAATTTAAAAAGTAAAACAGAGATAAGTATTTAAAAAATACAGAAAAGCAAAGCAAAAACAAACAAAAAAAAAACAATAAAAACAATCAAAATCCCCCAAAGAACCTTAAAAGGCCAATGTGGAACCAGAGGTTTCTACCAAAATAAAATGTGTGGTTTAACAAGAAAAGGAAAAAAATGTAAACTTGAACATATTCAGTCTTAAGATTAGTAGCTTCAATAGACTTCAATGGAGGAAATGAACCCATCCACACTCAAATAACCCCCCTCCCCAAAAGGAGGTGGGCACTGAGGGGGCTTGGAAAAAAGGGAAAGGAACAATTGAAAACAAAAACAAAAAAACAAAACAAAAGCAATAAAAAAGAATAAGAAATAAAATGAAATTTTAAAAATCCAGCAGTAACTCCAGCTCCAGACAAAACATGAAAATAGTGTTTATGTTCTTTTGTCTCTTGCTGACTATTCAGGAATTATTGGTCTTTTTCTTGCCTCTGGCAGTGGTTAGATCTGAAGATCTCTTTGACTGCTTGTTTATTTCAGCCTATTCCAGAACTAAAAAGCTGGCCCAGGCTGGCCCTGGGAGTTTCTTAATCCAAATCCTTTCTCTTTCTGGGTGGAGCTAAATTCCCTCCCTGTAGTTTGACCAGCAGCCAAACTCCAGTAGGGAAAATGGCCTTTCTGTCACAAAGGATTTATTCCCACACTCTCCATGAGAGGCATTTCTGCAGTGACCCCGACCCTGCTGCAGGCCACCGTCGACCCCCGCCACCGCGGGAGACGTGAGGCTGCTCAGAGATGAGTGTGGCTCAGTCTCATGCCAGATCGATATTCCCCTCTCCCGGATCACAGTGCATACAGTTTCCAGTCCTCCTCGGCAGCTCTATGATGGGGTTAATGATAGCCTCCTTCAAAAGGAACTGAGTGGCATCCTTAGGAACACTGCTCAGGGGCACTTCTAGCTCAAGGGGGCACGTGGACCCTCCAAAGCAAGTCTGGCTCAGTTCCTTGTGGGTGTTACTGCTCCATTCCCAGGTCTTGATTTGCAACAGGCTTTGGCCCACCCAGCCTCTCTGACGGGTATGAGGTTGGACTTTTAAAATTGTGATTGTGCCCCTCCTACTGTCTTGTTGCAGCTTCTCCTTTGTTCTTCGATGTGGGGTATCTTTTTGGTGATCAGATCTAAGTTCCTCCTCTCAATGGTTTTTCAGGTAGTCGTTGCCATTCAAGCGATTTTGCAGGAGGGATGAGTGCATGTCCTTCTATGTTGCCATCTTAGCTCCACTCCCCTGATGTGAGCTTTTTAATTACTTCGGAGTTCTTTTAGAAGCTTTTGGATACTATTTTTTACTTCTCAAAAATAAAGAAAATTAGGTATAATGTGTTGTATGTATGCTTTCTATGGTATTTCTCAGGTAAGACTGCTCATGAGAGTTTTCTTGTTTGGAAATTTATTTTATTTCATAACTCTAAAAACATTTTGCATTAGGGTATAGCCAATTAACAATTTTGTGATAGTTTCAGATGAATAGTGAATGGGTTCAAACATAAATATACATGTATCCACTGTGACCCCAAACCCCTTCACATCCAGGTCAGTACCTAACATTGAGAAGAATTACATGTGCTATATAATAGATCTTTGTTGGTTATCCATTTCAAACATGACTTTCCCAAGATCCCCAATCCATCTCCTCTCCCCTCCAATCATGAGTTCATTTTCTACATCAGTGAGTGTTTCTGCTTTGTAAATAAGTTAACTTGTATAATTTCTTTTTAGAATCCTGTTAGTATTCTTGATAATGACAATAATGAAGGTGATATAATACTTTTTAAATGTCTTGCAGTTATTTTACATTCTTGGATAGTCAGTGTTTGATAGGTTCCTTAAGAAACTAAAAATAAAGCTGCCATATTATCCAGCATAATTCAAAAGGAGTACATGCAACCTAATACTCATTGCATTTCTATTTAGAGTAGCCAAAAATTGAAAGTAACCTAAATATCCATCAACAGAGGAAAGAATAAAGAAAATATGGTACATATAATCAATGGAATATAACTCATATATTAAAAAGGATGAAATACTGCCATTTGCAGCAACAGGGATGGACTTAGAGATTGTTACAGTGAGTGAAGTATGCCAGAGAAGGAGAAATATCACATGACATCCCTTATATGTGGGATCTAAAAACAAATTATACAAATGAAACTTATTCACAAAACAGAAACTGAGTCACACACTTAGAAAATACATTTATGCTTGTCAGAGGGGAAATATGAGCAGAAGGGATAGTCACAGAATATGGGATAGCTACATACATACCCCTCCCCACATAGTCACTAAGTCATGTCCAAGTCTTCATGACTCCATGGACTGTAGCCCACCAGACTCCTCTGACTGTAGGATTTTCCAAGCAAGAATACTGGGGTGGGCTACATTGCCCTTTTCCAGGGAAGCTTTCCAAAACAGAGGCTGCACCTAGGTCTCCTGTATTACAAGCATATAATGTGTTGTATGTATGCTTTCTATGGTATTTCTCAGGTAAGACTGCTCATGAGAGTTTTCTTGTTTGGAAATTTATTTTATTTCATAACTCTAAAAACATTTTGCATTAGGGTATAGCCAATTAACAATTTTGTGATAGTTTCAGATGAATAGTGAATGGGTTCAAACATAAATATACATGTATCCACTGTGACCCCAAACCCCTTCACATCCAGGTCAGTACCTAACATTGAGAAGAATTACATGTGCTATATAATAGATCTTTGTTGGTTATCCATTTCAAACATGACTTTCCCAAGATCCCCAATCCATCTCTCCCCTCCAATCATGAGTTCATTTTCTACATCAGTGAGTGTTTCTGCTTTGTAAATAAGTTAACTTGTATAATTTCTTTTTAGAATCCTGTTAGTATTCTTGATAATGACAATAATGAAGGTGATATAATACTTTTTAAATGTCTTGCAGTTATTTTACATTCTTGGATAGTCAGTGTTTGATAGGTTCCTTAAGAAACTAAAAATAAAGCTGCCATATTATCCAGCATAATTCAAAAGGAGTACATGCAACCTAATACTCATTGCATTTCTATTTAGAGTAGCCAAAAATTGAAAGTAACCTAAATATCCATCAACAGAGGAAAGAATAAAGAAAATATGGTACATATAATCAATGGAATATAACTCATATATTAAAAAGGATGAAATACTGCCATTTGCAGCAACAGGGATGGACTTAGAGATTGTTACAGTGAGTGAAGTATGCCAGAGAAGGAGAAATATCACATGACATCCCTTATATGTGGGATCTAAAAACAAATTATACAAATGAAACTTATTCACAAAACAGAAACTGAGTCACACACTTAGAAAATACATTTATGCTTGTCAGAGGGGAAATATGAGCAGAAGGGATAGTCACAGAATATGGGATAGCTACATACATACCCCTCCCCACATAGTCACTAAGTCATGTCCAAGTCTTCATGACTCCATGGACTGTAGCCCACCAGACTCCTCTGACTGTAGGATTTTCCAAGCAAGAATACTGGGGTGGGCTACATTGCCCTTTTCCAGGGAAGCTTTCCAAAACAGAGGCTGCACCTAGGTCTCCTGTATTACAAGCAAATTCTTTACTATCTGAGCCAACAGAGAAGTCTGATATGTGCACACTGCTACATTTAAAATGGATAACTATCAATGACTTAACTGTATAGTACACAGAAATTTTCTTAATGTTGTGTGGCAGCCTGGATGGAATGGGAGTTTGGAGAACAGATACATGCACATGCATGGCTGAGTCCTTTTCCTGTCCACCTGAAACTATTGCAACATTGTTATTTGTTATATTGCAATATAAGATAAAAAGTTAAAAAAAGAAGACAGACAAATAAAAAGGCATATATTAAGTGTTATATGAAGAAGTCTAATGCAGATAGAAATATAAATTGATCTGTCTTAATCTTCTGTAGCGATATTTCCACTGAAAAATTACTCATATATTTTATCAATACATAATTAGTTATAACAAAAAATGTCTCATTATTATTAGACATTAAAACCTGTTGGTAAATAATATTCTTGAGTTTCACAGCATGGATATAATTCAAAAGTTTTACATATTTATAGTAATCAAATTCTATACTTTTTACTGTGTTTAAGAAGTGGGTATCTGGGTTTCCCTGGTGGTCCAGTGGATAAAGAGTCCACCTTGCAGTGCAAGGGGCACCAGTTTGAACCCTGGCCTGGGAAGACTCCACATGTAGGTGAGCAGTGGAACCAGTGTGTCCAATTACGAGCCAGTGCTCTGGGGCTCACAGCCGGAGCTCTGCAACAAGGGAGGCCACTGCAATAGGCGGCCCATACATGCCAAAGAATAAAGATGGATAAAAGTAAATGGATTAAAAAAAAATGAAAGAGATCAAAATTTTTTTTAAAGTATCTATCTTTTTAATAGAACTAGATAATTATTAATAATCCATGACATTATAGATCAGAGGGATTATATTAAGAATTTTCTTCACAAAGTTATTGAATGATGCTCAGCTATTGGTAAGCTCCAAGTATATAGAGATGTATATTAACTTTATTCTGTTTAGGAGAAAATAAAGAGCATGGAGAATATGAGTTCATAGTGGTATACAAAATGGCTAGTCTATATTAAGTCCTTAGAAAAGATGAATTGGATGTGGGGCAAATATTCCAATTGTTTTTTCTGAAGCTATTCACAAAAATATAGTTTTAATGCTTTCTTCGTTTTGAAAAAAAAAAAAAAAGGAACTTATCTGATTCTCACATTTGAATAAACTTATCTGATTCTGGGTCCTTAATTCTGATTTTTGGTTGCTTTAATATACATTTATTGGCCACAGATACTGTTATAATCTGTAAGACAAAATTTAAAAAAATATGTGTTTCATGAATATGGAGATAGTTTCTTCTTAGAAACTAAAAAGTATTATAAAAAATGACAATGTCTTGTGCTGTCCAAGGTAGTAGAGAATGATAAAAATCATGTGGTAATGCAAGCTCTTGCTATATACTATCAACTTGCCCTGCAATACAGGGCAAGTTGATAGTATATAGCGAGAGCCATAAATTCTCTTCATAAAGTGTTACAAGAAGATCCCCACTAAGAAAGTATCTTGTTAGAGAAATGCAAATAAAACTACAATAAGATACCACTTCACACCAGTCAGAATGTCCATTATCAGAAAGTCTACAAACAATAAATGTTGGAGAGAGTATGGATAAAAGGGAACCCTCTTGCACTGTTGGTAGGAATGTCAGTTGATACATCCACTATCTAAGGCAGTATGGAGATTCCTCAAAAACCGAGGAATAAAGCTACTATATGACCCAGCAATACCAATACTAGGCATACACCCTGAGGAAACCAAAACTGACAAAAACACATGTAACCCAGTGTTTATTGCAGCAGTATGTACAGTACCCAGAATATGGAAGCAACCTAAGTGTCCTTCGACAGATGAACAGATAAACAAGTTGTGGTATACACAACACAGTGGAATATTACTCAGCCATAAAAAGGAGTCAGTTCTAACGAAGTGAATTTCACAGAGTAAAATATGTCAGAAACAGAAAGATAAATATTATATACTATAATATATATTATATACTAATGCATATATAGTAAGTCTAGAAAGATGGTACTGATAAAATTATTTGTAGGACAGTGATGAAAACGCAGACAGAGTGAATAGACAGTGTTTGTTGTGGGGAAGGAGAGGGTGAGATGTATGGAAAGAGTAAGATGAAAACTTACATTAGCATATGTAAAATGGATAGGCAATAGGAATTTGCTGTATGATTCAGAGAACACAAACAGGGATCCTGTAACAAACTAGACGGGTGGGATGTCAGGGAGATGGGAGGAAAGTTCAAGAAGAAGGAGACATATGTAAATCTATGACTGATTCATGTTGATGTCTGGAAGAAACCAACAAAACTCTGTAAAGCAACTGTCCTTCAATTAAAAATAAATTAATAAAAAAAAGGAAATTTTAATGTGGACAGTTATACACATGTATGCTTATCTTATCATTTGTTATAGCAAGTGGTTGACAACAGCCTAAGTGTCAAGTGATAGAGAAGTAATAGGGAAATACAGAAGGGAGTATGATGTAGCTAGTAATCAAAATTGCTTAATAATATGTGAAATTTTTTACAATAGAATATTTGGATATAAACACAGCACTCTACACATACTCATATGAAAGTTCATTCTAATTTGGAATTAAGGTCCTAGGAAAGCAAGGTTTCTACCTGTGGTGGGGTTGCCAGCAGGTACTGATATCTGTTTCCACTTCATTCTGAGCAAACCAATAGACTCATATTCTATCCTTCTTTGTAGTGAGATATGGCTCCACAGATCCTAATCTGCCTCTTCCACTGTCTTTGTGAAGTGCATAAAAGCCAGTTTTGCAATTTGTGATACCTACTGATTTTCTTGGCCATACTCCTATATCTGAATGGTTCTGCCTCCTCTTATTTCTGTCTTGTTAGTTTGGATTGCATTTCCAATGTGTCTCTGCAGTACGTGGCTTTATCTTTCAATGGAACCACAGTTGGTTAGTTTTGAGAGCTCATTAGCCCCAGACCAGTTCTTTTACTGGACTGCTATAATTTTCAGTGAGTGTTTATAGGCTATTTTACATTTTTCTAAAAAACAGGTGATTAGAGGTCCCCAAGTATTATCTGCACTCCCAGCTGAACAGGTACTGATATCCCGGAAGTCTTGTTACCTTCAGAGTCTTGTTACCAGTGGATCGTATTTTCCAGCTTGTTGGAATGCTTAGTATTTCGGTAGATGTTTAAGGAGTTTAGTTTTGCTGCCCTAGTTGTTATTTTAGTCTAATGGGAAAAACAAAGATAATAGTATAATAATATTAAAAATTATATTTTCCTAGCCACAGTCAGCAGAGAACCCTGAAAAAATAAATTTGAGTCCTTAGAGTAAACAGCACTATGGTTGAAGTGATGAAGATAAAAAATTATGGAAGTAAACAATAATAGAATAAGGGATTATAAGAAGTAGTCTTGCATAAAAGATGGACAAGACATTGATCAAGAACCTCAGTTCTAATTCCATATTAATCATTACCTTTTATATGATTTTTAAAATAACATTATTTACTTATATATTTATGCATGTTTTAAGTCATTTATTTATTGGCTGTGCTGTGCAAGTTTTCTAGTTAGAGTGAGTAGGAGATACTCTCTAGTCGTGGTGTGAGAGCTTCTTATTGCTGTGACATCTCTTGTTTCAGGCCATGGGCTGTAGGGCACATAGGCTTTAGTAATTGTGGTTTATGGACTCCAGAGTGTAGGTTCAACAGCTGAGCCTTAGTTGCCCCATGGTATGTAGAATCTTTCTGTACCAGGGATAAAAATCATGTATCCTGAATTGGCAGGAAGATTCTTTACCACAGGACCACCAGGGAAGCCCTATATGATTTTGAATGAGTAACCTATCATCTTAGTTTCAGATTTCTCATATATTAAATAGCTGAATTGTGTTTCACTTCAACTTACACTAACGATTTTCTGTGAGAGGAATATACACGATTGCACTTATAGGATCAGTCATTCAGACTTACTCAAGATCTTATAGAAGTTGTTTTTTTTTTTTTTTTCTAGGTTGAAATATAATTTATTTTCCAGGACCTCTACTGTCTAGAGGTAACATTCCAGCATTTTTGTTTACCCTGCCTAACCCTAAACCCTCTCTTCAAGCTATGTAAATGCTAAAATTCCCACATGTATACCAACACTTCTTTTCTCTCCTTTCCTCTTGATCATTTGTGGTTTTCTTATCTTGTTCTGACAGAAGATCTTTGCCTTCACTTTGCCTACTGAAACTCATACCCCTCAACTCACCAAATACTTCGTTTAGGAAGACACCATGCATTACTCCAGTGGAAAAAATGGTCTTCCCTCTCAGACAGTTTATCAAATTCTGCCTCAAATGACTGCTGTCTGAATATATGCTTTCTGCTTCATTACAGTTTAGATCCAGCAATGTTGCTTACCAGGTAACACAGTGGTAAAGAATTCTGAAAATACAGGTGACACAAAAGGCTCAGGTTCATTCCCTGGGTTGGGAAGATCCTCTGAAAAATTAAGGAAGTAAACAATAATAGAATAAGGGATTATAAGAAGTAGTCTTGCATAAAAGATGGACAAGACATTGATCAAGAACCTCAGTTCTAATTCCATATTAATCATTACCTTTTATATGATTTTTAAAATAACATTATTTACTTATATATTTATGCATGTTTTAAGTCATTTATTTATTGGCTGTGCTGTGCAAGTTTTCTAGTTAGAGTGAGTAGGAGATACTCTCTAGTCGTGGTGTGAGAGCTTCTTATTGCTGTGACATCTCTTGTTTCAGGCCATGGGCTGTAGGGCACATAGGCTTTAGTAATTGTGGTTTATGGACTCCAGAGTGTAGGTTCAACAGCTGAGCCTTAGTTGCCCCATGGTATGTAGAATCTTTCTGTACCAGGGATAAAAATCATGTATCCTGAATTGGCAGGAAGATTCTTTACCACAGGACCACCAGGGAAGCCCTATATGATTTTGAATGAGTAACCTATCATCTTAGTTTCAGATTTCTCATATATTAAATAGCTGAATTGTGTTTCACTTCAACTTACACTAACGATTTTCTGTGAGAGGAATATACACGATTGCACTTATAGGATCAGTCATTCAGACTTACTCAAGATCTTATAGAAGTTGTTTTTTTTTTTTTTTTCTAGGTTGAAATATAATTTATTTTCCAGGACCTCTACTGTCTAGAGGTAACATTCCAGCATTTTTGTTTACCCTGCCTAACCCTAAACCCTCTCTTCAAGCTATGTAAATGCTAAAATTCCCACATGTATACCAACACTTCTTTTCTCTCCTTTCCTCTTGATCATTTGTGGTTTTCTTATCTTGTTCTGACAGAAGATCTTTGCCTTCACTTTGCCTACTGAAACTCATACCCCTCAACTCACCAAATACTTCGTTTAGGAAGACACCATGCATTACTCCAGTGGAAAAAATGGTCTTCCCTCTCAGACAGTTTATCAAATTCTGCCTCAAATGACTGCTGTCTGAATATATGCTTTCTGCTTCATTACAGTTTAGATCCAGCAATGTTGCTTACCAGGTAACACAGTGGTAAAGAATTCTGAAAATACAGGTGACACAAAAGGCTCAGGTTCATTCCCTGGGTTGGGAAGATCCTCTGAAGAAGAAAATGCCAACACACTCCAGCATTCTTGTCTAGAAAATTCTGTGGACAGAGGAGCCTGGCAGGTTACAGTCCACAGGGTCACAAAGCTTTGGACATGACTGAGTAACTAAACACACAGTGTGGAGCAACATAAACCTATCAACCTTATCTTGAAAACCAGACCAGGGTCTGAATTGTGATTTACCCAATTAATAAAACATGGTCTTCACCAAGTTACTTAAGTTCCTTGGATTTAACATCAAGGCAATACTATAAAATATAATTATAATAATTATAATTATATAATTTATTATTATAAAGTGTGTATTGTAAATTATATAATTTATTATTATTAAAATATAATGTATAATGGTGAAAGATAATTTCTAATCATTTATGTCAAGTCTTGTGCTCAATTACAGCTTTCTACTTGACAGCCTCAAGTGGAGGCCCAGAATAATATTCATGGTTAAAATACAGGCCCAAACCATGTATTAATCAGCCTTGTCTTGCTCATTGCTAGAAATACACAGATCGTCACCCAATTTCTCAAGTCAAACAACTGTAATGATTTTATTAGATTAATCTCCCTCTGTCTTCACCCCTCCAGCTTACCTGTCAACATGCAATTTCTCTACCTCTAAAATATATCCATCTCCAACATCTCTTACTGGGCAGAGGCAAGACACTTCCTAACTGTTTACTTTTGTTACTAACAGTCTGTTTTTTAACCAGTCAAATAACCCAAATTAACTTTAAAATGTAAATTATATCATATAACCATCTGTTCTTAAAACCATGGAATAATGTTTAATAAATAGTTGAATGCAATCTGCTCTTTTACTATACTCTACAAAGCTCTGTAGAATCTGTGATTTGAATTTTCTGAGTCCACCTATAATATATTCTGCTCTGGTCTCCATAATTTCATGTTGGAAAATGGTCTTCCTCTCAGACAGTTTATCAAATTCTGCCTCAAATGACTGCTGTCTGAATATATGCTTTCTGCTTCATTACAGTTTAGATCCAGCAATGTTGCTTACCAGGTAACACAGTGGTAAAGAATTCTGAAAATACAGGTGACACAAAAGGCTCAGGTTCATTCCCTGGGTTGGGAAGATCCTCTGAAGAAGAAAATGCCAACACACTCCAGCATTCTTGTCTAGAAAATTCTGTGGACAGAGGAGCCTGGCAGGTTACAGTCCACAGGGTCACAAAGCTTTGGACATGACTGAGTAACTAAACACACAGTGTGGAGCAACATAAACCTATCAACCTTATCTTGAAAACCAGACCAGGGTCTGAATTGTGATTTACCCAATTAATAAAACATGGTCTTCACCAAGTTACTTAAGTTCCTTGGATTTAACATCAAGGCAATACTATAAAATATAATTATAATAATTATAATTATATAATTTATTATTATAAAGTGTGTATTGTAAATTATATAATTTATTATTATTAAAATATAATGTATAATGGTGAAAGATAATTTCTAATCATTTATGTCAAGTCTTGTGCTCAATTACAGCTTTCTACTTGACAGCCTCAAGTGGAGGCCCAGAATAATATTCATGGTTAAAATACAGGCCCAAACCATGTATTAATCAGCCTTGTCTTGCTCATTGCTAGAAATACACAGATCGTCACCCAATTTCTCAAGTCAAACAACTGTAATGATTTTATTAGATTAATCTCCCTCTGTCTTCACCCCTCCAGCTTACCTGTCAACATGCAATTTCTCTACCTCTAAAATATATCCATCTCCAACATCTCTTACTGGGCAGAGGCAAGACACTTCCTAACTGTTTACTTTTGTTACTAACAGTCTGTTTTTTAACCAGTCAAATAACCCAAATTAACTTTAAAATGTAAATTATATCATATAACCATCTGTTCTTAAAACCATGGAATAATGTTTAATAAATAGTTGAATGCAATCTGCTCTTTTACTATACTCTACAAAGCTCTGTAGAATCTGTGATTTGAATTTTCTGAGTCCACCTATAATATATTCTGCTCTGGTCTCCATAATTTCATGGTGTTTTCAACACAAGAATGGTTTGCCATTTCCTTTTGTAGTGGATCATGGTTTCTCAGAACCCTCTGTCATAACCTGTCCATCTTGGGTGGCCCTACATAGCATTGCTCAGAGTTTCATTGAGTTAAACAAGGCTGTGATCCATGTGATCAGTTTGATTAGTTTTCTGTGATTGTGTTTTTCATTCTATCTGCCCCCTGATGGATGAGGTCAAGTCTTGTGGAAGCTTCCTGATGGGAAGCTTTTCCTAGCTATAGGGAAAGTTGAGTCTTGTTCTAGCGGGCAGGTCCATGTTCAATAAATCTTCAATCTGATTATCTCCTGATGGATGGGGCTTAATTCCCTCCCTATGGCAGGGGTAATGGTGATCTTCTTCAAAATGACTTTACCAGTGTGCTACACCAGAACTGCTGTTGGCAATGTCTATGATCCTACAACAGGATGCTGTCAATCCACGCTTCTGCCAGAGACTCCAAAGCACTCAGAGGCAAATAGGGCTCAGTCACTTGTGGAATCACTGCTCCTTTCTCCTGGGTCCTGCTGTACACAAGTTTTATTTGTGTACCCTCTAGAATCTGTTTCCCCAGTCTTGTTCAAAGGTTCTATAATCTGACTAATGGCAACCTCCTCCAAGAGGAATTATGCCATATGCCACACCTCCAGGGACACTGCGGGCCAATACTGACCACAGGAGACACTCAAACACTCAAAAGGAGGTTGGATTTGGTCTCGTCAGCACTTTTTCTGGGTCCTGGTGAGTACATGATTTTATTAGATTAATCTCCCTCTGTCTTCACCCCTCCAGCTTACCTGTCAACATGCAATTTCTCTACCTCTAAAATATATCCATCTCCAACATCTCTTACTGGGCAGAGGCAAGACACTTCCTAACTGTTTACTTTTGTTACTAACAGTCTGTTTTTTAACCAGTCAAATAACCCAAATTAACTTTAAAATGTAAATTATATCATATAACCATCTGTTCTTAAAACCATGGAATAATGTTTAATAAATAGTTGAATGCAATCTGCTCTTTTACTATACTCTACAAAGCTCTGTAGAATCTGTGATTTGAATTTTCTGAGTCCACCTATAATATATTCTGCTCTGGTCTCCATAATTTCATGGTGTTTTCAACACAAGAATGGTTTGCCATTTCCTTTTGTAGTGGATCATGGTTTCTCAGAACCCTCTGTCATAACCTGTCCATCTTGGGTGGCCCTACATAGCATTGCTCAGAGTTTCATTGAGTTAAACAAGGCTGTGATCCATGTGATCAGTTTGATTAGTTTTCTGTGATTGTGTTTTTCATTCTATCTGCCCCCTGATGGATGAGGTCAAGTCTTGTGGAAGCTTCCTGATGGGAAGCTTTTCCTAGCTATAGGGAAAGTTGAGTCTTGTTCTAGCGGGCAGGTCCATGTTCAATAAATCTTCAATCTGATTATCTCCTGATGGATGGGGCTTAATTCCCTCCCTATGGCAGGGGTAATGGTGATCTTCTTCAAAATGACTTTACCAGTGTGCTACACCAGAACTGCTGTTGGCAATGTCTATGATCCTACAACAGGATGCTGTCAATCCACGCTTCTGCCAGAGACTCCAAAGCACTCAGAGGCAAATAGGGCTCAGTCACTTGTGGAATCACTGCTCCTTTCTCCTGGGTCCTGCTGTACACAAGTTTTATTTGTGTACCCTCTAGAATCTGTTTCCCCAGTCTTGTTCAAAGGTTCTATAATCTGACTAATGGCAACCTCCTCCAAGAGGAATTATGCCATATGCCACACCTCCAGGGACACTGCGGGCCAATACTGACCACAGGAGACACTCAAACACTCAAAAGGAGGTTGGATTTGGTCTCGTCAGCACTTTTTCTGGGTCCTGGTGAGTACAAGATCTTCTTTCTGCCCTCCGAGCATCTCAGGAGAGTATGAGATTTGATTTTAAAATGTGATTGTGCCCCTCCTGCCATTCTGTTGCAGATTCTCTTTTCTCTTGGATGTAAGGACAAAAATGGTTCCAGATCTAACAGGAGGGGAATATATTAAGAAGAGGTGGTGAGAATACACAGAAAACTAATATGTTAATGATCCAGATAACAAACATGGTTGTGGTCACTCACCTCCAGCCAGACATCTGGGAGTGTAAAGTCAGATGGGCCTTGGGAAGCTTCAATACAAACGAAACTAGTGGATGTGATAAAATTCCAATTGAGTTATTTAAAATATATTTTTTAAATGATGCTGTTAAAGTTCTACACTCTATATGCCATCAAGTTTGGAAAATGTGGCAGTGGCCATAGGGTTGGAAAAGGTCAGTTTTCATTCCAACCCAAAAGAAGGGTAATACCAAAGAATGTTCAAACTATGGCACTCATTTCACACTCTAGCAAAGTAATGATCAAAATTTTCAAAGTTAGGCTTCAACTGTACAGGGACCAAGAACTTCCAGATGTGCAAGCTGTATTTAGAAAAGGCAGAGGAGCCAGGCATCAAATTGCCAATATCCACTGGATTACAGAAAGAACAAGAAATTTCCAGAAAAATATCTACTTCCACTTCATTAACAATGCTAAAGCTTTTGACTGTGTGAATCACAACAAACTGTGGAAAATTCTAAAAGAGATTGGAATACCAGACCATCCTACTTGCTTCCTTTGAAATCTGCATGCAGGAAAAGAAGTAACATTTCAAATAAGAGACAGAACAATGGACTTGTTCTGAATTGTGAAAGGAAGATGTCAAGGCTGTATATTGTCACCCTGCTTATTAAACTTATAAGCTTATTAAACTTATAAGCTTATTAAACTTATATGCAGAGTACATCATGCTAAATGCTGGTCTGGATGAAGCACAAGCTCGAATCAAGATGGCAGGGAGAAATACTAATAACACTGGATATTCAGATGACACCACCCTTACTGCAGAAAGCAAGGAGAAGCTAAAAATTACTTAATGAAGTGAAAGAGGAGAGTGAAAAGGCTGGCCTAAAACTCACCTTTCAAATGTCTAAGTTCAGAGCATCCACTTCCATCACTTCATGGCAAACAGATGGGCAAACAATGGAAATAGTGACAGGCTTTATTTTCTTGAACTCCAAAATCACTGCAGAATGTGACTGCTGCCAAGCAATTAAAAGACATTCTTTCACAAGAAACCTGTGACAAAACTAGACAGCATATTTTAAGCAGAGGCATCACTTTCCTGACAAAGTCCATATACTCAAAGCTGTGGTTTTCTCCTGTAGTCATGTAGGAGTGTAAAGTCAGATGGGCCTTGGGAAGCTTCAATACAAACGAAACTAGTGGATGTGATAAAATTCCAATTGAGTTATTTAAAATATATTTTTTAAATGATGCTGTTAAAGTTCTACACTCTATATGCCATCAAGTTTGGAAAATGTGGCAGTGGCCATAGGGTTGGAAAAGGTCAGTTTTCATTCCAACCCAAAAGAAGGGTAATACCAAAGAATGTTCAAACTATGGCACTCATTTCACACTCTAGCAAAGTAATGATCAAAATTTTCAAAGTTAGGCTTCAACTGTACAGGGACCAAGAACTTCCAGATGTGCAAGCTGTATTTAGAAAAGGCAGAGGAGCCAGGCATCAAATTGCCAATATCCACTGGATTACAGAAAGAACAAGAAATTTCCAGAAAAATATCTACTTCCACTTCATTAACAATGCTAAAGCTTTTGACTGTGTGAATCACAACAAACTGTGGAAAATTCTAAAAGAGATTGGAATACCAGACCATCCTACTTGCTTCCTTTGAAATCTGCATGCAGGAAAAGAAGTAACATTTCAAATAAGAGACAGAACAATGGACTTGTTCTGAATTGTGAAAGGAAGATGTCAAGGCTGTATATTGTCACCCTGCTTATTAAACTTATAAGCTTATTAAACTTATAAGCTTATTAAACTTATATGCAGAGTACATCATGCTAAATGCTGGTCTGGATGAAGCACAAGCTCGAATCAAGATGGCAGGGAGAAATACTAATAACACTGGATATTCAGATGACACCACCCTTACTGCAGAAAGCAAGGAGAAGCTAAAAATTACTTAATGAAGTGAAAGAGGAGAGTGAAAAGGCTGGCCTAAAACTCACCTTTCAAATGTCTAAGTTCAGAGCATCCACTTCCATCACTTCATGGCAAACAGATGGGCAAACAATGGAAATAGTGACAGGCTTTATTTTCTTGAACTCCAAAATCACTGCAGAATGTGACTGCTGCCAAGCAATTAAAAGACATTCTTTCACAAGAAACCTGTGACAAAACTAGACAGCATATTTTAAGCAGAGGCATCACTTTCCTGACAAAGTCCATATACTCAAAGCTGTGGTTTTCTCCTGTAGTCATGTAGGAATGTAAGAGTTGGACTTTAATGAAGGTTGAGTGTAAAAGAATTGACAGTTTCAAATTGTCATGCTGGAGATGTCACTTGGGAATTCTTTTGACTTCAAGGAAATCCAACCAGTCAACTATAAATGAATCAAACCTGAATACACATTGGAAGGACTGATACTAAAACTGAAGCTACAATACTTTGGTCACCTGATGTGAAGAGCTGACTCATAGGAAAAGACCTTGATGCTGGAAAAGGCTGAAGGCAACAGGCAAAGAGAGCCTAGAGGATTAGATGGTTGGTTAGTGTCACTGACTGAAGGGACATGAGTTTCAATGAACTCTAAGAGATAGTGACGGACTCAGAAGCCTGGTATGTTTCAGTGCATGTGGTTGCAAAGAGTTGGACACACCTTAGTGACTGAACAGCAGAGTTAAATGAGCATTTTGAAAGAAAGGTACTATGTTTTTTTTCTACTGAGCAAAATCTTATCACATACACTGTTCCATATGTTTCATGCTGCTGCAAATAGTATTATTTCATTCATTTTAATGGTTGGGTAATATTCCATTGTATATGAGTGCCACTCTTCCTTTACCTATTCATTTGTCATTGGATGTTTAGATGGCTTCCATATCCTGGCTATTGTAAACAGTTCTATAATGAACAACTGACTGCACCTTTTTGAATCATCTTTTCTTCAGATATATGCCCAGGAGTTGGATTGCTCTATCACATGGTTATCTTGTCTTTAATTTCTTAAGGAACAATCATACTGTTCTCAGTTGCAGCCACACCAATTTACATTCTCATCAACAGTGTAAGAAGATTTTCTTCTCGCCACACACACTCCACCTATTATTGTTTCTATATTTTTTGATGATGTCCTTTTTGACTGGTGTGGGGTAATATCTCATATAGTTTTGATTTGCATTTCTCTAAATTTCAAACAATGGAAATAGTGACAGGCTTTATTTTCTTGAACTCCAAAATCACTGCAGAATGTGACTGCTGCCAAGCAATTAAAAGACATTCTTTCACAAGAAACCTGTGACAAAACTAGACAGCATATTTTAAGCAGAGGCATCACTTTCCTGACAAAGTCCATATACTCAAAGCTGTGGTTTTCTCCTGTAGTCATGTAGGAATGTAAGAGTTGGACTTTAATGAAGGTTGAGTGTAAAAGAATTGACAGTTTCAAATTGTCATGCTGGAGATGTCACTTGGGAATTCTTTTGACTTCAAGGAAATCCAACCAGTCAACTATAAATGAATCAAACCTGAATACACATTGGAAGGACTGATACTAAAACTGAAGCTACAATACTTTGGTCACCTGATGTGAAGAGCTGACTCATAGGAAAAGACCTTGATGCTGGAAAAGGCTGAAGGCAACAGGCAAAGAGAGCCTAGAGGATTAGATGGTTGGTTAGTGTCACTGACTGAAGGGACATGAGTTTCAATGAACTCTAAGAGATAGTGACGGACTCAGAAGCCTGGTATGTTTCAGTGCATGTGGTTGCAAAGAGTTGGACACACCTTAGTGACTGAACAGCAGAGTTAAATGAGCATTTTGAAAGAAAGGTACTATGTTTTTTTTCTACTGAGCAAAATCTTATCACATACACTGTTCCATATGTTTCATGCTGCTGCAAATAGTATTATTTCATTCATTTTAATGGTTGGGTAATATTCCATTGTATATGAGTGCCACTCTTCCTTTACCTATTCATTTGTCATTGGATGTTTAGATGGCTTCCATATCCTGGCTATTGTAAACAGTTCTATAATGAACAACTGACTGCACCTTTTTGAATCATGTTTTTCTTCAGATATATGCCCAGGAGTTGGATTGCTCTATCACATGGTTATCTTGTCTTTAATTTCTTAAGGAACAATCATACTGTTCTCAGTTGCAGCCACACCAATTTACATTCTCATCAACAGTGTAAGAAGATTTTCTTCTCGCCACACACACTCCACCTATTATTGTTTCTATATTTTTTGATGATGTCCTTTTTGACTGGTGTGGGGTAATATCTCATATAGTTTTGATTTGCATTTCTCTAGTAATTAGTAATATCAAACATTTTTTTCTTCTGCTTTTGGGAATGTATACACCTTCTTGAAAGAAACGCTCATCTAGATCTTCTGCCCATTTTTTGATTGAGCTTTTTGTTTTTATGATATTGATACACAACTGCTATTTGTAAATTTTGAAGATTACTCCTTAGTCATTCCCATAGTTTGCAAATACTTTCTCACAATCGTTTTTAGTTTTGTCTATGGTTTTCTTTCATATGCAACAGTTTTTGAGTTTAATTCGGTCCCACTTTTTTATTTCAGCTACTCCGGAGGATAGATTGAAAAAGATTATGTTTAAGATGTGTGTCAGAGAAGGTTCTTCCTGTGCTTTCCTTTGAGAGTTTTACTGTATTTAGTCTTACATTTAGTTATTTAATCAGTTTTCAGTGTATTTGTATGTATGGTGCTAAGAAGTGTTCTAATTTTATTTTTAACATGTATCTGTCCAGTTTTCCCAGCACCACTTATTATTATTATTTTTGGGACACTTCTATTCATCTTTCACTTATTTATCTTTGTTCTTTGGCCTGTGTGGGCCTCCCATCGCAGTGGCCCCTCTTTTTCCAGAGCACTGGCTCTGGGTGCATGCTCTCCAGAGTGCTGGCTCAGTAGTTGGACACATCAGTCCAGCTGCAGTGTGGCACGTGGGATCTTCCCAGGCCAGGGATCAAACCGGCACCCCTTGCAATGCAGATGGTGTTGTCATGGGCTGTCATGTATAGTTAATTATTTCTGATTAATAGAAGCGAGGAAACAATTACCTCTGTACTATTTTCAGAAAACTTCAACCTATACACTGTAGCTCCCTCTAATTTAAGAGAACAGAACTTCAACAGTAAAAAAGGTGTGGAGTTCAAGCCAAGATTAGATTTATTAACATAAAGAATATCAAGTCAGTAGTAGTATATCTTAGCAATTAGCATCAGCACGTTACATCAAAGTTAAAGTTCAGGACTTAAACAGCAACAATTCAAGGCTTTAAGATTATTTTAGAAATCATACAAAACTTTAAACTTATTTCAGAACTCAGTCAGTAACAGTATAAAGCCTTAAAATATTTCAGAACTCTAAAGTTATTTCAGAACTTTAGCATTATCTCAGAACTCAGTCAACAAGATAACAATTGTTCTTACCCCAAAGCTGGAGAGCCTCCCACCTCAGTCACAGCTGAGTTCAATGAGTAAGCTATCGTGCAATCTATTTACCCTCCTTTTATAATTGAGTGCCTGTTTTTTTGCCACTCATGAAGAATCTGAAGGTCAGGAATCTCAGTATTTTACCACTCATGAGGAATTTCCTGTGTTTTATCACTCATCAGGAATTTCTAGGTCATTGCTATCTTATCTGGGGATTAGCACTTAAAAGAAATTGGAAGGCTTTTATGACATAACTTTTCTACATGCACTAGAGTGGAGTAGGTTACCTAATTAACTGTTTTAGCCTCTCTATTTGATAGAAAAGTAAACACAAACTGCAAGGTTTTATATTCCTTCTAACTTCTGAACCTTAGGAGGCGATTGTGGCCCAGGCACAGTACCATAAGTCACACATTCTTCATCACTGGAAAAATCTTGACTCACTTGATTGTGACTTTTTTCAGATACAATTTTCCTTCTTCTCGGATTAGTGTATACTCCCCCCTTAGGTATCATCATGTTTACCCAGTCTTATTCTCCCTTAGTGCTAATATTGCTCTCTAGAGGATGAACCAAGGGTCTCAGAAGCTTATCTGGGGTTGGAGGATCACTGTCCGAATTGTAAGAATCTAAACAACTTTCCTTATATCCAGGGGCCCAATATATCCCCAGGAACTCTCTCATGGCTGTCCACAACAGTGTCCTTACCCACTGGACCACCAGGGAAGCCCATCACCACTTATTGAAGAGACTATCTTTCCTCTGTTGTATGGTTTCATCCCCTTTCTCATAAATTAACCATAACTGTGTGTGCTTTTCTGGACTTTCTATCCTTTTCCGTTGATCTATATACCTATATTTCCAGATTTCTAGGTTTTCTTTTTTTTTTTTTTTGTCTTAGAAATCCTGAATCAGTTGAAGTCAGTTGATACATTGCTAGTATTCTTTATACTGAGAGTCTGGGGTTACTTTAAAATTCCTGACTAGAACTATTTCTGCCTTATTATTTGTGACTTAATATTTATAGAATTACAATCAGGATTAGAACTACCACATAAGAAAACTTTTATATGGCTCTATTCATATATGAAAAAGCAATTTAGAAACCTAGAAATACTCATTTAAAGACGAATTTTCTTATGTGTTCCCTTTCCTCCACTAAGAAGATATTTCTAAGTGAATGGAGCTCTAATTTCTGGTGATATGAACAACTGAACAGTAGTTTAAATTTTACATCTTTAAAAGAATGAGAAAATCTTGCTCAGTGTGTGTGTGTGCATGTTGTAAGCACTGACTGAGGCTTCTCCTTACCAGTTAGTATTTGCAGTGGATTCACATATACAGATTGTAGAAAAATAAGTAAATAAACAACATGAGCATTCTTGTATTAAAAGATATGAAGCATGTTTATAATAGGCTACTATGCTGCTTCCTTCTTAGATAGAAAAGTAAACACAAACTGCAAGGTTTTATATTCCTTCTAACTTCTGAACCTTAGGAGGCGATTGTGGCCCAGGCACAGTACCATAAGTCACACATTCTTCATCACTGGAAAAATCTTGACTCACTTGATTGTGACTTTTTTCAGATACAATTTTCCTTCTTCTCGGATTAGTGTATACTCCCCCCTTAGGTATCATCATGTTTACCCAGTCTTATTCTCCCTTAGTGCTAATATTGCTCTCTAGAGGATGAACCAAGGGTCTCAGAAGCTTATCTGGGGTTGGAGGATCACTGTCCGAATTGTAAGAATCTAAACAACTTTCCTTATATCCAGGGGCCCAATATATCCCCAGGAACTCTCTCATGGCTGTCCACAACAGTGTCCTTACCCACTGGACCACCAGGGAAGCCCATCACCACTTATTGAAGAGACTATCTTTCCTCTGTTGTATGGTTTCATCCCCTTTCTCATAAATTAACCATAACTGTGTGTGCTTTTCTGGACTTTCTATCCTTTTCCGTTGATCTATATACCTATATTTCCAGATTTCTAGGTTTTCTTTTTTTTTTTTGTCTTAGAAATCCTGAATCAGTTGAAGTCAGTTGATACATTGCTAGTATTCTTTATACTGAGAGTCTGGGGTTACTTTAAAATTCCTGACTAGAACTATTTCTGCCTTATTATTTGTGACTTAATATTTATAGAATTACAATCAGGATTAGAACTACCACATAAGAAAACTTTTATATGGCTCTATTCATATATGAAAAAGCAATTTAGAAACCTAGAAATACTCATTTAAAGACGAATTTTCTTATGTGTTCCCTTTCCTCCACTAAGAAGATATTTCTAAGTGAATGGAGCTCTAATTTCTGGTGATATGAACAACTGAACAGTAGTTTAAATTTTACATCTTTAAAAGAATGAGAAAATCTTGCTCAGTGTGTGTGTGTGCATGTTGTAAGCACTGACTGAGGCTTCTCCTTACCAGTTAGTATTTGCAGTGGATTCACATATACAGATTGTAGAAAAATAAGTAAATAAACAACATGAGCATTCTTGTATTAAAAGATATGAAGCATGTTTATAATAGGCTACTATGCTGCTTTCATTCCTCATCATTGTAGTTCAAAGCAGAAAATACATCATGAGCATCAAGATAAGGAGCTAGAAAAACAGATCTGAAGGATACTACTGAGGCAAATGGCAGTTAGAAAATGTAAGGGTACACTATGTGACATTAATGGTTTTTTCAACAGCCATACCTGAATCACTAATATGTCCCCAGAGCTATTCTAAATTGTCTATCCTAAGGACCTTATAGTGCAGTATGAGAAAGAATTAACATATACGTTACATATAAATAAAATGAATAGTCATAAATACTAATGTATACTCCAAAGAAAACAAAGCAGGGTGAGGAAACCTAAAGTGATAAATGCATAGTTACTTTGGCATTATATTAATAGACATGATTTTCAACACTGTACATGACCTGTGAGTTACAGAATCACTGTAGGTTCACCTCTTTCTCTTCTTCTTATTTGCCATTCACTCATCTACAACAGCAGAGCTCTTTGCTGATCTTCAAATAAGTATTTCCTGAGTTAGAATCTTCCAATGACTGTCCCCTTTGCCTATTATTCCCTTTCTCCATATTTAGCTCTCCTTCACCTCCTTCACATCTTTGTGCAAATGCCAGCTATTATTGATCATTATTGAAATTTCAGTTTCTCTTATCCTCCTTACCCTGATCTACTCTCTCTTTTTTTTTCATTTTTATGTGACTTAATATTTATAGAATTACAATCAGGATTAGAACTACCACATAGAAATTTTCATTAAAGCAATTTAGAAACCTAGAAATACTCATTTAAAGACGAATTTTCTTATGTGTTCCCTTTCCTCCACTAAGAAGATATTTCTAAGTGAATGGAGCTCTAATTTCTGGTGATATGAACAACTGAACAGTAGTTTAAATTTTACATCTTTAAAAGAATGAGAAAATCTTGCTCAGTGTGTGTGTGTGCATGTTGTAAGCACTGACTGAGGCTTCTCCTTACCAGTTAGTATTTGCAGTGGATTCACATATACAGATTGTAGAAAAATAAGTAAATAAACAACATGAGCATTCTTGTATTAAAAGATATGAAGCATGTTTATAATAGGCTACTATGCTGCTTTCATTCCTCATCATTGTAGTTCAAAGCAGAAAATACATCATGAGCATCAAGATAAGGAGCTAGAAAAACAGATCTGAAGGATACTACTGAGGCAAATGGCAGTTAGAAAATGTAAGGGTACACTATGTGACATTAATGGTTTTTTCAACAGCCATACCTGAATCACTAATATGTCCCCAGAGCTATTCTAAATTGTCTATCCTAAGGACCTTATAGTGCAGTATGAGAAAGAATTAACATATACGTTACATATAAATAAAATGAATAGTCATAAATACTAATGTATACTCCAAAGAAAACAAAGCAGGGTGAGGAAACCTAAAGTGATAAATGCATAGTTACTTTGGCATTATATTAATAGACATGATTTTCAACACTGTACATGACCTGTGAGTTACAGAATCACTGTAGGTTCACCTCTTTTACTTCTTCTTATTTGCCATTCACTCATCTACAACAGCAGAGCTCTTTGCTGATCTTCAAATAAGTATTTCCTGAGTTAGAATCTTCCAATGACTGTCCCCTTTGCCTATTATTCCCTTTCTCCATATTTAGCTCTCCTTCACCTCCTTCACATCTTTGTGCAAATGCCAGCTATTATTGATCATTATTGAAATTTCAGTTTCTCTTATCCTCCTTACCCTGATCTACTCTCTCTTTTTTTTTCATTTTTATGTCACTTATTATTCTCTCAGGGCCCATCTAATTTATTCATTGTGTTTATATATTTTTTTTATTATCTGATTTCCTTGTTACAATACAACCTAAAAAAGGGCAAGGATGTTTATATATTTTATTCACTAATGTAGCCCGAATGTGTATTGCGTCTGACCCACAGTAGGCTTTCAATAAAGTTAAAGAGGTGAACATGGCTACTCAGCCATAAAGAAGTTAGCTTCAAAACAGAGGTAAGTGGAACAGAACTCATAAGACCCAGACTAAAAAATTGCACTAGCATTGAGGAATGAGATAGCTGTGGTGAAGTTATGGTTTTGTTTCTAATTAAATGGGATATTTTTGTAGAATGAAAGTTCAAAACAAGGAATTCATGCAAAAGTGCTTGAAACAAAGAGTAATATAATATTTGAAAATGGAACAGCAAACACACAGAGGACCTGCTAGCATACCTGTCGAAGGAGAGAAAACTTTATAGCTGTTCTTTGGAACAGCAAGGGTTGAATGTCTGTTGAATATAGAATACACAGCGTGGATTTGAAAAGTTATGTAACTGGGGCAGGCTGTAATAAAATATTTATAGCTGAAGTAGACAATTTAAGAGAGTGTAGGAGTGCAGGCTGCTCTATTATGAAATGTGTTCAGAGTTACATTAAGGAAATTGACAGTATTGTGCAAAAAAATCAAAGGTTAATAGTTTTAAGTAGTATATTCATGTGCACTTCATCGATCCATTCATTCACTCATTAATTCATATAAAATATATACTGAGGATATCATATTTTACATAACACTGAGTTAGACATTCGGATATAGAAATGAATATCCACGAGAAATTTTTAAAAATAAAATGATATAGAACACTCATCTACAACAGCAGAGCTCTTTGCTGATCTTCAAATAAGTATTTCCTGAGTTAGAATCTTCCAATGACTGTCCCCTTTGCCTATTATTCCCTTTCTCCATATTTAGCTCTCCTTCACCTCCTTCACATCTTTGTGCAAATGCCAGCTATTATTGATCATTATTGAAATTTCAGTTTCTCTTATCCTCCTTACCCTGATCTACTCTCTCTTTTTTTTTCATTTTTATGTCACTTATTATTCTCTCAGGGCCCATCTAATTTATTCATTGTGTTTATATATTTTTTTTATTATCTGATTTCCTTGTTACAATACAACCTAAAAAAGGGCAAGGATGTTTATATATTTTATTCACTAATGTAGCCCGAATGTGTATTGCGTCTGACCCACAGTAGGCTTTCAATAAAGTTAAAGAGGTGAACATGGCTACTCAGCCATAAAGAAGTTAGCTTCAAAACAGAGGTAAGTGGAACAGAACTCATAAGACCCAGACTAAAAAATTGCACTAGCATTGAGGAATGAGATAGCTGTGGTGAAGTTATGGTTTTGTTTCTAATTAAATGGGATATTTTTGTAGAATGAAAGTTCAAAACAAGGAATTCATGCAAAAGTGCTTGAAACAAAGAGTAATATAATATTTGAAAATGGAACAGCAAACACACAGAGGACCTGCTAGCATACCTGTCGAAGGAGAGAAAACTTTATAGCTGTTCTTTGGAACAGCAAGGGTTGAATGTCTGTTGAATATAGAATACACAGCGTGGATTTGAAAAGTTATGTAACTGGGGCAGGCTGTAATAAAATATTTATAGCTGAAGTAGACAATTTAAGAGAGTGTAGGAGTGCAGGCTGCTCTATTATGAAATGTGTTCAGAGTTACATTAAGGAAATTGACAGTATTGTGCAAAAAAATCAAAGGTTAATAGTTTTAAGTAGTATATTCATGTGCACTTCATCGATCCATTCATTCACTCATTAATTCATATAAAATATATACTGAGGATATCATATTTTACATAACACTGAGTTAGACATTCTGGATATAGAAATGAATATCACAAAAACTATACCGATAGAGTTTAAATTCATTCATGGGATTCCAAGTGTATAGACAGATATTTAAATTGATATAGAATCATGTAAGAATTTCTATGAGAATACAAAAGAAAGAATTTACTGATGTTTTTGGAGTGTAGTGATGATTGAGCTGAATATTAAAAGTTGAAATTTCACCTTAAGTGGAACATTGATGCAGAAAGACTAACATGTGAAAATGAATTAAGGTGTAAGAGTGCATGCACGTTCTCAGGATAGATGACCCATCCATCACATAATACTAACAACATAGAAGGTATTATGGGTTGAATTGTGTCTAGAAAGGAGG
The DNA here is from genome assembly GCA_022376925.1 of Tragulus kanchil. Classification (NCBI taxonomy): domain Eukaryota; kingdom Metazoa; phylum Chordata; class Mammalia; order Artiodactyla; family Tragulidae; genus Tragulus; species Tragulus kanchil. Next base: position 52,022,128 of record JAIOJX010000027.1, on the reverse strand, counting down.
ATATTATAATTATATGGCATAAGCCAATGAAGGGCTAAAATAGTGAATAGTTGTTTCAAAGAAAATATGTAGAATGTTTCTGAAGAGACTAAGGGATAAAATCTATAAGATTTAAAATTTGACTAGTTGTGGTGGTACGCAAGAAAATCATCAGATATAACTCTGGTTTTACATGACTGGGAGCATGAAGGATAAGGAGCACTGCATTTATTGAAAAGGAATAGCTTTTTAAATGAAAGGCTATTCATCTTCCTTAAAGAAAATGAATTTTAATCAATATTGAGAACAATGTACATTCATGAGGTTTGTCAGTTTACACTTGGGCTTGTGGGTATTATATGGTGAGTTTAGATAAAATAGGAAAATATTAAAATTTTATGTATAAAATTATTTGTATGCTATGAAATACCAAAGAATAAGGAAATGGACTAAAATTGGAGGGATGGGGTGGAGTCAGGAGCCAGAGGGAAGGATTAGTTCTGAGATTCTTGAAATAGTTCAAACATAAGGTCATGAGCTTCAAGTAACTTAAAAAACTGCAATTAATTTTTGCCATGAAAGAAATTCAGATATTTTTAAGTTTTCTTCCTTTTTTTAAACAAAATATGAAATATGATGAAAGAAGTATAGCTGAAAAGGCTACGCAATAGTAGATCTTATCTGGCCATGACCTTCTAAACAATGTTGTGTTTATATTCCTGAAAGATATTTATAAATAAATATAAAAGTAGCAAGTGAATTTAGTTTCCCTATTTCCTTCTAAAGCAAGAACATGAATTCTAAACATGTTATCCATACACATAAACATAGAATAAATGTCAAAAAATCTTAAATTATACAGAATGAAATGAAAATGAGAAAGATTTGACCCATGCCACTTATCGGTTCTAATGTGATATATATATACTTTTTTATTCTTTATTTTAAAAGTTTTACAGAGTTTTGTTGTTCACAGACATGTATGTTCCCAGATCAGTCATATGCATATCCATGGTCCCCATCCACCCCAGTTTGCCCCATCCCACCCCTCCAGACCTTTGCCCCAAGCCATTGTAAGCAATCCTATTCCCTTGTTCACAGACATGGATGTCCCCAGATCAGTCATATGCATATCCATGGTCCCCACCATACCAGTTCCCCCCATCCCACCCCTCCAGACCTTTGCCCCAAGCCATTGTAAGCACTCCTATTCCCTTAGCAATATGACACTAGCTATCTTTTCCACACATAACAGTATAGGTTTCCATGTTACTCCCTCCATGCTTCCCCCTCCCTATTTCTTCACAACAATGTCCCTGTGTCTATGTTCTGTCTGTTTTTCCATGTGTTCCCTGCATGTGTTATCAAGACCGTCCTACTGGATTTCATATATGTGTGTTAGTATACTGTTTTTGTCTTTCTCTTTTTGACTTACTTCACTTTTGATGACAGGTTCTAGAGCCAGCCACTTCATTAGGACTGAGTCTTCTGCATTTCTTTTAACAGCTGAGTAGTAGTCCATTGTATATATGTACCAGAGCTTCTGGATCCATTCATTCGTCAATGGACATCTAGGTTGCTTCCATGTTCTGGCTATTGTACAGAGAGCTGCAATGAACATTGGGGAACAGGTGCTTCTTTAAGTTTTGATTTCATCAGGATATAAGCCTAATAGTGGGATTGCTGGGTCATAGGGTGCTTCTATTTTTAGTTTTTTAAGAAATTTCCATACTGTCTTCCATAGAGGCTGTATCAACTGACATTCCCACCAGCAATGCAAGAGGGTTCCCTTTTCTCCTCACCCTCTCCAGCATTTATTGTCTGCAGATTTTTTGATGATGGACATTCTGACGGGTGTGAGGTGGTATGTCATTGGGGTTTTAGTTTGCATTTCTCTAATAATAAGCGAGGTTGAGCATCCTTTCATGTGCTTTTGGGCCATCTGTATGTCCTCTTTGGAGAGGCGTCTCTTTAGGTCTTTTTCCCATTTTTTGATTGGGTTGTTCATTTTCGCTGTGCTGAGTTGTCTGAGTTGCTTGTAGATTTTGGAGATTAATTCTTTGTCTGTTGTTTCATTTGCTATGATTTTCTCCCACTCTGTGGGGTGTCTGTTGAGCTTTTTTGTAATTTCTTTAGCTGTACAAAAGCTTTTAAGTTTCATGAGGTCCCGCATGTTCATTTTTCTTTTCAGTTCTGCTATTTTAGTTGGTGGGTCAGAGAAGATCTTGCTTTGATTGATGTCCTTGAGGGTTTGGCCTATATTCTCTTCCAAGAGTTTCATGCTTTCTGGTCTTACATTTAGGTCTTTAATCCATGTTGAGTTGATCTTAGTGTATGGTGTCAGGGAATGTTCCAACTTCATTTTTTTGCATGTAGCTGTCCAATTCTCCCAGCACCACTTGTTGAAGAGGCTGTCTTTGTCCCATTTTATAGTTTCTCCTTCTTTTCCAAAAATAAGGTACCCATAGGAGTGTGGGTTTATCTCTGGGTTCTAGATCTTGTTCCATTGGTTGATATTTCTGTTTTTGTGCCAGTACCATACTGTCTTGATGACTGTTGCTTTGTAGTAGAGTCTGAAGTTAGGGAGGCTGATTCCTCCAGCTCCGTTTTCTTTCTCAGAATTGCTTTGGCTTTTCGAGGTCTTTTGTGTTTCCATTTGAACTATGTTATTGTTTGGTCTAGTTCTGTGAAAAATGTCAATGGTAGTTGAATAGGCATTGCATTGAATCTGTAGATGATATTTGGTAGTATGGTCATTTTCACAATATTGATTCTTCTGACCCAGGAACATCGAATATCTCTCCATCTGTTTAAGTCCTCTTTAATTTCTTTCATGAGTGTCTTGTAATTTTCTGTGTACAGTTCTTTGGTTTCTTTGGGTAGGTTTATTCCTATGGTATTGGGGTCTTCCATAGAGGCTGTATCAACTGACATTCCCACCAGCAATGCAAGAGGGTTCCCTTTTCTCCTCACCCTCTCCAGCATTTATTGTCTGCAGATTTTTTGATGATGGACATTCTGACGGGTGTGAGGTGGTATGTCATTGGGGTTTTAGTTTGCATTTCTCTAATAATAAGCGAGGTTGAGCATCCTTTCATGTGCTTTTGGGCCATCTGTATGTCCTCTTTGGAGAGGCGTCTCTTTAGGTCTTTTTCCCATTTTTTGATTGGGTTGTTCATTTTCGCTGTGCTGAGTTGTCTGAGTTGCTTGTAGATTTTGGAGATTAATTCTTTGTCTGTTGTTTCATTTGCTATGATTTTCTCCCACTCTGTGGGGTGTCTGTTGAGCTTTTTTGTAATTTCTTTAGCTGTACAAAAGCTTTTAAGTTTCATGAGGTCCCGCATGTTCATTTTTCTTTTCAGTTCTGCTATTTTAGTTGGTGGGTCAGAGAAGATCTTGCTTTGATTGATGTCCTTGAGGGTTTGGCCTATATTCTCTTCCAAGAGTTTCATGCTTTCTGGTCTTACATTTAGGTCTTTAATCCATGTTGAGTTGATCTTAGTGTATGGTGTCAGGGAATGTTCCAACTTCATTTTTTTGCATGTAGCTGTCCAATTCTCCCAGCACCACTTGTTGAAGAGGCTGTCTTTGTCCCATTTTATAGTTTCTCCTTCTTTTCCAAAAATAAGGTACCCATAGGAGTGTGGGTTTATCTCTGGGTTCTAGATCTTGTTCCATTGGTTGATATTTCTGTTTTTGTGCCAGTACCATACTGTCTTGATGACTGTTGCTTTGTAGTAGAGTCTGAAGTTAGGGAGGCTGATTCCTCCAGCTCCGTTTTCTTTCTCAGAATTGCTTTGGCTTTTCGAGGTCTTTTGTGTTTCCATTTGAACTATGTTATTGTTTGGTCTAGTTCTGTGAAAAATGTCAATGGTAGTTGAATAGGCATTGCATTGAATCTGTAGATGATATTTGGTAGTATGGTCATTTTCACAATATTGATTCTTCTGACCCAGGAACATCGAATATCTCTCCATCTGTTTAAGTCCTCTTTAATTTCTTTCATGAGTGTCTTGTAATTTTCTGTGTACAGTTCTTTGGTTTCTTTGGGTAGGTTTATTCCTAGGTATTGGATTCTTTTGGTTGCGATGGTGAAGGGGACTGCCTCTTTGATTTTGTTTTCTGATTTTTCATTGTTTGTGTATAGGAATGCCAGTGATTTCTGTGTGTTGACTTTGTATCCTGCGACTTTGCTGAATTCGTTCATTAGCTCTAGTAGCTTTGTAATAGTATCTTTGAGGTTTTCTATGTATAATATCATGTTGTCTGCAAAAAGAGAGAGCTTGACTTCTTCCTTTCCAATCTGGATTCCTTTGATTTCTTTCCCTTCTCTTATTGCTGTTGCTAGAACTTCCAGGACTATGTTGAATAGTAGTGGTGAAAGTGGACACCCCTGTCTTGTTCCTGATCTTAGAGGGAATGCTTTCAGATTTTCACCGTTGAGGATACTGTTTGCTGTGGGCTTCTCATATATGGCTTTCACTATTCTGAGGTAGGCTCCTTCTATGCCCATTTTTCTGAAGAGTTTTTATCATATATGGGTGCTGTACTTTGTCGAAGGCTTTTTCTACATCTTTTGAGATGATCATGTGATTTTTGGCTCTCAATTTGTTGATATGGTGTATCACATGGATTGATTTGCGGATGTTGAAGAATCCTTGCATGCCTGGGATGAACCCGACTTGATCGTGATGTCTGAGTTTTTTGATGTGTCGTTGAATTCTGTTTGCTAGGATTTTGTTGAGGATCTTGGCATCTAAGTTCATCAGAGAAATTGGTCTGTAATTTTCCTTTTTTGTGTTATCTTTGCTTGGTTTGGGTATCAGGGTGATGGTGGCTTCATAGAATTTGTTTGGAAGTTTTCCTTCCTGTGCAATTTTTTGAAAGAGTTTTAGAAGGACAGGCATTAGCTCTTCTTTAAATGTTTGGTAGAATACGGCTTTGAAGCCATCTGGCCCTGGGCTTTTATTTTTGGGTAAATTTTTAATCACAGATTTGATTTCTGAGCTTGTGATTGGGTTGTTCAAAGTTTCTGTTTCTTCCTGGCTCAGTCTTGGGAGATTGCTCTTCCCCAAGAAACTGTCCATTTCTTCCAGGTTGTCCAGTTTGTTGCCATAGAGTTGCTCATAACAGTCTCTTAGAATCCTTTGGATTTCTGCATTATCTGTTGTAATCTTTCGTTTTTCATTTTTGATTTTGTTGATCTGGTTCTTCTCTCTCTTTTTCTTGATGAGTCTGGCCAAAGGCTTTCAATTATATTTACGTTTTCAAAGAACCAGCTTTTTGTTTTATTTATCTGTACTATAGTTTCTTTCATTTCTTTCTGATTTATTTCTGCTCCAGTCTTTATAATTTCTCGTCTTCTGCTGACTTTGGGATGTTTCTGTTCTTCTTTTTTCAATTGTTTTAAGTGGAGGGTTAAGTCATCTGCTTCATATTTTCCTAGTTTCTTGAGGTGGGATTGTATTGCTATAAATTTCCCTCTTGGAACTGCTTTTGCGGTATCCCATAAGTTTTGCACGGTCGTATATTCATTGTCATTTTCTACTAGGAATCTTTAAATTTCTCCACTGATTTCCTCAGTAATCAGTTTTTTTTTAGGTATGTGTTGTTTAATCACCATGTGTTTGTATTTTTAGCGTTTTTTTTCCTGTAGTTGATCTCTAGTCTCATTGCATTGTGATCAGAGAAAGTGGTTGACATAATTTCACTTTTCTTGAATTGACTGAGGTTAGATTTGTGGCCCAAAATGTGGTCTATCCTGGAGAATGCTCCATGAGCACTTGAGAAAAAAGTGTATTCTTATGCTTTTGGGTGGAACATCTAAAGATATCTATGAGGTCCATCCTTTCTAGTGTTGCATTTAAGGCCTGTGTTTCTTTATTAATTTTCTGTTTAGATGATCTGTCCATTGGTGTGAGAGGAGTGTTAAAGTCTCCTACTATTATTGTGTTATTATTGATTTCTTCTTTTTAGTGTGAAAGTATCTGTCTTATGTATTGAGGAGTCCCTGTGTTGGGTGCATAGATGTTCATGACTGTTATCTCTTCCTCTTGGATGGATCCCTTAATCATGATGTAGTGACCTGCCTTGTCTCTTAGAATCTTCTTTACTTTAAAATCTATTTGTCTGATATGAGGATTGCTACTCCAGCTTTCTTTTGATTTCCATTTGCATGGAATATCTTTTTCCAGCCTCTCACTTTCAGTCTATGAGTGTCTCTAGGTCTGAAGTGGGTCTCTTGTAAACAGCATATATATGGGTTATGTTTCTTGATCCATTCAGCCAACCTGTGTCGTTTGGTTGAAGCATTTAATCCATTTACATTCAAAGTAATTATTGATACGGATGTTCCTATTGTCATCTTCTTAGAAGTTTGGGGTTTGATTTGTAGGAATTCTTCTACTCTTGTATTTATTGGCTGTATCAGGCCATTTAACACTTGTTGTAGGGCTGGTTTTGTGGTACAGAATTCTTTTAGTTTTTCTCTGTCTGAGAAGCTTTTGACTTCTCCATCAATTCTGAATGAGATTTCTGCTGGTAGAGAATTCGTGGTTGCAGATTATTCTCTTTTAGCCATTTAAATGTGTCCTGCCATTCTCTTCTGACCTATCGTGTTTCTGTTGAGAGATCTGCAGTTAGACGTATGGGGTTTCCTTTATATGTTATTTGTTGTTTGCTTCTAGCTGCTTTTAGTAATCTGTCTTTATATTTAGTCGGAGTTAGTTAGATTCGAATGTGCCTTGGTGTGTTTCTTCTGGGGTTTCTCCTGTATGGAACTCTTTGTGCTTCTTGGACTTGGTTGACTATTTCCTTTCCCATGCTGGGGAAGTTTTCCACTGTAACCTCTTCAAGAATTTTTTCGTAGCTTTTCTTCCCTTCTTCCTCTGGAACTCCTATAATTCCAATGTTGGTGCATTTGATATTGTCCCATAGGTCCCTGAGGCTATCCTCAGTTCTTTTCATTCTTTCAGCTTTGTTCTGTTCCTCACCAGTTATTTCCACCATTCTATCTTCCAGCTCGCTTATCCGTTCTTCAGCCTCTGATACTCTTGTTGAGGCCTTCTATCATATTTTTGCGTTCAGCAATTGAGTTGGTGGTCTCTATTTGCTTATTTTTCATTTCCTGCATGTCTTTTCTCAATGCACTAATTTCCTCTAATATTCTGTTTTCGGTGTTTTGCATCCTCATTAGTATAGTTTTTCTGAATTCTCTTTCAGATAATTTGTCTATCTCCTCCTCTGTCATTTGAAGCTTAGAACTTCTTTACTTCTCTCTTTTGGATGAGGATTGTTTTTCCACTTAATCATGATGTAGTGACCTGCCTTGTCTCTTAGAATCTTCTTTACTTTAAAATCTATTTTGTCTGATATGAGGATTGCTACTCCAGCTTTCTTTTGATTTCCATTTGCATGGAATATCTTTTTCCAGCCTCTCACTTTCAGTCTATGAGTGTCTCTAGGTCTGAAGTGGGTCTCTTGTAAACAGCATATATATGGGTTATGTTTCTTGATCCATTCAGCCAACCTGTGTCGTTTGGTTGAAGCATTTAATCCATTTACATTCAAAGTAATTATTGATACGGATGTTCCTATTGTCATCTTCTTAGAAGTTTGGGGTTTGATTTGTAGGAATTCTTCTACTCTTGTATTTATTGGCTGTATCAGGCCATTTAACACTTGTTGTAGGGCTGGTTTTGTGGTACAGAATTCTTTTAGTTTTTCTCTGTCTGAGAAGCTTTTGACTTCTCCATCAATTCTGAATGAGATTTCTGCTGGTAGAGAATTCGTGGTTGCAGATTATTCTCTTTTAGCCATTTAAATGTGTCCTGCCATTCTCTTCTGACCTATCGTGTTTCTGTTGAGAGATCTGCAGTTAGACGTATGGGGTTTCCTTTATATGTTATTTGTTGTTTGCTTCTAGCTGCTTTTAGTAATCTGTCTTTATATTTAGTCGGAGTTAGTTAGATTCGAATGTGCCTTGGTGTGTTTCTTCTGGGGTTTCTCCTGTATGGAACTCTTTGTGCTTCTTGGATTTGGTTGACTATTTCCTTTCCCATGTTGGGGAAGTTTTCCACTGTAACCTCTTCAAGAATTTTTTCGTAGCTTTTCTTCCCTTCTTCCTCTGGAACTCCTATAATTCCAATGTTGGTGCATTTGATATTGTCCCATAGGTCCCTGAGGCTATCCTCAGTTCTTTTCATTCTTTCAGCTTTGTTCTGTTCCTCACCAGTTATTTCCACCATTCTATCTTCCAGCTCGCTTATCCGTTCTTCAGCCTCTGATACTCTTGTTGAGGCCTTCTATCATATTTTTGAGTTCAGCAATTGAGTTGGTGGTCTCTATTTGCTTATTTTTCATTTCCTGCATGTCTTTTCTCAATGCACTAATTTCCTCTAATATTCTGTTTTCGGTGTTTTGCATCCTCATTAGTATAGTTTTTCTGAATTCTCTTTCAGATAATTTGTCTATCTCCTCCTCTGTCATTTGAAGCTGTGATTCTCTAGCTTGGTCTTTCATTTGTGCAGTGTTTCTCTGTCGTTTCATTATTAGGTTAGTTTTTGTTTCTTTGTGGGTGTCTGTGTGTGTGGAGTTCTTTTCCCCACCAGGCTTCTTGGTTGAATTCTCCCTTCCTTTCGGTTTCTGTCCTTCTAGAAGTGTTCAATGGTTTGTGTCATGGGTGGTGTTAGGTCTTGTTTACAGGTGAATAATCTCTAGTGTTGTATGTTCTTTGATAGTGTGGGATCTTGGAATCAGGGCTTATAGTCCGAGGATCCTCGGTGTGATGATTGGTCAGGGTGTGTTGGCTCTATGCCTGCTGGTTTGCTATGGTCTTCCATGATATTAGTTCAAATACCAGCATCTGAGGAGCAAGAGGTGTGTCCCTAATGGGTGACAGTCATAAAAGCATGCAGATGTTTTTTAACATAGCCATAAGATATACATACATACACAGCAATAACCATATCTAACCAGTCTTACAGTGACAAAACATAGGAAATGTTTCTGGCAAATGACACAATCAAAGATGGTACTTGCCCGTTGAGCTCTGAACTAATTAAGATAGTGCCTGGAAAAATAGATCTTGGGTAAGGTCTTGACTTGGGCTATTTCATCATTGAAAGCAATTTTTAGCTGAGACATGTGTTGAGGGTGAGGAGGTGGAGAGTGTATGGGTAATGAGAAGGAATAGATTCGACTTGGAAGGATTTTATAGGGTTATGTAGCCAAGATTAGTGTGTTGTATTGTTTAGTGCAGCTGGAAGAGAATAGTGGAGACAGGAAGGTAGGAAATACTTATCTAGGGGGTAGTGGTATATAGGAGAAAGTTTTAGATTTAGAACATAGAGGGAGGAAGGAGTGGGAAAGAGGAAAGAACATTCGAAGTTCAAGAATTAAACGTAAAAAAAATTAATAATTAAAAATCAAAATAAAAATTAAAAATTAAAATGGAAAGAGAAACTTAATAAGAAGAGCCAAAAGAAAAAAAAAGAAAAACAACAATAGCAACAACAACAACAACAACAACAAAAACCCCAAGCCTGACCAATCAAATGAATAAACAGAACCGTCCACGACAGATAAACAAAAAAGCTAAATACTGTCCCTGGTTTTTATCCTCTCATCTGTCTGGTGGAAGCCCATCTGCTCTCGATGGTGTTGTCTTGATGATGCAGCCTTTCCCTTATGGAACCGGTCTGCAAGCTCAGGTGCTGGCCGGGACGGCGGGCTGATCTCAGTCCGTTGTGCCGGGAACCACGTTGTGCTCGCGTCCCAGGTTGGGTGGGAGCGCGGGCTGATCCCAGTCTGTCGGGCGGGGGGCCATGGCGCGCACGCAATCCCGTGTTGGGTGGGGGTGTCCTGGCTCTGCCGCACACCCACCGGTAACCTCTGATACCTGCCCTTCTCCCAACTTCTTCCTCTGCGGGTGTAGCTATGGGGGTGCAGCCATGGAGTGCATGGGCTCCTCTGCCACTGGCGCGTGCACACTGCCGGTTACGCCTTCAAATCCCAAAGGCAGGCACAAACTTCCCTCTCTGGTTCGAGCCTGGTCCCTGGACAGCAATCTGTGGGCGACTTCCCCCTCAGCCAGTCCCCCACTAGGACTGTTTGAACTCACCCAGTGCCAGGCGGAAAGTCGTGATTTTCACCTGGCGGCTGAGCGGTATTATCCTCACACTGGGCGCTCCCTCCTGACTCCCTGTCGGTCTCTAGGCAGCACTCCCCGCGTTCTGTCCGGCCTCAGGTCGCTAGGCAAAAAGCGCGTTCTGCTTGGCGCTGCTCCGGTATCCTATCTTCGCTGAGTCTTAATTTCTGCCGGCGATCCGGGCCGATTCTTGGAGTTTTCACGCTGAGCCGCTGCCCTCTCTCCTCCGAGGCTCCGCTTAGGCCCCCTTTTAGGGCACTTGCTGGTGTGCTCTCCGTCGGTGCGGTCCGGTGTGGGGGTTAGGATAGAGGATTCTTAGAACCCTAGCTCCAGGAAATTTCTGGCTATTCACTCTTCTACTCTCGCGGACCTATGGAATTCTTCTGTCATCTAGCGGCTGGTTTGTTGGTGGTGGTTCTTTTCTTGATTAGTTCTGGTGATTCTGTTGGGGAGCTGGTGAAATCTTCCCCTCATTCCTCCGCCATCTTGGCTCCTCCTAATGTGATATTTTTAACAGACAAAAATAATACATTGGAATGGTTCAACTGAAGTACTATATTTGCATACTTTCCTGCAGAATGCAAAACAGTAACTGAAGCAAAAGCAATAAATATTTTGTGGAATTTATGCTTAAAATATTATTTATTTGTCACACTTGTCACCTACACTGAATTTTCAATGTAATTGAAAGAAATTGATTAGCTAAAAACAAAAATGAAAATAAAATAAAAATGTGTATTGAATGTAAAAAATAAATAATAGTAAAAACAACAACAACTTGACAGTTTAAGTCTGAACACCTGGATTCAAAGCCCACATTCACCAATTACCAGCTGTGTGATTTTATGAAACATGTATCACTGAGTTTTTTCATGGATAGAAGGTAAGCTAGAGATATCATGTGTGAGTGCTTAATAATGTCTCTCTCTTTGCTCCATGAACTGTAGTCTGTCAGCCTCCTCTGTCCACAAGATTATCTCAGCAAGAATTCAGGAATGGATTGCCATTTTTTGCTCCAACGGATCTTCCCCTGCCAGGGACTGAAACTTCTGTGGTTCCTGCATCTTCTGTGGCTCCACTGAGCCACTTGAAGCTGGAGGTTAGGCACTATGATATATTTTTTTCAAGATTTATTTACTCATTTATTTATTTTGGTGGGGTTGGAGTGGGGAGGGAGGGGAGCAGGGGGACCATTTCTATTAGTCTTTCATTTGTCCATTTCCATCCATCTTTGTTCTTTGGCCCATGTGGGCCTCCCATCGCGGTGGTCTCTGTTGTCGCAGAGCACCAGCTCTGGGCACATGCGCTCCAGAGCTCCGGCTCGGTAATTGGACACATCAGTCCAGCTGCTCCATGGCATGTGGGATCTTCCCAGGCCAGGGATCAAACTGGTGCCCTTTGCACTACAAGGTGGTGTCCTTACCCACTGAACCACCAGGGAAGCCCCAGGCACTATGATATTGACTTCACAAAGGTAGGCTATAAAGTATAAAAAAATCAACAAACATTCATGGTAATTGATTCCAATAATTATTCTTATCTCCTTGTACCTATGTTTATTGTACCCCATATAGGCTCAGGTTTGCTCCTTCTGACTTACTTTAGTCAACACATTTCCTTTTTTTATTTAAAGAGAATCCAACATAAGAACAAGTTGAAAAATCACTTACATGTTGCTGTTTTTATTCATGTACTTATATTACACACATGAAAATATGTATAGTCTGAAGATGGGTGTTTGAAAGATAAATGGTTGGTTAGGAAACCATCCAATAATCAACAATTCACCAATGTGAGAAAGGTTGGCCAGTATAAGCAGGGTCACTATAAAGATACTCTGATGCCTAAAAACATATGAATATATCCATGGAAACTAGAGGCACCATCTTCCAACCTACAAACATGTAATCATGAAATTAATAATAGATGAGGATTTATTTTACTGTGGTAACAGTTAATTATATTCTTTCCTTTGTAAGGAAGACAATATTCAGGAAAGACTTGACAAATGATCATTCTAATGAGGCAAATGTGAGGGAGAAATCTGGGTCACACATGAGACAGAGCACACAATAAACTGAATACCTGGGAAACTTAACTCCTGATTTTACATAGTTATTCTGAAAAAGAAATAATGCTGGTCCAATGATTAAGAGTTTAGCTTCCAAAACAGAGAGTGTGGGTCTGATCCCTGTTTAGGGAGCTAACATCCCACATTATTTGTGGTCAAAGCAAAACAAAGCAAAATATAAAACAGGAATAATACTGTTACAAGTTCAATAAAGACTAAAATTAAAAAAACAATGTTAGATAATATCAAAAATATGCCTTAGTAATCACTATATATATGAATACATATGGATATATATAAATATGGGCTTCCCCAGTAGTTCAGCTGGCAAAATCTACCTGCAATGCAGGATACATGAGTTAGATCCATGTGGGCCTCCCATCGCGTGGTCTCTGTTGTCGCAGAGCACCAGCTCTGGGCACATGCGCCCAGAGCTCCAGCTCGGTAATTGGACACATCAGTCCAGCTGCTCCATGGCATGTGGGATCTTCCCAGGCCAGGGATCAAACTGGTGCCCTTTGCACTACAAGGTGGTGTCCTTACCCACTGAACCACCAGGGAAGCCCCAGGCACTATGATATTGACTTCACAAAGGTAGGCTATAAAGTATAAAAATCAACAAACATTCATGGTAATTGATTCCAATAATTATTCTTATCTCCTTGTACCTATGTTTATTGTACCCCATATAGGCTCAGGTTTGCTCCTTCTGACTTACTTTAGTCAACACATTTCCTTTTTTTATTTAAAGAGAATCCAACATAAGAACAAGTTGAAAAATCACTTACATGTTGCTGTTTTTATTCATGTACTTATATTACACACATGAAAATATGTATAGTCTGAAGATGGGTGTTTGAAAGATAAATGGTTGGTTAGGAAACCATCCAATAATCAACAATTCACCAATGTGAGAAAGGTTGGCCAGTATAAGCAGGGTCACTATAAAGATACTCTGATGCCTAAAAACATATGAATATATCCATGGAAACTAGAGGCACCATCTTCCAACCTACAAACATGTAATCATGAAATTAATAATAGATGAGGATTTATTTTACTGTGGTAACAGTTAATTATATTCTTTCCTTTGTAAGGAAGACAATATTCAGGAAAGACTTGACAAATGATCATTCTAATGAGGCAAATGTGAGGGAGAAATCTGGGTCACACATGAGACAGAGCACACAATAAACTGAATACCTGGGAAACTTAACTCCTGATTTTACATAGTTATTCTGAAAAAGAAATAATGCTGGTCCAATGATTAAGAGTTTAGCTTCCAAAACAGAGAGTGTGGGTCTGATCCCTGTTTAGGGAGCTAACATCCCACATTATTTGTGGTCAAAGCAAAACAAAGCAAAATATAAAACAGGAATAATACTGTTACAAGTTCAATAAAGACTAAAATTAAAAAAACAATGTTAGATAATATCAAAAATATGCCTTAGTAATCACTATATATATGAATACATATGGATATATATAAATATGGGCTTCCCCAGTAGTTCAGCTGGCAAAATCTACCTGCAATGCAGGATACATGAGTTAGATCCATGGGTTGGGAAGATTCCCTGGAGGACAGTATGGCAACCCACTCCAGTGTTCTTACCTGGTTAATCTTCATGGACATAGGAGCTTGGTGGACTACTATCCTTGGTGTCACAAAAAGCCAGACACAACTGAGTGATGAAGCACACAGCACATATATGAATATATATATGAATGTGTATATATATATATATGAATATATATATAGATATATATGAATATATATGAATGGACTTCCCAAGTAGTTCATTGAGTTAAGAACTTGTATGCAATGCAGGATGCACAGGAGGCATGAGTTTGATTCCTGGATTGGGAAGATTCCCTGGAGAAGAGCAGGACAATCCACTCTAGTAGTTCTTGCCTAGAGAATCCCATAGACAGGAGAAGCCTGGCAGGTACAGTCCATAGGGTCAGAAAGAGTTGGACATGACTGAAGTGACTGAGCATGCATATTAATATATATTAATATATACATTACATATTGAAGGATACTCTAAAATGGGATGCAAAACAAATAGCTCTAACATATTTACAAATGTAATAACTCAAAAAGTTTGATAATCAAATGTATCTTTGCCAGTGGGTAAAGAGTTCACCTTGCAGTGTAAGGGGCACTGGTTTGATCCCTGGCCTGGGAAGATTCCACTGTCCTATTAGGCACCAGTGCTCTGGAGCGCATGCACCCAGAGCCAGTGCTCTAGTCTACTGCAATGGGAGGCCAACACAGACCTAAGAAGAAAGATGGATGAAAAATAAATAAACAAAAAAAAATCAATAAAAGGTCAAAAATTTAAAAAGGGATTTCAAAAAAAATTAACATTAGATAATATCAAAAATATGCCTTAGTAATCACTATATATATGAATACATATGGATATATATAAATATGGGCTTCCCCAGTAGTTCAGCTGGCAAAATCTACCTGCAATGCAGGATACATGAGTTAGATCCATGGGTTGGGAAGATTCCCTGGAGGACAGTATGGCAACCCACTCCAGTGTTCTTACCTGGTTAATCTTCATGGACATAGGAGCTTGGTGGACTACTATCCTTGGTGTCACAAAAAGCCAGACACAACTGAGTGATGAAGCACACAGCACATATATGAATATATATATGAATGTGTATATATATATATATGAATATATATATAGATATATATGAATATATATGAATGGACTTCCCAAGTAGTTCATTGAGTTAAGAACTTGTATGCAATGCAGGATGCACAGGAGGCATGAGTTTGATTCCTGGATTGGGAAGATTCCCTGGAGAAGAGCAGGACAATCCACTCTAGTAGTTCTTGCCTAGAGAATCCCATAGACAGGAGAAGCCTGGCAGGTACAGTCCATAGGGTCAGAAAGAGTTGGACATGACTGAAGTGACTGAGCATGCATATTAATATATATTAATATATACATTACATATTGAAGGATACTCTAAAATGGGATGCAAAACAAATAGCTCTAACATATTTACAAATGTAATAACTCAAAAAGTTTGATAATCAAATGTATCTTTGCCAGTGGGTAAAGAGTTCACCTTGCAGTGTAAGGGGCACTGGTTTGATCCCTGGCCTGGGAAGATTCCACTGTCCTATTAGGCACCAGTGCTCTGGAGCGCATGCACCCAGAGCCAGTGCTCTAGTCTACTGCAATGGGAGGCCAACACAGACCTAAGAAGAAAGATGGATGAAAAATAAATAAACAAAAAAAAATCAATAAAAAGGTCAAAAATTTAAAAAAAGGGATTTCAAAAAAAAAATTAACATTATCTAATAAAGCTGATATGCAATACTAATAGAATCTTAAATATGAAGCATCCTTATTAAATGGACTTACCTGGTGGCTCAGAGAACAATAAATCTACCTCTCATGTGGGAGCCCCAGGTCTGATTCTTGGGTTGGGAAGATCCACTTGAGAAGAGAATAGCAAATCATTCTAGTAGTCTTGGTTGGGAAATCTCACAGACAGAGGAGCCTGGTGGCTAGAGTCCATAGAGTTGCAAAGAATAGGGCATGAATGACCAACTGACACTTTCACTTTCATCCTTAAGGACAAATTGATACCATGAACTATTCACTATAAAAACAGAGCAGCTCAGATCTAGGTTTATCAAATAGTTAAAATTCAAAATTAAAATAAAAAGATAAAAAAGTTCATTTAATGCATCTGTAATCAAAGGGATATGTTAATGTACCTCCCTCAGAAATTAACATTCATTTTAATAATAAATAATAGTTTGACTTTGTAAGCATATATGATCTTTTGGTCAGTAACCAGAGAAGGCATCTTTATCTGTATCTCCACTTATCTATGTATCTATCTGGGGTATTCCATTCCCTTCAAGCACACATTGCAGTTTTACCAGAACTAACAAACTAACCCAATAAATAAACAATATCTTAGAGGGATCACTGAGGTGTCAAAACTTACTCGGAAAGAAAAGCAAAATCAGAATAGACTTATATCATTAGCAAATTAGATACAATAATATTTCCCTCTCTACACATATAGGCATCAGATACAGAGTATTTTACAGAACAGTTTTTTTGCAAAATATCAAGAATGTGAAAATATTCATCTACACAATTATTTTGAAGGATAAAATTGATAATCAAATGTATCTTTGCCAGTGGGTAAAGAGTTCACCTTGCAGTGTAAGGGGCACTGGTTTGATCCCTGGCCTGGGAAGATTCCACTGTCCTATTAGGCACCAGTGCTCTGGAGCGCATGCACCCAGAGCCAGTGCTCTAGTCTACTGCAATGGGAGGCCAACACAGACCTAAGAAGAAAGATGGATGAAAAATAAATAAACAAAAAAAAATCAATAAAAGGTCAAAAATTTAAAAAAAGGTATTTCAAAAAAAAAATTAACATTATCTAATAAAGCTGATATGCAATACTAATAGAATCTTAAATATGAAGCATCCTTATTAAATGGACTTACCTGGTGGCTCAGAGAACAATAAATCTACCTCTCATGTGGGAGCCCCAGGTCTGATTCTTGGGTTGGGAAGATCCACTTGAGAAGAGAATAGCAAATCATTCTAGTAGTCTTGGTTGGGAAATCTCACAGACAGAGGAGCCTGGTGGCTAGAGTCCATAGAGTTGCAAAGAATAGGGCATGAATGACCAACTGACACTTTCACTTTCATCCTTAAGGACAAATTGATACCATGAACTATTCACTATAAAAACAGAGCAGCTCAGATCTAGGTTTATCAAATAGTTAAAATTCAAAATTAAAATAAAAAGATAAAAAAGTTCATTTAATGCATCTGTAATCAAAGGGATATGTTAATGTACCTCCCTCAGAAATTAACATTCATTTTAATAATAAATAATAGTTTGACTTTGTAAGCATATATGATCTTTTGGTCAGTAACCAGAGAAGGCATCTTTATCTGTATCTCCACTTATCTATGTATCTATCTGGGGTATTCCATTCCCTTCAAGCACACATTGCAGTTTTACCAGAACTAACAAACTAACCCAATAAATAAACAATATCTTAGAGGGATCACTGAGGTGTCAAAACTTACTCGGAAAGAAAAGCAAAATCAGAATAGACTTATATCATTAGCAAATTAGATACAATAATATTTCCCTCTCTACACATATAGGCATCAGATACAGAGTATTTTACAGAACAGTTTTTTTGCAAAATATCAAGAATGTGAAAATATTCATCTTACACAATTATTTTGAAGGATAAAATTGAAAGAAATAATACTTTATACAAGCTACTTTTTACAGACAATTTTATATAAGATAACTTATACTATGACACATGATTCATTTTTTTAAAACAATAGGATTCATCTAGCTAGAGTAATCTGACATAAAAAGTGCATATGAAAAATAATAGAAAATAGTATTATTGACAAATTTCTGTTACTCATGAAATACAAAGATCTTGCACAATTTTTTTCTAGTTAAATCACAAAAAATATAAATGTTACTCTAAGAATAAAATAATTTGCAATTTCTAGAATTGTTGCTAAGATCACAACTGTGGTTTATCATACAAATAAAAAGAAATATAAGTAGACATGTTAGTAATATTATGGGTCTCATTTTTAAAATTTAATCCTTTCAAATGCTTCTTCTGGAGCTACTATTTGGAAGAGTTTAGCAATAGAGATTAATTTTAATGATTACAATTTACTAAACAATAGCTTTTGTGAGCATTTATATACATATAATTTATAATTTATCTTCAAAGACTCTGAGTACTGGAAAAATTAATTGAAAATGAGAGAAAGGATTTTAATGAGTTGCACCATGTCAATTGTCTAATAGAATTCCCTTTACATGCTTGATTCAACATACATATTTACATTTTTCTCTTTCACATACTCACCCGTGCACATCTTGGGTGGTTTAAGAATATGCAGTGCCATGCCTGTTACAGTTTCACGAATAAACATTAAGATAATAGTTTGACTTTGTAAGCATATATGATCTTTTGGTCAGTAACCAGAGAAGGCATCTTTATCTGTATCTCCACTTATCTATGTATCTATCTGGGGTATTCCATTCCCTTCAAGCACACATTGCAGTTTTACCAGAACTAACAAACTAACCCAATAAATAAACAATATCTTAGAGGGATCACTGAGGTGTCAAAACTTACTCGGAAAGAAAAGCAAAATCAGAATAGACTTATATCATTAGCAAATTAGATACAATAATATTTCCCTCTCTACACATATAGGCATCAGATACAGAGTATTTTACAGAACAGTTTTTTTGCAAAATATCAAGAATGTGAAAATATTCATCTTACACAATTATTTTGAAGGATAAAATTGAAAGAAATAATACTTTATACAAGCTACTTTTTACAGACAATTTTATATAAGATAACTTATACTATGACACATGATTCATTTTTTTAAAACAATAGGATTCATCTAGCTAGAGTAATCTGACATAAAAAGTGCATATGAAAAATAATAGAAAATAGTATTATTGACAAATTTCTGTTACTCATGAAATACAAAGATCTTGCACAATTTTTTTCTAGTTAAATCACAAAAAATATAAATGTTACTCTAAGAATAAAATAATTTGCAATTTCTAGAATTGTTGCTAAGATCACAACTGTGGTTTATCATACAAATAAAAAGAAATATAAGTAGACATGTTAGTAATATTATGGGTCTCATTTTTAAAATTTAATCCTTTCAAATGCTTCTTCTGGAGCTACTATTTGGAAGAGTTTAGCAATAGAGATTAATTTTAATGATTACAATTTACTAAACAATAGCTTTTGTGAGCATTTATATACATATAATTTATAATTTATCTTCAAAGACTCTGAGTACTGGAAAAATTAATTGAAAATGAGAGAAAGGATTTTAATGAGTTGCACCATGTCAATTGTCTAATAGAATTCCCTTTACATGCTTGATTCAACATACATATTTACATTTTTCTCTTTCACATACTCACCCGTGCACATCTTGGGTGGTTTAAGAATATGCAGTGCCATGCCTGTTACAGTTTCATGAATATACATTAAGATACATTTGCTAAAGTGTTGTTCTAGAGGCAGTTTCAAGAATGATGACATATCTTCAGCCATATGAATATGCTAATTTTTCTATAAAAACAAGCAAGAAAACCTAGCTTAATGTTTAAAAATAAATGTGTAAAACAAGTCTGTTGAAACACATAAATGCAACTGAATAACTACTGGAATATTTTGTATAGTAAGGATGCCTCCTGAGACTGAGGTTCATTTTATAAATGCATACTATAAATTCTAGGTACCACGTTGCATTAAGCAACTAAAATAAAACTAGGTTATGAGTTTTAAGCAGATGTACATTGATCTGTGCTCTGCATACTTCAATGTTACAATTCTGAATAATAAGCCATCAGATATTGTGTAACCAGAAATATTTCCTATGCTAAATTTGTACTCCTTAACCTTTTTTCTGAATGAGAAGGGAAGTTTAAGCAGTGTAACAATTCAAAGCTGTTATACACAAATAGTATGTTTAAGAGATAACATATTTGTATACATATGTGAAGTCACAGATATACTCACATTGTGACATATTGCACATATAGTGATATAAAAAGTTATTTTTCTGACTATATTTGCTCACTTTACAATACATGTTTCTAATTCTGGATCTGCATAACGGAGATGGTCTTTGTCACAGTGTTTATTAAGTCATGAATCATAAAATATACAACTGATTCTTCTCTTTGAGGATATATAAAGAATTATCAGGACTCATTTTTTTCAATCTATTTATACACAAAACACTTATCTTCTTCTTTTTGTTTATGGTCAACATAATTCATTTGATATGTTATTGCTATTTTTTTTTTCACATTCCCCACATGTCTTTGCTCTATGATTCGGTCTCTTTATAACTCTTGTAAAGAACAGTGAGCATAGATAGAGTGATAGCTCTTACTGAAATTAGGGGTATCTGGTAAGTTTTTCCCGTATTTTCTTCCATCTGCTGACTGAATTTTCTCAAAGTCAGAAAATGATGAAACCTTTCAGATGAGTGGACAAGAATAGAATGGATTCATTAATCCAAAGGTAATGTTCTAAACCAATTCTATGAAAGCTCTATATAACATATTACTGAGGTCTCTTCAAGTTTTCTATGAACATTTTCCCCCATATGACTTTCCTTCCTTGTATATAATTCCTTTAGTAATTCTGCAATATTAAGAATAAAGTCACTGTAAATGACAGGGAAGATTTTCAATTTTCTGCATCTTGACCATGATCCATCAAATTATCAACAAATCTTCATCCTATGTCTTGCAATATTATTTTGGGTTTGTAGTGTGAATGAATCAGTGTATGCACAGGACAAACATTTGAAGACAAAGGAGGGGAGGGAAGATTGAGATCCTAATATTTGATTTAGCTAATATGGAACTGCTAGGCTTAAAAAAAATCTCATTACTCAGTTGAATTTACTTTTCAGTAAGGGCCTGTATTAAATGGAGATAGGCTACGATCGGGGTACAGAGGTTGAGGAATTTAAAGCAATATTTTATAAATACCTAAATAAAACTTCATTAAAAAAGAAAGTCAGTCTTAAAGGAAGTCAAGGAGAGTGTTCATTGGAAGGCTGATATGAAATTTGTGACATATTGCACATATAGTGATATAAAAGTTATTTTTCTGACTATATTTGCTCACTTTACAATACATGTTTCTAATTCTGGATCTGCATAACGGAGATGGTCTTTGTCACAGTGTTTATTAAGTCATGAATCATAAAATATACAACTGATTCTTCTCTTTGAGGATATATAAAGAATTATCAGGACTCATTTTTTTCAATCTATTTATACACAAAACACTTATCTTCTTCTTTTTGTTTATGGTCAACATAATTCATTTGATATGTTATTGCTATTTTTTTTTTCACATTCCCCACATGTCTTTGCTCTATGATTCGGTCTCTTTATAACTCTTGTAAAGAACAGTGAGCATAGATAGAGTGATAGCTCTTACTGAAATTAGGGGTATCTGGTAAGTTTTTCCCGTATTTTCTTCCATCTGCTGACTGAATTTTCTCAAAGTCAGAAAATGATGAAACCTTTCAGATGAGTGGACAAGAATAGAATGGATTCATTAATCCAAAGGTAATGTTCTAAACCAATTCTATGAAAGCTCTATATAACATATTACTGAGGTCTCTTCAAGTTTTCTATGAACATTTTCCCCCATATGACTTTCCTTCCTTGTATATAATTCCTTTAGTAATTCTGCAATATTAAGAATAAAGTCACTGTAAATGACAGGGAAGATTTTCAATTTTCTGCATCTTGACCATGATCCATCAAATTATCAACAAATCTTCATCCTATGTCTTGCAATATTATTTTGGGTTTGTAGTGTGAATGAATCAGTGTATGCACAGGACAAACATTTGAAGACAAAGGAGGGGAGGGAAGATTGAGATCCTAATATTTGATTTAGCTAATATGGAACTGCTAGGCTTAAAAAAAATCTCATTACTCAGTTGAATTTACTTTTCAGTAAGGGCCTGTATTAAATGGAGATAGGCTACGATCGGGGTACAGAGGTTGAGGAATTTAAAGCAATATTTTATAAATACCTAAATAAAACTTCATTAAAAAAGAAAGTCAGTCTTAAAGGAAGTCAAGGAGAGTGTTCATTGGAAGGCTGATATGAAATTTGAAGTGCTAGTATTTTTGCCACCTGATGCAAAGTGCCGACTCACAGGAAAATACAGTAATGCTGTGAAAGATTGAAGGCAAAAGGAGAAGAGGGTGGCAGAGTATTATATGGTTGGATAGCATCACTGATTCAATGCACGTGAATTTGAACAGACTCCAGGAGATAGTGAAGGACAGGAAAGCCTGGCATTCTGTAGTTCATGTGGTCACAAAGAGTCAGGAACATAAACTGCTGTTCAGTTGCTGACTGAACAACAGCAACATAAAATTTTATATAACATTTTTGAGACTACAATAGAATTCAAAAAATATTTATTTTGCTTAAAACAGATGTCCTATAATATCATTCTTACCGAAATATAAAACAAGCAAACAAACAAACAAAAAAAGATGAAACCAAATAAAAATATACACATAAAGAACAGAGTACTGGTTACTGGAGGGGAAGGATAAATAGGTAAAAGAGATCAACTGTATAGTGATGCATGGAAATTCAATTTTTGGTGCTAAGCATATTGTAGTGCACACAGAAACAAAAATATAATGTTGTACACATGAATTGTATATAATGTCATAAACCAAAATTAACTCAATAAATTAAAAAGAAAAAGAAGCACTGATTTCCTGTAACACGAGTGTCAACTCAATCACTGAATTAAAAATGACTCCCAATATAGTGTGATTATCAAAATTATAGGCAATGAGCAAATAATCTAGTTGATTTTTATAATATCCTAGGTAATGTAGTATACATTTCATGAAAAGATGACTAAGAGGAAATCCCTGTTGATCCAGTGGGGAAAGAGTCTGCCTTGCAGTGCAAGAGGCACGGGTTCGATCCCTGACCGGGGAAGATCCCATATGCCAAGAAGCTTTTGGGCTGGTGTGTCCAAATATGAGCCAGCACTCTGGCACACATGCATCCAGATCCAGTGCTCTGGACCGAGAGAGGCCACACAGTGGGAGGCCCACACAGGCCAAAGAATAAAGATAGATGAAAATAAAACAACAACAACAACAAAAGAGGCCAAAAATTTAAAAAAAAAAAAAAAAAGATGACTGAGAACAACAGTCTTTATCTATACATACCACTGAAAAATGCTTCAGAAAAGAACTAAGGTAATAACTGAAGCAATAAATATGTTGAATTTATTAATAATTATAGCTTAACAATGTCATTTGTCATAGGCTTGGGAAGAAATTGAACTATGACATTCAGATGTTGTAAGATAAGATGTTGAATCAATAAATTCAGAGGGTTCTGAGGAATACAATTTTGCCATGATGGACAAATTTATCTAATATATTATTAATATGTAGAAATATCCATATATTAAAAATAAAGAAGAAACTGAAGAAAAATATTTTGAGAGTAAGCTACTGTTTTTGTTCCTTAAATTAATATTACACTGTTATCAACTATAATCCAGTATAAAATAAAAATGTTAAATGATATTTATTGAACTTTATTAATGCTATATCTCATTTGAGAGTTATGATGATTTTACAGAAAAAAACCACCTATTTTGCTATGTTCGTGACTCAAATTGTATTCAGAGAAGTTAAAGCTTTGTCAAAGATACTTTAAAATATGTGATTGAATTACAACCAAATTTTCCAAATCCAGTGAACTTTTTCATGACTTCATACTACCATTAAGGACAGAAGGGAAATTCACATAAACATTCCTTAGAAAAGAAACTACAAGTTTCCACAGGACTGAGGACGTCCAGAGAGTTTATACTGCAATAAGCTCTTATTCAATAATGAGGTGTTTAGGCATGAACAATTAGATTGTATTTTATGGCTGTGATTTTTTTTAATCCTTGTCTTTATGAAAACTCTCTAGGCAAACATCAGTCTCTAAAGAGATGTAATGGGTAAGAATCTTTTCCCTACACTTATGTCAGAATTCTAAGAGGCATGCATGGTGCTAAGGGTGGGAAGTGTCCACAACAGTTGCAAATGGTGGTGCCATTCAGAAGCAAAGTTAGAGACACATGATTAGTATTTCCTCCATCTGGAAGTTTCCTTATGGAATTCTCCTCTCCAAAGCTTAAAAGGATGACATTATTTTAAAGATAAAGCCCTCTCCACATATACTTTTCCAATTCTAACTCTATACTGTCTGTACTTCTCTATTCCCACTCAGAGCTTTCTTACTAATAAAGGGACCCTTTGTAAAATCATGGGATTTTTTTTTTTCTAATTTCATCAAATTAGTGTTGGCCAAGGAGGATATATCAGACATAAGGCAGGGGCAAAATTTAGTATCTATAATTTAATTATTTGAAATTTAAGCAAGTAATTCTATAGCATTCAAAGTATATTATACTTCTAATATTATGTCTATTACTATAAAAATATTTTAGTAGTCATATTTAAGCATTTTCAGTGAAAATAAGAGTGACAACTATGAATTAAACAGGAGTTTTTGCTTAAATGAATTCTTTAAAATGATAGTTAGCATTATTTTTTAAAGAACTACATTCAAGTAACTAAAATGAGCAAAAGATGGGTCATGAGTGTGCATAAGAATTAATAGGGCTTCCCATCAGGGGAATTTCATTTGAGAGTTATGATGATTTTACAGAAAAAAACACCTATTTTGCTATGTTCGTGACTCAAATTGTATTCAGAGAAGTTAAAGCTTTGTCAAAGATACTTTAAAATATGTGATTGAATTACAACCAAATTTTCCAAATCCAGTGAACTTTTTCATGACTTCATACTACCATTAAGGACAGAAGGGAAATTCACATAAACATTCCTTAGAAAAGAAACTACAAGTTTCCACAGGACTGAGGACGTCCAGAGAGTTTATACTGCAATAAGCTCTTATTCAATAATGAGGTGTTTAGGCATGAACAATTAGATTGTATTTTATGGCTGTGATTTTTTTTAATCCTTGTCTTTATGAAAACTCTCTAGGCAAACATCAGTCTCTAAAGAGATGTAATGGGTAAGAATCTTTTCCCTACACTTATGTCAGAATTCTAAGAGGCATGCATGGTGCTAAGGGTGGGAAGTGTCCACAACAGTTGCAAATGGTGGTGCCATTCAGAAGCAAAGTTAGAGACACATGATTAGTATTTCCTCCATCTGGAAGTTTCCTTATGGAATTCTCCTCTCCAAAGCTTAAAAGGATGACATTATTTTAAAGATAAAGCCCTCTCCACATATACTTTTCCAATTCTAACTCTATACTGTCTGTACTTCTCTATTCCCACTCAGAGCTTTCTTACTAATAAAGGGACCCTTTGTAAAATCATGGGATTTTTTTTTTTCTAATTTCATCAAATTAGTGTTGGCCAAGGAGGATATATCAGACATAAGGCAGGGGCAAAATTTAGTATCTATAATTTAATTATTTGGAAATTTAAGCAAGTAATTCTATAGCATTCAAAGTATATTATACTTCTAATATTATGTCTATTACTATAAAAATATTTTAGTAGTCATATTTAAGCATTTTCAGTGAAAATAAGAGTGACAACTATGAATTAAACAGGAGTTTTTGCTTAAATGAATTCTTTAAAATGATAGTTAGCATTATTTTTTAAAGAACTACATTCAAGTAACTAAAATGAGCAAAAGATGGGTCATGAGTGTGCATAAGAATTAATAGGGCTTCCCTGGTGATCCAGTGGGTAAGGACATCACCTTGCACTGCAAGTGGCGCCAGTTCGATCCCTGGTATGGGAAAATCCCACGTGCCATGCAGCGACTGGACCCATGTGTCCAATTACTGAGCCAGAGCTCTGGAGCGCATATGCCCAGAGCCTGTGCTCTGTGACAGCAGATGCCACCGCGATGGGAGGCCCACACTGGCCAAAGAACAAAGATGGATGAAAATGGACAAATGAAGGACCAATAGAAGTGGCCCACCTGCTCCCCACCCCCACCAAAATAAATAAAATAAATAAATCTTTTAAAAAAATTAATAACGTGAGCTGATAAATGACTAATAAACTGTGAGGAGACACTGGAAAACTCATCTATGTAATGATAGTACTACATGGTATCTGAAGATCATCTGTTTAGTGTTTTTCTCTTAGTTCCTCTACCTATCAACCATCACATTTATATCACTACAATAATGCTAATAAATAAATAAATAAATAGACTCACACATATAGAAAGGAAAAAACACAAGCAAACAACTAGTGATTACTAGTGGAAGAAGGAAATGGCATCCTACTCTATGATTTTTGCCTGGAGAACTTCATTGACAGAACAGCCTGGAGGGCTACAGTCCATGGGATTGCAAAGAGTCGAACAGGACTGCATGACTAACACACACAAGTGGAGAGGTGAGCAAGGGCTATAGAAGTGAAGGAGTTGATGGTACAAACTATTTAGCAAAAAATAGGTTTAAGGATATATTGTACAACATGGGGAAGGCAGCAAATAATTTGTAATGTTCATAAATGGAAAATAACCTTTAAATATTACGCAAAAATTAAAACTAAGCAATGCTATATATTAATGCATTTCTTTCATGTTTTATAGTCAGGGGCTGTATATCTAAAATGTCATTTTATGGGACTTAATGCAGACCTATGTATATGTAGCTGTTTGTTACTACTATTAGTACTAATCCACTTATTACTGCATGATTTAAATAATAAAGAGAAGAAAAATAGCTAGCATGAAAATTTAAATAATTATCTATACAGATTTGGTATAAAAGGCTTCTCCTTAGGTTGGATAAAATTATGCAATCCCTGGTGGTCCAGTGGGTAAGGACATCACCTTGCACTGCAAGTGGCGCCAGTTCGATCCCTGGTATGGGAAAATCCCACGTGCCATGCAGCGACTGGACCCATGTGTCCAATTACTGAGCCAGAGCTCTGGAGCGCATATGCCCAGAGCCTGTGCTCTGTGACAGCAGATGCCACCGCGATGGGAGGCCCACACTGGCCAAAGAACAAAGATGGATGAAAATGGACAAATGAAGGACCAATAGAAGTGGCCCACCTGCTCCCCTCCCTCCCCACCCCACCCCCACCAAAATAAATAAAATAAATAAATCTTTTAAAAAAATTAATAACGTGAGCTGATAAATGACTAATAAACTGTGAGGAGACACTGGAAAACTCATCTATGTAATGATAGTACTACATGGTATCTGAAGATCATCTGTTTAGTGTTTTTCTCTTAGTTCCTCTACCTATCAACCATCACATTTATATCACTACAATAATGCTAATAAATAAATAAATAAATAGACTCACACATATAGAAAGGAAAAAACACAAGCAAACAACTAGTGATTACTAGTGGAAGAAGGAAATGGCATCCTACTCTATGATTTTTGCCTGGAGAACTTCATTGACAGAACAGCCTGGAGGGCTACAGTCCATGGGATTGCAAAGAGTCGAACAGGACTGCATGACTAACACACACAAGTGGAGAGGTGAGCAAGGGCTATAGAAGTGAAGGAGTTGATGGTACAAACTATTTAGCAAAAAATAGGTTTAAGGATATATTGTACAACATGGGGAAGGCAGCAAATAATTTGTAATGTTCATAAATGGAAAATAACCTTTAAATATTACGCAAAAATTAAAACTAAGCAATGCTATATATTAATGCATTTCTTTCATGTTTTATAGTCAGGGGCTGTATATCTAAAATGTCATTTTATGGGACTTAATGCAGACCTATGTATATGTAGCTGTTTGTTACTACTATTAGTACTAATCCACTTATTACTGCATGATTTAAATAATAAAAAGAGAAGAAAAAATAGCTAGCTATGATTTTTTAAAAAATTGCCTTTAAAATACATTATCTATACAGATTTGGTATAAAAGGCTTCTCCTTAGGTTGGATAAAATTATGGCAATATCTTGTTTTAATTCTGGTGCCTTTTATCATAAAATGCAACATATTTTGCGTTTCTGAACAGAGATGTTTTAGAATCGATAATTAAGATATATAAAAACCCTATCTAGAAATAAAAGCCCAAAAATATCTATATAATTTTAAAATGTCTGTATATTGCTTACTGTTTTTCAGTTACTCAGATATGTCCAACTCTTTGCTAATCAATATACTGCATTACTCCAGACCTCCCTGCCCTTCACCACCTCCTAGAGCTAGATCAAACTCATGTTTATTAAGTTGGAGATGTCATCTGACCATCCCGTTCTATGTCTTCCCTTTCTCCTTCTGCCCTAAATCTTTCCCAGCATTAGAGTCCTTTCCAAGGAGTTGTCTTTTGGCATTATGTGGTAAAAATATAGGAGCTTCATCTTCAACATCAGTCCTTCCAATGAATATTCAGGGTTGATTTCCTTTAGGATTGACTTCTTTGATCTCCTTGCTGTACAAGGGAGTCTCAAGAGTCTTCTACAACACCACAGTTTGAAAGTATCAATTTTTCAGTGCTCAACCATCTTTATGGTCCACCTCTCACATCCATACATGACCAGTGGAAAAACTATAGCTTTGATTCCATGGCTCTTTGTCGGCAAAGTGATGTTTCTGCTTTTGAATACATTGTCTAGGTTTGTCATAGCTATTCTTCCAAAATCAATTGTTGTTTTTAATTTCATGGCTGAAGTCACCATTTACAAACTATTTAGCAAAAATAGGTTTAAGGATATATTGTACAACATGGGGAAGGCAGCAAATAATTTGTAATGTTCATAAATGGAAAATAACCTTTAAATATTACGCAAAAATTAAAACTAAGCAATGCTATATATTAATGCATTTCTTTCATGTTTTATAGTCAGGGGCTGTATATCTAAAATGTCATTTTATGGGACTTAATGCAGACCTATGTATATGTAGCTGTTTGTTACTACTATTAGTACTAATCCACTTATTACTGCATGATTTAAATAATAAAAAGAGAAGAAAAAATAGCTAGCTATGATTTTTTAAAAAATTGCCTTTAAAATACATTATCTATACAGATTTGGTATAAAAGGCTTCTCCTTAGGTTGGATAAAATTATGGCAATATCTTGTTTTAATTCTGGTGCCTTTTATCATAAAATGCAACATATTTTGCGTTTCTGAACAGAGATGTTTTAGAATCGATAATTAAGATATATAAAAACCCTATCTAGAAATAAAAGCCCAAAAATATCTATATAATTTTAAAATGTCTGTATATTGCTTACTGTTTTTCAGTTACTCAGATATGTCCAACTCTTTGCTAATCAATATACTGCATTACTCCAGACCTCCCTGCCCTTCACCACCTCCTAGAGCTAGATCAAACTCATGTTTATTAAGTTGGAGATGTCATCTGACCATCCCGTTCTATGTCTTCCCTTTCTCCTTCTGCCCTAAATCTTTCCCAGCATTAGAGTCCTTTCCAAGGAGTTGTCTTTTGGCATTATGTGGTAAAAATATAGGAGCTTCATCTTCAACATCAGTCCTTCCAATGAATATTCAGGGTTGATTTCCTTTAGGATTGACTTCTTTGATCTCCTTGCTGTACAAGGGAGTCTCAAGAGTCTTCTACAACACCACAGTTTGAAAGTATCAATTTTTCAGTGCTCAACCATCTTTATGGTCCACCTCTCACATCCATACATGACCAGTGGAAAAACTATAGCTTTGATTCCATGGCTCTTTGTCGGCAAAGTGATGTTTCTGCTTTTGAATACATTGTCTAGGTTTGTCATAGCTATTCTTCCAAAATCAATTGTTGTTTTTAATTTCATGGCTGAAGTCACCATTTACAATGATTTTGGAGCCCAAGAAAATAAAGCCTGTCACTGTTTCCATTGTTTGCCCATCTATTTGCCACGAAGTGATAGGACTGGATGCCATGATCTTAGTTTTTTCAATGTCGAGATTTAAACCAGTGTTTTCTGTCTCCTCTTTCCATCTTCATCAAGGGGATCTTTAGTTCCTCTTTGCTTTCTTCCATGAGGTTGGTGTCATCTGCATATCTGAGGTCATTGATATTTCTCCTGAAAATCTTGATTCTAACTTGAGCTTTATCCAGCCCAACATCTCACATGATGCATATAAGTTAAATAAGGAGGGTGATAATATACAACCTTGACATATTTCTTTCCTAATATTGAATCAGTTCATCGTTGTATCTCTGGTTCTAACTGTTGCTTCTTGACCTGCATACAAGTTTGTTAGGAGGCAGGTAAGGTTGTCTGGTACTTATATCTCTTTAAGAATTTTCCACAACTTGTGATCCACACAGTCAAAGGCTTTAGCCAAGTTAATGAAGCAGAAGTTGATATTGTTTTCTGGAATTCTTTTGCTTTTTCTATGATCCAATAGATGTTGACAATTTGATATCTAGTTCCTCTACCTTTTTCTAAATCCAGCTTATACATCTCAGTTCACATACTGGTGAAGCCTAACCCAGACAATTTTGACCATGACCTTGCTAAGCATGTGAAATCAGTGCAATTGTGCAATAGTTTGTACATTCTTTTGCTTTGTCCTTCTTTGGTACTGAAATGAAAACTGACCTGTTCCCATTCTTTAGCCACTGCTAAATTTTCCAAATTTGCTGACATATTGAATTTAGCACTTTAACAGCATTATCTTTAGGATTTGAAATAGCTCAGGTGGAATTCCATTGTCTAGATACCCCATATTCTCTTCTAAGACTCCACTCAACTATTACCTTTGCCATTATTTAATAAACCTGCCAATCTAGATTCTTTGTGCTTCTGTCTATGGTATTGAATGCACACCTCTACCTCAACTGAAATTATTTCTTTGCTTACATATTGCTCTCACCAGCTAACCTTTTAGACACTGTTTTATTTGTTTCTTCTTTTTTTTTTTTTTAAATCACATCCTGAGATCACCTGGTATCTGACACAATCAATGCCTGTTAAGTGAAGGGAACAGATAATTTAATGAAAAAATGCATGGTGCTCAATTCACTCAGACCCTAATTAGGTAACTATATGTCTCTTCAACAAACAATAGCTAACACTGATAAAGCACTTATAATATTCTACAAAGTGCAATTCATTAAAATAGCAATAACCAATACTCATGAAACACTTACAGTGCTCTAACATTGTGCCTAGTGATTTATGACTATCATTTTATTTAATCCTATGGGCTAAGTAATACTATCAGTGTCACTTTAGAGATGATATTAAGTGCAGTGATGTTGAATAAGTTGTCTAAATTGCACAACTTGTTTGAAAGCAAATTAACTTTGTTCTAAAATGAATGCTTCTTCTATCATGACATGATGCTTTCTCCATTTTATTGAAGCTCCAAAAATTTTATATATACAATTTGAATATTTGTATATTTATGCACTCTGAAAGACACAGTTGTTTTCTTCTCTTTTGATCCACATAATTTTTTAAAGATAGAGTCTCACTGTAATTAAGAGGGCAAACAAACAAGAAACAGGGTAAAGCTTTCAATGCCATATTTATTTGCAAATGTTCTTTTAAATTTTAGGAAAAAGAATTTTGCAAAATCAGGTATTTTGCTAATTAAATACAATGGATAGTGGTTGGCCTAGATTTGATTTGATGAATTTTAGTTTACCACTGTATTCATATTAAACACTAAACGTATTTTCTATTTGGTGATTCCAAAAGTCATTCAGGATGTTGTAATACTTCATGATTTTCACGATGACAAGAGTTTCCATTGTAATGTCATAGAAGCAACAGGTAATTTTCTTTTTAGGGGTAAAATTTTACTAACCTAATCTTATTAACTTTTCTTTTAAAATAATGGCCTAATCTTTGATTTCTCTTAATTATTTAAAAGTGCGAGAGACAGATATGTACACACTGACAGAAACAAACTTTACTGCATCTCACAAATACACGGTTATTTAGAAAAAAAAAGCATCGTCTCTTTGACATTTTTCAATTTTATTGAGCGATACTCACAGAGGGAAATCTATAGCCATTTATCTTCAATGCAGTCAGTTGGAGTCTGTTTGGATAATTGAACTGTCAACTTGGCCCCAGCCAGGATCCTTGGCCAATAGAACATTTGTTTGCTTTGTAGTGTTCAGTGCATTTATTTTAATATGCCTTGTTAGTGCAAATAGCACTGCCTGAAACGTACCAATAAGGAGGAAAAAATGCTTAGTGCTGCATATGAGAATAAACTGCTGAAATAATGCATATGTAATTGTAATGATAAGTAATCTGTCACCAAATCTGACATATCAATTTCTTTTCTTTCACCACAAGTCTCCAGCTTGAGTTTCTTGTGCTTCAGCTGTCTTTAGTGAACATAAATATTTTAAATTTTAATTTTCTCATGTGTATTATTTTGATGTTTTATGACCAATTTTGTTCCATAATCCTATCAAAATATATTCATAGATGTATGGAAATAAAATGCATTTGTGCAATTCTAAGAATTATTCATGTTTTTCTGTTGGTTGACATGTTCATAAAACATAAAACAGTTAAGTATATTCCATACAAATTCATAATATTTTTTGAAACTTTCTTAACAAATGAATTCTAAATTCAGTTTGGCTATGGCTGTGACAAGTAAGCCAAAATGTCAAGGACATTTGGGAGCACAAGTACCTAATGTTACTTCAGACTGACCCATACTCTCAGGTTCACTGCCAAAAGATAACACTACAACTACTGGTTATATCAGCTTGTAAACAACAAAAATTAAACTGAAATGTATTAGAAGAAAGGCTTTCCTTCCATAGTTTGGAGAAAGAACTGTCCTTCACCCAAATTGCACCTCTCTTGGACACTTGCTAAATAAGATACTCTCAAGATTTTGTTGTTGCAAACTGCTAAAATTACAAAGACAGGACTTGATTTCAATAGATTAAAGTCAAAAAATTAAATACACTCTGATTATATTATTTAGAGTAGTTAATCTTTTTTCTTTATGGCTCTCTATAAGAGAATTAAAAGAAACTTTTCTGCTTTTTGATTAGCTATGTTGAACTGTTCAATGAAATCTTCAAAAAATAGTTAATAAAATATAGTACTTGAAATATACCAAGAATTTTGTATCTACCTATTTAACAGTTTGTTTATTAGAAAGTATATATATATATATATATCTCCAAACAGCATTCCTAAGACTATATAGGAAACTAAAAATGTATGTGAAATTTTTATTATTAGAAGGCTAATATTTGTACCCTCACCATCAAATATGCCATAGTTTACGCTTTATATCCTTAAACCATAAGCATATACTTGCTAACACTTTAAAAATTGAACTACTTTAAAATTTATACTGCTATATATTATTTTTACATAATAATGAAAAGTGTTAGTTACCCACTAACACTAGTTAGTGTTAGTTAACTCTTTGCAACCCCATGCACTGTAGCCCACCAGGCAATAATACTGGAGTGGGTAGACATTCTCTTCTCCAAAGACCTTGATCTCTTTCCTTGCAGGCAGATTCTTTGCCATCTGAGCTACCAAAGAAGTCCTTACTTAATAGTAGGGGTGGGGGAATCCAAAAGAAGGTTTGGAAAAGTGTAAATTGAACTTTTGGGGACTGAACTTCCCTCATTTGGAGGTATAAAAACAGTAATTGCTTTTGATTATATTTCTTGAACAGCAATAAAAACTGTCTTAATCCATTTCCACTTATGATAAATGCACAATAAGCTGTGTGGCTTATAAACAACATTTATTACCTATGGTTCTGGAGGCTGAGAAGTCCAAAATCATGGTACTGACAGTTTAGTGACTAACTTTTCACTGTAACCTTATATGGTGGAAGGACACTAATCCCACTTATGAAGACTGCTCTTTTAACTTAATTACCTATGCAAATGCTCTATCACCTAAAACCATCACATTGTGGGTTAGGATTTCAGCATAGTACTCTGATTTTTAAATACGTTGATTTAAAGTCAAAAAATTAAATACACTCTGATTATATTATTTAGAGTAGTTAATCTTTTTTCTTTATGGCTCTCTATAAGAGAATTAAAAGAAACTTTTCTGCTTTTTGATTAGCTATGTTGAACTGTTCAATGAAATCTTCAAAAAATAGTTAATAAAATATAGTACTTGAAATATACCAAGAATTTTGTATCTACCTATTTAACAGTTTGTTTATTAGAAAGTATATATATATATATATATATCTCCAAACAGCATTCCTAAGACTATATAGGAAACTAAAAATGTATGTGAAATTTTTATTATTAGAAGGCTAATATTTGTACCCTCACCATCAAATATGCCATAGTTTACGCTTTATATCCTTAAACCATAAGCATATACTTGCTAACACTTTAAAAATTGAACTACTTTAAAATTTATACTGCTATATATTATTTTTACATAATAATGAAAAGTGTTAGTTACCCACTAACACTAGTTAGTGTTAGTTAACTCTTTGCAACCCCATGCACTGTAGCCCACCAGGCAATAATACTGGAGTGGGTAGACATTCTCTTCTCCAAAGACCTTGATCTCTTTCCTTGCAGGCAGATTCTTTGCCATCTGAGCTACCAAAGAAGTCCTTACTTAATAGTAGGGGTGGGGGAATCCAAAAGAAGGTTTGGAAAAGTGTAAATTGAACTTTTGGGGACTGAACTTCCCTCATTTGGAGGTATAAAAACAGTAATTGCTTTTGATTATATTTCTTGAACAGCAATAAAAACTGTCTTAATCCATTTCCACTTATGATAAATGCACAATAAGCTGTGTGGCTTATAAACAACATTTATTACCTATGGTTCTGGAGGCTGAGAAGTCCAAAATCATGGTACTGACAGTTTAGTGACTAACTTTTCACTGTAACCTTATATGGTGGAAGGACACTAATCCCACTTATGAAGACTGCTCTTTTAACTTAATTACCTATGCAAATGCTCTATCACCTAAAACCATCACATTGTGGGTTAGGATTTCAGCATAGAACTTTGGGGAGATAAAAACATTTAAACCAAAGAAAGCTGCAAAACTAAAGATATACTCTGACATAAGTTTGGACCCTGCCTGAAAACTTGGTCTTGGGATATATCTATCAGACAGCAGACACTTCGAGTTATCAGGGATTGACAATCTGAAAGCATTTAGTCATGTAAGAAAGAACATTATCCATAGAAGCATATATAATTTTGGAAGGCTTTTTAAAAAAGTATTAATTCATTTTATATACTTATTGATGCATTCTAAAAAAAACATTTGGTTAGGATCAAGACAGTTAGTATAGAAGAAGCAAATTGTCAAGTTTACACTGAAGACTAAGGAAAAGCTTAATGGGCCCCAAATGAGAAGTAATTCTGGATTATACGAAATAAGTAACTCAAAGATACATGTGAAGAATACATTTCATGATACATGAGCTGGACTAGAGAGAATAGACGGTTAAAGTTGATATGTAGATGCATGTTAGTTCAATGAGAAATGGGATGCTGTGGCTGTTTTTAGTTGCCAAGTCATGTTTGACTCTTTCAGACTCCATGCATGGTATCCCACCCAGCTCCTCTGTTCATCAGATTTTCCAGGTAAGAATACTGGAGAGGTTTCCTTTTCCTTCTCTAGGGGATCTCCCTGTTGTGATCAAATCCACATCTCCTGCTTAGCAGGCAGGTTTTTTACAACTAAGTCACCTGGGAAGCCCAGGGAAATGGATACCTATTGCCAAATAAATCCAGATGCAAAATAATGATAAAACTAATCCTAAAAAAATGTTCTAAAATATTTAATAAATATTTACTAAAAAAAGCAGCAGAAGCAAAATGTCAGCATATAGTTAGATAAGATTTAAAGTTGAAGTTAGCTGCATAAATGCACAATAAGCTGTGTGGCATATAAACAACAGTGATTGCCTATGGGTCTGGAGGCTGAGAAGTCCAAAATCATGGTACTGACAGTTTAGTGACTAACTTTTCACTGTAACCTTATATGGTGGAAGGACACTAATCCCACTTATGAAGACTGCTCTTTTAACTTAATTACCTATGCAAATGCTCTATCACCTAAAACCATCACATTGTGGGTTAGGATTTCAGCATAGAACTTTGGGGAGATAAAAACATTTAAACCAAAGAAAGCTGCAAAACTAAAGATATACTCTGACATAAGTTTGGACCCTGCCTGAAAACTTGGTCTTGGGATATATCTATCAGACAGCAGACACTTCGAGTTATCAGGGATTGACAATCTGAAAGCATTTAGTCATGTAAGAAAGAACATTATCCATAGAAGCATATATAATTTTGGAAGGCTTTTTAAAAAAGTATTAATTCATTTTATATACTTATTGATGCATTCTAAAAAAAACATTTGGTTAGGATCAAGACAGTTAGTATAGAAGAAGCAAATTGTCAAGTTTACACTGAAGACTAAGGAAAAGCTTAATGGGCCCCAAATGAGAAGTAATTCTGGATTATACGAAATAAGTAACTCAAAGATACATGTGAAGAATACATTTCATGATACATGAGCTGGACTAGAGAGAATAGACGGTTAAAGTTGATATGTAGATGCATGTTAGTTCAATGAGAAATGGGATGCTGTGGCTGTTTTTAGTTGCCAAGTCATGTTTGACTCTTTCAGACTCCATGCATGGTATCCCACCCAGCTCCTCTGTTCATCAGATTTTCCAGGTAAGAATACTGGAGAGGTTTCCTTTTCCTTCTCTAGGGGATCTCCCTGTTGTGATCAAATCCACATCTCCTGCTTAGCAGGCAGGTTTTTTACAACTAAGTCACCTGGGAAGCCCAGGGAAATGGATACCTATTGCCAAATAAATCCAGATGCAAAATAATGATAAAACTAATCCTAAAAAAATGTTCTAAAATATTTAATAAATATTTACTAAAAAAAAGAGCAGCAGAAGCAAAATGTCAGCATATAGTTAGATAAGATTTAAAGTTGAAGTTAGCTGCATAAGTAGGGGATCAGATGTCAGGGACACACTATCCTGCTCTTTTGAATAAACAATAAAATCATGTGTTCATTTGCTAAGAGGTGCTACCACCTAAAGACTATAGACTGTTATAATTCAAAAGAAATCACTCTTTATAATTAGGTAGCTTCTTTTCTCCTAGACGCAAGTGGTTTTATATAGCTAGAACATGCTGCACATAACAATTTGGTCACTTTCTTTACTTAGCATCACCTATGCTAATATAATTTCTGTCATAGCATAAAAAAGTTCATTTCTTAGCCTGTGAAGGCATTTTCTTTCTTTCAAACAGTGTATATGGAAAGCTCAAGGACTGTGAATTTAATCAATCTTCAACTGATTGATTTGCATCAAAGAAAAATAACAAGACCAAAGCAATTTTTCATTTTAATTACAGTTCCTCGATAAAAAGCAAGGGATGGGGTAATGCTATCAAAATAAGTGATATTCTCTATTCTCTATTTTTACCTCTTTGTTTGCTTTTCATGTTCTTATTTTTCACTGAATATGTTTGTATCTGTCACAGGTTTACCTAGAGCAATTTACTCATCAAGGACACATATATATGGTCTCTTATGACTTTTTCAAGTCAATCCTGTCCATTTAGATATTAGCATAAAATTTAAAAGAATCTATTCTAGAATAAAAATGTCTTAAATGTATATTTGCATTTTAATATGCATACTATTAAAGCTGTGTGCTGAGCCCCCATATGCATACAATGTCTTCTATAAAATAAATATTCTATCTCTTCATTGTGGATGGTAGTTAAAGAATAATATTCTTAGCAATTAATCTCACTGTTGATGAACTATCCATGTTTACTAAAGTCTCACACCAAACTCCTATGTACCATTTAAAGGACAGTGGCCAAATAGACCACTATATCCCTTTCAGCCTAGATGGCTTATAGGCAAAGATGCAATAATTGCAATGCAATATTTAATAAATATTTACTAAAAAAAAGAGCAGCAGAAGCAAAATGTCAGCATATAGTTAGATAAGATTTAAAGTTGAAGTTAGCTGCATAAGTAGGGGATCAGATGTCAGGGACACACTATCCTGCTCTTTTGAATAAACAATAAAATCATGTGTTCATTTGCTAAGAGGTGCTACCACCTAAAGACTATAGACTGTTATAATTCAAAAGAAATCACTCTTTATAATTAGGTAGCTTCTTTTCTCCTAGACGCAAGTGGTTTTATATAGCTAGAACATGCTGCACATAACAATTTGGTCACTTTCTTTACTTAGCATCACCTATGCTAATATAATTTCTGTCATAGCATAAAAAAGTTCATTTCTTAGCCTGTGAAGGCATTTTCTTTCTTTCAAACAGTGTATATGGAAAGCTCAAGGACTGTGAATTTAATCAATCTTCAACTGATTGATTTGCATCAAAGAAAAATAACAAGACCAAAGCAATTTTTCATTTTAATTACAGTTCCTCGATAAAAAGCAAGGGATGGGGTAATGCTATCAAAATAAGTGATATTCTCTATTCTCTATTTTTACCTCTTTGTTTGCTTTTCATGTTCTTATTTTTCACTGAATATGTTTGTATCTGTCACAGGTTTACCTAGAGCAATTTACTCATCAAGGACACATATATATGGTCTCTTATGACTTTTTCAAGTCAATCCTGTCCATTTAGATATTAGCATAAAATTTAAAAGAATCTATTCTAGAATAAAAATGTCTTAAATGTATATTTGCATTTTAATATGCATACTATTAAAGCTGTGTGCTGAGCCCCCATATGCATACAATGTCTTCTATAAAAATAAATATTCTATCTCTTCATTGTGGATGGTAGTTAAAGAATAATATTCTTAGCAATTAATCTCACTGTTGATGAACTATCCATGTTTACTAAAGTCTCACACCAAACTCCTATGTACCATTTAAAGGACAGTGGCCAAATAGACCACTATATCCCTTTCAGCCTAGATGGCTTATAGGCAAAGATGCAATAATTGCAATGCATTATTATTAATAATAATCTTGATACTAATTACTAATATAACATATTGTGCATTCAATTAACCTTTTTGGTAAATACTGTTCTTACTCTTTAAAAGAAAATATTTAAAGATGATAGCTGAAACTGCAATATAGATGGAAATTCAGTCTAATTTCCTGTGGGTCTATAAGAATCTTAATGAACTTATTTCCTTGATAACTTGTGATTTAGCTGCCCAGATCTACCTATGGGAATAGTGATATTCCCTTGTGTCACACAAAAGCATAAGGTTAGTTTTAGGTTGCCAGAACTTTCATTAAAATTTGTGGGGCTCTGAATTGAAAGAGGACCGTTGCAAGCATAAAGAAGCTTAAGCATATGTTTGCAGCTTGGAGCTAAGATGGAGCCTACAGGAAGGGGTGTGGGAGTGAAAAAATGCTTAAGCACATTGTTTCAGTTTGGAGCTAAGATGACGCCTACAGGAAGGGACGTGGGAATGAAGGGAAGCTTAAGCGCATTGTTTAAAGAAGCTTAAGCACATGTTTGCAGCTAAGATGGCGCCTACAGGAAGAGACAGGGAGTGATCTAAATTGTTAATTGGTGGTCAAAATTTCTGATTGGTTCCCCTGGCTTCCGCGCTCATGAATGATTGCTTGACCTTTAGCTTGATTGGTGTAATTTATAGGAAGTCCCGTGCAAAACCCCCTTCACTTGCCTGTAGAAGCTGTGGATCTTCATTAAAGCGGAACTACTTTGATGGAACCCCTGTCGCATCTGATTGTCCTCTGCCTGAGCCAGGAGGCTGGGAGGCGGGCAGTCAAGATTCGCCTCTCTCCGAGATCTCCCGGTTCAGCCGGGGGCAATCCCGCTGCCTTCCCTTTCTGCGGAAGGTCCCCGCAAAAATTTTATGTAATTATTCTCTAGAGCATAGAATTTGCATGACAACTTACAATAAATGAATTATACATGGAAGTTTCTATATTCACCCTGTTTTATGTTTCTTTTTAACCATACCTACAGTGAGCCCCTTATAAGATTATTATGCTGCATTTAAAAAGAAGTATACTATGTCACTGATTGAACACAACAAAAAGAGTCTTAAAGAAACTCAAATATATATGTATCCATATATGAACAAAAAACCCCAACTGTGATTCTCCATCAAAAGTTGAAATCATTCAAAGACATAAACAGAAGATTTACTGAAATCTTTAGCACATATAGATTCCATGCAGTGTAAATTAAAATTTAGGGTTTAGGGATAAATTTATAAACTTTAAACATTAAAAGTATCATCATATGAAGTACTCTTTAATCTTCTGAGCTAGAATCAAGAAATCCAAGGTAAGAATTTAGTGAAGACAAAGTCTTCTTTATGTCAACTTTTAACTCTGTTTATATAGCACTTTTAGGAGGCCAAAGCCCACACTCAGGTTCAATGATTTGCTAGAAAGATTCACAAGAATCAGCATAAAACTTATTACAGGAAAAGCACAAAGAATAAATCCAGTAAAGTTTGAGGGTACATGGGGCAAAGTCCGGGGAAACCAGGCAATTCTTCCAAGAGTCTTGTCCCATGGTATCACAGGCATGCTTAATTCCTCTAGCATCATAAGTACTACTGTGTGTGATGTGTTACCTACTAACAAAGCTTATTTGAAAGTGAGTGTTCAAGACTTTTATTGGGAGCAATTCACACAGACACCCTCTGCCTAACATGTACCAAAATTTCTGGGTCCCAGAACAAAAACAGATGTTCCGCATAAACCACATTGTTTGTACAAGTTAGGTACAATTAACTGCTCTAATCAATTCTGGGATAGGTGGAAATTCTGGAGTCCAACTCCCCAGGTACTAGCCAAGGGTCAAACTTGTCAGCAGGCTTTTCTATGTTAATTCTTCTCTGCACAAACATCAACCTAGAAATTAGTTGTTTTGATTCATATATATTTTTGTCATATCTCTTAAGGTTATTTGCACTATGATAGTGCAAAACGTGTGTTCAAATGCACAGTTGATAAGAGATGCACAATATAGCACATACTTATATAGAATTTCCATCATATATATTCAGTATATGTAAATAATCTCAAAAACATAAATATACTAAAAATTATGTAGTGATGAGTTTTTAGTATGTAATAACTTTGTTTTTACTTTTACTGCTTTTGAATAATTGTTGTATTTGACAGCTAGCTTCTAAAATTCCTGAAAATCACTTTTGGGTGCACTGGCTTTGACACATTCCAATAATGCAAGCACTTATCAACCTTCTGTTCTCATCATTTCTACTAATATCCTATTGACTACCTCTCCAAGCCAAGGTATGGGGAAGTATACTCCTTTCATGAAGTAGAGGAGAAAGATGGAAGATTTACTTTAAAAAGCTCTAACATACCCCCAAGACTCTTATTTGCGTAGTACTTACAGTTTTCACAATGTTTTCTCTGGTCTTATTTATGTAATTCTAATTTAATTGTATGAGTAATGAAATTGAAGTGCTAGTTTTGGTCTTCTTTAACTGATATTATCCACACAATGAAATAATAAAGGTAACTTTTCCAAGAGGTTTATAAACTCTCACTGGATTTTGAGTTTATACTTTCTGGGCAATCTCCTTTTAAATTCTGCTTAACGTGTCTTCCAATTCATTATGATGCTTGAAACAGAAGACTCTCCAAATCTCCACTCCCTGGTATCTGCTTCTGACTAGTAAGTGCAACCTCTATAAATTCACCTGCTTAAAAGTATCTATAGATCTGGACTACTTAACCAAATGTTCATTGATAGTCACTACTTTAAGAAAATTTTTTTTATACTGAAGAAGCTAGTCCTTTCCTCAGCCAATGAATATATGTTCTATCACACTTTAGATGTCTTATTTTATATAGTTATGGCCACACTAGTAATGAAATAAAAACAGGGTAGTGGCATGCCAAAGGAGATCATTCTTGTTTGACATACATTCAGTTCCTATCATCCCGAGAATCTTTAACATCTCTTAAAAATAGGCTAATTTCCTCAGAGAGTTTAATTCTTCCAGAGTTGTAAAATGCTCACAGTAATGACTATCAAATCACAGTTGATAAGAGATGCACAATATAGCACATACTTATATAGAATTTCCATCATATATATTCAGTATATGTAAATAATCTCAAAACATAAATATACTAAAAATTATGTAGTGATGAGTTTTTAGTATGTAATAACTTTGTTTTTACTTTTACTGCTTTTGAATAATTGTTGTATTTGACAGCTAGCTTCTAAAATTCCTGAAAATCACTTTTGGGTGCACTGGCTTTGACACATTCCAATAATGCAAGCACTTATCAACCTTCTGTTCTCATCATTTCTACTAATATCCTATTGACTACCTCTCCAAGCCAAGGTATGGGGAAGTATACTCCTTTCATGAAGTAGAGGAGAAAGATGGAAGATTTACTTTAAAAAGCTCTAACATACCCCCAAGACTCTTATTTGCGTAGTACTTACAGTTTTCACAATGTTTTCTCTGGTCTTATTTATGTAATTCTAATTTAATTGTATGAGTAATGAAATTGAAGTGCTAGTTTTGGTCTTCTTTAACTGATATTATCCACACAATGAAATAATAAAGGTAACTTTTCCAAGAGGTTTATAAACTCTCACTGGATTTTGAGTTTATACTTTCTGGGCAATCTCCTTTTAAATTCTGCTTAACGTGTCTTCCAATTCATTATGATGCTTGAAA
Source organism: Tragulus kanchil (assembly GCA_022376925.1). Classification (NCBI taxonomy): domain Eukaryota; kingdom Metazoa; phylum Chordata; class Mammalia; order Artiodactyla; family Tragulidae; genus Tragulus; species Tragulus kanchil. Next base: position 51,979,645 of record JAIOJX010000027.1, on the reverse strand, counting down.
CAGAAGACTCTCCAAATCTCCACTCCCTGGTATCTGCTTCTGACTAGTAAGTGCAACCTCTATAAATTCACCTGCTTAAAAGTATCTATAGATCTGGACTACTTAACCAAATGTTCATTGATAGTCACTACTTTAAGAAAATTTTTTTTATACTGAAGAAGCTAGTCCTTTCCTCAGCCAATGAATATATGTTCTATCACACTTTAGATGTCTTATTTTATATAGTTATGGCCACACTAGTAATGAAATAAAAACAGGGTAGTGGCATGCCAAAGGAGATCATTCTTGTTTGACATACATTCAGTTCCTATCATCCCGAGAATCTTTAACATCTCTTAAAAATAGGCTAATTTCCTCAGAGAGTTTAATTCTTCCAGAGTTGTAAAATGCTCACAGTAATGACTATCCATTCACCTTCAGTGCTGAAGAATGTCTCCAAGAGACATTTCATTAGCAGACATCTTTAGGGCTTACAAACACTCATTACCACAACCGCCACTTCTAACTACAATCTAGTCTCCTCCTAGTCTCTGAGTAATTTTCATTTGTTGTGGGGACCTTCCGCAGAAAGGAAGGCAGCAGGATTGCCCATGGCTGAACCAGGAGATCTCGGAGAGGCAAGTCTTGCTGCCAGCCCCCTAGCCCCCCGGCAGATACAGGGGACAATCAGACACGGTGGGGTTTTCTTCAAAGCAATTCCGTTATATTAGTGCAGACTCACAACTTTTATAGGCAAGTGAAGGGGGTTTTGCACGGGACTTCCTATAGATTACACCAATCAAGCTAAAGGTCAAGCAATCATCCACCAGCACGGAACCCAGGGTAACCAATCAGAAATTTTGAACATCACTTAACAATTTAGATCACGCCCTTGTCCCTTCCTGTAGGCTCCATCTTAGCTCCAAACTGAAACAATGTGCTTAAGCTTCCTTATGCTTGCAACAATCCTCTTTCAATTCAGAGCCCCACATCTACCCCTCTTTTATTTTAAAATTAATAGACACTTGATGAGGCAGGACTTAGAGCTAAGAGGCGGCGAGCCTCTAGCCTCGTCAGCTCCCAACAGCGGTTGTGCCTGTAGTAGGTTATCCACCTCTGAGGATCTTACCCGTCATTAGCTAACCAGCCATCTTACGGGGGCTGGACGGAGTTTTTAGAGCGTTTTTTATTCGAAGGCCTCATTATATGTCTCGAGTGATTTCTTGAAGGGCCATATTGACCCAGGGGTTTTATGGGTGCCCAACGTGGGGCTCCTCTTCTAGGACCTGAGCAAGTACAATTATTTTTTGTTGTAACTGTCTATTGTGGGCCACAACGCCCTTGACCTTAAAGAGTATAGCTAGCAAGGCAATAAAAACAAGCAGATAGAAAGAATTTTTAAACCAGGTGAATGGGCTTTGTATCCATAGCCAAAATTCATTAACCCCTTTTTGTACTTATTCCCAGAGTTGTAAAATGCTCACAGTAATGACTATCCATTCACCTTCAGTGCTGAAGAATGTCTCCAAGAGACATTTCATTAGCAGACATCTTTAGGGCTTACAAACACTCATTACCACAACCGCCACTTCTAACTACAATCTAGTCTCCTCCTAGTCTCTGAGTAATTTTCATTTGTTGTGGGGACCTTCCGCAGAAAGGAAGGCAGCAGGATTGCCCATGGCTGAACCAGGAGATCTCGGAGAGAGGCAAGTCTTGCTGCCAGCCCCCTAGCCCCCCGGCAGATACAGGGGACAATCAGACACGGTGGGGTTTTCTTCAAAGCAATTCCGTTATATTAGTGCAGACTCACAACTTTTATAGGCAAGTGAAGGGGGTTTTGCACGGGACTTCCTATAGATTACACCAATCAAGCTAAAGGTCAAGCAATCATCCACCAGCACGGAACCCAGGGTAACCAATCAGAAATTTTGAACATCACTTAACAATTTAGATCACGCCCTTGTCCCTTCCTGTAGGCTCCATCTTAGCTCCAAACTGAAACAATGTGCTTAAGCTTCCTTATGCTTGCAACAATCCTCTTTCAATTCAGAGCCCCACATCTACCCCTCTTTTATTTTAAAATTAATAGACACTTGATGAGGCAGGACTTAGAGCTAAGAGGCGGCGAGCCTCTAGCCTCGTCAGCTCCCAACAGCGGTTGTGCCTGTAGTAGGTTATCCACCTCTGAGGATCTTACCCGTCATTAGCTAACCAGCCATCTTACGGGGGCTGGACGGAGTTTTTAGAGCGTTTTTTATTCGAAGGCCTCATTATATGTCTCGAGTGATTTCTTGAAGGGCCATATTGACCCAGGGGTTTTATGGGTGCCCAACGTGGGGCTCCTCTTCTAGGACCTGAGCAAGTACAATTATTTTTTGTTGTAACTGTCTATTGTGGGCCACAACGCCCTTGACCTTAAAGAGTATAGCTAGCAAGGCAATAAAAACAAGCAGATAGAAAGAATTTTTAAACCAGGTGAATGGGCTTTGTATCCATAGCCAAAATTCATTAACCCCTTTTTGTACTTATTCCCAGAACGTTTGGGGCGCAATTTGGTTTACTCTGGTTATATTTAGTTTGCTAATAATATGAATTAGTATCTCTTGCCCCTCCCAAAATTTAGTTTTCCATATTTTCATCTGTGACGATATGTTTTGTACTTCAATTAGAGTCTCATTTACCACTGGGAAGGCTGTCAGGAAAAGCGGGGATATCTTATGTCACAGTCCAAGCGTGCCAGAACACTTAATGTCTCGATAGCTCTGGTGTGTAGATCAAGCTGTTGCTGGAGTCCCATTATGGCAGCCCTCAGGTGTTCAAGTTGGTGTGGGCTGGTCTGAAATCCCTGGGCAGAGGTGGTGGTTATGTTGTTTACCGCTCTGATGGTGTGTATTTGTTGAACTCTGAGCACAGATGTTGTTACTGTTGTACCTATTAAGGAGAGAAAGAGAGCGAGAGATGTCTCAAGAACTTTCTGTTCTTGGGCCGGATATATGGTCATATTTTATTTGCAGCAGATTCTAAGGTTTGATCCTTGTTTTGTGGCATAAATTATCTCGCCGGTATCCATATAGGGCTGGGTTCCCCAATGGGGAATATGCATCCAAATCCTCTCCCCATCGTTAGGAGCGGATCAGGCCCCTTCCATTGGCCAGTGATGAGGTCCTTCCATCTCACTTGTATTTCAGGTTTTATTTCTTGAGTGGATCAGTGTTTTTGAAAGGGTGCCATCAGTTCACTTTTTGAAAAATTTAAAATGTTTAGAGTAAAGAGTGTCGTTCCAAGTTGCTGGTGAGGGCTTATTCCCCCTCTTTGTTTTTGTAATTGGGCCTTCAAGTTTTGATGATGACATTCAATTATGGCCTGTCCTTGAGGGTTGTATGGGATGCTGGTGGTGTGGCGAATGTGCCATTGTTGAAAGAAGTTTTGTAAATTTTTGTTAACAAAGCAGGGGCCATTGTCCGTTTTTATCTGATAAGGTAAACCCTGAGTTGCAAAGCATTGTAAGAAATGACTCTGGGCATGTTTTGCTTTTTTGCTTGTATGGGCTGTGGCCCAGCAGGCATGGGGTAAGTATCAATGGATACAAAGATGTACTTGAGTTTTCCGAAGGGGGAAAATTGAGTGACATCTGTCTGCCACAACATATTAGGCCTCAGTCCTCGAGGGTTTACTCCTGGAGACTGTAAGGAGGAACTTGTAAGTGAGAGAGGCAAGACTTACATGTGTGCACAGTTTTCTTTTCTTTTCTTTTTTCTTTTTCCTTCATCTTTGACGGGGTTCTGCAGGAATTTTTTATGCAACCCTCTTCAGCCAACATGGGTCAGACTGTGAAGGTCATGGGCATCCTTCAGGTCTTGTACCTGAACCCCACTGGAAGCCTTCCCGCCAGCTAAGGATTCTCCCGCTGAGAGCAGTCCAGGCAGTTGGGTAAAAGCCCAAGAGGGGATCGTTCTCATTTCGGACTTCTGTCTGTCTGGCAAGGGTTTGTACTCGGTGCCAGGCTCCACTAATAGATTCATGATCTCTGTCTTTATTATCAGGTTTGAGGATATAGCTTTCCATGTTGTTGAAAGAGAGCAGAAAAGAAAGATTACTGAGGACAATCACCAAAAAATCCTAACGAGAGTGATGGCGTCCAGGAGGTTCCACTTGTGTCATGCTTGTGAAACAGTGAAGGAGTCCCTAGTGTTGCACGAACATTGTCTTGCTGGGGGCAGGCGCTCTAAGAGGCTCTGGCCCCTTCCATGACCCCCTTATCCTGTCACGGGAGTCTTCAAGCAGCAGGCACCCTAGTGGCTTTTAAATGCCTGACCCGTGCCCACAAGGGAGAGGTTTAGGCCACGTCCTCAATTTGAGATATAGAAAAGAGAGTCTTCCACCCAATCGGGGTCCTGCTACTGGGGCGAACTATCTTAAAGTCTTTCAGGACTGTCAGAGAGTATCCCTGGCCAGGACCCATCAGTTGCTTTTTAGACTGTCTGCCAGTTCGCTGGAAGTCTCGAATCGGAGAGAACGTGAAAGTAGGAGTTAAAGTAAAGAAGGAGGAACAAGGAAAACAGTGTTCAGTTTTTTGTGACTACCCTAAATCCCCACCCTCTTGGGAGTGGCGAGAAAAAGGGGGAGACTCACCTTGAAATCCGGATTACTCTGAGAAATGCCTCTCTAGAGGGAGGCGCCACACTGAAGCCCCTGTCGGCCACTCGCTGGTTCTCTTTCAAACTGGCACGATGATGCTGTCTTCTACTTTCTCGCCATCAGACCCCACGTTGGGCGCCAGCTTCTGCGGGGACCTTCCACAGAAAGAAAGGCAGCGGGATTGCCCCTGGCTGAACCAAGAGATCTCGGAGAGAGGCAAGTCTTGCTGCCGGCTCCTCAGCCCCCCGGCGGATGCAGGAGACAATCAGACACGGTGGGGTTTTCTTCAAAGCAGTTCCGTTTTATTAGTGCAGACTCACAGCTTTTATAGGCAAGTGAAGGGGGGTTTGCACGGGACTTCCTATAGATTACACCAATCAAGCTAAAGGTCAAGCAATCATCCACCAGTGCAGAAACCAGGGGCACCAATCAGAAATTTTAGCCATCACTTAACAATTTATTTCACGCCCTCGTCCCTTCCTGTAGGCGCCATCTTAGTTCCAAACTGAAACAATGTGCTTAAGCTTCCTTATGCTTGCAACGGTCCTGTTTCAGTTCAAAGCCTCACAATTTGTGTCCTCAGAAACTAAATTATAAATACCTTCAGGATAAGAATTTTATTTTATCTTCTCATTGTATTATTTTGGACTCATTTAGAATTCTGAAGTAAGGAATGACAGAAACAGAGAACAGGAACAACTGTTACCATCGACAAATCATTTGTTGCACAAACTAAATTTGCTTGTCAATCAGGGATGCATGTACTTATGCAACATTCATTAAATCCACAAACATTTTATTCCAATAAATATTCCAGAGATGATTGCACAGGATATCCCATGGACTCTTGCCCAAGATTTATAACTCTCCTCCCAACTTCCATCCCTCTGATCATTGCATTGAAACTTTATGCTCTTCTGTTTTTTTTTTTTTTTTTCTATATTTTACATCTTCCAATGTGCTAGATAGTCTGTCTAGAGGTGACATCTTCAGACTTAAGATATTTCCATTCTAATTTTGAGCATTACTTCTGCTAAAAAATTGTCCTTGATACCAAAATTGGGCTCAGAGAATTCTGTAGTCCTGCCATATGATATGACTATGTCTACCTTGATATTTACCATGCTGAAATTATTATCTACTCTGCATGCCTCTACTAAATTATCAGTCTCTAAACAATAGTTTTATTGGACCTGACTTTTTTTTTCCAGAACCTATGGAATCCAGCACAACATTGACCCTTGATAGCTGCTTCTTAAGTTTAAAAAATCTGCAAAATAATAAATATTGAAAACTTAGAGGGATCGGATGGAGGTTGGGATGGGGTGGGGTAAGTGGGAGGTTAAAGAGGGAGGTTATATAGGAATACTTATGGCTAATTCAAGTTGTTATATGATAGAAACCACATAACGTTTCGAAACAGTTATCATACAATTAAAAATACATGTTTCTAAATAGGCATTTTAAAAACTGCAGAGGTGCTTCTGCTATTAATAATACAATTCAAAACTTTTCACTTCATATATTTTCCTTAGATAGTTATATTCTACAAAGAATGATATTTTTGCTCCATTTCTTCCTAAATTTTATTGTTTCCTCAGGACCAATCCCTAGAACCACCCACTACAGTGTTGTTTTCAAGATTACTGTTGCTTTCTTGCACAGTAACACAACATTCAGTTTACAGTCCATAGATCAAAGAGACATTTTGGCTTTTAAGTTTTCTTGAAAAAATACAGTTTGTAAGGCTATAACTGCTATGGACAGTGATTCTTCTGCTGAATCTGGGCAAAGTAAATTGAGAATATTTTGGAAAGAATTAATAGTTGCAGATACCATTAAGATGATTCATGGTTCATAGGAAAAGGTCAAAATATTAACATTAATAAGAAATTTAAAGAAGTTGAATTTTACCCTCATGGATGACTTTAAGGGGTTCAAGACTTCAGTGGAGGATGGAGTCTGAAGATATGACTGAGTTTCTGCAATCTCATAAAACTTTAATAAATAAAAAGTTATTTACAGTCAAAGAAGTGATTCCTAAGAAACAGTCTACTCCTGCTGAAGATGATTTGGGGACGATTAAAACGACAATAAAGGATTTAATTTTGAGCATTACTTCTGCTAAAAAATTGTCCTTGATACCAAAATTGGGCTCAGAGAATTCTGTAGTCCTGCCATATGATATGACTATGTCTACCTTGATATTTACCATGCTGAAATTATTATCTACTCTGCATGCCTCTACTAAATTATCAGTCTCTAAACAATAGTTTTATTGGACCTGACTTTTTTTTTCCAGAACCTATGGAATCCAGCACAACATTGACCCTTGATAGCTGCTTCTTAAGTTTAAAAAATCTGCAAAATAATAAATATTGAAAACTTAGAGGGATCGGATGGAGGTTGGGATGGGGTGGGGTAAGTGGGAGGTTAAAGAGGGAGGTTATATAGGAATACTTATGGCTAATTCAAGTTGTTATATGATAGAAACCACATAACGTTTCGAAACAGTTATCATACAATTAAAAATACATGTTTCTAAATAGGCATTTTAAAAACTGCAGAGGTGCTTCTGCTATTAATAATACAATTCAAAACTTTTCACTTCATATATTTTCCTTAGATAGTTATATTCTACAAAGAATGATATTTTTGCTCCATTTCTTCCTAAATTTTATTGTTTCCTCAGGACCAATCCCTAGAACCACCCACTACAGTGTTGTTTTCAAGATTACTGTTGCTTTCTTGCACAGTAACACAACATTCAGTTTACAGTCCATAGATCAAAGAGACATTTTGGCTTTTAAGTTTTCTTGAAAAAATACAGTTTGTAAGGCTATAACTGCTATGGACAGTGATTCTTCTGCTGAATCTGGGCAAAGTAAATTGAGAATATTTTGGAAAGAATTAATAGTTGCAGATACCATTAAGATGATTCATGGTTCATAGGAAAAGGTCAAAATATTAACATTAATAAGAAATTTAAAGAAGTTGAATTTTACCCTCATGGATGACTTTAAGGGGTTCAAGACTTCAGTGGAGGATGGAGTCTGAAGATATGACTGAGTTTCTGCAATCTCATAAAACTTTAATAAATAAAAAGTTATTTACAGTCAAAGAAGTGATTCCTAAGAAACAGTCTACTCCTGCTGAAGATGATTTGGGGACGATTAAAACGACAATAAAGGATTTAAAATAAGATTACAGCTCAATGAAGGCTCATATGATGGTGAGCATCTTTTAGTAATAAAGTATTTATTTAAATCAAAGTACATACTTTATTTTAGACATGTTGCTGTTGAATATTTAAAGTCTATAGTAGAGGACTGAGCCAAGATGGCAGAGGAATGAGGGGAAGATTTCACCAACTCCCCAACAGAATCACCAGAACTAATCAAGAAATGAAACACCATCAACAAACCAGCTGCTAGACGACAGAAGAATTCCATAGGTCCCCGAGAGTAGAAGAGTGAACAGCCAGAACCTTCCCGGAGCTACTGTTCTAAGAACCCTCTATCCTAACCCCCACGCTGGACCGCACTGACGGAGAGTGCACCAGCAAGTGCCCTAAAAGGGGGCCTAAGCAGAGCCTTGGGGGAGAGGTGGCAGCAATCAGTGTGAAAATTCCAAGAATCCGCCCGGATCGCCGGCAGAAATTAAGACACTGCGAAGATAGGATACTGGAGCAGGGACAGGCAGAACGCGTGGAGTGCCACCTAGTTACCTAGAGCTGGGAGGGAGCGCCCAGTGCAAAAATTGTCCCGCTTGGCAGGGCAAAAATCGATACTTTCCGCCTGGCACCGGATAAGTTCAAACATTCCTAGTAGGGGACTAGTTGAAGGGGAAGTCGCCTGTGGATTGCTGACCAGGGACTGGTCTCGAGCCAAACAGGGAAGCTTGTGCTTGCCTTTGGGACTTGGAAGCATAACTGGCAGTGCACGCGCGCCAGTGGCGGAGAAGCCCGTGCACCACCATAGCTACACCCACAGCGGAGGAAGCTGGGAGAAGGGCAGGTATTGGAGTCTACCAGAGGGTGCGTGGCAGAGCTGGGGCTCCCCCGCCACAGCATGGGACAGCGTGTGCCGCGGCCTCCCACCCGATGGACTGGGATCAGCCCACCATACTGGCCAGCACCAGAACTTGCAGCAACACCTTATTTGGCTGAAAACAAACTTTGCAACTGGTGCTATAAGGGTAAGGCTACAGCATCAAGACAACACCATCGAGAGCAGATGGGCTTCCACCAGACAGATGAGAGGATAAAAACCAGGGACAGTATTTAGCTTTTATTGTTTGTTTATTTGTTGTGGACAGTTCTGTTTATTTGTTTGATTGGTCAGGGGTTTTTTTTTGTTTTTGTTTTTTTCTTATTAAGCTTTTCTTCACTTTTTAATTTTTAATTTCTTTTTTTTTTTTGATTTTTAATTTTTAAATTCTTTTTTCTTTTTTGATTTTAATACTTGGAAATTTCTAATTTTCTTTCCTCTTTGCCACTGCTTCCTCCCGCTGTGTTCTAAATGTAAAACTTTCTCCTATTTACCACTATCCTCTAGACAAATATTTCCTACTATCCTGTCTCCACTATTCTCTTCCAGCTGCACTAAACAATACAACACACTAATCTTGGCTACGTAATCCTATAAAATCCTTCCAAGACGAATCTATTCCTTCTCATTACCCATACACTTTCCACCTCCTCACCCCCAACACATGTCTTAGCTAAACATTGCTTTCAATGAATTAGTCCAAGCCAGGACGTTGCCCCGGATCTATTTTTCTAGGCACTATTTTAATTAATTAAGAGCTTAATGGGAAAGTATCATCTTTGATTGTGCCGTTTGCCAGAAAAATTTCCTATGCTTTGTCACTGCAAGACTGGTTAGATGTGATTATTGCTGTGTATGTATGTATATCTTACGGCTATGTTAGAAAACATCTGCACGCTTTTATGACTGTCACCCATGAGGGATGCACCTCTTGTTCCTCAGATGCTAGTATTTGAACTAATATCATGGAACACCATAGCAAACCAGACATAGAGCCTACACCCCTTGACCAATCATCAAACCAAGGATCCTCGGAGTAGAAGTCCTCATTCCAAGACCCCACACTATCAAAGAAGATTATTCACCTGCAAACAAGACCTAACACCACCCAAGACACAAACCATTGAACACTTCTAGAAGGACAGAAACAGAAAGGAAGGGAGAATTCAACCAAGAAGCCTGGTGGGGAAAAGAACTCCACACACACAGACACCCACAAAGAAACAAAAACTAACCTAATAATGAAACAACAGAGAAACACTGCACAAATGAAGGACCAAGCTAGAGAATCACAGCCTCAAATGACAGAGGAGGAGATAGACAAATTATCTGAAAGAGAATTCAGAAAAACTATACTAATGAGGATGCAAAACACCAAAAACAGAATATTAGAGGAAATTAGTGCATTGAGAAAAGACATGCAGGAAATGAAAAATAAGCAAATAGAGACCACCAACTCAATAGCTGAACTCAAAAAATACTATAGAAGGTTTCAACAGTAGACTGTCAGAGGCTGAAGAACAGATGAGCAAGCTGGAAGATAGAATGGTGGAAATAACTGGTGAGGAACAGAACAAAGCTGAAAGAATGAAAAGAACTGAGGATAGCCTCAGGGACCTATGGGACAATATCAAACGCACCAACATTGGAATTATAGGAGTTCCAGAGGAAGAAGAGGGGGAAAAAGGCTATGAAAAAATTTATTAAGAGATTATCGTTGAAAACTTCCCCAACATGGGAAAGGAAATAGTCAACCAAATCCAAGAAGCACAAAGAGTTCCATACAGGAGAAACCCCAGAAGAAACACACCAAGGCACATTCGAATCAAACTAACACTGACTAAATATAAAGAGAGATTACTAAAAGCAGCTAGGAGCAAACAACAAATAACATATAAAGGAAGCCCCATACATCTAACTATGGATTTTTCAACAGAAACTCTGCAGGCCAGAAGAGAATGGCAAGACACATTTAAACGGCTAAAAGAGAACAACCTCCAACCAAGAATTCTCTACCCAGCAAGAATCTCATTCAGAATTGATGGTGAAATCAAAAGCTTCACAGACAGACAAAAACTAAAAGAATTCTGTACCTCAAAACCAGCCCTACAACAAGTGTTAAACAGCCTGATACAGCCAATAAATACAAGAGTAGGAGAAGTCCTGCAATTCAAACCACAGACTTCTAAGAAGATGACAATAGGAACATTCGTATCAATAATTATGTTGAATGTAAATGGACTAAATGCTCCAAGCAAAGGCACAGGCTGACTGAATGGATTCAGAAACATGGCCCATATATATGCTGTTTATAAGAGACCCACTTCAGACCTAGAGACACTCACAGACTGAAAGTGAGAGGCTGGAAAAAGATATTCCATGCAAATGGAAATCAAAAGAAAGCTGGAGTGGCAATCCTCATATCAGACAAAAAAGATTTGAAAGTAAAGAAGATTCCAAGAGACAAGACAGGTCACTACATCATGATTAAGGGATCCATCCATATTAGAGGAAATTAGTGCATTGAGAAAAGACATGCAGGAAATGAAAAATAAGCAAATAGAGACCACCAACTCAATAGCTGAACTCAAAAAATACTATAGAAGGTTTCAACAGTAGACTGTCAGAGGCTGAAGAACAGATGAGCAAGCTGGAAGATAGAATGGTGGAAATAACTGGTGAGGAACAGAACAAAGCTGAAAGAATGAAAAGAACTGAGGATAGCCTCAGGGACCTATGGGACAATATCAAACGCACCAACATTGGAATTATAGGAGTTCCAGAGGAAGAAGAGGGGGAAAAAGGCTATGAAAAAATTTATTAAGAGATTATCGTTGAAAACTTCCCCAACATGGGAAAGGAAATAGTCAACCAAATCCAAGAAGCACAAAGAGTTCCATACAGGAGAAACCCCAGAAGAAACACACCAAGGCACATTCGAATCAAACTAACACTGACTAAATATAAAGAGAGATTACTAAAAGCAGCTAGGAGCAAACAACAAATAACATATAAAGGAAGCCCCATACATCTAACTATGGATTTTTCAACAGAAACTCTGCAGGCCAGAAGAGAATGGCAAGACACATTTAAACGGCTAAAAGAGAACAACCTCCAACCAAGAATTCTCTACCCAGCAAGAATCTCATTCAGAATTGATGGTGAAATCAAAAGCTTCACAGACAGACAAAAACTAAAAGAATTCTGTACCTCAAAACCAGCCCTACAACAAGTGTTAAACAGCCTGATACAGCCAATAAATACAAGAGTAGGAGAAGTCCTGCAATTCAAACCACAGACTTCTAAGAAGATGACAATAGGAACATTCGTATCAATAATTATGTTGAATGTAAATGGACTAAATGCTCCAAGCAAAGGCACAGGCTGACTGAATGGATTCAGAAACATGGCCCATATATATGCTGTTTATAAGAGACCCACTTCAGACCTAGAGACACTCACAGACTGAAAGTGAGAGGCTGGAAAAAGATATTCCATGCAAATGGAAATCAAAAGAAAGCTGGAGTGGCAATCCTCATATCAGACAAAAAAGATTTGAAAGTAAAGAAGATTCCAAGAGACAAGACAGGTCACTACATCATGATTAAGGGATCCATCCAAGAGGAACACATAATGGCCATGAAAATCTATGCATCCAACACAGGGGCACCTCAATACATACGACAGATACTTTCAGACATAAAAGAAGAAATCAATAATATCACACTAAGAGTAGGAGACTTTAACACTCCTCTCACACCAATGGACAGATCATCCAAACAGAAAATTAATAAAGAAGCACAGGCTTTAAATGCCACACTAGAAAGGATGGACCTCATCGATATCATTAGGCCGTTCCATCCAAAAGCAGAAAAATACACTTTCTTCTCAAGTGCTCACGGAGAATTCTCCAGGATAGACCACATCTTGGGCCACAAATCAAGTCTCAGACAATTCAAGAAAACTGAATTTATATCAACCATCTTCTCGGATCACAATGCAATGAGACCAGAGATCAACTACAGGAAAAAAAACCTCTAAAAACACAAACACATGGCAATTAAACAACACATACTTAAAAAAAACAACTGTTTACTGAGGAAATCAAAGGATAAATTAAAAAATTCCTAGAAGAAAATGATAATGAAAATATGACCATGCAGATCCTATGGGATACCACAAAAGCAGTTCTAAGAGGGAAATTTATAGCAATACAATCCCACCTCAAGAAACTAGGAAAATATGAAGCAGATGGCCTAACACTCTGCTTAAAATAATTGGAGAAAGAAGAACAAAAACATCCCAAAGCCAGCAGAAGACGAGAAATTATAAAGACTGGAGCAGAAACAACTGAGAAAGAAATGAAAGAAACTATAGTACAGATAAATAAAACAAAAAGCTGGTTCTTTGAAAAGGTAAACAAAATCGACAAACCTCTGCCTAGACTCATCAAGACAAAGAGAGAGAAGAACCAGATCAACAAAGTCAAAATGAAAAAGGAGAGATTACAACAGATCATGCAGAAATCAAAAGAAAGCTGGAGTGGCAATCCTCATATCAGACAAAAAAGATTTGAAAGTAAAGAAGATTCCAAGAGACAAGACAGGTCACTACATCATGATTAAGGGATCCATCCAAGAGGAACACATAATGGCCATGAAAATCTATGCATCCAACACAGGGGCACCTCAATACATACGACAGATACTTTCAGACATAAAAGAAGAAATCAATAATATCACACTAAGAGTAGGAGACTTTAACACTCCTCTCACACCAATGGACAGATCATCCAAACAGAAAATTAATAAAGAAGCACAGGCTTTAAATGCCACACTAGAAAGGATGGACCTCATCGATATCATTAGGCCGTTCCATCCAAAAGCAGAAAAATACACTTTCTTCTCAAGTGCTCACGGAGAATTCTCCAGGATAGACCACATCTTGGGCCACAAATCAAGTCTCAGACAATTCAAGAAAACTGAATTTATATCAACCATCTTCTCGGATCACAATGCAATGAGACCAGAGATCAACTACAGGAAAAAAACCTCTAAAAACACAAACACATGGCAATTAAACAACACATACTTAAAAAAACCAACTGTTTACTGAGGAAATCAAAGGATAAATTAAAAAATTCCTAGAAGAAAATGATAATGAAAATATGACCATGCAGATCCTATGGGATACCACAAAAGCAGTTCTAAGAGGGAAATTTATAGCAATACAATCCCACCTCAAGAAACTAGGAAAATATGAAGCAGATGGCCTAACACTCTGCTTAAAATAATTGGAGAAAGAAGAACAAAAACATCCCAAAGCCAGCAGAAGACGAGAAATTATAAAGACTGGAGCAGAAACAACTGAGAAAGAAATGAAAGAAACTATAGTACAGATAAATAAAACAAAAAGCTGGTTCTTTGAAAAGGTAAACAAAATCGACAAACCTCTGCCTAGACTCATCAAGACAAAGAGAGAGAAGAACCAGATCAACAAAGTCAAAATGAAAAAGGAGAGATTACAACAGATCATGCAGAAATCCAAAGGATTCTAACAGAATGTTATGAGCAACTCTATGGCAACAAACTGGACAACCTGGAAGAAATAGACAGTTTCTTGGGGAGATTAATCTCCCAAGACAGCCAGGAAGAAACAGAAATGTTGAACAACCCAATCACAAGCTCAGAAATCGAATCTGTGATCAAAAATTTACCCAAAAATAAAAGCCCAGAGCCAGATGACTTCACAGCCGAATTCTACCAATCATTTAAAGAAGAGCTAGTGCCTGTCCTTCTAAAACTCTTCCAAAAAATTGCACAGGAAGGAACACTTCCAAACACATTCTATGCAGCCACCATCAGCCTGATACCCAAACCAAGCAAAGATAACACAAAAAAGAAAAATTACAGACCAATTTCTCTGATGGACTTAGATGCCAAAATCCTCAACAAAACCTTAGCAAACACAATTCAACGACACATCAAAAAACTCAGACATCACGATCAAGTCGAGTTTATCCCAAGCATGCAAGGATTCTTCAGCATCTGCAAATCAATCAATGTGATACACCATATCAACAAATTGAGAGCCAAAAACCACATGATCATCTCAATAGATGCAGAAAAAGCCTTTGACAATGTACAACATCCATTTATGATAAAAACTCTTCAGAAAATGGGCATAGAAGGAACCTGTCTCAAGATAATAAAAGCCATATATGAGAAGCCCACCACGAACATCATCCTCAACGGTGAAAAACTGAAAGTATTCCCTCTAAGATCAGGAACAAGACAGGGGTGTTCACTTTCACCACTACTATTCAACATAGTTCTGGAAGTGCTAGTAACAGCAATAAGAGAAGAGAAAAACATAAAAGGAATCCAGATTGGAAAGGAAGAATTCAAGCTCTCTCTCTTTGCAGATGACATGATATTATACCCATCTCCTGTTTTTGTTCTTAATCCTCTTATCAGTCTTACCCTTTGATTAAAATTTTCCACAGGCAAAAGCCAGGCAAAGGACATGGAACAAGGCAGGGCAAGGACCATTGAGTGTTGCTGTTTCTGTGTGTAATTGTACTCATCTGATCCTCAGCCAGTATTGGAGGCTATTATATTCAGAAAAAGAAAAGAGAAAAAGAAAAGAGAAGAAAAGCTAAAAATTAATGCTATGCAGTTATTGACACAGAGTGTATAGATGAAATAATGATGTTAAATGAAGAAATAATAGGAAAAATCAAATTGGAGACAGAGTATTAAGAATTTTTAAATTTTCTGAAACTTTTAAGAAACTCTTTACATCAGTGATCTTCAACCTTTCTGGTGCCAGGGAACAGTTTTGTGGAAGCCAAAGTTTCTGTAGATCTGGGAGGAGCAGTGGTAGGGGATGTAGTTTCAGCAGCAATGTGAGCAATGGGAAGGAAATATTTCAGGTCATAATGTGAACAATGGTTTAAGTGGCAACGTGAACAATGGATAACAATGGGCAACAGAGGATAAAACCTCACTTGCTGGTCCACTGCTCACACACTTCTGAGTGGACCAGTTCCTAATAGGCTGTGGATCCATACTGATCCAGAGGGGTGGGGACCCCTGCTATAGAAAACAATTAGATTTTCACTCTTAAATTTAAATAGCCTATTGTGATGACAAGTCCAGGGTTTTTCATCTGCTACTGATAGAAACTTATATTAACACTAACAGCCTTCTAAAGTTATTGAGGAAATGTTAGGCCAACTTCAGTAATTTTCTTGACAATTTTCTGATTGACATCAAGGTTGGTTCAATTATGTGATCACAGGAAGTGAAAGCAAGAGACTAAAGAACTTATGGAAAGGTTTGAGGAGAGGAGTAGCATCCCAAAGATGATAACCAGTTTCAAATATTAGACCTTTCAAAAGAACACCTTTTATGGAATAATGGAGGATGAAGTCAAGTAACTACAGATTCAAGAGGGAATTATCAAGAGAATCATCACACAAGTTGCAATGTGTGATTTCCCTTGGCTTTTTTTTTTTTTTTTTTGGTGAGTTATTGAAAGGACTGATTCTTACTGATCTTTTAACAGAAGAGGGAGCTACTTACAGATTGTTTCTTAGGTCAAGACCAAAAAGAATAAAAGAGAGAGAGCAAGAACTCTTCTTCCCACATCTTATACCAAATCATTGTTTACTGAAAATACCTTTGCATCTCTCACAATGTCTCTAAATAGCTATGTTTTTTGTTGTTGTTGTTGTTGTTGTTGTTTTGATAAGTTATTGAAAGGACTGATTCATATTGATATTTTGACAGAAGAGGAATACTACTTACAGATTTAGAGTTTCTTAAGTCAAGATCAAAAAAAAAAAAAGAAGTAAGAGAGAGAGAGCAAGAAATCTTCTTCCAACATCTAATACTAAATCTGTGATCCCTGGTTCAAAACGTGACTTACTGAGAGACAACTGGCCACCCAGACTCAAGACTGGACTGAAAAGTAAATGAATATGTGCTCTTCCTGTGGCAGACAGTTGATTCTATTTAATTCTCCTAAAAACTAGTCTGTGCAGCAGCTGATGTTGTGTGAACAATGGTTTACGTGGCAACGTGAACAATGGATAACAATGGGCAACAGAGGATAAAACCTCACTTGCTGGTCCACTGCTCACACACTTCTGAGTGGACCAGTTCCTAATAGGCTGTGGATCCATACTGATCCAGAGGGGTGGGGACCCCTGCTATAGAAAACAATTAGATTTTCACTCTTAAATTTAAATAGCCTATTGTGATGACAAGTCCAGGGTTTTTCATCTGCTACTGATAGAAACTTATATTAACACTAACAGCCTTCTAAAGTTATTGAGGAAATGTTAGGCCAACTTCAGTAATTTTCTTGACAATTTTCTGATTGACATCAAGGTTGGTTCAATTATGTGATCACAGGAAGTGAAAGCAAGAGACTAAAGAACTTATGGAAAGGTTTGAGGAGAGGAGTAGCATCCCAAAGATGATAACCAGTTTCAAATATTAGACCTTTCAAAAGAACACCTTTTATGGAATAATGGAGGATGAAGTCAAGTAACTACAGATTCAAGAGGGAATTATCAAGAGAATCATCACACAAGTTGCAATGTGTGATTTCCCTTGGCTTTTTTTTTTTTTTTTTGGTGAGTTATTGAAAGGACTGATTCTTACTGATCTTTTAACAGAAGAGGGAGCTACTTACAGATTGTTTCTTAGGTCAAGACCAAAAAGAATAAAAGAGAGAGAGCAAGAACTCTTCTTCCCACATCTTATACCAAATCATTGTTTACTGAAAATACCTTTGCATCTCTCACAATGTCTCTAAATAGCTATGTTTTTTGTTGTTGTTGTTGTTGTTGTTGTTTTGATAAGTTATTGAAAGGACTGATTCATATTGATATTTTGACAGAAGAGGAATACTACTTACAGATTTAGAGTTTCTTAAGTCAAGATCAAAAAAAAAAAAAGAAGTAAGAGAGAGAGAGCAAGAAATCTTCTTCCAACATCTAATACTAAATCTGTGATCCCTGGTTCAAAACGTGACTTACTGAGAGACAACTGGCCACCCAGACTCAAGACTGGACTGAAAAGTAAATGAATATGTGCTCTTCCTGTGGCAGACAGTTGATTCTATTTAATTCTCCTAAAAATCTAGTCTGTGCAGCAGCTGATGTTGTGTGAATGCCATTGTACAGGAGAAATATGGATTAACTGCTGGTCTGAGTGTGGTTCATTTCTGGGAGGCTTTTGAAGAATTGGCTATCTTGCCTGTTGCATGTTCCCTGTTACATTTCTTCTGTGATAATGTGCCTTAGTTTTTCTACCAGCCCATTTCCCTACTACACAGTGAACTTTTTCAGGGTATGGATTTTCTCATGTTCCATTCTGAATAATCAGCACCAAAATGTGAGTAGGTAGCAAGAGACTATACCTTAATAAGCTTATCTGAAAAGCAAATAAAATTTTTATAAACAACAACAACAAAAAACGTGACTTATCTCCCCTATAGCTCTTTACCAGATTAAAAGTGACTACTTGTATACTTTAAGTTTGTATTTAGTTTATGGGTGATAATGAAGGGAGAGGAGATTAAAAATAATAAAAATATGAAACTGTACTTCATAAAATAAATAAAAGGATTCTTAAAAGAAGTAGGAAGAATGTTCCAAGTTCAGGAAATGTTATGAAATTCTGTAGTTGTAAAATGTAGGTATGCATTAGCATCCCTGCTTTTATCATGTAATTAAATACAAGATGACTAGAGTACAGAATTCTAAGGTGAGCAGGCATGTATTCCACGTGGTTGACTTTCCAGCTAATCAAATGTTTCCCTTGGATTGAACACAGACCTTAATTTATTTTCACTGTGAATCATTTTCTTGGAAATCACCGTTGCATAAATGGTTCTTCCCTGACTCCTGATTAACCCAGAGAGCCATAGTCAGTAAGTATGCAAATGAACTCAATAAGCAAGTTGCTTTCCAAGAAATTTCCCTCTCAATTTTCTCACTCTGGATTGTGTAATAGCTTTTCTGTGAGGATCCCAGGCAGTAGTCACTAGATTCAACCTGATAATCTTTCCATACTGTGTTCACCACTCACATAACTCTGTTCTAGCCCTCCCTAGAATCGGGTGGAAATTCTTCATTCACCTTGAAATCTTACAGCTGGTGTTATTCTTCTGCTCTGGCAGAATCTGAAGAGATATCAAAGAACTTCTGGAAATACATAGAAAACATTAAAAACCACTATACAACTTTGGGGGTCTTCCTTGATGACTCAGCAGGCAAAGAGTCTGCCTGCAGTGGAGGAGATGAAGGGGACACAAGTTTGATCCCTGGGTCAGGAAAATCCCTGGAGGGGCAGCCCACTCAAATATTCTTGCAGGGACAACCCCATGGACGGAGGAGCTTGGCAGGCTACTATCCATGGGGTCAGAAAGAGTCAGACATGACTGAAGTGACACACACACACCTTATGGGCCAGATGAATATACTTGTATAATCAAAAGAATAAATTGTTTTGTAATGAAAATATCTTGTAAAATATCATTGTTTATAAAGCTATGGAAGAAAACGCACCAAAAAAAAGAAAAGCTAAAATGTTGATTATTCATCTCTGGGAAAATATCACTAAGAGTAACTGTGTACTCCTTTTTTTTAATTTTTAATTTTATTTTTTTTAATTCTTTATTTTAAAGGTTTTACAGAGTTTTGTTTTCCACAGACATGTATGTTCCCAGAGCGGTCATATGCATATCTCTGGTCGCCACCCCTCCAGTTCCCCCCATCCCACCCCTCCGTCCCATCGCCCCATGCCATTGTGAGCACTCCTATTCCCTTAGCACAATGACAATAGCTATCTTTTCCACACATGACAGTATAGGTTTCCATGTTAATCCCTCCATGCTTCCCCTCCTAATTCTTCCCACAATGTCTATGCTCTGAAAAAACAGATGACTAGAGTACAGAATTAATTTATTTTCACTTTTTTGAAAATTTTTTCATTTTTTCTTGGAAATCACCGTTGCATAAATGGTTCTTCCCTGACTCCTGATTAACCCAGAGAGCCATAGTCAGTAAGTATGCAAATGAACTCAATAAGCAAGTTGCTTTCCAAGAAATTTCCCTCTCAATTTTCTCACTCTGGATTGTGTAATAGCTTTTCTGTGAGGATCCCAGGCAGTAGTCACTAGATTCAACCTGATAATCTTTCCATACTGTGTTCACCACTCACATAACTCTGTTCTAGCCCTCCCTAGAATCGGGTGGAAATTCTTCATTCACCTTGAAATCTTACAGCTGGTGTTATTCTTCTGCTCTGGCAGAATCTGAAGAGATATCAAAGAACTTCTGGAAATACATAGAAAACATTAAAAACCACTATACAACTTTGGGGGTCTTCCTTGATGACTCAGCAGGCAAAGAGTCTGCCTGCAGTGGAGGAGATGAAGGGGACACAAGTTTGATCCCTGGGTCAGGAAAATCCCCTGGAGGGGGGCAGCCCACTCAAATATTCTTGCAGGGACAACCCCATGGACAGAGGAGCTTGGCAGGCTACTATCCATGGGGTCAGAAAGAGTCAGACATGACTGAAGTGACACACACACACCTTATGGGCCAGATGAATATACTTGTATAATCAAAAGAATAAATTGTTTTGTAATGAAAATATCTTGTAAAATATCATTGTTTATAAAGCTATGGAAGAAAACGCACCAAAAAAAAGAAAAGCTAAAATGTTGATTATTCATCTCTGGAATATATCACTAAGAGTAACTGTGTACTCCTTTTTTTTTTTTAATTTTTAATTTTATTTTTTTTAATTCTTTATTTTAAAGGTTTTACAGAGTTTTGTTTTCCACAGACATGTATGTTCCCAGAGCGGTCATATGCATATCTCTGGTCGCCACCCCTCCAGTTCCCCCCATCCCACCCCTCCGTCCCATCGCCCCATGCCATTGTGAGCACTCCTATTCCCTTAGCACAATGACAATAGCTATCTTTTCCACACATGACAGTATAGGTTTCCATGTTAATCC
The DNA here is from genome assembly GCA_022376925.1 of Tragulus kanchil. Taxonomy (NCBI): domain Eukaryota; kingdom Metazoa; phylum Chordata; class Mammalia; order Artiodactyla; family Tragulidae; genus Tragulus; species Tragulus kanchil. The sequence goes on along the minus strand of JAIOJX010000027.1, from coordinate 51,958,934 downwards.
CTCCATGCTTCCCCCTCCCTAATTCTTCCCCACAAGGTCCCCCTGTCTATGCTCTGTCTGTTTTTCCATGAGTTCACTGTGTGTGTTATCAAGACCATCCTACTAGATTCCATGTATGTGTGTATTCCTTTTTATAAGCATTGGTAGTATGCAAAATGTCCTCAATGATCAAAATTTTACTATAACTTTTAAAAAACATTTTCAAATTGTTTTATCAATTATTTGTATTTTTAATTGGAGGATAATTCATTTATCACGTTGTGTTGGTTTCTGCTGTACAACAACGTGAATCAGCCACAAGTATACATGCATCCCATCCCCCTTGATCCTCCCTCTACCCCTTCTAGGTCATCAGAAACCAACAGACTGAGCTTTCTATGTTATACTACAACTTCATAATAGCTATCCATTTTACACACAGTAACGTACATATTTCATTGTTATTCTCTCATTTTGTCCCACCCTCTCATTCCACCCACTGTTTTGATGAGTCCATTCTCTACATACGCAAACATAACACAAAGAGACACAGGAGTTAAAAGCATTTTAAAAATCAACCTCTCATAGGAAGTATAAGTATAAGCAATTTGGTATAATCATGTAAATTATTGATTTATTTAGATCAAGGTATAATAGATATGAAAACAGCTTCAGAGAGCATGTTTTAATTTTATTAATTTTATTATCTTACAGATGAATAAAATGAGTTCCAAGGCTGTGAGAAATGAATTGTCCATCATCACATGCTCACATTATTTGAGGTAATTACATATCTCTTACCTTTAAGATAAACCAAACTTAAGAATATCTCTAGTCTTATTAAATTTATTCAGTTACACTGAAGAGTGGTATACAGTCCTGGAAAGTTCACTAGATCAAGAACCACTTAACTATTTACCAGTATGTCTGACATATAATTGGTGCCTTATGCCTAGGATAAGTTGGTAATACATGGATGAATGATAATAAGAGTTTTTCAAATAGACCACTAGATACCATTGTCACATGATGTATTTTACCAAGGCAACATTCCTTTTATTATAGCAAAATGGTAGGGAGGGGTGTCACTTTGGAAACTGAAACTGAAGGCATTATTATTTCTAAAGTTGCTGCCTGAGTTTAATAAGGTTATGCTGAAACTGAAAAAAAAAAAAAAAAGAAGAAGAAGAAGAGAGGAAAAGAAGTTATAAATAAAAAAGACTGCTATCAAGTTAGTAATTATGTCAAGCAAGTAAAGCTAGCCAATATTATGTTTTAGCCACATCTGACACATTTAGAAAAAATAAAGATGAAAAAAAAAGAAAAGAATGAAGTAGTTTATTACCTTACAGAGGCATTTCTATCTCTGAATATACATCTAATTTTGTTTCTACAAAGTTTCCAAAATAAATTGCCTCTTTCAGCATATTGGAGGTTGGAGGCACATGCTAATGCCAATAAATTTGATTTGTGTTTAGGAAACTTATGTGTGCATACAAAAACAATTTGCATGCAGCTCCAGATGGGTGAGTGTTTATTGCTAAACTAATAGTATATACATTACACTGGGAGATGCAATTTACGTGTTGAACCACTGATTATGAGGGTGACACATTCTGGAAAGATTCACCTTTAAATTCAGCAGTAAACATGAATATGGGGTTCCTACCATTTGCCAGCATAGTCTTTCACCTGTCTGGTTTATCTTTACATGTAGTTTCTTAAAGCACTCAGGGTATATTTTATTTACTCAAAGATTATAAAACTTAATGAAGAAAAGCAATATAAAATATTTCTAGAGTATAATTTTAACTGTCCTATGAATTGTGCTACATAAATGATAACGGAAAAAGCAAAATGCAAAATTGTTAAGAACAAACAGACAAAGTTAAGGTTACAGCTATGTGTTAGGTTCAGACTGATAGGTGATAGATGGTGGTAGGTTCCCGTGAACGGTGTCAGATTCTTAATCTCCAATGGAGAAGAATTCACATTGGGATAGAAAGACTCGGTGATGGTCACTCGGAGCTTCATGCAGTGAAAAGTTTATTAAAGTAAGAAAAGATAGCAAAAAAGTTTCCAGCATAGACACTCGAAATGGGATAGGATAAGTTGGTAATACATGGATGAATGATAATAAGAGTTTCAAATAGACCACTAGTCACATGATGTATTTTACCAAGGCAACATTCCTTTTATTATAGCAAAATGGTAGGGAGGGGTGTCACTTTGGAAACTGAAACTGAAGGCATTATTATTTCTAAAGTTGCTGCCTGAGTTTAATAAGGTTATGCTGAAACTGAACAAAAAGAAAGAAGAAGAAGAAGAGAGGAAAAGAAGTTATAAATAAAAAAGACTGCTATCAAGTTAGTAATTATGTCAAGCAAGTAAAGCTAGCCAATATTATGTTTTAGCCACATCTGACACATTTAGAAAAAATAAAGATGAAAAAAAAAGAAAAGAATGAAGTAGTTTATTACCTTACAGAGGCATTTCTATCTCTGAATATACATCTAATTTTGTTTCTACAAAGTTTCCAAAATAAATTGCCTCTTTCAGCATATTGGAGGTTGGAGGCACATGCTAATGCCAATAAATTTGATTTGTGTTTAGGAAACTTATGTGTGCATACAAAACAATTTGCATGCAGCTCCAGATGGGTGAGTGTTTATTGCTAAACTAATAGTATATACATTACACTGGGAGATGCAATTTACGTGTTGAACCACTGATTATGAGGGTGACACATTCTGGAAAGATTCACCTTTAAATTCAGCAGTAAACATGAATATGGGGTTCCTACCATTTGCCAGCATAGTCTTTCACCTGTCTGGTTTATCTTTACATGTAGTTTCTTAAAGCACTCAGGGTATATTTTATTTACTCAAAGATTATAAAACTTAATGAAGAAAAGCAATATAAAATATTTCTAGAGTATAATTTTAACTGTCCTATGAATTGTGCTACATAAATGATAACGGAAAAAGCAAAATGCAAAATTGTTAAGAACAAACAGACAAAGTTAAGGTTACAGCTATGTGTTAGGTTCAGACTGATAGGTGATAGATGGTGGTAGGTTCCCGTGAACGGTGTCAGATTCTTAATCTCCAATGGAGAAGAATTCACATTGGGATAGAAAGACTCGGTGATGGTCACTCGGAGCTTCATGCAGTGAAAAGTTTATTAAAGTAAGAAAAGATAGCAAAAAAGTTTCCAGCATAGACACTCGAAATGGGATAGAAGAGTATCCCACTTTGCCAGTTGAAGCATGACAATTTGTATCTTACAGTCAGCTACCAAAACAATAAATCAAAAGAATATCTTAAGGTTGTAAAGGCCCTGTAGTCCCACACCCACAACATTAACATGGGATTATCTAGGACAGTCTCCAGACCTCAAGGCTTGGTAAGATTCTAATGTGAACACCCGGATTAACGTAATACTAGAAGTTTTCAGTTTGGAGATTTAAGATCTTTGCCTTTGTTTCTCCTTGTCCTTCCTCTTCTTTTCCTTCCCTTGAAATCAACTGACCTCCTTGCCAAATCTGCCTAAGTACCCCTTTCATAACTATGAAACCTTATAAATTTGCTTACTTATTTTAGGGCAGTTACAGAAGTTTCCTAATCTGTACAATAGACATGATATTACTATTTATTTCATTTCTGTGACAATGTAACCACAGACATAATGTATATGTCTATATATGCATATAAAAAATTCACTATAACATCTAGTAAATAGTAAGTTCTCAATAACAACTATATTCAGTTATTTTCTATAAAAACTAACATTTTAAGATCACAAGTCTCTCTAAAACTGGGCTTACATTGTTAGAATATTAATCATTCCTTTAATAGTGAATGCCACTGGCATTTAAAATAAGAGATAGTGCAGATAGTTTGAAATGAAACTGATTGTTCAGTAGTCTGAATATTATTAATGACATAAATAGTGAGTAAACTTTGTATAGAAAGAGCATAGATAAAAACTAATTTGAAAAACAAACTTCACAGAAATATTTCACAATAAAAGATTCTGGAAAGGATATTTGAGACCAGTTTTAAAACCATAGTGTCAAAGAATTTTTTTTTTTGAATTGTGCTACATAAATGATAACGGAAAAAGCAAAATGCAAAATTGTTAAGAACAAACAGACAAAGTTAAGGTTACAGCTATGTGTTAGGTTCAGACTGATAGGTGATAGATGGTGGTAGGTTCCCGTGAACGGTGTCAGATTCTTAATCTCCAATGGAGAAGAATTCACATTGGGATAGAAAGACTCGGTGATGGTCACTCGGAGCTTCATGCAGTGAAAAGTTTATTAAAGTAAGAAAAGATAGCAAAAAAGTTTCCAGCATAGACACTCGAAATGGGATAGAAGAGTATCCCACTTTGCCAGTTGAAGCATGACAATTTGTATCTTACAGTCAGCTACCAAAACAATAAATCAAAAGAATATCTTAAGGTTGTAAAGGCCCTGTAGTCCCACACCCACAACATTAACATGGGATTATCTAGGACAGTCTCCAGACCTCAAGGCTTGGTAAGATTCTAATGTGAACACCCGGATTAACGTAATACTAGAAGTTTTCAGTTTGGAGATTTAAGATCTTTGCCTTTGTTTCTCCTTGTCCTTCCTCTTCTTTTCCTTCCCTTGAAATCAACTGACCTCCTTGCCAAATCTGCCTAAGTACCCCTTTCATAACTATGAAACCTTATAAATTTGCTTACTTATTTTAGGGCAGTTACAGAAGTTTCCTAATCTGTACAATAGACATGATATTACTATTTATTTCATTTCTGTGACAATGTAACCACAGACATAATGTATATGTCTATATATGCATATAAAAAATTCACTATAACATCTAGTAAATAGTAAGTTCTCAATAACAACTATATTCAGTTATTTTCTATAAAAACTAACATTTTAAGATCACAAGTCTCTCTAAAACTGGGCTTACATTGTTAGAATATTAATCATTCCTTTAATAGTGAATGCCACTGGCATTTAAAATAAGAGATAGTGCAGATAGTTTGAAATGAAACTGATTGTTCAGTAGTCTGAATATTATTAATGACATAAATAGTGAGTAAACTTTGTATAGAAAGAGCATAGATAAAAACTAATTTGAAAAACAAACTTCACAGAAATATTTCACAATAAAAGATTCTGGAAAGGATATTTGAGACCAGTTTTAAAACCATAGTGTCAGAAAATGATTTATTTTTTGTTGTTAGTTTGTTTTCTTCTCTGAACATTGCCCAGGTCTTTCATTTAGCTTTGTCCTTGGCCCAGCCAGCACCCATTAAATCACATTTATGCTTTCAGGAGAATGCAAATCAAAGGTCAAGAAGAACATGCCATGTTATGTGAAACTCCTTAAGAGTCTTAGACACAAACAGCCCTGCATCTATACCTGCTTTACAGAGGCAAATGCAAAAGGGAGAATGACAGAGATCTCTCCTTTGACTCTGTGCAGTCCTGACATTTGAAAGACGTTCACATGTTAGTGGTCTGACCACTCCCTAAGAAGACAGCAGAGACTGTGGTGCTTGGTGGGTCAAGGCAGATGGAAATAGAAGAGGGAGTGGCAATGCCCCAAAAGAGTGCTAAGAGTCCCAAATGAATAGTCAGGTTTTGAGAAATGTTTGATGGCTCCAGGATCTCTCTGTACTGGGCTGATCTCTGTTCAAAAAGACATGCATAAGTCCTAAGCCTTAGCAACTATGCATGTGATATTATCTGGAAATGGGGACGTAAAGTTAAAGTAAGGTCATACTGACTAACGTGTCTTTTTATCCAATTATTGATAGCTTTGAAAAAGGAAATTTGGATATAACATAAACAAAAGGAGAATGCCACATGACTATGGAAGCAGAAATCAGGCTAATGCATCAGTAAGTGAAGGTGATAGTCACAGAGTAGAATAGGTAGATGGTTTTAGAGTCCTATTAGGGGATGGTAGGTAGAAGGGAGAAACCTGAGAAAGGTTTGGAGGCCAGTGAGTTGATGATAACTCAGGAGAGCTGTTCCTTGTTCAGTAAAGCAGGCTTGACTGGGTATAAACAGCTGATGAAGGAGGAGCAGGCAAAGAAGCAACTAATGATGCATGTTCTGCATCTGCATCTACTTGAGGGGGGCAGTCTTCTACCATCCTATATGTATTGCTGCCTACTCAATGGAGAGAGAGCAGAGCAGAGGTTTCCTGCCTGTCCACTTGCACTGCTTACAAGTACCCTATCCTAATAAATCCTTTTCTTGTCTATCACTCTGCTTCTTGCTGAGTTCTTTCTGCGTTGAGACATAAAGAACCTGCGCCCCAGTTGGGTGAGTGCTGGATTAAGTCCCAGCCACGTGTTTCTTTCAAATTCCATTTAAGCTTTGTCCTTGGCCCAGCCAGCACCCATTAAATCACATTTATGCTTTCAGGAGAATGCAAATCAAAGGTCAAGAAGAACATGCCATGTTATGTGAAACTCCTTAAGAGTCTTAGACACAAACAGCCCTGCATCTATACCTGCTTTACAGAGGCAAATGCAAAAGGGAGAATGACAGAGATCTCTCCTTTGACTCTGTGCAGTCCTGACATTTGAAAGACGTTCACATGTTAGTGGTCTGACCACTCCCTAAGAAGACAGCAGAGACTGTGGTGCTTGGTGGGTCAAGGCAGATGGAAATAGAAGAGGGAGTGGCAATGCCCCAAAAGAGTGCTAAGAGTCCCAAATGAATAGTCAGGTTTTGAGAAATGTTTGATGGCTCCAGGATCTCTCTGTACTGGGCTGATCTCTGTTCAAAAAGACATGCATAAGTCCTAAGCCTTAGCAACTATGCATGTGATATTATCTGGAAATGGGGACGTAAAGTTAAAGTAAGGTCATACTGACTAACGTGTCTTTTTATCCAATTATTGATAGCTTTGAAAAAGGAAATTTGGATATAACATAAACAAAAGGAGAATGCCACATGACTATGGAAGCAGAAATCAGGCTAATGCATCAGTAAGTGAAGGTGATAGTCACAGAGTAGAATAGGTAGATGGTTTTAGAGTCCTATTAGGGGATGGTAGGTAGAAGGGAGAAACCTGAGAAAGGTTTGGAGGCCAGTGAGTTGATGATAACTCAGGAGAGCTGTTCCTTGTTCAGTAAAGCAGGCTTGACTGGGTATAAACAGCTGATGAAGGAGGAGCAGGCAAAGAAGCAACTAATGATGCATGTTCTGCATCTGCATCTACTTGAGGGGGGCAGTCTTCTACCATCCTATATGTATTGCTGCCTACTCAATGGAGAGAGAGCAGAGCAGAGGTTTCCTGCCTGTCCACTTGCACTGCTTACAAGTACCCTATCCTAATAAATCCTTTTCTTGTCTATCACTCTGCTTCTTGCTGAGTTCTTTCTGCGTTGAGACATAAAGAACCTGCGCCCCAGTTGGGTGAGTGCTGGATTAAGTCCCAGCCACGTGGGTTCAAGTCCTAGATAGGGTTTTGGCCTGGATTGAGTCCTGACTAGGTGGGTTCAAGTCCCAAGCAGTGTTTTGGCTGGGGTTAAGCCTTAGCCACGTGGGTTCAAGTTCCAAACCGGGTTTTGGCTAGGTTCAAGCCCCATTCACATGGATTTGAGCACAACTTTGCTAATATCTTCATTCCAGACTTCTGGTGTACAAAACTGGAAGAGAATACATTTTTGTTTTTTAAGGCACTAGCTTATGCCAGTCCCAGGAGATGAACAGTACCCAACTAAAATATCTTGCCAACATCTAGCTAATGTTGCTTAGTAGGGAGTTATAACGCCTACCAGAAGAATTTATGTTGCCTGGTTAAATGGCAAGAAAAAAGCAAAGCTGAACAGAATCTGCAAAAAGTCTGTTGTTGGAAGTTGAGTGTTGATCATACTAGTTAAAATACATGCACACAAATGACCTTCAAGGGACTGTCATTAGAACTTGAATAATAAAGGGAAAGAGAGGAGGGACTATAGGAAGTCAGCGTTTTGGGGCTTATAAAAGCAAAATCCATTTCCCAATGTCTTTTAGCTCCACATGTGGGAAGCCTGAAAATGTAAGCTATAATGTAGAACTATTTCTACTTGATCATATGAAGAATTACACTAGATCTCTTTTAGTTGTAAATATTGGGTCACATATTACCCAGTAATGTGCTTTTCACTAGAATGATTATGCCAACCATTCCACTTAAAAGGCACTTGACCACTGAACACAGTGAAAAGTAATTTAGAAATGCTGACTCTGGAGAAATGTTTTGATAACAAAAGCTACTAAGGCAAGCCAGAATGAAAGCATTTCTTAAACTCTAATTGAAAATATTTAGAGGACCATAATGCAAAACAGTAATAATAAGCATTCAAAATGAATGATAATGGGCTTCCCTGGGTGGTCCAGTGGGTAAAGAATCCGCCTTGCAAAGCAAGGGGCGCCAGTTGGTGGTCCAGTGGGTAAAGAATCCGCCTCTCAAAGCAAGGGGCGCCAGTTGGATCCCTGGTATGGGAAGATCCCACATGCCTTGGAGCAGCTGGACCAGTGCATCCAATTAAGAGCCAGTGGTCTGTAGTGTATGCCCCCAGAGCCAGTGTTCTGCTACAGGATATGCCACTGCAATGGGAGGCCCACACAGGCCAAAGAACAAAGATGGATGAAAATAAATGAATGACAGACCAATAAAAGTGGCCAAAAAATCAATATATATATATATATATATATATATATATATGTGTGTGTGTGTGTGTGTGTGTGTGTGTATATATATATATATACACACACACAAAATGAATGATAAATGTATATTAGCAGTTATAATTAAATACATTTTGACTCCACAAGATACATGAAGCAACTATTACAACTCCTGAGTTCATTATAGACATGACTGATAGCCATAGGACAGCCGCAAATATACATGGTAAATTGTATATGATTTTTTCTATTGATTATCTGTGATTATGTGATTTATAGTAGATACTTAGTCAGCTGAGACCAAAATCATTTACAGAAATGTGAACGCAGTCTTGGTAGGATGGTTGGAAAGATTGCATGTGAAGATGACTTCTAAATAATCAGTGCATGCACTGGGTCGATTCCAGCAATTTTTAGGCAGACTCAGGTATATTGTTTAGGAATAAAACTTGTGAGTACAGCAACAACCATAGGTGTACTAAAATAATAAAATATTATTTTAGATTTTTTTTTCATGAACTAGGCCAATTCTATGCCTTTTACATATATTGACTTACTATGTTTGCATGCATGTGTGCTCAATTGTGTCCAACTCTGTGACCCCATGCACCATAACCACCAGGCACCTCTGTCCATGCAAGAATACTGGAGTGGGATGCTATTTCCTTTTCCAGGGGATCTTCCTGACCCAGGGATCAAACTCACATTCCCTTCATTGGTAGGTGGACTCTTTACCTTTGAAACACCTAGGAAGCCCTTACCAAATTTACATCACCCTAAAACCCACTGGGACAGAAAGGTTAGTAATATGGGACTTCAAGTTCAAGCTGCATACTGTAGTTCTAAGGATTTGCCTTTAATTGGTACCTGTCTCAGGGTGGAAACAGATCAAATATGAGAGAAAGCTGATATCTGTAGTTATGAAGTCCTTCAAATGATGAAAATTATTGGTTTTTGATGGCTTATGAAATATGTGACAGAAGAAATACTGTATATATACAATATGTATAAAGAAGAGTAAGCACATGATCATCTACAAAACAATTGAGAAGAAGGTGGTCTCTACTCATCTAAATGCTCATAAATCTGTTTCTGTTCCCCAAGGAGACTGAGAAAATGAAGAAGGATTTTGATATTTTGATGTAATAATCAGTTTGGTGTTCTATAAGTGAATACCATAGACTGAGTGGTTTAAACAACAGAAACTTGCTTCTCACAGTTATGGAGGCTGGGCAGTCCAAGATCAAAGAAGAAGTTGATTCAGTTCCTGGTGAGAGATCTCTTCCTTGCTTCATCTAGATATGAGAGAAGCAGAGAGAGGCAGAAAGAGAAGTTTATTTTAAAGAACTGGCTTATGCAGTTATGAAGGCTGGCAAATCAAAAATCTGCATGAATATCAAAGGTAGAGTTGATGCATTTGGTGTCCAAAGGCAGTCTTCAGAAGGAACTCTCTTTTCCTTGGGGCAACCCAATTTTTTTCCTGTAAAGGTCTTGAACTAATGTGCTGTTGTTGAGTTGTTAAGTCATGTCTGACTCTTTGCATCATCCTGTATTTTAGGCTAGAGAATATTCTGATGTGTAGATGTTGTGTGATTGATCTTCAAGGTCATGGATACCAGTGTTTGAGCTAAAATTTAAAATATTTTGTATCTCTGTTTTGTCATTGCTATATATTGAAATATATATATATATATACATTTTTTTTTCTTGGAAAATAAGCCGGGTCAGAATTTTATGTTCATCTTTGTTTAGATACAATTTATAGTAAGCATTACTAACACAAATGCAATTTTTCTGTCTTAGCCCTGTTTTCTAGCTCTGTTTATCCCTGGGATCCATGATCATTTTAAAAATAATTGTAGTGAATTATCTCTATATGTTTTGAGAAAAAGAGTTCTTATGTTACTTTTTTTTTAATCTGATTCATGACTTTGGATTGTGTGGATCACCCTAAAACCCACTGGGACAGAAAGGTTAGTAATATGGGACTTCAAGTTCAAGCTGCATACTGTAGTTCTAAGGATTTGCCTTTAATTGGTACCTGTCTCAGGGTGGAAACAGATCAAATATGAGAGAAAGCTGATATCTGTAGTTATGAAGTCCTTCAAATGATGAAAATTATTGGTTTTTGATGGCTTATGAAATATGTGACAGAAGAAATACTGTATATATACAATATGTATAAAGAAGAGTAAGCACATGATCATCTACAAAACAATTGAGAAGAAGGTGGTCTCTACTCATCTAAATGCTCATAAATCTGTTTCTGTTCCCCAAGGAGACTGAGAAAATGAAGAAGGATTTTGATATTTTGATGTAATAATCAGTTTGGTGTTCTATAAGTGAATACCATAGACTGAGTGGTTTAAACAACAGAAACTTGCTTCTCACAGTTATGGAGGCTGGGCAGTCCAAGATCAAAGAAGAAGTTGATTCAGTTCCTGGTGAGAGATCTCTTCCTTGCTTCATCTAGATATGAGAGAAGCAGAGAGAGGCAGAAAGAGAAGTTTATTTTAAAGAACTGGCTTATGCAGTTATGAAGGCTGGCAAATCAAAAATCTGCATGAATATCAAAGGTAGAGTTGATGCATTTGGTGTCCAAAGGCAGTCTTCAGAAGGAACTCTCTTTTCCTTGGGGCAACCCAATTTTTTTCCTGTAAAGGTCTTGAACTAATGTGCTGTTGTTGAGTTGTTAAGTCATGTCTGACTCTTTGCATCATCCTGTATTTTAGGCTAGAGAATATTCTGATGTGTAGATGTTGTGTGATTGATCTTCAAGGTCATGGATACCAGTGTTTGAGCTAAAATTTAAAATATTTTGTATCTCTGTTTTGTCATTGCTATATATTGAAATATATATATATATATACATTTTTTTTTCTTGGAAAATAAGCCGGGTCAGAATTTTATGTTCATCTTTGTTTAGATACAATTTATAGTAAGCATTACTAACACAAATGCAATTTTTCTGTCTTAGCCCTGTTTTCTAGCTCTGTTTATCCCTGGGATCCATGATCATTTTAAAAATAATTGTAGTGAATTATCTCTATATGTTTTGAGAAAAAAGAGTTCTTATGTACTTTGTAATCTGATTCATGACTTTGGATTGTGTGGAAATAGATTTTTGAGCCTTTAATTCTCATCCAATCCACTTCTGCATTATTTAGACAGCTTTTTCACAAGGCAATTCTTACATGTTTAGATTTTGCTTTGTTTGGTTTCTTTTGCTGCAAAGTACTAGAAGCTTAATGAGCTACTGGATGGTCAAGTAGGTTTCAGCAAGGTTAAGGAAAACCTGTTTAAAATTTTGAATCGTATCTTTCGGCATACCACCAATCCTGTGTTATTGTTTTCACCACAAACATACTTATATTGTTGTTTCTAAGTATAAGAATCATATTCAGCTAATAAGAAAAAAATAGCTACTCTGAAAAATATAATGAAAATAAATTCATTTCAAATATCACCTTGCCATAGTTAATAATCATAGTTAATACTTTGATAAATACAATGAAGAAAGATTATCTTCCTTTCTCTTTCTGTTTATACATATGTGCATGTGTATACACACACTATTTTTGGTATGATCTTTCTATGCTTCAATATCCTTACTTTTCATCAGCAGATTACTCTCTATAGTGTACCCTTAACTTTGGCTTCTGCTTGGGTTAGGATCATCAGAAACCCCAAGCTTCCCTCTGACTCCAGAAGGAAGTCAGAAAGATGGATGAGAGTGAGAGGTGAAGATTTATTTTTGTAGTCCATTTCCTTTGGCTTGCTTGAAGAGGTTGTGCTCTTCTGAGTCCTTTCTCAAGACAGACACCTATAAAGGTCTTTTAATTTCTAGACCCTGGTAGCTTCTGCTGTTGTTCCACTGACACTAGCTCTAAGGTATATACCACTCTTTGTGTCCCTGGACTGTACTCACTGCTTTAAAAAGATCTAATATCATACAGTCCTCAAAATATCCTAATTTGAATGTGCCACCTGCTTCCTTAAAACTCCTCCACAAAACACAATACACAAATACACATACACACACACACACACATACACACACACACACACACACACACACATCCATTATATTACTGAAATAGGATGGATTTTGGTGCATGCTATTCAAACATTTTTTATTATGTACCATTGTTTTGTCAAAAGTTTTTGCTTTCATCTCAGGCTAAATGGATTTGATAACAAGATAAGCCACTCATTCTATAGAAGTTATTAATACAAATATTTGTTACAGAATTATCTATCTTACTTTCAATAGACTAACATTAAAAGGAAAGATAAACAGAAACAGCAGAGGATATATCTCCAAACTGTTTTGACCAGCATCCAGATTGAAACAGCACTGGGAAGTTCCATGTCATAGCACATTTGGAGTCCTAGTTGGAAGGAGGTCACAGGCAGGTGTCAGATTTATGGGTGAGACCTCAAAGATGGCAATTTCAATTCCAATTTATAATCCCAGGATGCAAATCATTAATCTGTGAGCAAATTGCAGCTCTGGTTTCATGTTAATGCTGTTTGTTTTGTTCTGCAAATCTTGGAATGTTGCTAAATCCAGGGAGTGGTTGGTCAGACCTCTTCCAGAGATTTAACAAATTCCAAGATCAACTTCCCATCTATCTATCTGGTTTCTCTTCCAACTTTCACATCAGATGTGACTAACACCCATAGCAGTAGTTCAGGCAGTGTCCAAGTAGGTCAGAAGCAAGGTTAGAGGCCTGAGCTGCTTTGTCTCTGAAGCCAAAACAAGACTATTTAATTTTTCTAACAACCATATATATTTTTTTTTCTTTTTTTTTTTTTCTGGTCTCACCTTGATGAATATTTAGAGTGTTTGACTCATTTTCATACTATTAGTAATGAAACCATTAGCAACCCCATTTATGAGTGTTTGACTCATTTTCATACTATTAGTAATAAAACCATTAGCAACCCCATTTATGTATTTTGCTACATTTTTGCAAGGTCATTTGATGGTAAACTCCTAAAAATAGAGCTTCTTTGTCAAAGGGTATGCATACTTTCAAATTTGATAGATATCATTTTTTCCTTGTAGATTGTTGAAATAATTTGGATCGGAATTAACATTTCTGTTGTTGTAGCCAGTCTCTGTGAAACAGACTCACACAGAGTGACAGAGTGGATAGTGGAAGGCAGAAGTTTTACTATGCCAGCAGGCCCAAGGCAGAGTCTCTTCTTAGTTAAAGACTCTGACTGAATTTTGAGACAACCATTTATACCCAAAGTATACATATCCAAACCCACCTCCCAAAATCCTCTGAAGTTTTCCCATAAAATTGTCATGAAGAACATGATTAGAGTAAATAACAGGTTACATTCCAACATGAAGTCTGGTTTCAATCAGGATAGATTTATTAGGTAAATTTACAATTGATGATCAATCTTTAAATGACAGTGTGTTCTTCTTAGTCCAGGAGACTTAGATACAGAGTTAACCTCTGCCTTAGATGCCAGGCCTGTTTCCTTATTATACACAGGTCTGGTGCACTATTAGTTCTTTATCTCTGGGCTATGGCTTCTGTTTCTAAGGTTACATAGCTTTAAACATAGCTCAAAGTTCACCATGGTCACAAGGAAAGTTCTCTTACAAGATGAGCTTGTAAGATCTCTTCAGTCTCTAAGGAGAAGGAATATGCTCTTTTCCTCCTTCACTGTCTCCTGTACTTACTTGTCAGAACTGTACTTTAATAAACATATCAATCTTTATCAATGCGAGATATGGAAAAGCCATTTTATTCAAATGTTGTTTTTATTTAACTATGACCAACATTGAACTTTTCATGTATTTATTTAACAATTTGCATTTCTTTCCTGGGAACTTCCTATTCATACTCTTTGCCCAAATCAGTTATAATGCTTATTTTCAAGACAGAATATGGTCTATAGTGGAAAAAATTTGTGACTTTTGAGTCTTCCTGATTTTACACTAAATGTTTTTGAGTCCATATTATCCCATTGTGTGTGTCAACTGCAAATTGGCATTTTCCAATTACATTGGCAATGACTGAGCAACAAGGCCATTTGTCATCAGCCTCTGTGGAGACTGAATCCTGTGCTGCAGCTACTGACCCTCAATACCCCCTGAGGGAGTTCAGAGTGGAGTGAGACACTCTGTACTTCAGAGAATCTGGTGGGACAGATATCTCTTCATGGCAACATCAGATCCTCCTGACTAAACTAAATCCCATTCTAAAATGAGTGTTTAATGGTATTGAAACTCTCCTTTATTAAAATATTACATAATGATTTTCCTCCCACTGCCTCTTTCGGGCAGTCTCTCAGAGTTATACGAGATGCTGCCTTACAGGTTGAAGTCATTTCACCCGAAATAAAACTTAAATAGCAGCTCTCAAGTTGTTCATCTTTCTTAGTTAACATATGCTTTCTTTATGTTTCTAAGTTTCTTAGTAAATTTGATGTGATTGGAGTGCAAAGATTGGGAGTCACAATTTCTAAGCCCTCTGAATGATAGGGACTGTCTTACTGCTTCTCAGATTATGTGACAGCCTCAACTTTAAATACTAGCCATTGATTTATGTTCTCCTACTGATATCGACCTTTGGACATTTTTGTCTTACATTTCCTAACTTCTGTTATCAAATTTTGAAGTAAACTTTAATGGATAATGTTTGTTACCATCTTTTATTGATGCAATCAGTTCATTTTAGAGGTTTATATATGCAATAAAAGCAAGAACCAGCATAAAATACACATGCAAACTGTGAGGTCTATATTCAGAGATACCTAGAAATGTTTCCAAAATATTATGCAATAATCAATGTATTTGTTCAGAACCATCATCAACCAATTTTAATTTTAATCTTGTAAGTTGCCAGGTCCTCTCACAGCGGTTGGCCTCTACCAGTTGTCTGCATGGGAGTCCCCAGCTGGGCCGCCTGCCCAAGCCTCTAGCCTGCTTTGGATTGAGCCCACTGGGCCCTGGGGAGCCTCAGCAGCTGCTGCTGTAGCGGCACTTTCAGCGCCTCTGCCAAGGGCTCTGACCCTGGTACATGCCTGCCTCACCACCCTCCATCCCCACAGCCGCCCCTCTCCCAGGGATGTCTGGTTCTCTATTTTATTCAGAGAATTTCAAAATAGAATTACTAATTGCTCTACTCCATAGTCACATTAGGAACTGTGTTGTTTTTCCTAGAAGATCAGATTTGTGAATTCTGCTGGTGGTGGCTGCCTCAGTGGGAAAAGCAGTACAGGCAATTAAGGTAGTTGAGAGAAAATTCTTCCAAACTGGTGGGACAGATATCTCTTCATGGCAACATCAGATCCTCCTGACTAAACTAAATCCCATTCTAAAATGAGTGTTTAATGGTATTGAAACTCTCCTTTATTAAAATATTACATAATGATTTTCCTCCCACTGCCTCTTTCGGGCAGTCTCTCAGAGTTATACGAGATGCTGCCTTACAGGTTGAAGTCATTTCACCCGAAATAAAACTTAAATAGCAGCTCTCAAGTTGTTCATCTTTCTTAGTTAACATATGCTTTCTTTATGTTTCTAAGTTTCTTAGTAAATTTGATGTGATTGGAGTGCAAAGATTGGGAGTCACAATTTCTAAGCCCTCTGAATGATAGGGACTGTCTTACTGCTTCTCAGATTATGTGACAGCCTCAACTTTAAATACTAGCCATTGATTTATGTTCTCCTACTGATATCGACCTTTGGACATTTTTGTCTTACATTTCCTAACTTCTGTTATCAAATTTTGAAGTAAACTTTAATGGATAATGTTTGTTACCATCTTTTATTGATGCAATCAGTTCATTTTAGAGGTTTATATATGCAATAAAAGCAAGAACCAGCATAAAATACACATGCAAACTGTGAGGTCTATATTCAGAGATACCTAGAAATGTTTCCAAAATATTATGCAATAATCAATGTATTTGTTCAGAACCATCATCAACCAATTTTAATTTTAATCTTGTAAGTTGCCAGGTCCTCTCACAGCGGTTGGCCTCTACCAGTTGTCTGCATGGGAGTCCCCAGCTGGGCCGCCTGCCCAAGCCTCTAGCCTGCTTTGGATTGAGCCCACTGGGCCCTGGGGAGCCTCAGCAGCTGCTGCTGTAGCGGCACTTTCAGCGCCTCTGCCAAGGGCTCTGACCCTGGTACATGCCTGCCTCACCACCCTCCATCCCCACAGCCGCCCCTCTCCCAGGGATGTCTGGTTTCTCTATTTTATTCAGAGAATTTCAAAATAGAATTACTAATTGCTCTACTCCATAGTCACATTAGGAACTGTGTTGTTTTTCCTAGAAGATCAGATTTGTGAATTCTGCTGGTGGTGGCTGCCTCAGTGGGAAAAGCAGTACAGGCAATTAAGGTAGTTGGTTACCTGTGAAGTACTGATGACTTACTGCGTTATTCATTGTCAAGGCATTCCATTGAGTGTTCTAACTGATCCTTTGGGGATACAAATTTCTATCTCCATCTTTTGAAGACAAGCAACATCCTTGATATTACATGAAATATGGAATGTAGTGTTAGATTTGAAATTAGACCTTTCTTTATTGCAGATTCCATGCTGCTGTGGCTGTACCAGTGCTTCTCAAACTATGTGTGATATAGGGCATTTTGTTTTGTTTTGGTTCTGTCATAGTCCAAATCATGAATATGATGTTTCTGTTTTATGGAATTCATCTAAAAGTTCATAACATCTACAGTGATCTAGACACTATTCAATGAGAAAAGTCTACTGACCATAGGTTTAGATGTCATGAAAATATAAACTGCTGAAAGAGTTTTTTAAATATGTAATGCTCATACTAACTACTTTCTGCTACCAAATATTGTGCAGAGCAGCCCTGTCTGCAAACCTCACTCTGTGTTAGACAGTTCTAGAAAATGCTGTTAACACCTAATTTATCATGTACTTTGTAAAGACCCACATTACTATTGAAATAAAAGTGTGGAAGTTACAATTCTGCTATTAAAGTGAAGTAAATCCAATACAAAATGATCATTCAAAGCTTTAGTAATAAATTATTCCCTGAAGAACATGCTTGACAAGCTATAAACATGGAAAACCACTGTTTGTTCTCCATGAGGCAGAGGAAAACTAATTTCACAGTTTGTTGTAGCTGAATGCTTGCCATTTGTTACCTTTATTTTTAGTCTGTGCTGTGGATATTTAATATTTCCCTTGGAAAATTCCTTTCGCGGCCTCTGCCAAGGCCCCCTCTGACCCTGGTACATGCCTGCCTCACCACCCTCCATCCCCACAGCCGCCCCTCTCCCAGGGATGTCTGGTTTCTCTATTTTATTCAGAGAATTTCAAAATAGAATTACTAATTGCTCTACTCCATAGTCACATTAGGAACTGTGTTGTTTTTCCTAGAAGATCAGATTTGTGAATTCTGCTGGTGGTGGCTGCCTCAGTGGGAAAAGCAGTACAGGCAATTAAGGTAGTTGGTTACCTGTGAAGTACTGATGACTTACTGCGTTATTCATTGTCAAGGCATTCCATTGAGTGTTCTAACTGATCCTTTGGGGATACAAATTTCTATCTCCATCTTTTGAAGACAAGCAACATCCTTGATATTACATGAAATATGGAATGTAGTGTTAGATTTGAAATTAGACCTTTCTTTATTGCAGATTCCATGCTGCTGTGGCTGTACCAGTGCTTCTCAAACTATGTGTGATATAGGGCATTTTGTTTTGTTTTGGTTCTGTCATAGTCCAAATCATGAATATGATGTTTCTGTTTTATGGAATTCATCTAAAAGTTCATAACATCTACAGTGATCTAGACACTATTCAATGAGAAAAGTCTACTGACCATAGGTTTAGATGTCATGAAAATATAAACTGCTGAAAGAGTTTTTTAAATATGTAATGCTCATACTAACTACTTTCTGCTACCAAATATTGTGCAGAGCAGCCCTGTCTGCAAACCTCACTCTGTGTTAGACAGTTCTAGAAAATGCTGTTAACACCTAATTTATCATGTACTTTGTAAAGACCCACATTACTATTGAAATAAAAGTGTGGAAGTTACAATTCTGCTATTAAAGTGAAGTAAATCCAATACAAAATGATCATTCAAAGCTTTAGTAATAAATTATTCCCTGAAGAACATGCTTGACAAGCTATAAACATGGAAAACCACTGTTTGTTCTCCATGAGGCAGAGGAAAACTAATTTCACAGTTTGTTGTAGCTGAATGCTTGCCATTTGTTACCTTTATTTTTAGTCTGTGCTGTGGATATTTAATATTTCCCTTGGAAAATTCCTTTTTATTTGCTGAGATATTTTGCTCAATCCCTTTGTTAACAAAGCAAACACATTTAAATAATTCTCCTTCTGTTCAGTCTCACTTTATATCTGATTTCTTTCTTGGCTGAGTTGTCTGTCTACATAGCTTGATTCTCTTCCCAAATGATCTTGACAGGAATACTCCACAGGGTCTTTCCTATAGAAACTGAATTAGACTTTTCATAATTCAGCTGTTTGGGTAATATTGTTCCTTCCCCAAAGTTAGAACTGGACATAGAACAAAGGACTATTTCCAATTGGGAGGAGGGTAGGTCAAAGTTGTATACTGTTACCTTGATATTTCACTTATATGCTGAGTACAATATGCAAAATGCCCATGTGGATGAAACAAAAGGTGGAATCATGGTTGCTGGGAAGGATCTCAATAATCACAGGTATGCAGGTGATACCACCCTAATGGCAGAAGGTGAAGAGGAGCAAAACAGCCTTTTGATGAAGGTGAAAGAGGAGAGCAAAAAAGCTGGCCTAAAACTCAACATTAAAAAATAAAGATCATGGCTTCCAAACCCATCACTTTATGACAAATATATGGGGAAACAATGGAAACAGTGACAGACTTTATTTTCTTGGGCTCCAACATCATTTAGGTGATTATTGCAGCCATGAAATTAAAAGACACTTCCTCCTTGGAAGAAAAGCTATGACGAACCTAGGCAGTATATTCAAAATCAGAGACACTTTGCCAACAAAGGTCGGTATAGTCAAATTATGGTTTTCCCAGTAGTCTGTGTATGGATGAGTTGGACCATAAAGAAGGCTAAGCACCAAACAACTGATACATTTTAACTGTGGTATTGGAGAAAACTCTTGAGAGTCCCTTGGACAGCAAGGAGATCAATCTTGAATGTTCATTGGAAGGACAATCATGAAACTGAAGCTAACAGTACTCTGGCCACCAGATGCAAAGAACAGACTCATTTGAAAATACCTTGATGCTGGGAAAAGTAGAAGGCAGAAAAGTAGCAGGGAATGACTGAGGACAAGATGGTTAGATGGTATCACTGAAACAATGGGCCTGCATTTGAGCAAGTTCCAGGAGATGATGAAGAACAAGGTAGCCTGATGTGCCGCAGTCCATGTGGCTGCAACGTCAGACATGACTGAGCGAGTGAATTGAACTGAACTGAATTGAACACCTTCACCAGCGTACACTTATCTGGAAAATATACATTCATGTGAAAGTCACTCAGTCATGTCTGATGCGTTGCAACCCATGAACAAGCCATGGGATTATACAGGCAAGAAAACTGGAATGGTTAGCCTATCTTTTTCCCAGGGGAATTTCCGGACCCAGGAGTCAGACCAAGGTCTGCATTGCACGTGCATTCTTTACCAACTGAGCTCTGAACAAAGTCCATTATTTCATGAAGAATATTTAAAAAGAGGAAAAAATGCCTAGTAGCAGCATACGTGGCATAGGTATTTAAAGGAATACTTTTCACTAATTAGGAAGATGCTTAAATATTTATCTTCAAATTGTTTTTCTTTAATATGTTTTGACATAAACCACATATGTTCTTGCTTCAAAAATTACTTTATTTCTATTGAAGAAAACAATTCACATTTCCCTTCTTTTTGATTTTTCTTTTCTATTTGTTGTAAAAAACAATAAACATACGTTCTTACAACAGGATCTGTTTATTAGGATAATGCCCAAATTTTGGAAACAGTGTAATAATAGGTTTCTTTTTTGGTCTTCATTGGAGCCATTCAATTTTAGTCCATTGTGAAAACTCTCAGTTTGAAGGTTCAGGATGCAGTCAGCTATGTTTTTTGAGAAAATAGTAAAAAAATGTTTTGAATTTGCTTAAATTTTCATCTGTAGGGCTAAAAATATAATTTAAAAATGTCCAAAAACATCATCTATTTCGTTAAATAATAGGATAAATACTAAAACATAAAGGGAAAATATCCAAGAGTAATCCAATTATTCACACTCTTTGTAAGTGAAGGACCTTATATAGTGTGTATTTCATGTTTGCTCTTGGCTTAGGTACTTGCAACCCTAGAGTTGTTGGCCTGTAGGTGATTGGGAGCCACATTTATTTTAGTGATTCTACATAACCAAATAGATTTCTGAAATCAATCTCTCCAATCATTTCTACTATTTGTATCTAACTTTTAAATTTGTGTTTGTTTCCTTGGGATGCCATGACAAAGCATCAAGAGACTTTTATTAAAATAAAAGACATTTATTCTTTCTCAGTTTCAAAAACTAAAAGTCCAAAATCAAGGTATTAATAGTTCCACATTTCCTCTAAAACCTATAAGAAGACTTTCCCCTTGCTGCTTTCTAACTTCTAGTGGATTCCAAGAAATCTCTGGTATTCTGCGCTTGTAGCTAGATCACTGCCAGTTCCTTAGTTTATTACCATATCTTCTCCTAAAGATACCATCTTCTCCTAAATATTCCCCACATATTGGATTATCGACTAATCCTACTCCAGTGTGACCTCATCTTAACTTATTATATCTGCAATGATCCTATTTTTAAATAAGGCCACCTTCTAAATTAATGAGGATTAGAGCTTAAACACCTGTTTGAGGAGGTGCAATTCAATCCATAACAAGACCCAAATGATAATTTTGAATTTCAAGTTAATTATTTGGCTAAAGCATTATTTTCTACAGTAAGAAGCAAGCATTTGGTAAAGCCTATAGTTTTAAAATTTTTATTTTGAAGAAAACAATTCACATTTCCTTCTTTTTGATTTTTCTTTTCTATTTGTTGTAAAAAACAATAAACATACGTTCTTACAACAGGATCTGTTTATTAGGATAATGCCCAAATTTTGGAAACAGTGTAATAATAGGTTTCTTTTTTGGTCTTCATTGGAGCCATTCAATTTTAGTCCATTGTGAAAACTCTCAGTTTGAAGGTTCAGGATGCAGTCAGCTATGTTTTTTGAGAAAATAGTAAAAAAATGTTTTGAATTTGCTTAAATTTTCATCTGTAGGGCTAAAAATATAATTTAAAAATGTCCAAAAACATCATCTATTTCGTTAAATAATAGGATAAATACTAAAACATAAAGGGAAAATATCCAAGAGTAATCCAATTATTCACACTCTTTGTAAGTGAAGGACCTTATATAGTGTGTATTTCATGTTTGCTCTTGGCTTAGGTACTTGCAACCCT
The DNA here is from genome assembly GCA_022376925.1 of Tragulus kanchil. Classification (NCBI taxonomy): domain Eukaryota; kingdom Metazoa; phylum Chordata; class Mammalia; order Artiodactyla; family Tragulidae; genus Tragulus; species Tragulus kanchil. Next base: position 51,936,797 of record JAIOJX010000027.1, on the reverse strand, counting down.
AGAGTTGTTGGCCTGTAGGTGATTGGGAGCCACATTTATTTTAGTGATTCTACATAACCAAATAGATTTCTGAAATCAATCTCTCCAATCATTTCTACTATTTGTATCTAACTTTTAAATTTGTGTTTGTTTCCTTGGGATGCCATGACAAAGCATCAAGAGACTTTTATTAAAATAAAAGACATTTATTCTTTCTCAGTTTCAAAAACTAAAAGTCCAAAATCAAGGTATTAATAGTTCCACATTTCCTCTAAAACCTATAAGAAGACTTTCCCCTTGCTGCTTTCTAACTTCTAGTGGATTCCAAGAAATCTCTGGTATTCTGCGCTTGTAGCTAGATCACTGCCAGTTCCTTAGTTTATTACCATATCTTCTCCTAAAGATACCATCTTCTCCTAAATATTCCCCACATATTGGATTATCGACTAATCCTACTCCAGTGTGACCTCATCTTAACTTATTATATCTGCAATGATCCTATTTTTAAATAAGGCCACCTTCTAAATTAATGAGGATTAGAGCTTAAACACCTGTTTGAGGAGGTGCAATTCAATCCATAACAAGACCCAAATGATAATTTTGAATTTCAAGTTAATTATTTGGCTAAAGCATTATTTTCTACAGTAAAAGAAGCAAGCATTTGGTAAAGCCTATAGAATTCCCCAAATGCAAGATGTTGTAATACCGCCTCCCTCACCATACACATACTCATTATATCATTATCACCTTACTTATTCTTAATTCTTTCTATTCAAAATCATAAATGTCACAACACTGTTAATCAGCTATACTCCATCATAAAATAAAAAAGTTACAGAAAGAAATAAAGGTCAAAAATGAGCTTCCCTGGTGGCTCAGATGGTAACAAAATAAAGTTTGAAAGAAATCATAAATGTCCTTGATAAAGTTTAGGTAATGTTCCCAGGTAGAATTTGGAGTTGGGGATTAAGATAGAGCTTCCATTGCACATTTCTATGCTCTGAGAACTGTGCTAAGTATATCAATTTTCACATTTTTCCCTCATAAAATAATAGAAGATAGTATAATAATCAAATTATGTAGATGAGGCAAATATGACCTAGAGATAATAAATGAACATGTCTTAGGAGGGTATATGCATGAGCTAGTATTCAGTCTATACCGCAAAACTTTCTAACTCTGGGACCAGAGAAAAAGTGTAAACAGAAGTTGAAATTATATCTGACATGATAGGTAGTTTCTCTTCAGCAAAATCTATAATAATATAACCATTCAAAACTAGTGACTCCATAGGTTACTTAATATTGCTCAGACAGATGGTAATAGACAAAATTTTAAATTTCTCATAGAATATTTTGTAACTTTTGTTTGTTTAATGTCAAGTTGCCTTAATGGAACTTCTAATATAAAACTGAATAAAGTTGACTAAGATCAAGGGGCACATATATAAAGGGCTGGAGACTTAAACACATATTTTAACCATCCCAAAGCAATAAACGTGTAACAAACCCAATGATAGGATAATGATTGCTATATTATATCTGCAATGATCCTATTTTTAAATAAGGCCACCTTCTAAATTAATGAGGATTAGAGCTTAAACACCTGTTTGAGGAGGTGCAATTCAATCCATAACAAGACCCAAATGATAATTTTGAATTTCAAGTTAATTATTTGGCTAAAGCATTATTTTCTACAGTAAAAGAAGCAAGCATTTGGTAAAGCCTATAGAATTCCCCAAATGCAAGATGTTGTAATACCGCCTCCCTCACCATACACATACTCATTATATCATTATCACCTTACTTATTCTTAATTCTTTCTATTCAAAATCATAAATGTCACAACACTGTTAATCAGCTATACTCCATCATAAAATAAAAAAGTTACAGAAAGAAATAAAGGTCAAAAATGAGCTTCCCTGGTGGCTCAGATGGTAACAAAATAAAGTTTGAAAGAAATCATAAATGTCCTTGATAAAGTTTAGGTAATGTTCCCAGGTAGAATTTGGAGTTGGGGATTAAGATAGAGCTTCCATTGCACATTTCTATGCTCTGAGAACTGTGCTAAGTATATCAATTTTCACATTTTTCCCTCATAAAATAATAGAAGATAGTATAATAATCAAATTATGTAGATGAGGCAAATATGACCTAGAGATAATAAATGAACATGTCTTAGGAGGGTATATGCATGAGCTAGTATTCAGTCTATACCGAAAACTTTCTAACTCTGGGACCAGAGAAAAAGTGTAAACAGAAGTTGAAATTATATCTGACATGATAGGTAGTTTCTCTTCAGCAAAATCTATAATAATATAACCATTCAAAACTAGTGACTCCATAGGTTACTTAATATTGCTCAGACAGATGGTAATAGACAAAATTTTAAATTTCTCATAGAATATTTTGTAACTTTTGTTTGTTTAATGTCAAGTTGCCTTAATGGAACTTCTAATATAAAACTGAATAAAGTTGACTAAGATCAAGGGGCACATATATAAAGGGCTGGAGACTTAAACACATATTTTAACCATCCCAAAGCAATAAACGTGTAACAAACCCAATGATAGGATAATGATTGCTATATAATAACAATGATGCCATTCTTTGTGTTCAGTCACTAAGTCATGTTTGACTCTTTGTAACCCCATGGATTGCAGCACTTCAGGTATCCATGTCCTTCATCATCTCCTGGAGTCTGCTCAAATAGCCATCTCATACTTTGTCATCCTGTGGACAAACGCTTGGAGCTTTAGCTTTAGCATCAGTCCTTCTAATGAATATTCAGGATTGATTTCCTTTAGGATTCACATATTTGATCTCCTTGCTGTCCAAACAACCCTCAAGAGTCTTCACCAGTATTCCAGTGCAAAAGCATCAATTCTTCAACAGTTAGTCTTCTTTATGGTCCAACTTTCACATTCATACATGACTACTGTAAAAAAACAAACAAACAAACAAAAAAACATAGCACTGACTACAAAGACCTATGTTGGCAAAGTGATATCTCTGCTTTTTAACACACTGTCAAGGCAAGTGTGAGAAACTACCAATATGTCAAAAGTTAGTTGTGCTATATGGCCTTCATAGTTGGCTGTGCCATGGGCAGGCAAAGGCATTTCCACTGACAGATATGGGGACCCTAATTATGAGGAGAGCAGTTCTGATGGGGAAAGTGATGAGGAAGTGAAGTTGGGTTATTTGCAGGAAATGCCACTATGCAGGGAAGAAGACCCCTTTACTTGGTGTGTATGTCAAATGCTCCCACAAGGGTGGTCATTAGTACGAGGTGATGGTTCCATGTTCACTGCTCACAGGAAAGATCAAGAAAAGATACCCGGGCTGAGCAGATAAATATGTTTTCATACTAGTGATAAGCGCTGCCTGCAGCTCCGCCTCTCTGAGACCTCTTCAGATGATGACTAAGTAGCTAGTACTGTTATTGATAGGAAGTCTGGGCCTGAAATAGCCCCACTCATAAAACTAGGAGTTTGTAGGCTTAGACAATCACCTTTGACAAAAATTGGTAGAGATGTTTACCTAGGCGCTAGTGCAGAGCACAAAAGCTCTTGTGCTTTGGCTTTTTAGTTATAGTGTAATATGATTTTTACAACTCGTGGTTTCCTTTGTAAATTAACTGTAAGAATGTTTCCTGTGCAAACATGCATTTTCTCCCGAGGACAAAGGTGTTTACCTAGGCGCTAGTAGAGGAGCAAAAAGGTTCAGTAATAACCTCTTTTGCATCTCTAGAGGAGCAAAAAGCTCTTGTAATAACCACTTTTGTGACTACTAGTTAACTTGAGATTTCTAGTTGAGAAAATATAAAAGGGTAAGGTAAGATCGTGCAGGAGGCTCACTCACAGAATTCAGCTTTGCCTGATGTGAGATGGAGACTCTCCAGCTTTGGGGTAAGAACTTGTGCTTGTTTTGATTGAGTTCTGATTATTTGATTGAGTTCTGACTTTAGTTAATTGAGCTCTGGTTTTACTTAATTGAGTTCTGATTATTCGTGCTTGCTTCTGATTTACCTTTGATTTTAGTTATTTGAGTTCTGATTCTAATCAATTGAATCTTGATTCTGATTATTAAATGTACTATGATTAATAAAGCTACTTTTGGTTTGACAATACTCAAGACCACGACAATTTATTGTCTAAGTCCTACACTCCTAATTCTGAGGGGACTACATTGTGACTGTAAAAGATCTCTGATCTGTTTAAGACAGTATCTCTTACTGAGAACTAATAAGAATAAGAATTGGAGTAAGCTGCAGCACAGTGCCCACGACAGTTGCTCAATACAACATTATTTATATGCTTACCATTGTGTTTGTAGTAAATGATCAGTACAGCTCTTGATTTACAAAACACTTTGTTTTTCACCAGCCTCACTGCATGTTGCACTCACTACACGCTGCAACATACTGTGTTACTCCTATTTCTCAACAGCAAAAGAGTTATCAGTGTATTTCTCAAATGTATGAGCAAGCCATAATCTTATTTATATACCACTTATCAATAACTATTTTGTAGCAGGAAATAGCTTACTCAAAACTAACATTTTGAGACACAGAGAGTGCTGCACTGCGTGGTGCAGAGAGCATAGGTGCAGAAAGTGGTGCAGGGGAATGAAGCCCAGGGCACTACCAGGAGTATTGAGAGTAATCTAGCACAGGGACAGACACATGGTGTAGAAACCAGAGCAATCGGTTCTGAAGAACCCCTCCACCACAAATTTGAAATCTGAGTCTCAATGAAACCTTAAATATAAGCAGCTGCTACACCCCCAAAATGGGACCTTGCTAAGACAGACTCAAAGCATCTAGGACAGTCTCAGAAAAAAATTCTAGAAGATGATCCACACACAGATGAGAAGATAAGCTCACAACTGAGAACCAGGAATGCGTTTATATTTGTTTGTTTGTTTCTCTGTACTATATTCTACTTTTCTTTCTTCCTTTTTTTTTTTTTTAATAAACATGAGTCTTTCTTTCTTCACTTTAACTTTCTATAACTATTCTTCTCCTTTCTTTTTCTACTGCTTTCTTCTTGCTATACTAAGATATTTGCAAATCTTAATATATGCAAATCTGCACTATCTGTCCCTACATAACCCTGCATCAAGATTCCATTTCTCCTCATTACCTATTCATTCTCCTCCTTCCCTTCCACATATTTGGAAAGTCAGTAACTGCTTTTATTACTGTATCTCCTGCTGGTGCCTTATTTCTAGGTTTGTCCCAGGATGTGTTTTAACTAGCATAGGTCTTAACATTTGGGTGGCTTTTGTCAGAATAAGCTTTGGTATGTTCTACTTTTTAAAGTGTCCTGTTGTGGTTATGGATATGTATGTATGTGTGTCTTTCCATTATATTTGATAATAGTGGCATGATTTTATAATTGCCATTTATCAGAGAATCACCTTTTGTCCCTCATATGTTTATGAGGGACACCACATTCGAATAATAGGGGTCCAATAAAAAGAAAAGATATGAAAAAATTTCTGAAGAGATTATAGTTGAAAGCTTCCCAACATGGGAAAGGGAATAGTCAATCAAATACCAGAAGCACCAAGAGTCCCATACAGGATAAATTCTAGGAGAAATATGCCAAGACACATAACAACCAAGACAGAATACTTTAAACAGCACGGGCAAAAGAACAATTAACATACAAGGGAAATCATATATGTTTAACTGATGAACTCTTAACAAAACCTTGTAGGCCAGAAGAGAATGCAAGATACATTTAAAGTGCTGAAAGAAAAAAATCTACAACCAAGAATATTTTACCCATCAAGGATCTCATTCAAAATTGAGAAATCAAAAACTTTACAGACAAGCAAAAATTAAGTGAATTCAGTACCACCAAACCAGCCTTTCAACAAGTGTAAAGGAAAACCGAGCTGGTTCTAAAGTCCACCAAAAAACAGATGAAACCTTAAATATAAGCAGCTGCTACACCCCCAAAATGGGACCTTGCTAAGACAGACTCAAAGCATCTAGGACAGTCTCAGAAAAAAATTCTAGAAGATGATCCACACACAGATGAGAAGATAAGCTCACAACTGAGAACCAGGAATGCGTTTATATTTGTTTGTTTGTTTCTCTGTACTATATTCTACTTTTCTTTCTTCCTTTTTTTTTTTTTTAATAAACATGAGTCTTTCTTTCTTCACTTTAACTTTCTATAACTATTCTTCTCCTTTCTTTTTCTACTGCTTTCTTCTTGCTATACTAAGATATTTGCAAATCTTAATATATGCAAATCTGCACTATCTGTCCCTACATAACCCTGCATCAAGATTCCATTTCTCCTCATTACCTATTCATTCTCCTCCTTCCCTTCCACATATTTGGAAAGTCAGTAACTGCTTTTATTACTGTATCTCCTGCTGGTGCCTTATTTCTAGGTTTGTCCCAGGATGTGTTTTGACTAGCATAGGTCTTAACATTTGGGTGGCTTTTGTCAGAATAAGCTTTGGTATGTTCTACTTTTTAAAGTGTCCTGTTGTGGTTATGGATATGTATGTATGTGTGTCTTTCCATTATATTTGATAATAGTGGCATGATTTTATAATTGCCATTTATCAGAGAATCACCTTTTGTCCCTCATATGTTTATGAGGGACACCACATTCGAATAATAGGGGTCCAATAAAAAGAAAAGATATGAAAAAATTTCTGAAGAGATTATAGTTGAAAGCTTCCCAACATGGGAAAGGGAATAGTCAATCAAATACCAGAAGCACCAAGAGTCCCATACAGGATAAATTCTAGGAGAAATATGCCAAGACACATAACAACCAAGACAGAATACTTTAAACAGCACGGGCAAAAGAACAATTAACATACAAGGGAAATCATATATGTTTAACTGATGAACTCTTAACAAAACCTTGTAGGCCAGAAGAGAATGCAAGATACATTTAAAGTGCTGAAAGAAAAAAATCTACAACCAAGAATATTTTACCCATCAAGGATCTCATTCAAAATTGAGAAATCAAAAACTTTACAGACAAGCAAAAATTAAGTGAATTCAGTACCACCAAACCAGCCTTTCAACAAGTGTAGAAGGGACTAATACAGACAACAAACACAAGAGAAGAAGAAGATATATTAAACAGATCCATTATACCAATTAAGAAGATAGCAAGAGGATCTTTTGTATCAATATTCACCTTAAATGTAAATGGACTAAATGCCTCAAGCAAAAGACATAGACTGGCTGAATGGATACAAAAAGAAGACCCGTATATATGCTTCCTACAAGAAACCCACTTCAGATCTAAAGACACTTACAGACTGAAAGTGACAGGACTGAATAATGTTTTCCATGCAAATGGAAATCAAAAGTAAGCCAGAGTAGCAATCCTCATATCAAACAAAATTGACCTTAAAATGAAGAAGATAATAAAAAACAGTGAAGGACACTACATAGTGATCAAGGGATTTAACCAAGAGGAAAACATAGCAATCATAAATATCTACACACCCAGCACAGGAGCATCACAATACATAAGGCAAACACATTCAGACATAAAAGAAAAAATTGACAGTAACACAATAATAGTAGGAGACTTTAACACCCATCTTACACCAATGGACAGACCATCAAAACAGAAAATAAATAAGGAAACACAAGCCTTATATGACACATGAGAAGAGATGGATCTTACTGATACTTTAGGACCTTCCACCCCAAAGCAGAAGAAAACACTTTCTTCTGAAGTAAACATTGAACGCTCTCCAGGAATAGACCACATCTTAGGCCACATATGAAACCTCAATAAATTCAAGAAAACTGAAATTTTATCAACCATCTTTTCTGACCACAATGCTCTGAGACTAGATATCAACTACAGGGGAAAAAAAAAGAAACGATTAAAAATACAAACATATGGAGATTAAACAAAACATACCTGAAAAAAAAAAAAAAAACAAGAGATTACCAAACAAATCAAAAGAGAGCCAAAAAAAAAATTTTTTTTTTCCTAGAAGCAACAGCACAAAACCTGTGGGATACCACAAAAGCAGTTCAAAGAGGGAAATTTATAGCAATACAATCCTATCTCAAGAATCAAGAAAAAAACATCAAAGAGGCAGCCTAATTCTACATTTAAAACAACTGTTAAAAGAAGAACAAAAATACCCTCAAATTAGCCAAAGAAGAGATACCTTAAAAATTAGAGCATAAATAAATGAAACATAAATGAAAGAAACAATAGAACAGATAAATAAAACAAAAAGTTGGTTCTACAAAAAGATGTTTAAAAACTGACAAACTGCTAGACAGACTCATCAAAAATAAAACGGGAGAAGAACGAGATCAGCAAAATCAGAAATGAAAAAGGAGAGACTACAGCAGACAATACAGTAATATAAAGGATTGTAAGAGACTATTATGAAAAACTGTATGGCAACAAACTGGACAACCTGGAAGAAACAGACAGTTTCTTAGAGAAGTTCAATATTCCAAGACTGAACCAGGAAGAAAAAGAAATTTTGAACAACCCAATGACAAGCTCAGAAATGGAATCTGTGATCAAACATCTACCCACGAATAAAAGCCCAGGACTAGATGGCTTCATGGCTGAATTCTACTAAACATTTAAGGAAGAGCTAATGCCTATCCTTCTAAAACTCTTTGAAAACATTGCAGAAGAGGGAACACTTTCATATAAGTACTGCACACTAACAGATTGCACCACTGGAGCTCCAAAGGAAGACTTCCAAACACATTCTAAGAGGCCACCATCACCCTGATACCAAAACCAGGCAAAGAAAACACACAAAAAAAGAAAATAATAGGCCAATAACACTGATTAACGTAGACGCTAAAATCTGCAACATAATTCCATCAAACATAATTCAACAACACATCAAAAAGCTCATGCATCATGATCAAGTAGTGTTTATCCAAGGAATGTAAGAATTCTTTAATATCACACGTCAATCAATGTGATACAACCTATCAACAAACTTAAAGACAAAAATCATATGATAATCTCAGATGCAGAAAAAAACTTTGACAAAATCCAACACCCATTTATGATAAAAGCTCTTCAGAAAAATGGACATAGAAGGAACCTAACTCAACATAGTGAAAGCCATGTAGGAAAAGCCCAGAACAAACATTATTTTCAAGGTAAAAAACTGAAAGCATTCCCTTTAAGATCAGGAAGAGAGTGGAGTGTCCACTTTCATCAATGTTATTCAACATAATCCTGGAAGTCCTAGCTACAGCAAGCAGAGAAGAAGAAGAGTTAAAAGAAATCCAGATTAGAAAAGAAGAAATAAAACTTCCTCTATTTGTAGACAACATTATACTATACATAGAAAACCCCAAAGACACTATTGGAAAACTGTTAGAGCTAATCAATGAATTCAAGAAAGTCACAGAACACGAAATTAATACACAGAAATCACTTGTATTCTTATATGCAATGAAAAATCAGAAAGAGAAATCAAGGATGTAATTGCACTCACCACTGCAGCCAAAAGAATAAAATATCCAGTAAAAAACCTACCAAAAGAGATGAATTGTGCACAAAAAATTATAAGACACTAACAAAAGAGATCAAAAACAACATAAACACATAGAGATATATTTCCTGTTCCTGGGTCAGAAGAGTCAATATTGTGAAAATGACCATACTGCCAAATATCTACACATTCAATGTGATCCATATCAAATAACCAATAACAATCTTCACAGAACTAGACCAAATAATAAAAAATAGCACATTTTATATGGAAACACAAAAGATATAGATAGCCAAAGCAATCCTGAGAAAAAAGAATGGAGCTGGAGGGATCAGTCTCCCCAACTTCAGACTATACTACAAAGCAACAGTCATCAAGACAGTATGGTGCTGGTTAAAAAAACAAACAAAAAAAATAAACAAAAAAAACATAAACGGAAATAAAGACCAATGGAACAAGACAGAGAACCCAGAGATAAACCCACACATATATGGATGCCTTATTTTTTGCAAAGTAGGCAAAAATATAAAATGGGACAAAGGCAGGCTCTTTAACAAATGCTGCTGGGAAAATTGGAAAGATACATGCATAAACATTAAGGTGGAGCATTCCCTAACACCATACACAAAGATAAACTCAAAATGGATTAAAGACCTAAATGTAAGAACAGAAACCATAAAAGTCTTAGAGAAGAATATAGGCAAATCACTCAATGACATAAATCAAAGCAAGATCTTTTGTGACCTGCCCTGTAGAATAATTGAACAAAAAACAAAAAAAAAAACCATGTGTGTCCTAACAGAACTTAAAAGCTTTGCACAACAAAAGAAAATATAAACAAGGTGAACAGGTACCCACAGAATGGGAGAAACTAATAGCCAATACAACAATTTTCAAAGAATTAATTTCCAAAATATATAAGCAACTCAGACAACTCAACACTGAAAAAGTGAACAACCCAATCCAAAAATGGGAAAAAGACTTAAAGAGACCTCTCTTCCAAAGACGACATTCAGATGGCAAAAAAAATATATATATATATATGTGTATATATATATATATATACACATATATATATATATATTCTCACCGTTGCTTAATATTAGAGAAATGCAAATCAAAACTACAGTGAGATATCACCTCATACCAGTGAGAATGGCCATTATCAAAAAATCTACAGACAGGGCTTCCCCTGGTGGTCCAGTGGGTAAGGACACCACCATGCCATGGAAGGGGCGCCGGTTCCATCCCTGGCCTGGGAATATCCCACGTGCCTAGGAGTGGCTGGACCGATGTGTCCAATTGCCGAGCTGCAGCTCTGTAGCGCATGCGCCCAGAGCCAGTGCTCTGCGACAACAGAGGCCACCGCGATGGGAGGTCCACATGGGCCAAAGAACAAAGATGAATGAAAATAAATAAATGAAAGACCAATAGAAGTGCCCCACCCGCCCACCCCCTCCCCACCCCTCCCCCCAAATAAATACATAAATAAATGAATCTTAAAAAAAAAATAACTATAGACAATAAATGCTGGAGAGGGTGTGGGAAAAAGCGAACACTCTTGCATTTTTGGTGGGAATGTAAGTTGATACAACCACTATGAAAAACATTATGGATATTATTCCTTAAAAAACTTAGAAGCACCAAATGACCCAGAAATCCCACTATTAGGATTATACCCTGATGAGATTAAAATTAAAAGACACACCTGTGCCATAATATTCATTGTAGCACTCTGTACTATAGCTAGAACATGGAAGCAAACTAGATGCCCATTTATGAATGAATAAATAAAGAAATTGTTGTATATAAATACAATGGAATGTTTTTCAACTGTAAAAAGAAATGGAGAAGAATCAGTTCTAATTAGGTGGATGAATCTAGAACCTATTATACGAAGTGAAGTAAGTCAAAAAGAAAAGGACAAATGCAGTATACTGACACATATATATGGAATCTAGTAAGATGGTACCAGTAAATACACATGCACAACAGCAGTGGAGAAGCAGACATAGAGAACAGACCTATGAACATTGTAGCGGAGGGAGAGTGAATGAGAGGTTTAGAAAGAGTAACATGGAAACCTGTATTATCATATGTAAAAGAGATAACCACTGTGAGTGCACTATGGAATTAAGGGATCTTGCCTGGGGGCTAGGCAACAACCAGGAGGGAAGGGATGGGAGGCAGTGGGAGGAGGGCTCAGCTGGGATGGGTCAAGGATATGCCTATGACGAATTTCCAATTATATAGAGCTGTAAACAACTAAACTCTTTACAAGCAAAATTAAAAAAAAAAAAAACAATAATAACAATTTGAAAAAAATTATCTGCAAAGAACACTGTGAATGGAAACCACAAGGTAGAATGCAATACCTAAGCATGTTTCTAAGAGTGGAACATGACTATTCCTACACTTGAGATAACAAAGGCAAAAAACTGCTAACAAATCATGGACAATAAAACAACTATGTAGAAGCCCTAAATAATAGATTGTTATTGTATTTTCAGTTAAGGAATATAATAGTTTGCACAGAAGCCAACAGAACAACAATAGAGGAAGTAAATACTGTGACTTCATTCTTTTCTTTCCCTTCAATCTCCTATCGAACAAACTCAACCTGAATCTGGAGCACAAATGATGCTATTCATGTAAGTCAGCCACTCAGGGCAAAGAACAGAGCAAAGACAAAAATTGGAAATAGTATGCCATTTAAAAACTTAGAAGCACCAAATGACCCAGAAATCCCACTATTAGGATTATACCCTGATGAGATTAAAATTAAAAGACACACCTGTGCCATAATATTCATTGTAGCACTCTGTACTATAGCTAGAACATGGAAGCAAACTAGATGCCCATTTATGAATGAATAAATAAAGAAATTGTTGTATATAAATACAATGGAATGTTTTTCAACTGTAAAAAGAAATGGAGAAGAATCAGTTCTAATTAGGTGGATGAATCTAGAACCTATTATACGAAGTGAAGTAAGTCAAAAAGAAAAGGACAAATGCAGTATACTGACACATATATATGGAATCTAGTAAGATGGTACCAGTAAATACACATGCACAACAGCAGTGGAGAAGCAGACATAGAGAACAGACCTATGAACATTGTAGCGGAGGGAGAGTGAATGAGAGGTTTAGAAAGAGTAACATGGAAACCTGTATTATCATATGTAAAAGAGATAACCACTGTGAGTGCACTATGGAATTAAGGGATCTTGCCTGGGGGCTAGGCAACAACCAGGAGGGAAGGGATGGGAGGCAGTGGGAGGAGGGCTCAGCTGGGATGGGTCAAGGATATGCCTATGACGAATTTCCAATTATATAGAGCTGTAAACAACTAAACTCTTTACAAGCAAAATTAAAAAAAAAAAACAATAATAACAATTTGAAAAAAATTATCTGCAAAGAACACTGTGAATGGAAACCACAAGGTAGAATGCAATACCTAAGCATGTTTCTAAGAGTGGAACATGACTATTCCTACACTTGAGATAACAAAGGCAAAAAACTGCTAACAAATCATGGACAATAAAACAACTATGTAGAAGCCCTAAATAATAGATTGTTATTGTATTTTCAGTTAAGGAATATAATAGTTTGCACAGAAGCCAACAGAACAACAATAGAGGAAGTAAATACTGTGACTTCATTCTTTTCTTTCCCTTCAATCTCCTATCGAACAAACTCAACCTGAATCTGGAGCACAAATGATGCTATTCATGTAAGTCAGCCACTCAGGGCAAAGAACAGAGCAAAGACAGTGGAAAATAGATATATAGGGGGAAAGGTAAGATACATAGTGCCCAGTTTCCAGCAAGGCAAAGCATTTCCATTGACATCCATGCGAATCAAGGACACAGATTCCACAGACAAATTTTGCTTTTCTCACGTTACAAATCTCTCAACCCTAGTTCATTACAATATCCACAGTGTGGACTCCAAGTGATACTGAAGATTGTGTTCAGTATTTCCCTATGTTTTATCAACATGGCTCTAGCAAGTTTTAAAGGAGGCTAACTTGGTTCCAATATCATATAGAACAGTGTATTCAAGTCTTTCAGAGCTATTATTACTCCCAGAAAGCTCACAATGCATCTCCTTTGCACCTCTCTCCCTACTAGTTTTCCTCTGGTACTACAATTCGGCTACTAGATAAACCCCAAGAAAATGGTGATTCATTTTGACTAAGACCAGACATACAGTGCCTAACATTCTGTTCTACTTCAGTAACTGCAGGTGATTTTCACATTCACCCAGACCCTTATTCTTACATGGCTTTGCTGAGACATATGTATTGCTGTGATTCACATATATCCTTCTGCCACTTTCAAAATACATTTCTCCCATGCCTCCGGGGACCCCTGGCTTGTCATTAGCAAAAAGCCCTGCATCTTTACCTAAGGATATGCAATTCAGTTCAGTCACTCAGTTGTGTCTGACTCTTTGTGACCCCATGGACTATGGCATGCCAGGTTCATTGTCCTTTAGCATCTTCAGGAGCTTGTTCAAACTCATGTCCTTTAGGATACTGCTATTATTTAAAAGACTGGCAAGAGACAAATCAGGCTTCTCATATTTCTAATGTACCTCAGATTCCAGAAGTAACAGTTTATATATATCTTTCTTCATCTTGACTTATGCTTCCAGACCCATATTCATTTTTAACCCTCGTGGTGTAAATGCCAGGAATTTTAGAAAGCTTTTAAAATGCTTTTTAGCAGCATTTATCACAAAATATTTCTCACAGATACTATAAGCCATCCTTATTGATTCATACTTATATTAACCTTTGTGTCACCCCCTGTTGAAGATTTCAGTATGAACCTCACTGACTTACTACTGCTGTTAGAAATGGGTAAGTCAGCACTCGGGGGGTGGAAAATAGATATATAGGGGGAAAGGTAAGATACATAGTGCCCAGTTTCCAGCAAGGCAAAGCATTTCCATTGACATCCATGCGAATCAAGGACACAGATTCCACAGACAAATTTTGCTTTTCTCACGTTACAAATCTCTCAACCCTAGTTCATTACAATATCCACAGTGTGGACTCCAAGTGATACTGAAGATTGTGTTCAGTTTTTCCCCTATGTTTTATCAACATGGCTCTAGCAAGTTTTAAAGGAGGCTAACTTGGTTCCAATATCATATAGAACAGTGTATTCAAGTCTTTCAGAGCTATTATTACTCCCAGAAAGCTCACAATGCATCTCCTTTGCACCTCTCTCCCTACTAGTTTTCCTCTGGTACTACAATTCGGCTACTAGATAAACCCCAAGAAAATGGTGATTCATTTTGACTAAGACCAGACATACAGTGCCTAACATTCTGTTCTACTTCAGTAACTGCAGGTGATTTTCACATTCACCCAGACCCTTATTCTTACATGGCTTTGCTGAGACATATGTATTGCTGTGATTCACATATATCCTTCTGCCACTTTCAAAATACATTTCTCCCATGCCTCCGGGGACCCCTGGCTTGTCATTAGCAAAAATCCCTGCATCTTTACCTAAGGATATGCAATTCAGTTCAGTCACTCAGTTGTGTCTGACTCTTTGTGACCCCATGGACTATGGCATGCCAGGTTCATTGTCCTTTAGCATCTTCAGGAGCTTGTTCAAACTCATGTCCTTTAGGATACTGCTATTATTTAAAAGACTGGCAAGAGACAAATCAGGCTTCTCATATTTCTAATGTACCTCAGATTCCAGAAGTAACAGTTTATATATATCTTTCTTCATCTTGACTTATGCTTCCAGACCCATATTCATTTTTAACCCTCGTGGTGTAAATGCCAGGAATTTTAGAAAGCTTTTAAAATGCTTTTTAGCAGCATTTATCACAAAATATTTCTCACAGATACTATAAGCCATCCTTATTGATTCATACTTATATTAACCTTTGTGTCACCCCCTGTTGAAGATTTCAGTATGAACCTCACTGTACTTGTGTCTTTACTACTGCTGTTATGATTTTTTTACCTTCCTAAACTCCCTTGGCTCCAATTATCTTTTTACTTTGTTATACCTCATCTTTCATAACTAATCACTACATATTAGTTATTTCCAAAATATAAATCATGCTAATTCAATGGAACATTTCATGTGAAGATAGGCACAATAAAGCATAGAACGATTTTTTTTTTTTTAATTTATCTTTTTAGGGGGTGGGGGGGGGAGGGAAGGGGACGAGCGGGCCACTTCTATTGGTCTTTCATTTCTCTATTTTTCATCCATCTTTGCTCTTTGGCTCCTGTGGGCCTCCCATTACGGTGACCTCTGTCATCACAGAGTGCCGGCTGTGGGCGCATGCACCCCAGAGCTCTGGTTCGGAATTGGACACATCACTCCAGCTGCTCCACGGCACGTGGGATCTTCCTAGGCCAGGGATCGAACTGGTGCCCCTTGCATTGCAAGGTGGTGTCCTTACCCACTGGACCACCAGGGAAGCCCTAGAAAGATTATTGACCTAACAGAAGCAGGAGCTATTAAGAAGAGGTGGAAAGTATACACAAAAGAACAATAAAAAAATCTTTATGAGCCAAATGACCACAATGAAGTGTTCATTCACCTATAACCAGACATTAGAGTGTGAAGTCAACTGGGCCCTAGGAAACACTACTACAAACAAAGCTAGTGGAAATAATGGAATTTCAGCTGAGGTATTTCAAATATTAAAAGTTTTTGCTGATAAAGTGCTACTAAAGTGCTACATTGAATATGTCAGAAAATTTGAAAAACTCAGCAGTGGCCTCAGCTGAAAAAAAAGGGTAACGTAGGCTTCTCATATTTCTAATGACTTCAAATCAGTTATAATCTTTCTTCATCTTGACTTATGCTTCCAGACCCATATTCATTTTTAACCCTCGTGGTGTAAATGCCAGGAATTTTAGAAAGCTTTTAAAATGCTTTTTAGCAGCATTTATCACAAAATATTTCTCACAGATACTATAAGCCATCCTTATTGATTCATACTTATATTAACCTTTGTGTCACCCCCTGTTGAAGATTTCAGTATGAACCTCACTGTACTTGTGTCTTTACTACTGCTGTTATGATTTTTTTACCTTCCTAAACTCCCTTGGCTCCAATTATCTTTTTACTTTGTTATACCTCATCTTTCATAACTAATCACTACATATTAGTTATTTCCAAAATATAAATCATGCTAATTCAATGGAACATTTCATGTGAAGATAGGCACAATAAAGCATAGAACGATTTTTTTTTTTTTAATTTATCTTTTTAGGGGGTGGGGTGGGGAGGGAAGGGGACGAGCGGGCCACTTCTATTGGTCTTTCATTTCTCTATTTTTCATCCATCTTTGCTCTTTGGCTCCTGTGGGCCTCCCATTACGGTGACCTCTGTCATCACAGAGTGCCGGCTGTGGGCGCATGCACCCCAGAGCTCTGGTTCGGTAATTGGACACATCACTCCAGCTGCTCCACGGCACGTGGGATCTTCCTAGGCCAGGGATCGAACTGGTGCCCCTTGCATTGCAAGGTGGTGTCCTTACCCACTGGACCACCAGGGAAGCCCTAGAAAGATTATTGACCTAACAGAAGCAGGAGCTATTAAGAAGAGGTGGAAAGTATACACAAAAGAACAATAAAAAAATCTTTATGAGCCAAATGACCACAATGAAGTGTTCATTCACCTATAACCAGACATTAGAGTGTGAAGTCAACTGGGCCCTAGGAAACACTACTACAAACAAAGCTAGTGGAAATAATGGAATTTCAGCTGAGGTATTTCAAATATTAAAAGTTTTTGCTGATAAAGTGCTACTAAAGTGCTACATTGAATATGTCAGAAAATTTGAAAAACTCAGCAGTGGCCTCAGGACTGGAAAAGACGAGCATTCATTCCAATACCAAAGAAGGGTAACGTCAAAAACATTCAAACCACCACACCATTACACTCATTTCACACACTTGCAAAGTAATGCTCTAAATCCTCCAAGCTAGGCTTCAGGAGTATGTGAGGCAAGAATTTCCAGATGTACAAGCTGGCCTTAGGAAAAGGCAGAGGAACCAGATATCAAATTGCCAGCATCCATTGGGTCCTAGAAAGAGCAAGGGAATTCCAGAAAAATATCTGCTCCTGCTTCATTGATTATGATAAAGCGTTTGACTGTAAATCACAACAAACCGTGGGAAATTCTTAAAGAGATGGGAATTCCATAGCACCTTATGCAGGATAAGAAGCAACAGTTAGAATTGGACATGGAACAAAGGACTGGTTCAAAATTGGGAAAGGACTATATCAAGGCTGTATATTGTCACCCTACTTATTTAATTTGGATGCAGAGTACATCCCTTGAAATGCCAGTCTGGATGAAACACAAGTTGGAGTCAAGGTTGCCAGGAAAAATATCAACAACCTCAAGTAAACAGATGACACCACACTTATAGCAGAAAGGGAAGAGGAACTAAAGAGACTCTTGATGAAGGTGAAAGAGGAGAGCAAAATAGCTGGCCTAAAACTCAGCATTCAATAAATGAAGATCATGCCATCCAGTCACATCACTTCTTGGCAAATAGATGGGCGAACAGTGGAAAAAGTGACAGTTTATTTTCTTGGGCTTCAAAATCACTGCAGATGGTGACTGTAGCCATGAAATTAAAATATGCTTGCTCCTTGGAAGAAAAGCTATGACAAACTTAGACATTGCATTCAAAATTAAGAGAAGTTTGCCAATCTGTGGTTTTCCAAGTAGCCATGTATGGATGTGACAGTTGGACCATAAAGAAGGCTGAGCACCAAAGAATTTATGTCTTTGAACTGTGGTGTTGAGAAGACTCCTGAGAGTCCCTTGGACTGCAAGGAGATCAAACTGATTCTAAAGGAAATCAATTCTGAATATTCATTGGAATGAGTGATACTGACATTGAAGCTCCACTACTTTGGCCACCTGTTGCAAAGAGACGGGGTTCATTGGCAAAGAGCCTGATGTTGGGAAAAATAGAAGGTAAAAGGAGACAGGGACCATAGAGTATGAGATGGTTGGATGGCATCTTTGAGTCAATGGACAGGAGATTGAACAAGGTCCAGGAGATGTCGAAGGACAGGGAAGCCTGGCATGCTTTAGTCTATGGGGTTGTAATTAGTTTGACATGACTGAGCAACTGAACTGAACTGAATTCCAAGCGTATTGCTCCTCAACTAAGCCTTTCTGTATATCCAGGTCATCTTCTCTAATAGCTAAATTCCTGAAGTTTTTCAATATCACTAGAATATTTAATCAATTTATCTGCTATATGAGTTCCCTTCTATTTGGCATCCTTCGTCTTATCACTATAATACAACTTTACACACTCTTTCAACTATCTTGCCCCTCTATTCTCACTTTGCTGTTGTGCAAAATAAGCTTTATCTTGATTGAATGTTAAGTCTCTATAGTCACAATGTGCTTATATCCAAACATCTAAATATGCATAGAATAGAATATACATCATGCTGATAAATATCACTTTAGATTTATGACTATGATTCTCAAGTGAATTCCCAACCCGGCCCAGTAATCCTACCATGTTACTTTAGTGAAATTACTTTCTCACTGTTACTTCACAGTTCTACTCTTCCTTCAGTCTCAAACACTTTCTCTTCCTGAGCATCAGCTTATGCCTTTGGACCTTTGTAAATAAAATATTGGAATGACAGTAAAATAATCTGATAACTTTTTACTCCTAAATCAATATTCAACCTACCTCTGCACTTTATCTGCCTTCTATCTTTAACTTCTGACGTGTTTCTGCAACTACTTAAGTCCAACTCCTTCTGTATATTGAATCCAATTTCTTTATGCCAACTCAAAAGCATATTTTTCCATAATCATCTCCCTTATTCTTTAGTTTTCTTTTTAATGGACTTCAAAGAAAATAAATACCTTCTGTGGATTCTGACATCTAATTATTGCTCCTCTTCTCTACTAATTTTAGTAAGAGAATAATACCTCAGGAGTTGCCTAGATTGACTGTCTTCATTTCCTTATTTCTCTTTTCTTCTTTAATCCATACTAACCAGTCTTCCATATCACTGCACTTAAATTTTTCCCCTCTCCTAGAGAGAGCAGTACTTACTACATTGATAGACTCAGTGATACTTTCATAATTTTCATCATACACAACCTCAGTGGCATCTGATCTTTCTTGAATTGGTTTCATCACTTACCTTCTGGGGCAACCAATCTCTCAGGTTTCCTCTTACTACAGAGTTATTCCTTCTCAGGATTTTCTTCCTTGGCCCTTTGAAGTTGTACTCCCTTGAGAATTCATCCTCAGACTCTCCTTCTATTGATTGAAATTTAGTCTTTAGATTATTTCATCTATCCCTGTGGCTTTAAACACCATATATTCACTGGTGATTCTTAGGTGTGTACCATACCGAAGGGAATCTCTAGCTTATATTTCCAAAATAAGACTGTTGATTCCTTCCTTTCTCATCCCCTAAAATGCTCTCCACCAACCTACTCCATCTTCAAAAACATGGCCCCCACTCATCTAGTAGTCCACGCCAACTTGTTCTCTTCTCCTAAAACCCACATTTAAACCATTAGCAAGCTTAGTTCTACCTTATTATTTATTTATTTATTTTAATAGAAATGATTATTTACTGACACTTATAAGGCCTTCAGGGCTTTTCTGGTGGCTTAGTTGATAAATAATTCACCTTCAAAACAGAAGGTGTGGGTATGATCCCTAGGTCTGGAAGTTACCCTGGAGAAGGGCATGGCAACCCACTCCAGCATTTGTACCTGGAGAATTCCATGAACCAAGGAGCCTGGTGGGAACTTCAGACAATATATATGACCTTCAAGTAGTAAAATGTCCCATCATCCCTCAACTGAGTTATTGAAGTTGATACTTTACTGTTATTTATTATTTTTTTTACTTTACTCATCATTCTTTATATTCTACTCTCTACCCTGTAGCTAAATATTCTTCTTAAAACATCTATCAGATCTTTTTGTTTTCCTACTCAAGCTCTTGATGTATTTCCGATTACATCTGTGGCTAAATGTCCTACAATAACAGTCAACTTTACCTTTAAACTCTCTCCCCAAGCTCTTTGTGGTCTTTGTATTTTTATTTTTTCTTTCTTCTCTATGCCTGTGAATTCCATGATCTTCCCTGTCTCACAGGCTTTAACTTGGTTAACTATTTCCTTTTGTGGGAATATTCTTTCTCAGTTATTCACTTAACATGTTTTCTCCCCATATTCAGAATACTGCTCCAATATTCTTCTTGACAGGGAACTTGTTAAACCATCTCAGTAAATCTTCCCAGTTAGTAAACATTAATACCGAGGGTTTTTACTTCTTGTTGTTGTTGGGATACTTTTGACCTAAAGGAACAATGGAATTCAGTTCTAACTATTCAGAAAAGGTATGATAAATCACATAAATAACGAGGATATGACATTGAATTAGGATAATGTCTTATTCTGAGTTGAAATCAATTTCATGTCTAATTGTCATACTTCACAACACCACATGAAAGGAATGCATTACAATTATCTATATAATCATGTTAAGCATAATAATTACAAAAATAAAAAATATACCATAAATTTTGTGGAGTCAAACATTTATATGAGGTAAAACATGATAACCACTGCTTCAATAGTTGTGACATTTAAGCTATGTGTCCATTGATTTGAATTTGTTTATTACAAGCATGAGCCAGACTTCAAAGAATATTTCCCCATGGTTCTTGGCTTTGCTTTGGAAGGTAATCAAAGTACTGAAGCATTTATGAATGAATTTGAAGTATCAAACATTAATCATTGTCAGAATCTTATCAACTAGGAAACTAATTCCCCCAGAACATGTTTTTGTTGAAATACTATTAGAATTGAGTCCTATATCAAAATAGCAGACAAGAAAAATGCACCCACTTTTGAAAGTGCAGGAACAAAGCAATGTATCTTACTCTGCAACTGTACTAAACATTGATTCAGCTGCTGGATGCAAGGTTCACTTAATCTGGGGATGCTTACTATAAAAATAGACCATTATGGGGCTTCCCTGGTGATCCAGAGGTAAAGCGTCTGCCTTGCAGTGCAAGGAGCACCGGTTTGATCCCTGACCGGGAGATCCCACGTGCTGCAGAGCAGCTGGACCAGTGTGTCCACTTGCGAGCCAGCACTCTGGAGCGCAGTGCCCAGAGACAGTGTTCTGCAATGAGAGGCCACTGCAATTGGAGGCCCACACAGGCCAAAGAATAAAGATGAATGAAAATAATAGACCCTTTCCTTCCCCCCAAGCTCTTTGTGGTCTTTGTATTTTTATTTTTTCTTTCTTCTCTATGCCTGTGAATTCCATGATCTTCCCTGTCTCACAGGCTTTAACTTGGTTAACTATTTCCTTTTGTGGGAATATTCTTTCTCAGTTATTCACTTAACATGTTTTCTCCCCATATTCAGAATACTGCTCCAATATTCTTCTTGACATGGAACTTGTTAAACCATCTCAGTAAATCTTCCCAGTTAGTAAACATTAATACCGAGGGTTTTTACTTCTTGTTGTTGTTGGGATACTTTTGACCTAAAGGAACAATGGAATTCAGTTCTAACTATTCAGAAAAGGTATGATAAATCACATAAATAACGAGGATATGACATTGAATTAGGATAATGTCTTATTCTGAGTTGAAATCAATTTCATGTCTAATTGTCATACTTCACAACACCACATGAAAGGAATGCATTACAATTATCTATATAATCATGTTAAGCATAATAATTACAAAAATAAAAAATATACCATAAATTTTGTGG
Organism: Tragulus kanchil; assembly: GCA_022376925.1. NCBI lineage: Eukaryota > Metazoa > Chordata > Mammalia > Artiodactyla > Tragulidae > Tragulus > Tragulus kanchil. The sequence goes on along the minus strand of JAIOJX010000027.1, from coordinate 51,914,537 downwards.
AGTCAAACATTTATATGAGGTAAAACATGATAACCACTGCTTCAATAGTTGTGACATTTAAGCTATGTGTCCATTGATTTGAATTTGTTTATTACAAGCATGAGCCAGACTTCAAAGAATATTTCCCCATGGTTCTTGGCTTTGCTTTGGAAGGTAATCAAAGTACTGAAGCATTTATGAATGAATTTGAAGTATCAAACATTAATCATTGTCAGAATCTTATCAACTAGGAAACTAATTCCCCCAGAACATGTTTTTGTTGAAATACTATTAGAATTGAGTCCTATATCAAAATAGCAGACAAGAAAAATGCACCCACTTTTGAAAGTGCAGGAACAAAGCAATGTATCTTACTCTGCAACTGTACTAAACATTGATTCAGCTGCTGGATGCAAGGTTCACTTAATCTGGGGATGCTTACTATAAAAATAGACCATTATGGGGCTTCCCTGGTGATCCAGAGGTAAAGAGTCTGCCTTGCAGTGCAAGGAGCACCGGTTTGATCCCTGACCCGGGAAGATCCCACGTGCTGCAGAGCAGCTGGACCAGTGTGTCCACTTGCGAGCCAGCACTCTGGAGCGCACGTGCCCAGAGACAGTGTTCTGCAATGAGAGAGGCCACTGCAATTGGAGGCCCACACAGGCCAAAGAATAAAGATGAATGAAAATAATAGACTATTACATCTTTAGCTTTTCTTCCAAAACAAATAAACAGAGCATTTTTTTTTTCACTGTTGCGTGTCTCATTATTAGATCAGTAACATTTTCAAAAACATTTCTTGGTAAAGATGACATCAAAGCAATCCATATATAGCCACAAAACTGTCCAGTTTTCCAGTTTTAATATATGAAGAACAGTAGTGAAAGTTTATCAGGAGTATATTTGTCCCCTATTTTGAGGCCAGTCTTCTCACTTCATGACTTTATGTAGTTATAGTTACTATAGTATACATTAAAATGCTTATTTAAGGAAGAAATAAAAGTGTATACACACCATATCAGATTTTTATGAATAGAAAACAAGAAAAGTAGGTTTTGGAAAGACAACCGCACATAAGTCCAGGCTAAGAGAAGGAACAATAGTCTAGCAAGTAAGAATGCATATTTAAATTTGTATATACCTGTAGAAGAAAATAACAATCCACTCTAGTATTCTTGCCTGAAAAATCCTATTCACAGAGGAGTGTGGTAGGATACAAACCATGAGGTTGCAAAGAGTAGGACATGACTGAACAACTAACACTTTTATGCAACTAACTTCACTTCACTTCACTTTCACTTCACTTTCATACACAGAAGAAGGTATATACTAAAATCCGAATCCTATTTTCTCAATAATATTTTACATCAGTATCAGCATGATTAATATTTGAATTGTCTTCAGTCTTTTAAAGCACTTTGTAAAGAACACTTACCTATTTAACTGACTTCCATTTTTCATTCATCTGTTTGTTTGTTTTGTTTTCTTTCATCTTATGATTTAGAAGTCAGTCAACAGAAATAACTGGCAATGTATCTTACTCTGCAACTGTACTAAACATTGATTCAGCTGCTGGATGCAAGGTTCACTTAATCTGGGGATGCTTACTATAAAAATAGACCATTATGGGGCTTCCCTGGTGATCCAGAGGTAAAGAGTCTGCCTTGCAGTGCAAGGAGCACCGGTTTGATCCCTGACCCGGGAAGATCCCACGTGCTGCAGAGCAGCTGGACCAGTGTGTCCACTTGCGAGCCAGCACTCTGGAGCGCACGTGCCCAGAGACAGTGTTCTGCAATGAGAGAGGCCACTGCAATTGGAGGCCCACACAGGCCAAAGAATAAAGATGAATGAAAATAATAGACTATTACATCTTTAGCTTTTCTTCCAAAACAAATAAACAGAGCATTTTTTTTTCACTGTTGCGTGTCTCATTATTAGATCAGTAACATTTTCAAAAACATTTCTTGGTAAAGATGACATCAAAGCAATCCATATATAGCCACAAAACTGTCCAGTTTTCCAGTTTTAATATATGAAGAACAGTAGTGAAAGTTTATCAGGAGTATATTTGTCCCCTATTTTGAGGCCAGTCTTCTCACTTCATGACTTTATGTAGTTATAGTTACTATAGTATACATTAAAATGCTTATTTAAGGAAGAAATAAAAGTGTATACACACCATATCAGATTTTTATGAATAGAAAACAAGAAAAGTAGGTTTTGGAAAGACAACCGCACATAAGTCCAGGCTAAGAGAAGGAACAATAGTCTAGCAAGTAAGAATGCATATTTAAATTTGTATATACCTGTAGAAGAAAATAACAATCCACTCTAGTATTCTTGCCTGAAAAATCCTATTCACAGAGGAGTGTGGTAGGATACAAACCATGAGGTTGCAAAGAGTAGGACATGACTGAACAACTAACACTTTTATGCAACTAACTTCACTTCACTTCACTTTCACTTCACTTTCATACACAGAAGAAGGTATATACTAAAATCCGAATCCTATTTTCTCAATAATATTTTACATCAGTATCAGCATGATTAATATTTGAATTGTCTTCAGTCTTTTAAAGCACTTTGTAAAGAACACTTACCTATTTAACTGACTTCCATTTTTCATTCATCTGTTTGTTTGTTTTGTTTTTCTTTCATCTTATGATTTAGAAGTCAGTCAACAGAAATAACTGGCAAAACAAAATCTAAGTATAAAAGTAAATGTTGGGCTTCCCCTGGTGGTCCAGTGGGTAAGGACAACACCTTGCAGTGCAAGGGGCACTGGTTCGATCCCTGGCCTGGGAAGATCCCACAGGCCGCAGAGCGGCTGGACTGATGTGTCCAATTACCGAGCCGGAGCTCTGGAGCGCATGCACCCAGAGCCAGTGCTCTGCAACAACAGACGCCAACACGATGGGAGGCCCACATGAGCCAAGGAACAAAGACGGATGAAAATAGGGAAATGAAAGACCAACAGAAGTGGCCCGCCTGCTCCCCTCCCTCCCCAACTCAACCCCCGCCCAAAAATAAATAATAAAATAAATAAATCTAATAAAAAACAAAAGTAAATGTTGGGCTTCCACTGGTGGTCCAGTGGGTAAGGACACCGCCTTGCAGTGCAAGGGGCGCCGGTTCGAGCACTGGCCTGGGAAGATCCCACGTGCCGCGGAGCGGCTGGACTGATGTGTCCAATCACTGAGCCACAGATCTGGAGCGCATGCACCCAGAGCCGGTGCTCTGCAACGACAGATGCCACCGCGATGGGAGGCTCACAGGAACCAAAGAACGAAGACGAATGAAAATAAAGAAATGAAAGACCAATAGAAGTGGCCCACCCACTCCCCTCCCTCCCCAACCTGACCCCCGCCCAAAGTAAATAAATAAATAAATCTTTATAAAAAATAAAAGTAAATGTTTGTATTGAGAATTCATATTTTTAAAATAATTTTTAAGATCTATAAAAGACAAAACAAGATTAAGATAAAATATTAGTTGGAAATTCAAGAAGTATGTTTACGAATAATAGAATTTCACACACAGTGAACATAGCAATAATGAGAGTGGTTTGAAATGATATTGCAGAATTTTCTACTTTCACATAAGGAAGGAGAAATGTAAAAATGCCTGTTTGATTTTCCTCATAGTTTCACAAAGAAAAACTGACACTATACATGTGTAAGTTATACAATTTTCATTTATAGGGAGATGGGGTAGGACAGAGGAAAGTGACGTGGGTTGGAACAGAACTTCTCAAAGTGCAGGGTTCATAGTATTTTCATATTTAGATGACGTGAATATTTCAAATTAAACTCAAAATAATCCCACAAAAAACAACTTGCATTTTTAAATGGAAACAGGTTTTTTGTTACTGAGGAAGTTCAAAATTAGAAGATATCATGGCACATAAGTGTTCAGTTTCTTTGCTTCATAGTCAAGAGAGCAATATGTAAAAGAGTGAAAAGAAAAGAGGAGAAACTGGTGTTTTGGGGACAAATATTACTGAGCTGGTGGGAATAAGACTAAAAATTTCTATTGACTCTATGAGAGTTTGCAGTGGGTAACTAATGAATAGTTGCACACAGATAATATCATGAATAAAGGGGTCTAAATGATGAAAACTGTTCTTTTTTTTTCAAACGAAAGTTTTAAAGTTTGGAAATTATGTATCCATTTAAAAATCAGAAGTAAAAGTTTACCTTTCACACAAGGGAAAATGCCCTTAAACATGTACATAAAATTGTGCATATCAATTAGGATTTAACACTGAAGCCTACAGATCTCAGAGGATAAGGCTGTATACATATACAGATAAAAGTAAACACTCTAAGTCAAAGAGCCACCCCACTTAGTTGCTCAGTCATGTCTATCCATGCTTCTCTGTCCGTATGATTTTTCAGGCAAGAGTACTGGAGTGGATTGCCATTGTTTTCTTCAGGGGACCTTCTGACCCAGGGAATCCAAGTTTGTTGCATTGCAGGTGAATCCTTTACTATCAGAGACCAGCCAGACTTGTATCCATTCTCATTTTTAAGATCTATAAAAGACAAAACAAGATTAAGATAAAATATTAGTTGGAAATTCAAGAAGTATGTTTACGAATAATAGAATTTCACACACAGTGAACATAGCAATAATGAGAGTGGTTTGAAATGATATTGCAGAATTTTCTACTTTCACATAAGGAAGGAGAAATGTAAAAATGCCTGTTTGATTTTCCTCATAGTTTCACAAAGAAAAACTGACACTATACATGTGTAAGTTATACAATTTTCATTTATAGGGAGATGGGGTAGGACAGAGGAAAGTGACGTGGGTTGGAACAGAACTTCTCAAAGTGCAGGGTTCATAGTATTTTCATATTTAGATGACGTGAATATTTCAAATTAAACTCAAAATAATCCCACAAAAAACAACTTGCATTTTTAAATGGAAACAGGTTTTTTGTTACTGAGGAAGTTCAAAATTAGAAGATATCATGGCACATAAGTGTTCAGTTTCTTTGCTTCATAGTCAAGAGAGCAATATGTAAAAGAGTGAAAAGAAAAGAGGAGAAACTGGTGTTTTGGGGACAAATATTACTGAGCTGGTGGGAATAAGACTAAAAATTTCTATTGACTCTATGAGAGTTTGCAGTGGGTAACTAATGAATAGTTGCACACAGATAATATCATGAATAAAGGGGTCTAAATGATGAAAACTGTTCTTTTTTTCAAACGAAAGTTTTAAAGTTTGGAAATTATGTATCCATTTAAAAATCAGAAGTAAAAGTTTACCTTTCACACAAGGGAAAATGCCCTTAAACATGTACATAAAATTGTGCATATCAATTAGGATTTAACACTGAAGCCTACAGATCTCAGAGGATAAGGCTGTATACATATACAGATAAAAGTAAACACTCTAAGTCAAAGAGCCACCCCACTTAGTTGCTCAGTCATGTCTATCCATGCTTCTCTGTCCGTATGATTTTTCAGGCAAGAGTACTGGAGTGGATTGCCATTGTTTTCTTCAGGGGACCTTCTGACCCAGGGAATCCAAGTTTGTTGCATTGCAGGTGAATCCTTTACTATCAGAGCCACCAGGGAAACCCTCAGAACTTGTATCCATTCTCATCTTTGTCACTGATGGTTAAGTGGCTTTGGAAAAATTGCCTAATTTCTGTGAGCCTCAATCTTCTCCTCTTCAAAATGGAGTTGGTTATCTCTGTTACTACTAAAGAAGGAAACGTTCAACAAAGAGAGACTATTATAATTGTTATTACTATATGATGACTGTTAAAAACGATACATAACTGAATAAAAAACAGTGAGATCACATCAAAGTAGCTGCCATGTCCTATTTAAACAATTTGATAACAAACCAAGATTTCTTTTCATACTCAGATGTTGAGTTCTCTGTCATAGAATGTCTTTTTGTTTTCTCACCATGATGCCTTTCTTCTCAAATTAATTTTGGGGAAACTACATAGCATCCTCATTGGTGTTAGGCCTGACTTCACTTATGTCAGAGATTGGAAACAGTAGCATCCATTAAATCAAGAAAGACATTTCATGTGCTGGTGCTTTGTTTCTATTGGAGTCTTATGGAGCATAAGTATGTTGATGATCATCCTTCGTGGCTCAGTGGAAAAAAAAAAAAAAAACCTGCCAGTAATGCAGCAAGTGCTAGAGACAAGGGTTCAGTCCCTGGTTGGAAAAGACACCCTAGAGGAAGAAGTGGCAATCCACTCTAGTGTCTCTGCCTAGAGAAACCATAGATAGAGGAGTCTGGCAGTTTACCAGTCCTTGGAATCACAAAGAGTTGAACACGACTGAGCAACCAAGTGGGATGGCTCTTTGACTTAGAGTATTTACTTTTATCTATTAATATATGAAGATTTGTCCTCTGAGATATATGGGCTTCAGCATGGACTTCACAAAGAGTCAGACAGAAACTCTTACAAGAGTTTTCCACAGTTTGTTATGATACACACAGTCAAAGGCTTTCTCATAGTCAGTGGAACCAAGGTGGGTGTTTTCTGCAATTCTCTTACTTTCTTTATGATCCATAGAGGATGAAATGGTTGGATGGCATCATCAAACCAATGAACATGAGTTTTTCAGGCAAGAGTACTGGAGTGGATTGCCATTGTTTTCTTCAGGGGACCTTCTGACCCAGGGAATCCAAGTTTGTTGCATTGCAGGTGAATCCTTTACTATCAGAGCCACCAGGGAAACCCTCAGAACTTGTATCCATTCTCATCTTTGTCACTGATGGTTAAGTGGCTTTGGAAAAATTGCCTAATTTCTGTGAGCCTCAATCTTCTCCTCTTCAAAATGGAGTTGGTTATCTCTGTTACTACTAAAGAAGGAAACGTTCAACAAAGAGAGACTATTATAATTGTTATTACTATATGATGACTGTTAAAAACGATACATAACTGAATAAAAAACAGTGAGATCACATCAAAGTAGCTGCCATGTCCTATTTAAACAATTTGATAACAAACCAAGATTTCTTTTCATACTCAGATGTTGAGTTCTCTGTCATAGAATGTCTTTTTGTTTTCTCACCATGATGCCTTTCTTCTCAAATTAATTTTGGGGAAACTACATAGCATCCTCATTGGTGTTAGGCCTGACTTCACTTATGTCAGAGATTGGAAACAGTAGCATCCATTAAATCAAGAAAGACATTTCATGTGCTGGTGCTTTGTTTCTATTGGAGTCTTATGGAGCATAAGTATGTTGATGATCATCCTTCGTGGCTCAGTGGAAAGAAAAAAACCTGCCAGTAATGCAGCAAGTGCTAGAGACAAGGGTTCAGTCCCTGGTTGGAAAAGACACCCTAGAGGAAGAAGTGGCAATCCACTCTAGTGTCTCTGCCTAGAGAAACCATAGATAGAGGAGTCTGGCAGTTTACCAGTCCTTGGAATCACAAAGAGTTGAACACGACTGAGCAACCAAGTGGGATGGCTCTTTGACTTAGAGTATTTACTTTTATCTATTAATATATGAAGATTTGTCCTCTGAGATATATGGGCTTCAGCATGGACTTCACAAAGAGTCAGACAGAAACTCTTACAAGAGTTTTCCACAGTTTGTTATGATACACACAGTCAAAGGCTTTCTCATAGTCAGTGGAACCAAGGTGGGTGTTTTTCTGCAATTCTCTTACTTTCTTTATGATCCATAGAGGATGAAATGGTTGGATGGCATCATCAAACCAATGAACATGAGTTTTATCAAACTCCAAGAGGTGATGAAGAGCAGGGAAGTCCAACATTGTGCACCCTACGGGGTCACAAAGAATTGGACATGACTGAGAGACTGAACTATGCTGAACTTCCTATGAGGAGCTTATTATCTGAGCTACAGTCAGGTCCAGGTTTTGTTTTTGTTGATTGCATGCAGCTTCTCCATCTTCCACTACAAAAAAATGTAATCCATCTGATTTTGGTATTGACTAGTATTGACTGTTTGGTGATACCCGTGCAAAAAATTTATTTATTCATTTATTTATTTTTATATTCTTGAAAAAGAGTGTTTGCTATGACCAGTGTGTTCTCTTGTCAGAATTCTGTTAGCCTTTTCCTTGTTCTTGTTCCTTCCCTTTTTTTTTTTTTTTTTACTTTTTGGCCTCTTTTATTGGTTTCTTATTCATTTTCATCCAACTTTATTCTTTGACCTGTGTGGGCCTATCATTGCAGTGGCCTCTCCTGTTGCAGAGCACTGGCTCTAGGCACATGCACTCTAGAGTGCTGGTTCATAATTGGACACACCAGTCCAGCCGCTTTGTTCCATGTGGAATCTTCCAGGGCAAGGAATCAAACCAATGCCCCTTGTACTGCAAGGCAGACTCTTCACCCACTGGACTACCAGGTGAGACCTCCTTGATTCATTTTATACTCCAAGGCCAAACTTGCCTGCTACTCTGGTTATCTCTTGATGTTCTAATTTTCATTCCAATACCCTATGATGAATAGGCCATAAGTTTTGGTGTTAGTTCTAGGATGTCTTGTAGGTCTTCATAGAAATCAACTTCAGCTTCCTCAGCATCACTGGTTGAGGCATAGCATCAATTACTGTGATGTTCAATGGTTTGCCTTGGAAATAAATGAACCAAGATCATTCTGTTGTTTTTGAGACTTCATCCAAGTACTGCACTTCAAACTCTTTAATTGACTATGAGGGCTACTCCATTTTTTCTAAGAAATTCTTTCCCACAGTAGTATATATAATGGTCATCTGAATTGAATTCACCCATTCCATTCCATTTTAGTTCACTGATTCCTATGATTTTGATGTTTGCTCTTGCCATCTCCTGTTTGGCCACATGCAATTTACCTTTATTCATAGACCTAACATTCCAGGTTCCTAGGCAATACTGTTCTTTATGGTGCTAGATTTCACTTCCATCACCAGACAAATCCACAACAGAGCATCATTTTCTGTTTGTTTCTGTTTTGGCCTAGCTGCTTAATTCTTACTGGAGCTATTAGTAGCTGTCCCCCTCTCTTCCAAATAAGTATATTGGACAGCTTCCTACTTGGGGGGCTCATCTTCCATTTTCATATATTTTTTGCCTTTTTATACAGTTCATGGGATTCTCACAGCAAGTAGAGTGGAATGGTTTTCTGTTCCTTCCTCCAGTGGATCACGACTTATCAGACACATTTTCCTCATTAATTTGTTGAAGCCCTCATTCTTTATGCTTCTTGAACCTCTAATGACCATAAAAAACATCAGTATCATATCAATAATCTGCTAGTGTACATTTAAAGTGCTCACTTCATTGCTGTTGGATATAATAATTAGGAGGAAGGAGCCTATGATATGAATATTCAGATAATATGAACCTTTCAAATCTATTCATCATCCATTGTCTCATTTCTAAGAATGGCTTTTTAAGTATCAGTTCACTCTTTTAAAAACTAAGTAGCCTTCAACAGAGGAATGGATAAAAGGTATTATACACACACACACACACACACACACACACACACACACAATGGAATACTACTCAGCCATTTAGAAAATGAAATAATGTCAATTCTGGCAACATGGATGAACCAAGAGATTGTCATACTTAGGTAAATCAAAAAGAAAAATATCATATGGCATCCCTTATATGTGGAATCTAAAAAGAAATGATACAAATGAAAATAAGTACAAAACAGACAGAGATCCACAGACTTAGAGAATGAGCTTATGGTTGCAGAAGGAAGAATGAGGGAGAGGGACAGTCAAGGAGTTTGAAATGGACCTCCACACACTGCTCTATTTAAAAGGGAGAACCAGAAGAGGGGGGAGCCAAGATGGCAGAGGAATGATGGGATGATTTCACCAGCTCCCCAATAGAATCACCAGAACTAACCAAGAAATGAACACCACCAGCAAACCAGCAGCTAGATGACAAAAGAACTCAGGTCTATGAGGGTCAGAGAGTGAAGAGCCAGAACTTTTCTGCTGCTCCTGTTCTGAGAGCTCTGTACCCCAACCCCCACATGAGATTGGGTGAAAAGAGCGCTGGGAAGGGTGGCAGGAGAGAGCCTGGGCAGTACACCAGGAGGACAGAAGGCAGAACTCAGTGCAAAAATCCCACCAGGTCGCCAGGTGCAGGGTGAGTTGAGACACTGCTAGCAGGGGCCTGTGGAACTTAACTGGGAAAACCCCAGCGGGTTGCTGCCCAGGGACCTGGCTCAAACCGGATGGGGAAGCTCGCACCCACGTTTGGGGCTTGGTCCCCTATTCCGCAGTACGTGTGCACCCGCAGCCTGAAGACTCCGTGTAACCCCAGAGCTGCAGCAGCGAAGTCACTGTCCCACAGGCAGCAGAGAGCTGTGGCAGAGGAAACTGGGAGAAGAGCAGGGATTGGAGGCTACCAGTCAGTGCTCAGTGGAACCAGAGAGACCCCTCCTGCACGGGACCTCATGCGCGTGGCCTCTGCGCGATGGACTGGGAACAGCCCGCCACCCAGGCCAGCACCTGAGTTCATGGCAAAGTCTTTGTTTTCCTGAAAAGAAAAACAGAAACATAGCAACCGGCTTTGCAAGGGAAAGACTATGTTATCAAGACAACATCATCAAAAACAAACTGGTGGAAGGTCCACAGGCAGTTGAGAAGATAAAAACCAGTGACATTATTTATCTTATTTGTGTGTGTGTGTGTGTGTGTGTCTGTTATTTTGGATTGTTTTGTTTATTCATGTGTTTGTTTTTCTTTTTTTTTTTGGTCTCTTCCTCTTACCTTAATTTTTAATTTTTTTCTTTTAATTTTTTGAAACATGTAATTTTCTTTCCTAGTTGTCACTGCTTCCTCCCTTTATGTTCTAAATGTAAAGTCTTTTCCTATCTACTACTATCATCTACATGAATATTTCCTATTTTCCTGTTTCTACTATTCTCTTCCAGCTGTACCAAACTCTATAACACACTGCTCTTTGCTACCTAATCTACAAAAACCTTGCAACACGAATGTATTCCTTCTCATTACCCATACACTCTCCTCCTCCTCACCCCCGACACATGTCTTAGTTTAAAATTGCTTTCATTGTAAAATTCCAAGCCGGGACCTTGCCCTGGATCTGTTTTTCCAGGCAGTATTTTAATTATTTTAGAGCTTAAGGGTCAGGTACCATCTGTGATTGTGCCATTTGCCAAAAAAAATTTCTTATGCTTTAGCCCTGTAAGACTGTTCAGTTGTGGTTATTGATATGTATGTATGTATATTTTCCCACTATGTTAGAAAATATCTGCATGCTTACAGGACTATCATCTATCAGGGATGCACCTCTTGTTCCTCATATGCTCATATTTGAACTAATATCACTGAACACCATAGCAAACCAGACATAGAGCCCACACCCCCTGACCAATCATCAAACCAAGGATTCTCAGAGTGGAAGCCCTGACTCCAAGACCTCGCACTATGAAAGAACACGCAACATGAGAGATTATCCACCTGCAAACAAGACCTAACACCACCTAAGACACAAACCACTGAACCCTTCTAAAAGGACAGAAACCGAAAGGAAGGGAGAATTCAACCACAAAGCCTTGTGGGAAAAAGAACTCCACATACACAGACACACACAAAGAAACAAAAATTAGCATAATAATGAAAAGACAGAGAGACACTGCACAATCAAAGAACAAAGCAGAGAAACACAGCTACAGATGACAGAAGAGGAGATAGACAAATTATCTGAAAAAGAATTCAGAAGATCAATACTAGTGAGGATTCAAAAAATTGAAAACAGAATATTAGAGGAAATTAGCATACTGAGAAGAGACCTGCAAAAAATGAAAAATAAACAAATACAGATAAACACAATTGCTAAACTCAAAAATACTAGTGAAAGATTCAGAGATTTTTTTTCTCTTTCATTTTTTTTTTTTTGAAACATGTAATTTTCTTTCCTAGTTGTCACTGCTTCCTCCCTTTATGTTCTAAATGTAAAGTCTTTTCCTATCTACTACTATCATCTACATGAATATTTCCTATTTTCCTGTTTCTACTATTCTCTTCCAGCTGTACCAAACTCTATAACACACTGCTCTTTGCTACCTAATCTACAAAAACCTTGCAACACGAATGTATTCCTTCTCATTACCCATACACTCTCCTCCTCCTCACCCCCGACACATGTCTTAGTTTAAAATTGCTTTCATTGTAAAATTCCAAGCCGGGACCTTGCCCTGGATCTGTTTTTCCAGGCAGTATTTTAATTATTTTAGAGCTTAAGGGTCAGGTACCATCTGTGATTGTGCCATTTGCCAAAAAAAATTTCTTATGCTTTAGCCCTGTAAGACTGTTCAGTTGTGGTTATTGATATGTATGTATGTATATTTTCCCACTATGTTAGAAAATATCTGCATGCTTACAGGACTATCATCTATCAGGGATGCACCTCTTGTTCCTCATATGCTCATATTTGAACTAATATCACTGAACACCATAGCAAACCAGACATAGAGCCCACACCCCCTGACCAATCATCAAACCAAGGATTCTCAGAGTGGAAGCCCTGACTCCAAGACCTCGCACTATGAAAGAACACACAACATGAGAGATTATCCACCTGCAAACAAGACCTAACACCACCTAAGACACAAACCACTGAACCCTTCTAAAAGGACAGAAACCGAAAGGAAGGGAGAATTCAACCACAAAGCCTTGTGGGAAAAAGAACTCCACATACACAGACACACACAAAGAAACAAAAATTAGCATAATAATGAAAAGACAGAGAGACACTGCACAATCAAAGAACAAAGCAGAGAAACACAGCTACAGATGACAGAAGAGGAGATAGACAAATTATCTGAAAAAGAATTCAGAAGATCAATACTAGTGAGGATTCAAAAAATTGAAAACAGAATATTAGAGGAAATTAGCATACTGAGAAGAGACCTGCAAAAAATGAAAAATAAACAAATACAGATAAACACAATTGCTAAACTCAAAAATACTATAGATGGTCTCAACAGCAGAGTATCAGAGGCAGAAGAATGGATAAGTGAGCCAGAAGGAAAAATGGTGGAAATAACTGCTGAAGAACAGAACAAAGCAAAAACAATCAAAAGAACTGAGGATAACATTAGGTACATATGGGACAATCTCAAACGCACCAACATTAGAATTCTAGGAGTCCCAGAAGAAGAGGGAAAGAAAGGCTATGAAAAATTCTTAAAGAGGTTATTGTAGAAAACTTCCCCAGCATGGGAAAGGAGATAGTCAACCAAGTCCAAGAAGCACAAAGAGTTCCATACAGGAGAAACCCCAGAAGAAACACACCAAGGAATATTCTAATCAAACTAACACAGAATAAATATAAATACAGAATACTTAAAGCAGCTAGAAACAAACAACAAATAATATATAAAGGAAACCCCATATGTTTAACTGCTGATCTTTCAACAGAAACCTTGCAGGCCAGAAGAGAATGGCAGGACACATTTAAATGGCTAAGAGAATAACCTCCAACCAAGAATTCTCTACCCAGTAAAGATCTCATTCAGAACTGATGGAGAAATCAAAAGTTTCACAGACAAGCAAAAGCTAAAATAATTCTTTACCACAAAACCAGCCCTACAACAAGTGTTAAAGGTCCTGATAGAGCCAACAAATACAAGAGTAGGAGAAGTCCTATAAATCAAACCCCAAACTTCGAAGAAGATGACAATAGGAACATTTGTATCAATAATTACTTTGCATGTAAATGGACTAAATGCCCCAACTAAAAGAAACAAGCTGGCTGCATGGATAAAGAAGCAAGACCCGTATATATGCTGTTAACATGAGAGCCATATCAGACCTAGAGACACTCATAGACTGAAAGTGAGAGGTTGGAAAACAGTATTCGACGCAAATGCAAACCAAAAGAAAGCTGGAGTAGTAATCCTCTAATTTTTTCTCTTTTTTTCTTCTTTTTTTTTTTTTGCAATCCTCTAATTTAAAAATAAAAAAAAATAGACCTTAAAATAAAGAAGATTAGAAGAGACAAGGCAGGTCACTACATCATGATTAAGAGATCGATCCAAGAGAAAGCCATAACAGTCATAAATATCTATGCACCCAACACAGGTGTGCCTCAATACATAAGATAGATACATTCAGACATAAAAAAAGAAATCGACAATAACACAGTAATAGTAGGAGACTTTAACACTCCTCTCACACCAATGGATAGATCATCTAAACAGAAAATTAATAAAGAAACACAAGCCTTAAATGTCACACTAGAAAAGATGGACCTCATCGATATCTTTAGGACGTTCCATCCAAAAGCAGAAGAATACACTTTCTTCTCAAGTGGTCATGGAACATTCTCCAGGAGAAACCATACCTTAGGCCACAAATCAAACCTCAGTCAATTCTATAAAACAGAAGTTATATCAACCATCTTTTCTGACCATGATGCAATGAGACTAGAGATCAACTGCAGGAAAAATCTGGTAAAAACACAAACACATGGATCTTAAACAACACATACCTAAAAGACCAACTGATTACCAAGCAAATCAAAGGAGAAATTTAAAAAATTCCTAAAAAAAAAAATGACAATGAGCACACGACCGTGCAAAACCTATGGAATAGCACAAAAGCAGTTCTAAGACAGAAATTTATAGCGTTACAATCCTACCTCAAGAAACTAGGAAAATATCAAGCAGACAACCTAACCATATGCTTAAAACAACTGGAGAAAGAAGAACAGAAACACCCCAAAGCCAGCAGAAGAAGAGAAATCATAAAGATCAGAGCAGAAATAAATGAAAAAGAATAAAGAAAACAATAGTAAAGATAAACAAAACAAGAAGCACGTTCTTCAAAAAAGGAAACAAAATTGACAAGCCACTGGCCAGCCTCATCAAGGAAAAAAAAAAAAAAATAGAGAAGAACCAGATCAACAAATCAAAAAGGAAAAAGTAGAGATTACAACAGATAATGTAGAAATCCAAAGCATTATAAGAGACTATTATGAAGAACTCTATGGCAACAAAGTGGACAACCTGGAAGAAATGGACAGTTTCTTGGAGAAGATTAATCTCCCAAGACTCAAGCAAGAAAAAATAGAAACTATGAACAAGCCAATCACAACCTCAGAAATTGACTTTGTGATCAAAAATCTACCCCAAAATAAAAGCACAGGGCCAGATGGCTTCACAGGTGAATTCTACCAAACATATAAAGAAGAGCTAATGCCTGTCCTTCTAAAACTCTTCCAAAAAATTGCACAGGAAAGAACATTTCCAAACACACTCTACAAGGCCACCATCACCCTCATACCAAAGCCAGACGAAGACAACACAAAAAATGAAAATTATAGGTCAATTTCACTGATTAACTTAGATGCAAAGATCCTCAACAAAATCCTGGCGAACAGAATGCAACAGCACATCAAAAAGCTCACACATCGTGATCAAGTTGGGTTCATTCCAGGTATGCAAGGATTCTTCAACATCCGCAAATTAATCAATGTCATACATCATATCAACAAATTGAGAGACAAAAATCACATGATCATCTCAATAGATGAAGAAAAAGCCTTTGACAAAGTGCAACACACATTTGTGATAAAACCTCTTCAAAAATGGGCATAGAAGGAACCTACCTCAGCATAGTGAAAGCCATATATGAGAAGCCCACAGCAAACAGTATCTTCAATGGTGAAAAACTGAAAGCATTTCTTCTAAGATCAGGAACAAGACAGGGGTGTCCACTTTCACCACTACTATTCAACATAGTCCTGGAAGTTCTAGCAACAGCAATAAGAGAAGAGAAAGAAATCAAAGGAATCCAGATTGGAGAGGAAGAAGTCAAGCTCTCTCTTTTTGCAGACAACATGATATTATACATAGAAAACCTCAAAGATACTATTACAAAGCTACTAGAGCTAACAAATGAATTCAGAAAAGTTGCAGGATACGAAATCAATACACAGAAATCACTGGCATTCCTATACACAAATAACGAAAATCAGAAAACAAAATCAAAGAGGAAATCCCCTTCACCATTGCAACCAAAAGAATCAAATATCTAGGAATAAACCTACCCAAAGAAACAAAAGAACTGTACACAAAAAATTACAAGACACTCATGAAAGAAATTAAAGAAGACTTAAACTGATGGAGAGATATTCGATGTTCCTGGGTCAGAAGAATCAATATTGTGAAAATGACCGCACTACCAAATATCATCTACAGATTCAATGCTATCCCTATCAAACTACCAATGACATTTGTCACAGAACTAGACCAAAGAATAGCACAGTTCATATGAAAACACAGAAGACCCCGAATAGCCAAAGCAATCCTGAGAAAGAAGAATGGAGCTAGAGGGATCAGCCTCCCCAACTTCAGACTCTACTACAAAGCAGCAGTCATCAAGACAGTATGGTACTGGCACAAAAACAGTAGTATAGAACAATGGAACAAGATAGAAAACCCAGACATAGACCCACGCACCTATGGGTATCTTATTTTTGACAAAGGAGACAAACATAAAATGAGACAAAGACAGTCTCTTCAACAAATGGTGCTGGGAAAATTGGACAGCTACATGTAAAAAAATGAAGTTGGAACATTCCCTGACACCATGAACAAAGATCAACTCAAAATGGATTAAAGACCTAAATGTAAGGCCAGAAGCCGTCAAACTTTTAAAGGCCAAACATTCAAGGACATAAATCAAAGCAAGACCTTCACTGACCCACCTACTATAATAGGAGGACTGAAAATAAAAATGAACATGTGGAACTTAATGAAATGTAAAAGCTTTTGTACAGCAAATGAAATTACAAAAATCTGAACAGACAGCCCACAGAATGGGAGAAAATCATAGCAAATGATACAACAGACTAAGAGTTAATCTCCAAAATCTACAAGCAACTCAGACAACTCAGCACCGGAAAAATGAACAACCCAATCAAAAAAACGTGGAAAAGATCTAAATAGACATCTCACCAAAGATGGCATGAAAAGATGCTCAGCCTCACTTATACTTAGAGAAATGTAAATCAAAACTACAATGAGATATCACCTCACACGCGTCAGAATGACCATCATCAACAAACCGACAGACAATCAGTGCTGGAGAGGCTGCAGAGAAAACAGAACACTCTTACATTGCTGGTGGGAATGTAAATTGATGCAGCCTCTATGAAAGACAGTAGGGAGATTTCTTAAGAAACTAAAACTAGAAGCACCATAAGACCCAGCAATTCCATGATTAGGCTTATACCCTGATTAAATCAAAACTGAAAGAAGCGCCGGTACCCCAATGTTCACTGCTGCTCTCTATACAATAGCCAGTGCATGGAAGCAACCTAGATGTCCATTGACGAATGAATGGATAAAGAAGCGCTGGTACATATATACAAAGGAATACTACTCAGCTGTATAAATAAAAGCAGAAAATTCAGTCCTAATGAGGTGGTTGGAACTAAAACCTATCATAAAAAGTGAGGTAAGTCAAAAAGAATAAGACAAGTACAGTATGCTAACACATTATATGAAATCTAGTAAGAGGGTAATGATAACATACACAGTGAAATGATGTAAAAACAGACATAGAAAACAGACATATGGACATTGTGGGGAAGGAACAGTGGCTGGGAGAAATAGAGGGAGTAACATGGAAATATATACTATCATGTGTGAAAAAGATAGCTGCTGTCGTTGCGCTGAGGAAATAAGAGTACTTACGATGGCTTGGTGTGACGACCTGGAGGAGTGGGATGGGGGGCCCTGGGAAGGGGGAGGGGACAAGGGATATGCATATGACTGATTTGGGAACATGTATGTCTGTGAACAACAAAACTCTGTATAAACTTTAAAAAAAATACCAGGAGCCAAGATGGCAGAGGAATGAGGGGTCGATTTCACCAACTCCCCAACAGAATCACCAGAACTAATCAAGAAAAGAACCACCACCAACAAACCAGTCGCTAGACGACAGAAGAATTCCATAGGTCCGCGAGAGTAGCAGAGTGAATAGCCAGAAATTTCCCGGAGCTAGGGTTCTAAGAATCCTCTATCCTAACCCCCAAGTTGGACCACACTGACGGAGAGCACGCCAGCAAGTGCCCTAAAAGGGGGCCTAAGCAGAGCCTCGGGGAGAAAGGGCAGCACTCACGCGTCAGAATGACCATCATCAACAAACCGACAGACAATCAGTGCTGGAGAGGCTGCAGAGAAAACAGAACACTCTTACATTGCTGGTGGGAATGTAAATTGATGCAGCCTCTATGAAAGACAGTAGGGAGATTTCTTAAGAAACTAAAACTAGAAGCACCATAAGACCCAGCAATTCCATGATTAGGCTTATACCCTGATTAAATCAAAACTGAAAGAAGCGCCGGTACCCCAATGTTCACTGCTGCTCTCTATACAATAGCCAGTGCATGGAAGCAACCTAGATGTCCATTGACGAATGAATGGATAAAGAAGCGCTGGTACATATATACAAAGGAATACTACTCAGCTGTATAAATAAAAGCAGAAAATTCAGTCCTAATGAGGTGGTTGGAACTAAAACCTATCATAAAAAGTGAGGTAAGTCAAAAAGAATAAGACAAGTACAGTATGCTAACACATTATATGAAATCTAGTAAGAGGGTAATGATAACATACACAGTGAAATGATGTAAAAACAGACATAGAAAACAGACATATGGACATTGTGGGGAAGGAACAGTGGCTGGGAGAAATAGAGGGAGTAACATGGAAATATATACTATCATGTGTGAAAAAGATAGCTGCTGTCGTTGCGCTGAGGAAATAAGAGTACTTACGATGGCTTGGTGTGACGACCTGGAGGAGTGGGATGGGGGGCCCTGGGAAGGGAGGGGACAAGGGATATGCATATGACTGATTTGGGAACATGTATGTCTGTGAACAACAAAACTCTGTATAAACTTTAAAAAAAATACCAGGAGCCAAGATGGCAGAGGAATGAGGGGTCGATTTCACCAACTCCCCAACAGAATCACCAGAACTAATCAAGAAAAGAACCACCACCAACAAACCAGTCGCTAGACGACAGAAGAATTCCATAGGTCCGCGAGAGTAGCAGAGTGAATAGCCAGAAATTTCCCGGAGCTAGGGTTCTAAGAATCCTCTATCCTAACCCCCAAGTTGGACCACACTGACGGAGAGCACGCCAGCAAGTGCCCTAAAAGGGGGCCTAAGCAGAGCCTCGGGGGAGAAAGGGCAGCACTCAGTGTGAAAACTCCAAGAATCCACCCGGATCGCCAGCAGAAATTAAGACACTGGGAAGATAGGATACCAGAGCAGGGCCGAGCAGAACGCGCTTGCTGCCTAGCGACCTCAGGCCGGACGGAACTAGATGGGAGGGAGCGCCCAGTGCGAGGATCGCAACGCTCGGCCGCAGGGCGAAAGTTGCAACTTTCCGCCTGGCACCGGGTGAGTTCAAACACTCCTAGTGGGGGACTGGCTGAAGGGGAAGTCGTCCACAGATTGCTGACCAGGGACCGGGCTCGAGCCAGACGGGGAACGTTGTGCCTGCCTTTGAGACTTGGAGGCACAACCAGCAGTGTGCGTGCACCAGTGGCAGAGGAGCCCCTGCACCCCCATAGCTGCACCCCCATAGCTACACCTTCAGCGGAGGAAGTCGGGAGAAGGGCAGGTATCAGAAGTTACCTGCAGGTGCGCTGCAGAGCCAGGACACCCCCGCCCAACCCGGGACAGCGCTTGTCAGGCCCCACGCCCGACACACTGGGATCAGCCCGCGCCCCCGCCCAACCCGGGACTGCGCTTGCCGCACTCCCCACCCGACACACCGGGATCAGTCCGCGGTCCCGCCCAACCTGGGACCGCGCTTGTTGCACCCCTCGCCCGACACACTGGGATCAGCCTGCACTCCCGCCCAACCCCGGATGGCGCGCTTGCTGCACCCCTCGCCCAACACACCTCGATCAGCTCGCGCCCCCGCCTAACCAGGGACAGCGAGGGCACCGCCGTCCCCCGACTGACGGACCGAGATCAGCCTGCCGTCCCCGTCAGCTCCTGAGCTTGCAGACCGGTGCCATAAGGAAAAGGCTGCATCATCAAGACAACACCATCGAGAGCAGACTGGTTTCCAGAGAGATGAGAGGATAAAAAACAGGGACAGTATTTAGCTTTTTTGTTTATCTTTTGCGGACGGTTCTGCTTATTCATTTGATTGGTCAGGTTTGGGTTTTTTTGTTTTTTTTTTGTTTTGTTTTGTTTCTCTCTCTTTGGTCTCTTCTTATTAAGTTTCTCCTCCCTTTTTTTTTAATTTTATTTCTTTTTTGATTTTTAATTATTATTTTTTTTATTATTATTATTTTTTTAACTTTAATTCTTGAACTTCTAATTTTCTTTCCTCTTTCCCACTCCTTCCTCCCTCTATGTTCTAAATCTAAAACTTTCTCCTATATACCACTACCCCCTAGATAAATATTTCCTACCTTCCTGTCTCCACTACTCTCTTCCAGCTGCACTAAACAATACAACACACTAATCTTGGCTACATAACCCTATAAAATCCTTCCAAGTCGAATCTATTCCTTCTCATTACCCATACACTCTCCACCTCCTCACCCCCAACAAATGTCTTAGTTAAAAATTGCTTTCAATGACGAAATAGTCCAAGCCAGGACCTTATCCAAGATGTATTTGTCCAGGCACTATTCCAATTAACTCAGAGCTTAACGGCCAAGTACCATCTTTGATTGTGTCGTTTGCCAGGAAAATTTCCTATGCTTTGTCACTGTAAGACTGGTTAGATGTGGTTATTGCTGTGTATGTATATATATCTTATGACAAGGTTAGAAAACATCTGCATGCTTTTATGACTGTCACCCATTAGGGACACACCTCTTACTCCTCAGATGCTAGTATTTCAACTAATATCAAGGAACACCATACCAAACCAGACATAGAACCTACATCCCCTGACCAATCATCAAACCAAGGATCCTAGAACTAGATGCCCTGATTCCAAGACCCCACACTATCAAAGAACATACAACACTAGAGATGAAACGACAGAGAAACACTGCACAAATGAAGGACCAAGCTAGAGAATCACAGCCTCAAATGACAGAGGAGGAGATAGACAAATTATCTGAAAGATAATTCAGAAAAACTATTCCAATGAGGATGCAAAACACCAAAAACAGAATATTTGACGAAATTAGTGCATTGTGAAAAGACATGCAGGAAATGAAAAATAAGCAAATAGAGACCACCAACTCAATTGCTGAACTCAAAAATACGATAGAAGGTCTCAACAGTAGACTATATGAGGCTGAAGAATGGATAAGTGTGCTGGAAGATAGACTGGTGGAAATAACTGGTAAGGAACAGAACAAAGCCGAAAGAATGAAAAGAACTGAGGATAGCCTCAGGGACCTATGGGACAATATCAAACGCACCAACATTAGAATTCTAGGAGTCCCAGAAGAAGAAGAAGGGAAGAAAGGATATGAAAAAATTCTTGAAGAGGTTATTGTAGAAAACTTGCGCAGCATGGGAAAGGAAATAGTCAGCCATGTCCCAGAAGCACAAAGAGTTCCATACAGGATAAACCACAGAAGAAACACACCAAGGCACATTCTAATCAAACTAACAAGACTAAATATAAAGACAGATTACTAAAAGCAGCTAGAAGCAAACAACAAATAACATATAAAGGAGATCCCATACGTCTAACTGTGGATCTCTCAACAGAAACCCTGCAGGCCAGAAGAGAATGGCAGGACACATTAAAACAGCTAAAAGAGAATAATCTGCCACCACGAATTCTCTACCCAGCAAAAATCTCATTCAGAATCGATGCAGAAGTCAAAAGCTTCTCAGACAGAGAAAAACTAAAAGAATTCTGTACCACAAAGCCAGCCCTAAACAAGTGTTAAACGGCCTGAAATAGCCAATAAATACAAGAGTAGAAGTCCTACAAATAAAACCCCAGACTTCTAAGAAGATGACAATAGGAACATTCGTATCAATAATTACTTTGAACAAAAATGAACTAAATACTCCAACCAAACAACACAGATTGGCTGAATGGATCAAGAAACATGACCCATACATATGCTGTTTACAAGAGACCCACTTCAGACCTAGAGACACTCATAGACTGAAAGTGAGAGGCTGGAAAAAGATATTCCATGCAAATGGAAATCAAAAGAAAGCTGGAGTAGCAATCCTCATATCAGACAAATAGATTTTAAAGTAAAGAAGATTCTAAGAGACAAGGCAGGTCACTACATCATGATTAAGGGATCCATCCAAGAGGAAGACATAACAGTCATGAACATCTACGCACCCAACACAGGGACTCCTCAATACATAAGACAGATACTTTCACACTAAAAAGAAGAAATCAATAACACAATAATAGTAGGAGACTTTGAGGCTGAAGAATGGATAAGTGTGCTGGAAGATAGACTGGTGGAAATAACTGGTAAGGAACAGAACAAAGCCGAAAGAATGAAAAGAACTGAGGATAGCCTCAGGGACCTATGGGACAATATCAAACGCACCAACATTAGAATTCTAGGAGTCCCAGAAGAAGAAGAAGGGAAGAAAGGATATGAAAAAATTCTTGAAGAGGTTATTGTAGAAAACTTGCGCAGCATGGGAAAGGAAATAGTCAGCCATGTCCCAGAAGCACAAAGAGTTCCATACAGGATAAACCACAGAAGAAACACACCAAGGCACATTCTAATCAAACTAACACAGACTAAATATAAAGACAGATTACTAAAAGCAGCTAGAAGCAAACAACAAATAACATATAAAGGAGATCCCATACGTCTAACTGTGGATCTCTCAACAGAAACCCTGCAGGCCAGAAGAGAATGGCAGGACACATTAAAACAGCTAAAAGAGAATAATCTGCCACCACGAATTCTCTACCCAGCAAAAATCTCATTCAGAATCGATGCAGAAGTCAAAAGCTTCTCAGACAGAGAAAAACTAAAAGAATTCTGTACCACAAAGCCAGCCCTAAACAAGTGTTAAACGGCCTGAAATAGCCAATAAATACAAGAGTAGAAGTCCTACAAATAAAACCCCAGACTTCTAAGAAGATGACAATAGGAACATTCGTATCAATAATTACTTTGAACAAAAATGAACTAAATACTCCAACCAAACAACACAGATTGGCTGAATGGATCAAGAAACATGACCCATACATATGCTGTTTACAAGAGACCCACTTCAGACCTAGAGACACTCATAGACTGAAAGTGAGAGGCTGGAAAAAGATATTCCATGCAAATGGAAATCAAAAGAAAGCTGGAGTAGCAATCCTCATATCAGACAAATAGATTTTAAAGTAAAGAAGATTCTAAGAGACAAGGCAGGTCACTACATCATGATTAAGGGATCCATCCAAGAGGAAGACATAACAGTCATGAACATCTACGCACCCAACACAGGGACTCCTCAATACATAAGACAGATACTTTCACACTAAAAAGAAGAAATCAATAACACAATAATAGTAGGAGACTTTAACACTCCTCTCACACCAATGGACAGATCATCCAAACAGAAAATTAATAAAGAAACACAGGCCTTAAATGCAACACTAGAAAGGATGGACCTCATCGATATCTTTAAGACGTTCCACCCAAAATCAGAAGAATAAACTTTCTTCTCAAGTGCTCATGGAGCATTCTCCAGGATAGACCACATCTTGGGCCACATATCTAACCTCAGTCAATTCAAGAAAACTGAATTTATATCAACCATCTTCTCGGACCACAATGCAATGAGACTAGAGATCAACCACAGGAAAAAAAACACTAAAAATACAAACACATCTGTTGCGATTAAACAACAGAAACCTAAAAAACCAACTGATCATTGAGGAAATCAAAGGAGAAATTAAAAAATTCCTAGAGGAGAATGACAATGAATATACGACTGTGCAAAACTTGTGGGATACTGAAAAGCAGTCCTAAAAGGGAAATTTATAGCGATACAATCCCACCTCAAGAAACTAGGAAAATATGGAGCAGATGACTTAGCCCTCCGCTTAAAATAATTGGAAAAAGAAGAACAGAAACATCCCAAAGTCAGGAGAAGAAGAGAAATTATAAAGACTAGAGCAGAAATAAATCAGAAAGAAATGAAAGAAACTATAGTTTGAATAAATAAAACAAAAAGCTGGTTCTTTGAAAAGGTAAACAAAATTAACAAGCCTCTGGCGAGACTCATCAAGAAAAAGAGGGAGAAGAACCAGATCAACAAAATCAAAAACGACAAAGGAGAGATTACAACAGATAATGCAGAAATCCAAAGGATTCTAAGAGACTATTATGAACAACTCTATGGCAACAAACTGGACAACCTGGAAGAAATGGACAGTTTCTTGGAGAGGATTAATCTCCCAAGACTGAGCCAGGAAGAAATAGAAACTTTGAACAACCCAATCACAAGCTCAGAAATCGAATCTGTGATTAAAAATCTACCCAAAAATAAAACCCCAGGGCCATATGGCTTCACAGCCGAATTCTACCAATCATTTAAAGAAGTGCTAGTGCCTGTCCTTCTAAAACTCTTTCAAAAATTGCACAGGAGGGAAAACTTCCAAACACATTCTACGAGGCCACCATCACTCTGATACCCAAACCTGGCAAAGACAACACAAAAAAGGAAAATTACAGACCAATTTCTCTGATGAACTTAGATGCCAAGATCCTCAACAAAATCTTAGCAAACAGAATTCAACGACACATCAAAAAACTCATACATCATGATCAAGTCGGGTTCATCCCAGGCATGCAAGGATTCTTCAACATCCGCAAATCAATCCATGTGATACACCATATCAACAAACTGAGAGACAAAAATCACATGATCATCTCAATAGATGCGGAAAAAGCCTTCGACAAAGTACAACACCCATTCATGATAAAAACTCTTCAGAAAATGGGCATAGAAGGAACCTATCTCAACATCATAAAAGCCATATATGAGAAGCCCACAGCAAACAGTATCCTCAACGGTGAAAATCTGAAAGCATTCCCTCTAAGATCAGGAACAAGACAGGGATGTCCACTTTCACCACTACTATTCAACATAGTCCTGGAAGTTCTAGCAACAGCAATAAGAGAAGAGAAAGAAATCAAAGGAATCCAGATTGGAAAGGAAGAAGTCAAGCTCTCTCTTTTTGCAGACAACATGATATTATACATAGAAAACCTCAAAGATACTATTACAAAGCTACTAGAGCTAATCAGCGAATTCAGCAAAGTCGCAGGATACAAAGTCAACACACAGAAATCACTGGCATTCCTATACACAAACAATGAAAAATCAGAAAACAAAATCAAAGAGGCAGTCCCCTTCACCATCGCAACCAAAAGAATCCAATACCTAGGAATAAACCTACCCAAAGAAACCAAAGAACTGTACACAGAAAATTACAAGACACTCATGAGAGACATTAAAGTAGACTTAAACAGATGGAGAGATATTCCATGTTTCTGGGTCGGAAGAATCAATATTGTGAAAATGACCATACTACCAAATATCATCTACAGATTCAATGCAATACCTATTCAACTTCCATCGACATTTTTCACAGAACTAGACCAAAAAATAACACAGTTCATATGGAAACCCAAAAGACCTCGAATAGCCAAAGCAATTCTGAGAAAGAAAAACGGAGCTGGAGGAATCAGCCTCCCTAACTTCAGACTCTACTACAAAGCAACAGTCCTCAAGACAGTATGGTACTGGCACAAAAACAGAAATATCGCCCAATGGAACAAGATCAAGAACCCAGAGATAAACTCACGCACCTATGGGTACCTTATTTTTGGAAAAGAAGGAGAAACTATAAAATGGGACAAAGACAGCCTCTTCAACAAGTGGTGCTGGGAAAATTGGACAGCTACATGCAAAAAAATGAAGTTGGAACATTCCCTGACACCATACACTAAGATCAACTCAAAATGGATTAAGGACCTAAATGTAAGACCAGCAACCATCAAACTCTCAGAGGAGAATATAGGCAAAACCCTTAAAGGCATCAATCAAAGCAAGATCTTCTCTGACCCACCAACTAAAATAGCAGAACTGAAAAGGAAAATGAACATATGGGTCCTCATGAAACTTAAAAGCTTTTGTACAGCAAAAGAAATTACAGAAAAGCTGAACAGACACCCCACAGAGTGGGAGAAAATCATAGCAAACGAAACAACAGACAAAGAATTCATCTCCAAAATCTACAAGCAACTCACACAACTCAGCACAGGGAAAACGAACAACCCAATCAAAAAACGGAAAAAAGATCTAAAGAGACGCCTCTCCAAAGAGGACACACAGATGGCCCAAAAGGACATGAAACGATGCTCAACCTGGCTTATTATTAGAGAAATGCAAATTTAAACTACAATGAGTTATCACCTCACACCCATCAGAATGGCCATCTTCAAAAAATCTGCAGACAGTAAATGCTGGAGAGCGTGCGGAGAAAAGGGAACCCTCTTGCATTGTTGGTGGGAATGCCAGTTGATACAGCCTCTATGGAAGACAGTATGGAGATTCCTTAAAAAACTAAAAATAGAAGCACCCTATGACCCAGCATTCCCACTCTTAGGCTTACATCCTGATGAAATCAAAACTTAAAGAAGCACCTGTACCCCAATATTCATTGCAGCTCTCTGTACAATAGCCAGAACATGGAAGCAACCTAGATGTCCATCGACGAACGAATGGATCCAGAAGCTCTGGTACATATATACAATGGAATACTACTCAGCTGTTAAAAGAAATGCAGAAGACTCAGTCCTAATGAAGTGGCTGGCTCTAGAACCTATCATAAAAAGTGAAGTAAGTCAAAAAGAGAAAGAGAAATACAGTATCCTAACACACATATATGGAATCTAGTAGGACAGTCTTGATATCACACACAGGGAACTCATGGGAAAAAAGAGCATAGACGTAGGGACATCATGGCGAAGAAATAGGGAGGGGGAAGCATGGAGGATGTAACAAGGAAACGTATAGTGTTATGTGTGGAAAAGATAGCTAGTGTCATAGTGCTAAGGGAATAGGAGTGCTTACAATGGCTTGGGGCGAAGGTCTGGAGGGGTGGGATGGGGGGATCTGGGCGGGTGTGAACCATGGATATGCATATGACTGATCTGGGAACATACATGTCTGTGAACACCAAAACTCTGTAAAACCTTTAAAGTAAAGAATAAAAATAAACACTTTAAAAAATAAAGCAATAAATTTAAAATTAAAAAAAAAGTTATATACCTCTTTAAAAAATAAAATAAAAGGATTACCAACAAAGGCCTACTGTATAGCATATAGAACTCCATTCAATATTATGTGACAGCCTGGATAGGAGGGAAGTTTGTGGGAAAATTGGTATTTTTATATGTATGGCTGAATCCTATTGCTGTGCACCTGAAATTATCAAAGAAAAAAGCTTAATAGCCTTGTAGTTACTTTATTTACCTACAGCTGCATAATAATAATCACAGTCAATGTTATTTTTAGCATACATTTCCAAGATCTGCAAGACTGCTTTATTTTCCTACCCTCGAGTCATTCTTTCAATGCAGTGGCCACCACATTAAAGTACCTAAACTTAAAGTTCCTAAATCAGCCTTTTAGCTGATTTTTTTCAAATTTGAGACCTCATATGTGTGTGTGTGTTTGTGTGTGTGTGTTTGTGTGTGTGTGTGTGTGTGTGTGTAGATAGATAGAGAGATAGGTAATATGCATATTATATATGTATTTAATATTTCAGGCTCTTAAATGTATAGAGTGCCTGTGACCTTACATTTCAACCTGCATC
The DNA here is from genome assembly GCA_022376925.1 of Tragulus kanchil. Taxonomy (NCBI): domain Eukaryota; kingdom Metazoa; phylum Chordata; class Mammalia; order Artiodactyla; family Tragulidae; genus Tragulus; species Tragulus kanchil. The sequence goes on along the minus strand of JAIOJX010000027.1, from coordinate 51,886,758 downwards.
CTTGTCAACCCTATCATAGATTATCTCTTTCATATAATACTTTGATAAATCCTTCTGGTAGTAACTAGTCCACTTTACTAAGGTTTCGTTTTTACCTCTTTGCCAATGGTATTGCTTCTGCTATCTACTTCTGCTTATTTGATTACATTAAAGCCTTTGACTGTGTGGGTCACAACAAACTGTGGAAAATTCTTGAAGAGATGGGGGTGCCAGACAACATTACCTGTCTCTTGAGAAACCTTTATTCAGGTCAAGAGGCAACAAAACCAGACATGGAACTTGGGCCTTGGAAGAAAAACTTGCTCCTATGGAGAAAAACTATGACAAACCTAGACAGCATGTTAAAAAGCAAAGATCTTGCTTTTCTGACAAAGGTCCATACAGTCAAAGCTACATTTTTTTTAGTAGTCATGTATGAATATGAGGGCTGAATCATCAAGAATTGATGCTTTTGAATTGTGATACTTGAGGTGATTCTTGAAGTTCCTTTGGACAGCAAGGTGATTAAACCAATCAATCTCAAAAGAAATCAAACCCTGACTATTCTTTGGAAGGACTGATGCTGAAGCTGAAGCTCCAATAATTTGACTACTTGAAATGAAAAGCCAACTCATTGGAAAAGACCCTGATGCTAGGAAAGATTGAGGGCAGGAGGACAAGGGAGCAAGAAGAAGACTGAGGTGTTTCAATGGCATCATTGTCCCAATGGATATGAGTTTGAGCAAACCGCAGGAGATAGTGAAGGGTAGAGAAGCCTGATATGCTGAGTACCTGGGGTCACAAAGAATCAACATGGTTTAGCAACCTAAAAATGACGAGTGATATTTCATGAAGAAGGGAATAATCTTCCTTCCCAACTACTATAAGCCCAAGTTTTATCAAGTATTTTACTACTGTATGATATGAATCACCACCTTTATAGTCTACAATATTATTTTTAATTTGGACAATGTTGTATACTTTAGATTCCATTACTGTGTCATTCCACTTCCAGAACCAATTTCTCTTCTTGTGTAGGTAAGTTAGGCTATCCTTAGATGATAACTGAAAATTCAATAATTAAACAAGCTAAAACGGTGCAAGGCTCTACTACACAATGTTATGTGGTCATCAGGGTAAACAAACTCTGCCATGACAATTGTGCACTAGATTCTTGGAGATTCTGAAGAGAATCCAGAGTATAGTAAGCTGATACTGATTTTCTGTGACTCAGTTCATAAATGACACATTCATTTGTACTCACAGCCAGTTGGTCAAGACTAGTTTCTTGGTCCTGTGCAAATGATAGAAGGCTAAACTATCCAGGGCCACTCACTGAGCAATAAAACAGTGACCAATTACTAGTAACTTTTTCATATGTTTCCTTTGACCTCCTGGCTTTCATTAAGTGATTGTAGCTCCTTCAATATTTCATAAATTCCTATCTGAGTTTTCAGATTTCCATATAAACTCCATATTCAATAGATCCTTGATTTCTTTCATTGATCAAATTATAAACCTCATTACTCTGATCATTTTTTCATTTATTTATTTATTTTTATTTTACTTTTACAGAGTTTTGTGTTTACAGTTATACATAAACACAAAGCAGTCATAGGAGCATCCTTGATCCCCCTCTCCTGAGTCCCTCTCCCACTCCCTAGCCGTACCACCCCTAAAAGCTGTTATATAGCCCCCATATAAGTTCCCTTAGTCTTACAGCATATTCCCAATCATTGTTTCTTTAACATATGGTACTGTAGGTTTCCACATTACTCTTTCCATACACCTCACCCATTCCTCCCTCCCCTCAATGTCCATGTCTCTCTATGTCTGTTTGTCCACTGCTACTCTGTATATACATTTATCAATACCATCTTCTAGATTCCATATATATGTGATAGTATACTATACTTATCCTTCCCTTGATGACTTGCTTAACTTTGTATAATAGATTCTAGAATCCTCCACCACATTAGGACTGATTCATATGCACTTATTTATAAAACTGATAAATATTCCATTGTACATATGCACCACCACTTCTTTATCCATTCATTTGTTGATAGACATCTAGATTATTTCCATATTCTAGCTATTGAAAACAGTGATGTAGTGAACCATGGGATATATGTGTCTCTTTCAGTTTTATTTTCTCAGGGCATATGCCTAATAGTAATATGGTGGTTCTATTTCTAGGTTATAGATGATATCTTCGCTAAAACGGTGCAAGGCTCTACTACACAATGTTATGTGGTCATCAGGGTAAACAAACTCTGCCATGACAATTGTGCACTAGATTCTTGGAGATTCTGAAGAGAATCCAGAGTATAGTAAGCTGATACTGATTTTCTGTGACTCAGTTCATAAATGACACATTCATTTGTACTCACAGCCAGTTGGTCAAGACTAGTTTCTTGGTCCTGTGCAAATGATAGAAGGCTAAACTATCCAGGGCCACTCACTGAGCAATAAAACAGTGACCAATTACTAGTAACTTTTTCATATGTTTCCTTTGACCTCCTGGCTTTCATTAAGTGATTGTAGCTCCTTCAATATTTCATAAATTCCTATCTGAGTTTTCAGATTTCCATATAAACTCCATATTCAATAGATCCTTGATTTCTTTCATTGATCAAATTATAAACCTCATTACTCTGATCATTTTTTCATTTATTTATTTATTTTTATTTTACTTTTACAGAGTTTTGTGTTTACAGTTATACATAAACACAAAGCAGTCATAGGAGCATCCTTGATCCCTCTCTCCTGAGTCCCTCTCCCACTCCCTAGCCGTACCACCCCTAAAAGCTGTTATATAGCCCCCATATAAGTTCCCTTAGTCTTACAGCATATTCCCAATCATTGTTTCTTTAACATATGGTACTGTAGGTTTCCACATTACTCTTTCCATACACCTCACCCATTCCTCCCTCCCCTCAATGTCCATGTCTCTCTATGTCTGTTTGTCCACTGCTACTCTGTATATACATTTATCAATACCATCTTCTAGATTCCATATATATGTGATAGTATACTATACTTATCCTTCCCTTGATGACTTGCTTAACTTTGTATAATAGATTCTAGAATCCTCCACCACATTAGGACTGATTCATATGCACTTATTTATAAAACTGATAAATATTCCATTGTACATATGCACCACCACTTCTTTATCCATTCATTTGTTGATAGACATCTAGATTATTTCCATATTCTAGCTATTGAAAACAGTGATGTAGTGAACCATGGGATATATGTGTCTCTTTCAGTTTTTATTTTCTCAGGGCATATGCCTAATAGTAATATGGTGGTTCTATTTCTAGGTTGTTTAAGAAATCTCTATAATATCTTGCATAGTGATGATATCAATTTACATTTCCACCAACAGTGCAAGAGGGTTCCCTTTTCTTCACACCCTCTCCAGCATTTATTGTCTATAGATTTTTTTGATAATGGCCTTTCTAACTGATGTGAGGCAATGGCCCATTGTAGTTAGATTTGCATTACTCTAACAATGAGTAACACTGAACATCTTTTCATGTGTTTTTTGACCAAGTGTATGTCTTCTTTGGAGAGATGTTAGTTTAGATCTTTTCCCCATTTTTTGATTGGGTTGTTTGTTTTTGAGTTGTATCAGCTGCTTGTATATTTTGGAAATTAATTCTTTATCAATTGTTTGATCTGCTATCATTTCCTCCCATTCTAAGGGCTGTCTTTTGACCTTGTTTATAGTTTCTTTTGCTGTACAAAAGCTTTTAAGTTTAATTGGGTCCCAGTTGTTTATTTTTGTTTTTATTTCCATTATAGATCCTGGAGTATCTTGCTTTGATTTATGTCATTGAGTGTTCTGCCTATGTTCTCGTCTAAGGGTTTTATGGTTTCTGGTCTTATAGCTAGGCCTTTAATGAATTTTGAATTTATCTTTGTGTATGGTGTTAGGAAGTGTTCCAACTTCATTCTTTTACATGTAGCTGTCCAGTTTTCCCAGCAGCATTGGTTGAAGAGTCTGTCTTTGCCCTATTGTGTATTTTTGCCTCCTTTGCCAAAAATAAGGTACCCCTAGATGTGTAGGTTTATCTCTGGACTCTCTATCTTGTTCCATTGTTCTATATTTATGTTTTGTGCCAGTACCATACTGTCTTGATGACTGTTGCTTTGTAGTGTAGTCTGAAGTTAGGGAGGCTGATCCCTCCAGCTCCACTCTTCTTTCTCAAGATTGTTTTGACTACCTGAGGTCCTTTGTGTTTCCATATGAACTGTGCTATTTTTTTGTCTAGTTCTGTGAAAAATGCCATTAGTAATTTAATAGAGATCGCAATGAATCTGGAGACAATGTTTGGTAGCATGATCATTTTCATGATATAGATTCTTCTAACCCAGAAACATGAAATATCACTCCCTCTGTTTATGTCATCTTTGATTTGTTTCATTAATGTCTTATAATTTTCTATTTACAGTTCTTTTATCTTTTTTGGTAGATTTATTTCTAGATATTTTATTTAAGTTCTTTATTCTTTAAGTTACAATGGTGAATGAGATTACTTCCTGATTTCTTTCTCTGATTTTTCATTGTTAGTATATAGGAATGCAAGTGATTTCTGTGTACTGATTTTGTGTCCTGCAACTTAGCTGAATTTGTTGATTAGCTCTAGTAATTTTCTGATAGTATCTTCAGGATTTTATATATATAGTATCATGTCACTTTTTTTTTTTTTACATTTATTTATTTATTTATTTATTATTTATTTATTTATTTTTGTACATGTATGTTCCCAGATCAATCAGATGCATATCCCTTGGCCCTCCCCCCACCCAGATTCCCCCCCCCATCCCTCCAGACCATTGCTCCAAGTGGTTGTAGGTACTCCTATTCCCCTAGCACAATGACAATAGCTATCTTTTCTACACATGACAGTATAGGTTCCCATGTTACTCCCTCCCATTGTTCGGTCTCCACAATGTCTTTATGTCTATTCTCTGTTTTTTCATGAGTTCACTGTGTGTGTTATCATAGTGAGAGTTTTGCTTCTTCTTTTCCTATCTGGATTTTATTTATTTATTTATTTATTTGTTCTCTACTTGCTGTAGCTAGAATGTCAAAGACTATGTTGAATAATAGCATCTATTTCCTCATTTTAGAGGGAATGCTTTCAGTTTTTCACCATTGAGAATGATGCTGTTGTGGGCTTTTTATATATGACTATCATTGTGTTGAGGCAGGTTCCTTCTATGCCCATTTTTTGAAAAGCTTTTATCATAAATTGGTGCTATATTTTGTCAAGTTTTTTTATGCATCTATTGAGATTATCATATGATTTTTGTCTTTTAATGCATTTATATGTTGTATCATTTGCAGATGTTGTATTATTTGCAGATATTGAAGAATTCTTGCATGTCTGGGATAAACCCAGCTTGATCATGGTGTATGAGTGTATTGATGTGTTGAATTCTGTTTGTTAGAATTTTCTTGAGGATCTTTGTGTCTATATTTGACAGTCATATTGACCTGGAATTTTCTTCTTTTGTGTTGTTTCTGCATGGTTTTGCCATCAAGGTGATGGTGGTCTTGTAGAATGTGTTAAAAATGGTTTGGTATCTATAGTTACATAAAAATCTGATAAAAGGCAAAATGTTAGATATATGCACTCATATATATTATCTATACAATACAAACACATATATACATATATATATACACACACATACATATATAATACCCATATATACATGTATATACATATATAGAACAATAGTTCCTAAGCCTTGACACTCTGGATGACAACAGCAGAATATGTCATACTTTTGAAAATATGAACAAAAACTGTATAAAAAGAACTGTCACTGATGTTTTATGTTAATAATAGAATACAATATCTATTTTAAACTTTTTCCTGTCAACTAAAAACACTGAAACAAAACTTTAAAGATACAAACACCATTAGATTCTTTATATAATTAATAATTTTGACATATATTTCTGTCATGCTGTAGATGAACACAAATGGGATTCATATATCAATATGAAAATATGAATGAAATCTTACTAGAAAGAGACAAGTGTTCTTGATAATACTGCCCAGAACTGGGAAATGACTGAATTTGTTTCCCCAGTTCAATTGCTTAGAATTTGACATGGAAGAAACACATGATATAGCCTTAATATTTAGCAGTTATAAAGAATAAGAAGCTCGGGATAGTCAATTGTTCTGGATAATATGCTCACCATGGAATTATGTGTAGAATGCAAGTTTTTTAAGGAACTGTGATAAAATGAAGACCCTAATTTTCATTTAAGTAATGTAAGTAATTTAGTATGTCTTTGATGATTCAGAAAATATTTGATCTCATAGAATCCACACAATAAACACCGGTGTCATGGACTCACAAAGGCATCTTCACTGACAGATATTGGGACCCTAATTATGAGGAGAGTAGTTCTGATGGGGAAAGTGATGAGAAAGAGAAGTTGGGTTATTTGCAGGAAATGCCACTATGCAGGGAAGAAGATCCCTTTACTCTAACTTGGTGGGTATGTCAAATGCTCCCACAAGGGTGGTCATTAGTATGAGGGGATGATTCCATGTTCACTTCTCCCAGGAAAGATCAAGAAAAGATACCTGGGCTGAGCAGATAAATATGTTTTCATACCTGTTATAAGTGCTGCCTGCAGCTCCGCCTCTCTGAGACTCTTTGGATGATGACTAAGTAGCTAGTATTGTTACTGATAGGAAGTCTGGGCCTGAAATAGCCCCAGTCATAAAACTAGGAGTTTGTAGGCTTAGACTATTACCTTTGTTTCCCCCCAGAGGTCAAAAATTGATAAAGGTGTTTACCTAGGCTGTAGTGCAGAGCACAAAAGCTCTTGTACTTCTGCTTTTTGAGTCACTGGTATATCTTTTTGTTGTAGTATAATATGCTTTTTACAACCATGGGCACACCCTCATAATTTTCCTTTGTAAGTTAAGAACAGCAAGAATGTTTCCTGTACAAACACGCTTGAGGGTGGCCCAAGAGGAGCAAAAAGCTCTCGTAATAACCACTTTTATGTCGTGAGATTACTAGTTAAGAAAATATAAAAAGGGTAAGGTAAGATTGTGCAGGAGACTTGCTCACGGAGATTGGCTGAGCCCGATGTGAGTTTGAGTCTCTGGCTCTGGGGTAAAAATTTGTGCTTGCTTTTGATTGAGCTCTGATTTTAGTTATTTGAGTTCTGATTCTGATCATTATATGTACTATGATTAATAAAGGTACCCTTGGTTTGATGATACTTGAGACCACAACATTTTATTGTCTAAGTCCAAGACTCCCGACACTGAGGGGACTACACTGTGACTGTAAAAGGTCTCTGATCTATTTAAGAGAATCTCTTAGTGAGAATTAAGTATAGGAACCGGAGTAAGCTGCAGTACAGTGTCCGTGACACTGGTCATTATTCTGAGGATTTAGATAAATACTGGTTGAAAGATGAACTGTGGTTAATAAAAGGTATTGATTTGTGAGTAATGTAGGCTACAGCACTCTTGCTAATCCTACCTTTTACTCATCCTCTATCCTTAAGCAATGCATTATCTTACAGGAACTATTCTTGTCATTCAAATTAACTATGGTCATGCAAGATCCCCTAGAATACTCTTTCACAGAGTGAATTCTAAGTTTATATTAGCATATTGCCTACATCATTTATCTTGTAATACTAATATATTCTGTCTTTCTATTTAATTTGCTATCTTTATTTCCTTATACCAGAAGATGAGCAGCCAGATTTAGCAGATGCAGTTCAGATTTACAATGTTTAAGATCAATTGTATTCCAAAAATATGAATGCTCCTTAGAACTCCTCTGGGCTCCTAAGCTGAAGAAAATGAGACAGATTTTTACACTTAACATGTTCTATTCTTCCTCTAATTCTCATCTTTATTTCTCAAACTACTTATTTCAACTGGATTTCTTCCTTTCTTAACCCAAACTTCCTCACCTTATTAAGTTCTCTGCATCATTCAAGGTCACTTTCTAACATCAGGTTCTCCAACATACTGCTCTCATTGGATTGTTGAATGTACCCAGTATTCCAGACACAGTATCAAGTTATGAAATAGCAAGATAAGTAAGGCAAGGTTCTTTCCTAAGTGAAACCTACAATGTGATGTAAGAGACTCAAAGAGAAATGATTGATGGTTTCAACATAAGAGAGTGAATCTAGTGGTTGAAATTTACAAACATGTTTACATTATTTATTTGAAGTCCCAAAGAGGTGGCTAGTGTACTTCTTATGACAGTGGGGAATCTGAGTGGTTGAATTTACAAAAAGCATGATTAATAAAGGTACCCTTGGTTTGATGATACTTGAGACCACAACATTTTATTGTCTAAGTCCAAGACTCCCGACACTGAGGGGACTACACTGTGACTGTAAAAGGTCTCTGATCTATTTAAGAGAATCTCTTAGTGAGAATTAAGTATAGGAACCGGAGTAAGCTGCAGTACAGTGTCCGTGACACTTGTCATTATTCTGAGGATTTAGATAAATACTGGTTGAAAGATGAACTGTGGTTAATAAAAGGTATTGATTTGTGAGTAATGTAGGCTACAGCACTCTTGCTAATCCTACCTTTTACTCATCCTCTATCCTTAAGCAATGCATTATCTTACAGGAACTATTCTTGTCATTCAAATTAAGTATGGTCATGCAAGATCCCCTAGAATACTCTTTCACAGAGTGAATTCTAAGTTTATATTAGCATATTGCCTACATCATTTATCTTGTAATACTAATATATTCTGTCTTTCTATTTAATTTGCTATCTTTATTTCCTTATACCAGAAGATGAGCAGCCAGATTTAGCAGATGCAGTTCAGATTTACAATGTTTAAGATCAATTGTATTCCAAAAATATGAATGCTCCTTAGAACTCCTCTGGGCTCCTAAGCTGAAGAAAATGAGACAGATTTTTACACTTAACATGTTCTATTCTTCCTCTAATTCTCATCTTTATTTCTCAAACTACTTATTTCAACTGGATTTCTTCCTTTCTTAACCCAAACTTCCTCACCTTATTAAGTTCTCTGCATCATTCAAGGTCACTTTCTAACATCAGGTTCTCCAACATACTGCTCTCATTGGATTGTTGAATGTACCCAGTATTCCAGACACAGTATCAAGTTATGAAATAGCAAGATAAGTAAGGCAAGGTTCTTTCCTAAGTGAAACCTACAATGTGATGTAAGAGACTCAAAGAGAAATGATTGATGGTTTCAACATAAGAGAGTGAATCTAGTGGTTGAAATTTACAAACATGTTTACATTATTTATTTGAAGTCCCAAAGAGGTGGCTAGTGTACTTCTTATGACAAGATGGAAAGAGAAACTAAACTGAGCTTTAATACAAAATTTTTCACTTATGCATGACATTGAGCCAAATGTTTATATAAATTTAGCACTTAAAAGATTTGAAATGTTCAGTTCAGTAATGTTAAACATATTCATATTATTATGTAGTGTTCCCTAGTGGTTTTCATTTGGCACAGATATGGACTTATGCAGAAATTTAATAAAGTAACATATATAGAATACCTAGTTCAAAATGTGACATATAGATCATGTTTAAATATTAGATTTTTTTTGTTGTTTCTTTTTCTGTACTTCCTCTGTAAAGAGACAGTATATTGTTGGAGTAGACCTAAATCAGATACAGATGTAATCTAAGTCATATACAGTACTTTGTCTGATATGTTTGTAGCAGGTGACTTGCAGACAATTTAATAGAGGAGCGAATAAATGGTTGTACAGGTAAAAGCCTGAGTGGATAACTGAAGGTAGGGATTTGAAGAATATTCGAAGAGCAGTCCCAGACCAGCTGCTTTGCTAATAAAATTGACCAAGGAGAAACACATCAGAAAGCAAGCCCACTGTACATATTTTAGTTTGAGTTCAATAAACAATGTTACACAATACTATCAATATTGAAAAACACCTTTGCTTACTACTAGATACATCTCATAACCATTGTTTCTTTCTATGAAATGTTTCTTTCTATGAAACATTAAATTTTGGATTATTTGAAAAAGTCACAAACTTGGCTGCTTTTTTACCCATTACTCTTAAAGTCATCTAAAAGGAATTCTATTAATCACTGTCATTTTTTCCTTTACAGAATACACTTAAATGTAAAAGAAACAATAAACTCAAGTAATTTTTTATTCTTTTTTTCTTCATATTGCCATTGAGAGTAAAGCAAAAGAAATACTTTTATTAAATCCCTTGAATTAAAATGTTTCACAGAATTTCAAGACTTAAGCATGGGTACTATTCAACTTTTGCCCAAATTATTTAATTGTATCTCAGGACCTTGGTATGTTAAAAAATGTAACAAGAAGGTGGAGATATATCATGACATATGTATTATAAAGAAATCTCTAATTGAGAGTAAATGAAGGGAACTGAAAATCAATTACACTTAGCTATGTAATTTGGATAAATGAAATTGCCAGAATGATTGGCTTATATATTCAGGATGGCAGAATGAGTGTGATAGTGAGTGAACTCATTTCAATAATATGAATACAGGAATAATACAACAGCAATTTAAAAAAATATATATGTACAGAGGGAAAAAATAAAATTTAATCATGCCATAAATATTTTTGAAATAAAAAGTACTATGCAAAAAAAGTACTATGCAATTATGTAAAAGTTTTAATAAATAAAAAGCTCATTTGCCTGTAAAGGAGAACAGGTACTCTAATTAAATTTGGTAGGTCTAGCACATAAAAATAAAATCTAAAAAAGAAAACACTGGCACATTCTAGAATTTGTTTTAAAGAAATATGTTTATATGTTATCAACATGATCCCCTACATGGATCACAGCTTTACCCTGGTAAAGTGGCTTGTGTAACTCAATCAAGCTATATGCAATGCTATGCAAGACCAATGGGTCATAATGAAGAGTTCTTACAAAATGTGGTCCAATGGAGGAGGAAATGTCAAAGCACTCCAGAATTCTTGCCACAAGAACCAAATAAACAGTATAAAAAAAAAAAAAAAAAGGATATGGCATCAGTAGATGAGCATCCTCAGGTTAGAAGGGGTGCAAAGTGCTACGGGGAAAAAGTGAAGGGCAATTACTAATAGTTCAAGAAAGAATGAAAAGGTTGGGTCAGAGCAGAAATAACTAAGTTTGTGGAGGTATATGGTGAAAGTCCAAAGCTGTAAGGATCAGGACTGCCTGGGAACCTGGAATGTTACGTCCATGAATCAAGGTAAATTGCATGTAGTCAAGCAGGTCAAGCAGGACAAGTATAAAAATCTACATCTTAAGAATGAGTGAACAAACATTGACATGAAGTGATTAATGTAATTCCGATGACCATTATATCTATTACTGTGGACAAAAATCCCTGAGCAGAAACAGAGTAGCCCTCATACTTACCAAGAGTCCAAAATACAGTACTTGGTTGCAATCTAGAAATGAGAGAATGATCTCCATTTCTTTCCAAGGAAAAACATTCAGCAACACATTTATTCCAGTTTAGTCACTCAGTCATGTCTGACTCTTCCCAATCCGATGGACTACAACATTACAGGTTCTCTGTACTTTGCCATCTGTCGAGGTTTGCTCAAACTCATCCCATTGAGTCGGTGATACTGTCCATGCATCTTGTCTTCTGATATCTCCTTCTGCTTCTATCTTCTATTTTTCCCATCATTATGGTCTTCCGAAAGAGTCAGCTGTTGACATCAGGCAATGAAAGTATTGAAACTTCAGCTTTAGCATCATTCCTTCCAATGAATACACAAGGTTGACTTCCTTTAGGATTGACTGATTTGGTCTTTTTGCAGTCCAACGGAATCTCAAGAATCTTCTCCAACATGACAATTTGAAGGCATCAATTCATCAGCATTTGGCTTTCTTCATGGTCCAGATCTCACAACCATACATGATTACTGGAAAAACCATAGCTATGACTGTACAGACCTTTTCTGGCAAAGTGATATCTCAGCTTTTGAATATGCTGCCTAGGTTTGTCACAGCTTTTCTTCCAAAGAACAAGCATCTTTTAATTTCATTAATGCAGTCACCATCCATAGTAATTTTGGTGCTTAAGAAAATAAAGTCTGTCACTGTTTCCATTGTTTACCCATCCATTTGCCAAAAAGTGGTGGGATTGGATGCCATGACATTTTTTTTTTGAAAAGACTACAGATTTATTCACATACATTTTAAACAACACAAGAGATAATTTTCCCACTCTATTTCATATTGATAGGTTACTTCCGTTGGAAGCAAAAATTCAAAACACAGCAACCCTAAGGGACTTAATCATGCCTCCCTTTTCTCCCCCAGCCCACCATATTCATTACAACAGGCTTGCTGCTCTCTCTGCATCCCGCTTTTTCACATAAGTCAGTGCTGTTGAGACACACCTATAAAGTATAACAGTTTGCTTCAACTTTTTCCACACACTGGGTCATAGAGGAAGGGTCACTGAGTCGGTCCTCACACATGTGGAACAAATTAGTTTGAATGAGCCCTCATACTTACCAAGAGTCCAAAATACAGTACTTGGTTGCAATCTAGAAATGAGAGAATGATCTCCATTTCTTTCCAAGGAAAACATTCAGCAACACATTTATTCCAGTTTAGTCACTCAGTCATGTCTGACTCTTCCCAATCCGATGGACTACAACATTACAGGTTCTCTGTACTTTGCCATCTGTCGAGGTTTGCTCAAACTCATCCCATTGAGTCGGTGATACTGTCCATGCATCTTGTCTTCTGATATCTCCTTCTGCTTCTATCTTCTATTTTTCCCATCATTATGGTCTTCCGAAAGAGTCAGCTGTTGACATCAGGCAATGAAAGTATTGAAACTTCAGCTTTAGCATCATTCCTTCCAATGAATACACAAGGTTGACTTCCTTTAGGATTGACTGATTTGGTCTTTTTGCAGTCCAACGGAATCTCAAGAATCTTCTCCAACATGACAATTTGAAGGCATCAATTCATCAGCATTTGGCTTTCTTCATGGTCCAGATCTCACAACCATACATGATTACTGGAAAAACCATAGCTATGACTGTACAGACCTTTTCTGGCAAAGTGATATCTCAGCTTTTGAATATGCTGCCTAGGTTTGTCACAGCTTTTCTTCCAAAGAACAAGCATCTTTTAATTTCATTAATGCAGTCACCATCCATAGTAATTTTGGTGCTTAAGAAAATAAAGTCTGTCACTGTTTCCATTGTTTACCCATCCATTTGCCAAAAAGTGGTGGGATTGGATGCCATGACATTTTTTTTTTGAAAAGACTACAGATTTATTCACATACATTTTAAACAACACAAGAGATAATTTTCCCACTCTATTTCATATTGATAGGTTACTTCCGTTGGAAGCAAAAATTCAAAACACAGCAACCCTAAGGGACTTAATCATGCCTCCCTTTTCTCCCCCAGCCCACCATATTCATTACAACAGGCTTGCTGCTCTCTCTGCATCCCGCTTTTTCACATAAGTCAGTGCTGTTGAGACACACCTATAAAGTATAACAGTTTGCTTCAACTTTTTCCACACACTGGGTCATAGAGGAAGGGTCACTGAGTCGGTCCTCACACATGTGGAACAAATTAGTTTGAATGAGATGATCAAACGAATGACCATGTAGCAGTTAAAAAGAATAATTAAGAAAGACCATTTGTATGGGAAGGGGAGTTATTGCTGCATTAGTGTCGGTCAGAAGTAGGAATCTTTAAAAACTCTGTGGTAATTTATTTATGAATATTTTAAACAGTTTTATTGAAAATTTTAAAAAATTAATACAAGAAAAATATAAACAGCTGTTCATGATACTAAAAACTCTTTTTGATGAAAGATATTTTAAAAAGCAAGTATGGGAATTCAATTTCCTTTTGACTCCAGAGATCAACTTCTTGAGACCACAGATGCTGGAGAAACCCAGTCAGTCTTTTAAAAGGAACTGGCTTCTGCTCAGCTTCCTCCTCTCCCTTAGGTAAGTGAACAGGTGGCCTCACTTCCTTCACATGACTTTTATCCCATACTTCTCCTCAGGGGTGTCTTTAACCAGAACAGGCCCGGGCTCTTGGCTCCTGGGAGCGCTCATCTGGAGGGAGCCACTGGGAAGGCTGTTATCACTCGGCTTGGAGGGAGTGGGCCCTCCCTGCCCAGGGAACTCTAGGGTCTGGATGTCTGGGGAAATGAACACACAAGGGGAGTTTGGAAGTACGGTGTGTGCCGATAGCTTCCTGCAGCTCTGGGGGCTGAGCACAGGAAACAAGGGCCTTCTGGAAATGTCATTTTCTGGTTGATTGTGTCAGTCCCTGATTGTGGGGATCCTGGGTGCGGCTGAACTGGCTGAAGAGTGTGGAGTCTCAAACATTAGACATGGAAACCTCGAACTGCGAGGTTTTTGACTGGTCTCTGTGCGGATGTTTCTGGTTAGCCAGGAACCAGTTTTCTGCTGTTACATCAAACTGAGGTGACACCCAGGAAGTGATGGTGTTGTGGTCAGTGGGCTTGCTGGGCACCTGTCTAGTGTAGGTAATGGGAAGCTGGAAAGATCCACAGTGGTGTTTGGCTCCCTCCAGTGACTGATGGTGAAACAGCAACTGGGGGTTCTGGGCAGTTTGTGGATGCTTCTCCCTGGGAGACATCAATGGGTGACAGTTAGTAACTTGCATGATGTTGGCTGTGGCCAGGTCCAGGGAGAGTCGCCACTTCCAACCCATGCTTGGCCTTCCTGCTGCTGCCAATCAGCCTGCCTCTCACGCATGACTGGCTCATACCTCCTGACTTTTTCATTTTTTGAATGTTTTGTTTTAGGCCAGCTTTTTCAATCCTCTTTTTCACCTTCATCAAGAGGCTTTTTAATTCTTCTTTGCTTTCTGCCATAAAGGTGATGTTATCCAAATATGTGAGGTCATTGATACTTCGCCTGGCAATCTTGACACCAGCTTTTGCTTCATCCAGGCCAGAATTTCACATGATGTACTCTACATATAAGTTAAATGAATAGGTTGACAATCTACAGCCTTGACTTATTCCTTTCCCAATTAGGAACCAGTCTGTTGTTCCATGTCCAGTTGTGACTGTTGCTTCTTGTCCTGAATACAACTTTGACAGGAAACAGGTGAGGTGTTATGGTATTTCCATCTCTCTCAGAATTTTCCAGTTTGTTGATATCCACACAGTTAATGGCTTTAATGTAGTCAATGAAGCAGAAGTAGATTTTTTATTTTTTGGACTTCCCTTGCGCTTCTATGATCCAGGTTAGGGTCTTGGTTTTCTCTCTGGTTCCTCTGCCTTTTCTAAGTCCAGCTTGTACATCTGGAAGTTATCAGTTCACACATTGCTAAAGTCTTGCTTGGAGGATACTGAGCATTACTTTGCTAGCATGTGAAATGAGTGCAATTGAGTGGTAGTTTGAAAGTTCTTTGGCATTGACCTTCTTTGGGATTGGAATGAAAAGTGACTTTTGCAGTGCTTTCTCCACTGCTGAGTTTTCCAAATTTGCCAGCATATTAATTTTAGCTCTTTAACAGTATCATATTTTCATATTTTAAATAGCTCAGTTGGAATTCCATTACCTCCACTATCTTTGTTCTCGTGCTGTTTCCTAAGGCTCACTTGACTTCAAACTTTTCAGATGTCTCGGGAAGCTGGAAAGATCCACAGTGGTGTTTGGCCCTCCAGTGACTGATGGTGAAACAGCAACTGGGGGTTCTGGGCAGTTTGTGGATGCTTCTCCCTGGGAGACATCAATGGGTGACAGTTAGTAACTTGCATGATGTTGGCTGTGGCCAGGTCCAGGGAGAGTCGCCACTTCCAACCCATGCTTGGCCTTCCTGCTGCTGCCAATCAGCCTGCCTCTCACGCATGACTGGCTCATACCTCCTGACTTTTTCATTTTTTGAATGTTTTGTTTTAGGCCAGCTTTTTCAATCCTCTTTTTCACCTTCATCAAGAGGCTTTTTAATTCTTCTTTGCTTTCTGCCATAAAGGTGATGTTATCCAAATATGTGAGGTCATTGATACTTCGCCTGGCAATCTTGACACCAGCTTTTGCTTCATCCAGGCCAGAATTTCACATGATGTACTCTACATATAAGTTAAATGAATAGGTTGACAATCTACAGCCTTGACTTATTCCTTTCCCAATTAGGAACCAGTCTGTTGTTCCATGTCCAGTTGTGACTGTTGCTTCTTGTCCTGAATACAACTTTGACAGGAAACAGGTGAGGTGTTATGGTATTTCCATCTCTCTCAGAATTTTCCAGTTTGTTGATATCCACACAGTTAATGGCTTTAATGTAGTCAATGAAGCAGAAGTAGATTTTTTATTTTTTGGACTTCCCTTGCGCTTCTATGATCCAGGTTAGGGTCTTGGTTTTCTCTCTGGTTCCTCTGCCTTTTCTAAGTCCAGCTTGTACATCTGGAAGTTATCAGTTCACACATTGCTAAAGTCTTGCTTGGAGGATACTGAGCATTACTTTGCTAGCATGTGAAATGAGTGCAATTGAGTGGTAGTTTGAAAGTTCTTTGGCATTGACCTTCTTTGGGATTGGAATGAAAAGTGACTTTTGCAGTGCTTTCTCCACTGCTGAGTTTTCCAAATTTGCCAGCATATTAATTTTAGCTCTTTAACAGTATCATATTTTCATATTTTAAATAGCTCAGTTGGAATTCCATTACCTCCACTATCTTTGTTCTCGTGCTGTTTCCTAAGGCTCACTTGACTTCAAACTTTTCAGATGTCTCTCTGTAGGTAAGTGATCACACCCTCATGGTTATCTGGCTCATTAAGGTCTTTTGTTGTATAGCTTTTCTGTGTATTTTTCCCACCTCTTCTTAATATCTTCTGCTTCTCTAAGGTCCATGCTATTTGTGTCCTTTATTGTGTCTATTCATGAATGAAATATTTCCTTGGTGTCTCTAATTTTCTTGTAGAGATATCTTGTTTTGCCCATTCTCTTGTTTTCCTCTATTTACAGATAGATAAATAACCTCAGATAACCATTTTGTCTTTATGCATTTCTTTTTCTTGGGGGTGATTTTGATCTGTGCCCCCCTACAATGTTACAAACTTTCATCTATAATTCTTCAGGCACTTTGTGTATCAGATCTCATCCCTTGAACCTATTTGTAACTTTCACCGTATAATTGCAAGAGATTTGATTAAGGTCATACTTGAGTGGCCTAATGATTTTCCTTATGTTTCTTGATTTAAGTATGAATTTTACAATAAGGAGTTCATTATCTGAGACACAGTCTGCTCAAAGTCTTGTTTTTTTCTAGATTTATACAGGTTTTCATCTTCATCTGCATAGAACATTAACAATCTAATTTCAGTATTTACCATCTACTGATGTCTGTGTCTAGAGTCATCTCTTGTGTTGTTTGAAGAGGATGTTTGTCCAAACTTTCTTTTAGTTCAGGTATATTTTTGACTTTGATTTTGCAATTGATTTGCAATCTATTCCCAATGATGGAAAGGGCACTGTTTTCTTGGTTTTCTTTCTTTTTTTTTCTTTTTTCTTTTTTGGTTTTAGTTCTGGAAGATCTTGTAGGTCTTCATGGAACTGTTTAAATTCAGCTTTTTCAGCATTAATGGCTGGGAAATACACTTAGATTACTGAGATATTGAATGGTTAAGTTGTAAACAAACTGAGACCATTCTATCAGTTTTGAGATTGCACCTGTGTACTGCATTTGACTTTTTTTTTTTTTTTAACTATTAGGACTACTCTGTTTCTTCCAAGTGATTCTTGCCAATAGTAGTAGATATAATGGTCATCTGAAATAAATTCACCCATTCTTGTCCATTTTAATTTACTGATTTCCAAAATGTCAATGTTCATTCTTGCCATCTTCTATTTGGCAACTGCCAATTTACCTTGATTCATGGGCCTAATATTCTAGGTTCTTATGCAATATTGTTCCTTACAACATCAGACTTTATTTTCTCTACCAGATATATCCACAATTGGACCTTTTTTTTGATTTGGCTCATCCTTTTTGTTCCTTCTGGAGCTATCTCTCCTCTCTTCTCCTGAAGTAATTTGGGCACCTACTGACCTGGGGATTTCATATGTTTGTTTGTTTTTTTTTCCTTTTCATAAGATTAATGAGGTTCTCAAGGCAAGAATACTGAATTTTTTGCCTTTCCCTTCTCCAGTGGACTGTATTTCATCAGAACTCTCCACCGTGACCCATATCTCTTGGGTTGCCTTAGACAACATGTTTCATGGTTTCATTGAGTTGAACAATGCTGCCATACATGTGATCAGGTTTTCAAGATGGCAGAGTAGAAGGACATGCAGTCATCTTCTCCTGTGAGAACACCAAAATGCAAACTAGCTGCTGAACAACTATCGAAATGAGAGTGTTGGATCCCACCAATAAAAGATACCCTATGTTCCAGGATCAAAAGAGCATCTGCAATAAGCTGAGAGATGGGGTGCAATTGCTTTTTTTTTTAAAACAAACCTCATGCATGCCAGAAATGCTTAGAGACTTCAAACAAAATCTCTTGTGCACCAAGACCCAGGAAAAGGAGCAGTGACTTCCACAAGGGATTGAGCCAGACCTGTCTTCTGTGAGTGTGTCCTCAAAGTCATGGGTCAACAGTAGCATGCCGCAGTCCTAGGGGGCACAGCGTGTGGCATAAGTCCCCTTGGTGGAAGGCAGCATGAGCCAGACTATAGAGCCACCAAGGAAGACTAGGGAAACAGACTATGGAGGGTTCACATGAAACTTTGTGTGTGCCAGGACCCAGGAAAAAGCAGTAGAAACCCCACAAGAGACTGAGCCAGACTTGTTTCTGAGTGTTTGGGCATTTCTGGCAGAGGTTTGTGTCAACAGCGGCGTGCTGTGGGGTTAGGGACACTGCAAACCAGCCAACAAGAGTTACTGAGCCAATAGTAGTAGATATAATGGTCATCTGAAATAAATTCACCCATTCTTGTCCATTTTAATTTACTGATTTCCAAAATGTCAATGTTCATTCTTGCCATCTTCTATTTGGCAACTGCCAATTTACCTTGATTCATGGGCCTAATATTCTAGGTTCTTATGCAATATTGTTCCTTACAACATCAGACTTTATTTTCTCTACCAGATATATCCACAATTGGACCTTTTTTTTGATTTGGCTCATCCTTTTTGTTCCTTCTTGAGCTATCTCTCTCTCTTCTCCTGAAGTAATTTGGGCACCTACTGACCTGGGGATTTCATATGTTTGTTTGTTTTTTTTTCCTTTTCATAAGATTAATGAGGTTCTCAAGGCAAGAATACTGAATTTTTTGCCTTTCCCTTCTCCAGTGGACTGTATTTCATCAGAACTCTCCACCGTGACCCATATCTCTTGGGTTGCCTTAGACAACATGTTTCATGGTTTCATTGAGTTGAACAATGCTGCCATACATGTGATCAGGTTTTCAAGATGGCAGAGTAGAAGGACATGCAGTCATCTTCTCCTGTGAGAACACCAAAATGCAAACTAGCTGCTGAACAACTATCGAAATGAGAGTGTTGGATCCCACCAATAAAAGATACCCTATGTTCCAGGATCAAAAGAGCATCTGCAATAAGCTGAGAGATGGGGTGCAATTGCTTTTTTTTTTAAAACAAACCTCATGCATGCCAGAAATGCTTAGAGACTTCAAACAAAATCTCTTGTGCACCAAGACCCAGGAAAAGGAGCAGTGACTTCCACAAGGGATTGAGCCAGACCTGTCTTCTGTGAGTGTGTCCTCAAAGTCATGGGTCAACAGTAGCATGCCGCAGTCCTAGGGGGCACAGCGTGTGGCATAAGTCCCCTTGGTGGAAGGCAGCATGAGCCAGACTATAGAGCCACCAAGGAAGACTAGGGAAACAGACTATGGAGGGTTCACATGAAACTTTGTGTGTGCCAGGACCCAGGAAAAAGCAGTAGAAACCCCACAAGAGACTGAGCCAGACTTGTTTCTGAGTGTTTGGGCATTTCTGGCAGAGGTTTGTGTCAACAGTGGCCTGCTGTGGGGTTAGGGACACTGCAACAGCAGTTCTGATGCAGCATGTTGGCATAAATCCTTCTGAAGAAGATTACTATTGCTCCTGAAGTAGTTTGGCCTAGGGCCAAACTATAGAGAGCAAACACAGCTCCATTCACCAGTAGATAATTGGATTAAAGATCTATTGAACATGGCCTTGCCCACCAGAGCAAGACTGAGCTTTCCCAAAGCCAGTCCCTCCCATCAGGAAGCTTCCACAAAATTCTTAACCTCATCTCTCAGAGGGCAGACAGAATGAAAAGCTGCACTCAATATGTCAGCAAATTTTGAAAACTCAGCAGTGGTCATCTGACTCATAAATGTCAGTTTTCATTCAATTCCAAAGAAGAGCAAATGCAAAGAATGTACACACTAAAATACAATTTTGCTCATTTGGCATCCTAGTAAGGTTGTGTTCAAAATAATTTAAGTTAGGCTTCAAGAGAATGTGAACCAAGAAATTCCAGATGTATGAATAGGATTTAGAATAACAAAAAAATCAGAGATTTGATCTTCAACATTTATTGTACCATAGAGATAACAAAGGAATTCCAGAAAGATACATCTTCTTCTGGTTCATTGACTATGCTAAAATCCTGGAAATATGTGGATCAAAACAAACTAGAAACTTCTTAAGAAGATGTGAACACCAGACCTTCTCACCTGTCTCCTGAGAAACTGGTATGCAAGTCAAAAGAAACATTTAGGACCTTGCATGGAACAGCTAACTGGTTCAAGGTTTACAAAGGTATATATCATATGTATATTGTCATCCTGCTTATTTAAGTTATATGGAGAATACATCATGTAAAATGTTGGGCTGGATTAATCCCAAACTGAAATCAAGATTGTGGGGAGAAATATCATCAGTCTTAGGTATGCAGATGCTACTACTATAATGGGGAGACAATCGATTTCTTTTTCTATGAACATGCTTTGTGTGTGCCAGGACCCAGGAAAAAGCAGTAGAAACCCCACAAGAGACTGAGCCAGACTTGTTTCTGAGTGTTTGGGCATTTCTGGCAGAGGTTTGTGTCAACAGTGGCCTGCTGTGGGGTTAGGGACACTGCAACAGCAGTTCTGATGCAGCATGTTGGCATAAATCCTTCTGAAGAAGATTACTATTGCTCCTGAAGTAGTTTGGCCTAGGGCCAAACTATAGAGAGCAAACACAGCTCCATTCACCAGTAGATAATTGGATTAAAGATCTATTGAACATGGCCTTGCCCACCAGAGCAAGACTGAGCTTTCCCAAAGCCAGTCCCTCCCATCAGGAAGCTTCCACAAAATTCTTAACCTCATCTCTCAGAGGGCAGACAGAATGAAAAGCTGCACTCAATATGTCAGCAAATTTTGAAAACTCAGCAGTGGTCATCTGACTCATAAATGTCAGTTTTCATTCAATTCCAAAGAAGAGCAAATGCAAAGAATGTACACACTAAAATACAATTTTGCTCATTTGGCATCCTAGTAAGGTTGTGTTCAAAATAATTTAAGTTAGGCTTCAAGAGAATGTGAACCAAGAAATTCCAGATGTATGAATAGGATTTAGAATAACAAAAAAATCAGAGATTTGATCTTCAACATTTATTGTACCATAGAGATAACAAAGGAATTCCAGAAAGATACATCTTCTTCTGGTTCATTGACTATGCTAAAATCCTGGAAATATGTGGATCAAAACAAACTAGAAACTTCTTAAGAAGATGTGAACACCAGACCTTCTCACCTGTCTCCTGAGAAACTGGTATGCAAGTCAAAAGAAACATTTAGGACCTTGCATGGAACAGCTAACTGGTTCAAGGTTTACAAAGGTATATATCATATGTATATTGTCATCCTGCTTATTTAAGTTATATGGAGAATACATCATGTAAAATGTTGGGCTGGATTAATCCCAAACTGAAATCAAGATTGTGGGGAGAAATATCATCAGTCTTAGGTATGCAGATGCTACTACTATAATGGCAGAAAATGAAGATCCACAATCATTTCTAATGGTGATTCTAGCCATGAAATTAAAAGATGTTTACTACTTGAAATGAAAATCCCAACAACATATTAAAAAACAGAAACACGATTTTGTCAACAAAGATCCAGCAGTCAGCTTGTGCTTTTTTAGTAATCATCTACAGATGTGAGAGTGTTGTGGACAGACGCTGGAGAATTTTTAGGAATATATCGGGTCCTAGGATATAAAGAAAGCAGTATAGATGACTGTGACTCAGATGATGATCCTCCAATCCCAGATAAACTCCTGAGACCTATGATTTGCCCCCTAGAGGGTGAAATTATCTCAGATGGAGAGGAAGTGTCCCGACCCGCAGGATTCGTCAGCGAAGACCTAGGATTCCTCAACGCAGACCCTAAAGGGGGGGAGTGGGAATGAAGAGGACAAGAGACACGAGAAATGGAGACAAGACAGGAGTCTGATCAAGTCTCGTTTTATTGTTGAAAGTGAGCAATATTTATACTGTACAAAAGGCGGAAGAGCCCAACAATAGACCAATCATGTTAAAGGTCAACTATGCACGAGATTACATAATGGTAAGAGTCTATGAGGAGCATGTACTGATCACGAGCACGGAAACTTCACTCAGCCAATCACGGCAATGAGCACACGTCCCAGACAGCGCAAGACCGCGCCCCTCCTGCTCCCGCTAGGCGCCATCTTTGGAAGCCTGTGGCGATGTTCTCAAACTGAAGGTCGTAAGGCGTGGTTAAGGTTCTCACAGTCCCAGTCAGGATGATGATATTCTCATGCTGGGAGCTCCGCCAAGCGCTATCTCAAATGTTACATTGTAGCACTCATGCTTGGGAGGCTTAGGATGCGGCCGGGCCGACCTGCGGTCCTGGACAGGCAAAGCTATAGGATGTGGCCGGGCCGCCCCGCGGTCCCGGACAGGTCCCCCCTTTTTATTCAAAGCCAAGAGAAACCCCTCGGGAACTGCGCCTGTCTTAGGTCGGGACACAACATTAGCAGGCATTACCCGTCATGGGATAAGGCAGCAGCCATGGCAGCCCTCCTGTCTTAGGTTTGCTCTGCAATGATGTCCTCTTACCCGTCTCTGGCTGACCAGTTCAGCTCACAGGGAGGTGATTGCTCTCCACTAGTAGAAAGAGATGCTTCACCTTGTTCTGCCATCTCAAGGCGATGATAATGGACCTGAATTGGCTTTGCCAAAATAGCCTCAATGTGTTGCTTAATGAATGCTATAAGCTTATTAAACAGCATGGGTCCAAAAGCAAATAGAAGAAGTAGGGTGATCAAAGGTCCAAGTAAGGGCATAAGGTAAGGCAACAGTCCATTCCATCCCGTCAGGAAGGGGTTGGCAGCGAGGTCACGTCTTCGTTGCTCAAGTTCTTCTTGTAGTTGTTTCACCTTGTCTCTGACTATGCCAGACTTATTGACATAGAAACAGCATTTCTCCTGTAGAGCCAAACAGATACCTCCCTGCTCTGCAGTTACTAAGTCTAGACCTCTTCTATTCTGCAATACCACCTCCGCTAAGGAGTCAACCTGGTCTTGGATATCTTGTATAGTTTCTGATATAGCTTGCACATCGGAAATTAGTTGTTGGGACAGCTTGGCATATCGAGTAAGAGAGATGCCCATACCTGCTGACCCTGTGGCTACTGCAGTTGTAATACCCAAAACTGCTAACAAAGGGCAAACAATACTGCGCCTTTGGTCTATAGAGAAAGTGATCAATACTAGGGATAGGAACTTCCTGACCTCCTGTGATTATATCTACATCTGGAAGGAGATAGGTCAATAAACATTGTCCCGTCCAATTTCGATGCAAATACGTATATGCAAGACTATTCCGACACAAAGACTGCACCATTGGTTGCACACAAGGCGTCAGTGATGCTTATTACCGTGGCACATTCATTTCCTATGATCCCTACGTCTATATCATAACCATTATTCTTTCCTGATTTAAAAACAGATGTGCAATTATCAGCATTCAGTATCAAGGATACAGTAATGGGAAGAGTAGGTATACATGTCAAGCGATTAGTATAGAGGCTTATGTTGGTGTGGCTGAAATAGGGCATAGCAACAGGACGAGGACTCCTGATGCAAGCAGAGCCAGCAGTCCTTAGCTAAGTCTGGTTGGGTATCGTTCAGCAACCTATAGGTAGCATTTAAAATATCTAAAGTCTGTGGATCAAGTTGCAATTTTCCTCTCACCTTTGGTAGTGCTATAGGGTGATATTTTAGTTCAGGCGGGAGTTCTTGTCGGAGCCTTTTTATCTGACCCTTTATTGTCTCTTCTCGATACAAATCCTGTGGTCCTCCTCCATCTGACACATGTATGGGAGCTTTCATTCGCCAGCATATTTGATCTCTCTCTTGCCAGGACATCCTGCTATAACCAATCCTCCCGGCCCTTTATTTCTTTAGTAGGGCCGCGCGCTAAGGTAGCACTGAAAACAGTTTCACTGCCAAATCGGCACAGTTTGTATTGAATATAGCAGGAGCTATGTACTGCGATATGCACCTGTTTGCAGTAGCTACATAAGAGGCTCGGGTGAGTTGCATCTACTTTAGGACTGGGACTACATACCCATCGGTTATCGGCTAGGAGGTATGCTTTATGACCTCCGCAATTTATCGTGGTGATATATTGACCTAACTTAGGAAGGCTATATCCCCCTAAGCATTGACAGGGTCGTCCATACCGTTCTTGCAATATCTTGCGAACATCCGACGGGTCGCCAAAACCTGCTTCTGTTTCTGTCAGTCGTCTATATAGCATCAGGAATAAGGCCAACATCTTGACGACGAGCATTCTGTAGAGAAGAGAAGAGAGAGCTTCTCAGGGAGACACTTTTTCCCTGGTTTATTAATTATCCATTTGTCTCACAAGACGTTCAGGTAGCCATCGTGCGGCATCATATTCACGCGCAAACACGCAAACTGATCCTCGTCCCCAGATTAACACTGGATCTGGACCATGCCAGGAATTGTCAAGAGGATCTTTCCATCTGACCATGGCAAAATTTGTATTTGTTGTTGAATGCCAGAATCGATCAGCTGCAGATTTTCCTTGAGCGTCAAATTTAAAAATTTAAAATAAAAAGGGCATGATTTAGTATGTTTCTGGGGTACCCTTGGTAGGGTACCAATCTCCCTTTTATTTTTTCAATGGTAACCTTAATGGATAGATGAGCACGTTCTACCATGCCTTGGCCTTGAGGGTTATAGGGGATACCTGTGGTATGCTGAATGCGTAAAGTATTACAGAAATCTTGAAAAGCCTTGGAAGTATATCCGGGGCCATTATCTGTTTTGATTTGTGAGGGTATGCCTGCTAGGGCAAAACAGTGTAAAAGGTGTGCCTTAACATGTTTAACAGCTTCTCCGGATTGAAGTGAGCCCATAAGAAAGCCACTGAAAGTATCAATACAGACATGAACATATTTCATAGTACCAAAGTCATTATAATGGGTAACATCCATCTGCCATAACACATTAGGTAGAAGACCTCTTGGGTTTACACCAAGGTGAGGTACAGGTAAATGCTGAATACAGGTAGTACAACTCCTAACAATTTGGCGAGCTTGTTCCTTGGTGATTTTATGCAAAAGTCTTAAAGTCTGAGCATTACAATGATGCAAGGCATGAGTACTTTGTGCTCGTTGTAAATTATCCACCATCACAGTCGTGACCAGTTTGGTAGCCATGTCAGCTATGGCATTACCCTTGGCTAATGGTCCTGGAAGACCAGAATGAGCTCTGACATGACCCAAAAGAAAGGATGTGTCCTTCGTCGAATGATTTGTTGACATTGTAAAAATAACATGGCAGTTTCCGATATTGATTTAATCTGGGCAACCGTCTCTAAAAGAGGCACCGAATGAGCTACATAAGCACTATCAGTATATATATTGATAGGTTGTTTTGGGAAGGCACACAGAACAGCAATTATAGCCTGTAATTCAACTAATTGTGCTGAACTATATTTAGTTTTAAACTTTATTATTGTATCTTTAAAAGTATAAGCAGCAATTCCTGAAGAAGATCCATCAGTGAATACTACTAAGGCGTCGTTCAATGGTTCTTTGCTGACAACACGTGGAAAAACAAAGGCATGCAATCTACTAAATTGAATAAACTTATTGGGTGGATAATGATTATCCAGATTCCTGCAAAAGAAGCTAATGCGAGAAGCCAAGAGTCACTGTTCTGTAAGAGCCAAGTAATTTGATCTCGGGGGTAAGGTTGAAGTATCGTTGATGGTTCAAACCCAAAATACTTCCTACTCTGTTCTCTTCCCAGGATAATTAGATCAGCAAGAGCATCATAATACGGTACTAAGATTCTTTTGGGGGAAGAGTGGAGATGAACCCACATGATAGGATTATCCTGCCAGAAAAGGCCTGTAGGGGTTAACTTCGTATTAAAGGTTATAAAGGTTAAAGATTTGTTATAATCTATATATGTCACAAATTGATTAGCAATTGCTGTTTCTACTTCAGTAAGGGCATCCAGAGCTTCTGGAGTCAAGGATCGAGGGGATTTTGGATTTGGATCTCCTTTTAATATATCAAATAAAGGCTGTAAGTTACCAGTAGGTATTTTTAAATACGGACGAAACCAATTTATATCTCCTAAGAGTTTTTGGAAATCATTGAGCGTTTGCAATTGGTCTTTACGAATGGTTGCTTTTTGATTAATAACCTTTGGCCCCTGGAGTTCAAAACCTAAATAAGTATAAGGGTCTTTTAATTGTACTTTTTCTGGTGCTATTTGTAGTCCAGCAGCATTCAAACTATTTTTAAGCTGATGGAAACATTGTAAAACTTCTGCTCCTATGCGTCCCGCTATTAGGATATCATCCATATAATGGATTATATACATCTGCTTCCAGGCTTTTCGTATAGGCCGTATCGCTGTTGCTACAAACTTTTGACACAACGTTGGACTATTGGCCATGCCTTGAGGCAACACTTTCCATTGATAGCGTCTCATGGGCTCTCGGAAATTTACGGAAGGCAAACTAAATGCAAACCGTTCCTGATCATTAGGATGTAATGGTATAGTAAAGAAACAATCTTTAAGATCTAGAATAATTTTAAAGTAGCCTCTAGGGACAGCCACTGGAGAGGGCAATCCTGGTTGTAAGGCACCCATTACTACCATGGTGGCATTAATGGCTCTCAGATCTTGTAAGAGCCTCCATTTACCAGATTTTTTCTTTACAACAAAGATAGGAGTATTCCAAGGGGAAATGCTCTCTACTATATGTCCAGCCTCCAGCTGTTCCTGTACTAATTGCTGGGCGGCTTGTAATTTTTCAGTGGTTAGCGGCCATTGAGCAACCCAGACAGGCGACGAGGACTTCCAAGTTATAGGATCTGCGCATCTCTGGGGTACAGGCAAGTCAATGGTCGCCATTAAAAACTTCCCAAACCTCTACGATCTATTTTGCATACAGCCTGGACAGGTTTTACTATCCCATCCTCTCTTTTTTTTAGACCTTTTTTAGGGGTATATCTTTGGGCTAGCATCTGTACTGTAACTACGTCATTTGGGCTACACATAATTATTTTCATTTGTGACAGCAAATCTCGACCCCATAAATTTACAGGCAGGCGAGCAATAACAAACGGTTTAATCAATCCAGAATTATTTTCTTTATCTTTCCAAGTGAGATATTTGGAACTTTGCCTGGGGTTGGTACTCTGCCCAATGCCTCTTAAATTTGTCATGGTTTCTGAAGTAGGCCAATTAGATGGCCAATCTTCCTTTCTGATAATGGTTACATCAGCTCCTGTATCTATTAGCCCATTGAATAATTTCCCATCTAACCAGAGAGTCAACGAAGGCTTATTATTGGTGATCTGTTGTACCCAATATGTATCTGAGGATTTAAAATTCTTGGCTTCTCTTTTCCTCGACTGTGTTATATGATCGGTTGCAATCAAAGGTATTAATATCAATTGAGCTATTTTCTTTCCTTGATCAATAGTTGTAATACTCTCATTAGCCTGGGCCATAATTTTAATCTCCCCTGTATAATCGTTATCAATAACTCCTGGGAAGACTTGGAGACCCTTTATGGTGACATTTTTTTGCCCTAGGAGTAACCCAAAAGTTTTAGGAGGCAGGGGACCATAGACCCCTGTAGGCAAGGCTTGAGGCCCCATTTCTGGAGTCAATATTGTGTGGGTGGCGGCACAGAGGTCCAATCCTGTGCTGCCTGGGATTGCTCTATTAAGTCCTGAAAGGGGTTGTTGTTGTTCTGAGCTGGAACAAAGCTGACTGCCCCATATGCTTGTCTCGGGGCCTGAGGCTGGCCCCTCTTCTCGTTTCCCTGCTGGGGTGTTAGAGGATTTCCTTGAACATCAGTCTTAGATCTACACTGATTCATCCAGTGTTTTCCTCTTTTGCATCTAGGACAGAGGCCAGGGGCTTTCTCGTCAGCTTTTTTATCACTATCTTGAGCTACATTGTTGCAATTTCGAGCAAAGTGTCCTGGCCTTCCACATTTAAAGCACCCCCTTTTATTTCTATCTCGCTCAGCTAGAAAGTCCTTGACTGTTTTTCCACTAAACGCTGCTGCCATGGCCAAACCTTGTTGATATGATGGTCCAATATCTGCACAAAGACGTATATATCCCGTCAAGTCAGTCTTTTTTCTATAAGGCCTAATTGCAGCTTGACAGGCTGCATTGGCATTTTCATAGGCCAACTGTTTTACATAATCCAGTCCCGCATCAGCGCTTCCAAAAATCCTGCCTGCCGTTGTGATAAGTCTGTGCACAAAGTCTGCAAATGGCTCATCCGATCCCTGTTTTACACCTGTAAGTGAGGCTCCTAGATCTCCTTTTGATGGGAGTTTTCTCCAAGCTTTAGTGGCAGCTGTCTGAATCTGTGCAAATAATCCAGCATCGTATTGCATTTGTGCATCACCATTATCATAGTGACCAGAACCTGTCAACATATCGAGAGTCCACCCATTTCCTGCCTGGAAATTTTTCTGTGCTGTTTCCTTACACGCCTCAAGTACTCTGATTTCCATAACAGATGATCACCCCTGTGAGATCTGCTCTGACTAACGTATTCCCGTCCCCAGGTGTAAGCCAAGTGTCTGCCACAGATTCTAACGTGGCGATGGTATAGGGCGCCGTGGCTCCATATTGGGAGACTGCAGTTTTCCATTCTTTTATGATAGCAAAATCAAATCCCCTATGATGTCTCCATATCGTTCCCTGATTGTCTGTGGTCTCCGTGACCGGAAAGGCAACTTTACAGTCATAATCTCTCTCTTCCGGGTAAGCAGCCATCTTGCCTTTAGGGACATGTTTACCAGGCTGCTGGTGCTGACGTGCGGTAGGACTTTCTTTCACTACGTCATCAACCCGCTCGTTTCCAGTTTTTAATCTTTGCAATTTAGTAATTAATGACTGATGTAATTCTTCAAGCTTTATTTGTTCTTCTAATAAGGCAATCTTATCTCTCAGTTCCTCCCTAGGATTAATATCTTCTCTCTCACCCATGGCCGCCATGACTGCAGGCGCGGAGGCCATTTTGTAGGGGGGAGGGCATGAAAATGGCGGAAGCTGGTCCAACCAATGACTTTTTACGACCTCTTCTTTTAAGTTATCCCAACCAACCTCTAAAGAGCCAGGACCATGCTTATCCTGATTCTCACTCTCTATTTGTAACTTGGGATATATTTTTGGAACCTTTCTCTTTAGTTCTGTCTCAGGGGGTTCTCCTATAACCTCCTGCTTTTTCTTAACAGGAGTGGCAGCAGGCTCCTCATCATCACTCTCTAAAGATATTAAATCTGTCTCTTCTTCTAAGGGAGACTTCCTAAGATCTGCTTGAGAACTAGTCTTTAAGATTTCTTCTGTATGAGCAATAGCAATTGTTATTTCTGGAGGTCTATCTCTAGTATCTATAAGTTCTTTAACTAGATTCCAGTAACTGAAAGCAGTCACGGGGAAATTTCTCTGGTCCAAAAGCGTCATAAAAATCCCGCAGTGCATCTCCTACCCGCTTCCACCTGCTTAAAGTAATAGTTCCTTCTTGTGGAAACCAGGGGCAGACATCTTTAACAAAATCAAAAAATTTAAACAAATCTTGACTTTTCACCTTTACTCCTCGTGCCTTTAAAGCTCTTCCTAATTGTTTTACATACACATCATGTTGACTCAATTCTTGTCCCATTTTGCAAATTTTTTATGCTTGTCCCTATTTGGTGCCTATCTTTACCTCAATCCTGGCGCGGCAGGTTCCGCAGCAGCTGAGAGGCAATTCACTCTTCTCTGTTGTCGCCGGCTCCTGGCACCGCTTCCTCACGGGGGACCCCCGTACTTCAGGCCCCACGTTGGGCGCCACTTGTCCCGACCCGCAGGATTCGTCAGCGAAGACCTAGGATTCCTCAACGCAGACCCTAAAGGGGGGGAGTGGGAATGAAGAGGACAAGAGACACGAGAAATGGAGACAAGACAGGAGTCTGATCAAGTCTCGTTTTATTGTTGAAAGTGAGCAATATTTATACTGTACAAAAGGCGGAAGAGCCCAACAATAGACCAATCATGTTAAAGGTCAACTATGCACGAGATTACATAATGGTAAGAGTCTATGAGGAGCATGTACTGATCACGAGCACGGAAACTTCACTCAGCCAATCACGGCAATGAGCACACGTCCCAGACAGCGCAAGACCGCGCCCCTCCTGCTCCCGCTAGGCGCCATCTTTGGAAGCCTGTGGCGATGTTCTCAAACTGAAGGTCGTAAGGCGTGGTTAAGGTTCTCACAGTCCCAGTCAGGATGATGATATTCTCATGCTGGGAGCTCCGCCAAGCGCTATCTCAAATGTTACATTGTAGCACTCATGCTTGGGAGGCTTAGGATGCGGCCGGGCCGACCTGCGGTCCTGGACAGGCAAAGCTATAGGATGTGGCCGGGCCGACCCGCGGTCCCGGACAAGGAAGAATGGGTGAGTGTGATGATACCTATAAATGGGGCATATATTAACCCAAAAGGTAAAAAAAAAAAAGTGTCTAAAAGAAGCTTTAGTCAAAAAAGCCAGGATTCTGCCTCTAGCGATGAGGAATTCATGACTCACGCTGCTCTGCACGGGCAGCCTTCTCCTCATAAGACTCAGAGACCTAAGAGCAGATAAGAAGTTTTTGTTGTTTTTGTTATTTCCTGAGAGGGAAATCCCTATGGCAACCTTCTGTTTGCATGAAGATAAGATGGTTTAGTTTGTGCTGAGTAATCCACTCCGAATTAGTTTCTGTAGTAGAGTTTTTCTTTTAATCACAGTTTGAAGAGGTAAGCGATAATTTTTATTTTAATGATTTTATATACATATATATAAGGTTTTACTAGTAAAAGGAGAAGAAGAATAGTAGCATGCATTGTTTGTTTCTCTGAATTCTAATCCACACAATGGTTAAAGGCAGATAAACTCACCAAGCCCAGAAAGCCTCTGCAGCCCACAGAGAATTCTGTGCTGCATGGAGAATTCCGTGCTGCGTAGAGGATTCTATGCTACACGGAGGATTCCGCAGTTCACAGAATATTCTGTGCCACAAGGAGAGAATTCTCATTATAAAAGGTGGAGGGTAGATTGTACAGGAGCTCACTCATGTAACTCAGCTTCATATGAGGTGAGAAGCTCTCCAGCTCTGTGGTAAGAACATTGTTATTTTGTTGATTGAGTTCTGAAATAACTTTAGAGTTCTGAAATATTTTTGAAGCCTTGAATGAAGTTCGGAAATGATTTTAAAGTTCTGAGTTATTTTTAAAGCCTTGAATTGTTACTGTTTAAGTTCTAAACTCTAATTTTAATGCAATGTACTGATGCTAATCAACGGAATGAATAACTACTGAGTTAATGTTCTTTGTGTTAATAAATCTGATCTTGGTTTGAACTCCACGCCTTTCTACTGTTGAAGTTCTATTCTCTTAAATTAGAAGGAGTTACATTGTGTAGGTTGAAGTTCTCTGAAAATAGAATAGAGGTGATTTAGCATTTCCTCATGTCTGTTAATCAGGAATAAGTAACTACATAGTGCCCATGACAAGAGTAGGACCATAAAGAAGGTTAAAAAAGCTTTAGTCAAAAAAGCCAGGATTCTGCCTCTAGCGATGAGGAATTCATGACTCACGCTGCTCTGCACGGGCAGCCTTCTCCTCATAAGACTCAGAGACCTAAGAGCAGATAAGAAGTTTTTGTTGTTTTTGTTATTTCCTGAGAGGGAAATCCCTATGGCAACCTTCTGTTTGCATGAAGATAAGATGGTTTAGTTTGTGCTGAGTAATCCACTCCGAATTAGTTTCTGTAGTAGAGTTTTTCTTTTAATCACAGTTTGAAGAGGTAAGCGATAATTTTTATTTTAATGATTTTATATACATATATATAAGGTTTTACTAGTAAAAAGGAGAAGAAGAATAGTAGCATGCATTGTTTGTTTCTCTGAATTCTAATCCACACAATGGTTAAAGGCAGATAAACTCACCAAGCCCAGAAAGCCTCTGCAGCCCACAGAGAATTCTGTGCTGCATGGAGAATTCCGTGCTGCGTAGAGGATTCTATGCTACACGGAGGATTCCGCAGTTCACAGAATATTCTGTGCCACAAGGAGAGAATTCTCATTATAAAAGGTGGAGGGTAGATTGTACAGGAGCTCACTCATGTAACTCAGCTTCATATGAGGTGAGAAGCTCTCCAGCTCTGTGGTAAGAACATTGTTATTTTGTTGATTGAGTTCTGAAATAACTTTAGAGTTCTGAAATATTTTTGAAGCCTTGAATGAAGTTCGGAAATGATTTTAAAGTTCTGAGTTATTTTTAAAGCCTTGAATTGTTACTGTTTAAGTTCTAAACTCTAATTTTAATGCAATGTACTGATGCTAATCAACGGAATGAATAACTACTGAGTTAATGTTCTTTGTGTTAATAAATCTGATCTTGGTTTGAACTCCACGCCTTTCTACTGTTGAAGTTCTATTCTCTTAAATTAGAAGGAGTTACATTGTGTAGGTTGAAGTTCTCTGAAAATAGAATAGAGGTGATTTAGCATTTCCTCATGTCTGTTAATCAGGAATAAGTAACTACATAGTGCCCATGACAAGAGTAGGACCATAAAGAAGGCTGAGCAACAAATAATTTATGTTTTCAAACTGTGGTGCTGGAGAAAGTCTCTTGAGAGTCCCTTGTACCACAAAGGGATCAAACTGGTTTGTCCTAAAGGAAATTAACTTTGAACATGCATTGGAATGACTGACACTGAAGGTGAAGCTCCAATTTGGCCACCTGATGTGAAGAGACGACTCACTGGAAAAAACACTAATGCTGAAAAAAATTATGGGCAAGAGGAGGTGTGGCCTGAAAATGAGATGGTGAAATAGCGTTACCAACTCAATGACTTTGAGCAAATTTTGGGAAATAGTGAAGGACAGAGAAATCTGGTGTGCTGCAGTCCATGGGCTTGCAAACAGTTGGACATAGCTTAGAGAATACAGAACAACAACAATCCATGAACAATAGCTTAATTTAAGGTGGGAAATAATGTATCATTAAGCAAATATTTAAGTTAATACAAAATTAGAAAATAATTATCCTCTCAATATACTTATTTGTGTGTCTCCAAATTTACAAAAAAAAAATTACTGGTAGTTACTTACATGCCTAGGTAATCAAAGGCATGTATACATGCAGTTTTACCTATTTGTGATTTTCAGTGTTTATGCATATATGTTCTTATTGTTGAAAATATCTTTCTTAATAATTCTTCAGAGAACTAAATGATATTAAACATGTATAGGACTGGGAGAATATATATGAGTTTGCAAGACATTTTTAAGCGAAATTTAAAGAGAAATATTAACAGTAAAGAAGAGGATATTTTTGATATATCAAATGTAGTCCTCTTACTGTATTTGAGATAAACTTGCTTCTGGGATTCCTGAGGACAAAGGACCAAAGAAAATTTTGAAGAAACAACTTGTTTGAATGAGCTAATAAAAAGGAGCACAGCAACATTTTCTGTTATAAGTTTGTATAAAACTGGGCTTCCTTGGTGGTCCAGTGTGTGGGGACACCGCCTTGCAGGGCAAGGGGCACTGGTTTCAGCCCTAGCCTGGGAGGATCCCACGTGCCATGGAGCAGCTGGACCGATGTGTCCAATTGCCAAGTCAGAACTCTGGAGTGCATGGGCAGAGAACCGGTACTCTGCGACGGCGGAGGCCACTGCGATGGGAGGCCCACATGGGCCAAAGAACAAAGATGGATGAAAATAGACAAATGAAAGACCAATAGAAGTAGCCCACCTGCTCCCCTCCCTCCTCACCCCACCCCCCCAAAATAAATAAATAAATCTTTTAAAAAAAAGAGGTTTGTATAAAACTGTATTAATTTTATTATTATACAAAGGAATTTAGGCAACGTAATACCCTCCATAATACACATAAAAATACACGTGAAACACATATAGATGGACATAAAATTGAAAGAGAACAACAACAAAATGATTATTGGCTCATTTCAACCAGAGCTAGGGTGGGCAGAGGAGACAGAAATAATAGGATACTGCATCTAAACAATATAGTATCTGAAGTGATTTTGGAAGTAATAGTAGTAGAGTTCTTGTTGTTCTTTGTGTATTGAAAGAGATGCTTGTATTTTTTACAATTTTTAGATAGAAATGACAAAAGTAACTGCAATTTTGTGATTTTATAATAAAATTTCCATAGTCCTGGAGGTTCCTAACTAAGAATAATAAAAATATATTTTGTCATGTTAATTTAGATGACCTTTGGACCTTACCTGAGGATAGCGACTGTAGGCCAGTGGAGCTAACTGGGTTATTAAACATTTCGAATTTGGAGGGGAATGATGCTACAGACTGGGGTCAAACATGCGTTATCAGTGATTTAATCACCATTACTTATACAATGAAATCTCCATAAAAACCCTAAATACAGGATTTGGAGAGCTTGCAGGTTGGTAAACAAGTGGAAATTTGGGAACAGTGAAGTACTTGGGGAAAGCAAGAATTTTGAATTAAAGTATTAACAGTAAAGAAGAGGATATTTTTGATATATCAAATGTAGTCCTCTTACTGTATTTGAGATAAACTTGCTTCTGGGATTCCTGAGGACAAAGGACCAAAGAAAATTTTGAAGAAACAACTTGTTTGAATGAGCTAATAAAAAGGAGCACAGCAACATTTTCTGTTATAAGTTTGTATAAAACTGGGCTTCCTTGGTGGTCCAGTGTGTGGGGACACCGCCTTGCAGGGCAAGGGGCACTGGTTTCAGCCCTAGCCTGGGAGGATCCCACGTGCCATGGAGCAGCTGGACCGATGTGTCCAATTGCCAAGTCAGAACTCTGGAGTGCATGGGCAGAGAACCGGTACTCTGCGACGGCGGAGGCCACTGCGATGGGAGGCCCACATGGGCCAAAGAACAAAGATGGATGAAAATAGACAAATGAAAGACCAATAGAAGTAGCCCACCTGCTCCCCTCCCTCCTCACCCCACCCCCCCAAAATAAATAAATAAATCTTTTAAAAAAAAGAGGTTTGTATAAAACTGTATTAATTTTATTATTATACAAAGGAATTTAGGCAACGTAATACCCTCCATAATACACATAAAAATACACGTGAAACACATATAGATGGACATAAAATTGAAAGAGAAAAAAATAACAAAATGATTATTGGCTCATTTCAACCAGAGCTAGGGTGGGCAGAGGAGACAGAAATAATAGGATACTGCATCTAAACAATATAGTATCTGAAGTGATTTTGGAAGTAATAGTAGTAGAGTTCTTGTTGTTCTTTGTGTATTGAAAGAGATGCTTGTATTTTTTACAATTTTTAGATAGAAATGACAAAAGTAACTGCAATTTTGTGATTTTATAATAAAATTTCCATAGTCCTGGAGGTTCCTAACTAAGAATAATAAAAATATATTTTGTCATGTTAATTTAGATGACCTTTGGACCTTACCTGAGGATAGCGACTGTAGGCCAGTGGAGCTAACTGGGTTATTAAACATTTCGAATTTGGAGGGGAATGATGCTACAGACTGGGGTCAAACATGCGTTATCAGTGATTTAATCACCATTACTTATACAATGAAATCTCCATAAAAACCCTAAATACAGGATTTGGAGAGCTTGCAGGTTGGTAAACAAGTGGAAATTTGGGAACAGTGAAGTACTTGGGGAAAGCACAAATGCTTTCACCTTTCCCCCATGCCTTGTTCTATGTATGTCTCCCATCTGGTTGTTCTTAATTTATAGCTATTTATAGTAAACTAGAAATCTAGTGAGTAAATGGTTTTGTTGCAGGCAGAGCATAGTTACTTATTTCTAATTAATAGAATTGGGGTAACACTTAATTGCCCCGGTACTATTATCAGAAAACTTCAACCTATACTCTGCAGTTCCCTCTAATTTGAGACTAGAACTTCAACAGTAAAACGGCATGGAGTTCAAATCAAGATCAGATTTATTGCAAGACAGTAAATCAACATTTATACGTCTTAGTAATCAACTTAATGCAACATAGCTGTGCATCAGTAATCATAGTCAAACCATAACAATAAGGTTTAAAAGTTCAGAACTCAATCAATAAAAATACAATAGTCTTACCCCAGAGCTGGAGAGCCTCTCATGTTCGAGCCGCATGAGCAAGCTGTCTCACAGTCTAATCATCACTCTTTTTATAATAAATTTTTCCTTTCTTTTCAATTTCTTTACAACTTCTTTGTTCCTAACTATTTGATTTTTAATTGTTTTCAACCAATTAATTTATATAACCTTTCTTTCTAAACATACTGATTCACTTAATAAATCGTCAACTCATCATTTCTCTATTTTAGCTTATATCTATTCAAGAATTACATAAAATTAGCTTTATTTCACTTGATCAAAACACATTCAAATCAAATCTTTGGAATCAAATACTTTCTTCCCTTTAGATCATTTAAACTCATGATTAAGGAAAAATCTGAACCATGGAACTTTAACACCCTGCGCTAGACCAGGGCGGGCTATTCATGTTAACTTGAGCTTCTCTATACCTAAGAATAATGACCCATTGTTTTTTAAAAAAATTCTTTCTTTACTTCTCATGCTTCCCCCGATTACTCTTATGGGGTGGCTGTGACTCAGATGAAGTTTCGCTTTCTGCCTTGCTAGAGGAACTTTCTTTCATTGATTCAAAATTTCTCTTACTTCTTTTGGAGATAATATTCTTGCCTTTTAGATTAATATATGTTCCTCCTTTAGGTAACATCATATTTACCCATTCCTCTTCTCCTTCTGAACTTATCTCACTTTCTAAAGGGAGAGCTTTTTTTTTTAACATTTATTTTTTATTTATTTATCTTTTGTGGGGTGGGGTGGGGAGGGAGGGGGAAGGGTGGGCCACTTCTATTGGTCTTTCATTTCTCTATTTTCATCTGTCTTTGTTCTTTGGCCTGTGTGGGCCTCCCATCATGGTGGCCTCTGTCGTCACAGAGCGCCGGCTCTGGGGGTATGTGCCCCAGAGCTCCGCCTCGGTAATTGGACACATCAGTCCAGCCGCTCCGCAGTATGTGGGATCTTCCCAGGCCAGGGATCGAACCGGCGCCCCTTGCACTGCAAAGTGGTGTCCTTACCCACTGGACCACCAGGGGAGGCCCTAAAGGGTGAATTTTAGGTCTGAAAAACTTATCTGGGGTTCGAGGACTATCTGAGCTATCTGTGTCATCACTCATTTCTTCATATCCAGGGCCCAGTAACTTCTTAGGAACTCACCTGTGGTAGCCCACGTCAGTTTTCTTTAGCTCTGTATGTTGACTGAGCCAGATGTTGTCATGGGAGCCTCTGATGGATAGCACAAAAGCACAAGTGACAACCTGGATTTGTGATTAGCATCTGCAGTGGCATGGAGGTAGTCTTGTAGGACTGAGTTATTCATGTATGTGATCTGAGATTATCCCTGGGTGGATGGTGGAAAAATTGTATTCAGCTGGAGGATGTCTAGCTTAGGGTGTGAGGGTTATATCCCCCCACATATGTTGGAAATGTGAGTTCTAGAACACCGTAAGAGAATGTTGAGGAGACAAGATTAAGATAGCAGAGTAGAACGACTAATCTTTTATTGTCACAGCACCAAGATCACAACTAGTGGCTGAAAAAAACCATCAACAAAAAGACACTGGAACCCATCAAAAAAAAAAAGGTTTATCACATCCAAAGACAATGGAGAAGTCACAAGGAGATGGTTGGAGCAATTGTGATAAAAATCAAATCCTATGCCTGATGAGTGGGTGACGCTCAAGCTAGAAAACAATATCACCAAAGAAGTTCTCACACTGTTGTCAAGGTTCAAAAGCTCACATGAGGCTCTCCAGTCTGGGTACTTGGGCAAATGACTGAGAATCCTCAGGGAATCTAGCTTTGAAGGTCTGCAGGATTTGGTTCCAGAACATCTATAAGACTGGGGAAAACAGAGTCCCTGGGAGGGCACAAACAAAATCTTGTGTGTCCCAGGACACAGGGGAAAGGAGCAGTAATCCCACAGAAGAGTGAGCCAGACTGTCCTGTTAATGTCTGAGGGTCTCCTGGAGATGAGTGACTCAGCAGTGTTCTGCCATAGGGATGATGGCACTGATAGCAATGGTACTGGGAGTTGTATCATGGCATGGGCCCTCTTGGAAATCATTCAACTATGGAAGTCTATAGACTCCAGGACTGAGTTGCTTCATGCCAAACTAAAAGAGGCAGAAAGGGGAGCACAGTCGCACCCAAGAGCAGATGATTGGATTAGAGTTTTATTGAGCACAGCACTACCGAACATAAAAAGACCTAGTTTCCCCCACATCCAGCCTTTCCCATCAGGAAACTTGCATAAACCTCACCAGAAGGCAGACAGAGAAATAAGAACTATAATCCCATCAGCCTGCAGAACTAATGTCACAAGCACAGAATGATCCTCAAGATGAAAAGGAAAATGATTATCTCCAAGACAAAGGAACAAAATAAATCCCCCCCAAAACAACTAAACAAAGTAGAAATAGGCAACTTCCTAGAGAAAGAATTCCATAGCCATAGTGAAGATGATGCAGAGTATAAGAAACAAAATGGAGAAGGCAAAAGAAATATTTTCCAAGGACCTAGAATTACTAAAGGACAAACAAACAGAAATGAACAATAAACTACGAGGAATCAATAGTAGAATAACTGAGGCAGATGAATGTACAAGTAACCTGGAAGACAGAATGATGGAAATCAATGCTGCAAAAAGGAATATAGAAAAAAGGATGAAAAGAAATCAAGGTTTTCAAAAGCTTCAAAAGGAGATGGTTGGAGCAATTGTGATAAAAATCAAATCCTATGCCTGATGAGTGGGTGACGCTCAAGCTAGAAAACAATATCACCAAAGAAGTTCTCACACTGTTGTCAAGGTTCAAAAGCTCACATGAGGCTCTCCAGTCTGGGTACTTGGGCAAATGACTGAGAATCCTCAGGGAATCTAGCTTTGAAGGTCTGCAGGATTTGGTTCCAGAACATCTATAAGACTGGGGAAAACAGAGTCCCTGGGAGGGCACAAACAAAATCTTGTGTGTCCCAGGACACAGGGGAAAGGAGCAGTAATCCCACAGAAGAGTGAGCCAGACTGTCCTGTTAATGTCTGAGGGTCTCCTGGAGATGAGTGACTCAGCAGTGTTCTGCCATAGGGATGATGGCACTGATAGCAATGGTACTGGGAGTTGTATCATGGCATGGGCCCTCTTGGAAATCATTCAACTATGGAAGTCTATAGACTCCAGGACTGAGTTGCTTCATGCCAAACTAAAAGAGGCAGAAAGGGGAGCACAGTCGCACCCAAGAGCAGATGATTGGATTAGAGTTTTATTGAGCACAGCACTACCGAACATAAAAAGACCTAGTTTCCCCCACATCCAGCCTTTCCCATCAGGAAACTTGCATAAACCTCACCAGAAGGCAGACAGAGAAATAAGAACTATAATCCCATCAGCCTGCAGAACTAATGTCACAAGCACAGAATGATCCTCAAGATGAAAAGGAAAATGATTATCTCCAAGACAAAGGAACAAAATAAATCCCCCCCAAAACAACTAAACAAAGTAGAAATAGGCAACTTCCTAGAGAAAGAATTCCATAGCCATAGTGAAGATGATGCAGAGTATAAGAAACAAAATGGAGAAGGCAAAAGAAATATTTTCCAAGGACCTAGAATTACTAAAGGACAAACAAACAGAAATGAACAATAAACTACGAGGAATCAATAGTAGAATAACTGAGGCAGATGAATGTACAAGTAACCTGGAAGACAGAATGATGGAAATCAATGCTGCAAAAAGGAATATAGAAAAAAGGATGAAAAGAAATGAAGAAAGCCTAAGAGACCACCGGGATAACATTAAACACACCAATATCCACATTATAGGGATCCCAAAAGGAGAAGAAAGAGAGAAAGGACCCAATAAATTATTTGAAGAGATAACAGGCAAAAATTCCCCTAACTTGGGAAAAGAAATAGTCAACTATGTCCAGGATGCACAGAGAGTCCCAAGTAGGATAAATCCAATGAAGAACACACTGAGACACGTGGTAATCAAACAAACAAAAATTAAAGATGAAGATAATTTATTAAAAGCAACAAGGGAAAAAAACAAAAATATACAAGTGGAAACTCGTGTGGTTATCAGCCAATTTCTCAACAGAAACTCTACAAGCCAGAAGGAAATGGCATAATATATTCCAAGTGATGAAAGGGAAGAATCTACAACCAAGAATACTCTACTCAACAAGATTTTAATTCAATTTTGAAAGAGAAATGAAAAACTTTACCAACAAGCAAAATTTAAGAGAATTCAGCACCACTAAAGCAATTTTATTAGCAAA
Organism: Tragulus kanchil; assembly: GCA_022376925.1. Classification (NCBI taxonomy): domain Eukaryota; kingdom Metazoa; phylum Chordata; class Mammalia; order Artiodactyla; family Tragulidae; genus Tragulus; species Tragulus kanchil. Next base: position 51,845,825 of record JAIOJX010000027.1, on the reverse strand, counting down.
TGCTAAAGGATCTTCTCTAGGCAGGAAACATAAGAGAAGAAAAAGATCTACTAAAAATAGCCCCAAACAATTAACAAAATGGAGATAGGATCATACCTATCTATAAATGCCTTAAATGTAAATGGATTAAATGCACAAACCAAAAGACATAGGCTGACTGAGTGGATATAAACACAAGAACCATATATATGTTGTCTATAAGAGACACACTTCATACAACTGAATGTAAAGGGATGGAAGAAGACATTTCAAGTAAATGGAAATCATAAGAAAGGTAGAGTAGCAACGCACATATTAGACAAAATAGACTTTAAAACAAAGACTGCTATAAGAGACAAAGGACACTACATAATGATCACAGATTCAATCGAAGAAGAAGATATAACACTTTTAATTATACGTGTACCCAACATGGGGCAGTTCAACATGTAAGGCAAATACTAACAAATATAAAAGGAGAAATCAACAGTAATACAATAATAGTAGGGGACTTTAATGTCCCACTTTCATCGATGGACAGAAAACTCAGAAAAAAAAATCAATAAGGAAACTCAGGCCTCAAATGACACTTCAGATGAGTTCTACTTAATAGACATTTATAGAGCATTCCATCAAAAAGCAGCAGACTTCACATTTTTCTCAAGTGCACAAAGAACCTTCTCCAGGATGTACAACATACTGGAACACAAGGCAAGTCTTAGTAAATTCAAGAAAATCAAAATAATATCAAGCATCTTCTCTGATCACAACGCTATGAAATTAGAGATAAACAACAAGAAAAAAAAACTCTAAGGAACACAAACACGGGGCTGCTAAACAATATGCTGCTAAACAACCATTGGATCACTGAAGAAATCAAAAAATAAATAAAAACAAAAAGTATCTAGAGACAAATGAAGATGAAACCACAATGGCATCAAAACCTCTGGGATACAGCCAAAAGCAGTTCTAAGAAAGATATTTATAGAAATACAATCTTACCTCAAGAAATAAGAAAACTTTCAAGAAAACAACCTAACCTTACACTGAAAACAGCTAGAGATAGAAGAACAAGCAAAACCTAAGGTTTGTAGAAAGAAGGAAATCATAAATATAAGAGCAGAAATCAATTAAATAGAGACAAAGAAAAGAATTTCAAAGATCAATCAAGCTAAAGGATGATTATTTGAAAATATAAACCAGATTGATAAAGTTTTAGCCAGACTCATCAAGAAAAAAAAGGTAGAGGACTCAAATCACTAAAATTAGAAATGTAAAAGGAAAAGCTACAGATGACCACACAGAAATACTCAGAATCAAAAAAGACTACTATAACAACTGTATAACAATAAAATAGACAACCTGGAAGAAAAGAATAATTTCTTAGAGAGGTATAGTCTCCTTCAACTGAATCAGAAAGAAATAGAAAATATGAACAGACCAATCACAAGCACTGAAATTGAAACCATGATTAAAAGTCTCCCATCAAACAAAGGTGCAGGACCTGATGGGTTCACAGGCAAATTTTATCAAATATTTAGAGAAGACTTAACATCTATCCTTCTTTTTTTTTTTTTTTTTTAATTTATTTATCTTTTGGGGATGGGGTAGGGAGGGAGGGGAGTGGGCAGGCCACTTCTATTGGTCTTTCATTTGTCTATTTTCATCCGTCTTTGTTCTTTGGCCCGTGTGGGCCTCCCATCGCGGTGGCCTCTGTTGCAGAGCACCGGCTCTGGGCACATGCGCCTCCGGCTCGGTAATTGGACACATCGGTCCAGCCACTCCGCGGCACGTGGGATCATCCCAGGCCAGGGATCGAACCGGCACCCCTTGCACTGCAAGGCGGTGTCCTTACCCACTGGACCACCAGGGGAAGCCCAACACCTATCCTTCTGAAACTGTTCCAAAAAGTCTCAGAGGAAGGAAAACTTCCCAATTTTTTTAGGAAGCCACCATCACCTTAATACCAAAATCAGACAAGATACCACAAAAAAGAAAATTACAGGCCAATAACAAAAAATAATGAAAACCACAATGGCATCAAAACCTCTGGGATACAGCCAAAAGCAGTTCTAAGAAAGATATTTATAGAAATACAATCTTACCTCAAGAAATAAGAAAACTTTCAAGAAAACAACCTAACCTTACACTGAAAACAGCTAGAGATAGAAGAACAAGCAAAACCTAAGGTTTGTAGAAAGAAGGAAATCATAAATATAAGAGCAGAAATCAATTAAATAGAGACAAAGAAAAGAATTTCAAAGATCAATCAAGCTAAAGGATGATTATTTGAAAATATAAACCAGATTGATAAAGTTTTAGCCAGACTCATCAAGAAAAAAAAGGTAGAGGACTCAAATCACTAAAATTAGAAATGTAAAAGGAAAAGCTACAGATGACCACACAGAAATACTCAGAATCAAAAAAGACTACTATAACAACTGTATAACAATAAAATAGACAACCTGGAAGAAAAGAATAATTTCTTAGAGAGGTATAGTCTCCTTCAACTGAATCAGAAAGAAATAGAAAATATGAACAGACCAATCACAAGCACTGAAATTGAAACCATGATTAAAAGTCTCCCATCAAACAAAGGTGCAGGACCTGATGGGTTCACAGGCAAATTTTATCAAATATTTAGAGAAGACTTAACATCTATCCTTCTTTTTTTTTTTTTTTTTTAATTTATTTATCTTTTGGGGGATGGGGTGGGGAGGGTGGGGGATGGGCGGGCCACTTCTATTGGTCTTTCATTTGTCTATTTTCATCCGTCTTTGTTCTTTGGCCCGTGTGGGCCTCCCATCGCGGTGGCCTCTGTTGCAGAGCACCGGCTCTGGGCACATGCGCCTCCGGCTCGGTAATTGGACACATCGGTCCAGCCACTCCGCGGCACGTGGGATCATCCCAGGCCAGGGATCGAACCGGCACCCCTTGCACTGCAAGGCGGTGTCCTTACCCACTGGACCACCAGGGGAAGCCCAACACCTATCCTTCTGAAACTGTTCCAAAAAGTCTCAGAGGAAGGAAAACTTCCCAATTTTTTTAGGAAGCCACCATCACCTTAATACCAAAATCAGACAAGATACCACAAAAAAGAAAATTACAGGCCAATAACACTAATGAACATAGATGCAAAAATCCTGAACAAAATATCAGAAATTCATGTATAATAGTACATTATAAAGATTGTACACCATGATCAAGTGGGCTTCACCCCAGAGATGCAAGGTTTTTTCAACATCCATAAATCAATCAATATGATACACCATATCAGCAAATAGAAGAAAATGATATGATCATATCAATAGATGCAGGAAAGGATTTTTATAAAATTCAGCATCCATTTATGAAAAAAATTAAAAAAAAACCTCTCCAGAAAGTTAGCATGGAGGGTACGTTCCTCAACACGATAATGGCCATATATAACAAATCTACAGATAGCATCATAGTCAATGGTTAAAAGCTAAAAGTGTTATCTCTAAAATCAGGAATAAGACAAGGATGTCCACTTCACCACTTTTATTCAGCACAGTACTATAAGTGCTAGCTACAGTAATCAGAGGAAAAAAAGAAGTAAAAGTGATAGATGATGGAAGATAGGTTACTGTTAATGGTGGTGGATTCTTGATATCCAAAGGAGAAGAATTCACACTGGGATCAAAAAGATTTGGTTTTGGTCACTCAGAGCTTCATGAAATAAATGTTTATTAAGGAAAAAGAATAGAGAGAGTGCTCTTCCAGCACAGACACTGGAAGGGGGATAGCAGAGAAACCCCTTAGCAAGTTTAGGCAAGACAATTTGTATTTTCCAGGTGGTTATTAAACAGTAGATCAAAGGAATGTCTTAAGGTTGTAAAGGCCCTGAAGGCCAACACGCACAACATCAACACAAGATTAGCTAGAGGATAGTCTCCAGGCTCCAGGGTTAGGTGAGACATTCTAACATAAAGGCCTTGCTAGGCCCACAACATTAATATAACATTTACGTAGAGGATAGTCTCCAGGCCTCAGGGCTAGGTGAGACATTCTAATATAAAGGCCTTTCTAGACCCACAACATTAACACAAGAAAATAAACTTACTTTCAGTTTGAGCTTTGATCTTTTCCATAACACACATTTCAGGCTAGAAAATGCTTGCCTTTCTTTCTCCTTTTTCCTCCCTCTCTCCTCCTTGGGACCTGCTGGCCTCCTTATCAGATCTGTCTATTCACCCCTTTCAAAAGGAACCACCATCATAAACCGACAAGATACCACAAAAAAGAAAATTACAGGCCAATAACACTAATGAACATAGATGCAAAAATCCTGAACAAAATATCAGAAATTCATGTATAATAGTACATTATAAAGATTGTACACCATGATCAAGTGGGCTTCACCCCAGAGATGCAAGGTTTTTTCAACATCCATAAATCAATCAATATGATACACCATATCAGCAAATAGAAGAAAATGATATGATCATATCAATAGATGCAGGAAAGGATTTTTATAAAATTCAGCATCCATTTATGAAAAAAATTAAAAAAAAACCTCTCCAGAAAGTTAGCATGGAGGGTACGTTCCTCAACACGATAATGGCCATATATAACAAATCTACAGATAGCATCATAGTCAATGGTTAAAAGCTAAAAGTGTTATCTCTAAAATCAGGAATAAGACAAGGATGTCCACTTCACCACTTTTATTCAGCACAGTACTATAAGTGCTAGCTACAGTAATCAGAGGAAAAAAAGAAGTAAAAGTGATAGATGATGGAAGATAGGTTACTGTTAATGGTGGTGGATTCTTGATATCCAAAGGAGAAGAATTCACACTGGGATCAAAAAGATTTGGTTTTGGTCACTCAGAGCTTCATGAAATAAATGTTTATTAAGGAAAAAGAATAGAGAGAGTGCTCTTCCAGCACAGACACTGGAAGGGGGATAGCAGAGAAACCCCTTAGCAAGTTTAGGCAAGACAATTTGTATTTTCCAGGTGGTTATTAAACAGTAGATCAAAGGAATGTCTTAAGGTTGTAAAGGCCCTGAAGGCCAACACGCACAACATCAACACAAGATTAGCTAGAGGATAGTCTCCAGGCTCCAGGGTTAGGTGAGACATTCTAACATAAAGGCCTTGCTAGGCCCACAACATTAATATAACATTTACGTAGAGGATAGTCTCCAGGCCTCAGGGCTAGGTGAGACATTCTAATATAAAGGCCTTTCTAGACCCACAACATTAACACAAGAAAATAAACTTACTTTCAGTTTGAGCTTTGATCTTTTCCATAACACACATTTCAGGCTAGAAAATGCTTGCCTTTCTTTCTCCTTTTTCCTCCCTCTCTCCTCCTTGGGACCTGCTGGCCTCCTTATCAGATCTGTCTATTCACCCCTTTCAAAAGGAATCCAACTTGAAAAAGATGTTAAACTGCCACTGTTTGCAGATGCCATGCCTCTATATATAAAAGATTGTAAAGATGGTACCAGAAAACTACTAAAACTCCTGAATGAATTTAGTAAGGTTGCAGGTTATAAAAGTAATACACTGAAGTTTGTTGTATTTCTATAAATTAATAATGAATAATCAGAAAGAGAAATTCAAGAAGCAATTCAATTTACCATTGCATCAAAAAGAGTAAAATACCTAGGAATAAACCTACCTGGGAAGTCAAAAGACCTGTATTCTGAAAACTATGAGGTGCTTATGAAAGAAATTGAAGAAGACATAAACAGATGGAAAGATATGCCATGTTTGTGGACTGAAGAATCAGCATTGCTAAAATGACTATACTACAAAAGGCAATTGATAGATTGAGTGCAATCTTTATCAAATTACCAATGGCATTTTTCACAGATATAGAAAAAAATCTCAAAATTTGTATGGAGACACAAAAGACCCTGAACAGCCAAAGCAATCTTGAAAAAGGAAGAAAGAACTGGAGGAATTAGGCTTGCTGGCTTCAGAGTATACTACAAAGATACAAGCATCAAGACAGTGTGGTACTAGCACACAAATAGAAATATAGATAAATGGAACAGGATAGAAAATCCAGACATAAGCCCATGACTCTATAGGCAATACATCTATGGCAAAGGATGCAAGACTACACAATGTTGGAAAGACAGTTTCTTCAACTAATGGTACTGGGAAAACTGGACAGTCATGTGTAAAAGAATGAAATCAGATCATTCCTTAACTTCATACACAAAAATAAGCTCAAAATGGATTAGAGATATAAATGGTAGAACAGGAAAGATAAAAATCTTAGAGGAAAACACAGGCAGAATACACTCTGACACAAATCACAGCAAGATCTTTTTAAACACATCTCTCAGAATAATTAAAATAAAAGTAAACAAAAACAAATGAGATCGACATAAAATTAAAAGCTTTTGCACAGCAAAGGAAACAATAACAAAACAAAAAGACAACCCATAGACTGGGAGAAAATATTTGCAAATGATGTGACTGATAAGGGATTGATTAGTCTCCAAAATTGACAGCTTATGACATTCAATAGCATCAAAAACAAAACAAAACAAAACAAACAAACAAAAAAACACAGAAAAACTTGGCAGGAAACCTGAATAGACATTTCTTTAAAGAGAACATGAGGATTGCCAATAGGCACATGAAAAGATGTTCAAAATTGCTAGTTAATGGAGAAATGAAAATTAAAACTACCGTGAGATACCACCTCACACCAGTCAGAATGACTACCATCAAAAAATTGAAAAACAACAAATACTGGAGAGGCTACAGAGAAAAGAAACCGCTTGCACTGTTGGTGGAATGTAAATTGTTACTGCCACGATAGAGAACTGTATTATCATTGGTTAACAAACTAAACATAGAGCTACCACATGACCCTGCAATCCACTCCTAGGCATATATCCAGAAAAAATATCTCAACAGATACACACTCCCCAATGTTCATTGCAATACTGTTTACAATAGCCAAGAAATGGAAACAACCTAAATGTCCATAAACGGGAATGGATTGAAAACTTGGACTATACTACAAAAGGCAATTGATAGATTGAGTGCAATCTTTATCAAATTACCAATGGCATTTTTCACAGATATAGAAAAATCTCAAAATTTGTATGGAGACACAAAAGACCCTGAACAGCCAAAGCAATCTTGAAAAAGGAAGAAAGAACTGGAGGAATTAGGCTTGCTGGCTTCAGAGTATACTACAAAGATACAAGCATCAAGACAGTGTGGTACTAGCACACAAATAGAAATATAGATAAATGGAACAGGATAGAAAATCCAGACATAAGCCCATGACTCTATAGGCAATACATCTATGGCAAAGGATGCAAGACTACACAATGTTGGAAAGACAGTTTCTTCAACTAATGGTACTGGGAAAACTGGACAGTCATGTGTAAAAGAATGAAATCAGATCATTCCTTAACTTCATACACAAAAATAAGCTCAAAATGGATTAGAGATATAAATGGTAGAACAGGAAAGATAAAAATCTTAGAGGAAAACACAGGCAGAATACACTCTGACACAAATCACAGCAAGATCTTTTTAAACACATCTCTCAGAATAATTAAAATAAAAGTAAACAAAAACAAATGAGATCGACATAAAATTAAAAGCTTTTGCACAGCAAAGGAAACAATAACAAAACAAAAAGACAACCCATAGACTGGGAGAAAATATTTGCAAATGATGTGACTGATAAGGGATTGATTAGTGTCCAAAATTGACAGCTTATGACATTCAATAGCATCAAAAACAAAACAAAACAAAACAAACAAACAAAAAAACACAGAAAAACTTGGCAGGAAACCTGAATAGACATTTCTTTAAAGAGAACATGAGGATTGCCAATAGGCACATGAAAAGATGTTCAAAATTGCTAGTTAATGGAGAAATGAAAATTAAAACTACCGTGAGATACCACCTCACACCAGTCAGAATGACTACCATCAAAAAATTGAAAAACAACAAATACTGGAGAGGCTACAGAGAGAAAAGAAACCGCTTGCACTGTTGGTGGAATGTAAATTGTTACTGCCACGATAGAGAACTGTATTATCATTGGTTAACAAACTAAACATAGAGCTACCACATGACCCTGCAATCCACTCCTAGGCATATATCCAGAAAAAATATCTCAACAGATACACACTCCCCAATGTTCATTGCAATACTGTTTACAATAGCCAAGAAATGGAAACAACCTAAATGTCCATAAACAGAGGAATGGATTAAGAAAACTTGGCATATATATATATACACACACACACATATATATTTATGTGCATATGCATAAAATACATGGCATATACTTTATATATCATATAGGTTATTAATATACATATTATATATGCATATGCTAATAATATATAGGATATATATAACATATGATATATAAAAATGTACTATATGTAATATTATCTATGTTTATATCTATACTTTTACATATAATATGTATTATATATGTTATATATATTTCTATGTTATATATAATATATATCATATATTATCTATATTCTATTATCTATATTAATCATTATGCTAATAATAATTAATATAGTAATTGATATGTCAATAATATTTTATATTAATGAATATAATATATTTAATATTAAATGAAATATATTATATAAATATAAAATATTATGTTAAATGAAATGTATTATATTAATATATAATTACCATATTTATAGATTGATGTTAATAATTAATATAATTAACATATTAAATATATATCATATATACTATATATGTGATATATATAATATATATGTACACATACATTCTACATATAGTATATATCAATAGATAATAGTATATATACAATATATAATACACAGATATTTGTATATAATATATTACATATATACTACAAATTATTTTTAATCTATATATACACTCTAAATAGCATAAGCATATAATATATATAGTATATATGTGTAGTAGTATATAATTAAATGATATATATAATATATAGTAATACATAGAATTATATATATTATACTGTATGTTTTATACATATTTTACATGTTTATATATATTTTATAATATATATCATATGAAATATATTACATATAATGTACATATTATAGTATATAATATATATTACTACTATATTTATATTAATATATATCAATATATATATAAATATGTATTCATATAAAATAAATATATATTATATAATAAACCCATATGTAACATATTGTGATTTACAGTATATATTATGGTGCATACAGAATATATATTCCTATACAATAGCTTATATATATATATCATATAATAGTATATATAATATATCTTATAATGTCATTTATTGTAAATATTATGTATTATAAATATAATATACATTAAATACATATTATATATGTTGCATGATATATAATTATAGAATATATACTGCATATAATAGTATTACATCTATAATGTAGATGTAATATACATCATATATACTATGTTATATATATATATATCATAATGTATATCATATAATATGTAATGTATATGCATTTATAATAGATATATCTTGTATATATTGTAATGTTTACTATATATATATATTATAGTAATTTAATATATTTTACTGTTCACCTGGAACTATAGTAAAATTGTTAATCGGCTCTATCCCAATAAAAATGTTTCTGTTGTTAAAAAAATAAAAAAGAGGAAATGCTAAAGTTTGCAGAGCACACTGAATATAGTAGTCATAGAACAAAAGAGGGTAATTCTGATATTAAATTATCAAAAGGTTTTCTGCTAACAAACTAGAGCATTGGGGCAATATACTATCATTTATAAGAGATTACAGAGATTATTGCTGATGATTCACTAAAGACCAACATAACTCTTAGGATAAGGCTTCAATCTGTCCTTTTTATCTCCAGTACCCCCCACCCTTTTTTAAACGATGATGCTCAGATAGAACTGTATTGAACTCTGTGAGGTAGCCTTGATATATACCCTGCCAATGTAAAGTTCATCACTATTTTTTTTTTTGATTGCCACTTTTGAACTCAACATGAGAATTCATAAGACACAGGCTTACCTGAAGAAGTAAGAAAAGTCTCAAATAAGAAATCTAACTTTAAAGTAACTATGAAAGAAGAACAAAAACTCAAATTACTCAATATTTTTTAATAACCAAAATGAGAAATTTTAAAAGAATAGATATGTGTATATATTTATAACTGAATTACCTTTCTGTACACCTGAAATTAGCATATTATTAATCAACTCTACTCCAATATAAAATAAAAATTTTAAAAAGAGATAAAATATTTCAAGTTCCTTCAATTGTATTGATAATGAACTAAGTTTTATTTATGATGTTATAGATTGAAGAGTTACTCTGAAAGAAGAGAAATAAATTTTTACTCTTCACACCCCTTCGTAGGAAAAGTAATTTAAAAAACACTTAAATTTAAAAGCAGAAAATTAAAAAGAATTTATCACCAGAATTAATGAAAATAATCTAAGTATATTAGCAAATAATTCATTTCAACAAGTTCAGCTCTCTGGTTAAAACTCAGTAGTGATCATATTGATTAAAAAACATACCACAGCAAAAGCTTTATGAATATTTTGGGGAAAAAAAACACATAGAAAATGTTTGAAAATAGACCCCCAAAAGTGTGAGCAAATTTTAGTGATTTAAAAGAGTATCTTTCACTGTTGTGAATTAACCATAGCATTGGAGACAAATTAACTCACATCAGAGTTGACCTTAATACTTGCGCTATAATATGTATTTGAAGTCTCATCTTTAATAGTGCATATTGTGTATTGGTTTTCACATAAAATACTATATTTCACCAAATCCTATTCTACTTCATTTTTTCCCACTTGAGATATTGTTTACTTGTTTACTATCTATCTCATTCCTGTACAATGGAAATTCTAAGAGCTCAGAAGTCTGTGTCTGGTTAATTTATTGCTACATTTCTGGGATCCAGAAGAGCATCTGACACAAATGAGACAGTCAGTAAATTTACATTAATATAATTGTAGACTAATCTATAAATCTTATGACTGGTAATAAGTCATTTCTAGGTGAAAGTTACTTATTAAGTAAATGTATTCATACTCAATCTTTACAATACAAATAATTTTTAAATGAGCCACATTATGGCATTTGAATAGATATTCATAAAGGAATGATGGAAGGAAATGAGTGCAATCTGCTTTCAGGTTATCTATTTTGCTGTTATTCTGTGCTAACTATCAGTACAAATGTATACTGCACCCTGACCTAATAAGACATTTCTAAAGAGAAAGAATTGCTTGATGTTATAAAAAGAGAAAATTTTTGTTTTAAGTATGAGAAGTATGTTTTATATGGCTATAGTGATTGTAATTTTAATTCATCTTGATTTCAACAGGAGAGTGTTGCAATTTGCATATATTTGCAATGAATATGCAGGGCTGATATTCTTTAAGACTGACTGGTTTGATCTCACAGTCCAAGGGACTCTCAAGAGTACTCTCCAACACCACAATTCAAAGGCATCAGTTCTCAGATGCTCAGCCTTCTTTATGGTCCAACTCTCACATTTATACATGACTACTAGGAAAACCATTCCTTTGACTATATAGATTTTTGTTGGCAATGTGATGCCTCTTCTTTTTAATACACTGTCTAGGTTTGTTGTAGCTTTTCTTCCAAGTAGCTAGCATCTTTTAATTTCATGGCTGCAGTCACCATCCACAGTGATTTTGAAGTCTGAGAAAGTAAAGTCTATCACTCTTTCCATTGTTTGTCCATCTATTTGTGATGAAGTGATGCCATGATCTTTGCTTTTTAAATGTTGAGTTTTAGGCCAGCTTTTTCATTCTCCTTTCTCACCTTAATCAAGAGATTGTTTAGTTTCTCTTTACTTTCTGTTGTAAGGTTGGTGTCGTCTGCATACCTAAGGTTATTGATATTTCTCTAGTAATCTTGACAGTAGCTTGTGCTTCATCCAGGATGGCTTTTCTCCTGATGTACTCTGCATATTAGTTAAATAAGCAGAATGACAATATACAGCCTTGATGTACTGTTTCCCAGTTTGGCACCAGTCTATTGTCTCATGTTTGGTTCTGCCTGTTGCTTCTTGTCCTGCATACGGGTTCACAAGAGGCAAATAAGATGATCTGGTATTCCCATATCTTTCAGAATTTTCCACAGTTTTATGTGATCCACACCAAGTCTTTAGTGTAGTCAATGAAACAGAAACAGATATTTTTCCTGGAATCCCTTTGCTCTTTTTATTATCCAGTGGATACTGATAATTTACTCTCTGGTCACTGTCTCTTTTAAATCCAACTTGTATAGCTGGAAGTTCTCAGATCACATACTTTTGAAGTGCTAACTATCAGTACTGTATACTGCACCCTGACCTAATAAGACATTTCTAAAGAGAAAGAATTGCTTGATGTTATAAAAAGAGAAAATTTTTGTTTTAAGTATGAGAAGTATGTTTTATATGGCTATAGTGATTGTAATTTTAATTCATCTTGATTTCAACAGGAGAGTGTTGCAATTTGCATATATTTGCAATGAATATGCAGGGCTGATATTCTTTAAGACTGACTGGTTTGATCTCACAGTCCAAGGGACTCTCAAGAGTACTCTCCAACACCACAATTCAAAGGCATCAGTTCTCAGATGCTCAGCCTTCTTTATGGTCCAACTCTCACATTTATACATGACTACTAGGAAAACCATTCCTTTGACTATATAGATTTTTGTTGGCAATGTGATGCCTCTTCTTTTAATACACTGTCTAGGTTTGTTGTAGCTTTTCTTCCAAGTAGCTAGCATCTTTTAATTTCATGGCTGCAGTCACCATCCACAGTGATTTTGAAGTCTGAGAAAGTAAAGTCTATCACTCTTTCCATTGTTTGTCCATCTATTTGTGATGAAGTGATGCCATGATCTTTGCTTTTTAAATGTTGAGTTTTAGGCCAGCTTTTTCATTCTCCTTTCTCACCTTAATCAAGAGATTGTTTAGTTTCTCTTTACTTTCTGTTGTAAGGTTGGTGTCGTCTGCATACCTAAGGTTATTGATATTTCTCTAGTAATCTTGACAGTAGCTTGTGCTTCATCCAGGATGGCTTTTCTCCTGATGTACTCTGCATATTAGTTAAATAAGCAGAATGACAATATACAGCCTTGATGTACTGTTTCCCAGTTTGGCACCAGTCTATTGTCTCATGTTTGGTTCTGCCTGTTGCTTCTTGTCCTGCATACGGGTTCACAAGAGGCAAATAAGATGATCTGGTATTCCCATATCTTTCAGAATTTTCCACAGTTTTATGTGATCCACACCAAGTCTTTAGTGTAGTCAATGAAACAGAAACAGATATTTTTCCTGGAATCCCTTTGCTCTTTTTATTATCCAGTGGATACTGATAATTTACTCTCTGGTCACTGTCTCTTTTTTAAATCCAACTTGTATAGCTGGAAGTTCTCAGATCACATACTTTTGAAGCTTTGTTTGGAGGACTTTGAGCAGTGCTTTGTTACCATGTGAAACGAATGCAATTCAACGGTAGTTTGAACATTCTTTGTCATGGTCCTTCTTTGGGATTGCATTGAAAACTGACCTTTCCAGTCCTCTGCTGAGTTTTCCAGATTTGGTGGCATATTGAATTTAGCGCCTTAACAGCATCATCTTTTTGGATTTGATGGATTTCCATCACCTGTACTAGCTTTATTCATAGTAATGATTCCTAGGGCCCACTTGACTTCACAGTCTAAGATGCCTGGTTCTAGGTGCGTGACCTCACCATCATGGTCATGAAACTCATTCCAATTTATATATATATATACATATATATATATATATATATATATATATATATATATATATACATATATATATATATATTCTGTGTATTGTTTCCACCTCTTCTTAATAATATCTGCTTTTGTTAGGTCCAAATCATTTCCGCCCTTTATTGTGCCTACGTTTGCATAAAATGTTCTCTTGGTATCTTTAATTCTTTTGTAGATATCTGTAGTCTTTTCATTTTTGTTGTTTTCCTTTATTTCTTTGCATTGTTCACTTAAGAAGGCTTCCTTATCCCTTTATTGCATAATCTGGAATTCTGCATTCAGATGGGTTTATCTTTCCTTTTCTCCTTTGACTTTTCTATCTCTTCTTTTCTCCATTTTTTTGTAAGGCCTCAGATTAAGCATAAACATGAGAATATAGACTCTCCTACTTAATGCAAATTTTATATCCTATTAAAGAGAACTTAGTGGGTGTGGTTTAAGAATAGGACTGATCTAGATCTATATTATGTACACACACATATAAACAGAAGAAATTATCAGCCATTCAAATCACTATATACATGTGCCATATCTGTGTCACATTTAGAATAATGGACTGCCATCTGTATCCATGTACATTATAGTAGCACATCTGGTAATGGATCTGCCTGCTTGCAGGAAACCTTGGTTCAATTCCTGGGTTGGGAAGATTCCCTAGAGAATGGAATGGCTAGTCACTCGAGTATTTTTGCCTGGAGAATTCCATGGCTCGTTCATATGTTGCAAAGAGTTGGACACGACTGTGCAACTTGAAAAATGAAACAGTGTAACTGCATAATTATTTACTGAACTTTTCAACTGAGTACCAGAACTTCAATTCCTATAGTAGGATAGTGGTTTTCAGACTCTCAGAAAATTGCTGGAGGAAAACTTCTATAGCAAAATCTTAATTATAGTTTCAATGAAATTATGCAGCAAGTTGTTGAAGAGTAGGGGCTAATTAAATTTCAAATTTACACTAATGAGTGTATTTAACATTTTTGAAAGAGTCAATAAATCTTTGAATAGATTAACACATGCGTATTTGCATTTCTATAGTTTCATGGTTTTATCTTATATTTACGAAAACAGATTGTATTGGTATATTTTTGGAAGTATCAGGATTCTTTTCTGTTTATCTTTATTTTTGAAAATAAATTATTCAAAAATTAATAGTCATTACTTTAACTCTTTACTACAATATGCAAGAGGCTGACATGGAATAGTTCTCTTCATCTGCACAATATTGAACACAAATTATTTTCTATTTATCTTTAAACTTGCTTCTTTAAAATAGAAATCAATCATATTCTAACATAAAATACTTTTTCTAAATAAATATGGGGCTGTAGGGTGTTTTTTGTTTAGTTGGAGGATAATTGCTTTACAGTGTTGTGTTGGTTTCTGCCATAAAAGGTGAATCAGTTTAAATTTTATAAATATATATACCCTCCAGCTTGAGCCACTCTCTTCTCCTATTCCATCCCTCTAGGTCATCAGAGAGCACAGTATTGGGCTCCTTCAACTATATAGCTGCTTCCCACTAGTTATCTATTTTACACATGATAGTGTATATATATATATCAGTATACACATACTTCCTCAATTCTTCCTACCCTCTTCTTCGCAATTCTGATCTCTACGTCAAATTTCCATACTGTTCTCCATAGTGATTATATCAATTTACATTCCCACCATCAGTACAAGAGGTTTCTTTTTTTTCACATGCTCTCCAGCATTTATCGTCTATAGATGTTTTGATGATTGCTATTCTGACTGGTGTGAGGTGATACCTCATTATAGTTTTAATTTGCCTTTCTCTAGTAATAAGCTATTATGAGCCATTTTTTCATGTGTTTATTATCCATTTCTATGTTTTCTTTTGAAAATTTTCTGTTCATGTCTTCAGACAGTTTTCTAATTAAGTTGTGTTTTTCTGATATTGATGTTTAGGAGCTGATTATACATTTTGCAGATTAATCTTTTGTCATTTGATTCATTTACACTTATTTGCTCCCATTCTGAGGGTTATCTTTTTGTTCTGTTTGTAGTTTAGTTTGCTATGCAAAAGCTTTCATTTTTATTAGGTTTGACTTGTTTATTTTTGCTTTTATTTCCATTATTCTAGGAGGTGGGTCAAAGAGGATGTTGCTGTGATTTTTGTCAAAGAATGAATTGGCTATGTTTTCTTATGAGAGGTATAGAATTTCTAGCCTTACATTTAATTCTTTTTTTTTAACCTTTATTTTACTATTAAATACCACAGAGTTTTGTTTTCCACAGACATGCATGCTCAACTTTGAGTTTACTTTTATGTATGGTGTTAAGAAGTGTGCTAGTCTTACTCATTTATATACAGCTGTCAAGATTTCCCAGTAACACTTATTTGAAGAGGTTGTTTCTTCTGAATTGTGTATTGCCTTCTTTGTCAAAGATAAAGTGGCCATAGGTGTTTGGGAGTGTCTCTGGGCTTTCTGTCTAGTTCCATTTTTTTTATATTTATCATTTTGTTCCACTATTATACTGTCTTGATAACTGTAGCTTTGTTGTATAGTTTAAAGTCAGGTAATTTGAGTCCTCCAGCTCTGTTTCTTCTTTCTCAAGATTGCCTTGGCTATTCAGAGTATTTTGTTTTTCCATACAAATGGTAATCTTTTGTTGTTCTAGTTCTGTGAAAAACACCATTGATATTTGATAAGATTTGCATTGAATCTGTAATTTATTTTGGGGAGCAATTTTCACAATATTGATTCTTCCAATCTAAGGATATGGTATATCTCTCCATATATTTGTGTCATCTTTGATTTCTTTAATCAGTGTCTTATACTTTTTTGCATAGAGGTCTTTTGTCTCTTTAGTTAAATTTATACCTAGGTGCTCTTAAATCAATTTATTTTTAATTGGAAAATAATTACTTACAATAGTGTGTTATTTTCTGCCATATATTGACATGAATCAGCCATACGCATGTCCCTTTCCTATTGAACCTTTTTCCCACCTCTCACCCCATCCCACCTCTCTAGATTGTCACAGAATACTGTATTTCATCTCCCTGGATCATACAGCAAATTCCCACTGGCAATCTACTTTACATATGGTAATGGATGTTTCAATGCTACTCTTTCAGTTTATCCCAATTTCCCCCTCCCCTACAGTGTCTATAAGTTTGTTTTCTATTTTTTCCTTGCTGCCCTGTAAATAGGTCCATCAGTACTATCTTTCTAGATTCTATATATATATATATATATATATATATATATATATATATATACACACATTACTATACAATGTTTGTGCTTCTCCTTATGATTTACTCCACTCAGAACTACAACAACAACAACAACAGAAAACACAATTTGCATGGAACAAAAGAACCCAAATAGCCAAAGCCACCTTGAGAAAGAAGAATCGAGCTGGAGGAATCAACCTGGCAAACTTCAGAGTATACTTCAAAGCTACAGTCATCAAGAGAGTATAGTGTGTGCAAGCTAAATTGCTTCAGTCATGACTGATTGTTTGTGACCCTATGGACTGTGGCCCATCAGACTCCTCTGTCCATGGGATTCCCCAGGCAAGAATGACGGGGTGGGATGTCATGTCTTCCTCTACGGGATCTTCCCAATTCAGTGATTGAACCTGCATCTCATGTCTCCTGCATGGGCAGATGTGTTGTTTACCACTAGCACCACCTTCTAGTGGCACAAAAACAAAAAAAAATATGGACAAATTGAGCAAGTCAGAAAGCCCAAATGTGACCCCACACCTCTACAGGCACCTTGTCTTTGATAAAGTAGATATTAATATACAATGGAGAAAATATAGTCTCTTCAGTAAGTGGTGGTGGAAAAACTGGACAACTGCATGTAAAAGGATGAGATTGAACATTTCTTAGCACCATACAAAAATATAAATTCTAAATGAATTAAAACCCTAAATATAAGAACAGAAATGCTAAAACTCTTAGGGTAAAATATATTCCTAAGTATTTTACTATTTTTATTGCAATGGTGAATGGAATCATTTCCTTAATTTACCTTTCTGATTTTTCATTGTTATTGTATAGGAATGCAAATGATTTCTGTATATTAATTTTCTCTCTTGCAACTTTATGAAATTATTTTATTAGCTCTAGTAGTTTTCTTGTGGCATCTTTAGGATTTTCTATGTAGAGCACCATGTAATCTTCAAACACTGAGAGTTTTGCTTCTTTTTTCCTATCTGGATTCCCTTTATTTCTTTGATCTTCTCTCACTTCCAAAACTATATTGATCATGGCAAGAACCATGAAGAGTGGGAAACCTTGTTTTGTTCTTGATCTTAGAGGAAATCCTGTCAGTTTTTCATTATTAAAAATATTGTTTGAAAAAAAAATATTGTTTGTCACATATTGCCATGATTATGTTGAGGTACATTGGTCCTTGCTAATTTTCTAGAAAATTTGTTTCATAAATAGGTATTGAATTTTATCAAATAGCTTTCTTTATATATACTGATATAATCATATAATTTTTTTCTTTCAATTTTTTAATTTAGTGTATCACATTAATTTGCATATATTAAAGAATCCTTGCATCTCTATGGTAAGTCCCACTTGATAATGATGTATGATCCATTTAATGTGTTGTTAAATCTTATTGGCTAGAGCTTTTTGAAGGATTTCTGTATTTATTAGGTTCATCATTGATATTGGCCTGTAATTTTTTTTTATATAATATCTTTGTCTGCTTTTGGTATCCAAGTGATGGTCACTTCATAGAATGAATTTGCAAAATTCCCTCCCTCAGCAAGTTTTTGGAAGAGTTTGAGAATGATTTTTCTAAGTCATAGCCCAAATGTGACCCAAAACCACCTCTACAGGCACCTTGTCTTTGATAAAGTAGATATTAATATACAATGGAGAAAATATAGTCTCTTCAGTAAGTGGTGGTGGAAAAACTGGACAACTGCATGTAAAAGGATGAGATTGAACATTTCTTAGCACCATACAAAAATATAAATTCTAAATGAATTAAAACCCTAAATATAAGAACAGAAATGCTAAAACTCTTAGGGTAAAATATATTCCTAAGTATTTTACTATTTTTATTGCAATGGTGAATGGAATCATTTCCTTAATTTACCTTTCTGATTTTTCATTGTTATTGTATAGGAATGCAAATGATTTCTGTATATTAATTTTCTCTCTTGCAACTTTATGAAATTATTTTATTAGCTCTAGTAGTTTTCTTGTGGCATCTTTAGGATTTTCTATGTAGAGCACCATGTAATCTTCAAACACTGAGAGTTTTGCTTCTTTTTTCCTATCTGGATTCCCTTTATTTCTTTGATCTTCTCTCACTTCCAAAACTATATTGATCATGGCAAGAACCATGAAGAGTGGGAAACCTTGTTTTGTTCTTGATCTTAGAGGAAATCCTGTCAGTTTTTCATTATTAAAAATATTGTTTGAAAAAAAAATATTGTTTGTCACATATTGCCATGATTATGTTGAGGTACATTGGTCCTTGCTAATTTTCTAGAAAATTTGTTTCATAAATAGGTATTGAATTTTATCAAATAGCTTTCTTTATATATACTGATATAATCATATAATTTTTTTCTTTCAATTTTTTAATTTAGTGTATCACATTAATTTGCATATATTAAAGAATCCTTGCATCTCTATGGTAAGTCCCACTTGATAATGATGTATGATCCATTTAATGTGTTGTTAAATCTTATTGGCTAGAGCTTTTTGAAGGATTTCTGTATTTATTAGGTTCATCATTGATATTGGCCTGTAATTTTTTTTTATATAATATCTTTGTCTGCTTTTGGTATCCAAGTGATGGTCACTTCATAGAATGAATTTGCAAAATTCCCTCCCTCAGCAAGTTTTTGGAAGAGTTTGAGAATGATATGTGTTAGCTCTTCTCTAAATGTTTGGTAGAATTCACTGGTGAAGTCATCTGACCCTGGGCTTTTGTTTGTTGCAAGATTTTTTGTGACAGTTTCAATTTCATGTCTCATGATCAATTTCTTTCTTGTTCAGTCTTGGAAGGTTGTATTTTTCTAAAAATGTGTCAATTTCTCCAAAGCTGTCCATTTTATTGACATGTAGTTCCTCTAAGAAATAAAATGTCAGTTCAGATAAATAGAATGGTGACACTGATCAAGAAGGTAAAAAAATCTGTTCAACAAAGACTTGTAAGAAATAAGGAATAGATAGTCAGAAATAAATGACACAATAACAGGCATAAAAGAAAAAGTATGCTAGAGTAAACTTACAGCAGAATAATTAATACAGAAGAATGGATAAGTGAGGTAGAATGCCAGACATATCTTAAGCAGAGCAGAATAAAGAAAAAAAGAATGACAGCATATGAGGCAGTTTCAGAGACACTTGGGGCAACATTAACACAACCTATAGTCAAGCATCAGTGTCCTATAAGAAGAATAGAAAAAGTCAGGGTATCAGAAAATATTTAAGGAGATAATTGGCAAAATTTCTCTAATATGAGATAAGTATGAGCCACCTAAATCCAGCAATCCCAGATAGTCCCATAAAGGATAATCCTAAAGTTAAACATGTCAAGACACATTAAACAAGTTAACATTAATTACACACAAAGAAAAAATATTAAAAGCAGCAAGAGAAAAGCAACAAATCACATTCGAGGGAATCCCTCAAATGTTATCTGATCTTTCAGCTGAAATTCTTCAGGCCAGAATGGAGTGGCAGGGTACACTTAAGGTGATGAAAGAAAATATACAACCAATTACTCTACCCAGCAAGGGTCTCATTTGAATTTGAATGAGAAATCAAAAATTTTACAGAGAAACAAATTTAAGAAGACTCAGCACCACTAGCTTTATAACAAATACTAACGGAACTTCTCTAGACAAGAAGCATGATAAAAGGAAAGTCCCACAGAAACAAACCCAAAACAATAATGTAAATTATAATAGGACCATGTATGTCACTAATTACATTAAATGTAAATTGATTATGGGTCCCAATCAAAAAGACAAAAACTGTATGGGTAGATACAAAAGCAAGCCTACTATATATGCTTTCTACAATATACCCTATTCAGACTGAGGAATGCACAGAGGCAGAAAGTGAGATGTGGAAAAAGATAGTGCATGAAATGAAAAATTAGAAGAAAATGGAGCAGCAATACGCATATCAGGTAAAATAGACTTTAAAATAAACAACATAATAAAAGATAAGCGGAGACACTACATAATGATCAGCTAATTAATCAAAGGAGGTATAACAATTATAAACATATGTACCTAATGTAGGAACATCTCAATATATGAGGAAAATGCAAATACCTATAAAAGGGGAAATCAATAATCACAATAATAGTACGGAACTTTAACATTCTATTCACACTAAAGGACACATCATTCAGAGAGAAAATTAATAAGGAAACACAAATCCTAAATGTCACATTGGATCAGATGGGTCAAATTGATTCCTACAGGACATTCTATCCAAAAGCAGCTGAATTTACCTTTTATCAAGTCCACAGGGAATATTCTCAAGGATAAATCACATCTTGAGTCACATCAAGACTGGATAAATTTAAGAATATAGAAACTATATCAAGCATTCTTCCTGGCTACAACACTGTTGTCATTCTTTAGTCATTATGTTATATCCCACTCTTCGTGATCTCATGCACTATATCATGCCAGGTTTCCCTGTCCAACACCATCTCCCAGAGTCTGCTTAAATGCATGTCCATTGAATTGTTGATGCCATACAACCATCTTGTCCTCTATTGCCCCCTTCTCCTTTTGCCTTTTATTTTTCCCATCATCAAACTATTTTCCAGTGAGTACTCTCTTAGCATCAGGTGGTCAAAGTATTGGAGTTTCAGCTTCAGCATAATTCTTTCCAATGAATATTTAGGGTTGATTTTCTTTAGGACTGATGGGTGAATCTCACTACAGTTGAGACACTCAAGGTTCTATGACAATACCACAGTTTGAAAGCATCAATTCTTCACCATTCACCCTTGTTTATGGTCCAACCCTCACATCCGTACATGAGTAATGGAAAAACCATAGCTTTGATTATATGTACATTTGTTGGCAAAATAATGGCTCTGCTTTTTAGGAGTCTGCCTAGGTTTTTCAAGCTTTTTTTTCCCAAAGAACAAGTGTCTTTTAATTTTATGGCTGCAGTAACCATCTGTAATGATTTTAAAACCCAAGAAAATAAAGCCTGCCACTGTTTCCACATCTATTTGCCATGAGATTATGGGACTGGATACCATGATTTTCATTTTTTAAATATTGAGTTTTAAGCCAGCTTTTCCAATCTCCTCTTTCACCTTCATCAAGAATCACTTTAATACCTTTTTGCTTTCTGCCATTAGGGTGGTGCATATTTGATATTATTGATATTTCTCCCAGCAATCCTGATTCCAGCTCTCAATTCAGCCTGCCTAGTATTTCATATAATTTAAATAAACAGAGTGACATACAATCTTGAAGCACCCATTTCTCAATTTGGAACCAGTCTATTGTTCAATGTCTAGTTCTAGCTGTTGTTTCTTTTTCTGCTTACAGGTTTCTTGGGAGGAAAGTAAAGTGGTCTGGTATTCCCATCTCTTTAGTGATTTTCCACAATTTGTTATAATCCATACAATGAAATGCTTTAGCTTAGTCAATGAAGCAGAAACAGATGCTTTTCCGCAATTCTTTTTGATCAATTCTCCAGCAGAAGTTAGCAATTTAATCATCTCTGGTTCTTCTTCCTTTTCTAAATCCAGCTTCTACATCTGGAAAGTCTCAGTTCCCATACAGTTGAAGCATAGCTTGAAGGATTTTGAGCATAACCTTGCTAGCATGTGAAATGAGTAAAATTTTATGGTAGTTTGAACATTCTTTGGAATTGTCCTTCTTTGAGATAAAAGTGAAAACTGACCTTTACCAGTCCTGTGCTCCCTGATGAGCTTTTGAAATTTAATGTCCTATTAAGTGCAGCCCTTTAAGAGTGTCATCCTCAAATATTTGAAATAGCTCAGTTGAAATTCCATCACCTCTGCTAGCTTTGTTTGTAGTGATGCTTCTTAAGACTCATGTTACTTCACACAACTGAGGTGAGTGATCACATCATAATGTCTATCCAGGTCTTTTTTGTATAGTTCTGTGTATTCTTGTCATTTTTTTTTTTTTTTTGGAAGTGCGGGTTGTCCGTGGTCTGCCATGGGGTCAGGTGCACTGACTACAACAGCTCTTGGTGGCATGCTGGCATGAATACTTTTGAGGGAGGTTGCCTCAGGCCCAATTACAAGGAGGGAACACAGCCCCAGCCACCTGCAGAAAACTGGATTAAAGATTTACTGAGTATGGCTTTGCCCACCAGAAGAAGATCCAGTTTTCCCCACAGCCAGTTTCTCCATCAGGAAGCTTCCACAAGCTTCTTACCCTCATCAGTCAGAGTGCAGACAGAATGAAAACCACAATTGCAGAAAACTAGTAAAATCAAATGGATCACAGCCTTGCCTAACTCAATTAAACTATGATTCATACATGTAGGGCTATCCAAGATGGACTGACTAGTCATGGTGGAGAGTTCTGACAAAATGCGGTCCACTAGAGAAAGGGAATTTCTAACCACTTCAGCATAATTGCCTTGAGGACCACATGGACAGTATATAAAGACTACTTTATAAGATTGATATCAGAAACAGAAAAAAAATTATAAAAACACAGATACATGGAGGGTAAAGAATACAGTTCTAAAAAACCATGAGGCCCCTGAAGAATTCAAAGGAGAAATCAAAAATTAAAGAAACCTAGAAACAAATGACAATGGCAACAAAATAATTCAAGCCTATGGGATTCAATAAATGTCTTATCTCAAGAAACAGGAAAAACATAAACAAGCTAACCTTACATCTAATGTAACTAGAAAAGAATAACCAAAAACCCCTCAAAATTAGTGTAAAGAAAGAATTCAATTATCAGAGAAAAAATAAATGAAAAAGAAGTGAAGGAAAGAATGAAAATGAAAGTCTTAGTCACTCAATCATTCGTCACTCAGTCACGTCTGATTCTCTTGTAATCCCACGGATTGGGGTCCACCAGGATCCTCTGTCCATGAGATTCTCCAGGCAATCCTGACCCTTGAATACACCAGGCTCCTCCTTACCACAGTGTCTATGTACCTGCTTTTCTCCCCTGCACTGAGCTTGCCCTTCTATCATTAAATCCATGCTTAACTCAAATTCCACCCCTTCAGGGAGGCTTTCCCATGCCTCCAGACATGATACTGGTACTCTTTATAATACCTTCAGAGCCTTTGTCACTATTTGGCTGTATAATATTTACACTGGAGTTGGTTGTCGTTTCCTTCTCCAGAAAATCTTGCCAACCCAGGAATTGAGCCAAGATATCTTGCATTGCAGGCAGATTCTTTAACAGCTGAGCTATGGGGGAAGCCCTGAAGGAAAGAATGACAAAGATCAATAAAGCAAACAAGCTTATTCTTTACAAAGATAAACAAAACTGACAAATCATTAGCCAGACTCATCAAGAAAAAAAAGTGAGATAATTCAGATCAATAAATTTAGAAATGGAAAAGGAGAAATTATATCAGACAACACAGAAATACAAAGAATCCTAAGGGGGTTGTAATTTTACTTAACCTTATTATATACCAAACAGCACTTTTAACTGATAGTTTTATTCTCCAGGAATACTTTCTTGTTTTCTAAAAACACAGAATTGATATAAAAACTATCTCTTCTAAATCTGCTTGACTTAAAATAAAAACACACATACACACAGATACAGCAAATGCTTCTTTTTAGGAAAAATATTTTCAGAACAAGAATAAAGAACTCAATATAGGGAATGAATTGACAGTCATATAAAGACATATATTGAATTACTATTCTAATAGGATATTTCAACAATATTCTTGCATTAAAGATTTCCAGTGAATTCTCTTACCTTAGAAACTGGATTATGAACTAATTGACTAAACATAAATCCATACATAGATATACACACACATAGATAAGCATAATGCAGTGTTGTGCTTCTCAAATTGAATGTGAACCCGAATCACTTGGGAATCTCATTCAATGCAAATTTGAACTTAGAAGGTGTGGCCTAGATTCTGTATCCTTAGCAAAAAATATCCACACTGCTATTCCACAGTCTTAATGGGAGTAATAACATGTACCTGGCTAAGTATAATATACAGTATGTTTTCACCTCAAAGTTCTTTATAATTTCTTTATTGTCCTCTTCTATTCAATATTGTAGAAGTAAAAATGTAAAATGTTATGTTTCCCAATCTTATTGTTCTTCCTGATTAATATTTTTATAAAGATAATATTTGGTTTCTTTATCTTGAAATCATAAACTAATTCTGTTAGTCAAATAGAAATTTATCTAAAGAATCAAGCTTCCCATTTTTTCCTTAATATTTAGGAATATATTTTCTATTCTTTTTCAGTGGTGTGGAATATCTTCAGATTGCCTGATTCTGTCTTTCAGATTGCCTGTTTCTTCATCTGTTAACTTTTCTCTTGAGTTCTAATAGAATTACAGAAATATAACTTCTTAAAAATCTTACACCATTCTGCCTTTAGTGACCTTGTATTTTCTCCAAGGTCTATTATTCTCTTCTTTGTAATTATTATTCCATTACAGTGACTAGTATTGATTTGTTTTCAGTAGCTTAATATTTTCATAAATGTGAAGTTAAAATGAAAGAACAAATACATGTATATTATTTATAATTTTATTCAATCATTTGTATGAATTTATTAACTATTTCATTTATGTAAACATTCTTTGGGTTGCATCTATTATTCAATAGATCATAGTATAACTGATTTCATAGGCAGAATAACTATTGAAAATCTGAAACTCCTGGAGCTACTGTCCTAGATATGTCTGTTTGTTTCAACTTCTGACTCTCAAAGAGGGTTTAATTTTTAACCCTCTAATTATTAAAGCCTTCAATCAGGAAGAACATCCCTGAAGTTTTTGTTGTTGTTGTTCCTTTTGACTACCACTTTGAAGAGCAGTTCCACAGAGGTTATCTTCATACTGCAGTCATAACATGAAAGAAAAACCTTACCATGAATAGATATCATAATGCAGTTTTTTTGGGGCTTCTCAAATTGAATGTGAACCCGAATCCACTTGGGAATCTCATTCAATGCAAATTTGAACTTAGAAGGTGTGGCCTAGATTCTGTATCCTTAGCAAAAAATATCCACACTGCTATTCCACAGTCTTAATGGGAGTAATAACATGTACCTGGCTAAGTATAATATACAGTATGTTTTCACCTCAAAGTTCTTTATAATTTCTTTATTGTCCTCTTCTATTCAATATTGTAGAAGTAAAAATGTAAAATGTTATGTTTCCCAATCTTATTGTTCTTCCTGATTAATATTTTTATAAAGATAATATTTGGTTTCTTTATCTTGAAATCATAAACTAATTCTGTTAGTCAAATAGAAATTTATCTAAAGAATCAAGCTTCCCATTTTTTCCTTAATATTTAGGAATATATTTTCTATTCTTTTTCAGTGGTGTGGAATATCTTCAGATTGCCTGATTCTGTCTTTCAGATTGCCTGTTTCTTCATCTGTTAACTTTTCTCTTGAGTTCTAATAGAATTACAGAAATATAACTTCTTAAAAATCTTACACCATTCTGCCTTTAGTGACCTTGTATTTTCTCCAAGGTCTATTATTCTCTTCTTTGTAATTATTATTCCATTACAGTGACTAGTATTGATTTGTTTTCAGTAGCTTAATATTTTCATAAATGTGAAGTTAAAATGAAAGAACAAATACATGTATATTATTTATAATTTTATTCAATCATTTGTATGAATTTCTTAACTATTTCATTTATGTAAACATTCTTTGGGTTGCATCTATTATTCAATAGATCATAGTATAACTGATTTCATAGGCAGAATAACTATTGAAAATCTGAAACTCCTGGAGCTACTGTCCTAGATATGTCTGTTTGTTTCAACTTCTGACTCTCAAAGAGGGTTTAATTTTTAACCCTCTAATTATTAAAGCCTTCAATCAGGAAGAACATCCCTGAAGTTTTTGTTGTTGTTGTTCCTTTTGACTACCACTTTGAAGAGCAGTTCCACAGAGGTTATCTTCATACTGCAGTCATAACATGAAAGAAAAACCTTACCATGAATAGTTAGGAGAGCTAGTAAGACCCCATTCTTTCTTCTCAGTTGGAGGTTTGAGCAATTTAACTTTTTAAAGCTGACATTACTATTGTATCTCATAGATATTTCTTAACATTTTAACAAGTAGATGACACTCTGGTTTTCATTCAGACTAAAAGAAAAATTGATTCCACATTTATATTTTATTGACCATAATCATGAGAATCTTGGAAGAATATTGAGAAACTGAGTGTAGTTTTCTCATCATAGTAATAAATCTGTTCTATCCCTGTATCGTTTCATGAAATACTGTACTAGAGTGTCACAAATCTTGTGAAGAATTATTCAACTGTCAAAGATATAAGTTTTATATAAACAAAGCCTCAAAATGTCAGGGAATACTCTCAATGCTTCAAGAATTGCAAAAATATAATTAGAAGTTAATATACCCCAAAAATGTATCTTGAGGTGCTAGAATACTATCACTTTGACTTTATAACCAAGCATGTGTTTTACGGTAAATTGATTTCTGGTCAACTTATTGAGTTCTACTCCATGATGATAAAAGGATGATAATTAAAACACATATGTTAAGTAAAATTTTAACAATTTTTACATTGATAAAATAATCTCACAGACATAAATAGCTACTTGAGTGTATGAAATAACATAAAATCATTGTACAATTACTTTTCCATTAAATACACTCAAAGCAAAAACAAAAACATGGGGAAACAAATAAACACTTTTAAAGAATATAATTTTTCTTCAACATAAGGATTATAAAATGCTAAATATTCATTTTTGGTAATAACATCTCTGTATGAATTATTATCTTTAACATATTTCAATTGTCTAAAGTTTATTGAGACACATTTTATATAACATGTGATCTATTCTGGAGAATGTTCCACGAGCATTTTATTTTATTTATTTTTTCCTTTATTTTAAAGATTTTACAGAGTTTTGTTTTGTTCAGCACATGTATGTTCCCAGATCAGTCATATGCATATCCCTGGACCCTCCCCCCACCCAGTTCCTCCCCTCCCATCCCTCCAGACCATCACTCCAAGTGGTTGTAGGTACTCCTATTCCCCTAGCACAATGACAATAACTATCTTTTCCACACATGACAGTATAGGTTTCCATGTTACTCCCTCCATGCCTCCCTCCCACTGTTCGGTCTCCACAATGTCTTTATGTCTATTCTCTGTTTTTTCATGAGTTCACTGCGTGTGTTATCATGATCATCTTACTAGATTCCATATATATGAGTTAGTATACTATACTTATCTTTATCTTTTTGACTTACTTCACTTTTTATGATAGGTTCTAGAGTCAACCACCTCATTAGGACTGAGTCTTCTGCATTTCTTTTAACAGCTGAGTAGTATTCCATTGTATATATGTACCAGGGCTTCTGGATCCATTCATTTGTCGATGGACATCTAGGTTGCTTCCATGTTCTGGCTATTGTATAGAGGGCTGCAATGAACATTGGGGTACAGGTGCATCTTTCATTTTTGATTTCATCAGGATATAGGCCTAATAGTGGGATTGCTGGGTCATAGGGTGCTTCTATTTTTAGTTTTTTAAGGAATCTCCATATTGTCTTCCACAGAAGTTGTATCAATTTACATTCCCACCAGCAATGCAAGAGGGTTCCGTTTCTCCACACCCTCTCCAGCATTTGTTGTCTGTCGATTTGTTGATGATGGCCATTCTGACAGGTGTGAGGTGGTATCTCATTGTGGTTTTAATTTGCATTCCTCTGATAATAAGCGAGGTTGAGCATCGTTTCATGTATTTTTGGGCCATCTGTATGTCCTCTTTGGAGGGGCATCTCTTTAGATCTTTTTCCCATTTTTTGATTGGGCAGCTCAATTTTCCTGTGCTGAGTTGTGTGAGTTGCTTGTAGATTTTGGAGATGAATTCTTTGTCTGTTGTTTCATTTGCTATGATTTTCTTCCACTCTGTGGGGTGTCTGTTCAACTTTTTGGTGATTCCTTTGGCTGTACAAAAGCTTTTAAGTTTCATGAGGTCCCACGTGTTGACTTTTCTTTTCAGTTCTGCTATTTTAGTAGGTGGGTCAGAGAAGATATGCATATCCCTGGACCCTCCCCACCCAGTTCCTCCCCTCCCATCCCTCCAGACCATCACTCCAAGTGGTTGTAGGTACTCCTATTCCCCTAGCACAATGACAATAACTATCTTTTCCACACATGACAGTATAGGTTTCCATGTTACTCCCTCCATGCCTCCCTCCCACTGTTCGGTCTCCACAATGTCTTTATGTCTATTCTCTGTTTTTTCATGAGTTCACTGCGTGTGTTATCATGATCATCTTACTAGATTCCATATATATGAGTTAGTATACTATACTTATCTTTATCTTTTTGACTTACTTCACTTTTTATGATAGGTTCTAGAGTCAACCACCTCATTAGGACTGAGTCTTCTGCATTTCTTTTAACAGCTGAGTAGTATTCCATTGTATATATGTACCAGGGCTTCTGGATCCATTCATTTGTCGATGGACATCTAGGTTGCTTCCATGTTCTGGCTATTGTATAGAGGGCTGCAATGAACATTGGGGTACAGGTGCATCTTTCATTTTTGATTTCATCAGGATATAGGCCTAATAGTGGGATTGCTGGGTCATAGGGTGCTTCTATTTTTAGTTTTTTAAGGAATCTCCATATTGTCTTCCACAGAAGTTGTATCAATTTACATTCCCACCAGCAATGCAAGAGGGTTCCCGTTTCTCCACACCCTCTCCAGCATTTGTTGTCTGTCGATTTGTTGATGATGGCCATTCTGACAGGTGTGAGGTGGTATCTCATTGTGGTTTTAATTTGCATTCCTCTGATAATAAGCGAGGTTGAGCATCGTTTCATGTATTTTTGGGCCATCTGTATGTCCTCTTTGGAGGGGCATCTCTTTAGATCTTTTTCCCATTTTTTGATTGGGCAGCTCAATTTTCCTGTGCTGAGTTGTGTGAGTTGCTTGTAGATTTTGGAGATGAATTCTTTGTCTGTTGTTTCATTTGCTATGATTTTCTTCCACTCTGTGGGGTGTCTGTTCAACTTTTTGGTGATTCCTTTGGCTGTACAAAAGCTTTTAAGTTTCATGAGGTCCCACGTGTTGACTTTTCTTTTCAGTTCTGCTATTTTAGTAGGTGGGTCAGAGAAGATCTTGTTTTGATTGATGTCCTTGAGGGTTTTGCCTATATTCTCCTCTAAGAGTTTGATGGTTTCTGGTCTTACATTTAGGTCTTTAATCCATTTTGAATTGATCTTTGTGTATGGTGTCACGGAATGTTCCAACTTCATTTTTTTGCATGTAGCCGTCCAGTTCTCCCAGCACCATTTGTTGAAGAGGCTGTCTTTGTCCCATTTTATACTTTCTCCTCCTTTGTCAAAAATAAGGTACCCATAGATGCATGGGTTTATCTCTGGGTTCTCCATCTTGTTCTATTGGTCAATATTTCTGTTTTGGGGCCAGTACCATACTGTCTTGATGACTGTTGCTTTGTAGTATACTCTGAAGTTAGGGAGGCTGATCTCTCCAGCTCCATTCTTCTTTCTCAGGATTGCTTTGACTATTCGAGGTCTTTTGTGTTTCCATATGAACTGTGTTACTATTTGGTCTAGTTCTGTGAAGAATGCCATTGGTAGTTTGACAGGGATCGCATTGAATTTATAGATGACATTTGGGAATATGGTCATTTTCACGATATTGATTCTTCCGACCCAGGAACATGGAATATCTCTCCATCTGTTTAAGTCTACTTTAATGTCTCTCATGAGTGTCTTGTAATTTTCTGTGTACAATTCTTTTGTTTCTTTGGGCAGGTTAATTCCTAGATATTTGATTCTTTTGGTTGCAATGGTGAAGAGGATTGCCTCTTTGATTTCATTTTCTGATTTTTCATTGTTTGTGTATAGGAATGCCAGTGATTTCTGTGTGTTGACTTTGTATCCTGCGACTTTGCTGAATTCATTGATTAGCTCTAGTAGCTTTGCAGAAGTGTCTTTGGGATTTTCTGTGTAATATAATGTCGTCTCCAAAAAGAGAGAGCTTGACTTCTTCCTTTCCAGTCTGGATTCCTTTGATTTCTTTCTCTTCTCTTATTGCTGTTGCTAGGACTTCCAGGACTATGTTGAATAAGAGTGGTGAAAGTGGACACCCTGTCTTGTTCCTGACTTTAAAGGAAATGCTTTCAATTTTTCACTGTTGAGGATCTGCTATTTTAGTAGGTGGGTCAGAGAAGATCTTGCTTTGATTGATGTCCTTGAGGGTTTTGCCTATATTCTCCTCTAAGAGTTTGATGGTTTCTGGTCTTACATTTAGGTCTTTAATCCATTTTGAGTTGATCTTTGTGCATGGTGTCAGGGTATGTTCCAACTTCATTTTTTTGCATGTAGCTGTCCAATTTTCCCAGCACCATTTGTTGAAGAGGCTGTCTTTGTCCCATTTTATAGTTTCGCCTCCTTTGTCAAAAATAAGGTACCCATAGGTGCATGGGTTTATCTCTGGGTTCTCTATCTTGTTCCATTGGTCTATAGTTCTGTTTTTGTGCCAGTACCATACTGTCTTGAGGACTGTTGCTTTGTAGTAGAGTCTGAAGTTAGGGAGGCTGATCCTCCAGCTCCATTCTTCTTCCTCAGGATTGCTTTGGCTATTCGAAGTCTTTTGTGTTTCCATATGAACTCTGTTATTCTTTGGTCTAGTTCTGTGAAAAATGTCAATGGAAGTTGAATAGGTATTGCATTGAATCTGTAGATGATATTTGGTAGTATGGTCATTTTCACAATATTGATTCTTCCGACCCAGGAACATGGAATATCTCTCCATCTGTTTAAGTCTACTTTAATGTCTCTCATGAGTGTCTTGTAATTTTCTGTGTACAATTCTTTTGTTTCTTTGGGCAGGTTAATTCCTAGATATTTGATTCTTTTGGTTGCAATGGTGAAGAGGATTGCCTCTTTGATTTCATTTTCTGATTTTTCATTGTTTGTGTATAGGAATGCCAGTGATTTCTGTGTGTTGACTTTGTATCCTGCGACTTTGCTGAATTCATTGATTAGCTCTAGTAGCTTTGCAGAAGTGTCTTTGGGATTTTCTGTGTAATATAATGTCGTCTCCAAAAAGAGAGAGCTTGACTTCTTCCTTTCCAGTCTGGATTCCTTTGATTTCTTTCTCTTCTCTTATTGCTGTTGCTAGGACTTCCAGGACTATGTTGAATAATACTGGTGAAAGTGGACACCCCTGTCTTGTTCCTGATCTTAGAGGAAATGCTTTCAATTTTTCACTGTTGAGGATACTGTTCACTGTGGGCTTCTCATATATGGCTTTCACTATGTTGAGATAGGTTCCTTCTATGCCCAAATTCTGAAGAGTTTTTATCATGAATGGGTGTTGTACTTTGTCGAAGGCTTTTTCTGCATCTATTGAGATGATCATGTGATTTTTGTCTTTCGACTTGTTGATATGGTGTATCACATGGATTGATTTGCGGATGTTGAAGAAGCCTTTCATGCCTGGGATGAACCCAACTTGATCGTAATGTATGAGTTTTTTGATGTGTCGTTGAATTCTGTTTGCTAGGATTTCTTGCGGATCTTGGCATCTAAGTTCATCAGGGAAATTGGCCAACAGTTTTCCTTTTTTGTGTTGTCTTTGCCTGGTTTGAGTATCAGGGTGATGGTGGCCTCGTAGAATGTGTTTGAAAGTGTTCCTTCCTGTGCAATTTTTTGAAAGAGTTTTAGAAGGACAGGAATTAGCTCTTCTTTAAATGTTTGGTAGAATTTAGCTGTGAAGCCATCTGGCCCTGGGCTTTTATTTTTGAGCAGATTTTTTTTTTTCTATTGTACAGGAATATTTTATTATTGATACAATCTTATGTGATTACTTCATTAAGATTCTGCATGATTTGGTTCATTTAGTAACACTTGATAACGAACGGTTATCTTCAGGATCCTGTATGAGTAGATTTTTAATCACAGATTCGATTTCTGAGCTTGTGATTGGGTTGTTCAAAGTTTCTATTTCTTCCTGGCTCAGTCTTGGGAGATTAATCCTCTCCAAGAAACTGTCCATTTCTTCCAGGTTGTCCAGTTTGTTGCCATATAGCTGTTCATAATAGTCTCTTAGAATCCTTTGGATTTCTGCATTATCTGTTGTAATCTCTCCTTTTTCATTTTTGATTTTGTTGATCTGGTTCTTCTCTCTCTTTTTCTTAATGAGTCTGGCCAGTGGCTTGTCAATTTTGTTTACCTTTTTATTGAACCAGCTTTTTGTTTTATTTATCTTTACTATTGTTTCTTTTGTTTCTTTCTCATTTATTTCTGCTCTGATCTTTATGATTTCTTTTCTTCTGCTGGCTTTGGGATGTTTTTGTTCTTCTTTCTCCAATTGTTTTAAGCGGAGGGTTAAGTCATCTGCTTCATATTTTCCTAGTTTCTTGAGGTGGGATTGTATTGCTATCAATTTCCCTCTTAGAACTGCTTTTGCAGTATTCCATAGTTTTTCCACTGTTGTGTGCTCATTGTCATTTTCTTCTAGGAATTTTTTAATTCCTCCTTTGATTTCCTCAATGATCAGTTGGTTTTTTAGGTTTCTGTTGTTTAATCTCCATGTGTTTCTGTTTTTAGGGTTTTTTTTCTGGTAGTTGATCTCTAGTCTCATTGCATTGTGGTCCGAGAAGATGGTTGAAATAATTTCGGTTTTCTTGAACTGACTGAGGTTATATTTGTGGCCCAAGATTTGGTCTATTCTGGAGAATGTTCCATGAGCACTTGAGAAGAAAGTGTATTCTTCTGTTTTTGGATGGAACGTCCTAAAGATATCGATGAGGTCCATCTTTTCCAGTGTGGCATTTAAGGCTTGTGTTTCTTTATTAATTTTCTGTTTTGTTGATCTGTCCATTGGTGTGAGAGGAGTGCTAAAATCTCCTACTATTATTGTGTTATTGTTGATTTCTTCTTTTACGTCTGAAAGTACCTGTCTTATGTATTGAGGTGCCCCTGTGTTGGGTGCATAGATATTCATGACTGTTATGTCTTCCTCTTGGATGGATCCCTTAATCATGATGTACTAACCTGTCTTGTCTCTTGGAATCTTCTTTAATTTAAAGTCTATTTTTTCTGATATGAGGATTGCTACTCCAGCTTTCTTTTGATTTCCATTTGCATGGAATATCTTTTTCCAGCCTCTCACTTTCAGTCTATGGGTGCCTCTAGGTCTGAAGTGGGTCTCTTGTAAACAGCATATATATGGGTCTTGCTTCTGGATCCATTCAGCCAGCCTGTGTCATTTGGTTGGAGCATTTAATCCATTTACGTTCAAAGTAGTTATTGATACGAATGTTCCTATTGTCATCTTCTTAGAAATTTGGGGTTTGATTTGTAAGGCTTCTCCTACTCTTGTATTTATTGGCTATATCAGGCCCTTTCACACTTGTTGTAGGGCTGGTTTTGTGGTACAGAATTCTTTTAGTTTTTCTCTGTCTGTTAAGCTTTTGACTTTACCATCGATTTTGAATGAGATTCTTGCTGGGTAGAGAATTCTTGGTTGGAGGTTGTTCTCTTTTAGTCGTTTAAATGTGTCCTGCCATTCTCTTCTGGCTTGCAGGGTTTCTGTTGAGAGATCCGCAGTTAAACGTATGGGGTTTCCTTTATATGTTATTTGTTGTTTGCTCCTAGCTGCTTTTAGTAATCTGTCTTTATATTTAGTCTGTGTTAGTTTGATTCGAATGTGCCTTGGTGTGTTCCTTCTGGGGTTTCTCCTGTATGGAACTCTTTGTGCTTCTTGGACTTGGTTGACTATCTCCTTTCCCATGCTGGAGAAGTTTTCAACTATAACCTCTTCAAGAATTTTTTCGTAGTCTTTCTTCTCTTCTTCTTCTTCTGGAACTCCTATAATTCTAATGTTAGTGCGTTTGATATTGTCCCATAGGTCCCTGAGGCTGTCCTCAGTTCTTTTAATTCTCTGGGCTTTGTTCTGTTCTTCAGCACTTATTTCCACCATTCTGTCCTCCAGCTCACTTATCCATTCTTCAGCCTCTGATACTCTACTGTTGAGACCTTCTATAGTATTTTTGAGTTCAGCAATTGAGTTGGTGGTCTCCATTTGCTTATTTTTCATTTCTTGCATGTCTCTTCTCAATGCAGTAATTTCCTCTAATATTCTGTTTTTGGTGTTTTGCATCCTCATTATTATAGCTTTTCTGAATTCTCTTTCAGATAGTTAGTCTATCTCCTCCTCTGTCATTTGAAGTGGTGTTTCTCTAGCTTGGTCCTTCATTTGTACACTGTGTGTCTGACATTTCATTATTATGTTAATTTTTGTTTCTTTGTGTGTGTCTGTGTGTATGGGATTCTTATTCCCACTCGGCTTCTTGGTTGAATTCTCCCTTCCTTTGGGTTTCTATCCTTGTAGAAGGGTTCAGTGGTTTGTGTCTTGGGTGGTGTTACACCTTGTTTACAGGTGAATAATCTGTAGTGTTGTGTGTTCTTTGATAGTGTGGGGTCTTGGAATCAGGGCTTCCCCTCTGAGGATCCTTGGTTTGATGATTGGTCAAGGGGTGTAGGCTCTATGTCTGGTTTGCTAGGGTGTTCTGTGATATTAGTTCACATACTATCATCCGCGTCGCGGCTCCTCGCAGCGCCCGGTTCCGGCGGCTCCTCGTGGTGGCTGGTTCTGGCGGCTCCTCCCCATGAACATTTTAGAAAGCTATATTCTGTTGTTGATTTGTGCAGGGTCCATTCCTTCTGAAAATCACATTATTCTCTGTTGATATGATTAATGTTGTCTCACAGGAATCTTAGCACTGTTTGTTTTTTTTTTTTTTTATTCTTTGATACTCTGCTCCTCAGACTAGCTAATTTCAATTGACCTTGATTCAGGTTTGTTGATACTTTCTTTTGCATGTTCAAATCTGCTGTTGAATTTTTTTTCATTCCGTTATCGCACTCTTTGGCTCCAGAATTTATATCTGTTTGCTGTTATATGCTTAGTTGTTCACTCGTGTGCGACTCTCTCCAACACCATGGACTGCAGCCCTCAAGGCTTCTCTGTCGATGGAGATTCTTCAGGCAAAAATACTGCAGTGTGTATCCATTCACTACTCCAGGATATCATCCCACCAAAGGGATCAAGTCCAGGTCTCCCGGATTGCAGGTGAATTTTAATATTTCCTATGTTTATGTGTTGTTCTACATTTTCTTTAGCTGTTTGTACATTATTTTTTTAGCTCTTTCAGTGAATTTAAGACCATTTATTTTGTCTCTGTCTTATTACTCCAGGGTTTCCCTGGTGGCTCAGATGGTAAAGAATATGCCTGTAATGCAAGAGACTTGGGATCAATCCTGGGTTGGGAAGATCCCTGGAGAAGAGACAGGTTAACTGTTTCTATTTATTATGTTAATTTTTGTTTCTTTGTGTGTGTCTGTGTGTATGGGATTCTTATTCCCACTCGGCTTCTTGGTTGAATTCTCCCTTCCTTTGGGTTTCTATCCTTGTAGAAGGGTTCAGTGGTTTGTGTCTTGGGTGGTGTTACACCTTGTTTACAGGTGAATAATCTGTAGTGTTGTGTGTTCTTTGATAGTGTGGGGTCTTGGAATCAGGGCTTCCCCTCTGAGGATCCTTGGTTTGATGATTGGTCAAGGGGTGTAGGCTCTATGTCTGGTTTGCTAGGGTGTTCTGTGATATTAGTTCACATACTATCATCCGCGTCGCGGCTCCTCGCAGCGCCCGGTTCCGGCGGCTCCTCGTGGTGGCTGGTTCTGGCGGCTCCTCCCCATGAACATTTTAGAAAGCTATATTCTGTTGTTGATTTGTGCAGGGTCCATTCCTTCTGAAAATCACATTATTCTCTGTTGATATGATTAATGTTGTCTCACAGGAATCTTAGCACTGTTTGTTTTTTTTTTTTTTTATTCTTTGATACTCTGCTCCTCAGACTAGCTAATTTCAATTGACCTTGATTCAGGTTTGTTGATACTTTCTTTTGCATGTTCAAATCTGCTGTTGAATTTTTTTTCATTCCGTTATCGCACTCTTTGGCTCCAGAATTTATATCTGTTTGCTGTTATATGCTTAGTTGTTCACTCGTGTGCGACTCTCTCCAACACCATGGACTGCAGCCCTCAA
This sequence comes from Tragulus kanchil, assembly GCA_022376925.1. NCBI lineage: Eukaryota > Metazoa > Chordata > Mammalia > Artiodactyla > Tragulidae > Tragulus > Tragulus kanchil. The sequence continues at coordinate 51,808,742 of JAIOJX010000027.1, read as the reverse complement.
GGCTTCTCTGTCGATGGAGATTCTTCAGGCAAAAATACTGCAGTGTGTATCCATTCACTACTCCAGGATATCATCCCACCAAAGGGATCAAGTCCAGGTCTCCCGGATTGCAGGTGAATTTTAATATTTCCTATGTTTATGTGTTGTTCTACATTTTCTTTAGCTGTTTGTACATTATTTTTTTAGCTCTTTCAGTGAATTTAAGACCATTTATTTTGTCTCTGTCTTATTACTCCAGGGTTTCCCTGGTGGCTCAGATGGTAAAGAATATGCCTGTAATGCAAGAGACTTGGGATCAATCCCTGGGTTGGGAAGATCCCCTGGAGAAGAGACAGGTTACCCACTCCAGAATTCTTGCCTGGAGAATTTCATGGTTCTTTCATGGGGCATCAAAGAGTTGTGCATGACTGGGCACCTTGACTTTCTTTCTTATAACTCCAATATCTCTTTCCTCATTGACATTTTCTGTTCTTTTCTCCTATGAATAGCCCATGCATGCATGTGTGCTAAATTGTCTCAGTTGCGTCTGACTTTTTGCAACCTTGTGTGCTGTAGTGCACCAGGCTCATCTGTCCATGAGATTCTCCAGACAAGAATTCTGGAGTGGGATGGAATGCCCTCCCTCCAGGGAATCGTCCTGACCTAGGCGGCAAACCCACATCTCACGTTTCCTGCATTGGAAGGCAAGTTCTTTACCATTAGCACCACCTTGGAAGCCTCAAATAGGCTATGGTTTCTTGTTTATTTTCATTTAATGTTTTTTTGCTGCAACTTGGGCATTTTTGAATAATATAATGTGGTTACTCTGGAAATAATATTCTTTTCCTCTTTCAGGGTTTATTTTCTTTACTTCTATGGGTTGTGACTGTTTTTTTAGTTAGTTTTTTAAACTATTTCTATAAACTTTGATTTCTTTGTTGTGTGTGGTCTGTGAGCTCACTGTTGCTTTAGCTTCTGTTCAACTAGTAGTTCGTTTGTTCTTTCTTTCTTTCTCTTTCTTTCTTTGTTTACTTTTGGCTGCTAAAGGCTCTTCTCTAGTTTCAGGGAGTGGGGGCTACTCTCTAGTTGAGATGACAAAACTTCTTGTTGCAGTGACTTCTCTTGTTGTGGAACTCTGGCTCTAGGGCACACAGACTTCAGTAGTTGCGGCACATGGGCTCAATAGTTGCGGCTCTGAGGCTCTAGAGTACAGACTCAATAGTTGTGATTTACAGACGCTTAGTAGCATCTGCGATCTTCCTAGATCAGTGATCAAACTTGTGTCTCCTGCATTGGCAGGTGAACTCTTTATCACTGAGCTATCAGGGAAGCCCTTCAACTAGTGTTTTAACAGATATTTCCTTTGGCAAACAGATCCAAAAAATAGAAATAAAGAAAATAAAATTAAAAACAAACAAACAAACAAACAAACAAAAAAACAAAAAATGCCTCTCTTAATCCTAGTTGATTTGCCCTGTGTTGAGACATTACTTTAATACTTAGCCACATATTAAACCCTGCTTATGTCTTCACTTCCTGCTGCTCTGAGCTTAGGGATTATTTACCCCAGGATATATTCATGTCTTTTCTGAGCATGTGCCCTGCTATGACATTGAATGTGGCTTTCTAATTCCTTCATATAAGCAGGTGTTTTTAATTCTTTAATTTCCCAAGTAAACTACCCCATCAGCTTTTCCTTCCAGTCTTCTCTATGTGCCTCAACTCTCCTTGCCTTAACTATAACCTTCTGCATGGTTACAGCAGTGGGTTATTCACTGGTTTTACAATGTTTTCAGATAATATAATCACTTTTTCTGTGTTGAAATAAATCAAAATTAGGTGAAATAAAAGTAGGCACAGGTGTCATTATTTCAGGTAGCTTTGGATTGGGTATGATAGACACCTACAGTCCTTCTAGGAAACAACTGCTTTCTTTGTTTCCTCAATAACCTTGGAAGTAATTACTCTGCCATTTTTTTGCAGATGTCATTCCTTACTGAGTATTTTTGTAAATAGACTATTATTGTAACACAAGCACAGTTTTTTAAAAATATATACTCTGTAGCTGTTTTTGAGATATGGAGGCAGAGATAAGTGTCTTCAACAGATACTGTCTGAACTGAAAAGCCTAGAATATTAACGATCTGATGCTTAATAGAAAATGTTAGGTCACCTCAGCTCTGGTTAAAGGAGTTCAGTGTATATAACTTTCATCACAGAAATGAGAGTTTTCTCTAGTAAAAAGGCTACAAATTAGTGTGAAGTGATAATGAAATGAATTAACCAGAGGAATGCTAATTTTGTTTAATGGTTTAAGTAACATTTTTGACCTGGCAAATGGGATTACAGTTTATTAGCTTTATGCTTTCATACTGTGTAGTGTAGAATGCTGTGGTTGTTCAAATTTGTTTGAATTGAAATCTTGTGTAAAACATTGAACTTTTCTGTGTTTTAAAAAGAACATTTCCACTTTAAAAAATTTCATTCGTAGAGAAAGTCATTTTGCTTTAAACAATAAGAAAATCACTTCTTTTATTAATTTTTAGCCTTAATACATAAAGTTTACTTCTAATTCCAGAACTGTAACAGTGCATTCATGATTATCATATCCTTATTGTACTTTAATACTCTTTGTGACACCATAAATAATTTTTAAAGTAGATAGCAATCATGACATTGATATCTCATATAAAAGAGTGTTTTAATCAAATAAATTGCTGCTTATTTATACAATGATTTTTAAGTCTTCATAAAGTAAATGTAGGCTGTATGAAATAATTTTAAACTCAATCACTAAGATTCTTTAAAATTAGTTATAAGAGAAATGTCATAGACTATTTCAAAAATATTTTTTAAATTTATAATTGGTTATATCCAGAGAGGAAAAAAAGTAAACAGAGAGAAAAAGGAGGGAGAATGAGAGCTGTAATGAAAGAAAGTGTGACTCCTTCAAGTCAAGGATACTAAAGAAGGTAATTTTAGAAGAAAATGGTTGAATTTCCAATTTTATACTCATTATTCAATATTGTGCATTTAATAGCTTGGACCTTATTTTATATTTCTGGAAATGTTAAAAAAATAATATAGAAGTGATCATATTTTGGGGAAAATGTACACATACCAATCTGCTCTCTAAAGAATTTTGGATCAGACTCAAGTAACTATGCATTTTAATTATTTAGGATTATACATTATCAACATGACTATAAGGTTGTGTTTGCATGAATCTGTATGAAGACTTAATTTTGGCAAAATTCTGTTGCTTTGCTCAAGATTTGGTGCTCATCAGCTATTATTATGATTATTTTTTTAATCTGGATACCTCAAAAGATTGCTTTATGAAGTCAATGCTATTGGTTATTTACCAAAAGTCCTGAGAGTTTTCTAAAATTGTAGTAGCACTGTTTTCCTATCCCTCAATATTAAGTTTATTACCTGGTACATATAACATGAACATAAGCTAAGAAAATGAGAATCTAGCTCTCTGAAATATATAAATACATGTTATCAAAGCACTTGACTAGTTAAATCTGTGTTTTAAAAAGAACATTTCCACTTTAAAAAATTTCATTCGTAGAGAAAGTCATTTTGCTTTAAACAATAAGAAAATCACTTCTTTTATTAATTTTTAGCCTTAATACATAAAGTTTACTTCTAATTCCAGAACTGTAACAGTGCATTCATGATTATCATATCCTTATTGTACTTTAATACTCTTTGTGACACCATAAATAATTTTTAAAGTAGATAGCAATCATGACATTGATATCTCATATAAAAGAGTGTTTTAATCAAATAAATTGCTGCTTATTTATACAATGATTTTTAAGTCTTCATAAAGTAAATGTAGGCTGTATGAAATAATTTTAAACTCAATCACTAAGATTCTTTAAAATTAGTTATAAGAGAAATGTCATAGACTATTTCAAAAATATTTTTTAAATTTATAATTGGTTATATCCAGAGAGGAAAAAAAGTAAACAGAGAGAAAAAGGAGGGAGAATGAGAGCTGTAATGAAAGAAAGTGTGACTCCTTCAAGTCAAGGATACTAAAGAAGGTAATTTTAGAAGAAAATGGTTGAATTTCCAATTTTATACTCATTATTCAATATTGTGCATTTAATAGCTTGGACCTTATTTTATATTTCTGGAAATGTTAAAAAAATAATATAGAAGTGATCATATTTTGGGGAAAATGTACACATACCAATCTGCTCTCTAAAGAATTTTGGATCAGACTCAAGTAACTATGCATTTTAATTATTTAGGATTATACATTATCAACATGACTATAAGGTTGTGTTTGCATGAATCTGTATGAAGACTTAATTTTGGCAAAATTCTGTTGCTTTGCTCAAGATTTGGTGCTCATCAGCTATTATTATGATTATTTTTTTAATCTGGATACCTCAAAAGATTGCTTTATGAAGTCAATGCTATTGGTTATTTACCAAAAGTCCTGAGAGTTTTCTAAAATTGTAGTAGCACTGTTTTCCTATCCCTCAATATTAAGTTTATTACCTGGTACATATAACATGAACATAAGCTAAGAAAATGAGAATCTAGCTCTCTGAAATATATAAATACATGTTATCAAAGCACTTGACTAGTAAAGTAAATTCATGTAAAAGTCACTTAGAAGGACAACATGATGCCTCAATTCAGTTCACTTGCACAGTTGTGTTCCACACTTTACAGCCTCGATGGGCTGCAGCATGCCAGGCTTCCTGTTCTATACAATCTCCTGGAACTTGCTCAAATTCATACCCAATGAGTCAGTGATACCATCCAATCATCTCGTTCTTTGTAATCCCTTTCTCCTTCTGTGTTTTACTTTTCTAAGCATCAGGGCCTTTTCCAATGAGTTGTCTCTTCTCATTAGGTAGCCAAAGTATTGCAGCTTCAACTTCAGCATCAATCCTTGCAATGAATATTCGCGATTGATTTTCTTTAGAATCGACTGGTTTGATCCCCTGACAGTCCAAGGGACTGTCAAGAGTCTTCTCCAACACCACAGTTCAAAAGACATCAGTTCCTCAGTGCTCAGCCTTCTTTTTGGTACAACATTCACATCCATAGATAACTACTGGGAAAAAAAAAGAAAACAACTTTGACTATGGACCCTTGTTGGCAAAGTGATGTCTATGCTTTTTAATAGGCTGTCTAGAATTGTCATAGCTTTTCTTTCAAGGAGCAAGAGTCTATTAATTTCATGGCTGCAGTCAGCATCTTAAGCAATTTTTGAGCCCAGGAAAATAAAGTCTGTCAGTGTTTCCATGTGTTTGCGCATCTATTTGCCATGATGATATGGGATCTGATGCCGTGATCTTTGTTTTTTGAATATCAACTTTACAGCTAGCCTTTTTGCTCTCCTCTCTCAACTTCATCAAGAGAGTCTTTAGTTCCTCTTCACTTTCTTCCGTAACGATAATGTCATATGCATATCTGAAGTTACTGATATTTCTCCCAGCAATCTTAATTCCAGCTTGCAATTCATCTTGCCTGGCATTTCATATGTTGTATTCTACATATAAGTTAAATAAGCAGGGTGACATTATAAAGTCTTGACATGTTCCTGTCCCAATTTGGAACCAGTCCATTGTTCCATGTTTGGTTCTAACTGTTGCTTTTTGACCTGCACACAGGTTTCTCATGAGACAGGTAACGGGGTCTGGTATTGCCACCTATTTTTAAAAATTCCAGTTTGTTGTGATCCACACAGTCAAAACTTTATCGTAGCCAGTGAAGTAAAAGTAGATGTTTTTTTCTGGAATTCTCTTGCTTTTTCTATAATCCAACATATGTTGGCAATTTGATTTCTGGTTGCCTAACCTGAAGGATTTTGAGCATTAGTTTGCTATCATGTACAATGAGTGCTATTGTGTGGTAATTTGAACATTCTTTGGCATTACCCTATGTAACTGGAATGAAAAGTGTCCTTTTCTGGTCATATGGCCACTGCTGAGTTTTCCAACATTGCTGGCATATTGAATGTAACCTTTTAACAACTTCATCTTTTAGGATTTGAAATAGCTCAGGTGGAATTCCATCACCTCTCCTAGTTTTGTTCATAGTGATGCTTCCTAAGGTCCACTTGACTTTACATTCTAGGATATGTGGCTCTAGGTGAGTCATCATACTATTGTATTATCTGGGTTATTAAGATATTTTTTGTATCTTATTCCTGAGATAAGAAAGCCTTTTTTTTAAGTGGACAGTACAAAAAATAGATGAATGGGAAAGGTTAGACATTTCTTCAAGAAAAGTAGAGATACCAAGGTAACTTTTTTTGCAAGCATGGACACAATAAAAGACATAAATGGTATGTCCCTAACAGAAGCAGAAGATATTAAGAGGTAGCAAGAATGCACAGGAAGACAATGTGATCCACAACTCTTGTATATTTGACACATGAGTTGGAATAATGTTCCTCCCACTTTTTCAGCCTTATCATTATTGCTATATGTCTTAGACTCTCTGAGATGTTTGCAAGTTTCTAAATTTAACTGCAGTAAGTTCTCTATATACAAACCTTTAAGTTGTGAACTTTTTTTTTTTTTTTGTAATTTTTGGCCTCTTTTACTGTTTTTTTTATTTACTTAGTTTCATCTGTTTTTATTCTTTGGCCTTTGTGGGCCTCCCATTGCAGTGGCCTTTCTGGTTGCCAAGCACTGGTTCTGGGGCTCCAGAGCGCCACCTGGCAGTTAGACACACTGGTCCAGCCGCTCCTCAGCACGTGGGATCTTTCCGGGCCAGGGATCAAACCAGTGACCCTTGCGCTGCAAGGCAAAGTCTTTACCCACTAGACCACCAGGGAAGCCCAAGTTATGAATTTTTAAAGGTGTAAATATGTATTGTATGTCCAGTTACATAAATTGTCTCAGGTACATTGTCACATGCAAGCATCCTTTGCAAGTGGTTGTGTTTTTGTGTATTTTAATGTACAGTATTATTGCTGTGCAACATCAGGAGCTTACTATTTAAGATCTGATGAAACTGGATCCCCCAAAAAAGGATGAAGAAAAGACAAGGGGAAGAAGAAATAACTGAAGAACTGAAGAAATTCTTCATTCAGATTCTTGATTTTCTTTATTTGAGGAGGCATTTTTAGGTTTGAGTCACAGGACATGATCGTGGAATAGTGCACAAAGTTTGCAGAACTTTGTTACATAATGTGCAATGATGCAGTAGGGCTGGATTGTATTCTGAATTGATTCTGTAGCATCACGTTGGACAAAAGGCTGAACAGCAGGAACGTAGCATATAATTCTGGGGCATGTTAAATTATAGTAAAATCTCTTTCCAAAGACAATCTCCATCTCCTGGTAACTTGAAAGTCAGAGTGCATACTACACAGAAGAATTTACTATAACCTGATTCCTGGTAAAACATTTCCCATGAGGCTTGCACAGAAGAATTTCAGAACTTAAAAAATTACACCAGAATATAAACTGACAAAAACTAGCTTTGCAGAGTTCCCTCCCTGGAGGAAACAATGAGTGGATCAAAAGTGGATTTTTTTTTTTATTATTTTTACTATTACTATTTCTGTTTCAGTTGTTGAAATCATGTCTCAAATTACTTATACCGTATCTTAAAAAGTGGTATTTTTAGCAGTTTTCTGGTCTTCTCACAGAATTTGTTTTAATGATTTGTATAAAAGGAATTCTTAGATTATAAATATTAAAGATATGCATTGTACAAATAGCATAGATAGGCTTCAAGAGTTTTGAAAATCTATTTTTATCCCAAACCATATTAATGTGTATAAAATGTGTGATATATACATAAAGTCATCGATCTGTGCATACATGCAAGGTGAGTTTTGTCTCCCCAAAATTCATGTATTGAAGTCATAATGCAGAGCAGCTCAGAATGTAGAGTTAATTGAGTTAAAATAAAGCCTTTATGGTGGGGCCTAATCCATTTCACCAGGGTCTTTAGAAGTAGAGAAAATTAGCACACACAGAGAGGCACCAGGAAGTACTGTGTGAGGACATAGCAAGAAGGCGACTCTCTTCAAAAGAGAGAGGCTTCAGGAGAAATCAAATCTGCTGACACTTTGTTGATATCTTGGATTTTTTACCCTCCAAAATTGTGAGAAAATGACTTCTATTCTTTAAGCTACACAGTGCATTTGTGGTATTTTATTATGGCAGCTTGAACATAGTAATAATGCATATCTTCTAAAACGAATTTTTTTCATGAGATATGATAAAGGAGGTGAGTAGTTCTGGACCCAAGAGACTTGAGGAAAGATAAGAAGGGGCAATTACCCAAGAATTCAACTAGTAGTTTCTGAGTTAGTCTGCCAGTTGGCAATAAAAAGTCCAGGTGAATATAACTAGTGAGTTCCCAAAGCACCTCCATCACTTAGGCCAGAGTGGAACTGCCTTGTCTGTCTTCATATTCCAAACTTTATTCCAATTTTCCTTTTCATGAGCCCCCTTACACCCTCAAGGATTATTTGAATGGTTTCTATTTTAGTAGGTCATAATTGCATAACAAATATTTAAGGGAACCATCCCCAGAGGAAGTTCCCTATGAAAGCCAGAAGTATGAACATTCCTTACAGTTTCCTTTAGGAATATAATGTGTGATGATTGGACAGTTTCTTGACATGGCTCCATTGCTTTTTGCTCATTTTCACTGAGTAGTTAAGACTGTAGCTGCAAAAAGACTTGGCATTTGATAATAATCCAACATCTTAAGAGAAATATAATATACTTTGTAACTACAAGTATAAGGTATTTACTCCTGTTATCATAATTTTACTGAATGATCAAGACTTTTTAGAGGTATTACTTTTATGCTTAAGTAATGCTTGTTTTAACAGTTATATCGTAGTGATTTTTTTTTTAAGAAAGAAAAATAGATAAAAGAAAGAGAGAGAGAGAGAAAAGAAGGGTGGAGGGAGGGAGAAGTAGGAGTAAGGGAAGAGAAAGAAAAGGAAGAAGCTAATTGAAAGGTGGATTTTGAAATCATGTTGCCTGCATTCCAAACCTGACTCTAACACTTAACTAGCTCTGTGGCATCTCTGGCAAGTAATTGTCTTCCTATAAACATGGGGAAAATAATGGAAACTATCTCTGAAGTTCATTTAATATTAACTGAGGATATCCCTATAAAGAACTCATTATAATATCTGACAAGATCTAAGTAATAAACATATGTGGACTGCTAATATAATTTTACAAAAATAATTACTATTTTGTTTTTAGTGTCTATTAGAGACAAGAAATAGCAAGTGTTGATGAGGATGTGGCAAAAAGGGAACTCTTGTGCATTGTTGGTGAGAATGCAAATTGGTACAGCCACTATGGAAAACAATATGGAAGGATATCTGAAGATTAAAATAGATCTATCCAATGGTCCAACAACTCCACTTTTGGGTATTTATCCAAAGGAAACAAAATCAGTAACCTGATATATGCACCCCCATATTCACTGCAGCATCATTCACAATAATTAAAACGGGAAAACTTAAGTGTCCATTGATGAATGAAAGGACAAATTACAGTATATATACAATAGAATATTATTCAACCATAAAAAGAAATTCTGATATGTGTGACAACATGAATGAAACTTGAGGGCATTGGGCAAAATGAAATAAATCGGAGAAAGTAAAAAACTGTATAATCATTCTTATATGTGTTATCTAAGAAAAATTTAAAAAAGGTACAGAGAAAAATTTGGTAGTTGTCAGGTAAGGGTTCAGTCAATGAAAGAAATGGGTGAATAGTTTCATTATTTTTAGTTTAAATTGAATGAAAAGACTTGGAAAATTTGATAATAATCCAACATCTTAAGAGAAATATAATATACTTTGTAACTACAAGTATAAGGTATTTACTCCTGTTATCATAATTTTACTGAATGATCAAGACTTTTTAGAGGTATTACTTTTATGCTTAAGTAATGCTTGTTTTAACAGTTATATCGTAGTGATTTTTTTTTTAAGAAAGAAAAATAGATAAAAGAAAGAGAGAGAGAGAGAAAAGAAGGGTGGAGGGAGGGAGAAGTAGGAGTAAGGGAAGAGAAAGAAAAGGAAGAAGCTAATTGAAAGGTGGATTTTGAAATCATGTTGCCTGCATTCCAAACCTGACTCTAACACTTAACTAGCTCTGTGGCATCTCTGGCAAGTAATTGTCTTCCTATAAACATGGGGAAAATAATGGAAACTATCTCTGAAGTTCATTTAATATTAACTGAGGATATCCCTATAAAGAACTCATTATAATATCTGACAAGATCTAAGTAATAAACATATGTGGACTGCTAATATAATTTTACAAAAATAATTACTATTTTGTTTTTAGTGTCTATTAGAGACAAGAAATAGCAAGTGTTGATGAGGATGTGGCAAAAAGGGAACTCTTGTGCATTGTTGGTGAGAATGCAAATTGGTACAGCCACTATGGAAAACAATATGGAAGGATATCTGAAGATTAAAATAGATCTATCCAATGGTCCAACAACTCCACTTTTGGGTATTTATCCAAAGGAAACAAAATCAGTAACCTGATATATGCACCCCCATATTCACTGCAGCATCATTCACAATAATTAAAACGGGAAAACTTAAGTGTCCATTGATGAATGAAAGGACAAATTACAGTATATATACAATAGAATATTATTCAACCATAAAAAGAAATTCTGATATGTGTGACAACATGAATGAAACTTGAGGGCATTGGGCAAAATGAAATAAATCGGAGAAAGTAAAAAACTGTATAATCATTCTTATATGTGTTATCTAAGAAAAATTTAAAAAAGGTACAGAGAAAAATTTGGTAGTTGTCAGGGGTAAGGGTTCAGTCAATGAAAGAAATGGGTGAATAGTTTCATTATTTTTTAGTTTAAATTGAATGATAATAATGTAACATGTGTTCCATGAAAAATATTTAAAAAGTAAATATGGATTAAAAAAAAAATTCATTCAGCTGTCATCATAGTTAAGACCAAATAGTTTCTTTTATCAATTTTCTTTGTATCATCTTAAGACACTTATATGATATTTCTGTGTAGTAATCACAGTTATTTCTCTCATTTTGCAAAAGAGAGATTAAAACCTTAGTAAGTCTAGGCCATGTCCTCAACATTCTATACATGTGTGCTTGTGTGAAACTAATGCATTTGAAACAATAATAAACAGCCAAAAAAAGTACTTGCTAGTATTGTATATTAAAATAACAATACTATTCTAGTTGTATAAACTTCCATCTTTATTTAAGTGACTCTAAGACACAGGAGTCTACATATTCATAATGGTTTTGTTAAGTCCACAGGCAGGTCTCAAGGGAGTTTTGTTAACAGGTTCTTTGGGGCTCTGTCTCTGCCCATCTCCATTTGTTCTGCTCTTCACCCCATGCCTACTGCTGCTGTCTTTTTGGGACGTGACCACTAGCAATTCAATCTGATGCCTTCATTCCAAAATGGCCCAAAGATTGTATCTTCTTGTTATTCACTTATTTCCTTTATTATAGCTTCTTATCCACAGGACACTCTCAGGGGCGGGATTTTCAAACCTGTTAGTTTTCTAACCCTCTGACTCCTTAAAATTATTGAGTGTCCCAAAGAGCTTCTGTGATGTGATTTTCTTTTTCTATTGATATTTACCACTCTAGAAATTAAAACTTAAAAAAAAATTAATTATTTAAAAATCATGTTAAAATCAATGTTTACATATTTTAGGAAAAATAAAAAAAATGATCCTCTTACAGAAGAAAATCACTACTCCATGCTGCCATATGTCCTGGGGCTTTACAAATACATGCTCACAGATATTCCCTCACAAACACACACCTTCATCCTATCATAAAATTCAGTCTTTTTCTAGTAAGTTAGAATGTACCGAGAAAATCTTCCAATTCTTTCTCCCCTCAGGCAAAGTACCCACATTGCTTTTAACATTTGAGAAAGATGCTTGAATCTGAATAGAATAAAAACCAAGCACACTGTTTCTACATCTCTAGATTCTGAAGCCTCTCATGTAGGGTTGAGCTCTCAGGTGAAGCTTTTTGCCACAGCCCCTGGTAGCTCTCTTAGTTAACTCTTTTTTCAGTTGTTCATCTGTCAGAACAGTATGCTATTGGGGTTTTTCTTTTCAGCAGTAAGAATTGTCTATAGTCTGATTTTTGTCCCACGAGATTTTTTGTTTTATTCCATGTGATTTCCTCAGTGTCTACAATCATATCTGATGTATAATAAGTACTTATAGAACTAATAGTATTCAATGAGGTATGATACTTCATTGTGAAGGAAACTACTATTCTTTGAATGCATTGAAGGACATCCTAGATGAAGAAGAACACTTTCTAAATTCAAAAAAATAATATATATAATAAGGAACATGATTTTGCTAAAAATGCCAATTGTATTGGTAAAAAGAATCAGGAGAAAATTTTGCTTTAAAATATTCATAGCTTAACCTTGACCAAGCTCAGTCTACTTTAGCAGTAATGACAGTGGCACATAATGGTCACAGAGTTAATTTGTAAAATAGATGTATTACTAAAGTATAGTTTATTAAGCAGTAAAAAATTAAATACTGGATCTTAATTTTTCATTTGGTTTTATTAAAACATTTGACAAAACAGCTTTTTAAGCTGATGATGCCCTTCTTATCAACCTACAAATAAAATTGATCTTTTAACTGACAAATGTATAGAAAATGTTAATATTAAGCCCTTATATATAAATCACAGATGGTAAAGAAAGCATGAAATGTTTGTGTAATTTTTATAAAAGTCATTGGTCCAATAATTTAAAGTGCAAAGAGGAGCATTGGACCTGTCATAACTAAATAGAACACAGTAGACTGAAAAGTCTCTGCTTTTAATAGACTCTTTTCATAGTATTTTCAGTAGAACTCTTGATCACTGCAAATATTCTGTAATTTAGTTTTTTAAAAACCATACTTAAGTTAGAATGTACCGAGAAAATCTTCCAATTCTTTCTCCCCTCAGGCAAAGTACCCACATTGCTTTTAACATTTGAGAAAGATGCTTGAATCTGAATAGAATAAAAACCAAGCACACTGTTTCTACATCTCTAGATTCTGAAGCCTCTCATGTAGGGTTGAGCTCTCAGGTGAAGCTTTTTGCCACAGCCCCTGGTAGCTCTCTTAGTTAACTCTTTTTTCAGTTGTTCATCTGTCAGAACAGTATGCTTTTGGGGGTTTTTTCTTTTCAGCAGTAAGAATTGTCTATAGTCTGATTTTTGTCCCACGAGATTTTTTGTTTTATTCCATGTGATTTCCTCAGTGTCTACAATCATATCTGATGTATAATAAGTACTTATAGAACTAATAGTATTCAATGAGGTATGATACTTCATTGTGAAGGAAACTACTATTCTTTGAATGCATTGAAGGACATCCTAGATGAAGAAGAACACTTTCTAAATTCAAAAAAATAATATATATAATAAGGAACATGATTTTGCTAAAAATGCCAATTGTATTGGTAAAAAGAATCAGGAGAAAATTTTGCTTTAAAATATTCATAGCTTAACCTTGACCAAGCTCAGTCTACTTTAGCAGTAATGACAGTGGCACATAATGGTCACAGAGTTAATTTGTAAAATAGATGTATTACTAAAGTATAGTTTATTAAGCAGTAAAAAATTAAATACTGGATCTTAATTTTTTCATTTGGTTTTATTAAAACATTTGACAAAACAGCTTTTTAAGCTGATGATGCCCTTCTTATCAACCTACAAATAAAATTGATCTTTTAACTGACAAATGTATAGAAAATGTTAATATTAAGCCCTTATATATAAATCACAGATGGTAAAGAAAGCATGAAATGTTTGTGTAATTTTTATAAAAGTCATTGGTCCAATAATTTAAAGTGCAAAAGAGGAGCATTGGACCTGTCATAACTAAATAGAACACAGTAGACTGAAAAGTCTCTGCTTTTAATAGACTCTTTTCATAGTATTTTCAGTAGAACTCTTGATCACTGCAAATATTCTGTAATTTAGTTTAACCTATACTTATTATTATTTTTTTTTACCATTACTTTGATTGTAATAAATTAGATAAAATAAATCCACTGGAAGAATTCACAGTCTAACTACAAAACATGAAAGTATTCTTGTCATAAATATGCCCCTATTGGAAACAATTAGCCAAAATACTTACAACAGGTTAGTTTGAACAAAATATGGCAATATTTAATTATCAATAATTAAAAATTTTTGTATCAAAAATTAACGTAGCAAATTGGAAAAAATTAAAGTAGCAAAATTAAAAGTTAAAGTAACTCTAATGGTGAACAGACAATAAAAATTTCTGCAGAAAAAAATTAGAAATTTATTTTATCTATAGGAGACATATATCAGGAATTTGTAAAACCCAGATTTCTTAGTAAAATACAAAATTCAAATTTTCATGAATCTTTACTAACATTCTTCGTTTAAATTATGAGTAACAAGTCATATTATCTGTTAATAAATCAGTACTTATTTATAAATAACTTTTGATTGTTATAAAATAAGAGTTTATAAAATTGTGTGACTTGATTATTTGAGGCCCAAAACCAAGTTAAGGGTTAGAGTTCCATAGCAATGCATAACACACATTTACATAAGACCAGGCTAGTCTTTGACAAAGTTGAACTATCTAGAAGTAACAATCAAAAAATAATAAATAAAAATCTTACTATAGAATCTTTTGCCCCATGGACTTAAGTACATTTCAGTAATTATCATGCCATTTATTTCTTAGTCTATTACCAAAAATTCTGTTTCAAATGGGGCACTTTAATTTCAATATCTATCTAGATATTAATAGTTATTAGACATTGATTATTAATTCAGAAGTTCAATTACTTTATTATATCCTCAAAATAAGGTAAAGTGGAAAGAATGTAAAGCAAAGTAAAACTAGTTAGGAAGTAGATTTGAGATTTGAAAAGTATTTCACAAATTCATTATCCCAAAATGAACAATTTGGGTCTTCAGAATTTGTTTTTTTTTTTTTTTTTGACCTAAAAATTGTATATTTTGAATAAAAATATATTCACACCTCAAATGTTGTTCTTAAAATTTTAGTTTGTGATTAGATAAGATATATGACTGGCTCAGAAAATACTGGCTTCTGTTTCTAGCCTTCATATTTAATTGAAGTGTGAGGAGCTAGAACATAAAAGGACATTTTGATGAGATGTTAGTATAATGACTGATAGAATTCTATCACCATTAAACTGAAAAATTTTTATAAATTAGGAGCAATTATATGCACATTATACACCATTGGATAATTAAATAAATGAATTATTAGTGTCAAACGTGCACAGAGAGATTGGGGTGCATTGCAGAACCCTAGTTTGCAATATTTTCAAATGATGATATATGAATGGAAGTTCTCGTGAATTCTTTCCTTCTCCTGAATTGAAATATACACACAGAAAGATCAGAGTATCTATGTAACTAGCCTTCACATTAGAAAATATAATATAAGATTTATTTTGTTGTGGAGTTCAGGATCTAGGGCACATGGGCTTCAGTTGTTGTGGTACATGGGCTCAGTAGTTGCAGCTCCAAGGCTCTAGAGCACAGACTTCATAGTTGTGGCTCATGGGCTTAGTTGCTCCACAGCATGTCGGATCTTCCCAGATGAAGGATCGAACCCAGGTCTCCTACACTGGCAGGTTAACTCTTTACCACTGAGCTACCAGGGAAGGAAGTCCTGAGTTATATTTTTTGAAATGATATTTTGCAAGTATGAGAGATTTATTATATATTAATTTGTATTGATGACTTTACATTAGAGTAGTCTTCTTAATCTCTAGCAATGTTTTGCTTTTAAAATCTTCACTTCTGGGCTTCCCTGGTAGCTCAGTGGTAGCCCTTGTGCTGCAACTACTGAAGTCTGTGCACCCTAGAGCTAGAGTTCCACAACAAGAGAAGTCACCTCAACAAGAAGTCTGCTCACCTCAACTAGAGAATTAGCTCCCACTCCCTGCAACTAAGGAAAAGCCTGCAATAACAGTGAAAACCCAGAATTGCCAAAAATAAATAAAGTTAAAAAAAAAGAGAGATTCTAGGTACAACTTAAAACAAACAAACAAACAAAAGCTTCATTTCTAATATTAGTTTGGCTATACCACCTTTCATTCATGTAGCTTTTCATAGTCTTTGCTCACTTTTTAACTTTTATTTGTTGTTTTATCTATCTAGCTATTATGATTTTAATTATTGTTATCATCATTTATTGTTATTATTCTTTTTCTCCTTTGTAGCTCAGCTGGTAAATAACCAGCTGAAATGCATGAGATCTTGGTTCAATTCCTGTGTTGTGAAGATCCCATGGAGAAGGGAAAGGCTACCCACTCCAGTGTTCTTGCCTGGAGATTTCCAGGACTTGTGCATGGATCATAAATAAACAGACATGACTGAGATACTCTAAAATTTTCATACTCTTTGTTCATTATTTCAATTTTGTTTGTTAAGTTTTGGCTGTCTGTCCAGCTAGCTAGATAGTTGCCTAACTATGTACTCTTAAGTACTCTTAAGTACCCCTGGTAATATAGATTTTACTATATATATTATGGCATTCTTAGTATTTCCTTTAAAATATTTAGTGTATTTATATTATATATTACCATAGAATTGGATTTATCAATTTATCTTGATCCATCAGTTTTTTGTTTTTTTTATTTCCTGAAAGCCAAAGAGAGAAACCTCAGAAAATGCAAACTTACTGACACTTTGATCTTGGACTTCTAGCCTCTGAAACTTTGAAAAGATAAATTTTTGTCATTCGACCTACCAAGCTTGTAGTATTATATGACAGCCCTAAAACAGATGGCATTCCTTTGTCTTTTGTAGATGTCCTTCTTTTCTCTTTTGTCCTTTCTCTTTTGAGAACTTAGTCATCTCTAATATTCTTATTCCTTTTAATATCTCATTTTTTTTCTCTCCACTTTCTAAGATTTTAGAAAATTTGTCTCTACTTCTGAATATTTTAGTACAATTTTAATGTTTAAAGCCTATGTGTGATTTCTTTGAAATTTCCTAAACTTATTGGGTTATTGGGTTAAACTCTTTTAGTAGCTTTGGAAAACTTTCAGTTATTCAGTTCAATCACTCAGTTGTGTCCTACTCTTTGTCATCCCATCAACTGCAGAATGCCAGTCTTCCCTGTCCTTCACCATCTCCCAGAGCTTGCTCAAACTTATGTTCATTAAGCCAGTGATTACTGAACTCAAAGACAATGCATAGGAAGAGTATCAACAGTAAAGCAAAGAAGGAAAAATATACTAAATAAGGCAACAGAGAATTATTGTATCTTCAAATAGTGTTTCTCTCTATTCATTCTTTTTCCATTCCATCTGGAATCTCACTAGCATAGTTGTTAGCTCAGTTAAGAGTATACCACATGTGTTTAACTTTGTTACTTTATTATATTTTTCTCTATTTGCTTTATTGTGGTTATTTTTCTATGAGCGTCTTTGAGTTCCATAATCTCATATTTTTTGTTTGTTCTATCTACTGCTTAATGCATTCATTGGCTTCTTAGTGTCAGATACCATGTATGGTGGCTTTTAAATCTGATTTGATACCTTGTTTTATATTTTCCAGTTCTTTGGTGAAATTCTTCATATGTTCATCTTTTTTTTTTTAATATTGTTTGTTTATTTATTCATTTGTTTTTGGCTATTCTGGGTCTTTGTTGCTGCTTGTGGGCTCTTCTCTAGTTGTAGACAGTGGAGCCTACTCTTTAGTTGAGGTGAGCAGGCTTCTTGATGCTGTAACTTCTCTTGCTGTGGAATACCAGCTCTAAGGCACTCAGGCTTCAGTAGTTGCAGCACATGGGCTCAGTAGTTGCAGCTCCGAGGCTCTAGAGCACAGGTTCAGTAGTTGTGGCTCATGGACTTAGTTGCTCCATAGCACGTGGGATCTTCCTGGATCAGGGATCAAACCTCTGTCTCCAGCATTGGCAGGCAGTTCTTTACCACTGAGCTACCAGGGAAACCCCATATACTTATCTTTTGATCAACTTCTCCTTTACCTATTTTATATAACAATTAGTTATTCTAAATTTGTTGTTTTTGGAGTTGCCACTAAATCTTGTCTGACTTGTTTCAACCTCATGGACTGTAGCAGGCCAAGCTTCCCTGTCCTTCACCATCTCCCAGAGCTTGCTCAAACTTATGTTCATTAAGCCAGTGATTACTGAACTCAAAGACAATGCATAGGAAGAGTATCAACAGTAAAGCAAAGAAGGAAAAATATACTAAATAAGGCAACAGAGAATTATTGTATCTTCAAATAGTGTTTCTCTCTATTCATTCTTTTTCCATTCCATCTGGAATCTCACTAGCATAGTTGTTAGCTCAGTTAAGAGTATACCACATGTGTTTAACTTTGTTACTTTATTATATTTTTCTCTATTTGCTTTATTGTGGTTATTTTTCTATGAGCGTCTTTGAGTTCCATAATCTCATATTTTTTGTTTGTTCTATCTACTGCTTAATGCATTCATTGGCTTCTTAGTGTCAGATACCATGTATGGTGGCTTTTAAATCTGATTTGATACCTTGTTTTATATTTTCCAGTTCTTTGGTGAAATTCTTCATATGTTCATCTTTTTTTTTTTTAATATTGTTTGTTTATTTATTCATTTGTTTTTGGCTATTCTGGGTCTTTGTTGCTGCTTGTGGGCTCTTCTCTAGTTGTAGACAGTGGAGCCTACTCTTTAGTTGAGGTGAGCAGGCTTCTTGATGCTGTAACTTCTCTTGCTGTGGAATACCAGCTCTAAGGCACTCAGGCTTCAGTAGTTGCAGCACATGGGCTCAGTAGTTGCAGCTCCGAGGCTCTAGAGCACAGGTTCAGTAGTTGTGGCTCATGGACTTAGTTGCTCCATAGCACGTGGGATCTTCCTGGATCAGGGATCAAACCTCTGTCTCCAGCATTGGCAGGCAGTTCTTTACCACTGAGCTACCAGGGAAACCCCATATACTTATCTTTTGATCAACTTCTCCTTTACCTATTTTATATAACAATTAGTTATTCTAAATTTGTTGTTTTTGGAGTTGCCACTAAATCTTGTCTGACTTGTTTCAACCTCATGGACTGTAGCAGGCCAAGCTTCCCTGTCCTTCACTATCTCCCTGAGTTTTCTCAAACTCATGTCAATGATACCATTAAACCATCATTCTCTGCCATGCCCTTCTCCTCCTGTCCTCAATATTTTACACCATCACAGTCTTTTCCTTAGTGTCAATTCTTTGCATCAGTTGGTCAAAGTGTTGGACCTTCAGTCTTTCCAATAAATATTCAGAATTGATTTCCTTTAGGATTGACTGGTTTGACATTCTTGGAGTCCAATGGACTCCCAAGAGTCTTCTCTAGCACTACAATTCAAAAGCATCAGTTCACTGGCACTTAGCCTTTTTTTTGCAGGGGGGGTGGGTTGGGGAGGGGGGCCGGTGGACCACTTCTATTGGTCTTTCATTTATCTATTTTTCATCCATCTTTGTTCTTTGACCCGTGTGGGCCTCCCATCGTGGTGGCCTCTGTTGTCACAGAGCACCGGCTCTGGGCACATGCACTCCAGAACTTTGGCTCGGCAATTGGACACATCAGTCCAGCCACTCCGCAGCACATGGGATCTTCCCAGGCCAGGGAATGAACCGGCGCCCCTTGCACTGCAAGGCGGTGTCCTTACCCACTGGACCACCAGGGTAGCCCAGCACTTAGCCTTCTTTATGGTCCAACTCTCACATCTATACATGACTACTGGAAAAACCATAGCTTTGACTATACAGACCATTTTCCACATTGTGAAGTCTCTGCTTTTTAGTACACCATCTATATTTTCATAGCTTTTCTTTCAAGGAAGAAGCAGCTTTTATTTCGTAGCTGTAGTCACCATGATTTTGGAATCCAGGTAGATAAACTCTTTCACTGTTTCCATTGTTTCCCCATCTATTTGCTGTAAAGTGATGGGAACAGATGCCATGATCTTTGTTTTTTAGATGTGGAGTTTTAAGACAGCATTTTCACACACCTGCAACACTTACATCAAGAGGCTCTTTAATTCCTCTTTACTTCTTGCCATTACTTCCTGCCTCTTTACTTCCTACCACAGTATCATCTGTGTCGCAGGCACTCTGCTGCAGCTTACTCCAATTCTTATTAGTTCTCACTAAGAGATGCTATCTTAAACAAATCAGAGATATTTTACAGTCACAGTGTAGTCCCCTCAGAGTTGGGAGTCTCTGACTTAGACAATAAAGTGTCATGGTCTCAAGTACTGTCAAACCAAGAGTAACTTTATTAATCATAGTACATATAATAATCAGAATCAAGATTCAATTAATCAGAATCAGAACTCAAATAACTAAATCAGAGCTCAATCAGAAGCAAGCACAAATAACCAGAACTCAATTAACTAAAGTCAGAACTCAATCAAATAATCAGAACTCAGTCAAATGCAAACACAAGTTCTTACCCCAGAGCTGTAGAGTCTCAGTCTCACATAGGGCGCAGTCGTTCTCCGTGAGCGAGCCTCCTGCACAATCTTACCTTACCCTTTCATGTTTTCTCAACTAGAAATCTCAAGTTAACCAGTAATCACAAAAGTGGTTATTACAAGAGCTTTTCGCTCCTCTAGAGATGCAAAGGAGGTTATTACTGGAGCTTTTTGCTCTTCTACTAGCGCTTAGGTAAACACCTTTGTGCTCAGGGGGAAATGCATGTTTGCACAGGAAACATTCTTACAATCCTTAATTTACAAGGGAAACTACAAGTTGTAAAATGCATATTACACTATAACTAAAAAGCAGGAGTACAAGAGTTTTTGTGCTCTGCACTAGTGCCTAGGTAAATATCTCTACCAATGTTTGTCAAAGGTGATAGTCTAAGCCTACAAACTCCTAGTTTTATGACTGGGGCTATTTCAGGCATAGGCATCCTATCAGTAACAATACTAGCTACTTAGTCATCATCAGAAGAGATCTCGGAGAGACGGGGCTGCAGGCAGCACTTATCACTAGTGTGAAAAGATATTTGTCTGTTTGGCCCGGGTATCTTTTCTTGATCTTTCCTGTGAGCAGTGAACATGGAACCAT
The DNA here is from genome assembly GCA_022376925.1 of Tragulus kanchil. Taxonomy (NCBI): domain Eukaryota; kingdom Metazoa; phylum Chordata; class Mammalia; order Artiodactyla; family Tragulidae; genus Tragulus; species Tragulus kanchil. Next base: position 51,787,671 of record JAIOJX010000027.1, on the reverse strand, counting down.
CCCCTTATACTAATGACCACCCTTGTGAGAGCATTTGATATACCCACCAAGTTAGATTACAGGGGTCTTCTTCCCTGCATAGTGGCATTTCCTGCAAATAACCTAACTTCTCTTCCTCATCACTTTCCCCATCAGAACTGTTCTCCTTGTAATTAGGGCCCCAATATCTGTCAGTGAAGATGCCTTTTATTGCCCGTGACATCTGCATATCTGATGATGTTGATAGTTCTAGCAATCTTGTTTCCAGTCTGTGATTCATTCAGCCTGGCATATCGCATGATGTACTCTGGATATAAGTTTTAAAAAGCAGGGTGTCAGTATACAGTATAAAATAGACACCTTTTCCAATTTTAACCATACTGTTGCTCCATGTCCAGTTCTAACTGTTGCTTCTTGAAGTGCATACTGTTTTCTCAGGAGACAAGTAAGGTTGTCCTTTCTCGTTAAAAACTTTTGAATAGTTTGTTGTTATACATACAGTGAAAGGCTTAAGCATAGTCAATGATGCTGATTTTTTTTTTTGGAATTCGCTTATTTTTGCTATGATACTGATAGAAGACAGTAGATAACTTACTGTGAATGATGTTGGATTCTTTATCTCCAAAGGAGAAGAATTCACATTAGGATGAAAAGACTTGGCTTTGGTCACTCAGAGCTTCATGCAGTAAAAAGTTTATTAAACAAAAAAAGGGATAGAGAAAGTTTCCAACATATACACTCGAAGGAGGAATGGCAGAATACCCTCAGAAACTTAGACAAAACCATTTGTATTTTCCAGTGGGTTATTAACAATAGATCAAAAGAATATCTTAAGGTTGTAAAGACCTTGCTAGTCCCACAGCCACAACATTACATAGGTTAGCCAGAGAATGGTCTCTGGCCACCTAGACTAGGTGAGACATTCCAATGAAAAATAGGTTGTCTTAGGCTAGAAAATGTTTGTCTTTTCTCCTCTTCCTCCAACTCTTCTTGTGGACTACTGGCCTCCTTATCAAGTCTGCCTGTTCATCCCTTTCAGTACTAGAAATGGATACTAGAAATTTGATATTTTTCCTCTTCCTTTTCTGAATCCAGTTTATGCATCTGGAAGTTCTCAGTTCATGTACTACTGAAGCCTAACTTAAAGGATTTTAAACACTATCTTGCTAGTATGTGAGATAAGCAATTTTTGTTTTTCTTTTAAAGTAGTCTGAACATTCTTTGCCATTACCTTCTTTGCGATTGGAATGAAAACAGATCTTTTCCACTCCTGTGGCCATTGCTGAGTTTTCCAAACTTGTTGGCATAATGAGTGTACCATTTTAACAGCATCACCTTTTCCAATTTTAACCATACTGTTGCTCCATGTCCAGTTCTAACTGTTGCTTCTTGAAGTGCATACTGTTTTCTCAGGAGACAAGTAAGGTTGTCCTTTCTCGTTAAAAACTTTTGAATAGTTTGTTGTTATACATACAGTGAAAGGCTTAAGCATAGTCAATGATGCTGATTTTTTTTTTTGGAATTCGCTTATTTTTGCTATGATACTGATAGAAGACAGTAGATAACTTACTGTGAATGATGTTGGATTCTTTATCTCCAAAGGAGAAGAATTCACATTAGGATGAAAAGACTTGGCTTTGGTCACTCAGAGCTTCATGCAGTAAAAAGTTTATTAAACAAAAAAAGGGATAGAGAAAGTTTCCAACATATACACTCGAAGGAGGAATGGCAGAATACCCTCAGAAACTTAGACAAAACCATTTGTATTTTCCAGTGGGTTATTAACAATAGATCAAAAGAATATCTTAAGGTTGTAAAGACCTTGCTAGTCCCACAGCCACAACATTACATAGGTTAGCCAGAGAATGGTCTCTGGCCACCTAGACTAGGTGAGACATTCCAATGAAAAATAGGTTGTCTTAGGCTAGAAAATGTTTGTCTTTTCTCCTCTTCCTCCAACTCTTCTTGTGGACTACTGGCCTCCTTATCAAGTCTGCCTGTTCATCCCTTTCAGTACTAGAAATGGATACTAGAAATTTGATATTTTTCCTCTTCCTTTTCTGAATCCAGTTTATGCATCTGGAAGTTCTCAGTTCATGTACTACTGAAGCCTAACTTAAAGGATTTTAAACACTATCTTGCTAGTATGTGAGATAAGCAATTTTTGTTTTTCTTTTAAAGTAGTCTGAACATTCTTTGCCATTACCTTCTTTGCGATTGGAATGAAAACAGATCTTTTCCACTCCTGTGGCCATTGCTGAGTTTTCCAAACTTGTTGGCATAATGAGTGTACCATTTTAACAGCATCATCTTTTAAAATTTGAAATAGCTCCACTAGTATTCCATCACCTCCACTAACTTTGTTCATAGTAATGCTTCCTAAGGCCCACTTGACTTCACACTCTGGGTTATCTGGCTTAAGGTGGGTAAGCAGACTATCATGGTTATCTGGGTCATTAAGACCTTTTTTCTTTTCTTTTCTTTTTTTAGCATAGATTTTCTCTGTATTCTTGTCACCTCTTCTTAATCCCATCTGCTTCTAAAAAGTCTTTACCATTCCTTTCCTTTTATTGTGCCCATCTTTGCATTAAATGTTCCCTTGGAACCTCTAATTTTCTTTAAGAGATTTCTAGTCTTTACCATTCTATTGTTTTCCTCTAATTCTTTGCATTCTTCACTTAAGAAGACTTTATTATCTCTCTTTGCTTTTTCTGGAACATTGCACTCAGTTTGATATATCTTTCATTTTCTCCTTTGTCTTTTGCTTCTCTTTCATCAACTATTTTTCAGTTCTAAATCTTGCTTTTGCTAATTGTATAGAGCTTCTCCATCATCGGGTGCAAAGAACATAAGCAATCTGATTTCAGAATTGATCATCTGGTGGTGTTCATGTGTAGAGCTGTCTCTTGTACTGTTGGAACAAGCTGTTTTATATGACTGGTGTGTTCTCTTGGCAAAACTCTGTTAGTATTTGTCCTGCATTATTTGTACTCCAAGGCCAAACTTGCCTGTTACTCCAAGTATCTTATATTCTTGATTTTTTAAAAAATAAATTTATTGCCTACCAAGTCCAATTTTCTAATCATTTGTTGTTTTTTTTGTATCTATTTTCACTTCTCTTCTAGCTCATTGTGGCCAATCCAGTTTATGCATCTGGAAGTTCTCAGTTCATGTACTACTGAAGCCTAACTTAAAGGATTTTAAACACTATCTTGCTAGTATGTGAGATAAGCAATTTTTGTTTTTCTTTTAAAGTAGTCTGAACATTCTTTGCCATTACCTTCTTTGCGATTGGAATGAAAACAGATCTTTTCCACTCCTGTGGCCATTGCTGAGTTTTCCAAACTTGTTGGCATAATGAGTGTACCATTTTAACAGCATCATCTTTTAAAATTTGAAATAGCTCCACTAGTATTCCATCACCTCCACTAACTTTGTTCATAGTAATGCTTCCTAAGGCCCACTTGACTTCACACTCTGGGTTATCTGGCTTAAGGTGGGTAAGCAGACTATCATGGTTATCTGGGTCATTAAGACCTTTTTTCTTTTCTTTTCTTTTTTTAGCATAGATTTTCTCTGTATTCTTGTCACCTCTTCTTAATCCCATCTGCTTCTAAAAAGTCTTTACCATTCCTTTCCTTTTATTGTGCCCATCTTTGCATTAAATGTTCCCTTGGAACCTCTAATTTTCTTTAAGAGATTTCTAGTCTTTACCATTCTATTGTTTTCCTCTAATTCTTTGCATTCTTCACTTAAGAAGACTTTATTATCTCTCTTTGCTTTTTCTGGAACATTGCACTCAGTTTGATATATCTTTCATTTTCTCCTTTGTCTTTTGCTTCTCTTTCATCAACTATTTTTCAGTTCTAAATCTTGCTTTTGCTAATTGTATAGAGCTTCTCCATCATCGGGTGCAAAGAACATAAGCAATCTGATTTCAGAATTGATCATCTGGTGGTGTTCATGTGTAGAGCTGTCTCTTGTACTGTTGGAACAAGCTGTTTTATATGACTGGTGTGTTCTCTTGGCAAAACTCTGTTAGTATTTGTCCTGCATTATTTGTACTCCAAGGCCAAACTTGCCTGTTACTCCAAGTATCTTATATTCTTGATTTTTTAAAAAATAAATTTATTGCCTACCAAGTCCAATTTTCTAATCATTTGTTGTTCTGTATCTATTTTCCCTTCTTCTTGATTATTTGCTATATATTTTTTCTTTTCACATGTCTCAGTTCAGTTCAATAGCTCCATTGTGGCCAAATCTTTGTGACCCCATGGACAGTTTACATAGTTTTAAAGCCTAACTTTGAGGATTTTGAGCATTACTTTGCTAGCGTGTGAAATGAGTGCAAGGATATGGCATTCTTTGGCATTACCCTACATTGCTATTGAAATGAAAGTCAACCTTTTCCAGTCCTGAGGTCACTGCTGAGTTTTTAGATTTTCTGGCATATTGAGTGCATTCACATGTCTAGTGGTGTCTCTATGGGTGTGATATTTGTAATATGTATACCAAAAGCTATACTGCTTTCCTCTTTTCTCCTACTTCTCAAATAGATAATATGACTCAGGAATAGGACAAAATTTAGATAAGTTTATCTCTCATTTCCTTCTAGGATGTGACAGTCCTATGTCTCTAGGGTGACAGCCCAGTAATCTCTACCTTATTAACACACACACACAAGCACAAATATTATAAGTCTAGATCTTTTTCTCAGAGGTTCTCATTTTAGTATCTAACTGAGTCCTCAGAAATCTTTGCCTTCTGATCCCTAAAAATAATGGTGGGAGGGTTTGTTTTTATTTAGAGAGATGCCTATTCATTTATCCAGATTTTATTACCATGTAACTTCAGAATTTGGCAAGTATTTTGAAAAATGGGTCAAGAATTTTCTTGAGAAAGATCTAAATTAAGTACCACAATTTTGCAGGGTGCCTTACTTTATCTTTTGGTTCTTCTTACTAATGTATTTCTGAAGTCTCTTCCTCCAAACAACTTCAAGATCTTACAGTTGTCCAGATAATAAGGCCTACAATGTGCTTAAGGTTTTTTTTTTTCCCCCTAATCACTGGAAGACAAAGGGAAATTTCATTTTGATTTTTAGAAGCTTTCAGTGTCCCATAGGAATCTTGAGTTCAATAAATATTCTCTAGGGAAAATAGTCTGTGTGTTTGAGTTTCCTCATTTTAGACCAGTCATATTAGCCACTAACAATCTCTAAAAATGCTATTGGTTTCTCTTTCTCCCAAGTAGATCTTTCTCTAATCAGGACCAACCCTGAGTCCCTATACAGTATTGTTAAAAACCCTAGGAAAAAGGTCAACACATCATTCCGCCTGGATAGTTTACCCACTGTTTCCACAGTGCTTTGTTAAATGACAGTATGATTTTTCTCTGCATAAAGCAGAGATTTTTTTGTTTCATTGGGATAATCAACTTATCACTAGCACAGACTAAAGAGAAGTGCCAAAGTTTTCTGGGAATTTTTTAATGGGATCTATCTTTTCTTGAGGATCTATTTGTAGCATTTTATTTAAATTTGTGAAAATATTTTGTATTTGAGAATTAAGTTGTTGTTTCACAGTTGCCTATGGTTGCTCATTTTACCTGTTTATTGTCCTTTTATTTTCTTTGGGTCTTTACTTTTAGCCATCAGGTAAGCAGAAATATTTCTATATGTTTAACATGAACCAACTTAACACTGAATTATAAGCTTCTATTTCCTTCTATCTGGAATGAAAGAAGCCTCTACTTTGGAGATTCTGTTTCATATTCTGAAAGTCATATAAATGTTCTGGGACATACAATTCCAGGTTTTAGATGGAGATAAACCATATATTATTCCCTTCTTTGATTTACAGATCTAAATATTTTACAATTACTTTGACTATTTTTTGTGTGCTTTCTCTAAATCTGACTTGTTCCTGATTTCCGGGCTTACATTAATGCCTACTAGTTAACTTTACCTAAACATGTGGACATTGCCTTAAACTATGTTAGTCATATTACATAAGTGACATATCAATTTTATTTCCATAGTTGTCGACTTGCCAATAAAAGTAATAGCAACAACGCATTTTATGATCCTGAACTAGCCCCACTCAAAACATAGATTTGATATCCTGGCTTCATCCTTCATTTGTCTTATCTCTTTGCCTGTATTCAGTCACCATGCTGCCTGTCTGCTAAGTTGCTTCAGTCACATCTGACTCTGTGTATTATTTGTCGTAGCCTGCAAAGTCTCTCTGTCCAAGGGACTCTCAAGCTAGAATAGTGGAGTAGGCTTCCATGCCCTCCTTCAGAGGATCTTCCCAACTCAGTCATATTAGCCACTAACAATCTCTAAAAATGCTATTGGTTTCTCTTTCTCCCAAGTAGATCTTTCTCTAATCAGGACCAACCCTGAGTCCCTATACAGTATTGTTAAAAACCCTAGGAAAAAGGTCAACACATCATTCCGCCTGGATAGTTTACCCACTGTTTCCACAGTGCTTTGTTAAATGACAGTATGATTTTCTCTGCATAAAGCAGAGATTTTTTTGTTTCATTGGGATAATCAACTTATCACTAGCACAGACTAAAGAGAAGTGCCAAAGTTTTCTGGGAATTTTTTAATGGGATCTATCTTTTCTTGAGGATCTATTTGTAGCATTTTATTTAAATTTGTGAAAATATTTTGTATTTGAGAATTAAGTTGTTGTTTCACAGTTGCCTATGGTTGCTCATTTTACCTGTTTATTGTCCTTTTATTTTCTTTGGGTCTTTACTTTTAGCCATCAGGTAAGCAGAAATATTTCTATATGTTTAACATGAACCAACTTAACACTGAATTATAAGCTTCTATTTCCTTCTATCTGGAATGAAAGAAGCCTCTACTTTGGAGATTCTGTTTCATATTCTGAAAGTCATATAAATGTTCTGGGACATACAATTCCAGGTTTTAGATGGAGATAAACCATATATTATTCCCTTCTTTGATTTACAGATCTAAATATTTTACAATTACTTTGACTATTTTTTGTGTGCTTTCTCTAAATCTGACTTGTTCCTGATTTCCGGGCTTACATTAATGCCTACTAGTTAACTTTACCTAAACATGTGGACATTGCCTTAAACTATGTTAGTCATATTACATAAGTGACATATCAATTTTATTTCCATAGTTGTCGACTTGCCAATAAAAGTAATAGCAACAACGCATTTTATGATCCTGAACTAGCCCCACTCAAAACATAGATTTGATATCCTGGCTTCATCCTTCATTTGTCTTATCTCTTTGCCTGTATTCAGTCACCATGCTGCCTGTCTGCTAAGTTGCTTCAGTCACATCTGACTCTGTGTATTATTTGTCGTAGCCTGCAAAGTCTCTCTGTCCAAGGGACTCTCCAAGCTAGAATAGTGGAGTAGGCTTCCATGCCCTCCTTCAGAGGATCTTCCCAACTCAGAGATGGAATCCACATCTCCTGCACCTCTTGCATTGAAGCGGATTCTTTACTGCTGAGTTACCAGGAAAACCCCATATGTAATCATAGGCAAGAGTTATTCCTCTGCTTCTTAATGGTTTCCATCCTGCTGCAGTAGTAATCGGTACTTCACTAATTTTGGAACTAAAGTATGTTAATAGCTGTTACTTTGTCTTTTAACTTTAGTCTCTATCCTGTCTTCATACTTACAATCTTCTACCAAATTGTATATATTAAGATCAAAGTCACTCTGTCCTCACATGGCCTTTTCTCTGTGTCTTACAAACACTAATCCTGTTAGACTGACCTCATTTAGAATTAGTTACTTTTTTAAAGGACACGTCTCCAAACACTCCAAACACAGTCACTTTCTGAGGTATACTGTGGATTAGCAATGCCAATATATGAATTTTGTGGAGACACAACTCAATCTGTAAGATCTATGAAGAAAAATACAAATTCCATGTGCAATCTCATTACAAAGAGATGTCTATCCATTAGAAGCTTTCTCTATTAGGCAGTCTTATATTTGAACATTGTGCACAAATAATATTATTTTCCTAAATCAGATTTCATACACAGGGTACTCTGAAACTGGAAGAGAACTTTTTTTTTTGGGGGGGGGGGGGTTATTGAAATATTTTACAAATTTATATGCAGAAATATTTTTATCATTTTATTTCTATGCAAGCAATGAGAAACCAGTTTTGATCATTAAAATATTAACTCCTCTTAGGTAACTGATGAGAAAACGTGGCATCTTGTGTGAACTTTAATTCATTTACTTAATTTAAATGATAGTAGTTTTATTTATTTATTCAACCAATATTTATAAATGTCTATTATATTCTTGTTACCCTGCAGGAACTCAAGACTTTATGAGAACAAAATAGACAATGGCTTCTGCTCTCCAGAAACCTAAATCTAGAATAGCAAAAAAATAAAAATAAATAAAATGACACAAAAAAATGGTTTTGTAAATGTAAATAATACTACATGTTGCACAGTGTTAGGAAAGTGTATAGACTGGAGACTTAACCTAATTACTGGGTAAGTGTGGTTTCCCTGAAGGAATATTTATTCTTGCTAATTAGTTATTTAAATGTATTATTTTGTGAACTAGCTTTTTATTTCCTTTGCCTATTTTTCAATTAGGATGTAAAAGAAATTTTAAAAGTCAAAGAGATCCAAGAAAGATGCCATAACCCAAAAGTTAGGGTTAATTTTTTTTTTCACTATGAAATGCTTTCAGTTCATTCCACATATGTGTATTTTATAAGCATTTATTTAATATTCTAATATAATTCTGGGCTCCGTTCTTTCCACTAATACCAGTAATCTGTAATTACTTTGATGAATTATTTTTCCATTGATTGTATTTTCTATTTTTTTAAACCACACTATAAGCACAAGAATGTGTGGTTCTTGTCTATCTCACTGTATTTATTACTAATGCTTAGCACAAGTAGGCTATTACTAAGAAATACAACGGATAATAAAATATAAGTATTTTTAATGAATATAATTTTTGTACTTAAAGTTTTTGAAGTTAGTGCAATATTATCTAGACTGAATTTACTATTAATTATTCAAAGTTTTCCATTATTTGACAATGCTTTAAAATTTTATGGAGTTTATTAATGTTAGTGAAGAAAATGATACATATCAATTTTTTTCATTTTCTTCTAAATTTTCTACATCGCTTCATCTTTGAAATGGGAGCTATAACAATACATAAGTTACAAAATTGGATTAAAGATTTACAGAACATGGTTTGCCTAATGACAGATGATGCTATATAGCTTACAGGGAACAGTGTCAGATTCATGACTTCTGAAGTAAAAAATTTCACTTTGGGATCAAGACACAGCTTTTGTCGCTCAGAGCTTCATGCAGCTAAAGCTTTATTAAAGAAAAAATGGGTATAGAAAGCTTCCAGCATAAGTACTGGAAGGAAGGATAGAAGAGAATTCCCCCTTAGCCAGTTCAGGCAAGACAATTGGTATTTTCCATGAAGGTTATTAACAATGGATCAAAAGAATATTTTAAGGTTGTAAAAACCTTGAAGGCCCACACTCACAACATTAGCTTGAAGTTAGTTAGAGGATAGTTTCCAGACTAAGTGAGACATTCTAATGTAGAGGCCTTGCTAGGCCCACAGCATTAACATAAGATTTATCTAGAGGATAGTATCCAGGCTTTAGGGCTAGGTGAGACATTCTAATGTAAAGGCCTTGCTAGGCCCACAACATTAACATAAGATGATACACTTAGTCTCATGGTTGATCCTTATCATAACAAACATTTCAGGCTAGAAAAATGTTTGTCTTTCTTCCTCTTCCTTCTTTTCTTCCCTCTTCCCTTTTAGGACCCTCTGGCCATCTTATCAAATCTGCCTATTCACCCCTTTCAATAGTTTTCATCCATAAAACAATAAGAAAGCTACTTTTAGAGTAGATCATTAACATGACAAATATTTAGGCTAGAAAATGTTCTCTCTCCTGTTTCTTCTCCTTGGGAACTGCTGACCTCCTTACTATGTCTGCCTATTCAACCTTTCACTATCAGATCAGGACCCAGTTTTCCCCATAACCAGTCACTCCCATCAGAAAACTTGCAGAAACCTCTTATCCTGATCCATCAGAGGGCAAATAAAATGAAAACCACAGTCATAGGACACTAACAAAACTAATCACGCTGACCATAATGTTGCCTAACTCAATGAAACTATGAGCCTTGGCTTGTAGGGCCACCATGTTGGACAGGTCATGGTGGAGGGTTCTGATAAAAAGTGGTAAAGGAATGGCAAACCACTTTAGCATTCTTTTTTTTTTTTTTAAAGATTTATTTATTTATTTATTTTTGGGAGGGGGTCAGGTTGGGGAGGGAGGGGAGCAGGCGGGCCACTTCTATTGGTCTTTCGTTTCTCTATGCTCATCCGTCTTTGTTCTTTGGCTCCTGCGGGCCGCCCGTCGCGGTGACGTCTGTCGTTGCAGAGCGCCGGCTCTGGGCGCATGCGCTCCAGAGCTCCGGCTGGGTGATTGGACACATCAGTCCAGCCGCTCCGTGGCACGTGGGATCTTCCCAGGCCAGGGCTCGAACTGGCGCCCCTTGCACTGCAAGGTGGTGTCCTTACCCACTGGACCACCAGGGGAAGCCCCCACTTTAGCATTCTGACCTTGAGGACCCTATGAGCAGTATGAAAGGCAAAAAAAAATATGATGCTGAAAGATGAACCCCTCCAGATTGGTAGATGTCCAGTATGCTAATAAAGAATAGCAGAAAAATAGCTCCAAAAATAATGAAGAGGGTACGCCAAAGCAGAAACAATGCAAAGTTGTGGATGTGTCTGGTGGTGAAGGTAGTATCTGATGCCGTAAGGAACAATATTGCATAGGAACCTGGAATATAATGTTCATAAATCAAGGTAAATTGGAAGTAGTCAAACAAGAGATAGCAAGAGTAAACATTGACATTTTAGGAATGTGAGCTAAATTGGACAGTAATAGGCAAATTTAACTTAGATGACCATTATATTTACTACTGTGGCAAAGAATCTCTTAGAAGAAATGGAGTAGCCTTCACAGTGAACAAAGAAGTCTGAGATGCAGTATGTGAGTGCAGTCTCGATAATGACAGAATGATCTCATTTCCCAGGCAAACCATTCAATCTCACAGTAATCAGGTATCTGCCCAAACCACTAATGCTGAAGAAGCTGAAGTTGAACAGTTCTATAAAGACCTACAATCCTTTCTAGAATGAACACCAAGGGAAAAAAAAGAAATAAGTTATTTCCATCACTAAGGATTGGAATGCCAATGTAGGAAATCAAGAGATACCTGGAATAACAGCCAAATTTGGCCTTGGAATACAAGATGAAGCAGGGCAAAGACTAACAGAATTTTTGCAAGGTAATACATTGGTCATAGCAAACACTGTCTTCTAACAACACAAGAGACAGCTCTACACATGGGCATTATTAAATGGCCAATATCCAAATCAGATCAATTATACTCTTTGTAGACAAAAATGGGGAAGCTCTATACAGTCAGAAAAAACATGACCTGAAACTGACTGTGTTTCAGATCATGAAATCCTTATTGAAAAATGAGACTTAAATTGAAGAAAGTAGGAAAACCACCATGTGGCTTAAACTTATGATTATACAAATGAAAAATAGTCAGGAAATGACAAGCGAACTGGCGCCCCTTGCACTGCAAGGTGGTGTCCTTACCCACTGGACCACCAGGGGAAGCCCCCACTTTAGCATTCTGACCTTGAGGACCCTATGAGCAGTATGAAAGGCAAAAAAAAATATGATGCTGAAAGATGAACCCCTCCAGATTGGTAGATGTCCAGTATGCTAATAAAGAATAGCAGAAAAATAGCTCCAAAAATAATGAAGAGGGTACGCCAAAGCAGAAACAATGCAAAGTTGTGGATGTGTCTGGTGGTGAAGGTAGTATCTGATGCCGTAAGGAACAATATTGCATAGGAACCTGGAATATAATGTTCATAAATCAAGGTAAATTGGAAGTAGTCAAACAAGAGATAGCAAGAGTAAACATTGACATTTTAGGAATGTGAGCTAAATTGGACAGTAATAGGCAAATTTAACTTAGATGACCATTATATTTACTACTGTGGCAAAGAATCTCTTAGAAGAAATGGAGTAGCCTTCACAGTGAACAAAGAAGTCTGAGATGCAGTATGTGAGTGCAGTCTCGATAATGACAGAATGATCTCATTTCCCAGGCAAACCATTCAATCTCACAGTAATCAGGTATCTGCCCAAACCACTAATGCTGAAGAAGCTGAAGTTGAACAGTTCTATAAAGACCTACAATCCTTTCTAGAATGAACACCAAGGGAAAAAAAAGAAATAAGTTATTTCCATCACTAAGGATTGGAATGCCAATGTAGGAAATCAAGAGATACCTGGAATAACAGCCAAATTTGGCCTTGGAATACAAGATGAAGCAGGGCAAAGACTAACAGAATTTTTGCAAGGTAATACATTGGTCATAGCAAACACTGTCTTCTAACAACACAAGAGACAGCTCTACACATGGGCATTATTAAATGGCCAATATCCAAATCAGATCAATTATACTCTTTGTAGACAAAAATGGGGAAGCTCTATACAGTCAGAAAAAACATGACCTGAAACTGACTGTGTTTCAGATCATGAAATCCTTATTGAAAAATGAGACTTAAATTGAAGAAAGTAGGAAAAACCACCAGGCCATTCAGGTATGGCTTAAATTAAATCCCTTATGATTATACAGTGAAAGTGAAAAATAGATTCAAAGGGATAGACCTGACAGACAGAGTGCTTAAAGAATCATATATAGAGGTTTGTAACATTATACAGGAGTTTAGGAAAAGAAACAATCCCCAAGAAAGTGAATGCAAAAAGGCAAAATGGGGCTTCCCTGGTGGTACAGTGGCTAAGGACACCATCTTGCAGTGCAAGGGACGCTGGTTCGATTCCTGGCCTGGGAAGATCCCACGTGCAGCAGAGCGACTGGACAGATGTGTCCAAACACCGAGCCAGAGCTCTGGAGCACATGAGCCCAGAGCCGGTGCTCTGCGACAACAGAGGCCAATGCAATGGGAGGCCCACACGGGCCCAAGAACAAAGATGGATGAAAATAGATAAATGAAAGGCCAATAGAAGTGCCCCCCCACAACGTGCCCCCCTCCCCCCCAAAAAAAATGCAAAATGGTTGTCAGAGAAGGTATTACTAATAGATGTGAAGAGAAGTGAAAGGCAAAGGAGAAAAGAAAAGCTGTGCCCATCAGAATGTGAGTTTCAGAGAGTAGCAAGGAGAGATAAGTAAGTCTCTCTAAGATAACAGTGCAAATAAATAGAAGAAAACAATAGAATAGGAAAGACTAGCAGTTTCTTCAGGAAAGTTAGAGATACCAAATGAATATTTCATGTAAAAATATGCATAAAAAATGACAGAAACAGTAGGAATATAGCAGAAGAAGAATATAATAAGATGAGGTGGCAAGAATACACAGAAGAACTATACAAACGGAGAGCCACAGTGGTGTGATCACTCACCTAGAGCCAGGCATTATGGAGTGTGAAGTCAAGTGGACCTTAGGAAGCATTGCTATGAATGCAGTTAGTAAAGATGGTGGAATTCCAGCTGAGCTATTTCAAATCCTAAAAGATGATGTTGTTAAAGAGCTACACTCAGTATGCCAGCAAATTGGCCACAAGACTGGTAAAGGTCAATTTTCATTTCAAACCCAATGATGGGCAATTCCAAAGAATGTTCAAATGACCTCAAAACTGCACTTATTTCACATCTTAGCAAAGTAATGCTCTAAATCCTCCAAGCTAGGTTTTGATAGTATGTGAATCAAGAGTTTCAGATGTTCAAGCTGTTGAAAAGGCAGAGGAACCAGGGCTCAGATTGCCAGCATCCTTTGGATTATATAAAAAGCAAGAGAATTCAAGAAAAAACAACTCCTTCTGCTTCACTGACTACACTAAAACCTTTGACTGTATGAATAATACAATCCCCAAGAAAGTGAATGCAAAAAGGCAAAATGGGGCTTCCCTGGTGGTACAGTGGCTAAGGACACCATCTTGCAGTGCAAGGGACGCTGGTTCGATTCCTGGCCTGGGAAGATCCCACGTGCAGCAGAGCGACTGGACAGATGTGTCCAAACACCGAGCCAGAGCTCTGGAGCACATGAGCCCAGAGCCGGTGCTCTGCGACAACAGAGGCCAATGCAATGGGAGGCCCACACGGGCCCAAGAACAAAGATGGATGAAAATAGATAAATGAAAGGCCAATAGAAGTGCCCCCCCACAACGTGCCCCCCTCCCCCCCAAAAAAAATGCAAAATGGTTGTCAGAGAAGGTATTACTAATAGATGTGAAGAGAAGTGAAAGGCAAAGGAGAAAAGAAAAGCTGTGCCCATCAGAATGTGAGTTTCAGAGAGTAGCAAGGAGAGATAAGTAAGTCTCTAAGATAACAGTGCAAATAAATAGAAGAAAACAATAGAATAGGAAAGACTAGCAGTTTCTTCAGGAAAGTTAGAGATACCAAATGAATATTTCATGTAAAAATATGCATAAAAAATGACAGAAACAGTAGGAATATAGCAGAAGAAGAATATAATAAGATGAGGTGGCAAGAATACACAGAAGAACTATACAAACGGAGAGCCACAGTGGTGTGATCACTCACCTAGAGCCAGGCATTATGGAGTGTGAAGTCAAGTGGACCTTAGGAAGCATTGCTATGAATGCAGTTAGTAAAGATGGTGGAATTCCAGCTGAGCTATTTCAAATCCTAAACGATGATGTTGTTAAAGAGCTACACTCAGTATGCCAGCAAATTGGCCACAAGACTGGTAAAGGTCAATTTTCATTTCAAACCCAATGATGGGCAATTCCAAAGAATGTTCAAATGACCTCAAAACTGCACTTATTTCACATCTTAGCAAAGTAATGCTCTAAATCCTCCAAGCTAGGTTTTGATAGTATGTGAATCAAGAGTTTCAGATGTTCAAGCTGTTGAAAAGGCAGAGGAACCAGGGCTCAGATTGCCAGCATCCTTTGGATTATATAAAAAGCAAGAGAATTCAAGAAAAAACAACTCCTTCTGCTTCACTGACTACACTAAAACCTTTGACTGTATGAATAATACAGACTGTGTAAAATTCTAAAAGATTTGAGGATATCAAACCACCTTACCTGCCTTCTGAGAAATCTATATGTAGATCAAGAAGCAACAGTTAGAAGCAGACATGAGACAATGGACTGGTTTCAGATTGGGAAAGGAGAACATCAAGGATGTACAATGTCATCCTGCTTACTTAACATACATACAGAGTACATCATGTGAAATACTGGTCTAGATGGAGAATAAGTTTTTATCAAGTTTTCTGGGAGAAATATCAATAACCTCATATATGCAGAAGACACCACCCTTACGGAAGAAAGTGAAGAGGAGTTAAGCAGCCTCTTGATGAAGGTGAAAGAGGAGTGTGAAACACTAGTTTAAATTCAGCATTGAAAAAATGAAGGTCTTATTGCATCTGGTCTCATTGCTTCATGGTAAATAGATGGGGAAACAATGGAAACAGTGAAACAATTTATTGTCTTGGTCTCCAAAGTTACTGTGGACAGTGTCTGAAGCCAAGAAAGTAAAAGATGCTTACCCTTGGAAGAAAAATTATGACAAACCTAGACACTGTATTAAAAAGCAGAGACCTCACTTTGCCAACCAAGCTCTCTATAGTCAAAGCTATGGTTTTTCCAGTAGTCATGCACGGATATGAGATTTGGACAATAAAGCAGGTAGAGCACAGAGTGGACCTTAGGAAGTGGAATAGTGAAAGATGGTGGAATTCCAGCTGAGCTATTTCAAATCCTAAAAGATGATGTTGTTAAAGAGCTACACTCAGTATGCCAGCAAATTGGCCACAAGACTGGTAAAGGTCAATTTTCATTTCAAACCCAATGATGGGCAATTCCAAAGAATGTTCAAATGACCTCAAAACTGCACTTATTTCACATCTTAGCAAAGTAATGCTCTAAATCCTCCAAGCTAGGTTTTGATAGTATGTGAATCAAGAGTTTCAGATGTTCAAGCTGTTGAAAAGGCAGAGGAACCAGGGCTCAGATTGCCAGCATCCTTTGGATTATATAAAAAGCAAGAGAATTCAAGAAAAAACAACTCCTTCTGCTTCACTGACTACACTAAAACCTTTGACTGTATGAATAATACAGACTGTGTAAAATTCTAAAAGATTTGAGGATATCAAACCACCTTACCTGCCTTCTGAGAAATCTATATGTAGATCAAGAAGCAACAGTTAGAAGCAGACATGAGACAATGGACTGGTTTCAGATTGGGAAAGGAGAACATCAAGGATGTACAATGTCATCCTGCTTACTTAACATACATACAGAGTACATCATGTGAAATACTGGTCTAGATGGAGAATAAGTTTTTATCAAGTTTTCTGGGAGAAATATCAATAACCTCATATATGCAGAAGACACCACCCTTACGGAAGAAAGTGAAGAGGAGTTAAGCAGCCTCTTGATGAAGGTGAAAGAGGAGTGTGAAACACTAGTTTAAATTCAGCATTGAAAAAATGAAGGTCTTATTGCATCTGGTCTCATTGCTTCATGGTAAATAGATGGGGAAACAATGGAAACAGTGAAACAATTTATTGTCTTGGTCTCCAAAGTTACTGTGGACAGTGTCTGAAGCCAAGAAAGTAAAAGATGCTTACCCTTGGAAGAAAAATTATGACAAACCTAGACACTGTATTAAAAAGCAGAGACCTCACTTTGCCAACCAAGCTCTCTATAGTCAAAGCTATGGTTTTTCCAGTAGTCATGCACGGATATGAGATTTGGACAATAAAGCAGGTAGAGCACAGAAGAACTGACTACTTCAAACTGTGGTGTTGGAGAGGACGCTTCAGAGTCTCTTGGACAGCAAAAAGATCAAGCCAGTCAATCCTAAAGGGAGTCAACCACAAAAAAATTCATTAGAAGGAAAGATGCTGGAGCTGAAGCTCCAATAGTTTGGCCACCTGATGTTAAGAGAAAACTCACTGAAAAAAACACCTGGAAAAAAAAAATAGAAGGCAAAAGGGAAGGGGATGTCAGATGATGAGATGTTGGGTGGAATCACTGACTCTATGGATAAGTTTGAGCAAGCCCAGGGAGACGGTGAAGAATGGGGAAGCCTGGTGTGCTGCAGTCTGTGAGGTCACAAAGAGTCAGTCATTAATGAGTGACAAAACTGAACTGAACTGAGCTACAAAATCATTGGGAGAATTAAATTAGTTGTCCTATGCTCTATTTAAAATGGTACTTAATGCATGTAAACAATATGTAATTGTTTGCTACTTTTTGTTGTGCCATATTATTATACATTAACATGACTTAATATTTATTAACTGGATGCTAAAACAAAATTATAGTTTTTATTAATCATTGTAATTATTTGTAAGGTTATTCACAATCTTTCATAAGTTATTATGACATACAACATAAAAGTATTATTGCAAGCACTAGGTACTTTCAAGAAAGAGCTATAAGAGTGGTTTTGGGGCTGAGTATCTTATATCGAAACAATTTAGCAGGATGTAAATGAAAACTCTTAAAAAACTAGTAGAACCTAGCATAAAAATATCAGTTATTAACTACATGAAAGAAATGTGATATCATTGTAGCCAAGTTTTGTAGTGATAACTTAGAGTCATAGAATGAGCTAGTATTACAAAAATGTATTGGCAGTAGTGACTTAGATTAGATCCCTTTAGGGAAGGCAGAAGGAATACACACAAGCTCAAGTAGACGGATTTTTAAAATAGCAAATTCCCTTATCGTTTCTTTATGTTATCCTTTTTAATATGTTAGCCGTACTTAGGCATTGACACATGATTACATCACTTTGCTTTTTAAAGCACATGTTTAAAATGAACTGTAAGATCCAGGAATCAATTTGTGTCTGATGCATTTTTAATATTCCATTGCTTTTAACTTTGATATTCATTAAGAAAACAGTTCTGTTGTTAGACATAATGCATTAGCAATGTGACTTAGGTAAAACAGTTTATCCCTTCTAATCCTAAAAAAAAAATTTTCATTTGAAAAGAGAAGGATTCTAAAAGTGCTATCTTCTTTGGATTGATATGGAGTTCAATGAAAAAATTCATATAAATTGTTTTGCAGAGTGCTTGACAAATGAGATGCCAGTATTATATGAAAAAAATGTAGATGTTATAAAGCACTGGCACAAGAATTAAGCTGCCTCCATTTAAAATCCAGCACATTCATTGACATGATGGGAAATTATATAAAAAGACTTAGAAACTGAATGACAACCACCACCCATGAAAGATTATATTATTGTTTACTATTTACACTTCTCTTCTTGGATAGACATATAGGGCTATATTACCCTCCCCCATGGAGACTAGGCTTGACCAATTAAGTTGCGGTCAATCAAATATAAACATGAGTCACTTCAGACCAAAGCCTTCACCACCAGACTTGTGCATCCCAGTGCTCTCTCCTTCCCTCTGCCTCATAGTGCGTGCCTCTGTTAGCTGAGATCTTGGACTTAAAAAGATGCAAAGCAGAAGAAAAAAACAAGTGAGGAATTATATTTTGTTGCCTCCATTTGCCTGTCCTGGTTGATCCAAAATTTAATCCCCTAGATTCATTTTACTCATCAGAAATAATAGGGTTTTGGGGGAAAAAACAACTGAAATTGAGAATTTTCTGTCGTAATAATTGGTCATTATCTCTTTGAAATATTTTCATCACATGACTATTAAGAAACCACCCTCCAGTTTTCACTTTGTGAACTTCAAAAGTCCAGGCCATTGGCATACAAAAACTGTGGTGGTATGTTTGAATGTTAGGTGGATTGCTTATGAGACATAAGTAAAAGAGCATAAATAAATGGCTGTAATAACCACCTGTCTACATATAACTAACATATGATCATGTACAAGAACTCAAAACCTTTATGGGCTTCTATTACCATATCTATGAACTAGATACAGTACTATTAAAATTACATCACTTTGCTTTAAAGCATGTTTAAAATGAACTGTAAGATCCAGGAATCAATTTGTGTCTGATGCATTTTTAATATTCCATTGCTTTTAACTTTGATATTCATTAAGAAAACAGTTCTGTTGTTAGACATAATGCATTAGCAATGTGACTTAGGTAAAACAGTTTATCCCTTCTAATCCTAAAAAAAAAATTTTCATTTGAAAAGAGAAGGATTCTAAAAGTGCTATCTTCTTTGGATTGATATGGAGTTCAATGAAAAAATTCATATAAATTGTTTTGCAGAGTGCTTGACAAATGAGATGCCAGTATTATATGAAAAAAATGTAGATGTTATAAAGCACTGGCACAAGAATTAAGCTGCCTCCATTTAAAATCCAGCACATTCATTGACATGATGGGAAATTATATAAAAAGACTTAGAAACTGAATGACAACCACCACCCATGAAAGATTATATTATTGTTTACTATTTACACTTCTCTTCTTGGATAGACATATAGGGCTATATTACCCTCCCCCATGGAGACTAGGCTTGACCAATTAAGTTGCGGTCAATCAAATATAAACATGAGTCACTTCAGACCAAAGCCTTCACCACCAGACTTGTGCATCCCAGTGCTCTCTCCTTCCCTCTGCCTCATAGTGCGTCCCCTCTGTTAGCTGAGATCTTGGACTTAAAAAGATGCAAAGCAGAAGAAAAAAACAAGTGAGGAATTATATTTTGTTGCCTCCATTTGCCTGTCCTGGTTGATCCAAAATTTAATCCCCTAGATTCATTTTACTCATCAGAAATAATAGGGTTTTGGGGGAAAAAACAACTGAAATTGAGAATTTTCTGTCGTAATAATTGGTCATTATCTCTTTGAAATATTTTCATCACATGACTATTAAGAAACCACCCTCCAGTTTTCACTTTGTGAACTTCAAAAGTCCAGGCCATTGGCATACAAAAACTGTGGTGGTATGTTTGAATGTTAGGTGGATTGCTTATGAGACATAAGTAAAAAGAGCATAAATAAATGGCTGTAATAACCACCTGTCTACATATAACTAACATATGATCATGTACAAGAACTCAAAACCTTTATGGGCTTCTATTACCATATCTATGAACTAGATACAGTACTATTAATATCACAGTTATTTCAAGTTATTAAAAAATAGTGCATGAAAACATGTCAATCATACTTCTTGGTAGACTTCATGGTAAGAAGTAGTTCTTCACTTACCATTCCATAATATTAACCCTTCCTTTTTGAGAATATTCAACTATGTGCCCTTGAATGTAGTTCCTGGAGCACTTGAAGAAAATGATTTTACACAATGCGTGTGTTTCAGTAAAACCGTCAAATTTTCAGCACCCACAATGATCCAGACTTCTTTAAATCCAGAACATGCCTATATTCACCTGACCCCAGGCAACATAAGACATTCATCTTAGGGGCTTCCCTGGTGGTCCAGTGGGTAAAGAGTCCACCTTGCAATACAAGGGGCGCTGGTTTGATCCCTGGCCTGGGAAGATCCCACATGCTGCAGAACGGCTGGACCAGTGTGTACAATTATGAGCCAGTGCTCTGGAATGTATGCGCCCAGAGCTGGTGCTCTGCAAGGAGAGGCCACTGTGATGGGAGGCCTACACAGACCAAAGAACAAA
The DNA here is from genome assembly GCA_022376925.1 of Tragulus kanchil. Lineage (NCBI taxonomy): Eukaryota > Metazoa > Chordata > Mammalia > Artiodactyla > Tragulidae > Tragulus > Tragulus kanchil. The sequence goes on along the minus strand of JAIOJX010000027.1, from coordinate 51,766,993 downwards.
GATGGATGAAAATAGACAAAAAAATCAATGAAACCCAAGATTAAAAAAAAAAAAAAGGAGTTCATCTTAAATTAGAAATGAAACCACTATGACTTCCAGAAAAGGCAGATTCCACTAATTTATACCAGCATATTGCTTGCTACTTTGAACTTATTTGTAAATATGCATGTTGTTTTTTTTCTCCCATTAACATTTCAAGATTTACTGAGATTCATGAGCTTCAGTGTGGCGAAAATTTCTGGTTTTATTCAACATATTTTTACAGTATAACACTTGGTTGCAACTTAGCATGATCATCTTTTTTTAAATGCATTTATTTAGAATAGATATAATATTGCAAATAAGAATCACATCTCTAACTTCCAATAACACCTTATAATAGGTTCTGAAATTCTGCCAATAGTGGTTGGAATCATGATGATAATTATACACTATACTCTTGACTTGTTATTAGCTTCTACAGTGATCAGTTTATGCTGCCATGTTACTTTTTGTATTTCTGAATGTGTGGTATAAGGCATTCAATTACAGCACCATTTTATGATTCTGTACATAAAGCCCTAACTGAGTATACTGTGGGATCTGTAATCATGTTTTTTCCCCAGTTTTCTTAATCTCCATATGTGGAATAATAGTTTCAGATCTTAGTCTCTTTGTACTGTGGAATGATTCTTCCTGGAAAGACTAATGTATGTCTCCTCTTGTATCATACAGCTTTGATTTATCTATGTTTGTTAATTTGTTGAATATTAGTCAAGGCCTACCATGTGTAAATCAACAGACTAAGTCCTAAAAACAAATGGTAGAAAAATAATCAAAAATCAAAGTTTATCAACTCTGCTTAGGTATGTCTATGATTGTTCTAGAGAACAGGAAATCCTTAGACTGACTGAACCTTACAGAATGAGGCATATTTCAAATAAAGGAACTGTGAATAGATCAGAATGATAAGAGTGTGAGTTTTGTATTTGCAAGAAAATAGATAATACCAAAGAACTAATAGCAACCAAGAGATAGACAGAAAAGCCAACACATTAGAAAAGACCCTAAGATGGGATATATTGAAGACAAAAGGAGAAGAAGGCAGCAGAAGATGAGATGGTTAGATAGCATCACTGACTCAATGGACATGAGTTTGAGCAAACTCCAGGAGAAAGTGAAGGACAGAGAAGTCTGGTGTGCTGTATCCATAAGGTCACAAAGAGTTGGACATGATTTAGTGATTGAATAACAACTGAAAAGAAAGATTGCTTTATATAAATTGATAAGAAATTTAGAATCCATGGTTTATCCGATGTGAAGCTATGTAAATATGCATGTTGTTTTTCTCCCATTAACATTTCAAGATTTACTGAGATTCATTAGCTTCAGTGTGGCGGAAATTTCTGGTTTTATTCAACATATTTTTACAGTATAACACTTGGTTGCAACTTAGCATGATCATCTTTTTTTAAATGCATTTATTTAGAATAGATATAATATTGCAAATAAGAATCACATCTCTAACTTCCAATAACACCTTATAATAGGTTCTGAAATTCTGCCAATAGTGGTTGGAATCATGATGATAATTATACACTATACTCTTGACTTGTTATTAGCTTCTACAGTGATCAGTTTATGCTGCCATGTTACTTTTTGTATTTCTGAATGTGTGGTATAAGGCATTCAATTACAGCACCATTTTATGATTCTGTACATAAAGCCCTAACTGAGTATACTGTGGGATCTGTAATCATGTTTTTTCCCCAGTTTTCTTAATCTCCATATGTGGAATAATAGTTTCAGATCTTAGTCTCTTTGTACTGTGGAATGATTCTTCCTGGAAAGACTAATGTATGTCTCCTCTTGTATCATACAGCTTTGATTTATCTATGTTTGTTAATTTGTTGAATATTAGTCAAGGCCTACCATGTGTAAATCAACAGACTAAGTCCTAAAAACAAATGGTAGAAAAATAATCAAAAATCAAAGTTTATCAACTCTGCTTAGGTATGTCTATGATTGTTCTAGAGAACAGGAAATCCTTAGACTGACTGAACCTTACAGAATGAGGCATATTTCAAATAAAGGAACTGTGAATAGATCAGAATGATAAGAGTGTGAGTTTTGTATTTGCAAGAAAATAGATAATACCAAAGAACTAATAGCAACCAAGAGATAGACAGAAAAGCCAACACATTAGAAAAGACCCTAAGATGGGATATATTGAAGACAAAAGGAGAAGAAGGCAGCAGAAGATGAGATGGTTAGATAGCATCACTGACTCAATGGACATGAGTTTGAGCAAACTCCAGGAGAAAGTGAAGGACAGAGAAGTCTGGTGTGCTGTATCCATAAGGTCACAAAGAGTTGGACATGATTTAGTGATTGAATAACAACTAAAAGAAACAGATTAAAGATTGCTTTATATAAATTGATAAGAAATTTAGAATCCATGGTTTATCCGATGTGAAGCTATGAAAAACTTTTAAAAAGGGAAGCTATATGAAGTTTTGTGTTTTGAAAGATTAGTCTGTAATAGTTTAATAGACGTAGTGAAGGGAAGAGTAAAATAAGATAAAGCCTAGTTCAAATCTAGAAGAATCATGATGGCTGCACAATGCATGGAGTAGAGAAGGCATAGAAAGCAAATAAGCATGCAGAATTAGAGAGGTACATAAAAGGTTTGATATAATAGAAAAAGCTAGATTGGGAGTAGTTTGACTCCTGTACCGATTGGCTTAATGAGTAGAGGTGAGATTAACTAGAATAGCATTGCAAAATAAGCAAGTTTTGGAAAGTTTCTGTTTTGTTTCATCTTTATTTCTCTTTACTTTCTATACTGTATGGTTTGCAAAAATACACTAACAATGACTTGCATCTGTGAACATACTATTACTTTTCATATTGAGAAATTGGGAAAGGAGTACATCAAGGCTGTATATGGTCACCTTGCATATTTAATTTATATGAAGAGCATATCATGCAAAACATGAGGCTGGATGGAGCACAAGCTGGGATAAATGTTACTGGAAAAAATATCAATAATTTCAGATAAGCAGACAATACCAAACTAATGGAAGAAAGCTAAGAGGGACTAAATAACCTCTTGATGAAGGTGAAAGAGGAGAGTGAAAACGTCGGCCTAAAACTCAGCTTTCAAAAAACGAAGATCATGGCCTGCAATCCCATTACTTCATGGAAAATAGATGGGGAGAAAATGGAAACAATGACAGACTTTATTTTCTTGGGCTCCAGCATCACTGAAGAGGGTGACTCCAGCCATGAAATTATAAGACGCTTGCTCCTTGAAAGAAAAGCTATGAAAAACCTAGACAGAATATTACAAAAGAGACCATTATTTTGCCAACAAAAGTCCTTACAGTCAAATCTATGGTTTTTCCTGTAGTCATGTATAGATGTGAGAGTTGGACCATAAAGAAGGTTGAGCACCGAAGAATTGATGCTTCTGAAATGTGTGGTGTTGAAGAAGACTCTTGAGAGTCCCTTGGACAACAAGGATATCAAATCACTCAATCCTAAAGGAAATCAACCCTGAATATTCATTGAAAGGACTGATGCTAAAGCTGAGGTTTCAATACTTTCGCCACCTCATGTGAAGAGATGACTCATTGGAAAAGATGCTGATCCTGGGAAAGACAGGGCAGGAGGTGAAGGGGGGTACTGAGGAAAAGATGGTTGGATGCCCTCATTGACTTAATGGACATGAGTTTGAGCAAACTCTGTGACATGGTGAAAGACAGGAAACTTGGCCTGCTGCAGTTAATGGTGTCTCAAACAAGATACATGCCTGAGTTAGTGAATAACAACAATCCAGAAATTAGATTTATTTATTCCTCCCTTGACCTCAGCTTCCTCATGACTTGCTTTGAACTATAGAATACAACAGAGGTGATAATACATTTATGAGCTCTGATTTCTCCACTTTGCTCTCTTGATCTTTGAAGCTACTGTGTAAACTTGTCCAATGGTAATGCTTAGGGAGTCTTACTTATATGAAGAGAGAGGCAGAGACAGAGATGTCATTTCCTAGCCATTCCAGTTATCCAATAGAGATGCCATGTTCTAATGCTTTTAATGTTTTTCATTACAACTCATAAATGCAAATTATGAAATCAACTTCTCCCTCCATAGGTTGGTAACTGGTAAATTATTATAAACATCTTTAAAATTACATATATATTTTTTATACATTGAGATTAATAATTCTGTTTTTCTTTTAATCAGAAAGTTATAACAAACATATGTCATTAGGCTCGTTTGTCATTCAAATGGTTTTTTATAATATCCTATTCTATTTAATAATTAAACAACTTTAGCATGCTGGTCATTTTCTGTGAATAAAAACACAATTCACAAAATGTTGTGTCATTTACTTTAAGGAAAACACATTTAAAAGAGAAATTTTTCATTATGGAGGAGAAAGGCAAGAGGTTCACAGAAGCGACGTGGGGAACTTTAAGAAATGATTCCCACCCTCATCAGTGGTAGAAGAGGAAATTAATTTGCAAAATATCCAGAGCTATACTGCACAGTCCTACATCATCCTTTAGAAGGAGAAGGTGAAATAAGGATGCTTCTTTTTTGCTTTTTAAATTAAGTTGGTTTGTTTCCATAGCTATCCTTCAAATGTATTTCAAGCATCTTAACCCTTCTCACATCTCCCATTATCTGATTCAAAACAACCTGACCAAATAATCTTCTACTCATAATCGCTGTCAACTTACTGTAACACAGCTTCCTGCACTTTGATTTATGTCCTGCATAAGTTCCAAATACTTTACACTACCTCATTTTCATCACCCAATTATATTAACCTATTAATTTTTGTGCATTACCACAATAGACATAAACATTTCCTCTTTAACAATTTTTAAATATAAATTTTCTCATAATGAAATTATTTTTTAAAACAGAACAATCATTTTGATTAGCTTCTAAGTCTTTGTCTTCGCTTCTGACCAATAAAGCTAAGTATAGTATTTCTACCAAGCAAGAGTTCAGTCTTTGAAGCATGAACAAGAAAATGATTTATAAGACAAAAATATGTAGATTTTCTGCATCTTTGCATGTGTGACCTTGGGTATGAGCCTAAAATTTCAGGCTCATATGTGGAATCATGACTGCAGTCTCCTAAAAGTCCTTTCAGCTCCAATGTTTTATGGCTAATAGTCTCTGAGATTTTCTGATGGAGTTCATCTGTATGCTTTCTAGGGTCAAGATATATGAATACATGGTTAAAATAAGCATTTCTTATGTCTTTATTATATGGCAGGCATGTTTTGTTGCACAGCAGTCTCCCTTTATCAAGGAGTGATACATTTAAATAACCCCAGTAGATACATGAAACCATAGGTACTATGAAATCCTACATATATTATTTTTCCTATACATGTGTACCTAAGATAAAGTTTAATTCATAAAGTAGCCATAGTAAGAAATCAACAAGACTACTAATGAAATAAAATAGTGATAACAATATACTGTGGCAAAATTTATGTTAATGTGATCGCTTTCCTTTTTTCTCTATCAAAACATCTAATTTTGCTGTACTCACCCTTATGATGATGTGAGATAATGAAATATTTATATGATGAAATAAAATGATGTGGATGACTTAAGGAATGTGACATAGCATTAAGCTATGATTGACCTTCTGATGATAAGTCAGTAGAACCGTCTGCTTCAGGTTATCCTGGATCATGAACCCATGATCATGTCCATGGTTGGAAGTGTCAGGTTGGTTTATTTCTCTTTCTTGCTTCTTGTCTTGTCACAGCAAAAACTTGGAGTGATGAACCAAAAGATGTAGAACTACAGACAAATTACAGCTCAATTCAGGTCAAGAAGACAGAGCTTTTATTAGTCCAACACTCCCAAAGGAACCCCCCTTAACCTTCCTATCAATGCCTCTTGGTTCCTACTTTTATGCTTCCAGTGCTCTCTTTTTGGTTATGGCTGGTGCAAAGTAGTGCTTGGACCCACCACCACTGATCAATTAAAGGGAATTCAAATGATATATGCTCAAGGTGGACTGACAATAATAAGTTATAGCAGGCTGTATTATTTATGTCTTCCCATGATTCAGTCTGTTGTAATTAGATGTATAATGTTCATGAATCTTAATGGACTCAAAACTGCCTACGATTTCTTGAAGAAGCCCCTGTGGTCATTTTGGATTCACTGTGTGCCTAGGGCACAAGAGCTGAAAAGTCTATGTTGTTATTTTGTTGCATATCTGTGAGCTCTCCTGGATGTGTCTGGGAAGGAATTTAGATAAGCTTGCATCCCTTTCAGCTAGGCCTACTTTATTGCCCATGTCTAACTTCCTTCCTAACAGAAGTCAGAAGCAGACAGTGTACATAGTTTGGAATTTAGGCATGAAGGAGCAGAACAGCATATGATTTTCTCATGATATTCACGAAAGCATAAAGTTTAAAACTTATAAATTGTTGATCAGTCAAAATAGCAAAGTAAAAGACCACCAAAACACCTCTTCTCATAGCATGTCAAAATTATAACTATTTATAGGACCATAAATCAGAAAGACAAGAACCTGTCAAAAAGGATATTTTACAACTAAAGACATAAAGAAGGAATAAGACTAGCAGGAGGATCATAGTCACAACACAGTCAAGTCCTCTACTCCTGAGTGGCTAATTCATAAGTGGGAGATTAATTAAAACTGCAAAAGTCAGACTCAAGCATTCAGTCAGTACAGTTAGTCAGTCGTGTCCCACTCTTTGTGACGCTATGGACTGCAGCTCACCAGGCTTTCTTATCCTTCAACATCTCCCAGAGTTTGTTCAAACTCATGTCTATTGACTCAGTGATACCATTCAACAATTTTGTACTCTGTTGTCACTTTCTCCTTTTGTCTTCTATTTCTCACAACATCATATTTTTTTCCAATGAATCATCTCATCACATCAAATGGCCAAAGTATTGGAGCTTCAGCTTCAGCATCATTCCTTCCAATATATATTCCTTTAGGATTGACTGGTTTTGTATTCTCGCAGTGCAAGGAATTCTCAAAACAGTTCTCTCCAACACCACAGTTCAAAGGCATCAATTCTTCATCATTAAGCCTTCTTTATGGTCCATCTGTCACATCCATACATGACTACTGGGACGCCCATAGAATTGACAACATGGACTTTTGTTGGCAAAGTGATGTCCCTGCTTTTGAATATCTTCTCTAGTTTTGCCATAACTTTTCTTACAAGGAGCAGGTGTCTTTTAATTTCATGGCTGCATTCACCAATAACAGTGATTTTGGAGCTGAAGAACATAAAGGCTGTCACTGTTTCCTTTTCTTTCCCACTTACTTAGCATTAAGTGATGAGATGGGATGCGATTCCATGATCTTCATTTACTGAATGTTGAGTTTTAGGCCAGTTATTTCACCCTCTTCTTTAGCCTTCATCAAGATGTTCTTTACTTCCTCTTCACTTTCTGTTATTAGGGTGGTTTCATCTGCATAACTAAGGTTATTGATATTGCTCCCGACAACCTTAATTCTAGCTAGTGCTATGGGTTTTTTTAAAAAAAACAATATACAGCTTTGATGTACTCCTCTCTCAATGTGGAACCTGTTTGTTGTTCCATGCCCAGTTCTATCCGTTGCTTCTAACTGCCCTGCATTGATCACAAATAGCAAAGTAAAAGACCACCAAAACACCTCTTCTCATAGCATGTCAAAATTATAACTATTTATAGGACCATAAATCAGAAAGACAAGAACCTGTCAAAAAGGATATTTTACAACTAAAGACATAAAGAAGGAATAAGACTAGCAGGAGGATCATAGTCACAACACAGTCAAGTCCTCTACTCCTGAGTGGCTAATTCATAAGTGGGAGATTAATTAAAACTGCAAAAGTCAGACTCAAGCATTCAGTCAGTACAGTTAGTCAGTCGTGTCCCACTCTTTGTGACGCTATGGACTGCAGCTCACCAGGCTTTCTTATCCTTCAACATCTCCCAGAGTTTGTTCAAACTCATGTCTATTGACTCAGTGATACCATTCAACAATTTTGTACTCTGTTGTCACTTTCTCCTTTTGTCTTCTATTTCTCACAACATCATATTTTTTTCCAATGAATCATCTCATCACATCAAATGGCCAAAGTATTGGAGCTTCAGCTTCAGCATCATTCCTTCCAATATATATTCCTTTAGGATTGACTGGTTTTGTATTCTCGCAGTGCAAGGAATTCTCAAAACAGTTCTCTCCAACACCACAGTTCAAAGGCATCAATTCTTCATCATTAAGCCTTCTTTATGGTCCATCTGTCACATCCATACATGACTACTGGGACGCCCATAGAATTGACAACATGGACTTTTGTTGGCAAAGTGATGTCCCTGCTTTTGAATATCTTCTCTAGTTTTGCCATAACTTTTCTTACAAGGAGCAGGTGTCTTTTAATTTCATGGCTGCATTCACCAATAACAGTGATTTTGGAGCTGAAGAACATAAAGGCTGTCACTGTTTCCTTTTCTTTCCCACTTACTTAGCATTAAGTGATGAGATGGGATGCGATTCCATGATCTTCATTTACTGAATGTTGAGTTTTAGGCCAGTTATTTCACCCTCTTCTTTAGCCTTCATCAAGATGTTCTTTACTTCCTCTTCACTTTCTGTTATTAGGGTGGTTTCATCTGCATAACTAAGGTTATTGATATTGCTCCCGACAACCTTAATTCTAGCTAGTGCTTCATCCAGACAGGCATTTTGCATGACCCACTCTGCATATAAATTAATAAGTAGGGTAACAATATACAGCCTTGATGTACTCCTTTCTCAATGTGGAACCTGTTTGTTGTTCCATGCCCAGTTCTAACCGTTGCTTCTAACTGCCCTGCATACAGATTTCACAGGAAACAGGTATGGGTGGTCTGGTATTCCCACCTCTTTCAGAATATTCCACAGTTGTGACCTACACAGTCAAAGGCTTTAATGTATTCAATGAAGCAGAAGTTCTTTCTATGATCCAATCGATGTGGGCAATTGGATCTCTAGCTCCTCTGCCTTTTCTAAATTCAGATTTTACATCTGGAAGTTCTCAGTTCATGTACTCTTTCAGCCTAATTTGGGGGATTTTGAGCATTCCTTTGTTAGGGTGTGAAATGAGTGCATCGGTGAGATAGTTTGAGCACTATTCTTTGGCACTGCCTTTCTTTGGGATTGGAATGGAAACCAATCAGTCAGAAACATCAAAACAACAAAATAATCTTGATTTGCTTCTAAGGTAAACCATTCAAAATCACAGTAATCAAGTCTATGCCCCACCACCAATGCTGAAGAAGCTGAAGTTGAATGGTTCTATGAAGACCTACAAGATCTTCTAGAATTAACACCAAAAAATATGTCCTTTTCATCATTGTGGACTGAAATGCAAAAAAAAGGAAGTTAAGAGATACCAGGATTAAGAGTCAAGTTTGGCCTTAGAAGACAAAATGAAACAGGCCAAATTTAAGAGAGTTTTACCAAGAGGAAAAACTGGTTATAGCCAACATTCTCTTCCAACAACACAAGAGATTACTCTACACAGGGACATCACCAGATGGTCAAAACCAAAATCAGATTGATTATATTCTTTGCAGGCAAAGATGGAGAAGTTCTATATAGTCAACACAAACAAGACTTGCAGCTGACTATGGTTCAGCTCATGAACTCTTTATTGGAAAATTCAGACTTAAATTGAAGAAAGTAGTGATAGCCACAAGTTCATTCAGGTATGACCTAAATGAAGTGCCTTACGATTATACAGTGGAAGCTACTAATAGATTCAAAGGATTAGATCTGATAGACAGAGTGCCCAAAGAACTATGGATGAAGGTTCATAACATTATAAAGGAGGCAGTCATCAAAACCATTCTCAAGAAAAAGAAATGTAAAAGGCAAAATGGTTGTCTGAGGAAGACTAACAAATAGCTGAGAAAAGAGATGCAAAGGGCAAAACAGAAAAGGAAAGGTATACCCATTTGAATATAGAGTTCCAGAGCACAGCAAGGAGAGATAAGAAAACCTTAAGTGAACACTGCAAAGAGAATAAAGGACAACGATAGACTGGGAAGGACTAGTGATCTCTACTAGAAAATTAGAAATACAGGGGAATATTTCATGCAAAGATAGGCACAATAAACTACAGAAAGGGGATGGACCTAACAGAAGTAGAAGATATTAAGAAATGATGGAAAGGATACATAGAAGAATCATACATAAACATATCTGATGATGATGGTGTGATCATCTAGAACCAGGCATCTTAGAGTGTGAAGTCCAGTGGGCTCTAGGAAGCGTTCCTAGGAAAAAAGCTAGTGGAGGTGATAAAATTCCGTCTGAGCTATTTCATCTATTAAAAGATAATGCTGTTAAAGTGGTATACTCAATATGCCAGTAAATTTGGAAAATTCATCAGTGGCCTCAGGACTGGGAAATATCAGTTTCATTCCCCAATGATTAAAGGAGTCTAAGCCCCATATCCAGGCTCCCCAACCTGGGGGTTCTGCACCAGGGAGATTATGGCTTGAAGTCCATCGAGGCTTGTTTTGAGAAGTCCCAGAGGGCTGTGGAAAATACAGACAGCACTCATGAACTGTTATTTCCTTAGTTGTGTCAAGCTTTTTACAATTCCATTGACTATAGCCTGCCAGGTTCCTCTTTCAATTGGATTTCCCAGACAGGAATATTGGAATTAGTTGTCATTCCCTTCTCTAGGTTGTCTTCCCCACCTTGGAATAAACTCTGAGTCTTCTGCATTGGCAGGCAGATACCTGATCATCTGAGTCATTACATGTTCCAAAATCTTTGGCAAAAGTAGAAATTGGAAAGGATCCTGAGTCAGACTCATTTGCTGATCTTAGTTAGAGTATCACCAGAATTGGGAACACAGACAGGAGTGGCAGTCATTTTGGGAGATCATTCTACCATGTTGACAATGATGCTGGCACATGCAATTTTGGAGTCCTTCCCAAATAGATTTTTAAAACCTTCCAAGAAAATAGCTGAGAAAAGAGATGCAAAGGGCAAAACAGAAAAGGAAAGGTATACCCATTTGAATATAGAGTTCCAGAGCACAGCAAGGAGAGATAAGAAAACCTTAAGTGAACACTGCAAAGAGAATAAAGGACAACGATAGACTGGGAAGGACTAGTGATCTCTACTAGAAAATTAGAAATACAGGGGAATATTTCATGCAAAGATAGGCACAATAAACTACAGAAAGGGGATGGACCTAACAGAAGTAGAAGATATTAAGAAATGATGGAAAGGATACATAGAAGAATCATACATAAACATATCTGATGATGATGGTGTGATCATCTAGAACCAGGCATCTTAGAGTGTGAAGTCCAGTGGGCTCTAGGAAGCGTTCCTAGGAAAAAAGCTAGTGGAGGTGATAAAATTCCGTCTGAGCTATTTCATCTATTAAAAGATAATGCTGTTAAAGTGGTATACTCAATATGCCAGTAAATTTGGAAAATTCATCAGTGGCCTCAGGACTGGGAAATATCAGTTTCATTCCCCAATGATTAAAGGAGTCTAAGCCCCATATCCAGGCTCCCCAACCTGGGGGTTCTGCACCAGGGAGATTATGGCTTGAAGTCCATCGAGGCTTGTTTTGAGAAGTCCCAGAGGGCTGTGGAAAATACAGACAGCACTCATGAACTGTTATTTCCTTAGTTGTGTCAAGCTTTTTACAATTCCATTGACTATAGCCTGCCAGGTTCCTCTTTCAATTGGATTTCCCAGACAGGAATATTGGAATTAGTTGTCATTCCCTTCTCTAGGTTGTCTTCCCCACCTTGGAATAAACTCTGAGTCTTCTGCATTGGCAGGCAGATACCTGATCATCTGAGTCATTACATGTTCCAAAATCTTTGGCAAAAGTAGAAATTGGAAAGGATCCTGAGTCAGACTCATTTGCTGATCTTAGTTAGAGTATCACCAGAATTGGGAACACAGACAGGAGTGGCAGTCATTTTGGGGAGATCATTCTACCATGTTGACAATGATGCTGGCACATGCAATTTTGGAGTCCTTCCCATAGATTTTTAGCCTCCAGATTCAGCCCTGCTCTTGTCCAACAGCCCTTATACCCAAATACTGAAAAACTTCAGGCCAAAAAACTAACTTGAAAAGGACACTGTCCCACCCTTCTGCAGATAGCCTGCTTTAAGAATCCTTGAACCCACAGCCTCCGCCTAACACAGTCCTGCCCAAAAGAGCATCCAGAATGTGACACTATATACCACTTCATAAGCACTAGGCACGGGACACCTAAAGCCATACAGCTAGAGCTCAGGACTCAACTCCATATACCAGTAGGCAGATAGCAGCTCTAGAAAACCTGGCTAGCTCACCAGCAAGCCTTCTCAAGCCTCTGGCCCTATCACACCTACCAGAAAGCAAGAAAAAAACTTCAGGAGGATTGCAGTTCTGAACCTGTGGGCCCAGGCCAAAAATGAGCATGCCAGTAGTTGCACAGGGACAACCTGGGTTCTGCCATTGATTTCCAGTAAGCTCTATCTAACCTCAGGCCCAGTCTCACCCATCAGTTAAAGAAACAGCCTCAAGCCCACTACCGCCTTGCAGGCGACCCATGAGAAGGCCAATATCTGCTCTGGGACCAAATGTCCCATGACCTGCTCATAAATAGGCTAACATAACCTTTGAAACATTATGGACACTACAGCCAGGTGTGTCCGGGACCAACCACACTCTGCAATAGTATGACAGCAGCTCTGGTAGCCCGCTGAAGCTGGAAACCAAGAACCAGCTTTGCTACCAGTGGAACAGCACTAGCCCCAGGGCTTAGATATTTAGATATATAAGTTTCATGGTAACCACATTCCATGGAAAGAGAACCTTGATGGGTCCATATGATTGCAAAGAATTAGACACAACTAAGAGACTGACACACAGACCCACACACAGACCAAAAATCTACAGTGAATATAAACACAAGAAAAAAAGATCCAAATATAATATTAAAGGTAATCATCAAATCACTAGAGAAGAGAACAAAAAAAGAAGAACTGGAGAAAAATAATAAAGACTTAACAAAAACAACCCCATGATAATTAACAAAATGGCAATAAGAACCTACATATCATAGTTATCTTAAATAAAAATGGACTAAATGCCAACCAAAAGACATAGAGTGGCTGAATAGCTACAAAATCAAAACCTATATCTAAGGTGTCTATCAAAGATCCCCTTCAGATCTAGAGAAACACACAAACTGAAAGTGAGACAATGGGAAAAAAAAATATTGTATGAAAACAAAAATTAAAAGGAAGCCAGATTAACAATATTTTATCAGGCAACAGACACATTAAAATAAAGATTTACAAGAGACAAAGAAGGATATTAAGGGATCAATCCAAGAAGACATAGTAACTGCACCCAATAAAGGACCATCTAAATACATAAAGAAAATATTCATGGACAGAAAGGGAGAAATTGAAAGTACTACAGTAAATAGTAGGAGACTTGAATAGCTTATTTACATCAATGGACAAATCATTCAAACCGAAAATCGAAAGGAAACATTGGCTTTAGATACCATGTTAGACCTGATGCAAATATAGGCATATACAGAATATGCCATCCAAAAGCAGCAGAATGTATCTTATTCTCAAGTGAGATGGCACATTTTCTAGTGCAGATCAAATATTAGGGCAGAAAACAAACCTCAGCAAATTTAAGAAAATTGAAATCATAACAAGCATCTTTTATGACCACAGTGGGGTGAGATTAAAAATCAACTACAGGGCTTCTCTGGTGGTTCAGTGGGTAAGGACACTGCCTTGCAGTGCAAGGGGCGCTGGTTCGATCCCTGGCCTGGGAAGATCCCACGTGTCATGGAGCGACTGGACTGATGTGTCCAATTACCGAGCCAGAGCTCTGGAGTGCATGGCCTCCACGATGGGAGTCCCACAGGAGCCAAGAAACAAAGACGGATGAAAATGGACAAATGAAAGACCAATAGAAGTGGCCCGCCCACCCGCTCCCCCCCCAACCCACCCCCCAAAAAAATAAAATAAATAAATAAAAATGTTAAAAAAAAAACAAAATCAACTACAAAGAAAAAACAGCAAAGTACACAAGAACTAAGGTCCAATGGATAACTGAATAAATCAAAGAGGAAATAAAAAAGTAATAATAACTGGAGATAAATGAAAATGAAAACACCATGATCCAAAATCTATGGGACAGAATAAATACAGTTTTCAGCAACACATTGTTGCCACACATACACACACACATAGACTGTGGGGCTCTGAATTGAAAGAGGACCGTTGCAAGCATAAGGAAGCTTAAGCACATGTTTGTGGTTAGGAGCTAAGATGGCGCTTACAGGAAGAGACAAGGGCATGATCTAAATTGTTCAGTGCTGGTCAAAATTTCTGATTGGTTCCCCTGGTTTCCGCGCTGGTGGATGATTGGTGACTTTTAGCTTGATTGGTGTAATCTATAGGAAGTCCCGTGCAAAACCCCCTTCACTTGCCTAAGCTGTGAGTCTGCACTAATAAAACGGAACTGCTTTGACAGAACCCCTGCCATGTCTGATTGTCCCCTGCATTAGACGGGGGGCTGGGAGGCAGGCAGAAGACTCACCCCTCTCTGATCTTCCCATGGCTTGGCCATGGGCAATCCCGCCGCCGTTTCTCCTCTGTGGGCGGCCCAGCAACAGACAAATCTCAAATAAACAACTGTACTGTTAAATGAACTGGAAAAAGGAGACCAAACATAACTCAAAGTTAGTTAAGGGAGAAATTATAAAGATCAGAGCAGAAATAAATTAGAGACTAAAATAACAACTTAACGACCGAAGAAATCAACTAGAAAAGATAAACAGAACTTATTTTCTGTAAAGATCAATAAAATTGATCAAGAAATAAAGAGAGAAGGCTCATATCAACAAAATCAGAAATGAAAAAGAAGTTAAAGCAGCTTCACAGATATGCAAGAGATCATAATACTATGAACAACTCCGTACCAATAAGGTGGACAAATGTGAAAAATGGACAAATTACTAGAAAAGTACAATCTCTCAAAACTGAAGCAGGAGGAAATAGAAAATATAAACAGAGCAACTATCAACATTGAAATTAAATCAGTAATTTTAAAATTCCTAAAAAAAGGAATGCTAGGGCCAGATGGTTCCACAGGTGAATTCTACTGAACATCTAGAATAGAATTATCACTGAGTAGTTCTCAAATTTCTCTAAAAACGACAGAGAAAATAGCATTTGCAAACTCATTCTGAGGCAAGCATTGCCCTGATATTAAACCCAGACAAAAATATATCACAAAAAAAAGAGACTTAGCGGCCACTATCTTTGATGAACATAGATGCAATAAATCCTCAACAAAATACTATCAGGAGAATTTAATAATATACTAAAAAGAACATACACTAGGCCACTGGATTTGTTTGCCATGACCCACACTCTGTCTGTGGAGTGTGCTTTCTGTGAATCTGAATAAATCCATTTCTTACCTATCACTTTGTCTCTCACTGAATTCTTCTCTTGGTACAAAAGAAATTTCTGATTGGTTCCCCTGGTTTCGCTGGTGGATGATTGGTGACTTAGCTTGATTGGTGTAATCTATAGGAAGTCCCGTGCAAAACCCCCTTCACTTGCCTAAGCTGTGAGTCTGCACTAATAAAACGGAACTGCTTTGACAGAACCCCTGCCATGTCTGATTGTCCCCTGCATTAGACGGGGGGCTGGGAGGCAGGCAGAAGACTCACCCCTCTCTGATCTTCCCATGGCTTGGCCATGGGCAATCCCGCCGCCGTTTCTCCTCTGTGGGCGGCCCAGCAACAGACAAATCTCAAATAAACAACTGTACTGTTAAATGAACTGGAAAAAGGAGACCAAACATAACTCAAAGTTAGTTAAGGGAGAAATTATAAAGATCAGAGCAGAAATAAATTAGAGACTAAAATAACAACTTAACGACCGAAGAAATCAACTAGAAAAGATAAACAGAACTTATTTTCTGTAAAGATCAATAAAATTGATCAAGAAATAAAGAGAGAAGGCTCATATCAACAAAATCAGAAATGAAAAAGAAGTTAAAGCAGCTTCACAGATATGCAAGAGATCATAATACTATGAACAACTCCGTACCAATAAGGTGGACAAATGTGAAAAATGGACAAATTACTAGAAAAGTACAATCTCTCAAAACTGAAGCAGGAGGAAATAGAAAATATAAACAGAGCAACTATCAACATTGAAATTAAATCAGTAATTTTAAAATTCCTAAAAAAAGGAATGCTAGGGCCAGATGGTTCCACAGGTGAATTCTACTGAACATCTAGAATAGAATTATCACTGAGTAGTTCTCAAATTTCTCTAAAAACGACAGAGAAAATAGCATTTGCAAACTCATTCTGAGGCAAGCATTGCCCTGATATTAAACCCAGACAAAAATATATCACAAAAAAAAGAGACTTAGCGGCCACTATCTTTGATGAACATAGATGCAATAAATCCTCAACAAAATACTATCAGGAGAATTTAATAATATACTAAAAAGAACATACACTAGGCCACTGGATTTGCTCTGCCATGACCCACACTCTGTCTGTGGAGTGTGCTTTCTGTGAATCTGAATAAATCCATTTCTTACCTATCACTTTGTCTCTCACTGAATTCTTCTCTGCAAAGAGACATGAAGAACCTGAACCTCAGTGGGTCCAGACATTGGGTGAGTGATTTTAATTACCAGGGTTTTGGCTGGGTTCGAGTCCTGGCCAAGTCCCAGTTCAAGTCCCAGTCACGTGGATTCAAGTCCCAAGCAGGGTTTAGGCTGGGTTTGAGTCCCAAGCAGGTTTGATTAAGTCTGGGCCCTGGGTTTAAGTCTCAAATTGAGGCTGAACATTTTCAGATGATGGCCATGAACAAGGGACTGTGATAAGGTAAGAAAGGTTTAGAGTCAGGTATTTGTCCCAAAAGAGGCCCATGGGAAGCTGTGAGCCAGGCAGACTGGGGAAGACAGAATTATACTGTTCTCTTTGACGTTGAGATTTTCCTCCTACATTCTTACATTCTTGTTCATTCCTACTTTGTTTCTTTCTCTCTTTTGTTAATATGAAAAGACCTGTGAGGTCACCAAGGTGTATTTTGCTTTAATTCCCCTTCCTCTAACCATTAAAAGTGCCTGCGTTTTATTCCCAATTTATCACGAGACCAGTTCCAGCTCATCATCAACACCTCTGGGAAAGTCTTCCTTGCATTTTCTTTCTTTTTTTTTTTTTATGCAGTTTCTTTATGACAACTTTTGGGCACTAAAAACTGGTTGGGAGTCTGCTTTGGAAAGGATAGCATCTAAAATCGTAAGTGCACATCTTTACCAAATTTTGTGGTGGATTTTGATTTTAAGGGTATGATTTTGAATACAACAGGAATTAGAGACATCTCAGATTTGGGTCTGAAATGGGTCAGGCAGCATCAGTTCCAACCAATACCTGGGTCATGCTAGGGCCAGATGGTTCCACAGGTGAATTCTACTGAACATCTAGAATAGAATTATCACTGAGTAGTTCTCAAATTTCTCTAAAAACGACAGAGAAAATAGC
This sequence comes from Tragulus kanchil, assembly GCA_022376925.1. Classification (NCBI taxonomy): domain Eukaryota; kingdom Metazoa; phylum Chordata; class Mammalia; order Artiodactyla; family Tragulidae; genus Tragulus; species Tragulus kanchil. The sequence goes on along the minus strand of JAIOJX010000027.1, from coordinate 51,749,381 downwards.
ATTTGCAAACTCATTCTGAGGCAAGCATTGCCCTGATATTAAACCCAGACAAAAATATATCACAAAAAAAAGAGACTTAGCGGCCACTATCTTTGATGAACATAGATGCAATAAATCCTCAACAAAATACTATCAGGAGAATTTAATAATATACTAAAAAGAACATACACTAGGCCACTGGATTTGCTCTGCCATGACCCACACTCTGTCTGTGGAGTGTGCTTTCTGTGAATCTGAATAAATCCATTTCTTACCTATCACTTTGTCTCTCACTGAATTCTTCTCTGCAAAGAGACATGAAGAACCTGAACCTCAGTGGGTCCAGACATTGGGTGAGTGATTTTAATTACCAGGGTTTTGGCTGGGTTCGAGTCCTGGCCAAGTCCCAGTTCAAGTCCCAGTCACGTGGATTCAAGTCCCAAGCAGGGTTTAGGCTGGGTTTGAGTCCCAAGCAGGTTTGATTAAGTCTGGGCCCTGGGTTTAAGTCTCAAATTGAGGCTGAACATTTTCAGATGATGGCCATGAACAAGGGACTGTGATAAGGTAAGAAAGGTTTAGAGTCAGGTATTTGTCCCAAAAGAGGCCCATGGGAAGCTGTGAGCCAGGCAGACTGGGGAAGACAGAATTATACTGTTCTCTTTGACGTTGAGATTTTCCTCCTACATTCTTACATTCTTGTTCATTCCTACTTTGTTTCTTTCTCTCTTTTGTTAATATGAAAAGACCTGTGAGGTCACCAAGGTGTATTTTGCTTTAATTCCCCTTCCTCTAACCATTAAAAGTGCCTGCGTTTTATTCCCAATTTATCACGAGACCAGTTCCAGCTCATCATCAACACCTCTGGGAAAGTCTTCCTTGCATTTTCTTTCTTTTTTTTTTTTTTTTATGCAGTTTCTTTATGACAACTTTTGGGCACTAAAAACTGGTTGGGAGTCTGCTTTGGAAAGGATAGCATCTAAAATCGTAAGTGCACATCTTTACCAAATTTTGTGGTGGATTTTGATTTTAAGGGTATGATTTTGAATACAACAGGAATTAGAGACATCTCAGATTTGGGTCTGAAATGGGTCAGGCAGCATCAGTTCCAACCAATACCCACTGGGTCATGTCCTCCGGGACTGGGAAAGATTCAGACTAATGGGATTAAATTAGGCTATGTAATCATGTTTGGCCACAATATGAATTAAGAAGCCAACAAAAATGGCTACTAAATGGGTGCCTGAATTATGATATGATATTGCTGTTACAATTATATTGTAAAAGGAAGTTTAGATGGAGGAAACTTCCATATGTTCAAATCTTCATGGCCTTGTATCTAGAGAGTGAGATTCAAAAGGAATTTAAGGTGTGTGTGGTTTGGGGGAAAATTCTAGGAAAGACACAAAAGACCTTTTAACTGATGAACCCTGGAGCCATTCAGGTGTTAAATCCTCTGGGAGGAGCTGCTGGAGCTACTCCCAGCCTACTGGAAGGAATCCATTGTCTCTGGGGATGACACAGGTAGGAAAGAAAAGAGGCCCCACCCATATTCAGGAGCTACTTTATACCCTGAATTACCCAAGGGGCCCATCCTTAGCTCATCATTGACAATAATGTAAGTTAGCCAACCAACTGCCCCTACAGTTTTGCCTCTGAGAGAATTTCATGATAAAAATAAAAAAAACAACAAGAGTCTATGTACCTTTCTCAATGCTATCTAAGTATGGCAGAAGACAAGCTGGAAAGTTTTCCTGAGGATCCTGAACGTTTCACAAAAGAATTTATCAGACTAGTGAGGTCTTTGATCTCACCTGGGAAGACTTAAAGACTGTACTACCGCACAGCTTCACTCCCAAGGATGTAATACTGGCCTAACACTGGGTGTAATACTAGCGGCCGGAGGTCATGCCAAACGACTGGCAGCCCGAGCCCGACAGGATCATGCAGTGCACCGGATGGGGAATGAGGCTGTTCCTGAGGCAAACCCAAACTGGAATTACCAATTGAACTCTACTGATAGATATTGATGGGACTATATGATAAACTGTTTAATAGAGGATATGGAAAAAAACTTAGAGTAAAACCTGTTCATTATAAAAAGGTGAAAGAGGTTCAACAGGCACAGGATCAAAATCCTGCAGGCTTCCAAGCTAGATTAGTGGAGACTTTTAGAAAATATACAAGCATGCATCCCTCCACCCCAAAGGGACAGGCCCCTTTTGGCTATGAATTTCATAGCCCAGTCTGCCCCAGACATCAGGCACAAAATTCAGAACGCAAGTGCTGGTCTTCAGATCCCAATGAATGGATTTGCTCCAACCGGCTTATTTGGTTTTTAATAATAGGGATATGGCTGAAAAGGTTGAGTGCATCCAGAGAAATATGCAAAAGACCCAAATGATTACAATGGTTTTGTCTGCTCAAAAACTACCAACTAGGCGGCTGCCCTTTCTGTTCCCAGCATACCACGAGGCCCGTGGGTGTCCATGCAAGGCCGGGTTACCCTGTGTGGATAAAAGGGGCACTGGAAGAAAGACTGTTGTCAATGTGTCTTTTGCAAACAGCCAGGGCATTGGCAGAGGGAATGCCCCACACACCAGAAAGTGATCGGGATCCCTCAGCCATTGATGGCTTTGCAAGCAGAAGACCAATGGGACCCAAGGCCAAAAGTGGCTCTGCTTCAACCTCAGGTGGTCATTGATGTGGCTGGCCATTTGATAAAAGTTCTTGTGGACACTGGTGCAACCTTCTCAGTCTCAAACCCAAAAGATTAAAAACCTTAGCAGTAATAAAGAACATGCAATAGGGTTGCCAGAAAAGAAACAGGGGCACACTTTCCTGGAATGTTTTGTACAGTGCTAATGGACAGCCATTCTGGCATTCCTTTCTGTTTGTGCTTGATTGTCCTATCCCTTTAAGGGGGAGAGATTTATTAACTAAGTTAGGAGCCACTCTGTCTCTGGAGGAGAAAGGGAACCACCCTCACTGTGCAATTAATATAAACAAAGAGTTATTCATGATCATGATTAAGTTTGGTTGGGTAATGGATTTTAATAGAGATGGGTTAAGACCAGACTAGATTTGGTCTCTTCCACCAAAGTATTCTTAAAGTGCTGCTTCTGACAAACAGGTTATGGCTTGACAAATTGTGGCAAATTTCTTTGCCTTTTAGTTATATGTACTTACCTTGGAGATCTCCATATAATTTCAATTAAAAAGAAAATATTGTCTCACGGTGATTTATGGTCTTATCTGACCAAAAAGTAACTTTGGGATGTTTTACAGGGTCCCTGTGATATGGCAAAAATAAATAGTTAACTAAGATTATTTAATATATTGTTAAATGCAATTGTTTGTAATTCTGATTATTCTAACCCACCTTTATTGTACACTGTAATCAGATGTTTGACCATGCCTTTTAAGTCATTTGTCATTTATAGATATATTTATGCCCTGGTGCTGGTACAAAACATGCCCAATCATCAAGGAAATCCATAGGAAGGCTAAGGAACCCAGTTACTACCACTCTACATCAAGATGATGGCTATGTATAGATTTCAACACACGGACTAAAACTAGGAGCTCCCCTGCCCCTGGGGCCCCTAGATCAGGTACTCAAGAGATTTTTACTCCATGATAGGCAGGGCCAACACCCATGATCAACCATGAAGCAATTACAGAAGACGGACCTTCGCCCTTCAGTCTCCCATAAGAATGTAGGAGTAAAATCTCTTGAGGGAGGAATGTAAGGGTTAGGAGGGAAAGGGGCAGGACACAATTTTTGAAAAGAATGACAGTCCAAGTGACAGGGATAGAGTAGAACAGGTAGAGTCCTAGTGGGGGACGATAGGTAGAAGGGTGAAACCGGGGAAAGGTTGGGAGGCCAGTAAGTTGATGATAACTCAGAAGAGCTGCTCTTCATTCAGTAAAGCAGGCTTGACTGGGCATGGACGGCTGATGAAGTAGGAGCTGGTGAGGAAGGAATTAACGATGTATGTCTTACACCTGGGTCTAGTTGAGGGGAGCGGTCTTCTACCATCCTATATATTGCTGCCCATTCAGTCAGGGGAGGAGCAGCAGAGCAGAACTTCCCCGCCAGCCTGTTTGCACCACTTTCAGGTACCTTACTCCAATAAGTCCTTTTCTTGTCTGTCCCTCTGCTTCTCGCTGTATTCTTTCTGCGTCGAGGCACGAAGAACCTGAGCCTCAGTGGGCCCAGACCTTGGATTAAATCCCGGCTATGTGCATTCGAGCCCCAGATAGGGTTTTGCCTGGGATCGAGTCCGGACTACCCCAAGCAGAGTTTTGGCTGGGGTTGAACATTAGCCACGAGGGTTCAAGTCCCATGCTGGTTTTGGCTAGGTTCAGGCTTCAGTCATGTGGGTTCTGCGGGGACCTTCCACAGAAAGGAAGGCAGTGGGATTGCCCCAGGCTGAACCAGGAGATCTCGGAGAGAGGCAAGTCTTGCTGCCGGCCCCCTCAGCACCCGGCACACGCGGGAGACAACCAGACACGGCAGGGGTTCCATCAAAACAGTTCCGTTTTATTAGTGCAGATTCAGCTTTTATAGGCAAGTGAAGGGGGTTTTGCATGGGACTTCCTATAGATTACACCAATCAAGCTAAAGGTCAAGCAATCATCCATGAGTGTGGAAACCAGGGGAACCAATCAGAAATTTTGACCATCACTTAACAATTTAGATCACGCACTTGTCTCTTCCTGTAGGCACCATCTTAGCTCTAAATCGCAAACATGTGCTTAAGCTTCCTTAAACAACGCCGACAACCCTTCCTGTAGGCGCCATCTTAGCTCCAAACTGAAACAATGTGCTTAAGCTTCCTTAGGCTTGCAAAGGTCCTCTTTCAATTCAGAGCCCCACATCTGCCCCTCTTTTATTTTAAAATTAAGAGACTCTTGATGAGCAAGGCATAGAGTTAAGAGGCGGCCAGCCTCGAGCCTCGTCAGCTCTCCCCTGTGGCTGTGCCTGTCTTAGGTTGTCCTCCTCTGAGGATCTTACCTGTCATTGGCAAACCAGCCATCTTATGGGGGCTGGATGGAGTTTTTAGAGCATTTTTTATTGAAGGCCTCATTATATGTCTCGACTGATCTCTTGAAGGGCCACATTGACCCAGGAGCTTTGTCCAATGTGGGGCTCATCTTCTAGGACCTGAGCAAGCACAATTATTTTTTGTTGCAACTGTCTATTGTGGGCCATAACGCCATTGACTTTAAACAGTATAGAGAGCAAGGCAACAAAAACAAGCAGATAGAAAGCATTTTTAAACCAGGTAAAAGGGCTTTGCATCCATTGCCAAAAATCATTAACCCCCTTTTGTACTTGTTCCCAGAATGTTTGGGGCGCAATTTGGTTTACTCTGGTTATATTTAGTTTGCTAATAATATGAGTTAGTATCTCTTGCCCCTCCCAAAATTTAGTGTCCCATATTTTCATCCATGATGATATGTTTTGTACTTCAGTTAGAGTCTCATTTACCACTGGGAAGGCTGTCAGGCAAAAGAGGGGATATCTCACGTCACAGTTCAAGCATGCCAGAACGCTTAATGTCTTGATAGTTCTGGCGTGTAGATCAAGCTGTTGCTGGAGTCCCATTATGGCAGCCCTCAAGTGTTCAAGTTGGTGTAGGCTGGTCTGAAATCCCTGGGCAGAGGCGGTGGATATGTTGTTTACCGCTCTGATGGTCCGCACTTGCTGAACTCCGAGCACGGAAGTTGCCACTGTTGTACCTATTAAGGAGAGAAAGAGAGAGAGAGAGATGCCTCAAGAACTTTCTGTTCTTGGGCCTGATATATGGTCATATTTTATCTGCAGCAGATTCTAAGGTTTGATCCTTGTTTTGTGGCATAAATTTAAGGTTTCTCGCCGGTACCCATATAGGACTGGGTTCCCCAATGTGGAATATGAACCCAAATCCTCTCCCCATCATAAGGAGTGGATCAGGCCCCTTCCATTGGCCAGTAATGGGGTCCTTCCATCTGACTTGCATTTCAGGTTTTATTTCTTGGTTGGACCAGTGTTTTTGAAAGGGTGCCATCAGTTCATTTTTTGAAAAATTTAAAATGCTTAGAGTAAAGAGTGCCATTCCAAGTTGCTGGTGAGGGCTTATTTCCCCTTTTTGTTTTTGCAATTGGGCCTTTAAGTTTTAATTATGACGTTCAATTATGGCCTGTCTTTGAGGGTTGTATGGGATCCTTGTGGTGTAGAGGATGTGCCATAGTTGAAAGAAATTTTGTAAATTTTTGTTAACAAAGCAGGAACCATTGTCTTTTTTTATCTGATAAGGTAGACCCAGAGTTGCAAAGCATTGTAAGAAATGACTCTGGGCATGTTTTGCTTTTTCTCCTGAATGGGTTGTAGCTCAGCAGGCATGGGAATAAGTATCAATGGATACAAAGATGTACTTGATTTTTCCAAAGGGGGAAAAGTGAGTGACATCTATCTGCCACAACATATTAGGCCTTAGTCTTCGAGGGTTAAATCTCGGCAACTGTAAGAGAGGAACTTGTAAGTGAGGGAGGCAAGACTTGCAAATATGCACAATTTTCTTTTTTTTTTTTTTTTAAATCTTTGACAGGCACTTCAATATGAGTTATTGTACTCTTTTTCTAGGCAATTTCCATTTACAAAACTGGGAAGGGCTGTCAGGCAAAAGAGGGGATATCTCACGTCACAGTTCAAGCATGCCAGAACGCTTAATGTCTTGATAGTTCTGGCGTGTAGATCAAGCTGTTGCTGGAGTCCCATTATGGCAGCCCTCAAGTGTTCAAGTTGGTGTAGGCTGGTCTGAAATCCCTGGGCAGAGGCGGTGGATATGTTGTTTACCGCTCTGATGGTCCGCACTTGCTGAACTCCGAGCACGGAAGTTGCCACTGTTGTACCTATTAAGGAGAGAAAGAGAGAGAGATGCCTCAAGAACTTTCTGTTCTTGGGCCTGATATATGGTCATATTTTATCTGCAGCAGATTCTAAGGTTTGATCCTTGTTTTGTGGCATAAATTTAAGGTTTCTCGCCGGTACCCATATAGGACTGGGTTCCCCAATGTGGAATATGAACCCAAATCCTCTCCCCATCATAAGGAGTGGATCAGGCCCCTTCCATTGGCCAGTAATGGGGTCCTTCCATCTGACTTGCATTTCAGGTTTTATTTCTTGGTTGGACCAGTGTTTTTGAAAGGGTGCCATCAGTTCATTTTTGAAAAATTTAAAATGCTTAGAGTAAAGAGTGCCATTCCAAGTTGCTGGTGAGGGCTTATTTCCCCTTTTTGTTTTTGCAATTGGGCCTTTAAGTTTTAATTATGACGTTCAATTATGGCCTGTCTTTGAGGGTTGTATGGGATCCTTGTGGTGTAGAGGATGTGCCATAGTTGAAAGAAATTTTGTAAATTTTTGTTAACAAAGCAGGAACCATTGTCTTTTTTTATCTGATAAGGTAGACCCAGAGTTGCAAAGCATTGTAAGAAATGACTCTGGGCATGTTTTGCTTTTTCTCCTGAATGGGTTGTAGCTCAGCAGGCATGGGAATAAGTATCAATGGATACAAAGATGTACTTGATTTTTCCAAAGGGGGAAAAGTGAGTGACATCTATCTGCCACAACATATTAGGCCTTAGTCTTCGAGGGTTAAATCTCGGCAACTGTAAGAGAGGAACTTGTAAGTGAGGGAGGCAAGACTTGCAAATATGCACAATTTTCTTTTTTTTTTTTTTTTAAATCTTTGACAGGCACTTGCAGGAATTTTTTATGTAGCCCTCTTCAGGCGACATGGGTCAGACTGTGAAGGTCATGGGCATACAACAGGTCATGTACCCGAACTCCACAGGAAGCTGCCCTGCCAGCTAAGGAATCTCCCACTGAGAGCAGTCCAGGCAGTTGGGTAAAAGCCCAAGGGCAGACTTTCCCCAGTTTGGACATTTCTCTGTCTGGCAGAGGTTTGTAATCAGTCCCAGGTTCCACTAAAAGCTTGGATATCGTTTCCTATGTTGTTGAACGAGAGAAGAAAAGAAAGATTACTGAGGACTACCACCAAAAATCCTAACAGGAGTGGTGGCGGCCGGGAAGTCAGGCTTATGTCGTGCTTGTGAAACAGTGAAGGAGTCCCTAGTGTTTGCACGGACATTGTCTTGCTGGGGCAGGCACTCTAAGTGGCTCTGGCCTGTTCCGTGACCCCCTTATCCTGTCACGGGAGTCTTCAAGTGGCAGGTGCCCTAGTGGTTTTCAAATGCCTGACCTGTGCTCGCAGGGGAGAGGTTTAGGCTGCCTCCTCAATTTGAAATATAGAAAAGAGAGGCTTCCACCCAGTCGTGCTCCCGCTACTGGGGTGAACTATCTTAAAGCTTTTCAGGACCGTTAGAGAGTAGCCCTAACCAGGACCTGTCAGTTGCTTTTTAGACTGTCCACCGGTTTGCTGGAAGTCTCGAATTGGAGAGAACGTGAAAGTAGAAATTAAAGTAAAGAAGGACGAACAAGGAAAAGCAGTGTTCGGGCCTTTAAGTTTTAATTATGACGTTCAATTATGGCCTGTCTTTGAGGGTTGTATGGGATCCTTGTGGTGTAGAGGATGTGCCATAGTTGAAAGAAATTTTGTAAATTTTGTTAACAAAGGAGGAACCATTGTCTTTTTTTATCTGATAAGGTAGACCCAGAGTTGCAAAGCATTGTAAGAAATGACTCTGGGCATGTTTTGCTTTTTCTCCTGAATGGGTTGTAGCTCAGCAGGCATGGGAATAAGTATCAATGGATACAAAGATGTACTTGATTTTTCCAAAGGGGGAAAAGTGAGTGACATCTATCTGCCACAACATATTAGGCCTTAGTCTTCGAGGGTTAAATCTCGGCAACTGTAAGAGAGGAACTTGTAAGTGAGGGAGGCAAGACTTGCAAATATGCACAATTTTCTTTTTTTTTTTTTTTTAAATCTTTGACAGGCACTTGCAGGAATTTTTTATGTAGCCCTCTTCAGGCGACATGGGTCAGACTGTGAAGGTCATGGGCATACAACAGGTCATGTACCCGAACTCCACAGGAAGCTGCCCTGCCAGCTAAGGAATCTCCCACTGAGAGCAGTCCAGGCAGTTGGGTAAAAGCCCAAGGGCAGACTTTCCCCAGTTTGGACATTTCTCTGTCTGGCAGAGGTTTGTAATCAGTCCCAGGTTCCACTAAAAGCTTGGATATCGTTTCCTATGTTGTTGAACGAGAGAAGAAAAGAAAGATTACTGAGGACTACCACCAAAAATCCTAACAGGAGTGGTGGCGGCCGGGAAGTCAGGCTTATGTCGTGCTTGTGAAACAGTGAAGGAGTCCCTAGTGTTTGCACGGACATTGTCTTGCTGGGGCAGGCACTCTAAGTGGCTCTGGCCTGTTCCGTGACCCCCTTATCCTGTCACGGGAGTCTTCAAGTGGCAGGTGCCCTAGTGGTTTTCAAATGCCTGACCTGTGCTCGCAGGGGAGAGGTTTAGGCTGCCTCCTCAATTTGAAATATAGAAAAGAGAGGCTTCCACCCAGTCGTGCTCCCGCTACTGGGGTGAACTATCTTAAAGCTTTTCAGGACCGTTAGAGAGTAGCCCTAACCAGGACCTGTCAGTTGCTTTTTAGACTGTCCACCGGTTTGCTGGAAGTCTCGAATTGGAGAGAACGTGAAAGTAGAAATTAAAGTAAAGAAGGACGAACAAGGAAAAGCAGTGTTCAGTTTTTTGTGACTACCCTAAATCCGCACTCTCTCGGGAATGGCAAGAAAAAGGGGGAGACTCACCTTGAAATCCAGATTACTACAAGAAGATGCCTCTCTAGAGGGAGGCGCCACGCTGAGGCCCCTGTAGGCCGTTCGTCGGTTCTCTTTCAAACCCGCACGGTGATGCTACCTTCCACTTTCTCGCCGTCATGCCACACGTTGGGCACCAGCTTCTGCGGGGAACTTCTGCAGAAAGGAAGGCAGAGGGATTGCCCCAGGCTGAACCAGGAGATATCTGAGAGAAGTAAGTCTTGCTGCTAGACCCCCCCCAGCCCCCCGGCACATGCGGGAGACAACCAGACACGGCAGGGGTTCCATCAAAACAGTTCCGTTTTATTAGTGCAGACTCACAGCTTTTATAGGCAAGTGAAGGGGGTTTTGCATGGGACTTCCTATAGATTACACCAATCAAGCTAAAGGTCAAGCAATCATCCATGAGTGCAGAAACCAGGGGAACCAATCAGAAATTTTGACCATCACTTAACAATTTAGACCACGCCCTTGTCTCTTCCTGTAGGCGCCATCTTAGCTCCAAACCGCAAACATGTGCTTAAGCTTCCTTAAACAACGCCGACAACCCTTCCTGTAGGCGCCATCTTAGCTCCAAACTGAAACAATGTGCTTAAGCTTCCTTAGGCTTGCAAATGTCCTCTTTCAATTCAGAGTCCCACAGGTTCAAGTCACAAACAGAGTTTTGGTTGGGTTCAAGTCCTAAGCCCGAGACTGTGGGTTCGAGTCCCAAACAGTGTTTTGGCTGGAATTCAAGCTCTAGCCACTGTAAAAGGGGACATATAATATGAAATAATTTACTTAGATTTACTTGTCAGTGATTGTAAGTGATTTACTTGTTAAACTTAATTACTCCCTGTTAGCATTGATTATTCCCTATTAATCCTTACTGAGTGTAACCTGTAAGAAAGAAGCTGGCTGCCCTGACTGAACTGACTCCATCTTGAGGAAGAGGACTCCATCTTACACTCTCAGTGAACTCTGGACAATGTTTGGACTGGGTAGCCATGGAGATGAAATATTAACTATCAACTAGACCTCCAGGACTGGTGAGAACCTGACCAGGAAGGCTTTGTACCCAAGCCTTCCCTTGGCCATGAAAATGGAATATCTGTCATAAGATAAACTGCCATTTGTGATTTTAATCAATTTATGTTATAGACAAGGTAAGTGATATGCTTAGATGATTTTCGATTGTACTATTGTGACTATTACCAAACCATATTTTTTTTCTTAAAGTCTCCTAGGCAACCTCAGGAGTTGGGGATATGGGTTTATGCATGTAGGCTTTAGGTACAAATATGAGCCACAGGCAACGTGGGCACCAGCTTCATGGGAACTTCTGCAGAAAGGAAGGCAGAGGGATTGCCCCAGGCTGAACCAGGAGATATCTGAGAGAAGTAAGTCTTGCTGCTAGACCCCCAGCCCCCGGCACATGCGGGAGACAACCAGACACGGCAGGGGTTCCATCAAAACAGTTCCGTTTTATTAGTGCAGACTCACAGCTTTTATAGGCAAGTGAAGGGGGTTTTGCATGGGACTTCCTATAGATTACACCAATCAAGCTAAAGGTCAAGCAATCATCCATGAGTGCAGAAACCAGGGGAACCAATCAGAAATTTTGACCATCACTTAACAATTTAGACCACGCCCTTGTCTCTTCCTGTAGGCGCCATCTTAGCTCCAAACCGCAAACATGTGCTTAAGCTTCCTTAAACAACGCCGACAACCCTTCCTGTAGGCGCCATCTTAGCTCCAAACTGAAACAATGTGCTTAAGCTTCCTTAGGCTTGCAAATGTCCTCTTTCAATTCAGAGTCCCACAGGTTCAAGTCACAAACAGAGTTTTGGTTGGGTTCAAGTCCTAAGCCCGAGACTGTGGGTTCGAGTCCCAAACAGTGTTTTGGCTGGAATTCAAGCTCTAGCCACTGTAAAAGGGGACATATAATATGAAATAATTTACTTAGATTTACTTGTCAGTGATTGTAAGTGATTTACTTGTTAAACTTAATTACTCCCTGTTAGCATTGATTATTCCCTATTAATCCTTACTGAGTGTAACCTGTAAGAAAGAAGCTGGCTGCCCTGACTGAACTGACTCCATCTTGAGGAAGAGGACTCCATCTTACACTCTCAGTGAACTCTGGACAATGTTTGGACTGGGTAGCCATGGAGATGAAATATTAACTATCAACTAGACCTCCAGGACTGGTGAGAACCTGACCAGGAAGGCTTTGTACCCAAGCCTTCCCTTGGCCATGAAAATGGAATATCTGTCATAAGATAAACTGCCATTTGTGATTTTAATCAATTTATGTTATAGACAAGGTAAGTGATATGCTTAGATGATTTTCGATTGTACTATTGTGACTATTACCAAACCATATTTTTTTTCTTAAAGTCTCCTAGGCAACCTCAGGAGTTGGGGATATGGGTTTATGCATGTAGGCTTTAGGTACAAATATGAGCCACACGTTTTGCTCAGGCTCCTTGGCTACATGAAGGCCTTGGACTCACCGGTGTAAAGCCAGACTAATAAACCTCTTTTTCATCCACCACGAGCAGAGCTGGGTGCTTCACTGAGCGTACCCGACAACACTACATGGGTTCAAGTCCCAAGCCGGACTTGATCAGGTCTGGTTCCTGGGTTTTAATCTCAAATCAAGGTAAAACTCTTTCACAAGGACACAGCATAAACCCATTAGAATCAAATGAGTCTAAGATGGCAGATCAGACCTTGATCCTCAGTTAGCAAGCTAAATGACACACCCAGAGGCGCCATGACAGTTTCTCCCCTTCCCTAAAGGAGCTGGAATAATCCTCTCACTCATTAGCATATGGAATTACCCAGCCTATACAAGCTAAGAACGCCATGTTTTGGGGCCACTGGATTTGCTTGGTCATGGCCCACACTCTGTCTGCAGAGTGTGCTTTCTCTGAATCTGAATACATCCATTCCTTACCTAAAAACAAAAACAAAAACAAAAAACATGCACTACAATGAGATGAGCTTTATCCTATGTATACAAGAATGGTTCAACATCTGCAATTCAATCAGTGTAAAGCATCACATTAATAAATTGAAAATGAAAACCATTTGATTATTTCAATAGATGTAGAAAAGCTTTTGACAAAATTCAACATCCATGAAAAAGAGTGTAACTAGCTGCTCCTGACTGAACTGACTCCATCTTGAGGAAGAGGACTCCATCTTACACTCTCAGTGAACTCTGGACAATGTTTGGACTGGGTAGCCATGGAGATGAAATATTAACTATCAACTAGACCTCCAGGACTGGTGAGAACCTGACCAGGAAGGCTTTGTACCCAAGCCTTCCCTTGGCCATGAAAATGGAATATCTGTCATAAGATAAACTGCCATTTGTGATTTTAATCAATTTATGTTATAGACAAGGTAAGTGATATGCTTAGATGATTTTCGATTGTACTATTGTGACTATTACCAAACCATATTTTTTTTCTTAAAGTCTCCTAGGCAACCTCAGGAGTTGGGGATATGGGTTTATGCATGTAGGCTTTAGGTACAAATATGAGCCACACGTTTTGCTCAGGCTCCTTGGCTACATGAAGGCCTTGGACTCACCGGTGTAAAGCCAGACTAATAAACCTCTTTTTCATCCACCACGAGCAGAGCTGGGTGCTTCACTGAGCGTACCCGACAACACTACATGGGTTCAAGTCCCAAGCCGGACTTGATCAGGTCTGGTTCCTGGGTTTTAATCTCAAATCAAGGTAAAACTCTTTCACAAGGACACAGCATAAACCCATTAGAATCAAATGAGTCTAAGATGGCAGATCAGACCTTGATCCTCAGTTAGCAAGCTAAATGACACACCCAGAGGCGCCATGACAGTTTCTCCCCTTCCCTAAAGGAGCTGGAATAATCCTCTCACTCATTAGCATATGGAATTACCCAGCCTATACAAGCTAAGAACGCCATGTTTTGGGGGCCACTGGATTTGCTTGGCCATGGCCCACACTCTGTCTGCAGAGTGTGCTTTCTCTGAATCTGAATACATCCATTCCTTACCTAAAAACAAAAACAAAAACAAAAAACATGCACTACAATGAGATGAGCTTTATCCTATGTATACAAGAATGGTTCAACATCTGCAATTCAATCAGTGTAAAGCATCACATTAATAAATTGAAAATGAAAAACCATTTGATTATTTCAATAGATGTAGAAAAAGCTTTTGACAAAATTCAACATCTCTTATGGAAAAAAATCATAAAATTGATGTAAAGAAAACATACTGCAACATACTAAAGTCTATTTATGTCAACAGTTAACCTACTCGATAAAAAAGTGAAAACATTTCCTCTGAGATCAGGAATACGACTAGGATGCACACTCTTACCACTTTTATTCAACATAGTTATGGAAGTCCTAGCTATGCCAATCAGAGAAGAAAAAAGAAATAAAAGGAATCAAAACTAGGAAAGAGAAAATCAAATTGTCACTGTTTACAGATATTGATACATATATTAAGTCTCTTCACTCATGCCAAACTCCTTGCTACCCCATGGACTCTAGCCCTACAAGCTTCTCTTTGTTCATAGGATTCTCCAGGTAAGAATATTAGAGTGGGTTGCCATGCTCTCCTCCAGGGGATCTTCCTGACCCAGGGAACAGACCTGTGTCTCTTGCATTGGTGTCTGGATTCTTTATCATTTGCACCACCTGGGAGGCCTGATAATACACATAGAAAATCCTAAAGATTCCACCAATAAACCATGAGCTCATTAGTGAAGTCAGTAAAGATGCAGGATACAAAGTTAAAATACAAGAATATATTACATGTATTGCACTGAAAACAAACTATCAGAAATTGATATCAGTGAAACAACCTCATCTATAATTGCACAAAAATTAACAACATATTTAGGAATAAACCTACGTAAGGAGGAAAAAGACCTGTATTCAGAAAATTATAAGATACTGATGAAATAAATTGAAGACAAACAGAAGAAAAGATATACCCTGCGCATGAATTAGAAGAATAATATTAATCACTAAGGCTGTGAAACTGGTAATTGAAAGGTCTTAATATCACTGAGTTTTAGTTTTATTTAGCAATCTTAGTGAAGACGACAGCCCTAGAAATACTCTCTCAGACATCTCTTAAGAACTGCTCCAGAAAGGTAGAGAAAATAAATACGTAATTTTTTTTAGCTAGGATATACATGTAGTCAAACACATATCTTGTTAAAAGATAATTATCAATAACAAAGAACAGATACATTGGAATTAATGATTTTAGTGCTTTTCTCTGTATGGGAAGATGAAAGAACCTAGGGTGATTGAAATTCTTCTTGGAATATTCACCGTAACTAACTAGGGGTACATATATCCAAAGCAGAGAATGCCTTATCCTATTTGCTTCATTCTGAAGTCCCCTCAGGTTGCACTGTCAACAGGAGATTGTAAAGGGGTTAAATTTAATTCTTTGGAAAAAGGAATGATGAATGATAGTATGTGCATTTTGTTAATGATACTAATAAATTAATAAAAAATTGAATATATGATATTTTAGAATATATTATGTATTCTATATTATAATGTATTATATATTGAATACACTAAAATTCAACATATGATATTGAATATATAACATTTTATAATAAGGGGATGTTTATTACTGGAAGGAATTAATGAAAGGAATTATTTAGATATTTGACATAACTGATCTTAATCAACTTGTCATGAATAAGAACTTTCACACAACAATTAGAGAATTACATAGGCCAAGAGCAAATCTCAACAAATAAAATGTGATTATTGTTTTTCAGACAGAGTTCTCTGATTACCATGTAGAAAACTAGAAATTCTTACACCCCTTCTGGTCATTGAGTCAATCTATGTGTCAAATATAAATATCTTAACTATATTGGAACACTTCTGTGAGACAATCATAAATGTATTTAAAAATATTTCTCAGGTGAGAGTGGCGACGATTATTTTATTGCAATCTGTTTAACTGATATAAGACCTCTGTCCATGATATTCTTCAGGCAAGAATACTGAAGAGGCTTGACATTTTGTTCTCCAGTGTATCTTCCTGACCCAGGGATCAAACTGAAGTCTCCCACATTGCAGGCAGATTATTTGCTATTTGAGCCACCATATGTGAAAGGCTTAATCTGTCCAGTAGTCAGGAAAATATGTATTTGATATACACTTAAATAGCCATGAATTAGAATTTTACATTCAGAATGGGGAAAATGTCAATATCTAGTAATACTAAGTACAAGAGATGATGGAGAGAATCAGCAATTTTTGCATACTGCTAATGGGGATGTAAGCCATATTCCAGAGAGAATGTTGACAATTGCTAATAAAATTGGAGATGGAAATATTCTAAAATGATCTAAAAATATATACTCTGGAAAATTCTAGCATAAGTGCACAAAGCAACATTTACAACACTGTTTATTGTAGCGTTGTTCATAATAGAAAAAGCCGAGGAAAAAATAACATAACCACTGGAAAAAAAAATGGTTGAATAGATTGTGGAAAATCCACTTAATACAAAAACATAATAGAATTATTTTTAAAATTAGTTAAATCTGTATATAACTATAAAAAACGGAGTAACACCAAAAAGAAATGTTGCACAAATAATGTTCATCTACTTAAACTATGAAACACTCAACTAAAAACATGACCTGTCTATATACATATAACTGTAGGATATTGGTGAGTGCTGGAAATAAAAAAGATAACTTTCAGAAAATCAGTATGAGCAGCCCCATGGATACGCCTGGGAAACAGCTGTAACTCATTAAAAGAAATAATTAAGTCTGGAAATTTTCCTAAGCAAGTAAGTCAAATGAAGAAATACATATTCAAGAAAGTCTACTAAATCTCAGAAGAGTGTGAGTCTGTAGCACCTGCTCTATTTGTTGCAGTGACAAGAAAAAAAAAGATAAAAGAGGAATAAGTTATTTTCTTTCCCTTTCCTGAGAACAAAGAAGATAAAGAGAACAGTGAGTAAACCTGAACATTACTAGCCTTTTTACTTTAGCTGCTCCTAACATGCCATGTCTTTAACTAAGTTTGCTTTTCTGTCTTCTTTCTTTGGGGAGGGGGGTGGGGGTTGGGGAGGGAAAGGGGCAGACGGGTCACTTCTATTTGTCTTTCATTTATCTATTTTTCATCCATCATTGTTCTTTGGCCCGTGTGGGCCTCCCATCGCAGTGGCCTCTGCTGTCGAAGAGCACCAGCTCTGGGCGAATGCACTCCCAAGCTCCGGCTCGGTAATTGGACACCGGTCTAGCCACTCCGCAGCACATGGGACCTTCCCAGGCCAGGGATCGAGCCGGCACCCCTTGCACTGCAAGGTGGTGTCCTTACCCACTGGACCACCAGGGAAGTCCTCTGTCATCTAACTCTACAGGAGCTACACTTCATACCTATTTTCCTTTTTGTTGTTGTTGTTGTTGTTTAGTTGCTTATTTGTGTCTGATTCTTTTGCAACCCCATGGACAGTACACCACCAGGCTCCTCTGTCCATGGAATCTTTTAGACAAGAATACTAGAGTGGATTGCTATTTCCTCCCCCAGGGGAACGTCACAATTCAGAAATCAAACCCAAATCTCTTGTGTCTCCTGAACTGGCAGGTAGGTTATTTTCCTTTGAGCCACCTAGGAAGCATTTCCTTTGACTCTATCTGAAATACTTCATGTACCTGGTGTTTTAACTTATATGCAGTGTGCATCATGAGAAATGCTGGATTGGATGAAGCACAGGATGGAAAAAAGATTGCCAGGAGTGATATCAATAGTCTCAGATGTACTGATGATGAAAGTGTTCTACCTCGATTTGAGACTTAACCCCAGGACCCAGACCTGATCGAACTCTGCTTGGGACTTGAACCCACATGGTTGGAGCTTGAATTCCAGCCAAAATCCTGTTTGAGACTCGAACCCACATGGCTGGGGCTTGACCCCAGCCAATATTCTGTTTAAGACTCAAACTCACATGACTGAGACTTAATCCAGCACTCACCCAATGTCTGGATCCACTGAGGCTCAGTTTCTTTGTGCCTCAGCATAGAAGGAATTCAGCGGGGGGTAGATTAATAGGCAAGAAGAGGATTTATTATGTTATGGCACTTGTAAGAGGTACAAGCAGGCAGGCAGGAAAGCTCTGCTCTTCCTCTTTGGGTGGGCCAGGAGGGTAGAAAACCGCCTTCCTCAAGCAGATGTAGATGCAAACACGGGTCACTTCTATTTGTCTTTCATTTATCTATTTTTCATCCATCATTGTTCTTTGGCCCGTGTGGGCCTCCCATCGCAGTGGCCTCTGCTGTCGAAGAGCACCAGCTCTGGGCGAATGCACTCCCAAGCTCCGGCTCGGTAATTGGACACCGGTCTAGCCGCTCCGCAGCACATGGGACCTTCCCAGGCCAGGGATCGAGCCGGCACCCCTTGCACTGCAAGGTGGTGTCCTTACCCACTGGACCACCAGGGAAGTCCTCTGTCATCTAACTCTACAGGAGCTACACTTCATACCTATTTTCCTTTTTGTTGTTGTTGTTGTTGTTTAGTTGCTTATTTGTGTCTGATTCTTTTGCAACCCCATGGACAGTACACCACCAGGCTCCTCTGTCCATGGAATCTTTTAGACAAGAATACTAGAGTGGATTGCTATTTCCTCCCCCAGGGGAACGTCACAATTCAGAAATCAAACCCAAATCTCTTGTGTCTCCTGAACTGGCAGGTAGGTTATTTTCCTTTGAGCCACCTAGGAAGCATTTCCTTTGACTCTATCTGAAATACTTCATGTACCTGGTGTTTTAACTTATATGCAGTGTGCATCATGAGAAATGCTGGATTGGATGAAGCACAGGATGGAAAAAAGATTGCCAGGAGTGATATCAATAGTCTCAGATGTACTGATGATGAAAGTGTTCTACCTCGATTTGAGACTTAACCCCAGGACCCAGACCTGATCGAACTCTGCTTGGGACTTGAACCCACATGGTTGGAGCTTGAATTCCAGCCAAAATCCTGTTTGAGACTCGAACCCACATGGCTGGGGCTTGACCCCAGCCAATATTCTGTTTAAGACTCAAACTCACATGACTGAGACTTAATCCAGCACTCACCCAATGTCTGGATCCACTGAGGCTCAGTTTCTTTGTGCCTCAGCATAGAAGGAATTCAGCGGGGGGTAGATTAATAGGCAAGAAGAGGATTTATTATGTTATGGCACTTGTAAGAGGTACAAGCAGGCAGGCAGGAAAGCTCTGCTCTTCCTCTTTGGGTGGGCAGCAACTTAGGAGGGTAGAAAACCGCCTTCCTCAAGCAGATGTAGATGCAAACACAAGGCATACATTGTTAGCTCCTCCTCTCTCAGTTCTTCCTGATTTATTGAATAAGGAGCAGCATTCTTGAGTCATTAATAATCTACTGGCCTCCGAACTTACTCCAGGTTTTACCTTTCCACCTACAGTCCCCCACAAGGACTCCACAACCACCCAACTATTCTACTCTGTCCCTATCAATGATACCACGATTATGGCAAAAATAAAATAAAATAAAAGAAACTAAAATGCCTATTGATTAATGTGAAAGAGGAGAGTTTAAAAAGCTGGCTTACATCTCAAACTTCACAAAAGTAAGATCATGGCATTCAGTCCGATCACTTTGTGGAAAATAGATGGGGAAAATGTGGAAACGTTGAAAGACTTTATTTTCTCATACTCCAAAATCATTGTGAATGTTGACTGCAGCCATGAGATTAAAAGACACCTGAAGAAATGCTATGACAAACCTAGACAGTGTATTCCAAAGCACAGACACCACTTTGTCAGCAATGGTCTGTATAGTCAAAGCTATGGTTTTTCCAATGGTCATGTTTGGATGTGAGAATTGGACAATAAAGGTTGAGCACCCAAGAATTGATGCCTTTGGAGTGTGGTGCTGGAAGAGACTCTTGAGAATCCCTTGAAATGCAAAGAGATCAAACCAGCCAGTTCTAAAGGAAATCAACCCTGAATACTCATGAAAAGAACTGATGCTTAAGCTGAAGCTCCAATACTTTGGTCACCTGATGTAAAGAGCAGTCATTGGAAAAGGCTCTGATGTTGGGGAAAATAGAAGGCAGAAGGAGAAGGGGACAATAGAGTATGAGATGGTTGGATAGCATCACTGACTCAATAGGCATGAGTTTAAGTCAGCTCCAGGAGATGGTGAAGGACAGAGAAGACTGGCAGGTGGAAGTTGATGGGTCACAAAGAGTCGGACATGACTGAGTGACTGAATAACAACAATTACGGTATCATGTATCTGGTGTTTATCCTTATAACACTCTTCCCCTTGTAGTTGCTTTTTTTGCATATCAGAAAGACTGTAGAGCTACCAAACTGTCATACTCAATTATGGATTACTGACATCAACCAATGTCTTTGAAACAATGCAAGAGGAAGAAATCAAGATCCAAACACCTTTGTTCCTCATCTAGGACTCCTTACTGTGAGCTCTCATCTTATATAAGTCCCTAGACTCGTTATGGGTTTCCCAGTTGATGCTAATGGTAAAGAACCTGCCTGCCAATGCAGGAGATGTAAAAGACACAGCTTTGATTCTTATGTCAGAAGGATCCCCTGGAGAAGGGCATAGTGACCAACTCAAGTATTCTTGCCTGGAGAATCTCATGGACAGAGGAGCCTGGTAGACTATAGTCTATAGAGTCACAGAGAGTTGGATATGACTGAAGTAACTTAGCACACACACTAGACTCCTCATAGAGGGAGGACACATTTCTTGAGGTGTAAGGCTACTACGCAACCCCTCAACACTAGCTGAGAGATAAAGCCATCTTTCTATTACCTCCAAACTCTGTCTCCATTTTTTTTTTTTTTTTTTTAGCCTTTGGTGGAGAGAGAATGTCAATATTTTGGCCAGTGTCAACTAAAAAAAGATGAAAAACTTGAGACCTGTGGTTTCAGTTTTATTTGGGGCGTAATTAGGACTGCAGCCTGGGAGGCAGCACCTAGGATAGCTCTGATAGACAGTTCCAATGAGGCAGCAGGAGGAATATGAATAAACAAGGTTTGATGAAGGGGGAATTCAGTACTCAGAAACAGTCATTTTACAAAGTGTTCTTAGCTAGTCACAAGGATCTAATGTCTCCATGAAGGGATTTAGTGCTTTTGTAAATTTGAGGAGATGCAAGGACATCTAGCTATCTAAAGACCTGCCCCAACAGATTCCCTGGAGCACTGAGTGCCTCACTTCATCCTCAGAGTGTATTGCAGGTCCTCAGTTTCCAACAACAAAGAGTTCAGTCTCTGCAGAGGCAGATGACAAATGTCCTGTTGTTCAGTCATTGGCAATGTAATTGGTAAATGACAATTTGTATTTGATACCAGCAACACTTTCCTAATTCCTCTCCAACTGGGCCATGATGACAAGAACTCTAATTTAGAAATATATGATCAAGAAAAATTGTTCCTTTTTTCCTCAGCCCATGGGCAAGAGATAGGTTATTTCACTATCTCACCTGGAAAGGCAGAGTGCCAGCATTTCTTATCTCGCATGCCCTGACTCCAAATTTGAGAGCTTACATTACTGGAAAATATGGCAAATATCCAATTTATAGAGCAGAAGACAACCTTACAGGTGTTGTAAGCCAAAAAATAAATAAATAAATAAGATAAAAAGAGAATACTGTTCCATCCAAGTGTTCTGCTATTAAATCAAGGACATTCCTGCAGGAGAAGAAGGCCGCAGTCCCCATTCCCAGATCTAGAGTGGAGGTGCACTGATTATTTGAAACGTTGTGGAGAATTTCAAGCCTAAGGGTACTGTCAACTACAAATTAACTCTTACCAATTTGATTGCCAGTGAATGGACAACAAGAGCATTTGCCATCTGCCTCTGCAGAGATTGAACACTGTGTGTTAGGAGCTGATGACTTACACCCCCTGAAGGCACTCTGTGCTGCCTCCTGGGTTGCAGTCCTAATTATGACCCAAATAAAACTTAACTCACCACTCTCAAGGTGTTCATCTTTTTTTAGTCCACAGTACATTCAGAAACAATAAACACTTTGGTGGTATGAAGTTAAGAGCAACAAGCTAAACCAAAGGTCAGCTAATTAACCAGAGAAAATGAAGGAAAGAAACTTCTAAGAATAGGCCTACAGAGTTGAGAACAAGTTGCAAGGACTTACCTAAAGAAATACCCCTTCAAATGGACCCCAATTTACTTGGGTCAGACGTGGAGTAGTTTATGACTTCATAACAAAAATACAGCATTTAGAGGGCAATTAATGGAGCCTAAAGGCTGAAGAGATACCACAAAATGGAATTGGTTTAACAGAGATATCAGAATAGACAGACAAACAGAGTCCTACTAAAACCATTGCCTTCTCTGGCTGACTGCTGCAGTCCCAAGTGTGTTCTTTTTGGGGTGATGCCCGATGCTTCACATTGAAGAGGCAGGTGACAAATTTCAGTGAAACAGTCCAGCAATGTTACAAAACAAGTAAATCAGCAAACAAAACAAAATCCCAGAGTATTACAGCAGGATCAGTATCCAGAGCTGTACAATATACCCATAGCAATAACTAGGTTACAACAACAAAATAGCTTACTCATGAGACACAAAGAAAAGGAAGTGTTATTCCATCAACGGAGGAAATGATACAAGTGACAGATACTGTCTGTGGGAGTTCAGAAATCAGAATAATTAGACCATGACTTCGACCAGACATTATGAACATCTAAGATACTAAAGAAAAACAATTAAATAAAGAGAAAAAAATTCCATGATGACAATGTCTTATCAGATAGAGGATATCAGTAAAAAGTCAAAACTTAGAAAAACAAATAGAATTGTCCCTTTCATATATTTTCATGTTATGAACTACCAGGGTGTTATCACAATAGATACAAGTAACTGTTTATGTAGTGTTTATCTGAACAGAACTGTAATTTTGTTGCTGTTAAGTCATTCAGTTGTGCACAAATTTTTGTGACCTCATAAGCTGCAGCACGCCAGACTTCCCTGTTATTCACTATTTCCCAGAGTTCCCTCAAACTCAGGACCGTTGAGTCGAAGATACCATCTAACATTTTCATCCTCTGTCATTCCCTTGTGCTCTCAGTCTTTTAATTATGACCCAAATAAAACTTAACTCACCACTCTCAAGGTGTTCATCTTTTTTTAGTCCACAGTACATTCAGAAACAATAAACACTTTGGTGGTATGAAGTTAAGAGCAACAAGCTAAACCAAAGGTCAGCTAATTAACCAGAGAAAATGAAGGAAAGAAACTTCTAAGAATAGGCCTACAGAGTTGAGAACAAGTTGCAAGGACTTACCTAAAGAAATACCCCTTCAAATGGACCCCAATTTACTTGGGTCAGACGTGGAGTAGTTTATGACTTCATAACAAAAATACAGCATTTAGAGGGCAATTAATGGAGCCTAAAGGCTGAAGAGATACCACAAAATGGAATTGGTTTAACAGAGATATCAGAATAGACAGACAAACAGAGTCCTACTAAAACCATTGCCTTCTCTGGCTGACTGCGTGCAGTCCCAAGTGTGTTCTTTTTGGGGTGATGCCCGATGCTTCACATTGAAGAGGCAGGTGACAAATTTCAGTGAAACAGTCCAGCAATGTTACAAAACAAGTAAATCAGCAAACAAAACAAAATCCCAGAGTATTACAGCAGGATCAGTATCCAGAGCTGTACAATATACCCATAGCAATAACTAGGTTACAACAACAAAATAGCTTACTCATGAGACACAAAGAAAAGGAAGTGTTATTCCATCAACGGAGGAAATGATACAAGTGACAGATACTGTCTGTGGGAGTTCAGAAATCAGAATAATTAGACCATGACTTCGACCAGACATTATGAACATCTAAGATACTAAAGAAAACAATTAAATAAAGAGAAAAAAATTCCATGATGACAATGTCTTATCAGATAGAGGATATCAGTAAAAAGTCAAAACTTAGAAAAACAAATAGAATTGTCCCTTTCATATATTTTCATGTTATGAACTACCAGGGTGTTATCACAATAGATACAAGTAACTGTTTATGTAGTGTTTATCTGAACAGAACTGTAATTTTGTTGCTGTTAAGTCATTCAGTTGTGCACAAATTTTTGTGACCTCATAAGCTGCAGCACGCCAGACTTCCCTGTTATTCACTATTTCCCAGAGTTCCCTCAAACTCAGGACCGTTGAGTCGAAGATACCATCTAACATTTTCATCCTCTGTCATTCCCTTGTGCTCTCAATCTTTCTCAGGAACAGGGTCTTTTCCAATGAGCTGGCTCTTCCTTTAAGGTGGCCAAATTATTGGAGCTTAAGTATCAGACCTTCCATTGAAAATTCAGGGTTGATTTCCTTTAGGATTGACTGGTTTGATCTCCTTGCTGTCCAAGGGACTCTCAAGAGTCTTTTCCAGAACCACAGTTCAAAAAGCATCAATTCTTTGGTACTTAGCCTTCTTTATGGTCCAACTCTCACATCCGTACATGACTACTGGAAAAAATATAGATTTAACTAGATGAAACTTTGTCAGCAAACTGATGTCTCAGCTTTTAAAAACACTGTCTAGGTTTGTCATAGCTTTTCTTCCAAGGAACAATTGTTTTTGTTTGTATATATTTTTTCAAACTTATTTTATTTTATTTTATTTTTATATTTTACAGTTTTGTTGTTTACTGTCACACGTCGACCAGAATCCATTATAGGTATACATATGTCCCCTGCTCCCAAATTTCTCCACACTCTTTTTTTTGTTATTATTTTATGCCTGTATTTCACCATCTACAGTGATTTCTGAGCCCAAGAAAATAAGCTTTTCACAGTTTTCAGTGTTTTGCCATCTATTTGCCTTGTCATGATCTTAGGTTTTTGAATGCTGAGTTTTAAGCCAGCTTTTTCATTCTCCTCTTTCATGCTAATCAAGAGCTCCTTAGATCCTTTTAGCTTTCTCACATTAGGGTGGTATCATCTGCACACCTGAAGTTACTATTATTTCTCCTGGAAATCTTGAGTCCAGTTTGAGCTTCCTCCAGCACATTTCCCATGATGTACACTGAATATAAGTTAAAGAAGCATTGTGACAATGTACAACCTTTGCCTACTCTTTTCCCAATTTGGATCTGATACATAGTGATAGATAGCTTACAGTGATAGCTTGTGATCTCCGAAGGAGAAAATTTCATTCGGGATTAAAAGACATATATTTTGGTCATTTAGAACTTGGTTCAGCAAAAGTTTTATTAAAGAAAAAATGGATACAGAAAGCTTCCAGCAAAAGGCACTGTAGAAGTGGCTAGGAGAGTTCCCTGAGCAGCTAGTTTAGGTGAAGCAGGTTGCACTTTTTCCTCAAACCTTCTCCTCCTTGACAAGTCTGCCTATTCACTCAGAACCAGTCTGCTGTTCCATGTGTGGTTCTATCTGTTGCTTCTTGATCTGCATACAGGTTTCTCAGGATACAGGTAAGATAGTCTGGTACTACCATCTCTTTAAGAATTCTCCACAGCTTGTTTTGATCCACAAAGTCAAAGGCTTTAGCTTAGTCAATTAAGCAGAAATATATGTTTTTTTCTTGAATTCTCTTGCTTGTTCCATGATACAAAGGATGTTGACAATTTGCTCCTGGCTCCTCAGCTTTTAAAAACACTGTCTAGGTTTGTCATAGCTTTTCTTCCAAGGAACAATTGTTTTTGTTTGTATATATTTTTTCAAACTTATTTTATTTTATTTTATTTTTATATTTTACAGTTTTGTTGTTTACTGTCACACGTCGACCAGAATCCATTATAGGTATACATATGTCCCCTGCTCCCAAATTTCTCCACACTCTTTTTTTTGTTATTATTTTATGCCTGTATTTCACCATCTACAGTGATTTCTGAGCCCAAGAAAATAAGCTTTTCACAGTTTTCAGTGTTTTGCCATCTATTTGCCTTGTCATGATCTTAGGTTTTTGAATGCTGAGTTTTAAGCCAGCTTTTTCATTCTCCTCTTTCATGCTAATCAAGAGCTCCTTAGATCCTTTTAGCTTTCTCACATTAGGGTGGTATCATCTGCACACCTGAAGTTACTATTATTTCTCCTGGAAATCTTGAGTCCAGTTTGAGCTTCCTCCAGCACATTTCCCATGATGTACACTGAATATAAGTTAAAGAAGCATTGTGACAATGTACAACCTTTGCCTACTCTTTTCCCAATTTGGATCTGATACATAGTGATAGATAGCTTACAGTGATAGCTTGTGATCTCCGAAGGAGAAAATTTCATTTCGGGATTAAAAGACATATATTTTGGTCATTTAGAACTTGGTTCAGCAAAAGTTTTATTAAAGAAAAAATGGATACAGAAAGCTTCCAGCAAAAGGCACTGTAGAAGTGGCTAGGAGAGTTCCCTGAGCAGCTAGTTTAGGTGAAGCAGGTTGCACTTTTTCCTCAAACCTTCTCCTCCTTGACAAGTCTGCCTATTCACTCAGAACCAGTCTGCTGTTCCATGTGTGGTTCTATCTGTTGCTTCTTGATCTGCATACAGGTTTCTCAGGATACAGGTAAGATAGTCTGGTACTACCATCTCTTTAAGAATTCTCCACAGCTTGTTTTGATCCACAAAGTCAAAGGCTTTAGCTTAGTCAATTAAGCAGAAATATATGTTTTTTTCTTGAATTCTCTTGCTTGTTCCATGATACAAAGGATGTTGACAATTTGCTCCCTGGCTCCTCTGCCTTTTCTAATTCCAGCATGTGCATCTTGAAGTTCTAATGTATGAACTGTTTTTAGTCTCACTTGAAGGATTTTGAACATTACCTGTTGTTAGCATGTGAAATGAGTGCAATTGTTGTTAGTTTGAACATGCTACATTATTGTCCTCCTTTGGAACTGGAATCAATTCCATGGCCACTGGTGAGTTTTCCAAATTCATTGACATTGACTGTACCATTTAAACAGCATCATCTTTTACAATTTGGAATAGCTTACCGAGAATCCCATCACCTCCACTAGCTTTGTCCATAGTGATGCTTCCTATGGCCCAGGCGAATTCACATTCCAGGATGTCTGGCTCTAGGTGAATGCTCACACGACCATGGTGACCCATGCCATTAAGATCTTTTCTGTACAGTTCCTCTGTGTATTTTTACCACCTTTTCTTAATATCTTCTGCTTCTGTTACACCCATAATTGTTTCTGTCTTTTATTGTTCCCCTCTTCTAGTGAAATATTCCCCTGGTATTTCTAATCTTCTTGAAGAGATCTCTAGTCTATCTGTGATGGTGAAAGTATGCTTAGTTTAGGATGAGGAGTCAAGATATGGAAAAGGGCAGAAATGGAGGGGAAAAAATCACTGAAAAGTTTTTTTTTTTTTTTTTATATTTCTAAAAAATTTATTTTATCTTGGAGTATAGCTGATTAACAGTATTGTATGTATTGAAATATCATTCTCTTTTGAGACTGAGTAGTTTTCCATTATCCCACCTCCCTCCTCATCCCAACCCTGTATGAATCATTCTTTTTTTTTTTTTCCATTTTTCTTATTTTTTATTCTTTATTTTAAAGGTTTTACAGAGTTTTGTAGTTCACAGACATGTATGCTCCCAGATAAGTCATATGCATATCTATGTCCCCACCCTCCCCCCAGTTCCCCCCATCCCACCCCTCCAAACCTTCGTCCCAAGCCATTGTAAGCACTCCTATTCCCTTAGGACTATGACACTAACTATCTTTTCCACACATAACACTATATGTTTCCTTGTTACTTCCTCCATGCTTCCCCCTCCCTATTTCTTCCCCACAATGTCCCTATGTATATGCTCTGTCTGTTTCTCCATGAGTTCCCTGAGTGTGTTATCAAGATCATCCTACTAGATTCCATATATGTGTGTTAGTATACTGTATTTGTCTTTCTCTTTTTGACTTACTTCACTTTTTATGATAGGTTCTAGAGCCAGTCACTTCAATAGGACTGAATCTTCTGCATTTCTTTTAACAGCTGAGTAGTATTCCATTGTATATATGTACCAGAGCTTCTGGATCCATTCATTCGTCGATGGACATCTAGGTTGCTTCCATGTTCTGGCTATTGTATAGAGAGCTACAATGAACATTGGGGTACAGGTGCTTCTTTCAGTTTTGATTTCATCAGGATATAAGCCTAAGAGTGGGATTGCTGGGTCATAGGGTGCTTCTATTTTTAGTTTTTTAAGAAATCTCCATACTGTCTTCCATAGAGGCTGTATCAATTGACATTCCCACCAGCAACGCAAGAGGGTTCCCTTTTCTCCACATCCTCTCTAGCATTTATTGTCTGCAGATTTTTTGATGATGGCCATTCTGATGGGTGTGAGGTGGTATCTCATTGTAGTTTTGATTTGCATTTCTCTAATAATAAGTGAAGCTGAGCATCATTTCATGTGCTTTTGGGCCATCTGTATGTCCTCTTTGGAGAGGCATCTCTTTAGATCTTTTTCCCATTTTTTGATTGAGTTGTTCGTTTTCCCTGTGTTGAGTTGTCTGAGTTGCTTGTAGATTTTGGAGATGACTTCTTTGTCTGTTGTTTCATTTGCTATGATTTTCTCCCACTCTGTGGGGTGTCTGTCCAGCTTTTTTGTAACTTCTTTTGCTGAACAAAAGCTTTTAAGTTTCATGAGGTCCCGCATGTTCATTTTTCTTTTCAGTTCCACTATTTTAGTTGGTGGGTCAGAGAAGATCTTGCTTTGATTGATGTCCTTGAGGGTTTTCCCTATATTCTCCTTTAAGAGTTTGATGGTTGCTGGTCTTAC
Organism: Tragulus kanchil; assembly: GCA_022376925.1. Taxonomy (NCBI): domain Eukaryota; kingdom Metazoa; phylum Chordata; class Mammalia; order Artiodactyla; family Tragulidae; genus Tragulus; species Tragulus kanchil. The sequence goes on along the minus strand of JAIOJX010000027.1, from coordinate 51,720,834 downwards.
ATTTAGGTTTTTTTAATCCATGTTAGGATCCCCCCAATGTACCTCCTATTCCCTTAGCACTGTGCCACTAGCTATCTTTTCCACACATAACACTATATGTTTCCTTGTTACTTCCTCCATGCTTCCCCCTCACTATTTCTTCCCCACAATGTCCCTATGTATATGCTCTGTCTGTTTCTCCATGAGTTCCCTGAGTGTGTTATCAAGATCATCCTACTAGATTCCATATATGTGTGTTAGTATACTGTATTTGTCTTTCTCTTTTTGACTTACTTCACTTTTTATGATAGGTTCTAGAGCCAGTCACTTCAATAGGACTGAATCTTCTGCATTTCTTTTAACAGCTGAGTAGTATTCCATTGTATATATGTACCAGAGCTTCTGGATCCATTCATTCGTCGATGGACATCTAGGTTGCTTCCATGTTCTGGCTATTGTATAGAGAGCTACAATGAACATTGGGGTACAGGTGCTTCTTTCAGTTTTGATTTCATCAGGATATAAGCCTAAGAGTGGGATTGCTGGGTCATAGGGTGCTTCTATTTTTAGTTTTTTAAGAAATCTCCATACTGTCTTCCATAGAGGCTGTATCAATTGACATTCCCACCAGCAACGCAAGAGGGTTCCCTTTTCTCCACATCCTCTCTAGCATTTATTGTCTGCAGATTTTTTGATGATGGCCATTCTGATGGGTGTGAGGTGGTATCTCATTGTAGTTTTGATTTGCATTTCTCTAATAATAAGTGAAGCTGAGCATCATTTCATGTGCTTTTGGGCCATCTGTATGTCCTCTTTGGAGAGGCATCTCTTTAGATCTTTTTCCCATTTTTTGATTGAGTTGTTCGTTTTCCCTGTGTTGAGTTGTCTGAGTTGCTTGTAGATTTTGGAGATGACTTCTTTGTCTGTTGTTTCATTTGCTATGATTTTCTCCCACTCTGTGGGGTGTCTGTCCAGCTTTTTTGTAACTTCTTTTGCTGAACAAAAGCTTTTAAGTTTCATGAGGTCCCGCATGTTCATTTTTCTTTTCAGTTCCACTATTTTAGTTGGTGGGTCAGAGAAGATCTTGCTTTGATTGATGTCCTTGAGGGTTTTCCCTATATTCTCCTTTAAGAGTTTGATGGTTGCTGGTCTTACATTTAGGTCTTTAATCCATTTTGAGTTGATCTTTGTGCATGGTGTCAGGGAATGTTCCAACTCCATTTTTTTGCATGTAGCTGTCCAATCCTCCCAGCACCACTTGTTGAAGAGGCTGTCTTTGTCCCATTTTATAGTTTCACCTCCGTTGTCAAAAATAAGGTACCCATAGGTGCGTGGGTTTATCTCTGGGTTCTCAATCTTGTTCCATTGGTCTATAGTTCTGTTTTTGTACCAGCATCATACTGTCTTGATGACTGTTGCTTTGTAGTAGAGTCTGAAGTTGGGGAGGCTGATCCCCCCAGCTCCATTCTTCTTCCTGAGGATTGCTTTGGCTATTCGAGGTCTTTTGTGTTTCCATATGAACTGTGTTATTTTTTGGTCTAGTTCTGTGAAAAATGTCAATGGAAGTTGAAAAGGTATTGCATTGAATCTGTAGATGATATTTAGTAGTATGGTCATTTTCACAATATTGATTCTTCTGACCCAGGAACATCGAATATCTCTCCATCTGTTTAAGTCCTCTTTAATTTCTTTCATGAGTGTCTTGTAATTTTCTGTGTACAGTTCTTTGGTTTCCTTAGGTAGGTTTATTCCTAGATATTTGATTCTTTTGGTTGCAATGGTGAAGGGGACTGCCTCTTTGATTTTGTTTTCTGATTTTTCATTGTTTGTGTATAGGAATGCCAGTGATTTCTGTGTGTTGACTTTGTATCCTGCAACTTTGCTGAATTCATTGATTAGCTCTAGTAGCTTTGTAATAGAGTCTATGGGATTTTCTATGTATAATATCATGTCATCTGCAAAAAGAGAGAGCTTGACTTCTTCCTTTCCAATCTGGATTCCTTTGATTTCTTTCTCTTCTCTTATTGCTGTGGCTAGAACGTCCAGGACTATGCTGAATAGTAGTGGTGAAAGTGGACACCCCTGTCTTGTTCCTGATCTTAGAGGGAATGCTTTCAGTTTTTCACCATTGAGGATACTGTTCGCTGTGGGCTTCTCATATATGGCTTTCACTTTGTTGAGATAGGTTCCTTCTATGCCCATTTTCTGAAGAGTTTTTATCATGAATGGAATTTTCTTTCAGTCTTAAATGTTGGAAGTTTTGATTCTTTGTGCATGGTGTCAGGGAATGTTCCAACTCCATTTTTTTGCATGTAGCTGTCCAATCCTCCCAGCACCACTTGTTGAAGAGGCTGTCTTTGTCCCATTTTATAGTTTCACCTCCGTTGTCAAAAATAAGGTACCCATAGGTGCGTGGGTTTATCTCTGGGTTCTCAATCTTGTTCCATTGGTCTATAGTTCTGTTTTTGTACCAGCATCATACTGTCTTGATGACTGTTGCTTTGTAGTAGAGTCTGAAGTTGGGGAGGCTGATCCCCCCAGCTCCATTCTTCTTCCTGAGGATTGCTTTGGCTATTCGAGGTCTTTTGTGTTTCCATATGAACTGTGTTATTTTTTGGTCTAGTTCTGTGAAAAATGTCAATGGAAGTTGAAAAGGTATTGCATTGAATCTGTAGATGATATTTAGTAGTATGGTCATTTTCACAATATTGATTCTTCTGACCCAGGAACATCGAATATCTCTCCATCTGTTTAAGTCCTCTTTAATTTCTTTCATGAGTGTCTTGTAATTTTCTGTGTACAGTTCTTTGGTTTCCTTAGGTAGGTTTATTCCTAGATATTTGATTCTTTTGGTTGCAATGGTGAAGGGGACTGCCTCTTTGATTTTGTTTTCTGATTTTTCATTGTTTGTGTATAGGAATGCCAGTGATTTCTGTGTGTTGACTTTGTATCCTGCAACTTTGCTGAATTCGTTGATTAGCTCTAGTAGCTTTGTAATAGAGTCTATGGGATTTTCTATGTATAATATCATGTTGTCTGCAAAAAGAGAGAGCTTGACTTCTTCCTTTCCAATCTGGATTCCTTTGATTTCTTTCTCTTCTCTTATTGCTGTGGCTAGAACGTCCAGGACTATGCTGAATAGTAGTGGTGAAAGTGGACACCCCTGTCTTGTTCCTGATCTTAGAGGGAATGCTTTCAGTTTTTCACCATTGAGGATACTGTTCGCTGTGGGCTTCTCATATATGGCTTTTATGATGTTGAGATAGGTTCCTTCTATGCCCATTTTCTGAAGAGTTTTTATCATGAATGGGTGTTGTACTTTGTCGAAGGCTTTTTCTGCATCTATTGAGATGATCATGTGATTTTTGTTTCTCAATTTGTTAATATGGTGTATCACATTGATTGATTTGCGGATGTTGAAGAATCCTTGCATGCCTGGGATGAACCCGACTTGATCATGATGTATGAGTTTTTTGACATGTCATTGAATTCTTTTTGCTAGGATTTTGTTGAGAATCTTGGCATCTAAGTTCATCAGGGAAATTGGTCTGTAATTTTCCTTTTTTGTGTTGTCTTTGCCCGGTTTGGGTATCAGGGTGATGGTGGCCTGGTAGAATGTGTTTGGAAGTTTTCCTTCCTGTGCAATTTTTTGAAAGAGTTTTAGAAGGACAGGCATTAGCTCTTCTTTAAATGTTTGGTAGAATTTAGCTGTGAAGCCATCTGGCCCTGGGGTTTTATTTTGGGGTAATTTTTTAGTCACAGATTCGATTTCTGAGCTTGTGATTGGGTTGTTCAAAGTTTCTGTTTCTTCCTGGCTCAGTCTTGGGAGATTGCTCTTCCACAAGAAATTGTCCATTTCTTCCAGGTTGTTCAGTTTGTTGCCATAGAGTTGCTCATAATAATCTCTTAGAATCCTTTGGATTTCTGCATTATCTGTTGTAATCTCTCCTTTTTCATTTTTGATTTTGTCGATCTGGTTCTTCTCTCTCTTTCTCTTGATGAGTCTGGCCAGTGGCCTGTCAATTTTGTTTACCTTTTCAAAGAACCAGCTTTTTGTTTTATTTTTCCAAACTATACTTTCTTTCATTTCTTTCTGATTTGTTTCTGCTCTAGTCTTTAGAATTCCTCTTTTTCTGCTGGCTTTGGGTTGTTTTTGTTCTTCTTTCTCCAATTGTTTTAAGCGGAGGGTTAAGGCATCTGCCTCATATTTTCCTAGTTTCTTGAGGTGGGATTGTATTGCTATAAATTTCCCTCTTAGAACTGCTTTTGCAGTATCGCATAGGTTTTGCACGGTCGTATGTTCATTGTCATTTTCCTCTAGGAAGGTTTTAATTTCTCCTTTCACTTCCTCAGTAATCAGTTGGTTTTTCAGGTATGTGTTCTTTAATCACCATGTGTTTGTATTTTTAGCGTTTTTTTTTCCTGTGGTTGATCTCTAGTCTCATTGCATTGTGGTCCGAGAAGATAGTTGATATAATTTCAGTTTACTTGAGTTGACTGAGGTTATATTTGTGGCCCAAGATGTGGTCTATCCTGGAGACTGTTCCATGAGCACTTGAGAAGAAACTGTATTCTTCTAATTTTGGGTGGAACGTCTTAAAGATATCGATGAGGTCCATGCTTTAGGGAATCTTGGCATCTAAGTTCATCAGGGAAATTGGTCTGTAATTTTCCTTTTTTGTGTTGTCTTTGCCCGGTTTGGGTATCAGGGTGATGGTGGCCTGGTAGAATGTGTTTGGAAGTTTTCCTTCCTGTGCAATTTTTTGAAAGAGTTTTAGAAGGACAGGCATTAGCTCTTCTTTAAATGTTTGGTAGAATTTAGCTGTGAAGCCATCTGGCCCTGGGGTTTTATTTTGGGGTAATTTTTTAGTCACAGATTCGATTTCTGAGCTTGTGATTGGGTTGTTCAAAGTTTCTGTTTCTTCCTGGCTCAGTCTTGGGAGATTGCTCTTCCACAAGAAATTGTCCATTTCTTCCAGGTTGTTCAGTTTGTTGCCATAGAGTTGCTCATAATAATCTCTTAGAATCCTTTGGATTTCTGCATTATCTGTTGTAATCTCTCCTTTTTCATTTTTGATTTTGTCGATCTGGTTCTTCTCTCTCTTTCTCTTGATGAGTCTGGCCAGTGGCCTGTCAATTTTGTTTACCTTTTCAAAGAACCAGCTTTTTGTTTTATTTTTCCAAACTATACTTTCTTTCATTTCTTTCTGATTTGTTTCTGCTCTAGTCTTTAGAATTCCTCTTTTTCTGCTGGCTTTGGGTTGTTTTTGTTCTTCTTTCTCCAATTGTTTTAAGCGGAGGGTTAAGGCATCTGCTTCATATTTTCCTAGTTTCTTGAGGTGGGATTGTATTGCTATAAATTTCCCTCTTAGAACTGCTTTTGCAGTATCGCATAGGTTTTGCACGGTCGTATGTTCATTGTCATTTTCCTCTAGGAAGGTTTTAATTTCTCCTTTCACTTCCTCAGTAATCAGTTGGTTTTTCAGGTATGTGTTCTTTAATCACCATGTGTTTGTATTTTTAGCGTTTTTTTTTCCTGTGGTTGATCTCTAGTCTCATTGCATTGTGGTCCGAGAAGATAGTTGATATAATTTCAGTTTACTTGAGTTGACTGAGGTTATATTTGTGGCCCAAGATGTGGTCTATCCTGGAGACTGTTCCATGAGCACTTGAGAAGAAACTGTATTCTTCTAATTTTGGGTGGAACGTCTTAAAGATATCGATGAGGTCCATCTTTTCTAGTGTGGCATTTAAGGCTTGTGTTTCTTTATTAATTTTCTGTTTAGATGATCTGTCCATTGGTGTGAGAGGAGTGTTAAAGTCTCCTACTATTATTGTGTTATTATTGATTTCTTCTTTTTAGTGTGAAAGTATCTGTCTTATGTATTGAGAAGCCCCTGTGTTGGGTGCGTAGATGTTCATGACTGTTATCTCTTCCTCTTGGATGGATCCCTTAATCATGATGTAGTGACCTGCCTTGTCTCTTAGAATCTTCTTTACTTTAAAGTCTATTTTGTCTGATATGAGGATTGCTACTCCAGCTTTCTTTTGATTTCCATTTGCATGGAATATCTTTTTCCAGCCTCTCACTTTCACTCTATGAGTGTCTCTAGATCTGAAGTGGGTCTCTTGTAAACAGCATATATATGGGCCATGTTTCTTGATCCATTCAGCCAACCTGTGTCGTTTGGTTGGAGCATTTAATCCATTTACATTCAAAGTAATTATTGATACAAATGTTCCTATTGTCATCTTCTTAGAAGTTTGGGGTTTGATTTGTAGGACTTTTTCTTCTCTTGTATTTATTGGCTGTATCAGGCCGTTTAACACTTGTTGTAGGGCTGGTTTTGTGGTACAGAATTCTTTTAGTTTTTGTCTGTCTGTGAAGCTTTTGACTTCACCATCAATTCTGAATGAGATTCTTGCTGGGTAGAGAATTCTTGGTTTTTTGGAAGGTTTTAATTTCTCCTTTCACTTCCTCAGTAATCAGTTGGTTTTTCAGGTATGTGTTCTTTAATCACCATGTGTTTGTATTTTTAGCGTTTTTTTTTCCTGTGGTTGATCTCTAGTCTCATTGCATTGTGGTCCGAGAAGATAGTTGATATAATTTCAGTTTACTTGAGTTGACTGAGGTTATATTTGTGGCCCAAGATGTGGTCTATCCTGGAGACTGTTCCATGAGCACTTGAGAAGAAACTGTATTCTTCTAATTTTGGGTGGAACGTCTTAAAGATATCGATGAGGTCCATCTTTTCTAGTGTGGCATTTAAGGCTTGTGTTTCTTTATTAATTTTCTGTTTAGATGATCTGTCCATTGGTGTGAGAGGAGTGTTAAAGTCTCCTACTATTATTGTGTTATTATTGATTTCTTCTTTTTAGTGTGAAAGTATCTGTCTTATGTATTGAGAAGCCCCTGTGTTGGGTGCGTAGATGTTCATGACTGTTATCTCTTCCTCTTGGATGGATCCCTTAATCATGATGTAGTGACCTGCCTTGTCTCTTAGAATCTTCTTTACTTTAAAGTCTATTTTGTCTGATATGAGGATTGCTACTCCAGCTTTCTTTTGATTTCCATTTGCATGGAATATCTTTTTCCAGCCTCTCACTTTCACTCTATGAGTGTCTCTAGATCTGAAGTGGGTCTCTTGTAAACAGCATATATATGGGCCATGTTTCTTGATCCATTCAGCCAACCTGTGTCGTTTGGTTGGAGCATTTAATCCATTTACATTCAAAGTAATTATTGATACAAATGTTCCTATTGTCATCTTCTTAGAAGTTTGGGGTTTGATTTGTAGGACTTTTTCTTCTCTTGTATTTATTGGCTGTATCAGGCCGTTTAACACTTGTTGTAGGGCTGGTTTTGTGGTACAGAATTCTTTTAGTTTTTGTCTGTCTGTGAAGCTTTTGACTTCACCATCAATTCTGAATGAGATTCTTGCTGGGTAGAGAATTCTTGGTTGGAGGTTATTCTCTTTTCGCTGTTTAAATGTGTCCTGCCATTCTCTTCTGGCCTGCAGGGTTTCTGTTGAGAGATCCGCAGTTAAACGTATGGGGTTTCCTTTATATGTTATTTGTTGTTTGCTCCTAGCTGATTTTAGTAATCTGCCTTTATATTTAGTCTGCATTACCTTGATTAGAATGTGCCTTGGTGTATTTCTTCTGGGGTTTGTCCTGTATGGAACTCTTTGTGCTTCTTGGATGTGGTTGGGTATTTCCTTTCCCATGCTAGGGAAGTTTTCACCTATAACCTGTTCAAGAATTTTTTCGTAGCCTCTTCCCCTCTTCTTCCTCTGGAACTCCTATAATTCTAATGTTGGTGCGTTTGATATTGTCCCATAGATCTCTAAGGCTATCGTCAGTTATTTAATTCTTTCGGCTTTGTTCTGTTCTTCACCAGTTATTTCCACTAGTCTATCTTCCAGTTAGCTTATCCATTCTTCAGCCTCTGATACTCCACTGTTGAGGCCTTCTATCGTATTTTTGAGTTCAGCAATTGAGTTGGTGGTCTCTATTTGCTTATTTTTCATTTCCTGCATGTCTTTTCTCAGTGCACTGATTTCCTGTAATTTTCTGTTTTTGGTGTTTTGCATCCTCATTAGTATAGCTTTTCTCAATTCTCTTTCAGATAATTTGTCTATCTCCTCCTCTGTCACTTGAAGTTGTGATTCTCTAGCTTGGTCCTTCATTTGTGCAGTGTTTCTCTGTCGTTTCATTATTAGGTTAGTTTTTGTTTCTTTGTGGGTGTCTGTGTGTACAGAGTTCTTTCCCCAGCAGACTTCTTGGTTGATTTCTCCCTTCCTTTGGGTTTCTGTCCTTCTAGAATGGTTCAGTGGTTTGTGTCCTGGCTGGTGTTAGGTCTTGTTTACAGGTCAACAGTCTCTACTGTTGTATGTTCTTTGATAGTGTGGGGTCTTGGAATCAGGACTTCTAGTCCGAGGATCCTCACAGGGGTGACAAATGTCATTGTCATCTTCTTAGAAGTTTGGGGTTTGATTTGTAGGACTTCTCCTACTCTTGTATTTATTGGCTATATCAGGCTCTTTAACACTTGTTGTAGGGCTGGTTTTGTGGTACAGAATCCTTTTAGTTTGTGTCTGTCTGTGAAACTTTTGACTTCATCATCAATTCTGAATGAGATTCTTGCTGGGTATAGAATTCTTGGTTGGAGGTTATTTTCTTTTTGCTGTTTAAATGTGTCTTGCCATTCTCTTCTGGCCTGCAGGGTTTCTGTTGAGAGATCCGCAGTTAAACGTATGGGGTTTCCTTTATATGTTATTTGTTGTTTGCTCCTAGCTGATTTTAGTAATCTGCCTTTATATTTAGTCTGCATTACCTTGATTAGAATGTGCCTTGGTGTATTTCTTCTGGGGTTTGTCCTGTATGGAACTCTTTGTGCTTCTTGGATGTGGTTGGGTATTTCCTTTCCCATGCTAGGGAAGTTTTCACCTATAACCTGTTCAAGAATTTTTTCGTAGCCTCTTCCCCTCTTCTTCCTCTGGAACTCCTATAATTCTAATGTTGGTGCGTTTGATATTGTCCCATAGATCTCTAAGGCTATCGTCAGTTATTTAATTCTTTCGGCTTTGTTCTGTTCTTCACCAGTTATTTCCACTAGTCTATCTTCCAGTTAGCTTATCCATTCTTCAGCCTCTGATACTCCACTGTTGAGGCCTTCTATCGTATTTTTGAGTTCAGCAATTGAGTTGGTGGTCTCTATTTGCTTATTTTTCATTTCCTGCATGTCTTTTCTCAGTGCACTGATTTCCTGTAATTTTCTGTTTTTGGTGTTTTGCATCCTCATTAGTATAGCTTTTCTCAATTCTCTTTCAGATAATTTGTCTATCTCCTCCTCTGTCACTTGAAGTTGTGATTCTCTAGCTTGGTCCTTCATTTGTGCAGTGTTTCTCTGTCGTTTCATTATTAGGTTAGTTTTTGTTTCTTTGTGGGTGTCTGTGTGTACAGAGTTCTTTCCCCAGCAGACTTCTTGGTTGATTTCTCCCTTCCTTTGGGTTTCTGTCCTTCTAGAATGGTTCAGTGGTTTGTGTCCTGGCTGGTGTTAGGTCTTGTTTACAGGTCAACAGTCTCTACTGTTGTATGTTCTTTGATAGTGTGGGGTCTTGGAATCAGGACTTCTAGTCCGAGGATCCTCAGTGTGATGATTGGTCAGGGTGTGTAGGCTCTATGTCTTGTTTGTTATGGTGTTCCGTGATATTAGTTCAAATACTAGCATCTGAGGAGCAAGACGTGTGTCCCTGATGGGTGACAGTCATAAAAGCATGCAGATGTTTTCTAACATAGTCATAAGATATACATACATACACAGCAATAACCACATCTAACCAGTCTTACAGTGACAAAGCATAGGATATTTTTCTGGCAAACGATGCAATCAAAGATAATGCTTGCCCGTTAAACTCTGAATTAATTAAAATAGTGCCTGGAAAAATAGATCTTGGGTAAGGTCCTGGCTTGAACTATTTCACTGAAAGCAATTTTTAACTAAGGCATGTGTTGGGGATGAGGAGGTGGAGAGTGTATGGGTAATGAGAAGGAATAGATTCGACTTGGAAGGATTTTATAGGGTTATGTAGCCAAGATTAGTGTGTTGTATTGTTTAGTGCAGCTGGAAGTGAATAGTGGAGACAGGAAGGTAGGAAATATTTATCTAGGGGGTAGTGGTATATAGGAGAAAGTTTTAGATTTAGAACATAGAAGGAGGAAGGAGTGGGAAAGGAAAGAAAACTAGAAGTTCAAGAATGAAAATTTTAAAAAATTAATAATTAAAAATCAAAAAAAAATTAAAAATTAAAAAAGGGAAGAGAAACTTAATAAGAAGAGTCAAAAGAGAAAGAAAGAAAAAAAGAAAAAACAAAAAAACCCAAACCTGACCCATCAAACCAATAAACAGAACCGTCTGCAACAGATAAGCAAAAAAGCTAAATACTGTCCCTGGTTTTTATCATCTCATCTGTCTGGTGGAAGCCAGTCTGTTCTTGATGGTGTTGTCTTGATGATGTAGCCTTTCCCCTATGGCACCGGTCTGCAAGCTCAGGTGCTGGCCGGCAGGTCGGGCTGATCCCAGTCCGTCGGGAGGGGGACCGCGGCGCGCGCACAATCCCGTGTTGGGCGGGGGCATCCTGTCTCTGCCGCGCACCGCCGGTAGCCTCTGATACCTGCCCTTCTCCCGGCTTCCTCTGCTGCAGGTTTAGCTATGGGGGTGCAGTTATGGGGGTGCACGGTCTCCTCCGCCACTGGCGCACGCCAGTTACTCCTCCAAGTCCCAAAGGAAGGCATAAGCTTCCCCGTCTGGCTCGAGCCCGGTCCCTGGTCAGCAATCTGTGGGCGACTTTCCCTTCAGCCAGTCCCCCACTAGGAGTGTTTAAGCTCACCCAGTGCCAGGCAGAAAGTCGCGAATTTCCCCCGGCCGAGTAGTGGGATTTTCACACTGGGCACTCCCTCCTGGCTCCTGGTCAGTTGATAGGCAGCACTCCCTGTGTTCTGTCCGGTCTCAGGTCACTAGGCAGCAAGTGCGTTCTGCTCGGCCCTGCTCCGGTATCCTATCTTTGCAGTGTCTTCATTTCTCCCGGCGATCCGGGCGGATTCTTGGAGTTTTCACGCTGAGCGCTGCCTTCCCTCCCCTGAGGCTCTGCTTAGGCCCCCTTTTAGGGCACTTGCTGGTGCCCTCTCTGTCGGTGCGGGCCGGCGTGGGGATTAGGATAGAGGATTCTTAGAACCCTAGCTCAAGGAAATTTCTGGCTATTCACTCTTCTACTCTCGCAGACCTATGGAATTCTTCGGTGGTCTAGCAGCTGGTTTGTTGGTGATGAAATCACCACCAACTGGTGATTTCACCACCAATGAAATCTGGCTGGTGAAATCTTCCCCTCATTCCTCCGCCATCTTGGCTCCCCCTCCACGGAAAAGTTTTTATGTGTCTGTGTGTATGTGAAGAGGGATATAGATTTTAGTTAAAGGAGACATTTTCAGATTACCATATGTAATGTATTAATACCATTCTGAAGAATAATCAGAACTATTCTGAAGAAACTTGTTGGACAAAATTGATACACTAAGTTCCCTATATATGAAAGAGTTCTTTTCTGAGAGCATGCTTCTAAGTCCAGTATGTTTGCAAGTCCAACAAAGTCAGCCTAGTAACACAACTAACACCATCAACTATATAGTAGCATACTGTAATAAGTTTATAACACTTTTCACACAAAGACTACATAACAAAGTATAAAATATTTTTAATTTTATGGTATATCACCTTGAAAAGTACAGTAGTGCATTACAACCATTGGCATACATTGGGTGGCATCGAGTGAATAGGCAAGAAGATTTACTAACTGAAGGAGGGAGAAGGGGTGGGAGATAGTAGAGCCCAGTGATGCCTAAGTAGTAGTTTTTTTGTTGTTGTTGTTGTTTTTCTTTTTTTTTTAAGCATAGATGACACAGTATAACTGGATATCATTCTGAATAGCTGTTGCAGTCTTCATGTACTGCTCTGTGCCAGGGTCCTCTGCCTCAAAAAATTATAGTGTCTCCTCAAATAAAGAAAATATCTCCTTCCCATTTCCTGCATCATGACTCTCTCTATTTCTTCCATTGCTTCTTACTCCTATCTCTCTTCATATTTTCTCTGGGCCTGCAATTCTATTAAGTGTTCATTACTAAGTTCCTGGTATTGCACAGCAAGGAGTTCAATGCTGCAAGAACAAATGATGTCTACTATCTCTTCACCTTGCTTCACTCTCTCAATTAGTTTCATTTATAACCCACAAAGCATAATTTTAAAGACTTCTTAGAACCCTAGCTCAAGGAAATTTCTGGCTATTCACTCTTCTACTCTCGCAGACCTATGGAATTCTTCGGTGGTCTAGCAGCTGGTTTGTTGGTGATGAAATCACCACCAACTGGTGATTTCACCACCAATGAAATCTGGCTGGTGAAATCTTCCCCTCATTCCTCCGCCATCTTGGCTCCCCCTCCACGGAAAAGTTTTTATGTGTCTGTGTGTATGTGAAGAGGGATATAGATTTTAGTTAAAGGAGACATTTTCAGATTACCATATGTAATGTATTAATACCATTCTGAAGAATAATCAGAACTATTCTGAAGAAACTTGTTGGACAAAATTGATACACTAAGTTCCCTATATATGAAAGAGTTCTTTTCTGAGAGCATGCTTCTAAGTCCAGTATGTTTGCAAGTCCAACAAAGTCAGCCTAGTAACACAACTAACACCATCAACTATATAGTAGCATACTGTAATAAGTTTATAACACTTTTCACACAAAGACTACATAACAAAGTATAAAATATTTTTAATTTTATGGTATATCACCTTGAAAAGTACAGTAGTGCATTACAACCATTGGCATACATTGGGTGGCATCGAGTGAATAGGCAAGAAGATTTACTAACTGAAGGAGGGAGAAGGGGTGGGAGATAGTAGAGCCCAGTGATGCCTAAGTAGTAGTTTTTTTGTTGTTGTTGTTGTTTTTCTTTTTTTTTTAATCATAGATGACACAGTATAACTGGATATCATTCTGAATAGCTGTTGCAGTCTTCATGTACTGCTCTGTGCCAGGGTCCTCTGCCTCAAAAAATTATAGTGTCTCCTCAAATAAAGAAAATATCTCCTTCCCATTTCCTGCATCATGACTCTCTCTATTTCTTCCATTGCTTCTTACTCCTATCTCTCTTCATATTTTCTCTGGGCCTGCAATTCTATTAAGTGTTCATTACTAAGTTCCTGGTATTGCACAGCAAGGAGTTCAATGCTGCAAGAACAAATGATGTCTACTATCTCTTCACCTTGCTTCACTCTCTCAATTAGTTTCATTTATAACCCACAAAGCATAGTTATTGCTTGGAAACACAGTTACTTCTTCATATTTCTTAGCAATGCCAGCTACATCACTAAGGCTTTTATACTTGCTTCTGAAAATTCTTGGCTTGAAATAAAGATATTGTACTACTATACTCTACTGTACAGTGAAATACACAAAAATGCAACCACTTGTAGAGGTTTCATTCACATGACAAAGTACATCAGAAACATGAACCAACTTATATGGACATATAAATGCACATTTTGCATCTTTGATCATTCTGAACTTTAGGTACATATGTAAAGGACATGTGAAATTGAGTGAATAAAATTGAGACAGCCTCAGGCTGGCACACTTTGCTGCAGTAGCTGTACATACACAAATATTTCACTGAGTAACAAAATGCAAAGTAACTGTGGTACTAAAATTAACTGTATTGCATTCACTGATGGGGCAAATTATGATCGATAAGATGCAAAAAGACCAAAAACCCAACTGCCACTTCTGGTTAAAAAAAAAAAAAAAAAACATTTCGGGAGTAAAGGCAGGAAAATGTGCATGCACCCTGCATTCAGCACGACCCAAGGGTTAGGCAGACCACCTAAGCCACCTCTCTGGCTCATCCCCTAGACAAATTTCCACCTCATCTCATATAGAGAATCAGTTCTTCCTGTTCAGTGAACAACAAGGGTACTTATTACTTGTCTGAACTGTAGCTCATCAGGCTTCTCTCTCTCTATGAAAATTTTCAGAAGAGAATACTGGAGTGGGTTGCCATTTCCTTCTCCAATTTAAATTATGAGTGACTTTAATAATCAACATTTCCTGGCAAACTTACATGGTATATCTTTCCTCATGGGCATGCTTGTAAGGCTATAAAAAAGTGGCTTATTACTGTTTGTTGTGATGTGAATATTATAGGTATATATCCCACCTTAGGTGGCTATCAGCGGTAATTTTGATACAATTTTAAATTCTAGGCTCCCGTTTTCTTTTAAGTAGATTGAAAATTTGCTTAAATATATTGTATGATTTGCTTCCATAAATTCATTCTATTTTCATTTCACTTAATCACAATCAATACCCACTGAAGAAAAGCAAAATGGTCCCCCATGTCTTGGGGCTGAGGGTAAAGAGGAAATTCAAGAAATATTTGGAAACTGAGTCAAGGATAGCAGAAGTTTTAATGAAACAATGCACTCAATAATCAAAGTATTCTCAGAATTAATTTAGGAGTCTAAAAGATTTTTTATACATTCTGAACTATTTCACTATGTTTAATAGTCATTATTCTTTTTAAAATAAGTTTTATTTATTTATTTACTTGGTTTGGATATTTGGGGTTTTCACTCCTGCTGCAGGCTCTTCTCTAGTTGCAGGGAGTGGGGCCACTCTCTAGTTGAGATGAGCAGACTTCTTGTTGGGGTGACTTCTTTTGTTGTGGAACTCAGTCTCTAGGGCACATGGGTTTCAATAGTTGGGGCACATGGGCTCAATAGGTGCAGTTCTGAGGCTCTAGAGCACAGACTCCATAGTTGTAGCTCACGGGCTTAGTTGCTCAGCAGCATGTGGGATCTTCCTGGATCAGGGATCAAACCCATTTCTCCTGCATTGACAGGTGAACTCTTTACCACTTAGCCATCAGGGAAGCCTTGTAGTCATTATTCTTTAATTTTTAATTTTTACTATATATTGTAGCATAGTTGATTAACAATGTTGTGTTAGTTTCAGGTATGCAGCAAAGTGACTTATACATATATATGTTCTTATTACTTTTGAAATCATTGTTCTTCACTATAACTTCCCATTAAACTCATCTAAAGAGCTTTTTGCAGAAAAAACACAGATCTAAGAATTCACTGATGAATATTCTAATTTTTTATGATATTCCTTTAACTTAAATAAGATACCCTGTCACATACCACTACTTCAGAGTCTCTCCAAAGGGGTCTGGGTCAGGCGGTGGTGTTTTCATTTTGAAATGAATGTCATTGGCCAGAGGATATATTTGAGATATACAGCCTGGCTTTTGAGGGTTTAGTGAGGTGATATTCTACAGGATAGATTCCTTTAGCCTTTTGCACAAACATAGTTATTTGTGTATGTGTGTGCACACTCAGTCATTCAGGAGTGTCTGACTCTTTGTGACTCCATGGGCTGTAGCCATCCAGGTTCATCTGTGCATGGAATTTTCCAGGCAAGAATACTGTAGTTGGTTGCCATTTCCTACTCTATAGTACATTCCCAACCCAGGGATAGGACCCACATCTCTTGCATCTTCTGTATCAGAAAGAAGACTCTTTACCACTGTGCCAGCTAGGAAGCTCAGTTCTGTCTATAGGCTTCTGCAAAGACAGAAATGTTAATGTTCCACCAAATAATGGCACAAATTAAGCAGAAATCATTTGGTGTAAGCCTATAATTTTAATTAGCACAAGCTTATGAAAATATTCATCTATATAAATGACTTGAATTTCAATAACAAGTAACAAATCCTCCATTACCAAGTAGCAACTCAAAATACAGAACAAATTAAAGGAATCAGTTATATAATTAGCTCCAGCATATTTCTTAAGTATTAAGATATTTTATTATAGAAACTCCTAGCTTCCTTCAATAAGCTAAAATAATACCCTGCAATGCAGGAGACCCCCGTTTGATTCTTGGGTCAGGAAGATGCCCTAGAAAAGTGACAGGCTACACATTCCCGTGTTCTTTGGTTTCCCTGGTGACTCAGATGGTAAGGAATTTAGCTGTATTTATGGACAAAGTAGAATTAAGCTGTGTTTCTAAGAAGCACTGAAAGATTAAAGGATCCTGATTGACTACTTAAAATATAAAATTGTTCTAAAATTATGGTTCTGTTATTCAAACAGTCTAGGAAAATTATTTCAAATAAATATGACAAAAATTAGCATAGTTATTATATAAAAGATACACACAATTTTACAGAGTAAATATAAAGATTTGACTGATGTCTTCACATTTTGGCATTGAGAAGACTCTTGAGAGTTCCTTCGACTACAAGGAGCTCAAACTAGTCAATCCTAAGGAAAATCAATCCTGAATGTTCATTTGAAGGACTAAGACTGAAACTGAAGCTAAAATACTTTGGCCATCTTATACAAAGAGACGACTTGTTGGAAAAGTCTCTTATGCTGAGAAAAATAGAAGGCAGCAGGAGAATGGGATGACAGAAGACAAGATAGTTGGATGGCATCATTAATTCAATGGGCATGAGTTTGAGCAAGCTTCAGGAGATGCTGAAGAACAGGGAAGCCTGATGTGCTGCAGTCAAGGTAGTCACAAAGAGTTGGACATGACTGAGAGACTGAACTGAACTGATTAGGAAAAGAATACTTAAATATGGCAAGAAAAAAAACCCATGGGCTTAAAGCAGAATCAGGTGTAAAAGGCCTATAACTTTGTAATTAAGCACAAGCTTTATGGAAAAGCTCAGTTCTGTCTATAGGCTTCTGCAAAGACAGAAATGTTAATGTTCCACCAAATAATGGCACAAATTAAGCAGAAATCATTTGGTGTAAGCCTATAATTTTAATTAGCACAAGCTTATGAAAATATTCATCTATATAAATGACTTGAATTTCAATAACAAGTAACAAATCCTCCATTACCAAGTAGCAACTCAAAATACAGAACAAATTAAAGGAATCAGTTATATAATTAGCTCCAGCATATTTCTTAAGTATTAAGATATTTTATTATAGAAACTCCTAGCTTCCTTCAATAAGCTAAAATAATACCCTGCAATGCAGGAGACCCCCGTTTGATTCTTGGGTCAGGAAGATGCCCTAGAAAAGTGACAGGCTACACATTCCCGTGTTCTTTGGTTTCCCTGGTGACTCAGATGGTAAGGAATTTAGCTGTATTTATGGACAAAGTAGAATTAAGCTGTGTTTCTAAGAAGCACTGAAAGATTAAAGGATCCTGATTGACTACTTAAAATATAAAATTGTTCTAAAATTATGGTTCTGTTATTCAAACAGTCTAGGAAAATTATTTCAAATAAATATGACAAAAATTAGCATAGTTATTATATAAAAGATACACACAATTTTACAGAGTAAATATAAAGATTTGACTGATGTCTTCACATTTTGGCATTGGAGAAGACTCTTGAGAGTTCCTTCGACTACAAGGAGCTCAAACTAGTCAATCCTAAGGAAAATCAATCCTGAATGTTCATTTGAAGGACTAAGACTGAAACTGAAGCTAAAATACTTTGGCCATCTTATACAAAGAGACGACTTGTTGGAAAAGTCTCTTATGCTGAGAAAAATAGAAGGCAGCAGGAGAATGGGATGACAGAAGACAAGATAGTTGGATGGCATCATTAATTCAATGGGCATGAGTTTGAGCAAGCTTCAGGAGATGCTGAAGAACAGGGAAGCCTGATGTGCTGCAGTCAAGGTAGTCACAAAGAGTTGGACATGACTGAGAGACTGAACTGAACTGATTAGGAAAAGAATACTTAAATATGCAAGAAAAAAGAAAAACTGATGAGAATATATAATAAGTTTGAAAAAGGTTTTGATAAACTATGAAATAAATATGAATTTAAATGAGATATACTTTATTCTCATCAAATATGGAAAATTCTATTCTTAGTGCTAGTGAGAATACATGAATTGCTTTGTTATATACAGCTCTGCATGTGGCAATAATTTTTGTAAAGAGTAGGAAAAATATTTTCATGTATTTCAAAATCTACAAAACAAGTCATATGTTTTGCCTAGCATTTTATTAGTTTTATGCTAAAGTAAGCAAAGGAGATTAAAGTTATTATAAAAGATAATTATCTATGTATATAACACAAAGCATGCATATAATGTAATACCCAGCTAAGATAGTAAAAGCAAATATGTGAGCATTTTGTTTGTGACTGTGACAAAATGGCTATTCACATAAAGTCTAGAAGAGAACTGATACAAAAATACAAACAATAATTATGTTAAGGTTGTGGTGTTGTGTAGGATTCTCTCATTTGCCAAGTTCTTTCTAATAATGTTATATATTTAGAAGCTTGACATAAGTGTGACGTAAACAGTCATAGGAAGAGAGTAGAGGTTCCAGATGATTGTTCACTATATTCACTTGCTATGTGCGATAAAGGACAATAGCAAAAGAGTATGAGAAGAAGAGAATGAACAATTCCTTAAAACTTTACAGAGCTGTCAAACTGGTCAGAAATAATTTGCTAAAATATAGCATGAGCCTTTTCTTGGTTTCTTTTTTTATTGTTTCTATCATCTGCAGATTTGACATACCAAAATTATGATGATTCACAGCTATGCATCAGAAAGAGGTTTATGATGTTATGGGGAAATCTTCATAATGTTTGGAACTTGAGAGTCTGTGTGAAGCCCTGGGAAATTGCTTCAGAGACCACACTAAAATATAAATCTCATTTACAGAGACTGAGTGGAAGGAGCTACTATGGATAAAGACAACTAAAATACAGTATTTAAAATGGCAGGTCATCATAGAAGTTAAAAAATGATTTTAGCTTATCCAGGTGTGTTGCATTTACTCAATTTCGAGGGACTGTTAGTAAGCAAAGCACATATTATATTATGTTTTTCACTGTTTTCATTATTTGTTTAGGGGATCAAATAGAAATATTACCCTGACAAAGAAACTGTGCTAAACACTTATCAAAATGAACCAAGTTAAGTCCCATCTCTGCCAGGCAAAAGTCAATATTAATAGATAATGGGACATAGAACTCAGAAAGATCCTTCATTAGTTTGATAGAAAAAACAGTTCTACATTCTTTCAATACAGACTGAGTTTCCACCTCTGAGAAGAAAGGTTTTCAGATTGAATTCCAATGAAGAGTGGTCTCTTTTGGGCAAGTTGATATATTAACCATTAAGGTATACAAACACAAGAGGATAAATAATTTAATTTCCTATTAGATACTTCTCAACTGCAAATGTCTTTTTCTTGACAGTGAAAATTGTGTCCAATCTTTTAGCCTAAATTTTTGGCCCAGAAAATTGGTGACTTTCTGGAGTAGATGAAGATTCTATAATTTACAATCAAAAGTAGTATTGGATTGTCAATAGTGGAGAATTTTGGCTTCTCACTTGTTGGAAAAGCCAACAGGGAAAGTTAGAAATACATAAATGGGAACACAGTAGTGAAATACCTAGTTCAAGTTTACATCTCTAATTATGGTAGCAGGAAGAGTACAAACAAATTTTTTGTCTAAATTAAACTTTGAAAATGTATGAAATAAGATTACATTTATGTGGGGCTTAGATTCAGTAAAAGTACACAGCAGGTAGGAGCGTCTGAGGCCTTAATGGATGGAGGAAGCCAGTGGTCACCACTTAGTATATGGTAGTTGGTGGCTGTGGTCCTCTGGGTGTGGGCCCCATTGGAAGACTGGGAGATGATGGATGGGTCACTGGATAATGAAAAGTCTTTACAAGGGATGTTATGGGGAAATCTTCATAATGTTAGGTTTAAGCCTAAATTGCTTCAGAGACCACACTAAAATATAAATCTCATTTACAGAGACTGAGTGGAAGGAGCTACTATGGATAAAGACAACTAAAATACAGTATTTAAAATGGCAGGTCATCATAGAAGTTAAAAAATGATTTTAGCTTATCCAGGTGTGTTGCATTTACTCAATTTCGAGGGACTGTTAGTAAGCAAAGCACATATTATATTATGTTTTCACTGTTTTCATTATTTGTTTAGGGGATCAAATAGAAATATTACCCTGACAAAGAAACTGTGCTAAACACTTATCAAAATGAACCAAGTTAAGTCCCATCTCTGCCAGGCAAAAGTCAATATTAATAGATAATGGGACATAGAACTCAGAAAGATCCTTCATTAGTTTGATAGAAAAAACAGTTCTACATTCTTTCAATACAGACTGAGTTTCCACCTCTGAGAAGAAAGGTTTTCAGATTGAATTCCAATGAAGAGTGGTCTTTTTTGGGCAAGTTGATATATTAACCATTAAGGTATACAAACACAAGAGGATAAATAATTTAATTTCCTATTAGATACTTCTCAACTGCAAATGTCTTTTTCTTGACAGTGAAAATTGTGTCCAATCTTTTAGCCTAAATTTTTGGCCCAGAAAATTGGTGACTTTCTGGAGTAGATGAAGATTCTATAATTTACAATCAAAAGTAGTATTGGATTGTCAATAGTGGAGAATTTTGGCTTCTCACTTGTTGGAAAAGCCAACAGGGAAAGTTAGAAATACATAAATGGGAACACAGTAGTGAAATACCTAGTTCAAGTTTACATCTCTAATTATGGTAGCAGGAAGAGTACAAACAAATTTTTTGTCTAAATTAAACTTTGAAAATGTATGAAATAAGATTACATTTATGTGGGGCTTAGATTCAGTAAAAGTACACAGCAGGTAGGAGCGTCTGAGGCCTTAATGGATGGAGGAAGCCAGTGGTCACCACTTAGTATATGGTAGTTGGTGGCTGTGGTCCTCTGGGTGTGGGCCCCATTGGAAGACTGGGAGATGATGGATGGGTCACTGGATAATGAAAAGTCTTTACAAGGAGGTGA
Source organism: Tragulus kanchil (assembly GCA_022376925.1). Classification (NCBI taxonomy): domain Eukaryota; kingdom Metazoa; phylum Chordata; class Mammalia; order Artiodactyla; family Tragulidae; genus Tragulus; species Tragulus kanchil. The sequence continues at coordinate 51,699,943 of JAIOJX010000027.1, read as the reverse complement.
GTTCCCATTTTCAAGAAGAAGTGTCATATGCTTCCTGTGGCACTGTGGGGTAGATTTTCCTAACTACTCTACAGGCTAATATGGATAATGACCTCCATGATGCTGCACAAGTGCACAAACTTTAGAGACAGATGAAAAGAAAAGCTAAAACTGAGCAAATGTACACTGAAACAAGAGATGCATGGCCCTGAGGAACCCAATGCTTCAGACTATGAGGTAATGAGGGTTGACAACAATGAATATTGTGAGACCGCGGGTTCCCGCTTGTCAGTATGGCCTGTTGTACAGCAGAAAGTGAAACATGAGCAGCCTATGGCCCAGGGGAAACATCCTCAAGGAGCCACCAGTGTGGTTGAGTTCATGACACTGACCATATACTTAGGTGGAGTTGGCTGACTTGGGTAAGCAGTTACAGACAAAATAAGAGGAACTATTGGCAGCATGGCTTTTGCAACTCTGGGACACAGAGGTGGACACTATCATTTGTTCCAGTGATAAATAGAAAAGTTGGAATCTATAACCACTCACCTCTCACTGAAGCAACATTATGTGGGTCTCCACTTGCTAGTGAGGCCCGTTTTGCAACTGAAACTAAAGCAGCAATTTAAGTACCCACATCAAGAGATATGGGTGGGACTTCCCTGGTGGTCCAGTCAGTAAGGACACCGCCTTGCAGTGCAAGGGGTGCCGGTTTGATCCCTGGCCTGGGAGGATCTCACGTGCTGCAGAGCAGTTGGACCGATGTGTCCAATTACCAAGCCAGAGCTCTGGAGCACATGTGCCCAGAGCCAGTGCTCTGTGACAACAGAGGCCATCATGATGGGAGGCCCACCCGGGCCAAAGAACAAAGATAGATGAAAAATAGATAAATGAAAGATGAATAGAAGTGGCCCTCCCACACCCCCCCTCAACCTGCCCTCCCTCCAAAAATAAATAAATAAATAAATAAAGTGAGCAGTTGTTGAATGTGGGTTCCCTTAGGTTCTTACCTTAAAAAAAGAGAGAGAGTGAGAGAGAGAGAGATGGGTGCTTACACAAGTTCATGATGCAGGCTGTGACCCTGAAGATACAGACTTGTGATATAAGCTGGGAACACCACAAAGAACTCCCCTCCCTAAAGAGGTGGGCCTGGTGCCTGTGGTGCAGTTTGCAGGTCCTTACTGAGAGAAGTAGAGGGATGGTGGGGATTAGAAGTGTAAAGAACCTGAAGAGAGTTTAAGCTGGCAGAATCCCCATCTGGGATACAAGGATGCAAATTTGGGCTGATTTGTGTGGAGATGTACAGTAAAGACTGTGTCCTATGATCTAGATTTGGTGGAACAATATACTGTAAATGGTGTGTCCTATAATGCAGACTTAGAAAAATGTACTGAAAAGACTATGCCCTATGATGTACTACTAACCTCTAATTCTCTTGCAGATTCAGAGAAGTATTAAAGCATTTGTAATCATATAGGTAGGTTGTGAATGCCACAAAAATCTCAGCTTTGAAAGACTGGGTCCAACTCTTGTGGGGGTCTTTGCAGTTCCTTACTGAGAAGAGAAATAGCTTACTGAACTTGACCATGGAAGACAAAGGCTCTCCACATGCAGTGGGTGACTCTTCTAGCCCCTGGGGGAAAGGACTGCACCATGAGTTCCAGGTGATACCTGGTGTTGGGTTTTGCTATGCATTGGAGACATAACTATTATACCATCTACTGCTGTTGAAGAATGTGGGTTCAAGAGTAAGCATCACTCACCAAGAAAATATCTGGGAAGATGGATTTTGTGTAGATTGTGAGGCAAGAGTCTCTAAAAGGGTGGAATGTAGGCAAAGAGCAAACTAGCCAAGTTGGCAGTGGTCAGGCTCTCTTGTCCCACGGCCTCTTGCTCTTGCCCCACATTTTGTAAATAGATAGTTGTGTAACAACTGAGATCACTGTGCATGCACCTCACAATGTGCCTGCTTGATCACAGGCCACTTTTACTTGTAAATAAGTTCCACTTGAAAAGCCCTTGTGGCTTCATTAAGGTGACATTAATGTTGTGTTATGGTTGGGTCATGGTTGCATTATGTCTGAGTTATGGCTACATCATGACTGAATTAAGGCTATATCCCCTGGGTCAACCACAAGACTAAAACATGTCTGCCTTGCTGTTGTGAACAAACATGTCATGCAGTTCTTATGGCTCCTCTACTTTTCTTCCAGGTTTCCTGCCAGTGCCTTTCCTACACCAGGTTCAGCAAACAGTGACATACAGCAAAACACACACTTATCCCTTCTTTAAAGACATTGTTTGTAAATTATGGCCCAATACAGCTAGTAAACTTTCCAGAAATCACCACAATTAATATTAGTGACTAAAGAGATATCAAGATTCTCCAATGGTATACCAATGATATTTGCATTCAATGATTTGCATTCAATGATTTTGCAATGGATGGATGCACGCAGGCATGTTAAGTCACTTCAGTCATGACTGACTCTTTGTAATTCTATGGACTGTTACCCTCTGTCCATGGGATTCTTCAGGCATGAATACTGGAATGGATTGCCATGCCCTCCTGCAGGGGAACTTTCTGACAAAGGCATTGAAACTGCATCTCCTGTGGCTCCTGAATTGCAGGAAGATTATTTACCACTGAGCCACCAGGGGAGTCCAATAGAGAGATAATTGTCAAGCTTTTGCTTTGTATGGTTAGGCACCACTAATACTGAAAGAAAAATGAATCATTTTTTACCTTAAGCTTAAATATTTATATGAATACTTGTACAGAATATATGAAGGGGATAAGAAAAATAGACAATTGAGGAATAATGTATTTAGTTGTGGGAAGTATCGAGTTACAAAAAATTGTAGCAATGAGACAAAACAAACGAAGCTGACTAAGAGGATCAAATAGAAAAGAGCAGGTGAGCCCAATCTGACAATTATAAGGTGATTGCAGCTACAATATATTCTCAGAGAAACATTACCTACTCACTGCTCAAGGGAAAACCCCAGAATGACTATTTAAATTATCTCCCCTGAATAGAGTTTATTGTAAGAATTGCAAAGACATGACGGACCGCAAGCTGTTAGGGAAGGAGCTTATTTGGGAAGAGTTCCCGGGGGAGATCCACAGGTCCAAGAGATGGGCCTGGGAAATTGCGCCCCGGAGATGGGACGAGGAGGTTTTATTAGAGAGGAAAGGGGAGAAGGAAAAAAGGGGTGGGGGATTCTTCAGAGCAGGCACATAAACAAAGTCTTTGTTTAACTTACTGTAAAAAGACTAAAACATGTCTGCCTTGCTGTTGTTGAACAAACATGTCATGCAGTTCTTATGGCTCCTCTACTTTTCTTCCAGGTTTCCTGCCAGTGCCTTTCCTACACCAGGTTCAGCAAACAGTGACATACAGCAAAACACACACTTATCCCTTCTTTAAAGACATTGTTTGTAAATTATGGCCCAATACAGCTAGTAAACTTTCCAGAAATCACCACAATTAATATTAGTGACTAAAGAGATATCAAGATTCTCCAATGGTATACCAATGATATTTGCATTCAATGATTTGCATTCAATGATTTTGCAATGGACGGATGCACGCAGGCATGTTAAGTCACTTCAGTCATGACTGACTCTTTGTAATTCTATGGACTGTTACCCTCTGTCCATGGGATTCTTCAGGCATGAATACTGGAATGGATTGCCATGCCCTCCTGCAGGGGAACTTTCTGACAAAGGCATTGAAACTGCATCTCCTGTGGCTCCTGAATTGCAGGAAGATTATTTACCACTGAGCCACCAGGGAGTCCAATAGAGAGATAATTGTCAAGCTTTTGCTTTGTATGGTTAGGCACCACTAATACTGAAAGAAAATGAATCATTTTTTACCTTAAGCTTAAATATTTATATGAATACTTGTACAGAATATATGAAGGGGATAAGAAAAATAGACAATTGAGGAATAATGTATTTAGTTGTGGGAAGTATCGAGTTACAAAAAATTGTAGCAATGAGACAAAACAAACGAAGCTGACTAAGAGGATCAAATAGAAAAGAGCAGGTGAGCCCAATCTGACAATTATAAGGTGATTGCAGCTACAATATATTCTCAGAGAAACATTACCTACTCACTGCTCAAGGGAAAACCCCAGAATGACTATTTAAATTATCTCCCCTGAATAGAGTTTATTGTAAGAATTGCAAAGACATGACGGACCGCAAGCTGTTAGGGAAGGAGCTTATTTGGGAAGAGTTCCCGGGGGAGATCCACAGGTCCAAGAGATGGGCCTGGGAAATTGCGCCCCGGAGATGGGACGAGGAGGTTTTATTAGAGAGGAAAGGGGAGAAGGAAAAAAGGGGTGGGGGATTCTTCAGAGCAGGCACATAAACAAAGTCTTTGTTTAAGTAAGATGGGAAATTAGTGATGAGTCCGCTGTCCTTGAGTTGTCTGTGGACATGGTGGTGTGCAGTTCTTGTTACTTTCTGCACCTGGTGAAGAATCTTCATGGCCAGGTCAATCTCCTTTTTTTTTTTTTTTTTAATTCTTTATTTTAAAGGTTTTACAGAGTTTTGTTGTTCACAGACATGTATGTCCCCAGATCAGTCATATGCATATCCATGGTTCCCACCCGCCCAGATCCCCCCATCCCACCCCTCCAGACCTTCGCCCCAAGCCATTGTAAGCACTCCTATTCCCTCAGCACTATGACACTAGCTATCTTTTCCACACATAACACTATATGTTTCCTTGTTACTTCCTCCATGCTTCCCCCTCCCTATTTCTTCGCCATGATGTCCCTATGTCTATGCTCTGTCTTTTTTCCCATGAGTTCCCTGTGTGTGATATCAAGACCGTCCTACTAGATTCCATATATGTGTGTTAGTATACTGTGTTTGTCTTTCTCTTTTTGACTTACTTCACTTTTAATGATAGGTTCTAGAGCCAGCCACTTCATTAGGACTGAGTCTTCTGCATTTCTTCTAACAGCTGAGTAGTATTCCATTGTATATATGTACCAGAGCTTCTGGATCCATTCATTTGTCGATGGACATCTAGGTTGCTTCCATGTTTTGGCTATTGTATAGAGAGCTGCAATGAACATTGGGGTACAGGTGCTTCTTTCAGTTTTGATTTCATCAGGATATAAGCCTAAGAGTGGGATTGCTGGGTCATAGGGTGCTTCTATTTTTAGTTTTTTAAGAAATCTCCATACTGTCTTCCATAGAGACTGTATCAATTGACATTCCCACCAGCAATGCAAGAGGGTTCCCTTTTCTCCGCACCCTCTCCAGCATTTATTGTCTGCAGATTTTTTGAAGATGGCCATTCTGATGGGTGTGAGGTGATATCTCATTGTAGTTTTAATTTGCATTTCTCTGATAATAAGCGAGGATGAGCATCGTTTCATGTGCTTTTGGGCCATCTGTATGTCCTCTTTGGAGAGGCGTCTCTTTAGATCTTTTTCCCATTTTTTGATTGGGTTGTTCGTTTTCCCTGTGCTGAATTGTCTGAGTTGCTTGTAGATTAAGGAGATGAATTCTTCATCTGTTGTTTCATTTGCTATGATTTTCTCCCACTCTGTGGGGTGTCTGTTGAGCTTTTTTGTAACTTCTTTTGCTGAACAAAAGCTTTTAAGTTTCATGAGGTCCCGCATGTTCATTTTTCTTTTCAGTTCCACTATTTTAGTTGGTGGGTCAGAGAAGATCTTGCTTTGATTGATGTCCTTGAGGGTTTTCCCTATATTCTCCTTTAAGAGTTTGATGGTTGCTGGTCTTACATTTAGGTCTTTAATCCATGTTGAGTTGATCTTAGTGTATGGCGTCAGGGAATGTTCCAACTTCATTTTTTTGCATGTACCTGTCCAATCCTCCCAGCACCACTTGTTGAAGAGGCTGTCTTTGTCCCATTTTATAGTTTTGCCTCCTTTGTCAAAAATAAGGTACCCATAGGTGCGTGGGTTTATCTCTGTGTTCTCTATCTTGTTCCATTGGTCTATAGTTCTGTTTTTGTGCCAGTACCATACTGTCTTGAGGACTGTTGCTTTGTACTAGAGTCTGAAATTAGGGAGGCTGATCCCTCCAGCTCCGTTTTTCTCTCTCAGAATTGCTTTGGCTATTCGAGGTCTTTTGTGTTTTCATATGAACTGTGTTATTTTTTGGTCTAGTTCTGTGAAAAATGTCAATGGAAGTTGAATAGGTATTGCATTGAATCTGTAGATGATATTTGGTAGTATGGTCATTTTCACAATATTGATTCTTCCGACCCAGGTACATGGAATACCTCTCCATCTGTTTAAGTCTTCTTTAATGTCTCTCATGAGTGTTTTGTAATTTTCTTTGTACAGTTTTTTTGTTTCTTTGGGTAGGTTTATTCCTAGATATTTAATTCTTTTGGTTGCAATGGTGAAGGGGACTGCCCCTTTGATTTCATTTTCTGATTTTTCATTGTTTGTGTATAGGAATGTCATCAAGAAAAAGAGGGAGAAGAACCAGATCAACAAAATCAAAAACGAAAAAGGAGAGATTACAACAGATCATGCAGAAATTCAAAGGATTCTAAGAGACTATTATGAGCAACTCTATGGCAACAAACTGGATAATCTGGAAGAAATGGACAATTTCTTGAGGAAGATCAATCTCCCAAGACTGAGCCAAGAAGAAACAGAAACTTTGAACAGCCCAATCACAAGCTCAGAAATCGAATCTGTGATCAAAAATCTACCCAAAAATAAAAGCCCAGGACCAGATGGCATCACAGCTAAATTCTACCAAACATTTAAAGAAGAGCTAATGCCTGTCCTTCTAAAACTCTTTCAAAAAATTGCACAGGAAGGAAAACTTCCAAACACATTCTACCAGGCCACCATCACCCTGATACCCAAACCAGGCAAAGACAACACAAAAAAGGAAAATTACAGACCAATTTCTCTGATGAACTTAGATGCCAAGATCCTCAACAAAATCCTAGCAAACAGAATTCAACGACATATCAAAAAACTCATACATCATGATCAAGTCGGGTTCATCCCAGGCATGCAAGGATTCTTCAACATCCGCAAATCAAACAATGTGATACACCATATTAACAAACTGAGAGCCAAAAATCACATGATCATCTCAATAGATGCAGAAAAAGCCTTCGACAAAGTACAACACCCATTCATGATAAAATCTCTTCAGAAAATGGGCATAGAAGGAACCTATCTCAACATAGTGAAAGCCATATATGAGAAGCCCACAGTGAACATTGTACTCAACGGAGAAAAACTGAAAGCATTCCATCTAAGATCAGGAACAAGACAGGGGTGTCCACTTTCACCACTACTATTCAGTATAGTCCTGGAAGTTCTAGCCACAGCAATAAGAGAAGAGAAAGAAATCAAAGGAATCCAGATTGGAAAGGAAGAAGTCAAGCTCTCTCTTTTTGCAGATGACATGATATTATACATAGAAAATCCCAAAGATTCTATCACAAAGCTACTAGAGCTAATCAACGAATTCAGCAAAGTCACAGAATACAAAGTCAACACACAGAAATCAGGGCAATCTCCTTATCGCAGGCCTTGAGAGAGTCTCAGGCGCCAGCAGGCTAGCACCTGGCCCTTTGATGACTTTTTAGTACGGGGGAGTCTCTGGTGGGGAGTCTCCAGTTACCGTGTTACCCCTAGCAACTGGCCCTTTCTTATGACTCTTTCAGGGCCAGGGAATCTCCGGCCGCTGTGTTAACCCTTTAATAGCCTACCAACCTAACATTTATTAAATCAGAGTTTACCATTTTCACAGGCACTATGCTGTAGCTTACTCTGATTCCTATTCTTACTAGTTCTCACTAAGAGACACTATCTTAAGTAGATCAGAGACCTTTTACAGTCACAGTGTAATCAATCCCCTCAGAGTCGTGAGTCTCGGAGTTGGACAATAAATTGTCATGGTCTTGAATATTGTCAAACGAAGACTAGTTTTATTAATCATAAAATATATAATAATCAGGATCAAGATGCCATTAATCAGGATTCAAATAAAGGCAAGCACAAGTAATCAGAACTCAATCAAATGCAAACAGATGTTCTTACCCCAGAACTGGAGAGTCTCGATCTCACATTGGGCGCAGGCAATCTCTGTGATAGAGCCTCCCACACAATCTTACTTTACCCTTTTTATATTTTTTCAACTAGAAATCTCAAGTTAATTAATAATCATAAAGAAGCTTTTTTGTTTCTCTAGAGATGCAAAAGAGGTCATCACCGGAGCCCTTTCTCCCCTATCACCACCTTTGCTCTCTAGGGGAAACATTCTTACAATTCTTAAGTTACAGAGGGAACTCTGAGTGGTAAAGTGTTGCATTATCATTAAAAAGGAGCTCTGTATTAGCACCTATTCATCTTCAGAAGAGGTCTCAGAGAGTCGAGACTTGCAGGCAGCGCTTATCTTTAAAGTGAGGAGACATTTGTCTGCTCTGCCCGGATATCTTTTCTTAATCTTTCCTGTGAGAGTGAATATGCCTTCACTTGCCCATGACACCATCCAAACCTTAGAGCAATCTCCTTATGCAGGCCTTGATTCTATCACAAAGCTACTAGAGCTAATCAACGAATTCAGCAAAGTCACAGAATACAAAGTCAACACACAGAAATCAGGGCAATCTCCTTATCGCAGGCCTTGAGAGAGTCTCAGGCGCCAGCAGGCTAGCACCTGGCCCTTTGATGACTTTTTAGTACGGGGGAGTCTCTGGTGGGGAGTCTCCAGTTACCGTGTTACCCCTAGCAACTGGCCCTTTCTTATGACTCTTTCAGGGCCAGGGAATCTCCGGCCGCTGTGTTAACCCTTTAATAGCCTACCAACCTAACATTTATTAAATCAGAGTTTACCATTTTCACAGGCACTATGCTGTAGCTTACTCTGATTCCTATTCTTACTAGTTCTCACTAAGAGACACTATCTTAAGTAGATCAGAGACCTTTTACAGTCACAGTGTAATCAATCCCCTCAGAGTCGTGAGTCTCGGAGTTGGACAATAAATTGTCATGGTCTTGAATATTGTCAAACGAAGACTAGTTTTATTAATCATAAAATATATAATAATCAGGATCAAGATGCCATTAATCAGGATTCAAATAAAGGCAAGCACAAGTAATCAGAACTCAATCAAATGCAAACAGATGTTCTTACCCCAGAACTGGAGAGTCTCGATCTCACATTGGGCGCAGGCAATCTCTGTGATAGAGCCTCCCACACAATCTTACTTTACCCTTTTTATTTTTTTTCAACTAGAAATCTCAAGTTAATTAATAATCATAAAGAAGCTTTTTGTTTCTCTAGAGATGCAAAAGAGGTCATCACCGGAGCCCTTTCTCCCCTATCACCACCTTTGCTCTCTAGGGGAAACATTCTTACAATTCTTAAGTTACAGAGGGAACTCTGAGTGGTAAAGTGTTGCATTATCATTAAAAAGGAGCTCTGTATTAGCACCTATTCATCTTCAGAAGAGGTCTCAGAGAGTCGAGACTTGCAGGCAGCGCTTATCTTTAAAGTGAGGAGACATTTGTCTGCTCTGCCCGGATATCTTTTCTTAATCTTTCCTGTGAGAGTGAATATGCCTTCACTTGCCCATGACACCATCCAAACCAAGTGTAGTTCCTCAATAAGTTAGCCAAGTAAGTATAAAGCACACAATGAAAGAAAGAAAGAGTTGAGACAACCATGTTTTTCCCTTGGAATTATATTAAGGAAATCAGAAATAAAGTAATAAACTAATATAAACTAAACAAACAATATAAACAATATTATAAACAAAATAAACAATATAAACCAAAAATTTCAGAGAGAAGACAGTGAATTGAATTGAGGTTATTAATAATTGTGATACAATATAGCAGTGAGAAAACAGACATGGTGGAGAGGTACTTGATACAAAGAGGAGAGGAGAAAAAACTCAGTAGAGGTGAATAAAATAGAATCAACAAGCAGAACCCTTTCTTTTGTTCTCTCTTTCTTCTATCCTTTCTGTCTTTCTTCTCTCCCTTTCTCCCCGCCTCCTTTCCTTTCTTTATTTCTTCTCTATTCAAGGAAAAGCAGAAACAAAAACAAAACATGTAGCATTAAAATTTCCATCTTAAACATTTTTAAGTGTACAGTTTAGTAGTGTTTAGTATTTTACATTGTTTTCAATATATCTCTAGAACTTTAATCACCTTGCAAAACTGAAACTCTATAATCTTTAAATATTATATTTTCCTTACCAAGCTTTTGGGAACTATACTTCTACTTCCTTTTCCCATGATTTTGACTACTTCAGATAGTTCATAGGAATGGAATCACACAACATTTGTCCTTTCATATCTGTATAGATTTCATGAGTTATGTGTTTTTCCAGTGACTGATAAAATTTGGGTATGTATGCAACCTTAGAACAGTAATGAAAATAAATACATATCTTTGAGATACAAAAGAATACCAAATAAACCCAAGTAGAAATCAAGTAGCAAGATTTCCCTTTTAAGTCAAAGGTATAATTGAAACACAATTTGAAATATTTATTTAATAAAATAATACTTGGGGGAGTACATGGGCAGAAAAGATATATTAATATCAGTATTTAGGGAAGGTTAAAGGAAATATATCCATTTTCACTTTGTGCCAGGAAAAAAATAAAAGGAAAACATTTTTAAAATAATTTATTGATTTTAAGGTAAGTTTAATGTATTTTAGCTGAGTTAGAGACCTGAGGGAGAATGCACCTAATGATGATTTTTTTAAAATAATGTTTTCATAAAACATCAAAATAGGTCTTAGTTCAAATTATCTTTCTCAATGACAATATTTTCTATATTAGATTAATTTTAAAATAAATTTGTCATATTTTAATCTTTTGTGAAGATTTCAAAATGGATTGTTATGTATTTTAGTAAAATATGTAAATGATGACATTTCTATAAACAGTCCTATATATAGATACTGCTGAGCTCACCAGCTCTTATATAATTGAGCTTATCAACTATCTTTCAAGCTGTTAAAGAGTTTTCTTTTTCATCATCTTAAATATTTTTTAAAACTTCTCACATTTCATAAAACTAGACTACCTTATACCGTGAGAATTTGAACTGAAGTTTTCTTAGAAAACATATTAAGCACTGTTAGAGAGCTTTTGTGTAAATGTTAATGAATACAATATATTTAACTATCATCTAACAGATCAGTTACAAGAAGGTGATATTTTAGCTACAAGAAGGTGGTATTTTAAAGTAAGCAACTTTTAATGATACAGATGCAGTCAAAACTCTGATACATTCTAAGCAGCATATTTATTGAATCATTTATATTAAATTGATGGCTTTCTTAACTTCTAACTAATGACACAATTGTATAATAGCTGTTAAAGCAAACTTCTAATACATGACATTTGGGACAATTATATAAATTACAATGACAGAGAAAAAAAATATGTAAGGAAAAAGCATCATTTAAATATTTGAGTTTCCACAATTCATTGACTGCTCCTTGAAGAAAAACTATGACAAATCTACACAGTTATATTGTGAGAGGTGAACAATAGAGAAGGCCAAGCACCAAAGAATTGAGGCTTTTGGACTGTGTTGCTGGAACTTCAGAGCCCCTTGGACAGAAAGATCAAAACAGTCAATACTAAAGGGAATCAACACTGAACATTCTTTGAGACAGGAGTACATGGGCAGAAAAGATATATTAATATCAGTATTTAGGGAAGGTTAAAGGAAATATATCCATTTTCACTTTGTGCCAGGAAAAAAATAAAAGGAAAACATTTTTAAAATAATTTATTGATTTTAAGGTAAGTTTAATGTATTTTAGCTGAGTTAGAGACCTGAGGGAGAATGCACCTAATGATGATTTTTTTAAAATAATGTTTTCATAAAACATCAAAATAGGTCTTAGTTCAAATTATCTTTCTCAATGACAATATTTTCTATATTAGATTAATTTTAAAATAAATTTGTCATATTTTAATCTTTTGTGAAGATTTCAAAATGGATTGTTATGTATTTTAGTAAAATATGTAAATGATGACATTTCTATAAACAGTCCTATATATAGATACTGCTGAGCTCACCAGCTCTTATATAATTGAGCTTATCAACTATCTTTCAAGCTGTTAAAGAGTTTTCTTTTTCATCATCTTAAATATTTTTAAATCTTCTCACATTTCATAAAACTAGACTATCTTATACTGTGAGAATTTGAACTGAAGTTTTCTTAGAAAACATATTAAGCACTGTTAGAGAGCTTTTGTGTAAATGTTAATGAATACAATATATTTAACTATCATCTAACAGATCAGTTACAAGAAGGTGATATTTTAGCTACAAGAAGGTGGTATTTTAAAGTAAGCAACTTTTAATGATACAGATGCAGTCAAAACTCTGATACATTCTAAGCAGCATATTTATTGAATCATTTATATTAAATTGATGGCTTTCTTAACTTCTAACTAATGACACAATTGTATAATAGCTGTTAAAGCAAACTTCTAATACATGACATTTGGGACAATTATATAAATTATAATCACAGAGAAAAATAATTTGTAAGGAAAAAGCATCATTTAATTATTTGATTTTCCACAATTCATTGACTGCTCCTTGAAGAAAAACTATGACAAATCTACACAGTTATATTGTGAGAGGTGAACAATAGAGAAGGCCAAGCACCAAAGAATTGAGGCTTTTGGACTGTGTTGCTGGAACTTCAGAGCCCCTTGGACAGAAAGATCAAAACAGTCAATACTAAAGGGAATCAACACTGAACATTCTTTGGACAGACTGATGCTGAAGCTGAAGTTCCAATATTCTGGCCAACTGATGAGAAAAGCTGACTCATTGGAAAAGACCCTAATGCTGTGAAGGTTGAAGGCTGGAAAGAAGGGGACAACAGAGGATGAAATGGTTGGATGGGATCACTGATTCAATGGATATGAGCTTGAGCAGGCTCGGGAGATGGTGAAGGACAGGAAAGCCTGGAGTGCTACAGTTCACAGGGTTGCAAAAGTCAGACATGGCTGAGAAACTCAATAAAAACCATACTCGACTCTTAAATATTTGGAAGGTCTAGTTCTGGTATTTTTTGGATCATTTTGCTGCTGCTGTTGTTCATTCACCATGTTGTATCTGACTCTTTGCAACCGTATGAACTGCAGCACACCAGGCTTCTCCATCCTTCACTGTCTCCCTGAGTATGTCCAAACCCGTGGCTAACCTGATGAATAAGACAGTAAAAAATCTGCCAGCAATGTGGGAGACCTGGTTTTGATTCGTGGTTTGGGAAAATCTCCTGTAGAAGGGAAAGGCTACCCACTGCATTATTATTTCCTGAAAAATTCCATGTCTTGTCCATGGCTCACATACAGTCCGACATGACTCAATGACTCGACTTTGACTTTTTAATTTTTTTAACATGTTCATTGAGTTGGTGATGCCATCCAACCATTTTATCCTCTGTCATCCCCTTCTCCACTGGTCCTTGTTCTTCTGCAGCATTAGTCTTTTATCACTGAGTCAACTCTTTGGCCGAGATACTGGAGCTTCAGCATCAGTCTTCCAGTGAATATTCAGGGTTGATTTCCATTAGGGATTCACTGGTTTGGTCTCCTTTCTGTCCAAGAAACTCTCAAGAGTCTCCTCCAATACCATAGTTGAAAAGTATCAGTTCAGTACTCAGCCTGCTTTATGGTTCAGTTTTTCATGACTACTGGAAAAGCCATAGCTTTGATTCTATCCCATTGTGATTCACGACAGAAAAGATCAATAGACAAGGTCTTTTGGACTGTGTTGCTGGAACTTCAGAGCCCCTTGGACAGAAAGATCAAAACAGTCAATACTAAAGGGAATCAACACTGAACATTCTTTGGACAGACTGATGCTGAAGCTGAAGTTCCAATATTCTGGCCAACTGATGAGAAAAGCTGACTCATTGGAAAAGACCCTAATGCTGTGAAGGTTGAAGGCTGGAAAGAAGGGGACAACAGAGGATGAAATGGTTGGATGGGATCACTGATTCAATGGATATGAGCTTGAGCAGGCTCGGGAGATGGTGAAGGACAGGAAAGCCTGGAGTGCTACAGTTCACAGGGTTGCAAAAGTCAGACATGGCTGAGAAACTCAATAAAAACCATACTCGACTCTTAAATATTTGGAAGGTCTAGTTCTGGTATTTTTTGGATCATTTTGCTGCTGCTGTTGTTCATTCACCATGTTGTATCTGACTCTTTGCAACCGTATGAACTGCAGCACACCAGGCTTCTCCATCCTTCACTGTCTCCCTGAGTATGTCCAAACCCGTGGCTAACCTGATGAATAAGACAGTAAAAAATCTGCCAGCAATGTGGGAGACCTGGTTTTGATTCGTGGTTTGGGAAAATCTCCTGTAGAAGGGAAAGGCTACCCACTGCATTATTATTTCCTGAAAAATTCCATGTCTTGTCCATGGCTCACATACAGTCCGACATGACTCAATGACTCGACTTTGACTTTTTAATTTTTTTAACATGTTCATTGAGTTGGTGATGCCATCCAACCATTTTATCCTCTGTCATCCCCTTCTCCACTGGTCCTTGTTCTTCTGCAGCATTAGTCTTTTATCACTGAGTCAACTCTTTGGCCGAGATACTGGAGCTTCAGCATCAGTCTTCCAGTGAATATTCAGGGTTGATTTCCATTAGGGATTCACTGGTTTGGTCTCCTTTCTGTCCAAGAAACTCTCAAGAGTCTCCTCCAATACCATAGTTGAAAAGTATCAGTTCAGTACTCAGCCTGCTTTATGGTTCAGTTCTCACATCTATACATGACTACTGGAAAAGCCATAGCTTTGACTATATGGACCTTTGTTGGCAAAGTGATGTCTCAGCTTTTTAATACACTGTCTATTTCTCGTAGCTATTCTTGCAAGAAACAAGAGTTTTCAATTTTATGGTTGCCATCATATCCACATCGACTATGGAACCCAAAATAATGAAATCTGGCACTGTTTTCATATTCCCCCCTCTATTTGTCAAGAAATGATAGGACAAGTGCCATGATTTATGAATTTTTTTTGAATTTGAGCTTTAAGTCAGGTTTTTCATGCTCCTCTTTCATCTTAATCAATAGGCTCTTTACTTCTCATTCACTTTCTGCATTAGAGTGGTATCATCTTCATATTTGAGGTTGTTGATATTTCTCTTGGTATACTATTTTTCAGTTTGTGATTATCAAGTGTGGCATTTATCATGATGCATTCTGCATACAAGCTAAATAAGCAGGGTGGCAGTACGCAGCATTTATCTACCCTTTTCCCAATTTGGAACCAGTCCATTGTTCAATGTCCAGTTCTAATTGTTGATTCTTGTCCTGCATACAGGTTTCTCTAGAGGTAAGTAATATGGCCTGGTATTCCTATCATGGTAAGAATATTCCACAGTTTGTCGTGATTCACACAGTCAAAGGGTTTAGCATAGTCAATGAAGCAGAAGTAGAAACTTAAGAATATTAGAGATACCAAAGGAGAATTTCATACAAAGATAGGAACTATAAAGGACAAAAATATCAAAGACAAAAGAGAAGCAGAAGAGATTAAGAAAGGGTGGTCAGAATACAGAGAACTGCACAAAAAAGCTCTCATTGACCTTGATGGTGTGGCCACTCACCTAAAGTCAGAAAACCTGGATTGTGAAATCAAATGCACTTAGGAAGCATTACTGTGAACTCTGGTCTGTCCCATTCTGTTGTTTTCCCTTATTTCTTTTCACTCTTCACTTAAAAGGCTTTCTTATTTTTCCTCTGGGACTTTGCATTCAGTTGTGTATATCTTTCCCTTTCTCCTTTGCCCTTTCTGCTTTCTTCTCAAAACTCTCAAGAGCCCCCAAAAGTTGAAAAGTATCAGTTCAGTCCCATGACTTCTCACATCTATACATGACTACTGGAAAAGCCATAGCTTTGACTATATGGACCTTTGTTGGCAAAGTGATGTCTCAGCTTTTTAATACACTGTCTATTTCTCGTAGCTATTCTTGCAAGAAACAAGAGTTTTCAATTTTATGGTTGCCATCATATCCACATCGACTATGGAACCCAAAATAATGAAATCTGGCACTGTTTTCATATTCCCCCCTCTATTTGTCAAGAAATGATAGGACAAGTGCCATGATTTATGAATTTTTTTTGAATTTGAGCTTTAAGTCAGGTTTTTCATGCTCCTCTTTCATCTTAATCAATAGGCTCTTTACTTCTCATTCACTTTCTGCATTAGAGTGGTATCATCTTCATATTTGAGGTTGTTGATATTTCTCTTGGTATACTATTTTTCAGTTTGTGATTATCAAGTGTGGCATTTATCATGATGCATTCTGCATACAAGCTAAATAAGCAGGGTGGCAGTACGCAGCATTTATCTACCCTTTTCCCAATTTGGAACCAGTCCATTGTTCAATGTCCAGTTCTAATTGTTGATTCTTGTCCTGCATACAGGTTTCTCTAGAGGTAAGTAATATGGCCTGGTATTCCTATCATGGTAAGAATATTCCACAGTTTGTCGTGATTCACACAGTCAAAGGGTTTAGCATAGTCAATGAAGCAGAAGTAGAAACTTAAGAATATTAGAGATACCAAAGGAGAATTTCATACAAAGATAGGAACTATAAAGGACAAAAATATCAAAGACAAAAGAGAAGCAGAAGAGATTAAGAAAGGGTGGTCAGAATACAGAGAACTGCACAAAAAAGCTCTCATTGACCTTGATGGTGTGGCCACTCACCTAAAGTCAGAAAACCTGGATTGTGAAATCAAATGCACTTAGGAAGCATTACTGTGAACTCTGGTCTGTCCCATTCTGTTGTTTTCCCTTATTTCTTTTCACTCTTCACTTAAAAAGGCTTTCTTATTTTTCCTCTGGGACTTTGCATTCAGTTGTGTATATCTTTCCCTTTCTCCTTTGCCCTTTGCTTCTCTCTTTTTCTCAGCTATTTGTAAGGCTTCCTCAGACAAGCAATTTGCCTTGCGTTTTTTTTTTTTTTTTTCCCCTTGAGAATGGTTTTGGTCAATACCTCTTGTACAATACCAAGAACCTCCATCCGTAGCTCTTCAAGCACTCTACCAGATCTAGCCCCTTGAATGTATTCACAACCTCAACTGTTTAAACATAAGGGATTCGATTTAGGTCATCCTTAAATGGCCTAGTGGTTCTCACTACTTTCTTCAATTTGAGCCTGAATTTTTCAAAGAGGAGCTGATGATCTGAGCCACAGTTAGCTCTAGGGTAGGTTTTTGCTGACTGTATGGAGATTCTCCCTCTTCAGCTGCACAGAATACAATCAAGAATACAATCAACATGATTTTGGTACGGACCATCTGGTCATTTCCATGTATAGAGTTCTCTCTTGTGTTGCTGGAAGACAGTGTTTGGAATGACCAGTAGCTTCTCTTGGAAAAATTCTATTAGCCTTTGTCCTGCTTCATTTTGCACTCCATGGCCAAACTTGCTTGTTATTCCAAATATCTCTTGACTATCTACTTTTGCATTCCCATCCACTATGATGAAAGTAATCTTTCTTTGGTGGTAGTTATAGGAGGCCTCATAGATCTTCTCAGAATCATTGAACTTCTGCTTCTTCAGCTTTAGAGGTTGGTTTATAGACTTAGATTACTGTGATGTTGAAAGATTTGCATTGAAATGAACCAAGATCATTCTGTCATTTTTGAAATTGCAACTAAGCACTGCAATCCAGACTGCTTTGTCCACTATGAGGGGTACTCCATTCCTTCTAAGGGATTCTTGCCCACAGTAGTAGATATAATGGTTATCTGAGCTAAATTTGCCCATTTCCATCCATTTTATTTCACTTATTCCTAAATTGTTGTTGTTTCCTCTTGCTATCTTCTGTTTGAGCACATCCAATTTGCCTTGCTTCACGGGCCTAACATTCTAGGCTCCTATGCAGTATTGTTCTTTACAGCATCAGACTTAACTTTCACCACCGAAAACCACCACAACTTGGTGTCTTTCCACTGTGACTCAGCGTCTTCATACTTTCTGTGCCTATTTCTCGACTGTGCCCCAATAGTATAGTGGACACATAATGAACTAGGGGATTCATCCTTCACTATGATTGATTTTTATCTCTTCATACTGTTCATGGAGTTTTCAAGACAAGGATACTGAAGTGGTTTGCCATTTCCTTCTCTGGTGGACCATGTTTATCAGGCCCTAACTAGGAGGGACACTCCCTTCGACTACTCAAAGTAGCTGGATGACATTCTTGTTCCCTGGGTGCCCTACTGCTGATCCTAAATAAACATATAAGCATTCACTGGCTGTTGGTCAAATGTGACCAGAGATCAAGTCAAAGGCCCTGACTGATAGGTGAGCCTATTCATTAAGTGACCTCTAGATCTGGATCTGTTGGGCCAAAAGATAAGAAAAAATAATAGATAAATTTAGGTTATGCAGGAGTTCAGTTGTGCATGAAGATGGATGCTTTAAGCTAGTGAGGATGGACCAGAGAGAAAGAACTGCTAAGATCAGCAGAAGAGATGTTTGGCTTCTTTGGACATCTTATCATCTCCTGAGGAATAAAAGTCTAAAGAATAAGATTATCTGTAAGCAGAGAAATGAGGAGTATGCCAACTTATCTGACTTCCTGGACTAGGGAATACTTTCATGCAAAAATAGCTTGCACTCTCAGTATAATTGAAGAGGGATATATATCCTTAAATGAGGCATTTACCCTCTGACTTTTGTGTCTTTCTCTAATACTTAAGAAGTGTTACTTACTAATGCTACATTTAGGGTCCAAGTCATTATGTCCTACTAGAATAAAAAGTCTGACAATTGGCTTAGAAGAAAACTATGGCCCCAGGAGTCCTAAAATATTAATTATCAAATGCCTCATTTTTCCTATTTCATGAAGTGGTTTGTTCTTCCTGTGCTTGATGCAAAATTAAAATCTAAATATTCATAATTATAATGATTTTATTTTACCATCACGGAATTTCCATGTCAGCAAGGATCTTAGAGGTTGACAGGTCTCTACTTCTCATCTGAATAATATTCAGGCATGATAATACTCCCAGACCTATAAACAAAGTTATTCTCAATTTACTGATCCTTCCTTATTAGTCTGTCTTTCTCTAAGAAATCAGAGTAGTTAAAGACCTCAAAAAGCTCAGAAATTAGTATTGGTCTGAATAGTCTAATGCTGCAGCGCATATGTAAGCTATTGATGAGACAGCATAAGAGTACATAGGTCAATGAAAATCTTCTCTAAAGTACAAACTATTAAAGTGCAAAGACCTTTTTGAAATATGGCTATGTTAGATTCAAGCAAAACTATTACTAAAGTGTTTAATTAAGTGGTTCAAATAAACATATAAGCATTCACTGGCTGTTGGTCAAATGTGACCAGAGATCAAGTCAAAGGCCCTGACTGATAGGTGAGCCTATTCATTAAGTGACCTCTAGATCTGGATCTGTTGGGCCCAAAGATAAAATAAATAATAGATAAATTTAGGTTATGCAGGAGTTCAGTTGTGCATGAAGATGGATGCTTTAAGCTAGTGAGGATGGACCAGAGAGAAAGAACTGCTAAGATCAGCAGAAGAGATGTTTGGCTTCTTTGGACATCTTATCATCTCCTGAGGAATAAAAGTCTAAAGAATAAGATTATCTGTAAGCAGAGAAATGAGGAGTATGCCAACTTATCTGACTTCCTGGACTAGGGAATACTTTCATGCAAAAATAGCTTGCACTCTCAGTATAATTGAAGAGGGATATATATCCTTAAATGAGGCATTTACCCTCTGACTTTTGTGTCTTTCTCTAATACTTAAGAAGTGTTACTTACTAATGCTACATTTAGGGTCCAAGTCATTATGTCCTACTAGAATAAAAAGTCTGACAATTGGCTTAGAAGAAAACTATGGCCCCAGGAGTCCTAAAATATTAATTATCAAATGCCTCATTTTTCCTATTTCATGAAGTGGTTTGTTCTTCCTGTGCTTGATGCAAAATTAAAATCTAAATATTCATAATTATAATGATTTTATTTTACCATCACGGAATTTCCATGTCAGCAAGGATCTTAGAGGTTGACAGGTCTCTACTTCTCATCTGAATAATATTCAGGCATGATAATACTCCCAGACCTATAAACAAAGTTATTCTCAATTTACTGATCCTTCCTTATTAGTCTGTCTTTCTCTAAGAAATCAGAGTAGTTAAAGACCTCAAAAAGCTCAGAAATTAGTATTGGTCTGAATAGTCTAATGCTGCAGCGCATATGTAAGCTATTGATGAGACAGCATAAGAGTACATAGGTCAATGAAAATCTTCTCTAAAGTACAAACTATTAAAGTGCAAAGACCTTTTTGAAATATGGCTATGTTAGATTCAAGCAAAACTATTACTAAAGTGTTTAATTAATTGTTTTGAATAGGTTCAAATATTTAAATTCAATATGTGTATCAAGTTTTTTGCAAAGAATAAAAAAAAATTGTAAAAAGAAGGGAAAACCATTGGAAGAAATTATTTGAAAAACCTAAGGAAGACAGTAGAAACTATTGCAATTATTTCACTCTATGCATAAATAGACTAAAACTCGTAGATATAAAACCAGTTGTGGCTGGCCACAGAAAACATATAACCCTATGTTTTGTGCATGCTAACACAAAACTGATCAGGTATTTTTCTTTTCAAAATAGAAACAAAGAGGAGTATGAAAGAAAAAGACACAAAGACACAGTGCAATGCAGGGACAAGGTGGCAGCATCAAAACTAAGATTCTGATAAAAGAGAAGGATCTGAAAAACTAAAGATCAAGAAGAACGTTATATTGAGAGGTTAAAGCAAAAAAAAAAAAAAAAGACTCTGTAACTAAAAATGTTGGAGAATTTCCCACAATGTCTGAATCAGTTTAAGTAGAAATAGAGTGCAAGACTGAAAATTCTCACACTGGGCTTTATTTTCCCTCCACCTAACAAGATAAAATAGAAGATAAGCTAAAAGCCTCTGAACTTGAAAGGCAGTTCTATCTGAGCAGGAATAGAAATGCATAGAATACTTGAATATACACTCAGAGGATTTAGGAAATCATAATTTCCAAATTCTATCCACTGTTAATTACTAAATGAGAACCAAAATGCAGTTATAAAATAGACTTCATTTTCTCCATTTTGTCTCATGAGAAATTAACATGAAATAGGTACACATGCTTGCGGGGCTCTTCCGCAGAAAGGAAGGCAGCGGGATTGCTAACAAAGCAGGGACCATTGTCTGTTTTTATCTGATAAGGTAGACCCAGAGTTGTAAAGCATTGTAAGAAAGGACTCTGGGCATGTTTTGCTTTTTTTCCTGAATAGGCTGTAGCCCAGCAGGCATGGGAATAAGTATCAATGGATACAAAGATGTACTTGAGTTTTCCAAAGGGAGAAAAGTGAGTGACATCTGTCTGCCACAACATATGAGGCCTCAGACCCCGAGAGTTAACTCCCGGCAACTGTAAGGGAGGAACTTGTAAGTGAGGTAGGCAAGACTTACAAGTGTCGATTAAAAAGATGAACAATTTGAGAGTTGTGGGTTAAGTTTTATTTGAGGTATAATTAGGACTGCAGCCCCAGAGGCAGCACCCGAGATAGCTCCCAGATAACTCCGAGAAACAGCTCAAAAAGTTAGGGGAAGAAAGTCCACACAAGGGTTTCAGTGTGGGGGAAATTTAAATGTCAAAGAAAGGGTTTTTTTTTTAAAGGCTTTTGTTTTACAAATTGCTTGTGCCTGACATGAGGATGTGATATCTTCATGAAGGATTTTAGCACCTTTTTTAGTTGTGAGGAGATGTAGGGATTGAGATAATAAAAGCTCTTTCTAAAAGTCATTTACTTATCTAAAGACCTGTTTCACCGGATTCCCCTGAGCACAGAGTGTCTTGCCCCACCCTGATTTCCTTCAGGGGGTGTTTCAGTGGGATGTTTTCTTATCTCCTTGGGGGCGCAATCACTTAAAGTGCCCCGGTGGGCTGCAATTAAAGCAGTGTCCTGATTTGGGTGAGGCGAGGGGGCCTCTGGGACGAGGCCCTACCTGTAGCCATTACAGTGGATAAGGCTTTAGTCATTGCCTCAGAGAGAGCCTCAGTTTGAGCTTGAAGAGCATTGGTGATAGAGCGGGTTTAGTGACTATGTGTGCCTATATCTTTAGAGCACACTACCCATCGCTCGATGGAACGATCTTTTTGTCCTGCACAGGCCAATTTATGGTCTGTATTCATTCCTCCCAAACTAGCATTTTGAGGAACTGATCTCTTAAAGGCCCTGGAGGGAACTTTCTCTGGAGGCTCTTTTCTACACGATCTACAAAAGTGGCAAGGTCTTCGTTATTCTTTTGTGCTATACCCTACATGGAGGGTTCAGTGGGGCCCTCAGCAAGCTTTTTCCAGGCAATCAGACATATAGCCCGAACTTGGTCTTGATAAGGGGCACGAATGGCGGCCTGCTGTATGCCAGTGCTCCATTGGTCCGCCGTTCCTGATAGCATTCCAAAAGTTATTGGAATGACGGCATTGGCAACCTGGTTTTCCTCTGCTTGAACATGACATTCTTCTTTGAAGAAAGCACACCATTTGAAAAACTACTGCCGATCTTAGTAAGTGAGGTAGGCAAGACTTACAGTTCATTAAAAGATGAACAATTTGAGAGTTGTGGGTTAAGTTTTATTTGAGGTATAATTAGGACTGCAGCCCCAGAGGCAGCACCCGAGATAGCTCCCAGATAACTCCGAGAAACAGCTCAAAAAGTTAGGGGAAGAAAGTCCACACAAGGGTTTCAGTGTGGGGGAAATTTAAATGTCAAAGAAAGGGTTTTTTTTTTAAAGGCTTTTGTTTTACAAATTGCTTGTGCCTGACATGAGGATGTGATATCTTCATGAAGGATTTTAGCACCTTTTTTAGTTGTGAGGAGATGTAGGGATTGAGATAATAAAAGCTCTTTCTAAAAGTCATTTACTTATCTAAAGACCTGTTTCACCGGATTCCCCTGAGCACAGAGTGTCTTGCCCCACCCTGATTTCCTTCAGGGGGTGTTTCAGTGGGATGTTTTCTTATCTCCTTGGGGGCGCAATCACTTAAAGTGCCCCGGTGGGCTGCAATTAAAGCAGTGTCCTGATTTGGGTGAGGCGAGGGGGCCTCTGGGACGAGGCCCTACCTGTAGCCATTACAGTGGATAAGGCTTTAGTCATTGCCTCAGAGAGAGCCTCAGTTTGAGCTTGAAGAGCATTGGTGATAGAGCGGGTTTAGTGACTATGTGTGCCTATATCTTTAGAGCACACTACCCATCGCTCGATGGAACGATCTTTTTGTCCTGCACAGGCCAATTTATGGTCTGTATTCATTCCTCCCAAACTAGCATTTTGAGGAACTGATCTCTTAAAGGCCCTGGAGGGAACTTTCTCTGGAGGCTCTTTTCTACACGATCTACAAAAGTGGCAAGGTCTTCGTTATTCTTTTGTGCTATACCCTACATGGAGGGTTCAGTGGGGCCCTCAGCAAGCTTTTTCCAGGCAATCAGACATATAGCCCGAACTTGGTCTTGATAAGGGGCACGAATGGCGGCCTGCTGTATGCCAGTGCTCCATTGGTCCGCCGTTCCTGATAGCATTCCAAAAGTTATTGGAATGACGGCATTGGCAACCTGGTTTTCCTCTGCTTGAACATGACATTCTTCTTTGAAGAAAGCACACCATTTGATATAAATATTACTGGGAAGTACTGCCTTACATTGCATCTTCCAGACTTGGGTGGTACAAGGTTGGTGGGCCAGCCCTCGGAGTATGGTTTCTGCCCATGGGGAGTTTGGACCATCCTCTGCTACCACTTTCTTAAGTTCCTTTAGGTCATTAGCTTCCCATGGATACCAGGCGGCCGGTCTGTTTCCCCCCGAGTTAACGTTTACAGGAAAAGCTTGGGTTGGGCCCGTGAAGGGCGCTGAGGGCCCCCCAGGGTCTTCAGGATAGGTCCTTTCTCTCCAAGGTGACCCCAGTGCCTTCCCTCCCCGTGATGTCTCTGTGATCTCTTCAAAGGGGGGAGGGAGTGTGGAGTACAGTCCTGTTTCTTGAGGTCTTGATCCCGAGTGATTGGGGAAACACTCATCATAGCTAGTTTCTTCTTCATTTATAAAGGAGTCCCAGGCTCTGCTAAAAACTTGGATATAGTTTCCCATGTTGTTGAAAGAGAACAGAGAAGAAAGATTACTGAGGACTACCACCAAAAATCCTAACGGGAGTGGTGGTGGCAGGGAAGTCGGGCTTATGTCGTGCTTGTGAAATGTTGAAGGAGCCCCTAGTGTTGCACAGACATTGTCTTGCTTCAGGCGGGCGCTCTAAGAGGCTCTGCCCCATTCCATGACCCCCTTATCCTGTCACGGGAGTCTTCAAGTGGCAGACACCCTAGTGGCTTTTAAATGCCTGACCCATGCCCGCGAGGGAGAAGTTTAGGCCGCGTCCTAGCATTTTGAGGAACTGATCTCTTAAAGGCCCTGGAGGGAACTTTCTCTGGAGGCTCTTTTCTACACGATCTACAAAAGTGGCAAGGTCTTCGTTATTCTTTTGTGCTATACCCTACATGGAGGGTTCAGTGGGGCCCTCAGCAAGCTTTTTCCAGGCAATCAGACATATAGCCCGAACTTGGTCTTGATAAGGGGCACGAATGGCGGCCTGCTGTATGCCAGTGCTCCATTGGTCCGCCGTTCCTGATAGCATTCCAAAAGTTATTGGAATGACGGCATTGGCAACCTGGTTTTCCTCTGCTTGAACATGACATTCTTCTTTGAAGAAAGCACACCATTTGATATAAATATTACTGGGAAGTACTGCCTTACATTGCATCTTCCAGACTTGGGTGGTACAAGGTTGGTGGGCCAGCCCTCGGAGTATGGTTTCTGCCCATGGGGAGTTTGGACCATCCTCTGCTACCACTTTCTTAAGTTCCTTTAGGTCATTAGCTTCCCATGGATACCAGGCGGCCGGTCTGTTTCCCGAGTTAACGTTTACAGGAAAAGCTTGGGTTGGGCCCGTGAAGGGCGCTGAGGGCCCCCCAGGGTCTTCAGGATAGGTCCTTTCTCTCCAAGGTGACCCCAGTGCCTTCCCTCCCCGTGATGTCTCTGTGATCTCTTCAAAGGGGGGAGGGAGTGTGGAGTACAGTCCTGTTTCTTGAGGTCTTGATCCCGAGTGATTGGGGAAACACTCATCATAGCTAGTTTCTTCTTCATTTATAAAGGAGTCCCAGGCTCTGCTAAAAACTTGGATATAGTTTCCCATGTTGTTGAAAGAGAACAGAGAAGAAAGATTACTGAGGACTACCACCAAAAATCCTAACGGGAGTGGTGGTGGCAGGGAAGTCGGGCTTATGTCGTGCTTGTGAAATGTTGAAGGAGCCCCTAGTGTTGCACAGACATTGTCTTGCTTCAGGCGGGCGCTCTAAGAGGCTCTGCCCCATTCCATGACCCCCTTATCCTGTCACGGGAGTCTTCAAGTGGCAGACACCCTAGTGGCTTTTAAATGCCTGACCCATGCCCGCGAGGGAGAAGTTTAGGCCGCGTCCTCAATTTTGAAATATAGAAAAGACAGGCTTTCACCCAATCGGGCTGCCGCTACTGGGGCAAACTATCTTAAAGTCTTTCCAAGACCACCAGAGAGTAGCCCTGGCCAGGCCCCGTCAGTTGCTTTTTAGACTGTCCGCCAGTTCGCTGGAAGTCTCGAATCGGAGAGAACGTGAAAGTAAGAATTAAAGCAAAGAAGGATGAACAAGGAAAAGCAGCATTCAGTTCTTTGTGACTACCCTAAATCCCCACCCTCTCGGGAGTGGAGCAAAAAAGGGGAAGACTCACCTTGAAATCCGGATTACTCCGAGAAGATGCCTCTCTAGAGGGAGGCGCCGTGCTGAAGCCCCTTTTGGCCACTCGTGGGTTCACTTTCAAACCCGCACGGTGATTCTGCCTTCTACTTTCTCACCATCAGGCCCCACATTGGGTACCAGCTTCTGTGGGGGCCTTTCGCAGAAAGAGAAGGTAGCGGAATTGCCCCCGAATGAACCGGGAGATCTCGGAGAGAGGTGAGCCTTGCTGCTGTGCCCCCTCCCACCCGCCGGTGCATGCCAGGGATGACCAGACACGGCAGGGGTTCTGTCAGAGTAGTTCCACTTTATTAATGAAGATCCACAGCTTTTATAGGCAAGTGAAGGGGGTTTTGCACGGGAGTTCCTATAGATTACACCAATCAAGCTAAAGGTCAAGCAATCCTTCACGAGCGCGGAAACCAGGGGAACCAATCAGAAATTTTGACCATCAATTAACAATTTAGATCACGTCCTGTCTCTTCCTGTAGGCGCCATCTTAACTGCAAACATGTGCTTAAGCTTCTTTCACTCCCAAGTCTCTTCCTGTAGGCGCCATCTTAGCTCCAAACTGAAACAATGTGCTTAAGCTTCCTTATGCTTGCAATGGTCCTCTTTCAATTCAGAGTACCACAAAAAAAGAAAAAGAAAAGAAAGCTATGATCTAGTCATATTATTATGCATATTATAGTCATATTATTTAGGTATATTAATAAAAAAGAATGATTCTCTAAAAAGTGAACATTTTGGGGAAAAAATCTGTGGAGTTTCCCTGGTGGTTCAGTGGTAAAGAATTCACTTGCCAATGGAGGAGGCACAGGTTCAGTCCGTGGTCTGAGAAGATCCTACATTCTGTGGAACTACTAAACACATGCACCACAACTATTGATCCCACATTCCCCAGAGCCCATGTTCTGCAACTAGAGAATCCTCCACAATAAGAAGCCCGTGCACCACAACTAAAGAGTAGCCCCCACTCTTCATAACTACAGAAAGAGCTGTTCATCAACAACAAAGACTCAATATAGCCAAAAAGAAAAAGAAAAAGGAAAAAAATACAATTTTTTTAAAATAATGTTATTCAAAGCCTGAGATGTTGGTCAGTGGCAAAATGGGACAATTGTTTTTAAGACTTCCTTTCCTCGTTTAAACTGGGGAGGCTAAAAGGGCATTAAAACAGCCCCCACTTTATAACAAGCACCATAAATTCTAAAGAAATAAAGGGGAAATGTGGGGCCCTGAAGGAAAGAGAGCTTTTGTAAGCATAAGGAAGCTTAAGCACATATTTGCAGTTTGGTGCTAAAAGGACGTCTACAGGAAGAGACAGGGCATGATCTAAGGTCCATTGTCAAAACTTCTGATCGATCCCCCTGGTTTCCGCACTCTGGGCAATGCAGGCTCACCGTGAGTTCCTATTGCAATGTAAATGTGTGATTGCTCGACCTTTAGGTTGATTGATGTAACTATAGGAAGTCCCTTGCAAACCCCCCTTTCATTTGCCTATAAAAACTGTTAGTTTACTCTAATAAAGTGGAACCGCTCCGATGGAACCCCTGTCGCATCTGATTGTCCCCTGCCTCAGCCAGGGGGCTGTGGGGCAGGCAGTTCAAGATTTGCCTTTCTCCGAGATCTCCGGGTTCGGCCGGGGGTAATCCCGCTGCCTTCCCTTTCTGCGGAAGGTCCCCTCAGGGAAAGATTATTCCTTAGACTTCAGGGATTCCCATTAATTTAATGAACCAAATTAGCACTAACAAACAAGAATTAGGAAATAAATAGGGAAATGATTGAATGAGGTTCAGCAAGAAAATAAGTATACTAACTAGGGATACGAAATTATCTAAAACACAATAGATTTCATATTAAAATGTAAAGTAAATGATTCAGAGCTATTTTCTTTTTTATTTAATTTTACTTTTTATTGTGATAAAAAATGCATTATCATGAAATTTACCATATAAACTATTTTAAAGGATTTTTTTGGGTCATACAAATATAATTTATTATTTATTTTATTTTATTTTGTACAGAGTTTTATTGTTCACTGCCATCACAGTACACATATGTTCCCCCTGAACCTTTTCCCTATCTACCTCCCCATCGCATTACTCCAGGTCAACACAGAGCCCCTGTTTGAGATCCCCTAATACCCCAGCATGTTCCCATCCCTCAACCCAAGGCCCATAAGACTATTCTCCATGTCCGCCTCTCCATTGCAGTTCTGCATATTCATTTATCAGAACCATCTTTCTAGATTACATATATATGTGTCACTATATAATATTATCTTTCTCACTCTGACATACTTTACTCTGTATAACAGGTTCTACATTCATCGACCTCATTAGAAATGATTCAAATGCATTTCTGTTTATGGCTGAGAAATATTTCATTGTATATATGTACCACAGCTTCTTTATCCATTCATCTGTCGATGACATCTAGGTTGTTTCCATGTTCTAGCTATTGTAAATAGTGCTGCAATGAATGGGGTACATGTGTCTCTTTCAATTTTGATTTTGTCAGGATACGTGCCTATTAGTGGGATTGATGGAAAATATGGTTGTTCTATTCCTAGGTTTTTGAGGAATCTCCACACTGTCTTCCATAGTGGCTGTATCAGTTTACATTCCCACTCCCACCAATAGTGCAAGAGTGTTCCCTTTTCTCCAGCATTTATTGTTTGTAGACTTTTTGATAATGGTCTTTCTGACTGATGTGAGGTGATATCTCATTGTAGTTTTGATTTGCATTTCTTTAACAATGAGCAACAGGTCAAGCATCTTTTCATGTGTTTGTTGATCATCTGTATGTCTTCTTTGAACAGCTGTCTCTTTAGGTTTTTAAGGGCATCTTTTCATGTTTTGTTCAATAAATAGGGCAATGATTGAATGGGGTTCAGCAAGAAAATAAGTATACTAACTAGGGATACGAAATTATCTAAAACACAATAGATTTCATATTAAAATGTAAAGTAAATGATTCAGAGCTATTTTCTTTTTTATTTAATTTTACTTTTTATTGTGATAAAAAATGCATTATCATGAAATTTACCATATAAACTATTTTAAAGGATTTTTTTGGGTCATACAAATATAATTTATTATTTATTTTATTTTATTTTGTACAGAGTTTTATTGTTCACTGCCATCACAGTACACATATGTTCCCCCTGAACCTTTTCCCTATCTACCTCCCCATCGCATTACTCCAGGTCAACACAGAGCCCAAGTTTAAGATCCCCTAATACCCCAGCATGTTCCCATCCCTCAACCCAAGGCCCATAAGACTATTCTCCATGTCCGCCTCTCCATTGCAGTTCTGCATATTCATTTATCAGAACCATCTTTCTAGATTACATATATATGTGTCACTATATAATATTATCTTTCTCACTCTGACATACTTTACTCTGTATAACAGGTTCTACATTCATCGACCTCATTAGAAATGATTCAAATGCATTTCTGTTTATGGCTGAGAAATATTTCATTGTATATATGTACCACAGCTTCTTTATCCATTCATCTGTCGATGACATCTAGGTTGTTTCCATGTTCTAGCTATTGTAAATAGTGCTGCAATGAATGGGGTACATGTGTCTCTTTCAATTTTGATTTTGTCAGGATACGTGCCTATTAGTGGGATTGATGGAAAATATGGTTGTTCTATTCCTAGGTTTTTGAGGAATCTCCACACTGTCTTCCATAGTGGCTGTATCAGTTTACATTCCCACTCCCACCAATAGTGCAAGAGTGTTCCCTTTTCTCCAGCATTTATTGTTTGTAGACTTTTTGATAATGGTCTTTCTGACTGATGTGAGGTGATATCTCATTGTAGTTTTGATTTGCATTTCTTTAACAATGAGCAACAGGTCAAGCATCTTTTCATGTGTTTGTTGATCATCTGTATGTCTTCTTTGAACAGCTGTCTCTTTAGGTATTTTTCCCATTTTTTGATTGGGTTGTTTGTTTCTTCAGTGCTGAGGTATCTGAGCTGCTTGTATATTTTGGAAATTAAACTTTGTCAGTTGTTTCATTTGCTATTATTTTCTCCCATTCTAAGGGTTCTCTTTTCACCTTGTTTATAGTTTATTTTGTTATGCCAAAGTTTCTAAGTTTAGTTAGGTCTCACTTGTTTATTTTTATCTTTACTTCCATTACTCTAGAAGGCAGGTCACAGAAGATCCTGCTTTTCTTTATATCATCGAGTGTTCTGCGATGCCTTCTGCCAAGAGTTTTATGGTTTCTGGTCTTATAGTTAGGTCTTTGATCCATTTTGAGTTTATCTTTGTGTATAGTGTTAGGTAGTGTTCCAACTTCATTCTTTTACATGTATCTGTCCAGTTTTCTCAGCATCACTTATTGAAGAGGCGGCCTTTGTCTCATTGTATATTCTTGCCTCCTTTGTCAAAAATAAGGTAGTCATAATAAGTGTGTGGGTTTATCTCTAAGCTCTCTATCTCGTTCCATTTGTCTCAGTTATTTTCAGTATAAAAGGAGAAATATCACAACTGATGAGGAGGCAAGAGTCTATAAGAAGTGACCAAAGATATCAGGAAAAAATCAAATAAAACTTTTGGAAGAAAATATAAGTATTAATATGAAACGTTAAATGGATGTGTTAATAGCAGATAAGTTAAGTGAAAGACTTTGAATACTCGGATTACAAAAAAACCTAGAAAACTCTTTAAAAGATAGAAATACTAGATCATCTTATCTGCTTCCTGAGAAACCTGTATGCAGGTTAGAAAACAATAGAAGTTTACATGGAACAACCAACTGGTTCAAATTTGGGAAAGGAATGCTACAAGGCTACAGATTATCACAGGTTTGCTTAATTTTTATAGAGTATGTCATGGAAATGTAGGGCTGGATGAATCAAAAGCTGGAATCAAAAAACAATTGTGGGAGATGTTCCCTTTTCTCCAGCATTTATTGTTTGTAGACTTTTTGATAATGGTCTTTCTGACTGATGTGAGGTGATATCTCATTGTAGTTTTGATTTGCATTTCTTTAACAATGAGCAACAGGTCAAGCATCTTTTCATGTGTTTGTTGATCATCTGTATGTCTTCTTTGAACAGCTGTCTCTTTAGGTATTTTTCCCATTTTTTGATTGGGTTGTTTGTTTCTTCAGTGCTGAGGTATCTGAGCTGCTTGTATATTTTGGAAATTAAACTTTGTCAGTTGTTTCATTTGCTATTATTTTCTCCCATTCTAAGGGTTCTCTTTTCACCTTGTTTATAGTTTATTTTGTTATGCCAAAGTTTCTAAGTTTAGTTAGGTCTCACTTGTTTATTTTTATCTTTACTTCCATTACTCTAGAAGGCAGGTCACAGAAGATCCTGCTTTTTTTTATATCATCGAGTGTTCTGCGATGCCTTCTGCCAAGAGTTTTATGGTTTCTGGTCTTATAGTTAGGTCTTTGATCCATTTTGAGTTTATCTTTGTGTATAGTGTTAGGTAGTGTTCCAACTTCATTCTTTTACATGTATCTGTCCAGTTTTCTCAGCATCACTTATTGAAGAGGCGGCCTTTGTCTCATTGTATATTCTTGCCTCCTTTGTCAAAAATAAGGTAGTCATAATAAGTGTGTGGGTTTATCTCTAAGCTCTCTATCTCGTTCCATTTGTCTCAGTTATTTTCAGTATAAAAGGAGAAATATCACAACTGATGAGGAGGCAAGAGTCTATAAGAAGTGACCAAAGATATCAGGAAAAAATCAAATAAAACTTTTGGAAGAAAATATAAGTATTAATATGAAACGTTAAATGGATGTGTTAATAGCAGATAAGTTAAGTGAAAGACTTTGAATACTCGGATTACAAAAAAACCTAGAAAACTCTTTAAAAGATAGAAATACTAGATCATCTTATCTGCTTCCTGAGAAACCTGTATGCAGGTTAGAAAACAATAGAAGTTTACATGGAACAACCAACTGGTTCAAATTTGGGAAAGGAATGCTACAAGGCTACAGATTATCACAGGTTTGCTTAATTTTTATAGAGTATGTCATGGAAATGTAGGGCTGGATGAATCAAAAGCTGGAATCAAGATTGCTGGGAGAAATAGCAACAGCCTGAAATGTACAGATGGTGCCACTGTAATAAGAGAAAGTGAAGAGGAATTAAAGAGCCTATCAATGAGAGTGAAAGAGTGGAGTGAAAAGATGGCTCAAAATTCAACATTCATATAGCTAAGATCATGACATCCAATTGTATCACTTCGTGGCAAATAGAAGGGGAAGACATAGAAGCAGTGACAGATTTTGTTTTCTTGGACCCCAAAATCATTGCATATCACTACTGCAGCCATGAAATTAAAATATGCTTCCTCCTTCCAAGGAAAGCTGTGATAAACCTAAACAGCACATTAAAAATCAAAGACATCATTTTGCTGACAATGGTCTCTATAATCTTTCAATACAGGAAACCTGGGTTCAATCCATGGGTTGAGAAGATCACCTCGAGGAGGAAAAGACTATCCACTTCAGTATTGCTTCCTAGTGAATTTCATTGACAAAAAAGCCTGGCCAGCCACAATCCATGAAATCACAACAAATTGGACACAACTGAATGTCTACCACTAGCACATAGTCAAAGCTGTGGTTTCTCTAGTAGTCACGTACAGACGTGGGGGTTGAACCATAAAGAAGTCAGAGTGCTTAAGAATAGGTGTTTTTTTTTTTTTTTTTAATTTATTTTTGTACATGTATGTTCCCAGATCAATCAGATGCATATCCCTTGACCCTCCCCCCACCCAAGTTCCCCTCCCCCCATCCCTCCAGACCATTGCTCCAAGTGGTTGTAGGTACTCCTATTCCCCTAGCACAATGACAATAGATATCTTTTCTACACATGACAGTATAGGTTCCCATGTTACTCCCTCCCATTGTTCGGTCTCCACAATGTCTTTATGTCTATTCTCTGTTTTTTCATGAGTTCACTGTGTGTGTTATCATGACCATCTTACTAGATCCCATATATATGAAAAGAATTATCGGATTACAAAAAAACCTAGAAAACTCTTTAAAAGATAGAAATACTAGATCATCTTATCTGCTTCCTGAGAAACCTGTATGCAGGTTAGAAAACAATAGAAGTTTACATGGAACAACCAACTGGTTCAAATTTGGGAAAGGAATGCTACAAGGCTACAGATTATCACAGGTTTGCTTAATTTTTATAGAGTATGTCATGGAAATGTAGGGCTGGATGAATCAAAAGCTGGAATCAAGATTGCTGGGAGAAATAGCAACAGCCTGAAATGTACAGATGGTGCCACTGTAATAAGAGAAAGTGAAGAGGAATTAAAGAGCCTATCAATGAGAGTGAAAGAGTGGAGTGAAAAGATGGCTCAAAATTCAACATTCATATAGCTAAGATCATGACATCCAATTGTATCACTTCGTGGCAAATAGAAGGGGAAGACATAGAAGCAGTGACAGATTTTGTTTTCTTGGACCCCAAAATCATTGCATATCACTACTGCAGCCATGAAATTAAAATATGCTTCCTCCTTCCAAGGAAAGCTGTGATAAACCTAAACAGCACATTAAAAATCAAAGACATCATTTTGCTGACAATGGTCTCTATAATCTTTCAATACAGGAAACCTGGGTTCAATCCATGGGTTGAGAAGATCACCTCGAGGAGGAAAAGACTATCCACTTCAGTATTGCTTCCTAGTGAATTTCATTGACAAAAAAGCCTGGCCAGCCACAATCCATGAAATCACAACAAATTGGACACAACTGAATGTCTACCACTAGCACATAGTCAAAGCTGTGGTTTCTCTAGTAGTCACGTACAGACGTGGGGGTTGAACCATAAAGAAGTCAGAGTGCTTAAGAATAGGTGTTTTTTTTTTTTTTTTTTAATTTATTTTTGTACATGTATGTTCCCAGATCAATCAGATGCATATCCCTTGACCCTCCCCCCACCCAAGTTCCCCTCCCCCCATCCCTCCAGACCATTGCTCCAAGTGGTTGTAGGTACTCCTATTCCCCTAGCACAATGACAATAGATATCTTTTCTACACATGACAGTATAGGTTCCCATGTTACTCCCTCCCATTGTTCGGTCTCCACAATGTCTTTATGTCTATTCTCTGTTTTTTCATGAGTTCACTGTGTGTGTTATCATGACCATCTTACTAGATCCCATATATATGAGTTAGTATACTATACTTGTCTTTCTCTTTTTGACTTACTTCACTTTTTATGATAGGTTCTAGAGCCAGCCACCACATTAGGACTGAGTCTTCTGCATTTCTTTTAACAGCTGAGTAGTATTCCATTGTATATATGTACCAGAGCTTCTGGATCCATTCATTTGTCGATGGACATCTAGGTTGCTTCCATGTTCTGGCTATTGTATAGAGAGCTGCAATGAACATTGGGGTACAGGTGCCTCTTTCAGTTTTGATTTCATCAGGATATAGGCCTAATAGTGGGATTGCTGGGTCATAGGGTGCTTCTATTTTTAGTTTTTTAAGGAATCTCCATATTGTCTTCCATAGAGGTTGTATTAATTTACATTCCCACCAGCAATGCAAGAGGGTTCCCTTTTCTCCACACCCTCTCCAGCATTTGTTGTCTGTCGATTTGTTGATGATGGCCATTCTGACAGGTGTGAGGTGGTATCTCATTGTGGTTTTAATTTGCATTTCTCTAATAATAAGCGAGGTTGAGCATCGTTTCATGCATTTTTGGACCATTTGTATGTCCTCTTTGGAGAGGCGTCTCTTTAGATCTTTTTCCCATTTTTTGATTGGGCTGCTCATTTTCCTTGTGCTGAGTTGTCTGAGTTGCTTGTAGATTTTGGAGATTAATTCTTTGTCTGTTGTTTCATTTGCTATGATTTTCTCCCACTCTGTGGGGTGTCTGTTGAACTTTTTTGTAATTTCTTTTGCTGTACAAAAGCTTTTAAGTTTCATAAGGTCCCATATGTTCATTTATCTTTTCAGTTCTGCTATTTTAGTTGGTGGGTCAAAGAAGATCTTGCTTTGATTGATGTCCTTGAGGGTTTTGCCTATATTCTCCTCTAAGAGTTTGATGGTTTCTGGTCTTACATTGAGATCTTTAATCCATTTTGAGTTGATCTTAGTGTATGGCGTCAGGGAATGTTCCAATTTCATTTTTTTGCATGTAGCTGTCCAATTCTCCCAGCACCACTTGTTAAAGAGGCTGTCTTTGTCCCATTTTATAGTTTCTCCTCCTTTATCAAAAATAAGGTACCCATAGGTGCGTGGGTTGATCTCTGGGTTCTCAATCTTGTTCCATTGATCTATAGTTCTATTTTTGTGCCAGTACCATACTGTCTTGATGACTGTTGCTTTGTAGTAGAGTCTGAAGTTAGGGAGGCTGATCCCTCCAACTCCATTTTTCTTCCTCAGGATTGCTTTGGCTATTTTTTTTGATGTGATCCTAATAGTGGATTGTCGATGGACATCTAGGTTGCTTCCATGTTCTGGCTATTGTATAGAGAGCTGCAATGAACATTGGGGTACAGGTGCCTCTTTCAGTTTTGATTTCATCAGGATATAGGCCTAATAGTGGGATTGCTGGGTCATAGGGTGCTTCTATTTTTAGTTTTTTAAGGAATCTCCATATTGTCTTCCATAGAGGTTGTATTAATTTACATTCCCACCAGCAATGCAAGAGGGTTCCCTTTTCTCCACACCCTCTCCAGCATTTGTTGTCTGTCGATTTGTTGATGATGGCCATTCTGACAGGTGTGAGGTGGTATCTCATTGTGGTTTTAATTTGCATTTCTCTAATAATAAGCGAGGTTGAGCATCGTTTCATGCATTTTTGGACCATTTGTATGTCCTCTTTGGAGAGGCGTCTCTTTAGATCTTTTTCCCATTTTTTGATTGGGCTGCTCATTTTCCTTGTGCTGAGTTGTCTGAGTTGCTTGTAGATTTTGGAGATTAATTCTTTGTCTGTTGTTTCATTTGCTATGATTTTCTCCCACTCTGTGGGGTGTCTGTTGAACTTTTTTGTAATTTCTTTTGCTGTACAAAAGCTTTTAAGTTTCATAAGGTCCCATATGTTCATTTATCTTTTCAGTTCTGCTATTTTAGTTGGTGGGTCAAAGAAGATCTTGCTTTGATTGATGTCCTTGAGGGTTTTGCCTATATTCTCCTCTAAGAGTTTGATGGTTTCTGGTCTTACATTGAGATCTTTAATCCATTTTGAGTTGATCTTAGTGTATGGCGTCAGGGAATGTTCCAATTTCATTTTTTTGCATGTAGCTGTCCAATTCTCCCAGCACCACTTGTTAAAGAGGCTGTCTTTGTCCCATTTTATAGTTTCTCCTCCTTTATCAAAAATAAGGTACCCATAGGTGCGTGGGTTGATCTCTGGGTTCTCAATCTTGTTCCATTGATCTATAGTTCTATTTTTGTGCCAGTACCATACTGTCTTGATGACTGTTGCTTTGTAGTAGAGTCTGAAGTTAGGGAGGCTGATCCCTCCAACTCCATTTTTCTTCCTCAGGATTGCTTTGGCTATTCGAGGTCTTCTGTGTTTCCATATGAACTGTGTTATTCTTTGGTCTAGTTCTGTGAAAAATGTCAGTGGTAGTTGAATAGGTATTGCATTGAATCTGTAGATGATATTTGGAAGTATGGTCATTTTCACAATATTGATTCTTCCAATCCAGGAACATCGAATATCTCTCCATCTGTTTAAGTCTTCTTTAATGTCTCTCATGAGTGTTTTGTAATTTTCTGTGTACAATTGTTTTGTTTCTTTGGGTAGGTTTATTCCTAGATATTTGATTCTTTTGGTTGCAATGGTGAAGGGGATTGCCTCTTTGATTTCATTTTCTGATTTTTCATTGTTTGTGTATAGGAATGCCAGTGACTTCTGTGTGTTGACTTTATATCCTGCAACTTTGCTGAATTCATTGATTAGCTCTAGTAGCTTTGTAATAGAGTCTTTGGGATTTTCTATGTATAATATCATGTCGTCTGCAAAAAGAGAGAGCTTGACTTCTTCCTTTCCAATCTGGATTCCTTTGATTTCTTTCTCTTGTCTTATTGCTGTTGCTAGGACTTCCAGGACTATGTTGAATAGCAGTGGCGAAAGTGGGCACCCCTGTCTTGTTCCTGATGTTAGAGGGAATGTTTTCAGTTTTTCACCATTAACAATAATGTTCGCTGTAGGTTTCTCATAGATGGCTTTTATTATGTTGAGATAGGTTCCTTCTATGCCCATTTTCTGAAGAGTTTTGATCATAAATGGATGTTGTATTTTGTCAAAGGCTTTTTCTGCATCTATTGAGATGATCATGTGATTTTGGTCTTTCAACTTGTTGATATGGTGTATCACGTTGATTGATTTGCGGATGTTGAAGAAGCCTTGCATGCCTGGGATGAACCCAACTTGATCGTGATGTATGAGTTTTTTGACATGTCGTTGAATTCTGTTTGCTAGGATTTTGTTGAGGATCTTGGCATCTAAGTTCATCAGTGAAATTGGCCTATAGTTTTCCTTTTTTGTGTTGCTTTGTAGTAGAGTCTGAAGTTAGGGAGGCTGATCCCTCCAACTCCATTTTTCTTCCTCAGGATTGCTTTGGCTATTCGAGGTCTTCTGTGTTTCCATATGAACTGTGTTATTCTTTGGTCTAGTTCTGTGAAAAATGTCAGTGGTAGTTGAATAGGTATTGCATTGAATCTGTAGATGATATTTGGAAGTATGGTCATTTTCACAATATTGATTCTTCCAATCCAGGAACATCGAATATCTCTCCATCTGTTTAAGTCTTCTTTAATGTCTCTCATGAGTGTTTTGTAATTTTCTGTGTACAATTGTTTTGTTTCTTTGGGTAGGTTTATTCCTAGATATTTGATTCTTTTGGTTGCAATGGTGAAGGGGATTGCCTCTTTGATTTCATTTTCTGATTTTTCATTGTTTGTGTATAGGAATGCCAGTGACTTCTGTGTGTTGACTTTATATCCTGCAACTTTGCTGAATTCATTGATTAGCTCTAGTAGCTTTGTAATAGAGTCTTTGGGATTTTCTATGTATAATATCATGTCGTCTGCAAAAAGAGAGAGCTTGACTTCTTCCTTTCCAATCTGGATTCCTTTGATTTCTTTCTCTTGTCTTATTGCTGTTGCTAGGACTTCCAGGACTATGTTGAATAGCAGTGGCGAAAGTGGGCACCCCTGTCTTGTTCCTGATGTTAGAGGGAATGTTTTCAGTTTTTCACCATTAACAATAATGTTCGCTGTAGGTTTCTCATAGATGGCTTTTATTATGTTGAGATAGGTTCCTTCTATGCCCATTTTCTGAAGAGTTTTGATCATAAATGGATGTTGTATTTTGTCAAAGGCTTTTTCTGCATCTATTGAGATGATCATGTGATTTTGGTCTTTCAACTTGTTGATATGGTGTATCACGTTGATTGATTTGCGGATGTTGAAGAAGCCTTGCATGCCTGGGATGAACCCAACTTGATCGTGATGTATGAGTTTTTTGACATGTCGTTGAATTCTGTTTGCTAGGATTTTGTTGAGGATCTTGGCATCTAAGTTCATCAGTGAAATTGGCCTATAGTTTTCCTTTTTTGTGTTGTCTTTGCCTGGTTTGGGTATCAGGGTGATGGTGGCCTCGTAGAATGTGTTTGGGAGTTTTCCTTCCTGTGCAATTTTTTGAAAGAGTTTTAGAAGGACAGGCATTAGCTCTTCTTTAAATGTTTGGTAGAATTCGGCTGTGAAGCCATCTGGTCCTGGGCTTTTATTTTTGGGTAGATTTTTAATCACAAAGTTGATTTCTGAGCTTGTGATTGGGTTGTTCAAAGTTTCTGTTTCTTCCTGACTCAGTCTTGGGAGATTAATCCTGTCCAAGAAACTGTCCATTTCTTCCAAGTTGTCCAGTT
Source organism: Tragulus kanchil (assembly GCA_022376925.1). Classification (NCBI taxonomy): domain Eukaryota; kingdom Metazoa; phylum Chordata; class Mammalia; order Artiodactyla; family Tragulidae; genus Tragulus; species Tragulus kanchil. The sequence goes on along the minus strand of JAIOJX010000027.1, from coordinate 51,661,208 downwards.
TGTTGCCATAGAGTTGCTCATAATAGTCTCTTAGAATCCTTTGGATTTCTGCACTATCTGTTGTAATCTCTCCTTTTTCGTTTTTGATTTTGTTGATCTGGTTCTTCTCTCTCTTTTTCTTAATGAGTCTGGACAGTGGCTTGTCAATTTTGTTTACCTTTTCAAAGAACCAGCTTTTTGTTTTATTTATCTTTACTATTGTTTCTTTTGTTTCTTTCTCATTTATTTCTGCTCTGATCTTTATGATTTCTCTTCTTCTGCTGGCTCTGGGATGTTTTTGTTCTTCTTTCTCCAACTGTTTTAAGCGGAGGGTTAAGTCATCTGCTTCATATTTTCCTAGTTTCTTGAGGTGGGATTGTATTGCTATAAATTTCCCTCTTAGAACTGCTTTTGCTGTATCCCATAGGCTTTGCACTGTCGTGTGTTCATTGTCATTTTCTTCTAGGAAATGTTTGATTTCTCCTTTGATTTCCTCAATGATCAGTTGGTTTTTTAGGTATGTATTGTTTAATCTCCATGTGTTTCTGTTTTTAGGGTTTTTTTTCTGGTAGTTGATCTCCAGTTTCATTGCATTGTGGTCCGAGAAGATGGTTGATATAATTTCGGTTTTCTTGAACTGACTGAGGTTAGATTTGTGGCCCAAGATGTGGTCTATCCTGGAGAATGTTCCGTGAGCACTTGAGAAGAAAGTGTATTCTTCTGCTTTTGGATGGAACGTCCTAAAGATATTGATGAGGTCCATCTTTTCCAGTGTGGCATTTAAGGCTTGTGTTTCTTTATTAATTTTCTGTTTTGTTGATCTGTCCATTGGTGTGAGAGGAGTGTTAAAGTCTCCTACTATTATTGTGTTATTGTTGATTTCTTCTTTTATGTCTGAAAGTACCTGTCTTATGTACTGAGGTGCCCCTGTGTTGGGTGCGTAAATATTCATGACTGTTATGTCTTCCTCTTGGATAGATCCCTTAATCATGATGTAGTGACCTGCCTTGTCTCTTAGAATCTTCTTTACTTTAAAGTCTATTTTGTCTGATATAAGGATTGCTACTCCAGCTTTCTTTTGATTTCCATTTGCATGAAATATCTTTTTCCAGCCTTTCACTTTCAGTCTATGAGTGTCTCTAGGTCTGAAGTGGGTCTCTTGTAAACAGCATATATATGGGTCTTGCTTCTGGATCCATTCAGCCAGCCTGTGTCGTTTGGTTGGAGCATTTAATCCATTTACATTCAAAGTAATTATTGATACGAATGTTCCTATTGTCATCTTCTTAGAAATTTGGGGTTTGATTTGTAAGGCTTCTCCTACTCTTGTATTTATTGGCTATATCAGGCCCTTTCACACTTGTTGTAGGGCTGGTTTTGTGGTACAGAATTCTTTTAGTTTTTGCTTGTCTGTGAAGCTTTTGACTTCACCATCATTTCTGAATGAGATTCTTGCTGGGTAGAGAATTCGTGGTTGCAGGTTATTCTCTTTTAGCCGTTTAAATGTATCTTGCCATTCTCTTCTGGCCTGTAGGGTTTCTGTTGAGAGATCCGCAGTTAAACGTATGGGGTTTCCTTTATATGTTATTTGTTGTTTGCTCCTAGCTGCTTTTAGTAATCTGTCTTTATATTTAGTCTGCGTTAGTTTGATTAGTATGTGCCTTGGTGTGTTTCTTCTGGGGTTTCTCCTGTATGGAACTCTTTGTGCTTCCTGGACTTGGTTGACTATCTCTTTTCCCATGCTGGGGAAGTTTTCAACTATAACCTCTTCAAGAATTTTTTCATAGTCTTTCTTCTTTTTCTTCTTCTGGAACTCCTATAATTCTAATGTTGGTGCGTTTAATATTGTCCCATAGGTCTCTGAGGCTATCCTCAGTTCTTTTAATTCTTTGGGCTTTGTTCTGTTCTTCAGCACTTATTTCCACCATTCTGTCTTCCAGCTCATTATCCGTTCTTCAGCCTCTGATACTCTACTGTTGAGACCTTCTATAGTATTTTTGAGTTCAGCAATTGAGTTGGTGGTCTCTATTTGCTTATTTTTCATTTCCTGCATGTCTTTTCTCAATGCACTAATTTCATCTAATATTTTGTTTTCGGTGTTTTGCATCCTCATTAGTATAGTTTTTCTGAATTCTCTTTCAGATAGCTTGTCTATCTCCTCCTCTGTCATTTGAAGTGGTGTTTCTCTAGCTTGGTCCTTCATTTGTACAGTGTTTCTCTGACGTTTCATTATTAGGTTAATTTTTGTTTCTTTGTGTGTGTCTGTGTGTATGGAGTTCTTATTCCCACCAGGCTTCTTGGTTGAATTCTTTAATCCATTTACATTCAAAGTAATTATTGATACGAATGTTCCTATTGTCATCTTCTTAGAAATTTGGGGTTTGATTTGTAAGGCTTCTCCTACTCTTGTATTTATTGGCTATATCAGGCCCTTTCACACTTGTTGTAGGGCTGGTTTTGTGGTACAGAATTCTTTTAGTTTTTGCTTGTCTGTGAAGCTTTTGACTTCACCATCATTTCTGAATGAGATTCTTGCTGGGTAGAGAATTCGTGGTTGCAGGTTATTCTCTTTTAGCCGTTTAAATGTATCTTGCCATTCTCTTCTGGCCTGTAGGGTTTCTGTTGAGAGATCCGCAGTTAAACGTATGGGGTTTCCTTTATATGTTATTTGTTGTTTGCTCCTAGCTGCTTTTAGTAATCTGTCTTTATATTTAGTCTGCGTTAGTTTGATTAGTATGTGCCTTGGTGTGTTTCTTCTGGGGTTTCTCCTGTATGGAACTCTTTGTGCTTCCTGGACTTGGTTGACTATCTCTTTTCCCATGCTGGGGAAGTTTTCAACTATAACCTCTTCAAGAATTTTTTCATAGTCTTTCTTCTCTTCTTCTTCTGGAACTCCTATAATTCTAATGTTGGTGCGTTTAATATTGTCCCATAGGTCTCTGAGGCTATCCTCAGTTCTTTTAATTCTTTGGGCTTTGTTCTGTTCTTCAGCACTTATTTCCACCATTCTGTCTTCCAGCTCATTATCCGTTCTTCAGCCTCTGATACTCTACTGTTGAGACCTTCTATAGTATTTTTGAGTTCAGCAATTGAGTTGGTGGTCTCTATTTGCTTATTTTTCATTTCCTGCATGTCTTTTCTCAATGCACTAATTTCATCTAATATTTTGTTTTCGGTGTTTTGCATCCTCATTAGTATAGTTTTTCTGAATTCTCTTTCAGATAGCTTGTCTATCTCCTCCTCTGTCATTTGAAGTGGTGTTTCTCTAGCTTGGTCCTTCATTTGTACAGTGTTTCTCTGACGTTTCATTATTAGGTTAATTTTTGTTTCTTTGTGTGTGTCTGTGTGTATGGAGTTCTTATTCCCACCAGGCTTCTTGGTTGAATTCTCCCTTCCTTTGGGTTTTTGTCCTTGTAGAAGGGTTCAGTGGTTTGTGTCTTGGGTGGTGATAGACCTTGTTTACAGGTGAATAATCTGTAGTGTTGTATGTTCTTTGATAATCAGTGTGGGGTCTTGGAATCCGGGCTTCCGCTTCGAGGATCCTTGGTTTGATGATTGGTCAGGGAGTGTAGGCTCTATGTCTGGTTTGCTATGGTGTTCTGTGATACTAGTTCACACACTAGCATCTGAGGAACAAGAGGTGCATCCCTGATGGGTGACAGTCATAAAAGGATGCAGGTGTTTTCTAACATAATCATAAGATATACATACATATACAGCAATCCCCACAACTGACCAGTTTTACAGAGATAAGGCGCAGGAAATCTTTCTAGCAACTCATGCAATCACAGATGATACTTGCCCGTTAAGCTTTGAATTAATTAAAATAGTGCCTGAATAATAGATCTAGCACAAGGTCCTGGCTTGGATAATTACAATGAAGGCAATTTTAAATTAGGACATGTGCTCGGGGTGACAAGGAGTAGAGTCTATAAGTAATAAAAAGGAAAAGATTTGTCTTGGAAGTATTTTATAGGATTAGGTAGCAAAGATTAGTGTGTGTACTGTTTAGTGCATTTGGAAGTGAATAGTGCAGACAGAAAGATAGGAAATAATTTATCTAGAGGATATTGATAGCTAGGAAGATGTTTTACATTTAGAACATAGAGAAAGAAAGCAGTGGGAAAGAGGAAAGAGAAAAGAGAATTAGAGGTTTTCAAGAATTAAAATTGAGTTGGTGGTCTCTATTTGCTTATTTTTCATTTCCTGCATGTCTTTTCTCAATGCACTAATTTCATCTAATATTTTGTTTTCGGTGTTTTGCATCCTCATTAGTATAGTTTTTCTGAATTCTCTTTCAGATAGCTTGTCTATCTCCTCCTCTGTCATTTGAAGTGGTGTTTCTCTAGCTTGGTCCTTCATTTGTACAGTGTTTCTCTGACGTTTCATTATTAGGTTAATTTTTGTTTCTTTGTGTGTGTCTGTGTGTATGGAGTTCTTATTCCCACCAGGCTTCTTGGTTGAATTCTCCCTTCCTTTGGGTTTTTGTCCTTGTAGAAGGGTTCAGTGGTTTGTGTCTTGGGTGGTGATAGACCTTGTTTACAGGTGAATAATCTGTAGTGTTGTATGTTCTTTGATAATCAGTGTGGGGTCTTGGAATCCGGGCTTCCGCTTCGAGGATCCTTGGTTTGATGATTGGTCAGGGAGTGTAGGCTCTATGTCTGGTTTGCTATGGTGTTCTGTGATACTAGTTCACACACTAGCATCTGAGGAACAAGAGGTGCATCCCTGATGGGTGACAGTCATAAAAGGATGCAGGTGTTTTCTAACATAATCATAAGATATACATACATATACAGCAATCCCCACAACTGACCAGTTTTACAGAGATAAGGCGCAGGAAATCTTTCTAGCAACTCATGCAATCACAGATGATACTTGCCCGTTAAGCTTTGAATTAATTAAAATAGTGCCTGAATAATAGATCTAGCACAAGGTCCTGGCTTGGATAATTACAATGAAGGCAATTTTAAATTAGGACATGTGCTCGGGGTGACAAGGAGTAGAGTCTATAAGTAATAAAAAGGAAAAGATTTGTCTTGGAAGTATTTTATAGGATTAGGTAGCAAAGATTAGTGTGTGTACTGTTTAGTGCATTTGGAAGTGAATAGTGCAGACAGAAAGATAGGAAATAATTTATCTAGAGGATATTGATAGCTAGGAAGATGTTTTACATTTAGAACATAGAGAAAGAAAGCAGTGGGAAAGAGGAAAGAGAAAAGAGAATTAGAGGTTTTCAAGAATTAAAATTAAAGTTAAAAAAATATAATAAAAGTCAAAAGAAGGTTAAAAATTAAAAAGAGCAAAAAAAAAATTAATGAGACCGAAAAAAAAAGAAAAAACACATAGAATAAAACAAACAAATGAAAACTAAAAAAAAAAAAAAAACAAACAAACAAACATAAAAAACCCCCAATAAACAAAGAAACTAATAAACCCCAAACCAATCAATTGAATAAGCAAAATAGTCCACCACAAACAAGCAGAAAAAAATGAAAAAAGAAAAAAAAAAAGTTAAATACTGTCCTTGGTTTTTATCTTCATATCTGCCTGTTGGAAACCAATCTGCTCTTGATGATGGTGTCTTGATGGCGTGGTCTTTCCCTTACAGTGCCGGTTGCTGTGGTTTCTGTTTTTGTGTTCAGCAAAATGAGGGCTTTGCTGCCATACTGGGTGCTGGCCGGGACTGTGGGCTGATCCCAGTCAGTCCGGCGGAGGCCGCGGCGCGCGCAGTCCCGTGTTGGAGGGGGGCGCCCCGGCTCGACCGCGCGCCTGCCTGTAGTCTCCAATTCCTGCTCTTTCCCCGGCTTCCTCCGCTGCTGCTGCAGCTCTAGGGGAGCGCGGGCTCCTCCACCACTGCCGGTTATGTATCTAAGTACCAAAGGCGGACGCGAGCTTTCCCGTCCAACTCGTGCCCAGTCCCTGGTCAGCAACCCGTGGACGACTTCCTCTCCGTTCAGCAAGCCCTCCAGTTGGAGTGGCGCTCCGCCTCGGCTCCTCGCGGCGTCCGCGGCTCCTCGCGGCGGGCGGGTTCCGGCCAAGAATAGGTGTTTTTGAATTGTAGTGTTGGAGGAGACTCTTGAAATTCCCTTGGATAGCAAAGAGTTCAAACCAGTCTATTCTAGGAAATCAACCCTGAATATTCATTCAGAGGACTGAGGCTAAGCTGAAACTCTAATGCTTTGGTCACCTCATGAGAAGTGCTAATTCATTGGAAAAGATTTGTCTTGGAAGTATTTTATAGGATTAGGTAGCAAAGATTAGTGTGTGTACTGTTTAGTGCATTTGGAAGTGAATAGTGCAGACAGAAAGATAGGAAATAATTTATCTAGAGGATATTGATAGCTAGGAAGATGTTTTACATTTAGAACATAGAGAAAGAAAGCAGTGGGAAAGAGGAAAGAGAAAAGAGAATTAGAGGTTTTCAAGAATTAAAATTAAAGTTAAAAAAATATAATAAAAGTCAAAAGAAGGTTAAAAATTAAAAAGAGCAAAAAAAAAAAAAATTAATGAGACCAAAAAACAAAGAAAAACACATAGAATAAATCAAACAAATGAAAACTACAAAATAAAAAAAACAAACAAACATAAAAAACCCCCAATAAACAAAGAAACTAATAAACCCCAAACCAATCAATTGAATAAGCAAAGTAGTCCACCACAAACAAGCAGAAAAAAATGAAAAAAGGAAAAAAAAAAAAGTTAAATACTGTCCTTGGTTTTTATCTTCATATCTGCCTGTTGGAAACCAATCTGCTCTTGATGATGGTGTCTTGATGGCGTGGTCTTTCCCTTACAGTGCCGGTTGCTGTGGTTTCTGTTTTTGTGTTCAGCAAAATGAGGGCTTTGCTGCCATACTGGGTGCTGGCCGGGACTGTGGGCTGATCCCAGTCAGTCCGGCGGAGGCCGCGGCGCGCGCAGTCCCGTGTTGGAGGGGGGCGCCCCGGCTCGACCGCGCGCCCGCCTGTAGTCTCCAATTCCTGCTCTTTCCCCGGCTTCCTCCGCTGCTGCTGCAGCTCTAGGGGAGCGCGGGCTCCTCCACCACTGCCGGTTATGTATCTAAGTACCAAAGGCGGACGCGAGCTTTCCCGTCCAACTCGTGCCCAGTCCCTGGTCAGCAACCCGTGGACGACTTCCTCTCTCCGTTCAGCAAGCCCTCCAGTTGGAGTGGCTGAACTTACCCGCCTCGCGGCTCCTCGCGGCGTCCGCGGCTCCTCGCGGCGGGCGGGTTCCGGCCAAGAATAGGTGTTTTTGAATTGTAGTGTTGGAGGAGACTCTTGAAATTCCCTTGGATAGCAAAGAGTTCAAACCAGTCTATTCTAGGGAAATCAACCCTGAATATTCATTCAGAGGACTGAGGCTAAGCTGAAACTCTAATGCTTTGGTCACCTCATGAGAAGTGCTAATTCATTGGAAAATACCCTGATTCTGGTAAAGACTAAAGGCAAACAGAGAAGAGGGTGGAACAGGATGAGATGGTTAGATAGCATCATCAACTCAATGGGCATGAATTTGAGCAAGTTCTGAGAGATAGGCTGGGAGAGGGAAGCCTGGCATGCTGTACTCTATCAGGTCACAGCTTAGGGGCTGAACAAAAACAGCAAAGAAAATTAGTGAACTAGATCACAGTAAATTAATAACCAGAATGAATTAAACTCAAAAATATGTAAAATATAAAAGTAAATATAAAAGAGAATAAAAGTTCATTATCATGAAATCTTAGAAGAACATGATATACAAACAATTTATGAAGAGATGTTGAGTTTTTTCATTTGTTTAAAACTAGTGAAGCAGCTTTATCAAAAGGCAAAAATATATAACGATTACTTATAATACAGATAAACAAAATACAAAATAATTCAAAAAGTATTTAAGTAATACTGCAAAGTATCAGAGGCAAAGTGAAATATCTAACCTTTCAGCCAGACAGGAAGAGGCATAAATAAAAATTTAGATTATCTACAAAGCAATGGCAATTAGACTAACAAATTACTTTTTATTTTATTTTGCATCTAGGATATGTTTTGAAAAATTATACTGATACCTAAGCCTGACAAAGAAACTAAAAGAACATTATAAATATCCTTTATGAATATTGACATAAAAAGTCTGAACAAAATATAAAAAAAAGCAGTACATTAGGGTTATACACTATGACCAAATGAGATTTATTCTTGGAATTTGAGAATGAGTCAACAGACAAAAATGAATTAATATGATATGTCACCTTAGTAGAATGAACGAAAACAACCAAAATCATCTCAATTGATGCAATAAAAATATTTGACAAAATTCCATGTCCTTTCATAATAAAAACACTTAATGAACTAGAAATAGGAGGAAACTTAGTAAGATAAAAGCCATATATGAAAAATCCACGGCTAGCAATATATTAAGTGGTGAAAGACTAGAAGATTTCCCCATATAATTAGGAACAATGATGACTTTTTCCACTTCTAGTAAATATTATACAAGAGGTTCTAGGCAGAGCAAATAGGCAAACACAAGAAATAGACATTCAAATCAGAAAGGAAGAAGTAAAATTATTTCTATTCACTGACAGCATGATCATATAGCTCAAAAACCCAGAATGTTGCACACATAAAATCAGAGCTAATAAATGAATTCAACAAAGCTCCAAGACACAAAATCAACACACAAAAATCAGTTGCAATGGACAATCAAAAAGATGATTATGGAAATAATTCCATTTACAATAGCATAAAAGGAATGAAATACTTAGAGATAAATGTAACCCCTAATCAAAGCCTCAATGGTGATGAAGTTTTGAAACTAGAGAGAGGTGGTTGTACAACATTGTGAATGCACTAAATGGTACCTGCTTGTGCACTTTAAAATGGTTAATCATGTTTTATCTTTGCATTATCCAGCTTGCTTCTCTTTTCTGTTTTCCTCCCAACACTTTGCTATTAGAACTTTTCAGTGAACACTGATATACTCATCACCTAGATTCTACCCATTAGCATTTTGCTCTTCTACTTTTTACTATTCCTTATTATATAGCTATCCATCTTTCTACAAGTCCAGTTTATCTGTTGATGTACTTCAAAATAATTGCCATTTCAATGCAGTTCATCCCTAAACATTTCAGCATGCACATCATCAACTAGAGTTCAATATCTGTTTCACATATTTTTGAGTTAAACTTACATAAAATGAACAAATTTTAAGTGTATTCTGCTGACTATTGACAAATACAGCCATCTGTGTAAACCCCAAACCCCTTTCAAGATCACACTATGACCAAATGAGATTTATTCTTGGAATTTGAGAATGAGTCAACAGACAAAAATGAATTAATATGATATGTCACCTTAGTAGAATGAACGAAAACAACCAAAATCATCTCAATTGATGCAATAAAAATATTTGACAAAATTCCATGTCCTTTCATAATAAAAACACTTAATGAACTAGAAATAGGAGGAAACTTAGTAAGATAAAAGCCATATATGAAAAATCCACGGCTAGCAATATATTAAGTGGTGAAAGACTAGAAGATTTCCCCATATAATTAGGAACAATGATGACTTTTTCCACTTCTAGTAAATATTATACAAGAGGTTCTAGGCAGAGCAAATAGGCAAACACAAGAAATAGACATTCAAATCAGAAAGGAAGAAGTAAAATTATTTCTATTCACTGACAGCATGATCATATAGCTCAAAAACCCAGAATGTTGCACACATAAAATCAGAGCTAATAAATGAATTCAACAAAGCTCCAAGACACAAAATCAACACACAAAAATCAGTTGCAATGGACAATCAAAAAGATGATTATGGAAATAATTCCATTTACAATAGCATAAAAGGAATGAAATACTTAGAGATAAATGTAACCCCTAATCAAAGCCTCAATGGTGATGAAGTTTTGAAACTAGAGAGAGGTGGTTGTACAACATTGTGAATGCACTAAATGGTACCTGCTTGTGCACTTTAAAATGGTTAATCATGTTTTATCTTTGCATTATCCAGCTTGCTTCTCTTTTCTGTTTTCCTCCCAACACTTTGCTATTAGAACTTTTCAGTGAACACTGATATACTCATCACCTAGATTCTACCCATTAGCATTTTGCTCTTCTACTTTTTACTATTCCTTATTATATAGCTATCCATCTTTCTACAAGTCCAGTTTATCTGTTGATGTACTTCAAAATAATTGCCATTTCAATGCAGTTCATCCCTAAACATTTCAGCATGCACATCATCAACTAGAGTTCAATATCTGTTTCACATATTTTTGAGTTAAACTTACATAAAATGAACAAATTTTAAGTGTATTCTGCTGACTATTGACAAATACAGCCATCTGTGTAACCAAACCCCCTTTCAAGATACAGATGATCACCTTCATCCTAGAAATTACCCTCAGGCCCTTTATTAGTCAGTCCCACCACCACCTCACCAGAGACAACTGCTGTTCTAATTTTATCTCTACTATACATTTATTTTCCCTGTGATAAAGTTTCATATAGTTGGAATCATAAACCATGCATTATTTTGTCTGAAAAGCATGTAATCTTCTGTCATTCAACATGCTGTCTTTTGAGAACTGCTTCTCTTTTAGATCTTCTTTTTTTCTTTTTTTTTTTTTTTTAATTTAGAGCAAGGCTAATGCTCCCAGAATCAAAAAAAGAAAAAAAAAGGAAAATTATAGTTTGCTGAAATTGAGCAGTCCTCATATGCTAATTGTGGAAAAAGATGTAAGAGTTATATGCTTAAAATAACTCAGGTAAGACACAAGAAAATGGTAATAGAAGTTGCCTCTAGGGATGGGAAAGATACTAGAGGAGAGACTTTTGGTACAAAACTGAAGTATAATAATCATGCAAATAAGTTCACATATCACAAGTGGACAGCTTGATTTTCATGAATTGAACACATTAGAGTAACCACTGATTAGACTGGGTCCTCAGGAATCAGAATCTAGTCAGCACCATAGAAACAAAAATGGTAATTCTCTATCACAGTTCTCTTTTTTTTGGGGGGGTGGTGCTGTGTCTTCGTTGCTATGAGGGCTTTCTCTAGCTGTGGAGAATACGGATCATTTTCTAACTGTGATGTGCGGATCTCTCATTGGAGTGGTATCCCTTGTTACAGAGCGTGGGTTCCACAGTGTGAAGCCTTCGGCCTTTGTTCTAGAGCTAGGCTCAACACTTGTAATACATGGCTTGGCTATTCCTTAACCCATGGGATCTTCCCGGACCAGGGATTGGACCGGGTATTCTTGGATCATGTCTCCTGCACTCTAAGGTGGATTCTTTCCCACTGAGCTATCAGGATGCCTGTTTCTGTTGTTTATATCTCGTGGTTTTTTTTTTTTTTTGGATATAAGGCATATGGGATCTTTTGACTTTTTTTTTCAATTTCAATTATTTTGAAAGAGACATACATATATATATATATTTTAATTCTTTATATTAAAGATTTTACAGAGTTTTGTTGTTCAACGACATGCACATTCCCAGATCATTCATATGCATATTGCAGGACACCACCCACCCACCCACCCAGTTCCCCCCCGCCCACCACTCTGGACCATCACCACAAGTGATTGAAGGCACTCCTATTCCCTTAGCATAATGAAAATAGCTATCTTTTCCATACGTGCCAGTATAGGTTTCAATGTTACTTCCTCCATGTCTCCCTCTCACTGTTCATTCTCCACCATGTCCTTATGTCTATTCTCTGCCTGTTTTTCTATGAGTTCACTGCGTGTGTTATCATGATCATCTTACTAGATCCCATATATATGAGTTAGTACACTGTACTTGTCTTTCTCTTTTTGACTCACTTCACTTTTTATGATAGGTTCTAGAGCCAGCCACCTCATTAGGACTGAGTCTTCTGCATTTCTTTTAACAGCTGAGTAGTATTCCATTGTATATATATGTACCAGAGCTTCTGTATCCATTCATTGGTCAATGGACATCTAGGTTGCTGCCATGTTCTCGCTATTGTATAGAGAGCTGCAATGAACACTGGGGTACAGGTGCCTCCTTCAGTTTTGATTTCATTAGAATATAGGTCTAGTAGTGAGATTGCTGGGTCATAGGTTGCTTCTATTTTTAGTTTTTTAAGGAATCTCCATACTGTCTTCGATAGAGGCTGTATCAATTGACATTCCCACCAGCAATGCAAGAGGGTTCCCTTTCTCTGCACCCTCTCCAGCATTTCTTGTCTGTTGATTTATTGATGATGGCCATTCTGACAGGTGTGAGGTGGTATGTCATTGGGGTTTTAGTTTGCATTTCTCTAATAATAAGCGAAGTTGAGCATCATTTCATGTGCTTTTGAGCCATCTGTATGTCCTCTTTGGAGAGGCATCTCTTTAGATCTTTTTCCCATTTTTTTATTGGGTTGTTAGTTTTTCCTGTGCTGAGTTGTCTGAGTTGCTTGTAGATTTTGGAGATGAATTCTTTGTTGTTTCCTTTGCTATGATTTTCTCCCATTCTCTGGGCTGTCTGTTCAGCTTTTTTGTAATTTGTTCTGCTGTACAAAAGCTTTTCAGTTTCATGAGGTCCCACATGTACATTTGTCTTTTTAGTTCCGCTATTCTAGTAGGTGGGTCATGCAAAATCTTGCTTTGATTTATGTCCTTGAGAGTTTGGCCTATATTCTCCTCCAAGAGTTTTAGGGTTTCTGCTCTTACATTTAGGTGTTTAATCCATTTTGTGTTGATCTTTCTGCATGGTGTCAGGGAATGTTCCAACTTCATTTTTTTGCATATAGCTGTCCAATTTTCCTAGCACCACTTGTTGAAGAGGCTGTCTTTGTCCCATTTTATAGTTTTGCCTCCTTTGTCAAAAATAAGGTACCCATAGGTGAGTCGGTTTATCTCTGGGTTCTTGATCTTGTTCCATTGTTCTGTATTTCTGTTTTTGTGCCAGTACCATACTGTCTCGATGACTGTTGCTTTGTAGTAGAATCTGAAGTTAGGGAAAATGATCCCTCCAACTCCGTTTTTCTTTCTCAGGATTGCTTTGGCTATTCGAGGTCTTTTGTGCTTCCATATGAACTCTGTTATTCTTTGGTCTAGTTCTGTGAAAAATGTCAGTGGTAGTTGGATAGGTATTGCATTGAATCTGTAGATAATATTTGGCAGTATGGTCATTTTCACAATATTGATTCTTCCGACCCAGGAACATGGACTATCTCTCCATTTGTTTAAGTCTTCCCTAATTTCTCTCATGAGTGTCTTGTAATTTTCTGTGTACAGTTCTTTTGTTACATTGGGTAGGTCTATTCCTAGATATTTGATTCTTTTGATTGCACTGGTTAAGGGGATTGTCTCTTTGATTTCATTTTCTGATTTTTCATTGTTTGTGTATAGGAATGCCAGTGATTTCTGTGTTTTGATATTGTATCCTGCGACTTTGCTGAATTCTTTGATTAGCTCTAGTAGCTTTGTAATAGAGTCTATGGGATTTTCTATGTATAATATCATGTCATCTGCAAAAAGAGAGAGCTTGACTTCTTCTTTTCCAATCTGGATTCCTTTTATTTCTCTCTCTTCTCTTATTTCTGTGGCTAGGACTTCCAGGACTATGTTGAATAGTAGTGGTGAAAGTGGGCACCCTTGCCTTGTTCCTGATCTTAGAGGGAATACTTTCAGTTTTTCACCATTGAGGATGTTCTCTGTGAGTTTCTCATATATGGCTTTCACTATGTTGAGATAGGTTCCTTCTATGCCCATTTTCTGAAGAGTTTTTATCATAAATGGATGTTGTACTTTGTCGAAGGCTTTTTCTGCATCTATGGAGAAGATCATGTGATTTTTGCCTCTTAATTTGTTGATATGGTGTCTCACATTGATTGATTTGTGGATATTGAAGAATCCTTGCATGCCTGGGACGAACTCGACTTGATCATGATGTATGAGTTTTTTGATGTGTTGTTGAATTCTTTTTGCTAGGATTTTGTTGAGGATCTTGGCATCTAAGTTCATCAGTGAAATTGGCCAATAGTTTTTCTTTTTTGTGTTGTCTTTGACTGGTTTGGGTATCAGGCTGATGGTGGCCTCATAGAATGTGTTTGGAAGTTTTCCTTCCTGTGAAATTTTTTGGAAGAGTTTTAGAAGGATAGGCACTAGCACTTCTTTAAATGATTGGTAGAATTCGGCTGTGAAGCCATCTGGCCCTTGGCTTTCATTTTGGGGTAGATTTTTAATGACAAATTCGATTTCTGAACTTGTGATTGGATTGTGCAAAGTTTCTGTTTCTTCCTGGTTCAGTCTTGGGAGGTTGATCTTCCCCAAGAAATTGTCCATTTCTTCCAGGTTGTCCAGTTTGTTGCCATAGAGTTATTCATAATAGTCTCTTAGAATTCTTTGGATTTCTGCATGATCTGTTGTAATCTCTCCTTTTTCGTTTTTGATTTTGGGGATCTGGTTCTTCTCTGTGTTTTTCTTGATGAGTCTGGCCAGTGGCCTGTCAATTTTGCTTACCTTTTCAAAGAACCAGCTTTTTGTTTTATTTATCCGTACTATAGTTTCTTTCATTTCTTTCTGATTTATTTCTGCTCTAGTCTTTATAGTTTCTCTTCTTCTGCTGGCTTTGGGTTATTTTTGTTCTTCTTTCTCCAATTGTTTTAAGTGGAGGGTTAAGTCTTCTGCTTCATATTTTCCTAGTTCCCTGAGGTGGAATTATATTGCTAAAACTTTCCCTCTTAGTACTGCTTTTGCAGTATCACATAGATTTTGCACTGTCTTGTGTTCATTGTCATTTTCTTCTAGGAATGTTTTAATTTCACCTTTTATTTCCTCAATGATCAGTTGGTTTTTTACATATGCATTGTTTAATCTCCATGTGTTTGTGCATTTAGCGGTTTCTTTCCTGTAGTTGATCTCTAGTCTCTTTGCATTGTCGTCCAAGAAGATAGGTGGCATAGTTTCAGTTTTCTTGAGTTGACTGAGGTTAGATTTGTGGCCCAAGATGTGGTCTATGTTGGAGAGTGTGCCATGAGCACTTGAGAAGAAAGTGTATAATGCCTTTGAATGCAACGTCCGAAAGATATCCATGAGGTTCATCTTTTTTGGTGGGGCATTTAAGGCTTGTGTTTATTAATTTTCTGTTTGGATGATCTGTCCATTGGTGTGAGAGGAGCGTTAAAGTCTCCTATTCTTAGTGTGTTATTGTTGATTTCTTCTTTTATGTCTGAAAGTACCTGTCTTATGTACTGAGGTGCCCCTGTGTTGGGTGTGTAAATATTCATGACTGTTATGTCTTCCTCTTGGATGGATCCCTTAATCATGATGTAGTGACCTGCCTTGTCTCTTAGAATCTTCTTTACTTTAAAGTGTATTTTGTCTGATATGAGGATTGCTACCCCAGCTTTCTTTTGATTTCCCTTTGAATCGAATATCATTTTCTAGCCTCTCACTTTCAGTCTATGAGTGTCTCTAGGTCTGAAGTGGATCTCTTGTAAACAGCATATATATGGGTCATGTTTCTTGATCCATTCAGCCAGCCTGTGTCATTTGGTTGGAGCATTTAATCCATTTAAATTCAAAGTAATAATTGATACGAATGTTCCTACTGTCATCTTCTTAGAAATTTGGGGTTTGATTTGTAAGGCTTCTCCTACTCTATTTATTGGCTATATCAAGCCCTTTAACACTTTTTGTAGGGCTGGTTTTGTGGTACAGAATTCTTTTAGTTTTTGCTTGTCTGTGTAGCTTTTGACTTCTCCAACAATTCTGAATGGCATTCTTGCTGGGTAGAGAATTCTCGGTTGGAGGTTATTCTCTTTTAGCCGTTTAAATGTGTCTTGCCATTCTCTTCTGGCCTGCAGCGTTTCTGTTGAAAGATCCACAGTTAGATGTATGGGGGTTCCTTTATATGTTATTTGTTGTTTGCTCCTAGCTGCTTTTAGTAATCTCTCGTTATATTTTTTTAAGGGGTTTTGGTTTTTTAATTTTCTTCTTGAAATTTGATGCCGTCCAAGATAGTCTTTGAGGTTGGCATAGTTTCAGTTTTCTTGAGTTGACTGAGGTTAGATTTGTGGCCCAAGATGTGGTCTATGTTGGAGAGTGTGCCATGAGCACTTGAGAAGAAAGTGTATAATGCCTTTGAATGCAACGTCCGAAAGATATCCATGAGGTTCATCTTTTTTGGTGGGGCATTTAAGGCTTGTGTTTATTAATTTTCTGTTTGGATGATCTGTCCATTGGTGTGAGAGGAGCGTTAAAGTCTCCTATTCTTAGTGTGTTATTGTTGATTTCTTCTTTTATGTCTGAAAGTACCTGTCTTATGTACTGAGGTGCCCCTGTGTTGGGTGTGTAAATATTCATGACTGTTATGTCTTCCTCTTGGATGGATCCCTTAATCATGATGTAGTGACCTGCCTTGTCTCTTAGAATCTTCTTTACTTTAAAGTGTATTTTGTCTGATATGAGGATTGCTACCCCAGCTTTCTTTTGATTTCCCTTTGAATCGAATATCATTTTCTAGCCTCTCACTTTCAGTCTATGAGTGTCTCTAGGTCTGAAGTGGATCTCTTGTAAACAGCATATATATGGGTCATGTTTCTTGATCCATTCAGCCAGCCTGTGTCATTTGGTTGGAGCATTTAATCCATTTAAATTCAAAGTAATAATTGATACGAATGTTCCTACTGTCATCTTCTTAGAAATTTGGGGTTTGATTTGTAAGGCTTCTCCTACTCTATTTATTGGCTATATCAAGCCCTTTAACACTTTTTGTAGGGCTGGTTTTGTGGTACAGAATTCTTTTAGTTTTTGCTTGTCTGTGTAGCTTTTGACTTCTCCAACAATTCTGAATGGCATTCTTGCTGGGTAGAGAATTCTCGGTTGGAGGTTATTCTCTTTTAGCCGTTTAAATGTGTCTTGCCATTCTCTTCTGGCCTGCAGCGTTTCTGTTGAAAGATCCACAGTTAGATGTATGGGGGTTCCTTTATATGTTATTTGTTGTTTGCTCCTAGCTGCTTTTAGTAATCTCTCTTTATATTTAGTTGGTGTTAGTTTGATTAGAATGTGCCTTGGTGTGTTTCTTCTGGGGTTTCTCCTGTATGTAACTCTTTGTGCTTCTTGGACGTCGTTGACTATTTCCTTTCCCATGCTGGGGAAGTTTTCAACTATTACCTCTTCAAGAATTTTTTCATAGCCTTTCTTCCCCTCTTCTTCTTCTAGAACTCCTATAATTCTAATGTTGGTGCGTTTGATATTGTCCCTTATGTACCTAATGCTATCCTCAGTTCTTTTAATTATTTCGGCTTTATTCTGTTCTTCAGCATTTAATTCCACCATTCTATCTTTCAGCTCACTTATCCGTTCTTCTGCCTACGATACTCTACTGTTGAGGCCTTCTATAGTATTCTTTGAGTTCAGCAATTGAGTTGGTGGTCTCTATTTGCTTATTTTTCATTTCCTGCATGTCTTTTCTCAATGCACTAATTTCCTCTAATATTCCATTTTCGGTATTTTGCATCCTCATTAGTGTAGGTTTTCTGAATTCTCTTTCAGATAGTTTGTCTATCTCCTCCTCTGTCATTTGAAGTGGTGTTTCTCTAGCTTGGTCCTTAATTTGTGCAGTGTTTCTCTGTCACTTCATTATTAGGTTAGTTTTTGTTTCTTTGTGTGTGTCTGTGTGTGTGGAGTTCTTTTTCCAACCAGACTTCTTGGCTGAATTCTCCCTTCCTTTGGTTTTCTGTCCTTGTAGAAGGATTCAGTGGTTTGTGTCTTGCGTGGTGTTAGGTCTTGTTTGTAGGTGAATAATCTCTAGTGTTGTATGTTCTTTGATAGTGTGGGATCTTGAAAATCAGGGCTTCTACTCCGAGCATCCTTGGTTTGATGATTGGTCAGGGCTTGTAGGCTCTATGTCTGGTTTGCTATGGTGTTCCGTGATATTAGTTCATATACTAGCATCTGAGGAACAAGAGGTGCATCCCTGAGGGGTGACAGTCATAAAAGTATGCAGATGTTTCCAACATAATCGTAAGATATACATACATACACAGCAATCCCCCCGGGCAAACCTGACCAAAATTTTACAAAAAATTGTTAGTGTGCCTTGGTGTGTTTTTCTCTCTTATATTTAGTTGGTGTTAGTTTGATTAGAATGTGCCTTGGTGTGTTTCTTCTGGGGTTTCTCCTGTATGTAACTCTTTGTGCTTCTTGGACGTCGTTGACTATTTCCTTTCCCATGCTGGGGAAGTTTTCAACTATTACCTCTTCAAGAATTTTTTCATAGCCTTTCTTCCCCTCTTCTTCTTCTAGAACTCCTATAATTCTAATGTTGGTGCGTTTGATATTGTCCCTTATGTACCTAATGCTATCCTCAGTTCTTTTAATTATTTCGGCTTTATTCTGTTCTTCAGCATTTAATTCCACCATTCTATCTTTCAACTCACTTATCCGTTCTTCTGCCTACGATACTCTACTATTGAGGCCTTCTATAGTATTCTTTGAGTTCAGCAATTGAGTTGGTGGTCTCTATTTGCTTATTTTTCATTTCCTGCATGTCTTTTCTCAATGCACTAATTTCCTCTAATATTCCATTTTCGGTATTTTGCATCCTCATTAGTGTAGGTTTTCTGAATTCTCTTTCAGATAGTTTGTCTATCTCCTCCTCTGTCATTTGAAGTGGTGTTTCTCTAGCTTGGTCCTTAATTTGTGCAGTGTTTCTCTGTCACTTCATTATTAGGTTAGTTTTTGTTTCTTTGTGTGTGTCTGTGTGTGTGGAGTTCTTTTTCCAACCAGACTTCTTGGCTGAATTCTCCCTTCCTTTGGTTTTCTGTCCTTGTAGAAGGATTCAGTGGTTTGTGTCTTGCGTGGTGTTAGGTCTTGTTTGTAGGTGAATAATCTCTAGTGTTGTATGTTCTTTGATAGTGTGGGATCTTGAAAATCAGGGCTTCTACTCCGAGCATCCTTGGTTTGATGATTGGTCAGGGCTTGTAGGCTCTATGTCTGGTTTGCTATGGTGTTCCGTGATATTAGTTCATATACTAGCATCTGAGGAACAAGAGGTGCATCCCTGAGGGGTGACAGTCATAAAAGTATGCAGATGTTTCCAACATAATCGTAAGATATACATACATACACAGCAATCCCCGCAACTGACCAGTTTTACAGAGATAGGGCACAGGAAATCTTTCTGGCAAATGATGCAATCAAAGATGATTCTTGCCCATTAAGCTTTGAATTAATTAAAATAGTGTCTGAATAAATAGATCCAGCACAAGGTCCTGACTTGCCTAATTACAATGAGAGAATTAGGATATGTTTTAGGGATGACGAGGAGGAGAGTATATGGGTAATGTAAGGAATAGATTTGTCTTGGAAAGATTTTATAGGGTTAGGTAGCAAAGATTAGTGTGTTATATTGTTTAGTTCAGTTGGAAGAGAATATTGGAGACAGAAAGATAGGAAATAATTTATCAAATGATTTTGGTAGATAGGAAAAGGTTTTACATTTAGAATATAGAGGGAGAAAGCAGTGGCAAAGAGGAAAGAGGATTAGAGATTTCCGAGAATTAAAATTAAAAGAAACACAATAAAATACAATGTCAAAAAAGGAAATAAAAAATTTAAAAGGGCAGAAAAAATTAATGTGACCAAAAAAACAAACAAACAAAAAACACACACAAAAAAAAACAAACAAAAAAGAAAAAACAAACAAACCAAAAAAACCCAAACAAACAAAAACAGAGAAACAAAAACTAAACAGAATAAGCGAACAAACAAATAAATCCCAAACCAGACCAATGAATCGAATAAAGAAAACAGTCCAAAACAAACAAAGAAACAAAGAAACAAACAAAAAACTAAATACTGTTTCTGGTTTTTATCTTCTCATCTGCCTGTTGGAAACCAATCTGCTCTTGATGGTGGTGTCTTGATGGCATAGTCTTTCCCTTATATCACAGGTTGCTATAGTTTCTGTTTTTGTGTTCAGCAAAACGAGGGCTTTATTGCCACCTTGGGTCTAGCCTGGGTGGTGGGTTGATCCCAGTCCGTCGTGCAGGGGCCGTGGCACTCGCAGTCCCGTGTTGAAGGGGAGCGCCCCATCTCCACCGTGCACCCGCCAGCATTCTCCAATCTCTGCTCTTTCCCCAGCTTCCTCCGCTGCTGCTACAGCTCTAGGGGTGTGTGGGCTCCTTGACTGCTGGCACACGTACACTGCCAGTTACGTGTCCAAGCCCCAAAGGTGAGTGCGAGCTTTCCCATCCAGTTCGTGCCCGGTCCCTGGTCAGCAACCCGTGGGCGAGTTCCCCTCTCTGTTCAGCAAGCCCTCCACTTGGAGTGATTGAAGTTACCCGTGGCGCGGGGTGGCACGATGGCTTCTCAATGCGGGGAGGTGCGGTTTCTCAGTCCGGGTCCGCATGCTGATTTTTAATCATGTATCTTGATGTAGGTCTCTTTGGGTATGTCTTGTTTGGGACTCAGTGCTTCCTGGATTTGGTTCTCTGGTTTCTTTGCCATATTAGGGGAAGTTTTCAGCCTTTATCTCTTTAAGCAGGTTTTCTGTTCATTCCTCTCTCTTTCCTCCTTTTGGAACCACTATAATGTGAACATTCATCTGCTTGATGTTATCTCAATAGTCCCTTAAACTATCCTCATTTTTGTTTGGTTTTTCTTTCTTTCATAATTGAAATTTTGCTGATTGCTTGGAGAATCAGTATATATTTAAATTTGTACACAATTCTTAAATACATAACAAAAACATAAAACATCATGCAGTTGTGATTTTTTTTGAATAATTATTCCAGTGACTTTCCAGCTTAAGATCTGGATGCAAATATTCTCTGAAAGGCAGAGACATCACTTTGCTGACAAAAGTCTGTGTAATCAAAGCTATAACTTTCACAGTAGTCATGTGTGGATGTGAGAGATGGACCCTATAGAAGGCTGAGTGCTGAAGAATTGATGCCTTTGTACTGTGGGACTGGAGAAGGCTCTTGAGAGTCCCTTAGACTGTAAGGAGATAAAACCAGTCAATCCTAAATAAAGTCAAACCTGAATATTCACTGGAAGGAATGATACTAAAGCTGAAGCTCCAATACTTTGGCCACCTGATGCAAAGAAATGACTCTTTGAAAAAGAGACTGATATTGGGGAAAATAGAAGGTAAAAGGAGAAGGGGACAACAGAGGACAAGATTGTTGGATGGCACCACTGAGTCAATGGACCTTAGTTTGAACAGGTTCTGAGAGATGGTGAAGGACAGGGAAACCTGGTGTGTTGCAGCCCATGGGGTCCCAAAGAGTTGGACAAGACTTAGCCACTAAATGGAACTGAAGACAGGGACAAATGATATGACCAGATGCGTGATAGAAATCACATATTCCTTATTTCTTTCATGCTTCATCAGAGGCTGGACTCTTCTTATTTTCAGTCTCTCCATTTGATGTAGCTAAAGTTTTAGTTTCTTCTTGGACATTTCCACCTGTTTACACTTTGCTCCTCTTTTCCCTTTTGTTTGCAGTTTTTTTTACCTGAAGATTTAGTCTTTCTTGCTGCCTTATTTGGCTTTGTACCCATTTGTGCAGGATCAGGTCTAATTGACAACCTCCAGTTCTTCTCTTGTGCTCCTCCATCACTGCCTGCAATGTAGAGCTGACCTTCCTCTAGAGCACCTGGTGGTGGGGCAGGCATGTGCTGGGAGTGTGGAGACGTTTCTAGAAGCTTGCCTGCATGTCCATGACACTGCTCCTCCTGCTAGAGCAGCGAGGATCCCCTGTGGGCCCTATTTTATTGTTTTTGTTTTATTCTCTTTCCTTTTTGCTCTTCTGATTGAGTGCTTTCTACTAGCCTTGTCACCCAGATCACCGGTTTGGTTTTTTTTGCATTCTCTGACCTCCTGCTGGTTTCCACTAATGTAGTTTTCTGTTTTAGTTAATGAACTCAATTTTTTTTATTGTTTATATCTTCTAGCCCTTGGTTCAATGAGCCTTGCAATTCGTGTAGACTGTTGGTGAATCTCTCATTGTTTCCATCCAGTTTTATACTGAATCTGAAGAATAACTTTACGATTGTTACTTTGAATTCTTTATCTGGTAAACTTCTTGTCTTCTCTTCTTTTAGTTGTTTTTCTGAGATTTCCTTGTGTTTGAAAGATATAGTTTGAAACATATTCTGTAGTTTCTTCAGTATGTTTAACTCTATTTGTTTCTAAGCATATCAACTCCATCACGCTGTCTTGAAAGAGTGGCCTTATGTAGGAGATGTCCTATTGGGTCCAGTGGTGCAATCTTTCCTGGTCAACAAAACTTGGTGTCCTAGGGTCATCACCTAAGTGGGTTGTATATGCCTTCCTTGATGATAGGTGGACAGAAATTGTTGCAGGTGTGCTGGCGGTTGAGGTTAGTCCCAGGAAGTTCAACTGTGACTGTTGCAGAACGCCCTAGTAGATCGAGCTGGTGTCTGGTCCAAATGTCTGCAGGATCTGATTGAAAGAGCTGTGGGAAGGGAGTGCTGGTGCATAGGCCTCACCTCTTGAGTTCTCAGAGGAAAGTGGGTCAGTCTCTCCATTTGATGTAGCTAAAGTTTTAGTTTCTTCTTGGACATTTCCACCTGTTTACACTTTGCTCCTCTTTTCCCTTTTGTTTGCAGTCTTTTTTACCTGAAGATTTAGTCTTTCTTGCTGCCTTATTTGGCTTTGTACCCATTTGTGCAGGATCAGGTCTAATTGACAACCTCCAGTTCTTCTCTTGTGCTCCTCCATCACTGCCTGCAATGTAGAGCTGACCTTCCTCTAGAGCACCTGGTGGTGGGGCAGGCATGTGCTGGGAGTGTGGAGACGTTTCTAGAAGCTTGCCTGCATGTCCATGACACTGCTCCTCCTGCTAGAGCAGCGAGGATCCCCTGTGGGCCCTATTTTATTGTTTTTGTTTTATTCTCTTTCCTTTTTGCTCTTCTGATTGAGTGCTTTCTACTAGCCTTGTCACCCAGATCACCGGTTTGGTTTTTTTTGCATTCTCTGACCTCCTGCTGGTTTCCACTAATGTAGTTTTCTGTTTTAGTTAATGAACTCAATTTTTTTTATTGTTTATATCTTCTAGCCCTTGGTTCAATGAGCCTTGCAATTCGTGTAGACTGTTGGTGAATCTCTCATTGTTTCCATCCAGTTTTATACTGAATCTGAAGAATAACTTTACGATTGTTACTTTGAATTCTTTATCTGGTAAACTTCTTGTCTTCTCTTCTTTTAGTTGTTTTTCTGAGATTTCCTTGTGTTTGAAAGATATAGTTTGAAACATATTCTGTAGTTTCTTCAGTATGTTTAACTCTATTTGTTTCTAAGCATATCAACTCCATCACGCTGTCTTGAAAGAGTGGCCTTATGTAGGAGATGTCCTATTGGGTCCAGTGGTGCAATCTTTCCTGGTCAACAAAACTTGGTGTCCTAGGGTCATCACCTAAGTGGGTTGTATATGCCTTCCTTGATGATAGGTGGACAGAAATTGTTGCAGGTGTGCTGGCGGTTGAGGTTAGTCCCAGGAAGTTCAACTGTGACTGTTGCAGAACGCCCTAGTAGATCGAGCTGGTGTCTGGTCCAAATGTCTGCAGGATCTGATTGAAAGAGCTGTGGGAAGGGAGTGCTGGTGCATAGGCCTCACCTCTTGAGTTCTCAGAGGAAAGTGGGGTCAGGGCAGATGGTGTTAGTTACGCTAATGGGCACTGATAGAAATGATGCTCACCAGCATCAAGCCAGCTAAATGGAAAGTAAAAACAAATGACATTGACCAGCACTCCCATCCCTAAAGTTCCACTGGATCTCTGACATTGATGTGCATGCCCTGAAATTAGTCAATGATTCCCTTCTTGTATGACCCAGGCAATTTTCAAGTTTCTGCCTCTGTAATGGACTTTAGAGTGAGTGAGTTTCTGCGTGAGTTTCTGAAGAGTGAAGGCTTTTGTCCTTCCCTGCCCCTGGGCTTCCCTAAATATAAGACCTGCTGGTTTTCAAATTTGGCTGTTACGGGGTTCATCTTCTCAGTACAGGGCCCCCAGGCTGAAGAACTGGATGTGGAACTTGGACCTCTCCTCCTCAGGTGGTACTTTTTTTTTTTTTTAAGTTTTTATTTTGCTTTTAACTTTTACAGAGTTTTGTTGTTTACAGATATGTATGATCCCATATTAGTCATATGTATATCCCGCCACTTCCCACCTCTCCAGACCATCAAACAGCACCCCTGCAGGATCCCCTTTCCTCACAGAGCAATGACTATAGCTATTTTCTTCAAATGTGATTCATCAGTGAAATTGGCCTATAATTTTCTTTTTTTGTGTGTTGTCTTTGCCTGGCTTTGGTATCAGGGGTGTGGTGGCCTCATAGAACGTGTTTGGAAGTGTTCCTTCCTGTACTGTTTTTTTGGAACAGTTTTAGAAGGACAGATTCTTTTTCTGTTGTGTTCCATTAGTATCCCGTTTTTGGAACAAAGTCATTTCTGAGCTGCTCTAGTAGATCTATGGGTCCTGGTGCAACCCTTTGGTCAACAAACTTGGTGTCCTAGGGTCATCACCTAAGTGGGTTGTATATGCCTTCCTTGATGATAGGTGGACAGAAATTGTTGCAGGTGTGCTGGCGGTTGAGGTTAGTCCCAGGAAGTTCAACTGTGACTGTTGCAGAACGCCCTAGTAGATCGAGCTGGTGTCTGGTCCAAATGTCTGCAGGATCTGATTGAAAGAGCTGTGGGAAGGGTGCTGGTGCATAGGCCTCACCTCTTGAGTTCTCAGAGGAAAGTGGGGTCAGGGCAGATGGTGTTAGTTACGCTAATGGGCACTGATAGAAATGATGCTCACCAGCATCAAGCCAGCTAAATGGAAAGTAAAAACAAATGACATTGACCAGCACTCCCATCCCTAAAGTTCCACTGGATCTCTGACATTGATGTGCATGCCCTGAAATTAGTCAATGATTCCCTTCTTGTATGACCCAGGCAATTTTCAAGTTTCTGCCTCTGTAATGGACTTTAGAGTGAGTGAGTTTCTGCGTGAGTTTCTGAAGAGTGAAGGCTTTTGTCCTTCCCTGCCCCTGGGCTTCCCTAAATATAAGACCTGCTGGTTTTCAAATTTGGCTGTTACGGGGTTCATCTTCTCAGTACAGGGCCCCCAGGCTGAAGAACTGGATGTGGAACTTGGACCTCTCCTCCTCAGGTGGTACTTTTTTTTTTTTTTTAAGTTTTTATTTTGCTTTTAACTTTTACAGAGTTTTGTTGTTTACAGATATGTATGATCCCATATTAGTCATATGTATATCCCGCCACTTCCCACCTCTCCAGACCATCAAACAGCACCCCTGCAGGATCCCCTTTCCTCACAGAGCAATGACTATAGCTATTTTCTTCAAATGTGATTCATCAGTGAAATTGGCCTATAATTTTCTTTTTTTGTGTGTTGTCTTTGCCTGGCTTTGGTATCAGGGGTGTGGTGGCCTCATAGAACGTGTTTGGAAGTGTTCCTTCCTGTACTGTTTTTTTGGAACAGTTTTAGAAGGACAGACATTAGCTCTTTTTTCAATGTTTGATAGAATTCACATGTGAAGCCATATGGCCCTGGGCTTTTATATTTGGGTAGATTTTTGATCACAAAGTCAATTTCTGAGCTTGTGATTGGCTTGTTCACAGTTTCTATTTCTTCCTGGTTGAGTCTTGGGAGATTTATCTTCTCTAAGAAACTGTCCATTTCTTCCAGGTTGTCCAGTTTGTTGCCATAGACTTGTTCATATTAGTCTCTTATATTCCTATCGATTTCTGCATTATCTGTTGTACAGGGGGTACTTCTGTAGTTGTGATGTCCCTCATGTTTGTGGGTGGCCCCATAAGTGTGGTGGAGGTGGGAGTTTGTTGATTCTCTGTAGACCACTACTCTACACTTCCTATTTTTCTCAAGGAGCCCTGTTCTTAAAGTCTTAGCTCTGTTTTTAAACTCATAGAAAATCTGTTATGCTGGTATTCAGGTCAGTTCTCAGAGACAATGGTTTTAATTTTGGTCTGTCTCTGGGATGACGTGAGTTCAGGACCTTCCTACTCCCCCCACTTGTTTCTGATTTTGTGCAAGGTGTTACCCTAAGCACTTGACTGAATCTTAGTTTAACCTAAACAAGGGCTAGAAGATGGATCTTTTGGTGCTGTCACTTGAGCAGTCATTTACCCTGTTACTCAGTTTCTACATCTCCAATTCCCTAATATCAAGACCCATCTGCAAGAGATCACAAGAAAGTAGCAGAAAAGAGTACCTTTACACTGCCAGAACCCCTCAGATGCCAGACCAATAAAAGCCAGATCAAGAGCAATCCTGACACCTCTCACTGACTGACACCTTCTTATCCTGATAAATTATTTCCTGACAGCAAAAAAGAATCAAGCAATAGAATCCAATCTTCAAAGTTATGAGAGGTGATCACTATTAACCTGGAATACTTAACTTATCAAAGATATATTTTAAAAATGAATTCAGGGTTAAGGAGAGACAGAAAGCCTTCTGAGGGAAAAATGCAAAGAAATAGAGGGAAACAACAGAATGGGAAAAACTAGGGATCTCTACAATAAAATTAGACATACCAAGGGAACATTTCACGCAAAGAGAGGCACAATAAAGGACAGAAAGGGTATGGACCTAGCAGAAGAAGAAGATATTAAGAAGAGATGGAAAGAATACACTGAAGAACTATACAAAAAATATTTTAATGAGCCAGATGACCACGATAGTGTGATCACCCACCTAGAGCCAGACATCTTAGAGTGTGAGGTCATGCAGGCCTTAGGAAGCATTATCACCAAAAAAGCTTGTGGAGGTCATGGGATTCCAGATGGCCTATTTCAAATATTAAAAGGTGATGCTGATAAAGTGCTATACTTAATATGCCAACAAATTTGGAAAACACAAGAGTAGCCTCAGGTCTGAAAAAGGTCGGTTCTCATTCAAATACCATAGAAAGACAATGCCAAAGAATGCTCAAACTACTGCACCATTGAACTCATTTCACATGCTAGCAAAGTATTGCTCTAAATATTCCAAGCTAGGTTTCAACAATATATGAACCAAGAACTTCCAGATGTACACGTTGGATTTAGAAAAGGAAGAGCAATTAGAAATCAAATTGCCAACATCCATAGGATCATAGATATAGCAAGGGGAAATTTCCCGAAAAACATCTACTTCTGCTTCATTGACTAAGATGAAGCCCTTGACTCTATGGAGCACAACAAACTGGAAAGTTCTGAAAGAGATGGGAATGCCAGACCACCCATATCTGCCTCCTATGAAATCAGTATGCAGGACAAGAAGCAACAGTTAGAACTGAACAAACTGGTTCCACATTGGGAAAGGAATAGGTAAAAGCTGTATATTGTCACTCAGCTTATTTAATTTATATGTATAATGTGAAATGCCAAGGTAGATGAACCACAAGCTGGAAACAAGATTTCCAGGAGAAATATCAATAACCTCAAATATGAAGATAGCACCACATTTATGGCAGACAGTGAAGAGGAACTAAAGAGCTTCTTGATGAAGATGAAAGAGGAGAGTGAAGACATGTGCCTAAAACTCAACATTCCAGAAACGAAGATCATGGCATATAGTCCCATCATTTCATGGCAAATAGATGGCATCTCTACAATAAAATTAGACATACCAAGGGAACATTTCACGCAAAGAGAGGCACAATAAAGGACAGAAAGGGTATGGACCTAGCAGAAGAAGAAGATATTAAGAAGAGATGGAAAGAATACACTGAAGAACTATACAAAAAATATTTTAATGAGCCAGATGACCACGATAGTGTGATCACCCACCTAGAGCCAGACATCTTAGAGTGTGAGGTCATGCAGGCCTTAGGAAGCATTATCACCAAAAAAGCTTGTGGAGGTCATGGGATTCCAGATGGCCTATTTCAAATATTAAAAGGTGATGCTGATAAAGTGCTATACTTAATATGCCAACAAATTTGGAAAACACAAGAGTAGCCTCAGGTCTGAAAAAGGTCGGTTCTCATTCAAATACCATAGAAAGACAATGCCAAAGAATGCTCAAACTACTGCACCATTGAACTCATTTCACATGCTAGCAAAGTATTGCTCTAAATATTCCAAGCTAGGTTTCAACAATATATGAACCAAGAACTTCCAGATGTACACGTTGGATTTAGAAAAGGAAGAGCAATTAGAAATCAAATTGCCAACATCCATAGGATCATAGATATAGCAAGGGAATTCCAGAAAAACATCTACTTCTGCTTCATTGACTAAGATGAAGCCCTTGACTCTATGGAGCACAACAAACTGGAAAGTTCTGAAAGAGATGGGAATGCCAGACCACCCATATCTGCCTCCTATGAAATCAGTATGCAGGACAAGAAGCAACAGTTAGAACTGAACAAACTGGTTCCACATTGGGAAAGGAATAGGTAAAAGCTGTATATTGTCACTCAGCTTATTTAATTTATATGTATAATGTGAAATGCCAAGGTAGATGAACCACAGCTGGAAACAAGATTTCCAGGAGAAATATCAATAACCTCAAATATGAAGATAGCACCACATTTATGGCAGACAGTGAAGAGGAACTAAAGAGCTTCTTGATGAAGATGAAAGAGGAGAGTGAAGACATGTGCCTAAAACTCAACATTCCAGAAACGAAGATCATGGCATATAGTCCCATCATTTCATGGCAAATAGATGGGGAAGAAATGGAAACAGTAAAAGATTTTATTTTCTTGGGATCCAAAATCACTGCAGATGGTGACTGCAGCCATGCAATCAAAAGAGGCTTGCTCCTTGGAAGAAAAACTTTGACAAACCTAAACACTATTCAAAACCAGAGAGATCAGTTTGCCAACAAAAATCTGTACATTCAAAACTATATTTTTCATAGTAGTCATGTATGGATGTGAGAGATGGACCATAAAGAAGACTGAGCACTGAACAATTGAAGCCTTTGTACTGTGGGGCTGGAGAAGGCTCTTGAGAATCCCTTGGACTGTAAGGAGACCAAACCAGTCAATCAAAGGAAATCAAAACAGAATATTCATTAGAAGGAATAACAAAAAGCTGAAGCTCCAATATTTTGGCCACCTGATGCGAAGAAATGACTCTTTGGAAAAGAGCCTGATGTTGGGGAAAATAGAAGTCAAAAGGAGAAGGGGACAACAGAGGACAAGATTGTTGGATGGAATCACTGAGTCAATGGATCTTAGTTTCAGAAGTTTCTGAGAGATGGTGAGGGACAAGGAAGTCTGGTGTGTCACAGTCCATGGGGTCCCAAAAAGTTGGACAAGACTGAGTAACTTAACTAAACTGAAGTGAAACAAGTGCAATGATACGTAATGAAATGTAACTTAGAAGGAAATTCATAGCACAAAATATTTATATGTAATAAGATATAAAATAAGCTAAATGTCTGAATTGAGATTTTAGGGAAAATCAAAATAATTTAATAGAAATGAAAAGTAAAGATATTTTGTTGATGTGGGAAAAATTGAAGAAAACAAAACATGTATAAAATACAGGGAAGGAATAAAATTTAAAAAGTGGTTATTTGGGGACTTCCCTGGTGATCCACTGGTTAAGACTCTGTTCCCAATGCCATGAGGCCTGGGTTCACTCCCTTGGTAAGGAACTGGATCCCACATGCCACAACTAAGACCCAACACAGTCAAATAAAGAAAAAATTTAAAAGGAAGAAAGAAAGAAAGAAAGGAATACTTCTTTTGGCAAAAGTGGCTATTTGAAAGACTAACAAAATAAATGAAACAGTTGAAAAAAATTGTTAAGGATAAAAGTAAAGTAGTATAAATAGATAAACAATGATGAGAAAGGGCACATAACTTGAAATATGCCATTGTAATAAGATGACCACTTTTGACTGTTACACAAGATTTAAAATATGGATAAAATGTATGAATTCTTAGAAAATATTTATGTACTATAACTAACTCAAGAATAAATATAGGGTCAGAATAAATATAAACCCTGAAGTAACAGAAAGCAAAATATATTTAACAAAAGTATCATCAAAGTGAGAGAAGTTTATAAGCAGTTTCCACTTTCAGAAACCTTAAAGAAACAGATTACTTCGTTGTATACATCATTTATGTAACAGAAAATGAGAAGATTGTCTAACTTATTCCATAAGACCACTACAAACTTAATACTGAAATCAGACAAGAGCAGCAAGAAAAAAACCATAGATAATTCATGAATATAAATAAGAATCCAAATCAAATATTAATAGTTTGGAAGACAGAGTAATGGCCCCCTGAAGATGTTCATATCCTTCTTATTCCAAAAAGAAAAATTATAAATAGGACAAGGAAGTCTGGTGTGTCACAGTCCATGGGGTCCCAAAAAGTTGGACAAGACTGAGTAACTTAACTAAACTGAAGTGAAACAAGTGCAATGATACGTAATGAAATGTAACTTAGAAGGAAATTCATAGCACAAAATATTTATATGTAATAAGATATAAAATAAGCTAAATGTCTGAATTGAGATTTTAGGGAAAATCAAAATAATTTAATAGAAATGAAAAGTAAAGATATTTTGTTGATGTGGGAAAAATTGAAGAAAACAAAACATGTATAAAATACAGGGAAGGAATAAAATTTAAAAAGTGGTTATTTGGGGACTTCCCTGGTGATCCACTGGTTAAGACTCTGTTCCCAATGCCATGAGGCCTGGGTTCACTCCCTTGGTAAGGAACTGGATCCCACATGCCACAACTAAGACCCAACACAGTCAAATAAAGAAAAAATTTAAAAGGAAGAAAGAAAGAAAGAAAGGAATACTTCTTTTGGCAAAAGTGGCTATTTGAAAGACTAACAAAATAAATGAAACAGTTGAAAAAAATTGTTAAGGATAAAAGTAAAGTAGTATAAATAGATAAACAATGATGAGAAAGGGCACATAACTTGAAATATGCCATTGTAATAAGATGACCACTTTTGACTGTTACACAAGATTTAAAATATGGATAAAATGTATGAATTCTTAGAAAATATTTATGTACTATAACTAACTCAAGAATAAATATAGGGTCAGAATAAATATAAACCCTGAAGTAACAGAAAGCAAAATATATTTAACAAAAGTATCATCAAAGTGAGAGAAGTTTATAAGCAGTTTCCACTTTCAGAAACCTTAAAGAAACAGATTACTTCGTTGTATACATCATTTATGTAACAGAAAATGAGAAGATTGTCTAACTTATTCCATAAGACCACTACAAACTTAATACTGAAATCAGACAAGAGCAGCAAGAAAAAAACCATAGATAATTCATGAATATAAATAAGAATCCAAATCAAATATTAATAGTTTGGAAGACAGAGTAATGGCCCCCTGAAGATGTTCATATCCTTCTTATTCCTAAAAATTTGTATATTGCATACTACAAATATGATTGTAATCATCTTCAGAGGTGGAAGCATGTTCTGTAGACTTAAGTTCCACTCTGGATCCTGAGTGCCTGTGTGGGTCAGTGGAGCCACCACCACAGTGATGGCAAACACAGTTTGGAGCGCAGAGCCACTGTACCTCCATGTGCACCTGTGCTCCAGACCATGTCTTGGCTACTGTTCCATATGCACCCATTCTCACTCTAGACCCTAGATCTCTGGCCACCCATGGATGTCAATGCATGGTTTCTGTGAGACGGTCAAGGTGTACAGAGGCATTCTCTCAACTACAAATTTTCCAATAGTGAGAAGGAAAAGAAAAAAAAAAATAGAAAGAAAGAGAGAGAGAGACCACAAGGACCCCAGCAGCCTTTGCTACCAAGAAGCTCATGCACAGCCTTGGCCATTGAAGGTTTCTGCAATCTTTATAAGTACTGACCTCAGCTGATAAAACTGTATGAAGGCTAAGCTGCTACATACACCCCAAGTCAGGACAACAGCATCCCATGCAATGGTACCCTCACATTCACCTCTAGCTGAAGACCTTTCCTTCATAAGATTCAAGAGAGAATGTTTTAGGGTTACCTAATTTGCAGCATGGCTGAAATTAAAAGTACTCATTCATTCTTCAAATACGCCAATGTACTGAGACAGCATGCATTAGAATGCTAATCGCGATACAAGTGAGAACGCCAACAAAGGTAATCACTTGTATGCAAGTCCTGACATCACTCAACCCCATGCATCACCCAGAATAAGAAGCCCCATCCAAACAACAAACACCAACAGACATAACTCAAAGTCTGGGAACAGGAAATTCCAAACAGAATTAGTTAAAAAATTAATAAGAATGAAATGGCAGAGAAATATTACACAAGTGAAGGAATAATCAACAAACACACAAGATCAAATGAATGAAGAGGATTTTGACGTGCGTTCTAAAAGTGATTTCAGAAGAATGATCGTAAAGATGATCAAAGACACTGAAAACAGAATGTTAGAGAAATTGCAAGATACAACTAACCCACTGAATAAACAAACACAAAAATTTACAAAAAAAAAACTAACAGAGACAAACAACTCAATTTGCTGAATTTAAAAACACTGTGGAAGGAATCAAGAGCAGACTATCTGAGACAGAAGAACAGATAAGTGAGCTGGAAGATAGAATGGTGAAAGTAACTGCTGAAAAACAGAATCTAGCTCAAAGAATGAAAAAAGCAGAGGATAGCTTCAGAGACCTCTTGGCTACTGTTCCATATGCACCCATTCTCACTCTAGACCCTAGATCTCTGGCCACCCATGGATGTCAATGCATGGTTTCTGTGAGACGGTCAAGGTGTACAGAGGCATTCTCTCAACTACAAATTTTCCAATAGTGAGAAGGAAAAGAAAAAAAAAAATAGAAAGAAAGAGAGAGAGAGACCACAAGGACCCCAGCAGCCTTTGCTACCAAGAAGCTCATGCACAGCCTTGGCCATTGAAGGTTTCTGCAATCTTTATAAGTACTGACCTCAGCTGATAAAACTGTATGAAGGCTAAGCTGCTACATACACCCCAAGTCAGGACAACAGCATCCCATGCAATGGTACCCTCACATTCACCTCTAGCTGAAGACCTTTCCTTCATAAGATTCAAGAGAGAATGTTTTAGGGTTACCTAATTTGCAGCATGGCTGAAATTAAAAGTACTCATTCATTCTTCAAATACGCCAATGTACTGAGACAGCATGCATTAGAATGCTAATCGCGATACAAGTGAGAACGCCAACAAAGGTAATCACTTGTATGCAAGTCCTGACATCACTCAACCCCATGCATCACCCAGAATAAGAAGCCCCATCCAAACAACAAACACCAACAGACATAACTCAAAGTCTGGGAACAGGAAATTCCAAACAGAATTAGTTAAAAAATTAATAAGAATGAAATGGCAGAGAAATATTACACAAGTGAAGGAATAATCAACAAACACACAAGATCAAATGAATGAAGAGGATTTTGACGTGCGTTCTAAAAGTGATTTCAGAAGAATGATCGTAAAGATGATCAAAGACACTGAAAACAGAATGTTAGAGAAATTGCAAGATACAACTAACCCACTGAATAAACAAACACAAAAATTTACAAAAAAAAAACTAACAGAGACAAACAACTCAATTTGCTGAATTTAAAAACACTGTGGAAGGAATCAAGAGCAGACTATCTGAGACAGAAGAACAGATAAGTGAGCTGGAAGATAGAATGGTGAAAGTAACTGCTGAAAAACAGAATCTAGCTCAAAGAATGAAAAAAGCAGAGGATAGCTTCAGAGACCTCTGGGATAATATCAAATGCACAAGTATTCGATTATAGGGGTTCCAGAAGAAGAAGAAAAAAAGAAAGGTTATAAGAAATTTTTTGAAGAGATTATAGGGGAAAATTTCCCCAACATGAGAAAAGAAATAGTCAAGTCCAAGAAGTGCAAAGAGTACCATACAGAATCAACCCGAGAAGAAACACACCAAGACACAGATTAATGAAGTTAACACAAATTAAACACAAGGACAGAATTCTCAAAGCAGCAAGGGAAAAGCAACTAGTGACACACAAGTGAAAGCCCATACGTTTAACAGCTGATCTTTCAACAGAATCTCTGCAGGCCAGAAGGAAATGGCAGTACACATTTAAATGGCTAAAAGAGAATAATCAGAAACCAGGAATCCTCTGCCCTGCAAAGATCTCATTCAAAATTTCTGGAGAAATCAAAATCTTTACAGATAAGCAAAATTAAAAGAATTTAAAGAAACCTGGAGTAGCAATCCTCATATCAGACAAAGTAGACCTCAAAATAAAGAAGATTAGAAGAGACAAGACAGGACACTACATAAAGATCAAGGGATCGATCCAAGAAGAAGACATAATAATCATATATATCTATGCATCCAACTCATGAGCACACCAATACATAAGACAAACACTTTCAGACATAAAAGAAGACATCGAAACTAACACAATCATAGTAGGAGACTTTAACACTCCTCTCACACCAATGGACAGATCATCCAAACCAAAAATTAATAAAGAAACAAAAGCCTTAAATGCCACACTAGAAGAAAGGAACCTCATGGATATCATTAGGACTTTCCATTCAAAAGCAGAAGAATACACTTTCTTCTCAAGGGCTCATGGAACATTCTCCAAGATAGACCACATCTTGGGCCACAAATCAAACCTCAGTCAATGCAAGAAAAATGCAATTATATTAACCATCTTCTCGGACCACAATGCAATGAGGCTACAGATCAACTACAGGAAAGAAACCGCTAAATACACAAACACATGGAGATTAAACAATACATACATAAAAAACCAACTGATCATTGAGGAAATAAAAGGAGAAATTAAAAAATTCCTAGAAGAAAATGACAATGAACACACGACAGTGCAAAACCTATGGGATACTGAAAAACAGTTCTAAGAGGGAAGTTTATAGCAATTCAATCCTATCTCAAGCAACTAGGAAATTCTCAAACTGATGTTATGACCCTCCACTTAAAACAATTGGAGAAAGAAGAAAAAAAGATCACCCCAAAGTTAGCAGAAGGAATATTATAAAGATGAGAGCAGAAATAAATGAAAAAGAAATGAAAGAAACAATAGTAAAGATAAATAAAACAAAAACTGGTTCTTTGAATAGGTACATAAAATCAACAAACCACTGGCCAGACTCATTAAGAAAAAAAGAGAGAAGAATCAGATCAACAAAATCAAAAACGAAAAAGGAGAGATTACAACAGACAATGCAGAAATCCAAAGCATTAAAAGAATTTAAAGAAACCTGGAGTAGCAATCCTCATATCAGACAAAGTAGACCTCAAAATAAAGAAGATTAGAAGAGACAAGACAGGACACTACATAAAGATCAAGGATCGATCCAAGAAGAAGACATAATAATCATATATATCTATGCATCCAACTCATGAGCACACCAATACATAAGACAAACACTTTCAGACATAAAAGAAGACATCGAAACTAACACAATCATAGTAGGAGACTTTAACACTCCTCTCACACCAATGGACAGATCATCCAAACCAAAAATTAATAAAGAAACAAAAGCCTTAAATGCCACACTAGAAGAAAGGAACCTCATGGATATCATTAGGACTTTCCATTCAAAAGCAGAAGAATACACTTTCTTCTCAAGGGCTCATGGAACATTCTCCAAGATAGACCACATCTTGGGCCACAAATCAAACCTCAGTCAATGCAAGAAAAATGCAATTATATTAACCATCTTCTCGGACCACAATGCAATGAGGCTACAGATCAACTACAGGAAAGAAACCGCTAAATACACAAACACATGGAGATTAAACAATACATACATAAAAAACCAACTGATCATTGAGGAAATAAAAGGAGAAATTAAAAAATTCCTAGAAGAAAATGACAATGAACACACGACAGTGCAAAACCTATGGGATACTGAAAAACAGTTCTAAGAGGGAAGTTTATAGCAATTCAATCCTATCTCAAGCAACTAGGAAATTCTCAAACTGATGTTATGACCCTCCACTTAAAACAATTGGAGAAAGAAGAAAAAAAGATCACCCCAAAGTTAGCAGAAGGAATATTATAAAGATGAGAGCAGAAATAAATGAAAAAGAAATGAAAGAAACAATAGTAAAGATAAATAAAACAAAAACTGGTTCTTTGAATAGGTACATAAAATCAACAAACCACTGGCCAGACTCATTAAGAAAAAAAGAGAGAAGAATCAGATCACCAAAATCAAAAATGAAAAAGGTGAGATTACAACAGACAATGCAGAAATCCAAAGCATTATAAGAGATTATTATGGACAACTCTATGGCAAAAAACTGGACAAGCTGGAAGAAACGGACAGTTTCTTAGAGAATATTAATCTCCAAAGGCTCAGCCAGGAAGAAATAGAAACTATGAACAAGCCAATCACGAGCTCAGAAATCCGCTTTGTGATAAAAAATCTACCCAAAAATAAAAGCCCAGGGCCATATGGCTTCACAAGTGAATTCTACCAAACATTGAAAAAAGAGCTAATGCCTGAACTTCTAAAAATGTTCCAAAAAATAGCACAGGAAAGAACACTTCCAAACACATTCTAATTCTATAAGGCCACCATCACTCTGATACCAAAGCCAGGCAAAGACAACACACAAATAAAGAAAAGTACAGGCCAATTTCACTGATGAATCTAGACGCCAGAATCCTCAACAAAATCCTAGCAAACAGAATTCAACAACACATCAAAAAGCTCATACAACATGATCAAGTTGGGTTCATCCCAGGCATGCAAGGATTCTTCAACATCCACAAATCAATCAATGTGATACACCATATCAGCAAATTGAGAGACAAAAATCATATGATCATCTCAATAGATGCAGAAAAAGCCTTCGACAAAGTACAAATACATTTTTGATAAAACCTCTTCAAAAATGGGCATAGAAGGAATCTAGTCTCAACATAGTGAAAGCCATATATGAGAAGTCCACAGCGAACATAAACCTCAATGGTGAAAAACTGAAAGCATTTCCTCTAAGATCAGGAACAAGACAAGGGTGTCCACTTTCACCACTCTTATTCAACATAGTCCTGGAAGTTCTAGCAAAAGCAATAAGAGAAGAGAAAGAAATAAAAGGAATCCAGATTGGAAAGAAAGAAATCAGATGCTCTCTATTCGCAGAGCACATGATATTATACAAAGAAAATCCCAAAGACACTATTGCAAAGCTACTAGTTCTAATCAGCGAATTCAGCAAAGTCACGGTGTATAAAATCAATACACCGAAATCACTGGCATTCCTCTACACAAACAATGAAAACTCAGAAAACGAAATCAAAGAGGCAATACCCTTCACCATCGCAACCAAAAGAATCAAATCTAGGAATAAACCTACCCAACGTAACAAAAGAACTGTACACTGAAAATTACAAGACACTCATGAGAGACATTAAAGAAGACTTAAACAGATGGAGAGATACTCCATGTTCCTAGGTCGGAAGAATCAATATTGTGAAAATGACCATACTACCAAATGTCATCTATAGATTCAATGCCCGCTTTGTGATAAAAAATCTACCCAAAAATAAAAGCCCAGGGCCATATGGCTTCACAAGTGAATTCTACCAAACATTGAAAAAAGAGCTAATGCCTGAACTTCTAAAAATGTTCCAAAAAATAGCACAGGAAAGAACACTTCCAAACACATTCTAATTCTATAAGGCCACCATCACTCTGATACCAAAGCCAGGCAAAGACAACACACAAATAAAGAAAAGTACAGGCCAATTTCACTGATGAATCTAGACGCCAGAATCCTCAACAAAATCCTAGCAAACAGAATTCAACAACACATCAAAAAGCTCATACAACATGATCAAGTTGGGTTCATCCCAGGCATGCAAGGATTCTTCAACATCCACAAATCAATCAATGTGATACACCATATCAGCAAATTGAGAGACAAAAACCACATGATAATCTCAATAGATGCAGAAAAAGCCTTCGACAAAGTACAAATACATTTTTGATAAAACCTCTTCAAAAATGGGCATAGAAGGAATCTAGTCTCAACATAGTGAAAGCCATATATGAGAAGTCCACAGCGAACATAAACCTCAATGGTGAAAAACTGAAAGCATTTCCTCTAAGATCAGGAACAAGACAAGGGTGTCCACTTTCACCACTCTTATTCAACATAGTCCTGGAAGTTCTAGCAAAAGCAATAAGAGAAGAGAAAGAAATAAAAGGAATCCAGATTGGAAAGAAAGAAATCAGATGCTCTCTATTCGCAGAGCACATGATATTATACAAAGAAAATCCCAAAGACACTATTGCAAAGCTACTAGTTCTAATCAGCGAATTCAGCAAAGTCACGGTGTATAAAATCAATACACCGAAATCACTGGCATTCCTCTACACAAACAATGAAAACTCAGAAAACGAAATCAAAGAGGCAATACCCTTCACCATCGCAACCAAAAGAATCAAATCTAGGAATAAACCTACCCAACGTAACAAAAGAACTGTACACTGAAAATTACAAGACACTCATGAGAGACATTAAAGAAGACTTAAACAGATGGAGAGATACTCCATGTTCCTAGGTCGGAAGAATCAATATTGTGAAAATGACCATACTACCAAATGTCATCTATAGATTCAATGCGATCCCTATCAAACTTCCAATGACATGCTTCACAGAACTAGACCGAACAATAACACCGTTCATATGGAAACACAAAAGACCTTGAATAGCCAAAGCAAGCCTGAGGAAGAAGAATGGAGCTGGAGAAATCAGCCTCCCCAACTTCAGACTCTACTACAAAGTAACAGTTATCAAGACAGTATGGTACTGGCACAAAAACAAGATTGGAACAAGATTAAGAACCCAGAGAGAAACCCACGCACCTGTGGGTACCTTATTTTTGACAAAGGAGGCAAAACTATAAAATGGGACAAAGACAACCTCTTCAACAAATGGTGCTGGGTAACCATTAGACAGCTACATGCAAAAAAATGAAGTTGGAAGTTTCCATGCCACCATGCAGAAAGATCAACACTAAATGGATTAAACACCCAAACGTAAGACCAGAAACCCTAAAACTCTTAGAGGAGAATATAGGCAAAACACTCAAGGACATTAATCAAAGCAAGATCTTCTCTGACCTACCTACTAGAAGAGCGGAACTAAAAAGAAAAATGAACATGTGGGATCTAATGAAACTTAAATGCTTTTGTACTGCAAAAGAAACCACAAAAAAGCTGAACAGACAGCCCACAGTACGGGAGAAAATTATAGTAAATGGAAACAACAGACAAAGAATTAATCTCCAAAATAGACAAACAACTCAGACAACTCAGCACAGCAAAAATGAACAATCCAATCAAAAAATGGGAAAAAGACCTAAACAGACACCTCTCCAAAGAGGACATACACAAGGCCCTAAAACACATGAAACAATGCTCAGATTCACTTATAATTAGAGAAGTGCAAATCAAAACTACAATGAGATATCATCTCACACCCATCAGAATGGCCATCATCCACAAATTGACAGACAATAAATGCTGGAGAAGGTGCAGAGAAAAGGGAACACTCCTACATTGTTGGTGGGAATGTCAATTGATACAGCCTCTATGGAAGACAGTCTGGAGGTTTCTTAAAAAACTTAAACTAGAAGCACCATACGACCCAGCAATCCCACTCTTAGGCTTATACCCTGATGAAATCACATCTGAAAGAAGCACCTGTACCCCAATGTTCATTGCAGCTCTCCATACAGGAGCTAGAACATGGAAGCAACCTAGATGTCCATTAACGAATGAATGGATACAGAAGCTCTGGTGTATATATACAATGGAATACTACACAGCTGTAAAGAGAATGCAGAAGAATCCACCCTAATGAGGTGGCTGGATCTAGAACGTATCATCAAAAGTGAAGTCAGTCAGAAAGAGAAGGACGAATGCAGTATATTAACACATATATATGAAATCTAGTAGGATGGTGATAATGGCACATGCAGTGAAGGGACGGAAAGACGGACATGGACAGTGGACATATATACACTGCGGGGAAGGAACAGAGGGTGGGAGGGTGTAAAGGAAGTAGCATGAAGGTCTGTACTATCATATGTGAAGAAAATAGCTATAGTCATTGTTCTATGAGAAACAGGGATCCTTCAGGGGTTCTGTGTGATGGTCGGGAGGGGTGTAAAGTGGAGGATATACATATGACTAACCTGGGAACATGCCTATCTGTAAACAACAAAACTGTAAAGCTTAAAAGTAAAATAAAGTTTTTTTTTGGATTTTTGTTTTTTGTTTTTTAAAAACTCTTTACTTATAAAATAGTTTGTCAGTTTTTAAGAATTTCCATTCTTTCCTGGAAATGATATCTTCCCCTCTGGTTTTCCTCAGTGATTATGTATTTTTATATGTGTTGAGATTTTCTACATTAATATTTATCTAGTATTGAGGAGATGATCTCAAGATAACAGAGTAGACAGATGTATGTGCATGCTTTCCTGAGAAAGCACAGAGTGAAAATTACCTGCTGGGTTACTATTGATGAAAAAACACTGGAACCTACAAAACAATGCTAGATTCACTTAAATTGAAGTGCAAATCAAAACTACAATGAGATATCATCTCACACCCATCAGAATGGCCATCATCCACAAATTGACAGACAATAAATGCTGGAGAAGGTGCAGAGAAAAGGGAACACTCCTACATTGTTGGTGGGAATGTCAATTGATACAGCCTCTATGGAAGACAGTCTGGAGGTTTCTTAAAAAACTTAAACTAGAAGCACCATACGACCCAGCAATCCCACTCTTAGGCTTATACCCTGATGAAATCACATCTGAAAGAAGCACCTGTACCCCAATGTTCATTGCAGCTCTCCATACAGGAGCTAGAACATGGAAGCAACCTAGATGTCCATTAACGAATGAATGGATACAGAAGCTCTGGTGTATATATACAATGGAATACTACACAGCTGTAAAGAGAAATGCAGAAGAATCCACCCTAATGAGGTGGCTGGATCTAGAACGTATCATCAAAAGTGAAGTCAGTCAGAAAGAGAAGGACGAATGCAGTATATTAACACATATATATGAAATCTAGTAGGATGGTGATAATGGCACATGCAGTGAAGGGACGGAAAGACGGACATGGACAGTGGACATATATACACTGCGGGGAAGGAACAGAGGGTGGGAGGGTGTAAAGGAAGTAGCATGAAGGTCTGTACTATCATATGTGAAGAAAATAGCTATAGTCATTGTTCTATGAGAAACAGGGATCCTTCAGGGGTTCTGTGTGATGGTCGGGAGGGGTGTAAAGTGGAGGATATACATATGACTAACCTGGGAACATGCCTATCTGTAAACAACAAAACTGTAAAGCTTAAAAGTAAAATAAAGTTTTTTTTTGTTTTTTGTTTTTTGTTTTTTAAAAACTCTTTACTTATAAAATAGTTTGTCAGTTTTTAAGAATTTCCATTCTTTCCTGGAAATGATATCTTCCCTTCTGGTTTTCCTCAGTGATTATGTATTTTTATATGTGTTGAGATTTTCTACATTAATATTTATCTAGTATTGAGGAGATGATCTCAAGATAACAGAGTAGACAGATGTATGTGCATGCTTTCCTGAGAAAGCACAGAGTGAAAATTACCTGCTGGGTTACTATTGATGAAAAAACACTGGAACCTACAAAACAATGCTACTCTTCAGCTAAAGCAAAGGAGAAGGCACAGTAAACAATAGGAAGGTTTCAACAATGATAGAATCAAATTTCCAACTTTCCAGGTCAGTGAACCACAGACTCAAGAATAACTGCATAACAGAATTTTCTTATTGGAGTGAAGGTTTTAGATGATGTGCTGGGCTTACCAGCCTGGGAGTTCAGCAATGGGAGGGAAAAGTCCCCAGAGAATCTGTCTTTGAAGACCAGCAGGATTTAACTGCAGGCCTTTTCACAAGTATGGGGGAACACTTATTCCACTTTTAGAAGGCACAAGCAAATTTTTGTGTGCACCAGTAGCCGTGGGGTGGGGGGAACAAACCACTGACGTCCTAAGAGACTGACCCAGACCTACCTGCTCATATTGGAGGGTCTCTTATAGAGGTGGTGGGCATGGCTGTGGCTTACTGCAGGGACAAAGAAAGTGGAAGTACTCATTGTCATGATCACTCCTGGAGGCTGCCATTAGCCTCACCAAGAAGCCTATGGATTCAAGTGCTGAGTTACTTCAGACCAAACAGAGAGTGAGGGAATACAGGCCCACACATCAGAAACAAGTAGATAAAAGTTTGAGAATGGCCTTGTCCAAAAGAGAAAGAAAAAAACAACCCAAAACTCACATCTACTCACCACCAATCCTCCCCATCAGGAAGCTTGCATAGGCCTTAGATAGCCTCATCCACCAGAGGACAGACAGCAGAAGCAAAAACTACAGTCCTGCAGCCTATGAAATGAAAAACACAATCACAGGAAGTTAGACAAAACAAAATTTCAAATGATTATATCCCAGAAGAAGGAACAAGATAAAACCCCAGAGAAATAATTACACGATGTGGAAATAGGTAACCTTCTTGAAAAAGAATTCAAGATAATGATAATGAATATGACCCAGGATTTCAGAGAAAAAAAGAGAGAGAGAGAGACAAGAATCATAAAGATGTAAGAAACATTTAACAAAGACTTAGAAGAACTAACAGAAGCAGAAGTATTAAAAATAGGTGGAAAAATGACACAGGAGAAATATATAAAAATATCCTAACGGCCCAGATAACCACAATTGTGTGCTCACTCACAAGGAGTCACACATCCTGGAGTAGGAAATCTAGTGTGCCTTGAGAAGCTTAACTATGAACAATGCTAGTGGAGGTCATGGAAAAGATCACTTTTCATTTTAATCCTAAAGAAGGGCAATGACATAGAATGTTCAAAAAACTGCAAAATTGCACTCATTTCACATGCTAGCAAAGTAATGCTCAAAATCCTTGAAGATAGACTTCAGTAGTACATGAGCTGAGAAATTCCAGATGTACAAGCTAGATTAGAAAAGGCCAAGGAACCAGAGAGCAAATTGCCAACCTCCAGTGGATCATAGAAAGAGCAAAGGAATTCCAAAAAAAAGAAAAACAAAAAAACAAATCTTGACTCTGTTTCACTGACTACACTAAAACCTGTTATTGTGTGGATCACAACAGACCGGAAAATTCTTAGAGATGGGAGTACCAGACCTCCTTACCTGCCTCTGAGAAACCTGTATGCATAACAAGAAGCAACAGTAAGAACTGGACATGGAATGATGGACTGATTCCAAATTAGGAAAGGAGTGTGTCAAGCCTGTATATTATCACCCTGATATGTAGAGTACATCATGTGAAATGCTGGTCTGGGTGAAGCTCGAGCTGGAGACAAGATTGCCAGGAGAAATATCAATAACGTCAGGTTCACAGATGGCACCACCCTTATGGTAGAAAGTGAACAGGAACTAAAGAGCCTCTTGATGAAGATGAAAGACAAGAGTCAAAAAGCTGGCTTAAAACTCTATATTCAAAAAAACAAAGGTCATGGCATTAGATTCCATATCATCATGGAAAACAGATGGACATGGAAACAGTGACAGACTTTTTATTGGGCTCAAAAATCACTTCAGATGGTGACTGCAGTCATGAAATGAAAAGGAACTTACTCTTTGGAAGAAAAGCTATGAAAAACTTTGGCAGCATTTTGAAAAGAAGAGACAAGAATCATAAAGATGTAAGAAACATTTAACAAAGACTTAGAAGAACTAACAGAAGCAGAAGTATTAAAAATAGGTGGAAAAATGACACAGGAGAAATATATAAAAATATCCTAACGGCCCAGATAACCACAATTGTGTGCTCACTCACAAGGAGTCACACAT
The DNA here is from genome assembly GCA_022376925.1 of Tragulus kanchil. NCBI lineage: Eukaryota > Metazoa > Chordata > Mammalia > Artiodactyla > Tragulidae > Tragulus > Tragulus kanchil. The sequence continues at coordinate 51,617,385 of JAIOJX010000027.1, read as the reverse complement.
CCTGGAGTAGGAAATCTAGTGTGCCTTGAGAAGCTTAACTATGAACAATGCTAGTGGAGGTCATGGAAAAGATCACTTTTCATTTTAATCCTAAAGAAGGGCAATGACATAGAATGTTCAAAAAACTGCAAAATTGCACTCATTTCACATGCTAGCAAAGTAATGCTCAAAATCCTTGAAGATAGACTTCAGTAGTACATGAGCTGAGAAATTCCAGATGTACAAGCTAGATTAGAAAAGGCCAAGGAACCAGAGAGCAAATTGCCAACCTCCAGTGGATCATAGAAAGAGCAAAGGAATTCCAAAAAAAAGAAAAACAAAAAAACAAATCTTGACTCTGTTTCACTGACTACACTAAAACCTGTTATTGTGTGGATCACAACAGACCGGAAAATTCTTAGAGATGGGAGTACCAGACCTCCTTACCTGCCTCTGAGAAACCTGTATGCATAACAAGAAGCAACAGTAAGAACTGGACATGGAATGATGGACTGATTCCAAATTAGGAAAGGAGTGTGTCAAGCCTGTATATTATCACCCTGATATGTAGAGTACATCATGTGAAATGCTGGTCTGGGTGAAGCTCGAGCTGGAGACAAGATTGCCAGGAGAAATATCAATAACGTCAGGTTCACAGATGGCACCACCCTTATGGTAGAAAGTGAACAGGAACTAAAGAGCCTCTTGATGAAGATGAAAGACAAGAGTCAAAAAGCTGGCTTAAAACTCTATATTCAAAAAAACAAAGGTCATGGCATTAGATTCCATATCATCATGGAAAACAGATGGACATGGAAACAGTGACAGACTTTTTATTGGGCTCAAAAATCACTTCAGATGGTGACTGCAGTCATGAAATGAAAAGGAACTTACTCTTTGGAAGAAAAGCTATGAAAAACTTTGGCAGCATTTTGAAAAGAAGAGACATCACTTACCTGACAAAGATTTGTATAGTCAAAGATATGTTTTTTCCTGTAGTCGTGTATGAATATAAGAGTTGGACCATATAGAAGGTTGAGCACCAAAGAGCTGATGCCTTCAAACCGTCATGCTAGAGATGACTCTTGGAGGTATCACTCAGATTTGACAAGGAAATTAAATGTTTTATAGACAAGCAAAACCTATTAGAAGTTAGCACCACCATTACCAGTTTTGCAACAGAGGCTAAAGGAACTGTTCTAGGCAGGGAAGAGATCAGCGACTTAAAACTACCTTGTGCATATGGGACATGGTACATGGAATGATCAAGGGATCATTCCAATAAAAATATATAACAATTATAAATATATTAACTCCAACATAGGACCACCTCAATATATAAAGAAAATACTAAGAACCAGAAAGGGAGAAGCCAACAATAACACAATAATAGTGTGGGACCGTAACATCCCACTTTCATCAATGAACAGATAATTTTGATAATAACCCAATAAAGAAACACAAGTCCTAAATGACACAGTAGATTAAATGGACATAATTGATATTTTAGAGCATTCCATCTAAAAGCAGAAGAATACACATTTTTCTCAAATACATATGGATATTCAATAGGATGGACACATGTTGGGTCACATACAGCCTTGGTAAATCTAAGAAAATTGAAATCATCCCAAGTATCATTTATATGAGATTAGAAATAAATTGCCAGAAAAGAAACTGTAAACACACACACAAATGTGAATGTAAAACAAAATGCTATTAAACAATCAATGGATTACTTAGGAAAATCAAAAGATATCTACAGGCAAATCAAAATTAAAACACAACAATCCAAAACTTATGGGATGCAACAAACACAGTTCTAAGAGGAAAATTTATAGCAATATAATCTTATCTCAGCAAAAGAAAAGTCTCAATAAAAAAACAAACTTTACAGCCAAAGTACTAGAGAAAGAAGAAAACAAAACAAAATCTAAATTTTGTAGAAGAAATGAAATCATAAAGATCAAAGCAGAAAATAATGAATTAGAGACAAAAAATTGACTATCAAACTAAAAGCTTGTTCATTGAGAAGATAAAACTAAAAGAGAGAAAAAAAAAAGTTCAGTGAGACTCATCAGGACAAAAAGGAATAGAACTCAAATCAATAAAATCAGAAATGAAAAATGAGAAGTTACAAGGAATACAACAAAGATACAAGGGAATATAAAGGACTATTACAAGCAACTATATGACATAACTGCACAGCCTGGAATAAATGGACATATTCTTTGAAATGTACAGTCTCCCAAAACTGAACCAGGATGAAATACAAAATATGAATAGCCAAATCATGACCACTGAGATTAAAACAGTGATTAAAAACTCCTAGTAAATAAATGTACAGTACCATGTGGCTTCACAGGTGAATTCTATCAAACATTTAGAGAAGAGATAACACTCATTTTTCTGAAACTCATACAAAAAATTGACAGAGGAAATAATACTCCTAATGGGCTTCCCCAGTGGCTAAAATGGTAAAAAATCTGCCAGGAATGTGAGAGACAAGGATTCAGTTCCTGGGTTGGTAAGATCCCCTAGAAGGGAGCATGGTAGCCCACTAGAGTATTCTTGTCTGGAGAATTACCACGGACAGAGGAGCCTGGTGCACTGCAGTCCATGGGCTTGCAAAGAGTCAGACAGTATTGAGAGACTAAGCACAATATTCCCAAACTTGCCCTCTCAAGCCATTATCACTTTGATATCAAATCCAGAGAAAGATGTTACAAAAGAAATGACAGGCCCCTCAAAATGCACAAATCTAAGAAAATTGAAATCATCCCAAGTATCATTTATATGAGATTAGAAATAAATTGCCAGAAAAGAAACTGTAAACACACACACAAATGTGAATGTAAAACAAAATGCTATTAAACAATCAATGGATTACTTAGGAAAATCAAAAGATATCTACAGGCAAATCAAAATTAAAACACAACAATCCAAAACTTATGGGATGCAACAAACACAGTTCTAAGAGGAAAATTTATAGCAATATAATCTTATCTCAGCAAAAGAAAAGTCTCAATAAAAAAACAAGCTTTACAGCCAAAGTACTAGAGAAAGAAGAAAACAAAACAAAATCTAAATTTTGTAGAAGAAATGAAATCATAAAGATCAAAGCAGAAAATAATGAATTAGAGACAAAAAATTGACTATCAAACTAAAAGCTTGTTCATTGAGAAGATAAAACTAAAAGAGAGAAAAAAAAAAGTTCAGTGAGACTCATCAGGACAAAAAGGAATAGAACTCAAATCAATAAAATCAGAAATGAAAAATGAGAAGTTACAAGGAATACAACAAAGATACAAGGGAATATAAAGGACTATTACAAGCAACTATATGACATAACTGCACAGCCTGGAATAAATGGACATATTCTTTGAAATGTACAGTCTCCCAAAACTGAACCAGGATGAAATACAAAATATGAATAGCCAAATCATGACCACTGAGATTAAAACAGTGATTAAAAACTCCTAGTAAATAAATGTACAGTACCATGTGGCTTCACAGGTGAATTCTATCAAACATTTAGAGAAGAGATAACACTCATTTTTCTGAAACTCATACAAAAAATTGACAGAGGAAATAATACTCCTAATGGGCTTCCCCAGTGGCTAAAATGGTAAAAAATCTGCCAGGAATGTGAGAGACAAGGATTCAGTTCCTGGGTTGGTAAGATCCCCTAGAAGGGAGCATGGTAGCCCACTAGAGTATTCTTGTCTGGAGAATTACCACGGACAGAGGAGCCTGGTGCACTGCAGTCCATGGGCTTGCAAAGAGTCAGACAGTATTGAGAGACTAAGCACACAATATTCCCAAACTTGCCCTCTCAAGCCATTATCACTTTGATATCAAATCCAGAGAAAGATGTTACAAAAAAAGAAAATGACAGGCCAATATCACTCATGAACATAGCTGGAACAAAATAGCCCCAACAAAATATTACCAATTTGAATGTAACAATACATTAAAAGGATCATATACCACAAACAAATGGGATGTATCCCAGGGATGCAAGGGTTTTTCAATAGCCATAAATAAATTATTGTGATAAACATATCAAGAAGTTGAAGAATAAAAACCATATGATAATCTCAGTAGATGCAGAAAAAGCTGTTTATCAAAATTCTGCACCCATTTATGATTAAAAAAAAAAAAAACTACAGAAAGGGTTTTTTATCATAGGACTTAAAGGAGACCTATTTCAACATCATAAAGACCCTATAGAACAAACCTACAAAGAATATTATATTGAACCATGGAAACCTGCAAGCATTTCCTATGAAATTAGTCACAAAACTAGGAAATCCACTCTTGTCACTTATTTCACATAGTTTTAGAAGTCCTGGCTACAGTAAATAGAGAAAAAAAAGAAATAAAAGGAATGCAAACTGGAAAAGAAGGATTAAAGCTGTCACTGTTTGCAGCTGACATGTTATTATAGATAGAAAATCCTAAAGACAATACCAGAAATCTACTAGAGTTTATAGATAATTTTGGTAAATATTTAGGTTACAAAGTTAATATACAGGAACCTCTTGCGTTTGTCTACACTAACAATGGAAGAACAGAAATAGAAAAGAGCAACCCCATTTATCATTACTTCAGTAATAACAGACAATAATAGAATAATAAAATGCAATAATAGAATTTTAGTCTAAGGAGACAAAAGACCTGTATCCCCAAAACTATAAATGCCAATGAAATAAATCAAAGACAACAAAATCAGATGAAAAGATATACAGTGTTCTGATTGGAAGAATCAGTACTGTCAAAATGACTATGTCACTCAAAGCAATCTACAGATTCAATGAAATCCCTATCAAATTTCCAACGACATTTTTCAGAGGACTAGAAAAAATATCTTAAAATTTGTATGAAGACACCAAAGGCACTAAATAGCCAAAAAGTTTTTGAGAAAGAAAAAAACATGGACCTGAAGGAAACCAGTTCCACAGCTTTAGGCTATATAACAAAACTACAGTCATTAAAACTGACACAAAGGCAGATATAAAGGTCAATGGAATAGGATAGAAAGTCCAGAAATAAACCCATACATACTAGTCTATGACAAAGACTAGACAATGCAACAGCAGAAAGGCATTATCTTCAGGAAACGATGCTCGGGAAAATGGACAGTTATATACAAAAAATGTGAAATTAGAATGATCTTTAACACCATGAACAAAAATAAACTCAAAACTAAATATGATCCTGCAATTCTACTCCTGGGCATATATCCAGACTAAAACATGATTTGAAAGTATACATGCCCCCCGATGTTTATTGTTGCATTGTTTATAAGAGCCAAGACATGGAGGCAATCTAAGTGTTCATAGACAAAGGAATGATAAACACATGGCATATACATATAATGGAATGTTATACAGTCATTAAAAGTGTGGAAATAATATCATTTGCAGCAACATGGATAGAATTTAGAGATTGGCATACTGTTTGAATTAAGTCAGAGATGGATTGTGTGTATCACATAAACAGAATATAAAAAGAAATGATATAGATAAATTTACTTATGAAACAAAAGCAAACTCACAGACTTAGAGAAGAAACTTATGGTTACTTGGTTATAGGGATAGTTAGGGTTTTATAATTGACATGCACACAGTGCTATATTTCAAATCAATAACCAAAAAGAAGTAATTGTATAGCACAGGGACGTATGCTTAATATTAATAACAGCTTAAATGTGAAAATAGCTTTAAAAAGAATAGATAATTTGATATAACTCATCAATTTGCTATATACCTGAAACTGTCACAACATTGTTAATCAACTATAGTCGAACACAAAGCAAACCTTTTAAATATATATATTTTTTATTTCCTTCAGAAAATAAAACACTCCTTTTGTTTACATTTTATCTGCATATTTAGGAGAAAACTACAAATTCAAGCACAATCTATTCAATGAACATGAAGGAAATGCCACAACTTAAGGAAATTTATTTCAAAATAAACGTTTCTGTATTCACAAAAAGTAGAAATCTAAAGGTGGTTAAGCACGTACTATACAACTTATAAACTATTTTGCCTATGTGGTTTTATTTAATTTTCAACGCTTAATCTATGAAACTAACACATTCTGAAAGATATAATTATCTTTTGATGACAAGTGATGAAATCAGGACTGAAACTGATTGCATAATTTTTCCAAGGGCACATGTCTCATGTCTGAGCAGCTTTGAAATTCCTGTTATTTCTCTTAAATCATGAGGCCCTCTGTAATCAAAGCATGTTGGTATGTCTGGACCTTTGAAACTTAAGTCCAGTACTTGAATAAGTTCATGTATCTTAAACATGAAAACAATTAAATGAGCCAGAATTAGCTTAAATATTGCAGTCTTACATTAAATAACTTTGTATACACAGTATAGAAAAGTTACTACCCACTCCACATCAAACATCATATATCATCATGTATTCTGCAAACAGAAGGGTGAAGATAATACTCCGTTACCTCAAATTAAACAAATAATTCTTGTCAATATGTTTTTGATATAAATTCAAATTAAATCTGATATGTTGGTTGTTAGAGGTCAAGATGCTAATATGATTTTTAACTTCAGTGGAAAACATTTGCAGCAACATGGATAGAATTTAGAGATTGGCAGACTGTTTGAATTAAGTCAGAGGTGGATTGTGTGTATCACATAAACAGAATATAAAAGAAATGATATAGATAAATTTACTTATGAAACAAAAGCAAACTCACAGACTTAGAGAAGAAACTTATGGTTACTTGGTTATAGGGATAGTTAGGGTTTTATAATTGACATGCACACAGTGCTATATTTCAAATCAATAACCAAAAAGAAGTAATTGTATAGCACAGGGACGTATGCTTAATATTAATAACAGCTTAAATGTGAAAATAGCTTTAAAAAGAATAGATAATTTGATATAACTCATCAATTTGCTATATACCTGAAACTGTCACAACATTGTTAATCAACTATAGTCGAACACAAAGCAAACCTTTTAAATATATATATTTTTTATTTCCTTCAGAAAATAAAACACTCCTTTTGTTTACATTTTATCTGCATATTTAGGAGAAAACTACAAATTCAAGCACAATCTATTCAATGAACATGAAGGAAATGCCACAACTTAAGGAAATTTATTTCAAAATAAACGTTTCTGTATTCACAAAAAGTAGAAATCTAAAGGTGGTTAAGCACGTACTATACAACTTATAAACTATTTTGCCTATGTGGTTTTATTTAATTTTCAACGCTTAATCTATGAAACTAACACATTCTGAAAGATATAATTATCTTTTGATGACAAGTGATGAAATCAGGACTGAAACTGATTGCATAATTTTTCCAAGGGCACATGTCTCATGTCTGAGCAGCTTTGAAATTCCTGTTATTTCTCTTAAATCATGAGGCCCTCTGTAATCAAAGCATGTTGGTATGTCTGGACCTTTGAAACTTAAGTCCAGTACTTGAATAAGTTCATGTATCTTAAACATGAAAACAATTAAATGAGCCAGAATTAGCTTAAATATTGCAGTCTTACATTAAATAACTTTGTATACACAGTATAGAAAAGTTACTACCCACTCCACATCAAACATCATATATCATCATGTATTCTGCAAACAGAAGGGTGAAGATAATACTCCGTTACCTCAAATTAAACAAATAATTCTTGTCAATATGTTTTTGATATAAATTCAAATTAAATCTGATATGTTGGTTGTTAGAGGTCAAGATGCTAATATGATTTTTACTTCATATTTTTAATCACCTTTCTAGCCAGTTAGGGCAAACTAAGTTTCTGCTCAAAATATTGATCAAAACTATATGTGACTTCATAGCTGAGCATATTTATGGGTTTCCCTCCCCAAAATTAAATATGAAGAAAATAATATATTCTAAGATATTTCACTGTAAGGTTGTTTGCATATTCTACAGCATAGTTTAAAAATGTGATTTAGTATTAAAAGACATTACTTTGTATTAGTATTATTTTAAACTTCAAATGCACAAGTTCTCTTCAACATAGCACAAAATTTAGGTTTTAAAAATTCTTTTTAATCTTCTCTATAGTTCTTTTAATCAATAGCTGTAAATTTAGCATAGTGCAGGAAAAGTCAGCAGTAATAAAGAACATGAACATTAATAATATTAATATTCCCTGAAGAATTTGGGTCTATATTTCTAACTAAATACAAAATCAGAGAAACTTGGAGTCAAATGGAAGAATATAGTCTTTTTCAATCCACTTACATTTTTTTAATTGAGGAATAATTGTTGTAGTTTTTTTGCCATAGATCAACACAAATTAGCCATTGGTGTACATACACCTACTCCTTCCTGAACCTCTCTCCCACCCCATCCTGTCCTCTAGGTTGTCACAGAGCATATGTCTGAGCTCCCTACATCAATACAGCAAAATTTCACTGGCTATCTATTTTACATATGGTAGTGTATATGTTTCAAAGCTAATCTCTTAATTCATCCTACCCTCTCCTTCTCCCGCTGTGTTCATAAATCTGTTATCTATGTCTATGTCTTTACTGTTGCCCTACAGATAGGTCTATCAGTATTGTTTTTCTAGATTTCATATATATGCATTAATAAATGACATTTGCTTTTCTCTTTCTGACTTACTTCACTCTGTAGAACAAGCTCTAGGTTCATTGATCAATTCAGTTACTAGATCAATTCACTAGAATTGATCACTGTATCAATTCACTTACATTTTCAAAGGCATCGCTTACATTCTCTTCAGGAAATCATAATATTAGGTTTCAATGTCCTTACTGTTTTCTCAGATTTTAGTAATTTTTTAATCATTAAAATTGTTCCGTTTGTGAGTGTGAAAAAATGTATTAGTATGTTGAGGCATAAAAACGTCCATTCACAAGTTATTCCAGTCATTCAACAATAACAAGATACACTAAATACTATAAATTTAGTGGTATTCCAACTGTGAGGAAGAAAGGATGCAAAGATCAGTAAGATCTGATCAATGACTTTAAGTAAACATTCTATTATTTTCAAATTGTCATAAATTAATCACTCTTTTTAAAACATTATAAGATCGTATTAACTGGAAAATGGATGCCTCTTGCAGGATATTAGAATGTGAAAATCTAAATATATTGAAACTAATGAAGCATGATATGCCCCCTGCAAAATTGGTTTTAATGCTGTAAATTTAGCATAGTGCAGGAAAAGTCAGCAGTAATAAAGAACATGAACATTAATAATATTAATATTCCCTGAAGAATTTGGGTCTATATTTCTAACTAAATACAAAATCAGAGAAACTTGGAGTCAAATGGAAGAATATAGTCTTTTTCAATCCACTTACATTTTTTTAATTGAGGAATAATTGTTGTAGTTTTTTTGCCATAGATCAACACAAATTAGCCATTGGTGTACATACACCTACTCCTTCCTGAACCTCTCTCCCACCCCATCCTGTCCTCTAGGTTGTCACAGAGCATATGTCTGAGCTCCCTACATCAATACAGCAAAATTTCACTGGCTATCTATTTTACATATGGTAGTGTATATGTTTCAAAGCTAATCTCTTAATTCATCCTACCCTCTCCTTCTCCCGCTGTGTTCATAAATCTGTTATCTATGTCTATGTCTTTACTGTTGCCCTACAGATAGGTCTATCAGTATTGTTTTTCTAGATTTCATATATATGCATTAATAAATGACATTTGCTTTTCTCTTTCTGACTTACTTCACTCTGTAGAACAAGCTCTAGGTTCATTGATCAATTCAGTTACTAGATCAATTCACTAGAATTGATCACTGTATCAATTCACTTACATTTTCAAAGGCATCGCTTACATTCTCTTCAGGAAATCATAATATTAGGTTTCAATGTCCTTACTGTTTTCTCAGATTTTAGTAATTTTTTAATCATTAAAATTGTTCCGTTTGTGAGTGTGAAAAAATGTATTAGTATGTTGAGGCATAAAAACGTCCATTCACAAGTTATTCCAGTCATTCAACAATAACAAGATACACTAAATACTATAAATTTAGTGGTATTCCAACTGTGAGGAAGAAAGGATGCAAAGATCAGTAAGATCTGATCAATGACTTTAAGTAAACATTCTATTATTTTCAAATTGTCATAAATTAATCACTCTTTTTAAAACATTATAAGATCGTATTAACTGGAAAATGGATGCCTCTTGCAGGATATTAGAATGTGAAAATCTAAATATATTGAAACTAATGAAGCATGATATGCTGCAAGGTCTGAAATGAAAATTCACTTCACTTAAATTTATACTTACTTAACTTAATATCAAATTATAACATTTTATAGACATCAAAATAGTCTTTGAAAATACAGTTTCAATGAGTTCATACTAATTGATTATATGAGTATGCCATTGTTTATTAGTAGAGTCTCTAGTCATTTTTCTTATTTTTTCTATATACTGATTACTGCTTTCTTGAACATCACACCACTGAACACTTCCATAGGATAAATTTTTGTGCATTTAATCTGATCAATAATTATACTATTATCATAACATATGCACTGATCAGATATGTACTTTTAATCTGAATGTTTTTGCTTTTATAAATTATTTCTATGATTTCTTTTTTCTTTAGAAAGTGTATTTAGATAAGGCATTTTCTGAACCTTTCCTATTTGAAAAATATTTTCTCTACAGAGTGACTAGGTCACATTCCTTTTTCTTTGGTATATGTTACTCAGTTGGCTTCTGACATTTTAATGTCACTGAAATTTCTGAGGTCAGCCTCATTTTTGTTCATTTCTTTCCCCCAGTGGACATTTGTTGACCATTCACAGGGTTCTAGGTGCTGGCAAACCTGTTGGGAAAAGAGTTCCATAAATAGTCACTATAATATGTCTAGTGGCTGCTGAATATTTTCCAGTGCAAGCTAAGGAAAGATTTCCTCAGTATTTTCTTAGACACTGGCATCCATTTCAATTTGCAGTTTCTTTTGTCTTCAAGTCAACTTTCCTATTATTTCTTTCATGAGTGTGAAAATGTATTAGTATGTTGAGGCATAAAAACGTCCATTCACAAGTTATTCCAGTCATTCAACAATAACAAGATACACTAAATACTATAAATTTAGTGGTATTCCAACTGTGAGGAAGAAAGGATGCAAAGATCAGTAAGATCTGATCAATGACTTTAAGTAAACATTCTATTATTTTCAAATTGTCATAAATTAATCACTCTTTTTAAAACATTATAAGATCGTATTAACTGGAAAATGGATGCCTCTTGCAGGATATTAGAATGTGAAAATCTAAATATATTGAAACTAATGAAGCATGATATGCTGCAAGGTCTGAAATGAAAATTCACTTCACTTAAATTTATACTTACTTAACTTAATATCAAATTATAACATTTTATAGACATCAAAATAGTCTTTGAAAATACAGTTTCAATGAGTTCATACTAATTGATTATATGAGTATGCCATTGTTTATTAGTAGAGTCTCTAGTCATTTTTCTTATTTTTTCTATATACTGATTACTGCTTTCTTGAACATCACACCACTGAACACTTCCATAGGATAAATTTTTGTGCATTTAATCTGATCAATAATTATACTATTATCATAACATATGCACTGATCAGATATGTACTTTTAATCTGAATGTTTTTGCTTTTATAAATTATTTCTATGATTTCTTTTTTCTTTAGAAAGTGTATTTAGATAAGGCATTTTCTGAACCTTTCCTATTTGAAAAATATTTTCTCTACAGAGTGACTAGGTCACATTCCTTTTTCTTTGGTATATGTTACTCAGTTGGCTTCTGACATTTTAATGTCACTGAAATTTCTGAGGTCAGCCTCATTTTTGTTCATTTCTTTCCCCCAGTGGACATTTGTTGACCATTCACAGGGTTCTAGGTGCTGGCAAACCTGTTGGGAAAAGAGTTCCATAAATAGTCACTATAATATGTCTAGTGGCTGCTGAATATTTTCCAGTGCAAGCTAAGGAAAGATTTCCTCAGTATTTTCTTAGACACTGGCATCCATTTCAATTTGCAGTTTCTTTTGTCTTCAAGTCAACTTTCCTATTATTTCTTTCATGAGTGATGTTTTGTCATTTTTTTCTTCCTTTTGAAATATAGACTGTATACACGCTTCTATGATCTATATTCCCTATATTTTATCCTTTCTTATTTTTATCTCTATTTCTTCCTTTGATTTGTGAGAAGTATTTCAGAATTCTCATATGTATTCAGTTATTGTTCTTCTTCCTCTTTGCAGTCATCCTCTATAATGACTTGTGTGTGTGTGTTTAATGAATTTGTAGTGTATTACTCAGTGTCAGCAGAAAATGTATAACATTCTCAAAACTGGTGTGCTTTAGGAAGAATCTTTAAAAGTGGCACATGCTTGAGCTAGGTATTAAGGAAATCATACATAGAAGAGGATTTGTCAAAGCTATTGTTTCTCCAGCAGTCATGCACAGTTGTGAAAGTTGGATCATAAAGATGGCTGACACGAAGAAATCAATTCTTTAAAACTGTGGTTCTGGAAAAGACTCTTGTGAGTCCCTTGGGTAGCAAGATCAAATCAGTCAATCCTAAAGGAAATCGATGGTGAATATTTATTTGAAGGACTTATGCTGAAGCTGAAGTTTCAACACTTTAGCCACCTACTGTGAAGAGAGGATTCATTGGAAAGCACCCTGATGCTGGGACAGACTGAGGACAAGAGAAGAAGTGGATGGCAGAGGATTACATGGTTGGATGGCATCACTGATTCAATGGATATGAGTTTGAGCAAACTTTATGAGAGGGTGAAAGACAGAAAACCCCAGCGTGCTGCACCATGAGGTCACAAAGAGTTGGACGTGACTGAGTGAACAAAAATTGGCACTGATAATAGCAATTAGCTATTCCCCTACCTTACCTGAAGTGAAGCACCAGTTAAAATGTGGAGCCACAGACAATCATGTAGAGTGGGCTACCTTGTATTAGCTAATGGGTAAAAGCAGCAGAAAGATCATGGCAATATCACAGGAGGTAAGCCAAAGAATAATCAACATAAAGGTGTTTTAGAATAAAAAATATATTTTTTACAACAACTTAATATCAGCACATAATTATAATATGATATGATAGAATTAAGACCTAGTAGAGTAACCGTACTAATAAATCTAAATTATTTTACCTTACTAATAAAGATTTGTCTAATTGTAATGCACAAATCAAAACATAATTACTTACCATGCATATGAAGCACATCTAAAAATATGGTGATCCAGAATGGTTAAAGTTAGGAAATGGATGGGAAAATATACCAGGAAAATGACAAAAAGAAAGCAAAGTCGATGCTCCTGATATCAAGAAAGATTTTCAGTCCACAGAGCATTAGTTAGTACAAGGAAAATAAAACAGTAAATGAAAATACTGAAATGTCAGATAAATTTTAATTGTAGAAAGAATTTAAAACTGACGTCCCTGCAACATTTACTCCGTGTGCTTTAGGAAGAATCTTTAAAAGTGGCACATGCTTGAGCTAGGTATTAAGGAAATCATACATAGAAGAGGATTTGTCAAAGCTATTGTTTCTCCAGCAGTCATGCACAGTTGTGAAAGTTGGATCATAAAGATGGCTGACACGAAGAAATCAATTCTTTAAAACTGTGGTTCTGGAAAAGACTCTTGTGAGTCCCTTGGGTAGCAAGATCAAATCAGTCAATCCTAAAGGAAATCGATGGTGAATATTTATTTGAAGGACTTATGCTGAAGCTGAAGTTTCAACACTTTAGCCACCTACTGTGAAGAGAGGATTCATTGGAAAGCACCCTGATGCTGGGACAGACTGAGGACAAGAGAAGAAGTGGATGGCAGAGGATTACATGGTTGGATGGCATCACTGATTCAATGGATATGAGTTTGAGCAAACTTTATGAGAGGGTGAAAGACAGAAAACCCCAGCGTGCTGCACCATGAGGTCACAAAGAGTTGGACGTGACTGAGTGAACAAAAATTGGCACTGATAATAGCAATTAGCTATTCCCCTACCTTACCTGAAGTGAAGCACCAGTTAAAATGTGGAGCCACAGACAATCATGTAGAGTGGGCTACCTTGTATTAGCTAATGGGTAAAAGCAGCAGAAAGATCATGGCAATATCACAGGAGGTAAGCCAAAGAATAATCAACATAAAGGTGTTTTAGAATAAAAAAATATATTTTTTACAACAACTTAATATCAGCACATAATTATAATATGATATGATAGAATTAAGACCTAGTAGAGTAACCGTACTAATAAATCTAAATTATTTTACCTTACTAATAAAGATTTGTCTAATTGTAATGCACAAATCAAAACATAATTACTTACCATGCATATGAAGCACATCTAAAAATATGGTGATCCAGAATGGTTAAAGTTAGGAAATGGATGGGAAAATATACCAGGAAAATGACAAAAAGAAAGCAAAGTCGATGCTCCTGATATCAAGAAAGATTTTCAGTCCACAGAGCATTAGTTAGTACAAGGAATGCAAGACTGACAGATACAGTAAATGAAAATACTGAAATGTCAGATAAATTTTAATTGTAGGTAAACTGAATATTTTAATATACTGACGTCCCATGCAACATTTTAACTCTACTTAAAATTTTTACATTATTTGTATTAAATCTAACTTTCACAGGAATTCATGTATTTTTTTTTTTTTTACAGCAATCCTACTATTTTCCCAGTAAATAATGTTTACCTAACAAAGCAAAATCTATAGGATGTAATCAGGAAAAACATTGCATTTGTCTCTCACTGTTCTTTAAATCTGCTACCCAACAGGCCTTACTCCACACTAATATTTTCTAACTCCTCCAGGTTTGCGGCTTGAGTAAGAGGAACAGGTAAGAAGACTTGACTAATACTGTATTGCTTATTAACAACATTCCTCTTAAAATCCCATGGAGTTGCCAAGAGCCAGACATGACTGAGTGACTGAACAATAATGACTCTTAAAATATGTTCAGAACTAGCTAATCATTTCAGTCATGGTTTCTTCAGAGGTCTGTCTTATAGCTCTGGGCATGTCTCTGCCACAGTTTCTTTGATATGGGTGAATGCATCTCATTTCTGATTGGAAGTCACCTTGGCCTGTAGGAATAAAGCACTACCTTCAATTTACCTCTGCTAATTTTACTTTGTACTTCCATGTGATCTTTTTGTATAGGACTAAGACAAGTTGTAGTTAGCTAATAAAAGAATCATAGGAAGAACTTGAACATTCTTTGTCTCCATTAGTTTTGGGAGGCTATTCACCTTTCCTTCAGTCAGTCATCAGAATATTTAGACAGTTCTAATTTTGGGAGGTTATACATCTTACCTTCACTCAGTCATCATAATATTTAGATGGGGGGTGGGGGTGGAGTTAAGATGGCAGAGTAGAAGGACATGTGCTCACCTCTCCTGTAAAATCGCCTGAATTGCAATAAGTTCCTGAAAATCCATCGACAGGAGGAGGTTGGATCTGATCACAAAAAGATACCCCAAATTGAAAAACAAAGGAGAAGTCACAACAAGACAGTAGGAAGGGCTCAATCCCACTTTTAAAAGTCAAATCTCATACCCGCCCGAGAGGCTGGGTGGGCCAAAGTAGCAAAGCCTGTTGCAGATCAAGACCCAGGAAAGGAGCGGTGACGTCCACAAGGGACTGAGCCAGACCTGCTTTGGAGGGTCAAAGTGTCCTCTTGAGCTACAGGTACCCTTGAGCAGTCCTCGGAAGGAGCCACTCAGTGCCCTTTGAAGGAGGTTACCATTAACCCGATCATAGAGCTGCCGAGTAGGACTGGAAACTTTGAGCGCACTGTGATCCAGGAGAGGGGAATAGCGATCCTGCATGAGACTGAGCCAAAGTCACCTCTGAGTAATCTGATGCCTCCCACGGTGGCAGGGGTCCACGGTGGCCTGAAACAGGGTCGGGGTCACTGTGGAAGTGCTTCCCATAGAGCGTGTGGGAATAAATCCTTTGTGAAAGAGATGCCATTTTCCCTACTATAGTTCGGCCGCTGGTCAAACTACAGGACTGCTGGTCAAACTACAGGGAGGGAATTTAGCTCCACCCAGAAAGAAAAGGGATTTGGATTAAGGATTAAGAAACTCCCAGGGCCAGCCTGGGCTAGTCTTTCAGTTCTGGAATAGGAGGAAATAAACACGCAGTAAAAGAGGTCTTCAAATCCAACCACTGTCAGAGGCAAGAAAAAGACTGATAATTCCTGAACACTCAGCAAGAGACAGAAGAACATAAACATTATTTTCACCTTTTGTCTGAAGCTGGAGTTACTGCTGGATTTAAAAAAAAAAAAAAAAGTGTGAGTGTGGTTGTGTCTATTTCCTCCATTGAATTCTATTGGAGCTACTAATCTTATCAGAAAGACTGAATATATTTAAGATTACATAATCCTTTTTTTCTTTTTCCTTTTAAACCACACATTTTATTTTGGTATAAACTTCTGGTTCCCCATTGGCCTTTTTAGGTTCGGGGGGAGGGGGGGGGGAGGGTTGTTTGTTTTTATTGTTTTTCCTTTGTTTTTTCTGTTTTCTTTCTATATACTTATCAATGTTTCAATTTTTAATTTTTTCTATTTGTACTACTACTGCTCTATAACTATTTGCTTTCTCTGATGCTCCTTTCCTACAGCACTAACCTCTAATGCATACAAATCTTTATCTCACTATATTTAATTTTGCAGTATTATTCTATATTTCTCTTCTGTTCTCCCTTTCACTTTTTCCATTTTCCCACCATATTTCTTAGTCTATTTTGTCCGCATTACCTTATCCCCAATGAGAACCATGCTCTAGCATTATTCTCCACTTTGTGCTCTGTGGGGCCCTAAATGAAAGAGGGCCTTTGCAAGCATAAGGAAGGAAGAGACAAGGGCGTGATCTAAGTTGTTGCAAGCATAAGGAAGGAAGAGACGAGGGTGTGATCTACGCATGATTGCTTGACCTTTAGCTTGATTGGTTTAACTATGGGAAATCCCTTAGGAAACCCCCTTCACTTGCCTATATAAGCTGTAATTCTTCACTAATGAAACGGAACTGCTTCGACAAAACCCCTGTCGCGTCTGATTGTCTCTCCCTCACTGAGGGGCTGGGTTGGCGGACAGCAGGCTCACCACTCTCTGATCTTCCCGTGGCCAGGCTACGGGCAATCCCGCCGCCGTTTCTTCTCTGTGGACTGTCCCCGCAGAAGCTGGTGCCCAACATGGGACTCGAAAGAGAAAGGCGGCTCACCGTGTGGCTTTGAAAGAGAAGTGACGAATGGCCTTCGAGAGGTTCCAGCGTGGCGCTTTCCTCAAGAGAAGCATCGGATTGGAGTAATCTGGATGTCAGGGTGAGTTTCCCCTTTTTCTGCCATTCCCAAGAGGGTGGGGATTTAGGGTAGTCACAAAAAACTGAACACTGCTTTTCCTTGTTTGTCCGTCTTTACTTCAATTCCTGCTTTCACTTTTCTTTCTTTATTACTTACTTTCACTTTGACTTTTTCTCGAGACGTCCAGTGAACCAGCAGACGGTCGCAGGGGCAATTGACAGGTCCTGCCCAGGCCCACTCTCTGGCGGACCTAGAAGGCCCCGCGACAGTCCACTTCAGTAGCGGGAGCCTGACTGGGTGAAGGGCTCCTTTTTCTACATTCCGATCTGAGGACTTGGCCTGTAACTCTCCCTCGCAGGCATGGGTAAGGCACTTAAAAGCCATTAGGGCGCCTGCCGCTTGAAGACTCCCATGATAGGATAAGGGGGTCACGGAACGGGCCAGAGCCTCTTAGAGTGCCCAGCCCCAGCAAGACAATGTCTGTGCAACACTAGGGACTTCTTCACCGTTTCACAAGCACTTCTTAGGCTATTTTGTCCGCATTACCTTATCCCCAATGAGAACCATGCTCTAGCATTATTCTCCACTTTGTGCTCTGTGGGGCCCTAAATGAAAGAGGGCCTTTGCAAGCATAAGGAAGGAAGAGACAAGGGCGTGATCTAAGTTGTTGCAAGCATAAGGAAGGAAGAGACGAGGGTGTGATCTACGCATGATTGCTTGACCTTTAGCTTGATTGGTTTAACTATGGGAAATCCCTTAGGAAACCCCCTTCACTTGCCTATATAAGCTGTAATTCTTCACTAATGAAACGGAACTGCTTCGACAAAACCCCTGTCGCGTCTGATTGTCTCTCCCTCACTGAGGGGCTGGGTTGGCGGACAGCAGGCTCACCACTCTCCGATCTTCCCGTGGCCAGGCTACGGGCAATCCCGCCGCCGTTTCTTCTCTGTGGACTGTCCCCGCAGAAGCTGGTGCCCAACATGGGACTCGAAAGAGAAAGGCGGCTCACCGTGTGGCTTTGAAAGAGAAGTGACGAATGGCCTTCGAGAGGTTCCAGCGTGGCGCTTTCCTCAAGAGAAGCATCGGATTGGAGTAATCTGGATGTCAGGGTGAGTTTCCCCTTTTTCTGCCATTCCCAAGAGGGTGGGGATTTAGGGTAGTCACAAAAAACTGAACACTGCTTTTCCTTGTTTGTCCGTCTTTACTTCAATTCCTGCTTTCACTTTTCTTTCTTTATTACTTACTTTCACTTTGACTTTTTCTCGAGACGTCCAGTGAACCAGCAGACGGTCGCAGGGGCAATTGACAGGTCCTGCCCAGGCCCACTCTCTGGCGGACCTAGAAGGCCCCGCGACAGTCCACTTCAGTAGCGGGAGCCTGACTGGGTGAAGGGCTCCTTTTTCTACATTCCGATCTGAGGACTTGGCCTGTAACTCTCCCTCGCAGGCATGGGTAAGGCACTTAAAAGCCATTAGGGCGCCTGCCGCTTGAAGACTCCCATGATAGGATAAGGGGGTCACGGAACGGGCCAGAGCCTCTTAGAGTGCCCAGCCCCAGCAAGACAATGTCTGTGCAACACTAGGGACTTCTTCACCGTTTCACAAGCACGACATAAGCCCAACCTCCTGACCGCCACCACTCCGTCAGGACTTTTGGTGGTTGTCCTCAGTAGTCTTTACTTTTCTGCTTTCTTTCAACAACATGGGAAACTATATCCACAAATCTGATTATTAATAAAGACAGAGATCATGAACCTACTAGCAGAGCCTGGGACCCCTTTAAAAATGAAGAAAAAACCATTGATGATGAGAGTTCCCCCAGTCACTCCAGGTCAAGTCCTCAAGAAACAAGACTGTACCCCACATTGCTCCCCCCTTTGAAGAGATCACTGGGACGTCATGGGGAGGAAAGGAACTGGGGTCACCTTGGAGAGGGAGGACCTAACCCAAAGACCCTTGGCGGTCCTCAGCACCCTTCACGGGCCCAACCCAAGCTTTTCCTATAAACATCAACCCAGGGGGAAACAGACCGGCTGCCTGGTATCCATGGGAGGCCAATGATCTAAAGGAACTCAAGAAGGTGGTAGCAGACGACGACCCAAACTCCCCATGGGCAGAAACCATACTCCAAGGGCTGGCCCACCAACCTTGTACCACCCAAGATTGGAAGATGCAATGTGAGGCAGTACTTCCCAGTAATATTTATATCAAATGGTGTGCTTTCTTCAAAGGGGAATGTCATGCTCAGGCAGAAAGAAACCAGGCTGCCAATCCCGTCATTCCAATAACTTTTGGAATGCTATCGTGAACGGCGGACCAGTGGAACACTGGTATACAGCAGGCCGCCATTCCTGCTCCTTATCAAGACCAAGTCTGGCTGCCTGGAAAAAACTTGCTGAGGGCCCTACTGAACGCCCCATATCGGGTGTAGTACAAAAGAATAACGAAGACCTCGCCACTTTTGTAGATCGTATAGCAAAGAGCCTCCAGAGAAAGTTCCCTCCAGGGCCTTTAAGAGATCAGTTCCTCAAAATGCTAGTTTGGGAGGGAATGAATACAGACCATAAATTGGCCTGTGCAGGGCAAAAAGATCGTTCCGTTGAGCGATGGATTGTGTGCTCTAAAGATATAGGCACACAAAATCACCAAGCCTGCTCTATCACCAATGCTCTCCAGGCTCAAAATGAGGCTCTCTCTGAGGCAATGACTAAAGTCTTATCCACCGTAATGACTACAGGCAGGACCTCGTCCCAAGGGCTCCCTGCCTCACCCAAATCAGGCCACTGCTTTAACTGTGGCCAACCGGGGCATTTTAAGAAGGAGTGCCCCCAAAGAGATAAGAAAACTTCCAACCGAATACCCCCCACTATTCCATGCCCTTGATGTAGAAAGGGATATCACTGGAAAATAGACGGCAAATCTAAATGTGATAAAGATGGCAAGCGTTTAAACTAGATGAGGGGCAACCCCCAGCCCTGTCACCTCAAGGGGGACCCTTTATATTGCCCGACCATATTAAAAAAACTCCTTGAAAAACCTTTCCCCGAATGCAATTCTCACCGGCCTCCTACAAAGCTAATAAGAACCACCAAGGCCCCATGACCACCCAGAGCCCACTAGACTGTGCCTATAGTGTCTGGCCTAAGACCCAAAATGGATATCCACATAAAAGGGAAAAGGTTTCGATGTTTAATTGATACGGGGGCCAATCAGACCGTCCTAAGAGCAGAGGAGGTCCCACCTAACTGGAAAGTGGTTCCAGGGCCTCAAGTATTGGGTGTCGGAGGACAGACTCAATCCAACGAGACCACAGAATGGCTCACCTGGAAAGATGCTGATGGCACTACGGGCAAAGTCCGACCCCTTATAGCGGCCGGGCTAAATGCCAACCGGTGGGGCCAAGATATTTTAGGAGAAGCAAGTGCTTACATTACAACCGATCATAAAGGCTTTCATGGTGATTTAATTGATGAAGAAGAATATCAACAACAACTCAACTACCCATCCCATCCAAGTTATGGGGGGACCTTAAATTTGAAAAGATGCGTAAGGGAGAGCCATTAACCCAGTGGAAGATACACCCCCAATCCTAGAGGCCACTGCCCCCCAAATCCCTCCGATACAATGGAGACCTGGACCCCCAATATGGGTGGAGCAGTGGCCTCTTCCATCTGCTAAGTTACAAGCCCTCAAAGACATCATAGCTGAACAGCTGGAATTGGGACATATACGCCCTTCTACTAGTCCATGGAACACCTCAATATTTGTTATTAAAACGTCTTCAGGAAAATGGAGAATGTTACAAGATCTTGGAAAAATTAATGAGAGGTTGATTAGACAAGGAACACCCTTGAGGGGATTGCCCTGGATCCCTGCCACCCCTGGTGATCTATACATTATGGTAAAAGACATTAAAGATTGCTTCTTTTCCATACCTTTAAACCCTCAAGATTGTGAGAAGTTCGCTTTTTCGGTACCCTCCACTGATTTTGAGGGACCCCATGAACACTTCAAGCGGACAGTCTTGCCACAAGGAATGGCCAATAGCCCCTGCTTCTGCCAAAACTATGTAAAACATCTTCTCCAACCGGTCAGACAATTGATAGATGCTAAATTATACATATAATAGATGACATGATTGTAGGGGCCCCATCTACAACACAACTGACTGAAGCTTACAAGGTTTTACAAAGATGTCTCTCAGAAGGAAAACTCCATATGTCCTCTGACAAGATCCAAACCATCCCACCCTTTAAAATTTTGGGCTCTCACCTATTCTTGGAGGGCGTGCGCCCCTTGAAACCTCAATTACATATTCAAGAATCCTATTCCCTGACTGGTTTACAACAGATACTAGGAGAGCTCAATTGGCTCTGACCCTGGATTCCTATCTCAACTGGCCAACTGCTGCCCCTCTTTGAACTATTAAAAGATAAACAGACCCATGATAAAATTGTCCTCTTGCCCTCTCACAAACAAAATTTTAAAAAATCTTGAAAAGGCGCTTGATGAAGCTCAACTTGCCCGATATGACCCTACAGAGAGTTTACAGTTATGGATTCTGCCTACTCCGACAATACTTATGGCAACTCTATTACAAAAAGAGAAGCCTCTACAATGGATTCAAATCTCCCTGGGAGGGGCTCCCCCAGTCTATGCCCACCTAGACCAAATGGCCAACTTAATACAAAAGGGGAGAGAAACTGCAGTTTGCTGCTTGCACGAGAGCCCGATAAGATCGTTATCCCTCATAGGTTGTCTGATTTTGAATGGATCCGAAAAAACAACGGAAGAATAGCCATAGCCCTAGAGGGGCTCCTTGGCACCTTGGCTCCTTGGGCCTCATAAATGGGAGAAACTGCAGTTTGCTGCTTGCACGAGAGCCCGATAAGATCGTTATCCCTCATAGGTTGTCTGATTTTGAATGGATCCGAAAAAACAACGGAAGAATAGCCATAGCCCTAGAGGGGCTCCTTGGCACCTTGGCTCCTTGGGCCTCATAAATAGGGAGAGAAACTGCAGTTTGCTGCTTGCACGAGAGCCCGATAAGATCGTTATCCCTCATAGGTTGTCTGATTTTGAATGGGTCCGAAAAAACAACGGAAGAATAGCCATAGCCCTAGAGGGGCACCTTGGCTCCTTGGGCCTCATAAATGGGTCGCTTCTTTTGGTCGCCTAGATTGGACGGCCCCCCAATTATTCCTCTTCAAACCCATACCAGAGGCCCTCAATGTCTTTACAGATGGAGGAAAAAATAGGGCTCCAGTTATCATCTTCCGACCTCCCCATTTGCCTGGACATAACATATAGAAATATTTTGAGCCTTGTGACGGGTCCGCACAATTCAACGAACTGTATGCTATCGTCCTAGCACTTACAAAAGTTTCTGAACCAATGAATCTATTCACTGACAGTCTCTATGTAAAAAATCTGCTCCGTGGACTACACAATTCTCATATACGCCTAGATAACAACCCAATCACCCCCCTCACGATACAAGCCCACACCCTATTATACAAAAGGACTCAACCCATTTACCTACACCACCTTAGGGGTCACCAGGGTCTACCTGGACTACTCTCAACGCGAAAATCCTTAGCTGACAAGATGGTTTCCTATAAAATTCAAGTACATAACCTACAAGATGCCCATGACCTTCACGATCTAACCCATATCAACTGGAGAGGGTTACATAAAAAATTCCTGCAAATCCCCATCAAAGATTTAAAGAAATTTGTACATACTTGCAAGTCTTTCCTCCCTCACTTACAAGTTCCTCCCTTAGAGTCTCCGGGAGTAAACCCTCGAGGACTAAGGCCTAATATATTGTGGCAGACAGTTGTCACTCACTTTTCCCCCTTCGGAAAACTCAAGTACATCTTTGTATCCATTGATACTTATTCCCATACCTGCTGGGCCACAGCCCATTCAGAAGAAAAAGCAAAACATGCCCAGAGTCATTTCTTACAATGCTTTGCAGCTCTAGGTCTAACTTATCAGATAAAACCGGACAATGGTCCCTGCTTTGATAGCAAAAATTCACAAAACTTCTTTCAACAATGGCACATTCGCCACACCACCGGCATCCCATACAACCCTCAAAGACAGGCCATAATTGAACGTCATCATCAAAACTTAAAGACCCCATTACAAAAAAAAAAAAAAAAAAAGGCGGAATAAGCCCTCACCAGCAACTTGGAATGGCCCTCTTTACGCTAAACATTCTATATTTTTCAAAAAATGAACTGTTGTCACCCTTTCAAAAACACTGGTCCAACCAAGAAATAAAACCTGAAATACAAGTGAGATGGAAGCACCCCATCACTGGCCAATGGAAAGGGCCTCATCCGCTCCCTACGATGGGGAGAGGATTTGGGTGCATATTCCCCATTGGGGAACCCAGCCCTATACGGGTACCGGCGAGAAACCTTAAATTTATGCCACAAAGCAAGGACCAAACCTTAGAATCTGCCACAGATAAAATAAATGACCATATATCAAGCCCAAGAACAGAAAGTTCCTGAGGCATCTCTCTCTCTTTCTCTGTTTTTCAGGCCAGGGATGCGGCGATCCTGGTGGACTCTGCTTCTAGTAATCACTAGACTGCTCATCATCTCTTTGCTGGTGACCATCATCGCTCTAGCCATACAGACCTCCTTGGACTCCCTAGAGACCGGCTCTAACAGCACACTAGGCCGCTAACCATGAGGGTGATATTAATCCTCTTTGAGCTCTATCTTTCTATCTGAGCTCTGGTGAAAGGAGAGCTATTATGGGGACTCGTGGTCACTCCAGGGATCTTATGCCCCCTGAGTTGGGAGACTATGCCACAAGCCTATCATTGTCCCAGCCATTTATACCCGGGGGGTGGGGAGGCCTTGTCCCGGACTTGACTTAAAGATAATTAATGGGTCCAACATTAATGTAAACTTAACAGACATTTATAGACAATTACAACAAAAAATAATTATGCTTGCTCGGTTCCTAGAAGATGAGCTCCACGTTGGGCAAAACACCTGGGTCAATCTGGCCCTCCAAGAAATCACTTGAGACATATAATGAGGCCTTCAAATAAAAAACGCTCTAAAGACTCCGTCCAGCCCGCATAAGATGGCTGGTTAGCCAATGACGGGTAAGATCCTCAGAGGAGGGCAACCTAAGCCAGGCACAGCCGCTGGGTGGAGGCGGGGGCTGGGGAGGAGGGGTGAACTGACGAGGCTAGAGGCTGGCCGCCTCTTAGCTCCATGCCTTGCCTCATCAAGAGCCTCTTAATTTTAAAATAAAAGAGGGGGAGATGGGGGGCCCTAAATGAAATAGAGCCTTTGCAAGCATAAGGAAGGAAGAGATGAGGGCGTGATCTATTTGTTGCAAGCATAAGGAAGGAAGAGACGAGGGTGTGATCTACGCATGATTGTTTGACCTTTAACTGATTGGTTTAACTATGGGAAATCCCTTAGGAAACCCCCTTCACTTGCCTATATACGCTGTAAGTCTTCACTAATAAAACGGAACTGCTTTGACGAAACCCCTGTCACGTCTGATTGTCTCTCGCTCGCCATGGGGCTGGGCTGGTGGACAGCAGGCTCGCCCATCTCCGATCTTCCCGTGGCTGGGCTACGGGCAATCCCGCCGCCATTTCTCCTCTGCAAGCTGGCCCCGCAGTGCTCTATTTACTTTGGTTATTAACCTGTGGATATCATTCTTGGCTTTCCCTATTCGCCATGTTAACATATTGTAATGTATTTTTGGTTGGAACGCTTGGGTTATGTTGCTGCTGTATATGTTTGAGTGTATGATTCAATATGCTAGATAGTATTGGCATAATATTTTAATTAACATTCCTCAAATGTATACCTTGTTTCTCATTCGCATATATATGTTTTAATATCATTCAATGCCATAACAAATGAACCGTGAAATATTCATTCCCTTGTCAGGCAACAAGCCCCGGTGCTTTAGGGAGTGAGCACTGAAACCCCTTTCACTTGCCTATATACGCTGTAAGTCTTCACTAATAAAATGGAACTGCTTTGACGAAACCCCTGTCATGTCTGATTGTCTCTCACTTGCCATGGGGCTGGGCTGGTGGACAGCAGGCTCACTCCTCTCTGATCTTTCCATGGCCTGACTACGAGCAATCATGCCACCGTTTCTTCTCTGTGGGCTGGCCCCGCAACCTTTTCCATGACATGTTTGAAAAGTGCTGATCATGTATTTTACATAATGATGTTAAACTTGGGTTTATCTAATGTTTCATCATGATTAGACTGAATTTGGACTTTAGGGTAAAAATACTGAGCTGAAATATCCTTGCATCTCATTCTATTAGGACATGAAAATAACTGAAGATGAAAGCATTGTCGATCAGTCATATCTGACTCTTTTTGACCCCATGGACTGTCATCCACCAGACTCTTCTGTCCATGGAATTCTCCAGGCAAGAATATTAGAGTGAGTTGCTATTCCCTTCTCCAGGGGATCTTCCCAATCCAGGAATGAAACCTGAGTCTCCCACATTGCAGGCAGATTCTTTACTGTCTTAGCCACCACCGAAGTCCCTGTTAGGGAATATATGAAATCAACACTTCTAATTACAGGTAATATTAACCTTAATCACTTTTCTGAGGTAGTGGCTGCCAGATTTTTCCACCTGAAACTCACTCTTGTTCAATTTCCGTAATCTATTTGTTACTAAGTCCAGTTCAGTCTTAAGAGAATGACAATTACAATCCAAATCCTAGAGGAAGAAATATGAAGAACTTGTGGGTTTATATTAATACTATCATAGGCATCAATTACTATTTTGTGGGAAATGATAGGGGCTATGTAATAGTCTTATTTGCCTTCAAGTGTCACTTATTAATTTCAGCACTCATGAATGGGTTTTGTTTGGAGCAGTTGCTACTGTAGCATTTTTAAAAATATGTATTTATTTATTTCCTTGCTTGCTTATTTGACCTTGCTAGATATTAGCTGCAACATATAAAGTCTTTAGCTTTGACATGTGGGATCTTTAATTGTGGTAGGTCTTGTTATATTTTTGGAATTCTTCTTTACGGGAGATTTGTCTCCCCTCTCTCATTTCTTTCTTTACTTATTTATTTATATGTGTATGGACTTGTTAAGTTGGTTTTATTCTTTGTGTTATACTTCAGGATTGCTTTTCTTTTCTTTTCTTTTTTTTTTTTTTTTTGCAGTTCAAATTGTTCCAGCTTTGGGCATTGGGAGCTCACTCAGTTTGGGTTCAGTATCTTTCTGACATGACTCCAGATCCCTTTTTTTTTTTTTTTTCCCACTAGCTTATCTTTTAGCACTGTGTGATACCCTATGTTTGTCTTGTATTTTCCTTACCCCAAATCCAGAAATAACCGTTTCCCTAAGGATTCCTAGTTCTGCCCCCATACCCCCCACCTTTTTTTGAAAATAGTATTTAGAACCCAAGATTAACATACTAATTATACTCATTACTACTGAGGTATCGTCATTTTTAGGTCCTTTCAGTGAGTAGAGTTAGGGGATCTATGGATGTGTCCCAAGTCACTTCAGTCATGCTTCACTGTTTGAGACTGTATGGACTGTACTGTAGCCCCCCAGGCTACTTGGTCCATGGAATTCTCCAGGCAAGAATGCTGGAATGGGTTGCCATGCCTTCCTCCAGAAGATCTTCCCAACTCATGGATCGAACCTGCATCTCTTATGTCTCCTACATTGGCATTTGGGTTATTTATCACTAACACTACCTGGGAAGGCCCAGAGAATACATGCATGCTTACTGACTCAGGTATATGCAGATACCTATAGTTATATCTTCATATATGTGTTCATATAATTGTCTTCAACTCTGTTACAGTCTCACAAGTTTCATTCCAGTTTCCCCTCTTGCTCAAGGTTTTTTTTTTATTTGTTTCAAGGTAGTACGGGAGAAAAACTGATCTAACTAATTTTGGAAAACAGTGTCTGATTGACTCTTCTAACGCTAACTATAAAAATATACAAATATCATACTCTAGTTGAATTTCTTTTCATAGGGTTAGCAATTGCAAAACTACTTGAAATGTGTTAATCTATAAGGTTACCCAATAAGTAAATAAGTTATAGATATTAGCTGCAACATATAAAGTCTTTAGCTTTGACATGTGGGATCTTTAATTGTGGTAGGTCTTGTTATATTTTTGGAATTCTTCTTTACGGGAGATTTGTCTCCCCTCTCTCATTTCTTTCTTTACTTATTTATTTATATGTGTATGGACTTGTTAAGTTGGTTTTATTCTTTGTGTTATACTTCAGGATTGCTTTTCTTTTCTTTTCTTTTTTTTTTTTTTTGCAGTTCAAATTGTTCCAGCTTTGGGCATTGGGAGCTCACTCAGTTTGGGTTCAGTATCTTTCTGACATGACTCCAGATCCCTTTTTTTTTTTTTTTTCCCACTAGCTTATCTTTTAGCACTGTGTGATACCCTATGTTTGTCTTGTATTTTCCTTACCCCAAATCCAGAAATAACCGTTTCCCTAAGGATTCCTAGTTCTGCCCCCATACCCCCCACCTTTTTTTGAAAATAGTATTTAGAACCCAAGATTAACATACTAATTATACTCATTACTACTGAGGTATCGTCATTTTTAGGTCCTTTCAGTGAGTAGAGTTAGGGGATCTATGGATGTGTCCCAAGTCACTTCAGTCATGCTTCACTGTTTGAGACTGTATGGACTGTACTGTAGCCCCCCAGGCTACTTGGTCCATGGAATTCTCCAGGCAAGAATGCTGGAATGGGTTGCCATGCCTTCCTCCAGAAGATCTTCCCAACTCATGGATCGAACCTGCATCTCTTATGTCTCCTACATTGGCATTTGGGTTATTTATCACTAACACTACCTGGGAAGGCCCAGAGAATACATGCATGCTTACTGACTCAGGTATATGCAGATACCTATAGTTATATCTTCATATATGTGTTCATATAATTGTCTTCAACTCTGTTACAGTCTCACAAGTTTCATTCCAGTTTCCCCTCTTGCTCAAGGTTTTTTTTTTATTTGTTTCAAGGTAGTACGGGAGAAAAACTGATCTAACTAATTTTGGAAAACAGTGTCTGATTGACTCTTCTAACGCTAACTATAAAAATATACAAATATCATACTCTAGTTGAATTTCTTTTCATAGGGTTAGCAATTGCAAAACTACTTGAAATGTGTTAATCTATAAGGTTACCCAATAAGTAAATAAGTTATAGATAATTAAATAAGTTATAGATAATGAAAGTTATAGATAGTAAATAAGTTACAGATAATGAAAGCTATATTTCTCACTATAAGACAAAGGATTTTACAATTTATGGCACTGATTCGATGGCATGAATTGAAGCAATCTTACATCTGTAAGCTGGAGGACCAGGAAAACTGGTGGTTATAATTCTGTCCGAGTCTGAATGTCTGAGAACAATGAACTCTAATGTGTGAGGACTGGAGAAATAAAAGTCTCAACTCAAGAAAAGAGAATGAGAATTCACCCTTCCACTATGTGTCTGATCTATTGGGGTCCACAAGGTATTGGATAATACGTATAGGCATTGATGAGGAAAGATCTTCCTTACTCAGTCTACCTATTCAAATATTGGTTTCTTTGGAAAACATCATGAGTCACACCCAGAAATAATGTTTTCACAGTTACTGAGCATTTCTTAGATCAGTCAAATGGACACAAAGCTAACCAACAAATTCTACATACATAAGACAAACACTTTCAGACATAAAAGAAGACATCGACACTAACTCAATCATAGTAGGAGACTTTAACACTCCTCTCACACCAATGGAGATCACCCAAACAGAAAATTAATGAAGAAACACAAGCCTTTTAAGCCACACTAGAATTGATGGACCTCATGGATATCTTTAGGACTTTCCATCCAAAAGCAGAAGAATACACTTTCTTCTCAAGTGCTCATGGAACATTCTCCAGGATAGACCACATCTTGGGCCACAAATCAAGGCTCAGTCAAATTCAAGAAAACTGAAATTATATCAACCACCTTTTCGGACAACAATGTAATGAGACTAGAGATCAATTACAGGTTAAAAAACCGCAAAAACCACAAACACATGGATATTAAACAACATATACATGCAAACTACATGATTATCAAGCAAATGAAAGTAAAAGGTTTACGTAAAAAAAAAACTGATCTAACTAATTTTGGAAAACAGTGTCTGATTGACTCTTCTAACGCTAACTATAAAAATATACAAATATCATACTCTAGTTGAATTTCTTTTCATAGGGTTAGCAATTGCAAAACTACTTGAAATGTGTTAATCTATAAGGTTACCCAATAAGTAAATAAGTTATAGATAATTAAATAAGTTATAGATAATGAAAGTTATAGATAGTAAATAAGTTACAGATAATGAAAGCTATATTTCTCACTATAAGACAAAGGATTTTACAATTTATGGCACTGATTCGATGGCATGAATTGAAGCAATCTTACATCTGTAAGCTGGAGGACCAGGAAAACTGGTGGTTATAATTCTGTCCGAGTCTGAATGTCTGAGAACAATGAACTCTAATGTGTGAGGACTGGAGAAATAAAAGTCTCAACTCAAGAAAAGAGAATGAGAATTCACCCTTCCACTATGTGTCTGATCTATTGGGGTCCACAAGGTATTGGATAATACGTATAGGCATTGATGAGGAAAGATCTTCCTTACTCAGTCTACCTATTCAAATATTGGTTTCTTTGGAAAACATCATGAGTCACACCCAGAAATAATGTTTTCACAGTTACTGAGCATTTCTTAGATCAGTCAAATGGACACAAAGCTAACCAACAAATTCTACATACATAAGACAAACACTTTCAGACATAAAAGAAGACATCGACACTAACTCAATCATAGTAGGAGACTTTAACACTCCTCTCACACCAATGGAGATCACCCAAACAGAAAATTAATGAAGAAACACAAGCCTTTTAAGCCACACTAGAATTGATGGACCTCATGGATATCTTTAGGACTTTCCATCCAAAAGCAGAAGAATACACTTTCTTCTCAAGTGCTCATGGAACATTCTCCAGGATAGACCACATCTTGGGCCACAAATCAAGGCTCAGTCAAATTCAAGAAAACTGAAATTATATCAACCACCTTTTCGGACAACAATGTAATGAGACTAGAGATCAATTACAGGTTAAAAAACCGCAAAAACCACAAACACATGGATATTAAACAACATATACATGCAAACTACATGATTATCAAGCAAATGAAAGTAAAAGTTTTAAAAATTCCTAGAAGAAAACGACAATGAATACACGACAGTGCAAAACCTATGGGATACTGCAAAAGCAGTTCTAAGAGGGAAGTTTATAGCAATTCAATCCTACCTCAAGCAACTAGGAAAATCTCAAACAGACGACCTAACCTTATGTATAAAACAACCGGAGAAAGAAGAACAAAAACACCCAGAAATCAGCAGAAGAAGGGAAGTCATAAAGATCAGAGCAGAAATAAAAAAGAAATTAAAGAAACAATAGTAAAGATAAATAAAACAAAAAGCTGGTTCTTCGGAAAGGTAAATAAAATCGACAAACCACTGACCAGACTCATCAAGCTGAAAAGAGAAGAACCACATCCACAAAATCTAGAATGAAAATGTGAGTATACAACAGATAATGCAGAAATCCAAAGCATTGTAAGAGACTATTATGGAGAACTCTATGGCAACAAACTGGACAAGCTGAAAGAAACGGACAGTTTCTTAGAGAAGATTAATCTCCAAAGACTCAACCAGGAAGAAACAGAAACTATGAACAAGCCAATCACAAGCTTAGAAATTGAGTTTGTTATAAAAAATCTACCCAAAAGTAAAAGCCCAGGGCCAGATGGATTCACAGGTGAATTCTACCAAACACTTAAAGAAGAGCTAATGCCTGTCCTTCCAAAACTCTTTCAAAAAATTGCAAAGGAATACTTACAAACACATTTGACAAGGCCACCATCACAATGACACCAAAACCAGGCAAAGACAACACACAAAAAGAAAATCATAGGCCAATTTCACTGATGAATTTAGATGCCAAAATCCTAGCAAACAGAATTTAACAACACATCAAGAAGCCCATACATCATGATCAAGTTGGGTTCATCCCAGGCATGGAAGGATTCTTCAATATCCACAAATCAATCAATGTGATACAGCATGTCAACAAATTGAGAGACAAAAGCCACACGATAATCTCAGTAGATGCAGAAAAAGCCTTTGACCATGTAAAACACCAATTATGATAAAAACTCTTCAAAAAATGGGCATAGAAGGAACATATCTCAACACAGTGAAAGTCATATATGAGAAGCCCACAGAGAACATTATCTTCAATGGTGAAAAAATGAAAGCATTTCCTTAAGATCAGGAACAAGACAAGGGTGTCCACGTTCACCACTATTGTTCAACATAGTCCTGGAAGTTCTAGCAACAGCAATCAGAGAACAGAAAGAAATAAAAGGAATCCAGATTGGAAAAGAAGAAGTAAAACACTCTCTATTGACAGACGACATGATATTATACATAGAAAATCCCAAAGACACTATTACAAATCTACTAGAACGAATCAGTAAATTCAGCAAAGTCACAGGATACAATATCAAAACACAGAAATCACTGGCATTCCTATACACAAACAATGAAAAATCAGAAAACGATATCAAAGAGGAAATCCCCTTCACCATTGCAACCAAAAGATTCAAATATCTAGGAGTAAACCTACCCAAAGAAACAAAACAACTGTACACAGAAAATTACAAGACACTCATGAGAGGCATTAAAGAAGACTTAAACAGATGGAGAGATACTCCATGTTCCTGGGTCGGAAGAATCAATATTGTGAAAATGACCATCCTACCAAATGTCATCTGTAGATTCAATGCGATCCCTATCAAACTTCCAATGACATGCTTCACAGAACTAGACCGAACAATAACGCCGTTCATATGGAAACACAAAAGACCCCAAATAGCCAAAGCAAGCCTGAGGAAGAAGAATGGAGCTGGAGAGTTCAGCCTCCCCAACTTCAGACTCTACTACAAAGCAGCAGTCATCAAGACAGTATGGTACTGGCACAAAAACAGAACTATAGATCAATGGAACAAGATAGAGAACCCAGAGGTAAACTGGTGCACCTTTGTGTACCTTATTTTTGACAAAGGAGGAGAACATATAAAATGGGACAAAGACAGTCTCTTCAACAAATGGTGCTGGGAAAATCGGACAGCTACGTGCAATAAAATGAAGTTGAAATATTCTCTGACACCATGCACAAAGATCAACTCAAAATGGATTAAAGACCTAAATGTAAGAACAGAAGCCATGAAACTCTTACAGGAGAATATAGGCAAAGCACTCAAGGACATCAATCAAAGCAAGATCTTCTCTTATCCACCTGCTGGAAGAGAGGAACTGAAAACAAAAATGAACATGTGGGACCTAATAAAACTTAGAAGCTTTTGTACAGCAAAAGAAATTGCAAAAAAGATGAACAGACAGCCCACAGAATGGGAGAAAATCATAGCAAATGAAACAACAGACAAAGAATTAATCTCCAAAATCGAAAAACAACTCAGACAACTCAGCACCCGAAAAATGCACAGCCCAATCAAAAAACTGGAAAAGGACCTAAACAGACACCTCTCCAAAGAGGATATACAGATGGCCCAAAAATACATGAAACAGTGCTCTACTTCGCTTATAATTAGAGAAATGTAAATCAAAACTACAATGAGGTATCATCTCACACCCGTCAGAATGGCCATCATCAACAAATCGACAGACAATAAATGCTGGAGAGGTTGTGGAGAAAAGGGAACACTCCTGGATTGCTGGTAGGAACGTAGATTGACACAGCCTCTATGGAAGACAGTATGGAGATTTTTTATAAACGAAAATTAGAATCACCATATAACCCAGCAATCCCACTCTCAGGCTTATACTCTGATGAAATCAAAACTGAAAGAAGCACCTGTACCCTACTGTTCATTGCAGCTCTGTATACAATAGCTAGAACATGGAAACAACTTAGATGTCCATTGACGAACGAAAGGATACAGACGATCTGGTACATACATACAATGGAATCCTACACAGCTGTCAAAAGAAATGCGGAAGAATCAGCTCTAATGATGTGGCTGGATCTAGAACCTATCATAAAAAGTGAAGTTAGTCAGAAAGGGAAGGACAAGTACAATATACTAACACATATATATGGAATCTAGTAGGATAGTGATGATGACACATGCAGTGAAGCGATGGAAAAACAGACATGGACAGTGGTCATATGGACATTGTAGGGAAGGAACATTGGTTGAGAGGCGTAAAGGAAGTAGCATGAATGCCTGTACTATTATATGTGAAGAAAATAGCTATAGTCATTGCTCTGTGAGAAAAGCAAATCGTTCACAGTTGCTGTATGACGGTCTGGAGGGGTGGGATTTGAGGGGGTATACATGACAATTGGCAAAGAAGATGAACGAACCCAAGAATGGGAGAAAATCATAAGTGGGACCTAATAAAACTTAGAAGCTTTTGTACAGCAAAAGAAATTGCAAAAAAGATGAACAGACAGCCCACAGAATGGGAGAAAATCATAGCAAATGAAACAACAGACAAAGAATTAATCTCCAAAATCGAAAAACAACTCAGACAACTCAGCACCCGAAAAATGCACAGCCCAATCAAAAAACTGGAAAAGGACCTAAACAGACACCTCTCCAAAGAGGATATACAGATGGCCCAAAAATACATGAAACAGTGCTCTACTTCGCTTATAATTAGAGAAATGTAAATCAAAACTACAATGAGGTATCATCTCACACCCGTCAGAATGGCCATCATCAACAAATCGACAGACAATAAATGCTGGAGAGGTTGTGGAGAAAAGGGAACACTCCTGGATTGCTGGTAGGAACGTAGATTGACACAGCCTCTATGGAAGACAGTATGGAGATTTTTTATAAACGAAAATTAGAATCACCATATAACCCAGCAATCCCACTCTCAGGCTTATACTCTGATGAAATCAAAACTGAAAGAAGCACCTGTACCCTACTGTTCATTGCAGCTCTGTATACAATAGCTAGAACATGGAAACAACTTAGATGTCCATTGACGACGAAAGGATACAGACGATCTGGTACATACATACAATGGAATCCTACACAGCTGTCAAAAGAAATGCGGAAGAATCAGCTCTAATGATGTGGCTGGATCTAGAACCTATCATAAAAAGTGAAGTTAGTCAGAAAGGGAAGGACAAGTACAATATACTAACACATATATATGGAATCTAGTAGGATAGTGATGATGACACATGCAGTGAAGCGATGGAAAAACAGACATGGACAGTGGTCATATGGACATTGTAGGGAAGGAACATTGGTTGAGAGGCGTAAAGGAAGTAGCATGAATGCCTGTACTATTATATGTGAAGAAAATAGCTATAGTCATTGCTCTGTGAGAAAAGCAAATCGTTCACAGTTGCTGTATGACGGTCTGGAGGGGTGGGATTTGAGGGGGGTATACATATGACTAATCTGAGAACATACATATCTTTAAACAGAAAAACTCTGTAAAAGTTAAAAGTAAAATAAAAGTTTAAAAATAATAATAAAATAAAAGTTAAAAAAATAAAAAGAAATATCGAGATAGCTCATTTCTAACCATTAGACTTCCTGGGGGGAAACAAACTTCATTTCTCTCTCTACTGTTTGTTGCTGCGTATACATGCTTATTCTCTCTGGATACCACAAAACTTCTAATTCTAGTATTCTTTTGCACTTCTGCACTTCAGATAGAAAATATATTTGATATATATATATATATATATCATTATTTAAAAAACACATAAAATATTTAAAATAAAAATGTTTAATAAATTTTGAGCTACAAATTAATGAAACCTCAAACTACAAGTTTTGCAGGAATACAATTAATACATATAATATGGTTGCATAATTTGAGTCAGTATTTCCAATATTTTGAATAATAGGCTTCTGAAAGATCAAAGCACCCACTACAAAGTCACATCATTTTTCATTTTTTTAATTGGAGATAAACATGAAAGTATCATCATGTGCTATTTTGTAAATAGAATTTTTACTATGAAAATATTTTATTACAGCAGTATGGCAAATATGGAAAACAAAACAGAAAAACAAAAGTGCATTTTATTATGCTTAATAGAGATAGCCATAATTAACTTTTTAAATTATACCTTTCTATCATTTTCCTAGGGATAATTGTTACTACAACCTACATTTTTCGCTTCACTGTATCTTTACATTAAGTATTTATCCTTATATTAAATATTCTTTTTCATCAACTTTATATTTCAATGTATATATCCTCTAATTTCTGTGCTTGTTATTCTATTTTAGATATACTCCCTGTGATGAATATCCTTGGGTACAATGTTAAGCAGTTCATATAATTATTTAGCATATTCATAAGAACTAATATCTGCACCTAAAGAACATGAAAAGTTTCAAAATGCCATGTATTTTAAATAAACATATATCAGATTTTAGTTCCTAAATTTCTTTTCTCATAGTGGATTTTTTATACAAATTATATTTATTATTATTATATTTTTACAGAGATTTGTTTTTTAGTGCCACACATCGACCCAAATCCACCATAGGTATGTATATGTCGCTCCCACTCCCAAACCTTTTCCCATGCCCCTCACCATCCAACTCCTCCAAACTGCCACAGAACCCTTGTTTGAGGTCCCCTACTCCCATAGCATATTTTCCTCCTTCACACCAATGTCTGTAAGACCATTCTCCATGTCCGTCTCCCCACTGGAGCTCTGAATACTCATTTATCAGCACCATCTTTCTAGATTCCATATAGCTGTGTCAGTATATGATATTTGTCTCTCTCTGACATACCTGACTGTATAATAGGTTCTAAATTCATTGACCTCATTGGAACTGATTCAAATGCATTCGTTTTTATGGCTGAGTAATATTGCATTGCATATATGTACCACAACTTCTTTACCTATTCATCCGTCGATGAACATCTAGGTTGCTTCCATGTTCTAGCTATTGTAAATAGTGCTGCAATGAGCAATGGGGTACCTGTGTCTCTTTCAAGTTTGATTTGCTCGGGGTATGTGCTTAGTACTGGGATTGGTGCATCATATGATGTCTCTATTTCTAGTTTTTTGAGGAATCTCCACATTGTCTTCCATAGTGACTGTATCAGTTTCACATTCCCACCGACAGTGCAAGAGAGTTCCCTTTTCTCCACACTCTCTCCGGCTTTTATTGATTGCAGACATTTTGATGATGGTCATTCTGACTGGTGTGAGGTGATATCTCATTGTAGCTGGAAGAGTTTCTTATAATAGAAATTTTATTTTTTAAAAAAAATAACAGTCCAAATTCTATTTGAAAAATAGTTATCTTTTGAGCTGAACGTTGTCTTTACATTAAGTATTTATCCTTATATTAAATATTCTTTTTCATCAACTTTATATTTCAATGTATATATCCTCTAATTTCTGTGCTTGTTATTCTATTTTAGATATACTCCCTGTGATGAATATCCTTGGGTACAATGTTAAGCAGTTCATATAATTATTTAGCATATTCATAAGAACTAATATCTGCACCTAAAGAACATGAAAAGTTTCAAAATGCCATGTATTTTAAATAAACATATATCAGATTTTAGTTCCTAAATTTCTTTTCTCATAGTGGATTTTTTATACAAATTATATTTATTATTATTATATTTTTACAGAGATTTGTTTTTTAGTGCCACACATCGACCCAAATCCACCATAGGTATGTATATGTCGCTCCCACTCCCAAACCTTTTCCCATGCCCCTCACCATCCAACTCCTCCAAACTGCCACAGAACCCTTGTTTGAGGTCCCCTACTCCCATAGCATATTTTCCTCCTTCACACCAATGTCTGTAAGACCATTCTCCATGTCCGTCTCCCCACTGGAGCTCTGAATACTCATTTATCAGCACCATCTTTCTAGATTCCATATAGCTGTGTCAGTATATGATATTTGTCTCTCTCTGACATACCTGACTGTATAATAGGTTCTAAATTCATTGACCTCATTGGAACTGATTCAAATGCATTCGTTTTATGGCTGAGTAATATTGCATTGCATATATGTACCACAACTTCTTTACCTATTCATCCGTCGATGAACATCTAGGTTGCTTCCATGTTCTAGCTATTGTAAATAGTGCTGCAATGAGCAATGGGGTACCTGTGTCTCTTTCAAGTTTGATTTGCTCGGGGTATGTGCTTAGTACTGGGATTGGTGCATCATATGATGTCTCTATTTCTAGTTTTTTGAGGAATCTCCACATTGTCTTCCATAGTGACTGTATCAGTTTCACATTCCCACCGACAGTGCAAGAGAGTTCCCTTTTCTCCACACTCTCTCCGGCTTTTATTGATTGCAGACATTTTGATGATGGTCATTCTGACTGGTGTGAGGTGATATCTCATTGTAGCTGGAAGAGTTTCTTATAATAGAAATTTTATTTTTTAAAAAAAATAACAGTCCAAATTCTATTTGAAAAATAGTTATCTTTTGAGCTGAACGTTGTCTTTCATGATATCAGTTAATATTAAAATATCTTTCCTTTAATGGTGTTCTCTCCCTCTCTCTTGATTAGAGTAGTTGAAGATAACTCTATTTAGGGAGAAAAAACACTGAGTTTTTCTGATTTTATATAAATAATTTGTAGATAATATAAAGTATTTCTCCATTTTTTCCCTTTAGTTTAGTAATGCAATTATCCATTCTTTCTTGCTCCAGTAGAAGATCAAATCAGCACTAAAGTATTTCTTGAGAATATTCCTAGAAAGTTTACCTTTAGGTAATTCTCACTTGAACTGTAAATTTTACTTCCTGAGAATACTTTTACCATGTGTTTATCCTGCAGTTTTCCCCTACTAATGAAACTAAAGCAACTGAATATTGTTCAAAGGTTTACGTGTTATTGTGTCAAAGATTCCTAGGCAAAATTGACCAGTCATTCAAGCATTCTCAGAGTTTTCAAACTTCTTGTAGAATGAAGATAGTTTTTTTTTTTTTTAATTTAAGACAATTATTGAGGACAGAACTTTTATTAATTATTTGATGGGATTAATAATAAGTCTTTCCAAATCTAAAATAATAAAAAAAAAATTGGCCTCTCCTTTAAGTATAATAAACACTGACAACTTTAAGCAATCTTAGAGCAAATTTTCTGTATTACTTTTATTTATTTTTTGATGTATTTATTTATTTTAGATGGAGAATAATTACTTTATAACATTGTGATTTTTTTCCCTACATGAACATTAATTTGACATAGGTATGCATGTATAGCTCCATTCTGTAGCCCGTTTCCAACTCCTTCCCCATCCTATCCCTCCAGGTTGTACAACTTTTGATGCCCCGCTTTCATGAGTCGAACTCGCACTGACTATCAGTTTTACATATGGTAATGTATTTGTTTCAGTGCTATTCTTGCAAATCTTTCCATCCTCGCCTTCTCCCACTGAGTCCAAAAGTCTGTTCTTTATGTCTGTGTCTCCTTTGCTGCCCTGCATGTAGGATCATTGGTGGTATCTTTCTAAATGCTACATATACGTGTTAATATACAGTATTTATCTTTCTCTTTCTTACTTGATTCTTTATAATAAGATCTAGGTTAATCCACCTCATTCAAACTGATTCAAATGCAGTTCTTTTTAATAATTGAGTAATCTTCCGTTGTGTATATGAATCATAGCTTCCTTAGCTATTCATCTGCTGATGAACATCTATGTTGCTTCCATGCCCTGGCTAGTATGAATAGTGTTACAATGAGCAATGCGGTACATGTGTATCTTTCAGTTCTGGATGCCTCTGGGTACCTGTCCAGCAGTGGAATTCCTGGGTTATATAACAGTTCTATTTCCAGTTTTTTAAGAAATCTTGACATACTCTCCCTAACAGATGTACCAGTTTGTGCTTGCATTAAGAGTGTAAGAGGATTCCCCTTTCTCCACATCCCCAGTGTTTATTTCTTGTAGAATTTTTGATGATGGACATTTTGACCTAGGTGAGATGATACTTCCTTGTGGTTTTAATTTGTATTTCTCTAATAATGAGTGATATTGAGCATCTTTTCATGTGTTTATTAGACACTTGTATGTATTCTATGGAGAAATGTCTGTTTAGGTTTTTTGCCCACTTTTTGTTTGAGTTTGTTTTTTAGATATTGAGTTGTTGCTTGTATATTCTGGAGAGTAATTATTTGTCAGTTATTTCATTGCTATTATTTTTTCCTTTTTTGAAGACTGTGTTTTTACCTTGTTTATAGTTTGTTTCATTATTCAAGAGCTTTAAAGTTTAACTAAGTTCCATTTGTTTATTTTTGCTTTTATTCCCACTACTAT
Organism: Tragulus kanchil; assembly: GCA_022376925.1. Classification (NCBI taxonomy): domain Eukaryota; kingdom Metazoa; phylum Chordata; class Mammalia; order Artiodactyla; family Tragulidae; genus Tragulus; species Tragulus kanchil. Next base: position 51,577,595 of record JAIOJX010000027.1, on the reverse strand, counting down.
GGAAGGTGTGTCATACAGGATCTTGACCTGATTTATGTCAGATAACATTCTGCTTATGTTTTCCTCTAAGTTTTATACTTTTTGGTTTTACAGTTAGGTCTTTCATACATTTTGAGTTTGTTTTTGCACACGGTGTTAGAAAGTGTTCTAGATTCCTTCTTCTACACATAGTTGATCAGTTTTCCCAGCACCACTGATTGAAGACTGTTTTCACTCCATTTTTTTTTTTCTCATGTGTCAAAGATAAGGTGTCCATGTTGTTCAGTTGCTAAGTCATGGCCAACTCTTATAACTCCATGAACATCAGCATGCCAGGCTCTTCATCACTGTCTGCCTGAGTCTGATCAAACTCATGTCCATTGAGACAGTGATGTCATCCAACCATCTCATCATCTGTCACTCCCTTCTCCTCTTGCCCTCAATTATTCCCAGCATCATGATCTTTTCCAATGAGCCAGTTCTTTGCATCAGGTGGACAGACTATTAGAGTTTCAGCTTCAGTATCAGTCCTTCCAATGACTATTCAGAGTTGATTTACTTTAGGATTGACTGGTTTGATTTTCTTGCTGTCCAAGTGACTCTCAGAGTATTCTACAGCATCACAGTGTGAAAGCATAAATTCTTTGGTGCTCAGCCTTATTTATGGTCCAACTCTTACATCCATACATGACTATTGGAAAAGCCACAGCTTTTACTAGACTGGCCTTTGTTCAACAAGGTGATGTCTCTTCTTTTTAAAACACTATCTAAGTTTGACATAGCTGTTCTTCCAAGAAGCAAGCATCTTTTAATTTCATGATTACAGTCAGCATCATCATTGATTTTGGAGCCCAAGAAAGTGAACTCTAACACTGCTTCCACATTTTCCCCATTTTTTTTCCCATGAAGTGATAAGACCAGATGTCATGATCTTTGCTTCTTCAATGCTGCTTTAAGCCAACTTTTTTAACTTTCCTCTTTCACTTTCATCAAGATGCTCTTTATGTCAGTTCTTCCTAACTATCAAGAAGTCAGCTCACTTTTCTAACAATGTCTCCCAGTCTAATAAACTTTGTTCTCCTCTCATTTTGCCTTGTGTCTGCAAATTTTGTTCCAGCCTTCATATGGACCATTAAAAACAGCTAGCTTGTTGAAAGGCCTACTTATGGAAAAGCTTGATTTTACCCCTTGCTATGTCCTTAAAATACACAGCCCAATTTGCCCAAGATCTCAGCCTTGGACAAATTAAAACTTCAAGTTAAAATAATAATAGTAAAAAAAAGGGTCAAAGGGACATTTTAAATTGCAGGTGGAAAACTATAAGATGTCCATTTGTCTATCTTTCCATCTGGATTTACCTTTGTCTTAGTGTTTGCTTTTGTTTTTATTGGTAATGCTGAAGTCATAAATGAGCTCCAATTTAATTGACTTAAAGAAAAGTTAGTGCTTACAAATCAAATAATTTTAAATATAAGAGAAATTGCCCTAAATGAATTTCAGGTTCATGTGAACTGGGAAATACTCAGTATTAAATATTTATAATGTTTTTTTTTCCTTTATCTAATTGCTGTAGGCATGTCTAAGAGTCATTAAGTATAATATTTTCATTGTGCTTAGTTTGATATGTTAAATATTATTATTTCTGCTACAAGTTTGTCAGCAAGGAAAGTATCTAGAGTGAAGAAACTTTTAAAACAAAAAATGTAAATGAGGCATGAGTTTTTAAGAATAATTATGCTTCAGGAATGTCTGTCTAAAATAGTCTCTACAGATTGGTGCAACTTCAATTGCCAGTGATAATTGCAAAAAAAAAATCTTTTGGTTTCTTACAGAAATGATCTCAGGATGGCACCAAACATATACATTAATAGTCCAAAATCTCTATAGTTTCTCTATAAGAGGAAGTTAGTGTTTAGTAATGAATATTTCAGAATCTTATTTTGTTGGAAATTACCTAGCAATTCAGTTGTCACTTAGATTAGCACAACCCTTAGAAATTGAAGTTGGAGTCCCACAGGCCTCCAAACGTGTATTAATTTTTCTTCATATTTTTCTTTCTATTTCTCAAGCTGAATAATTTCAATAGCACCAATTTCAGGTGCACTGGCTCTTCTTTCTTCTGTTCAATCTATTTCTTTTAACTTTCCTCTTTCACTTTCATCAAGATGCTCTTTATGTCAGTTCTTCCTAACTATCAAGAAGTCAGCTCACTTTTCTAACAATGTCTCCCAGTCTAATAAACTTTGTTCTCCTCTCATTTTGCCTTGTGTCTGCAAATTTTGTTCCAGCCTTCATATGGACCATTAAAAACAGCTAGCTTGTTGAAAGGCCTACTTATGGAAAAGCTTGATTTTACCCCTTGCTATGTCCTTAAAATACACAGCCCAATTTGCCCAAGATCTCAGCCTTGGACAAATTAAAACTTCAAGTTAAAATAATAATAGTAAAAAAAAGGGTCAAAGGGACATTTTAAATTGCAGGTGGAAAACTATAAGATGTCCATTTGTCTATCTTTCCATCTGGATTTACCTTTGTCTTAGTGTTTGCTTTTGTTTTTATTGGTAATGCTGAAGTCATAAATGAGCTCCAATTTAATTGACTTAAAGAAAAGTTAGTGCTTACAAATCAAATAATTTTAAATATAAGAGAAATTGCCCTAAATGAATTTCAGGTTCATGTGAACTGGGAAATACTCAGTATTAAATATTTATAATGTTTTTTTTTCCTTTATCTAATTGCTGTAGGCATGTCTAAGAGTCATTAAGTATAATATTTTCATTGTGCTTAGTTTGATATGTTAAATATTATTATTTCTGCTACAAGTTTGTCAGCAAGGAAAGTATCTAGAGTGAAGAAACTTTTAAAACAAAAAATGTAAATGAGGCATGAGTTTTTAAGAATAATTATGCTTCAGGAATGTCTGTCTAAAATAGTCTCTACAGATTGGTGCAACTTCAATTGCCAGTGATAATTGCAAAAAAAAAATCTTTTGGTTTCTTACAGAAATGATCTCAGGATGGCACCAAACATATACATTAATAGTCCAAAATCTCTATAGTTTCTCTATAAGAGGAAGTTAGTGTTTAGTAATGAATATTTCAGAATCTTATTTTGTTGGAAATTACCTAGCAATTCAGTTGTCACTTAGATTAGCACAACCCTTAGAAATTGAAGTTGGAGTCCCACAGGCCTCCAAACGTGTATTAATTTTTTCTTCATATTTTTTTCTTTCTATTTCTCAAGCTGAATAATTTCAATAGCACCAATTTCAGGTGCACTGGCTCTTCTTTCTTCTGTTCAAATCTCATGCTGGGCCCTCTAGATAAATTCTAACTGCTGAGTTCCTATTGGCTTCCTTTACATAATTCCTGTCTCTTAATTGATATGTTCTATTTGGTGAGACATCATTTGCATGGTTTCTTTGCACATGGCTGCCTTAAGCTCTTCAACATATATAAAATAGTTGTTTTAAAGTCAGGCTAATAAGCCCAATGTCTTGGCCTCTCCAGGGACCTTTTTATTCATTTCCTTTTTTCTTTCCTTTGTGGTGTCATGCTCTTGTTCTTTATAACTTTCTTGTTGTTGTAAACATTTTTTCAACATGATTATTTGTTGTTGAAAACAGGACATTTAGAATATTATACAATATGGCAACTTTGAGAGTCAGATTTGCCCTTCTGAGTTTTGTTGTTGTTCTGTTTGTTACCATTCATTTGCTTGTTTTTGTTATTATTGCTAATTGCCTAATGTCTTTTCTGGACTGATTTGGTAAATTCTTGTTTTGTGTAGTCACACACAAACTAAGTTTGTCCTTAGTTAGCTTAGTGGTTAACTGAAAACCAGACAGAGCTTCATTTCAATGTCTTAAACAGTAAGTCTCTATGTTTTTGCAGAGGCCTGTGAGTGTGTTGGGATGTCTCTCTAATCTCCAAACTTGCTGCCTTAACCTTCACTCAACCTTCACTTCCTCCATGCACTAACTACAAAGTGGAGTTGAGATATCAGAGCATTTTTGTACCTTTCCTGGCCATACACATAGCCTAGTTTGTGTTTATGGTCTCTGGATTACCAAGAATATTCTCGAACTTTTTGGATCCTTTTGAAAGACCTTATTCCCTACTTCTTTTAAATATTTTGATCAGCCTCTTACTAGCCACAAATGATAGTTGCCTCAAGCAGCTGTAATTATAAATAATTAATATGATGATTTTGAATAAATGCAGTGAGGATAGAGCTGTTAACATAAAGCAAGTTCTGAGTCAGGTTAAAGAAAGACAAATCCTGTGACCAAGCTTCTTTTCAGGGAGCTTCCAGCCTGGTCAGTAAGTGACAGTTTCTGAGGATGTGACTTTTGTTCTATTCTGTACTGTCCTTTCCAGTAGCTGCCAGCCTTCTGATCTTCACAGCTATCATGCTTTATTGTGTGATTTTATTTTTCAAAGCTGCTTGCAGAGTTTGGGAGAGGACAATGTGTATACAGCCAATTAAAATTCCATAAAGCTTGCTGTACTTATTAAGATTCAGCTAGTTTCCTTGAATAAATACTCCTGACACTGTTGCAAACCTTTGAACAATTTTGAGATTTCTGAAAATAAAAATTTATTTTGACAATTTTTTCTTGTGTTAGTGTTGCATTTATGGATTTTAGGAGACCTTAGTCTATTTCAGGAATATTTTCTAAAGCAATTTTGCAAGTTTATGAAAGCTTGTGTGTGAAATTTACTTATGCATTTAGATGGATAGATGACATTTGACTCACATTTTCTATTTCTATCAAAAATATTTACTATCTTCTGGTGCTGTGTTATTAACAATAAAAACCTGTTCACCATCTTATTTGTGTTTTTAATGACAATTATTTTGCCATTTTGTCCAGATTTTGTTTATTTTTTATTTCAATGCATCATTTCAAATTAAAGATTCTGGCAATATTTTCCCTAAGAGATACTGTCTTTTCAATATGTAATTTTCAGGGTTTTTCTTTTTAAAATTTTACATATATGCTCAATTTACTTTAATTTTCTTATCTATTTTTAATATTTTCTTTTATTTTTTGTATTTAAATTGTCTCTTTTTTTAATTTATTTTTATTCTTTATTTTAAAGGTTTTACAGAGTTTTGTTGTTCACATACATGTATGTTCCCAGATCAGTCATATGCATATCCATGGTCCCCACCCACCCAGGTCCCCCCATCCCACCCCTCCAGACCTTTGCCCCAAGCCATTGTAAGCACTCCTATTCCCTTAGCACTGTGACACTAGCTATCTCTTCCACACATAACACTATAGGTTTCCTTGTTACTTCCTCCATGTTTCCCCCTCCCTATTTATTCGCCACGATGTCCCTATGTCTATGCTCTGTCTTTTTTCAGGGAGCTTCCAGCCTGGTCAGTAAGTGACAGTTTCTGAGGATGTGACTTTTGTTCTATTCTGTACTGTCCTTTCCAGTAGCTGCCAGCCTTCTGATCTTCACAGCTATCATGCTTTATTGTGTGATTTTATTTTTCAAAGCTGCTTGCAGAGTTTGGGAGAGGACAATGTGTATACAGCCAATTAAAATTCCATAAAGCTTGCTGTACTTATTAAGATTCAGCTAGTTTCCTTGAATAAATACTCCTGACACTGTTGCAAACCTTTGAACAATTTTGAGATTTCTGAAAATAAAAATTTATTTTGACAATTTTTTCTTGTGTTAGTGTTGCATTTATGGATTTTAGGAGACCTTAGTCTATTTCAGGAATATTTTCTAAAGCAATTTTGCAAGTTTATGAAAGCTTGTGTGTGAAATTTACTTATGCATTTAGATGGATAGATGACATTTGACTCACATTTTCTATTTCTATCAAAAATATTTACTATCTTCTGATGCTGTGTTATTAACAATAAAAACCTGTTCACCATCTTATTTGTGTTTTTAATGACAATTATTTTGCCATTTTGTCCAGATTTTGTTTATTTTTTATTTCAATGCATCATTTCAAATTAAAGATTCTGGCAATATTTTCCCTAAGAGATACTGTCTTTTCAATATGTAATTTTCAGGGTTTTTCTTTTTAAAATTTTACATATATGCTCAATTTACTTTAATTTTCTTATCTATTTTTAATATTTTCTTTTATTTTTTGTATTTAAATTGTCTCTTTTTTTAATTTATTTTTATTCTTTATTTTAAAGGTTTTACAGAGTTTTGTTGTTCACATACATGTATGTTCCCAGATCAGTCATATGCATATCCATGGTCCCCACCCACCCAGGTCCCTCCATCCCACCCCTCCAGACCTTTGCCCCAAGCCATTGTAAGCACTCCTATTCCCTTAGCACTGTGACACTAGCTATCTCTTCCACACATAACACTATAGGTTTCCTTGTTACTTCCTCCATGTTTCCCCCTCCCTATTTATTCGCCACGATGTCCCTATGTCTATGCTCTGTCTTTTTTTTCATGAGTTCCCTGTGTGTGATATCAAGACCGTCCTACCAGATTCCATATATGTGTGTTAGTATACTGTATTTGTCTTTCTCTTTTTGACTTACTTCACTTTTTATGATAGGTTCTAGAGCCAGCCACTTCATTAGGACTGAGTCTTCTGCATTTCTTTTAACAGCTGAGTAGTAATACAAACACATGGCGATTAAACAACACTTACCTAAAAAACCAACTGATCACTGAGGAAATCAAAGGAGAAATTAAAAAATTCCTAGAAGAAAATGACAAAGAATATACGACCGTGCAAAACTTATGGGACACTGCAAAAACAGTCCTAAGGGGGAAATTTATAGCAATACAATCCCACCTCAAGAAACTAGGAAAATATGAAGCAGATGACCTAACTCTCTGCTTAAAACAATTGGAAAAAGAAGAACAGAAACATCCCAAAGCCAGCAGAAGATGTGAAATTATAAAGACTAGAGCAGAAATAAATCAGAAAGAAATGAAAGAAACTATAGTTCAAATAAATAAAACAAAAAGCTGGTTCTTTGAAAAGGTAAACAAAATCGATAAGCCTCTGGCGAGACTCATCAAGAAAAAGAGGGAGAAGAACCAGATCAACAAAATCAAAAACGAAAAAGGAGAGATTACAACAGATAATGCAGAAATCCAAAGGATTCTAAGAGACTATTATGAGCAACTCTATGGCAACAAACTGGACAACCTGGAAGAAATGGACAGTTTCTTGGGGAAGATCAATCTCCCAAGACTGAGCCAGGAAGAAACAGAAACTTTGAACAACCCAATCACATATTCAGAAATCGAATCTGTGATTAAAAATCTACCCAAAAATTAAATTGTCTTTTTAAAGCATTCACTCTTACATCTCTTTTCATTTACTGTTTATTTCTGAAACGAAAGTTTTTCTTTAACTCTATCACTTTATGATTTTTTTTTACATTCTTATTTACATTATTGTTCATGTTTCAGATAATTTTTAGCTCATATTGGAATATGAACTAAATATTATGTTTAATATAAACTAAATATATTTTATGAACTAAAATATGAATATTTAAGTGCTTCCCTGATGGCTCAGTGGTAAAGAATCCCTGCTAAGGCAGGACACAAGTTCAATCGCTGGTCCAAAAAGATCCCACATGCCATGGATCAGTTGAGCCTTTGCTCTAAAACCTGTGTGCCACAACCACTGAAGTGCATGAATCCTAGAGGTGGTGCTCTGTGTTAAGACAAGGCAACAAAATGAGAAGCCCTTACACCATAATTAGAGAGAGTAGACACAATATGCTGCAAGAGAAAAGCCCATGCAGCAACAAAGACCCAGTACAGCCAGGAAAAAAAAAATAATGTTAGATTGTAACTTTATATTTACATGCATTTTTATAAGCATATATTGGTTGCATGATCTCATTGTCCATAGGGACAGTATTCTGCTCCCACCCTTTCTTTTGGTATAATAATGATGTTGCTTATGAAACCATGTAGTTCAAATTGGGACTTGAACCCAAATGCCAGGACTTAAACCTGGCCAAAACTCATGACTTTCCAACTGAGATCCCTCTTCTGTTTCAGTACTTAAGGAAGCTCATGTTCTTGATGTCTTATCACATTAAAAACTCAGTGTGAGACAAAGTGATAGGTAAGAAGTGTATTTATGTATGGAGAAACACTCCACAGAATGTGGAACATCTTAGAAGGAGAGAACTCCCTCAAAACATAGTTTGGTTAGTTTTTATTTGCTGGCTAATTTCAGAGACTAATGCACATACAAATTTTCAGTTGTGTCTGACTCTTTGCACCCCCATGGACTCTAGCCTTCCTGGGTCCTCTGTCCATGGGATTCTCCAGACAAGAATACTGGAGTGGGTTGCCATGCCCTCCTCCAAGAGGTCTTCCCAACCAAGGGAACAAACCTGTGTCTCTTATGTCTCCTGCACTGGCTGCAGGTTCTTTACCACTAGTGACACCTGGGAAGCCCATAGATTGAATGGAGAATTAGTCCAAATATTTTGGGGAAGGGGCCAGAGATTTCCAGGCTTTTGCCCATTGCCCACTCTTTCGTCTTCAATGGTTGACTTGGAACAGCCTTGGTGTCTGTAAATATATCATTTATTTAGCATGCTGATGTGTTACAATTAAAATATACTGAGGCTCAAGGTCTAGTGTAACTCAATTTATCCACCATCTTGGACTCACTCGATTCCAATTGGTTTATGTCATGTCCTATGAATACATAATTCTTGCAAAGGTTGTGTCCCATTCCCTTCATTCCTGTTGTATTTCCACTTCAGAGATTTTATTCCCATATTCTTATGGAATCAGAGAGGCAATTGTGCATTTGCATATTAACTCTGCCTGTTCGGGAGTAAAAATCTCTGGATGCCTGAACTAGGGGCCCTAGGGACAGCAGAGCTCCTTGTTTTAAATCAGTACAGACTGGAATTCCCCAATAGCCATCACCTTGATGTGGAATTGTAACTGCTTCCTTAGCCTTCTTAGGAATCTTCTGGATGAGGAAGCACTTCTTATAATAGCGTTAGAGTACAAAGATAACTATCTATAAATGACAAATGATTTAAATACTTTCTTTTTGTGATACCTCAGAGATCTTCTAAAGTATTCCAAACTTAGCTGGAAATCAAAAGAACTTTAATTTAATTAAAATTTGGTATGTTTGAAGTATGTCAAAAAGGTTTGAAATTGGTCAAATAAGATCATAGTTCACTGTTAGACAATATTTATTCTTTAATAAAAGAAAAGTTCTGAAACACAAATAAAAATCACTTAAAGACAAATAAACTCACACAATTATTTTATCAAAAACCACATTTCAAGAATGTTTTGGAGGGAGAAATCAAATCTGGTCTTCTCCTAGCTCCCAATAAAATCCATTTACGCAACTAAATTTAATTCAATCATATAAAATCTTGATCATATGCAACTCTCTTTAATATTTCTTTTATTGAAAAAACACATCTTACTTTCCTTAAAGCTTTTGCTTGTTTGTTTTTTGTTTTCCCACACTGAGTTACTTTTTTGCTGACAAATTTGAAATCAGTGACAATAAGTTCTAGTAAACCTAGCTAAAGCAGATGCATTATACCTAGCACTGATTACTCTAAAAACTTGCCCATATTAATAAGATCGTCAAGCTGAAGCCACCATTTATACTAGACATCAGTTTAGTACTGACTGTGTTTCAGATGATATTAACGTGAAATTCATTCTGGCCAGGTTATTTTCTTAGTATTTATATAAGCACTTTGTTTCCGTTAATTACATGAAACTCTTATAAAAGATGAAAAAAAAATCTTATTTTTGTCTTGGACTCACTCGATTCCAATTGGTTTATGTCATGTCCTATGAATACATAATTCTTGCACAGGTTGTGTCCCATTCCCTTCATTCCTGTTGTATTTCCACTTCAGAGATTTTATTCCCATATTCTTATGGAATCAGAGAGGCAATTGTGCATTTGCATATTAACTCTGCCTGTTCGGGAGTAAAAATCTCTGGATGCCTGAACTAGGGGCCCTAGGGACAGCAGAGCTCCTTGTTTTAAATCAGTACAGACTGGAATTCCCCAATAGCCATCACCTTGATGTGGAATTGTAACTGCTTCCTTAGCCTTCTTAGGAATCTTCTGGATGAGGAAGCACTTCTTATAATAGCGTTAGAGTACAAAGATAACTATCTATAAATGACAAATGATTTAAATACTTTCTTTTTGTGATACCTCAGAGATCTTCTAAAGTATTCCAAACTTAGCTGGAAATCAAAAGAACTTTAATTTAATTAAAATTTGGTATGTTTGAAGTATGTCAAAAAGGTTTGAAATTGGTCAAATAAGATCATAGTTCACTGTTAGACAATATTTATTCTTTAATAAAAGAAAAGTTCTGAAACACAAATAAAAATCACTTAAAGACAAATAAACTCACACAATTATTTTATCAAAAACCACATTTCAAGAATGTTTTGGAGGGAGAAATCAAATCTGGTCTTCTCCTAGCTCCCAATAAAATCCATTTACGCAACTAAATTTAATTCAATCATATAAAATCTTGATCATATGCAACTCTCTTTAATATTTCTTTTATTGAAAAAACACATCTTACTTTCCTTAAAGCTTTTGCTTGTTTGTTTTTTGTTTTCCCACACTGAGTTACTTTTTTGCTGACAAATTTGAAATCAGTGACAATAAGTTCTAGTAAACCTAGCTAAAGCAGATGCATTATACCTAGCACTGATTACTCTAAAAACTTGCCCATATTAATAAGATCGTCAAGCTGAAGCCACCATTTATACTAGACATCAGTTTAGTACTGACTGTGTTTCAGATGATATTAACGTGAAATTCATTCTGGCCAGGTTATTTTCTTAGTATTTATATAAGCACTTAGTTTCCTTTAATTACATGAAACTCTTATAAAAGTGAATTTTGGCAATACTATATATCTACAATACACATATAGACACATGATAGTGATGGTTTTAGTTGCTAATTCATGTCCAAATCTTGCAACTCAATTCACTGTATCGGATAAGGTTCCTCTGTCCATAGAATTTTCCAGGCAAGAATACTAGAGTGGGTTTTCATTTCCTTCTCCAGGGGTTCTTTCCAACCCAGGGGTTGAACCCAGGTCTCCCACATTTCAGGCAGAATCTTTACCATCTAAGCCATCAGGGAATCTCAAGAATACTGGGGTGGGTAGCCTATCACTTCTCCAGGGGATCCTCCTGACCCAGGAATCTAACCAGGGTCTCTTGCACTGCAGGTAGATTGTTTACCAGCTGAGCTACAAGGGAAGACAAATGGAAACACACAAACACAGAGGTCTCACAGTACTCATTCTAAAATTTCAGCAGTTTTATTCCTTCCCCAAAATAGTAAGAATAATCCTTTCACTTATTATCATATGAAAATACCCCGCCCATAAAAGCTAACAATGTCACATTTTGAGGATGCACTTGCCCTAGGAGATGGCCCACACTCTGTCTGTGGGGTGGGTTTCTCTCTGAATCTGAATAAATCCACTTCTTACCTATCACTTTATCTCTCACAAATTCTTTCTGTGATGAGATATCAAGAACCTGAACTTCATTAGGTTTTTAAACCAGGTACCATGGATTTAGGCTTGGTTTGTGTTCCAGTCACATGGGTTCAAGTTCCAAGCAGGGTTTTGGCTAGGGTCAAGTCCTGGCCATGTGGCTTCCAGTCCCAAACTGGGTTTGGGGTTCAAGTCTCAATCTGAAGTAAACAGTTTCAATTGATCTCGCACAAAGGGTTCCAAAAGAGTGTGTCTCTACCTCTTCCCCAATATCTCCATTACACCTATGTATAGATTAAAATTAGCATTCTGAGATGAGAGGTAATAAGGTATTTTCTAGCTTTTCTGATCCATTAGTCCTTCCTCTTTTGTTTCCGTGATGAAATTGGAAATGTTATCTTACAGTTTCTGTGATCTCCTGGCTCTGTTCCTGTATTTTTCTTCTCTATATTATGTATTATCTGCATTTTAAAACTTCTTTTCTAATAGCTTTCTCTATTCTCTTTGGTTTATACAACTCCAACAACTTCTATCCAATGGAAGAGAGATTCTTCTGATCAGTTTTGAGAGCTCATAGGATTCAGACTGCTCCAGGCCTTATGCTTTCAGTCTGGACCACTTACATAAACTTATATTTTTAAGTATGTAAAATACAACCCAGTGCTAAATGCTCTTCTCAAATTGTCTCACTGTGCTTCCTATGATGTCTAGTGACACTTTGAGGGTTCTAAGCTTTTGAGACCTCTCAGATGCCCCATTTATCCTCTGACACCATAAAGGACTTGTGATTCTTAGTGCTTTGTTTTCACTCTCACACTTTGGGGTTAGGCAGGGGAAAACTGTATTAGAGCAGTGCTCTATGAGACCTTCCCAGGATAGACCCTTCCCCTCAGGTCTTCTCCTTTAATGCTTCTCAGAAGTACCTAGATAAAAGTATCTGATGTGCATTCTTGAATTGTTTTAAAGATGTTAAAACTGCACTAAATGGAAGAAATTAACTACTTGACGACCATAGTACAGAGCCACCAGCTTTACTGGAACCTGAAGATTGACAGTGTTAATCATTGTGACATCATCTTATTACTTCACCATCAACCAACCAGAGAACTGGGCAGGAGCTGATTACATACCCTATAACTCCTCTCCTTCACCTTGCCGTTAAAAATGCCTCTCAGAAACTCCTTCAGTGAGTTCAGACTTTTTGAGCATTAATGTTTTCCTGGACTCCTTGCTTTGGTTGTAGAGCCATGTGGCTTCCAGTCCCAAACTGGGTTTGGGGTTCAAGTCTCAATCTGAAGTAAACAGTTTCAATTGATCTCGCACAAAGGGTTCCAAAAGAGTGTGTCTCTACCTCTTCCCCAATATCTCCATTACACCTATGTATAGATTAAAATTAGCATTCTGAGATGAGAGGTAATAAGGTATTTTCTAGCTTTTCTGATCCATTAGTCCTTCCTCTTTTGTTTCCGTGATGAAATTGGAAATGTTATCTTACAGTTTCTGTGATCTCCTGGCTCTGTTCCTGTATTTTTCTTCTCTATATTATGTATTATCTGCATTTTAAAACTTCTTTTCTAATAGCTTTCTCTATTCTCTTTGATTTATACAACTCCAACAACTTCTATCCAATGGAAGAGAGATTCTTCTGATCAGTTTTGAGAGCTCATAGGATTCAGACTGCTCCAGGCCTTATGCTTTCAGTCTGGACCACTTACATAAACTTATATTTTTAAGTATGTAAAATACAACCCAGTGCTAAATGCTCTTCTCAAATTGTCTCACTGTGCTTCCTATGATGTCTAGTGACACTTTGAGGGTTCTAAGCTTTTGAGACCTCTCAGATGCCCCATTTATCCTCTGACACCATAAAGGACTTGTGATTCTTAGTGCTTTGTTTTCACTCTCACACTTTGGGGTTAGGCAGGGGAAAACTGTATTAGAGCAGTGCTCTATGAGACCTTCCCAGGATAGACCCTTCCCCTCAGGTCTTCTCCTTTAATGCTTCTCAGAAGTACCTAGATAAAAGTATCTGATGTGCATTCTTGAATTGTTTTAAAGATGTTAAAACTGCACTAAATGGAAGAAATTAACTACTTGACGACCATAGTACAGAGCCACCAGCTTTACTGGAACCTGAAGATTGACAGTGTTAATCATTGTGACATCATCTTATTACTTCACCATCAACCAACCAGAGAACTGGGCAGGAGCTGATTACATACCCTATAACTCCTCTCCTTCACCTTGCCGTTAAAAATGCCTCTCAGAAACTCCTTCAGTGAGTTCAGACTTTTTGAGCATTAATGTTTTCCTGGACTCCTTGCTTTGGTTGTAGATGTTGTCTAGTCACTAAGTTATGTTCAACTCTCTATGACCACATGAACTGCAGCATACCAGGCTTCCCTTTCCTTCAGTATCTCCTGGAATTTACTCAAACTCATGTCCGTTGAGTTGATGATGTCATCCAAGCATCTCTGCCACCCACTTTTTTCCCCTTCAATCTTTCCCAGAATTAGGGTCTTGTCCAGTGAGTCAGCTCTTCTCATTAGGTGGAACTTCAGTTTTAGCATTCAAGTTTGATTTCCGTTAGGATTGACTGGTTTGATATCCTTAAAATTGCACTCATTTCATATGCTAGCAAAGTAATGTTTGAAATGCTTCAAAGTAAACTTCAACAGTACATGAACTGAGAACTTACAGATTTGCAAGCTGAATTAGAAATGACAAAAAGGGGAAACAAACAATAAAAAAAAAAAACAAAAAAAGGCAGTGAAACCAGAGATCAAACTGTCATTTGTTCATCTGCTGGATCATAGAAAAAGAAAGGGAATTCCAGAAAAAAAAAAAAAAATCTATCTCTGCTCCACTGGCTACATTAAAGCTATTAATTGTGTAGATCACAACAAACTGTGGAAAATCCTTATAGAGATAGGAATGCAAGATCACCTTACCTGCTTCCTAAGAAATCTATATGTAAGTCAAGAAGCAATAGATAGAACAGACATGAAACGATGGAATGGTTCAAAATTGGGAAAGAGTATATAAGGCTGTAAATTTTCACCCTGCTTATTTAGCTTATATAGAGAGTTGCTGTTACTGTTCTGTCACTAAGTCCTGTCTAACTCTGTCACTCCATGGACTATAGTACACCAAGATTGCTTGTCCCTCACTATCTGCTTGAGTTTGCTGAAATTCCTGTCCATTGAGCTGATAATGATATCCTACAATCCCATTCTCTGTTTGCCCTTCCTCACCCTGCCCTCAATCTTTCCCTGTATTAGGGTTTTTCCCTGTGAGTCAGCACTTCACATCAGGTGGCCAATATTTTTGAGCTTCAGCTTCAAAATCAGTTCTTCCAGTGAATATTCAAGGTTTATTTCTTTTAGGATTGACTCATTTGATCTTGCTGTCCAAGAGACTTTCTAGAGTCTTTTCCAACACCGCAGTTTGGAAGAATCCATTCTTCAGTACTCAGAGAGTACATCATGTGAAATGCCAGACTGGATGAAGCACAGCTGAAATCAAAATTGCAACAACCGCAAATATGCCAGTGATAAAGCTCTAATTGCAGAAAGTGAAGAATAACTGAAGAGTCTCTTGATGAGAGTTAAAGAAGACATTGAAAGCGGCCTT
Organism: Tragulus kanchil; assembly: GCA_022376925.1. Taxonomy (NCBI): domain Eukaryota; kingdom Metazoa; phylum Chordata; class Mammalia; order Artiodactyla; family Tragulidae; genus Tragulus; species Tragulus kanchil. Next base: position 51,562,480 of record JAIOJX010000027.1, on the reverse strand, counting down.
AAAACTCAATATTCTGAAAACTAAAATCATGGCATCTGGTCCCACCAGTTCATGACAAAGAGAAGGAGAAAAACTGGAAATAGTGAAAGATTTTATGTTCTTGGGCTTCATAATCATTGAAGACATTGACTGCCGCCATGAAATTAAAACATGTTTACTTCTGAGGATAAAAGTTATGACAGGGCTTCCCCTGGTGGTCCAGTGGATAAGAACACCGCCTTGCAGTGCAAGGGGCGCCGGTTTGATCCCTGGCCTGGGAAGATCCCACGTGCCATGGAGCGGCTGGACCAATGTGTCCAATCACCGAGCCGGAGCTCTGGAGTGCATGCGCCCAGAGCCCACACAGTGCAACAACAGAGGCCACCGCGATGGGAGGCCCACAGGAGCCAAAGAACAAAGACGGAAGAAAATAGAGAAATGAAAGACCAATAGAAGTGGCCCGCCTGCTCCCCTCCCTCCCCAACCTGACCCCCACCCAAAATAAATAAATCTTAAAAAAAAAAAAAAGTTATGACAAATCTGGACAACTTACTATAAAGCAGAGACATCACTTTGCTGACAAGCATCAACATAACCAAAGTTAAGGTTTTTCCAGTGATCATGTATGGAATATGAGAGTTGTACCATAAGGAAGGCTGACTGTCGAAGAATTGATACTTTGAAACTAGAGAAGACTTTTGAGAGTCCCTCGACCAGCGAGGAGATCAACCAGTCAATCTAAGTCCTGCATTCCTTCTCTGTTTGCCCTTCCTCACCCTGCCCTCAATCTTTCCCTGTATTAGGGTTTTTCCCTGTGAGTCAGCACTTCACATCAGGTGGCCAATATTTTTGAGCTTCAGCTTCAAAATCAGTTCTTCCAGTGAATATTCAAGGTTTATTTCTTTTAGGATTGACTCATTTGATCTTGCTGTCCAAGAGACTTTCTAGAGTCTTTTCCAACACCGCAGTTTGGAAGAATCCATTCTTCAGTACTCAGAGAGTACATCATGTGAAATGCCAGACTGGATGAAGCACAGCTGAAATCAAAATTGCAACAACCGCAAATATGCCAGTGATAAAGCTCTAATTGCAGAAAGTGAAGAATAACTGAAGAGTCTCTTGATGAGAGTTAAAGAAGACATTGAAAGCGGCCTTAAAACTCAATATTCTGAAAACTAAAATCATGGCATCTGGTCCCACCAGTTCATGACAAAGAGAAGGAGAAAAACTGGAAATAGTGAAAGATTTTATGTTCTTGGGCTTCATAATCATTGAAGACATTGACTGCCGCCATGAAATTAAAACATGTTTACTTCTGAGGATAAAAGTTATGACAGGGCTTCCCCTGGTGGTCCAGTGGATAAGAACACCGCCTTGCAGTGCAAGGGGCGCCGGTTTGATCCCTGGCCTGGGAAGATCCCACGTGCCATGGAGCGGCTGGACCAATGTGTCCAATCACCGAGCCGGAGCTCTGGAGTGCATGCGCCCAGAGCCCACACAGTGCAACAACAGAGGCCACCGCGATGGGAGGCCCACAGGAGCCAAAGAACAAAGACGGAAGAAAATAGAGAAATGAAAGACCAATAGAAGTGGCCCGCCTGCTCCCCTCCCTCCCCAACCTGACCCCCACCCAAAATAAATAAATCTTAAAAAAAAAAAAAAGTTATGACAAATCTGGACAACTTACTATAAAGCAGAGACATCACTTTGCTGACAAGCATCAACATAACCAAAGTTAAGGTTTTTCCAGTGATCATGTATGGAATATGAGAGTTGTACCATAAGGAAGGCTGACTGTCGAAGAATTGATACTTTGAAACTAGAGAAGACTTTTGAGAGTCCCTCGACCAGCGAGGAGATCAAACCAGTCAATTCTAAAGGAAATCAATCCTAAATATTCATTTCAAGGACTGAAGCTCCAGTACTTTCGCCACTTGATGTGAAGAGCCCAAGCATTTGAAAAGTCCCTGTTACTGGGGCAGTAGTTGCAGGAGCATTTGATCTTAAAGCAGTAGTTGATGCAGGAACAGTTGATGCTGGGATGGTAGTTGTAGGAGGGAACAGAGGATGAGATGGTTGGATGGTATTACTGACTCAATGGACAGGAGTTTGAGCAAGCTCCAGGAGACAGTGAAGGACAGGAAGCCTGGCATCTGGCAGAGCATGGGATGGCAAAGAGTCAGGCATGCCTTGGCTAGTGAAAAACAAACAACAACTGGTGAAAGTTCTACCCTTTTTCTCGAATTCCTGGAATGTGTCTTTTGGTCTGATACATTATCAGCACCCAGATCCAGGCAAGGGTAGTAATTAACTTCTGTTCCATATGCTGGAGGGAAAACCAACTGGTGATCATTAATCTTAAATCCGTACATCTGGTCCACTGTAAAATGGCCAGGGGCAATGAAAAAAGTTGACAGCTTAAGCTAAGGATCAAGAGAAGCCAAAAAGATGTTAAGTTAAACACTTTGACCTTTAAACGGATTGGTTAAAAATGACATGTTTTAAAGATAAGATCCAATCAAAAATGTACAGATTAAAAAACAAATAAAGAAAAAAACAAAAAAACAAAAAAGAAAAAAAAAAGAGAAAAAAAAATGTACAGATTAATACTAGTAAAGATATAAAACTACTGCAATCCCTGTCTTTTGGGGGACTCTTTACCCCGTCCTTGTGTCTATACTGAGAGCTTTGTACTTTCCTGCTCTCTAATAAATTCTATTTGCTTACTGTGGTGAGTGTTTGCGTGTTCATGGATTCTATTCTTCAGTTTCCAAAGAAGAACTCAGATCCCCATTTTAATAACTGTTCATTTAGAATCTTCTGAACTCTTTGGCTTAAAATAGTCAGTCAGGATAAGCTGGGCATGCCTGCAGCATCCAGCTATTGCCTCATTATCTGCACTCCCAGCCAAGATTTCATGTTACAATTGAAAGCTTGTGGTAGCTTGACTGTGTAACTGTGTATTATTATTATTATTATTTTAATTGAAGGACATTTGCTTTTCAATATTGTGTTGGTTTTTGTCATACAAAAACAGAAAATCAGCCATAAGTGTACATATATATATATATATACCATCTCTATCAATCCTTCCTACCCCACATCCTTCCCTTTGCAGTCAATAAACTGTCAGGCTGGACTCTCTATGTAATAGAGCAGTTTCACACTACCTATTTTACATATAGTCTTGCATATATCTCAATGTTATTTTCTCATTTCATCTTGCCCTCTCAATCTCTCATTGTGTACTCAGGTTCCTGTCCTACTAATAGGTCCATCACTATCATTTTTCTAGATTCCACATATATGTGTTAATATAATTAACTTAATACAGGGAGAGCCTGTAAGACATAATCGAATGTATTACTAACTTTTAAGTAACAATACAAGTGAACAACAACCTGATTCCCCTTTCCATCTGGCATATTGTCCAAGTATGTATGTATATGTATGTATGTAAGGTAATACATCTCTCTTTACTTAGTTTGCTGTTCTCAGAAATTCTTGAATGAAAGTGAACACTGCAGCCAGAGTTCTGTGCTGCCATCCAGTGAATTCCCTGAAATCTGTAAATATAAGACATTACAGACTGGTACAACATAGTTTTAAGAATTTCAGAATGTTAAGTCTTGGTTATGCAGTAAATTTCAGAAGTTTTTATTGAATACTGATGTGCAGGCCCCACTCCAGACTAATTATAATGCTTATGAAACTTATTTTAAGAATTTCCACCCGAGTGATTATAATATGTAGTGAAGATTAAGAATCACTACTTTAGGGCTTCCCTGGTGGTCCAGTGGGTAAGGACACCACCTTGCAGTGCAAGGGGCGCTGGTTCGATCCCTGGCATGGGAAGATCCCACGTGCCATGGAGCGGCTGGACACGTGTGTCCAATTACCGAGCCGGAGTTCTGGAGTGCATGCACCCAGAGCTGGTGCTCTGCGACCCCAGAGGCCACCACGATGGGAGGCCCACACGGGCCAAAGAACAAAGATGGATGAAAATGGACAAATGAAAGGCCAATAGAAGTAGCCTGCTTGTTCCTCCCCTGCCCACCCCACCTCCACAAAAACAAATAAATAAATAAATCTTTAAAAAAAAAAAAAAAAAGAATCACTGTTTTAGAGCCTGTATATGTATCATTTATTTCCCCTTGGCAAGTTGTATGATCAAATCATATCATCTAGATTTATTCTAGAAAGAGGATAGCAAGAATACCATCACGACAAAGGTGATAAAGAGGTTGCAATAAAAAGACTCCTATGTGTGAGAAGTTAGGGCTATCAGGCATGCAGAACCAGTCATATTCTTCTTGAGAGAGACCATTTTGTCTGAGATAAGTTAACTATTTCATTGATTCAATCAACATTATTATTATTGTTAAAGTTAGCCTTATCTTTGAAGAAGAGAGATACTTCCAGATTATTAAAATATTATTTTTCTAGGGCTCAATTAAAAGGCAGCATGCACAGGACAATAAAGTAAGTGGGGCTGAAGCAAATAAAAAGGAATAATAATAATAAGGTATACTTCTTATCATCATGGAATTTAAGGCCTACTGTGGGGAAAATCTCCATAAAGTACTATAAAGTTAATAATAAAAAGAACTCCAAAACAACATACACTTAGATCAGATTTTACATGTGCATACTGTGGTTGGGTATCAGGGAAGATATTTTGGGGGGCATCAAGAAAGACTTAGTTGTAAAGAGCATGGTATTGAAAGTACCATATAAAACACAGAAGCCATGGAATCCAAATATAACTCAGAAATTTTCTAGTTACATAATCCCAGCTTAATTCTCAAGTCTCTCTGAGTCTCTTTTCCTCAAAATTAAAATTGATAAGATAATAAGTGTCATCTGTAACTTTTCAGATATAGTGTGAAACATAATCATGTTACCATGTATTTTAAAGTAATCTGATAATTTCAAACTGCTATGTAGATATCATGGGTTTTCAAGTGACACTAGTGGTAAAGAACCCTTGCATGCAAGCGCTGGTTCGATCCCTGGCATGGGAAGATCCCACGTGGAGCGGCTGGACACGTGTGTCCAATTACCGAGCCGGAGTTCTGGAGTGCATGCACCCAGAGCTGGTGCTCTGCGACCCCAGAGGCCACCACGATGGGAGGCCCACACGGGCCAAAGAACAAAGATGGATGAAAATGGACAAATGAAAGGCCAATAGAAGTAGCCTGCTTGTTCCTCCCCTGCCCACCCCACCTCCACAAAAACAAATAAATAAATAAATCTTTAAAAAAAAAAAAAAAAAGAATCACTGTTTTAGAGCCTGTATATGTATCATTTATTTCCCCTTGGCAAGTTGTATGATCAAATCATATCATCTAGATTTATTCTAGAAAGAGGATAGCAAGAATACCATCACGACAAAGGTGATAAAGAGGTTGCAATAAAAAGACTCCTATGTGTGAGAAGTTAGGGCTATCAGGCATGCAGAACCAGTCATATTCTTCTTGAGAGAGACCATTTTGTCTGAGATAAGTTAACTATTTCATTGATTCAATCAACATTATTATTATTGTTAAAGTTAGCCTTATCTTTGAAGAAGAAAATACTTCCAGATTATTAAAATATTATTTTTCTAGGGCTCAATTAAAAGGCAGCATGCACAGGACAATAAAGTAAGTGGGGCTGAAGCAAATAAAAAGGAATAATAATAATAAGGTATACTTCTTATCATCATGGAATTTAAGGCCTACTGTGGGGAAAATCTCCATAAAGTACTATAAAGTTAATAATAAAAAGAACTCCAAAACAACATACACTTAGATCAGATTTTACATGTGCATACTGTGGTTGGGTATCAGGGAAGATATTTTGGGGGGCATCAAGAAAGACTTAGTTGTAAAGAGCATGGTATTGAAAGTACCATATAAAACACAGAAGCCATGGAATCCAAATATAACTCAGAAATTTTCTAGTTACATAATCCCAGCTTAATTCTCAAGTCTCTCTGAGTCTCTTTTCCTCAAAATTAAAATTGATAAGATAATAAGTGTCATCTGTAACTTTTCAGATATAGTGTGAAACATAATCATGTTACCATGTATTTTAAAGTAATCTGATAATTTCAAACTGCTATGTAGATATCATGGGTTTTTCAAGTGACACTAGTGGTAAAGAACCTTCCTGCCAATGCAGTAGACATGAGAGACAGATGGCCAAAGTATTGCAGCTTCAGCTTCAGCTTCAACATCAGTTTTTCCAATGAAAATTCAGAATTGATTTCCTTTAGGATTGACTGGTTTGAAATCCTTGCTGTCCAAGGGACTCTTGAGACCTTCTACAGTATCACAGTTTCAAGACATCAGCCTTCTTTATGGTCCAACACTCACATCTGTGCTTGACTACTGGGGAAACCATAACTTTGACTATACAAACTTATGTCAGCAAAGTGATGTCTGCTCTTTAATACACTAAGTTTGTCATAGCTTTCCTTCCAAGAAGCAAACGTCTTTTAATCACATGGCTGCAGTCATCATCCACAGTGGTTTTGGAGCTCAAGAAATAAAGTCTGTCACTGTTTCCATTATTTGTCCATCTATTTTCACATGAAGTGATGGGACAAGATGACATGATCTTAGCTGTTTTGAATTTTGATTTTTAGCTTTTTCACTCCCCTCTGTCACCTTCATCAAGGGGCTCTTTAGTTTCTCTTTGCTTTCTGCCATAAGGGCGGGTGTCATCTGCATATTTGAGGTTATTGATATTTCTCCCAGAAATCTTGATTCCAGCTTGTGCTCCAACCAAACCTGTGTTTCACTTGATGAACTACGCAGATAAATTAAATGAGCAGGGTGAGAATATACAGCCTTGATGTACTCTTTCTCAATGTGGAACCAGTCCATTGTTCCCATGACCGCTTCTAACTGCTGCTTCTTGGCCTGCAAACAGGTTTTGCAGGAGGCAGGCAAGGTGGTCTGTTATTCCCATCACTTTCAGAATTTTCCAAAATTTGTTGTGATACACATAATCAAAGGTTTTAGCATAGTCAATGAAGAAGAAGTAAATTTTTTCTTTTTTTTTTCTGGAGTTCCCTTGCTCTTTCTATGATCCAGTGGATGTTGGCAAATTTGATCTCTAGTTCCTCTTACTTTTATAAATCCAGCTTGTACATCTGGAAGTTTTTGGTTCACATTATTGTTGAAGCCTCGCTTGGAGGATTCTGAGCATTGCTTTGCTAGTGTGTGAAATGAGTGCAATTGTGGGGTAGCTGAACATTCTTTGGTATTGCCCTTCTTTGAGATTGAAATGAAAACTTACCCTTTCCAGGCTACTGCTGAGTTTTCCAAATTTGCTGGCATATTGAGTGTAGCACTTTGTCATCATCATCTTATAATATCTGAAATAGCTCAGCTGGAATTCCAACACCTTCTTAGTAATGCTTTCTGGTGCCCACTTGACCTCGCACTCTAAGATGTCTGGTTCTATGTGAGTGATCACACCATCATGGTTACCTGGCATATTAAAATCTTTTTTGTTTACTTCTTCTGTGTATCCTTTCCATCTCTTCTTAATGTCTTCTGCTTCTGTTAGGTCCATACCATTTCTGTCCTTTATTGGGCCTATCTTTGCATGAAATGTTCCCTTGGTATCCCTAATTTTCTTGTAGAGATCTCTAGTCATTTTCATTCTATTTTTTTTTTCCTCAATTTCTTTACATTGTTTGCTTAAGAAGGCTTTCCTATCTCTCTTTTCTATTCTTGGAAACTTTGCATTCAGATGAGTATATCTTTCCTTTTCTCCTTTGACCTTCACACCTCTTCTCTTATCACCTATTTATTTGTAAGGCCTCTTCAGACAAGCATTTGGTCTTTTTCCATTTGTTTTGCTTGGCAATAGTTTTGATCACTGCCTCCTATATGTTATGAGCCTCTGTCTATAGTTCCTCAGACTGTCTGTCTGTCAGATCTAATTTCTTGAATCTATTTGTCAATTCCACTGTATAATCAGGGAGCACTTAACCAAAAATATAAGTAAATTGTCATTAGTCCAGTATGATCTCATATTTTATACACTTATCTCTCATATAGTAAATAGACAAAGAGGCTTTGCATGGAAAAGCAAGGGAAGTCTGCAGTTTACCTGCTTCTTTTCTCTTTGTTCTGTGAAACATTCCTTCCCAAGAGGAGCATGTTAACTGTCACACTGTTTCTCATGATTCCTTCTCTGACATTCTCTTTCATTGACAGTCTCTGAAATAGGCCATGACCCTAGGCAGTAGGTTAGTTGAATTCTCTAGTTCCTCTTACTTTTATAAATCCAGCTTGTACATCTGGAAGTTTTTGGTTCACATTATTGTTGAAGCCTCGCTTGGAGGATTCTGAGCATTGCTTTGCTAGTGTGTGAAATGAGTGCAATTGTGGGGTAGCTGAACATTCTTTGGTATTGCCCTTCTTTGAGATTGAAATGAAAACTTACCCTTTCCAGGCTACTGCTGAGTTTTCCAAATTTGCTGGCATATTGAGTGTAGCACTTTGTCATCATCATCTTATAATATCTGAAATAGCTCAGCTGGAATTCCAACACCTTCTTAGTAATGCTTTCTGGTGCCCACTTGACCTCGCACTCTAAGATGTCTGGTTCTATGTGAGTGATCACACCATCATGGTTACCTGGCATATTAAAATCTTTTTTGTTTACTTCTTCTGTGTATCCTTTCCATCTCTTCTTAATGTCTTCTGCTTCTGTTAGGTCCATACCATTTCTGTCCTTTATTGGGCCTATCTTTGCATGAAATGTTCCCTTGGTATCCCTAATTTTCTTGTAGAGATCTCTAGTCATTTTCATTCTATTTTTTTTTTCCTCAATTTCTTTACATTGTTTGCTTAAGAAGGCTTTCCTATCTCTCTTTTCTATTCTTGGAAACTTTGCATTCAGATGAGTATATCTTTCCTTTTCTCCTTTGACCTTCACACCTCTTCTCTTATCACCTATTTATTTGTAAGGCCTCTTCAGACAAGCATTTGGTCTTTTTCCATTTGTTTTGCTTGGCAATAGTTTTGATCACTGCCTCCTATATGTTATGAGCCTCTGTCTATAGTTCCTCAGACTGTCTGTCTGTCAGATCTAATTTCTTGAATCTATTTGTCAATTCCACTGTATAATCAGGGAGCACTTAACCAAAAATATAAGTAAATTGTCATTAGTCCAGTATGATCTCATATTTTATACACTTATCTCTCATATAGTAAATAGACAAAGAGGCTTTGCATGGAAAAGCAAGGGAAGTCTGCAGTTTACCTGCTTCTTTTCTCTTTGTTCTGTGAAACATTCCTTCCCAAGAGGAGCATGTTAACTGTCACACTGTTTCTCATGATTCCTTCTCTGACATTCTCTTTCATTGACAGTCTCTGAAATAGGCCATGACCCCTAGGCAGTAGGTTAGTCAAAGTGTTCAGAATTTGGTTTACAGACTCAGAGGCCCCAGGTGTTGTTTTCCTAAACTCCAGAGCAGAGTTTTCTCAAAGAACAGAATAGAAACCAAATGTGTCATTCTAAATTTGCTAATAGCCACATGAAAAATAAAAAGATTAGGTGACAATAAATGTGATAATATGGTTTATTCAACCTAATACATTCAAGTTATTGTTTTATCTACATGCAATCAGTTACACAATTATGAAAAAATCTTAGCTTTGCTTATTCATCAAGTCTTTGAAATCCAAACAATATTTTACACTTAGAGCACATCTCAGTTCTGACAAGCCATAGTTCGAGAGACATTTGCGTACAGCATACTTATTAAAGAGTGTAGGTCTAGAAAACTGTTTTTGTTTCCACTAGAGATTTGAAAGAGTTTCCAATTTCTTGAAGAGCTCTCTTAATCCAAGCAGTTCTGATTTGCATATTACAAAATAGCTTGTCAATGGAATCAGATTTTTTTATTCATAAGAGGAGAGCTTATACTATACCTTCAGCTTCATTAGCTTCTTTGCATACGTTTTCACTTAGTCCAGCATGCCATTTATTAAAATTGAGAAGTCTCACTTACAGTTTACCTGAATGAGAGACTAACTTATCAGGCTAATGAATCCATAGTCTCCTGAAAGGTGATGCCAGTATGAGTTCTTATTTCAAGTCTTATAAATTATAACAGTTGACAGATACATGAACTAATCATAGGTAAAGTTTGCTGCATTTTTAATGGCATAAAATATTTCATAATAATTTAACAGATAAAGCCAACACATTATTTCAACTTAGGTAGAAAATTAATATCTTTACATTGCAACAGTAATATTTCTTTTACTTTTAAAAGCAAATTGTTACTTATTAACTCATCTGCTTGCTATTCTAGCTAAAGTGCAAAGCTTAGCTATAGGTGCTGTGTGCACATAGTACAATAAAAAGGGACATTTTAAATCCTAATAATAAAGTTTACATACCATCAATCTTTCACATAATATACTGAATATTGTCCAATAAAGTTAAATACTTTTCAGTTGTAATGTAATGTTATAGTGTGTTATTATTCACAATAATAGAAAACTTTATTTGATTGCCAATGAAAAAGCAAAAATTCAATTAATTAATTTCCAAGTTCTCATAATAATAATTATCATAACAAAGAGATACCTCACTTGATAAAATCATTCCATAGAGACTTAGGGTAAATTCTACTATTCTATCAGCTATTAAATGTTAAGAATAAAAAGACACTTGGAACATTCATACATGTTTTTACCCACTGTTTTTCTCATCTAAGTCTTTAAAACACAAGAAACTAATTCTATAGTTCAATTGTAAAAGTCTCTACAACATTATGGATCCCAACATATATATTCAGTAACTTAAAATTCAGATCTCTACTATTGACTAAAGATTGTCTTTATTTTGTTTTTCCATACCATTAATTAATTCTAGAACTATATATTTTTTAGTTTTTTATTAGGATATACTTGGTTTACAAATTTGTGTTAGCTTTTGCTGTACAGTAAGGTATATCAGTTATACATACAAATATATCCACTCTTTTTTGGATTATTTTCTCATATAGGTCACTAGAGAGTATTGAAAACAGTTCCCTGTGTTATATAGTAGGTCGTTATTAGTTATTGATTTTACATATAATAGTGTGTATTTTTTAACCTCAGTCCAAATTTATCCCTCCTCCTTCTTTTCCCTGTTTATCATAAGATTGTTTTCTACATCTGTGATTCTATTTCTGTTTTCTTAAATAAGTTCATTTGTACTAATTTTTTTGACTCCACATATTGCTGATATCAAGTGATATTTTTTCTAAGATTTCATTCAGTATGGCAACCTCTAGGTTCATTCATGTTGCTGCAAATAGCATTGTTTTATTATTTTATGGCTGAGTAATATTCCATTGTAAATATGTATATCTTCTTCACCCAGTCCTCTCCTAAATATACACTGATAAAGGAATGCATATAGAAGTCTTCAAGGAAGTTTGAAATAGCTAAAGTGCAAAGCTTAGCTATAGGTGCTGTGTGCACATAGTACAATAAAAAGGGACATTTTAAATCCTAATAATAAAGTTTACATACCATCAATCTTTCACATAATATACTGAATATTGTCCAATAAAGTTAAATACTTTTCAGTTGTAATGTAATGTTATAGTGTGTTATTATTCACAATAATAGAAAACTTTATTTGATTGCCAATGAAAAAGCAAAAATTCAATTAATTAATTTCCAAGTTCTCATAATAATAATTATCATAACAAAGAGATACCTCACTTGATAAAATCATTCCATAGAGACTTAGGGTAAATTCTACTATTCTATCAGCTATTAAATGTTAAGAATAAAAAGACACTTGGAACATTCATACATGTTTTTACCCACTGTTTTTCTCATCTAAGTCTTTAAAACACAAGAAACTAATTCTATAGTTCAATTGTAAAAGTCTCTACAACATTATGGATCCCAACATATATATTCAGTAACTTAAAATTCAGATCTCTACTATTGACTAAAGATTGTCTTTATTTTGTTTTTCCATACCATTAATTAATTCTAGAACTATATATTTTTTAGTTTTTTATTAGGATATACTTGGTTTACAAATTTGTGTTAGCTTTTGCTGTACAGTAAGGTATATCAGTTATACATACAAATATATCCACTCTTTTTTGGATTATTTTCTCATATAGGTCACTAGAGAGTATTGAAAACAGTTCCCTGTGTTATATAGTAGGTCGTTATTAGTTATTGATTTTACATATAATAGTGTGTATTTTTTAACCTCAGTCCAAATTTATCCCTCCTCCTTCTTTTCCCTGTTTATCATAAGATTGTTTTCTACATCTGTGATTCTATTTCTGTTTTCTTAAATAAGTTCATTTGTACTAATTTTTTTGACTCCACATATTGCTGATATCAAGTGATATTTTTTCTAAGATTTCATTCAGTATGGCAACCTCTAGGTTCATTCATGTTGCTGCAAATAGCATTGTTTTATTATTTTATGGCTGAGTAATATTCCATTGTAAATATGTATATCTTCTTCACCCAGTCCTCTCCTAAATATACACTGATAAAGGAATGCATATAGAAGTCTTCAAGGAAGTTTGAAATATCATTAAAATTATAGTTCCTAGAGACAAATCTTAGATTCAAATCTTAGTTACATCACTTTCTAGCTCTATAATTTTTAACAATTTATTGAAATGTTTTATGTCTTGACTTATTATCTGTAAAAAGGAGATAACATAAATTTACTCATAGAGTTGGGTGAAGATTAAAGTAATTAACTTGGTAATGGTTTTTGATGTAGTGGTATTGATGTCATTACCTGTAGATTGGCGCATATAGCATTTGGGTTTCTTTTTCTTTGGTGTGTTTGCTTGTTTCTACACTCGTAGGATCTTACTTCTTCAATCAGCGGTAAAGTCTGGACCTTTAGCAGTGAAATTAAAAAGCCCTAACCACTTGGTAACCAGGAAATTCCAAGTGCATATAGTATTTGGATTACCTCCAATTAAGAAATAAGAATATCTATACTCCAGAATTTTTTTACTCAAATTAACTTTTAATTATTTTTAGTTTCTATAAAAAAATTCCCTGTGAAAAAAGATTAGCTATTTATCAAAAAAAGATAAATTAAAAGACAAATTGCCTCTCTACTCCATGGGAGCATTTCATGTATGAGTCCTTCAGTAAATATCACATATTATTCTTGCTACTTTATTATTAATTATCCACCTATCTAGATACTCTGAGCTTTAACCTTTCAACAACTTACAGAGCCATAAGTTAATAAGCCAGTGGCCATTGTATGTATCCCCACTGAAATACTTTGTCTTTTATCATTATCAATATAAATAAAAATGATATATTAATTCAGTCACTTTATAAATAATACTTGCAATAAAACTGAACACTGTGAGGAGTATTGAGGTTAAGAACAAAGTCACTATTCTCAAGAACTTTGCAATCATAAATCAATGATTTCCAGAAAAGTATTTGACATTGAGAACTTGAGCGAAAATATTCACATTTGTCAATTTATCAGTAATAGCAACTCTAGGTTCATTCATGTTGCTGCAAATAGCATTGTTTTATTATTTTATGGCTGAGTAATATTCCATTGTAAATATGTATATCTTCTTCACCCAGTCCTCTCCTAAATATACACTGATAAAGGAATGCATATAGAAGTCTTCAAGGAAGTTTGAAATATCATTAAAATTATAGTTCCTAGAGACAAATCTTAGATTCAAATCTTAGTTACATCACTTTCTAGCTCTATAATTTTTAACAATTTATTGAAATGTTTTATGTCTTGACTTATTATCTGTAAAAAGGAGATAACATAAATTTACTCATAGAGTTGGGTGAAGATTAAAGTAATTAACTTGGTAATGGTTTTTGATGTAGTGGTATTGATGTCATTACCTGTAGATTGGCGCATATAGCATTTGGGTTTCTTTTTCTTTGGTGTGTTTGCTTGTTTCTACACTCGTAGGATCTTACTTCTTCAATCAGCGGTAAAGTCTGGACCTTTAGCAGTGAAATTAAAAAGCCCTAACCACTTGGTAACCAGGAAATTCCAAGTGCATATAGTATTTGGATTACCTCCAATTAAGAAATAAGAATATCTATACTCCAGAATTTTTTTACTCAAATTAACTTTTAATTATTTTTAGTTTCTATAAAAAAATTCCCTGTGAAAAAAGATTAGCTATTTATCAAAAAAAGATAAATTAAAAGACAAATTGCCTCTCTACTCCATGGGAGCATTTCATGTATGAGTCCTTCAGTAAATATCACATATTATTCTTGCTACTTTATTATTAATTATCCACCTATCTAGATACTCTGAGCTTTAACCTTTCAACAACTTACAGAGCCATAAGTTAATAAGCCAGTGGCCATTGTATGTATCCCCACTGAAATACTTTGTCTTTTATCATTATCAATATAAATAAAAATGATATATTAATTCAGTCACTTTATAAATAATACTTGCAATAAAACTGAACACTGTGAGGAGTATTGAGGTTAAGAACAAAGTCACTATTCTCAAGAACTTTGCAATCATAAATCAATGATTTCCAGAAAAGTATTTGACATTGAGAACTTGAGCGAAAATATTCACATTTGTCATTATATCCTTATTCATTCTTTGAAATGTCTATTTTGTGTATATAAAATATAGTACAAAGTATATAGTTTTTATAAAAGTGCAAAATATGAAATAATGTATAGTTTGTACTATATAAAATATAGTACAAACATGTATATATAGAGTGCTATATTTTATATTGAGTAGTAGTGATATTGATGTCATTTTGTACTATATAAAATATAGTACAGACATGCATATAGAGTTCTACATAAATATTTTTCAGAAATAAAAATATTCATATGTAAGAAAAATTTTGAATTTATACTACTCTAGGCACATGATATAACTACTTAGAGATCATTATATAAGAGTCTAAATACCTGTGAAATGTGTGATTGAATAAATTCACAGAAAAGGGAGTGATAGAGAAGTCTCTTAAGCCTTATTTATGGAGCACTGTCTCTGAGTGGTCATGCTTAAGAATTGTTAAAAATGAATTATCTGTCTTCAGGGTGAAAGATTGGAAGACATAAGTGAGATTCGTAGATATTTAAGACTGCATCTGCCACATCTGAATGACATGGGATTAAAGATTATGAATGAAAATGTTTGTATGATTGATATGAAGAGAATATAAGGATCAGGTACTCTGAAGAGTATGCAGGATCTTGACCATGGAGAACTTTATATGGCATGCTTAGGAGCTGATATTTCATCCTGTGGGCAAATGAAAATTATTGGAGATTAGCAATGGGGAGATACATTCAGATTTGAATTTTAGAAAATTTAGAATATAGAGATTTACTGTTTATCTATTCTTATTGTGATTTACACATGGTACTGTATATTTCCTATGCATTGTATAACTAAATTTAATGTTCATGTTCTGTGAGACAATCCTCTTTATAGATGAACAAAGATAACTAACTTGCCCAAGGTAGAGAAGTAAAAAATGATAGTGCTAGAACTCAAAATCAGATTTTACTGGACTTAAAACCATGTTTTCTCAATTGTAATAGTAGGGTGGAGGACAGTGTAAGACAGGAGGCTATTATTAAATAGATGTAAACACACCAAGAAGAGATGGTGAGAGTATAAGCTACTGTTCTGAGCTAAGAGAAGACGTTAATATTAGGAATTGAAATCAAACTAGTAAATATTTAAGAAGTGGTCCTTCTGTGCATAGGTAGAATTTAATGTGGCCACTGCATATACTAGCAGCATACATATTGGATATATTGTCCATTGTGACATTCAATATTTCACCACTCAAGCAGAAATTGAAATTAATTTTCATGAAAATTTGTACATTTCTTGACAAACAGTAAGATTTATTTTATGAAACCATTGGGGTGATATAATTTAACAAATTTACCTTTATGTTTCAGAATTCAATAAGCTGAGAGTTCACAGTTAATGACCAATTATACAGCTTATAAACATTTCTGTGTGCTTACTTTTACTCATCCTGTATGTTTAAAAAATGTCTTCTGTCTGGCAATCAATTTTTATTAAGTCATATCAAGTTTTGAAAGAATATACTGTATTACATACATTGCTATAGAATAAAATATTTTTAAAATTATGTACTCTAATTTATAACAATGTATACCTATTTCTCTTTGAACTGATGATTTTTTAGCATATTAAAAAAGTAAAGCAATTGAAAAAGCTAAAGTAATTTCTAATCACATGAGTTTTTCTAAATTCCAAGCAAAATTCATTGTCAAGACTCCATAGTAAACACACTTCTTCCTGCCCTGATCTCTACAATTTTTATTTAAAAATTAATTATGCATATCTTAGCAACCACACCTGCATCCAAGGCACTTGGAAAAGTCTCAGCATAATTCAAGATGAAAATACACTAAGCTTAGAATGAATGCCAAGAAATTGCATGCCTCTTTGTTTCTCAAATGCAGTAATGAATTTGTATAGATTGAAAGAAAAGGAAAAAGAAAACTTTAAAAAGGTGAAAAAAAGAAGGTAGAAAGAAAAGGAAGGAGGAATGAAAAATATCTAATGAATAGATAGATTATTGTTCAACTATCATAAAGAAGAATGATCCAACTTTTTCAAATATGATTTTAAGTATCATCTCATTCCAGCAAATAATTAGATGACTTTTGGCCTTGGGATCACTACTACTAGAAGAAATTAATGTACAGTTAATGATTACAGGAGATGATATTAAACATAAACAAATCTTATTAATGTATATGCATATATTGGAGATAATATCTACATAATATTTCAGAGATAAAAGGATAAAAAAAAACTTTCCACTTAAGAAGTGGTCCTTCTGTGCATTGGTAGAATTTAATGTGGCCACTGCATATACTAGCAGCATACATATTGGATATATTGTCCATTGTGACATTCAATATTTCACCACTCAAGCAGAAATTGAAATTAATTTTCATGAAAATTTGTACATTTCTTGACAAACAGTAAGATTTATTTTATGAAACCATTGGGGTGATATAATTTAACAAATTTACCTTTATGTTTCAGAATTCAATAAGCTGAGAGTTCACAGTTAATGACCAATTATACAGCTTATAAACATTTCTGTGTGCTTACTTTTACTCATCCTGTATGTTTAAAAAATGTCTTCTGTCTGGCAATCAATTTTTATTAAGTCATATCAAGTTTTGAAAGAATATACTGTATTACATACATTGCTATAGAATAAAATATTTTTAAAATTATGTACTCTAATTTATAACAATGTATACCTATTTCTCTTTGAACTGATGATTTTTTAGCATATTAAAAAAGTAAAGCAATTGAAAAAGCTAAAGTAATTTCTAATCACATGAGTTTTTCTAAATTCCAAGCAAAATTCATTGTCAAGACTCCATAGTAAACACACTTCTTCCTGCCCTGATCTCTACAATTTTTATTTAAAAATTAATTATGCATATCTTAGCAACCACACCTGCATCCAAGGCACTTGGAAAAGTCTCAGCATAATTCAAGATGAAAATACACTAAGCTTAGAATGAATGCCAAGAAATTGCATGCCTCTTTGTTTCTCAAATGCAGTAATGAATTTGTATAGATTGAAAGAAAAGGAAAAAGAAAACTTTAAAAAGGTGAAAAAAAGAAGGTAGAAAGAAAAGGAAGGAGGAATGAAAAATATCTAATGAATAGATAGATTATTGTTCAACTATCATAAAGAAGAATGATCCAACTTTTTCAAATATGATTTTAAGTATCATCTCATTCCAGCAAATAATTAGATGACTTTTGGCCTTGGGATCACTACTACTAGAAGAAATTAATGTACAGTTAATGATTACAGGAGATGATATTAAACATAAACAAATCTTATTAATGTATATGCATATATTGGAGATAATATCTACATAATATTTCAGAGATAAAAGGATAAGAACCACAGGAAATGTAGACTTTCCTATTGGGACTAGATATTAATAGTCAAATGTCTCACTAGCAAAGTCATAAGAATGAAGTTAAAGCAAAGGAGTAGAAAACGTTGGTACGTGTTACTCTTATTTTTGTTTCTACACATGTACAAATTAGAGAAAAACTCTAAGGGGAGACCTTAAATTTTCAACAACTATAGCAAAAACAGAATCTCTAACTGTCCTAGAGGTGAAACAAGACAGAGAATGCATATGTTAGTATTTCCCTAAGATTTGTGATTGGCCCATGAAATCCAGAAATGATTAAAGCAGAGAGATATTCTAATGAATATCGCTGAGATGGAATGTATGCATATGAATTTGTCTGATGAATGGTAAGGCAGGTTAAAGTGTTATAGACAAGTGGAGACATGTTCATTTCTCACAAAAAAAAAAATTAAGAAAAGATATCTGGGCTGAAGAGACAATTGTCTCCTTATGTTAAGGAGGATAAGTGCTGCCTTCAAGTCTCTTCTCTGAAACCTCCAATAGCCCCACTCATAAGATTAGCAGTTTCGAACTATTACCTTTAGCAAACATCAATAGAAGTGCTAATGCAGAGCTCAAAAACCTCTTCTTCTTACCCTTTTTCAATGCTAATGAAACATGCTTTTTAAAACTCTGGTTCCCTTGGTAACTAAGAATTGTAAGAATGTTTTTTCTATAAACAAATGTTTCCCCTCGGAAACAAGGGTGTTGGTAGAGGACCAAGGGGCTCCGGTAATGACCTCTTTTACATCTCTAGAGAGACAAAAAACTTCTTCATGATTATTAATTAGCTTGAGATTTCTAGTTAGAAAAAATATAAAAAGGGGTCTGGGAGGATTATGCGTTAGCCTCGCCCACAGAGATCGGCTATGCAGAGTCGAGACTCTCCAGATCTGGGGTAAGAATATCTGTTTGCATTTGATTGAATTCTGATTATTCATGAATACTTGTGCTTGCCTTTATTTCATGATTAATAAACCCACTCTTGGTTTGACAGTACTTGAGACCACGATACTTTATTGTTGAGGTCTGAGGCTCACACTCTGAGGGGGCCATGCCTAGTTCACGTAAAGTTCTCTGAGCTATTTAATATAGTTTCTTTTAGTGAGAACTAATGAGAATAGTAATCAGAGTAAACTCTGACGCAGTGCCCACGGCAAAAGTTATCAACCTATATTTAACTATTGTAACTTAGAGTAGTAAACATTTAAAGTGTGGTAGATTGGAACCTATGATAAGAAATAATCTATTCATTTTGACTCACAATTTTGATTATGTTCATATTCTATGAGTCAGAGAAAAATTATATGTCCTAAAATGTTTATAATCAACATGCTTGAATAATTTTGAGAGTGAATCTTTAGCTACTTAAGGTTATTTAGTTGGCTCACATAAGGCACAGGGAAATGATCTGAGTCTTTAAAGGAGGGTCACAGAATTTATCCTCAAGCAGGAGCACTTTGCTAATAAAGACATTCTATTTTTACTGTTTAGCTTGATTGTGGGAATTAAAACACAGGGTGTGAGTCTGAAAATATAAACCTGGGAGTATTTAAGGGTAACAACAGAGACACAAATACTTGTTTGTTCATTTGTTTCCCCAGGAGGAAACACTAAGTAGTAGAATAATGCGTATGCATTTTTTCCCCTAGAAGACAGGTATCTACAAAGTTAGTTTTTGTAACAAAAGATAACACACAAAAAATGGTACAGTGGGACAAAAATCCTTCTATCCTGATTCCAAATCAAGTACTATTGTACTTTCCCCTTGTGCCATTCAGTTATGTTGATTAAGAAAAAAATATATATGATAACAGATTTGCATAAAGATTTAGGAAATTAATCAAGGGACAGGTTTAGATAATCAGAGAAGTTTTACTGATGAAGGGGAATTTGTCCTGTATTTCAAGACTAATGCTGAAGTAAAGCTCAAGTTATTGAACTCTGAAGGCCAAAGTTATTGAAACTATGTGCAATGTTCTAAATAATGGCAAAAAAAGTTAAAAACTCAAGTTTAGAATTCTGATTATTCATGAATACTTGTGCTTGCCTTTATTTCATGATTAATAAACCCACTCTTGGTTTGACAGTACTTGAGACCACGATACTTTATTGTTGAGGTCTGAGGCTCACACTCTGAGGGGGCCATGCCTAGTTCACGTAAAGTTCTCTGAGCTATTTAATATAGTTTCTTTTAGTGAGAACTAATGAGAATAGTAATCAGAGTAAACTCTGACGCAGTGCCCACGGCAAAAGTTATCAACCTATATTTAACTATTGTAACTTAGAGTAGTAAACATTTAAAGTGTGGTAGATTGGAACCTATGATAAGAAATAATCTATTCATTTTGACTCACAATTTTGATTATGTTCATATTCTATGAGTCAGAGAAAAATTATATGTCCTAAAATGTTTATAATCAACATGCTTGAATAATTTTGAGAGTGAATCTTTAGCTACTTAAGGTTATTTAGTTGGCTCACATAAGGCACAGGGAAATGATCTGAGTCTTTAAAGGAGGGTCACAGAATTTATCCTCAAGCAGGAGCACTTTGCTAATAAAGACATTCTATTTTTACTGTTTAGCTTGATTGTGGGAATTAAAACACAGGGTGTGAGTCTGAAAATATAAACCTGGGAGTATTTAAGGGTAACAACAGAGACACAAATACTTGTTTGTTCATTTGTTTCCCCAGGAGGAAACACTAAGTAGTAGAATAATGCGTATGCATTTTTTCCCCTAGAAGACAGGTATCTACAAAGTTAGTTTTTGTAACAAAAGATAACACACAAAAAATGGTACAGTGGGACAAAAATCCTTCTATCCTGATTCCAAATCAAGTACTATTGTACTTTCCCCTTGTGCCATTCAGTTATGTTGATTAAGAAAAAAATATATATGATAACAGATTTGCATAAAGATTTAGGAAATTAATCAAGGGACAGGTTTAGATAATCAGAGAAGTTTTACTGATGAAGGGGAATTTGTCCTGTATTTCAAGACTAATGCTGAAGTAAAGCTCAAGTTATTGAACTCTGAAGGCCAAAGTTATTGAAACTATGTGCAATGTTCTAAATAATGGCAAAAAAAGTTAAAAAAAACTCAAGTTTAGAATACATTAGCCACCTAATGCAAAGGGATAACTCAATGGTAAAGACACTGATGCTGGGAAAAATAGAAGGCAAAGGAGAAAGGAAAGACAGAGGACAAGATGATTGGACGGCATCACCAATTCAATGGAGATGACTTTGAGCAAGCTCCAGGAGGTAGTGAAGGACGGGGAATACTGTGGTGTTGCAGTCCATTGTATCACAAAGAGTTGGAACCAACTGAATGATCAAGCTGAAATGAAACTATTAAATCAGAACAACTCTACGGGAGGGAGCCCAACTTTGATAGTAGAATATTTATGCTCTATTTCACAGAGGGCAGTAGAGGTCAAATTTCTAATCATTTCTCCCCAATGATACTGTATCAAAGATTTTATTTATTTATTTATTTTGGGCGGGGGTCGGGTTGGGGAGGGAGGGGAGCGGGCGGGCCACTTTTATTTGTCTTTCGTTTCTCTATTTTCATCCGTCTTTGTTCTTTGGCTCCTGTGGGCCTCCCATCGCGGTGGCGTCTGTTGTCACAGAGCGCCAGCTCTGGGCGCATGTGCTCCAGAGCTCCGGCTCAGTGATTGGACACATCAGTCCAGCAGCTTTGCAGCACGTGGGATCTTCCCAGGCCAGGGATTGAACTGGCACCCCTTGTACTGCAAGGCGGTGTCCTTATCCACTGGACCACCAGGGAAGCCCTGTATCAAAGATTTTAGTATCCCTATCAGCCAGGTATTCTCAGTAATATACTCTATTCTTAAGCAAGAATTAATATTTTCAAGACCCTTTCACATATATTAGGTCTTTTGATGAGCAAAAATTGCCTGTGAGATATTGTTAAGATTTTGTACATGAGAAAATTGAAGCTCAAGCATTTTGCCTGATTTATTCACAGTTGTAGAGCTGTTTAGTTACAAAGATGTGTTAAAATGCAGGTCTTATGACTCAAAGACTAATGATTTTCTCTCATAGTCACAGTCTCAGACTTATCCATCCTGACGATAATCAGAGAAGTTTTACTGATGAAGATTTCCAAGACTAATGCTGAAGTAAAGCTCAAGTTATTGAACTCTGAAGGCCAAAGTTATTGAAACTATGTGCAATGTTCTAAATAATGGCAAAAAAAGTTAAAAAAAACTCAAGTTTAGAATACATTAGCCACCTAATGCAAAGGGATAACTCAATGGTAAAGACACTGATGCTGGGAAAAATAGAAGGCAAAGGAGAAAGGAAAGACAGAGGACAAGATGATTGGACGGCATCACCAATTCAATGGAGATGACTTTGAGCAAGCTCCAGGAGGTAGTGAAGGACGGGGAATACTGTGGTGTTGCAGTCCATTGTATCACAAAGAGTTGGAACCAACTGAATGATCAAGCTGAAATGAAACTATTAAATCAGAACAACTCTACGGGAGGGAGCCCAACTTTGATAGTAGAATATTTATGCTCTATTTCACAGAGGGCAGTAGAGGTCAAATTTCTAATCATTTCTCCCCAATGATACTGTATCAAAGATTTTATTTATTTATTTATTTTGGGCGGGGGTCGGGTTGGGGAGGGAGGGGAGCGGGCGGGCCACTTTTATTTGTCTTTCGTTTCTCTATTTTCATCCGTCTTTGTTCTTTGGCTCCTGTGGGCCTCCCATCGCGGTGGCGTCTGTTGTCACAGAGCGCCAGCTCTGGGCGCATGTGCTCCAGAGCTCCGGCTCAGTGATTGGACACATCAGTCCAGCAGCTTTGCAGCACGTGGGATCTTCCCAGGCCAGGGATCGAACTGGCACCCCTTGTACTGCAAGGCGGTGTCCTTATCCACTGGACCACCAGGGAAGCCCTGTATCAAAGATTTTAGTATCCCTATCAGCCAGGTATTCTCAGTAATATACTCTATTCTTAAGCAAGAATTAATATTTTCAAGACCCTTTCACATATATTAGGTCTTTTGATGAGCAAAAATTGCCTGTGAGATATTGTTAAGATTTTGTACATGAGAAAATTGAAGCTCAAGCATTTTGCCTGATTTATTCACAGTTGTAGAGCTGTTTAGTTACAAAGATGTGTTAAAATGCAGGTCTTATGACTCAAAGACTAATGATTTTCTCTCATAGTCACAGTCTCAGACTTATCCATCCTGACAGTGAAACAGTTCTTCACCAATGGAAAATTCTGAAAGACGTTGCATGGACATTTTCGAAAAATAGCTACCACCTTTTCTCAAGGAAATGATTGTAACTTTATTCTGGATTTAACTGTAAGGAATTCTAGCTCAAATGTCCCATAAATCTGTTTCCCTCAAGGCTACTTATGTGTATTCAGGTTTTCTGTTGGCAGAAATCTCAGAGATTAATGTTTACTGAGATGTCTTCAATGTCCCACATTCATTATATGGCTTTTACTTGCACCATCTAACTCTATCTGGTCAAGGGTAGGAGAAGGATATAATAGAATTTCAATAAGTTAAAAATAAGTATGAGTTAATGGCAATGATTTTATAACTACACAATAGCAAAAGTCACAGCAGAATGTTTTTATGTTTTAGTGAAAACCAAGGCACATATGTAGGGGAGAAAAAATTTTCCTTTTTTCTCTCTACATGCTTTGACTGGTCTAATTATTAGATTTATATGAAATAGATTAATAAGAGAAAAACAAGTATAACTTTTTCCTAGGGGGACTCATGAAAATATGGAGCTCAAAGAAATGAGACAACAGATGTTGCCTTAGAGTAGGTTGCTAACTAGTCCCAAAATGAGTTCAGAGAATAGACATGGAGGTAAGAAAAGCACAGTGAGAATTCATAAAAATATAGCACACTCTCAAAGGAAGAGTGGGGAGAGTTAGGTGAGGGGCTGCTGTGAGTTTCTTTGGAAAGCTGGTTACATGGGGCATGAAAATGAATGGGTGGAATATTCATTGAGGAAGGAAGGTTTGGGTTAAATTTCCTGATTTTCATCCCGGACCCACCTTCCCAAGGGGAGGAAATATTTTTGAAAGTCTTGATCAATTGTGTCATGGTCTTTGTGCATGATGGGAACTTCTTATCCACAAGGGCAATTTCAGGCAGAGGAACCAGGGATCAAATTGCAACACCTTTTGGATCATAGAAGACGCAAGAGAATTCCAGAAAAAACATTTGTTTCATTGACTACTGTAAAGCCATGGACTGTGAGGCTCACAAGAGACTGTGGAGAATTCTAAAAGAGTTGGAAATTTCAGACCAGCTTATTTGCTTCCTGAAAAATCTGTATGCAGTTCAAGAGCAACAGTTAGAACTGGACATGGAACAACGGACTGGTTACAAATTGGGCAAGGAGTATGTCAAGATTGTATAGTGTCATCTTGCTTATTTAATTTATATGCAGAGTACATCATGTGAAATGCAGGTTCGAATGAAGCACAAGCTGAATCATTTGCTGGGAAAAATATCAATAATTTCAGATATGCAGATGACCCCATACTTATGGCAGAAAGTGAATAGGAAGTAAAGAGTCTCTTGATGAAAGTGAAAGAGGAGAGTGAAAAAGCTGGCTTAAGAATCAACATTCAAAAAACAAAAACCATGGCATGTGGTCTCATCGTATGGTCAGACAATGAACATAGTGAAATACTTTATTTTCTTGGGCTCCAAAACCACTGTGGATGATGACTGCAGACATGAAATTAAAAGGTGCATACCCATTGGAAGAAAGGCTATAACAAATCTAAACAGTTCATTACAGACAATATTTGGATTAATAAGAGAAACAAGTATAACTTTTCCTAGGGGGACTCATGAAAATATGGAGCTCAAAGAAATGAGACAACAGATGTTGCCTTAGAGTAGGTTGCTAACTAGTCCCAAAATGAGTTCAGAGAATAGACATGGAGGTAAGAAAAGCACAGTGAGAATTCATAAAAATATAGCACACTCTCAAAGGAAGAGTGGGGAGAGTTAGGTGAGGGGCTGCTGTGAGTTTCTTTGGAAAGCTGGTTACATGGGGCATGAAAATGAATGGGTGGAATATTCATTGAGGAAGGAAGGTTTGGGTTAAATTTCCTGATTTTCATCCCGGACCCACCTTCCCAAGGGGAGGAAATATTTTTGAAAGTCTTGATCAATTGTGTCATGGTCTTTGTGCATGATGGGAACTTCTTATCCACAAGGGCAATTTCAGGCAGAGGAACCAGGGATCAAATTGCAACACCTTTTGGATCATAGAAGACGCAAGAGAATTCCAGAAAAAACATTTGTTTCATTGACTACTGTAAAGCCATGGACTGTGAGGCTCACAAGAGACTGTGGAGAATTCTAAAAGAGTTGGAAATTTCAGACCAGCTTATTTGCTTCCTGAAAAATCTGTATGCAGTTCAAGAGCAACAGTTAGAACTGGACATGGAACAACGGACTGGTTACAAATTGGGCAAGGAGTATGTCAAGATTGTATAGTGTCATCTTGCTTATTTAATTTATATGCAGAGTACATCATGTGAAATGCAGGTTCGAATGAAGCACAAGCTGAATCATTTGCTGGGAAAAATATCAATAATTTCAGATATGCAGATGACCCCATACTTATGGCAGAAAGTGAATAGGAAGTAAAGAGTCTCTTGATGAAAGTGAAAGAGGAGAGTGAAAAAGCTGGCTTAAGAATCAACATTCAAAAAACAAAAACCATGGCATGTGGTCTCATCGTATGGTCAGACAATGAACATAGTGAAATACTTTATTTTCTTGGGCTCCAAAACCACTGTGGATGATGACTGCAGACATGAAATTAAAAGGTGCATACCCATTGGAAGAAAGG
This sequence comes from Tragulus kanchil, assembly GCA_022376925.1. Classification (NCBI taxonomy): domain Eukaryota; kingdom Metazoa; phylum Chordata; class Mammalia; order Artiodactyla; family Tragulidae; genus Tragulus; species Tragulus kanchil. The sequence goes on along the minus strand of JAIOJX010000027.1, from coordinate 51,536,635 downwards.
CTATAACAAATCTAAACAGTTCATTAAAAACAGAGACACCAGTCTGTTGACAAATGTTCATGCAGTCAAAGCTATGGTTTTTCCTGTAGTCTTGTGTGGACCAGAGTTAGACCATGAAGATGGCTGAGCATCTAATAGTTGATGCCTTAAAACTGTTGTGTTGGAGAAGACTCTTGAGGGTTCCTTGGACTTCAAGGAGATCAAATCAGACAGTCCTAAAGGAAATCAACCCAGCATATTCATTGGAAGCACTGATGCTGAACTTGAAGTTCCAATACTTTGGCCACATTTTGCAAAGAGTGAACTCATTGGAAAAGATCTCAATGCTGGGGGAAAAATATAGCAAGCAGAAAGAGAAGGGGAGTACAGAGGATGAGATGGTTGGAAGACATTACTGGCTCAATATACATGATTTTGAGTAAGCTTTACGAGATTGTGAAGGACAGGGAAGCCTGATGTAGTATAGTTCATGGGTTGCAAATAATCAGACATGACTGAGCAGCTTAAATGAATAAACAAAAGGTTATATCCCCACCCATAAGATTCCATGTTCTGCAGTTACTTGTCTGCTTCCAGGACTTTTATCACCTCAAAATGTTGATTTCCTGTCAGTGTGGAGATCCCTGCTTTTCTTTTCTGCCCAAAGGCCCATTTTGTTCACAAGATATATGGTTTCCTGCCTTTTGCCCATGATTCCCTTTCTCTATTCATATCTAGATATCTGCTTACTCTAACATGGGCAGCATTTACATCATTTAGACAAAGAAACATAAAATCTGTTATGAAACCAAAAAGTTCCAGATGAAATGTATCCTAGAAACAAAAACTGAAAGATTCTTTAAAAAAAAAAAAGTAAACAAAATTTGTGAATAATTGGCAAGAGAAAGAAAATTGGGTTTATTATAATAAATTAGTGTAGAAGTAACAAGATTTGTTTATACAGCCTTGTCATGCCTAAATTCTCTATCTCTGATTATAAAGATGTCTTTGCCTCCTGGTTGGTACAGGGAGCTTTTATCAAGGTAGAAGCAAAACCACTGTGGATGATGACTGCAGAAACTTTTTTTGGAAAATTAAAAGGTGCATACCCATTGGAAGAAAGGCTATAACAAATCTAAACAGTTCATTAAAAACAGAGACACCAGTCTGTTGACAAATGTTCATGCAGTCAAAGCTATGGTTTTTCCTGTAGTCTTGTGTGGACCAGAGTTAGACCATGAAGATGGCTGAGCACCTAATAGTTGATGCCTTAAAACTGTTGTGTTGGAGAAGACTCTTGAGGGTTCCTTGGACTTCAAGGAGATCAAATCAGACAGTCCTAAAGGAAATCAACCCAGCATATTCATTGGAAGCACTGATGCTGAACTTGAAGTTCCAATACTTTGGCCACATTTTGCAAAGAGTGAACTCATTGGAAAAGATCTCAATGCTGGGGGAAAAATATAGCAAGCAGAAAGAGAAGGGGAGTACAGAGGATGAGATGGTTGGAAGACATTACTGGCTCAATATACATGATTTTGAGTAAGCTTTACGAGATTGTGAAGGACAGGGAAGCCTGATGTAGTATAGTTCATGGGTTGCAAATAATCAGACATGATTGAGCAGCTTAAATGAATAAACAAAAGGTTATATCCCCACCCATAAGATTCCATGTTCTGCAGTTACTTGTCTGCTTCCAGGACTTTTATCACCTCAAAATGTTGATTTCCTGTCAGTGTGGAGATCCCTGCTTTTCTTTTCTGCCCAAAGGCCCATTTTGTTCACAAGATATATGGTTTCCTGCCTTTTGCCCATGATTCCTTTCTCTATTCATACCTAAATATCTGCTTACTCAAACATGGGCAGCATTTACATAATTTAGACAAAGAAACATAAAATCTGTTATGAAACCAAAAAGTTCCAGATGAAATGTATCCTAGAAACAAAAACTGAAAGATTCTTTAAAAAAAAAAAAGTAAACAAAATTTGTGAATAATTGGCAAGAGAAAGAAAATTGGGTTTATTATAATAAATTAGTGTAGAAGTAACAAGATTTGTTTATACAGCCTTGTCATGCCTAAATTCTCTATCTCTGATTATAAAGATGTCTTTGCCTCCTGGTTGGTACAGGAGCATAGCTTTCTTATAGGAGACTTATCTCCTGCATTCAGGGGAACAAAGGTAAGTGAGAGTGTTTGTCTTCCATTGGCTGTTTTTTAAGTACTTTTAATTCAAAGTAATCGATAAGCCAACATAGCATTCTTTTGGGATGGGGGGTTAAGGACTGATGCTTTCAAACTGTCGTGCTTGAGAAGACTCTGGAGAGTTCCTTAGACTGTAAGGAGATCAAATCAGTCAGTCCTAAAGGAAATGAGCCCTGAATATTCGTCAGAAGGAATGATGTTGAAGATGAAGCTCCAATACTTTTGATAGGGATAGAGTAGAACAGGTAGAGTCCTAGTGGGGGACGATAGGTAGAAGGGTGAAACAGGGGAAAGGTTGGGAGGCCAGTAAGTTGATGATAACTCAGAAGAGTTGCTCTTCGTTCAGTAAAGCAGGCTTGACTGGGCATGGACGGCTGATGAAGGAGGAGCTGGTGAGGAAGGAATTAACGATGTATGTCTTACACCTGTGTCTACTTGAGGGGGGCGGTCTTCTACCATCCTATATATTGCTGCCCATTCAGTCAGGGGAGGAGCAGCAGAGCAGAACTTCCTTGCCTGCTTGTTTGCACTGCTTTCAGGTACCTTACTCCAGTAAATCCTCTTGTCTGTTCCTCTGCTTCTCGCTGAATTCTTTCTGCATCGAGGCATGAAGAACCTGAGCCTCAGTGGGCCCAGACTTTGGATTAAGTCCTGGCAACATGGGTTCGAGTCCCAGACAGGGTTTTGCCTGGGATCGAGTCCGGACTACCAAGCAGTGCCTTTTGCCCATGATTCCTTTCTCTATTCATATCTAGATATCTGCTTACTCTAACATGGGCAGCATTTACATCATTTAGACAAAGAAACATAAAATCTGTTATGAAACCAAAAAGTTCCAGATGAAATGTATCCTAGAAACAAAAACTGAAAGATTCTTTAAAAAAAAAAAAGTAAACAAAATTTGTGAATAATTGGCAAGAGAAAGAAAATTGGGTTTATTATAATAAATTAGTGTAGAAGTAACAAGATTTGTTTATACAGCCTTGTCATGCCTAAATTCTCTATCTCTGATTATAAAGATGTCTTTGCCTCCTGGTTGGTACAGGGAGCATAGCTTTCTTATAGGAGACTTATCTCCTGCATTCAGGGGAACAAAGGTAAGTGAGAGTGTTTGTCTTCCATTGGCTGTTTTTTAAGTACTTTTAATTCAAAGTAATCGATAAGCCAACATAGCATTCTTTTGGGATGGGGGGTTAAGGACTGATGCTTTCAAACTGTCGTGCTTGAGAAGACTCTGGAGAGTTCCTTAGACTGTAAGGAGATCAAATCAGTCAGTCCTAAAGGAAATGAGCCCTGAATATTCGTCAGAAGGAATGATGTTGAAGATGAAGCTCCAATACTTTTGATAGGGATAGAGTAGAACAGGTAGAGTCCTAGTGGGGGACGATAGGTAGAAGGGTGAAACAGGGGAAAGGTTGGGAGGCCAGTAAGTTGATGATAACTCAGAAGAGTTGCTCTTCGTTCAGTAAAGCAGGCTTGACTGGGCATGGACGGCTGATGAAGGAGGAGCTGGTGAGGAAGGAATTAACGATGTATGTCTTACACCTGTGTCTACTTGAGGGGGGCGGTCTTCTACCATCCTATATATTGCTGCCCATTCAGTCAGGGGAGGAGCAGCAGAGCAGAACTTCCTTGCCTGCTTGTTTGCACTGCTTTCAGGTACCTTACTCCAGTAAATCCTCTTGTCTGTTCCTCTGCTTCTCGCTGAATTCTTTCTGCATCGAGGCATGAAGAACCTGAGCCTCAGTGGGCCCAGACTTTGGATTAAGTCCTGGCAACATGGGTTCGAGTCCCAGACAGGGTTTTGCCTGGGATCGAGTCCGGACTACCCCAAGCAGAGTTTTGGCTGGGGTTGAGCCTTAGCCACAAGGGTTCGAATGCCACGCTGGTTTTAGCCAGTCACGTGGGTTCAAGTCCCAAACAGGGTTTTGGCTGGGTTTGAGCCCCAGCAGCATTGTTCAAGCCTCAGAGTTCTGGCTGAGTTCAAGTCCTAAGCCAGGGATTGTGGGTTCGAGTCCCAAAGAGGGTTTTGGCTGCAATTCGAGCTCCAGCCACATGGGTTCAAGTCCCAAGTAGAATTCGATCAGGTCTGGGCCCTGGGTTTAAATCTCAAATCAAGGTAAAACCCTTTTACTTTGACCACCTGATGTGAAGAACTGACTCATTGGGGAAAAAAGCCTTTAATGCTGGGAGAGATTGAGGGCAGAAGGAGATGAGAGTGACAGAGGGTGAAATAATTGAATGGCATCATTGACTCAATGGACATGAGTTTGAGCAAACTCTAGGACATAGTGGTGGTCAGGGAAGCCTAGATTGCTGCAGTCCATGGGGTTAAACAGAGTTAGGCACAATTGAACTACTGAACATCAACATCCCAAACCCATTACCAGTGTGTCTGTACTTTATTTTTTATTCTAGTTCTGAGGTAGAAATTGCTGAGCAGTCAGTGTAGAACTCTGAGACCTTGGTCTTGTTTTCAATAATCATTTCACTCCATTAACCTAAAATTGTATCCTTTGTCCTTAATTCCTGGAATGTATCCTTGGTCTGATAAATTATCAGGATAAATTAATTTTTTTTCATAAATTAAAAGGGAAGGGCAATGATTAACTTCTGTTCCAGAAGCTTGATGGAAAAATAGTCAGTCATCATTAATCTTTAGCCCATACATCTGGTCCATTGTAAAATGACCAGGGGGCATGAAGACTTAATCTGAGGATCAAAAGAAGCCATAAAGATGTTAAGTTAAACATTTTTACCTTTAAACTGATTGGTTAGAAGTGAGGTATTTTAAGGACAGGAGCCAATCAAAATGTCCAGATCAATACTGCTAAGGATATAAACTGCTGTAAATCCTACCTTTTGGAGGACTCTACACTCTCTACAAAATTACCCATTTGGAAAGGGTGTATTAACTGTTCTATTCACAGGTGAGCATGGTTAGATTATCTCTCTATGAGCTAAACAAAGGTGCTTTAGTTTACAAGCAGACAGCAGAGCAGGGCCCTCTGAGGCAGGATATTATGATTATAACTGCTGTCAGAATTGACTTCTTCTCTGAGACATTGTCTCACTCACCACTAATCAGAGTAAGATTCCACACTCTGCTACTCTAACCTCAAACTTTGCCCATGAAAATGTTTATCACAAAACTATCAGGACGTTTGGGGGTTTTGAGGATAAGTCACCTGTTCTTTCTTGGTCCTGCAATAAAACAATCTCTGCTCCAAAGTCTTGTGTTTCAGTTTGTTCAGACACTCAAATTTCTGTTCAGTAATTGCCTGTGTTTCTGTTCAGTGATAGCCTATGGCATGCTGTTTTTGAACATGTCTCCTCACTAATGACAGAGCAAGGTTGTGGTACAAGGGCTTTGACATTTTCTTTCAGTGCAAGACTCTTCTACCAGGTGTGAATGAAAAAGTTGCCTCTGTCAACTTAAAAAGAAAAAAACAGAAAACAAGTCACAACCTAGAAGTTAGGAGTTAGGTTTTATTTGTTGGGGATTTTCAGGACTTTAAGCCTTGGAGACATCTCAAGTGACTGTGGGAGAACTTCTCCAAGGAACCAAGGAAAAAAGTTTGGTTATATAGAAGTTTGCAACAAGTATGGACATTAAAATATTATTGTTATGGTAAGATATTTCAATATGCCTAAATAAATTTCTAAATATTCAATAAAAGAAAGATGATTTTTAAGTAAGAAAAGTCAAATATCTCAAATTAAGGAATTTAGCATTTTTCTATGTATGGGAAGTTGCAAGAGTCTGGACTTACTGAAATCATTCCTTTCATATGCATCTCAGCTATCTAGTTACAGTATCCTGTATCTTTTCACATCCCCACAGCTCCTCAGTGCATGACATAGAGAGTGGTGGAAGCTCAATTGTTGCCAGATATCATACATTGTTCTCTGCCAGCTACTAGTGCGTAAAACCATTACCTTTTGGAGGACTCTACACTCTCTACAAAATTACCCATTTGGAAAGGGTGTATTAACTGTTCTATTCACAGGTGAGCATGGTTAGATTATCTCTCTATGAGCTAAACAAAGGTGCTTTAGTTTACAAGCAGACAGCAGAGCAGGGCCCTCTGAGGCAGGATATTATGATTATAACTGCTGTCAGAATTGACTTCTTCTCTGAGACATTGTCTCACTCACCACTAATCAGAGTAAGATTCCACACTCTGCTACTCTAACCTCAAACTTTGCCCATGAAAATGTTTATCACAAAACTATCAGGACGTTTGGGGGTTTTGAGGATAAGTCACCTGTTCTTTCTTGGTCCTGCAATAAAACAATCTCTGCTCCAAAGTCTTGTGTTTCAGTTTGTTCAGACACTCAAATTTCTGTTCAGTAATTGCCTGTGTTTCTGTTCAGTGATAGCCTATGGCATGCTGTTTTTGAACATGTCTCCTCACTAATGACAGAGCAAGGTTGTGGTACAAGGGCTTTGACATTTTCTTTCAGTGCAAGACTCTTCTACCAGGTGTGAATGAAAAAGTTGCCTCTGTCAACTTAAAAAGAAAAAAACAGAAAACAAGTCACAACCTAGAAGTTAGGAGTTAGGTTTTATTTGTTGGGGATTTTCAGGACTTTAAGCCTTGGAGACATCTCAAGTGACTGTGGGAGAACTTCTCCAAGGAACCAAGGAAAAAAGTTTGGTTATATAGAAGTTTGCAACAAGTATGGACATTAAAATATTATTGTTATGGTAAGATATTTCAATATGCCTAAATAAATTTCTAAATATTCAATAAAAGAAAGATGATTTTTAAGTAAGAAAAGTCAAATATCTCAAATTAAGGAATTTAGCATTTTTCTATGTATGGGAAGTTGCAAGAGTCTGGACTTACTGAAATCATTCCTTTCATATGCATCTCAGCTATCTAGTTACAGTATCCTGTATCTTTTCACATCCCCACAGCTCCTCAGTGCATGACATAGAGAGTGGTGGAAGCTCAATTGTTGCCAGATATCATACATTGTTCTTCCTGGCCAATGTCTGGACTCAGAAGTTCATATTTGGAGGGCCAGAATCCCTTGATGGCTATGACATCCTTGTTTATTGACATGATAGGAAATAACTCCATTTTTGACCTGACATATCAGTAAACAAAGGATATTGCAGTTAGCAAGCAACAACAGTCATCCCAGATGATGAGACCTGAGGGAATTCAGGATGTAGACATTGCCAATTGCTCAGCTCTTGTAGCCACCACAATGGTGAACCCTGAAGGGGAATGAGGATAGGAGAAACAGAATTCTGGTCCTAGATAACTGAGGAACATATCAAAGTAAAACTGACCAAGGCCCTGTGGGACTTCTGGGTATGGAAGCTTTTCTGTCCCCTGTTTCTTCACTTCAGCTTCCATGACCTTCCCTGAGTTCCAAAGGACAGATTCAAACAATTGCTAATGGGGGACTTGAGTTTGAGCAAACTCCGAGAGATAACTGAAGGACAGGGAAGTCTGCTGTGCTGCAGTTCATGGGGTCTCCAAAAGTCAGACACATTACTGAACAGACAAGAACAAGAACCTGGCAAAGAATGGGATGCAAAGACAAGGGAGGGGTAGCCAGGAAAGAACAGCACATCTTTGGGATAGAGTCATGGTTCCACTATAAAGGATATATACCGGAATGCTTTTAAGCTTTTTAAAAAGGTCAGCAATCTTCATACCAGAGAAAGATCACCTGAGGCTACATTAAAGGAACCAGAGAAGCTCATCAAGATTACCTGAGACCAGATTAAAGGAGTGGAGCCCTATGAAGGCACACATGCTAATCTTATCAGCAACCCCACCCTTGAACTGTTGCCATAAAATTCCTCACCAAATTTCCCTTGGTTGGGCCAGATAGTTTTCAAGAGCAGAAGCCTACCTGGTAAAGCAATAAAGTCATTCTTTTCTATTTTAATCCAAACTCTGTCTCTGAGAATCAATTCAGCACTGGTGTACAGAGGCTCAGCTTTTGATATCAAAAGGAATGATTTCAATGAGAGCAGAATTTTGAATCGTGTCATATATACATAAACACTAAATGCCTTGAGATATCTGTTTTTGTTGTTGGTTTTTAAACTAGCAGTAATTTTTTGGTGTTAAAATTACCTTGTTTTTGTTGTAAAAAATCTTATATATCCTGGCTCCTCCCTTAGCTCTCAGAACTATCTGAGAAGCAGTTTCCAAGGCTCAAGTCCTTAGTTTTGTACACCGAATAAAACAAAATTATCAACTTTAAGATTGTGCATTGTTCTCTGTCAGCATAGGTAATGAGTGATCCAGAGCTCCCTGACAGAGATTTCGTGGATCTGCTTTGTTGTATGACAGGTTCCCTGCCCCATTCTGAGAGCTCCTTTTACTGGTGTAGTTCTCCAGTAAATGTAAAATTCAATATCTTAAAAAAGAATAAAAAAAAACCTATATAAGAAATGATTGAGAATTCTTATCAGAATAAAGGCTAAGATATTGCAAGGATACAATGTAACTGTAAAAGGGGACATATAATATGAAATAACTTACTTAGATTTACCTGTAAGTGATTGTAAGATCATTATCTAAAAGTGATATACTTGTTAAACTGAATTACTCCCTGTCAGCATTGATTATTCCCTGTTAGTCTTTACTGAATGTAACCTGTACTGGTGAAGGAAGAAAGAAGCTGGCTGCTCTGACTGAACTGACTCCATCTTAAAGAAGAAGACTCGAGGTGGAGCTAAGATGGCGACATAGAAGGACGTGCACTCATCTCTCCTGCAAAATCGCCTGAATTGCGACGAGTTCCTGGGAAACCACCGACCAAAGGAACTTGGATCTGATCAGCAATCTTCATACCAGAGAAAGATCACCTGAGGCTACATTAAAGGAACCAGAGAAGCTCATCAAGATTACCTGAGACCAGATTAAAGGAGTGGAGCCCTATGAAGGCACACATGCTAATCTTATCAGCAACCCCACCCTTGAACTGTTGCCATAAAATTCCTCACCAAATTTCCCTTGGTTGGGCCAGATAGTTTTCAAGAGCAGAAGCCTACCTGGTAAAGCAATAAAGTCATTCTTTTCTATTTTAATCCAAACTCTGTCTCTGAGAATCAATTCAGCACTGGTGTACAGAGGCTCAGCTTTTGATATCAAAAGGAATGATTTCAATGAGAGCAGAATTTTGAATCGTGTCATATATACATAAACACTAAATGCCTTGAGATATCTGTTTTTGTTGTTGGTTTTTAAACTAGCAGTAATTTTTTGGTGTTAAAATTACCTTGTTTTTGTTGTAAAAAATCTTATATATCCTGGCTCCTCCCTTAGCTCTCAGAACTATCTGAGAAGCAGTTTCCAAGGCTCAAGTCCTTAGTTTTGTACACCGAATAAAACAAAATTATCAACTTTAAGATTGTGCATTGTTCTCTGTCAGCATAGGTAATGAGTGATCCAGAGCTCCCTGACAGAGATTTCGTGGATCTGCTTTGTTGTATGACAGGTTCCCTGCCCCATTCTGAGAGCTCCTTTTACTGGTGTAGTTCTCCAGTAAATGTAAAATTCAATATCTTAAAAAAGAATAAAAAAAAACCTATATAAGAAATGATTGAGAATTCTTATCAGAATAAAGGCTAAGATATTGCAAGGATACAATGTAACTGTAAAAGGGGACATATAATATGAAATAACTTACTTAGATTTACCTGTAAGTGATTGTAAGATCATTATCTAAAAGTGATATACTTGTTAAACTGAATTACTCCCTGTCAGCATTGATTATTCCCTGTTAGTCTTTACTGAATGTAACCTGTACTGGTGAAGGAAGAAAGAAGCTGGCTGCTCTGACTGAACTGACTCCATCTTAAAGAAGAAGACTCGAGGTGGAGCTAAGATGGCGACATAGAAGGACGTGCACTCATCTCTCCTGCAAAATCGCCTGAATTGCGACGAGTTCCTGGGAAACCACCGACCAAAGGAACTTGGATCTGATCACAGAGAGGACACCCCACATCAAAGAACAAAGGAGAAGCCGCATCAAGACGGTAGGAGGGGCGCAATCGCACTTTTAAAAGTCAAACCTCATACCCGCCAGAGAGGCTGGGCGGGCCAAAGGTGCAAAGCCTGTTGCAGATCAAAACTCGGGAGAGGAGTACTGACACCCACAAGGGACTGAGCCAGACCTGCTTTGGAGGATCCAGGTGCCCCCTTGAGCTAGAAGTGCCCTTGAGCAGGCCTCAGAAGGGCAGCACTCAGTTCCCTTTGGAGGAGGTTACCATTAACCCGATCACAGAGCCGCCAAGGAGGACTGGAAAGTCTCTGCGCACTGTGATCCGGGAGAGAGGAATAGCGATCCTGCAGGAGACTGAGCCAGACTCACCTCTAAGTAACCTGACGTCTCCCGCGGTGGCGGGGGTCGACGGTGGCCTGCAGCAGGGTCGGGGGCACTGTGGAAGTGCTTCCCATAGAGCGTGTGGGAATAAATCCTCTGTGAGACAGACACCATTTTCCCAACTGTAGTTTGGCTGCTGGTCAAACTGCAGGGCTGCTGGTCAAGCTACAGGGAGGGAATTTAGCTCCACCCAGCAAGAAAAGGGATTTGGATTAAGAAACTCCCAGGGCCAACCTGGGTGGGCCTTTTAATTCTGGAATAGGCCAAAACAAACAAGCAGTCAAAGAGGTCTTCAGATCCAACCACTGCCAGAGGCAAGAAAAAGACTGATAATTCCTGAATAGTCAGCAAGAGACAGAAGAACATAAACACTATTTTCACGTTTTGTCTGAAGCTGGAGTTACTGCTGGACTTTAAAATTTCATTTTTTGTATTGTATTACTTTGTTTCAATTTTTTTAATTTCTCTTTTTTCAAAACCCTCTCAGTGCACCCACCGCTTTTTTTTTTTTTTTTTCTTTTCTTGGGGGTGTGTGTGAGAGAGAGAGTGGGTGTGTTCATTTCCTTCACTGAATTCTATTGAAGCTACTAACCTTATCAGTAAGACTGAATATATTCAAGTTTACATAATTTTTTTTTTTCTTTTTCCTTTTAAACCACACATTTTATTTCGGTATAAACTTCTGGTTCCCCATTGGCCTTTTAAGGTTCTGTGGGGGTTTTGTTTGTTTTTATTATTTTTGCTTTGTTTTTTCTATATTTTTCTATAAAATTTAGATCTTTTAATTTTTAATAATTTTTCATTTGTACTACTACTTCCTCTATAATTCTTTGCTTTCTCTGAAGTTCCTTTCCTATAGCACTAAATTCTAACACATACAAATCTTTATCTCCCTATATTTAACTTTGCAATATTATTCTATATTTCTCTTCTATCCTCCCTTTCTCTTTTTCCCTTTCCCCACTATATTTCTTAGTCTGTTCTGTCCTCATTGCCTTATCCCCAACGGGGATCCTGCTCTAGCATTATTCTCCAATTGGTACTCTACTTAGTTTGCTTATTAACTGGTGGATATCATTCTTGGATTTCTCTATTCACCGTGCTAACGTATTGTACTGTATTTTTGATTGGAATGCTTGGGTTATGTTATAGCTGTCTATGTTTATGTGTATAATTCAATACGCTAGATAGTACTTGCATAATTTTTAAATTGCCATTTGTCAAAGGTATACCTTCTGTTTCTCATTTGCATATATATGTTTTAATATCATTTTATGCCATAACAAACCAGCCGTGAAATCTTCATTCCCTGGTCAGGCAACAAGCCCCAGGGTTTTAAGGAGGGTACACTGACTCCAAAACTCTACAATACTAGAGAACGCCTAACACTAAAGAGCAGTAAACAAGTGAGTACACCAACAAAGGTAATCATTTGTATGCAAGTCCTGACATCACCCAATCACCAGCATCACCCAGAATAGAAGCCTCATCCAAACAACAAACACCAACAGACGTAACTCAAAGTCTGGGAAAAGGAAATCCCAAACAGAGTCAGTTTTAAAAAATTAATAATAACAATGAAACGGCAGAGAAATACCACACAAGTGAAGGAACAATCCACAAACACACAAGATCAAATCAATGAAGAGAATTTGGACAAACTTTCTGAAAGTGATTTCAGAAGAATGATAGTAAAGATGATCAAAGACACTGAAAACAGAATTTCAGAGAAATTGCAAGATACAAATAACACACTGAATAAAGAAATACAAGAACTTATCAAAAAAGTAATAGAGACAAACAACTCAATTGCTGAACTGAGAAACACTGTAGAAGGAATCAAGAGCAGAGTATCTGAGACAGAAGACTGGATAAGTGAGCTGGAAGATAAAATGGTGGAAGTAACTGCTGAAAAACAGACTCTAGCTCAAAGAATGAAAAGAGCAGAGGATAGCCTCAGAGACCTCTGGGATAATATCAAACGCACCAATATTCGAATTATAGGGGTTCCAGAAGAAGAAGAAAAAAAGAAAGGCTATGAGAAAATTTTTGAAGAGATTCTAGTTGAAAATTTCCCCAACATGGGAAAAGAAATAGTCAATCAAGTCCAAGAAGCACAAAGAGTACCATACAGAATCAATCCGAGAAGAAACACACCAAGACACATATTAATGAAGTTAACACAAATTAAACACAAGGACAGAATTCTCAAAGCAGCAAGGGAAAAGCAACTAGTGACATACAACGGAAAGCCCATCCGTTTAACAGCTGATCTTTCAACAGAAACTCTGCAGGTCAGAAGGGAATGGCAGGACACATTTAAACGGCTGAAAGAGAATACTCTGCAACCAAGAATCCTCTACCCTGCAAGGACCTCCTTCAAAATTGATGGAGAAATCAAAAGCTTTACAGACAAGCAAAAACTAAAAGAATTTAGTCACACCAAACCAGCCTCACAACAAGTGTTAAAGGGACTTATATAGACAACAAGTATAAAAGGAGAAGATCCACGAAACAAACCCATCATAACATCGAAAAAGATGACAATAGGATCATATGTTTTTTTGTTCAATCCCCCCAAACCAGGGTCTTCACAGACCAAGTGTCCAAACAACAAACACCAACAGACGTAACTCAAAGTCTGGGAAAAGGAAATCCCAAACAGAGTCAGTTAAAAAATTAATAATAACAATGAAACGGCAGAGAAATACCACACAAGTGAAGGAACAATCCACAAACACACAAGATCAAATCAATGAAGAGAATTTGGACAAACTTTCTGAAAGTGATTTCAGAAGAATGATAGTAAAGATGATCAAAGACACTGAAAACAGAATTTCAGAGAAATTGCAAGATACAAATAACACACTGAATAAAGAAATACAAGAACTTATCAAAAAAGTAATAGAGACAAACAACTCAATTGCTGAACTGAGAAACACTGTAGAAGGAATCAAGAGCAGAGTATCTGAGACAGAAGACTGGATAAGTGAGCTGGAAGATAAAATGGTGGAAGTAACTGCTGAAAAACAGACTCTAGCTCAAAGAATGAAAAGAGCAGAGGATAGCCTCAGAGACCTCTGGGATAATATCAAACGCACCAATATTCGAATTATAGGGGTTCCAGAAGAAGAAGAAAAAAAGAAAGGCTATGAGAAAATTTTTGAAGAGATTCTAGTTGAAAATTTCCCCAACATGGGAAAAGAAATAGTCAATCAAGTCCAAGAAGCACAAAGAGTACCATACAGAATCAATCCGAGAAGAAACACACCAAGACACATATTAATGAAGTTAACACAAATTAAACACAAGGACAGAATTCTCAAAGCAGCAAGGGAAAAGCAACTAGTGACATACAACGGAAAGCCCATCCGTTTAACAGCTGATCTTTCAACAGAAACTCTGCAGGTCAGAAGGGAATGGCAGGACACATTTAAACGGCTGAAAGAGAATACTCTGCAACCAAGAATCCTCTACCCTGCAAGGACCTCCTTCAAAATTGATGGAGAAATCAAAAGCTTTACAGACAAGCAAAAACTAAAAGAATTTAGTCACACCAAACCAGCCTCACAACAAGTGTTAAAGGGACTTATATAGACAACAAGTATAAAAGGAGAAGATCCACGAAACAAACCCATCATAACATCGAAAAAGATGACAATAGGATCATATGTATCAATAATTACTTTGAATGTCAATGGACTAAATGCCCCAACCAAAAGACACAGAGTGGCTCAATGGATCCAAAAACACGACCCATACTTATGCTGCCTCCAGGAAACTCATTTCAGACCTAGAGACACTCATAGACTGAAAGTGAGAGGCTGGAAAAAGATATTCCATGCAAATGGAAATCAAAAGAAAGCTGGAGTAGCAATCCTCATATCAGACAAAATAGATTTTAAAGTAAAGAAGATTCTAAGAGACAAGGCAGGTCACTACATCATGATTAAGGGATCCATCCAAGAAGAAGACATAACAATCATAAATATCTATGCTCCCAACGCAGGAGCACCCCAATACATAAGACAAACACTTTCAGACATAAAAGAAGATATTAAGAGCAACACAATCATAGTAGGAGACTTTAACACTCCTCTCACACCAATGGACAGATCATCCAAACAGAAAATTAATAAAGAAACACAAGCCTTAAATGCCACACTAGAAGAGATGGACCTCATTGATATTTTTAGGACTTTCCATCCAAAAGCAGAAGAATACACTTTCTTCTCAAGTGCTCACAGAACATTCTCCAGGATAGACAACATCTTGGGCCACAAATCAATCCTCAGTCAATTCAAGAAAACTGAAATTCTATCAACCATCTTCTCGGACCACAATGCAGTGAGGAAATGGACAGTTTCTTAGAGAAGATTAATCTCCCAAGACTCAACCAGGAAGAAATAGAAACTATGAACAAGCCAATCACAAGCTCAGAAATCGACCTTGTGATAAAAAATCTACCCAAAAATAAAAGCCCAGGGCCAGATGGTTTCACAAGTGAATTCTACCAAACATTTAAAGAAGAGTTAATGCCTGTCCTTCTAAAACTCTTCCAAAAAATTGCCCAGGAAGGAACACTTCCAAACACATTCTACGAGGCCACCATCACCCTGATACCAAAGCCAGGCAAAGACATCACAAAAAAAGAAAATTACAGGCCAATTTCACTGATGAATCTAGATGCCAAAATTTTCAACAAAATCCTAGCAAACAGAATTCAGCAACACATCAAAAAGCTCATTCATCACGATCAAGTTGGGTTCATCCCAGGCATGGAAGGATTCTTCAACATCCGCAAATCAATCAATGTGATACACCATATCAAAAAATTGAAAGACAAAAATCCCATGATCATCTCAATAGATGCAGAAAAAGCCTTTGACAAAGTACAGCATCCACTTATGATAAAAACTCTTCAAAAAATGGGCATAGAAGGAACTTATCTTAACATAGTGAAAGCCATATATGAGAAGTCCACAGCGAACATTATCCTCAACGGTGAAAAACACAAAGCATTCCCTCTGAGATCAGGAACAAGACAAGGGTGTCCACTTTCACCACTCTTATTCAACATAGTCCTGGAAGTTCTAGCAAAAGCAATAAGAGAAGAGAAAGAAATCAAAGGAATCCAGATTGGAAAAGAAGAAGTCAAACTCTCTCTATTTGCAGATGACATGATATTATACATAGAAAATCCCAAAGACACTATTACAAAACTACTAGAGTTAATTAGCGAATTCAGCAAAGTCACAGGCTACAAAATCAATATACAGAAATCACTGGCATTCCTATACACAAACAATGAAAAATCAGAAAACGAAATCAAAGAGGCAATACCCTTCACCATCACAACCAAAAGAATCCAATACCTAGGAATAAACCTACCCAAAGAAACAAAAGAACTGTACACAGAAAATTACAAGACACTCATGAGAGACATTAAAGAAGAGTTAAACAGATGGAGAAATATTCCATGTTCCTGGGTCGGAAGAATCAATATTGTGAAAATGACCATACTACCAAATGTCATCTATAGATTCAATGCGATCCCTATCAAACTTCCAATGACATTCTTCACAGAACTAGACCAACGAATAACACAGTTCATATGGAAACACAAACGACCTCGAATAGCCAAAGCAATCCTCAGGAAGAAGAATGGAGCTGGGGGGATCAGCCTCCCCAACTTCAGACTACGAGGCCACCATCACCCTGATACCAAAGCCAGGCAAAGACATCACAAAAAAAGAAAATTACAGGCCAATTTCACTGATGAATCTAGATGCCAAAATTTTCAACAAAATCCTAGCAAACAGAATTCAGCAACACATCAAAAAGCTCATTCATCACGATCAAGTTGGGTTCATCCCAGGCATGGAAGGATTCTTCAACATCCGCAAATCAATCAATGTGATACACCATATCAAAAAATTGAAAGACAAAAATCCCATGATCATCTCAATAGATGCAGAAAAAGCCTTTGACAAAGTACAGCATCCACTTATGATAAAAACTCTTCAAAAAATGGGCATAGAAGGAACTTATCTTAACATAGTGAAAGCCATATATGAGAAGTCCACAGCGAACATTATCCTCAACGGTGAAAAACACAAAGCATTCCCTCTGAGATCAGGAACAAGACAAGGGTGTCCACTTTCACCACTCTTATTCAACATAGTCCTGGAAGTTCTAGCAAAAGCAATAAGAGAAGAGAAAGAAATCAAAGGAATCCAGATTGGAAAAGAAGAAGTCAAACTCTCTCTATTTGCAGATGACATGATATTATACATAGAAAATCCCAAAGACACTATTACAAAACTACTAGAGTTAATTAGCGAATTCAGCAAAGTCACAGGCTACAAAATCAATATACAGAAATCACTGGCATTCCTATACACAAACAATGAAAAATCAGAAAACGAAATCAAAGAGGCAATACCCTTCACCATCACAACCAAAAGAATCCAATACCTAGGAATAAACCTACCCAAAGAAACAAAAGAACTGTACACAGAAAATTACAAGACACTCATGAGAGACATTAAAGAAGAGTTAAACAGATGGAGAAATATTCCATGTTCCTGGGTCGGAAGAATCAATATTGTGAAAATGACCATACTACCAAATGTCATCTATAGATTCAATGCGATCCCTATCAAACTTCCAATGACATTCTTCACAGAACTAGACCAACGAATAACACAGTTCATATGGAAACACAAACGACCTCGAATAGCCAAAGCAATCCTCAGGAAGAAGAATGGAGCTGGGGGGATCAGCCTCCCCAACTTCAGACTCTACTACAAAGCAACAGTCATCAAGACAGTATGGTACTGGCACAAAAACAGAAATGTCGACCAATGGAACAAGATTGAGAACCCAGAGATCAACCCACGCACCTATGGGTACCTTATTTTTGACAAAGGAGGAGAACATATAAAATGGGACAAAGACAGCCTCTTCAACAAATGGTGCTGGGAAAATTGGACAGCTACATGCAAAAAAATGAAGTTGGAACATCCCTGACACCATACACAAAGATCAACTCAAAATGGATTAAAGACTTAAATGTAAGGCCAGAAACCATCAAACTCTTAGAGGAGAATATAGGCAAAACCCTCAAGGACATCAATCAAAGCAAGATCTTCTCTGACCCACCTACTAGAATAGTGGAACTAAAAAAACAAATGAACATGTGGGACCTCATGAAACTTAAAAGCTTTTATACAGCTAAAGAAATTACAAAAAAGCTGAACTGACAGCCCACAGAGTGGGAGAAAATCATAGCAAATAAAACAACAGACAAAGAATTCATCTCCAAAATCTACAAGCAACTCAGACAACTCAGCACCGGAAAAACGAACAACCCAATCAAAAAATGGGAAAAGGACCTGAACAGACACCTCTCCAATGATGACATACAGATGGCCCAAAAACACATGAAACGATGCTCAACTTCACTAATAATTACAGAAATGCAAATCAAAATTACAATGAGATATCACCTCACGCCCGTCAGAATGGCCATCATCCACAAATCGACAGACAATAAATGCTGGAGAGGCTGCGGAGAAAAGGGAACACTCCTACATTGCTGGTGGGAGTGTAAATTGATACAGCCTCTATGGAAGACAGTCTGGAGATTTCTTAAAAAACTAAAAATAGAAGCACCATATGACCCAGCAATCCCACTCTTAGGCTTATACCTTTACGAAATCAAAACTGAAAGAAGCACCTGTACCCCAATGTTCATTGCAGCTCTCTATACAATAGCTAGAACATTGAAGGAACCTAGATGCCCATCGACGAACGAATGGGTCCAAAAGCTCTGTTACATGTATACAATGGAATATTACACAGCTGTAAAGAGAAATGCAGAAGAATCAACCCTAATGAGGTGGCTGGATCTAGAATGTATCATCAAAAGTGAAGTCAGTCAGAAAGAGAAGGACAAATACAGTATATTAACACATATATATGGAATCTAGTAGGATGGTGATGATGGCACATGCAGTGAAGGAACAGAAAGACAGACACGGACAGTGGTCACATGGACATTGTTGGGAAGGAACAGTGGGTGAGAGGCGTAAAGGAAGTAGCATGAAGGCCTGTACTACCACAAGTGAAGAAAATAGCTCTAGTCATTGCTCTGTGAGAAAAGTGGATCCTTCAGGGGTGCTGTGTGATGGTCGGGAGGGGAGGGAAGGGGAGGATATACATATGACTAATCTGAGAACATACATATCTGTAAACAACAAAACTCTGTAAAAGTTAAAAGTAAAATAAAGTTTAAAAAAAAAAAAAAAGAATGGACATAGAAGACCATGTTACACTTTTAGTGAACTTTGGACAGTGTTTGGACTGGGTAGCCATGGAGATTAAAAACTGTCTACTAGGCCTCCGGGGCTGATGAGAACCTGACCAGGAGGCTGGGACCCAAACCCTTAAATGAAAATAAATCCGGCAGATAAATGCCATACAAAAAAAGTTACTAAACAGTAAACAAAAAAAATGGGCAACAGACACCTCTCCAATGATGACATACAGATGGCCCAAAAACACATGAAACGATGCTCAACTTCACTAATAATTACAGAAATGCAAATCAAAATTACAATGAGATATCACCTCACGCCCGTCAGAATGGCCATCATCCACAAATCGACAGACAATAAATGCTGGAGAGGCTGCGGAGAAAAGGGAACACTCCTACATTGCTGGTGGGAGTGTAAATTGATACAGCCTCTATGGAAGACAGTCTGGAGATTTCTTAAAAAACTAAAAATAGAAGCACCATATGACCCAGCAATCCCACTCTTAGGCTTATACCTTTACGAAATCAAAACTGAAAGAAGCACCTGTACCCCAATGTTCATTGCAGCTCTCTATACAATAGCTAGAACATTGAAGGAACCTAGATGCCCATCGACGAACGAATGGGTCCAAAAGCTCTGTTACATGTATACAATGGAATATTACACAGCTGTAAAGAGAAATGCAGAAGAATCAACCCTAATGAGGTGGCTGGATCTAGAATGTATCATCAAAAGTGAAGTCAGTCAGAAAGAGAAGGACAAATACAGTATATTAACACATATATATGGAATCTAGTAGGATGGTGATGATGGCACATGCAGTGAAGGAACAGAAAGACAGACACGGACAGTGGTCACATGGACATTGTTGGGAAGGAACAGTGGGTGAGAGGCGTAAAGGAAGTAGCATGAAGGCCTGTACTACCACAAGTGAAGAAAATAGCTCTAGTCATTGCTCTGTGAGAAAAGTGGATCCTTCAGGGGTGCTGTGTGATGGTCGGGAGGGGAGGGAAGGGGGGGATATACATATGACAAATCTGAGAACATACATATCTGTAAACAACAAAACTCTGTAAAAGTTAAAAGTAAAATAAAGTTTAAAAAAAAAAAAAAAAAAGAAGAAGAAGACTCCATGTTACACTTTCAGTGAACTTTGGACAGTGTTTGGACTGGGTAGCCATGGAGATTAAAAACTGTCTACTAGGCCTCCGGGGCTGATGAGAACCTGACCAGGAAGAGCTCGTACCCAAGCCTCCCCTTGGCCATGAAAATGAAATATCCGTCACAAGATAAATTGCCATTTGTGATTTTAGTTAATCAATTTATGTTATAGACAGGCTAAGCGATATGCTTAGATGATTTTCAATTGTACTATTGTGATTCTTACCAAATCATACTTTTTTACTTAACGTCTCCTAGAAGTTGGGAAGATGGGTTTGTGCATGTAGGCTTTAGGTATAAATGTGAGCCACAAGTTTTGCTCAGGGTCCTTGGCTACATGAAGGCCTTGGACCCACTCGTGTAAAGCCAGCCTAATAAACCTCTTTTTCATCCACCACGTGCAGCGTTGGGTGCTTCAGTGAGCGTACCCCACAACAATAACATCTTTTATGAAATCTATTCAGTCATACCAGCTCTAATTCTTCAGTTCTGCATATTGTTCATTCTAAATTACAATAAGGTGTAATTATAATTGTTTAGTGTGATTACCCTCTCTAAATGCAACAAATGAAATAGTGCTTCTTTTTTCCACTTATATTTCTGTGAGACTTATTAGATGTCTCTGTATGTATTTAGAAAGGAGCATTACCACAGAGAAACTGTCATTTTAGAAGAGTAGACTGTAAGAGATTAGCCAATAAAAATGGGGAAAAAAATGTTTGAGAATAGTAACCAGTCTCTCTCTACTGGATTATCCACCCCTTACTTTACTCCCATAAAGAGATGCTGATAACTGAAATATATACTGACTTTATGCTCAAATCCTAGCACAGAATTTCACATAAATATATCATAGTCAGTGATATTTAGCACCTCTACAGAACGTTTAAATTAGAAACCTTTCTTGAACTCTACATTTCAGCAACCCGTGTGATGGTGGGGAGGGGAGGGAAGGGGGGGATATACATATGACAAATCTGGGAACATACATATCTGTAAACAACAAAACTCTGTAAAAGTTAAAAGTAAAATAAAGTTTAAAAAAAAAAAAAAAAAAGAAGAAGAAGACTCCATGTTACACTTTCAGTGAACTTTGGACAGTGTTTGGACTGGGTAGCCATGGAGATTAAAAACTGTCTACTAGGCCTCCGGGGCTGATGAGAACCTGACCAGGAAGAGCTCGTACCCAAGCCTCCCCTTGGCCATGAAAATGAAATATCCGTCACAAGATAAATTGCCATTTGTGATTTTAGTTAATCAATTTATGTTATAGACAGGCTAAGCGATATGCTTAGATGATTTTCAATTGTACTATTGTGATTCTTACCAAATCATACTTTTTTACTTAACGTCTCCTAGAAGTTGGGAAGATGGGTTTGTGCATGTAGGCTTTAGGTATAAATGTGAGCCACAAGTTTTGCTCAGGGTCCTTGGCTACATGAAGGCCTTGGACCCACTCGTGTAAAGCCAGCCTAATAAACCTCTTTTTCATCCACCACGTGCAGCGTTGGGTGCTTCAGTGAGCGTACCCCACAACAATAACATCTTTTATGAAATCTATTCAGTCATACCAGCTCTAATTCTTCAGTTCTGCATATTGTTCATTCTAAATTACAATAAGGTGTAATTATAATTGTTTAGTGTGATTACCCTCTCTAAATGCAACAAATGAAATAGTGCTTCTTTTTTCCACTTATATTTCTGTGAGACTTATTAGATGTCTCTGTATGTATTTAGAAAGGAGCATTACCACAGAGAAACTGTCATTTTAGAAGAGTAGACTGTAAGAGATTAGCCAATAAAAATGGGGAAAAAAATGTTTGAGAATAGTAACCAGTCTCTCTCTACTGGATTATCCACCCCTTACTTTACTCCCATAAAGAGATGCTGATAACTGAAATATATACTGACTTTATGCTCAAATCCTAGCACAGAATTTCACATAAATATATCATAGTCAGTGATATTTAGCACCTCTACAGAACGTTTAAATTAGAAACCTTTCTTGAACTCTACATTTCAGCAACCTTTGCCTATAAAATGAATAAGCATTAAAATAAATAAATAAAAGAAACAATCTTACAATACAATTGAGATATAAGAAACTATGCAAAATCACAGAACCACATTTCTTAGAAGATCCCTAGTATAACTACAAATAATGTAAGAAAAGATACTCAATAAATCATTTTTTTTTTATTATTATCTGTTCTCTAAAAGTTTCTATAATAATGCCGAAAGCTTCCTTTGGTAATATGTAGATCTATTGCAATATATAGCATGTAAGGACATAATTTTTATAATTAAATGAGATAGATTTTTATCTAACCCTAAATCTCTAGAAGCAAATAATAAAAACAAAAATATTTACCATATTTTTAGGGGGAGAGGGCACATTACTTTTTAAATTATACTTTAACTGAAACAACTAATGAGATACTTCCTTAAGTCAATATCATGAAAATTGAAAGTTATGAAATTCAAGTATGGTTTTGGACAATAAAAATGATGTCATTTACTGAAGGCAATGATAATAAAGTAAAACAACAAAAAAACTGAATCCAAACCTTTATATACTTAGTGTGGGTAGGAGAAATTTCCCCTTTTCTCCCTCTGAGTTATCTTTGGCTAGTAATTAAATACAGTAAAATCAAGTAAGACATATGAAGTATTATTATGAACAAAGTTAGTGGAGGTGATGGAATTGTAGCTGCACTGTTTAAAATCCTAAAAGATGGTGCTCTTTGAGTGCTGCACTCAACATGCCAACAAATTTGGAAACCTGAGAAGTGGCCACAGCAGTAGAAAATGTCACTGTCCACTTCAATCACAAATAAAGACAATACCAAAGAATGGTATAACTACTATAAAACTACTATAAAATTGCATGCAATTCACTTGCTAGCAAGATAATGCTCAGCATTCTTCAAGCTAGACTTCATCAGTATGTGGACTGACAAATTCCAGATGTACTAGCTGAATTTAGAAAGAGCAGAGGAACTAGAGATCAAATTGCCACCATATAGTTGATATTATTAAAAGCAAGCGGATTCCAGAAAAACATCCACTTTTGCTTCACTGACTATGTTAAAGCCTTTGACCATGTGACTCACAACAAACTGGGGAATTCTTAAAGAGTTGGGAATAGCAGGCCACCTTACCTGTCTCAAGAGAAACCTGTATGCAGGGCAAGAAGCAAGAGTTAGAATCAGACATGGAACAATGGCCTGGTTCAAAAATAGAAAAGGAGCATGTCAAAGCTGTATATTGCTACTGTGATTATTTAATTAATATGGAGAGTACATCATACAAAATTCTAGGCTGGATGAATCACAAGCTTGAATCAAGATTTCTGCAAGAGGGGCTTCCCTGGTGGTCCAGTGGGTAAGTGCACCACTTTGCAGTGCAACGGGTGCCAGTTCGATCCCTGGCCTGGGAAGAACCCATGTGCCATGGAGCAGCTAGACCAGTGTGTCCAATTACTGAGCCAGAGCTCTAGAGCGCATGTGCCCAGAGCTGGTGCTCTGCCACCGCGATGGGAGGCCCACATAGGCCAAAGAACAAAGTTGGATGAAAATAGATAAATGAAAGACCAATAGAAGTGGCCCGCCCCCTCCCTCCCCAACCCACCCACCCCCCCAAAAAAAAGAGAAAAAAAAAAAGATTGCTGGGGGAGATAGCAACAATCTCAGATATGCAGATGACACAATTCTAATGGCAGAAAAGGAAGAGGAACTAAAGTTTCCTGATAAAGGTGAAAGAGGAGAGTGAAAAATCTGACTTTAATCTCAGCATTCATAAGATTATGGCATTGGTCCCATCACTTCATGGCAAATATGTGGGGGAAAAGTGAATACAATATCAGATATTGTTTTCTTAGGCTCCCAAATCACTGAAGACAAAGATGACAGCCATGAAATTAAAAGATAGAAGAGAAACTGTGAAAGCATAGACAGTGTTTTAAAAATCAGAGGCAGGACTTTGCCGACAATGTAGTCAATGCTATGGCTTTTTTTTTCAGTAGTCAAATATGTGTGTGAGAGTTGGATCATAAAGAAGGCTGACAATTAAAAAAAAAAAAAAAAGGCTGCGCGTCGAAGAAGGGATGCTTTTGAACTGTGATGTTGGAGAAGACTGTTGAGAATCTCTTGTACTGTATAGAGTTCAAAGCTTAGTGAATCCTAAAGAAATCAACCCTGAATTGGAAGAACTGGTGCTGAAGCTGAAGCTCCAATACTTTGGACGTCTGATGTAAAGAACTGACTCACTGGTAAAGCTTACTGTGCTGGGGAAGATGGAGGGCAGGAGGAGAAAGAGGTGACAAGAATGAGATGGTTGTATTACAAACTGAATGGACATGAGTTTGAGCAAACTCTGAGAGATAGTATAGGACAGGGAAGTCTGGCATGCTGCTCTTCATGGAGTCACAAAGACTTCGACACAATTTAGCAATGTAACAACAACAAAATATAGGATCAATATATACATATATATTGGTCACACCATGAAACATGTGGGGATCTTAGCTTCCTGACCAGGAATGATATCTTGCCTCCTGCATTAGGAGCACAGAGTCCAAAGCACTGCGCTTTCAGAGAAGTCCCAAGACTATATTATTTTAGTTTGGATGAAATGTAGATCTGGATACTGATTCTTTAAGAACTTGGCTTCCTTTTGAGGGTGATATAGCTTATAATACAACAAAAATGAACAGTACAAAACTCATGCACATGTATGCTATGAAATAAACAGCACTGCTAAATTTATCATAAGACATTTGTTCAAAAATACTTACAAGATGGCAGAAAAGGAAGAGGAACTAAAGTTTCCTGATAAAGGTGAAAGAGGAGAGTGAAAAATCTGACTTTAATCTCAGCATTCATAAGATTATGGCATTGGTCCCATCACTTCATGGCAAATATGTGGGGGAAAAGTGAATACAATATCAGATATTGTTTTCTTAGGCTCCCAAATCACTGAAGACAAAGATGACAGCCATGAAATTAAAAGATAGAAGAGAAACTGTGAAAGCATAGACAGTGTTTTAAAAATCAGAGGCAGGACTTTGCCGACAATGTAGTCAATGCTATGGCTTTTTTTTTCAGTAGTCAAATATGTGTGTGAGAGTTGGATCATAAAGAAGGCTGACAATTAAAAAAAAAAAAAAAAGGCTGCGCGTCGAAGAAGGGATGCTTTTGAACTGTGATGTTGGAGAAGACTGTTGAGAATCTCTTGTACTGTATAGAGTTCAAAGCTTAGTGAATCCTAAAGAAATCAACCCTGAATTGGAAGAACTGGTGCTGAAGCTGAAGCTCCAATACTTTGGACGTCTGATGTAAAGAACTGACTCACTGGTAAAGCTTACTGTGCTGGGGAAGATGGAGGGCAGGAGGAGAAAGAGGTGACAAGAATGAGATGGTTGTATTACAAACTGAATGGACATGAGTTTGAGCAAACTCTGAGAGATAGTATAGGACAGGGAAGTCTGGCATGCTGCTCTTCATGGAGTCACAAAGACTTCGACACAATTTAGCAATGTAACAACAACAAAATATAGGATCAATATATACATATATATTGGTCACACCATGAAACATGTGGGGATCTTAGCTTCCTGACCAGGAATGATATCTTGCCTCCTGCATTAGGAGCACAGAGTCCAAAGCACTGCGCTTTCAGAGAAGTCCCAAGACTATATTATTTTAGTTTGGATGAAATGTAGATCTGGATACTGATTCTTTAAGAACTTGGCTTCCTTTTGAGGGTGATATAGCTTATAATACAACAAAAATGAACAGTACAAAACTCATGCACATGTATGCTATGAAATAAACAGCACTGCTAAATTTATCATAAGACATTTGTTCAAAAATACTTACAAGAAAAAAAACCAGTATAGAGTTATTTGTGTTGTCTCTCTATTTCCTAAGCACATTGATTGATTAAGCTGTTGCACAGGGGAGTTTAAGACAGGGGACCTTGAGGAAAACTCTAACTCTTGTCATTCTTTTCTTTTTTTTAATGACTTTGGACTAATTGGTTCATCTTTTCATATTTTTGTTTTGTTTTATTTGTTTTTTTTCATTTGTAAACCAAGATGACACATATTCTGTCCTTCCCCTTCATTGGAAATGTGTGATTATTAAGGTATCAACTGATTAAGGCATCTATGAACTGTTTTTCCTTTATTTGCCCTCTGCAGGCTACAGGCTGCAGCTACCTTATAAAAACCATAAATTGAGGAAAAAAAAAAAAAAGCACAATGGTAGAGCTGAATTGTGAATTAAGTTTATTTGGAGCAAAATGAGTACCATCAGGTAGCTCTGAGGAATGGCTTCTATAGAGGCAGGGAGAGGTCCGTATATCTGTAATTTTAGTGAAGAGGAAATATTGCAATCAAGTACACATTTTGGCAAAAGATTGCTGCCAGTCACAAGGAGGTATCTCTGTTAATAATTTTAGTGCTTTCCTAGATATGAGAAGATGCATGAAATTGAGCTTCCAAAGTCTTTTAAAGTATCTGCCTATCTTAAGCCCTTTTCTGGAAATTTTCCCCCATGCACAGAAAACATCTTACCTGATCTCAACCTTGAACTCCTTTCAGGGTGTGTTGAAAATTAGTAATGACAATGGTGACTTCATCCTTGTATAGGCAGATGGTGAGAAAGAAATTGTTGTGCACAAAACAATACACCTGATATTGGAGTTGAGGTGACTAAAACTATATTATATGCATGTGTCACCAACAGTGGGTTATTACAGAGTTTCTGAAACTCAGTTTTATATAAAAATATATGTGTATTTTTCTTTATCCCTCTTTTATTTTTAAATTATAAATTAACCTAATTTTTAAATTTTTATTATCACCATTATTCAAAATTTAAGAACATAAAAAAAAACCCTTAGTTAAAAAAAAAAAGAAAAAGCCAGCAAATAATCTAATACATAGGCCCAAAGAGTAATAGTTTTTTTCTCTTTTTACTCTTCTTTTTTTTTCCCATCATAACTTTTTTAGTTTGTTTTATATTTATTTTTATCCATCTTTTATTCTTTTGGCATGTGTGGGCCTCTGAGCACTGGGTCATAATTGGACACACCAGTTCAGCCACTCTGTGGCAAGTGGGATCTTCCCAGGCTAGAGATTGAACAGGTGCCCCTTGCACTGCACATCTTGCACATCTTACCTGATCTCAAACTTGAACTCCTTTCAGGGTGTGTTGACTCTTTGCCCACTGGACCACCAGGGAAGCCAGGGTAACAACTTTTAAGTACCAGTGCTATTCAAGTTTCTACTGGTTTCTTTTCTAAAATGATTTTATTTCTCTGTGATATTTCATATTGAGTGTTTTTTTATTAAAAAAATGGATTTTGATACTTCACATATAGTAAACTTACACAGTGTTATAAGCCAATTATGTCAATAAAGCTAGAAAAAATAAAATAAAAAAAAAATACAAGCATTCATTTATTAACCAAATAGCCAGATATTACCCAATGTTACTACCTGTGAATTTGAATGTATATGGAACTTTGAATATTTATGGTAATCAGGAAGTGATTTAGTATTTAGGTCACTAGAGTTATAATTATATTTCTATCTTCAATTTACATTTTTAAGATATTTGAAATTAAGGTCTTCGTACTTGGTTACTTCTGTTGCTACCTCTCAGGAAGCAATAGTTTATTTACATACAGCAATTTCATCATATTCTCTCACAAGGGCAAGTCACTTAGCTCTTCCCTCTATGTGCTCTTTAATAAGACTATGTTATGATTCCTATTCCATTATTTTATAATTAACTTCACTATCTCTATATCTCTTAATAGACGCTGAATTCAAAGACATTCTAAGATGTAAAATTTTTCAAAAATACACCTGATATTGGAGTTGAGGTGACTAAAACTATATTATATGCATGTGTCACCAACAGTGGGTTATTACAGAGTTTCTGAAACTCAGTTTTATATAAAAATATATGTGTATTTTTCTTTATCCCTCTTTTATTTTTAAATTATAAATTAACCTAATTTTTAAATTTTTATTATCACCATTATTCAAAATTTAAGAACATAAAAAAAAACCCTTAGTTAAAAAAAAAAAGAAAAAGCCAGCAAATAATCTAATACATAGGCCCAAAGAGTAATAGTTTTTTTCTCTTTTTACTCTTCTTTTTTTTTCCCATCATAACTTTTTTAGTTTGTTTTATATTTATTTTTATCCATCTTTTATTCTTTTGGCATGTGTGGGCCTCTGAGCACTGGGTCATAATTGGACACACCAGTTCAGCCACTCTGTGGCAAGTGGGATCTTCCCAGGCTAGAGATTGAACAGGTGCCCCTTGCACTGCACATCTTGCACATCTTACCTGATCTCAAACTTGAACTCCTTTCAGGGTGTGTTGACTCTTTGCCCACTGGACCACCAGGGAAGCCAGGGTAACAACTTTTAAGTACCAGTGCTATTCAAGTTTCTACTGGTTTCTTTTCTAAAATGATTTTATTTCTCTGTGATATTTCATATTGAGTGTTTTTTTATTAAAAAAATGGATTTTGATACTTCACATATAGTAAACTTACACAGTGTTATAAGCCAATTATGTCAATAAAGCTAGAAAAATAAAATAAAAAAAAAATACAAGCATTCATTTATTAACCAAATAGCCAGATATTACCCAATGTTACTACCTGTGAATTTGAATGTATATGGAACTTTGAATATTTATGGTAATCAGGAAGTGATTTAGTATTTAGGTCACTAGAGTTATAATTATATTTCTATCTTCAATTTACATTTTTAAGATATTTGAAATTAAGGTCTTCGTACTTGGTTACTTCTGTTGCTACCTCTCAGGAAGCAATAGTTTATTTACATACAGCAATTTCATCATATTCTCTCACAAGGGCAAGTCACTTAGCTCTTCCCTCTATGTGCTCTTTAATAAGACTATGTTATGATTCCTATTCCATTATTTTATAATTAACTTCACTATCTCTATATCTCTTAATAGACGCTGAATTCAGGAAGGACATTCTAAGTTGCACTTGTGTTTATTTATATGAACAGTGCATCTCTGCATATAAACATAATACATATTACCAGAGTGCATCCAGAATTGCCTGTCTAGATGGAGCACAAGCTGGAGTCAAATTTGCTGGGACAAATACCAACAGCCTCAGGTATGCAGATTACACAACCCTTATTGCAGAAGTGAAGAGGAACTAAAAAGCCTCTTGATTAAAGTGAACGGGAGAGTGAAAAAGCTGGCTTAAAAACTCAACATTCAAAAACTAAGATCATGGCATCAGATCTCATACCATCATGGCAAATAGATGGAAGAACAATGGGAACAGTGGTAAACTTTATTTTCTTGGGTTCCAAAATCACTGTGGATGGTAAACACAGACATGAAATTAAAAGATGCTTGCTCTTTGAAAGAAAAGCTGTCACAAACCTAGTGTATTAAAAAGCAGAGGACTTCCCTGGTGGTCCAGTGGGTAAGGACACCACCTTGCAGTGCAAGGGGCGTCGGTTCGATCCCTGGCCTGGGAAGATCCCACGTGCCACGAAGAGGCTGGACCGATGTGTCCAATTACCGAGCCAGAGCTCTGGAGCGCATGTGCCCAGAGCCGGTGCTCTGTGACAACAGATGCCACCGCGATGGGAGGCCCACACGAGCCAAAGAACAAAGATGGATGAAACTAAAGAAGCGAAAGACCAGTGGAAGTGGCCCGCCCACCCACCTCCCTTCCCACCCCCACCAAAATAAATAAATAAATAAATGTTTTAAAAAAAATAAAAAGCAGAGACTTCACTTTGTTGACAAAAGTCCATATAATCAGAGCTATGGTTTTCCTGGCAGTCATGTATGGATGCAAGAATTGGACCATAAAAAAGGCTGAGTGCCAAATAATTGATGCCTTTGAACTGTGATATTGGAGAAGACTCTTAAGAGTCCCTTGGACTGCAAGAAGATCAAACCAGTAAGTCCTAAAGAAATCAATGCTGAATATTCACTGAAAGGACTGGGATTGAAGCTGAAGCTTCAATACTTTGGGCACCTGATGTAAAGAGATGACTCATTGGAAAAGACCCTAATTTTGGGAAAAATAGAAGGCAGAAGGAGAAGGGAACAAAGGAAGATGAGATGGTTGGATGGCATCACTGACTCAATGGACATAAGTTTGGGCAAGCTCCAGGAGATGGAGAAGGATATGGAAGCCTGATTTTCTGCAGTCCATGGAGTCACAAAGAGTCAGACATGACTGATCAACTGAACTGAACTGACCCAGGACCTAAGAAATGAATTTGGTATATTTTGTTAAATAAAAGAATAGAGGGCTTTCCTGATGGTCCAGTTTGTAAAGAGTCCACCTTGCAATGTAAGGGGTGCTGGTTTGATCCCTGGCCTGGGAAGATCCCACATGCCGTGGAGTAGCTGAACAAGTGTGTCCAATTATGAGCCAGTGCTCTGGAATGTATGCACCCAGAGCTGGTGCTCTGCTACAGAAGAGACCACTGTAAGGGGAGCCCACGCAGACCAAAAAACAGAGATGGATGAAAATAAATAAATGAAAGACCAATAAAAGAAGTCAAAAAAAACAAAAGAATAATTATTTTGTTAAAAAAAAATAGATATTTTAAAGAACTTAAATTTTCACTTATGAATAAAGCACTTCATATGTTCTCATAACTGATTATCATTCACAGTAGTATGACAGATAATCTACTGATTGAATAATTGGCTTTTGAGGTTTCTTTTTCTTCTTCTTCTTCTTCTTATTTTTGGTCTAAGCTACTTGTTTTGGTTTCATTTACTCACCCAGAAAAGTCCTAATTTTCATATGTTTGGGAGATGAGATGTTCAGAACATATAATTTGAAAGGAAAATATACAATTGGATATGTCTCAAGATATTTAAAACAGTTTTAGAGTATAAAGGGCAAATAAGTTTAGTTAGGTGTGCCATTTTATTTCATTCACTTGAAGAGACTTTTTTGTTCTCTACACCAACTGATTTTCCAATTCTTCAAATCAATGTTGTGTCATATAATTCAATTTAATTTTGACAGTAACTACATGATTTACCATGAGACCTCACAGGTTTAAGAGTCCAGTCCCATAAAACTATCTTCACTCCAGACACCAGTTGCAAACACCAAGTTCTCAGGTTACCCACACTTCTGTCCTGCTTGGCTACAAAGACAGAAATGCCACTCCCAGCTTCAATACTTTGCTAGAGTGCTTTATAGAACTCAGGAAAATGCAATATTTAACTACAACAATTATCACAGTAGTTACAAATGAACGTTCAGAGTAAGAGGTAGATAAGAGGAACACCAAAAGGTCCTGAGCACAGGAACATCTCTCCCCTGCATTTGGGGTGTGTCACCCTCCAGGAATGTGGATGTGTTTGCTAATTCATAAGCTTGTTAAGCCTTGTCATTTGAGGGTCCTTAATGAAGGTTTCATTACATAAGCATGATTATGATCATTTGTAATTCATGTAGTCTCTTGTTTCTTCTTCCAGAGACTAAAGACCGGGGCTGAAAGTTCAAACTTCAAACCAAGTGCTGTTCTTTCTGGTAGCAGGCTTCATCCTGAAGCTATCTAAGAACCTGCCAAGAGTCACTTCATTAGAACAAAAGAGACTTTGAGCATACTATCACTCAGGAAGTCCCAAGCGTTTCGGGATCTATAAAATTCCCTCAAAATAAGGATAAAGATCAAATATTAATATTTTTTCTTGTTATACCACAGATGACTAGAAACTTATTACCCTGAAAATATAATTTAATGAATAAAAAAATGAGTGGTTGGAATCCATAAGAATTCAAGATGCAATCCCATTCCTTACTAGCTATATGATCTTGGGCAAATATTTCAAACTGCTTAGTGCTTAATATCTTCATTTGGGAATATGCAGAAATAAATTACTTATGGCATGCAAAAGACAAAGTTACAGAGCTTGTGCATGCCAAAATAAATATTCAATTAGAGAGAGTTATTATTTGAGTTAGGTCAACTGGTAAATAATTTACATGCAGTGCAGGAGACCTGGGTTCAATCCCTAGGTCAGGACAATCTTCTGGAAAAGGGATAAACTACCCCTCCCACTCCAATATTCTTGAGCTTGCCTGTTGACTTCAATGGTAAAGAATCTGCTTGCAATGCAGGGAACCTGGGTTTGATCCCTGAGTTGGTAAGATCACCTGGATGAGGGCATGGTAACTCACTCCAGTATTCTTGCCTGGGGAACACCTATGGACAGAGGAACCTGGAAGGCTTCAGTCTATGGGGTCTCAAAGATTCAGACAGGACTGAGTGACTAAGCACAGCACATTATTTGAATCAGGGGATCTGCAAACTGCTTTGAAGGAATAGCTATTTTATGCTTTATAGATCATAGAGTTTCTGTTGCAACTACTCAATTGTGCATTTGCAATGTGAAAGTAGCCATGGGCTAATGAATGAGTGAGCATGGTTGTATTACAAAAATTTATTTACAAAAACAAGTTGCAGTCCATATTTGTTCTGCAAGTCACAATTTGCCCAGAGCCCTGATTTGCATGATACAAAATCAGAATTAAGATTGCATATATTGTGTATCAGTTCTAAATTTAATCATTGACCACATGAAAATGTACTTTGTTAAAATAATTGCGTATTATCTCCTTAAACTCTTGTGACTTGACATTCAAGGTTGAATTGTGTCCCTCCAATAAATAGTTATGTTTAAATCTTAAACACCTATTTCCTCAGTATTTGCCAAT
The DNA here is from genome assembly GCA_022376925.1 of Tragulus kanchil. NCBI lineage: Eukaryota > Metazoa > Chordata > Mammalia > Artiodactyla > Tragulidae > Tragulus > Tragulus kanchil. The sequence continues at coordinate 51,503,838 of JAIOJX010000027.1, read as the reverse complement.
AGAGTCTTTATAGAGATAATCAAGTTAAATGAGGTTATTAGGGTGAGTCCTAATTTATTATAATATAGTCAGTGTTCTAATGAAAAGGGAACGTTTGGGTACAGATACACACAACGGAGAGGTGATATAAAGACAGGAAGGGAGAAACTAAGTGGTGCTTGAAGCAACTAAAAGCTGAGAGAAAACAACCTTCCAGGAGAGAAATTCAACCTAATAAATATCTGGAAACTAGGTTTTATCTTCTGATTAGTTTTCTTTTCTGGTTGCAAGAGCATGAGGGCAAAGAGTTACACAAAGTCTTTGTTTCTTCACCTTAGCTTGTGCAATGACAGGATAGCTGCAATTTGAGCATAACTTTGAATATCTGTCAGTGAGCTTCTGACAGAAGACTGGTAAGTAGCAACAGAACTTAATAAATTTTCAGGCCTCCTGCCTGTGACCTGCTCTGCTGCCTAGTTTATTTTGTAAAGAGAAAAGTAATTTAAACTCATAGTATTGTTTTATTTGTTCGAATAAGCCACCAGCGTCATCCTGAAGGAATCATTTCTCTTTTCTAATGACAATTTGATATTTATTAATATATCATTATGATCAGTTTCACAGTCTTACTCTTATTTCATTCTCTTGCTGGGATATAAAAATTTTATATTCTTACAAGGATTGCTACTTTGACTCTACAGAATAACAAATACTGGTTTCACTCTTCCCTATGCTTTAACCTTAATAAAATTGAAATTCTCTATATTCAAGAAGATGCTTCTTAAAATCTATTACTCTTTGGTGGTCTCTGCTGATTCAGAATGAGAAAGTCAATATCCAGCTTGTTCCTATTTAAACTAAGTATCCCAAATGTTGAATGGGTGGGCTAATGAATGAGTGAGCATGGTTGTATTACAAAATTTATTTACAAAAACAAGTTGCAGTCCATATTTGTTCTGCAGTCTTAGAGCCCTGATTTGCATGATACAAAATCAGAATTAAGATTGCATATATTGTGTATCAGTTCTAAATTTAATCATTGACCACATGAAAATGTACTTTGTTAAAATAATTGCGTATTATCTCCTTAAACTCTTGTGACTTGACATTCAAGGTTGAATTGTGTCCCTCAATAAATAGTTATGTTTAAATCTTAAACACCTATTTCCTCAGTATTTGCCAATAGAGTCTTTATAGAGATAATCAAGTTAAATGAGGTTATTAGGGTGAGTCCTAATTTATTATAATATAGTCAGTGTTCTAATGAAAAGGGAACGTTTGGGTACAGATACACACAACGGAGAGGTGATATAAAGACAGGAAGGGAGAAACTAAGTGGTGCTTGAAGCAACTAAAAGCTGAGAGAAAACAACCTTCCAGGAGAGAAATTCAACCTAATAAATATCTGGAAACTAGGTTTTATCTTCTGATTAGTTTTCTTTTCTGGTTGCAAGAGCATGAGGGCAAAGAGTTACACAAAGTCTTTGTTTCTTCACCTTAGCTTGTGCAATGACAGGATAGCTGCAATTTGAGCATAACTTTGAATATCTGTCAGTGAGCTTCTGACAGAAGACTGGTAAGAAGTAGCAACAGAACTTAATAAATTTTCAGGCCTCCTGCCTGTGACCTGCTCTGCTGCCTAGTTTATTTTGTAAAGAGAAAAGTAATTTAAACTCATAGTATTGTTTTATTTGTTCGAATAAGCCACCAGCGTCATCCTGAAGGAATCATTTCTCTTTTCTAATGACAATTTGATATTTATTAATATATCATTATGATCAGTTTCACAGTCTTACTCTTATTTCATTCTCTTGCTGGGATATAAAAATTTTATATTCTTACAAGGATTGCTACTTTGACTCTACAGAATAACAAATACTGGTTTCACTCTTCCCTATGCTTTAACCTTAATAAAATTGAAATTCTCTATATTCAAGAAGATGCTTCTTAAAATCTATTACTCTTTGGTGGTCTCTGCTGATTCAGAATGAGAAAGTCAATATCCAGCTTGTTCCTATTTAAACTGTAATTGGAAATGTAATGTGACTACTAAGTATCCCATATGTTTTGAACCTGTGAATGAATGGCTCATAGAGGAATGCTATAAGTTCAGCATGCATAGTATTCTAGAATGAAGCAAAGCTTAAGAGAGGCAGAATAAGCCCAGACTATAAAAGGCATAAGCTTGGGGTGCAAGAAGAATCATTCTGGCAGTCTCTTAAATTCAGTTCTGTTCAGTCGCTCAGTTGAGTCTAACTGTTTGTAAGCCCATGGACTGTGGTAGGCCAGGATTCCCTGTCCTTCACCATCTCCCAGAGCTTGCTTAAACTCATGTCCATTCAATTAGTGTCGACATCCAACTGTCTTACCCTCTGTTACCCCATCTTCTTTTGTCTTCTATTTTTCCCAACATCAGGCTCTTTTCCAGTGAGTCCTCTCTTTGCATGAGGTGGACAAAGTATTGGAGTTTCAGCTTCAGCATCATTCCTTCCAATGAACATTCAGGGTTGATTTCCTTTAGGATTGACTGGTTTGATCTCCTTGAAGTCCAAGGGACTTTCAAGAGTCTTCTCCAATACCACCTTCTCTCAAATTACAGTCTATGAAATGCTTGAGACACCCCTATGCTGAACCAGGAAATAATAATAAATTTTAAAATACCCAGATTTTATCAAAATAATTGTCCTGATTTCCTACTTTAGCAAACAATCCTACATCAGTCACTGAAGAGGTAATTGAAGTCAACTTTGAAAACATGAGAAAGGAAGACAATCTTCAAGTCAGATTCCACCTTTTTCGAATAAGCCACCAGCGTCATCCTGAAGGAATCATTTCTCTTTTCTAATGACAATTTGATATTTATTAATATATCATTATGATCAGTTTCACAGTCTTACTCTTATTTCATTCTCTTGCTGGGATATAAAAATTTTATATTCTTACAAGGATTGCTACTTTGACTCTACAGAATAACAAATACTGGTTTCACTCTTCCCTATGCTTTAACCTTAATAAAATTGAAATTCTCTATATTCAAGAAGATGCTTCTTAAAATCTATTACTCTTTGGTGGTCTCTGCTGATTCAGAATGAGAAAGTCAATATCCAGCTTGTTCCTATTTAAACTGTAATTGGAAATGTAATGTGACTACTAAGTATCCCATATGTTTTGAACCTGTGAATGAATGGCTCATAGAGGAATGCTATAAGTTCAGCATGCATAGTATTCTAGAATGAAGCAAAGCTTAAGAGAGGCAGAATAAGCCCAGACTATAAAAGGCATAAGCTTGGGGTGCAAGAAGAATCATTCTGGCAGTCTCTTAAATTCAGTTCTGTTCAGTCGCTCAGTTGAGTCTAACTGTTTGTAAGCCCATGGACTGTGGTAGGCCAGGATTCCCTGTCCTTCACCATCTCCCAGAGCTTGCTTAAACTCATGTCCATTCAATTAGTGTCGACATCCAACTGTCTTACCCTCTGTTACCCCATCTTCTTTTGTCTTCTATTTTTCCCAACATCAGGCTCTTTTCCAGTGAGTCCTCTCTTTGCATGAGGTGGACAAAGTATTGGAGTTTCAGCTTCAGCATCATTCCTTCCAATGAACATTCAGGGTTGATTTCCTTTAGGATTGACTGGTTTGATCTCCTTGAAGTCCAAGGGACTTTCAAGAGTCTTCTCCAATACCACCTTCTCTCAAATTACAGTCTATGAAATGCTTGAGACACCCCTATGCTGAACCAGGAAATAATAATAAATTTTAAAATACCCAGATTTTATCAAAATAATTGTCCTGATTTCCTACTTTAGCAAACAATCCTACATCAGTCACTGAAGAGGTAATTGAAGTCAACTTTGAAAACATGAGAAAGGAAGACATAATGCTCTGCAGTATGTCATGTTTATATGCTGTCATGTGCACCGTGTTCCAAGTTTACTCTGATTACTATTCTCATTAGTTCTCCCTGAGAAACTATGTTAAATACCTCAGAGACTTTTCCGCAAACACGGCGTGGTCCCCTCAGGGTGTGAGCCTCGGACCTCAACAATAAACTATGGTGGTCTCAAGTATTGTCAAGCCAAGAGTGGGTTTATTAATCATCAAATAAAGGCAAGCACAAGTAATTAGAAATAATCAGAAATAATCAGAACTCAATCAAATGTAAACAGATGTTCTTACCTCAGAGCTGGAGAGTCTCGACCCCACCGGGCTCAGCCAATCTCCGTGGGCGAGGCTAATGCACAATCCTCCCCCACCCCTTTTTATATTTTTTCCAACTAGAAATCTCAAGCTAATTAATAATCATGAATAAGCTTTTTGTCTCTCTAGAGATGTAAAAGAGGTCATCACCGGAGCCCTTTTTACCCCACCAACACCTTTGCTCTTGAGGAGAAACATTCTTACAATTCTTAAGTTACAAAGGGCGCTCCGAGTTTGTAAAGTGTTTCATTAGCATTAAAAAGTGGTAAGAGGAAGAACCTTTGTGCTCTGTATTGGTCTCAGAGAGGCGAGGCAACGTTTATCCTTAGTGTGAGGAGAGAATTGTCTGTTTAGCCCGGATATCTTTCTAAATTTTTGTGAGAAATGAACATGTCTCCAGGTGTCCATAACAATGCCATGCTTAATACAATTTTGAGAAAAGAATTGAAAAATGGAATGTGACATCCTCTGTCCATGTGGTTTTTCTGATAAGAATACAGCAGTGGATTGCCATGCCTTCCCCCAGGTGATGACATAGGGATCCAACACATGTCTCTTGTGTTATATGCCATCTCATCAGCTCCAGTGTCTGAGCCACTTTCAGTGGTTCCCAAAGACTGGGCTATGGACCAGTTGAGACACTCAGAGTCTTCTAAGTCTATGATGAGATGGTAAATAGACCATGATAAAAATAATTGTCCTGATTTCCTACTTTAGCAAACAATACATGCTGAAGAGGTAATTGAAGGCGACTTTGAAAACATGAGAAAGGAAGACATAATGCTCTGCAGTATGTCATGTTTATATGCTGTCATGTGCACCGTGTTCCAAGTTTACTCTGATTACTATTCTCATTAGTTCTCCCTGAGAAACTATGTTAAATACCTCAGAGACTTTTCCGCAAACACGGCGTGGTCCCCTCAGGGTGTGAGCCTCGGACCTCAACAATAAACTATGGTGGTCTCAAGTATTGTCAAGCCAAGAGTGGGTTTATTAATCATCAAATAAAGGCAAGCACAAGTAATTAGAAATAATCAGAAATAATCAGAACTCAATCAAATGTAAACAGATGTTCTTACCCCAGAGCTGGAGAGTCTCAACCCCATCTGGCTCAGCCAATCTCCGTGGGCGAAGCTAATGCACAATCCTCCCCCACCCCTTTTTATATTTTTTCCAACTAGAAATCTCAAGCTAATTAATAATCATGAATAAGCTTTTTGTCTCTCTAGAGATGTAAAAGAGGTCATCACCGGAGCCCTTTTTACCCCACCAACACCTTTGCTCTTGAGGAGAAACATTCTTACAATTCTTAAGTTACAAAGGGCGCTCCGAGTTTGTAAAGTGTTTCATTAGCATTAAAAAGTGGTAAGAGGAAGAACCTTTGTGCTCTGTATTGGTCTCAGAGAGGCGAGGCAACGTTTATCCTTAGTGTGAGGAGAGAATTGTCTGTTTAGCCCGGATATCTTTCTAAATTTTTGTGAGAAATGAACATGTCTCCAGGTGTCCATAACAATGCCATGCTTAATACAATTTTGAGAAAAGAATTGAAAAATGGAATGTGACATCCTCTGTCCATGTGGTTTTTCTGATAAGAATACAGCAGTGGATTGCCATGCCTTCCCCCAGGTGATGACATAGGGATCCAACACATGTCTCTTGTGTTATATGCCATCTCATCAGCTCCAGTGTCTGAGCCACTTTCAGTGGTTCCCAAAGACTGGGCTATGGACCAGTTGAGACACTCAGAGTCTTCTAAGTCTATGATGAGATGGTAAATAGACCATGATAAAAATGAGTGTAAAGTCATTTATAGTCTTCAAAGAAGTAAATGTTTTCAAAAAGCTAAAACTTAAAATAAATCTCCTATCCTGAGATGAAAGTCTTCTTAATCTTTTATCACAAGTGACATACTATTTAATGATATAATGATTGTATCTTTTACTATTGAGCTATAAAGGGGATCATAATATAAATTTTAGACACACTTAAGCAAAGGGATCAAATGTGGCCCACCACTGTGGGAAGCATTATCAGGTGTGGCCACATAGAGTTCATTTCCTCCCTTTTCCTAAGAAGGGCATGATATCATTTTAATAAACATATCTTCTTTGTGTATTTACTTCTTTTGTCAGGATGATAAATTCAGACACCTGGTTACTATTCCAAATGTTTGACTCAAGATCTCTTTTCTTTCCATCCAAGTACAATTATGGGGCAGATGTATGACAATTGGAAACGGTTTTTCTTTCTTTTTTTTTTTTTTTGGAATGACCCTGAGCAGATATTAACTGCTGTGGTTCCTGTTTCTTGGTTCTTTAGAACAACTCCTATCCACTCCTGAGCTCAATTATCTTTCTAATATAAGATCTTTATTTAATTTATGAAGATGTCTTATTTTTAACTGCTAGCTATCATAATGACTAATATATTTACTAGACAGCTTTAAAACCTTGAGAAAATTATACTGTTTTTGGGGATGATAATAGTACCTGCCTTAGAGGGTTGTTGAAAATTTTAAACAGGTTAAGTGCTTAGCACAAAGTTAGCTCTTTTATTATTGTAAGGTTGGTCCCTGCCGGGTGTTTTAACATGAGAGAGGAGGATCGGAATTGGTGAGGCAGAGCAGGCTTTATTGGACGGGTGCTCTCGGGCGTCCCTCACGGGGAGGAGAGGAGAGAGGGAGTGAGGAAAAGCACACACAAAGACTGGGAGGGCCCCCTTTATAGGTAAGGTGACGTGGTCAGCAGAGCCCCTGGCCAGGTTGGGGCACCGACCTGATTGGTTGAGGCCAGGAGTTGAGGCGTTCGCAAATTGGGCAGTTTCATCTTTCCTTTGTTCAGCGAGAACTTTTGGCGGGGGCAGGGTGGTCCTCCATTGGTGTCGTGGCTGGTTTTCATTGGCCTTGTTCAATCTGTCACGAGGGGCCTTCTAGTCAAGGTCTTTCTTGTGTCGGGGTGGTGGGTTGTAGGAAGTGGGGAAGGGGCCTCGGGACCAGACCTTACAATTATCATTATTGTTGTTGCTGCCATTAAGAGGGCACAATTACAAGCCACAGCAGTCATTACAAAAATGTAAGTGCCTGCCCTGTGGCTAACAGACATTCTTATAAAAGCCAAAAGAATCAAAGTATAAAAGCTTACGGGCTTCCTCTCATATATCCAACCACCACTGTGGGAAGCATTATCAGGTGTGGCCACATGATACCCCCCAAATTTTAATAAACATATCTTCTTTGTGTATTTACTTCTTTTGTCAGGATGATAAATTCAGACACCTGGTTACTATTCCAAATGTTTGACTCAAGATCTCTTTTCTTTCCATCCAAGTACAATTATGGGGCAGATGTATGACAATTGGAAACGGTTTTTCTTTCTTTTTTTTTTTTTTTGGAATGACCCTGAGCAGATATTAACTGCTGTGGTTCCTGTTTCTTGGTTCTTTAGAACAACTCCTATCCACTCCTGAGCTCAATTATCTTTCTAATATAAGATCTTTATTTAATTTATGAAGATGTCTTATTTTTAACTGCTAGCTATCATAATGACTAATATATTTACTAGACAGCTTTAAAACCTTGAGAAAATTATACTGTTTTTGGGGATGATAATAGTACCTGCCTTAGAGGGTTGTTGAAAATTTTAAACAGGTTAAGTGCTTAGCACAAAGTTAGCTCTTTTATTATTGTAAGGTTGGTCCCTGCCGGGTGTTTTAACATGAGAGAGGAGGATCGGAATTGGTGAGGCAGAGCAGGCTTTATTGGACGGGTGCTCTCGGGCGTCCCTCACGGGGAGGAGAGGAGAGAGGGAGTGAGGAAAAGCGCACACAAAGACTGGGAGGGCCCCCTTTATAGGTAAGGTGACGTGGTCAGCAGAGCCCCTGGCCAGGTTGGGGCACCGACCTGATTGGTTGAGGCCAGGAGTTGAGGCGTTCGCAAATTGGGCAGTTTCATCTTTCCTTTGTTCAGCGAGAACTTTTGGCGGGGGCAGGGTGGTCCTCCATTGGTGTCGTGGCTGGTTTTCATTGGCCTTGTTCAATCTGTCACGAGGGGCCTTCTAGTCAAGGTCTTTCTTGTGTCGGGGTGGGGGTAGGAAGTGGGGAAGGGGGCCTCGGGACCAGACCTTACAATTATCATTATTGTTGTTGCTGCCATTAAGAGGGCACAATTACAAGCCACAGCAGTCATTACAAAAATGTAAGTGCCTGCCCTGTGGCTAACAGACATTCTTATAAAAGCCAAAAGAATCAAAGTATAAAAGCTTACGGGCTTCCTCTCATATATCCAACAACCACCTTTGAAATCAATTTCCAAACATAAATCCTGACCTTGGTTTAAAAATAAATGGAAATAATTTGCAGTACCTGCTGCTTCTAACACTCTCATTCACCAATTATCTTTAGTGGTTTTGCTTATTTCAAAATCCCTATAGTACTCATTCAAATAAAATTCTCCAGCACATCAGAATTGTTCATTTGTCATGGATTTCCTCCACAGTGAATTATCAGTAAAAATTACTTTTTTAAAGTGCATAAGAATTTTGGAAAAATAGTATAGTCTTTATTCTCCTCAATTTAGCAACCATACTAGGCAGGAACCAGAGAAAGCAAAGTATGTGATGAGTTGCTGAGTACATAACAGATTTTATTAGTGGTATCAATCAATCAGTCTTTGTCCTTAAGTAGTAAATTACCAAATGAAATCAAAAAATGTGAACTCATTCCAAATATTATTTTACCTACTTTACAAAATTTTGCCCTTTGATCTCATGGTCCCTTTCATGTGCTGTTTGATTCCAGCAGAAAATTTGAATATGCAGATGGATTCTTTTTTTTTTCCCAGAGAAGTAATTAGGATGTTCTAGAGAGCAAGCCAAGCTGCCAAGTACATACTGATTAAAGCCTTGTGCTTTCCATTATACAGAGCAAATCTTAGATCTCCTTTCCTCCCTATGGTGCAAACTGTACATAATTAGGGATGTTTCTTACAGGAATCAGAGAAAACATTTGTTATGCAGGGCTATTATACTCAGAGGTCACTGACTCAGGCCTATTTGAGAACTTTTGGCGGGGGCAGGGTGGTCCTCCATTGGTGTCGTGGCTGGTTTTCATTGGCCTTGTTCAATCTGTCACGAGGGGCCTTCTAGTCAAGGTCTTTCTTGTGTCGGGGTGGGGGGGGGGGGTGTAGGAAGTGGGGGAAGGGGGCCTCGGGACCAGACCTTACAATTATCATTATTGTTGTTGCTGCCATTAAGAGGGCACAATTACAAGCCACAGCAGTCATTACAAAAATGTAAGTGCCTGCCCTGTGGCTAACAGACATTCTTATAAAAGCCAAAAGAATCAAAGTATAAAAGCTTACGGGCTTCCTCTCATATATCCAACAACCACCTTTGAAATCAATTTCCAAACATAAATCCTGACCTTGGTTTAAAAATAAATGGAAATAATTTGCAGTACCTGCTGCTTCTAACACTCTCATTCACCAATTATCTTTAGTGGTTTTGCTTATTTCAAAATCCCTATAGTACTCATTCAAATAAAATTCTCCAGCACATCAGAATTGTTCATTTGTCATGGATTTCCTCCACAGTGAATTATCAGTAAAAATTACTTTTTTAAAGTGCATAAGAATTTTGGAAAAATAGTATAGTCTTTATTCTCCTCAATTTAGCAACCATACTAGGCAGGAACCAGAGAAAGCAAAGTATGTGATGAGTTGCTGAGTACATAACAGATTTTATTAGTGGTATCAATCAATCAGTCTTTGTCCTTAAGTAGTAAATTACCAAATGAAATCAAAAAATGTGAACTCATTCCAAATATTATTTTACCTACTTTACAAAATTTTGCCCTTTGATCTCATGGTCCCTTTCATGTGCTGTTTGATTCCAGCAGAAAATTTGAATATGCAGATGGATTCTTTTTTTTTTCCCAGAGAAGTAATTAGGATGTTCTAGAGAGCAAGCCAAGCTGCCAAGTACATACTGATTAAAGCCTTGTGCTTTCCATTATACAGAGCAAATCTTAGATCTCCTTTCCTCCCTATGGTGCAAACTGTACATAATTAGGGATGTTTCTTACAGGAATCAGAGAAAACATTTGTTATGCAGGGCTATTTAGTACTCAGAGGTCACTGACTCAGGCCTATTTGAGACATTTATGGCTCATTCACAAGTAGTGGAAATCTCCTGGAATGCTGTTATCACATGAAGAGCTGGGTGAGGCTGCAGAAGACAGTGGCATTTATGCCCAGGAGGATCAGGACCATGCCTGTGGATTTAGAGAGAAATGGGCTTGGATTAACCATTTTACCTTGCAAAATGTCTTCAGATTTTTCCTGCCAAGAGATCATTTCATTGCAGACAGAGATCAATAGCTTATATTCACAAATATTTCATCACTATGGCTCAGAAATAAACCTTGTTTGCTGCACGTTTCCTTGAAAACTGACAAGTTTGGAGCAGGAAGGAAAGGAAGATGGCCATATTAAAAAGGAAAAAGGAAAGAAAGAAAGCCTCTATGAATTACTATCCTGTCATGTTTTCATTACAGATTTTGACTTTGTGTCTATATGAATTTCAGTTAAGAACACATGGTAAATAAGCCTGGTTACTTTTCCATCTGGCATAGCCTTTTCATCAGGTCTAAATAGACACAGGCAGTACATCATTTTGGAGTCATCAGTTTGTATGGAACACTTATGAATAGCCTTCATCTTTCTGGATTTCAATACACCAAAAGATACAGTTGTCACTATATTAATATACTTTATTCTAGGCACTTCCAATAAAGCAGATATGGCAAGTAATGCTTAGGTTCTGAAAGGGATTCAGAATGAAAGGGGTTCATAGGCAGAACTGGCAAGGAGGCTAATGGGTCTGAAGGACAAAGAAGAGAAGAGGAAGAACAAGGAGAACTAAAGGCAAAGATCTTCAATGTTCGAACTGAAAACTTCTAGTCTTATGTTCATCTGGGCATTCACATTAGAATGTCACACCTTGCCCTGAGGCCTGGGGACTTTCCTAGCTAATCTCATGTCAATGTTGTGGGTGTGGGACTACAGGGCCTTTACAACCTTAAGATATTCTTTTGATTTATTGTTTTGCTAACTGACTGGAAGACACAAATTGTCATGCTTCAACTGGCAAAGGGGGATACTCTTCTATCCCCCTTCCAGTGTCTATAATGGAAGCTTTTCCCTATCCTTTCTTACTTTAATAAACTTTTCACTTCACAAAGCTCTGAGTGACCATCACCGAGTCTTTTGATCCCAATGTGAATTCTTCTCCATTGGAGATTAAGAAGCTGACACTGTTCACAGTAACATACGATCATCTATCACCTATCAGTTCTGTTATCATGGCAAAAATAGTAAGAGTGGCCAATGAGATAGAGACAAAGTAAAATACACTTAAGTGTAGAGATACACTTAGCATAGTTGCTGACACATAGCATCATATGTGTTAAATAATAACTTGTATTGTTATAATATTCAAATTTTGTTCTCTTAAACTGGATTTGAGAGATCACCTCTCACAGTTTTAAGTAAACCCAAAGCTGCAGCTTTAACCAAAACTTTCAACTTATTTTCAGTCATAAGCAACTGAGTGATTGAATATAATATTTTCTTCAAGTACCTCCAACCCATCATACAGAAAGGCAAGATCACTGTCTTCACACTTCCTCTAATACTTTTCCATCTGGCATAGCCTTTTCATCAGGTCTAAATAGGCAGTACATCATTTTGGAGTCATCAGTTTGTATGGAACACTTATGAATAGCCTTCATCTTTCTGGATTTCAATACACCAAAAGATACAGTTGTCACTATATTAATATACTTTATTCTAGGCACTTCCAATAAAGCAGATATGGCAAGTAATGCTTAGGTTCTGAAAGGGATTCAGAATGAAAGGGGTTCATAGGCAGAACTGGCAAGGAGGCTAATGGGTCTGAAGGACAAAGAAGAGAAGAGGAAGAACAAGGAGAACTAAAGGCAAAGATCTTCAATGTTCGAACTGAAAACTTCTAGTCTTATGTTCATCTGGGCATTCACATTAGAATGTCACACCTTGCCCTGAGGCCTGGGGACTTTCCTAGCTAATCTCATGTCAATGTTGTGGGTGTGGGACTACAGGGCCTTTACAACCTTAAGATATTCTTTTGATTTATTGTTTTGCTAACTGACTGGAAGACACAAATTGTCATGCTTCAACTGGCAAAGGGGGATACTCTTCTATCCCCCTTCCAGTGTCTATAATGGAAGCTTTTCCCTATCCTTTCTTACTTTAATAAACTTTTCACTTCACAAAGCTCTGAGTGACCATCACCGAGTCTTTTGATCCCAATGTGAATTCTTCTCCATTGGAGATTAAGAAGCTGACACTGTTCACAGTAACATACGATCATCTATCACCTATCAGTTCTGTTATCATGGCAAAAATAGTAAGAGTGGCCAATGAGATAGAGACAAAGTAAAATACACTTAAGTGTAGAGATACACTTAGCATAGTTGCTGACACATAGCATCATATGTGTTAAATAATAACTTGTATTGTTATAATATTCAAATTTTGTTCTCTTAAACTGGATTTGAGAGATCACCTCTCACAGTTTTAAGTAAACCCAAAGCTGCAGCTTTAACCAAAACTTTCAACTTATTTTCAGTCATAAGCAACTGAGTGATTGAATATAATATTTTCTTCAAGTACCTCCAACCCATCATACAGAAAGGCAAGATCACTGTCTTCACACTTCCTCTAATAATTTTTGTTCTTACTTATTCAAGTTGGAAATCTGGGAGTCCTCTCAGATTCCTGTCCCTCTCCTCATTGCTAGTGGGTCACAAAGTCACTTGATTTCAGCTATAACATCTCTCCAATTCATCACTTTTTCTGTTTCTTACACTTCCCAATTTCCTTTTTTTGGTTGTTGTAGTTGTTGTTGTTCAGTTGTTGTTCAGGTGCATCCAACACTTTGTAATGTCATGGTTTTCCAAGTATGCCAGGCTCCTCTGTTTTTTACTAATTTCCAGAATTTGGTCAAATCCATGTCCACTGAGTAGGTGATGATATCCAACCATGTCTTCCTCTGCACCCCTCTCCTTCTGCCTTCTAGTTTTTCCAGCATCAGGGTCTTTTCCAATGAGTTGTCTCTTCGCATCAGGTGGCCAAGTATTGTAGCTTCAGCTTCATCATCAGTCTTCCCAATGAATATTTAGGGTTGATTTCCTTTAGGATTGACTAGTTTCATCCCCTTGGATTCCAAGGGACTCTCAAGAGTCTTCACTGGCACCACAATTTGAAAGTATACATCTTTTGGCACTTAGCCTTCTTTACTGTCCAACTCTCATATCAGTCTGTAACTACTGGAGAAGTCATAACTCTTACTACACAGATCTTTGTTGGCAAACTGATATCTCTGCTTTTTAATGCACTTTTTAGGCTTGTCATAACTTTCCTTCCAAGGAGCAAAAGTCTTTTATTTTTTTGTTCTTTTTTATTATTATTATTTTTTGTGGGGGGTGGGGAGGGAGGGGAGCAGGCGAGCCACTTCTATTCGTCTTTCATTTATCTGTTTTCATCCATCTTTGTTCTTTTGGCCCATGTGGGCCTCCCATCACAGTGGCCTCTGTTGTCTCAGAGCACTGGCTCTGGGTGCATGCGCTCCAGAGCTCTGGCTCGGTAATTGGACACATCAGTCCAGCCACTCCAAGGCACGTGTAATCTTTCCAGGCCAGGGATTGAACCGGCGCCCCTTGCACTGCAAGGTGGTGTCCTTACCCACTGGACCACCAGGGAAGCCCGAAAAGTCTTTTAACTTCATGGCTGCAGTCACAATCTGCAGTAATTTTCAAACACAGCAAATAAAATGTGTCACTGCTTTCACTTTTTATCCTTATATTTGCCATGAAGTGATGGGACCAGAGGCCATGATCTTAGTTTTAGGAATGCTGAATTTCAAGTCACCTTTTTCATGCTCCTCCTTCACTCTCATCAAGAAGATCTTTTGTTCCTTAATGATTAACACTTTTTTTCCAAGGGAATTATTACAGATTTGGCTCCTTTTCATTTGCTATCCTTAAAACTATAACACATCCCTATGATATAATGACATGTATATTAATATGTGTAATGTATGTTTGAAATTGGGTCATCTACATAATTTGGGAGGACCTGTGGAAAATTAAAGTGAAAGAATCCTTTTTCAAAACTTGGCAAAAGTGTTATGAAAGGAACCAAATATATAAAATTTTCCTTTTCCACAGTCTGTCTATCTTTTTTTCTTCTCTCCCTCATCACTGTGATCTTCATTTGCTATTTAAAGTCACACTCCCTCCAGCAAGGGGATATTAGCTGGTTAAATAAGGAAATTCAGAGGCACCCAGTGCTAGCTCCATGATTCTGTATGCAGCATTTTTATAACCAACCATCATGTACTTTCCCTTCCTACCACCTATCATTCCCTTGCAGGTCTGGGAAGGCCATAGCTCCTTTTCTTTGACATGTCACCTAACACATGGAAGACTAGTCCTCCCAAGGGGACCAATTCTCCATATTCAGATGTCATTGGTACTTAGATCAAAGATGAATGACAGTTTCTTTCCTACTCATCATCACCAAAAGGAGCAGCAACTTTACAGTAAAATATTTTCAGAGGATTCAAAATTTTGCCTCTAAAGAAAATATGAGCCAACAATCAGTTATATAAACTTTGGAGTCACAGAGCTTTGATTCTACCACTTGCCAGTTTTGTCGTTTTGGATAAGTTTCTTAAACTCTCTGAGCCTCCAATATTCACAGGTGAGTTCGCAAAATGAGATAATAGAAGTATCAATTTTACAGGATTGTTCAAAAGGGTTAAAAGGAGCTATCATTAAGTCACTTAGCTAATACTTTTTACTGATATAAAATAATGTATCATCCTATTTATTGCGTTCTTCTATGATTATAAATTATCTAATAAATGCACCATTGATATATTTTGTTTGAATTTTCCAGGTGTGATTTTGCTCATATCTCTCTCTTTTTTTTTTATCATTTTATTTGTAGTCCTGAGAAAATAGCATGCAACTAAATTTCTTTAAAAACACAGAGGACTTTCATTGGAAATTTAATTTAATTAAATATGTATTTTTTACTATTTACTTAATACCATTCATTTTTTTAAAAAACATTTATTTCACTTTTAACTTTTACAGAGTTTTGTTGTTTACAGACATGTATGTTCTCAGATTAGTCATATGTATATCTCCAGCTTCCCACCCCTCTAGACCATCACACAGCACCACTGAAGGATCTGCTTTTCTCACAGAGCAATGACTATAGCTATTTTCTTCACATATGATAGTTGAAGGAATTTAACCTGTGGAAAATTAAAGTGAAAGAATCCTTTCAAAACTTGGCAAAAGTGTTATGAAAGGAACCAAATATATAAAATTTTCCTTTTCCACAGTCTGTCTATCTTTTTTTCTTCTCTCCCTCATCACTGTGATCTTCATTTGCTATTTAAAGTCACACTCCCTCCAGCAAGGGATATTAGCTGGTTAAATAAGGAAATTCAGAGGCACCCAGTGCTAGCTCCATGATTCTGTATGCAGCATTTTTATAACCAACCATCATGTACTTTCCCTTCCTACCACCTATCATTCCCTTGCAGGTCTGGGAAGGCCATAGCTCCTTTTCTTTGACATGTCACCTAACACATGGAAGACTAGTCCTCCCAAGGGGACCAATTCTCCATATTCAGATGTCATTGGTACTTAGATCAAAGATGAATGACAGTTTCTTTCCTACTCATCATCACCAAAAGGAGCAGCAACTTTACAGTAAAATATTTTCAGAGGATTCAAAATTTTGCCTCTAAAGAAAATATGAGCCAACAATCAGTTATATAAACTTTGGAGTCACAGAGCTTTGATTCTACCACTTGCCAGTTTTGTCGTTTTGGATAAGTTTCTTAAACTCTCTGAGCCTCCAATATTCACAGGTGAGTTCGCAAAATGAGATAATAGAAGTATCAATTTTACAGGATTGTTCAAAAGGGTTAAAAGGAGCTATCATTAAGTCACTTAGCTAATACTTTTTACTGATATAAAATAATGTATCATCCTATTTATTGCGTTCTTCTATGATTATAAATTATCTAATAAATGCACCATTGATATATTTTGTTTGAATTTTCCAGGTGTGATTTTGCTCATATCTCTCTCTCTCTCTTTTTTTTTTATCATTTTATTTGTAGTCCTGAGAAAATAGCATGCAACTAAATTTCTTTAAAAACACAGAGGACTTTCATTGGAAATTTAATTTAATTAAATATGTATTTTTTACTATTTACTTAATACCATTCATTTTTTTAAAAAACATTTATTTCACTTTTAACTTTTACAGAGTTTTGTTGTTTACAGACATGTATGTTCTCAGATTAGTCATATGTATATCTCCAGCTTCCCACCCCTCTAGACCATCACACAGCACCACTGAAGGATCTGCTTTTCTCACAGAGCAATGACTATAGCTATTTTCTTCACATATGATAGTACAGGCCTTCATGCTACTTCTTTTACGCCTCTCACCCACTGTTCCTTCCCCACAATGTCCATATGTCCACAGTCCATGTCTGTCTTTCTGTCACTTCACTGCATGTGCCATCATCAGCATTACTATTACTTCTCTTTTTCCTATTTTAGAGTCTTTCTGGATGAAAGAAACTTCTGATTAATTCCGTTTTACTACACAGTGGTTTGGAAACTATACATTCTTGAAAATTATTCTATTGGTTCCTTTAACCTTTTAATAAATATCTATTGACAGATGTGTTTTTCTAGCTACTGTTAACCCTGAAACAAAACAAAACCCTTAGACCTTTTCAACTTATTATTTCATCTTTTCCTTTTGTCTTTCTTAAAATTGAGTTCCATTATTTTTTATATACCATTTTATTCTCTTTTTGGAATTATGTTTTGTTATTTTGGACTTCACTCTTCATTTTTTCCCAAGTAAATTGTATGAGCCTTTAAAAGAAAAATAGATTCATTGTCACCCCTAAATTGAATACTATTATATCTAGGTATCAACATCACTTCTCTTCCTCTCTTTGCAGATATTATGCTCTTGTTTTTCCTTCATTCTGTTACAGGTTAGAAATAATTTCATTCCATTGTAAGTAAACAGTTTTTATTGTAGGTTTTTACCTTTTATTTTTGGAAACTTTATACATTTTATTTACATCATACTTGAGGTTCAAAAGTTTTACCAGAATAATGTTAAATGTGTCTGTTTTTCTTTTGCTGCTCAGTTTCTGTCAGACCCTTCTAATCTGAATACTTGTTTATATAGGGAAACCAGAACATCAACAATCAGTAAAGTTGAGAGCTTTCTCTAAAGATGGCAGTAGGTGTCTAGTCAATTGTGATTAAGATTTCCAAAGTTGTGCCATCACTTTTCTATCTTAACAAATCCCTCTTATTCATTCATTGTGCTTCAAGCATATTGTGCTACATTTAAGCATATTGTGCTACAAAGCAAATGAGAGCATAATTATTTATAGCTATTAATGTTTATCAAATATTATCCTAAATGGATAAGTTAAGGCTTCTCTTACACAACACTCCCTCTCTGTGTTAAATCTCTCAGAGGCTAACTAGCCATTGAACATCCACTGATGTGTCACTCCCCTTTATTAATTGGAACAGTTTTATTAAATACTCATTTTGTACAAACGCTGGGTTGGGCAAGTATTTCCTGTAAATGTACAAGCTAAGTTTAAACAGTGTGAAGAAATAAAGGTCCCTTTAAGATATTGCCAAAATCTTATGACACATTTTGCTTCTCTCTTGTCCTTGAAACACTAAATCATGACCTGACCTGATTGTTTTCTTGGATTTTTATTTTTCAAGTTGGTTATAACATCATTGATCTGATTCTCATTATAGGAATACTTCTATCTATATCTATTTCTATTTTCTATGTGTGTGTGCATGTTTACTGCTTCTTATGAGATTTCTGACCGAGTCATTGGCTCTGGCTGCATAAATCGGTAAGCTGAAGCTGCAGATATGGAGCTGTCTCTGCCTCACTTTATAAATGATGCTGTCTGGCTGAGGATACTGCATTAATGGGCATTATGGATAGGCCTGCTCAGAACTGTACTTTCAAGCCAATTTCTGCATCTAAGACCAAAGAGACATAGAAGGCTGTGATAGAAAGACAGAAGTTATCCCTGTTTCAAGTGAAAGACAAATGTAAAATAATTCATAAAATGACTACATATGTTAGCAATTGAAGAGTGTTAAGGTATACAGTTGACAAACATCAAAAAAATGAATTTTTATCCAAATAACCTATTAAAGCTCAGTCTCATTTTAGTTTATACAATAAAACCCAAGCAAAATAAAGCTCTCTTCTGTTATTTTTCAGTCTATGTCAAATTATTTCTCTATTGAAGGTCTAGATTGGAAATGTGTTCTTTATAAGGTTCAAATGCAATTTAACATTAAATGGAGACAGAGAGAAACTATACAGAGAGGAATGGAGAAAAGGGAGACAAGATAAATGGCTAAATCTGGTTCAACTTAGTCAGAAATCTGGTGTTGGAAAGAGCTATTCAGTGTAGAGAAAAGCCATATGACAGTGACTTCCCAGGTCAATTAATTTATTTTACTTATATTACTATTTAGTTTTACTATCTTTTCTTCACAGTAAAACTGTGGAGATAAAAATGCATCATAAGAAAGATATATAATTATTGATAGCTGAAGGATAAAGTAGAAAAGGTTGGGATTTGGAGCTTAGGCCATCAGGGTTCTGTTTCCTGCCCTAACACAGAATTACTATGTGATCTTCAGCAAGTTATTTTACCTCTCTGGACCTGATATTTCCTCACATGAAGAGGACTATGACAGTAGTAATTGTGTATTGATGCTGATAAGATTAATGCAATAATGTGTTTAATATAAAGCACAGTGCCTAGTATATTGTAAGTGATGAATAAATACCTGGTTTTTCTTTCATTCTATTCTTTCCTTTGGACCACTGCCATCAATCCTGCCTGCCACTGGCTTCCTTTTTAATATATATGTTTTATGTTGGCTTTTCATGTTTTAGTCAAGTGTTTAGAGTCATCATACTACCTGTCTTTGAAATTTTCTCAATTTACCGTTGAGATTGTTGAGTAAATCCAGTGCAGGGGAAGCTTTGTAAATTAGCATAGAATCAGTTAATTTTATCTCTATAAATGGGGAGAAAATGCTGAACCATTTTTACCCTAATGATTTCTAAGTCACCACAGTTAAGACTTTGAGAAAGCAAATTAAATGAAGTTAATGTCATTCCATCATGTTCTCAATTTAGAGACATTCTATTGCATATCAATTACTACTCACACTTCAGAGAGGGTAACAAATCAACTCATTTTCAGATCATTCGCTCTAAGAGAAGAAACTACTAGGAAGTTTTATGTAATGTTCATTCCCATTGCTTAAACCAAAGAAAGAAAATGATAGATGATCAGAGATGAAAATCTAACCTAATCAGTTGAGTTTCTTCTGGCTAAAGAACTGGATACTACTGTAAAATTCTTAACCAAAGAGCAATAAGTTTTCATAGTCAATGTTTTAGGCAACAGAAACTTAAACATTAAGATGAGCAGAGCATAATCAATCCCCCAAAAGACTTACAGAGATTCCTTAAATTGGTCTTACCTATAATTTCTTCCTGGTGCCTTGAGAGCGGAGTGTGATTATCTATGAAGTGATGAAGCACCTCCTTACAAAGCATACATGCCCAGCCCAGTGCAGGTCTTCACCAGGGAATTGGAGGCAATCAGTTACATTGGCATGCAATGTAAAATAAACAGGTAACTGAGGTTATTTGATTTAAATGTTCATCTCTTTTACCCCTGATGGCACCTCTTATTTGTAGAGAAAAACCTCTGAGTTATGGCATTGTCTACATGTTTCTTGCAGCTCTGAAGCGAAGGTCAATGTGTTTATTTGTGGATGTTTTTTCTAGGGCAAAAGCATCTGATGACACTATGGAAAAGTATATTGTTTCTATATGTTGTTGGATGGTTACATCACTGGTTAACATCTGTCATTGATCACTGCAACCACACCACAGCACTGCAAATTACTTAAGTGTACATTAGAATCCTTTGACTCCTCATAGGTATCTTGACTTTTTAATATATATGTTTTATGTTGGCTTTTCATGTTTTAGTCAAGTGTTTAGAGTCATCATACTACCTGTCTTTGAAATTTTCTCAATTTACCGTTGAGATTGTTGAGTAAATCCAGTGCAGGGGAAGCTTTGTAAATTAGCATAGAATCAGTTAATTTTATCTTTATAAATGGGGAGAAAATGCTGAACCATTTTTACCCTAATGATTTCTAAGTCACCACAGTTAAGACTTTGAGAAAGCAAATTAAATGAAGTTAATGTCATTCCATCATGTTCTCAATTTAGAGACATTCTATTGCATATCAATTACTACTCACACTTCAGAGAGGGTAACAAATCAACTCATTTTCAGATCATTCGCTCTAAGAGAAGAAACTACTAGGAAGTTTTATGTAATGTTCATTCCCATTGCTTAAACCAAAGAAAGAAAATGATAGATGATCAGAGATGAAAATCTAACCTAATCAGTTGAGTTTCTTCTGGCTAAAGAACTGGATACTACTGTAAAATTCTTAACCAAAGAGCAATAAGTTTTCATAGTCAATGTTTTAGGCAACAGAAACTTAAACATTAAGATGAGCAGAGCATAATCAATCCCCCAAAAGACTTACAGAGATTCCTTAAATTGGTCTTACCTATAATTTCTTCCTGGTGCCTTGAGAGCGGAGTGTGATTATCTATGAAGTGATGAAGCACCTCCTTACAAAGCATACATGCCCAGCCCAGTGCAGGTCTTCACCAGGGAATTGGAGGCAATCAGTTACATTGGCATGCAATGTAAAATAAACAGGTAACTGAGGTTATTTGATTTAAATGTTCATCTCTTTTACCCCTGATGGCACCTCTTATTTGTAGAGAAAAACCTCTGAGTTATGGCATTGTCTACATGTTTCTTGCAGCTCTGAAGCGAAGGTCAATGTGTTTATTTGTGGATGTTTTTTCTAGGGCAAAAGCATCTGATGACACTATGGAAAAAGTATATTGTTTCTATATGTTGTTGGATGGTTACATCACTGGTTAACATCTGTCATTGATCACTGCAACCACACCACAGCACTGCAAATTACTTAAGTGTACATTAGAATCCTTTGACTCCTCATAGGTATCTTGACTTTGATTAAGATGCCTGTACAACTCCCTTCCAAATGTACTTTTAACAATTCTTATATTAAGGGCCCACAGGATTACCTTATCCTGACACACACTGGAAGCACATTGATGCCCAGTAGATGTTCTGCAAACAGTATTTATGAAATTCTACAATAATCACGTGATCATTGGTACATTGTTTATATGATGTGCCATCTGTGTGTCGAGCAGGGAAACCATAATCCCATAGTGTTTACATGTTCACTTTTTAAAACATGGGATTTATTCACCAAGAAAAAGTAGTCTCAATGAGTATTAAATCTTAGCTGGTTTTTATTCAGTTTTCTCTTTCTTTCTCTCCTCCCTCCCTCCATTCTTTCATCCCACCTTCCTTTCCTTCTGTATTTCTCCCTTTCCTCATTCCTTCTTTTCTTTCTTCACCTTCCCCTTTTTAATTTCTTTTTCACTTTATTTACCTAAAAGTTGTACTTTAAGCCAAGTAGTTAATGATGACAGTAAATGCCAATTAATCTAAATTTTGCTACATTTGACATGCTTGTTTGCTTCTTACAAAAAAAAAAAAAATGATGTTTAGATGAAGACATCTGTGAATATAACTTGGAGTCTGTAATCTCTAACATTGTGTGTAACGTTAGCAGTGTGTTTGCCTTTTTCTAAAGAGAAGCTCCATAGCTTTACGTAAATTCATAAAAAAGCTGTTGACACCAAAATTTAATATGAAAAGTTGTTCAACATCCCTAGTCATCAGAAGAAATGGCATGCTTAAAACTTGAGGTTATTTGATTTAAATGTTCATCTCTTTTACCTGATGGCACCTCTTATTTGTAGAGAAAAACCTCTGAGTTATGGCATTGTCTACATGTTTCTTGCAGCTCTGAAGCGAAGGTCAATGTGTTTATTTGTGGATGTTTTTTCTAGGGCAAAAGCATCTGATGACACTATGGAAAAAGTATATTGTTTCTATATGTTGTTGGATGGTTACATCACTGGTTAACATCTGTCATTGATCACTGCAACCACACCACAGCACTGCAAATTACTTAAGTGTACATTAGAATCCTTTGACTCCTCATAGGTATCTTGACTTTGATCAAGATGCCTGTACAACTCCCTTCCAAATGTACTTTTAACAATTCTTATATTAAGGGCCCACAGGATTACCTTATCCTGACACACACTGGAAGCACATTGATGCCCAGTAGATGTTCTGCAAACAGTATTTATGAAATTCTACAATAATCACGTGATCATTGGTACATTGTTTATATGATGTGCCATCTGTGTGTCGAGCAGGGAAACCATAATCCCATAGTGTTTACATGTTCACTTTTTAAAACATGGGATTTATTCACCAAGAAAAAGTAGTCTCAATGAGTATTAAATCTTAGCTGGTTTTTATTCAGTTTTCTTTCTTTCTCTCCTCCCTCCCTCCATTCTTTCATCCCACCTTCCTTTCCTTCTGTATTTCTCCCTTTCCTCATTCCTTCTTTTCTTTCTTCACCTTCCCCTTTTTAATTTCTTTTTCACTTTATTTACCTAAAAGTTGTACTTTAAGCCAAGTAGTTAATGATGACAGTAAATGCCAATTAATCTAAATTTTGCTACATTTGACATGCTTGTTTGCTTCTTACAAAAAAAAAAAAAAATGATGTTTAGATGAAGACATCTGTGAATATAACTTGGAGTCTGTAATCTCTAACATTGTGTGTAACGTTAGCAGTGTGTTTGCCTTTTTCTAAAGAGAAGCTCCATAGCTTTACGTAAATTCATAAAAAAGCTGTTGACACCAAAATTTAATATGAAAAGTTGTTCAACATCCCTAGTCATCAGAGAAATGCAAATCAAAGCCACAATGAGATATAACCTCACACCTTTTAGGATGGTTATAATCAATTAAAAAAAAAAAGACAAGGGGGTTTATAAAGATGTAGAGAAAAATTAGCTCTTTTATGTCTCTGGTGGGAATGCAACTCATTGCATTGGGAAACAGTACAATGGTTCATCAAAACAATTTAAGATAAAACTACCATAAGATCTAGTAATCCCACTTCTGGCGATTCACTCAAAGGAATTTTAATCAAGATATCATAGAAATACCTAGCTCTGCATGTTTACTGCAGCATTATTCACAGTAGCCAAAGTATTAACAGAAAATTAAATATCTATTGACAGATGAAAAAAATAAAGAAAATACTGTATATGCATATAGTGGAATATTATTTAACACTAAAACATAAGGAAATTCTGACATTTGTGACAATGGATATACCTGGCAGACATTGTGTTAATCCAAGTAAGTCAGACAGAGAAGATAAATACTGTATGATCTTAAGCACAGAATCTAAAATGGTAAATTTCCCCAAAGCAGAGACTAGAATAGTGGTTATCAGGCACTGGGGAAGGTAGGGTGGGGAAATGATAGTCAAAGTATGCAGAGCTTCAGTTATACAAGGTAAAAAAATTCCAGAAGTCTACTATGCAACATAGTCTCTATAGCTAAGAATAACATATTTAAATTTATTAGAGGGTAGATCTTACACTAAATGTTCTTACCATACGCTTACATGCTAAGTTACATCAGGCATGTCGGACTCTCAGTGACCCTCTGAACTGTAGCCCACCAGGGGATTTTCCAAGCAAGAATACTGGAGTGGATTGCCACGCTCTGTCCCAGGATATCGTTCCAATCCAGGAGACCAACCTACTTCTTTCACATCTCCTGCATTGGCAGGCGGATTCTTTAACACAAGCATCATGTGGGAAGCCTGTTCTTATTACACATGCACACAAATAATGCTAACAAAAAGAAAGAGCTAAAATAAAATTTTAGGAGATGATAAGTGTGTTTGTGGCCTTGATGGTGGTAAAGGTTTCACTGCTGTATAATTGTCTCTAAACTCATCAAGTTGCATACATTAAATATGTATAGCTATTTTTTTTACCCATAAATCATGCCTAAATAAACATTTTTTGAGGTGTTTTATCAAAGGTAACTGAATAAAGTACTCAATCCGGACTATCTGAGCCTGTGCAGTATTTAACAATTATTGTTTTTATTTAAACTTTCTCAGTCAATCCTGATTTTGAGCTACAGGGACTGGAATGCAGGAATATCACAAAGTAAGAATTCTGTGCATTTGGATACTGGTGTGTTTATATGGGCATGTGTATGTGCATGTGTTCATGTATACACATGACATTATCATTAACATAAAATAAAAATATCTGCCATATACAGACATATGAAACATATATTTCTGAAAGCACAATGAAAATATGGGGAAAATCCTTCAATAGTATTGTTTCCAGTGTTACCTCTTTCAGATACTTCACATACTGTTTTGGGAGACAATTTTCCACTGCGCTCAAGTTCTGTCAGATCATAAGAGCAGAGACATTCCTTTTCTTTCGTTCTTTCTTTCTTTTTTTTTTTTTTTGCTGAGCTATCTTTCCAAGGATGTTTGTACAAAAATAGTCTTAAGAAGATGGAGATAGTATATCTCTCCAGAACAGAGGGCAATTTTCTATACTGTACAGTATAATCAAAATAAGGTTTCCTTCAGAGCAAAGGAACTCCTTTTCAATTATCAAGTAAAGTAAAATCTCAGGCCCTTCACATTTTTAACAACGCTCAATTGCACCTAGTCTCATTCCTTAGAGTGCTTTGTCTCATTCCTTAGACTTTTCGTGGCTTCTTTGCTCCTCTAGGGTCAATATTTCCACCTATATCAGCATAACCTACTATCTTGGGCCACTTTTCCCACTGAGAACCAAAAGCTATGTTACCATTTCAACTTTTCAGATTATTTGGGATTCATAGAAGTAGAGACTTTAAAGCAAATATAGGTGGCATAAGAGATGCAGGCCACTTCACTCTGAGCAAAATCAAGTAAGAATAAAATATCAGATCTTGACTCTTTTTATTACAATCTGTATTTCTTTCTCTTACATTGAATCAGTAACAAATGCTTCATCAGAAGTTGGAAGTGTTTAATAAATTAACAGATGTGTATGTTATTATATTGCTAGGCAATGTCATGAAAAAAAGAATATTTCTTTATTACATTAAATATGTATAGCTATTTTTTACCCATAAATCATGCCTAAATAAACATTTTTGAGGTGTTTTATCAAAGGTAACTGAATAAAGTACTCAATCCGGACTATCTGAGCCTGTGCAGTATTTAACAATTATTGTTTTTATTTAAACTTTCTCAGTCAATCCTGATTTTGAGCTACAGGGACTGGAATGCAGGAATATCACAAAGTAAGAATTCTGTGCATTTGGATACTGGTGTGTTTATATGGGCATGTGTATGTGCATGTGTTCATGTATACACATGACATTATCATTAACATAAAATAAAAATATCTGCCATATACAGACATATGAAACATATATTTCTGAAAGCACAATGAAAATATGGGGAAAATCCTTCAATAGTATTGTTTCCAGTGTTACCTCTTTCAGATACTTCACATACTGTTTTGGGAGACAATTTTCCACTGCGCTCAAGTTCTGTCAGATCATAAGAGCAGAGACATTCCTTTTCTTTCGTTCTTTCTTTCTTTTTTTTTTTTTTTTGCTGAGCTATCTTTCCAAGGATGTTTGTACAAAAATAGTCTTAAGAAGATGGAGATAGTATATCTCTCCAGAACAGAGGGCAATTTTCTATACTGTACAGTATAATCAAAATAAGGTTTCCTTCAGAGCAAAGGAACTCCTTTTCAATTATCAAGTAAAGTAAAATCTCAGGCCCTTCACATTTTTAACAACGCTCAATTGCACCTAGTCTCATTCCTTAGAGTGCTTTGTCTCATTCCTTAGACTTTTCGTGGCTTCTTTGCTCCTCTAGGGTCAATATTTCCACCTATATCAGCATAACCTACTATCTTGGGCCACTTTTCCCACTGAGAACCAAAAGCTATGTTACCATTTCAACTTTTCAGATTATTTGGGATTCATAGAAGTAGAGACTTTAAAGCAAATATAGGTGGCATAAGAGATGCAGGCCACTTCACTCTGAGCAAAATCAAGTAAGAATAAAATATCAGATCTTGACTCTTTTTATTACAATCTGTATTTCTTTCTCTTACATTGAATCAGTAACAAATGCTTCATCAGAAGTTGGAAGTGTTTAATAAATTAACAGATGTGTATGTTATTATATTGCTAGGCAATGTCATGAAAAAAAGAATATTTCTTTATTACCTTGAGCAAATTGTATTAAGAGACTCAAACTTCAGACACAGTGCTAGGTACTGGGAGCAA